>CM073594.1:16382306-19257306 GCA_037074705.1 Zhengitettix transpicula | reverse complement strand
GGCTGTCTCTCTCTGTCTGTCTCTCTCTGGCTGTCTTATTATAAATAATTATAATATATGCTCTTAATAAATAGTGCAATGACAACATATGGATAATTTCTTCTAACTTGGGAAACTTGTACTATTACAAGCTGCGCCATCTTTTATAATGACTTTACTACTGGTTATGGTTTACTTTCCTGATTATGCATAACTGAGAGAAACTAAACTGATATTATTGATGGATTTTTTCTTCTGATATTTAATAGATACTATGTTTTATTGGCCGAAAATTATGTGTTTATAATTTTATCGTTTCTCGTGATGCAGTTATTTTACGTAACGCCGACAAATTCGTGAGAACGTTTGTCAGATAAGCGCGCGAAGAGATTCCAGTCCAGAGGCCACGGGGTGTCATGGCGACAATTGCAGAGTTTCTGTTTCGTTCTCGGTAAGAGTAAACCAATTGGAGCCCACACAGGAACTGGTGACATCAACGTGCGTTGTTCTCGTGGGAACATCTGTTTCGTTTCCAGCACCTAGTTTGTCACTCACGAAAGCCGTGTCCGTGGCGTGGTGGTGGTCAGTCAGTCGTCTCAGGTTCCGAAGCCGTACCAGTGCAGCGCAGCGCCGTGCCAGTGGCGTGGCGTGGGACCAGCGCTCCTGTTTCCTGGGCGTTATAGGAAACGCTTGCTACCATTAACGCGCGATATCCGACTTACGGGATAGCACTGGACAAGATTACAAGCCACGGCTCAGTTTTCGTGCAGAATGCTGCTGACAGCGACAAAACAAATCCTACAAGCTGTCGTCTACTACGTAGAATCTACCTGTGCTGTCTTTGGTATTCTCTAGACTGTTCCTGTTCCCTTAAATACATTAAAAACAATCTAAATAATATTATCTTGAGTTTTTTCCCTTCTCGACATAATCTCCTTTCATCTTTATTCGCTTCGTCCAGCATTTCTCCTACTCCTGGTCGTCGATAAAACAAATTTTTGGAAAGTTCTCAAATGTTCCAAGAATGATCTCGTTAGACTTGAATTTTTTTTCCCGTGGTACAATTTTTTTTCAGGTTATGAAATAGAAAAAATTCACAGGGGTCCAAATCTTCAACAGTTCGGAGCAGGCTCGGCGCTGTCGAAACGCACTGTATCGAATGAAACTTGTTTTATGTCACAACTGTCGTTATACACGGACGAAGAATCGCAAACCCAGCCACGGAATCGACCATACGATTGCTTTCATCCCCCCCCCCTCCCCTCACTGAGAGAAAACGCGGCATCTATCTTGCTTACATCTTTAAACAGTTTCATGAGACATTATAGATGGTACTTCTTAGAAAAAAAAAGTTTTACAGATAGTTCCTTCCACCACTCTAAGGTTTTGCAAGTTCATAATGACTCTACTAATAGTTCGTATTTCCCCAAAAACCTCGCAGCTTGCGCGATTCTGCATAGAGCGATTGAGTTACGTTGACGGAGCCATGAAAAATCATTTCAGCCTTGGACAAACTCAGTTGACGACAATACAGGTGAAACGGCAGTGGGGAAAAAAAAACAAATTTTCTGTTATGAACTAATATATGATGGAACTGAAAGGTACTAAGAGGACACAGCCAATTTACAAGTGACACAGAGACGCGAAGGCATGCAAGCACGTGAAGGCCGGATAAATCATGTCGTAATTGGTTCTAATGTTTTGTTATTAATTGGATATTATTACAACATAAAATTGAAGTTTAATATAGAAATCATAGTAGACAGTGTCGCAAAACTATGTATATAAAAATTACCTGTTTAATTTAGTAAATTGGTGGTAGTAAACCCATATTTAATACAGAATTGTTATTTTGGAGTTACAGCCCATAAAAAAAATAAAATTTAATCATCTTTAGCACGTTGTAAACATAAAAACATAAGTTAAATTGAGTTTTTTAATAACAAAATAAGTAAAAAAAAATTATATTCTATATAGATATTTACAAATGATTAATACATGGACTAATTTGCCTTTGTTTACTTTGTGTAATTAGTCCCTCTATTCGTCCTTTGTAAATATCTCCCCTCTTTAGGGTAATACCTGAAGAAGGTACGAACACGTATCGAAACGTCGTAACGCTATCAATCTTCTATATAATAAAAAAGGATGTATATTTGTATGTATGTATGTATTTACGTTGTTCTTTATACAAATTTTATCGCGTGGACAGAATGCAACAAAAATTGGTATACGTATTCTGCCAAAATCTAGAACCGGTACTGTGAGGGTGAGAAACCCGTAGAATAAACGTGGAAATAATTATAATTGAAATAAGTTACGAATTAGTGCTAAATTACTGCGCGCCAAGAGACGGTGACGTCATTGGCAAAACATTGACGCAGCATAAAAATATAGTTCTGTATTTCGTAATGAAATAAAGCAAAAATATTTTTATTTAATATAAATTATACATGTGGAAAGAATTATAATTAAAAACCGTGATCATTAAATATTAAATTACTGCGCGCCAAGAGACAATGACGTCACGCGAGAGAAAGACGTTACTACGCAACGAACAAAGGAAATATCTCCTTTATTAGGAATTAAATAAAGCAGAAATATTTTCTTTAAATATAAAGTTTAATTTTATACAGCAATATTCCATCGAATGATAATAAAGAATAATACGAATTACTTTACCATCCTTGGGGGAAAATGTAAGTTAATTTTCGTGCTGTATTAGTTGTGAGTCTAGCTAACAATTTCATCAATGTAATATTTCGTAATGTATGAAGAGTGAGTGACGATTATATCCTGAAATACTCAAGGAATATATTTAAGTATTCAATTAAATACTTTTGCGAGTTTATATAAATAAGTACACGAGCAACGCCGGGCACCCGGCTAGTAAAAAATAAAGTTTGCGTAAAAGGTCATTAACTGATTTATTAACAAAATAAATAACTGATTAGGACCCAGAGGTACTTTTGGGATATCCACATATTTCATTCTACGCGTATTCCCTGACTGTAAGTTCGAGATACAACTGAGGAGTTCAAATTTATTATCAAATTATGTAATAAACACCTTTCACGAAGGTTGCTAGATAGTTATGGATGCGTAAAAGTTTAGGGTAATTTAGGCATATTATTTCACTGACATCTACGCTTCTCGAGCTCCTCATCGGTCTTCGACAGTCACGTGTGTGAATGGTCGAACCTGCGTAGTCCTGTCCTGGTTCCTCGATTGCACAAATGCTGCCGAGGGGAAACCTGCGGCTCGTTGAATCAGCTCTTTCTCAGTTCCGGAAGTCGCGAATGCCGCAGACGGTGACGTCACACCAGGATGTGGTCCATCATTTTCACCTGGAAACGAATTCGGCAGAGACGTTGCACTCTCGCCCGTAACAAGGACGCCGTTGCCGCAGAATCGAATTGAGGCGCGCACTTTGTGTGTGGGGGAGGAGACCTTGCAAGCTGACAGCGGGAATTCTTTTTCTTTGGAGAGAATTCAATCAGAATAAGGTCACATAAATCAGCTAAATCTAAGCGTCTTAGAAACTGAAAACACTAAAATAAATTTTATCATTATATACTTAAATAAAACTTAATAATGAAGCAGTATAATAACAAAATGCGTGGCTTAAGCATCTATAAGATTAATTCCTAGTAAAAGTAGCAATCCACATACCAGTCGGTGGTTATCGTAGTTTAATGGTAGATACATTTGTTAATTCACAAGAATTGTTCACGGTTATAATAATCTGACATATATTTTAAATAAATAAATGTGACAAACCTTATAGTCATAAAAAAATTATTATAAAATTTAAAACATTTTATTTGACAATCACATTTCATTCCTAATTACAAATTCAGTTATTATATCAATGATGTTGAGGTAGATGTAATATTTCTCAGGCCTGGCATCAATATTAACAATCATAATAATAATCGAAGAGGTCCCAATTAGGGAATAGACGTTGTTTTTCTCAAATATAATGTTTTAAATTTGATAATAATTTTTTTTTCTGGCTATTAGGCTGTTTTTTATCACATTTAACTATTATAATACTTTTAAATAAATCACTTGTGTACGTGAGCGCCGTTGCAAGTAGTGTGAAAACTCTAAAATATATTGTAACGCATATATCTGTCATGTTTGAATGTTCCAAAATTTCCACCCCGCCCACTTCTGCCCCTGGGGGTTAAATGCCAAGTTGAGTGTCATAAGTAAACTCAGTGACACCCATAACGTTGGATTTGACTCCAATCTCGGTTGTATTCGCGTTATTTTCCTGTAAAGCATCTCCACCCCCACCGCTAAGGGAGCTCCATTCTCATGCGGTTAACGGTTGAAATTATACACACATTACATCGTTACAAACACTATTAATCTCTTTGACACAAAAAAATATTTATTCCGCTCTAATATCGGCCTTTTAAGCGTGTATGAAATTTTCCACCCCTGCTTCTGGGGGTTGTAGACGTGTCTCACCCCAACAGTGACCTTCTCCTGGTCGCAAAGAACACGTGTACGAAATTTGGTGAAATTTGCTTAACGGGTGTAGATTTCTATAAGGAACATACATACATACATACATACACACATACACTCATTTTTATTTATAAGAATAAGATTTAATAAAGGCAACTCAGGTTTCAACTGCAAATATCTCATTTTACAAATTATCAATATTAAGTAATAAACAACTTTGAAACTATTAATCTTATTGCATTGTACAGACCAACGCTTGAGTGTTCAAAACGTATATAATATTACGCGAACCCGAGCCTACCCGATCGCCAACCCGAAAACACACGACTCGAGTATTGAATTGTAGATAGGGTTAACTGCAACTAATCTGAATTTGGTTATAGTTACCACTGAGAAGCAGAAACAGTGATAAAAATGTGGTCCATCAATATTTGAAATACTAAATAAGAAAAATAATATAAAAAAATATTAAACCTGATTAACCTTAAATAAAATATTTTGATCTGGATGATTCCAGATTACGCCCTACACACGTCCGAAATATTGTAGCTCATTCTCTATTCTTTTTGAGGTTATTCGTCCAGAACAGGAAGTTAAATGTCTAAAATATATAATATATCGCTTTCCAGTCGCGTTCACTCTGTGGGTTTCATGGTAGACCTGAAAGAAATTAGGGAACCAAGGAGGGAACTGGACAAAAGGGACGGTCACAAAGTCACATAGGACGATAGAAACGTGGCATCTGCGTGAACGCCGTAATTTCTCCACCTGACTATAACGGCGGGGTTTTGTCCTGCGTCCACTCAAAAAGGTTGAAAGTGTGTCCTGGCACGGGACAAAGGCGGGAGAAACACTTGAGGTCTCCTCAATGAGCAGATGTTCCGCTCCTAACGCTGTCGTCGTCACCTTCTTCACAACTATGACGCCCCCACGTGCTGTAACTAGAGATGATCGAGAACTGATTCAAGTAGTGAGCGAACTTTGACTCGGCGGAACAGAGCGGACAGTCCCAAAAGAGTGGTGCAACCGCTCGCGCTCTTCTGATCCCAACTGAATTGTCACTCACTTAAAGAGCGTGAGAGTCGGAACGGATCAAGCACTCTGGAATTGAATCGGTTGAGTCAACAAGTGTTTATAATTAAATAATATATCAAACATTTAATTACAAAGACTGCAAATGTTGCCCTTTAACAATGTTATTAACAGTAAGACTTCACTAATCTTGGGGTAGAATTCGGTTAACGTCCTTAATTACTAAAATTCATTATATTATTAATGCAAGAAAAGGACGCATGAAAAAGATCACACCGAAGAAGAATTACTCACGGATCGGGGCCCATAACCTGTTTCTACCCTGAAAGTTTTTGAAGGTGTCAGCACATGATATAACAACGTGGGGGAACAAACAAAGGAATAAATAAATGTTTGAAAAAGAGGCTCGCTGGAATTTTGTGTTGCGGATGCCACGTTAATGTGCTTTCTTGGGTTATTATTTGAAAGTCTCTTAGATAGAGTCATGAGATTAGGAAGGAATGATGTTGTGAGCAAAACGTGTTTATTGAAGAAATTCCGTACTCGAGGTCGTGCTCGGGTCAGCGGTATTATTTTATCGGTCTGTTTCGTGAGTTTCCGTAGCCGGGAAGACTTTCTGGTGGATGTTGCATCCGAAGGAATTGTGAAGGAGAGCTAGGTAGAGGGCATGTTGGGGCTATCGGCCCGATAAGCCGCCAAACAATGTTTGAGCGGAACGCTGTTAGAGAGCTGGGCAAATATTTTCCCTGCCCTGTTGCCACGTCGCAGGTGAATTCGCCTCAAGATAACGCAGGGTGCCAAATCTAATAGTTGCATCTCTCCCGAGACGTGCGACGTCTGCTATCGCTTCTTCACACCCTCCGCCTCGCCCTTGTTTATACTTATATTTCTCTCCGGGAATGTGTTCCATCCAAATAGTTCTTATCGAACGTTAAACTGATGGAAGGACAATATTGTCAGACGCCGACAACCCTTCACACCTGGCTCCAGGTAACACGGTTCCCTTCGCAAGCGAGGAAAATCATATCGTTGCTTTTACACTTGTTCGGCCATCACAGAAAATGTTCCTTTCACTTATTTATAAACGGGATATTTCATAAAGTGTAGGTTGACTAAAAGCAGAATTTCTTGCACTATTTTTTTGTGTATTGTACGGTCTGATTATACAAGCGTTCAACTTAATACATATTCAACGTGCGATCTGCATGAGTAACAACTTGAAGGCAGCAGGTTCTTTTTCACTTCCCCAGACAACGAGTTTTATGAAATAGTTTCATAAAATCCGTCGTTTTGCGTTTCTTATGGCCAAACGTCCGACGAGAGCCTCACTGCGACGTTCATGTACTTAAAAAGGTCGCAAATAGCGTAGAAACGTTGTATTATATCATTTTTGACTTTAAAAGGCTGTGTTTTATTTATAATTTATTCTTAAATAGTCAGATATATTTCATTATTTATTAATAAGTATTTGTTCCGTCTAGTATGAAGTAGTTCATCATAATATTTTTTCAGAGTAACAGGCTACATGAGGGTAATCCCCGTGGTGGCAACTCCCCTTTAATAGCATAGGAAGGGATTTTAAAGGGGGGGATATCAACTTCATTGGTCAGAAACGTTCTGTTTTTAATAAATTGTCTGCAGGAGAGATTAAAGCGTGACTTATGAGATTGACGTGGAGGTTTCTGATTGGTGCTCTACATGTTATGTCAGTATTACCCCACTGTATAAGAAGTTTAACTGCAACAGTTTCTGCGTTCATATTCTTCGCCAACGTCTTCAGGCTATATCGTGTTAACCGCAGAAGCAGCCAGGATAAGGCGCGCAGCCCTCGCCGGAAGACTTGCCAAAAATACTAGTGTGGAGCAATCTCTGGATGTGGAACAGCCAAAGAAAATAATTGATGCTGGTGGCTACGAGAACTGATGGGAAACAGAGGATAACTGATTATTGTTTAATTACAAGGCTACATGAACAGGGATTTTGCATGGATCAGGAACGTGGACATTAACAAAAGAGGGAGGGGTAAATACCCCCTGGAAACCTTTGAAATGTGGTGTTGGAGAAGAATTGAAAGATTTGATAATAAAAGAAGAGGTTCTAAGAAGCGTAAATGAGTAGAAATCCAACTTGAATACAGTTTTCCAGAGAAAGGCAAACTGGATTCCAAGGAGAAATTATCCACTTGGTCGAACGACATATGGATATGGTTCCAGGTCGTAGAAGAAGAGTGCATCTGCTAGGCAACTTGAAGGGATGATGACGGACCTGCCCGTTGCCCGTAGGTAACGAGTCTCATCATCATTTTTTTACTAAGGAAACGGCCTGATAAAAATAGCCGTTGCACCCCAAATTAATTCGTCTTGTTGCTTCGCATGAGAGACGCCTAATGAAACGGGCCTGAAGGAAATGAAGAGTTTGGAGAAAGTACCTGTGCAGGTGAGAGGAATGCGTGTCGTCGATATCGAGTGCGTTTCCTGTCTGTTTTGTCCCCGGAATGCTGTCCGGCGCGATCCATAACGACTGTTGTTGTTATTGTCTGTGACGTGCTTTCGCCTGTGCCGGCTAGGAGTGGGGGAGGGGAGGGGGTCTGTGTGACCTTGGCGGCGCGGCAACGTCGCCTCCCCCTCCACTCCCCACCCCCTCCCCCTCCTCCTGCTTCACACTCACAGATTCCCACGATGGCTCGTGTTCTCGCCCTCGCCGCCGCGATTGGAGAAAGCACTACTCGACCCAAACACATGCGCCGCGACGATTGCATTACGAACAGCTGCCTGTTATATAATATAAGCTTTCATATAAGGGCCTCAATGGTCGACGCAGACCCTGCCGTGACACATTTCTCAGCGATTACCGACCCCTCGTTCCTGGTTCTCCTGTAGTAAGACGAGACAGTCGTTCCGTTCTTCCATGAAACCCTTGAAAATTCCCATTTTCCCGAAAAGTCTTCACACCTCTATTACGAACAATATGGCCAAAAAACAGACCTCTAAAAATAAAACCGGGTACATCGCTTCTTCCAAATATTTGTGGACCTTCTCAAGTACACGAACAAGAACTTCGGGTGTTCTGGTATATCTATATATATAAAAATGAATTGCTGTTCGTTAGTCTCACTAAAACTCGAGAACGGCTGAACGGATTTATCTTATCTTAGTCTTGAAATGTTCGTGGAGGTCTAGGGAAGGTTTAAAAGGCGAGAAAAAATCGAATAATTTCCGGGAAAACCCTAAAAACAGCCCTTTTCTATTTCCCATACAAACGTTTTCTAAATAAAATACAAATCTACACCAGTCGAGCAATTTTCACCAAATTTCGTACACGTGATCTTTGCGACCAGGAAACAAACACTGTCGGGGTGAGACGCGTCTTCCACCCCCAGAAGCGGGGGTGGAAATATTTAAACATACTAAAACAGCCGATATTTGAGTCGGATAAATATTTTTAGGGATCAACGATATTGATAGTGTTTCTACCAATGTTATCTGAATACAATTTTCATCCCCTACGCCCTGTGAAAAGGACACCCTTCGGGTTTGGGGTGGAGATGCTTTACAGTAAAATAACGCGAATACAACCGAGATTGGAGTCAAATCAAAGGTTATGGAAGTCACTGTGTTTAGTTACGACATTAAAATTGGCATTTACCCCTCAGATGCAGGGGTAGCGGGGTGCAATATTTGGAACATTCAAACACGGCAGATATTTGCGTTGAAGAAATATTTTTCAGAGTTAATTATAATGATTAGGGTTCGAGTAGCGTTACATAAAAATTGCGCAAAAGCAGCCGAAATTGGAGTCATATCGGGGGTTATAGGTAAATGACATCTCGGGCAACGCCGGGCACCCAGCTAGTATATATATATATATATGTATATATATATATATATATATATATATATAGCTGTCCAAATATATCGTATACATACAAGTTAAAGATAGTAATAGAGCCTCTAACAGTAATAGGAAACAAACAATGCCTCCACGTCGCCAAATAATGTGGTATTCAATTTAAAGAAATAAACAAAGCCGTCACGATGTGGCCAATTAATGCGATTAGTTAATTATTTATAAATGAATTTAAGCAATTAACTTTTAAATATAAAACGTTTATTATTTACTTGAATCTTTTTACATAAATGTCACAGCTTTATTGAAATTCTTAAGTCTTCATGGCAGCTTATTTTAAACATCACTCTTATGTAAAGAAAGTTATGAACAATTAAATTATCAAGGCTTACAAATTTGTTCCCCTGCTGAAGTGAGAAAGTTAATATTTGAGTAAATGTGGGTCAAGTTCGCAAAGAATAAACACAGCAAAATGAATAGTATTTTACAGTATATTACAAAATTGTAATTTAATCCTTGTAAATGTTTTGTTTTAACGAAAGAAAATTAGTTGATAATTTACAATTTACGACATTTTCCCCGTATTTAACTCAAGTGTTACGTGAATGGTCAGAACAACGTAGTAGACAATCGTCCAATGACAATCACGAGAGATTAATGGGCGGATTTGAGGGTCAAGTCCGGATTGGCGCTAAAAATTAATGTTGAACTCTGATTGGTCAGAGAATCTTTTGATAGTCGGGAATCTTCCAAATACATTTTCAGCGGGTTGAAAGAGGTTTATTAATTTACATTGGGCAGAAATGTAAAGGGAAAATAAATATTTAAATAATAATCATTCACTGAGATGCAGCGACATTTTTTACCGTAGTTGCAGGCTTGTAGCAAACACGAGTGTTACGTGAATGGTCAGAACAATGAAGACGACAATCGTCCAATGACAATCACGAGAGATTAATGGCGGCCTTGAGGGTCAAGTCCGGATTGGCCTTAAAAATAAATGGGGCACGGGACGTAAACAGTCACCATTCGTCATCTCAAGGGGGTGGAGTATGGTTTGAATATCGAACTCTGATTGGTCCAAGGGACGACGTAATAGTCGAGAATCTTCTAAATACACTGTCAGCGCAAGTGAAGGGTGGATTAAAGTTTATTAATACACATTGTCAGTATCTTTCCCTGCTTATACAATTCTAAATCATTAAATATTATAATATTAATTATATTAATAATATCGTAAAACAAAAAATTGAGTTTTTTCCCTGGTTGGCTGAATCAAAATGAAGCAGAAGGAGTGTTTACAGGTTGAATCTCACCTGGAACTGAAAAGAGAATCATCTCAATGCGTGATTCTCATTCATACAATATTTTCTTCATTATTATTTCCTTTGAAATTCCATTTCCCAGTCGTATTTGGATTCTTGATCGTTTAAACTCATAAAAACAGCTTTGAAACCAATTATCGTTCGTAGTTATTTCCTGATTTTCCCTTTTTTTTGTAAACCTGTAACATCTCTGAAACGTGTGAAAGTTATAAAGAACTGTTGTCATTAATTTATTATCGACTATCGATATTGGAAGCTAATATTAAAATGTTTAACATCGATTAGAACTGTTTATGTTTTTCTTAAAAATCAAGATCTGACTCCCCCATAACGCCAAGAAGTACTCGGAATAAATTTATTCACTGAATTAATTACAAATTACATTAAAAAGTTAATAAATTGCAGTTTGTAATAAAAATTAAGTAAAAGAAACCATTTCGTCCCAATATGTGGGACCTCAAAATTAGTGAATACTCTAATGAAATGATTAAATATAATTTTTTAAAAAAATGACGCCTTCTATTTCCCAATTATTGAGGAAGAAACGTCGTGTTTTACTTTAATTTATACTTTAATCTGCAATTTATTAATGTATTAATGTAACTTGTAATTGATTCAGTGAATAAATTTACTTTGATTGTTTTCAATCCATATTAAATTATGTTATATTTTCCCGTAATTTAGCTTTAGGGTGACTATTTCACCTTTAATTTGCTTGTATTTCATAAAGAGGATCACACCAACGTAATTAAGATATAATTAAAGTGTTTCTTGCCTGTAAGTCTGCTCCCTGGATTTAGTGTCGCTTGTGAAGGGTCCGAGAAAGGAAGTAGTGGGTGTTTGTGGGCGAAACCCGCGTGGCAACGGTCGGGGGCAGGAGTCAAGTGGCCGGGGGGTCACGGGAACCATGTTTTCCTCACGGGCCGTAGCGCTGAGAGCGCTCGCCGACTAAAGGGGAACACTTCTCTCTGTCTGCCTGCCTGGCTCTTTAACTCCACACCAATTACCGTAACACTGCGGCCGCAACATGGCGCCGGATTAGGTCAAAGCATTTCGTAGGCATCGAACCAAAGATCGCGTCGCATGTTCTGTAACAGCTCTGGAGCTCTAACGTGGCCCTTATGTCGGCGTAACACTAATTACATCTCTTATAAAATATCAAACGTAGGGGGGGGGGGGTGACACCAGTAAATATTTCACTCAGATCGGGAGAGAAAAATATTTTTGTTACTGTTGGTCGGGTGATCGGGTGATCCGTTGAGAGAAACTATGCGGAGAAAGAGGGGAAAAAATATGTCGAGTGAAATAAAGAGACGTTACGAACAATAAAAAGCTATTTTCGGCTTGATGTAGTAAAGATCATTAGATCTATCAGACTCGATGCATAAAATGAAATTACAATCGCTACATAATAAATCAGCAACTGAATAAGGAATGAAATAGTTTGGTTCTTAAGGATCATTTTATCTGCGAAAATAAATAATAAGCACCAAAAATTTATCATTTGAAGGGGGAGGGGGGAATAAAGGGGGCGTGTGTTGAAAATTTGTATTAGATATAATTTGGAAAAAAAAATAAGCACCAAAAATTCATCATTTGAAGGGGGAGGGGAGAATAAAGGGGGCTTGTGTTGAAAATTTGTATAAGAAATAATTTGGAAAAAAAAAATAAGCACCAAAAATTCATCATTTGAGGGGCGGGGAATAAAGGGGGCGTGTGTTGAAAATTTGTATAAGAAATAATTTGGTTCTTGGGATCATTTTATCTGCGAAAATAAATAATAAGCACCAAAAATTCCATCATTTGAACGGGGGGGGGGAATAAAGGGGGCGTGTGTTGAAAATTTGTATAAGAAATAATTTGGTTCTTAGGCATCATTTTATCTGCAAACAAAAAAAATAAGCACCAAAAATTCATCATTTGAAGGGGGTGGGGGGAATAAAGGGGGCGTCTGTTGAAAATTTGTATTAGATATAATTTGGAAAAAAAAATAAGCACCAAAAATTCATCATTTGAAGGGGGAGGGGGGGAATAAAGGGGGCGTGTGTTGAAAATTTGTATAATAAATAATTTGGTTCTTAGGGATCAATTTATCTGCGAAAATAAATAATAAGCACCAAAAATTCATCATTTGAAGGGGGAGGGGAATAAAGGGGGCTTGTGCTGAAAATTTGTATAATAAATAATTTGGTTCTTAGGGATCAATTTATCTGCGAAAAATAAATAAGCACCAAAACTTAATCATTTCAGGGAGGGGCGGGGAATAAAGGGGGCTTGTGTTGAAAATTTGTATAAGTAAGTGGCTGTGTTGAAAATAAATTCCAATAATTTAAGGATCATAATTTTCTGTCTTATTGAATAATAATTAAACCTCAAATTAAAGTTATTTTTATTAGTGGGCTTCAATGGGGGCAACCGCGCGGTGTCCTCTGCCCTTTATAGCATAGAATGTAATGGAAAGAGGGGATGTAGAAGGGATAGCAAAGATCCAACATTAACCTAAAAATGGTGCAGGACAAAACCGTCATCAGGTAGGTGGGGTTCTTGGTACTCGTCCCACGCTCTTACGACGGCTGGAGTTGACTGCCTGTTTCAAACCCCACGCGTCGCTTAAGTGCCGATATCTGATTGGTGGTTAGACTGGGTCAGAAGTGACGTCACTTTCTCATAGCCGCTACATAAAGCGGCTTTACTTCAAAAACAATTACTGAGGAAATATTTCGTAAGAATGGTAATGAAACTTGTCGCAATTAAATTTTGCATTTACTTTCCATACATCAAAACACAAATTAGTTTTGTGAAATATGAATTCATTTTATTTGGGTTTCTGCGTCGCCTAAACTTAACATTGAAGTCATTCGTAATCCCAGGTCTTCAAGCGTTTATTTAAGCTAGTAGTGGAAACCGCTTTCGGTTTACTCCGTAATTATCTTCGGATGTCCAATTATAAAATTTATAGGTTGTAGCCTAAACATTTCTGAATATTCAGTATTTTACTGTTACATTATTTATCATAAAACAGAACGATTAATTTAATCATTATTATTACAGTATTAGAAACACCCCTGCGTGTCATATTTTATCTTCCTGGGTAATGTTATTAATTAATCTGTTCCTAATACAAGAATAAACTCGACTCGTTCGGACAAATCAGTCTGAATAAAATTAAATGTTTAAAGAACCAACAAGGAATTTAGCCTGGTCTGTGAAGATTCTGCATCGGTACCATCACCATATTCGGTTTTGTTTGTAGGAATTGCGAATATGTGACTGTGATCACGTAAATGCACGCATCGTATGTCACAGTCACCATTTGTACGATGATTTTGT
This sequence comes from Zhengitettix transpicula, assembly GCA_037074705.1. Taxonomy (NCBI): domain Eukaryota; kingdom Metazoa; phylum Arthropoda; class Insecta; order Orthoptera; family Tetrigidae; genus Zhengitettix; species Zhengitettix transpicula. The sequence goes on along the minus strand of CM073594.1, from coordinate 19,243,315 downwards.
TATTACGAATCGAAGCAAAAGGGACCACCCTCTTAAGAGATTGATGGAGTTAAATACCTTTCTGGGAACCTGGATGACGCTATCCGTCTCCTCCCACCTATGAATGAGCAACCGCAGAATTCCAGCGGGTGACTAAGAGACAATATCATATACTTCCCGGCAGTCGAGTTCCAGCTATCGACGAGTTCTTATTTATGTCCTAACAAGCGATGGCTCCACCATCGGAATGTCTCGGAATGCCGCAGGTTGTTTCTCGAGTTTTTCTCTGCGTGTAGAAACATATTGTACAGCTGCGATGTCGGTTCAGGACCTTGGCTCGTTCTCTGCTTTGTAGCTCGAGTTACACGCGTAGAGACATGCGTCCGTAAGCAGACTCGTGTTGCAATGGTTTGGCACGTAGAAGCCATTTCTCATCCCGATAAGTATTAGGCTCTTCAATAAATCACAACTGCCCAATAAGAAAATCGCCGGGTATGAATTCATTATTAATTAACCTCCAAACAGTATTTTACACTTTCAAATCCAGGGGTAACAATAAATAAATTCTTGAACAAACAGCATCAAGTTGGCGACCTCTAATCCACTCCGCAATTCTTTAATAGACTGCCCTGTGTCTTATTGGTCGTAATCGATGACGCAAGTCTCACTGCAGTCTCTTAATGAGTGAGTGGTATCCGAGGGATAACTGTTTCACCCCCCTCCTCCTCCCTTTAAGGTAGTAAAATTGCAGTGTTGTACAGATAACCTTCTAGAATGTGTAACAGTAAATAAGCTTCAACTTAAATGTCACGAGAACTGTCTCAAATAATCCTAGTGACCAACGGAGCTGTCTAACCGGATAATTTTAGAAATTCATTATCAATATATTATAATTAAATGCCAAATAAGTCAGAAAAAAAATTATTAAAATTCCAAATTCCTCATAAAAAATTTTATTGCATAATTTACAACGTTACCGTCCGTAAGACTCGGACCTGTTCAGGTATCAACAATAATTAGAAGACCTTGAAACATATAATTAATTTAACTGCATGATTCTTATTATACCGTCGTGCATCCAGCTAAATATTAAAATATAATAGTTGCAAAACTCATCCGACATTCACAATTATCAAAAATAAATCAATCGAAGTAAATGTTCGGGGGGGGGGGTATTCCAACAGTTACTCTACTGAAATATTATATTTCTGATCCCAAGTTCCACCCAATTTTTTTATTACCGCAACTTTTTCGGCTTTCACTTTATTTTTCTTGTCTATTTTTCTTTTTATTACTATTCTTAGGATTTGTCTGGATGTCTCTTGAGTCATTTAATACGGTAATTACATTTATTTTGCAAATTACGTCGCTTAGGAGTGAGCAAGCCTACTCGAAGAAATTATTTTTAGGTCGTGTAGCATGAGCGTGCGTCTGTGAAGTGTCTGTTATCAGGTAGGCAGGCTACCACCCTGCTGCCAAGCAACCCTGCAACCACTTTGGACTAATTCTGGAAGCCAGGGGCAGCAGCAGTCTTGGAGAGCCAATGTCACTGTGATCGTGGTGTCTATCACTTAACGAAATTGTCACTGATTCACTTTTACTTATTTGCGGTCTGCCAAATATCAATTCATTACTTCTTGGAAGTAAATATCGTCGGTTGAGAAAGCTCGTCTTTTTGAACACTCTCACTTACACTTCCAGAAGTCTTTAAAAACTGTTTTTGCCTTTTAGTTAATTCCCTTCTTCCGGCCGTCACCAGTGAACTCTTCAACTGGCCACATTAGCCTTTTCGGTGCCTCAATTCTTGCATAAACACAGCTTCTGCGGATAGTCCAGAACCTAAAAAATATTAACCCATTCCCTTTGATAACGCATGTCAATTTAAAACTATTTCTTATGACTACTAAATGCTAATATTGCACTATTTGAGCATGTGAATAGTATAAGGTCGGGCAAAATTTAATTTATTTTCTCAGTTACTTCTCAGAGCAAACCAGATTTGCCCGTGGTGTTGTATATAAAAATCTATATATATAAAAAGGAATTGCTGTTCGTTAGTCTCACTAAAACTCGAGAACGGCTGAACGGATTTATCTTATCTTAATCTTTAAATGTTCGTGGAGGTCTAGGGAAGGTTTAAAAGGCGAGAAAAAATCGAATAATTTCCGGGAAACCCCTAAAAATAGCCCTTTACTATTTCCCATTCAAACGTTTTCTAAATAAAATACAAATCTACACCAGTCGAGCAATTTTCACCAAATTTCGTACACGTGTTCTTTGCGACCAGGAAACAAACACTGTCGGGGTGAGACGCGTCTTCCACCCCCTGAAGCGGGGGTGGAAATATTTAAACATACTAAAACAGCCGATATTTGAGTCGGATAAATATTTTTAGTGGTCAAAGATATTGATAGTGTTTCTACCAATGTTATCTGAATACAATTTTCATCCCCTACGCCCTGTGAAAAGGACACCCTTCGGGTTTGGGGGTGGAGATGCTTTACAGTAAAATAACGCGAATACAACCGAGATTGGAGTCAAATCAAAGGTTATGGAAGTCACTGTGTTTAGTTACGCCATTCAAATTGGCATTTACCCCTCAGATGCAGGGGTAGCGGGGTGCAAATTTTGGAACATGCAAACACGGCAGATATTTGCGTTGAAGAAATATTTTTCAGAGTTAATTATAATGATTAGGGTTCGAGTAGCGTTACATAAAAATTGCGCAAAAGCAGCCGAAATTGGTGTCATATCGGGGGTTATAGATAAATGACATCTCGGGCAACGCCGGGCACCCAGCTAGTATTCAATACAATAATGATATTCGTCTGTGTATATTAAATTATTAATAAGGTCAAAACAGACAATTTAATTTAACAACCTGTTTCACTCCGAATGTCGACTCTCACCAGGTTAACAATAAAGATATTAAAAAATATAGTTATAACTGTACAGAGATATTACTTAAACCACAAAGGCCACCTGAAGCAATAAAAATCCTACCAAATCATTAACACTTCACATTACTTTGCCATTCCACCAACCTTTTCACAGTCCATTAACACAACCATTCATATTCTACCATGTAGAGAGTTTCTCACCAAATTCACCCATCATTTATCCACCGTCATACAAAATTTGAAAGACCATGTAGTTAAAAACAAAATTGATAACAATGTTTACCAATTAAAATGCAATGATTGTACGTACGTATACAACAAGAGAGAGATAGAGAGAGAGAGAACATATACATAAATAATATTTTACTTTACGTCTGTGTGTTTCATTAACAAGTTAAATTAAACGACCATTATAATACACATTTTAAAATATTTTATTCAACTCAACGGGGTTTCTGTTTGTACTTTCATCAGGTTATTTATGTTATGTTTCTACGGCAGCATAATTTTTTTATGCAAAGAACAAACAACATAATATTTCAAGTCACAAATTATATGACATATTTTTAAAAAAATATCTATAAATATTCAATAAATAGTTCTCGGAATTCACACGGGTTTTGCATATTTATATTAAGACCCAACGTTTCGACTACTGAAAGCACCTAGAAGATGACGACAGTGGTTTCAGTCGTCGAAACGTTGCGTGTAAATATAAATATGCAAAACCCGTGTGAATTCCGAGAACTATTTATTGAACAACTTCACCGGGAAAAACTTTAATCTTTGATCTGTCAATATTCTTAAATGTAAAAGAATGTAAACCACAGACTAAACACTACATCTATCATTTCCAAACATTTTTGAGACACCAATCATGCTTTCAACTGCGACAATTACCTAATTTTACATAAAGACAGGAATTAAAAATCAAGATTAAAGTTAATATTTATAATATTTTTATCACTGATATGAAATCTTCCAACCATTTATTTACTATTTGCGTTTAATATGTCATCTCTTTCTTTATAAACTTTGACTATCCACCAATATCTTTGCGCAGTTATATCTTTAATTTTGAATTTATTTATTGTAAACCTGTTGATACCTTCCTCTACCCTTCCGCATCCCCCCTTTCAAATCCCTTCCTATGCTATTAAAGGGGAGTTGCCCAATGTGGATCGCCCTCATGTAGCCTGTTGCCCAAAAAATATATATATATATATATATTTGGACTGCCTGCCAGAGGATTCTCTCGCAGGTAACCTGCGAGGGATGTTCTCTCGCAGGCAGAACCTTTTAGGAGAGATACGAAGAGGCACCTCGGCCTGTTTTGAGAGGTGTATGTTCCGGGGTCACAGACCTTGGGCATACGGTAAGAGTTGTTCGCTATTCCCATTGGAATAGTCGGCCAGCTGCCTCCTAAACTGGTCGAGGCACGAAGAAGGGAATGCTGCGTCCGCACATCAAGCTCCTCTCCCGCTATCGGAAGGGCGTGGGACAAGTACCCAGTGCCCGACCTACCCGATGCCGGGTAGGATCCTTAAAATCTAGCCCGGGGGCCCTTGGCTACCTTCCTCTACCCTTTCAAATCCCTTCCTACGCTATTAAAGGGGAGTTGCCCAATGTGGATCACCCTCAATGTAGCCTGTTGCCCTAAAAAAAAATATATATTTGTACTGAAACATGTTTCGTTATATTTTAATTTTTAATTGTCTGTTTTTGCCTTATTACTCATTGAAAAAGATTCAGTTTCATCAAGATTTTTTTTTTAATTTTATGTCAGTAGTGGGTTTATACACTAATAACGTTTGACACCCATTGAGCTATTTGGAATTCTCAGGTTAGTAGAGAAAGTGAGGATTTTTTCATAAATGTATACGTCTGTGATAAAGGAAAAAATAAGATGGAGTTGAATACGTAAAGGTGAAAAAGAATGTAATTCTAGTTTAAGACGGAAAACTCGCGGACCTGAAGGAACGATAACCTAAAATCGATACAGGTACGATTAGTCATGTTCTATGGACAATATCAAGAGACTTGACTTCGTGAGTGTGAAATGCTCATGAATTATACAGGAATGGATCTTGTAAATAAAATTTCAATTTTAGCACATGTGTCGTAATAATACTGAGGGTTTGTTTTAATATAAATACAATTCTGACATTCTCTAATCGAATAGGAGAGGCTGGATAAAGAAATGACTACGTTCTTTATTAAAAATTTAATTTTTTATCGTTCAAGTATTTTTATGGTGAACTGACGGAATTTGAGTAATCAAAGGAAGTCAGTCCCATGAAGCTGCATCACGAAGAAAAGGCGAGCTGTTACTCACTTTCTCAGTGATTCATGAAACTGAATCACGGAACGTCGCAGTTACTTTACCCATCAACGAATTGTTTAGATTTGTAACCCTTAGTCACGTACTATGATTCAGTTCGTAAAGACATTTCAAAAAATATAATGCATAGTAATGTGACAGGAACACGTCGTCCACCCTGGAAAATGAAACCAATGGAATTTCTTTTTACGGCGACACACGCGGGCCGGCTCTGAAATCATTATTGATACGTAACACTCCGAGGAGGACTTGTTACTTATTGTATACTGTACCAGGAAGACTGTTAATTCATTTTTTCCGGGGCAAATTCTTATTGCTCATGAACGACGTGAGCTTGAACTTTAACCATGTGGTCCGAGAGAATGTATTCGTGAATTTCCCAGGGTTTTTTTTTCCTGAATAAATATTCATGGTGAGAAATGTAAATATTTGATGCAGTAAAACTGTGGGGAGATGTGGCGCGTGCTGGCGCACCTGCCCGAGCTGCTCCGTCGGCGTCAGCTGTGGCGCTCGTGCCAGCCCGGCCTGGCTTCCCTCGTCCTCGTCCTCGCTCTCGCTGCGCCAGGCCGCGTTGCCACCTACTTCCTGCACGTGCCGCACAACGCATCCTTCAATCAAACTGCAAGTCCACACAAGGTTGCCTTCTGCACGTGATGCGTTCAATATTCTCCTAAATGCCTCTGCGAAACGCAGTGTTGCAACACCGGGTAATTGCCGTATGAACACGTCATCAGTTCCGGTCGACGCTCAGTCTCTTCTAATAGTTTGATAAGGGGGGGGACACCTAAGTTGCCACTGGTTAATCTAGAGCCCACCACCTAAATACGACGCAGGAAAATTATTGGTCGCCTTCTTTGGTACTCCGACCAACGCCCTTTCGTTGACTGAAGACGAGGTTTGTTCTGACATTACAAGGTCTGGGTTTGGTGGCATCTGGCCGACTGTTCCAGTGCGCAACGTCTGGGTTCCAGGCCCGGTCTAGGTGTCTCGGCTGATGGGAACACTAAGGTTATAACGAGGGATTGCGTAAGGGAGAACAATGAAGGTACTTATTAATATAGCAAGCACTAAAATTATTATATCAGAATAACTGCTGATAAACTAAAATCTATTCGTAACTAGGCCGAGTGATGACTATGAAATAAGATGACTTCGACATAATTACTTTTTCTCGAGCAAGAAACTTTGGTACTCGGCCAACGCACTTTCGTTGACTGAAGACGAGGTTTGTTCTGACATTACAAGGTCTGGGTTTGGTGGCATCTGGCCGACTGTTCCAGTGCGCAACGTCTGGGTTCCAGGCCCGGTCTAGGTGTCTCGGCTGATGGGAACACTAAGGTTATAACGAGGGATTGCGTAAGGGAGAACAATGAAGGCACTTATTAATATAGCAAGCACTAAAATTATTATAATATCAGAATAACTGCTGATAAACTAAAATCTATTCGTAACTTGGCCGAGTGATGACTATGAAATAAGATGACTTCGACACAATATAAACTGGACCAAAATTAAGATCCTTGACGTTGAACCCGATTATTACCGAAGACTTATTTCCGAAATTATTGACATCAAAATCAACAAACGTAATATTAAAAGTGACACACTCTTTGAGTAAAGTTTACTTGATATCTATCATCTTTAGACATCTTTTCCAGTACGCGGAAGTTTTCCGTTTTTTTTTAATACTTGAGAAGGAGCACAACGTCGTATTTGTAAAGTTTAGATTCTTGTGAGGTCTGTTATTTGGCCAACTCGAGCAAGAAACTTTGGTACTTGGCCAACGCCCTTTCTTTGACTGAAGACGAGGTTTGTTCTGACATTACCAGGACTGGGTTTGGTGGCATCTGGCCGACTGTTCCAGTGCGCAACGTTTGGGTTCCAGGCCCGGTCCCGGCTGATGGGAACACTAATTCAAAACTAGATAGCGATAGAAGATGGCATCGGCTTATGTAGTAACCTTCTCCAAGATTGGTTTTGGAGTCGTCTAGGCAGGCTACATGTGATTCCTTCTCTCCTTAAATAAGATAGGGGAGTTTATAACGAAGGATTGCGTAAGGCAGCACAATGAAGGCACTTATTAATATAACAAGCAGTAAAATTATTTTATTATTATATCAGAATAACTGCTGATAAACTTTTCTGAACTTGGCCGAGTGATGACTTAAGATGATTTCGCCATAATTATTTTTTCTGGATCAGGAATCTTCCTCAGTCCGTACTAGGCTGCACATGCACTGTGGACGGATAAAAAAAACTGTAGTGCTTTTAAAATGTGAGTCGATTTGACCTTGAAGCTCTTCCTTGCGCCGACGAGTCAACTTCGTGCAACGTTGTCACATATTATCCACGCAGCTGTAATAAGGGTTTGTTGTCGTTCGTCAATTGACGATGTGGCAACAACGTTTGTCTAGTTCTCTGCTCTCATTCGCCGACGGCTCCCATTTGAAAAAGCACTATAGATAGCCTCACACAAAACCACGTGCCCGCCAAATCAACTGCCAAATACACGTTCACCTCTCAAGACTCAACCGTTGGCTGCAACCACTATAATAACAGCACAGTCAGTGGCCTGAGTTCGCTAATTCCACAACTTTCTTGCTTTCGACTCTTTAGAAAATATAATCGTGCTATTTATTACTTTTTTTATATAGCGAAGAAACTAATAAAAAGAAATACAGACCAAAGAAGTGATAAAATAAATACCCCTCAACGTTTCTGAAAGCCTTGTTCCTTTCTTCAGGTGCATAAAAACGGAAGAGCCTGGAGACATACACTGAACAACTCACTTCTTTTGTCTGTATTTGGCTATCTTTCTGAGTATTAATTTTCAAGTTGGAGGTCCAATTTAGCATAAAACATTGGCTACGGTTGTCTGTGTGCATGTAATTAGTTCTAGCTGATAGAACCCCTGCGCATTTTCCTGATTTTCCCAGGCGAAACTCCCCGCTGCGTCAAGTGACTTTGGGTTTTCACTGTGCCTTGAAGCACTAATGGCCAGAAGGTGCCTTAAAAACAAAACCCCCACCCCTGTGAAGCACTCGAACTGGTGACACAAAAATACAGAACTACTCTCAACCCGTGCGCGGAGTTCTTGTTTCAAAAGCTCCACATTATTATCAATTGTAGTTTATACAATGCATGTCAGTTGGTGGAAGTTTCCGCTATTGTTCTCGGGGAAGTGACGTAAAACTTTGAAATGAAATCGCAGAATAGGAGCTGTATTAACTGCGTTGATTTTTGCTGTGAGAATCGGTTAAATTGAAGAAATGTTGAGATCTCGTGTAGCTACAGTTAATTGGCGGTGATATCGAATACTATGAAACCTTTTCTGGAGATTTCCTGTGTTTTACTTGACTTCGTTTCATAGTGTTGCTGTCTAGTAAGTTCCCTTGAATTGAATTATTGAACGACGATGTAAAGATGGCGGTATTCGAATGCGGACCGCGATCAATTAGGGCAATGAACTGGGCTTGATGAATGGAAGGAAGCTTGGTGGTTGGCTTGCTTGCAAGACTGGTTTGGAGTTCCCACCCACGCTCCAGGATTTCGTAGTGGCACACACACACACACAACAGCGACGACAGAGGAACTTACAAAAGTCTTCATCCTTATTTGTGACGTCATCAGATGAGATCTCGATGATTAATCAATCATTTTCCCTTTGCCCGGCGTTGCTCGTGTACTTATTTATATAAACTCGAAAAAGTATTTAATTGAATACTTAAATATATTCCTTGAGTATTTCAGGATATAATCGTCACTCAGTCTTCATACATTACGAAATATTACATTGATGAAATTGTTAGCTAGACTCACAACTAATACAGCGCGAAAATTAACTTACATTTTCCCCAAGGATGGTAAAGTAATTCGTATTTTTCTTTATTATCATTCGATGGAATATTGCTGTATAAAATTATACTTTTTATTTAAAGAAAATATTTCTGCTTTATTTCATTCCTAATAAAGGAGATATTTCCTTTGTTCGTTGCGTAGTAACGTCTTTCTCTCGCGTGACGTCATTGTCTCTTGGCGCGCAGTAATTTAATATTTATGGATCACGGTTTTTAATTATAATTCTTTCAACATGTATGCTAGGCGTTTCTCACCCTCACAGTACCGTTTCTCGTGTTTTGAAGAATTTGTGTACCAATTTTTGTTGCAATCTGTCCACGCGATAAAATTTGTATAAAGAACAACGTAAATACATACATACATACATACATACATACAAATATACATCCTTTTTTATTATATAGATTATTGTCCATCTGTTTAGAGTCGAAATTGTGTTCATGACACTGTTAATTAATTTTTTTTTCTGACTGTTTGACCGTTATATTTATTCACTTATTTTATTATTATTATTATTATTATTATTATATCAACATCTTGTTTAATGTTTTCTACGATCCAGAGTAAATTTTTGTTCTGTCCTTGCAACTATTCTTACCCTTTATTGACGCCTCGTAGCTGTCTTCTAACGTTGAAAGTGATCGTATCGCGTAACAAAGTTTCCCAACTCAAAATTAAATTAATAGTATTTGTGTTCCGTTGAAACTAATTTCATCAAGGGATTTCTGTGTTCTAAGCGTATAGAAAGAGCTCAGATGCTTTGTTGAAAGTCGTATTAATAAAATGTTCTGTTTAATATTTAGGTTAGAACCTTGCCATATTGTTTCTACGCAGCCCAAATCAGAAGCGTAAACTAATTATTAAGAATCATTCATTCACGACGCATTTATCATTCAGCCACAGTGTTTTTTGTAGAAGCCACTACTAACTTGTTTCTTGTTATTGTAAGATCCATCGAGTATATTTTATATAATTTTATTCCCTTTTTTTCTGCTTTGACTGTTGGGATTTCCGGCAGTTAAAAGTCTCGCTTCAATACAATCCTTCATTCCGCAAAAACGAAAAAGGAAGATTCAACGTCAGTGTGAGGATCGTGGAGCTGTAACTCAGTAAATAAAATAAAACCATTAAAAGTGCAACTTTTTCTAGAATATACTAATAATAATCTAAAATACACAAATTTGAATGTGCAATAATATATAATAATAATAAACAAAACAGCCATCATGACAGAAAAATGTGTATTAATTAATTAAAACAAAAAATCATTAGCGCATTGTTCTTCTAATTTAGCATATACAATAAAAATTAAATATTACCTGAGGCAGTCCCAAAAACGTTGTATTGTAATGGGTTTTTGTTTTAATTAATTAATACACATTTATATATATTGGCTGTTTTTTTTTATTTATTAAATGGTTACTGTCACCTTAAATCAAATACGAATTAATATTTAAGATAGCGATTAGAAAAAAAATTGAAGTAGTTGCATATGTCTAACATCAATTCTTTTTTTTTTTAATTTCGGTTGCTGATTTACAATCTACTCTTAACACTTAGAGTAATAAGTAAATTGTTTAATTATTAAAGCTATTTGTCTTGAGTAGGGCACCGTCCAGTGGCGGGTCTCCTGGATTTATTTAGTGATGTCTTCTGGCCATAATCTCTTCAATCTTCTTGGGTTGTTGGAGGTAGAGGTTGCGGTGGTTTACTGTTCTTTCTTTGCTTTTGGTGGCATACGTCTTGACGGTTTCTGAAATAAATGGAATTTTGAGGTCGTGATGGAGTGTATGGTTGCAGTGACTAGGGTACGCAATGTCTTTGATTGAAAAGTCTGCAAGATCTTGATATTTGATGGTTTGTTGCATCCCCATAATTCGATCCCGTAAGACCATATAGGTATTAGTATGGTTTTATATAGAAGCAGTTTGTTTTCAGTAGAGAGTTGGGATTTTGGTCCAAGTAGCCAGTGCATGTTTTTAGTTTAAGTTGTTCCTTTTTGGCTTTTATGTGGTTTTTCCATGTCAGTTTTTGGTCGAGACGGATCCCTAGATATTTTACTTCGGTTTTTACTGGGATAGGTTCACTGAATATTTTAACTTGCGGGCACGTCAAGCGTTTATTTGTGAACGTAATTTGCGTGGACTTGTTGCAATTGATGCGCCATTGGTTGAGAGCCAGTTTTCTAAAAGGTTGAGATGTATCTGGAGATTCTCAGTTGCTTGGTCCGCATCAATATCTGTTGACATTATGGCGGTGTCATCTGCGAAGGTGGCGATTAGGGTGTTGTCCGTGGTGGGGATGTCTGCTGTATATAGTAGATACAGAAAGGGACCAAGAACACTTCCCTGCGGAATGCCGGAGTTGATATCTTGACATGCTGAGTATTGTCACCTCGAATTGGACCTGGAAGCATCCCTGCGACAGGTATGATTTTTATGAGTAGAAAAACTTGGTGTGGAAGCCTCTAACATCAATTGAATCGATAAATGAACCGGCCAAGATATCATAAACAATTTAATAAAATAACGATGTGTCGTTGCTTTTCTTGCAACCTCCTCACGTGCACAAGCACAAAATACATTTAGTACAGATGAATTTGTTAAAAATTTAAAGAAAGCAATTTTTATGTAAACACGAGAAATAAAAATAGCTTGTAATATTAATCTAGGACTGTAGCTAATTGATTTATAATTGTTCATCTAAGGAGGTTCCAACGAAATGGAATGAAAGATACAAATATTGTTTTCAATAAATCGGTTTTACCATGTGTTGTATTGCTATTCGCAGTGTTGTATTATTGTATGTATCCATCTCATTTGATTGAATTAGCTATATAAATATTTGATAATAGAAATACTACACAACGCTCTCGGCTCGTCTTAGCACCTGAAGAAAGGAACAAGGATCCCAGAAACGTTGTGTGATACTTGTTTTATCACTTATTTTGTCTGCATTTCGTGTAAGCAATATAAATTTCGTGTCTTTCAGAGAGGATTGGAGGCGTAGATCAGAGACTGGTTTTGCACGTTTCAGTTTCATGAAAAGTATTGGATAATATATACTGTAATATCGTTTGTATTCTACCGTCCCCCTCCTGAATCTTGTCTCCAGGACGTAGCTGTGATCGGTCAGGAAAGGTGCCTTATTACCATCTGCGATGATCTTCAGGTTTTCCAGTGGTCCTCCACAATCCTCACGCAGAAACCCGGAAGAAGTTCACAGCTAAAAAAACGTGAAGTACTATGTATATGTTGAAAACCCCAATAATATTTCATTGTAGAAGCGGTCAGTTCTTATAGTCTACAGTTATAATATGATCTCGTGCAGATTTGTGAGGATTAATTACTAGCTGAGACATTCAGAAGTTGGAATCATCATGACTGAAATCTTAACTCCCCTTGTCAACTATTGCAAGCGAAGGTAAATGATGTACCTAAATAATTAAATTAGCTGTGTATAAAAACAGGCGTTATATTTTAAAAATATAACGGAATTGTTAAGTAAGCTATTACAAGTGCGAGAAGTACTATTTTTTTATTGATGAAATGTGTAGTGTAATGATGTAATTGTGTCGGATGGTTGTACCACGTGGTCGCCCTCGCAGGTTGTGGAAGTGCGCTCACGGACAATGGCTTCATTGCGTTTGCTCCTTGAAGCCGGCGCGGCGGCCTCATTGTCAGACCTTGGCATTGTAGTTCCTTTGTGGATTTCTCTCCCCATTGTGCCTGAGGCATCTGTCACGGGTCGCCCCGGGGTGCGTGGCATTCCTTGCCTCTTCGTCCCCTGGTCAGCCGCGATGGCCGGCCTCAAAGTGACGAGGAAAAGAACGCGCCCCAGACTCAGACGCGAGATTGCGAAATTTCCACGAACACAAAGTCATAGCGGCGGCCTTTCGCCATTGCCGACCGACGCCAAACATTTAGAAATATATCGCAGAAAATTATCTGATCACGAATCAACATGTATTGTAATTTGGATTATTAGTAGCGGTGATGACACGCCTTCACCAATGATTTTATTTCATCCATTCATAATGGATTGCATTGAAGAGAAGCGCAGAAGCCAGAGACAACTGGCAGCTTTGTTGGCGTCGCATCCAACTGAGGAAATAGCAATCACCACACCCAGGATTGTAAATATTAATTTCAGAGTCACGCATTCTTTCTCCTTGTTGACGCAATGGCGTCTGTCGATAAACTGAGCAAGCAACACCTGCTCGCATCGTAAAGCCGATCCTCGATGCAATATCGCAATAACTCCCAGTGTCGCTTGCCATAAAAATACAGCTGCTTCGCTGTAAGTCAGCACTGACTGACACTAAGCTTCGTGTTTGGCTCTTGCTGGCAGTTGTTTTCAACGAATGTCCGGGGCTGAATGTCCGTTTTCGTCAGAACTTCGAGTCTCGGCGCTGACGGTGGAGCCTGTAGAAGCCAACCAATCAAAACACACGGCTCGAGAATTTTTTTTAATGTGGAATTATCTCTACATCAGCTAATAAGTTCTTTTTTTCGACACTTTAAATTTATTGCCTTTCAGCCATATCATACGATTGTTAAATCTTTCTGGCAAGTCTGCTGGATTAAATCTTTATATACGTCTTAATTGTTCTGCTTGGTTTATTCAACTGTTCAATAATTTATTTGGTTGTACTTCAGATCGGTCGCTATGTGTCAAGCTACAGTTGGATAGATTTTCTATTATTACTGGCATGGATAAGCCACTTTAAATATTGATATTAGGGACGGACCACTGTGCATTCAGTCACTCGTAGGGCTTTGTTTTGAAACGTTTGTATGATTTCCTTCAGAGAATTTGTGGACGCAAGTAATTAAGGTCCTTGGCGGGCGTTGCTGCACATGCAAAGCAAATGTCTGTAAAAGCTCAGCACCAACGGTTAGCCGATAGTGGAAAGTAGAACTGGTCATCCATTATGGATCAGTTGGCAGTTTGAGAGCAGCGAGTCCTCTACAGGTTCAAAATGGCCGATCACAACAGCGAATCTGTAACTTTGTTTTAATATCCGGGAAAGACGTTTCTTCAAAAACTACTCCACGTGTTTCTTGGCCCAATTTTGCAATAATTGTATGGAAAATTCTTGAGGCTTTTCTTGCCTCGGTGCGAACACGTGTTACGTGGAAGAAACTTGTTTGTGATAGTCGCGTGTTGCACCACGTCGCCTGCTGGAATTCTGCAAGGATAAATGGGTCAAGCTGCAGCAGTCGCAGGACATGCGGTAATGTATGACGACTACATAGTTTCACCCCCATCAGGGTTAGCCATGTCAACTCTTTTGCCCGGTATCAACAGGACAATTATCACAGATAAATTCAAGGCTCACAGAGCTCTTTCTGGCTCGCAGAAGAAAGACTATTGACGTGACGAGCCATAAACAAGACCGTCTTCAGAACATTTGCACGCTTCACCGAGTTCGCTCAACGTATCTGCGTGAAATGAATTACGTGGTTAAGTAAGTGATGCTTTCATTGTTCCCCTCGAGGTGGAGTTTCACGAGAATGTGCTAACGTGACTCTCATTACTTCTCGCACTTGTCTTGCTCTCCCTGTTAGCCACACTCACACACACACACACATAGACGTTCATTCAAGACCAAGAGCATCAACAGACGCGTGTTGTTCCGTCAATTGTCAATGCCGAGAACTTCTCAGAAACGGCGTTTGTTTAATTCTACTGTTCGTCAGGCGTAGAGTAAATTTTGCGTTATAAATTCGTGATGTCTGCAGATGTCCGTTTGCGTGCATTGAGGATTGTGTGTGTGTGTGTGTGTGTGTTAGCACGTAGCGGTGGACCCAGATTCCGCAAGGCCACTTTTCGGGGCGGGGGACTTTGACCCACACGTATCCTGTCTCGCCGACGGCCATCGCACCAGCCCCACAAATGCTTCTAAAGCCAAGAATCCAACTTAATCCGTGGTAACTTTCTCACTATCAAACGTTACTTACACCAGGTACTCGTATGAAGGACAACTGATAGATCCTCTTCACTCAGTTACGAAACAAGGAAATTTTTGGTGTGTCTACGTGTCTCAGCCAGCAGCCTGAAAACTGGTTCATTCAAATGTACAGCACACAATTTTATTATTTTCTGGAAAAGGCTAAAACCACTTGTCTTGGCGAACACAAGACGGAAGGTGATCTTAGGTTGTTCTGTATGCCAAACAAATCTTACTAACCATAGGGCATATCTAAATAGATATAACACCTGTAAAAATGTTACTCGACATTTCTTTCTTTTTCGAGCGAGTGACGTCACAGGCCGCCATAACGTATCCGCCAGTTGCAGTGGGATATCACCGGTTCGACGAGCAAAAAAAATTAGAATAGTTAGAGAGAACGTACGAATGCGACCTTGTGCGAGCTGCACAAAGTGATATGTAATATTAATAGTGACAACAGTGAGAAAAATATATAATGTTGAAGAGTTGAGTTTGGACTGATTTCTCGTTAAACTTTAAACGTGGGGGTAATATTTTCAAAATAAGCAAATAAGTATCGTAAAAAACTGAAAGAAGAATAAATTGTAAATATAAAAAGAGTCCGATACAACAACAGAACGAATGAGAGTGCGTCGACGGTCGCCTGGGCATCGCAATGCTTGATTCACAATCGATAGATGTCAACAGTGAGATAAAATCGATTGTATGCGACGAAATACAAGCAGATATAAACGAGATTTGGCGTTTGGAACTGGTAACGGAGGACTTTGAGAAGACCTTTCAAGATGTGATTCTAAATACCTTGAATACCTTGAGTCATCTGAACCAATTTCTGAACGGAAAATATGGATTGGTGTTCACCACGAATCCAACAGTCCGCGTCCAAAGAGAAACCTATCTGAAAATGGCTGAATGCTGAAGAAAGTCAACAAATTTAACCGTGTATCTACGGCAGGTGAGAAACAATCTGTGCTTATTCGTGCTCAACTGATAAAGTAATTAATTAATGATTGAAGAGCGAAGAGCAGAGCATCCGTGATGTTGGTAATAGACGTTGGTCTGACGTCCGTCGTCACATGCTGATGAGCGAAAACACTGTTCTTTCTTCGTCGCAAGGAATTTACTGGCAAAATCACGGCTACCGTCGAGTACTTCCGTACTTGTACCTCATTTATAAAATAAAATTATACTTCAACTGGCAATGATTTGAGTCCTATAAAAAGATTCGAGTGGGATCTGATTACACTGAAGACGGAAAAAGTTCAGCTTTTCTTCTGAAATTAGGAAAATTAATTTATAATTTCACGCTAGCCTGAAATGAGGAGCTTAAGTAAAAATAACTTTGAAGGCATAACTTTCGTAAATAACACATAGCAGACGGTGGTAATGTTAAGATTGCTCTTCTGGTTGAGATGTTTTTCATTGTTTCTTGAATGGCCAAGAAACAACACAGGGACTTAAAATTTCAATACCCCCCCCCCCCTTTTATACTTGATAAAGCCCACAAGATCGGTGACTGTGAATATTAATCGCGAGTACTTGAACAGCGTGAATGGAATCGAGAATTCCTCACCAATCCTCCAGAGCTCTCCTGCTGCGTTCCCACGGTTTTCTCCAGAGTACTCTTCGCCCATGGTCCATTTGCGCCCCCCTTTATCCGATACTCTGCCACCCCTTAATTTAAATCTCTTTCACGCAGCACGGAACGATCGCATGAAACATCATTTAGTCGGTAATTATTCTTCTGCTGACGAAGATGGCGTTGGCAGTTATCGAAACGTCGCGTGCTGTCGAATCTTTTACCCGGCTGGAATCCCCGAGAAGTCTTATCCATTTTATTCACTGTGAAAAATGTCGTTCTACAGAATTACTAATTCTGAAAAACAGTCAGACATCGGCGGCGTTTCTCAGGTCAGGCCTCTCGCTCATGCGGTTTATTCTAACAGCTGTCATCTTCCAGATAATTCTTCTCATTGCACTAGTTTGAAGTATAGGAAAAGAAATTGTCTGCTCACGAGTAGGATCTCTTTTCTGGTCAACAGTCGTTTTCTTTTCCCCCCCGCACCTTCGTGAGCAGACTTGGTACACTCCAAAGATACATTTGCGCTTGGTTCAGCATTGCTTATATTCGTGGTGCAGCCCGATAGCGCGTTCCCTGTGGCGAATTATCATAAAGACTCGAGAACTTTCGGGGGCGTTAACTTTTATTACTTGCCGAGCGCCGAGCAAAATAATTCGCTACGCGGCACGTTGCCCAAACAACGGCTAATTCGCTGTTTGCACGGGGGGAACACTCGACAATCATCGTAAAGATGCGTTTTATATGTGCACAAAGTGCGTTTCTTGTCGGCCGAAGTTAGCAGATTAACGAACGGTACGAGTCTGTATTTATGACGGGCCGGCAGCTAATAATCCCCGGAAGAAAGATGCGGACCAAAGGAAAAATACAGGCCGGCCTCCTTACCTGAGGAGCTTCTCCGAAATTTGATTAACTCAGATTGAAAGTAAACCTTCCAAGTCGATGCTCTAAGATCAAAGTAACCTTCACTCTCGGAATTTTAGCATGAATATCTCTTAATGAATAAGGAAGATAGTCAATTCAGACAAAAAAGGTAATATAAATACCACACAACGTTTCTGTGATCCATGTCAGGCAGAACATTTTAGGAAAGATACGAAGGGGCTACCTTTGGGTATGCCTTTTCCTCTCCGTTTTTGAACTAAGGTTCCCACAAGCCGAGGCACCTCAGCCTGTTTTGAGAGGTGTATGTTCCGGGGTCGCAGACCTTGGGCATACGGTAACAGATGTTCGCTATTCCCATTGGAATAGTCGGCCAGCTGCCGACTAAACTGATCGAGGCACGGAGAAGGTAAAGCTGCGTCCCCACAGCAAACTCCTCTCCCGCTATCGGAAGGGCGTGGGACAAGTACCCAATGACCGACCTACCCGATGCAGGTTTTTCTAAGGTTTTCCCTGCATTTCTTTAGGCGAATGCCGGGTAGGATCCTTAAAATATAGCCCGGGGGCCCTAGTAACCCTTGGCTACCTTCCTCTACCCTTCCGCATCCCCCTTTCAAATCCCTTCCTATGCTATTAAAGGGGAGTTGCCCAAAGTGGATTACCCTCATGTAGCCTGTTACCCTAAAAAAAAAGTCAGAACCAGGCTGTACAAATAAAATAATACTTTTTCCTGTACAATGCTTATAATCAGGAAATTATAGTTTATTTTCTTTTGAATCATTAAGTAATCCGGACTGTTATTCTGAGTTTGATCACAATAAAATGGTCGTACCGATTTCGAAGAAAGTGTTTTCGTTGACATTTTAAACCTGTAAGGTTGGCAATATCAACCTGGAGCCGTATCCCCACAAGAATATACACCTTTATGTCGAAAATCTAACCGTAACGCTAATAAACTTTGTTCGATGAATGACGGCTTTGCCATAAATAGATCGGTTAGATTGTTGAGAACATTCTCCAAGGTTTTGAGGAACGTGGAAAAAGTATACAGAGGGTTGTGCTTCATCTACACGAGCATGTGTTAAATTTTCGACTCCAATTGTCTGTAAATGGCCACTATCGATACGGTTCAGCCCCGATAACGAGACCTTGGAAACGAGACTGTGGTGACACTGCGTCACGTCAACGAATCTCGAAAAAGGGGGAAAATTTATTAACGCGGGTTTCCAACCTCATCACAGTCGTAGAACGCGATTCTGGTGGGATTTCAAGGGACAAATACGGGATGAGAATACTATGGATTGGCCTCGGGGAAAAGAGACGTGGGGGTAATTGAGGCAGGGCGTTCGGTATAATTTAATAGCGGAGATAATGTTTCTGCCGGCAATAAAGTCGCGCCGTAATGCCCGCCTTGGCAGATATAATTACCGCAAAAATTTCTCGCCAGTGGCTCATTGTTGGGAGAAGTTTGCTCCCCCCGCTCCTGTTTCTTCTGCGCACTCCTTGAAATGTAAACGATCCACGCCGTAAATACTCAACTCCAATTTAAGCAATTCGCTGTTGGCTTCTTGCTCGACAAAACTCGGCCGTCGCCGAATGTTCGTCACAAAATCCCGCGGGGTGAGAATCTTATTACGTTGCCCTCAGATCTGCGTGTCCGATCGCGTTTTCAAATCCAGATGACGTCACGCGACATTGAATTCCCTTATCCATTATAATAGGAATCCTGATTTAGGGAAACTTGACACAGAAAAAACTTTTTTATAATTCCAGACAAATATAAAATATAATAAATAAAATTGACTGTCTATATATAGAGTGTTTACTTGTGTGAAAGTTCTGTAACAAATATGAATCACTTCTTGGCTAACAGATTCATTTAGAATTAAATAATTTTTCGGTCTGATACAAATAAATACCCGGGCAACGCCAGTCACCCAGCAAGTCGAAAAATGACTTGGATTTTACAAATTTAGATTTTTTTATATTTTTTTTTAGGGCAACAGGCTACATGAGGGTGATCCACTTTGGGCAACTCCCCTTTAATAGCATAGGGAGGGATTTGAAAGGGGGGATGCAGAGGGGTGGAGGAAGGTAGCCATGGGTTAACTGGGGCCCCCGGGCTATATTTTAAGGATCCTACCCGGCATACGCCTAAAGAAATGCAGGGAAAACCCTAGAAAAACCTGCATCGGGTAGGTTGGGCATTGTGTACTTGTCCCACACCCTTCCGATAGCGGGAGAGGAGTTTGCTGTGGAGGCGCAGCATTCCCTTCTCCGTGCCTCGACCAGTTAAGGAGGCAGCTGGCCGACTATTCCAATGGGAATAGCGAACAACTCTTACATTGGGTACTTGTCCCACGCCCTTCCGATGGCGGGAAAGGGGTTAGCTGTGGGGACGCAGCATTCCCCTCTCCGTGCCTTGACCGGTTTAGGAGGCAGCTGGCCGACTATTCCAATAGGAACTCTTACCGTAGGACAACTCTTATCGTATGCCCAAGGTCTATGACCCCGGAACATACACTCCTCAAAACAGGCCGAGGTGCCTCGGCATGTGGGAACCTTAGTTCAAAAAACCAGAGAGATGTGAAGGCATCCCGAAAGGTAACCTCGGCCAGAGCTCTCTGGGAAGGTTCACCTGCGAGAGAATTCTCTCTCAGGTTTCCTTGGATATTTTAGAATTTTTTTTAGGGTAACAGGCTACATGAGGGTAATCCACATGGTGGCAACTTCCCTTTAATAGCATAGGAAGGGATTTGAAAGGGGGGGGGATGCGGAAGGTTAGAGGAAGGTAGCCACGGGTTAACTAGGGGTCCCCGGGCTATATTTTAAGGAACCTACCCGGCATTTGCCTAAAGAAATGCAGGGAAAACCCTAGAAAAACCTGCTTCAGGTAGGTCGGACATTGGATACTTGTCCCACGCCATTCCGATAGCGGGAGAGGAGTTTTCTGTGGGGACGCAGCATTCCCTTCTCCGTACCTCGACCAGTTTAGGATGCAGCTGGCCGACTATTCCAATGGGAATAGCGGACAAGAAGCTTTTTGGAATTAGAAATGTAATTTCTGTATGTAATATTCAGTCCCGTCTTTTTTTTAACTTGTTAATAGTTTCTGTAAATTTTTCATGAATTTTATTAGGGCGGTATAGTATTCGATGTGAAGAAACAGCTTCATTTTCTTATTATCCTTTATTATGGGTTGTGGAGATCCATCACTCGAACCGGGAAGTATTTATTTTCCAGGTTCGTTGCCTTAGCAGTGCAACACGCTTATCGTTCTTATGGAGCATTGACATTTAAATAATCTAATCTTTGACGAAATGAGTTCCGAAGAAAGGTTTCTTGCTGTATTTGGAGTCTTTTTTCTTTCTTTCTTTCATGTAGAGCAATTCGTGAACGCTCAGATCTTATCAGTTCCTTGACCTCAGTCTTTTTTGTTTTTAGGACAGGATTTTTCCTCGTAGTTTCCGGTGCGGCTTTAGTAAGGATCACTCCGTTTATTCCGCGTGCTATCTTAATTCTTTTACATTTTATTTCCTTGTTTACCTTGTTTAAAATCCACTCTTCACCATACCTTCAAAGCTGAAAGATAAATTTATAGTAGTAATTTCATCGTCCGTATTATCTCCATTACTTCTGTGATATCTGTTAAATCTCCTTATTTTCCACTCTTAAGCCTGTGATCGTTGCTCAAGAATGAAATTTACAGCACAGAATATTTCATTTTCATGTGATACGAGATCAGTTCTGCGACGTTTCAATCATTCGTGTGCAAGAAATAAAGAAACGGAATATTTTAGCTGGGATCACTAAATTTTTGAATGTAAAACATATAAAAAATCCGAGCACACGTTTAAGACTGAGTTTGTTCTATTGCCAAAAGTTATGCATTATCTAATAAATAAAGCAGAGAGTTTGTTTGTATGTATGTATGTATATTTGTATGTTCCTTATACAAATCTACACCGGTGCAGCAAATTTCACCAAATTTCGTACACGTGTTCTTTGCGACCAGAAAACAAACACTGTTGGGGTGAGACGCGTCTACCACCCCCAGAAGCGGGGGTGGAAATATTTAAGCATGCTAAAACAGTCGATATTTCAGTCGGATAAATATTTTTAGGGGTCACAGATATTGATAGTGCTTCTACCGATGTTATCTGAATATAATTTTCATCCCCTACACCCTGAGAAAAGGGCACCCTTATGGTTTGAGATGGAGATGCTTTACAAGAAAATAACGCGAATACAATCGGGATTGGAGTCAAATCAAAGGATATGGATGTCACTGATTTTAGTTATGACATTCAACTTGGCATTTATCCCTCAGATGCAGGGGTAGCGGGTTGGAAATTTTGGAACATGCAAACACGGCAGATATTTGCGTTGAATCAATATTTTTCAGGGTTAATTATATTGATTGTATTTCTACTGATGTTTTTTGTGTATAATTTCAACCCCTTTCGGCATGCGAGGTGAGCACATGTAGGGACAGGGTTCGAGGAGCGTTACATAAAAATAGCGCAAAAGCAACCGATATTGGACATCTCGGACAACGCCGGGCACCCAGCTAGTTATTAATATAATTTATTCTCATAAACAAATAAGAATTGTTTGCGCGTGTTCTCACTGATTTAAAACTGGTTTGTGCACCAGGGACGTTTGTCTACATGTAGTTTTATTGGAAGACGTTTATTATTATTATTATTATTATTCGATTAATGTTAAATTACGAGTTCTTTCTTGGTCTTCTTCACTATCGCTTGACCATCACAGCCGAAAGAGAATTTCAGAATATTCGCATTGGTATATCTCACGAGAGAAACCCGTTTTGAATGGCAGAACACTGCGGGTCTACTGGTGGAAGACCTCCGAGTCCACAGACTTTCTTTTCGGGAACAATAAACAATTTGAATAGCAAGGCAAAGAAAGCTGGCGCGCTTTCAAGGACCGCGGCCATCGCCGAGTATCTGAAGAGCTCAACGTAGATGTTCCTCGACATGTTTCGGCCCCAATGTGGACCCTCGTCAGACAGAAGTATCAATTCACAGATATTACAGCACAATAATAGTAATAAAGAAGATAAATAATGTAGTGTATTAAGTACTTTGTTTAATGTACTCATTCCAATTTACGTAAAATGTCTGTTTTTTTCGCTGGCCATTTTATATTATCTCTACAAACGTAAATGAAAACATAAATGCTCCAAACGACCAGCTACAGAAACATGAAAGTCCAGGGCATTCGTCGCTTACGAAACAACGAAGAAGTTAAGCGATGAAATCATTCGAAAACAATCTTGAGAGTTAAGCATTTGGTGGTTAATAATTAATCACAAATTCCAGAATTTGAAGCCAGTAAAAAATATTAAATACTCATCTCTCTCTCATTTAAAGGTATAAATAAATATATTTATCAAATCCAAAATTGAAGTGTAAAACGTCTTAAATTCTAAAAATAATGATGTTGGTCTCAATAATAATAATTTTATGGCACTTATTAATAAATTCGCACAAACATGTGTTGATAATATCTAATTCTTTTTAGATTTTTAATATTGCATACTTATTAGCAAATATCTGGAGCATTCTCCTAACTCCCGCTCTCTTGATTTTGAAATTTCAACAAACTATGTAGCCTGTGTTGTCCTCGACAAAGAAGAAATGAAAGTACATTGAAGTTGTTCCGTCGTTAATGGTTTTTACCGTTCAAACTGACACGTTTTTATTTAAATATATATTAAATGTCTAGGACTACTTTTCCCCGTCTGTAAATTCACCGAAAAATTCATCTCTGAAAAACTGTAATTGGTTTTATTCGACATGTAAATTAAAAATCGATACATTTGAAATATTATACATGGAATTCTGAGACAAGTAAAGAATATTGTCAGTAGTTTCATTGTCTGAGAGGTAAATTTGGTAATTAGGAAATAAATGAATTGGAAACTAATTATTAAAATCGAACTAAGAACAATGGAAAGGAGGAGTACAGAAACTTGCATCAGAATATCGTGAGAAATACAGACGTGACGACGAGTTCTTCATGCAATGGTTTGAAACAGCCGACGTGCCCTGTGCTGTGCAGGCGCCATGTGTACAAAACTCATTGTCTCTGGTCGGTGCTAGGAAAGATCCTGCCGTGGAGTGCGTAGGTGGAATGCGGGTTGGTCACGACCAGATTCCATCGCCACAAAAACTCCACAGCTGACCCCGGCACAAGGACATCCAACACACAACACCAACAACGTTACTGGCCACGAAGCGACGTGCAGAGTTCGCACCAGTCGGGCCACGATTCAACTTTGGAGAATGTAAAATGCAAGTCTGCAGAGCAAATGATAAAACATACAAAATTATTATAGCAAGGTGCAGGCCATGGAAAACTTGATTGACTAAGTGAACAGTCCCATCGTCCTTAGTCGTAGCTCAAAAACCTCAGTTTCCACAGCACTCTATTCTCTTTTTTTAAAAAAAAACAGTCCTGTCTTAATTAAATAAAAAGGAACTTGTCCCAATCACAGACAGCGGAAAAACCACCAAGGGATTGAAGCAACAATGTATTAAAAATATCCTTAAACAAAACCGATCCCACGATAATATTACGTTTTTTTTTATTAAGACCAGAAATCAATGTGGGAGATAAATAATTGAGAAGAGAACTACGCAAAAGCTTATGGTTTTGTAAGTGCCTTGGTGAGTTGCGAACCCACGACCTTGAGAAACCGCGGATCGGCCAAGTCCGGGTCATTGTGACGTAAGCAAACACTTGTTCATCACTCGCCTTTATTGCATGTCTTCGATCATCTATATTTATATCGCCAGAGAATCCTTACACAGGACCCTGCTGTTTACTTAAAAAAAAAGAAAAAGTGTGATGAGTGATAAACTGAATTTTGTTTTCCAAAAGAGTTATTTGGAGACGATCAATCAATCTATATGATATGTATTTAGACACTGTCCAAAACGGAGACATATCCGACGGATTTACAAACTAAAAAGCTAAGTATTGTAGTCGGGTTTTGGGAATTGAAAAATATTAAAATTTATTAAGATGGAACTAAAAAATATTCTGACATTCAACTACCTCACAGAAGCAAACTGATCTCTTTAGCATCTCAAATAAATTTCTAGGTGCGTCAAGAATTGAGAAAACTTTGCATGCAAGTATCCTCCCTCCCTCTCCGACGACTTTTCAAGTAGTATACTTGTTTTCGGCGAATTTGTCAAATGATTTAGTTGGTAAGGCTTCCGTGTATCAAGCAGAAACCCGGGATCGATTCCCGTCCCAGTTGCGATTTTTCCATCGTGATACTTAAAATCAATTTAATGGCCTGTACGGCTGGGCTTTGATTGTCTTCCGTTCTTTGGAATAAATTGTACTGTAAAATATTGTATATATATATATATATCAGTCGATCTCTGGAGCAGAAGATCTCCCATTGGTCAGAAAAATCAGCCGCAGAAGAGTCACCACGAAAACCTTCACATGTTCTTGATTTCAGACGCGTACTTATAAAACACATGAAGGAAACACAGAAGAACCCTTTTATAAAAAAAAATTTGAAGAATTACGGGTACAATGCATTAAATTAATTTTCGTTAGTGTTTAATTTAATTCTAGCATTGCTAAGAGACCCAGAATGTAATAGAATCCCAGGGCAGAATAGCCGTTGCCAACTTTCGAAAAATAATATTTTTTTTGCTTATAATTTTTACAAAAATTGTGAAATCAGTATAAATTATTTTTTTCAGTTAGGTGTGAGTTTATTGTAATTATAATTTGAAAATTCCCCCCCCCCCCCCAAAAAAAAAAAAATTGTTGCACATGAATTGAACCGTATAGCATAAAATTTAAAATCGTATGTGCGTTGCTCGATAAGGATGCCTTTCTTTATATCGCGAAACACAGCGTAGTCCCTTATTCCTCGTCAAGAATTCCATTACACGAACGCCCCTGGAAGCCGATTATTTCCGCCGCGAAAAGGCCGCAAAAACTGTTTCTATAAGCGAGGAATGAAGACGCTTCCTGCGGAAATGAACGCAAACATTCCTCCGATCCCGCACTCGAGGATCCTTGGCTCTTTGTTCGGCTACTACAGGCTCCAGGGGATGGCATCCTACAACCATTCTCCCTCCACGGGACGCAAACTCGCCTACTTTCAATTACGTTAATTCTAATTCAGATCAGTTCAAGAACTGAAAAAGTTGCGTTTTCTAATGGAACGAGATGATCAAAGATTCTTTCAAGATATTTTGGAAAGTCCGAAACGATTCTAGAAGAATTTTAAGTTTGATTCCACATCAGAATGTAAATGTCTAATTGGACGGTGAAGTAAGAATTGAGAAAGATTGAACTAAGACGACTTTTCGCTCTCTCTCTCTCTTTCTCTCTCTCTCTCTCTGTCTCTCTCTCTGTCTCTCTCTCTGTCTCTCTCTCTCTGTCTCTCTCTCTGTCTCTCTGTCTCTCTCTCTGTCTCTCTCTCTGTCTCTCTCTCTGTCTCTCTCTCTGTCTCTCTGTCTCTGTCTCTCTGTCTCTCTCTCTCTGTCTCTGTGTCTCTGTCTCTCTCTCTGTGTCTCTCTCTGTCTCTGTGTCTCTGTCTCTCTCTCTCTGTGTCTCTGTCTCTCTCTCTGTGTCTCTCTCTGTCTCTGTCTCTCTCTCTGTCTCTCTCTCTCTGTCTCTCTCTCTCTGTCTCTCTCTCTCTGTCTCTCTCTCTCTGTCTCTCTCTCTCTCTGTCTCTCTTTTTTTTGTTTTGTTTTGTTTTCGAGGGGGGCATAGGAATGGATTTGAAAGGGGGGGGGTATGAGGAAGGTAGCCAAGGGTTAACTAGGGCCCCCGAGCTATAGTTTAAGGATCCTACCCGGCATTCGCCTAAAAGTAATGCAGGGAAAACCCTAGAAAAACCTGCATCGGGTAGGTCGGGCATTGGGTACTTGTCCCACACCTTTCCGATTTTTTTTGTGGTTTTCAAACTGGTTACCAGTCGGAAAAGACCTGCGGGGAATATCCTAGAATTGAGTGACTTGCGGTGGCTACGGAATTTGGGTCAGAATTGACCACAAAATAGCTCTCGTTTCAATACTCCTTACCTTCAAACCAAATTGACAGTCTACTAATTATCTTCAAACATTTCCTTCCCATTGATTCTGTAACCACTAGTTCATTCTCTCATTTCACGTTTCGTCTCTGGCGTCCTCACCCCCCCCCTCCCCCCGTCTACCACTACTTTGCGAGTCTTCCTTTTTGTCCCCCAAAAATCTCACCCATCGGTGATGTTCAAATTTCCGTGGTGCCTCTCGAAGTTCGTGAGAAACACCGCAGGTCTGTTTTGCTAGACCGGAAAGTATTTTCTTGCCATCTGCTGGTTGCAACATCTGGAGTTCACGCTTCCGCTAGCAAGGTTTAATCGCATTTTGAGCCTCTTAAATTTTGTCAATAAAATTTATTCGCTGTTTCCAGGAAGTGAGAAGAATATGCTCATAACACTGTGATAGAAAATTGATGGCCTGTCACGAGACTCTGGTTGATAAGGATGTTGTATTACTAAATGGGAAAGTTACCGTACAAGAAAGAGAACCTCACCTGATGCCTTAAAAGTGCACCTTTACCTAATATTTTCTTTGTCCGAAAAACATTAGATTCAACTTCCTCATTATTTACCATTTTTTTTAAAAAAAATCCCAGTATGGAAATGTGGTATAAAGATAATTTAAGTCAGAAAACTTTGAAAGTGTCATAACAGCGTTCAGTGAAAATATATAAATTTTTGTTTTTATATTATTGACCTAATTTTAGTTGTTTTATTAGGTTCCTTTGAATGGTTTTATTCTATTGTCAGTTTCTATAAGCATAAAAAGTCTGCGTTTTATACATGATTTTTCTGTGTTTCGTGTTTCTGTTCGTGAATATTAATTTATTATTTTTGTGCTAGTTTGTAAAGTATTTCGGGGGACGAAGGAGGGTTCAATGCGCTCTCTGTGTGTGGAATTAAGGTATTGATTTGGAACCGCCGAACACTGCTGGACGCCTGGTAATAAAGAACGCCAGTGAGTACTCATTTCGAGACAATCGTACATTATTCACATGAGGACGTGGTGGTGGCTTTGCACAGGAAGAAAATGAGAGGCCGACAACCTGACAAGTGCACTCCGGCTCCAACATGGCGCCGCCCTCCCGCCGATCGAAGGCCAACTTGAGCTTCCTAATTTCAGATATTCGCCTGCAGCCCACGCCAATATGCTCTACCACCCTCGTAACCGTGAACAAACTTCAACCACTTCCACGGCCACGAGGACAACTTGCAAAATAAATTCGCTAAAATTAAGAAGGCCGTGTAAAAATATTCACATGTACAGAAGCCTTTTAATATGTTCCTGTCACTCACTGTACATGAAAAGGGGGAAAGGTGCCTGCAAATATGAGGCGTATTATCTGATAAATTGCTTGTCGCAAGTATTACTAGATTAGATATATTTAAGATATATTTATCAGTCTCACTAAAGCGTGAGCTCAGTGACGGTTCCATTCGGCAATTGCAAGGACGCGGCTTCAACTTACAGATCACAAGGACGAATAATATAAATAATATATAAGAAAGCTAGCCAATACAGACAAAAAAAGGGTAATATAAATATCACACAAAGTTTCTGAGATCCTTGTGCCTTTCGTCAGGTGTTAAGAAGAGCCTAGAGCGACACAACTGCGCTGGTCAAATGACAAGACTCTGCTCGTGAATATTAATATTAACACTAAGAGTGTTCTCAGCTGATCAGTGCAGTTGTGTTTCTCTAGGCTCTTCTTAGCACCTGACGAAAGGGAAAAGGATCCCAGAAACGTTGTGTGGTATTTATATCACCCTTTTTTTGTCTGTATTGGCTATCTTTCTTATTCATTATTTTCTATCAGACGTATTTTTTTTTCATTTTAACTTTTTAATATAAGTAATATATATATGGGACGTATTGAGTTATTTAAATTATATTCCATCGTTAGCTTTTGTATATTACAGTTCAAATTCCCCGGTTCGCGTGTTATTTGGCCAGCTTGTTATATGATATTAAAGGGAATGATCATAAATCACCCACACCTCTTTACCCCTCAGCTTTTTAAAATAAAAATACAGATTATCCCCAGTTATGAAAGATAGTTTGTAATTTCAGCTCAAACTGATATCTAGTCAGTTTTCTTCAAAGTTTATTTAATTTCATCTCGTCGTGGTTGTGTAACATTGCAAGAACGAAACCTACACCATATTTTTTAGACAAGCGCAACCTCATGAGGTCGTCCTGTTACATCTCAATTAACGTGATCATTTGCAGTTGTGATTTTCGTCCAAAGTCACGCAGTACGATTTGTCCGAAATTTATTTGTCCATCTTTTGATAGCAGCGATTCCTTCCCTTGTCGGTGGATAGAGAAAATATTTTGGCGTATATAAAATGTAATGTATACTATTGATCTGTATGAAACGAGACCGCCTTTGTGATCTTGCGGTTAGACGCTCCGTCAGACACGTTGAGTCTCTGGTTTGATTCTTGCCCGCCCATATACAAGAGTTTTTTTCTCTCTCTCTCTCTTCTCTGGTCTGGAACAATGAGCCGTGAAATTGTTATACTCTCTCACCGTCGAATTATATTTTTCCCAGTAGACACTCGCGGGGTATTTAAAAACCTACCTACAAAAAGCCTGCGAGATGATCCTCTCGCAGGTAACCTGCGAGGGATGTTCTCTCGCAGGCAGAACCTTTTAGGAGAGATACGATGGGGCTACCTTTGGGGATGCCTTTTCCTCTCTGTTTTTGAACTAAGGTTCCCACAAGCCGAGGCACCTCGGCCTGTTTTGAGAGGTGTATGTTCCGGGGTCACAGACCTTGGGCATACGGTAAGAGTTGTTCGCTATTCCCATTGGAATAGTCGGCCAGCTGCCTCCTAAACTGGTCGAGGCACGGAGAAGGGAATGCTGCGTCCCCACAGCAAGCTGCTCTCCCGCTATCGGAAGGGCGTGAGACAAGTACCAATGCCCGACCTACCCGATGCAGGTTTTTCTAAGGTTTCCTTTGCATTTCTTTAGGTGAATGCCGGGTAGGATCCTTAAAATATAGCCCGGGGGCCCTAGTAACCCTTGGCTACCTTCCTCTACCCTTCCGCATCCCCCCTTTCAAATCCCTTCCTATGCTATTTAAGGGGAGTTGCCCAATGTGGATCACCCTCATGTAGCCTGTTGCCCTAAAAAAAAAAGCAAACCCCCTTTCCCGCTATCGGAAGGGCGTGGGACAATGCCCGACTACCTGATGAAGGTTTTCTAGGGTTTGTGCTGCATTTCTTTAGGTGAATGCCGGGTAGGATCCTTAAAATATAGCCCGGGGGGCCCTAGTTAACCCTTGGCTACCTTCCTCTACCCTTCCACATCCCCCCTTTCAAATCCCTTCCTATGCTATTAAAGGGGAGTTGCCACCATGTGGATTACCCTCATGTAGCCTGTTACCCTTAAAAAACGATTAACAAACCCTTTATAAAACAAAGCCGTGCTCGACTGGTTTATATTCCAAAGATGAATCGATGTCATCAAATAAGTCTGAAGAAATGTGATCTCCTATTTACTGTCGACTTACGATGGGATCGATCCTGAGATTTACGCGAGCAGGATAACGAATAAGAATAATTTTAACCTCATTTACGTTTGGATTTTTAAAAAAATTCAAGATATCTTGAAAAACTGTTAAATATATCTATCTGAAAACTCGCTTATCGTGTTCTACCTCACCGGTTACATGAAGATTCGATTTCTTTTAACCCCCTTTACGTCTGTTTTATTCAAAACTTCGCAATATATCGTAAACCAGTAAAGGTATATAATTTAAACGTCGACTATTTTATTCTACGTTAAATATTAAACGATGATTCTGATCTTTTTAATTACTTCTGACGGATGTTAGCGAATATAGCGTCAGTACAGTTGGAGGTTCTGTGCAGTTTATTATAAACATCAGGATTGAACTTCATTTAAATATTACTGTTTAAATAATCATTATGTATGGCACAACCATGAAATTATTTACATAATCAGTTACCTAATAAATTTTTTTAAAAAACATAAAAAGATCACAACGTTTCCAGGAGTTTCCAAGAGCCATGAAGTGTCTTCACTGGCAGTTTAAAAGTTTGTATCAGTAACTAATGGAAGTGTCGTCCAGAGCCGGTGTTTTAGTGTCCTTTCGCCTGACGCCGTTGCGGATGGACGCCTTGGAGTCGCGTCATAGAGACCGCGTGAGTCACGTCCCGTATTTGCATAAAGATCGCCCCTATCCTATCAATAGGGCCGCGGCTAATTCCAAGGTCCCTGCTCGCCCTTTGTCCGATAACATTGATCCGCAGGCCGGCCATTGTTGAAACGATTAAAAAAATCGTCTCTCGCTCGATCCACAAACGCCGGCCGAATGCAATATGCGGCCCGGGGGCTATAAATACACCCCACCCCAAAGTCATTGTAAAGTTTGCATTTTGTATGCAAGAGTTATTGCATTTTTGATCGCGCAGAGAAAGACAAATGACTACAGCGCGGCGCCCGAAGGATCTAGCAGGTACGCCAACTAACCGCCGACAAAAGTACCGGTCACGACCATCGCACGAACTCTGAAAAATACAACGTCTTGGAAAATCAAATCTCATTTTAAAGAGCCACGTGTTTTACGTAGTATTGATCAGAAACGTGGAAAGATTAATTCCAAGACTGTGCCTAAAAGTGTTGGCAAGTGTGATTGCAATTATTAACCGTTAGATAATGCGTGGAGAGGTTAAGAATGATGAGAATGGCAAGGGTAAAGATAACTTAACGTGGCCTTTCCTTCAAGGTCCCTTCCAATAATGGAAAATTTCAGTTTCACATAAAATCACCTCAATGTCTTCAAACGCTGGAAACAGAGCCTTAAAGTTGTATTTTCAAACCTGTACCGTAACGACAAAAATAACTTAACAGTACAATTCGTCACATGTGGTATGAATTGCTCTTATGGGCAATCTCCGGATCACCGACTGTCCTTTCCATGATAAACCACAGTAAAGTCCTTCATTCAGATGCGAAATGGTGCGACAATATCTCAAGGACTTGGAGCAGCGTCTAGTAAACAACAAGTTCTCAATTATACTATATAATTGTAATCACCAAATATCTATTTTTTTAATTCAGCTTGCTCAATTTTTTTTTTTTAATTTGCAACATTTACTAGATCTACTGTTGGAGTCGTTATTCGGCCTGCTTTTAAAGTGTACCTATTTCAATACCGCCAAACAGGTGTTGAGGATCACTTTTCTCGGAAAGACTTGACGTCAGTTTTGAGTTCTTGCATGTTATAGTTTAATTTGACGTGTGCATTGTTGTGGTGCTGATGAGTGTGTTCTGTGGCAGGTTTCCACCTGAGCGGCGTGGTTTCGACTCCGAGGTCTGCGAGTCCCACCTCGTCTGCGTACAGCCTCGACCCCGACAAGAAATACAAAGTCTCCGTCAGCTTCGACAGGTACGTAACTGCCATTCTAATTGACACGTTTGCAAAGCCGACCTACGAAACTTGCTTCTAAATTTGCTAATTGCCAATTACTGTAATTAACGAGCAGTGGTGGAGGGAGGTGTTTTGAACTTTGTGGTGTCCTCGACACTAAACTCGAGACGTGACGTCAACGTTTCGCATTCTACGCAAAAGGACCTGCGTGTGCACCGCACAATGATTTCATTCAAATTAGGCGGATTGCAAGGGTGAATTAGGTCGCCGGGTAATGAGCTACCAGCTTCAAATCGGTAAAAATTTAAAACTTTTCAACTGAACGTGTTTTCCTAAGAATTTACAGTAATTAAAGTGACAAAATGTTAAAAATAGCAAAATTCAATTCCGTACCGTTCAGACACGTTTGATCAATACCTGTACCTAGGGGATCTCATACAGAACAGGATCCTTAACACCTGAGGGGAAAATAAACTACCGCAAACAAATAGAGGATTGTCAAATGGAAATTGATTTAGACAACAGCCTGCGCAGATCTGGTCTGTAGACTTTGGTATGAATCGCAAAATCCTGTCTGCACAGATCTGGTGGTGTAATTAAGGCTGACTAGTTTGTGGGTCTGGAACTAAGTTCTGAACCCGACAATCGTGAACCAAGACAAGCCTCAGCTCACTTTGTTGTGACTTCGACAAATTACATGATTTCACATTTTTTTAAAAAAAGATAAAAATAAGTAAACGTTCCATGTCGAGGAAAACGCGAGAACACATCATATGGATGATGTGCTGTTGATAACTAGAAAGAGGGTTAATCGTAGTAGTGTCAAAATGTTACATGAAATTGAAATCTACATCGCTATAATTAGTAATAATAATAATAATAATAATAATAATAAAAACAATTTTACCGAATCGGGAAACTTTTTGAATAGTGATAAGAAAAATGGAATACATGAGTAGAAAAATAGATGGTGACTGATAATAACTTCTCAAGAATGGTTATTTGAATGGTGAGAACAGGGACAACGATGAAATGAAACCCAGAGGAAAATGATTCGACGCTCCATAAATGCGGTGTAAAGCAGTGCTGCTGCAACGTCACGATACGTTGACACATCTGATGACCAAACTGTCCGTTGCAGTCGTAGCCGGAGCAAAATTTAACTAAAATCTGTTAAATTGGAAATGATTAATGTTATTGAATAATTTTTTTTTAATATTAAAATGTTGACTTTCCTGGGATTCTGTCAGCGTAGCTTTCAAAGATCAGTGAGATGAGACAATCTAGCAAATATGTGGCTGACAAAGGTCAACTTTCGTACCAACGAATTGCATAGATCAAACGATAGTTACGTTCGTTATTTATAACGGGAATAGATCGAATCGCTTGTCATTGTGACAACACAGCAATAATTCTCATTCCTGTCTGCGTCTAATCCGTGAGCACTGAAGAAGGTAGTTAAAGATTGTGACTCTGAATTAAAATATTCTAAATGTAATGCAAAGCGCGTGAGTAAGGAAAGTATCTAACTAGGCTAAGTACTGAAGATTTTCATCAGTAACTCCTAAACCGTAAGAGATACAGCGTTAAAAGTAGCCCATTCGGGTTCAGACAGGTACCTACCTGTGGAAAAAATAAGAAAATTAATTTTTTTTTAACATTTCAGAAAAAGATTTTTTTTTCTCGGTTTAAAACCGTTTTAAGGTCCTCATCAAACAATCAGAACGAATGAGGATACATGTGTGATATCCAGGAACGGTTGAGGTGTCGTGTATGGTGGTAACCCTGGAAACGGGGCTTCACAGACGCAGTCCGAGTGTCGATTTCGTTGCACGCGGCTGTCGTTTAAATATAGACGCGCTTTGGGTTCAGTAAATCATGATCTGTCAGTTGTAGCTGGAACCAATTACGCCAGTCTTCACCGCCGAGCTTTTACATTTTCACGCCAACCAAGTACACGGCGTTCAGGAATAACCATACCTCCGAAGCGGGTTTATTTATTTGCCGGTATTTTGTACAGCAAAAAAAAAATATATTTGTTTGGATCATCAAAAGCAACTGAACTTAGACCACCTGGAGAACTCCGCCATTTTCAGCAGTACTAACTAGACTATAAGACGAAGCAGATGTGATTATGAAAGATTTCCGACCAAGATTACAGGATTTATTTCGTTCCGTGGCATTTGTCAAGAATCAATCGTGTTCACTGAAGAGCAACTGGAGGTTTTTTTTTTGACGAGATGCACCGTAAGTTTCCCTTTCCATCGTTAAGTGTGAACCGCGAGGGACTAAGTGCACTACTTGCCGTGTTACGATTTGCGACGCGCCTGGCGACTGCGCATGCGCGGCGCCACTTCTCGCGGGGCCAGTAATTATGTTTGTATAAGATGTCCCATTGTTCACCGCTGCCATTTTTTTCTTCTCGCTCCTCTGTTCTTGCTCCCCGCGTCGAGTGTTGTCTTTTAATTATTGCGCGTCTACTACCCCTTGTTGCCGTAATTAATTACTGGCGACTTTCATTTCGCGGCCGACTGTTTGTACGTGTCCGAGGAAATGAAGTTCCATTTGTTTGGGCACGTCCTAGCTGCCGCCCGCTTCTAACTATTTCACTTTAAATTGCATAACATTAGTGACGCCTTCTCTACTAGACTGCCTCACGGTTTCTCCAAATATTATTCAATACTCGCACACGATAACGAAATCAAACATTCACTAGAGAAATAAAAACCCATTTCAACCACAATATTTTTCTTCACCTTTCACAAACATTTTTAAATAAAGCAATTCGTCTTTAAGGAAAAAGGCCACGAACGTCGGTCCAATTCATCTATTTCTGCATTAGTAATTCCATCGTCATTCGTCTATTTCATCCTTACTTCTTTTCAGCTCAACTCTCCTAATAACTAATCAACTGAACGCCAAAACTAACTTTGTACTAACATTGATATTACACCATTCTATCTACATTTCAAAACATTGTGGGAGAGATATTCCAAGTAATATTTGCTACGAGGAACTTGCATTAGTTGATCATTTCTTACCCATGCTGCAGAAACCTATTAATATGAACCTGTTTTAGGTGTTGCCTAAACGAAAAAAAAATGGTATGACACAAAAATGTTCTGCTTTTGACGTGACAACTTTGGACACGTATGAATCTACAGATGTCGCGTCGGAGGTGACGTAGAAATAGGTTAAAACACTGAAAACATATTCACGATTCAAAGTTTCACTTTAACCGTGACACCTTACATATAATAAGCTTCGAATCGTCTTTTTGTCCTATTTCTGTAATGCCCATTTCAAGGTTTACACAGGGATCCTATTTTATAAGAAGGCATATTGTATACCAAAAATATTACTTGTTGTTTTACTTTTATTTTAAACCAGTAATGATAAATATACTCGTAAAAGAAAATACGACAGACTAAAAAACTAAGATTAATATTTACATGAAAGTACTATAGTGAACTAATTTTACATATATAGTTTTTGGCCGGAGAGAAGAAGAAGATGTGGAGTGTTTTATCTCTGAGCTGAAAGAGCAGCATCTTTGGTTTTGTTCGTTTTGTCAACAAACAGTATGTTCTTTCTTCTTGGTGTATGGAGATTGTGATACATTTGAAATTGGCTTCAACATTAAGTGTGTCCATTTCAATTCCGAACCCTGAAGAGAACTAAATAATACATTAAAACATTGCAGTACATTTGTATGGAATTGTATATTATAAAACTTTTCACAGACAGTTGGTTGAATAATAGAAGGTGATTAAATCCTGACTTTCATCGAATGACTGATTTTCTTTAATATCTGAAATTAAAATTATACAAATCCAAATATGTAGACAAGGTCAGTATAAGTAACAAATATGTTTATCACAACTTTTATTTGCTTGTAATTCTTTGGCTCACAGACTTTGTGATGTTCCAATGTAACTTCATATCATTATAGAAATCAAGTCACCTGATGAAAGTTGGTATTGGGACATAATAATGACAGTGTTTTTATTTAAAACTTCACTGTTTTGTGAATTTCAGACGTGAAATTCATCAATTTTCCAAACTGTTGGCACATAGTGTATGTATGTAGTTATTTAATCTACAAATGGGCAGTTTGCCCGGTAATACAATCATTAAATTACAATTTAATTACAAATTAAATAAGGGAAGTTACAATAAGTAAAATTGAGTTATTAATATAATTATTTTAAAATATAAGCTAGCTTTAGGGACATTATTTCAACTTAAATACATGTATATAACATCATTATGTGGTATTTTGGCCATGGAATATGCCCTACTGGGTATATATATATGGAGTATTCTGAGAAGGAAACGAGGCAAAACAAATAATCAGGCCTGTTATGCGTAGAGTGACTTGATATATGAAGAATTTTTGCGTAATACATGTATGTGTTTACTGGGTAAAAATTAGTTCCGCTGCCATGGTAAAAAATCTATTGTTTGCAGCTGCCTATTTTCTGCAAATTATTAGTGATTATCTAGTATTCGTTGTTTAAAAAATATCTTCGTCTTCAGGGAGCGGGACATGGTCAAGAATCAAAACTGTGACAATAATCCGAACAACACATTCGTACAGAAATAAAGCTATTAAATTCACTGTACTCTCAGAGTCGGCGATCGAGGCCTTGCATAAGTCAGACTGAATATAGCAAGTGTATTTCTGTATGATCGGACTCGTGCCACAACTCAGTCTTAACCCTTTCCCTCCTGAAGAACAACAGAGTTTTTACTGTCCGAAACGTAAAATTTTTCGTGCTTTGATGATCTCCTAGGTTATAATACAGACTACTGTATGTCTTTGCTTCACCTTTAAAGACGATATCTTTAAAAACCAAAATTTGAGTATCATTTGAACATTTGTTTTACAAGAAGTGGATGGGAAAAGTATATCATATGAATTGGATTACTTCTTTGAAGTTTGATGTAAATAACTGCGAGGATTAAAAAAAAATCATTTTTATGATTATGAATTGCTTTTAAATTTTAAGAAATAGCCGTGTTGAGAGTTGAGTCGCCAATGTGGGAAACGGTAACGAACATGTTTTGGGTAAGACTGCAACAAATGAGAAATGAAGCCCAAGAGGAAATGACCTCCGTTTCGAGAGCTGCGCCGACGACCAGACCAAATTTGTGTTTCGAATCGTTTTGCCTTGCCTTTTAGGTACTATAGGGTTATCGCGTCATCCCGAAGTACTTTGCTTTTTCTTCTTCACTTTCCTATAGTTAGCGTATTCTTAATCACCCTATTTACTCCTCTGTGTGTTTTGTCAGACACGTCTTTTCATACTTTGTGACTGCGTGCCGCTTCGATCACATTATTTTGTGTAAACTAAAGCACGGTAATGGATTCCAAAGCAAATCTGGTTTTACTCGATCGAATTCTTTCTTTCTCGTGTTTTTTTTATTTATTTATTTATTTCTACCTTGTAATTACACCTTATTGTAGCGTACAGACCATCTGCGAGTAATGTGATATCTGTGAGTATGATATCGCAGGTGTATGGTAATATCTGAGAAAATTGTTATGTCTACGAGTTAGAAAAGATTATGTACGGAGAAGTAATATTTAGCACAAAATGTATTAATGTAAGTAATGTTTGTAATTAATTGAAAAGAAATATACTTTAAAACATTAAAGTAATGAGCTCTATAGCATTAAATCTGTACGTTTACTGATGTTACTTAATTTCAAAAAGATGTGATTAAATAACCTTCAAAATGCAATGTGACCGTGTATTTTGCCCTACCAACCCCTGAGAGAAATTGTTCATTGTCGTTATTTAAATACGTATCAATATTATTATATATAAAAACATTACACTATACATTTCAGGTTTACAAAGGAAAAACCCGTAAAAATCTCTCTCGTTTGATTACATACGATTCTCAACCATGTACAAAACAAATTTCGTATCTTCATAATGCTCGTATCGCTAAATTGCTATAATTTACATGCTCCATCGATGCTCTTAATCAGGTGAGCGATTCCGTAGCATAGGAACGGTTTTTCGTGTTGTGTTGCCCGGTTACTGAAGTGCATCATAACACGAAGTTTAAACCAGATTTCATTACTTCAGTTGTGAACGGCAGATTGTAGTTGTGTTTTTTGTTATCTCTGAAAATGTCGGACAATAAAATAGATCAGTGCTTCAACGTGAGGTTTCTCGTGAAACTTAAAAAGTCAGAAACACAGACGTACCAAATTTTAATGGAAGTTTATGGCGATAAATATGCTTTATACCCGATACTCAATGATACTTCTTTTCAACAGCGCAGGAATTGTCTTTTGGTTGACATCCGTACAATTAGCGTTTGCGACGAATGGTCCAGTTGGAAACGCGACCCGATGACGTCGTCCTTAACATTTGCAAGGGTCTGCGTTACGAGCGGCTGCGCTCCAGAGATTCGGTTTATTTGAAATTTTCTGTAGACGTATTTATTGCCGGAGGTGTCCTAATTGCGACATCTAATTTGTTCGTCAATGTCGGGGGAGGCTCATATTAGAAATTGTTTATGCCGACGGGCTCGCATCAAAAACTGCGCATTTCCGGCAAATGGCACTGCCAATAACAGGCGATTTAATCGAAAACCGCGGCTATTTGTTTTAAATTTCGCTGTCCAAACGCAAACCGCACTCTCTTTTTGGAGTAATGGGCGATTTCCGTTCGATTTGCCACGGGGCTTTGCATGTTGGGACACAAAATTGCGTTCATTGGACATGGGATCAAACTTGCATTCCCGGTGGCAGGCTCAAATGAAGAACATCTACGGCGACGTTGGCATCTGAAAATCTATACGCGTCGTCGACACAGAGTTGCTTTGATTTTCCCGGCGTTTCGTGTATGTCAGTTATCGGCCCTGTTGATATTTATCAGCATATTCGGAATTCCTGCAGATGACACCTTCTCTGTCGAAACCGATTAGATTTTACGTGTAAGTTATGCAATTGAAAGGAACAAGTATTATGACCTTGGACTATTTTCCAGATCAAATTATTTTAATTTTATTCAGATCAGGATTCTGGTTGTTTATACAATAGGTTTGTTCATTGCCTATGAAAGATAAATTAGTAAAAGGGATAAAGATCGAACGTTTCGGCCTGTAGTAAACTCTGTTCGTCGTCAGTGAGGATATGTAAAGAATCAGATATAGGCGCACGATTTTCCTACAGAAATAAAATCTGCTGAATTCTGCAGCAGTGATCGGACTGATTCATGACCTATTTTCACTGATTGCTGCTGGTCGAAACATTGAATTTTTCTCGGTTTCCTTGCCTCATTCATAATTTCTTCTATTATGCTCAATGGAATATAAGATCAAACGTTTACGGATGTGATGATAAATAAATTTTGAGATTGAATTAGAATTTTTTTTACAAGTGCAAGGTAAGGATTGGACTTGTATGACCTGGAACACAACGTACAGTTGAAAAATCGGCCATCACGCTGCGTAAATTTAATAATGAAGGTTGTGTGAAGATTATGAAACAACCGCATCACACTATACCAAAAGTAGAAGAAAAACATTATTGGCAAATTTAGATTTTTTTTTTATTATTTTTTTTAGGGCAACAGGCTACATGAGGGTAATCCACTATGGGCAACTTCCCTTTAATAGCATAGGAAGGGATTTGAAAGGGGGGATGCGGAAGGGTAGTGGAAGGTAGCCAAGGGTTAACTAGGGCCCCCGGGCTATGGTTTAAGGATCCTACCCGGCATTCGCCTATAGAAATGCAGGGAAAACCCTAGAAAAACCTGCATCGGGTAGGTCGGGCATTTGGTACTTGTCCCACGCCCTTCCGATGACGGGAGAGGAGTTTGCTGTGGGGACGCAGCTTACCCCTCGCCATGCCTTGGCCTGTTTAGGAGGCAGCTGGCCGACTATTCCAATAGGAATAGCGGACAACTCTTGCCGTATGCCCAAGGTCTGCGACCCCGGAACATACACCTCTCAAAACAGACCAAGGTGCCTCGGCATGTGGGAACCTTAGTTCAAAAAAACCAGAGAGATGTGAGAGCATCCCCAAAGGTAGCCCCCGCCAGAGCTCTCTGGGAAGGTTCACCTGCGAGAAATCCTCTCGCAGGCTTCCCTTCAATGAATGGGCGGCAAATTTAGATTTGTTGCTTAATTTTTTTTATTATATATATATGCATTTATGACTGCGGTTTTCATGACACAAATTTAAACATTATTTCGATATATTAAACCATAAAATACAATTTTGCGAATTTTTTGTTAGTCCGCATATAATATTGCACATGTGTGCCAAACACCACTGTCTATATATATAATTTATTAAAATATTTCTGGAACTTCAACCTGAAGAGTTCGCAAAATTAACAACGAAACGTAGTTCAATTTTCCATAAATAAATATATTGTTTTCTGACTTCAAAATGGCTGTTTATTTAGAATATGTACGAACGATTTTCAGTAAGGCTATTTACTTATTTGGTAGAACTTCATTCAACCAATGTTTGTCATGTACCTGGAATAATTTCAATCAACTGTCACGCCATTCAAGTCGCTAATTTACGACCTTCGTTAGTTTTTAATGGATAAGAGAACCTGAATTACAGCCCCCACTGCTTTTTAAGTACATTGTATGATAGGCTGAGCCATAATTAAGGTATCGCATAAATAGCTACGTAATACTCATTGGGAGATAATTATAGTCCGTCGTAAAATTTCATATTTGATCCGTCACGAATATGGTATTAATTTTTTAAAATGTTTCAAATAACTATGACTGCCAGAGTCTTTTGTGACCGCCACGACGTGTTATTCATCTCATCACATTTGTTTCTCCTCTTTCTGCAGTTTTTTGTAACGGCCGATGTTATTATTTTGGATCCATCACTTTTCCCATCGTGATAAGAACAAATGCCCTGAGGACAGAGAAAATATTTAGGATCGACGTTGGCGTGTTCAGTCCTGAACGTAAAGAAAGTTAGCTTGTGTCGCCGGATTTTTGCCGTTCCTGTGATTGATGAGCGTGTGTTTTTGTTGCAAGGCTTTTCCTCCTCTTGTGCCTCTCCGTTCCCGGCCAACAGATTTCGACGCTTCAGCAAACACCCTAGTCGTGTTTGTGTGTTAAATATCGTTTAACATTTCCTGTCATTTCGTGAGGACCGGAATATCTGAATGGTACCAACCCGACACACTTCTAGGTCTGATTTCGAATAGCCAGGACACTAACTCCTTACCTTTCCAGAATTTATTGACCACATATGAAGATCCGAATCAATCATTTATAGAATCCGTGGACAGAAAATAATAGCGGTAACGGCGTTTCGATCTTTAACAACTCCAGAGTTGTCACGTGAGTCTGGTAGCCTTAAGGACGCCAACCCTAAGACAAAAATCTTCAATCTGCTGTCGGAACAGAGATCAGACCTTATGTTGACACCACTCATTAGACCTTTGTCTATCGTCTGTTGTGCTCTTAAGGCTATCAGAACTGTGCTCTGAATTCTCTCTCAATTCCATTTATGCAACAACATCAAAATATTTTTTTCTCTAAATGACGGATAGGGCTGCCTGATCCTAGTAAGTCAGGAATGATCAGTTGTGTAAAAAAGAATAATTGAATTTTTGATAAAATTAGCAGTGTTGGTGTGGCTAATTCACTACAAACCTCAGTCTTCTCGTAATTGTCGATTCTGACGTTCGTGTTCCGTTGTTTGCAGGTGTAAGATC
Organism: Zhengitettix transpicula; assembly: GCA_037074705.1. Taxonomy (NCBI): domain Eukaryota; kingdom Metazoa; phylum Arthropoda; class Insecta; order Orthoptera; family Tetrigidae; genus Zhengitettix; species Zhengitettix transpicula. The sequence continues at coordinate 19,201,605 of CM073594.1, read as the reverse complement.
ACGTCCGTGACGTGCAGCTGTGATACCAGGGACATCTTCTGGTGCCAGCATGTGGTGGCTCTCTCGTTGTACCGCATCCGCAACGCCGAGAGCGTACGTCTTCGGGTGCCCATCTCAGGTAAGAATACAAATACTATATCTCTAATCCGCAGGACTATCTCCGTGTCTCATCTACTATTTATCTTTGACAAATCGTCAGCAGGCTTCATTTCACCTGGTTATGTACTCTAGGTTTTTGTATTCGGCGACTCTGTTTTAGTGTCTTGTGATTCAACGTTCCCACTACTGTCGTTTCATTTGGGAGATTTCTCTGTTTGTCTCGGAACTTCCGCTCAAGCTCTTCCAGAAGTCTTCCGTTCCCCTAGTCCTCGCGTCACGATTGAACAGGATGGTTGCTTTTAATTGAACCTGTTTGACTTCGGCGTGACCGAGCATGACGCGGGTGAAGGAATCAATTCGTCACAACTTTCTTCCTCTCACCCTTTTTACCCGCTAACCAGACTGGGAACTCGGAAAAGCGACCAACGTCATTTCCCAGGCGATCTAGGCAGGAAGTAAACGTCTCTGGGATTACAGGTCAATCTGTCTTCGAGGCCACATCCAAACGCTGCACGTTTTTGTTATATTGAGACTCCGTTCTGGTAGTCTCGTTTCCCACCAATGTCACCAATGTCTGCAGGAATCTAAGTTTAATATGTCAGTTAAACGACTTCGCTGAACGCGTTCGAAGCAGTTTGTCAGACGACCTGCTCATAGATCTACCTTGTCTGAGCAGTTGCGTAAGATTTTTCTTGTGTTTCTACCAGATTTTATTGCGTATTTTCTTTCTTTATCCTGCAATTGATCTCTAATCCTTACTCGACAGTTCTTCCTCTCCCTTAATTTGATTTATTTTTAATTTTTAATATATTTATATTAGGCATTTATTTATAAATTCTTGTGTGAAAATGCAATATCATTAATTAGATTGTTTTGGCTAAACAATTCAAATTAAATTTTGTACTAATAACGAAATGATCGGAACGCTTTCACCCACGGCTTGGCTCTGGAGAATGTAAAGCATTTTCTCAGCGTCTAAATGGTTACTTTAGGGAACATGGGCGGGGGGGGGGATTTAAACAATGAAAATATCTCATTTTCCGTCGACCTATTGCTGATGACTCGGCAACGTAGACGACTACGGTACTGTGCGTGCCTGAACCCTCAGTCTTTACACGGATCTCCCTCAAAAACCTCATCACCTTCACTTTCATGTAATTCGTTATTGTTTCAAGATTTATTACCATTGCAATTGTAATTTTGATTCAATATTAAACGTCTGCCCATAAATCGTAAAATATGTCAATTTCCATTTTCCAATAGAGCTGTAAGCAAAAATTGATGCACCCAGACTCGATATCCAGTGAATGCGCAGTCTCCAATATCCTTTTTTCTATTTTTACAAGTCGTTAGAGGAGACAATATGATCTTACAATATAAATTCCTTGTTTACTCGCCAGATATCACACTACTTGTTTTACTATTTTTAGTATAAAAACCTGAGGTGGGTAAACGAGTCAGCACAGGATTTAAAGATGATCGCAGTTCTCCAGTGCAGAAGACGTGCGTGTCGCTTGTACCACGTGTTCAGTTCCGATAACAAAGTTCGTGTTGCAATTCACTGCATTCCAACAGCTGAAGGTTACCAGGGACATCTTTACTCCATCATATTCACATTCTTTGAACTGCAATGAAGTATTTTCGTTATCGTCTCACAGTGACACAAAAGATATCTGTGCCGGAGTCAAATTATTTTGTATTCAACATTAATATATCGATCTAATTAAAAGTTCAATCGCACAGCGCAGAGGCTTGTTGTACAGGCTCGTGGTAACTGTGGGATTGAGAACCCAAAGTGATTAAATTGTCAAGGGAACTACATGTATTTGTGTGGAAAGAAACAGAAAGACTTGGAACGATTGATGGCCACAGCACGAAGGAAACAAAGTCACATATCGCAATGGCCAAGACGACATTCACAAAGGAAGCAGTCCTCATGACAAGCAAATCGAATCTAGAACTTGCTAAACTGAAAAATGAGGAGCGGGTAGAAACATGGGCGTTAAGAAGCAAGGAAAGTTTTGAAATGTGGTATTGGAGAAAATAAAGTAGAGACAGATTTGGTAAAAATAATAAAAAAGTTCTAAGAAGAGTAGCTTAGGAAGAGATCTATCTTGAGTATAGTTTTTAAGAGAAAGGCGACATCCTAAGGAGAAATTGTTTACTACACGACAGAGTTACAGTTCATCGTGGAAGAAGAAGAAGACTGCAGCTGCTAGACGACTTGAAGGAAGAAAGTGGAGAGGGAAATTTGCAAATCCAGTCCAAGATGACCTACCATTCGGTAGAACATATAAAAATAATTCTGTTCCAGAGGCCAAAAATGATCGAAAATTCTGTATCGCGATCAGCCCTGCTAAAATACTTCAATATTCCTCCACAAAGAGGTGGGAATGTGTGTCATTGTCCACGCTTATTCGTCAACATTGGAATCTTCTGGATACTCTCTATCCATATCGATGATCACGACATTATGTCCTAGCACGAGTTTGGTGGTCAGAGCTGAACTGCGGCACGCCCGCACAGAAAGCAGTTGCTTGGTGCCTCCGTGGCGTGTGGAGGAAGCGGGTCTGACATAACGCGCGTGACCTTGGCGCCACAGCTGTCTGTGACGTCACGCGCACGCCTCTCTGCAGCAGCTCCAGCACCAGCACCGAGGTTAACGACTTCGCGTCCGTAAACAAAGCCGACACGTGAGATGCGAGTCTAGTGCAGTCTTTGAAACGTTCGTTTAATTAGACGGGGACACAACGACCAACGATTCGAACTTCGGTTCTGCACCAATTCGTAATGAGAGCATAGGCAAAAGTCGATCCGTTCTAAAGGATTTTGTAAAAATCACTAATATAATTACATACTTAATGTTTTTGAATATTGTTTCAAGGACATTGAGGCACAGACACTTCTTAAAATTTAACTTGGAGTAATTTTCGAACGAATATCAATGTATCCTTTCTGGCTGTCATTTACAAGTCCATATATGTTTGAAGTTTACAGAGAAAAAAAGAGGAATTTGGATTTTCGTAGCGATTTATGCTTAAAATTTACCAACTTAACCAACTGATACTAATTCTAAAAAAAAATTATTACTACATACATTTAAGTTGTAAAATAAATCAATTAAACTACCAAAAGCTTTTATTTGTGTTTAGAAAATAAATAAATCTCTAAAAATAAAATTTATGAAACTCTGTAATCAAAAAAGTTTGGTAACTCCTGTTTATTTTAAATTTTGGAGCTGATTACTCAACGAGGTAGTTTGGTGCTAACTACGGAAACATCGACAGTTATTTTGGCATCCCTGCTGAGTTTTTAATCAATGTCCTATCATTTGCACTTTATTATCATGCAATTACTATGGACAAAAAAAAACGAAATCTAGCAAAATCTGAAATTTCACCAGTTCTCAAGCTGACTAACTGGGGATATTTAGTCGTGATGCCAAGTAAACGAAAGATGATTACCATTTTCATTTGAAAATATATTGATGCAGATTGCAACAAAACTAGGAAATCGGATTCGACAATTTTGATTTAGAGGTTTCTCCCTAGTTTTAAGTGGATAGTACTATATTAGTTCCAATAAAGCTGTTAATTTGAGATGAAGGCGCGCAGTCATTTCAACATCAGCTTTCTCATACTAGCACGAAATGATCAATTTCACGATTTGATTCAAAACTGACTCGCCTGCTTCAATATTGATCGAATGTGATTATAGCTATACGCTGTTTGTTCACAGTGCAGGTTTACATCTGTCACTTTACACATTGGATACATGTTACAGAGACGCTGCTCCAGATGGACCGCCAGCAGCTACAAAAGTTTATTCAGTACCTCATCTCGGAGCATCACACGGAGGTCCTGCCCACTGCGCAAAAACTGGCCGATGAGATCCTGCAGTTGCGTTCCGAAATCAACCAGATTCCAGGTATTGTATCGCGCTGGGTGTGTGTGGTGTAAAAAGGTCTATCTGAGCGTCGGTTGTATGGATGACTGTTTGTGGGGTTGCAGGGGCGCCCGACCCGACGGCGGGAGCGAGCGCGGACGACGACCACAGCTGGCACCTGGACGAGGAGCAGGTCTGCGAACAGGTCAAGTCCTACCTCTCTCAGGGCAGCTACTACAACGCCAACAAGCAGCTCAACTCGCTCTTCGCCAAGGTCAGTGTCGGCAATTACCTCAAATTAAGTGTGGCTTATCATGCATGACTCCTTCTTTATCTTTGTTCCCAGCCAAGGCTGTCCTTTGAAAACTTTATTTGGCATATGAGAAATTCTGTATAATATACAATTGGCTTTAACTCTACTCTCTACATAAAGTATTAATTAGTTTATTTTCTGTATACATAGTACAAAGATATATTGAATATTAAAACACACTGTTGATTTGTTGTCCAGGTGAGAGAAATGCTCAGGGCAAGAGATTCGAATGGGGCACGTATGCTGACCCTCATCACTGAACAGTTCCTGTCTGACCCAAGACTGATCCTGTGGAAGACACAGGGCACGCCCATGACGGACAAGTGCCGGCAGCTGTGGGACCAGCTGGGGGCTCTGTGGGTGTGCATCGTCCTGAATCCACATTGCAACATGCAGGAAAAGCAGCACTGGAAGGCACTTCTTGAGAAGTGGACCCTAATAGACGTCTGCCCACAGGAGGACCCAGACTTCCGGCCCCAGCCTCAACAGCGTCAAGAGGGAACGGTATTGTCATGTGCACAGTATCATTTAATTTGGTGCGGACTTCTGAGAAATGGTAAAATGTAAATCACTTTTTACTTTATCCCAGGCCCACACATATGACTCTTCTGACAGCAGTTCTGATGAAGAAGGGAGTGGGGGGCCCTTCAATGGCAGACGTCCCCGTATTGGAAGTCAGCGACCTCACCATTCCAGGCAACCTGTCTCTTCCATTCCTCGAACAGTTTTCCACAGGTCAGTTGATCTTGCTCCATTTTATTTCAAGTAGTAATAATGGTGATTTTTCATGTATATTTTCAACCTTTAGGGCACTGGATGCTGTTGGTATGTCTTGGGACAACCTCCACCTGAAGCATATTTTATCAAGTGATACATATTGCAGCCATGTTCCGGACAGCTCACTCTCGTGTGGTAGCTTCAATCCACAAGGCCAACCTTTGTGGCATGGTATGTCTGAATTAAGTAACATGGATTACCATACCTTATAAATTTTATCTATTAAAATAACTTTGCAAGGAAGTGGTTTTGACTAGTTATTTCTTATAACTTAATTATTGGTTGAATTCAAAACAAACTATTGAACAGCACATGTGAAATATGATAAATAATGTCTTGTCAAGGTTAAACAGATTTAGAATAAAATTATAGATTGTTAATAAGCTGTCGTTACTACCATCTCATAACATTATGGACTATAATATGATAGAATTTCAAGTACTAATTATTTGTGGATTTGTATATCCAAAAATACTGCAGCTTTTATTTAATTGTGTACTTATAATAATTTCTCCCTAAAATTCTTTGAGCCACCAGGTCTTCTGTTTGTTACTTTCTAGTAAACCATAACTGTATCTTTTTATTAACTAATATTCTGTAAAACTGTAGCATAATCCTTAGCTTCACATCCTGTGTGTTTCCAATTCATTGCAACCTTACAAGGGCTCAAGGAATAGTTTATAAAAATTTCCTTAAAGTTAACTTTGTTAACTTTGTAATTGAATAACAATGCTGAAATATCATTATTTTGCACATATAGTTATTTGTATTTATGTTACCTTCCCAGAGCCCTTACCTACCTGTGCGGCACGTGTGGATGCCCTGCGATCTCATGGCCACCAAGGTGCTGCACTACGTCTTGCAGTGGCAGTTGTCCGCACTATGAAACAGCAACAGTTGGCAGCTCAGCGACGATGGCATGACAGTCAACAGCACCATCATCGGCCCACAGCCACCAGTATGCCAACGCCCTGCACTTCACGCTGCCCCAGTGTCCCAGTCCCTATGACTGTGCCACAGCAAGGCGGAGCTGGATGGGGTGATGGCTGGGTGGGCCATCCACTAGATCCTGTGGGATGTCTCTTTGACACATTGGCTGAGGCTTCACTTATTCCTGATGACCAAGTTCCAAGAACCCATTCTTATTTTGGTAAGAGAAAGTCCAACTATGTTAAAAATCTAATAGAGGCTGAAGTGCTGACTAAAATTTTACTATGGCCTGTACACATCGTAAATATTATGTGAAATATTTGTTATTATTTTCTATTTATCTTCCTTATTTATTACAACTGAAAAGACAAATTACTTTATTCACCAGGTATTTTTAAAAATATTTAAATAAGTATTATTCTCAAGTCCTAAAATAATTTTCATTGATATTTTGGATATTTATTTATTTTACAGTAATACTTAGTTATAAGTTTTTAGCATTGTCAGTGGGTTAATAAATACAAAATATATCATTTGGAAAGTTTGGAGCTCTAACATATACAAAACAATATTATATACATACAAGGAAAATTCACGTCTTTTTATAATTAGGTAGCATTTTACTAAAGACACAAATATAAGGCACTAACAGTAATGGATTTATGTCTATTTTAATCTATAGCATTAATTAATTTCACCATTCACTTAAGCTATATAGAATCTTTTCATTGAGGAAAGTTTTCCACTTTATTTTGAAGTTATACTATCTGTTTGATACCCGTTTAAATTCTTTGAAATAGTCATAAATTGAAGTTTACTTCAAACTTAGTGGGAAATGTGTGGTTATATTTTTACCATTAGTGTCATTATAAAAATTTCTTGTAAGTAATTAGTGAAAATAAATTAATTTAAAATTATACATTTTGTAAATAATTAGTCACAAGAAAAAGTTATGCCTGCAGGTATATAAAAAATTTATCTTCAGTGTGCCAAAAGCATGTCGTTATTAATTAACCTTTAATATTAAATGGATGGAATTTTAATTTTATTCGTATGTGTTTATATATATAAATTATATCAGTTTCACATATATTTCAAATGCATTTTACATATATGTGTTCTTTTAATACAGATCCCGTTGGTGTTGAAGAAACAAGTGCCAATGTCCCACCTCGTTACCACCATGTTCCTGTAGTAGCATCTCGAGACCGCTCAGAAACCTACCTAACCCTCGCTGTTGAAGTCGCTCTAATAGGATTGGGCCAACAAAGGATCATGCCTACTGGTTTATATGCTCAGGTGAGAGTATTTGATGTTTATACTTAAGGCACCAAACCCCTTAGGATACTCACTTCATTCACCCTTCTTGTATATTAATATACTAAGTTACTTGTAAACCTATTAATTATGTATAATTAGGTTTAAATTAACATCAGTGAACAAGCCATATGAAGTAACTAAAATATTGTATCTTAGCCTCCACATCTCATCAATGTAAAACAAATAAAATAAGATAATAATGAAAGAAAGTAATACAAAAGTATAATAAAATAATTTTAGTAATAAATGCACAAAGATCTTTACCAAAAACATAAATTGAAGTTTTAGAATCATGTAAAACAACATTATATATAAACAACATTATATATAAAATGGTGACAGACCTTATATCTTTTACCTACTTGGCAGAATACAGAGTTCAAATTTTTGGATTTGTTTTATTCCATCTTTAATAGATAAATGGCTCCTCGTGTTGTTAGACTTCTCAGGAATTTTATCTGTGTGTCTCAGCTAAGCATTAAGCTTACTATCTACTATCGCTTTCCTACCCATATCAATTATTATGACTGAGTCACATTATACTTATATTGAATAGGGTGGCGTTTACATATGAGTTCAATTACTCACTCTTGTTGTCTCTTCATAGGAAAAGTCATGCAAACAGGAGGACCGTCTAATTGCAAAACTGCAGGAGATAGAGTTGGATAACAGCCTCGTTGCTGTTTTGAGACGTCAGTCAATAGCTCTTTTGGAAGGAGGTCCATCCAGCGGCCTAGGATTGGGCATCCACCCTGAGAGCATCCCTATGCACACATTTGCCAGATTTTTGTTCCTGTCTTTGCTCAATTACTACCCTGATCTGGCTTATGAAGTGGGTCTCAGGGCCATGAGGTAAGAATTTTCAATTTCAATATTCTCTAAACTGCAAAAGAAATTTATTTTAACATTTTCAGATTTAGTTTCTCATTGAAAAATATTGCGATGGTTGCATATATTAAAATTCAGGCATAATATGAAGTATATATTTTTTAATTCCTGTATTTAAAATAATAATGATAATAATTAGCTGTCATTTGCAATAATAACAACCATTATTTATATTCCCCATAGATTGCCAATATTGGAAGAACATGAAGATGCAGATGATCCTGTAAATGCAAATGTAAACTCGCTGGTTCTCAGTAGGTATCCTAGATGGTTCACTCTTGGTCACATTGAGACTCAACAGTGTGCTTTGGCATCAACAATGTTAAGTGCTGCAAAAGGTAATATATCAATGCTTACAGTTATAGTGAGACAAATTTTTTATTTTGCAAGTGAACTAAAATTTATTATTTTTATTATAGGAGAGGTTCTTAGACTGCGAACAGTTCTTGAATCAGCTCAACGGCATATTCATAGTTCCTCACATCTTTTCAAACTAGCTCAGGATGCATTTCGATTTGCAACTCCAGAAAATGGGCCGCGACATCCAACATTACTTAGTGTAGCTTTTGAGTTGGGATTGCAGGTTTGTAATATTAATGGTACTATTTAAATGTTCAAGAAACATTTGGTTTGAAAAGATATACAGAACTGACATTTTCTATTCAAATAAACTCACAGAAAGAAACTGTATGTTCAGTAATTTTCTTATTTAACTTGATAGTAATTCTTTGGCTTCAAAAAGGGTGAAAGTAGGCTTAGACATTTCAATGGCAGTTTACCATTATTTTCAAGTTTACTTGAGAATGATTGTAGTGACAGCTACTGAAATGTTATGTTCTGAACCTACTTTGACATGATTTGAAGTGAATTACTTATTCAGTAAATACACCAGGAAAACCTTTGCTTATTCATTTAATTTTATAAAAATATAGCAAACAAAAAGATAACAGTTTACTTGGCATTTCAAAGTGAATTATTTAGATCATATTTTCAAATATTTTTCATGTTTTATCATCAAATGGATTATGAGATAAAAGGTTTTTTATTTTCACAATCAAGGTTATGAGAATGACATTATCGTCTCTGAACTGGAGGAGAAGAGAGATGGTTCGCTGGCTAGTGACATGTGCCACCGAAGTTGGTGTTGAAGCGTTGGTCTCAATCATGCAAAATTGGTACCAGCTGTTTACTCCCACTGAAGCTACAGGTAAAAAATTATTCATTTGTAAAGTACATCAATCAGTGTATTTTAATACATATATTATTTTATTCATATAATTCCCATTAATATAGTTGAAAATTTTCAAAAGTATATTTAGCTTCTAAAATGATAACACAATCATAGATAAAAGAAAAAGTTTCATGATTATTATTTCACAAAAAATTAATATGTTGTGACAATGTAGTAATGATTTGAAGACTTTTTAACTGGTTCACTTTTCACAGTATGCAATTAATTCCATGAAAGAAATGTTGTTTTATAATTATAAATAAACTATAGCAGTCCAATTTATGTATCACCCCCTCCACCCAAAATTAATTTCACAATTATGGAATGATAATGCTTTTCTGTACAAAATAGGTATATATTACATATATATTCCGTAGGTATATGTTACATTTATTAAACAGTAGATAATTTGAAGATTGTATACACACTATTAAATACATAACATTGCAAATCTTATGTATATATTAAGATATGATAAAATTTTCTAGTTACTATTTTAAATTATGTAAGTAAAGTTCTAGTATCTATTTTGACAAAAGAAATGAGCCTATCATATTTCATTTTACTAGAATTAAAAATCTAAACATAATTTCAGGACCTGTTGCTACTACAATAATGTCTCATAGCACAATTATGAGGCTGAATTTAACTTTTGCTCAACAAGAGGAGTTATCAAGCTGCGCAAGAAACCTGGCCCTGCAGTGTGCTACTAAGGTAAAACTTTTTCCATTTTTTATGTAACTATTCACAAAATGTTGACACACTATTAAAATCACACTTGTATTAGAAATTTGAAATCAATTGTGGTTGTAGTACACATGATTTGAAGATTAAAAATATACGGAAAATTAGATCTAGGGAAGTGAGGAAAGATAATGTAAACTTATAGAATGCTATATTGTTATTTTGAACAATTAACAACTCTTTTCATGAGAAAAAAGTATCAGCTTATAGCATAGGTATATGAGCCACTTGGGCACAAATAATGTCAATAGTGTCTCCTGGAACTAGGCTGAGTTGAGTAGATCCATTAATATAAATGTTACAGAATCATGCCTATGTTTGGCTGTTGCTCCTTACTCCATGATGGTGCAAAAAAGTTATTAACTGTTCAAAACTTCAGCCTAAGACTCTATCTGTTTGAATTGACTTTCTTCATTTGCCTAAGTCTGATTTGTCTAAGTCTGATTTGTCTAAGTCTGATTTGTCTAAGTCTGATTTGTCTCTTTAACACTATATGTCATATTTCTTCTCCAAATCAGATAAAGGAACACTCAAAATATATTATACCAGTATTAACATCACGCCATTCTGAAGTTTTTAAGATTATATGTGGTTGCTTAAAATTCTTCTACCTGAATTAATTCAGTTTTCCCACATGTCACTTTCATGTAGTGGATCTAAAAATAAATCATGTTTAACCAATTACAGGATCCTCCAAATTGTGCCTTGAATGCATTGACGCTGTGTGAGAATGAAGCGCTAGCCTTTGAGACAGCATACCAAATTGTAATTGATGCTGCATCACATATCATGACATCTTCTCAACTGTTTACCATTGCAAGATACATGGAACACAGAGGTTATCCTACAAGAGCATACAAATTGGCAATGTTAGCTATGAAGAATGTACATTTGGCATACAATCAGGTAAGAGAGAGAAATGGAATAAAATGTAATATGAATCAACTAGTGAAAAATAACATGCAGTAAATATATATATAATATGATATTAGTAAGAATATGACATTGTCAAAAATAATTGCAATATTAGTATGGTAAGATTGTGGCTTACCTGAAAGTGAAGTGCGGTGTCACCAGAAGGAACTGAAGGTTGTTCTTCAGCCTCCTTTTTCAGGAAGGAATAGTACACCATTCCATGCAGCGGCCAGCTGTGGACTGCGTAGTTTTGACCGCCGCAATTGTGGCCCATAAACAATTAACACCCCACCAGGCCACTAACTTTCTCTCTCAAGCGAAGGTCGTGGCATAGGAAAAGTTCTGATAGTGATCATTCATACAAAGCACCCTATGTATACATGTATGCTTAAACATGCACAGGCATACACATGTATGCACTCAACATCCTTCAAATAGTGCCCTTCCTACCTGCCACCCCCACTTTCACGAGTCCGTGTGAGTATGTACAAGCCTACTTATGTATTTTCCATACCAATATTGCAATTATTTTTGACAATGTCACATCCTTACTAATATAAAATAATATATATATATATAGGAACTGAAGGTATTTCTTCAAATTTTCGGATGCTCTCAGCCTCCTTCTTCAGGAAGGAGTGTTACACCATTCCGTGCACTGGCCGGTCCGCAGCCGGCCGGTGCATGGAATGGTGTGTATATATATATATATATATATATATATTGTGGCTTACCTGAAAGTGAAGTGCGGTGTCGCCAGAAGGAACTGAAGGTTGTTCTTCAGCCTCCTTTTTAGGAAGGAATAGGACACCATTTCATGCAGCGGCCAGCTGTGGATTGCGTATATATATATATATATATATATATATATATATATATATATATATATATATATATATATATATATATATATACATATATATATATATATATAATGTATGTTTGTGTGTGAGAGAGTAAGGATGTGACATATCCTAGTCAAGAGGATATAAAAATTAGAAAATTTAGAATAGTATCAGAACAATAAACTATTGGAACATCTATTTTATTATCTTAAATAAATTTCAAGTTTCCATAAATGCAATGGTCAATTCCAATTGTATCATTCTTTCTGTCGTTATTGTTTGTTTATGGGTCGGTTACTAATTTAAATGTTTAGTAAGAAATGTCAGTATTCCTACATTTTCAGTAAAAATGATTCATTTTGTTAAAAAAAATACTACTTTTATTATTTATTTATCATGATAAAATACACACAAAACCATTTTATTGTAATTTATAACCTTTTCTTTGCTGGAACAGAAAATGTTCTGTTTAAGTATAATTATATTTCATAACAAAGAATTGTGGGGTTCTTTTTGGTGTAACTAGTAAAATAAACAGAGTAAAATATTGGTGACATTTTTATTTACAGGACACACATCCAGCCATCAATGACATTCATTGGGCATGTGCTCTTAGTCATTCACTGGGCAAGTCTGAACTAACTAATATGATTCCTCTTCTGGTGAAGAATGTGCAGTGTGCCACAGTATTGTCAGACATCCTGCGCAGGTGTTCAATGACAGCACCTGGAATTTCTTGTCCTCACCCTCCTCCAGACACAGGCAAACATCATCATCATCATCACCATAGAGGAAGTGGAAGAGGAGGATGTGGTGGAGGTGTGAAACCACTATCATATGATAGACCACCACTACGGCAACTCCTCGAGGCTGCAGTGGCTGCATATGTTGCAACTACACATTCTCGTCTCACTCACATCTCTCCAAGGCATTATGGTGATTTTATAGATTTCTTAGGTAAAGCAAGAGACACATTTATTCTCGCACATGATGGTCATGCGCAGTTTACTCAATTAGTTGAAAATATGAAAGTTGCCTACAAGGGAAAGAAAAAACTAATGTTCCTTGTAAAGGAGAGATTTGGCTGATGGTAACATTATAAGGTAAAGCATAAACATTGAGTATCTTTTGTGTCATTGTACTTTTGGCTGCTAACATGGATTATGATATAAAGTATTTTCTAATCATTAAGCATATCAAGACAATTAATATATGATTTAATGCAGTTTATTTCACTTGCAAATAATTTTTTTTTAAAATCACTGGTCTGAAATTTTTGTCAGGCTATTAAATTTTTATAGGGGTATTCTTTCTAATTAACAATCAAGTTTATTTGAAAGCTGTATTTTTTATATTCATCAAGAAAGTGCAAAAAAAATTGCATCTCCAAAAAATTAAATTCTTTAAAAGTTTTGGAAATATATTTAATGATTACTTGAAGTATAATTTGAAGTTGAATATTTTGATTGTAGTATTATACAATACAAATAAGAGTAAAAATGAAAAAATTTACGTCTGATTGAAAATAATGAATAAGACACAGACACAAAAGGGTAATATAAATACCACACAACGTTTCTGGGATCCTTGTCCCTTTCGCCAGATGCAGTGCAGTTGTGTTTCTCTAGGTTCTTCTTAGCACCTGACAAAAGGGACAAGGATCCCAGAAACGTTGTGTGGTATTTATATTGCCTTTTTTTTGTCTGTATTGGCTATCTTTCTTATTCATTATTCACAAATAAGAGTAAATGTCTTGATATGCAAGTCAGAATTTTTTTGGAAATGTGTAATTACTAAACTGGCAATTTCTGAATTTTGATCAACTTGTATAAAAGTTATTTTTTTAGCAAAACTGCCCATATACATAAATGGCTATGAGATACATCAATTTGTGCTTTATGTGTAGAATAAATTGACTGTGAATGTGTAATTATGTATAATCTCAAGATCTCATTATTTCCTAAATAAGGAATGTTAACTATATCTGAAAATAAACATTGAACTTCCAATTTGTGTAAAATATTATGTGAGTATTGAAAATAAATATATAATCTAAAAACGATTGTGTAAATACCTTGTACATACGAGCATATATATAGAGATATATATATATATTATTCTTGTGTTCTGTGTTTTCGTATGTGATACTTGTGTTTTCAACCAAAGATTGTTGTTTTATATTTAATTATAAGATAAAAACTTTTTTTTATATATATATATATGGAAAAATGTTTATACCAAACAGTACTGTGCGTGTGTAAGAGAGATGAACTTATGGCAGGTGTTAGTATTCAGACAGTTAACTAAGGCAGACCGATGCTTCCTAATTCAGTATATGTAATATACATTATTTCTTTAATATCAAGTACAAAATAATGGTTTCAGTTTAGTATGTAATAGCAAAGTATGCCTCCACAACATGTGAAAACTGTAAAATAGGAGAAACAGTCAAATTGAACTATTCCACAAACTACCTCTGTCGGCCTCCTAATTTCTTGCTATTTCTGATATGCCGACATTTTTCTGAATGAATAAACGTGATTTGTAAGTTTGTAAATTTATTACATGAGTATATGATTTAATTTTTAGTGTTTAATATCTATATTTATTTGTGTGTGTCAGCAACATATTACATTTTGAATTAACATAGTCGCAAGCAGCTAAAAATCCACTGTAAATGTGTGTTTATGCAAACAGAAATTATTTATTTGTATCTTGTAATTTGTAAACAATAATCATTCCATACATTAATCTATATTTAAATTTCATAGTATTATGAATAAAGAAGATAAGAATGGAATATCAAATCATTATTTGTTTGTACTTGTCATTTATGATGTACTGTGTAGCTATTAACACACCTTGTTTAATTTTAAAATTGTTTGATAAACTTGTGTATAGGTGCAATTGATCTGTTCTTTGGTAATCAAATATAGAAATAGAAAGGTAGAAAAAATCTACAACATTTTAAATGCAATGTTGTAATTAATTGGATTGATTTGTATTGTTTCAGTTATTAATATGTTGAATTTTAAATAATTTGTTAATGTTGTTTAAGTAATAAGTTTGAGGAACTCATTTCGGAGGGCCTGTGCAATTCAAATGCTGAAAGTATAGGCACATGATTCATTCAATATCCCATTAAGAATAAACTTTTTGTTTTCAAATTTAACCTTTAAGAAATCTTATGAATAACACAAACTGTAAATTTTGGGTGGAAATAACTTTTCTTAAGAGTGTGCTTAACTTGAATCAAAACCTTGTTTTTTAAGATATTCCTAAATTAGTCAAGTGCAGGAAGTCATATTCTGAAAGTTTAACTTTAAATGATAGACTATTGTTTACTGTAAATAAATAAGGCTTAAATATTGGGATGTATATTACAATCATCTTAAAATACACAGTTAAAATATCATAAATACATGCAAGCCAAATTATTTTTCTGTTAATTTTACTTGTGGGGAAGAAATAGAGTGCTATTGTAAAAATATTATAGTGGCTAACTCTTTTTGATATATGAAATGATTTTTTTATTTCAAGTTATATTCCATTCATAGCTATGAAATTATAATTAATTCAATTGAAGAAATTTAAGCATTTATTGCATTACTTGAATTTCATAACTGGCCACTCTTCACCAAAGAAGACATGTCTATATAAGAGTACCAATATTTTCTTTGGTTAAAAGTCTTATTCTGTAACTCATTTCATATACACAAAGAATTACTTCGTCTTCTGTTGTAAGTACCCTGGTTTTCCAATCTTGGTAGATGGTGTCAACCAATCTCTTCAATTCATTGTTTCTAAGCCTACTTAATTGTTTACACATTCTACATACAATTTTAAAAATTGTATATGTTGGCTACTAAAAAATCCCAGAAAGTCTTATTCTTTTAATTTTATGTGATTTATCATATCAGTTACTTGGTTTTCCTTGATGTTATAACTTTTTGAATAAAAGTAATTTTGTTAACTGCTAAAAACATGTAGGACAGTTTTCATAAGGCTTCAACAATTGTAATTTAAAATAGAATTGTTGCTATCACCATTCAGTAGAAAAATAAGAATTTTTCTAACCACAAGTACTCCAAATTGCGATCATATGAGTACAATTGATAAACTAAAATTCATGAATATTTTTCAGCAATTGAGTTGTGTCTTTAGACTAATATTCCAGACTTCAAAAAATTGTCTTATTTCTTTCCATTGTAAAAATGTTAAACATGACAAACATTAATGTTATGTATTTTTATTACAATAGTAATATTCAAAACTGTATATAAAAATGTACTGGAAAGAAAGTGAAGGCATAACTGAAGTTGAATAGTTTATTGAAATGTCCAAATAAAATGAATTTTCATAATGAAGTGTTTTAAATTTTGAATCCACCCACCTTTGCAAATTAGCATGTCTAATGATAAAAAGACGATGCTGTAGAAAAAAAAACATCTTAATACATATTCAATTAAAGACATTTAAAAATATTGGCTTAACTCAAGTGCTGTCCTAGATGGGAAGAAAGGATGCCTTTAAAAACTTAGTAAAAATATAGAGTAAAATTTGTATGAAAATTCTTGTCTACATTTGTTAATGTGTGGATGATTTTGTAAATATGTAAAATAAATCTTAATTTTATTAATTATAATTAAGATCTTATTCTTGTATTTTGTAATTGGAAGGTAACTGTTTTGCCACAAGTATTTTATTTAATCAAAATAATTAAGTGTAAATATATAAATATATACATATATATTTTTATTAGAAATTAAGTTAATTTCTAAGATGGCAAGTTCTGTTTTTGGCTGTTTTTAACTGTTCCTGAAAATAATATATATATTGAAACAATTTATAAATAAATATAAATATATAATACCGATCCTATACAATTCGTGAAAATCTTGAATAGCTGAGTTCGAAACAAAATTGTGTGAGTTTGGATGCAAGTTTTTATTATTATTATTTAATCATTCCACAAATTGTATCACATATTGTAATTGTACCTTTAAATTATTAGAATTACCTAGGTACTGACTGATGGTGAGATGTTGACAAAATAATAAGTGCATACATAATGGATTATATAAAAAAAGACAACCACGCTGTAAATTGATGCAATTCTAAGTATATACATGAGGAAATGTGCAAGTAACAAAGGCTTCCAACCAGTCAGACTGCAGCACCTACTACAATTGGGATAGCCAATTTTATAGTGTGGATATTATCGCAGTCTTCCTTTCTGAATAAAATTACTGAAGTACCGTGCCAAGGTAATGACATAATCATTTACTATGAGTTATTGTAGATATACAAACTTTGTAATAAGAAGTGCACATTTTGCCATAGTAATTCAGATTGCAATATTGAATCTTGTATTTATTTACAACAATTTTGTATTGTCAAAGAGTTTGTAGCGAGTAACTTGTCCCTGTATTATTGTAGATAATGCACAAGTATGTGAGTGATTTGTTGTGATAATATATACAGTTACTTAGATGTTAAAAATGTTTACTTCACAATAATACATAACATATTTTAATGAAAAATGAGTTACTTCAGTTTTTTACCCACAGCTTATAAAATCAGTATACTGCATAACTAAGACTCTTTAACTGAATGTTACACAAAAGGAGAGAGACTTTAATTGTAATCCAAGATTAAATTACAATATTGGAACAGAAAATCTCCATATCATTAATTCTATTTTCAAGAAAAATCTAAATTCTCAAAACTCCCAAAGATTTCTAAAAATTACAATAAATCTCAGTTTAAGGTTTAATGGATAGAAAAAATAAAGTTTCAATTATATACTTTAAACAGTGCATGCAGGCAAACCAGATTTTACTAATGCCATATAAATGAAGAGGGAAAAGAAAACTCAATTATTCATGATTTCAAATAATTTAATTTATATTTTAATTATGAAAAAATATTATTAATTTATTACAAGTAATTAAAATATGTTACAAAATAATTGCAATCAAGCAATTCACTTATAAATAGATTGGTAAAACTAAACTATGTTTCATATATGACTTCAGTAGCACACATTAAAACTAAGGATACAGAATATTAAGTCAACAAGGTGAGATGGCAATTAGAGGTAATTGGTGTGAGAATATCAATATCCTTTTCAAATAAAATAAGAGACATCACATTGTGCCCTTAAATATGTGACTTGTAGCATCAGTGGTAATATAAAACCCCTGGTTTTCAGTATTGTACAAATATTTTGCAAAATTATTAATATAACATGAATTAATTCTAGTCCCCATACAAGTAATCACACACTTCCCCCAATAGTATAGACAAATTTATTCAATTCTAATTGGATCTAGATTTTTCAGCTAGTGGAATAGCAGAAATAACACAGAGTTATGTTTGTCTAAATCTGAGGAATAATAGGCATGTGTACTTTTGTGATGTGGCTATAAGGTTGTCATTGCTGACAGATCAAAGTTTGTTTGCACTTATCCAACAAATGCCACACCCTTGACTATAAGTACTCAAAATTTTGTTTCAGTTGGGAACCATTTAGAAAAACGAATTTTCTGTTATTTGAATAAATACTTTATCTTATATACTTCATTTTAAAACAAATTTGTTTTACAGTTAAATTTAATTTTTCAGTATCATTTGGCACTGTAGCATAATACTCATCTCAGGTCTCAATATCATTTTTATGTTCAATTTTATCATTACATTGAGCAGACCATAAATTAAAAACATAATTTATATTTTTATACATTTTCATTGTTTAATAATGTATTAAACTATACAATTAACAAACCCGTAAATAATTTTTATGTATAATTAACTGCATTAATAATTGAAATTTATTATTCATACTGTAATGTGATGATCCTATCTAACCAAAGTCTACATTTTGTCAGAAGATGATGATAATATTGTAATATAACATACATCCCACTCTGCCTGAGAATGATATTGACAACATCTAAACTGAGAAAGTCTACACTTGGACAATGACATTCTCAATCTTATGAATGTTTTCTACGTGGGGTATTGCCAAACTTTTAATAACTCAAATTGTTATATCATTTCACTATATTGAACAATATAATCAATGTTTCCTATTGTTCCAAATTTGTACATTTGCTGAAGCATACTACAGGTGCGAAAAAATTCCCTTCATTACATAACCTCATTATTTTTTTTAGAGAATGGGGGTCAGTACTCACTTTGTTCATCAGACTCTTTTAGATCACTTAAATAGGAATCATTAATTTTGCTGTAAAACTTTTTAATATAATTATATTGTTTTAATTTCAGGACTTCATATTTACACATAACTCTCTTTCTTATCAAATTAGTTAATTAATTTGACCTTTTCACATTATTCTTATATGTTACATATCCGATAGTTTGAAGAACAACCTTCAGTTCCTTATGGTGACACCGCGCTTCACTTTCAGGCAAGCCACAACCTATCTCTCTTTCCTTTCCATACCTTTTTTTTAGGTAACAGGCTACATGAGGGTAATCCACAAGGTGGCAACTCCCCTTCAATAGCATAGGAAGGGATTTGAAAGGGGGGATGTGGAATGGTAGAGAAAGGTAGCCAAGGGTTAACTAGGGCTCCTAGGCTATATTTTAAGGATCCTACCCAGCATTTGCCTAAAGAAATGATGGGAAAACCCTAGAAAAACCGGCATCAGGTAGGTCGGGCATTGGGTACTTGTCCCACGCCCTTCCGATAGTAGGACAGAAGTTTGCTGTGGGGACGCAGAATTCCCTTCTCCATGCCTCCACCAGTTTAGGAGGCAGCTGGCCGACTATTCCAATGGGAATAGCGGACAACTCTTACCGTATGCCCAAGGTATGTGACCCCGGAACATACACCTCTCAGAACAGGTCGAGGTGCCTCGGCTTGTGGGAACCTTAGTTCCCACACGGAGAGGAAAAGGCCTCCCCAAAGGTGGCCCCTTCGTGTCTCTCCTATAAGGTTCTGCCTGCGAGAGAACACCCCTCGAAGTACTGCCTGCAGCAGCAGCCCTCACAGGAGTCCATCCCTTTCCATACCAATATTGCAATTATATATATATTCCTTCGCTTACTTGGCTTACCTGAAAGTGAAGTGTGGTGTACGCCATAGAGAACCTAAGGTTTTTCTTCAAAATTTTGGAGGCTCTCAGCCTCCTCCTCAGGAAGGAGTGTTACACCATTCCGTGCACCAGCTGGCTGCGGACTGCCGGTGCATGGAAAGGTGTAACTCCTTCCTGAAGAAGGAAGCTGAGAGCCTCCAAAAATTTGAAGAACAACCTTCAGTTCCTTATGGCGACACCACGCTTCACTCTCAGGTAAGCCACAACCTATCTCTTTTTCCTTTCCTTACCAATATTGCAATTATTTTTGACAATGTCATATCCTTACTCATATATATATATATGACTTAAAATTCTTCAGGGCAGTAGGTCTGAACATCGAGTTGGCCAGCTGCTCACCGAGTTATATTGTATTAAATCAGAAGTTGGCATCACCAGGCTGGGAAGCAATAACATATCCCCGTGGGACAGTAGGGCTGAATGTCTTTACAGTTGGAAATGTTTTCAGATTAATTGATGAAAGTTTTATGATTATTAGAATATTAAGATTAATGTAATTTAAGTAAACATGTAGGGCATACATTGTCATACAGATACTCATATTCATAGAATACATTAACTGCGTAACTGTAATTATTTCTTGACATAACAGTAGTGCTTTAGTGTGATGTATTTGCTCAGTTTTACCTTAAATAAGAGTAAGTTTGTATCTTCAATCCATAATGATTATAAAATTTATGTAAAATCATTGTTTCCCCATAATTAACAAAACTTGACAATTTTGAGAAACTTCCTGATATGAAACTATTTTGCAACATTGTAATAAATTTTACTCTATCCAGAGACTTGTGGCTACTAACTTAATAATATGTTAGTACTTTGACTTATATATTTTTGTAGTCACAAATATTGATAATTCAGAATAGTATTTCGATACTGCAAGAGTTTATAAATTAATTAAAATTCACATAAATAAATAGAAACTTATGGCATTAATTGACTGAATATTAAGAACTTATCACACTGAATCTGTACACATGGGGAGAAAAATATGAGTATTCTGCTAGCAGCTATACTTTTATGAAGCCCAGTTACACAGGTATTTAGTATTCTAAAAATATAATCTTCTATTAAATTGCGGTGTAGAGCAAATTTGATTTTTTCTATACCCTTTGAATTAAACTAATTTCTCTCGTCTTAAATTAAGAGAATAAAGATATGAAAGCAAAAGAAATTTTAACTTAATTTTTAGTGTGTTTAATATTTTTTCTACATATTTAATCATCAGACCCCCCCCCCCACAAACAATTGCTCCATCAATTAAATGTTCTAGTAGAAATTTTCAGGATAGGTAAAAGATAATGGTATATTTGTAATACAATTTTTATATTTAATTGTGGATGCCAGCACGTATTGAAGAGAATTTGGGATATTCAAAAAATATAGTCTATAAATGAATGGCCTTGAGTCAGTTTATTTATAGATTTTTTTACATAACATATTTAATTTACAATGACGACGTTTCGTCCTCTTCTCGGACATCTTCAGGTATAACAATTTTAAATAATTTTGTATACAATCTTTTCTTCTATTAATAATTCTAACATGAGTAAAATTTAGAGTCAACCTTGACTGCCTTGCTTGATGTATACGAAAGTTACAATGTTTTTATTTTCATGATTCATTTTTGTGTTCGTGCCTCTACACGTCTTTGAGTTTTGTCAACTAAATTGTGTCGTTGAGTCGCTCTAGTCTCTTGTGTTTTTTACTTTTCTTAGGACATGACGGAAGGAACAAGGTTTTCCATAAACGTTGTGCGGTATTTATGTTATCTTTATTTGGCTATTTTTCTTCCTTCTTATCAAGAAATTGAAGTTTTAGTAAGCTGTGTCTCAAAGTTTGCCCCATGACTATAGAATAATCAATGCTTAAATGATGAACGTAGTTGACATGACATGCATGGAATTTCTCATTAGCAGTCGTTCTTGACGTATAACTTCAAAGTTCGAGGTCGAACCAAAGAGCACGTTCTTCACTACTATCTTTGTAGTCAGCTGGTGCACGTGAATATTACACAAGATTTGTGGCATAATTACTGATTTGCTTAGGTAAGTGTTAATTATTTTCCCATTTAGTTCGAGGTATTGTTTTCGTATTGATTCTTTACAGTATTCATTGCATATTATCGTAGGTTTTCTAATAAACCTCTGTATCACTAGGCTTCATAACCATGGTTTACAATTAAGGGGTTGGCTTTCCGAGGGCAAAAATGCGGCCATTTTTTTTTTTTTTTTTGCAAGTTTATTGGAATATTCATTCCTTCATGTGTGTAAAATTTCATGGTAATCGACACCTAGTTTTGCTGTGGGAAAGGCAAGCCGCATCTTTGATTCCTTTTTTTAAATTTTTTCCCTCTCTTATACTAACAGTTGGTTGAGAGTCAAACTTCTTGCAAAGCACAGTTTTTTTATAGGTTACAATAGTACAATGGTTGTACATTAATATCTTCTGCATTGTAGCACAACTGAGCTGAAGATTGGTACTAAATAATGGACACACTATTGGCAGAATTATGCAAATGATACAATAAATAATTTCAATTTTTTTTTGTAATTCATTAAAAAAATATTTCTTTTTATATACCAATATATACAATATTACATATATATACAATTGACACACATTACACTAGCAGCACAATCTCGGCATATATTACTTCTATTCAATTACAGTGCCGACCCTCTGTAATCCAATGTTTATTTTAATTCTGTTGGTACGAAATTAATTTAAATTATGATTCATAACCCAATATTGTTTACTTCTCGTGCATTTGTGGTTGTTTATGTTGTACATGATAAGAAATATTATAAGTACAGAACTTTAAGGACTCGTGATTCTTCAAGATAGATCCAATCACTTGAGTGGAAACCTGCTGTATAGATTTTAAAAAATCATTTTCTAGTGTAACCACATTTAGAGACAGTTCAAATCTTCCTTTTCTTGATTTGAAAATAGTTCTTTCCTCACCAACTTTTTCATAAACTAATGTTATTTACTTTTTTCTGTACTCAAGAGGTGTAATTAAAAGTGACCAGAAAGGATTAATTTAAAATATTTTCCAAAAATAGGTACATCTGATGACCATCTCAGTTACAACGGTAAGTGCACTTTATTGATGGAAACGAATCTTTTCAATGGACTTGAACTATGAATCATGGAAAGACACTGTCATTTTCTTGTGGTGTTGAAATTTGTGCCTTCTTGGGGTCCTGTTGATCCAAGGGTTCCAGCTCGTAACCGGGTTTCGTGTTGAAGGCACATCTTCGCAACTTGCTCACACTGAGAAGCACCAGCAGCGGAAGAGGAGTCAGAACAGCAACCGCAACAGGAACAACTGCACACAAATATTAGTTACATTCCTTGTGATGTTTTTGATTCAATCTGTATTCACATACAATGGCAAGACCTTGATTTGCCTCAGACGTACAACGGCAGGATAATACCTGTGGTTAGGTCAGCCTCTGGCTGTCCCAGGGAAAAGCTCAGCATGAAGATAGCGATACCAGTGTTCTGGACGCCGGTCTCTATGGCGATGGCCATTACGTCAGGACACGGTTGCTTGCAGAACCGTGCTACGATGAAACCTCCCAGGAAGCCCAACCACGGGAGACCCAGGCCTGCCACGATGATCTGAACAGTTGAAAGTTAAGCAGCAAGGTTCCTCTCACAAAAGGAATGTTGTTTATTAGTCATACCTCTGATCAACTTATCGTACTCGATATTGAAGTACGTGCACTAAATTCTATCATTTTAAATAAATAAACATCAGACAATTTTAAGTCAGAAAAAATAATAATATAATATATTGGAAGTGCACACGTGACGTGCATTACATTACAACCTTTCCTTGCTGTAAGCTACGATAGATTTACGTCTATTCCTATATTTTACAATATGATATCTCTCACAGGCTTCTAAACACAACTCACACACACACTCGTCTTTTGGTTCATGAAATAATTTGTTTGAGCACACTTTATGGTGAAAGCCATGGATCGCCAGTCTCCTCTTTGTGTGGCGTAGTTCATGGTTGGCTTCCATCCACGTCCTGTCCTGCATAGCAGATGTTGCATAGAAGTCCTCTGGTATGTTCCGTTTCCTCTCATACAGATCCTGTAAAAGCTGTCTGAAGCTGGATCATATCTTAAATCCTCTATTAGGAAGGTCTCCCTGGTAAGCTCGTACACTGGCTTTATTGTGGTTGTTAAAATTTATTCATGTAAAATTAAACACTTATTTGGAGACCTCATTAGGTTCAAGTTTTTATAAAAATTTTGATAGACAGGTCAATCAATGAATTTCGGCCATGGCAGTCAGCAGAGACTTGAACCTGATGTGGTCGTCAAATAAGCGACAAAACATTTAAGTTTAATAAAAAATTTTCTGACTTAAAATTGGCAGATGTTTATTTATTTATTAGTTTTCTCAATAGTCAGAATACATTTTATAAAAACTTGAACATAATGAGGTCTCCAAATAAGTGTTTAATTTTACATGAATAAATTTTAACAACCACAATAAAGCTAGTGTACGAGCTTACCAGGGAGACCTTCCTAATAGAGGATTTAAGATATGATCTGATACTACCAGCTTCAGACAGCTTTTACAGGATCTGTATGAGAGGAAACGGAACATACCAGAGGACTTCTATGCAACATCTGCTATGCAGGACAGGACATATATATATATATATATATATATATATATATATATATATATATATATATATATATATATATATTCAAACTTGGATAGTGAGGAAGGATAGAAATAAATAGGAGAAATAGAAGGATTGCGCTTTATTTGAATTCATATGCTCGGGCGAAGAATTACGCACATAGAAAAGCATATGTTCAAAGCAGAGAGAAGGATGGAAGAAGAAGGAAAGACTGAAAATATTTGACCCAGGCAGGACTTGAACCCACGTATTCTGCTTAGTACACAGACGCCTTAACCATCTCCATCTAATGGAAGCTCCTAATACTTCATTCCCTCTACTCTATCCATTCCTCCACTAAAACTATTAATTGTCCACAATAAGACTGTCTATATTTGCCTGGTCAGGAACTTGACCCGGTGGCCGAGATGGCTAAGGCGTCTGTGTACTAACCAGAATACGTGGGTTTAAGTCCCGCCTGGGTTAAATATTTTCAGTCTTTCCTTCTTCCATCCTTCTCTCTGCTTTGAACATATGCTTTTATGTGTGCGTAATTCTTCGCCCGAGCATATGAATTCACATAAAGCGCAATCCTCCTATTTCTCCTATTTATTTCTATCCTTCCTCACTATCCAAGTACATATATATATATATATATATATATATATATATATGTGGGTTCAAGTCCCACCTGGGTCAAATATTTTCAGTCTTTCCTTCTTCTTCCATCCTTCTCTCTGCTTTGAACATATGCTTTTCTATGTGCGTAATTCTTCGCCTGAGCATATGAATTCACATAAAGCGCAATCCTCCTATTTATTTCTATCCTTCCTCACTATCCAAGTTTGAATGTGACTTTGTCACCAAATTAGTTCCAATTCCTTAATGGATTCTCCTAATATTGTGTTTATATATATATATATATATATACACACCACAACTTTCTTTACTGTGCCCGTTCCAAATGTGTCGGTTAATTATTTTATTGTTATGATGAAGATATTTTGGAACTTTTATCTACTTAATTCATTCCATACAGAGAAGTTAAAGAGGTGCCTGTCACGATACCACACATTCTGAAATAGAATCAATTCTGTAGGTATAAGGAGGGCTTGGACTAGAGGACCCAGGAAAAGTTTGGCCTGTAGTTTAAAAAAAGTGAGCGCAGGGAAGAGGGTAGAATTAATACTGAATGATGTGAAATTTGTAAAAATCACAGGGAAAGGGGGTTAAATAAATTCTTAACGAAGGGGAAGTTGTGGAAGGTTTAGGGAAAAATGTAAGAAGTTACTAAATGAAGAACTAAAGAAAAGAACAGGGTTGATCATAAAAATTATTAAATTAAGGGGAGGGGGTGCAAAACACGAGGAAGAATACTGAATTATGTGAAATTTGTAAAAATCACAGGGAAGGCGGTTGAATTGAGGAGAAGTTGTGGAAAAAATAGGGAAGTGGTGAACAAATTCTGAATCAAGGGGAAGCTGTGGAATGCTTAGAGAACAGTTTGAAAAGATATTAAATGAAGGGGAATTTCTGGAAAGAACAAGGTTAAGGGTAAAAAATATTAAATAAAGGGCGCATAATGATAATAAAATTTGTGTATAGTTCCAGGTAGTTAATTTAGTAGTTTGTGTATCTGGGGAAACATTTTTAATTTATTTGTGAATCAGCAGCATTTACAAGGGTGTGGAGGTCGCGCAATTAGAATCTGCACGTGACCCTCGGGACAGCTGGAGTGGGGCGTGTTGTTGGCACGCTCATTTCCTCCTCAGCGCTCGACCTCAACACCACGAGGTAGGTTCAAAGTTAACATTTCCCATCTTACACGTGTTTAATTGCAAGAACATGACATTTTAAATTACACAAGCCTCGGGATTTATGATGGAGAAGTTAACTTGAGCCTTTGTTGCATTTAATTGCTTCACTGTCATAATCTAAACGCGGCTTCCAGTGAAGAATTTAGTTTTGACCATCACAGAGGAGTATTAAAATCTCGTGAAGGTAACGAGGCTGGTGACAATTTGACGGTCCTCGCGAGTTTGCTAGGATTTTCTCAAAAGGCGCTGGAACCATCATCAGGTAACGTCGCACGTTCGCAAAAACTCCTTTATTATACGTTGGGGAATTTCTTTCAAAAATATTTAATTTAAATTGCGTACATGAGGACTACTGTGTGTGTGTGTGGGCGGTAAAATGGAGCGCTCTATTTTTATTACCAAATAGCCCATGGATAATTAATTTAAAATTTCAACCAATAATATAGAAATTCTCTTAAAATTTCAAATGTCATGTTCAATGCAGTAATTTTTATTACATCATTTACATTTGTAACATTTCTAAATATATTTTGCACCTACCATAAGCATAGCAGAAGCATTCACTTACCAGAATTAATTCATTATTCAATTTGATTATAATTTCCTGTGTATCATTGACAAGCGTGAATTTTACAATATTTTACTGTTTGAGGTAGTTGATTAATGTAGATTATAAACAGTAGAGGTTCCAATTTACTTCCTTGTGGTACCCCACATTTGTCTTACCCCACATCTGATTTAATCCTCCAACCACACACCTCACCCATTAAATATACGTTTTAACTTTTTAAATAAGTTCTCTCTGTTCACTGTTTCAAATGCTCTTCTATAATCTCTTTCTACTATTGTTTGATTCCAATCTACAGTAACTAGTTGTAATGTCGTCACTAAACCTAGACAGGCGTTCAGTTAGTAAAGTTTTATTTCGTATATATTTCATTAACGTATCAATAACTAATGTTTCCCTGACCTTTTCAATCGCTGGGAGATTATTAATAGGCCTGAGTTCCCAACACTTAACCTTGGGAACCACAATAGACGTCTCCATTATCTGTGGCATGAATCCTTGTTTTGCAGATTCCCAACACTGAGATTAGCCTTGCTTACAGTAACAGGCCATAACTTTTGCCAACACAGTCTGACTGTAAAACACATTGTAAACGTTTAACAGTTGTTTCTAATTCATGATCACTTCACTATTACAGACATTTTCTTTTTTTCCTGTTTTAAACATTTACGTAATTGGTATGGAATCGGTGGGTAAGAGTTTTTTTGTACATTCCTTACAGGGTGTCAGGAAGCTTAAATTCATTTCCACTCACAAAAACAATTCTCATTTGATTTTAATGTGATTGGTGACGTGAGCAGCAGATATTTATATATTTCAAGAACGTGAAAAGAAATTTTTTAAGGTGAAACCTTCATAATTGGAGAGGCGATAAAGATTTGCGACATCACAACCTGTATCATGGCTGCCAACATTAATTTATTTCTAATTATATTTAAATTTCTATTATAAAAAATTTATTTCCTATTGTGATAAAGATGTTACAATTGACTTTAGATGGTTCTGATTTCTGCAAACATGTTAAGATGGAAAAGGAACAGAGGACCTGGGGTAATTTGGTTCCATAACCCTGTTATGTTATCTTGATTAAAAGTGAAGTTCCTTATTGCTTTATTTCCTTTTCCCCCCCATCACCTGCTGTATTTAGTTTTCATCTGTAGATTCTTGATAACTTTTCCTGGCCATGCACTGGGGTTAATAATGCATATTAACATGCTGAGGTTGCTTCACTCACACCAAAACAGTTCTGCTTGTTAATTCTTAAAGTTGTTTCATATTTTGTTTTCCTTTTCAGGTGAAACGTCAATTGAGAAGACAGACGAAGCGTAGATGGAGCCTATTTAATCAGCTGCTCAGGATTGAAACCTCGCATGCAGAGTCCCTCTAGAGAAGAATGGAGCAACCTCCATCATATGTGAACAGTGTAAGTGGCAACTCTTCCCTAAAACTTTGACCGACTAAAAAATAATAATAAAGACAGCCAAATGGAGACAAAAGAAGTGATAATACAAATAGCACACAATGTTTCTGCGATCCTTGTCCCTTTCTTGAGGTGCTGAGGAGAACCTAGAGAGAGACAACTGCACTAATCAGTAAAGTCTTGTCACGTATTAGTTTGGATGTGTTTCATGAGAGGAATGGATTGAGATTTGTTGATGGATGTGGAGGGTAAACTAAATTTGTTTCCCAGGGATAACTTCCTCAGGAGTGCTGTGGTTGCTGACGTTTTTGAACCATGGGATGTCTTTGTAATTGTCGTGTGTGGAGTATTTGGGAAAAGTTTAGTTAAACAGGAAATGAAACTCGTTAATTTTGGCTGCCCTTGGGTGAAAATGATATGTAATTAAAGGAGAAGATTGGCGAAAGAAAAATTGTTATAGATGTTGGCGGGCACGAAACAAGATGTTCAGTTAAGGATTGAATGGGTGAACCTTTGTCTTTCATCTCCCAGTTTCTTCTTTTGTCTGTATTTGGCTATCTTTATTATTATGTTGAAAGTGTACATACAGGAGTGGTCTTGAGATTTTGTGTAAATACATTTAATTACAATGGAAATCCCTCCTCCTCCTCCTCCTGTTTGATATTTGAAATCTTTTGCTAATAATTCAGATAGTTTACTGCAACTGTGGACATATTGAACATTCAGGTTTTAACGACAATCCATTGCATATCTTTGATTTTTTGATATTTCTAATTGAGGAGGCAAGTGGATTGATCTGCACACTGCAAGCTAATGTAGTTGAGCAAGGTTGGTGAAGTATTATTTTCCACTTACCATGGCAGTGAAGAGGTGTCGCTCCCTCTGTGTCAGACGTTACAACAGTTCCTCAGGTCTATTAATTCAGTTCATTTTTCAAAATAAATATTTATTGAGCAAACTTTACAATCTAATGATTTTACAGTTGTGATATTTGTACGTGTTATATTATGCTATGTGCATCCTGTGGAGCATTTTATTTCATCTCCTGTATTGGTTATTAATTTGGTCACTTGGTCTGTTTCTTTTTAAATGGCGATGTTGAATGGGAGGTGGAGGAGAGGCAGCTGTATGTGATATTAATGGGTAGGGTGAATTTTTTTATATATTGAAGAAGTATGTATTTGGTTATGGTTTTGTGGATAAATGAAATATTGAGGTCACTGTGGATGTGGGAATTGGAGAAGTACCAGGGACCATTTCTGATATAAGGAAGGAAGGAAGTTTGTATCTTGTGTGTTTTGGCTGTGCAACCCCAAATGTTCCATAATTGAGAAATAAGGGATGTATAAACTCTTATTTTAATTGAAAGGGGTAAAGGTTTATGGTTTTGTTAATCGCAAGAACATGACATTCGACGTTTTAATTTATTACACAAGCCTCAGGATTTATGATGGAGAAGTTAACTTGAGCCTTTGTCCGGTGTTTGATGTATTTAATTGCTTCACTGTCATAATCTAAACGCGGCTTCCAGTGAAGAATTGTGTTGGTAATTTCATGGGGTTTCGACCAGCACAGAGGAGTATTAAAATCTCGTGAAGGTAACGAGGCTGGTGACAATTTGACGGTCCTCGCGAGTTTGCTAGGATTTTCTTAAAAGGCGCTGGAACCAAATAATACATCATCAGGTAACGTCCCTTGTTTGCAAACACTCCTTTATTATACGTTGGGGAATTCCTTTAAAAATATATTTAATTTAAATTGCGTACATGAGGACTACGTGTGTGTGGGCGGTAAAATGGAGCGCTCTATTTTTATTACCAAATAGTCTGTGGATAATTAATTAAACATTTCAACCAATAATATAGAAATTCTCTTAAAATTTCAAATGTCACATTCAATGGAGTAATTTTTATTACATCATTTACATTTGTAACTTATTTTAATACTTTTTGCACCTACCATAAGCATAACTAACCAGAATTAATTCATTATTCAATTTGATCACAATTTCCTGTGTATTTATACCATTGATATATACGTGTATCATGCACAAACGTATATTTTACTGTTTCAGGTAGTTGATTAATGTAGATTGGAAACAGTAGAGGTTCCAATTTACTTCCTTGTGGTACCCCACGTTTGCCTTCCCTCACATCTGATTTAAAACCATTAGTGAAGTAATTCTCCAACCACACACACCTCACCTATTAAATATATGTTCTCACTTTTTAAATAAGGTCTCTATAGATCAGATACACTTCTATAATCTATAACTACTATAGTTTGATTCCAATCTACAGTAACTAGTTGTAATGTCGTCACTAAACCTAGACAGGCGTTCAGTTAGTAAAGTTTTATTTTCTATATATTTCATTAATGTATCACTATCCACAGTTTGTCATTTTTCAATCGCTGGGAGATTATTAATAGACCCGAGATCCCGACACTAAGCCTTGGGAAACCACGATAGATGTCTCCATTATCTGTGGCAAGAATCTTTGTTTTGCAGATTCCCAACACTGAGATTAGCCTTGCTTACAGTAATAATTAAGAACTTCACTGCAAATGCCGTCTGACTCTAAAACACACTGTAAACATTTAACAGTTGTTCATGGTCACTTACTTCACTATTACATATGTTTACACCTTTTTTGTGTTCTAAACATTTATGAAATTGGTGGGTAAGTTTTTTTTTTACATTTTCCTTACAGGGTGTTAGGGAGCTTAAATTCCCTTCCACCTGATTAGTAGAATGTGTATGTTCTTGGTGATGTAAGCAGGGGATATTAAAATCTTTTTACTATTGTGAGCTAATATTGATAATTTCAAGAAGGTTAAAAGAAGTGTTTTAAGGTGAAACATTCATAATTGGAGAGATGATAAAGATTTGTGACATCACAACCTGCATCATGGCTGCCAACATTAATTTATTTCTAATCATATTTAAATTTCTAATCAATAAAATTGATTTTTTTATATAAATTAATATCAACTCTTAGTCCGGAGAATTTACAGTTGTGATAATTTAACATAATAAAAGTATTTACAATTCGAAAATATTTAACATGTAAACCTGGGGTCTTGCATATGGTCCTTGTCCTTCCAAGTTAGAGAAACTGACCACAACATTAAGTAAGGATAGCCAGCATGGTCTTTGGGATTGATCTGGTCGTCGTGGAAACTTTGTGTTACTAAAAGCATTCAGCAGGTTATGGGGAAAACTGTAGTGCCAGTTGGTAGGTGGGGGCTAGAGTTTGGCAATTCCATAGTGATTTAGGGGGAGGATGATTATGTCAATTGGAAGTTTACGTTATAGTCTGCAATTTTGTGAAGGAGGGGGGGGGGGTTATTATAGAAGAGCTCACTAGTTGGATTTGGATGGTTGATGGAGATATTTATTAGGGACTTTCTAGATTTATGAATTATTGTAGGAATTAGAGGAATTTCAAGGTTTTTTTTTGTGGATAACTGAGTTGCAAAGATGCCTTAGGGAATTTTGGTTTATATTTTGTAGGAGTGGGAACAGGCAGTGGACCCCTTATTGCACACGAGTACGACCATATGGGGTGTCTTTTAGTGCTAGTGGATGTGGGAGATTTTCTGTTATGAGGGAAGAGTTGATTCTGCAGGTAATGTGAGGTTTCCATTATAGTTTTTAATCGAGGATAAGCCCTAGGTATGGTGTAGCTTGTTGGAGAGGTATTATGGTGCCGTTCAGGAAAACGATGTGGTTAAGGGAATGTTTGGCTTTAAGGGTGTTGTTATTGTGGTGGAAGTTGATTGTTGGGTTTGGAGAGAATTGGGATGCGAGGAAGTTTTCGGATGAATTAGCTTTATGGGCTGGAGAAGTATAGAGGAAGGATATCACAATGAGGTTTGGTGAAGGTTTTGGTTTTTCTCAATTTAGAGTGGTGGGAGGACAGTAGTAAAAAAGGGTTGGCACTTAAAGCATCTGTTTGGTTTTGGAGGTTATATTTTTATGTGACAGTGGTATACGGTAGAATTTCAAAGATAGAATTGTTTTTGGGGTCTGGGGATAGATTCAGGAATAATAGGGGAAATGTTGCATGTCTAACGGGTAAAATTTGGGTGGGTGAAAATTTTTTTTTTTACTAGCCGATTGTTTTTAAATGGTTTAGAAACGTTATTAATGATACCAATTAATATGGGAGGGAATTGCACTATCAATCTTTTAAATAAAGCATATTTTCAGAAATAACTTATTAAGATGTAAATGGAATGGAAGACATGTGGTGATTGAGTTCCATAACCCTGTTACGTTATCTTGATTAAATGTGAAGTTCCTTATTGCTTTATTTCCTTTTCCCCATCACCTGCTGTATTTAGTTTTCATCTGTAGATTCTTGATAACTTTTCCTTGCCATGCACTGGGATTAGTAATGCATATTAATATGCTGAGGTTGCTTCACTCACACCAAAACAGTTCTGCTTGTTAATTCTTAAAGTTGTTTCACATTTTGTTTTCCTTTTCAGGTGAAACGTCAGTTGAGAAGACAGACAAAGTGTAGATGGAGCCTATTTAATCAGCTGCTCAGGATTGCAACCTCGCATGCAGAGTCCCTCTAGAGAAGAATGGAGCAACCTCCATCGTATGTGAATATTGTAAGTGGCAACTCTTCCCTAAAACAATGTTCAAATTAAATTGAAAAACTTTGTCTGACTGAAAAATAATAAAGATAGCCAGATGGAGAAAAAAAAAGTGATAATATAAATAAACACAATGTTTCTGCCATCCTTGAGGTGCTAAGGAGAACCTAGAGAGAGACAACTGCACTAATCAGTAAAGTCTTTTCATGTGTTAGTTTGGATGTGTTTCATGATAGGAATGGATTGAAATTTGTTTCACAGAGATACTACGTCTATAACTTCCTCAAGAGTGCTGTGGTTACTGTTGTTTTTGAACCATGGGATGCCTTTGTAATTGTTGTGTGGAGTATTTGGGAAAAGTTTAAATAGGAAATGAAACTTGTTAATTTTGGCTGTCCTTAGGCGAAAATGATATCTAATTGAACAAGAGAATTGGTGAAAGAAAAATTGTTATAGATGTTGGTGGGCACGAAACAAGTTTAGTCAAGGAATGAATTTGTCTTTGATTTCCAAGTTACTTATATTGTCTTTATTTGTCTATCCTTATTATTATTATATATGTTGAAATTATATACAGATTGTGTGTTAATACATTATATTACAATGGAAATCCCTCCTTATCCTGTTTGATATTTGAAATATTTTGCTAATGATTCGGATACTTTTTACTGCAATTATGGACATCTTTGTTTTTTTGATATTTTTAATTGAGGAGGCAAGTGGATTGATCTGCCGATGGTAAGCTAATGTAGTTGAACAAGGTTGGTGAATTATTATTTTCCACTTACCATGGCAGTGAAGAGGTGTCACTCTCTCTGTATCAGATCAGTCTATTATTCCTGTCCATTTAGATTTTAAACTTTGTTTAGGAAAAGAACATGTAAGAAAATATGCTCTTTGCTTAGGATTTACAAAAGTAAGTTTGACCTTTTTAATTAATAATCCCGGTAAAGTTTGTCAACATAATGTAATTGAAAAAAGTTTGCTGCTTTAAGAAAATTTGTATTCTTTGTAGTAGTGGTATTCTGTTTCTTCTTTGTTTACTGTTGCCTATTTTGTACATCATGAAGGTGACTGCAGATTTGAGTCAGTTTTTAGTGCATCTCAAGTACCACAAGGGCTGTCCACATCCAAGGATCCACCAGTGTCCGACACAACGTCTTCGGCGACTTTCTGTCGTGAGGCTTTCCCTAATTGGCCGCTTGGCTCTGGTGGAACATCTGATATTTTTGTGATAGTAATATTTATTTATGATAAAATAAAGAGAGAATTTTCAATATTTAAAACATAATCAAATAAACTTTGTTCCCTATTTGGGACCAGAAGACATTTATTTAAAAAGAAGCGAGATTAATATAATACGTAATAAAGTTTATTGCCCTACAATCTTTGTCATGAGACAGTAGAATTTGCTAAAGACTACTTTAAATGTAATCATACATAATAGAAGTGATTTAAAATAAATTTGTTCCTTAATATACAGAGTATTCACATGTAATATGCTGGTCTAATTAAGTACTCATCTTAGTGTGTGTAAAGAGAGACAGCAAAGTCTGCTTACCCTGAAATATACAGTCAGGCTGAGGAGGGAAAATATTCAAAGTTTTTGAGGGCCTTTGTAAGAAAGGAAGGTCCAGCCTGTGTGTCAGCAATTTGTGTAGTAGACGCAGAGGCAAAATTTAGCATCTAGTGGAACTACTAGGACTAATAGTGCGCCCCCACTCATTTGCAACTGACGTGATCAATCCACTTTTGTTTAAGTTGGTTAATTGCTTTTCTACTGGTTTGTTTAAAGCAAATGCTATAGGTCCTGAAGAAAAGTTTGTCGTGACTTTGTACAGTAATTAATGATGCAGGAATCATTTGACTGGTACATTTACCTGACGAGCTTTTGCTTTTTGTAAACTGACGAGTGCAGTTGTCGCTCTAGGCTCTTCTTCGTATCTGATGTGTGGTGTTTATATCATCACTTTTTTGTTTGAATTGCTTATCTTTCTTATTCATTATTCAGTCAGGCGCAAGAAATATTCATTTCATAATTTGATGCCTAGCCTTTATTAGCGCCTTCTATTTTGTTTTATGTTTATATTGTGTGTTTCTCACTTACGTTTTTCTTACTTTTGGCTTTCATATTTATTCAAGTTTTAAAACTTTGTTAAAAGTCTTGAACAAATTCTTCATTACATGTAACTAATTTGACCTAACGGGAAAGTCACACTTTGACTGTAATGTGAGCATCTGGTTTTTAAACAATTGGTGATTCAATTTACTTGATATGACTGATACACCTGTGCCTGAATGTATTTCCCATGTGCAACCAACAATTTAGCTTCACTGTGGCAGGTCAGATCTGACGGTTCTCTTAATTGCTGTTGTAAATTTTGAATCGGTTGCAAATGTCTGAAATAATTTGAAATAGGATTGCAGGAAGTTTAGTTTGTGAAGACTGGCTTATATCAAAGAATACTGCAGGAGAATATTTAGTCTCTTAGTTTTGTCGATGACAAATGTATGGTATTTGTGGATCGTTGAATGTATGAAACGAAATTGGCGATGGGGGATTTTTTTGTAGGACAGGATGTAGTTTGTCATGGTTCTGATAAGATACAGGATTCTACAGTATTGAGTACTATTATTTTATCAGTTTTTCTCAATACTGTATGTAATGTTTGTATGATGTTGAGAAGGTATTAGGCCATGTTACTGGAGCAGGTTCTTGCTTACTTGACGAGGTCCAGCAGCTTTCCTGTTGTTGAATCTCTTCCTTAAATTTTTCATAGTAAATATGCTTAGCGTTTGGTTTGTCTGAGGGTTGTAGGAAAGGGTTGGTTATCAGTTGTCAAATAGGTTTGGTTATTTGTTAGTTGGTTTAGTCTGAGGTTACATTTTGGAAAGTAAATTTATTGACTTTGAATAGGATATTAAAATAGTTGTGATGTGTTTGTGCACATGGGGAGGGTTGTTTGGTGCTTGCAATAAAACTAAATGAGGTGTTTGTACTAGTTGTGAATAATTGAGGCTGACATTTCAAATAATTTATTGTTAGTTTAATTTTGAGGCCTGTGTTTTATAATTGTTTAACTTCATTCAGTTGTATTTTATTTTGTGGCTGTGTAAATGTATGAAGAACATATTTAAGGTTAGTTTACTAGTTGTATGGCTTTGATGTCTGTTAATTAAGAGTGGTGGCAGTCTTTGATTATCCTATAATAAGTCCTCTGGACATTGTTTCTTCAATGTGGAAGTGCTTGTAATATTTCCATTAATTTGTGAGGGAGTTTTCCTGGCAGCATCTAAATACATGAAGGCGATTACGAGACATGTTATTGAGCCTTGGGGAACACGTAGCTTAATGTTTTGAAGAGAGGACTTTGTACATTTAATATTGGTGGTTTATTTGTTACACAAGACGTTAATAATGATAGTGGTCTTAATTCCCACACCTGTGTAGTAATTTATTCCACAGATGAAGACAATCAGCTGCAATTACTAACATTTATTTATTTTCACTATTTTGAAAGCAATTATATTACCTTTTTTCATGAAAGAAAATGTGCTTCTTTAATAATGCCAAAGATTCTGTGTCCCGATCCATCGCAACATGACAGACAACAACATGAACTTAATGCACTCTCAGCACTACGTGAGTTATGCTGAAAATGATGTAAAACGTGAAAGAAAAAGTTAGCAATTTACCACAAATACTTATTGTATTTTATACTCGTGTACATAAAGTCCACGAGTTGAGTCATTATGTTACTCAAATTGAAGTTTATTCCATCTGTAGTGCAGTCGTACGACTTGATCCATCTCAAAACTATTCTTCTTCCTTTAACTTCCAGTTGGCCACCAAGTGCTTGTAAATGTGGCAGGGTTTTTCACAAATGCAGCTTTTAATTTCACTATCTTGAAAACTTGATGTTTTTAATTAAAGTAATTGTGTAAATGTGTAATGGTAGATTGTTGTAATAATTTGTATAATGGCTGAAGAAAAAAGTGACAGCTCTAAATAAGTGTAGCACTGCATCTCAAGTGTTTGAATGGATAGAAAAAGTATTTGCTTTGTGAGGTGGATGGCTGCTGTTGTGGAAGCTTTAAGTGTATTTTCCATTGTTTCCAGCAGCAGACATGGGGTCCTGGAAAGTGAGCTGCCAGAGGAGTCTGCAGAAGGGAAGATGAGCCAATGAGGATGAAGTTTTCACAATTGACATGTACGCCCCAGTGTTATGTTTTAATAAATGTATATAGTTGGTACTTTTGTTGATTTGTCTTTTGGAAAGTGAAAAACTTGATGCAATTGTTTAAATGGACAAAGATGGTTTAGTAAATGAGGGCTGAATGTTTGATGCTGTGCCTGCAGCAGTTGAAAGCCAGCTTTGATGTTGGCTGGTGTCTTGGATCCTCTGGGTGTGTGACTAATTAGTCAATTACTTTGAATATACTCCAAATACAAGAGGTTTTCTCATGGGGGGGAAGGTTGTTTAGAGTTTTCTCTCTGGGTAATTGCACATCCTTCTCCAGTGACATGTGATTGACGAAGTGAAAATGCCAGTATAAATGAAGTTAAATTTTAGCTGACTGGTAATGTGCAACCTTTGTTTGAAATACAGGCTGTAATCAGGGTTTAGAAATATGAAATGGTTTACATTGATTGTGGGCTGTGCAAGTGTGTTGCTACTTAGTGTAGAATTTAAATTAAGTAAAAACTTGTTGGCAAAATACTAATGTTTGTTTCTCTTTATTTTTTTGCAGGTGGGTTCCTCAGTGCTGCAGATGACTGGGGTTTTTACAGTTTGCTGGTGAGTTATCTTGAGTGTTTAAAATTTTTTCTTTTTCTTTCAAGTGTAGTAATTATATTTTTATTTTGTTGCAGGATTTTGTCCATTATTCTGAGGTTTGAAGAATTTATTTCTTAAGTTACATTGTGGTAGAATTAAATTTATTAAATGGTTGAAATGAAGTGTTGTATTTATTTATAGCCTTGTCGCAAACTAAATAGTGAAGTTTTAGGAAATGAAGGTTAACTAGTAAATAAAAATGACAATTGTAAATAATTAGTTTATATTTATTTCTTTGCTTTGAAATTTCAAATGCTTTTCTTTCCTTGCTTTCATTTACATTTCAACTACCTTTCATGCCTTCCTTGTACACATGATGCATGAGCTAGCTACATGTGTTGTGGTTGGGGCAGCATGAGCTGTGGGTGGGCCTGTGGGGGGAGCAGCAGGAGGGCCTGTAAAAAATCACCCTAAGTCCAACTCAAAAAAAAAGCTTTTCTGTCCAGCGTTTCAACTTTTCAGCTTCCACAGCTTCCCGGTCCAGCGTTTTGAGAAGTGAGTGGACCGAAGGCTAAAAAGCCCCCAGCCTACACACTCCTCAAAAAAATTCCTGCAAATACACAACACACAGAAAAATAAATAATTACTAAAATTCCCATTACAGTAATACAATACTTGGAGATAGGTTATTTCAGGGCAGCTAAGATGGCAAGGTGCTAGTGGTGCTTGGAGATAGGTTATTTCAGGGCAACTAAGACGGTAGGTTCTAGCAGTACTTGGAGATAGGTTATTTCTGGACGGCTAAGAAGGCAAGGTACTAGCGTTGCTTGGAGATAGGTTATTTCTGGATGGCAAGGTATTGGCATTACTTGGAGATAGGTTATTTCAGGGTGGCTCAAAAGGGAAGTTACTGACATTGCTTGGAGATAGTTTATTTTTTGGGCGGATAAGACGGCAAGGTACTGGCTTTACTTGGAGATAGGTTATTTCTGGGCAGCTGAGACAGCAAGGTAATGGCATTGCTTGGAGATAGGTTATTTCTGGGCTGATAAGACGGCAAGGTACTAGCCTTACTTGGAGATAGGTTATTTCAGGGCGGCTCAAAAGGCAAGGTACTGGCTTTACTTGGAGATAGGTTATTTCTGGGCAGCTGAGACAGGTAATGGCATTGCTTGGAGATAGGTTATTTTTGGGCTGATAAGACGGCAAGGTACTAGCCTTACTTGGAGATAGGTTATTTCAGGGCGGCTCAAAAGGCAAGGTACTGGCTTTGCTTCGAGATAAGTTACTTCAGGGCAGCTAATACGGCAAGGTGCTAGTGGTGTTTGGAGATAGGTTATTTTTGGATGGCTTAAAAGGTAAGGTATTTGTGATACTTGGACATTGCATTAATAATATAAATTTAATATGGAATGAGACTATTTTCAAATATATTACTGTGATTTTACTATAATTGTACAAAGACAGAAAAATGGGCAACTTCACACACTGTTGGGGGGGGGGAATATTTTTAATGTTTGGGATTCTCATAACAGATCTATTCATGCCATCATCTCAAGGATAGAACAGAATCTTGAGTGATACAAGAGATGTTTTTAGATTGAAAGTATAATTGACATTAATTGATAAAACTTGTGTATTCAATGTGATATTTAATGTGATAAATCTGATGCATTCACATAAAATTGACAGAATGAGGAGTTGCTTCTTAACACATAACTTGTAAAGTAAAAGTGATTGAACACTATACATTTACTAGTTACGGGTCGTGAAGTAATCAAGTTTTGTACCACGGCTCAAGGATTCTATAAACAGACAATAAAGGCACTAACAAGAAAATTGTAAACACTGTGCACTCTGAGCGCCCTCTTGACGACTGCTGTGGAGAAATTAGTATCTAGGAACAGAATGAAATCAGTGACCGCAATTCAACCTCCAGTTATAAAGGAGCCTTCTTCATCAAATCTATTTGATAAAAGCACTTGGATGTTTAATTGAATGCTTATTCTACAAAAGTTAGAACCTGAAGGTTATCATGCAGCAATAAATTCATAGAATGCCCGTGACTGGCAGCTGCAATCAATTATGAGAATGAAACCAGTTACTTGACTGATTTGCCAGAAGGCAAGTTAAAAGGTTGTAAGGTTAAACATCCTGCAAACAGTAATGTTGATGATTTCAAAGCTTGCTTACGAGGAAAAGGATTTTTACAAAAGGAAGGTGTGAATTATTATGAAACTTTTACTCCAGTTGTATGTTTTGAAACTATTCATATGATATGATAATTGTTGCAGCTAACGAAGGGCTAGATTCTAATAGAGTTTTATGTCAAGACTGCATTTATCTACGGAACATCAAACGAAGAAACTTAAATCTAACGCCTGGAAGGCTACAATGATGGATCCTTCCGAGTATGTAGGCGAGTTAAAAGTATTTATGGACTTGAGCAATCTACCAGGTGCTGGAACATTGGATTCATAGAGTTCCTCGAGCAGTCTGGCCTGAAGGATGATCAAAAACTTAATTTGTTTTAATCACTTAATGGAGCTACAAAAAGCATATAAAGTAACACATAAAGATGCAGAATATTTTCTTGTGTTAAGAGATAAAGAAATGTTAATATCTTTATCAATCAGAAAACAAATGCAGAAAAGTTACTAGAAAACATGAAGGAAGCCAATGCTGTATCCACACTATGGGGAAAGATCAGATAGTAGGAGGTGATACTGTAAAAGTTGACAGTTAAATGCACGTGGCTGTGGCCACACATTATGTTCACTGTATCATTTTGTTCTCAGTTTCTAGATAATGCTGATCAAAAGTGTTCATCAGACGTTAAGCGAGTCCTCAAGTATATCAAAGGCACACCAATGTTTGCAATTTTGTACAGACGTAGTTTTCAATGTGAGGCAACTAAGGAAATAGTTTGGTTTAACAGGCTTGAGCACCAGAGTTCCATCAATGACACATGAGACACTGAGCATTGCTGGTAGGAAGAAAGTTGTACACATATTGACCAAAGCATCACTCAAGAGACAGTTTCAGGAACTAAGGTCAGCTCTTGATGTGAAAGTTTAAGGGCAAGTGTTGATACAGTGAACTTTAAATTCGTTCACAAAAAGACTTGTTCCAGTTTCCCCTGCTCTTTGTTCTCTCAGTTTTTCATCTCCTTAGTTTGTAATAACAGAGTTTATGTTTTCTTGATTTAAGAAATGGAGCCATAATTTTATAGCAAGGGACGTGGTACTACAGTCAGCCAGACAGTCTGTGCTGTTTCCACAGGATCTACGGACAGAGTTTGTTGAAAGCAGGCTCCAGATTCTGTGTGAGGAGAGTTGAATGCAGTTGATGGTCCCCCGTAGTCTCAACTGTTTGTAAATAATATGCAAAGATTTAAAAAAGAAATAATGATGGAATAAAAATCTACCAATGCATTTGAAGTAAGGAAACAAACCTGAACTCATTACAATATGTAGATGGAGATGATTAGTTGGAGGACCTGAAAATTGAGTGTAATTGAAGAGTTACAAATAAGAAGAGAGTCTTTGATAATACCTTCACAGGAAGAGCTAGATACAGACGAGGATGAGGTAGAGATAACAATTAAGAATGCAAACACGGGGCATTACGAGCAAGATGGAAATACTAAAAAAGGAAATAACCCACAATAAGAGCTCATTCTGTTTGCATCCAGACACGAGCGTAGTCACCCTGATTAGTTAATTGTTTTAAATGTGGTCAAATGAGTTATTGTGAAGTTGCCAAAGAAAATGAATATGTCAGAAAAAGGCTTTTAAATATTTTTTTTTTTTAAATTGATGATCAGGAACTAACCAGTTAAAACACAACATATCCCATTACAAACTACAGAGGAACCACAAACAACGCCTAGTAAACTTATAACCCAG
Source organism: Zhengitettix transpicula (assembly GCA_037074705.1). Classification (NCBI taxonomy): domain Eukaryota; kingdom Metazoa; phylum Arthropoda; class Insecta; order Orthoptera; family Tetrigidae; genus Zhengitettix; species Zhengitettix transpicula. Next base: position 19,159,779 of record CM073594.1, on the reverse strand, counting down.
CTTTTGTCCATTTACTACTGATAATTATGTGTCAAAGTAAAAAATTCTTAAACTCTTAAAATCTGTGATTAATATAAAAAATTAATGTAGGGAGATCCACCACTTTGTGAGTAATAACTGATCTGAAAATGTTAAATTCATGTAAATTTTCAATAAAATATTGTGAAAGAAAAGCTTCTAAATCAATTGTTAAATGGACAAAAGCCACTTTACTTTCACCATAAACAAGAGCGAGACAAACTCACCCCAAACTGGAGGCTGTTTCACAGTTGGCCAGTCTGCAGCTGCGTCCCTGCCCAATAACTTGAGGCGTACTCGAGTCCTGCAAGAACATGAAACATTTAATAACACATATCTATCTTTCCATCACACAGTAATTTCCATATGTGGACCAAATCACACAAAAAAGTGTAAACTAAAATACTGTAACAATGCATAATTTTGAAAGCCAAAAACATTGTATTACGGACCTGGAGTGTCTTAGAAATCTGTATTTGAACTGATGCATTCAACTAAAACTGACACAGAATGAGAAATTGCTTCTTAAGATATAACTTGAAACCATTCATCAAATAAAAGTGATTAAACATTATACATTTCCAAGTTATGGGTCACGTAGTAATAAATTTTTGCATCCCAGGTCAACGATTTCCCTAAACATACAATGCAGGCACTAACAATAAAATTGTAAACACTGTAGAAGTAATGTTAGCTAAAGACAAACAGCAGCTGCTAAAAGTGTTTTTTAAAAGGGACAGAATAGTTACAATATAATTCCAAGTGGAATGGGTAAGAAGTGATTCTTTTATTGAAGCATTGTAAAGACATTTTTGTTGAAAATAATTGTACGAAGGAATTCAATAAATTGAAATTGGCATTGCAGGTATGAAATAAATTTTGAGACTTTTCAACTCTATGAACTTCAAAGCAGTCTACAATTCACATAATTGGACCAATGTTGCTGAGGTGCACGAGAATAAGAATTCAACCGTTCATGTTAAGGAATTGAAGAACACAACTGATGGAAAAACAATTGAAACCGTTTTAAATAGAACCGCAAAATCACATATGTGTATCTTTGATGTGGATGGAAATAAATGTGAGAAGAAGAGTGAAAGCAAGGAGGAACCTGGTTATTACAATGTTTCCACTAAATTGGAAGTTGAAGAAAAACTTCATGAATTTGTATCTGACAATCAAACTTTTAACAATGAGTGTGTTTGCAGTATTCACCATATTGTCCAAAATTAGAAGCTTATTTACATAATTTTGATCCAGGTGGATTCTCTCAGTTTTCTTTCCGATTCTCAAACAATTAATTCAAAGCAAGATCTTATAACAAAGACATCCTGCTGCTAAATAATGATCAGTCGTATAAAGAAAATCAATATATCAACAGCCGATAGAAAGTATGAATCTTCAAGTGTCTGGAAATACAAATATATTTGACAATTATATGAAGAATATTTATGGAAAATTGGTTCACGAGAAATAGTTATTTGAACTATATTAATGATGTATATGGTGATAAAAATTACGTGAGGATTTCAGAACATCCAGTAATTCTACAGGATACAGTTATAGAAAAGTGTGTGTGAATATTTAAAACATTCGTCAAGTATCAGCATCAAATGGTGACGATTAACTGATTAAGTAATGAATGTTTTGTTTAATGACCATTACAGGTGTGATATTGATGAAGTAATTGTAGAAAACTAGTGAAATAATTAGTGCAAATGTGTCCAATTAGGTCAAAGATGTTCTTGGTAATGCAAAGATAACATTATAAATGGTATTAAAGAATATGTCATTGAAATAAAACTGTTACACGATTCTCTCGATCAACATGATAAATAATTTCCTTCCGACACAGACACAGCTCTTGACAACTTGCAAACAATCATCTGTATTTCTGCATCAGCTTCCCACTTTCCACCCCCAACTAAAAAATGCTATCAATATCCTTAAAACCTATCATAAAAGACCTTCTACACAAAAAAATATTCCTGTAAAAGATGGATTGAATCTAAATACCCATCCAACAAAACCCACTATAACTCTATTTCCCAACAGCTCAAACAAACATTAAAAGACATCTTCGACGCAAACTACTTTAATCATCTCCAACAGCTCAATTCCTCCGACTACTCCATGTGGAGGAAAACGAAAATCCTCACCGAACATTATTGTGATCCCTCTCGTCTCAAACATAAAAAAAAAGGTATACCTCTGCAGCCCATAAAGCTAATATATTCGCAAACCTTCTCACATCCCAATTCCATCCAAACCCAACAATCAACTTCCACCACAATAACAAGATCAATAAAACTCTCCTCCAACCTCTTCAAATGTCACCTTTACCTAAACTATTCACTCCTCCCTAAATCCACTCTACCGTAAACAAATTAAAAAATAAACACTCCACCAGTCAGGACCTTATGACTCCCCTCCACTTTAAATACCTACCTAAAAAACCTTCCACCTTAATAACAATTATCTTGAACGAAATCATCTGTACAACATATTACCCATCAGCCTGGAGGCACGCACATATAATAATGATCCCTAAGCCAAACAAACCCAAATCCTCTCCCAATAGTTATAGACCCATCAGTCTCCTCCCCTCTTTATCCAAATTGTTCGAAAAACTCCTTCTTCCTCTCCTTGGCAAAGCTCCTTCTGCTCAATACAGTTTTAGACCAAAACACTCTTGCACCCATTAACTCTACTCAACGATTCCTTCGACACCAATAACTCCTTCATTGCTGCCTTCCTAGATCCAGATAAAGTTTTTGATAAAGTACACCACCAATCACTACTTACCAAAAAAAAAAAAAAAAAAAAAATGATTTCCTCTTCAGAATCATTTCAAACTATCTTACTAACCACTCCTTCTCTATCAAATTTAACAATACTCTTTCAAATTCCTTCCCTATTTCCTCTGGCGCCCCCCAAGGCCCAATTTTCACGACACACCTCGAAACCAATCTACGAAAACAGTACTTTTTGCAGATGACCTTGCCATACTGCTCCAAGCATCCTCTCTAGACTCAAGCTCCAGGAAACTACAAATTGCCCTCAATTATATTAAAAACTGGGCCAAAAAATGGAGAATCGGCAAAAACCCTACCAAATCCACAATAATTCCCTTCACCCTTAAAACCAAACATTACCTCAACCACTCTTTTTTTTTCTAAACGACACCAAAATACCTCTCCAACAAACTACACCATACCTAGGCCTTATCCTAGATTGAAAACTATCATGGAAACCTCACATAGCCCACATTACCTCCAGAATCAACAACAAAATAACTCTTCCCTCTTATCAACAGAAAATCTCCCATATACCTCAGGACTAAAAGACTCCTCATCTATCATTAATCAGCCCCATATGGTCATACTCATGTGCAATATGGGGATCCACTGCCTGTTCCCACTCCTACAAAATACAAACCAAACAAAACAAAAATTTCCCTGGTACCTTTGCAACTCAGTTATCCACAAAAAAAAAACACTTGAAATTCCCCTAATTCCTGCCATAATTCATAAAACTACAAAGTCCCTAATATATATCTCCATCAATCATCCAAATCCAACCATTGAGCTCTTATACAGAAACCCACACCCTCCTTCACAAAATTGCAGACTAAAACATAAACTCCCAACTAATATCATCCTCCCCATAAATCACTCTGGAATTATGTAAATCTAACCCCCACCTACCAACTGGCACCAAGTTTACATGTTAAATATTTACAAATTATAAATACTTTAATTATACGTTATTTGTTAAATATTTAAAAGTTGTAAATACTTTTATTATGTTAAATTATCACAACTGTAAAGTCTTCGGACTAAGAATTAATTTTAATAAATTAAAAAAAAAGATAAATATTAACTATGGACTGGTTAAGTTGCAGAAACAGTGGCACAAGTGTCTACACAGCCATCACAATGATAGAGTTATTTAACACGCACCCTGAAACTTGGAAGGGTGGAGATGATTCAGGAAAAGAAAAACTTAAAAATAGCTTTAATGAGTCAGGACAGACATTTAACGGAGCAATCCTGAATCACGGTTGTTGAACTTTAAAGACTGCAGGATGAATACTGTAGTGGATTCACATCCACAGAATCTCAAGAACTTTCAATTTATGACCTACGGGCAGAGTTTATATAGTGACTTGGGAGTCAAATGTAGTCCGTGAACTGTTTCATAAAAGAATAATAATATTGACATTAAACAGCTACTGACAAATTAAAACTAAAGAAATAATTCAAATTGACATATCTACAATCAATGCACATTCTGCTAGCATCCAGACATGAACAAAAACACCCCCCCCCCCCACCTTTAGTTAATTGGTTTAATTAATGTCAAAAGAATTATTGGAAAATTACAAAAAAAAACAGAAAGGGGCTTTTAAATGTTCATGGAAAAATCTATACAAATTCAACCAGTAAAATAATAATTAGTTGCTGACATATTTTATTTTATTTATACACGTGGATTTTCTATTTATGAATGTATTTGCTAGTACATAATGATGTTTTTTACAATTTTATTATTACTACTTCAATATTGTTTAGAAAGGTCAGCCTTTTTTTTAGCATTTGTCGGGGTTAGCAATAGGTTAAATAACTTTTTTGTTTATTGATATATCAACTTTAAATAAAAAAATTTCATTAAATGATTCCTCTAGTTTTCTTGGAGATTTCCTCAGCCGCAAAAATAATGAACATAAATAAGCAGGTTCTCACTTAAAAAAAAAAACATGAGAAAATTCTGAAGCTGTTAAAAGAAAAATAGAGGAATTATTTAATGAAATATTAACTGATGTTCCTCTTCCTTCCAGCAGGGACTGTACTGGGTATGACAAATATTAGTACACAAACTTGAAGAAACAAAATGCCTTAATAATAAAGAAGGAAAATGCAAAATAATTAGTTTGCTACCTGATCTTTGCATTCTTTAAAAACTTGAAATTATTGGGTTCTTTTTAGAAAAGGACTACATTATGTTCACAAAAAATTACATAACAAAAGGAATAAACTACCCAGCAGAGATTAGAGAACTTGTCAAAATAAAACAAAGAGCTAGAAGAAAATGGGAACAATCAAGAGACCGAGTAGGCGAAACGATACTTGAAAAACAAAACTCAAAAGCTGAGAAGAGAAATACAAAAGCTTAAACAAGAATTTATCAACTCTTACCTACAAGAATTATCAGCATACGAAGAAAGTGACTATTCAATATGGAAAACAACCAAGAAAATTAAAAGACCGGTAACCTCCACTCCTCCTCTTAGAAACAACAGTTCTTGGGCTAGATAGAATAAACAGAAAGGAGACTTATTTGCTGAACACCTGGCAGATGTATTCTCACCCAACCAAGGGAATAATAATAGCACCATGATTAATGATGACAACGTAAGATCAGACAATATCACACCAGTTACCCCAAGAGAAGTAACTAATGAAATTTAAAAAATCTGAACCATAAGAATGCTCCGGGAATAGATCTAATTACAGGACAGATTTTAAAGCATCTGCCTAGAAAGGCAATAGTAATGCTCACGTACACATTCAATGCAGCATTCAGATTAAAACGTGTCCCTGCATTATTGAAAGTTGCAGAAGTTATCATGCCCCAAAAACAAGAAAAACAACCCAATGATGTTAAATCTTACAGACCAATTTCTCTATTACCAATAATTTCAAAACTGTTTGAGAAACTACTGCTCGAAGGATGCGGCCAATAACAGAAAATAATAAACTAATACCAGCTTTCCAATTTGGATTCAGACAGAAGCACTCAACAATAGATCAAGTTCATAGAATAAGCGATATTATTTAATTCGCACTGGAAGAAAAACAAGTCTGCTCAGCAGACTTCTTACATGACATAAAGTAAACAAAATGCTGCCAAAGCAATATGTAGATATATTATCATCATACATCAAAGAGAGACTATTCAGAATTAGAATTCAGAAGAAGAGTGTCCCAGTGTAGTATCCTGGGTCCTATACTCTACTTACTATATACTAGCAATATCCCAAAATTGGAAGGAACTGAGGTATCTAAATGTGCAGATGACACGTTACTTGAAGTAGAAAAGGACCAAAACTTTTCAACTAGAAGACTACAAGAAGCCAGAAACACAATAGCTGAATGGAATAAACAATGGAAGATAAAGCTGAACAAACAGAAATCTACTAAACAAACAATCAAAAGACCCACCATCACTAATGCCCTATGAGAACAATGTCATGTACCTAGGCATGACTTTTGACACCAAACTTAGGTGGAATGAGCATGTTTAATAAATCTGAATTAAGCATAAAATATAGACAATACTATTGGCTAATTGGAAGAAACTCCAAACTTTTAATTTCCAAGAAACTACCGATTTGCAATCAAATATTTAAACCAACGTGGCTCTCCCGTATTCAGCTTTTGAACTGCGCCTGAGATACAAACATTAAGTGCATACAAACATGTCAAAATAATGTGTTAAGAAACACTGTGAATGCCCCCTGGTATATCCGAAATCTGCATAGGGAATTCCAACCATAAAAGAATAAATAAAAATGCATGCTGGGAAACATGAAGCTAGGCTTCACCTTCAAATCAACCCAGTGGCCTGAGAAGTCCTGGAAAATCAACAGCGTCCGAGAATAATAACACTAATCCATTTTTAAATGGATAAAAGCCATATTAATTTGGACCAGAAAGAGGAGTGAGGAAAAATTACCTCTTTCAGAGCTGGCCAGTCGGCTGTCTTGGTATCCCCGCAACAGCTGCTTCCCTGCCCAATAACTGAAGGCATACTCGAGTCCTGCAAGAACATGAAAACATGTAATACACGTACATATATTTCCACCAACTTAATTTCAAAGAGAGCGGATATGTGTATACAAACATGTTAAAATAATGTGTTAAGAAACATTGTGAATGCCCCCTGCTATATCCAAAATGCAATATCTCCAATTCCAACCATAAAAGAAAAAGAAAAATGCATGCTGGGAAACATGAAGCTAGGCTTCACCTTCAAATCAACCCAGTGGTCTGACAAGTCCTGGAAAATCAACAGCGTCCCAGAATAATAACACTAATCCATTTTTAAAATGGACAAAAGCCATATTAATTTTGACCATAAAGAGGAGTGAGGAAAAATTACCTCTTTCAGAGTTGGCCAGTCGGCTGTCTTCACTGCTTCCCTGCCCAATAACTGAAGGCGTACTCGAGTCCTGCAAGAACATGAAAACATGTAATACACGTACCTATATTTCCACCTACTTAATTTCAAAGAGAGCGGATATGTGTATACAAACATGTTAAAATAATGTGTTAAGAAACATTGTGAATGCCCCCTGCTATATCCGAAATGCAATATCTCCAATTCCAACCATAAAAGAATAAATAAAAATGCATGCTGGGAAACATGAAGCTAGGCTTCACCTTCAAATCAACCCAGTGGTCTGACAAGTCCTGGAAAATCAACAGCGTCCCAGAATAATAACACTAATCCATTTTTAAAATGGACAAAAGCCATATTAATTTTGACCATAAAGAGGAGTGAGGAAAAATTACCTCTTTCAGAGTTGGCCAGTCGGCTGTCTTCACTGCTTCCCTGCCCAATCACTGAAGGTGTACTCGAGTCCTGCAAGAACATGAAAACATGTAATACACATACCTATATTTCCACCAACTTAATTTCAATTGGGAGTGAAGCTTCAAAGAAAGCGGATATGTGCATACAAACGTGTTAAAATAATGTGTTAAGAAACATTGTGAATGCCCCCTGGTATATCCGAAATCTGCATAGGAGACGCCTGATTCCAACCATAAAAGAATAAATAAAAATGCATGCTGGGAAACATGAAGCTAGGCTTCACCTCCACATCAACCCAGCGGTCTGACAACTTCTGAAAAATCAACACCGTCCCAGAAGATTGAAAAGAAGAAAACCAGTTGATCTTGTGTAAAGTGAAGTGTATAAAAGCAGAGCACAGTGCGTCAGTGAACTGCAGAAATAATAGTAAAATCTAGAAGAGAACATTGGACAGACTCTAGAATGGCAGGCACACATTTGCTGATACAAAAAAAACAACACCTTAACTTCTACATAGTAGTTTTCACAAGTTGTCCATGATAGAAAAGTGTAAACTGAAATAAATTCTTCTGGACAGTAGGAAAATAGGCTACGATGACACGTGGAGTCCTCGAAAGCAACTTCAGCCTATTTATGAATGTACATATATATATTTTATTTATGTAGTATATTTAATTCCATCTTATTTAAATTAATGAAGCTTGACTTACCTGTATATAATTTGCAGAGAAAACGGTTCATCCATCAATGAAGTAGAATATCTAATTCAATGCTTGGAAGTGCTTATAATTCCTTAACTAAGAGAGAGCAGAGCAAAAGTCTTTCTAAAGGGGTCTTAGAATTTCGTCTATTATCCAGAAAACACGGTAAAAATAATTTTCGGCTCCGTGACGTTCAGTAAAGATTAACCGCGTATTTTCCTTTTCCTTGGGTTTTTATTGCGTATTTTCCTTGGGTTTTTGTCGGCATAGTTCAGAAGAAATCCGCTAGATGGCGCTGTTGCTCGTTCGTCGTCTGCTATTATCGTCTGCTTGCGTGAGTTGCGGTGTGTTATGGGTGCAGTTGCGGAAGTGACGTCACGATATTTTAATTTGCAAATATCTCAGTAATTAACAATAATTTTTGAAATTAGTTTTTTGCAAGTTTATTGGAATATTCATTCCTTCATGTGTGTAAAATTTCATGGTAATCGACACCTAGTTTTGCTGTGTTTTACTTTACGATGAGAAATAAATCGGTTGTATATTGCACTTTACTTTGTGGTATTTGTCTTCTAGCGGCTCAAGTAAGCCTCCTTGCATTTTTGCTGTATCCACAGACCAGGAGAGTAGAATATTCCTTTGACGATATTGAAACTTTAATTAACGTTACCTTACAAGCAGATTTGATGATAATAGGAATTGATGAGCAAATTTTGAAAAATCTGCAGTCTGTTAATAGTGGACGGAAGGATAAATGTATTATCTGTGATGAAAAGGATGTAGTCACATTTGCTATTCTTCTTACAGAAACTAGCCTACATGTAAGCTATCTTCCCGATCATATGCATTTATATGTAATATAATCCTTTTAAAAATTATTCCATTTTTACTTTTTAAATTTCCTAAACCTATAAAGTAAAGATTTGAAATGTCATTTGCCAACCATGAATATCCTAACTCCAGAATGGTAATTGCCTGTCTTTGGACATACTTGTGTTGTATGTCATTGGTTAAATATTTCAGACTGGTTGAATAAGGATACAAATGAAGTTTCTCTTGAAACTTAATTTAGTTCCACAGTTTTCATACACATTATCAATAATTTGTTTGTTTTGTAAATGAAGTTAATAGGCATTTAATTAGATAAATAAGTAGCCAAATAACAGACAAAATTAGGTGATAATATAAATACCACACAAAGTTTCTGCAATCCTTGTTGCTTTCGTCAGATCAACAAGAATTACAGAAATGTTGTGTGGTATTTATTTAGCACTTATTTTTGTCTGTTATTTGGCTAATTATTATACTTTTAATAAGACATTTTATGTTACAAATTTAAAATGCATTTGTTGTCTTTTCCTGTATTGGCTAAAAGCAGAATCACATGCATGTTACCTACACACTCAGATTTTTCTTACAACCTGATGTAATACATGATTGAGATAGTTTTCACAAGATTTTTCCATGTAGCATGTTTCAAATTTGGTAAAGAAATAATAATGTATTCCTTTGACTTTAATAGAGGAAATGAGGAAGTGGAAGAAGGAATCCTACATTTTGAACAGTATTGAAAGGCCCAAATAGCAGACACTCTGGAACAAACTTAATTTATTAGGTTTATTTCATTAAGGAGTGTTCTCACTTCTGTACTCAACTTTGATTTTTTAACATTTTCCCTGTAAACGAACTTAGTTTTATTCTGTCTGAAACATATGATTCCTTGTATTGTCCTTCCCTTGCCTCATACATTGTTCTATTATATCTGTTTAAAAGATACTAATTACATAAATTTTGAAAACAACCAGGATTGCAGTAACATTGTGCAGTATTTCTTTAGCAGTTATATTTGTCTGTTTATTTATCAAATTAGTATTATTCTTTCATAGACAATATAATGGTCAGTATTTTTTTAAAAATAAATATCTCCACTCAATTGTCAACAGTATTCAAAACCATAATGTCTCAATTTATATTGAGGTAACTTTAATCTACATGAAGGAAATAAATTTTATTGAGTTTTGTGACCTGATTTATTTGTCACTGCTTATTTTAACCAAATTTATATTAATGTGTTTTCTTAACACATTAATGTTTACTATTACACTTATTTTACTGTGTCAAAATAAAACACTAGTTGTTTTCATATCAAAATAATGTGGTTTATTTCTTTATTTCAGAATGATTTGCCTGCAATTTACCGAAAGTCAGGTTTTCAAGTTACAGTGATTCAGAACATTAATCCATTAGAAAAATCTCCATACATGCCTGACAATGTAAATATTAGCTACTTTGTAAAAAGAAACATTGTTGTTCATTTGGTATTATTTCATGAGAGGGAGGGTAATTTCTGGTGGTATGGTGACATTAACAGTGATCCAAAAGCTAATGAGAAACTGTCATTATACAATTTAGCATTGCATGACTTAAGTATTATGACCTATGAAGGAGCCTTAGAAAAATTTGAGACAAATGTGGTATACTTGGACAGGTTTCCAGTATTTGTGCCAAAAAATATACCAGATTTCCTTAGAAAACTAGCTGACTCTCATTTTGTAGAATGCAGACATAGAAGTGCTCAAAAATTCTATCATATTCACGCTAAAGACACTTCACAAGATGCAAGACGATTTTCACATAAAGCGTGGAAATTGTTATCTAAAGCAAAAACTCTTCTTGATGGTATTGGGGTGCGATTTTGGCTTAGTAGTGGAACCTGTTTAGGTGAGTTTTTGCAAAATCCTTAATTTTAATTAAGTAAACTCTATCTGAAAATATTCATACAACCCATTCTAATTTTACTACTATATACTAACATGTATACTATTTTATTAAATACTAGCTGGGTGCCCGGCGTTGCTCAGGTATTTATTAACCTAAGCCCGAAAGTGTCTTACCCCACAGTGTTTGTTTCCGGTTTGAAAGGAATGTGGTCTAAATTGCTTCACACATTTAAGATTACTGCATCTCTTACATGTTACAAATTCAGAAAAATTGTAATAATAAACTTGTTCATGGTGTGTAGAAAATAAAATATATAGCAAATTAAGTTTGTGATTAATTTTTTTATTGATGATATCACATAGAACTCCAATAAGCTAATTTATTATTGCTATTTTATCAAAATATGAATTTATTCTCAATCATTTATCTGTAATATTAATGTAAGGAATTACACACATTTTAGGATATTTTCGCCAGTGTGATATTATACCATACAGTAAAGATGTTGACATTGGTATATTTATAACAGATTATAATGAAAACATTGTAGCAGAGTTCATAGCTCATGGATTTAAACTGAAACATTTATTTGGAAAAGTAAATGATAGTCTTGAATTATCATTTCTCAGTGGAAATATTAAGTTGGATATATTCTTTTTTTATGAAGAAAACTATTGGGTCTGGAATGGAGGTACTCAAGCAAAGTCAGGCAAAAAATTCAAGTAAGTGTGTAGTATTTTACAGAAATAAATTATTATGCCATAGTTTTGTTAGCGAAATCATGTGTATCATTTTAAGGTACATTTTTCCACGTTTTACTCTTTGCTGGACGGAGTTCCTGGAACTCAAGGTTAGAATACCTTGTGAAATAGAAGCATACATTGAAGCTAATTACGGGTCAGAATGGGCAGTTCCTATTACTTCATGGGATTGGAAAAGCAGTCCTGCAAATGTTAAAGAGAACGGTGTTTGGCCCATAGAAGAATGGTCTCAGGTTATTCAAGTTTTTGAATAAAGCCATTTATTTCTAAAAATATGCAGATGGTGTGTAATTCATTATACCTTAACAAATTCTTCATATCTCTTTATAGATGAATTTGTATTCTTTACTATAGTTATATAAATAAATATTTATTAAATTACAATGGACTTTTTTTCCCCCTCGTCACAATATTTTAAATATATATATAAAATGATTTCTGTGAGCAGTGAATTTATTCAATTCTAAATTTTTTGTGACCTATTTCCCAGCCTCAAAAGTACACTATAAACTTTACAGTTTCACTGCCAACTAAAGTACACAATGGTATTAAGAGATGATGGAAAGTACCATTGTTACACAAGTAACAAATGTGTTCAAACAACACATATTAGGACTCACCAGAGTTATGGATATTCATGGGAAGGCACAACTTAGAGTTGAAGACCACATTTTAAGTAAGAAAATCTTGCAATGTGAAACAATTCTCCAAACAAAAGGATTAGAAAATAAATAGACAAATTGAAGTGATAATATAAATACCACACAACGTTGTTGCTTTCGATGGGTAATTAATAATGAAAGAGCTGTGAGAATGGCACAGCTGCACAAACAAGGTCATGATCAATCTTTCTGTTAAGTACACTTGGAACTGCATCCCAAAAATTGTTATCTACCCTGATATACACCTCAGTTCTGTCCTTATCACACTACCAAACCACATTAATCCCAGAAACACCTTACAATATCTTCACTCACCAGTTGTCGTCCTGAACATGGAAAATGCTCCCATACAGCTTAGCTTTTAGGGGAGCTCACATTTACTCCACTTGAAACAGTCTGACCACCAACACCAACTGGATCCTCAATGCCTTTATAAATAGAAAATACCCTTCATATATCAACCAGAAACAAATATCCTGGGCCTTATCCACTGACCAACTATCAAAACCCACCCTTGACCAATACAAAAAACATAGTCCACCCATCACCACAACCTACGTTCCTAGACTACAAAACCTCAACTCAATTCTCTATCTAGCTTACAATGGACTGAAACCCAACCCAGATATAAAAAAAACATCCCACAATTCTTCCCACCTGCACCCTTGTTGGTCCCAACATCACACTCCTCCACTTAATCCGGGTTGCCTACCATTGATTGTCGATTGTGCTGTCCAACCAACAAGGGTCATATATACTACTACAATTCTTCACAAATAGCCACTTACAAAATCAAAGAAAACATTTCCTGTATCTCCTCCCACATCATTTACCAGATTAATTGCAGACTGTGTTCTGAGTTTTTATATCAGCCAAACAAAATTACCTCTTCCTGAATGCATTGGTAACCACTTCAGCACTGTTAAACTGTCTAAAACCCAATTCCCAATAGTTACTCATGCCCAAGTCACAACACCAACAATTTGGACCAATGTTCATGCTGACCCACCTGATTCTACATGCTACACTCAATCTTGGGGAACTTTCTTCCTAACACATCCTACAGTCCAGGCAAAGTCATATACTAAACATCCTCTAACTACTACCATTCCCCAATCTCTTTCACTTTACCTTCAACCTCTAGTTTGTGTGTCTGTGTACTCTGTATGTAATATGCATGTTTGTACATGTGTGTAAGTATTTTTCTGTTTATCAATTGTTGCCAACAGCTGGCGTCCCCTGGTTTGCATTTAGTTCTTCTGTCTTGAAGAAAGGGGCTCAGTCTCTCAAAAATTGGTCATATTGTTGCTTCCCAGCCTGGGAACAACTACTTTTGATACAAGGTAAGTCAGCCTATCCAAATGATTAATTTGACAATGTCACATTACCTTACTTGATTTATATGTATGTACACTAGCTGAGTGCACCGGTATTTATTTATATAAGCCCAGAAAAGTATTTAATTTGAAGTTAATCTCTTTGTCAACACGTGTTTTAAGTGGCATTGAGAACAACCCTTTTTTTGAACATTTACATTTCACACCCTCTACACAGTCTGTGACATTGTAATGTTAATTTAAACATAACCAATATTATAACACACTGTACCTTAATTCAGTCAAGACATCTTGAGACAGTCGCTTGGAGCTATGTCTGCGCTGTAGGTAGTGTGGTTGATGAATTTCCAGAAAAATTTCTTCAACAGTGTGGTGGTCTTCTGGGTTGTATGAAGTCATGCATTGCCATGAAGAAAATTAAACCCTTGGAGAGACTTTCACCTTTTTTCCTGACTTGAAGGAACACCTAGGAGGCCGACATTCACTTCAGACAAGGAGGAGAAACACTTCACAACAATGTGGCTGAACATGCATGGACAGGGCTATTACCAGGAGGAAATATTCAAACTCATCCCATGAAGCAACAAGTGCCTTAGCCAGTATATATATATATATATATACAGATATGAAAAATTCGTTTCTATATTTATTGTTAAACTGAAGTTTGGTCTCTTAAGGAATGTCAGTTTAGATACTTCACTTGACTGATGGGAATTTGGGGGAAGAGGGAGTGACTAGGCCTATATGCAAATAAGGGATGCACAAATTTCTACACCATTACTGAATGCTTAATTCCATTCACTTTTGAAATACTGTTACAACTTCTGTTTGTGGAGATGGATTGCTAACAGCATAATTAGCCAGTACTTATATATACCATATCTTCTGTTCTAAAAAACATCCCTGAAACCATATAGATTTTAAAGTGGTATCATGATCTTTCAGGGATAATAAAATGACAGCATACATGCTCATCACAAATATGATACACAATATGTTCCAATCAATTATAATATATATGAGTTTTAATGTAGAAAATATTTTTAGTCATAAAATTCTTTCATATGAAAGTTCTTTATTACATAAATTTACTGGGAATATATAAAAATTATTTTAATAAATATTTAAGTGAAACTAGGAAAAATATTTACAGTTCCTTTCTACAGTTATTTATAATTCACATCCTCATGTAAAAGTGTTGTGTACTTAATATACTCAACTTATTTTCATCATATCATGCTACAAGACCGTTTCTGATGAATCTTCAGCAAATTCATCAGGGCAGGGTAGCTTAGGATCATCATATAGGTGAGTTTCATACCTGTGAAAATAGTTGTAATATGAGTATTAACATGTTATGTAATAAACAGTATCTTTATATGTTACAGATGATTGTATATGGTGTTTTAAATTTTTTATTAATGTATGTAAGATTGACATCTTCCTTAGTTAAAGCAGATTTTAACAATATATAGAAGTTATAAAAGAAAATTTGTTATAGAGATCCAAAAACAAAAAAATTACTTTTAGACACAGACACAATACAACAAATATTGTATATGGTTGGTTATAGAGCTAAATAGGAAAAGAGTTAAACCGTTTTGACAATTAGAGTGTTTAAACACATGTTTCAAATAAAATATGTGCCAGTCAGATAACGATTTCTGTAACACTAACACCCTGCTGTCTCTTGACTTATATTCTTTTTTTAAAAAATTTAATTTTGATCCATATTGCACCCTATGGTGAGTCTAACTTACGAAATTTTCTTTGATGCGTCTGCTATATTGGTGTACGCATCTTCCTCCTCCTCAACAAAAGCAAGGTTATCAATACCTCCACGTTTGTCAGTGTACCAGGGCTGTGATGTATCATTAGCTATACATAAATTGAACACACACATTTAGGCTTACATATAATATGAAGTTAGAATTTTTTTACAGGAGATATTTACTGCAATGTTTGCTTTATAAATTAAATAACTGTGTAAATAAATTAGTATGCAAATTAAGTAGGTGTTGTTTTCTTATGAATATTTGGTTTTATACTCAGCCTATCCAAAACATTAACTTAATGCCATAATATTAAATAGTTAACCTAATTTAATTTACATATACTATATTATAATATATACTAGCAATTGTTATCATGAATGATTCTGGTAAGATTAGTGATTAATTATCCATTTAGCTTTATAAAATATGGCATTTTTTTTCTTATAACCTTGTGTATTTTACTTTTCCACCCTTGATGATTCTAACACTTGTCACACTTGTTTTTTTTTTAAAAAAAGTAAAATCATACATTATTAATAATTGTATTAATAAAATTCTAAATCAATTCCAACAACAACAATAATTTTTTATTCCCTTAGAAGAACCTTATCTTAAATAAAATATTGCCCTTAATCTATTTTGTGGAGATTTCTAAAATTTATTTTCTATTCATAGCTGCTGAAAATAAAAATTTGTCTTTCTTTAAAATCAATTTTCCTGCAACTTAATTTGCTCTGATGATTTGACAGTTAACAACTTACATCCAAGTCCTGTAAAGTTAGAGTCCATATCATTCAGAGCAGGATGCAGGTCCAAGCTCTGGGGACGGCTAATGTCTAGATTGAAAGACGCTCTTTTGTTTGCACCAATTGGGCCATTATATTCTGGTTCAAATATTTGTCCCACTAATTGAGGAGGTACTGGGACATACACATCATTTATATCTTCTTTTTCATTTTCAGCAGTCTGTTCCACATGTTCTTCTATACTGTATGAGTAAGAACATCAAGTAAATTATTAAAACAGTTCTTAACTTTTGGTTTAAGTAGATAATCATAATTTTTATTTACTTTTAAATGGGCTATTTAATTATTTGGTACAATCCTCAAATCTGTTACCATAAGATAAGTGTACTTAATTAAAACACCTAGTGTTTGTGTGTCTCCAGTATTTATTACTATTTGGTTGTATAGAAGAAGGTAACATTTAATTAAATCATAATTGTTAAAAACTTTTGACAACAAATAGTAGAAAGTAAAAGAGGGAATAAAAATCAATGTTAATGTAGTCAAATATTTCTTATTACTTATAAAAATATGATTCTCAGAACATACAGTGTTCAAAATTATTAAAGGCTTCTCCTGTTTCCAGCTGGCACATCTCCATAAACTGCAATATTATGTTGACAATGCTACAAGAGTTTAACAATTCAGCCTAGAAAAAGGTGGTGTCAAAATGTCACTGTTTACAGAGATGACCCAGGTTGAAACCCAATAAGTCTTTATAAATTCTATTCACCAGAAAAACATCTGATCAAAAATAATTTGAAAAATGATTTTGAACTGTGGTAATAATAGTACAGGGTAATAACTTATCTACTGTTCTTTTTTTCAATGCTTTGTCAGGAGCCAAAATTATAATGATTTTCAATATATTAAAGTATTTCTGTAGTTAAAACACGTTTTATGTTTATAATACTTGTTTTACCTGTTATACTCGTGGAAAATGTTTGATTTCCAGCAAAAAATTATAAGTATCAAACAGAATAATGCAAGAACACCAACAGATATTCCAATCCATGAGAGTATAGTTGAAGGAAGTTCATATGGCTGAAAATTATGCTACAATTAGTTGTGTGCATGTGTTATAGAAACAATTGAAAAATATTATAAAGGAATCATATTTGAACTTATAATATTCTGATAACATTTTAGCCAATTTTATTCTTTAATCTCTCTCTCTCAGATTAAAAGAGTAACAGTTTACTGACAAAGATAGATGAATGACAATTAATTTTACCATAATATTCCTCTTTGAAACTACTGGTCAAATTTTACAAAAAAAAATAAGCCCAAATTTGTCATTATTTTCCATCAAGAAATCTAAGAGCAAAGTAATGCTAGCCTTAATCATTTTCCTGGTTACATTTTTTTATAGACAGTTACCTGATATTTTTATATAATTCAAATTACTGAATTGAAAAATTAATCATCAAATGCTACATTTACAAATAGTCTCATTTTTCATAAAACTATTACATAATGACATTAACCTGTCAGAACTTGACTATTTCCACAATAGATTGTTAAATTATAACTAATTGGTAAATTATGAAATTTTTTTCATTTCTAACTTGTGTAGAACATTCATGCTATCAATGATTTTAATATAGTTAAAATCATAACTATACTGAAGCTAATTTTTATAGAAAATTCTTACCTCTAAGCCTAAATCAGCTAATCCATTGCCTGACATTGTATCCCACATCTCTTGAAGATGAGGCTTTGTCAATTCATAATTTGGACCAGTGGTGTTTAATGCAACTCCAAACTTTACCTGCACACAAGAACCACTGTTTGGCCATGTTGCCTGACATGGAGTTACGCTAGTTATAAATACATTTTTATACCTGTAAGTAAAATCAGTCACACATTACTTTTAATAATAATTATTGCCATTTTGGTTTAGAAAGAAATTAAAACAATTAAGCACTTTACAAGTGGACTCTTCACAAATTTCTCTGCGTTTTATAATGCTCTTTTCTTTTAAGTTTAAAACTTAATTTTGAATAAAACCAATAGC
The DNA here is from genome assembly GCA_037074705.1 of Zhengitettix transpicula. NCBI lineage: Eukaryota > Metazoa > Arthropoda > Insecta > Orthoptera > Tetrigidae > Zhengitettix > Zhengitettix transpicula. The sequence goes on along the minus strand of CM073594.1, from coordinate 19,141,403 downwards.
ATCAAATTTTCTTCCAAACTATCAACGAATAGTTTTGCAGATTTTTGAGAAAAAAGTGTATTGATATATAATTATTTTAGTTATGTTAGTATAATCTATTAATATAATTATTTCAAATTTTGGACTTATGAAACTGTTTACTTCTGATACTCACGTTGGGTTTTCTACTATTTCAATATTCATTTTGGCACAATATGCTATACTCATTGTTGCAACATATCTTCTAAATGAACTCTCAATAGTTATGAACTGCAAATTAAAAAAATAAAAGACATGTAATAATTTTTTTATTTTCTTAATCAATATGAAAACTAATAATTCTAATAAAAAAAATGTTGTTACATGGTTGGATATCGATAGTCACACCACTTTAAGCAACAACATTCCTGTATTTACAAAAAGATAAAAAAGTAGCCAAATAAACAGTAATAATTATAAGGTAATAAAATAATTACCACACAATATTTCTATATATTGTTGCTTTCTTCTAGTATAGATGATAAATTAGAACTACTGAAATTGATGCGGCACTACTCAGTAAAACAAAAGATTAACTTATCATCTACATCTAAGGAAAGCAATATGGTTTGCAAAAATATTTTGTGATGTTTATTTGGCTACTTATTTATATTTTTGCTAATTTGTGTAGACAATTTTATAAATTCAACATTCCCATATGTCTGACACATTTGATTTCTTAGAAAGATAATGATTATAAATATATATGTAAAACAAAATCATAGAGTCAGCACTATACCAGGTATATGCTTCAATCCACTGTTTTTTAGTCAGAAAAACATGTTGTTTATTCACAGAAAGCAAAAAAACAATCAAAGTATCAGCCCTTGCTAGCTACACATATTTCCCATGTCTCGGGCAATTTGTGGATATCATGTCAAAAAAATTCCTTCTCTTTCCAAGAAAACTAATCATTAAAACATTTTCAGACAATTTATTAAGAATTAAAGTGCTCCTCAGCAAATGTGTGGCTCATCAATGAAAACAGGTTGTAGTTGGAAGGGACCAGGTATAGTGAATAAGCAACATGGAGTAGCACCTCCCAGTTAAGTGCCTTCAAGTAGTTTCAGGTCATTGTTGACATGTGCTAAGGTGTGTTATTGTCAAGGAAAATCAGCTTGCCATGTATTTTCTGATAATCCAACCTTTTTTCATGCAGAGCATGGTGCAATTTGATCATTTGTTGGTGTCATCATAGGCGTCCACAAGGATTTGCTGCGATTCAGCAGCCAATTTCTTCAAATTGAAGGAGAAAAGCCGAGCTTTCCACATATGATACGCTTTTTCTTAGCAAAATCCTTGACATGATTAACAAAGGAAAATTTATGTTATTGTACAAAATTTCTGATGATGTGCACTGACTATTGTTGACACACGACAAACTCATTATAAAAAAAAGAATGGCATGTGCAGCAGCTTAATATGATCACGAACACCATGTATGAGCAAACAGCAGATTTAAGCTTATTCACCCGATAAATGTCAACAATTTAATATCCCATGAATCTCGATACCAATTATACCTTCTTTTACAAATTTAAATTATACATTTTTAGCATAACTGAGAACTTTAAGTTTTATAATGTTATTGTTTGTCAAGTTATGTGATTTATTTTACAATTTCTAATTAATATAGTAGCAACAGTGAATTCACAATACATCTTGTACATTAAAACTAAACTGTGGGTGCTTCAGGTAGATTGTGGTTAAAACCTCAATCTGTTCATCCTTATTTGGGGTTTCCTGTATTTCTCCAGATCATTCAGAAATGAAGTCCTAATTCAAGGCCAGGGCTTCAAATCTTCCAAAGGAAGGGAAAGAAATTACTGAAGAGAGTTATCACACTGACGTCATGCAAATTCAAATCCAGTAATGTTTCATGTAAAGATCATATATAGATAGCTTAAATACTGTTTTATAGTCTTTGATATATAAGTGAATATTCGTTGAAGTTCATAAGAGTAGATAACAGTATATTTATGTAGTTTTTTGCAGATAAAATGTCCAGTCTAAATCTTAACAATAGATGTTTATACTGCTATAGTATCTATAATGGTATAGTCAACTAAGTTTCTTCTTCTGCTCCACAAAATAAAGGAAAATAGTTTACTTACAGATTCTATTGGATCTCCAGGCTGCCTTAAGAATCTTAGGTATACAATAATTTCCACATCACCATCTGAAGGAGGTGTGGGAACAGCAGCAGTTGAAGATGTAACTGGTGTTGTTGTTGGTAGAGTACCTGTATGAAACAAGTTCATGCTCAATCTATACACTTTTAGAAACCATTTTAGTACTTTTTTTTACTATTTCTCAATAATATCAAATAAATCTCTCACTATTTATTTTATTTTGTATCACTTTCAAAATATTTATTATGCATTACTATGCAACTTACCATTTTGTTCATAAACTATTTCAAATCCTTTGAACTCCCTTGGCCTGTCCTGGGTTGTTGTTTGAGTTACAAATAAGATGAAAGCCATCCCTTTGTTAAAAATACGAATTACCCGTTCAGTTTTTAGATACCAAGAGAATACTGGATTAGGAATATCAAAAACGTCTTCATAACCTGTGGTATATCAGAAAAATTAAATATTTCATTTAAAATATTTATTTAAGCACTTAATTTGGTGACTGTGAAGCCTAAAAATATATATGACAGAATGTTTGTATAAATTTTTATGTACAGCCTGAATTGTTCTTTAGCTTTCTAAAGGAAGTATAATAATTTTCCCACCTATTACTTTAAAAGCATTTTAAAATTCAATATATGGTCATTTATACACAGCTTTTAATAGCAAAAAGGTCAAAGTCAGTAAAGAAAGATGGAATGATTTCTCAGCAGACTGTCATATATAATCAATTATGCGATTAATAATTTACTTGGACTAATGATGAGGTAGTCTCCATTGTTTCCATCAAGGTCAAGCATTTTGATTGTCAGGTCAACATTGTAGCCTTCCCCAACATCAATATACCACACTGTGCAAGTTGCATTAGTAGGGTATGTGCCTGGTGACATTATACTGCCAGTCACATCATCCATCAGTGCCATTTCTGAACATGTAACACATTCCTCAGTTGATATTTCAGAGAAGGATTGCATGAATCCATTGTTCCAAGAAGAAGAACAAAGTGTAGTGGATCCAGATCTGTCATGAGACTTAGTTGAATATAAGTGTGCTTTCAGAGTGTGTGAAGACACTTTTTTTCTCTCTCTCGGTTGTATGGCCTCTCGTGGTTTAATAGAGTTTTTGGAATCAGAACCTTTATCTATAATAGTGAGTGTCAACATTTTTTAAACTACTTATAAATTCATAACAAAAAAAAAATAAGTTCCATATTAGAAATGAGTTAATTATTTTATAGTAACATTATTCAAATCAAATACTATGTCTGCAGCTATTGTTATTTATGAGAATGATTTGTCAGTTATGTTTTAATTCTCTTATTTCAATTCAATTAATAAAATACATTGTATTTATAAATATTATGTTATGTTACCATATACACATCGCAAATCGCTGTAATAATAATAATAGCTAATAATCTAAACAGAACAATATACATATGGTAAAAGTTTTAATATGCAAGATGTTTTGTTGTAATTAATATTGTCAGTAGGATTCAGTAAAATTAATTTCAATTAATTTATTGTGTTCTTGACAAATTGATGCAAAATTAGTAAACTGTCTATTTTGGTTGTTGAAGTAGAAAACAATGTAAATTAATCCAACTAACAACTTTGTCGTGTTTGAATTTCATCAACTAATATCCACATATTTTAATGTATACCTTTTTGCCAAATGTCATCTGATACCTCTGCCTTTTGTGCCACTTTTCTTTCTTTGCCAAGTACCCATGATGCCTGAAAGATACCTACAACATAAGAATTCATCAATAGTAATACAATTTTAACAAAAGTGTCAGAATAATTTTTATTTTTCAGCAGTGAATTATGGTTATGGTTTCTATTTACATAAATGTTTTTCATACTAGAGTTAGAATTCTTAGCTATTTTACAATGTAGCTTACATTTAGTTTCGTCATTTTTCTATGAATCTAGTAGTTCCCAAATGTTTTACTCAATTTTTCCTCCTGATGAGTAATTGTATAATTTGAATGTTGTGTTGTATTGCATTGCATTTATTTAATACAAAATCTTGAGATAAAAGAATATGACAAATTATGTAGTATGATAAATTAATGGTAGGCTATATACAGAAAATAATATTATATTCCTCAGATCCTGTGGCGAAGTTTAGCTTCAAGGATGTGGAATGAGTCAGGATGTACATTAATACTATGATAATACTATCAATTAATAAAGACTAATAATATTCTATAACATAAACTTATGAATAGTTCATGCTTGCTATAGACAGTTATATAATAATAGTACTATATTATGCAACGATCAGGATTCTGATTTATAATTCATGCAGACTATTTACACTATAACTTAATTGTACATATCCAATTCTTCTATAAATTATTTTACTGAATAGGAGTGGCTAAGCAAAAATGAAGATAACTCAGTTTTAAATTTGACTTTGGACAACTGTTTATTTGTGGCATACGACCTGCTCTGTTATCATCTTCGCCAACCCAGAAAAACTTTAATCATTAATGAGCAAAGTTATCTATCCAAAGTGATGCACAGTCAAAAATTTTATTATACTCAGGACTGAACGCATGCTGGATAGTAACATTATACAACAACGAATTCTAAGAAACTGCGTTAATAATTGTTACTTTCTGAACAACTGTCCAAAGAATTATATGAAATAGTAAAAGAAATGTAACAGAAATAACACTGTCCCGAAGCGATCCTTTTATCCCAACTAATAATCTTCGGATAAAAGTTTTGTCTTATAAATATTTTTTTTTTAAAAAAAAAGGATCACTTTCGGGGTTGTCATTGCGCTGTAACCTTGCCCTCACAGTGCGGCGCACAGATAAGAACTGCTGTATTAATCTATAGTTGTCCTTATTTATAACAGAAAAGCACTGCTTATTGTAATTTAAACGCATTCAGTTCTTCCTATTACATTTTAAGTATGAGGGCTGTACACCTCCGGAGAAGGAGCCGCCATTCCGACAGATGTCGACAATAGGGCTGAGGAAAGCACTGCCGTTTATTTGAATTGGGCGCTACAATATATAAATAGTGAAGTGCGTATTGTGAGAATATTTCAGTTGTGTACTGTATACTTAAACGCTATGATAAACAACATTTAATGGCAGGCTTTACACTTGGGCGCCTTCCCGCGGGAATATGTAGGGGGTACAGTTGCCCGCCAGAAAGAATGCGTATAGAGGTTGGTCAATCCTTGTACACTACTTCCGCTACGCATAAAACTAGGTATTAATAAGAATTTTAAGAAAGGAAATGGATAGTGACAGGAGTGTCATTTCTCTTTCTCAAAGAAAAGTTTCTAAAATGAATTAATTAAAAAGTCATACTTAAGGCAGGTGCCTAACTTTCCGGATTTTGTACATAAGGATTTTCACTTGTTTATGCTAACTTTGGTGACCTGAAGAAATGCAAGATGCTGTTACATGTTGGCCTACGATTACAAAAGCGACAATTCTTTCTTTATCCCGTAGCACCATATGCTTTTTACTTGATCACCGTAGAGAAAATGAGTTCAGATTCCAGGCTGGTAGACGCCATGTGGAAAAAATTAAGTCACCGACCGAGGACAAAGAACACTGAGCTGGGAAAGTATGTCACAACGATTGGTCGAACATGTTGACAACACATGGAAAAGGGCAGATTTGAGCGAAATGAAAATTGTGATTGGAGGAAAAAGAATAAGAAGGAGAAATTTGAAGCGTGTCGCGAAAACGAAGGTCGCGGAAAACCAGAGAGGACAAGTTTAGAAGCATTCTTTGAGGGAGACTGATGGGGCAGTGCTGAAATAGATTTCAGTGAACGACAGTTCTGGGAGTAGGGTCTATTTGATGGAGTTTTGAGAGACAGTTGTGAACGAATTGAAGAATTTTTGAAACCGTTTTTAAGAGACAGAAAGATGTAGATACTTCTTTGGAGAGTTTGAATGAGATTTTTGTTACAGATTTGGTGGTGATTTAGTAATGGAGAGTTTTTAGAGTGCATATTGAAGGTAGAAGTAAGTTTCCTTAATAAGGAATATTGTTTACTTTGTCCATATTTAGAGGATACAATTACGACGACTTGTTTAATTGACAATTTAAACAGAGTGAATCACTTTAATTCACTTCGAGTAAATAAATTAAACTGTTGTGCAGCTGTATTATGTATCTATACTATGATTCATTGTTGGTGGACCCAACCTCGCCACTTCGCACCATTCTTGCGAATTCTCTTTGGTGAGGGGAAAACCCCATTCCCAAAGCATACAAACTGATTTATATATGTGCATTTTGCTATTATTTAGCGATCCAAAAACTATAAACTGACTCTAGCGGGGCTTTAAACAGTGACTCAATTCGTACAATTTAAGCAATTTCGATAAATTAGTTAACCCACAAATAATTATTAATTTATTTAGGTAAGTAAGACCTTCTATTGAAGTTCTCATTAATTGAAGAAATATATATAATATATAGTGCTGTAAACTCAATCCTAGCATCGTCCTATCACTACTTCCACTCTTCGCCTACCTTTCCTTCTTTATCTCTCTTATTTTCTTCTCCTATAATTGTATTTTATTTCTATTACCTTCTATTGAAGTTCTCATTAATTGAAGAAATATATATAATATATAGTGCTGTAAACTCAATCTTAGCATCGTCCTATCACTACTTCCACTCTTCGCCTACCTTTCCTTCTTTATCTCTCTTATTTTCTTCTCCTATAATTGTATTTTATTTCTATTACTTTTTAAAAAAATTGTATATTTATTTATTTCAAACCTTTGTAGTCGACTGATATTTAATCTGATGACGAATAGAATTATTTTAAACGTTCGCTTGTACCTTACACTATTTTTAATTTTTCATAGAAATTTTTTGGTTTGAGATACAATAAAAAAAAAGACGAAACTGGAAAAAGTAGACTCCAGGGTAAATATAATAGGAAGTTTGCAAACTGTTAAAATAAAAACATAATAATTAGACAAAAAAATAGCCAAATGGCAGACAAAATGAAGTGATTATATAAATACCACACAATGTTTCTGGAAACTTTTTTTCCTTTCGTCAGGTGATTAAGAAAAACACAAGAACCGCGAGTTAGACAACCGCGACCATCCAGTTGACGAATTCAATAGCTGTTTTTTTGCCGGCTCAAAAAGGTTCCGTACAACACTTGTTCACCGAGCTCGGTCTATAAACTGTCAATCAAGCAGAAGTTTAAAAAGAAGTTACACTGTGTAAGTCTTGTATAAATATATTTGAAAACATTACGAACTAAAGTGTTGAGTAGGGCCTACATATAATTTCATTATTGTGTTGAACCGTGATCGAAAATAAATTTTCAACACTACAAGTTATTAGTAAAAAAAAAATCTTATTGGAAAATAAATGCGTTTTCCGATACATATCAGCCTCAAATAAAAGATTTAGAGACCTCGAACTATTAATCTCACAAAACGTTACAATGAAATATAAAAGCCCATTCCAAGATCTTTAAAATGGAACATAATTGAAGTCTATACTCTGATACGGGATGAGCAAAATATTTCTTATAAGAAAAGAAAAATATAGCTCAAACGAAAGAAAATCAAAAAGAAGAAGGCTTTTTGGTACCCAAACACTATTTTTTTCGACTTTTTTTTTTTTGCTGAGTAATACGCAAAAAAACTAAGAGACCGGAAAGTATCATTTTATAAACATTTTGAATCCTGTGCATTTTGTTGAAATTAGTGATTGTCAAGTTGTGAGGATTGTTAACTGGAATCTGTTCAAAGTAAGAACAATTGTCCCTGTTTGGTAACGGATTTTTTTTTTAAAAAAAATAGAAATAAAAACAAAGACGCCGGTCCTCATTTATTATTTTGTTCTTTTTCGAATAGTGGAAGGTGTGATCTAATTTGTCTAAATTGTTTTGGAATAAACGCGTAGATAAATACATTTCAATTGAATTGAATTATCTACTTGTGCGTCAGAAATGACGAAAGATATCCTTGATGTGTGCAACGGATTAACTTCATTCCAAACTCCGCAAATTCCTCCAGCAATTGCTTTTCTGCTACAAATAAGTTCTTTCATCTTTTATATCAATGATCATTCATTAACTATTATTCATCCCTCTTGTAATCAGTTTTATCAAATAGAAACACTCTCATTTCAAAAACTACTGTATTCCTCGCTATTATTTAAAAACGACAAAAAAAATACTGAGTGCGTCTACGTATATTTATAGACTTGCTAAAGAGAAACTGTTACCGGTGAAGAGCATGAAGCCCGTGGCGAAAAGAAGCAGAAGGTACCACGTCTTGTTCATTTCCTGCTTGACAGGTACACACTGCTCCGATCACGATCAGCTACTAGATAAGATATCGACGGTGACGTCGCAACCGCAGCGACATTTTTCACAGTGTCCGAAACTCAGATCTTCAACCCCGCAATTATCTTACTATAGTATTTATTCTTTGACTAAAAAATTATACTACGCGACATTTGATACTTGCTTGGAACTACAGATTATTTATAGGAAAGCATCTCTTTAGTTTCATTGTCATTTCCATTTAAACCGGCACAGTACTCATGAAATTGCAAAATCGCAACCTCTTGTTGAATAACGGTTATGTGTAATCACCAGAACCTCAGCAATAGACACTTCCTTAACATTTTAAATTTATTTCATGCTACCAAGTGCTGTCTGATGTATCTATGACATTTGCTATAGCTTCATTTTTTAATTTTTTCCTTGTATATATATATATATATATATATATATATATATATATATATATATATATATATATATTGTAATAGTGAGAATGTGACATTGTCAAAAATATTGGTATGGAAAGGATAGAGAGATAGGTTGTGGCTTACCTGAAAGTGAAGTGCGGTGTCGCCATGAGGAACTGAAGGTTGTTCTTCAAATTTTCGGAGGCTCTCAGCCTCCTTCTTCAGGAAGGAGTGTTACACCATTCTGTGCACCGGCCGGCTGCGAACTGAGGAGATTTGACCGCCGCACGGCCAGTAGCCCATATACAATCAACACCCCCACCAAGCCACTAACTTTCTCTCTGAGGGGAAGGTTGCGGCATAGGAAAGGTTAGGATACAGATCATTCATGCAAAGCATCCCATGTATACATGTATGCTTGAACATACAAATACACATGAACATGCACACACACACACACACACACACACACATGTATGCATACTTACACATAGATGAGCATGCTCATACATACTCACATGGTCTCGTGAAAGAGGGGATGGTACGTAGGAAGGGCACTAATTACAGGATGTTGAGTCCAGGGCTTTGCCTGGACTGCAAGACATGTTGGAAAGATAGTTCCCATAGATGGAGTTCTGCTTCTGATGAATTGGGGGGTAGAGCTTTAAGGATGGTGAGTGTGAAGCATTGGTCGAAATTGTTTATGTTGTGGTTTTGGGCGTGAGCAGCTACTGGGAATTGGATTTTAGATAGTTTGACAGTGCCGCGGTGGTTGGCTATACGTTCAGGGAGGGGTCTTTTGGTTTGGCCTATATAGAAGGCAGGGCAGAGTCTGCAGTTAATTTGGTAGATGGTGTGGGAGGAGAGGCAGGTGATATTTTCTTTGATTTTGAAGGTTTTTGTGTGATTATGAAAGGTTGTGGTGGGCTGTAAGATAGGGCAAACATGGCATCTGCTCCTACCACAAGGTTTGCAACCCGGCAGGGGTGGGCGGGTGGTGGTGTGGGTTTTGCAAGGGTGTACAAGTAAATTTCGGAGGTTGGGTGGGCGTCTGAAGGCAACCCTTGGGCAGGTGGGGAGTATAGTGGGGAGGATGGTTTTCAATTCAGGTATATATATATATATATATACTGAATTGTATAATACCATTATACATAGTTCCAACAGAATCACAGAATCAAAGGATTGTCTGGTACAAACAGAGAACGCGAACACTCATGCATTTGAATACCTATGCTTGCTTCATACTGGCAAGTCATCATGAGGTAGTATTGCATGTAATAGTGGTGGTTACTAATAAGAAAAAATATAACCCTGACAGAGAGGCAGTGAATGTGGTAAGGCTATTATATAGAGATGTATGCTGTGTATGTGTGTGTTCATTATATTGGAATGTTTTTTGGTGGGACTCTGATGTAAGTTTGTACATTACTATAATGTAAATAGTCTGATGTGATGTACTGTCATGAATAATATAACCGTGAAATGTTTCAAGTGTATGTAATTTTGTGGTGCTTTGAGGTGGGGGGTGTGTGTTTTTTCCAGAGTAATCTTCAAGGTGGCATGTAGTGCTGCACCATACAATAAGGAATTTTTCTCTGTAAATTGTGCCCCCGGTGACACAAAATGACATCCAGAACTTCTGACACAAATTCATCATTCCACACCAGATTTTCATCTAATTGTTTTTACGTCTTGTTTTTCAAGCCGACTTCTTCTCTGACCAGTCTTCCATCCATAGTTTCTTGATAATTAATGAACTGAAGTGACTGGTCTCCATTTTCCCTGACAACTTTTCTGAGCACAATATTTGGTGGATTATTGTTTCAAATCTTTATTTCTCATTTACACTTCAGTCTTGATAATAACTCAATTCTTTTTCAGTGTACCTTTCGAACTTAATTATAGGTCCACATTTTGATTATTTTTTACAGTTGAAAGTAATTTTATCTTATCATTTAGATAAAATATTTATTATTATCTTGATCCAATCTTAATAATAATAAAATCACTTAAGGGGTGGTACTTGGAAAATTTGCTTCATATAGAGAAAATTTAATGCTCGATCCTGATCATCAATACAGGTCTCATGATATTGCAAGTTTTATTTTTGTGTTTTTCCCGCAATTGTTATTTTTTAAGTCATTTCTTGTGGTATTGAAAAGATGATTCGCATTTTACTTCTCTTATTATGAGCAGATGTCTTTATAAACTAATAATTAATTAACTATTCACATAATAGTTTTTGTGATGGTTATATTATTATCATATACTGCAGACCAATAAGAAGTTTACCTATGCGTTAAAATTGTTCTCCAGTGAGAAGCACAACAGACATTATCGCCAACATCCAGAGCCAGGCACTTTGGCATCATTTGAAGATTATACAATTTAATCTTCACAGCTTCCAAACATGAACTTCGGAGTCAAACATGATCTGGATCATCATGAGGGATGATCCAAACTAATGTGTTCATCTAATCGAAGTTTTGATTTCTATTTTCACTACCAACTGCATGATTATTTCAGAGATTTTTTTACAGTACAAGGTGTTTATATAGTCTTTTTCAACGCGTCCGTTTTACTAGGCAGTGACAAATAGTCGTACCGTCTTCGTAGAGATTTGTGCAGCCTCTTCGGGGGAGTTTCCCGACAGTATTCAAGGCAATGTCAGCTGATAAATAATTAAGAAAGCCCTAACACGGTTATTGGTATGTTCGTAGTGCACCACCACCCGCTTTATCGCTGCAGTCTAGCGGGGGGAAAGGGGGGGGGGGTGCAGGGAGAAATGTACGCTCGTGGCCATAGTGCGCCTGCCCGCCTGCTTAAATCGCGTAATACCTGCTGTAGAATTTCCGACGCATTGGTTCTTCTTTTGTTTTGTTTAAAGAAATATTAATTTAAAAGGCAGGATGGAAGTGAATTAACACATTTTACTTTCTAAAGTGTTTTTAAAATGTGTTATATGGGGACAAACGGTTTAAAAGGACACGCAAACCGCAACATAGTGGGTGGGCAAGGCATGACAGGAGATTGCTGTCGAAATGGATGTAAAATACAGTTAACTGAAAAATTAACAAAAAATATAATTTACAACTCTTTGTTCAAATTCATAAAATTATGTCTGCAACAAATTATTGCTACACACAAAATCTTTTTCCTTATGTAGATAGCTTGATATAACTATTGGTGATCAGGATCGAGCGTTATTATTTTCTATATTTAAATGATAACCTCACGGCGAGAGCTATTAATTTGGCGAGTAGTTCTTTCTTTTCACGTTTATAATGAACATAATCGCTAGTTAATTAACTCATAATTGATCCTCACGGGGTAGCTGCATGATGTCAACTGAGACGGAACGAGACGTTGTATGACCACCACCTGCTACAATCACGTAAGTTCACGAGGCGCCTAAGCCTCCGAATATCGCAATTAGAGAAACGTCGTCGGCTCTCGTAGATAGAGTATATCGTTTAGATGTCTGAAGTAGTTCCATATATTCCATAACTCCGTACCAAGGTATCCATGCTAATATTGCTGTACCACTTGGCTGTTTTAAATAAATTTTTGGAGTACAAAAGTACAGTACATAAAAACATTCCTAAAATCGAATATGTATACAAACGCTTTCGCGAAACTAATTTTTAATTAATTAAAATAATGTATATTTCCCCAAATTTTCAGACATATTCACCAGGCGTTCATTCTGAATAAAGAAACAATTAAATTGCATTCTGTCAATTCGTTATTCGAATAGAAATAATTTATAAAAAAAGAATACTTGGCCAATATATTTAAGATAGTATTTTTTTTTTTGGGCAACAGGCTACATGAGGGTAATCCACTTAGGGCAACTCCGCTTTAGTAGCATAGGAAGGGATTTGAAAGGGGGGATGCGGAAGGGTAGAGGAAGGTAGCAAAGGGTTAACTAGGGCCCCCGGGCTATTTTTTAAGGATCCTACCTGGCATTCGCCTAAAGAAAACTCTAGAAAAACCTGCATCAGGTAGGTCGGGCATTGGGTACTTGTCCCACACCCTTCCGATAGCGGGAGAGGAGTTTGCTGTGCGGACGCAGCATTCCCTTCTCCGTCTCTCGACTAGTTTAAGAGGCAGCTGGCCGACTATTCCAATGGGAATAGCGGACAACTCTTACCGTATGCCCAAGGTCTGTGACCCCGGAACATACACCTCTCAAAACAGGCCGAGGTGCCTCGGCTCGTGGGAACCTTAGTTCAAAAACGGAGAGGAAAAGGCATACCCAAAGGTAGCCCCTTCGTATCTCTCCTAAAAGGTTCTGCCTGCGAGAGAAAATCCCTCGCAGGTTACCCGCGAGAGAATCCTGTCGCAGGCTTTTCTTTTCTTAGCCGTAAGATAGTAAAAATTTGTTGGTTCCTTTTACAAATTTGATTTTGTGTTTTAACTGTTTAATGTTGTCCGAGAGTTTATTGATTACAGTAATGCTAGTATAATGTGTAATTAGCAATCATGTTTCTATAAGTTTAATTTATTTATTGTATTAAAATTTAAAAAAGTAAGCCTGCGAGAGGATTTCTCGCAGTTGAACCTTCCTAGAGAGCTCTGGCGGGGGCTACCTTTGGGGATGCTCTCACATCTCTCTGGTTTTTTTTTGAACTAAGGTTCCCACAAGCCGAGGCACCTCGGCCTGTTCTGAGAGGTGTATGTTCCGGGGGTCACACACATTGGGCATACGGTAAGAGTTGTCCGCTATTCCCATTGTGGAACAGTCGGCCAGCTGCCTCCTAAACTGGTCGAGGCACGGAGAAGGGAATGCTGCGTCCCCACAGCAAACTCCTCTCCCGCTATCGGAAGGGCGTGGGAAAAGTACCCAATGCCCGACCTACCCGATGCAGGTTTTTCTAGGGTTTTCCCTGCATTTCTTTAGGCGAATGCCGGGTAGGATCCTTAAACCATAGCCCGGGGGCCCCTAGTTAACCCTTGGCTACCTTCCTCTACCCTTCCGCATCCCCCCTTTCTAATCCCTTCCTATGCTATTAAAGGGGAGTTGCCCAAAGTGGATCATCCTCATGTAGCCTGTTGCCCTAAAAAAATGTATTAAAATTTTGCACACTTGAATTGACGTATCATAAGATACTATAACTACCACTATAATAACGATGAATTAGTTGTTAACACATGCCTACTTTTTATCACTAACAGCGTAAATTCTATGTACTGAAATTAAAAACTAAGAAAGTGAATATCTCAAAATTACCAGTAAATATAAAATATCTATATTTATGTTACACGTGCAAGTTCATAGATTATTGAGATTATGTAACTATTTATCGTTATTCAAAATTATACGTACATTTAAAGTGGTCTAATGTACGCGCCAAGCTTCCACTCCATTTACGGCGAACTCAACGTATCTCTGGTTGCTTAAAACCTCCTCACTATGTGCGACATAAAAGTTCACTATAATTATTAAACTAATTATTATTATTATTTATTATAACAATTTAGTGAAATGGCAATAAAATATAGACATACTGATATCGTAATCAAAGAACTATCTGCATTTTATTTCCGTATTGCACTTCTTTTGCACTGCTTTTCAGTACATTTTTTCTGGCTTAAGTTCTTATGAACTCAAAAATATTAAAATATCACATTTTCCGACAAATTAAAGTATCCTGTTAAATTGCATATTTAAGAACGAGACCAAAAATCTAATTCATGCAATTTTATGACGTCCGTTATTAACGTTACTACCTGTATTTCTCGAAACTCAAAACATTTAAAGCGGAACTTTAATTCCGATCCATCTCTTTTCCTGGAAATTATTTTATTTGATTCAGCTCTGTCTGAAATATCACCTTCACGATTCTGTAATTGACAGTTTAGTTAGGAACTTTAAATTTTCTAGACGATCAATAAATATTTGCAGCCCTTCTAAATTGATTACCAACCACATTCAGCATCAGAGTCAAGGCAAAGATGTTCACTAAAGATGTGTCGCGTAAATTTTGTAGAAGCACGTGTTCTACGCCGGATTAAAGGCACCTGCAAGTACGTGTGATTAAAGCGGACATATGATAATAGTACAAAATGCAGTCCAATATTAAGGTTTGTTCTCTATTATTGTCTTGTTTTTGTGATCCTCCGATCTTGAGACGTATAATTACAATTAAAAAAACGATAGCCGTATGAATATAGGTGATATTTTAACGTTATTAATCTCAGATTTTAATTGGATAGCACATATCTTGATTTTAATATAATTTATAATATTTCTGTTAA
This sequence comes from Zhengitettix transpicula, assembly GCA_037074705.1. Lineage (NCBI taxonomy): Eukaryota > Metazoa > Arthropoda > Insecta > Orthoptera > Tetrigidae > Zhengitettix > Zhengitettix transpicula. Next base: position 19,126,274 of record CM073594.1, on the reverse strand, counting down.
TTGATAAACATTTATCTTCACTGTATCATTTCACTTCAACTCTACGATCTTCACCCCCCCCCCCTTTTTTTTCCCCAGTAAAGTTGATTTCATTTCTCAACGATAACTTCTCTTTAATTTTCTTGTGTGAAGGTTTTTCCTGTAGTTTCATTGATAATTCTCTTATATTAATTTATGTTCTGTTATTTGTATTTTGTTCCCATTTTAAATAATTTAAAAATTTCAAATCGATAATATTTCACTTAAAAATTCTTTCTCTTGCACCACACAGAGAATGGTAACTGTTATGTTGATTGCAGATAGGTATCATTGGTGGAACAGGATTTGCTGACCCAAATTTACTTGAAAATCAGAAGAGAATAGAAGTCTGTACACCATTTGGGAATCCCTCTGATGATCTTTTAACTGGACAAATCAAAGGGGTCGATTGTGTATTTTTGCCAAGGTACGTTGCACTTAATGTTTTTAAATTAGTGCTCGTTCAAAAATTCAAGTTTTTAATTTTCTACATTTAACAGTGTACTTCAGTTTTCCATCTCTGCTCAATCAACATTGTTCCATATAATAGACCTCGGAAGTTAGAATTTAACACATTTCTCCTGAATTGACACCACCAGTTCCAGTAGTTTTTTTTTGGTGTGTGAGAGATATATATTTAACTTCCTGTATTATTATGAATACATGGATACAATGCAATTAGTATTTTTACTTGCTAGAATTAAGGAATAATTTAAGAATATCAATTATTTGGATGTTTTCAATCAATTTCTAAGTTGTAAGAAAGATGTTATTTATTTGTAGATAAATTTAAATTTTAGAACTTTTATTATATATGATGAACAATCTTTCGGGTCTGAAAAGTATATGTAGATATATTTTTCCCAACATATGCTGAATTTTCATATGAATTTAGGTAAAATCAGAATATCTGTTATATGACTGACAAAAAGTACTGCAAATATTTTCAGGCATGGTTTCAAGCATACCATCATGCCATCACAAGTGAACTACAGGGCCAACATTTGGGCTTTAAAACAGATGGGCTGTACACACATTCTTGCCTCAACAGCCACGGGTTCTCTGAAAGAAGAAATATCCCCTGGCGATATTGTTCTAATGGACTCGTTTATTGACAGGTTTGTAACTATTTTGTAAATGGCTCTTTTTAAACAATTTTGAATCCACTTATAATTTTTCAGGACATCAGGGCGGAAGCAAACCTTTTATGATGGAGAAGTAGGATCCCCTGTTGGAATTTGCCATTTACCCATGAATCCTGCGTACTGCCCAGCAACTAGAGATGTGGTCTTGTCAGTAGCAAAAAGTTTAAATATTAAATGCCATCCTACTGGAACGTCCATCTGTATCGATGGCCCCAGATTTTCATCTCTGGCAGAAAGTAAATTGTACCGTTCATGGGGGGCAGATGTCATCAACATGACTACAGTTCCAGAGGTGAACTAAATAAAAACATTATATTGGTGTTAGATGTACCTAAGAATACAATTCTATGAAACATTTTCTGTGGCAACTATAATTGCATAGAGTATTTTGTTAGTACCATAATAAATTGCCACAAAATTTGGAAAGGTATTATCTTCTTCATTTCCAGTATCCAGCCTCTTTGGGTTGAGTTGCAAATCAAGGATGAATCCACCTCTTTCCCTTTGTCTTTTCTCGTTACTTTCTCATCATATGTCCAAATCAATACAGCTTTCTAACCTCTATCTTGCCTTGCATTTTCATGAACCACATTTTTCTCTGATTCCTTCATTTCGTATGCATGAATTTTACTTTCCTCCCTCTTTGTTGTTAGTGTTCCTGCTGCATACACCAATTGGTGCATTATACCTTGAATAAGAGGAAATTTTTACACTCTTCTGACTTCCTTGTTCCACACTAGGTGTCTTACTCCCTGACAAGACTTATTTGTTTGATGAATTCTCTTCCCAATGTCCTCATTTATCTTTCCATCTTTAATGATAATATTTCCTAAATATTTATTTTCACAATCTCTAATCCTTTTCCATTTATTGTTATTATATTATACCTTATCTCTTTCAACTCGTCATCACAACTGTTACTTTTCACTACATTCTGTAATCTTCTATCTCCTAGTTGTACTTTCCTTTCATCCTCTCCCCACACCAGTCATCAGCAAAGTGAAATGCATTTACCTCTGCATCCCATTTTTTTCTCAACCCTTTTATGGGTTTCATTCATGACTATTGTGGACAGATTAACATTAAATCATTTATTTATTCCCATCTTAGTCTTCACACTATGTACATACTTTTCATAAAATGATTTTAACTTGTCCTGCCTTTTCTAGCAATGTATCCCAGACCAATTGTCATATACCTTCCCTGTCCAGAACTCCCAACCTTTTCTCCATAATATTCCTTATTGCAAAAATTGGATAAAAAGTTTATATTTCCATAGTAATGTTATTCCTCCATTTTCTTTTCAACTTTCACAGCATTCAAAAATCATCTCAAAATTTTCAAGGTGTGAAATGAAGTTATTCTCCTATAGTCCTTACATTCTTTCTTATCCTTAAATACAAGGATTATTGAATCCTTTCTCCAATCTTCTGGTACTTTCCATAGTACAATCTTACATCCATTGTACCCCAACTGGTCCCACTGCATTTCTACTGCCATTTCTCCCCATCCATATCTAGTTATCAGGCAGTTCTTTTTATGAAACGTGTAGGTTCAATGAATTTCTTTTCAAAAGAAATGTATATAAAGTCTGACCTGTTTTGAATATATTTAATCTTTTATTCTAGGTGGTCTTGGCTAAAGAAGCTGGTTTATGTTACTGTGCCATAGCATTGATAACAGATTATGACTGTTGGAGAGAGTCTGGTACCAAAGTGTGTGTTGAAGAAGTTATGCACAATTTCAAAGCAAATGTAGAGAAGGTAATTAAGCTGATAGCACAATCTGTCACTATAATTCCCAAGTCTGACTGGGATGGGGTGATTAATGAACTACAGGTAAAATACCTTTAATCTTTTCATTATTTCAAATACTTTCCTTCATGGATTAATTGAATTTTTTCTTCCAGAAAACTGTGAAGGGTAGTATCATGGTGCCACATTGAAATTGCTGTAAAATTGTAAACTTTTGGCTTGGCTGTAATAGATTGTACTCTAGGTAATACATTTCTTATAACTATTTGTGATGTAAGTGGTGTATTGAAATCTTAATCTTATATAAGTGCCATAATAAAGTAACTGGATACTAAATGAGGTCACCGCATTAATATTTGTTTGAAATCAGCAGAATACGTAGATCAAGTGTTTAAGGATGAAAGTTATTTTGAATTATAAATAGGTGTGAATATTGTCATACATTTATTTGTTCAACAACTTTTAGACCAACATTTTAATAATCTCACTGTATCATACGGAATGTGAGCCAGACCAAAATAAATACACATAAGATATATATATATATGTTACTGTACAAATACACGTGTATGTAATGGTGGAAATGATCTGGAATTTTTTTGCAATATAATTATGCAGGCTTATGATAAATGCATTTTCAACAATTGAAATTTATAACCATTATGTTCATTAAAATTATATACAATGACTATGCAGTATATTGTACAATAAAGTTTTCCTGCACAATTACATATTTGCATTATTTCAGATTCAGGTATTGTGTACCTGGAACAAATGTTTTAAATGAAACATTATCTACAATATTTTACACAATAATCCCATTATTCTAATCCACTTTTTTCCCATCACATCTTAAAAATTATGAACATTTCAATGAATTCTACGTGAAAGTCTCCACTTTCATAATAATTTTAAATGGTAAAAATTATTTGTGCATATTCAATAAGTTCCTTTCTAAAGTCGCACAGTTATAATCTATTGAAGACAGGCTTACAAAGATACACAGATTTAATGTTTTCAGGGGAAGTTCACAACAGTGCATGTAAATGATTTGCTAATACTGTAGAGATAGAAGTTAACTTGAAATAACTTTGAAGAAATGGAATGTTAGAAGAAAGCAGATAGACATTTTTGAACACATAACCAATCTCCCACATCTGCTGTACATAATACTAGATTCTGTAAATAATCATCATACTGATACATTTACAGAATATCTACACTTTGCTATCAACCATATCAACATTTATCTTATAATACACATAGGGATAATATTCTGCTTGGCCAAAGCCCAATCCAGGAATGTCCACACTCTGCAAACACAAAATCACGCATTACTAAGTCATTACAACCCAAAAACTATGTGGAAATACACTTTCACAAAATTTAAAGAAACTTTAAAAAGTTAGAAATTTCAAGTTTTATAAAAATAATATATTTCCTGCATTCATTTAAACACGTTTTGCTGTATTGCATTAATTAGTGCTTCAAGCTTATCTAAAATTTTGTTCAATTATTATTTAAGTTAAACACGAGAAGCAGGAAGCTCAGCTAGTTTTAAATCAACAACAAAGTGGGGTATCATCTATCTCCAAAACTTTGTGGTCCCAATGGAATGTACTCATTCCTCCAAGAGAACCAACAAGTTAATAAATGTAGTGATGTACAAAACTATAGTTCTCATCATGATATTGGAAAATATAGAATCACCATACTGGATAACTGCAATAGTCAGTACAATATAAAAACTCGTCAGATTAATGACATAGAAGTCAATTCAATAATCATGTGCAAGCAAAGAATAATTACGCTACCTGTTCACATAGAAAGAAATTTGACAGAAACTGATACTCTCATCATGATCTCAGACAAAAGAAAGGTATATTGTGAATCATAGAAATATTTGAGATATATGTTAACCACTTTGTCAAATCCATAGTGATTAAAAAGAGCAACAAATATTTGAAAACTGAGAACTTTTGAGAAAAGGTTGCCAAAACACTAAATGATTTGAGAAAAGAAAGTAAAGAAATGGTATTTCACAATTAAAAAAGATGCCGTCACTTAAACAATAATATGTACTTACATCATGTGCTCCCAAGCCTTGAGAAGCGCTGCTGTCCAAATGACCATACAACTGATTTAATAGGTCCCTTAGTCTTTTCAAACTCTTCTTGTGCGGGTGTAAGAGCATTGCTTGGAAATTAACTGGTAACCCATACCTGCAGCAAGGATTAAAGATTGCATTCAAAGTTTATGATATAGAAATACATCAAGGTAAATACCATCTTCAAATACAAAGGAATAAAAAAGATGTCAATTATATTTGGTGAATGAAACTTATAAAATTCAACACTACAACTGAAATAAAACATCTTTATAGCAGTTTTGAAGAGCAAAATTTATCAAATATGCCTACACAAATGATTCTTTCCACATAAAAATACAACATTTAGAGATTTCAAAATATTTATGACAAATTCTAAAGCATTACCTCAAAACAGACTCCACAAAAACTCTTAGAGCCTTGACATGAATCCAAGCACAGAAACATTCGCTAAAATTTACTTTCAACCAGCGAACCAAAGGACCCTGAAAATAGAAGTTTAATTGTTTAAAAATTTCATTTCTTATTTTGTCATTAAAGGTTTAAAATTTAGATAAAACTAGTACAGTACAACAAATATCACGTTAAAAAATCTGCTAATTAGTTAGGGGGTACTTCATTAAACATTAAATTTAAGGGCTATGAAAATGCCATGCATGCATTAAAATTGTATTATAAAGTATTAATTTTTGTCACAGAGTTGAGCTGCTTACAAATTTAAAGAAAGTGCATGTTTCCTGCTAACATAAAATTCTAGCAAATTAGACCATTTTTATAACAGTAGTTATAATACTCTCGAGTGCAAATTATGCTACACTTCGGACTTAATAAATTTAAAATGACTTAACACTGGGCTCACTTTTCATACATAGAAATATTGGAATTGTTTTAATACTTCATATTATCCTTGTTATGGTTTACTTGTGGCACATATTTTTAATTATTAGGAATTACAAGGAAATTTATAATTGTAATGCAACACAAAACACAAATCTACTAAGCCTTAACACATTTATGACTGCAAATATTTTCCCCAACTTGCCTATTCATTAACTAGGAAGCCTTCCAGTAGTGTCACTTTTTTGTAGAACTTTTACCTATACTGTTATTTCCCACTACTTTTGCATTTCCAATGAAAATAAAAGTATAACAGTTTTGTATATATCTTTGACGCTCAGTTTACTAGGTCATCTTCAGCATCCACCAGCAATAATAAAATGAGGTTATATTTGTTGCCATTTGCTATGTTAGTTTCAAGATCTACTACAAAACAAACAAAGCTAGAAACTTCAATGCACAAATTTACTGGCAAATCCAGAACATTAATTTCAGATGCAACCTAGTAATTATTAATTGGAGCAATTTTCAATTTTTTTGTTTCTGATAATTTATCCTCTTTGGTTTAAAAGATTTTCTGTAACCCTGAATCAGTAGGTATACTACACAAACTGAATTAGAACAATTTGTTCAAGCTTGTTATAAACAACCATGCTCCACTGACATCGAGATAAGTAACATTGACGTAGAACAGTGCCTACCGCATGTTCTTTCAGTGCATGATCATTAGCACAGTGTGCACACGAGTTCTGCTTCTCCACATAGTCATTCAAACTCTGTGCACAGGCAAAAATTGTGTGTGAGATGTTACTTAATATTTGTTACATTTTATAACTTAAGTAAAGATTTAAAAGTCTGAAAAAATACTTGTTTTCCAAAATGAACTGCAATAATCAAACTTATTGGTTCTGACAACAATTGTAACTATGAGATCAGAGTGCTGCAGAGATATTAAAGGGACTAAATATGATGGCTATGTTGTGGTAAATGTTTTGATACAACATTATATCCTCCAATTTTATGAGTTATCCTTTGCTATTAACTAATTGTAGAATTTTTTAAACAATTAATACCGACATGTTAAAATATATTGACCTACATTAACAGTGTAAACTTTTAATGAGATTACTTGTCAAAAGTTGTTATTAAAACAGTTTAATATTTGGCATAAACTCTTGACATTATTTGTAGAAGACCCAACAGACAAATGTATTAAAAGTTTGAACAAATGTCAGGGATGAGATAAAAATAAATAAGCCTATTTTATGTAGACAAGCCCTTTCTCATTCATCATAATCAATAAATAGAATTTTGTCTATACACTAGTCACCACCTCTGTCCTGCTTATAATCACTACACTCGAAACTTGAAATCCCATATTCTCCTAAATCCACACATTTGTTTTTGTATAAGCAGAACATAATGAATCTATAAGGTCTATTCATCTTTTATACGTCTCAGTTTAAGTCATATTCAAAATCAGTAAGGGCATTGTAATATTTCATAAAAATTCATCATTATATAGCATTTATTTAAAGGAAAACCAACCAAATTAAATAATGTACAAAAATTTACTTACAAATTGTTTCTTTTTATCTGTCACTAGCTTGGTAATTTCATTTTTTCCAGCTGCCATTTCCTCTTCATTATAAGTAAACTCACGAACCACAAATCTAAAAATAGGATCAAATTATAGGCGAAAGTATTTTGGTCTTAACACAGAACCCTTAAAAAGCATAAATTAATACACTTACTTTTTTTCTCGGGCATGTAATTTAAATTCATCTTCCACCTTCTTAAACAGTGTGACTGTGTACAATCCATAATCTCCATCTTGAGCCACCAATTGGCTAGATCGTGGAACTATCATATCAGTTAACTTTTCATAGTTTTGATTCCATTCAGTAAAGTTCACTCTAAAGAAAAAAATTAATTTGTGTAATACAACTTTTCTTTGACCTTTCTCTACACTAAAATAATAATTAATGTCAAAATTACTTTGGAACTATGACCAGGAGAGTTGTCAGGTAGTCTGAGTTAAGAATAAAATGTTCCTTTTTCACCAAGTCTGCCAGATTACGGGTTAATAAGCTTCCCCTGTAAACAAATCATCACATTAACAGTTTATAATGCACTGTAACATAAATACAAGAACCAAACTTACGTTTGTTTTTTCTCCAAATTTTGGAGACTACCCTTCAAATTGTTGTATGCTGTTGACTTTGTTTTTAGGTCACCATCAATCTGTCCCACTTGTTTACTTATTATATCTGCAATATTTCGTAAAGACTGCTTAATGGGGTATTTTGCCATATCCCATTGGAAGCGAGTGATATAACCCGGTAAATCATCTGTAAATAATGAACAGTTCTGTTTTTTTAATTTGTGTGGCAGTGTAAAAAAAGACAATGATCTGCATATATTATATTAATACTGCTGTTATCAGTTTTTCATTTAATCTTGCATACTGCAGCACATACACAGAAAAGATAAATCAATGGTTGGTCCAGTTAGCTGAAAGTTCAAAATTTTCAAGGGCCTTAGTCCCATTCATCAGGAAGGAAGATCTGAACTGCGAGCCGGCTGGCACCTTTCTGTCTCGATGTCTCTCTTTCCTATCCAAATGTTTTAATTAATTTGACCTCATCACATTTTCCGTAAGTGTTATATCTGCAATGTAAAAGCCACTATTCTTCATTTATTCCAGTTGAGAAACTAAGCACTATATTATTTTATTCATTGGGTACCAGATGTCATGCCTTCAACCTTCTATTTAAGGCAAGTCATCCACTCTCTAACCCTATTTCCTATCCAACTGAATTAAATATAATGAATAAGAAAGATAGCCAGATGTAAATTTTTTCATTTTGAATTATATATAGATAATAAAAGCCTTTCGTATGGAATGGAAAGGGAGAATGGTGGTGGCTTATCTGAAATTGGTGCTCAGAATCACCATTCAGGACAGATGGAAGTTCTTCAAATAAGCCTCCTTTTTCAGAAGAAAGACGAGGCACATAGCTGGTGTTTCCAAAAAAAACTTGCTAGTAACACACTAGAGTAAAATCGTATTTTAATACATACTGTTATTTGCAAGAAGATTCTCATGTAATTTGTCTCTCTGGTCTTCTAGGACTTCACCTAAATATCCAGCTACTTTCCTTGTCACTTGCTCAACAAAGGTATCAAGTTTACCAAGATCATCTGAAAGCCCAACTAGTTGATCAAGAGTCCCAACCTGCAATAAGTAGGATGCTGCATATAAGTTGAATTTATAAATAAATACAACTGTTACTGAAACAATATGTTATTCGAGAGAAATGAACAGTCTTTAAATGTATCTTGCAGTCATCAGCTAACAAAGCACACAACATTTTAAAAAGCATAGATTTTTTAAAATTGATTCACCAGAAAAGCCTAACTGATGTGTTTTTTTGCTTAATATACTGATGCATATGCTGGTCTATATTATTTTGTTGAAAATGTACTTTGAATCTAAACATTATGAAAATATCAATTGTTTCATCTTTGCTTGTGAAACATTCGTTTTGTATGGAGAGAGAAGGGGAAGGCGGACATTGTTTCACTTCTCAACATTAGGCTACTGTTATGTACATCTATGAGAAGAAAATGTTTGTGCACTTCAGAGAACACACTTCCAGACATAGTTTTTATGTAAATTATTTGGATTCAGAAAATTAAAAATATTAAATAAACAGACATGAAAAACACAATCTATTTTATCAATGTTCAAGTAAACAACAACAGTATGTTACATTAATTATCAGTCATTTTCAAGGGAGTGCAAAACCTGAAACTTCAGCCAAGATTAAGTGATCACACAAATTAGAATGGCGGAAATATTTATTAATATAATGCATTGGTAAAAACAATGGATACATGTATTTTAAAAAATGAATGATTTATTTTTTATTCATAAGACAATGTGTATACAATAAATAACATGAAACATAACAGTTTCAAAGTTCAGCAATTCATTAATGTACAGTTTAAATGTAACTAACCTTTAAGTCAGGTATATGAAATTTGTAATTTTCTGAAACATTATTCTGTTTGCTTGTTAAATTGTTCATAGTTTCCCATGTCTCTTGGCAGGTTTTTTCCCCAGGAGCTGATATTAACCAGTATTCGGTCATTCTGATGTATCTGTAATATAAGAAATTAACATAACAATAAAACGATATAAATCCATTTTCTATGGTTCTTAGTTGATGGGAAAATGTCACTAATGTTATTAAAATAAAGTAATTCCTGACGAGTGGTCTACTCCCACTTATTCAAAAGTAGGTTAAGGTTTTATAATGAATACTCGCACTCAGAAAATTTGGCATCAAACCCAATGAAAAAAAAACAATTTTCCTGTTCAAACTGTATATGATGTTCAAACGATACTTACGGGTTTTAAAAATACGAATATTAAAACGAATTCAGGAATTGTAGTCTACGATAACTACCATCACTATTCACGTGATTCGGTGCAGACATCTGGTAGCTGAATCAAAACGAACAATACACTGTAGAGTCAGCTGATCATGGCGGCGGCATATTCAACAAAGCCCAGTATTTTGTCTGTAATTGGATATTTCATCTAATTATTATATTTTATGCACACGTATTATATTCTCAGTACAACCCAGTATTTCTTCTCCTTTACGAAAATAAGTGACATTAAGAAATCAGGCTTCCAAGACAGTAAATTTTATCATTCTTCTAACACACTAAAATCAGAGTAAAAGAGGAGACCAACTTTGAAATTTACAAATTTTACAAATGAATGACTAAGATATCATTTAAACTTATATCTGCGGATAGCAAAAGGATATAATAGATGATGATACGGGGTTTATAATATGAGTAACCAAAGATGGCGTTGCATACCTCTTGCCAATTGCAGCATCATCTACGTTTCCACACAATTCTACAATCACCCGAAAAAAGGAAAATCCTGAATAAAACGAAACAGAGAAAGCTCATCAATAGTTTCACAAGACTTCTGCAAGACGTTAACTTATACTTTTATTTCTGTCCCTCAATTATTTAACACAAAACATAATCGCATTTAACTAAACGAAAAGAAGGAAAAGAAAATTAATGACAGCGTTATGATGTTTTAATAATATTTAAAGAATACTATGCTCGGTTTAAGGTTATGATTAAAATTTTGTTACGCAGAAATTTATCGAACTGCGTTAATTTAAAAGTTTGAAAAAATTATAAGTATTTTTTTTTGTCAGAAACATCTTCCTTTTAAACTTTAACACGAGGCCGGTAGACGATCAGTTACCTAAGGCAATCCAGTTTCTACATAAATATTGACGTAAATTTCGTAATATTTTAAAAAACGATTATTTCAAATTCTACTACAAAACAATTTTCAGAGTTATCTATATGAATTTAATTCGTTACAGACTTGTCTATTTCAGCAAATGCTTTAGGTTAGACCTTTTGGCAATTTGTAAATGGCATTAATACTCCCAACCTTCCATATTTTAAAACGCAATTTGTAAAATAGTCTACCTCACGTCCAAATATTTTGAATCTTATCAACCAATGAGAAATTTACGAGCAAAACAATTCATATCGAATTATACGAAATAAATTGAATCGTAAATAATACTTCCTAGATTTATAAAATTGTTGTAACTCTAAAAACGCATGTGTGAGCAGTTCTCCTCAATCAGTTAAGTAACATTGATTTGAGTATTCTCAATTTTATTATTTACTACTGAAGCCTCCTCCTATTAACATATACACAGCTACTTTAATTGAATAAATAAAACAGCTGGCCTTTTAAAATGTTTCAAAGACTCGTTTCGCACATTCTATTCAAACCGCTTCATTACGTACTTTATCCATTGAATTAATTTACATTTTTCAGGTATACTTGACTAAAACCGTTCACGTTTCATTCTTAGACACTTTAATAGTAGCTTAAATGTCTGAAACGAAAATGTTAAAGTATATATTATAATATATATAGTTTAAATTACTATTCAAAATGTTTACACTTGTCTAGTTTCTTTTACGCGATCGTGGATTAAATATATAGACCAACTTTTGCAGAAAATGTTAAACCGGAAACAGAGGAGCCGATGACGTAAGAATAAAACCTGGAGTCGAAATTACAATTTACTTATTGGTAAAAATTCAAAACTGTCACTAGCATGGGAACAAATTCATCTCGCAAGTTTGTAATTGGGTCATGCGGATGAGCTCTACAATTACGTAACTTGGAAGAGATGCACGTTAAAATGAGATTTCAGATTTAGACCACGTTAAATTGAACTGAATACATTACATTCCTACAATATTCCATTAACATCAGTGAACTGAAATGGGCGATGAAGACGAATTAACGGAAATTGTAAAGAAAAGCATTACAAGCTATCCAGATTTTCCTAAACCAGGAATAGTATTTAGGTAAGTATTTAATACCACGAAATCATAACATTTTAATTTTTTATTAATGAGTAAGGCACAGTAATTTGTTAACATTGTTTAATAGTTTGGCTAGATTAAATTTATACAAATGGTGAAATTAAGGAAAATCAAAATATTGTATATTATATTTGAAGAATAAAACAAATTTTTGTTTTACGTTAATAGATAGGAATTAATGAAAAATAAAGATAGCCAATATGGACAAAAAGTGATAACATAAATAATACACGTTTCTTTGATCCTTTTGGAAACGTTTTAGCTTTACTTGTATTGCCTTATAATGTACCTTGAAAAATACAAATAACCAAATATAACCTACTCAAGCTATATTTTAATTATGACATTACTTGCCCGAAATAGTTCAAAACTCCGATTTTAATAGAAAATGTTTGAGAAATTATTTTTTTAATAACTTAAAATTTAATTATATTGGCATCACTTGGCCAGGAAAGAAAAGCATTTCAAAGTTATAGTACATATAAAATACTATATCTTCAATAGTAAGCAGGTACTTCTAATCAAGTTTGATATACAACAAATTAGTGTGTATGAGAAGCCAAATGAAAATATTAGTATGCAATACAAAAACAGACTAAGTAAACTTTGTACCTTATTTTGCAAAATTATTTTTCAGAGATGTTTTTGCTATGACAAGAAATCCCACAGCATTTAATGTGTTACAAAAGTTATTGCTGGATCATATACAGACTATAGATCCTCCTCCTCAGTTGGTGGTGGCTTTAGAGGCAAGGGGTTTCTTGATAGGGCCCATAATTGCTCTTCAAATGAACATTCCTTTTGTACCTATACGTAAAAAGGGCAAACTCCCTGGACAAACTCATAAAGTCAGCTATTCTTTGGAGTATGGTATGGTAAGTACTTACATTATATTCAAAATTTTATATTTAATGAGGATAACCGTGTTCTGCATTTAAACTCTGTATGTCTAAACCCACATATACAAATTTAATTTAGTACAATTTCTTGTCTGTCTTACACAAGCTATTTTTAACTTTTTTCTTAACACTTTGGCGGTCCTTCCATTTATTGTTTAATCAATTGATTAGGCTCACTAAATACAAAGGTCAAGCTTTTACTCATAAAATAATCATTCTTAAGCTCTACTTAATATTTTACAGGACGTACTTGAATTACAAGTGGGAAGTATTGAGAACGGACAAGGTGTAATAATTGTTGATGATCTTCTAGCTACAGGAGGTAAGAATTTATAAATTGTGATAATATTAGTGTTTTTTAAAATATAATTGCTACGTTTTATTTTACTTCACAGGTAGTCTTAATGCAGGTTGTAATCTCATTGAGAAGTCTGGAGGTTGTGTCCTGGAATGCATAGTCATAATGGAATTGTCAGATCTGAAAGGCAGAGAGGCTGTGAAATACCCTTTACATTCCATAGTACAATTTTAGGTTTTAAAATATGTGTTCATTAGTATAAATACTCTGCATTCCATTGCTTCAAAACTAAATCAAACCAAGGGAGTGTACTATTTTTGAGGTCTGTTTTATTGATAATAAATTATGTTAACAAAAATGAAAAAAAATTTCTAAGCAAATTATTACGCATGGTGTGGGAACTTATCCTTTTCAGATTTACACTTGTAGAGTCCTCATAAATTATGGTTTGTGTTTTAGAGGGCGAAAGGTAGTTTAACGTCACTCTTATAAAATAAACACCAAAGTCTCACAGAGGATAAAATAAATTTATGACAAATGAAAAATGGTTTTCTATTTTGTACATTCTAAGTGAAGGAACAATGATATGAATGATGTAAGCTCTATTCTTATGCTAAAATATTTAATAATCTCCAACAGAGAATTGTCAATTTTATTACAAAGTATCCAGTATACCTGTGTTTGAATTGTGTCATTGAAAATTATGACACACTTTTAAATCGGTTACTCCAATAAATTTCATACATTATATGTGACTGCTCTTGTTTTGACAACATTTACGTGAGAGGTTTTCTCTTGAAGCCAATGAAGATTCAATAGTTTTTTGTTGCTTTCTATAATAAATAGGATCTCTTACTGTGAAAAAGAAGTGAAATACAACTTTTATCAATTATTTTTGTGTATTGTTATAAAAGAAAACATTGAAGAGATGTTGAAAAATATAAGTTAAAGCACAATTGTTAATCATTTTGAACTTACTGTTCAGATTTCCCAAAGATTTAACTGCTGGTCCAGGAAGAGCTTTGTTCATAAAATGTTTAGACTTCGTATCATATACAGGACCTGTTTGAAAAATTGTCTGTATTGAAACAAATAAAAAATTGGATGATATTTTCTACATATTGAAATACCAACCTGATGAAGTTTCACAGTCAGATTGCAGGAACGAAGTACGACTTGACAGCGACTTTCCTTGTTTCTGTGGTGCCTTGTTTTGGCACAATATACTCTCTTCTACAATTTTGTCATATAGATTTTGTGTTGTTTCAGATCCATTAGTAGTTCGTAAATTTTTGGAAATATGCCCTTGCCTATGTGTCGTATTTTGTTCTTCAGTTAAAGTGAGATTGTCAGATTGTATCTTCACCTTTAAATCTCTTAATTTGTGAATCAATTCATTAACTTCTCTTTCTAGACTTTTTGTTTCAGATTCCATTAGAGCTTCCTGAAACACAAAATGTGCAAGTCACACTCAAAGTGACAATTTATAATTGAAAATTAAATAGTCAATTTAAGGTTTTTTAACAATAACATTGAAAAATAAATGCAGTAATATTAGGTGTAAACAAATTTGAACAAGTGCGTCTAGTACTACTAATGCAACGGAAGAATTAAAATAGACAATTTTAAAACTATATTTATCCTATTAAATATATAACACACCTTAGTTTTCAATCCAGAACTTTGGTTCGACTGCCTCTCTGCTATCTCTTTTGCCAATTCAACCTCTACTTCTTCCAACAAATTATCAACAAGTGCTACTTTTGTTGCAATACCAACTTTCTTCTTTAAGTGCTGCCCAGAATTTGTTTCTTCCCGTAGCTTCAACATTCAAAAGCAGAATAAAATTAACTGCAACATGCCACATATAATTACACTTGAAATGCAACAAAAATGGCCTTTTATACAAATTTCATTTCAAAACATCCAATTCCTTATTATTTGAAGTCAATGATGATATTGTAAAAATTATTTTATGTTTATATTGAGATTGTAAAATTAAATGATGCTGGTAAGAAATATAGTTTGTAATAGTTCTAATATAGTGTTATGCCAAGAAAGTTAACAATGTAACTATGAAATGAATTTTATTTTGAACCTACAACATTGAGTTATCAGTTTTCTAAACTAAGGAAGTATTGCAACAAAATTATTTTGTGAATGAGGAAATTATACAAATAAGGTAATTAAACCAATTAATGTGTACCATTCCCAGTAAATATTAAATGACAGATTTGCATACCTTTTTCAATTCTTCTACGAATTGTTTCTTTTGCACAGATAAACTGCTTGGGGTGGCCACTTCTGAGTCAGGAATGAGCTTCTGAAATTGATTTTTTTTATTACATCAAATTTGCATAACAAATTTTGTGCCAATTAGATCGTCCAACTATCTTGTGGCATGTAGGAAGTATAAATAACAAAAATATATTTTTGCTTTGAATATTATTAATAATACAAAAAGTAACTTAACAAAACTGTCATATACAATTGTGCAAAATCTTATAGGGTTACATTCTATTGATACATCTTGATCTATTCAAACCTTTTTGGTTTGCAGCACATAATCTAACACTGATAGTAAGGTTTGTAATTATAAAGGACAACTGGATG
The DNA here is from genome assembly GCA_037074705.1 of Zhengitettix transpicula. Classification (NCBI taxonomy): domain Eukaryota; kingdom Metazoa; phylum Arthropoda; class Insecta; order Orthoptera; family Tetrigidae; genus Zhengitettix; species Zhengitettix transpicula. The sequence goes on along the minus strand of CM073594.1, from coordinate 19,110,144 downwards.
ATGTTACTTAAATGAATCTGTCTAAAATAAATAAATGATATGCTAATTCCATATTTCATGACGTGAATTGCATGGGAGTCTGTTGTATCAAATATGAACACTAAGTAACATATTATGACATCAATCCCATCTAAAGTACTAAATAAGAATTAAATCACAACTGTTTAAACATTCTGTCAATGAAATATCCACTATTATCTGAAAAAAAAATTCTAGCAGTTGTTATTACGTTTACTTTATATTTTGTATTATGAATAGTACTGAAATATTAGTCTACCTTAATAACTTTAGTCTTTCACTTGCCTTTTGTGATATGTTGTCACACTTCCAATGGTATTGCTTGAACCTTTTTTGGGTGGTATCAAAAAATTCTCTCTCTTTCTGACACAATTCTTGGTGAAGATTTGCCACTTTCTGGCGTTTGAGGGCAATTTTTTCTTCTTCCTCCAGTAATGTCTTTCTGTATGCTTCTTCTAACCCTGGAAAATATTTACCAAATCAATGTTGAGATTCTTAATAATGCAATAACAAGCTAAATGATTTTAAATTAGGGTTGGAATGAGAAACACAAAATATGCACATTTGTGTGGCAATAATTAGAAGTAATTTTTTCTGATCATGCTATTATGAGAAGTTTATCAACAATTTAAAAACATACGTGACAACCGTTTTTCTTGTATTTCTGCTAACTTCGCTTCTTTTAACCTCTTTTCCTGAGAAATTTTTAACTGAAGAGCCAACTGGGTTTCTTTTTTAATATCTTCTTCTTCTTGGCGGATACAATCCATTTGTTGAGCCTACAGACACAGTAACAGTTATACTTGTGATAATAAATTAAGAGCATAACATGTATATACACAACAATAAAAGGAATAGGTACAACTGATTAAAATTATTACACCTACCCTAATTAATATGATGAGAAAGTCTTTATATTTTTGAGTTTGAATGACAATGTTGCATTTAATGTGGAGATATTTTTCAGGTTTTCTAATGCCCAATTTGGAGAAGACACATGAATTCTGTGTATTAGAGAGAAAATATTGACACATCATTCAGAAGCTAAAACAGATGTGATTATGGAGGTTGGGCTGAACTAAGTAGTTACAGATGGCTGAATTTAAAGTTTATTCTCAGAATAGAAGAACTCGTGTTCTTTATTCTTTGAAACTATAATACTTTCATCTATATCATATATTCATCTAAAATATCACTCTCCTCAATCAATTCAGTTTTTTGTTGTACAATGAAGTATAGCTGGAGAGAAAAAGCTAGTTGGGTCTGAATACATTACGGCAAAAACTATTCTGAAAACATTTACGCAAGGAAATATATGGAGCTCAGTTCAGTATATGTTGCACATCAAATAACTTATACATAAAAGTGAGACAATAAGTACATTGTGTGTAAGAAGACCTTACAACGGCCTGTATATTCTGTTCATAAGAATACCGAGTATCTCACAAGCCATGCTATTTCTTATGGCCTATACTTTTCTAATACTATGTGATTTAAATAGATCAAAGACGCTGAATATGTATAAAGAGAAATCTATAGACAAAATATTAAAATTAATTGTACCTAAAGTCTTTTCGTTATACACTGAATTAAAATCAAATGTAGTTATTGATAAATATACACACAACTCAGTATTTTAATAATTGCATAGTTTGATGAAATAAAAGGATTTTCATGTAATGCTTTTACATTATCTCCTTACAGAATGTGCTGAACACTATGTTGAGTTTAATTCACAAAATTTTGAATGACTACTACAGTATTACCACACTTGTTTGTTACAGAAATAAACATCAATGTTTTTACAGTATTGATTTCAAACAATATATATATTTCACAACAATAAAAGTAAAATTTTGTTTCTCTCACCTGACAGTTAACAAAATATGTAGGGTACTGATTGTATACTGGGTAAACCTCTTCTGGGAGGGGTTCAAAGTCCTTGATATACTTTTGAGGGTGTTGTTCATTTCCAGTCTTTTGCAAAAGCAAATATGTTTTTTTAATGAACTGTTTCATGTCAATTGGATTTTGGTTGTGGTAAAAATACTGCAACAAAATAATTTAAATAGTATAATTATTTATGACTTATTAATGTATTAACGCAATTATCAAAGATTTTTATAAATTGAATAATTCATGGAAACTTATAATTTGATTAAGATAGTATAGTAATAAGGCATCAGTATTCTATTGTATTTAGGGTTCAGTTATGGCCATATCCATGTTAGACACCGTGTATGAGACCGGTGAAAGCCCCTTCCAGAGTGCGCAATTGTGTATTATGGACAATCTTAGTTGCTATGAATGGTAATCTTAGAAGCAATTAGTTCATCAGTGGAGTGCTGGAGCCCGTAGTTGTTTCCTTACTTCAAGACATTCCTGGAGTTGTATTTCAACAGGACAATGTCCACCAACATACTGTTATGACTTGCTCAAGATTTGTTTTCAGCACAATAGATACAGCTTCTTTCTTTCTTTATGTGTCAGGTATCATTGCTTGGTGTCTCACTTGTGATTTTTGTCCCTCAGTTATTACAGATGAACTTTGCATTCTCATACAGACAATCTGGGGTGTTCTTCCTCAGGCTCACATTCAAAATCTGCCACATTGTGTAACAGCAAGTCTCAATTATTTTGTAAACTGTGACATTTTCTTAAACTTCTCCAACAGATTTTGAAACTCTTTGTACAAGTCTACATATTTTTCCAGACTTGTACAAAGAGTTTTTCTTCCTCACTTCTGTATTAGTCACTTCTATTTCACTTAAAAAATTGTGTCCATTTTAGGAAAATCATGTAACATACTATACAATTTTAATTTAATTCTTGACAGAATTTTTCATTTAGTTTTTTTACTATTTTCTGAAAGTGTTGCCCAATCAGATTGTACTCCCCTCTCCAAATTTCTTTTTACTTTATAATTCTTTTCCCTCTATTTCATATCCTATCCAAGATTTTTTAGGAGTTTATACTATATGGACAATGTCATTACCTCAAAATCATCCAATGTTTGACAAGTTTTTAGTGTTCCTTTCAGAGTTATATTGTATGCAACCACTGCTGCTAATAAAAATGAAGGCTCATTTGACAAAATATGATCCCAAAGCTGCTTCCATTCTGAAGTTGATAACACCTGTAAAATACAGAAAAATATAATGCAATTAATTTATAATAGTGAATTAAAAATAACTGAAACTGATATTTACGCATTTTTGAGGATAGATATATCAGAGTTCTAAATTTTATTTTATAAATTATAATTAAAAATCCAAATAACAGAAATATTAAGTAATAAAATAAGTATCACACAGTGTGCAGATAAATAAATTATGCTATAAAATAAAACAGAAAATTTTGTTTCTGTTGCATTGGAGATACGATTTATTATATGTACAGTATCTGTATGTTTCAAATGGCTAACACATTAATATCAGAGGTGGCTTAATTACTATATTACACACTTTATCTAATTAGTAAACTTTTAACACAGACATTATATATTTTTAAATTTTTATAAATTATGCTCGAATGAATCTAAATTAATGAATGGTAAAATCAAAAATCAAGTTTGGGTATTTGAAGATTATCAAGGAACTTTTAACACTTAGCCAATGACTCATAGGCAATTTTTTAAATTGAGAAACCATTTTGCCCCTGTCTGAGTTGGACAGTTTTAATTCCAGTTTAGATTAATTTTCTATATTCATTGTGGATTGTGTGTTGGCACTCCGGATTTCAAATTCAAACATACATTGGAGCGAGTTCGATTATGTAACAGTTTTTATTACAATGGATAGATGGGGAACATAAGCGGACACAAAAACTCTTATTTGGACTTTTCTAATGTTTATCTCTTGTCCTTGGCATGATCTCATGACATATATAGAGCTTTCAGGCAGTTGACAGCTATTAGACAATTGTGTTATACTAGCAAAAGTCACACATACAATAGTTGTTTAGAAGAAGTCTAATAATATAATTTTTATGCTGCATTATCTGTAAAAATGACAAGTCTTGATTGAACTGCTGAATATGTATGCCAGTAAAGGAAATTTAGAGGATGAGTTGATTGCAAAGTGAACAACCTAAGAACTATATTCCTGGTTTATAACACACATCAGCCAAGAATAATGTAAAAAAAAGTATTAAGTTGAATAAAATACTGTTAAGTTGTTCTGCATGTGAACTTTTCCTCTCAATTCTGGAAAAGAATAGATTTATTAATTGTTTCCCATTAACATTCAAGTAGCCAATATAGTTATAAATTGATCTGAAAAACTATTAGCAATTAGGCAAAAACATTTAATTAGAACTTTAAAATTAAGCTCTTATTTGTCATTTAGCAATTTTAACACAAAAATATAAACAAAATGGTATGATAAATATTTTTTAAAATACCTCTGAAAATGCAACTTCCATCAAAGTCCAAGCATACAGCTGTGATGTAACATTGTTTTCATAAAATAAATTCAGTAAATCAGCATCATGTTCAGCCAGCATACTTTCAATTATTGCCAGAACATTTATTGGTGGAAATGGATGATATTCAAACCAATGTTGACACCAGTTTACTGAAACAGTAATATTGATTAGGATTATCAAAACAGCTTACTCAGTACAAAGAGGTTCATAATAGTAATAGTGAAATTAAAATGCAATACATCTGATTTGAAATATAATAATAAGGTAAAACAACCAAATGACAAACAAAATGAAGTGATGATATAATTACCACACGAGGTTACTGGAAACTTTGTTCCTTTCTTCAGATGCTTAAAAAAATATCCTGATAATAGAAATAGTGGAACAATGGAAAAAATAAGGTTTATTAGGATAGTTTATTTAGGTACAGAATTGAAAATTCTAAGTCCAATTATAATTTTTGTCACAGCAGATACTTGGTTGTAATTTTATTTATAAAACATTAACTGTAAGGTTAGTTGAATTTAAAAAATGGAATAGCATACCTACTATTGTAACAACAATTTCAAAGCAAATCAATGGATCAGTATGAAGAAATTTCACAAAGGGAAAAGCAAATAATGGTATGAACTTAGTCTCTCCAAACAAAGTGCACCAATGAGCCAAACTGGAAAGTAATCTGAAATGCCACAATATTTATATGTAATCAAAATTTAACAGAATACAACTGTAGTACAATTGATATTGCCAATAATATTGTAAAATTTTATATGTATTAAAGAACTAACACGTAACATACAACTTATTTTAATAAATTTTCACAAAAATTTGATTCATAATATCTACCATCACTTTACATGTCTATATATGCCATAGACGTTAATTAAATTTGTTACTCAGTACAATTATAGTGTGACAAGACTTATAAGTACCTTTTCATGTGGCTCAAGACAGCTTTGTTCTCCAATGGATACTGCTCTTCAATGTTTACATATGCTGGATGACACTTTCTGTTAACAAGAGCCATGTATGCTGCATTATTTTGAGGCAGCTGTAATATTGTCTTCCAAATAAGCACTCTGTATGTTTCTGGATATTCACCAAATTGCTTCAAAATCGGTCTTAACTTCTGAATATCTAATTTTTCTTGTATCTGCCAAAAATATGAAAATAAAAATATTTATAAAGAACACAATTTTTAGTGCTGTGAGAGTTGTAAAAATGCAGTCAAGTATAATAGGTGAAAACTAAAGTATACTGTTCAATTTTTCAGGAACTTAACTGTTCAAAAGTTACAATGACAGATGAAACCGAATTTGTACAGTGGTGATATTTACACAAGGTAATGTTAAAATACCTAATGGACTGTGTAAAATATGTTTACCTGTTTTTGGACCTGTACTAAGTGAGTTTTAGCAGTATGTTTTGTGAATGGTGGCTTAATCACCACCTTCTTCACATCCTCAGATTTTGTATTTGTTCTTCCCATTAAAGGTTTGTACACTAAACTAGCATCTTCAGTTTTACCAGAAAATTCAATAAATGATGAGCTTGTATATACATTAATTTCTCCAGACCGAAGAACAGCAGCAACATACTTCCCGCTTGGACTGCAGGTAAAATTTCCTTCAGAAAAAAAAAATCGAACTGAATTTCAATTTTCAACACATTTGATAAAACATTCTAAATATTTTAACATAAATTCAACAATTCAGATCAACTATGCTGAACGTATTTGGTAAAGCATTTCTTATAAATCATTTTCTTACATCATTAAGAAAACTAAACTGTAACCCTACAATGAAGATGATTTTTCCTCTCCTAAAAGATAAACACCAGATTAGTAAGCAAATACCTGTTAATACTGACCAAATACAACTGTGCAAAATTCATAAAATATAATAGTGTTTAAATGAAATGGCAATAAAAAATTAATGATACATTCAATACTAATAAAAATTTTCAATTCTATCGAAATATAAAACATTACTTGAAAACTGAAAATCTGAATTAATATGTTAAAAAAGGACAGTTCAAAATGAAAAGAATTACTTTATAAAGCTTTGGTATACCCTATCACAGAATACAGTGCTACCTGTTGGGACCCATATAGGAAATGCCACATAGATTCACCATTAAAATTCACAGGCAGGACGAGGGTGGGAGTCCTAGGATAATTAAAGGCATAAAGATCAAACATGGAAAATATGGACAAAAGAAGTGATGATATATATACCACTCAATGTTTCTAAAAACCTTGTCTCTTTCTTCTGGTGCTAAGAAAACTAAAAAACATAAGTACCTAGAGCAACACAATTCAGGTTAATTGCTCTTTTGTCTGTATTTGCCTATTTTTCTAATTATTAATTCTCAAAACACACATAAATTTTTTATTTTAATAATATGTTATACTATCAAGCAGTAGCACATGCAATAAATTTTAAAATTTTCTTCACAACTAAAGCACTACTATTTTAAATGAGATAAGATGCACTTACGCACACCATCACCCAGTCCAATGGTATGAGGAAGAAATTCTGAAGATTCTACATTCAGAAAGTGAAGAATTCCTTGGGAAGTTAACAGACATAAAATCTGGGTGAAAAGAAAAAAGAAATCAAAACTTCATCACTGGTTATTATACTAAATAGTAATCCTGATTACAAATCATAAAAAGTCTAGTTGACATTTACCTTGTTTGCTCCACCATCAAAAAGTTGAGGGAGAAATTCAAGGTGTCTAACTCCAGTAATTTTATCATGTAGTTTCACTATTTTATGAACTGACCAGTTGTCTATAGAGAATACAATAATAGTTGAAGAATTTCCTCCAACTGTCATAGCCCGTCCATTACTGAAAAGCAAAACACACATTAAATGCTGGATGACTATGCAACTACAATCAATTAAGTGTGTAAAAATGATAATGTAATATAATCTGAAAAAATAAAGTGTATAAAGACACATGGACTCTTACTTAGAAATTTGTAAAACATTTATTCTCCATAAATTATAAAAATTAATGAAAATATAAAGAGATGTTTGAAAAAAGTAACATAATATATATGTAAATTACATTGCAAGTATTATATTTTAATAACTTGTATCTATTACAGAGTTATTTTTACTAGATAATTATTAAAATGAAAAAAGTGTGAGGCATATGACAACAAATATTTTATTGTAACAAATACATGATTTTTATGTGTTTTATACAAAAAAAATATCCTTATACATTTATCAATATTTGCCAACTCTTAATCTCAATGGACTCATTAAGCATATTTACCGAGTAAATGCTATGCTTTTCAAATTATGATACTTCCAGTCATCAGCAAGAATTTGTTTTATGCATTCAAATGTTCCAAACTTCCATACATGCATAGTATCATTTTGGAAACATGCCAATATATTGTTTGATACAGGCATAAATAACACCTGAAAATTAATTAAAGAGTACACACATTTAAAATGTCAAAAAGTGTAACACATTGTTTAAACAATATGAAGGACCAGTGGAGACTGGTGGATATGTCGTCATGTGCACATCAATTAATTTAAGGAGAAATATATATTTTTTTTAATTTTAAGAACCTTCAAAAAAATAATTGTGTTTTAACAGTACGAATTGAAAAAACTTATATGTCAAAACAATGCAGCTCTATAATTCATAGGTACGGAAGCATACTTCAAAGTCATTTGAGATGCCTATACAGTAAGACCCAATTTAACACTGAACTTGCTGCCATGTTTTTGATTTAATACATGCATTCATGATATAGCACTACGAACACTTGTTGTGTTACAGTTGATTTAAGATAGGTTATATTATACATGTATATATAAACAACAAATTTTAGTTTTTACAATGGGTGACAGCAAAGTAAAAAAAAAAGTAAAGTGACAATAAAAAGAATTAGAAAGAAAATGCAGGTACTCAGACAATTATATGCAGGTGAGCTGTAATCTAATATCGGCAGAGCAAAATATTTGTAGACTTCCACAATACTAACAATTTTAAAAAGTTAATTAAAAATTGTGTTATCAGAAACTACAACCACAACAACTTCTGCAACAAGAATTACCTGCTCCAGAAGCAATGTGATTGAGGAAATGGAAAAGCAATTATGATGGCAAAGGTGATGACAAGTTTTAACTGTATACGGAATGAAAAAAGTGAAATGATTTAAAATGTTGATGTTCCATCAATTTAAAAAATGGAAACACTTTTATAACATATAGATTATTGGAGAAGAAGAAGAAAGTAGAATTTTGCTAAGCTGCTATTTTCCAGCAAAATTAAAAACAATAATTTAGATACGGAATTATATTCGTGAATTAATATTCAATGTTGATGAAACTGGCCTCTTTTGTAAGAGAATACCAAAATGTACATCTTCATCCCATGAAGAAAAGTGAGCATCATGGATTCTTCTGCCAGGTGCTAAACTTAAGGGAGACTTCAAATTAAAACAACTGCATGTTTATCAATGGATACACCCAAGAGCAATGAAGGGAATTTGAAAATCATCTTTATCGGAAATTTGGGAGGCCAATAAAAATCTTGCATCACTATGATAATTTTCCAAAATAGGATTATCAAACATGTTTCCTGTCACAGAGATGCCGGGTTCAAATCCCAGCGATGGAATGGATGTTTGTGTGTGTGAAACTAAAGTCAATTAGACCCCCAATAAGGCAAATATTGGTGCCTATAATGAGTCGCTAATGACCTGAGAAGTGACAATAAATCAATTAGAAAAAATAATTTGACAAATACAAATAAATATGACTAATTTCATCATCAGGAAAGAGGTGAATACTAGTTACCTGTTTGACTGCAACATCATCTTGTATAGCAAGCCTATGAGCTTGAGTATTAGTTTGCAAATCCCATATTATTGCTTCCTGTTGTGATGCAGTTAAGCAAAACCTATCTTTATAAAATGATATTTGAGTAACAGGTACTGTATGACCAATAAGTTTCCCAGTAATTTTTCCTACCTCTGTAAAAAATGTGACGATATATTTTTAAAACATATCATACAATTACATTTCTAATAACATAACAATATAGGTTACTTCAATCAAAACTAATAGCAACTTCATGCATATATAAATAATTGCAATATTGGTATGGAAAGGAAAGAGAGATAGGTTGTGGCTTACCTGAAAGTGAAGTATGGTGTTGCCACAAGGAACTAAAGGTTGTTCTTCAAATTTTTGGAGGCTCTCAGCCTCCTTCTTAAGGAAGTGTTACACAATTGTGTGCACCGACCGTATGGCACTATTTAAAGCATGCTGAGTCCAAGGCTATGCCTGTACTAAAAGACATGTTGGAAGGAGAGTTCCCACAGATAGACTTCAGCCTCTGATGAATCAAGGAGTAGGGCTTTAAAGATGGCCAGTGTAAAGTATTGGTCGAAATTGCTGCTACTGGGAATTGAATTTTGGAAAGTTTGACCATGCTGCAGTGTTTGTAAATTTGTTCAGGGAGAAGTCTTTTTGTTTGGTCTATGCAGGGTAGTGTCTACAGTTAATTTGGTAGATTGTGAGGGAGTAAAGGCACGTGATGTTTTCTTTGATTTAGTATATCTTTGTGTTAATCTGGAAGATTGTGGTGGACTGTTAGATAGGGTAGACATGGCCTACCGCAAGGTTTGCAAACCAGCATAGGTGGGCAGATGTGGGTGTGTGCTTTGCAGGGGTGGACGAGTAAATTGCGAAGGTTGGATGGACGTCACAAGGATACCCTTGGGCAGGTGGGGAGTATAATGGGGAGGATAGTTTTTAGGTCAGGGTTGGATTGCAGTCCAGTGTATGCTAGGCGGAGAATGGAATTGATTTTTTGCAGTCCAGGAAAGTAAGTCGTAGTGACAAGTGGACTACTTTTTTGGAAATTTGATAAGGTACAGGTTATCTGTTTTTAGAGGAGGTCTCTGGGATAGTTTCTATTGATGAAGGAATTGATTATTTGGTTGGTGTAGGAGGCTAGGTTATTCCAGGTGGGGAAAATGCATGCTAACCTTAGGGTTAGACTGTATGGGAGGGATCGTTTGGGTTGCAACTTGTGAAGTGCAGGTATAGGAGCGTGTTTGTGAATGTTATGTGGACAGATGTGTTGATCGTGCCAGAACTCAGGTGTACATCAATGTCCAGTAAAGCGATTTTGGTTGGGGAGTAGTTCCAACGGAACTTTACGGAGGTTTGGAGTTTAAGATGTGGAGGAATTCAGATAGGGAAACTGGTACTTTTTCACTCAGTTTTGACATTCCCACACATATACTGTAATTTTATGAATTGACGTATTCTATTTCTTCATACGAGTACTAATGGAATCAAATTATCTGTTGTGTTCCTAATTCATTCTGGACAAAAAAAAGTTGCAATGCTCTCCCTCAATCAAAAGCCCATTTGTTTTCTTCCAAATCTTATAAATTCAAGTTTCTGTCTGTTGCCAAGACCCTTTATAGTCAACTCTCTGAAATAAGCTGAATTTAGTAGGTTTATTTCATTTAGTGGTGTTCAAACTTGTATGCATCATCTCCGATTCCTAACCCTTTCTTTTTCACTGTAGATGAACAAAGTTTTTTACTGTTCGAAACATTGGACATGCCTGTCCTTCCTTCAGCTTCTATTACTCTATGCACTTTTATTTCAACTGTCAACATTGCTCTTTTTTACACAGACAATAGAATACCCCAATAATGTGTCTACAATGAAAGATATAATCGAGTGAATGAGTGAAGCAGGAATGCAATCAGATAATTGTCAATTAAATGGCAAAATTAAATTCTGATGTATAATTGATACTCATTTACTTCAAATGTAGAGGTTGACGTATATGTTAATCCTTACTTGTCCTATATCTAAACATATTTGTGTACTCATGACTAAAAAAGACCAATAAATAATAAAATAATTACTAAAAAATATTACAAACAAATATATTACCAGTGTTGATGAATAAGAGTTCTCCTATTTGAGTGCCAATCAGTATTTCATTGCTTTTATAGGCTGAAAAGATAATAGCAGTGCATGATACTACATTTGTCAACAGCCAAAACCTGAAACAATTTTTAAATAATCACAAAATAACATTTAAAAGTAATGGCTTCATAAAATATTAAGTTTCTTTTAATTGGATATAAGAGTTAAAGACTATAGTTTTATATATAAACACACACACACGCAATGATCAAAACCTTGATAATAACCGTTATGACAATTATAGTTTGTCAAATTATTATTTATTTAAACTACTCTTTGTATCAGTCCAAGTGGTTTAAATACATGACAATTTGGCAAAATATAATTGTCACAACCGTTATTAACAAGTTTTTAATTAGATATATTTTAAGTTTATATTTATAAACAAACCAGATCTGCAAAAGTACTGAACACACAAGAGTATCTATACTCAATAAAAATAGTTCTTAGCTTGACATGATTTACAAATATCAAAGTTTTATTATTACATAGTACTGTTATTATTTATTATTGCAGACTTGAAAATCTGAAAAAATTAAACTACTTTATGTAAAGGTCAGTAATATACATACTGGATGAAATTTCTTCCAATTTTGCCAATTATAGTTACAGTAAAAGTGTGTAACTTGTTGCATGTGCACACAATAAACTTCATTTTGTAAGCAAAATAAAAACATTTATTTCAGTAGTTTGGTTTTGAGACCATATTTCTTAAATTAAGCCCTAAAATATTCTTTCATTTCAAATAGAAAAAACTGAGCAATAGTTTAATATATATAACAATGAAACATACTGTTTAACTTTTGATAATTTAGGCCACTATGTTTAGCACACTCTTACATACATTTGCATTCAACAACTGACACTAATCTATTTAAAGTTCCACTGTTATGTTTACTACAATATAACATAAAATGCTTGGCTAAAAATAAATTACATTAATCTTACTTTGTAACTGCCAGATCAATTATGAATATATTTCCCCTGTGATCAGATGCAGCCAATTGTTCTCCACCACCATCAAATGCTACACGAACAAAACGAATGCGGCGAATTTCACCACACGTTCCAGGCACAGTATGATGAATTTGTAAGATAAGCCTAAAAAATATATTTATTTAAATATTCCATTAAAGATACCCAAAAACTGGAAAATGATTAAACAAAATTAAATGTAATATAATTAAGCTCTTTAATCTTACTCAAAGGGAAGAGACAGAAATGTGGAGCTGTTCGAATTGACATTATTTATTATAACTAAGTTTGGCAAAAGATAAGTTTAGTTTCATTAGTGCTGACACTAAGCCCTGCCCTATTATGTTCTCTGCCTCCTTCTACTCTGTCTGCAATGTATCTTAATTTTTTAGTGTGTAGAAAAACCATTAAATACATATTAATTTATGTAACAAAATATGACTTCATTTTTCAGATTCAATTATTGAAATATTTATAATTTAACAAAGGTTTTTCCTTCATTTAAGCATCATTTTTCAAAATAAAGAAGAAAAACCAATTTATTACATATTAACTTCTATATTGAATATATCCATTCATTTTTGTAATTTAGCAAAGAGTTTTTTATAATCTGATGGGAAAGCCTTAGGTGCGGAAAGGCGTGGCTTCCGAGACAGGAATGGGGTAGGACGTCATTGGTGCAACTTAACATAACGTATTCTATTCTATAAATTTATGCCCCATTAAACAAATCACACAAAAATATGTTTATGAAAAATATATTACCCATCTTTGCTAGGTGATTTTAGCTTAAAAATTTGTTTAGATATTCCAGAAGAAGTCAAATTCTGGCTCCCAACTTCCATACCTTAAAAAGCAAGAACAGAAGTTATTATGAGTAATACAAGCAAGGGTTACAAGAAATGATGTATAATTGCTAATAAGACTGTTAATAAGAAAAAAAATGAAATTTATAGTTATTATACATGACAGGCTGTTACAATTGAGTAAGATGAAACACAACCAGCACAATGAAATAAATTTTTATAAAGGAGCAAAGATTTATAATATGTTACCATGCAAGGAATCTACCAGCATAGGTACTGCAAAGCAAAGTATTAAACTGTTGTTTTTTTTAAAAAAAGTATGATGCTGAAATCTAGTAATAATAGGGATTTTATTAACTGTTTTATTTGTGCAATAAATTTATTATGAGCCTTAGAATTCAATTTATCAATACGAACAATGTGATGTAAACACATCATATTGCAATAAAGGTTATTCCACATCACAACACATTACTATACTTTTTATAAATAAGCTTTGTTTATATTAAGTTCACTAACTGACGATTTGATTATCGCAATTTATTTGGAGGTTACGTTATATTTTCTTCATAAATAGCATAATTTAAAATAATTATTGACGTTTGATATGTCACTTTGAGGCTAAGTTTGATGTCAATCTTTCCCATCACCTATATAATAAATATTCCGCTTCTTTGCTTGAAATTAAATAGTGATATAACAGTTGTCAAGCTTCAAACTTCCATTGCATGCGAGAGAGAAACAATTTTCTAGCCCATATGAAATTTATTCGTTTCTTCTTTTCTCAAAGTTGGCGGCAGATCGTACAGATGCATCATATCAGAGATCATTAACAGCAAGTTCATGAAGCCAAATCATGAAAAATCGAGATACCTGTTGTAGGTCAATATATATATATATATATATGTATATATATATATATATATATATATATATATATATATATAGATAGATAGATAGATAGATAGAATAAGAATCAAACACATTATTTGTTACGTTATTTTTAAATAATTACTGTTATCAATAAAAATGTAAGCATAATTAGTAACCGCTGTTAACATTTTTTGTAGGTCTAATGTTTGACGGGCTTCCTTTTTCAGGAAAGAAAAAATAAAAATGTTTGGAGGAAAATTTTACAATAGTCTTCCTGATTTAAATATGAGGCAAACAGAATTTTTTTAAATAATTTTAGTGTTTCATGCTATGATACAATTCAAAGACACATAAATTAGTGGAAACTAGAAATAGGAATTAAACAATGCAAAGAATTTTCTTAAGAAAAATTACAGTTTATAGAACTTTTGAAATTTTTGGTAAAGGAATAGATAGGAATTAAACAATGCAAAGAATTTTCTTAAGAAAAATTAGAGTTTATAGAACTTTTGAAATTTTTGGTAAAGGAATAGATTTAGTTGGCTGTAATGTGTAAATGTAATAAAAATGGAAATTATCGTTTTAATTTATCATCAATATTTTAGCAGAACATATATATATATATATGCAGAATAAATTAAATAATTAAAATATAAATAAATAATTGTATTCAGAAGGAAATATTTTATGTCATTGTTTCTTTAACTCATTTAGAATTGTTAAAATTCGATTGACTTAGGTTGATGGGAAATTTCATATTCTAGAGAGGTACGTTAATTTACGGCATTTGGCAACGACAATATCTTGTGCACTATCCCATAAAAAACGTGAGAGAGCAATACTATCTCTGATTTTGGTTGACTCAGCTGAGGCGATTGACATAAGTTAATAAGTGCAACAATTAACTTGTTTGATGGAACTGATCTTCCATCAGAACTAGTAGAATTTATACTGAGAGTTCACAATATATAAATAGGGTTACAATACGATTTTTACTATGAGTTTTTTAAGTAAAGTATTTGGTGGTAAGAAGGAGGACAAAGCTCCAACCACTGGTGAGGCCATACAAAAGCTTAGGGAGACAGAGGAAATGTTAATTAAAAAACAAGATTTTTTAGAAAAGAAAATAGAGCAAGAAATAGGAGTTGCAAGGAAAAATGGAACTAAAAACAAGAGAGGTTAGTATATCTGTTGTTCCATCATGAAATTAAAATTTTGAATTATATAGTCACAATCATTTATAGAAAATATCATCTGTTGTCCATTATTAGACTTATTTGCTTCAAAATATTTATATCTATCAAATTCAAAATAGATTGATACATGGCTATTTTTTTATTCATACACAATCGACTGCAGTAACCATTTATTGGATGGTGTTTCTTAGGTTAGCAGGTTATTATTGTGAATAATTTCCAATTTGAAATGAAATTGGCTTTGCTTTGTTCAGTATTGAGATTTCCTTCCAATAAAGTTATACAACACCAAACCAGAAGTAATATAAATACTGATTATATGAATATATTAGAAATGCATTAAAAGAGAAAATTGGAACATGCAATACTGAATGAACTAAGTAAGTTAATTTACATTTCAATTTACAAAATTGTAAGTAAAATTAAATTAATTAATGTTTTGTCATTGTTGACTTGATAAATACTTTTGTTATTAACTTCTAAATTGTAGATTAAACCTGAAGAGGTCTCAAAAAGGATGAAATGTCAATATCAAATTTTTTGTTAATAAACAATCTTCTGACTCAAGGCCATTTATTTGTATTATTATAAATGTCAGATATTTTTTCATCATAATTTACATTTCCTTTACTTATTTTTTTGTAACATATCAATATTGCAAATTTTAATAATACTTAACAATTTGCTTTCCATAGCTGCTATCCAAGCACTTAAGAGAAAGAAGCGTTATGAAAAACAATTACAACAAATAGATGGTACCTTATCTACAATTGAAATGCAAAGAGAGGCATTGGAGAGTGCAAATACAAATACTTCAGTACTTCAGACTATGAAAAATGCAGCTGATGCACTTAAGGCAGCTCACCAACACATGTAACTATCTTATTCATATCTAACGTGAAATAAGTGAATATTTCCAAAAATATGTATTTTAATTTAATTTTACAGGGATGTTGATCAAGTACATGACATGATGGATGACATAGCAGAACAGCAAGATGTAGCTAGAGAAATTTCTGATGCTATATCAAATCCTGTTGCCTTTGGTCAGGATGTTGATGAGGTTTGTGTCTGCCATTTTTACTACATATAAATTTAGCAGTAATGTTCAGAGAAAATCCTTTCCTAGTATGCAATCTTAACACAAACCATAAAAAGTATTAAAATAATGTTGCAGATGATAAGGTATATATTTATTTATATATATAGAGCAAGACAGTTATGTTAAAAATGTTTGACATTGCCAGCAAATGTCAATCAATACTTCTATACTTGGAAAATAATTGTGTTGTTTTAGTAACACCACTACTAACACTTTCACACACCTATTGTAAATTACACTTCTAGTTTAAGTATTCTTTTAAGATAATTTAATCTAACATCAAGAGCCCACTCACATAGATAAATTAATGTAATTTTCATTTTTGTAAGAATTCATTACAATTTTTTTAATTTGCAGGATGAGCTTGAACGGGAATTAGAAGAATTGGAGCAAGAAGAATTAGACAGAGTTCTTATAAGTGGACCTGAATTACCTACTCCACCAACCACAGAAATGGTGAAACCAAAGCCAAGTGAGTCACTTTATAGAATTGATGATTTTACCATTTTCAATTTATAACACTGTTTGAAGAGAAAGTAGAATTTGATAAAAAGAAATTTCTAGATAAGATATTTTTATGACTCAGATTAGTGCAAGAACTTCAGCTTATACTGCATATTTACAGTTTGTTCTAAATTCTATTGTGTTTTGTAAAAGTAGGAAAGACATATTTAACTTACCTGAATGTGAAAATTAGGATAATTTCCACTCTGTTTGACAACTGATCATTGAAGGACACAGCCACTGTTCTCTTGGACATAAAATATTCCTATAAAGAGAAATATATGTACAACACACACATTAACAAAGGAGTAGGTTTAAATAATAATAATAATGAATTAACTAAGGAGAACTAGAAAAGGAAGACTAAGAAAGAAAATAATAAAAGTATGTTAAATGAAGGGTTATGCTTAGACTGTTCATAAATGGCATGTGAAGATAGGGAGGAAATATTTTCCTTAATTCTGCATGAATTGTGTATTATCTGACATGGTGCTGGTGAGCCATGCGTCCCCCTCTAGGTTTCATGAGGTGCATAATTGTTTCATAAGGAAGGAGGACAACACCTCTGAAAATTTGAGAACCGTGCTTCCTGTTTGACATGGCAACACAGGCCCTCAACTTTAAGTAAACCATCAAGTCACTATCTCTGTTTCCTATCCATATCAATTGTATATATAAGGATCATGTGACATACAAATAATTGATATGGATAGGAAAGAGAGATACTGTTTTTGAGCCTAGAATATGAACATCAATTTTTCAGACTATTATGCCTCATCCTTCTGGACAGAATGTATGCTCCTCAGTGTTTAACTCACACATTTTGAATTCTTTATTCACAGTGCTACAAGTCAAAATGATAAATACTGTATGTACCACTACATAATAATCACAGCAAAATTAGTCAGAAATAATTTACTAAAAAAAATAACACATAGGTTTGTTCTCAATATATTGCGTTGGAAATTCTATACAAAATTTATTTATATAACATCAATATTTTTCTTAATATTTATAGAAGAATATGGCAGTGCATGGAAATTATACATATAAGGCTTTAAAATCTGAATCTTGTAACTAAAAACTTCTCAGTGATGAACATTTGATGATTTTGATTTAATCACATGTACGAAGATGTTTTTGTTTTTTTGCAACACCTGTGACAGTAGTTAAAAACTATAAAACTTTGTTTCAGAAGCTCAAGTTGAGGATGAAGATGAAGATCTAAAGGAGTTGCAGGCATGGGCTTTATAATAGTTTCCATCTGATATCAAAATGAAGTGTTGGTATATATATTGTAAAATCTGTGCTTAATTAATTTGCAACAATTCTCACTTTGAATACATGCTAAAGTTCTCACATTTGAACTATTAATTTGTAAATATTGATAAAACCATAATGTACATTTTCTCCTAAAAAATATATGCATAAATGGTAGGCTGTTAACAGCACTGAATAATATGGACCGTAGTAAAAAAAGTGTCTAACTTACAATTAAATTCTGTTTCTTCTGTGTAAATAAGGGTTTAAATGCTTATTTTTATATTCATATAAAAATTAAACATTATTTTGTAAACAAAATAGTGTAAAACTATCCGCCAGTTACAGTTGTATGTGAATAATAAATTGTTACTCTCAAAATTTTGACTGTGTTAGAAAAATTGATAAAACTACATTGTAAAGTGCAGATTAGGAGGAGTTAAGATTCGTTGCCTGAGAGTTGACAATACATGCCTTCCTAAATTTGCACAAAATATGTTTGCTTGTGCATGTAAAGTCTTTCACACTATTTATTTCCAGTAACATGAATTTCTTTTGAAAGTATTTAATAGATTAATGTGATTTTTATTTGGATTGTTACTTGTCTTGTATTATATCAGCTATGTTTTGCTTTATAAAATCAAATGTAACAAAATTAGAATGGCTAAATATATTTTGTCTATTTGTAAGATTTTACATATATTTCAAATTAAGTTTTTTCTGTTTATTTTATTCTTAAGGGAGATATTATATATTTATTTTGTTAGGAAATTCACTGATACACCTGAATGCATTAATTTACATACAAAAGTGATTAAATGTTTGCTTGTGTATGATAAAATAATTTTGTGAACATTATTTTTCATCTGTTCATAAACATGTTAGTATGCAGGGTCTGAAAAAGTAAAGTAATTTGTATATTTCAATAATCACCATTAGGTTTATAATTATTTGGTTCTTATTCAGAGCATAGTTAGGTTATTGGAGACCCAGTGCAGAAGGTCCAAATGGGGCAGCCAAGTTTCAAAAGTATGCATATTATAAATTACATTTATTAATACAGAAACTGCTATGCATACATAATACTTGGTTTTGAAAGTAATTATATTTTATTAGTAACGGTACTTTCTTAGTACAATATCAACTGATCAGGTGTTGTTTAGGACTTCACATTATAACAAACTAAAGCTAGAATTTCCTAAATAAAAATGGCTGAATACTACTAATTTTCATGTAGTAAACTTAAAAGCACATTTTAAAGTAATGAAAAATACATAATTTAACAATTTAAAGTAAAATTTTCTTATTCAGGAATAGTAAAAGACATAGTCACCTTAAACTTCATTTTGGGTCAATGAGACTGAATTCACAAAAGGTCATTAAAGTGACAATAACCTTTAAAAACAGTTTGTGTTGAAAATTTAGCCAAATCACAATTTTCTCTAAATAAATCTAGAGAGCCTTGAACATCTATCTCGGAAAGAGGAGTACTGAAGAATTCACAGTTGATGGTTATTCTGTTTGTAGTGATTTTGAGATGATCATAGTGTTGTAAAGTTAAACAAAATGGAATCAATCCAAGTGTTCCTTCAAATTTTTGCTGTTTTATATTATAAGATAATTTCAGAATGTGAATCTTATATTCAAGCCTATGAGTAAGTTATGGGGATTCCAATCAATCTTTCCCAAATCAAACATTTTCCTTGGCACTACAGTCCTTCATCAGCTTTGGCCTCTCACACAAAGTTTGTTGATTCATTTCCATGCCAAAGTCATCTTCCAGAAACTGTTGACTTTTGCTTCTGAGAGTCATTGGTGAATACAAATTTCCCCACCATGTGTGGTCGTCCTTTACAGACTATAAACATTTGAAAGAATTTGCATTTTTTTTGGCCTCTACTGCATATTTAAGGATTAAAATAACATTAAGACTGGCCTAAAATCTTTTTTAACAGGGGCTCTACCTTTTTTGAAGGACTTTAAAATGGATTTTTATGAATTGCTTTTCATTCTCTACACTTGAATATTCTTATAATTAATAATAGTTTTGATGAGAAGGCATTCAAATGAAGTTAATTCAATAGTGTGATAGCTCCAATTATAAAACGTATGAGTATACAGAATGTTCTTTGAAAGTACTGATTTTTATACAAGGTACTTTGTGGAATACAGACCAAATATAAGAAATAATCCAAAAAGGGAACAATCAATATGAAAAACAGTAAGTGATTAAAACATTTTCTCGGTAACCAAGAAATTTTATGCTCTACGAAATCACTATAGCATGGAATTGTTTTCTTCAGATTCAATGACATGTACAAATAGAAAGAACAAAATAAGAAACGTAAGTTTTCCCGGTGTAGTTGCTGGATGAAGTTCTCTCGGGATTACAAAACTACGCTACCCGGTTGGAATCGCGAGAGAACTTCATCCAACAAAATAAGAGTTGGAATGTGGGCAATTTTTTGCCATATTTACTCTTGTGAGACATGTAACTATTTTCTAATCTTGCTTTTGGGAAAATAATATTTTTTGAGAATATTTGTTTGGTTAAAAAATATATATTATCTTTCTTGATTCACACATTTTGTTTGTAGACGATGTTAATGTTACATGTCATTGTCAAAAAATCATAAGCTAGGAGCTTTGACCTTTGAATGGGATTAAATCCACCCTACCAACAGCAAACAGGGAAAATCAAACCCAATGGCTATTATTGGAAGAATCACTTGACAAATATACACTGGAAACGTGCTTTTCGGGCTGTAGACTGAAGGTTTTTCACAGTGCAGATAGTGGATGAAATTTCTCTTGGGATTCTAAATAGGTAAGTTTGTCTTTTTTATTGTCGTGAAACATCACATGTTTTTTATGTACTTATCTGACTGAAATGTTGGAAGAAATTCAGTTACATGGTTTCAGAGTCAAAAGACTATCCATTCATGTATTCACACACATTTTTTGTATTGAATTTTGGGTAAAAAATGTGTGCAGCATACATGAATAAATAGGATAGTTAATTGTGGTAAATGCACAAAGACAAAAGTTTTATAGGCTGTCATATCTCTGTAATATGTTAATTTAATACTATACCACATGATTAAATGGTGAGGAGAAATATCAATTAATGGTAAGCTGTAATTAACAAAACATTAGCACCTATTGTTGTGTGAATTACATGCTGGAAATTGAACTAAATAATAAAGTCGAATATTCCGTATGCTATCTGAAGTAATTTATTCCTTATATTTTATACTGCTTGAAAAAATAAAACATCTGAATAGCAAACTAAAAGTGCAACTAGTACTGGGATCAAATAATATTTTAGCAATATTATTACCAATGCACATACAATTATTACCAAGCTTATTTTAGATGCAAATCACAACTTTGATAGGTTCAATTTTCAACCAAATGAAGAATTATAAATGTTGAACATAAAAATGGAAAAATTCGCCATTGATATAAAATCAGATATAATTTTTTTAAATGCTATACATAATTCTTTGTTACAAAAAGTATTCTGAATTATCAACATTTATTTATTTATATTATAAAAAATATTGTAAACTTCTAAATTTATTTACTTGCTTTAGTCAATAGATAGAGATGTCATTGGCAATTTCATGAACACAATGATGTACATACTGAATTCTGTATCTTTATAACTGTTGTGGTAGTCATGCCACAGCACTGAAGAGAGAGAATCTTTTTTCCTCTGATACTTTCTTCTGGCATGGTCAATGAAATGGGAGGTAAAATCTTTATCAATCACATGAAGATTGTTAGAACCTTCAACAACTAAAATCTACATCAGCATTTATCATAAAAAAAATCTATTGCAAAACATTATTAACATATTTGTGATATTTATATTGATAATCAGCTTTATCTTTACCTTCCAGATGGTATGTAGAAGACTTAAAATTCAAGGATTCATTATAAATAATGCAGTTTCACATTATTTTTAATAAAAACAGATGTAAAAATACAATCTTCAAGGATTCATTGTTAACGTTGAAGGAATTCAAACCTAAGCAATGATAGTATTAAAATAATGTAGCTACTATTTTGTGATTACAATTCATTTCTTGTGAAATAGAATGATACAGCAGTCTATAAACAAAATTTGTATTATACAAAATATTTTTTAATACAAGGAAGTTGTCAAAATATAAATTGCAATAAATGGATAAAGTAGTTTGTCTCTAGGGATATGTCTTGTGTTTATTAACTTCATGTATATGAATGAGGAACAACACATATTCTTTTTAAACCACTGCCATTTCATTAAGTTAATAAATTGTAAAATTGCATTATAAAATTTGAATTTCACATCAGAATTTACTTTAAGAAATCCTTTATTTACAAAAATTGAAATACACAAAACAAAAACATTTACTGTCCAGATGAAAAGTGGTTGGAAGTGCAATATTCATTTTTACATCTCCATTATCTGAAATAAAAGTATAAAGTATGTTAATGTATGTTTCAAAATGTTTCTAGTCAGATACTAATTCACTGAAATAAAAGCTAGAAAATTCGTTTTTCTCCCTATTCTTCCAACTTATATATTGTTGTTTTTATATATGAGATTTCCTAGCTTTAATAGAAGGCTAAATAATTTCTATCACAAAAAAATCAATGATTTCCATAGATACTGATCATAATTAATGTATTTAATCCTAACAATATAATATTAAAATAGAAAACTTACAACAATGCCATGAAAATAATCTTCACAATGATAAATTCTTTACAATAAAATGAAGACCAATTGGACCCATAAATATTCCACTAAAATTTATTACTCACCAAGTCATTAGCATCAGGCTCATTTATTTCAGATTGAAGAGAAATGTTCTCCTCTTTTGTAAGTACATTTTGAGAGCTTTCAATAAATCCAAGTTCCTCTGCAAGTGAAGCAAAGTTCAATAGAAACACTTTTCTTAGGAGTAAGCAAAATAAAAACTAACCTGTTTTTTTTTATTACTACAAGAACTTTCATCTAAAATTCATCCATTTATAATGGTATCAAATTTTGGAGAAAACTTACTTGAAATGACCAAATCCCAAAAATCATTTTTCTGTAAAGTAAATATTTTTTCTTTGAAGTCCTTTAGCCAAGTGTCATACAATTGTTGGTTGTTTTCAATACACTTTTTCCTCAGAGCCTCCAAAGCATCCAAAGCTCTTCCATAATCCATGTCTGCAAAGGACTTCTTAACTAGATTATAAATCACGTCTTTGATTTCTTCACACACTAGAAAGTTAAAAGTTGGTTAATTTTTATTTAAAAATTATTTACAGATACTACTGAGACAGCCAGTAGAAAATTTATTTTAGATTATTTTTAAATCAACTGAATTAAGACCATTTTTGTTATGAGAAAAATAATTTTAGTAAATTTTAATAGCATAACCAGTGCTTAACTTGCAATTATTATTTAATCAACCATATTTAGTATCAATTAATAACTCTGGTTTTCAACCATGTAGTTAAAGGCTCTGGCCACAATGTTTCATTGGCAAACACTGTTGTCATGTTCTACACATTTGTTTAAGCAAATCTTCAAGTTTTCTGTTGTCGGAGGACAATGACAGAAAATCTCTTATATAAACTACAAGAAGTATACGACTTCTATGCTAATGCTCTGAATCATCATTGGATTATTTTAGCACTTGCTCTGTTTTAATATTTTACTTTTGATTTTAGTTATAATTCAGCAAATGAATCCACAAATTTGAAATATATTTTTCACTTAAAATACACAAACAGATTTACACAGTCAAATTTATAAGTTGACTAAATTAATCACAAATGGAAGTGGAACTTGAACAATCAGAAATGTTGTATTTACTATATTAAGTATATTTGATTGATAACATGTGATTTACAGTAATTCAAATGATATTCTTATGTATAAACAGTTCAGCAAGAATCAATATTTCTATGTTATGAATGAATCACTTCCGCTTAGATTACCGTATTTAATAACCAACTTAATGAAACATAAATTAACTTTACCTTTATCAAATTCTTCGCCTTTATTGAGTAAATATATGAAATCATCTTTTGGAGTGACGTACCCAACTTCACAAATACTATTTTTGCAAATATCTTTCGTTTTGAAGTCTAAAGTCACAACAGATTCGTCACTTTTGGATATTTCTGGAACTCTGAAATATTAAATACATGATTCTGTAATGCAAGGAGTAAATGTGGCAGTTTATATAAATGGCCTATGTCTTAAGAATTCCAATTAAAACAGAAAAAATTACTCAACTGTTTAAATATATCAGCTGCTCGTGTAGAGCGTTTAGGTTTCTTCCCTTCTTTTAATTCAAATACACTATTTAATTCTTCTATAGCTTTCATGAATTGTTTTTGGTTTTCAAATGGAGTCTTGAGAATAGTATTTATCTGCTCAGAGACGGGAGGTAATTCTTTGGTAGGATTCAAAGCTCGGTGTGATAAACACGTATAAAAATGATGATGATAAGGGTTAATAACTTTGTTTGGTTCATACGTATCAATCCCTTCATTATTATCTATTCTATAAAGTTAAAAATAATTAAATATAAATGAAATTAATACAAATATTTATATTAAAACTTAATAAGAATGTTTTTAAATAATTTAGATATTTATTCTGTGGGAGTAACATAAATGTGAAAAGTTACTATCCACATAAAATAAGAAAACAAAGCTTTGAAATATAAAATACCATTATTTTAAAGTTACTGATACCAATACTAACATTCATTCCTGTTACACTTTGACACACATGTCGTAATATTTTGTATGTCCATGTACAGAAATATTTTCTTACAGTTCTTACATTAAATCCACCAAATACCATAAGAAAGTGAGCTTATAACACAAAATTTATTTTGTTCAATGTGCATAAACATTAGTGTTGATATAAAAAATTTGGCATATTTATAAAGTCTTCTGTCTTACAGATGTAAAAACTTGTTCTAAAAAATATTTACTTTTATCTTCAGCTTCCCCTTTTAAATCCAATATGACTTTCAATGCACTAACAATTACAATCACATGCCAGCCCCAATTAAATTGCTTCTAACCTCCAAAGAAATGAACAATTTCCAAAATACCCATCATTCAAGCATCTCTCTTTCCTTTACATACCAATATTGCAATTATTTTTGACAATGTCATATCCTTACTAATATCATATATATATATATATATATATACACACACACACAACTTTTAAGTGACATGCAGTCATTATAGTAATTAATACTTTCTTAAATTCTAATTTTATTTTCTCTGTTGTTAATTTGGGTGAAAATATTCTCATACTTAAAAATGAATATTTGAGTAAAAAAAACTGTAGAAAAGGAGATCAGTAGAAATGCTATGAAAGGCAAGTAGTAAGCGTAATGGACATATAGAGTCCATTAAATTTTACAGTTTACAGACTAATACAATGATGAAGATGTGTGGAGGCAGGACAGCAAATAGTTCCACACAGCAGATAAAATTGGATAGTATCCATAAACTGTGGTGTTGACAATCGGAGACTGACCATGTGAGTGAGCGAACAATACAATTTGATATTCATTGGCAATTTTGTTATTTTATTGGTTGTAGCAGTCTTTCACTATATTGTTTCAAATCTATGGAACCCATATCACCCTGAGAGAAAGAATAGACTATTTTTTAATAGTAATTAATCATCTGAAAATTAAATTTAAGAATATAGTGTTTAATAATTAGCTATTAATATTTCTATAAAACGTAACCCAAAACGGAGTAAATTTTTATAAAAAAATAAAACACTACTTACGAAAGATCCATACAGTCTATCAATTTATCAATGGCATCCAATTGCTCTTTCCTTAACTTATTTATTTCTGACAACGAAGGGAAAATATACTCACGAACGTCTTCAGAAAATGGCAGTTCTACATATATCAAACACTGAAAATAAATATACTTTCAGAAAATGATTATCGATTTCTTTAGTTTGAATAATTCAGTAAAGTAGATGCATTCAACACATTATCAGTGCTTTATTTTATTTCATTTTAAGTTATTGAGTATCAATTACAATAAAAAGGTTTAGAAATTTGCTTTTACCAGAAACATAACTTAAAGAATACTTTTTAGTCTCTCTACCCTCTTCCTTCCCTTTCCACTTTTTCTCTTAGATCAGTTCTTAACATATTAATTTACTTTTAGTGGCAAAAAAACACGGAAAAACTATTAAAAAGAATAAATATATTTAATATAATTTTTTCATCGCATAAATAATTCTTCTAAGTCTGGAACATGAATTTCAATGACTTGCTCCATCATCTACACTGAAAGATATAATATAATGCATATTCCATTTGGTTCAAAGCCTCAGAATTATTTATACAATATCTACACCAAGAAAATCTGTCTTATTTATGGTGTGAATTATCGGGTAAATATAAGTCTGTGAAGTGATCTTCAGAAATAAAATCAGATCTTTAGCTGACCAGTAGTATACATACAAATTTTACATTAAGTTGAATATCTGCAAGAGCTTATTGGCAGGACTATCAGATGGGCATTCACTGACCGACCAAAAGATGTGGGTTTGATGCCAGTCTGTCACCATTTTTGTACATAATATATTATTGCTAACTAGGCAAGTGCTCGGCGTTGCCCGGGTATTTATTTAAATTAGCCTGGAGAAGGAATTAATTCAACACTAACCTCTAGGTAAACACTTCACTTAACCAGAATCAAAAGCGCTAGTGTTTGGAACATTTACCCATTTACATTCCCCACCCAGACCTATCCCTTAGGCATCTAACTTCAAATAAACCAGGATAATGACTGACAGTATTCGGGAATTCTCCTACTACATAAAATAAGTGTCTAAAAATAACAATGAATTAAAACAGTAAAAAAATACTTGCTAACTTAATAAAGTCTAAAACTACTTACAGAAACTTAAAGGAGTAAAGAAATACAATCTTTAACTAAATAGAGACCAAAAAATAGCTGGTACTCTAAGAAAATAAAAAAATACCTGGTAACTTAAGAGTGTCAAAACTACTCTGGGTAGCCTTTTGTCAATCATGTCCACCTCCATGTGGGACATAAAATTTCATTAACCACCATGAATTAAACTCGATGACTTCTATAATTCTCAGAATCAACACTAATACCAGTTTTTTTTGCTTTATTTGTTATATAACCCCCTTCCACCACCACCCATATGATATCCCTTGCCTTTTGCAATTTAAATTAGACACTTAAAAATTCTAGAATGACACTATCAAATAAAGTGCCACTGACAATGTTTTATTCGACGCTAATAGTAGCCCTTTAGTAACTATACTGAGTAACACAATTGTTTTTAAATACCACCTTCTTTCACTGCATTTTCCCACAGTGTTTGTTCATAGACTGTAAGTAAAGGTACCAATATTTTTGTTGAATTTGCTGCAAGAATTTAAAATTGTATGTGGAACACTCATACACACACACATATACATTTTTATTTATTATATGATAAAATTAAAACATATTTCAATATTACCTCACATCCCTCTCCAATTTTTGGATACAGCACACCAATATGCACAGCAGTGTTGCTATTATAAACCCTTCTGACAATAGCTACCATGTCCAGATTTGCCAGTGCTTGAACAATTGCTGAGAATGCCTCTCCTGCTTCCTAAAAGTAGCAGTTAGCTATTAAAATAAAATCCGAAAAAACATTTTTAACAATTATTTACAAATCTTGAATTAATGCTCTAACAACTAAATTAGAATTTCAATCTTACCAACTTATCTTTTTGTACAGTAATATAAAGAGCACCAGTTCCTAGCCAAATTTCTCTAGGAACTTTTTTTGACTCAGTAAATCCTAATACACTAAGGCATTTTCTTCCCGAGTTATAGCTCATCATTTCAACATCATTATCTGGAAGTAATATAATTAAAATAAAATTTAAAAATATACAATTTTTTTACAATATGTTACTAGATCTTGGCAATAGGCAAACACAATGTAATATATTATTTATGTTATTGATACTGTTATGTCACTAATTCGGTCAGAATTGTTCTTGACAGTGATATTGAATATAGTTGACTAACCTCATTGTGATGAGCCTTTCACTTATATTAAAGCTACAAAAAATGTTCTCAAATATTTTGATTTAAAGCTTCTGCTTTAAATTATGTATTCAATATATATTCAATAATTTTTTAAACTGAAACATAAATATGCATTGACAAAGTAACTTACCAGAAAAAGGTACAAGAGTTGAACCAAAATGATATCCCTTAGTAATATTTTGTTTTTCAACAGCTGACTGATCACCAGAAGTCTTGAAATATGCAGTTTCCTTAAGAACTATCGAGTTTTCGTCAAGTGATGAAGCTCGTTTCCATGTGGGCAATAGAACTTCCGCAACCTGTAGAAATAATTTAATTATTTTCAACAACAACTAATATTTATATCACTTCAACATGACCTTTATTTGATATGCTGAAAATAATCATACACTTAATAAAATTTATTAGAAATGATAAATACCTCATCCCATTGTTAATTAAATTCAAATTCAAAACATAGAGTGAAATAAATAAATTTGAGGGGAGTATGATACTGATGAAAAAATAATGAAAGTCAGTAGCCCCAGCTTATGATATACCATACTTTTTTAAAAAAGAGCAGAGTGTACCATGGTGATTTAAAATAATAGAACTATTGTACTCATATTAGTAAAACTTTACCATTCTGGTAGAAATAAATTTATATGAAAATATTGAAAAATTAATAAATTGATAGTCATCTGGTCATGATGCAAAACTGAATGGAAGAGAACTACCTTATGCTCAAGAATAAAAGTTAAGCAGAACAGTAACGTAACTTTTCTTAGAAAAATATAAATGAAATGTGCTAGGACTATAAAACATTCATTATTAAGAATATTGGCTGTAGTACAGTTAGGCCAGAAACAAGAATGAATGTATATATATATATATATATATTTATTGTAATAGTGAGAATGTGACATTGTCAAAAATATTGGTATGGAAAGGATAGAGAGATAGGTTGTGGCTTACCTGAAAGTGAAGTACGGTGTCGCCATGAGGAACTGAAGGTTGTTCTTCAAATTTTCGGAGGCTCTCAGCCTCCTTCTTCAGGAAGGAGTGTTACACCATTCCGTGCACCGGCCGGCTGCGGACTGTGGAGATTTGACCGCCGCACGGCCAGTAGCCCATAAACAATCAACACCCCCACCAAGCCACTAACTTTCTCTCTCAGGGGGAGGTTGTGGCATAGGAAAGGTTAGGATACAGATCATTCATTCAAAGCATCCCATGTATACGTGTATGCTTGAACATACATACAAATACACATGAACATGCACACACACACACACACACACACACACACACACACATGTATGCATACTTACACATACATGAGCATGCTCATACATACTCACATGGTCTCGTGAAAGAGGAGATGGTATGTAGGAAGGGCACTAATTACAGGATGTTGAGTCCAGGGCTTTGCCTGGACTGCAAGACATGTTGGAAAGATAGTTCCCATAGATGGAGTTCTGCTTCTGATGAATCGGGGGGTAGAGCTTTAAGGATGGTGAGTGTGAAGCATTGGTCGAAATTGTTTATGTTGTGGTTTTGGGCGTGAGCAGCTACTGGGAATTGGATTTTAGATAGTTTGACAGTGCTGCGGTGGTTGGCTATACGTTCAGGGAGGGGTCTTTTGGTTTGGCCTATATAGAAGGCAGGGCAGAGTCTGCAGTTAATTTGGTAGATGGTGTGGGAGGAGAGGCAGGTGATATTTTCTCTGATTTTGAAGGTTTTTGTCTGATTATGAAAGGTTGTGGTGGGCTGTAAGATAGGGCAAACATGGCATCTGCTCCTACCACAAGGTTTGCAACCCGGCAGGGGTGGGCGGGTGGTGGTGTGGGTTTTGCAAGGGTGTACAAGTAAATTTCGGAGGTTGGGTGGGCGTCTGAAGGCAACCCTTGGGCAGGTGGGGAGTATAGTGGGGAGGATGGTTTTACCATCAAACCAGTGGCACAGCTATGGGCACCCGGATGGCCCCCTCCTACGCCAACCTGTTCATGGGACGCCCACCCAACCTCCGAAATTTACTTGTACACCCTTGCAAAACCCACACCACCACCCGCCCACCCCTGCCGGGTTGCAAACCTTGTGGTAGGAGCAGATGCCATGTTTGCCCTATCTTACAGCCCACCACAACCTTTCATAATCAGACAAAAACCTTCAAAATCAGAGAAAATATCACCTGCCTCTCCTCCCACACCATCTACCAAATTAACTGCAGACTCTGCCCTGCCTTCTATATAGGCCAAACCAAAAGACCCCTCCCTGAACGTATAGCCAACCACCGCAGCACTGTCAAACTATCTAAAATCCAATTCCCAGTAGCTGCTCACGCCCAAAACCACAACATAAACAATTTCGACCAATGCTTCACACTCACCATCCTTAAAGCTCTACCCCCCGATTCATCAGAAGCAGAACTCCATCTATGGGAACTATCTTTCCAACATGTCTTGCAGTCCAGGCAAAGCCCTGGACTCAACATCCTGTAATTAGTGCCCTTCCTACATACCATCTCCTCTTTCACGAGACCATGTGAGTATGTATGAGCATGCTCATGTATGTGTAAGTATGCATACATGTGTGTGTGTGTGTGTGTGTGTGTGTGCATGTTCATGTGTATTTGTATGTATGTTCAAGCATACACGTATACATGGGATGCTTTGAATGAATGATCTGTATCCTAACCTTTCCTATGCCACAACCTCCCCCTGAGAGAGAAAGTTAGTGGCTTGGTGGGGGTGTTGATTGTTTATGGGCTACTGGCCGTGCGGCGGTCAAATCTCCACAGTCCGCCGGTGCACGGAATGGTGTAACACTCCTTCCTGAAGAAGGAGGCTGAGAGCCTCCGAAAATTTGAAGAACAACCTTCAGTTCCTCATGGCGACACCGTACTTCACTTTCAGGTAAGCCACAACCTATCTCTCTATCCTTTCCATACCAATATATATATATATATATATATATATATATATAAAAGTAAAGCTTATATATTTTAATAAACTACTAGGGTACAACATTACAAAATACTGTAGGTCAAAGTATACAGTTTATGACATGAGGATAGAGGATTTTAGAGGAAGAGAATCAAGGAGATTGGGTAATTAAAAAAGTTAAGAAACATATATTAATTGAGGTTGAGTGGATAGGTAATAGTGAAATGAAAGCAGTAGTTACAGGTGAGTTTTTCAGTAGTGTTGAAGACACCTATGACAGTGGAAGGATGTTGCCTGTTATCTGCAAGTTAATGAACCACATACAAACAATCAAAACAAGTCACTATTATGCCAGCCAAAGGAAGCAAAGAAAAGGGTAATTTCAGATTTACATGTGACCCTCTAACTTTTATAAAGATTAACACAAAAAACTAATGCATATATAGTGCATGCCCCAATATTTACTGAGAGAAGAAGAGAAAGGGAAGAGAGGAGGTAGGGTAACTCATACTTTTTGAAAGCATACTTCTGTGATTTTAATAATTGTATGATTGTAATTATATAATAAATATTGTTAATTTTTTCTTTAATTGCATTTCTTACATCCCACAATTAATTATAATATTCTCATCACCTTTTTAAATCCAGATACAGGAATCTTGATATCGGGTCCTATCTCCAACATAACATTCCATGGAGTAGGATTCACACTCTTTGTTCGAAAGTATAGAAGCTGTTGTACAGCATCGTCAAAGGTACAAATTAAACCATCAACCTAGTTCAAAGGAAAACAAATAATAATAATAATTAAATAATAAAATTGCAGCCTTTCAGTCAGAAAAAAATTAATATTCCAATTATAAACACAACGTTTTGTCTCATACTGGGACCTCTTATATCATTATAATTATAAAAAAATTAAGTTGACAAAAATTTCTAATGAGCAGATTGCCCACGTTGTGGCTGAAATTTTATAAAAATATTTTCTCTGATTAAATTAAATTTTATTATTTAATTTAAATATGAAGTCAGATAGTTATAATTGTTTAATAATAGTGATATTTATCTGATTTCAATATAATTATAAATGTATGATCACAGCTAAATTAGTCAGAAATCCTTTATTACAAAAATAACATAAAAATTAACACATTTTGCCTTCAATCTAGGACAGGTCTATGGTTTTAATCTAAAAGTCCAATTAAAAATTATATTTAAACAAGTGTTGACTAAACATTTTATTAGTATGAAAACATACAAAATTGACTTAACTTACAATTTACATACATTGTCAAATATTTTATATTTTTTTATAAGAATATATCATACATTTAATTTATTCATACCATTTTTCACATTTATATGAAAAGAATTGGATCTTAAATGCAGCATGTTGCTCATTGACCTTGAAAAAAACAGTCTAAAATTGTAATATTTTGCCAATCGAAATTATGATTACTCGTATATGTGTGTTTGGACACAACTGAATAATTTTGAATGCTGAACTTAAGATTGCATTTGTATTCTTTAATTCAGATTTTCAAAGATGTTTTGTTTGAACAACACAACAAGAATTAAAACCTAAAAAATTACATTATACCTATCCAAAACATATTTTGTTCTTTAATATCGTTGACTAGGTTTAAATTGTTGGAAGAATTATATTATTATTGTTATTTGTCACACAAACAGAAAACTGATACAAGTCACAAGCAAAGAATAGTAGGGGAAAAACAATTTTTATTTATTTTATCTGTCAGTTTACCTAAAAAATATTAATGGTAAAAAAATATCAACTCATTTACATAGCAGTTACATGTGACACTAAAATATATTTCACCAAGCCTCATAGCACTTATTACCACTATGTAGAGGTTACACATGCAAAAATAGATTCTGAGAAATGAAGACATTTGAAATATAATCTGTCATGTTTCACCAAACCAATATTATTGTTTTTAATTGTCTACTAACTTACTTCACCAACTAATTTTGAAAGAGTTATTTCTCCTTGTGTTTGAATTTCACTTTTTATAACTGATTTAGTAATATCTTTATCATCTTCATCATCACTTGGAATAACATCTGGGCCTCTACAAATAGAATGGAAAAAATGTAAAATTATATTAGTAGTTCAATCTGGTACAATAAATTAACAGATTAAGGAGTAAAATGGGAACAGTTCCAAGTATGCCATCAAAGGGCTACTACTTAATAAATGTATGTAGTCTTTAAAGAATGTCATACATAAATAAAGTTTAATAAGAAGCATACTTAATTAGACTAGTGTATTAGTGGATTGTTTGAATATACTAAAGAACAACTGTACTGAATACCAGTACTATCTAGAATAATTAGATTGTAAGTCATTTTCAGCAAACTTGACTATGCCTGTAAAAAAATTTTTTTGGACAATAAAATTTTATTATTACTAAAACATTAAGATACTACTAACTAATGTCTCTAACTTAATAGTAGAAAATACCCCGTTACAGTGAAATATAAAATATA
Source organism: Zhengitettix transpicula (assembly GCA_037074705.1). Taxonomy (NCBI): domain Eukaryota; kingdom Metazoa; phylum Arthropoda; class Insecta; order Orthoptera; family Tetrigidae; genus Zhengitettix; species Zhengitettix transpicula. The sequence continues at coordinate 19,076,430 of CM073594.1, read as the reverse complement.
TTACTACGTTACATAAATATTATTAATACATTATCCTGATGGTGGGAGTGAAAAAAATTAGAAACAATTTAAAATATAATTATTGTTCCATTTTTAATACTTACATAGCAATCATTGATATTTCCATAGCTTTCATATGTTCTATGATATTATCAACATGGTCATCAGCTGCTTCTGAAGCACAGTTTGTAAATAACACTATTGACTTTTTAGAGAAAGTCTTTTCTCTGAAAGAAGAGATATTAAGATTTAAAAAACTATTATTTTCATTTATATTATCCAGTCTTATTAGGTGCAGAGGGTGGAATGGATAGAGCAAAGGGAGTGAACAATCTATTAAGGGATAATTACAAAAATGTTAAGGATTTTAATTAAGTGATGAAGTCTCATTTGAGGTGGCTTACATAGGATGTTCCTTCTTTCTCTTCAAAAAAGAGGCTAACACCTTTGAAAGTTTGAAGAACTTCCTCTTGTCCTGAATGGCAATGCCAAGACTGGCTATATTTGTTAGGGCTGGGGAAAGGCACAGTAGCATTAGAATACAAAGCGACTGTACCTGGGTTCAATTCCCAGCCTGGCTGAATATTTTCAGTCTTTCCTGCTTCTTCTTTTCCTCTCTACACCTTGAAAATATGCTTCCTTTGAGCGTAATACTATGCCTAAAGCATATGCTTTCTTCAAACCATATTCCCAACCTTTATTCCATGTGTTTTTATATCATGATACAGCTTATTACAAACATTAATATAGGAATATTTTATACAGCAGTTACACAACAAAATAAAAGTAACAATTTGACAAACAGAAATTTATTTAATGAATGTGAAATATTGAATAAGAAAGATAGCCAATACAGACAACAAAAGTGATAATATAAATATCATACAACGTTTCTGGGATCATTGTCCGTTTCGTCAGGTGTGAAGAAGAGCCTAGAGTGACACAACTGCACTTGTCAGTTGATAAAACTCAAAAGGATGTGAAGTATTACTAATGCCACAGCTGTTAGTTTATTCAATTACATGGGTAATTAGAAAAGCAATTTTCAAAAATCAGTAAATGATTGTAAAGTGTGACTTGCATGCAGTGTTGGAGAAATTTTCGATGTGAACTCAAACTAGATAAATGAATGAGACAAAAAATCTATGGAGGAATGTAGAGAGTTGAGGTTTGTGGATTAATTAGTGTATGATAGATGCCAGAATAACAAAAGCAGTACTATTTGTTATAAATTGCTGGGTGAGAGGAGACATGTAAGGAATCAAAATATCTTTAGAAATAAATTTTACTGCGATCAAATTACATTTGAGATGTCAGAGGACCCAAAGGGATCGGGAATGTATGACACTATGAAGAGGCTAATAAAAAAAGGGAAAGCAAACTTACTGGCACATATACAGGAATATTAACATGTAATTGATGTAACAGAGGAATGTTTATAGGGTGTGTTGTGAAATTAGCTAACAATTTATTTAATTTAAGTGAGTGTTGACTAAGAATTATTTTCCTATAAAAATGATACAAAGTAGATTTAACTTACAATTTCCACACATTGCCAATTTCTACTATAAATATTAACTAAATACATCATCAGTGGGTCTACAACTCGTTTAGTCTTGACCTCCCGAAATATTAATGTATTATAAATGAATTTCCACAGAAATGTTGCATGTAATTACAAGTCTACCCCGGTTGGTATACCATGAAGAATTTATTAACAATCTAGTTTTTATAACTGTATTGTCAAGGGAACTTGTTTGCCCATTATAATGAATTGATCAATTAAGAACATAATAAACAGCGACAGGTATGTTAGCATATTTTATATTGAAAAATTATTAAATTTTATCAACGTTAAAAAATGTTAATATTATTTTTTAAAAAATTAAAGAATGAAAATTTACTGAAGTAATCTAGCAATAGAATGTAGTAATGTATACAACTAGCAAGCTTTAAATAGAAAGAATTTTTATACATCTTATTGGCATAGAGCTAACAACAAACATTCTATTTTTGATAAATGCATAAGTTAAAATGTAAAATTAAGATAAGTAATATAGAACAATTTTAAAGAATGGTTAGAACATTTTATTTAAGAAAATTTTATTCACCTGTCACTATCATTTTTTTAGATGATTAGTATTGTGTGAACACTGTGTATATATACTTGCTTGTTACATTAAACATAGACCATCTACAATATTATACAATAGTTTCTTTCTCATTAAAAGATTGGAGACTTTTGGCCACAACCTCTTGTTACATTTAATAAATATTATCTAGAATATTATAGAATTAAGTGTCTTGGCTGTTCAACAACGAATGGAGATTTTTTTACAGTGTTATTGGACTGTACAAGTAGAAAAAGGAGAGTAGATACAGACAAAAAACTGAAAATACTTCAAAGATAGGAAGTAGATTTAAGTTGGAATTATTATACTTACTCAGTTTCATCCTTCAAAATTTGCATAGCAAGAACAATGGCTTCTATCCAATCGCCATTAGATGAACTTTTTGGAATGTCTTTTTCAATGTAGTTAATTCTATCCCAGGAAGGAAAACCAATGGAAAAACCAATACTTATATTAGGGTAGTTTAAAGAATTGTCAGTATTATCACATCCTAATAATATTAAACCAATTTCATCCTTGGAATTAATAAATATCTGCAAATGAATATGCCATGTAAGGAAAAATGATCAAAATAGAGACAGTGAAGCAGAAATAGTAAATAATTACAAACCTTTCTTTGAAGAATTCGTGATATACATAATGTGGACAGTTGTAAAAATGTTGAACCATTGGTAACCACATAATCTGACACATTCTTCCCAACATCAAGTATTATAATAATAGCTTCCTAGATATAAACAAAAAATTAATAAGAAAAATAGCCAAATACAGAAAAAGAAGTGATGTTCCTTTCTGCAGGTGCTAAGAAAACTAAAAACACACAAGAGCCTATGAGTTCTGTCAACTGTACACCTGAAGAAAAGTTGTGTGGTATTTATATAATCATTTCTTTTGTCTGCATTTGGCTATTTTTCTTATTATTAATTTTCAAAACAGACGTAAATTTTTCATTTTTATAAACAAAAAATGTAAACATTTACATTAAGGAAATAATGAAATTGTGACACACTATAATGGTTGAATGGTTTTAAAGAAGAACATGAGAATGTTTTTATTTTTGTCATTTCTAACTAATAATAATAATGTTAAGACACACAAAGAAAATATTTTGATCCCTACTTGCAATTACATTCCTCGCCCAACTCTATTATTATTTATGTAGAATTCATGACTCACTTCACACCCTTAAAGTAATAAGAATTTTATTTTTATTTATTTATTTATATTTCTGGAACATGACAATACTGATTACAACCGATTGATTAAACAAACTATTTCATGACAGCAGAATAGACTGACGTGCTAAAGAGTTTTTTACGCAAGTGCTTACCTTATTCAAAGCCCTTGGTGGCATGATGAGAACTACTTACTAATAAAACAGAGAATAAATTGCGTTGATAATAATTCAATGCAAAATAATGACAAAAACATTACTTTGCAACAACTTCCATTATCTTTAGAAGTACCGCTGTGACAATAGAAATAAGATCAGGTATACCAACATGAAGTATTGTTATATTACAATTTTATTAAAATTTGTTTCTATATTATTAAATATTTTTGGAACCTACTAATTGAAGATCTTGACAACAAATTAATGCAGAAATTCAATACCATTGAGAATCATGATGATGCCCATATTTGGACGAAAAGTACCTCGGGACAGCCAAATGACCCGGTTTTTAATTTGCATCTGTGCAACATTTATATTTTAATGCTAATTTTTATAAATTGTTGGCTTAACCAAAATACGGCGTTTATTCGAGGTCAGTATGTAACGCAACTCGACCCCCCCCCCTATCCCTAAATGTGTTATCGGCCAGGTTGCATTGTTTGAAAATTCACTAAATTAAATTAATAATGTGGTACTTAATATAGTAATTTTCGAAATTAATAAATTAATTTTTATTTAAATTAAAAACTATTTGTTTCATTTTATTTATTTTTTTGCAAATCAATTTTTTTTAAGCGTGATGATGTTGGCGTTCCCATATTCATCTTCTTCGTATTCCGTAATTATTTTTTTAAAATCAATAATTACTATACTTACAATAATTACAAACATAAAATTATAATCAATCATTTTTTTATTCGTTCCATAAGTTCTCATATAAAGTCCCATAAACACAATTAAATGGCTTTCTATAATATGGAGAAAAAAAGTAGGTGTCTAATGCAGTTCCCAATATCCACGTGCATTTCTTGTTCTCATTTTAAAGATATGCATCTTAAATAAAACAACTGATAAATTTAAATACCTAAATAACGCACAGACAGCTTTCCCCGTGTAAATTATTAACTAATTTTTTCACGATTACGCACCAGGTCGTTCTCTACTGCTGTGTTCAGCCTGTGTGGCGCTGCGTCACGTGTGCGAGGTATATATAGTCGGACACGCTGCGATCTGATTGGCCGTTGAGGATCGCCTGACATTTACTACGCGACATGGAAAAGCATGTGCCCTTGACGCTGTGGTCAGGCGATCTTCAACGGCCAATCAGGTCGCAGCAGGTCCAAGACCATATATGGTCTCACATGACGCAGCGCCACACAGGATGGAGACAGCGGTAGATGAACAACGACCAGCAGAGACGTCAGCATCGAAAAATCTAAATCTGGTGCGTTACCGTTAACAATTTATTAAACATATAAATTGTTACATTAGCAGACGATATCAGCAGTCATAATATACCACATATGTCACATAATGTATCAATATTTAATTTAGAGATTAATTACACTGTGACCAAGAAGATGTCTTTCAAATCAGACTGAGCAAACGTTGAAAAATATTCAAAACAAACCTTTGTTCCACTCACACAGCCTGAAGATGTTACAAATATGTACAGAAACGTTTTTGTGTTGTTAATTAAAGATTTTATGATTCATAATTATTTTAAATTATAAAAATAGTCTGTTAATGGCCGTTAAGGATATTCATTATTAAAAAAAGACGTGAAAATAAAATATATGACTAATATTCCAGTGTGAAGAGTTGACAATTTGCAGAAGAACAAAATAAATTATTCCATTTAAAATAAATAAATAATATTTATACAGATCAAAACATCATACTTACACAGGTTTTAAAAAAAATATATGTCTGGTTCGACAGCTTATTTTTTTAAATATAAAAATGTTAACCATGAATGGATTATTATTTCCTAAACTCTGTAACTTCTATTACAATTTTGCTTCTAAGCTAAACTGGTTTCCCACTTGATTAATTTATATATTAATTTGGTTTTAAAATGAAAAAAAATTACATCTGATTGACGTAATAATAAATAAGAAAGATAGTCAATTCAGACATTAAACGGTAATATAAATACCACACAACAACGTTTCTGGGATCCTTGTTCCATTCGTCAGGTGCCTAGAGTGACTCAACTGCACGCGTCAGTTGACAAAACTCAAAAGCGACAAAAACTCAACGGCAAAGGGACAGCAGACAGTTCAACGAAACAATGAGTTACATAGTACCTCTTTGTACATTAATTACTGTGTGATCTTTGATTTAATGTGAATCATCTCTGACATGAGCCTGTAATTTTTGTTTTATTTAAGAACTGTTACTTTCTCATCTTCCATACAACAAAATTATTAAATAATTTTTGCTTTTCAGTTGGGTATTTTATTTCTGCCTGTCATCACTAATTCATATCAGAATTGCAGTCCTTTTAATTCTATATTATTAATTAATATATTATATTATATATAATTAATTTTATAATACCCTTTTTTGTCTCTATTGACTATCTTTCTTATTCATTAATTTGGTTTTATTAAGTCTCTGCTTTTATGAAAATCTGTATCATCTTCAGTATTTCAACTTATCTGTTTAATTAAGTTTTTATCCTGATGACATTTTATTCTTTTCCAATTGCGGGCCAAATAATTTTGAATATCCTACTATTCATAATTTTAAAATATATATATACCTCTTTCTGCATTCGAAAATAATCTCGGTTGTATTTATCTGACTGAAATATCGACTGTTTTAACATGTTTAAATATTTCTACCCTTGTCCACCTCTGCTTCTGGGGGTGGTAGACACATCTCACCCCGACAGTGTTTGTTTCCTGGTTGCAAAGAACACGTGTACGAAATTTGGTGAAACTTGCTCCACCGGTGTAGATTTGTATTCTCCACCCCAAACCCTAAGGGTGCTCTTTCCCCAAAGTGTAGAGGATGGAAATTATATTCACACATCGGTAGAAACACTATCAATATCAATGACCCCTAAAAATATTTATCTGACTGAAATATCGACTGTTTTAGCATGTTTACATATTTCCACCACCACCCCTAAAGTGCTCTTCTCTCACGCCGAAAGGGGTTGAAATTTTACAAACAACATTGGTAGATATATTACAAACGTCATTGACCCCAACAATTATTTATTCCACGCAAATATCGACCATTTCACCTGTTAGAAAAATTCTATCCCCGTGTAGCCCCGCCCCTGGGGGGTTAAATGGCGAATTGAATGTCATCATTAAATTCAGCTATATGCATAAAACTCTATTTGACTCAAATCTTGATTGTATTAGCGTTATTTTCGTGTAATATGCGTCCACCCCCAACCCTACTGGTGTAGATTTGTATAAGGAACATACAAACAAATATATATATACAAACACTCTGCTATATTTATAAGATTAAAACAATAAAATGTTAGCTTTTACCTGATCGTGGCAGCCACTTCTCTCTCACCCGTGCATTCTGACATCTATGGACATTTCTAAGGTTCCAGTTAACATTTCATTCTTCTTCTTTTAAAACTCATCTTGGCAGCACTGCAGTCTACTTGCTGTGACTTTTTTTTAACCAGAAAAGACAAAGGACAGAATCATTTCTAGCATTTTTTTTTGTCAACTGACGAGTGCAGTTGAGATGCTCTAGGCTCTTCTTGTCACCTGAAGAAAGGAACAAGGATCCCAGAAACATTGTGTGGTATTTATATTATCACTTATTTTGTCTGTATTTGGCTATCTTTCTTATTATCTTCGAAAATTCATCATGCTGTATTTGCACAAATATGCAAAAATATTAGCTGTAAGTGATGTAAATATAGATCTCTTCCAATAATGAATTTTTTTTATAAAACATATTGTCCCATCAAACAATTGTCAAAAATCCAAGCTCAAAAAACAAACATCTCAAAATTTTATACCCAACAGTAACTCTTTTTATGATTAGCATTACTTTAAACAAACCTGTATTGTATTAATTTTAGGATAGATTTCCAATAGAAAATTACATTTTCAAAACGAATTTTCCTTGTATGTTACAAGGAGTATAATGCAACCCAACATTATTTGTATTGTATTTAAAATTTTAATTTTAATCTTTTATTGCTGCTTGAAATTGAAAAACACTAATAAAAATTCAATTCAATGAAATAGGTAACATTTTCTTGGATGAATCACACTTTACTAATATGCTTGTAGTTATTACATCAGATGATGTTGCTGAAATATTTACAATATCTAACATAATTATTCACTTCAATCATAACAGAAAGTAATAAAACTGTAAACATGGAATTTGTCTTTACAATACCTTGGAAAGGCGTTAAGATAAAGTTATTGAAAAGAGACCAATAACCAATCTAATATAAAGGGCAAATTCAATGCTTTGTAATCTTCACAATTTTTATCGTAATATAATACTGTAAAAAACAGCATAAACTATTGTAAATTTAATTTTTTGTAGGTTATTTATGTATTTGATAACTATTTCTCAGCTCATAAAAACTTTGTAGCTTAAGCTTTCTTTGCCTAGGTGGAAATCCAAGAATTACTTATCTAGTAAATAGACTGGGAAACCTTCAATCATTGATTATTCATGTATTACTTAAAAGATTATTAAATACTATTTTTTATAAGTTATTCATGTATTACACACTCTATATGCTTATATTATGTATATATGATTAAATATGTAAATATCGTCAACCTACTATTATTCTTTTGGAAATACATAATGTAGAACTGATTTTGACTCTTTCTGTTTCAAAATCTTGTTTATCCAAAGAATCTGTGGGCAATGATTATTCTATTCTTATATTATAAAATGCTCTCACAATTTCAAAGTGAAAGAAAGACACAAGAAAAGTAGAAATATTTGGGAGGATTTTAAATAAGGAAACTGAGACATGTTAAGGAAATTGTGTTTCATATAAACTGAGTATATTACATCTAAGTACAAAATATTAACACATATTCAGCATAAAATGCACAAAAATATTAATGAACATGATAAGTCTTCAATGATATATGAATTATATACAGTATTTGCACAAAAATACACCCTAATGACAACCACAACTCTTCACAACCATGTTTTTATATTTATTCAAAGTAACAGATTCGTCAAGATAATAGAGAACATGTACATATCCCAGTTTAGTTGGAGCACAGCAAGGCTTAGGAACTTTCAAAGGATCCATCAAGTGAGCTAAGGTTTGAACTATTGCATGGTTTGTGGCATTCATGTGAGCATTTAGTGGAAAATTACATTCCCCTGTGCAGTACCAAGCATTGTAACCATCAGGAGCAATAATCCAGTCCTATAACAAAAGGTGCCAAATTATCAAATTTTGTACAGTTGGATAAAAAGTTGTTATGGTTTATATTCAACTTACATGCCATTCTAAGTCTCTGAAATTAACATACAAGTTTTGCAATTGACAGCTACGAGAAGGCCAATTTGGGTATGATTCTGCAGAGAGAAAAATAAATTAGTATAAACTTTACCAAGTATTTAAAATGAATATCAATACTTTTCAAATATCCTTTATATCAGTAATTAATGGTTTTGGCTGCTCAACTTCTTTCATTCTATTTTTCCAGTATGTCATCCATTTTTCTTTTCACATTTCAATAATGTAAGAATCCATTCATTTTAGGAATTTTGCTTTTTGTACATATAATCTGAGACCATGAACTGTAGAGTTTAATGATTGTCTGTGACATTTATCTAGAATCAACATTGTACTTTGGGAATTTGGGATGCCAATTCATGTATATGTCATTGTTCAAAATATAAAAATATTAAACTACTGGATAATTTTTTTTATATATATACCTGATATAAAAGTGTTGTGAGCGTAGCTGTATTGACTAGAGGAAATATCAGTTTTCCGTTTCCTCTGTGTGTCTCTTGCTGAGCGGGTGTGCACATTCCTGTTCCCGACTGCCTTCAGGAAAGCAACCATGAATGGCAGTCGGTCCTTCTCTCCTTTAGAGATAACAATACCAATGTCATCTGGGTGCATGTTGTGTCCTGTAAGTGAACATTTAAGTCAACTACGGTCAAGTGAGAGGGAGAGAGAGACTAATTTAATAGCTCTGAAATGATTCAGCAAATATATAACTTGAAGGACAGAACATTTAACAAATTGCTAGAAATTGTACATATAGACCATGCATGGAACTAAAATTCAGACAGAAATATCAAGACTAAGATATGTAAAATGAGGTGCCACAGAAGAATTCAGAAAATGAAATTTATGGGCAATGAGAGCATTGGTAAATAGCATATATATATATAATAAAAATAATTTTTAGGTAGCAAACATTTGCTACATAAAAATAAGTCAAACAGAAAAGCATCTTATCTACAGGAGAGACAGTTAGTGTCGCAGGTATCTTAAGTTTACAGAAATCAAATAGCTTATTATACAAAACAAAAAATAATGTGGATTAGTTGTTGAAAATGGTAAAAGAGTAGGGGCCAAATAGGATTTTTCGGATCTAGTTGTATATTTGAATTCATCATTATTCGTATTTTGAAAGAGAAAGGCTCTTAAAAGCAGAAGTTTGGCTTAAAAAGAATCTACAAGTATATTTGCTAGAAGCAAACAAAATGATTAGATAAATAATTAGCCAAATATACTTCTAATACAGACATTTTATATCTGCAAACAAAATAATACCCACTTAATATTATATTTGGTTTAATGGTGTGAATGAGTTATACTATTAATGGGACACAGTAAGGAAACAAAATGTGGGACTGTACAAGCCTCGATGAAATTCATCAAGAAAGGAAACTTTTTAGTCACATATTGGATTATCATGGAGGAAGAGATACTTAAAAACTGTAAGCACATGCTCGTTTAAAGTAACTTTGAACTAAGATTTAAGACTTTCCCGGTGTAATTGTTGGGTAAAAAGTTCTCGGTTTTAATCGCTGTTGGCACCCGTGTGAATACCGAGAACTTTTTATCCAAGTTTGAACTGTTTGGAAAGTCTAAGAAAAGAAGACGTATCATTTGAAAAATATTGATACAGAATTATGTTGAAAATTACTAAAACTAAAGAAAGTTTTGGTTGGAAAATTTTTTGAGATATTTAGCCTATGTGGGTGAAGGTATAGAGGATAGGAAGGCAGTAATCACAGTATATGTAAGGGCTGTTAAGACATTTGCAAATATAGATGAGGATAAATATTATAGCAAATCATTCGAAAGATCAATGACTAAATTTCTTATTAATATATATAGAATGTAATGCTATAAATTTGACAAAACTATTATCTGTTTTATATTAAGCTTGTCAATTAAGTTGAACCGTGCAGATCAACGCGTATATACCTGGGTGATCCGACAAATGTGCGATGATGTAAAGACCTTTGTTGTACTTGGGGAAGGCCACCCACGAAGCTAATGCTCCGCTCACGTTCAGTAGAAGCCAACCTTCCTGGTGCGTGGTTGAGTTGACACTGTCCAAGAACCTCAATTCATCCCTGGACAAACGAAAGTAACACATGAATTAAACTAACGGTTGAACCGTCAAACAATAGAATATAATTTGGTATTAAAATTTATTTTTGAAGCTTCTCTAATCTATATACTTTTTGACATATGCCAAATTATCGTATGTATTATTCAACAATGTTGTTTTATTACATTTATTCCTTATTCTTATCGAATGGTTGCCTACTCGGTCACTTTTGTTGTCTTGGATTCCACTGAATAATTTTATCGGTCCTGTGGCGGAAAACACAGAGGAAAATAAACTTCAGAACATGATTCTAAATACAATTACAGGAACGTAAATCTTAAGAGATCTCTTCATACAGAAGTTTTTGAAGAGCGGTTAAGATACCGGAGAATCTCGCTCAGGAGAATTTCAACACTTAAATAAACTATACATAAACTTAAGAAAACCTAACCTACTTAGATAATACAGCGGTGGAAGATGTGATAATTTTTTTTTTCTGGGAGTATGTCAACATAAAACATAACGAGAGCTAGTGAAATGGCCTGTGATACCCTCAAAAGGCATTCAGGCATTAAAATAATCTCATTCAGTTGCAGATAATTAGCATGAAGACATCGGACATTCTTGCGTTTTATCAATATTTTATTATATACAAGATTTATAAAACAACGCTAATGTATTGAAATCACATTGATCGAGTTGGTTGCACTTCAGAAATGTTTCTTGTTTATTCTGATAGCCTCTCTTTCCCTCGAAACTAGATTTTTGTAGAAAAAGTGTATTTGAAAAAAAAAAATACAGGATTATCGTTTGATACACTTGTCGACTCTTTTTCCACATAATCACCATCCCGTTCAATGCAAGTGGTGAGCTGTAGAGGCACAAGCTTCTTAATGCCCTCCTCGAAGAACTCTCCCGCCAGCTCCTTCCCCCCACTTCAGAACCACTTTTTGCACCTGCGCATCAGTTGGAAATTTAATTCCACCCATGCGTGCCTTCAGGGAGGTAAAAAGATGATAAGCTGAAGGCTCCAAGTCAGCGGAAAACGTGATATAATCATGAGTCTCTACATGAACACCCAATTTTGCTAGCTAGGAAGATGGATTAACCAGGATTGGTGCAGCAAAACACGCATAACAACAGGACAGAACTAATTTATTTGGACGAGGCTGTAAACAAAGTTGCAAACGTCGCTCGTGGTTAAAATAATTGAGTCAAGACGACGCCAAACTGCATTTCATTGCATTACGTTTCTTCCCCGGATTCAGATGTTTCAATAAAGTTACTGCTCTCGTAAAACGTCTATAAACCTTCCAACAACAGTTTACTCGTATATAACTGGTTTGGCATTCTAATCTTTTATGCTGATAACGGAATGAGGGTTACATTTAGCACATCAGTTGCTAAAATATATCAGCAGACAGGGCTTCTGCATATATTATTGCGTACAACATACAGATTCTTAATTTGTTTCTTTGGTTTTATTTTCGTTCGTTGAAGTATTTTTCATTTCAATTTGTGCTCTCGTAGGATTAAGTAAGGCAGTTATCTCACTGTACCGTGTAGGCTTCTGAATTGAGACAATTGTGCATCACCCACACGCTTTCATGTTCAGGCCTCATCCAAGACTATACAGACTTCAGTCAGGAACTAAACTTTTTATTACGTTTAAGGAACACAGCGTGTTGTAAGTCGCGAGTCCTAAGATGACGAATTTTGAATAATTTTATAACAATCTTTATTTGCATTTTCTTCAGTCTTGGTTCGGGCGTTTAAACATGAACAGTTGACGAGTAAATATATATACTGTAATGCCAATTAATTAACACATTAATTGTAAATTTGAAAATCTAAATTGTTAGAGAAATCCTTTGTGGCGGCGGTACAGAACACAGCAACAATGTTGCCAGGTATTGCTTCCTTTGTCGGAAGATGTATGCGCGCTCAAAATTGCGAGACGGTTGTGCAGTTGGCTGGAAGGTTTGGTCAAGTACAGGTCGTATTAAAATAGACCAGATATTCTTTTAAAAAGTAAAGTTAAGTAGAAGCAGTGGGGCAGTCAGACAAGACAGAAGTTGATCGAGTTGAAATAGACAAGACAATTTCAAATATTCAAAGGAAATTCGCAGAGAAATATCGAGGATTACCAACCAACAGAGTTGATTGGTCCATGAACATTTTGCTCAAGACGAAATATTCACTTGAGCAGAACTACGAAACCTGCTAAGCACAAGCAGTCTTGTGAACATAGCCGGGCAGGATTAGCAGAGGTCAACCGAGGGAGAGACGAAAAGGAGGATCATCCTGGTTCCTGAATTTTGATCTAAAAATATTAATTTTAGAATCTGTGAGTTTTTAGAAGCAGTGCAAAACCCCGTCATAGTGTTTTGCCAATTACAAGGTATCCTGGAATGCTGCCGTGAGTAACAATATAAAAACAACTAATTATGTAAACCTGAGTTAAAGACAGACGTCAGATTTCGTTCTCTTCTTTTGATTAAAATTTGTTAATTAGAATCCATCTTTTTAGTTTAATTTCGTTGACATGTAAATTTCGTCATCGTTAATTGACGAGTAAATCTTTTCTCTTTTAAAACGGAATTTGTGTTTAAGTTGAGAAATAAAAATGATTTGCCATTATCAAACCCAGTAGAGACCCTGAGATAAATATTTCTAAATTGTGTAATTGTGTTTAACTTATTGCTAATAAATATTTTGTTTGTAAAGTTAATTATATTTTCATTTAAAAAGACCATTCCTTTTTTGTATATTACAATACATTTTAAACCATCTCCAATAAATTGTTTTATTTGATATTTGAAACATTAAACAATGTGTAGCGACTAATATTGTACCGTTGCATTTATTTAGTACATAATACTTTATTATTACCTTCATTGTATAATTTTTCTTTTGAGACTGACTGACTACATGAGAGTACTTTAGGTGTTATCAACTCCAATTTAATAGCAAACAAAGGGATTTGAAATGGGAGATGCGGAAGGGAGAGCAAGGTAGTCAAGGGTTAATTAGGACCCCCCCCCCTCCTGTCTGATATTTAAGGATCCTACCCGGCATTCGTTCCAGGTCAAAGCCTAGAATACTGCAAGTAGGACGGGCACTTGGTACTTGTCCCACGCCATTCCAATGACGGGAGAGAGAGATTTGCTGTGGGGACGCACAGAATTCCTTTCTCCGTGCCTTGACCAGTAGAGGAGGCATCTGGCCGACTGTTCCAGTAGGAATAGGGGACATCTCTTACCGTATGTCCAAGGCCTGCGATCCCGGAACCTCTCAAAACTGACCAGAGAGAGTAGAAGGCATCCCCAAACGTAGCCCCCTCAAGCTCTCCGGAAAGATTCACCTGGGAGAGATAAAAAGCAGCTCCCACAGGCTTCCTGGACCCGAGCTACAAATATTTTTTTTTGAGTGACAGACTACATGAGGGTAATCCACGTGGTGGTAACTCCTCTTTAATAGCATAAGAAGGGATTTAATTTGTATTCATACGTAATTCCATTTTTTGTAGAATGACTATGGGAATTTGTCGAAAGCTATCCATCGATTAAAGAAAACATTTGATTGGAGACTGTTTTCATCTTCACTTGTAATCATTAACAGTTCAATTTGACCTAATGAGCAGACAACATTACTTTCGAATTCCGAAAAAATGGCCGGAGAAAACTGAGGTGAACTGTAAAAGCCATTTCAGATAAGGAGAGGAGATATAACCTATTACCCCATACGATACACAAAGAGGATGAGAGAATGATAATTTTCCAGATCTAATTTGCGTGGATTTGCATTCTTATTCTACTGACGGGGGAAGAAGATTAATCAAACTATGCAGCGGAAATATTATGGCACCTAGTAAAGGTCTAATAGAACATATTCTTTCTGTAAACGAACAAGTTTCTGAAACCAGTTATAACGTCATTGATCTGCGACTGGCGAAACCGGTTTTTTAGACAAACTTCAAGTGGCATATGCTGCACACGCATGGTCCAGTCAGAGAATATAAAGATACAGAAGAGGCGAGAACATATTTGAGTGAACGAAGAGATATTTATAAAAAATCAAAAAAAATCTTATTTTGGATTATAGATATACAAATTACAGCCCTATTTCAAACCAGAAAATGATAAATTTAAATGCTTTGGAGTGCGAAAGTAATTCTGTCAGATAAAAACCATACACACACACATATATATATATGTATTTGCAATATGTAATTTTTTCCCACAAAATCTATGAATGAGAAAGTCAAGAAATTCCTTTTTTGCTTTTGTTCTCAAAATCAAAAGCGAGTTTCGGAAAGTTGTGTATTAGTTTAAAGCAATTTGTATAAATTTTCAAAGCAAAACCCTGACTACAGAAAATATCATTAAAATATTTATCGTAGAATTTGGGAACATGGGTGGTGTGGAAAGAGGCCTCAGGTTTCCACAAGGTACAATAGCCATTACCACGCGACGTATCCACGACCAATAGATTGGGCGTCGGAACGTAGCGTGTCAATGACTATTTTTCACCCTGTGGAAACCCGAGTACTCTTTCTACGGTAATTACACAGGGAAAGCCTTCGATCTTTGATTACTTGGTGTTACTTATATTTGTGAAAGGACCTATTAATGCAAAACATTGTTTGGCGCGAAAAATAAAAATGCAGAGACAGCTCTATCTCCTGACCTGGGCTGAACCTAGTAGGTCCATCTCTAAGGCTGGCGGCCTCACGTGCCTGTGCTGTGAACTCATGATCGTTTCTCCTTGAAGACGTACCGATTTGTTCACTTTTCGAAAGGTCAGTCTTATATTCATTCCCCGCATTACAACGTCAAATTCTTATTCCCTCTCCATCTATTCTGTCACTGTTAACTCACTTGATTTCAAATAACTATATTATAAATTAATTCAACCCTTGTAATTAAATAAATTATTTTAAGAGACAGACTACTTGAGTGTGATTCACAATGTGGC
The DNA here is from genome assembly GCA_037074705.1 of Zhengitettix transpicula. Taxonomy (NCBI): domain Eukaryota; kingdom Metazoa; phylum Arthropoda; class Insecta; order Orthoptera; family Tetrigidae; genus Zhengitettix; species Zhengitettix transpicula. The sequence continues at coordinate 19,060,588 of CM073594.1, read as the reverse complement.
AACTTCTCTATAATAGTGTAACATAGGAACGAATAGAAAAGGGGGGGCGGGACGAAGAAGGGAAATTATGGTGCCCTCGGGTTACCTGAGGTTCCCCGGGCTATAGTTTAAAGATCCCACACGTAATGCAGACAAGCCCTAAAGAAAGCTGTATCAAGCATGTCGGGCTCTCGGCACTTGTCCCACGAGGTTTGGAGGCAGCTGGCAGTCTGCACCAATGGCCGCGACCCCGGAGAAAAATTGATCTAGACAGTTTTTATTGGTGTTTTGTTATTTAGGGCTCTAGTGGGCGACTCGAGCAATTCTCGCTATCCAAAGTGAATTTAATTAATAAGAAATATAACCAATCTATATATATAAAAATGAATTGCTGTTCGTTAGTCTCACTAAAACTCGAGAACGGCTGAACGGATTTATCTTATCTTAGTCTTGAAATGTTCGTGGAGGTCTAGGGAAGGTTTAAAAGGCGAGAAAAAATCGAATAATTTCCGGGAAAACCCTAAAAACAGCCCTTTTCTATTTCCCATACAAACGTTTTCTAAATAAAATACAAATCTACACCGGTGGAGCAATTTTCACCAAATTTCGTACACGTGTTCTTTGCGACCAGGAAACAAACACTGTCGGGGTGAGACGCGTCTTCCACCCCCATAAGCGGGGGTGGAAATATTTAAACATACTAAAACAGCCGATATTTGAGTCGGATAAATATTTTTAGGGGTCAGAGATATTGATAGTGTTTCTACCAATGTTATCTGAATACAATTTTCATCCCCTACGCCCTGTGAAAAGGACACCCTTCGGGTTTGGGGTGGAGATGCTTTACAGTAAAATAACGCGAATACAACCGAGATTGGGGTCAAATCAAAGGTTATGGAAGTCACTGTGTTTAGTTACGACATTCAAATTGGCATTTACACCCCTCAGATGCAGGGGTAGCCGGGGTGCAAATTTTGGAACATGCAAACACGGCAAATATTTGCGTTGAATAAATATTTTTCAGAGTTAATTATAATGATTGGGGTTCGAGTAGCGTTACATAAAAATTGCGCAAAAGCAGCCGAAATTGGAGTCAGATCGGGGGTTATAGATAAATGACATCTCGGGCAACGCCGGGCACCCAGCTAGTACAGATATAAATATCACACAACGTTTCTGGGATCCTTAACCCAGTGCGGTTGTGTTTCTCTAAGCTCTTCTTAGCACCTGTCGAAAGGATCCCAGACACGTTGTGTGGTATTTATATTACGTTTTTTTTTGTTTGAATTGGCTGTCTTTATTATTCAAAGAGAATTTTACTGATGTTAGATCTCAGCAACACAGGGATGTGAACGGTGCCATTGGGTTGACCTTAGTTCGCTTTGCTAGTACCATGTTGGGCAATGGGGGTATATTTCAGAAAACTTGTAATTTTCATGGCCGCGACTGTACATATTAATTAAATCAATACAATTTTACGCAGAAGCATAAATATTCCAGTTATACCTGTCTATTTCTAACCCAGTCAAAAATGATATTGTTGTTGTTTATAAACGTAATTCTTACGCTTGTAGCTTTCGGAAAATCTTATCTTAAGTTAGACTGAACATGTCATTACGATTCGTTCCCATGTATGTGGAGGCCAAACTCCCTAGTTCCTCATTTACCTCACACAGACAACGGATTTCCCAACAAAAATTATCGATCGAAGGAACAATACACGGTCACATTAAAATGATTATTTTATTTCATTATATTCTACGATAATTGAAGCATATGTTTCATCCGAGTGTTACCCGGTTATTTCGGTGTCAGAAAACGCCTAGACTTACCCGAAGCCGTCCAGCTGGTAGACATTGACGACGAAACTTCGCGCGGGGGCGCTGTTGTTGGCCACGTGGAAGAGTCTCAGTTCTGCCCCCAGAATAGTTTCTTCCAGAGGGACCTCTGACACGTCGAACCATAGCCTCTTGCCTCTCTGGTGCCTCAGTGCACCCACGCGGTGGTCCGACACTGGAAACAAGGGAGGACAAAATCAGCATCACTCGGGACTTTTCCCTTTAAATTTGAAACGTTCAGGCCCAAACCTGATGTAAATCAGGATCTGAGACATAAATTTGTAGTAGTTTCCACCAAGAGGGCTTATAATTAATTAAAAGAAAACTAAATATATGATGGTTACAAAGAAAGAATCTAGTACAAATAATATTAAATTAAATGATTATACCTTTGGACGAGTACAGGATTTCACATATTTAGGCTCCAAACTTAGCACTGGAAATAATGTGGGAAGTGAAATAAAACAACGTAACATCAATGGTAACAGAACCTACTACATGTATGGAAAATTAATGAAATCCAAGTTGTTAAATAGGGAATTGAAGTTAAAAATTTACAAAACACTTGAAAGACCTGTAGTGATGTACGGTTGTGAAACGTGGACCCTTAATAATAATGATAAGCACTTACTCAGAATATTGGAACGCAAGATACTGAGAAGGATATACGGACCTGTATCTACGAATGGAGAATTAGAACAAACAAAGAACTAGAGCAGCTCATGAATAACGAGGACATTGTTAGGGTTATCAAGAGCAGAAGGTTGGCCTGGATGGATAAAAGCAGAACACCTAGACGGATTATGGACTGGAAGCCAATTGGGAGGAGGAAAAGGCGGAGGCCCCGGACAAGATGGGTAGATGACATGGAGAAGGATATACAAACCATGAAAGTAAGAGGATGGCGGAGACTGACACAGGAGAGGGCGGAATGGAAGAAAATTGTTAATAAGGCCAAAACTCACATTGGGTTATAGTGACAATAAAAGAAGAAGAAGAAGTAGTTTCCACCATTGAAGTATCTATGCAATTGTAAAAAGTTTCCTACTTGGAAAGGGAAGGATTTTTTCGCTTCCTTTCTCATTGTTGAAACTCTCCACCTGGCGGAGGACGGAAGAATTTTTTTTTTTAAAAAAAATGATTTAGAATATTAGCAATTAGAACTAAAATCAACGTGTTCTATAAGTTAAATTTATGACATCCGATGATGTTATCCCGCATCGTGCCTTTTTCTTATTTTGTAGTTAGAGTCAGACGCTAATTCATTCAGGTGCACGTGTAGTCGCAGGAAGTGTTTGGAACTTCTGTTGGTACATTCCTCTTCAACAGCTGGTATTTGGGAAATTACCGTTATGGCATTTGCAAGAATTCGTAAGGTTTTGGAATGAAAACGAATGATGTTGACAGGAGCAGCCCCGAGTTCAATCATATAAGCCCAAATTAGAAAAGTAGTCAAGGGATAAACACGATTGTCTCCCCAGTATCCAGTACATTGGTAAAGACGTTTACCGCATTCCTTCCGTTTCTTAAGTATGTGTTGTTTACAACTCAGTTTCTGGTCCAAATGAAAGCCTAAATAACGAGCAAAGTGTGATTGTCTGATTTCTATGTTGTTTATGGACAGCGCTGGACAATCAGAGCGATTTAGGGGGAAATTGACACGATTTCTTTTCGCATCGTTGACTTTGATACGCCCCTCAACGAGTCATACCTCTAGGAGGATTTAACGGTTTTAAAGGTTGGTGAAGGCCGTGTGTCTATCAGTATGACACGAAAGGGCCGTATCAGGAGCAAAAGTACCTATATATTATATACGTGTGAGCTATGACCGCTTTATAATAAGGGATCCAGCACGCTTCCCTGGGGTACACCGGACATGAGAGTCATATTGTACGTGTTTCAACTGGAAAAAAATCTGATATGACTTGATGGTGTTTTAATCTTGTATAAGAGGCTCTCAAGCCAAACATTGTGAAAGACCTCTTATACATGTATAAAAACTGTTAAGGTAGGCCTTGATTTGAAGGGCCGTGGAGATAATATTAACCTCTGGATGGCAGTGTTGTATGACGGACTGATACTTTCTGAATCCAAATTCGAAAATCAGTTCCATTTAATCTAGTAAATAGAAGTTTCTCTAATAATTTGGAAATTTGACGGTAGGATGTAGCCCTTTAGTCGGGTTTACCAGGTTTTAATATCAGATTTATCTGTACAAATTGTAATGGTGTAATATTTGATACGTAATACGGAGTTCTTAGAAAGATTATACCCCTTTAGAAAAAAAATAGAAAATAATTTTAAAAATGTGCCTGAATAAATCAACATGAAAATTTAATTTTAACAAATTGTTGAACTGAAAATAATTCAGCTACTTTCTGAAACCTCTAATTACTGTTAATTTATGAAAACAAAGAGGTAAATTCATGATGCCTAAAATTGCTTAAAATTTTATATATATATACTTGTATCAAAACTTCAAATTTAAGGGGAAGTAATCAGAAAGATAGCCAAATACAGACACAGACGTGATAATATAAATACCACACAACGTTTCTGGATACCTTGTACCTTTCTTCAGGTGTAAAAAATATGTAAGAGCCGAGAGAGAGACAACTGCAAAAAAAAAACCCCTAGTCAGTTGACAAAACTCGATGGGTCAATCATGAAATTTGAATAGGAGTTATAGAAGTTGATATCAAGTTTAGTTTTCCTAGAGCTATATATGTGTGTGTGTGTGTGTGATTTATGTAAAAACGACAAATGAATAATTCGCTAAATTATACCCGTCTGTGTAAAATGTCTTGCAGATTATCTTTTGATAAAAGATCTTCATTCTTTATAAGTATCAGATTATTTCATTTATGAGACTATATGAAATATATTGTATATTTTATTGCTACAACTGTGGAAAGCAATTACTATTTCTGATTTCACCAACACTTATACTTTAAATATGAGAATTATGATACAACAATTCAAAGCTGGAACACTAAAATTACCTATGTATATTCCGACACACATCTCAAGAGTTTTTCTGGCTTCAATATACGTGGGAAGTAAGAGAACTAACAATATTCGTGGAAATGTTTGGACACCCCTGACCCGAACCTATTTATGGTTACTTTCTTACCTGAGAAGGGCAGGATGTAACTAATGCGAAGGAACAAGAAAAAAAGGGCTCTGTCTTTTACAATGACTTTCAGAGTCGTGAGTGGCTTACACGTTTCTGCGGAAGTGACAAATACCAGCCAGCCCACCCACAGTCTCCTCATTGCTACAATTATTTACGAGAAGTTGTAGAAAGAGAAAAGATCAGCAAAGGACGGAGAAGGGAATTAGAACGAGCACATAATCAGTTTCCACGAGTATTTGAGTGTGAAACAATAGCTGACGAAATTCGGGTATTTTGTCAGCTCTTGAAAGATTTTCAGAAACTTATTATTGACAGATTTGTGGATGAATATAATAAATTATTATTGTTTAATTTAAAACTACGAATCTCCAACCGATATTCGAATTTTTTAAAAGGCCGTCATTTTGTAAAACCGAGGCAACCATGACTCACCTGAAACCCTAAAAATCCAAGGGGTTACGCTTCCGTTCCAGCCCTGAAGTTACCCATCGCAATTACTTCTAAAGATTTGTTTAGCATGTTAGGCATATGTTAACTGCAGTTATCGGTACACGAATAGGAACCCTAATACTACAATTGACGTAATTTTGTACTCACTGAACAGGTGCTGTGTTCACCTTCGTGCGATTGGCTTGATGCAGACAATATTTGGGAAAATTCCTTCCCGATCATATTTAAATGTTTCCTTTATATTTAAAAAACGAATTAATATATGTTCTAAATTGCTGCTCCATTAATCCTTTGAATGAATAAATATTTACTTCTGACTCTAAAAAAAAAGGAGAAGATTTCACCGCCGATCTTCCTGTATCCTGCACCACTGCTCATTGAACTTATTCGTCCTCTTTTCCAAGTCAGCTGCCTGATTCCTTATCAGTCAACATTTTATATCTTTTCTGGGTGGGACCTACTCGTCTCAATTTTGTTGATGTGTACAAGGCATTTACTACAGATTTAATATTTTTAATTAACTGCAGTATTTCGTATAAATTCTTCTCAATTATGAAGAACGTTACGTTGGCTTTATTCATTTTGATACCCTCAGTAAAGTGTAAGAAATTACTTGGTAACATTTTTTTTCTACATCCTGTACTCAAACTATACTTCATTTCAAAAATATCAATGAAGACATGTTTTTAATATCCTTTCACGTTATGCGGAAGAATTAACAATATGGTTACTAGTTCTGACGAAGCCTATCTCCGCTATGTAAAATACATTCTGAAAGTGAGACATTTACTCTACTAAAAGGGGAAATAACAGCACCAACATTCATATATACATATTTCCTTTTTTTAGAAATTAAAATATAAAACGTCAGTGTTAAACGTAAAAGAAGTAGATAAATAAGTAGTCGAATAACAGACAAAATAAGCACTTATTTTGGTCTGTTATTTGGATATTTTTTAAATTTTTTTTAGGGCAACAGGCTACATGAGGGTAATCCACGTTGGGCAACTCCCCTTTAATAGCATAGGAAGGGATTTGAAAGTTGGGATGCGGAAGGCTAGAGGAAGGTAGCCAAGGGTTAACTAGGGCCCCCGAGCTATATTTTAAGGATCCTACCCGGCATTCGCCTAAAGAAATACAGGGAAAACCCTAGAAAAACCTGCATCAGGTAGGTCGGGCATTGGGTACTTGTCCCACGCCTTCCGATAGCGGGAGAGGAGTTTGCTATGGGAACGCAGCATTCCCTTCTCCGTGCCTCGACCAGTTTAGGTGGCAGCTGGCCGACTATTCCAATGGGAATAGCGGACAACTCTTACCGTAAGCCCAAGGTCTGTGACCCCGGAACATACACCTCACAGAACAGGCCGAGGGGCCTCGGCTTGTGGGAACCTTAGTTCAAAAACGGAAAGGAAAAGGCATCCCCAAAGGTAGCCCCTTCGTATCTCTCCTACAAGGTTCTGCCTGCGAGAGAACATCTCTCGCAGGCTATCTCGTCATTTGGCTATTTATTTATGTGGTTCTTTTACTTTTTTTCTTTCCCATTGACGCTGCAGCATTGATGGCAGACTGTCATCTTCCATGACACATCGCGGATTTTTTTTCTTTTTGAGTGGCACGTGGTCAGTGTTGCGATTATCCTTCAAACATAACCGCAGTTTTCCCGACCATGACGAGAAAAAACAATAATATATACAATAGTGTCCAATCTAAGGTATGACATTAAATATCTAGAAAATTTTATATCGTACGAAAACGTGTCGTACATGAAAAATTAATAATGGCTTTTTTCTTAAGGGTAACAGGCTACATGAGGGTAATCCACATGGTGGCAACTCCCCTTTAATAGCATAGGAAGGAATTTTAAAGGGGGGGATGCGGAAGGGTAGAGGAAGGTAGCCAAGGTGTTAACTAGGGGCCCCCGGGCTATAGTTCAAGGATCCTACCCGGCAATTCGCCTAAAAATAATGCACGGAAAACCCTAAAAAAACCTGCATCAGGCAGGTCGGGCATTGGGTACTTGTCCCACGCCCGTCCGGTAGTGGGAGAAGAGTTTGTGAAGTTGCTTTACGTTTTATGTAGAAATTACTTGACAGCAGGTAAATCTCGTAATGTATTAAATTGTATGCGGATAACGGGTAGGTCTATATAATATATGGTTTAATTTTGTGATTTTCTAGAATACTTCTATTTTTTATTTTTAGATGCATCAACAACTTGGTCTTTAGCGACTTTATAAGCCAAAAGATTCTCTGTTTATGAAAAGCTGGCATGAAATGAATTTTTTTTTTGTCGAAAAATAAGGATTGTAATTAGAGTTTAAACCGTCCAGCTTATAGAACACCAGTCTTTCTCTAAGACTAATTTTTGTAGAAGTTAATATATTAAGTAGGCCCTTGACACACGAAGAACGCTCCCGCTGACTCATTTTATAGGGGGGGGGGGTCGAGGAAAATTTTGAATTCTTTAACGTGAACCCGCATTTTTATACCAATTTAAATTATATGTCAAATTATATCAAGTTTTTAATCTAAACGGCAGTTGTATTGGTTTAATTGTATCTAATTAACTCATTACTAATTGATTAACTTTGTGGAAAACAATTATCTCGTAAGATAAATCAGTTACTTCCACAGCGGCTGAAGATGATCGGAAAAGAATGTTTTTCCAATGTTGAATCATATTTTAACGAAAAATGTGGATGTTTCTTTGTAACGCTAAACTCGTTCTACAACGATTCCAAATAATATTTTGAACATTATTAATATTTTCAATTTTAAAACTATCCGAACATTGTCACAAAACCCAAAAATACTCCGGTTTGATGTTCTTCTCCGAGAAGAGAGAAGTTTGGCAAAAGTTTTATATGTGCAAATTTCCTACTGTGTATAAAAGGGGCAGTAGTACGTTAAACACGAGAATCATTACAATATTATTACATTTTATTCAGTAACAGTAACTGCAGTGTTTATAAAATTAATAAAAACGTCCTACTGCACCAATGTTGTATTCATGATGGTCAAAATAAGGACACGACAAGTCATTGACACGTTTTCCTTTTAACACTTGACCTGCTTTCTATCAGCATTTATATCTGCAAAAACCCACATTATAAATTCAAAATTTCAAACCTCAAAACTATTCGATATTGTAGAAGGCAAATAATCTAATCAACATTCACGAAGTTGCGATTTACGTCAGTTTGCTTTATTCCCCGATATAATCTGGGTGTCAGAAGGAAAGGGGATATTTCTTTACGAAAGTTTAGCTTGAAAGCTTTTTTTTCCCGTTCTAGTAGAATGAATAAACTGTCAACACAAATTAAATATGCCGGAATTTCGGTTATAATAATCAAAATGCGTCGTTTGGAGCATTTTATCTTAATTACCGAGGCTTAGAGTGAGGATTATTGTGATGATGCTGGTTGTAATCTTTGATAGAACCGTATCGGATAAACGGTTTTTCTTATTTGTATTTATACTTTCTAAGGTTACATAGTTTTCCGAAAACGTACTTGAATGACTATGGATAACAGCATTTTGTACGTGTATTAATAACACCTGAAGAGAGACATTATGCGTGCACGTATGAATTTCAAGATGGAGGACAGCGTTTGCTGTAGTGAATTTTCGTAATCGTTACATGTGGAACCGCGTATACCATTGATGAACATTACTGTTGCATTTTAAGAAGCTTTGTACGTGTAGTTACGAAGTAGCAAGTGAATACGAGCAGAGGAAACGAGAAATCTTTGGATTCCGCAGGTGGAACATCGTAGCAACGAGTTGGTTGAAATTATCTTTGGTTAGGCCGATCAAGGCAAACTACTTTTCAAGTTTTGGTGGGGGAGAAGAGAAACATTTGCGGTGCTGGAAGTTTCTATTCTGAGCGAGTCTTTTACACACGGCGTGATGCAATCTCTGGGATATGCTGCATCTACTGCGCACGCTGTTCAACACGCGACCTTGGCTCAGCTGTGAGTAAAGAAATAAGAAGAGAAAAAAAAAAGAATAAATAATGTACTTGGCAGCACGCCTTCTAGTGGAATTCCAACCTCACGTACTTCGTTTCTACACCAAATCCAGACGGTGACGAGGCTTCTCCAGAGACAAAGTCAGAATTACAGCCTCCCATGTCACACCAACAATTTCTTTTTTTTAAAAAAAAAATGAGCGAAATTTAATACCCGGGCCATCTCTTCCAAGACATACTCTGTTGCATTCCTTTATTCGTACAGCAGCCATTTCAAAAAGATTCCCCCCCCCCCCTCCCTTGTCGGACAGATAGGTAAAATATTGCTGTAACAAGACACGTAGAGAGACCGGAAAATATAACATGTAAAAAGGACAGAAACAAGATAAAACTCAATGTTTGTGACAGATAAAAAATGAAAAATGGAGAAATAGCACAGTAAGTGCAGTAATAATTAAAAGATAATGTCAGTAAGTAGGTGAGTTCTTAAAGAAATGTGGTTAGTGAGGGATGAATTGCTAGAGGTGAGCGTTACAGTGATGAAGCGACGTTTGGAAAATTCAGTTCACAGAGACAAGCCATTAATCATTGCACTTCCACTCTGATTGTATAAAATAATTGTATGAATTGTATGAAAATAACAGTCAGAGCCAAATCGAACTATCCAAACTTCTTATCAAAATTAATATAAGATCCATCTTTCTCGAAGTACTATTCTTCACCCCCAACCTTCTTCATTTCATTTCTCCTAACACTTCTCTGTTGTAAAATCCAAACACATTGTTTAGCTAAAATTTTGGGTTCTTCCACTAGATTTCAAGTTTAATGAACATTAAAAAAAAATATTTTGTTGTTTCTTTGCTTGATTTGGAGTGATAGGTTTATTCACAGCTGAACCGAATAGGCCCATATCTGTAAAGGTCCCACACACGTCAAATGTCTGCATACTGCCCTCATCTTGACACTATTGTCTCGATCTGCTGTCGCCACAACCGTCAGACGAAATTCTGCAGACCGGACCTGCGCAGACCGTCCGACGACTTCGGATTTTTTGTTGAGGCATGACCTAGGAAGGTCGGGTCTCACGTAAGTGCAACGATTAAGGGTTTGTCTCTGTGACCTGAATTTTCCAAACGTCGCTTTATCACTGTCACGTTCACCGCTAGCAATTCATTTAAATCCTCACTAACCACAGTTCACTTACTTATTCACATTATCTTTTAATTGTACTGTGCTATTTTGCCATTTTTCATTTTTATCTGTCACAAACGTTGAGTTTTATCTTGTTTCTGTCCCTTTCACATGTTATATTTTCCGGTCTCTACTTGTCTTGTTACAGCACAATTTTACCTTCCTGACCGACAAGAGGAATTTTTTTTTTGAAATGGTAGCTGAGCGAACCTTTAAAAAACAGAATATAGGAAATAATAATAAAAAAAAATGATTAAAGTTAAATGTTCCTGTATTTACAAGACCCCCGTAAAATACTACTTCAACCGGAATATCATGTTAAATGTTGCAAATAGTTAAGAATTCATTCATGAGGCTTCCTGCCATTTAATAGATTTCATATCGGCTTTTTCTTATCAGTTATGACCCCTATGACGCTCTGTTTTCAACAACAATTTAACATTTGCTTCCATTTACCACACAACTTCCTCATTGAAAATATTTCGCATTGGTTAGTCTTAAGAATCATATTTAAAGGCGGTGGACTAGAAATAATCGGAGAATGTATTTTTGGTCAGGTGTACGGTACGAGTTCTTCAAAAGATAAATATCCGGTGAATTATAATTGAAATATATACATAATAAAAGTGATCACCTTAAAAAGGAGTGTTACATATAGTTTATCTGACGGAAATGCGATTACAGTGCGACGAAAGAAGAAAAACTAGGGGAAAAGAATTAGTTTTTAAAATAGCCAAATCTCTCAACGATTGACGTTCTAAAAAAGGGAAATCTTGGTCATTTATTAATTAAAGAGTCTGAATCCAATTAATTTTTATTTTAGCGTTATAGATAATTATATAAATTTATTTAACGAAATATCAGTAGTTAATCGTCTGACTTGTAATAAAACTTCTCGTTATGGTCAATTCTTTTTTCTACTAGATACATATCGTTAAAGGTGGGGATCAAACCGAATTTTGGAACTAATCTTGTACATGTACTACACGTAGGAATTTAAGCCGCTGAAATTTCTGATCTATTCCTATAATAAAGAGAAACATTTGATCCATATACTAGTGCCAACTGTCCATGAATCTATTGAATTCTTACCCTCCATCTTTAATAATAAGTTAGCCTTTCTTTCTACATGTTAGAATTTTTTCTAAAAAAAAAATAGCCACAACATCTGGAATGCTACATACGTGTATGATAATTATAAGTCTATTGCGTCTGACTTGGGAAAGTTGTAATGCAACACTTGACATAAATGGAAATAATGCACGGAATCGGTAAGAAAAAAAAACCACAGGCAATGGACGATAGATGGAACGTACAAGAGTTGCAGAAAAAGAACGTAGAGGTTTTAATAAAAAAATAAAAGAACACACGATGACAAACTCCGAATAATCATACTCCAAGGTCGATCACATCACTGATAAATTAAAGCGCTTTTTAGAAATTAAGGTCACGGTTAACGTGCAACCTGAAGCTATAACAACCTTTGTGGTAGCCAAGGAAGAAGCAGACACAGAGGAAGTAACGTATTAATTAATATTTTTGTTGGAATAAGGACGATATCACCAGTGAGGCGTCCGTAGAAGAGTAGGACGAGGACACGTCAATATTGATCGCAGTAAGTAGATGAACCGTAACTCTTTTTGGAAGAGGAAATCAACGGAGCATCATTGAGCCCTGGAAGAGAGAGGCTGAAAGGAAATATTGCCTGTTGAATGTACTGGAGTGTTCATGGCAAAGAGGAATAGGCAGCCAACAAGGCAACAAAAATGAAGTAAAAACGACAAGAATAAAGTAGCATTCTGTGGATTGTCGAAGAGGGTATAAAAATTGCGTGTGGGAAGAATTACCGTCTTAAAATGTCAGTGATCACAGTAAGTAGATGATACTTCCTGCGTCACCTGATTTCAAATTCCCAGAAAGTTACGTTTCAGAAGTCGACACGAAAATAAATCAATGAAATCTGAAATTGGTTCCATGAATCTCCAGCATCTAATTTCTTTGTAATGCAGGGCTGTATCCCATCTCCAATAACTATTTAGAGTTTCTTATCCTTATCAAGATCTCTGGAAACGGTGCCATCAACTCACTTGTGAGAACAGCATAATAATTACCTAATAATATGATAAAATTCGAGTTGTTGTATAAGTAAGACAAACGTGATAAATCTCGATGAATCTATCACTCGTATAGCCGCAATCGCGAACGATGGCGGGTGGCGCAGGAAACGCCGCGGGAAATAAACACGTTCACCTCAAAGATCTAACGCGGTCAAGCTCTCGGCGCCAACGAATTCTTTGGTTTGCACACGGGGAGGTGGTAGAACTCGCGAAGGACATTAAACTGAGTCGTAAGCCTACCTTTCACGCACTGTTGCTGTGGATTAATTAAGCAGGTCTAGTTTTATTTTTGTAAACTTTAGTCTCAGCCGTTCTGACCCGTCTAAAATTACATTCTCAACGCAAAGGCCTGAAAATCAGTGCATGATTTTTGATCGATAATCACATTATTATTAAAACATTGAAAACCAGATTTATCTTGACTATTGTCAATATTGAAATGGAATGGTTCCGGCACTTCGCCTAGAAGATGACGAGAGAGATTTTAGACGTCGAAACGTCGCGTTTAAATATCCTACACCCGAGTGAAAACCGAGAACTGTTTATCGGACAATTACATCGGTAAATACTTCAATCTTTAACATTGTCAATACTTGACACGTGCGAAGTGTAATTCCTCTCGTATATAGCTCGATACGATTATAGAATTATCACGTATCTATACCAGGAAACTCTTATCTAGTGTTGTCTCTCATGTTGTAAAAACATGCTTGACATTGCCCAATAGGTAGTTACAGACAGTACTAACACTTACACCCACTGAGAGATGAAGCGAATCATTTTCGTCAACCGTATTCCCGATTTCTACCTGCCTCAGACAGGAAAAGGGGGACACACACCGTCCGACTCCTGAGAATTCCTGATAAAAACATGCCAGAGTTCCGTAAAAATAACGGTTCCCATTCTAAATTTTTTAAATATTTACCACTAAAACTGGACCCACAATTCCTCGTGAAAATGCCAAATTTTAACCCTCAGCTTTAAACAGTGATTTTTTTTTTAAAAAAAGAAACTATTACTGGTATTTTGTTCTGTCATTAAATCAACATATTAAAAAATTAATCGTCTTTAATTGATTATTAAAATATCCAACATAATTAATTATTAAAACCGTAAATTAAATATCTTTATGCAGCATTACAGCCTTCCTAATTCTTCAGTATTTCTACAATACATCCATTCTCGAGAGCCGCAATCAGATAAATAATCTGGTGCTACGTGCCATCGCTAGTTTAAATCAACTAATGGCTGTTAGACAGGATGGGATAAATATTTTTTTAACAGTTCTGTGTAGAACTAGAACCTGACGAAGATATTGAATACTGGGATGGTCAGGCACAAGTCATTGTGAAAGTTCACTTTCCTCTTCCTCTCTTTCGTATCTTAAGCCAGGCTGTATAATATGGTAGAAAATCAGTTAAAGCAACAACCTCCAGAAAATTAAAAATAGAATCCCCTCTTCCTCACGGGACCTATAATGGAAAATGCACGAAACGTATTAACAAAAATTCTCTACCTATGTTGCCTCATATTTGGCAATAACATGATTCATATTTTTATTAGGGAGCGAAAGGTCTAGCTGGAAATGCCCCTAAATGTCGACGTCTATTTCTGGCAACGGCGATATGTAAGTAATCTCAGTTGTTGGTGTTTGTTCCTCGATTGTAAGTAATATGTGTATAAAGTTTGGTAGAAATTGGTCTATAGATTTAAGATTGTAAAGTTATATGGTTAATGGCCTAATTAAACCCCTCATTCAAACCAGTCTCCGTTTCTTACTCATTACTTTTATGTAACGGCCTTTCACCTACATCCTCCCACAACCCCCACAGTGGGTTCAACTACAACTTAACTGACACAGCGAATGACAGAATTAAACTCATTGACATCTATAACCCTGGACTAGACACCAATCTCGTTTGTTTCGCGTTTTTTTTATGTAACTCCACTCCACCCCGACCATTATTGGTGCTTTAAGGGGTTGAAATTCTACACTAAAAACATCTGGATAGGAAACTATTAATCATATAGACCCCGGTCGTTTTAGCATGTTTTTTTTTAATTTCAACCCCGTTCACCCCCTTGGGAGTTTCCTAACGCTTCGAAAACCCGACAGAAACCTTCGCGGGGGTGCGCACACCTCAACAAAGTTTCGTCGCAATCGGATGAATGGTTTAGGAACGTATAGGGGATACACAGACACACACACACTCAGACAGACATTCATTTATATATATATATATATGTATTGGGGTGATTAAAGGGAAAAATAATTCATTAATAAACAAAAATTTTGGACTTGGATTGTTGGCGGCCTAAACACACGGAGTTGTGAACAAGAATATGTGGGGATTATAGCTGCTTGCTGTGTATTGTCAAAATTCATTTTTACGAGACGCGCAGAGCTCCAGGTTGTGGGGAGCGACGCTCCAGAGTGTGTAGTAAGAGACGGTAGAGAAAAGACAAAATTTCAGAAAGTGTGTTTTTGAGAGGCAGCGGAGAAAGACTCAGAAAGTGTATGGTAGGAGACGGCGGAGAAAGGACAGAAATTCATAAAGTGTGTGGCTGTATGTAGTTTAACAGCTCTAATATTCAAAAACGGTCTACGTTTTCCAGTCTGTGAGCAAATAATTACGACGATACTACGCCGACTGTTCTTTCCCTGTTGCAGAATAATTCCACATACGTTACGAATTAGACATTTCTTCAATTATTGGGAGGCAGGTTATTGAATCCAGCAAATAACCAAACGTTGAGTATGGTAGTAAGATTTTTGATAGAGAGAACAGAGAAATAAGTGTTGTATGCAATCTCAGAAAACAGTTAGTATTGCTTATAAAATTCAGTGTATAATGGCCTGTATATAAAGTGTTGATAATTGTGTGTGTGAACGAGCCCATTTCTTGGTACAACAAGGCTTTAAGGTAAAAACTGCATAATTTATTATCTGTAAACCCGCCAGTAAATGATATATTATCGTCAGAATTCCGAGTTCAGATTTTAAATTTCATATCTCTTATTTTGTACATTTTTTTATATTATATTGATTGATGAAATTAACTTTGTAAATTTAATTGTTTAATATAATTATTCTTTATTGAAGGCCCGGTGGGTAGCCCTGGGATATGGCCGTGGTATATTGTCAAGTATTAATATGTAATGTAATTTCAGATTTGCTTTAATAAATTAATTTGTTTGTATACTTTAAATCTTGATTTCTTTGTAATTAAAACATCCGATCATTTTAAAGTAAAATTATTACAAAAATTAGCACCTCAACGTGAAGCATTGTTTTTTTTTTATTAAATAGTATTTTAAATAAAATCATTATAATATGTATTTAATTACTTATATAGAATCAGTGGCGAATCTTATTTCTTCATAAAAGGGCTAATAGAGAATAAACTGGTTGGTAGCTCCAAGATGAGCACCTACTCAGAAAATCGCCAGCAAAAACGATTGATATAAATAAGTGGAAATAATTGGGAAATGGGCGTGACCCAGAAACACGATAAACGTCGGGTTGCCCAATGATCCCATTGTCCTACGGAATTTGATTTGGCAACAGGGACTCAAGTACCGTGGCATCAAAATGATTGGAATTTCGGTGAGATGGGATGCGATCGATACTCAATAAAAAATAATAATCATGTAACATTAGGCAACGAAGCTATAAATGTCCCGTCAGAGAAACCAGAGTGTTAATAAGTAGTCAGGAAAACAAGTGTTTTGACCGGCAAATAATTAATCATGGAGTGAAGCTTAGATATTGGTTTCGACCATTACGATGAAATTGATCATGTCCATCAAAGACCTCTCATATTAATTATCATACGAATGTCTGTAAAATCTAGGAGAATGGAACAATTTTAAAAATAAAGAATAGTGTATCGCAAAAAAATTAACTAAGCGATACACGAATATATCAGAACCTGCATCAGTTCCCACACGTACAGCAACAATTAATTATAAGTATGTGGAGCCGATTTGGTCCCTGTATAAAACCAGTCGAGTAGCTTCAGGACGATCTCCCACGATTATGAACAATTAAAGGTGCATGATAAAGTTTTAATATAAAAAAATAACATTACAAATATTAATAGGCGAATGAGTTCCAACTCGTCCGTGTATCAAACAACGAGGCGATTTCTCAGCGGAATCAATTATGATCAATCAGGAGACGGAACGTGTGGAATGTGTCACAGACTTCGTCCTATAGTTGATGACGAAAAAAAACCTATTATTTCAATTAATAGAATCTGAAACCAACCCGAAACAAAATATTGACTCAAAATGACTTCAAACCGAGGAGAGAGAAAAAAAGGAAATAAAGCAGAAAATAATATTATTGCGAAGTTGAACAAGATGTAAAAAGAGAAGTTATGTGTGTATATATATTCCATTTTTGAATGCTACAAAACGGTTCTACATCTGTTATGGCACTAGCATTTTAAGATGTCAACGTCCGTAATCATGAAAATGGGAATAATAAGGTAAAAGACGAAATAATACCGTAATACCAATATTAATTTAACAAGAATTTTATTATTTCAATCAAAGAAAAAATTTTCATTAAAAGTAGCGAAAATATTGTCAAAAATTAAAAAATGGCAAATTTTATTAAACGACGCAAAGTGATAAAGTAATACACGTTCTGGTATTATTGGCACACTATTAATTTATTATTACACGAAAAGTGTCAATACGAAAAATGAAAGAAGATCAATTTAATTATCTCTGTTAGGATTTATGACATAATGAAATCTTGGTGACTATTTATTTGACTGTGTCAACAACAGTAAAGGCATTTTAGACTTTAACAATTTCACGTTGAATAATAAATAATATTTACATAAAGTGTTGATAGCAAATTAGCAGACAAGTGAAGACAACCTATATAATAAAAAAGGATGTATATTTGTATGTATGTATGTATGTATTTACGTTGTTCTTTATACAAATTTTATCGCGTGGACAGAATGCAACAAAAATTGGTACACATATTCTTCAAAATACGAGAAACGGTACTGTGAGGGTGAGAAACACCTAGCATACATGTGGAAAGAATTATAATTAAAAACCGTCATCATTAAATATTAAATTACTGCGCGCCAAGAGACAATGACGTCACGCGAGAGAGATACGTTACTACGCAACGAACAAAGGAAATATCTCCTTTATCAGGAATGAAATAAAGCAGAAATATTTTCTGCAGCAATACTCCATCGAATGGTAATAAAGAAGAATACGAATTACTTTACCATCCTTGCGGAAAATGTAAGTTAATTTTCGCGCTGTATTAGTTGTGAGTCTAGCTAACAATTTCATCAATGTAATATTTCGTAATGTATGAAGACTGAGTGACGATTATATCCTGAAAAACTCGAGGAATATATTTAAGTATTCAATTAAATACATTTTCGAGTTTTTATAAATAAGTACACGAGCAACGCCGGGCACCCTGCTAGTTTTACAAATAAAATAATGTGATGAATAAGGAAGATAGCCAATACAGACAAAAAAGGGGTAATATAAATACCACACAACGTTTCTGGGATCCTTGTCCCTTTCGTCAGGTGCTGAGAAGAGCCGAGAACCTGGAGAAACACAACTGCACACTTTTCAGTGCTGTCAACTGACCAGTGCAGTTGTGTCGCTCTAGGCTCTCGGCTCTTCTTAGCACCTGACGAAAGAGGCAACGATCCCAGAAACGTTGTGTGGTATTTTTTTTTGTCTACATTGCCTATCTTTGTTATTCATTATTTTCAATCAGACCTAATTTGTTTCATTTTAAAATAATGTAAATTAGTTAATAAGAAAGTTTTCTCTAAAGTTCCATTTAAGATTACTTGCTCGTTTTTCGGAGTTGGTGGAATGTGCATAAGACATGTAAATGTGACAGTTCCAAACTTTATGGAAATACGACACTAAATTACTTTCCACAGCCAGCAATCGTAACGCTATATGATTTTTCATAAATTTATTTCCCACGGGAAAATTTAATCTGAGTCAGTGGAGACTTAAAAATGTTTCAACTATTGACAAAATTCAATGAACTACTTAAAGCAGCCCTCATCTTAGATTTGCGGACGGGAAAGGCAAAACAAATGCGCCAAAAGTAAAATTACCGAAGATGACAGAATAGGACATTTCTTGAGAATAGGGAAACTGTGAATTAGATTTGTGGAAGTGGTTTACGAAACTGCAAGGATGTGGCGAAGGATTATGTAGAAGTAAGGAAGCACGAAAACGAAAGAATAGTTTTTGAAATGTGCGGTAGAGGAGTGTTGAGGATTAAAACGACTGTCAATGCGGAAGTTTTAGAAAATATTTCCGAGGTAAAGAACATTCTGGTACAATTAGTGAGGCGTCAGCAGCAGCAGTGGCTTGAAGAAACAGTGGGTGGTAAATGGAGCATCGAAATAATGTTGCTAGTGTTTATATAATTTGCAGTTTGAGGTGTTAAGTAACGATACAATAAGTGAGGCGCAATCAGTACTTGAAGAAACAATGGGCGATAAATATAATATCGGAAAAGGTTATTAGTGGTTATATAATTTGTTAGTACGGCGATAAGCTGCACTCATGAAGCGATATTTCCCTCAGGCCTGTCGGGATCTGTATATTTTTAACATCCTGAAAAATATTTACAAATTGCGGTAAAAAACGGTGACACAAAAAGAAGGAAAAACTTGGGATATTTGTTTATTGTCGAACGAATCTTCCAAAGTAAACCCCGTAGGCTTCAACATTAATATTGTAATAAGAAACTGAGTAATTCGAAGTCTGTGAAACGTAACTTAAAAAGAGTCCCGGAAAAAAAAATGGAAGTGTTTATGAACCACTTCCATCAACTTAATTTCCTCGAATTTGTTTTTTCTTCATTCGTTAATCTATTTACTGAAGTTTTCCCGTATAATTCTTTCCATTTATTCAGCATAATCTGACAGATTTCAATACTCCGTGACTTGTGCTAACCACAACTTAAAGCGTTTACTTGAAGAAATATTCCTCAACTAATTACAGCATTTCTTCTCATCTTTGCTTGTTTCCAAAATGAGGAAAACGTTAAGATTCGTTTTAAATTGTTTGTAATGAATGTCAGTAAATTCATAAGACTTGTCCTGGAAAAGACGGAAAGCCTCCGCGAGCTGTGGCAGCGAGAGTGTTGCTACCGACAACCTGCCAAATAGTGTGACACGTCATTGCGACTGCACTGTAACGATACCAAAGCAGTCGTAACTCTACGTTCCGTGTGTCAAGACTTGATTAAGAGGCGCTTTTAGGTTATCACAGAACAAGCAGCTGTTTAAAAGCAAAAGAGGTTATCGAACGCCAGTATCCAGCTTTAATAACTTTGTGTAGAAAAGTGGTTCATCCAACAACAAGAAAAACAGAGTTTAGTTCGTAAATATCAAACGTATCACAGTTTTACTTTTCCTTAAAATGTAAATTTCTACTAATGTGAATTTCTGGAACGAATGACCAAAGTTTGAGCACACGTCAGACAAAAGCCTGCACACGCTCTGCGCACACTGGGTCTTGGGATACTCTTGTCTCAATCTTCTGACCCGGTGTACGCATATCGTAGCATGAGACTTACAAGATCACGACTGACGTTTGTCTCATGTCAGACTAAGAGTCTCAAGACCTGGTCTACACAGACCCAAGAATGGGTTTTCGATTCACACAAAAGTCTGAATGGACTCTTGCGCTAGATCGTCTATAAAAACCTCACAGACTTTTGTGCGTGGGGCTCCTAAGGAAGGCTTCATCAGAAATAAGGATTCGAACTGCAAACTATAGAGAAAGTGACTTAATATCATCGAAAACATGGCAGAATCAACCCTCATGCAGAACGTCAAGACCAATGTATTCTCACCCTTCTAAGACTGCCTGTATCTGTAGTCGGAAATAGTCAAGCAGTTGAAAAAGCCACCGTTATCACGACTAGGACTGAGCCCGATGAGGTCGGAATTTAGTCGGAGTTCCCAAGGGATTCTCAGGATGGCGGAAAATTAATCTGCTTGAACGAAATTGTGAGGCAAATATGAGCACAGGAGACGTTAAAAAAATAATGAGACCACCGAAAGCGTGACTACCTTGTGATACAGATAGGAATCACCTCCGTGAGAACTTTAGTGTTCGTGATTTCAGCATAATAGTTGCATTCAATATATATATACTCAACTCACAGCAGAGAATCGAAAACATTTCTCCTACAGAGAGTTTTAATATCGGACACGTTAGTTATTAACGACCAGTTTAGACAAGATATGGATACAGATCGGTCTGTTCTTTAAAAAGAACATATTTTATTCCTTGTTGACAATGAGGCAGTAAGCATGAACTCTGCTTCGGCGCGGTTACTGATTTACCACTCTTTAATCTAGAGAATTGTATACAGGACGAAATTCAGGAAAAAGTTGGGGGCTGAGAAGTGGTGGTATTTAAATAAGACGAAATTTGGGAAAGGAAGGATCTCTGCTCGACTTTGCTCAAATTCCGAAACCTTACAAAAAAAACCCTGATCAAGGCCTATCTCGACTTGGCGCCAAAATAAATCCGAAATAATCGTTTAGTATTAGTAACTTGTCACTATAATTTCTATATTTATAAAAATAAAAAAAGATATATTTTGAATAGTTTCAAACAATATCTTTGTAAACTTTAATTATAATTACCCGGAGCAGCTTCAAACCAGAATACGTGATGGCTTGATGTAATTAAAAGCTTAAATGTCTTTGAAATTTGGTCGGTTTATTACGTGTTTATGTAATACATCAGACGTAAATACCAATGAATTACGAGTTAATATTTTTTTCGGGTGTTCCATGTATCATTAGGAGATGTGTGGGGGAATTCGAGAAAGAGGACGCCAATTAAGTGATAGTGAGAACTGGGCCAAGTGATATAGGTGAGAGAGGAATGTGTGATGGACCGAAGTTAGAAACAATAAAAAAAAATGGAGTTCTCAACGTCTGTAGATTCTCTTCCCTCATGAAGAAGAGTTTATTTACTGCTTGAAACATGGAGCTATCACTCGCTTTTCTCTGGACTAGACTCGTCTAATTCTCATTCCTTTTGCTGTATCAACTTCGACTCAATACTCACATTCTGTACTCCATCGCGTACATATTCTCCACTTCATGCAATGGAACTCGCGAAAACCATCTCCAGAACTCGAAAACTTAGTTAAAAAAATCAGCGAACCCCACTTTGGGACATAACCATTAGTTGTTATCTGTTATAAACAAGATTAATAACGTCATATGTAAACCGCTATTAATTGAAATGTCACAAAGTTATTAAATATGCAGATGGTAAATAAGTTATTTCTATATCAGTGAAGTTTACAAAAACTGTCTTAAACTCATGTTAAGAAAAACGCAACGTAAAACTAGAAATTTGGGGGTGGGAGGGTGGACAACGAAAAATTATATGCTCGGGGACATTTACACTTTTGTTATGGTTTACTTCTCTCTTTAATTTAGCTATAGAATCTTAATCAACTGTATCAATGTAGCTCTTTCGAGCGGGATCCCCCCGAGTCTGGGGGGGGGGGGCTTCACAGTTTGTTTCTAAGTGCTGGTTACTGATCCTGTCAACGAAGTTTACGATATGCCATAAAATGCAAGATGGATAATAAAGGTCCGGGTGAGAGTTCCGGTACTTACCGTAGCCGGCGAAGCTCATGATGGCGTCGCTGGTGTCGATGGCCCTGAGATCGTTGCCGCTGAGGTTGAATTCCGAGGATCGCGTAGTGCGCGTCCCTGAGGGCTCCAGCAACGACTTGTAAACATCGAGCATGAACTTGGGCGCGGAACTGGCGAGGAAGGCGCTCTTCGGAGGCACGGAGCGTGGCCGACTAGGAAGCCCCAGCAGGTGCAGGATCTCGTGCTCCACCTCGCGCTTTTCCTGGCGCGACAGCACCCTCTGGATGACGGTCTGGTCCACGCCGTTGTCCACGTACAGCCCCGACAGCGAGGCGCGGGCCGCGACGGCCACGAGGCTCAGCAGCATCAGCCGCAGCATGGTCTGGTCCTGAGCGCGGTCTCTCGCCCACTGGAACCGGCCGTCTGGAAAGCAGCCGAAGGAGGGGTCGCAGCTAGGCTTCGGCTACAGCTCGACATGCTCACGCTGAGCCCGGCGTGTGTCCCTTCAACGACGTCCCGATCAGATGACGCATTACTACGTCTCCGGTCGTAACCAGTGGAGAGTATCCGCACAGCCACGCAAATCCTCTCCACGGATGGTTTCCGGGCATCGAACGCAGCAGCAGCAGTAGATCACGCAATCCAAAGTCGGGATTCACTTCACCTGCAATTTACACGCCAAAATTTTCTGTTCAGCTCAGCAGTTAAGTTAAAGATCCTCTTTCATGATCAAAAATAAATACACAACTTTATTTTGTTTCCGGATAAAATTAAATTAGAAAATTTACAACATTAGATTTAACCAAATCTCAGTTTTTCAGTGACTTCCGGTCCACCTACTATCACTTCCGTCAGATGTCAAATATATTTTAATCTGAGAATATAAAAACGACTCTTAGTTTAAAATTAACGAACTGACAATGCAGTAGCCAAAATTAGGTAATGACACATAATGTTTCTGCTTAACTTGATGCTTTCGTCGGGTGTTGTAAATAGTAAGAGCTTTCTGAATGACATACTTTTAGATAAAGTTCTCGGGTCTCAACCCGGGCCAATTGTTGGCGGATGTTGCCGTCGAAACGTCGTTATTCAACGAACAACTGGCCCGGGTTGAGACCCGAGAATTTTATCTAGAACAGATTCACATACTTTTAATTTAATATCTTTGCTCTCGTGTTGTGTCGCAGAAAGCTCTTCCTATAAGTTAGTTAAAAACCTTTTGTTAACCAGTAGTCAAATAGAAAGTCACTATTTTTATTCCACAATTGTCAGTATAACATCAAAAGCAGCTTTCGTTCCTTACATCGCCTCGTGAAAACAACTACGAGTCTCGGACCTCAGCCTCCTTTTAATGTTATACTGACAATTTTTTTTGAATAAAAACAGTGATTATTCTGATACGACGACTATTTAATAAAAGGTTTATAACTAAGCAATACAATATAACTGTCTCTTCGACGTTTTGATACTCTTACTATTTTCAAACACCTGATGAAATCAGTAAGATTTGTAGACGTTGGTATTTATTCACCTAATTTCGTCTGTTGGCTTCTTCATTATCTGTTTGTTAATTACACAGTTCCTCTACATTTGGTAACGTTAATTATGATAGTTCACAGCCTCCTAAAGCAATAAAGACTTATCAGACCTTGACATACATTAACAACCTCACGCCTATAATTATAAAAATTCTCAAGGAAAACTTTAGCGGCGAATATTAATTGCGTAGGATATTCTTAATAACATAAAAAATATAATACTAATATTAGACAGTAAAGATATAGTTTGTTACATAAACGGAAAAAATTTGTAATAAAATTTAAAACAGATAACATAATTTAAAATCGCAATGCAAAACCTATCACGGCTCTTCAACACACGTTAAGGATAAAAATCATGTGATCGATTTTTACAGTATTGGAAGAACCGCCATTTCAAAAGCAAAAATATCCTGAATTTCAGAATATAAAAACCTCTGAATTCGTTTAAAACAACAAAATGATAATGAAGTTGCCACTAAACAGACCAAATTAAGTGATAAAATAAATACCACACAACGTTTCTGCAAACAATGTTGTTTTCATCGGGTGTTGAAGAGCTTTCTGAATGAACTAACTTCCATAGGAATAAAATCATTGCTGAGATTTTTGGAATTGTGCGTAGAGTACTTCTGTGTTGTTCAGAAAACTCTTACTATTTTCAACACCCGAAGAAACGTTGTGAGGTGTTTATTTATCGCCTATTTTTTCCCCTGTTTATTGACCAAATATTATATATATATGTTGTGGCTTCACAGGGAATATTTCGGGTATTCATCAATAGGTCTTATTAGCCAGACATTTAATTTATTCACTAGTATTTCACGGTTTATGGAATATGGGTCCTAATTATTATATTTTCTGTAATATAGAAGTATTTCCTTTACAAAATTTTAATTATCAATTTTTTATTGTAATCCCCTTTTTCTGGCCTGCTAAAATGATTAATGTATGTTTAAACCCACGAATATACAGCTGAAATCATCAGTTGACGTGACTGCTTCTGATGTCACCTATTTTTTATGTTATTTTATGCCCGGTTACTATTTTAAAAAATCCAAAAATCGGTCTTAAAACCATCAAAATTATTTAATTTTTTAGAAATTAACGGAAAATTATCATTCAGGGAATAATTTAGAGAAATATTTGAATAAATTGGTGAAATGTCATTCTCGCTACTTCTTAGGATGTAACGGAGGAGCGAAATATGATTGGTCAGTCCCTTCCAACAAAACAGGTTGCATTTCTTGCATTTTTATCCCGCTCTATTAACCAAGCTAAGCAATAAATTTACATTGGATTTGTACATATCCAAGCTTATAAATCCAATCAATTAATTGTAGAGAAATTTCTGTGATGTCTGATATTTCATTTAAAATACTTTGTTTAAAAGAGGGCGATGAGCGGTTTTTGGGGGAAAAAAATTACATACAGGAAAAACGTGGGTTAGCAGTGTGAGTTTGTTTCGATTTCGAAGACTTAAGATTACCCGACTTGCGGCACACTCGCTCCCGCTAATGTAGCCAGCTGGTCACGTTTGTTCTCAGCACAGAATATCTGGAAGGTGAACTGCACATGCGCAGTATTTCCTTTCATCCCCTTCCCCCTACACGAACAGTCTTTCGGTTCTGTGGACCAGCGAGAAGATATAATACTGCAAGAATGTGTAGTTCGTTGCTTAAATTAATTTTATTCATCATATAAACCAATAAAAATACAAATGTGTGTCAAGTTTTTTTTTGTATATAATTACGAACGAGAAATACTGGAAAGGGGGCTACTGAAATCTAATAATAGGTATAAAACTGCTGACGAGGATTTCGTCTAAACGAACCTCTACGTGTTAGAATATGAAGATGACCTAGAAAATGTCACTCGGAAGTTTCGTCTAATGTGTGAAATGTTATCGAACTTTAGGTAAGCTGTTTTAATAAAATTGTGGTATTTAAACTGATCTTATTCAGCGAATATTTGTTAGGGTCCTCATGAAATTGTATTTCATAAAAAATAATTTATAATCTCCGAAACGTATTTGTAGCTTTTTTCTCCAATTGTTCCCAGTCAACAAACCGCGCCAGTTGTCAACGGATAATACGAATAGTTTTGAAAGAAAATGAGCTTAAACGAAAACTTTAAATACAATCACAAAAATTTACCAAATATCCAAGAAAATGAAAAAAAATTCAGGCGTAAGTAATGGGCCATAAATAGATGATCAATTATAATATAGTTTGAATGCATGTTACTCAGCGATACTTTAAAAAAAAACGTAGGCCAACGAGACAGAAACTATAAATTTGTTCTGTAGAAATGTGTCACTACTGGGGGTCGCCTAGAAAGTAGGACCCCCTCTCGTATTTGCATACGTTACTTTCCCTGCTGAAAACATTTCTGTACATTGCTTTCCGTGAGACTGAGCAAGAGTCTTCCCTCGTCTCTTTCATGTTGAAAAATGGATTCCTATAAGCGCCGACTTGATTTTGGGGAATGAGAAGAAATCTTAGTGTTAAATCAGGGGAAATGTTTTCAGTGGCCAAAAATTGATTATTTAGGGGAATATAGATGGTGACATGTTTTCAATGGCCAAAAATGGATAGTGGATATTTAGGGGAATGAGAAGAAATCTTAGTGTTAACTCAGAGGAATATAGATGGTGAAACGTTTTCAGTGGCCAAAAATTGATAGTGGATATTTAGGGGAATGAGAAGAAATCTTAGTGTTAAATCAGGGGAATATAGACGGTGAAACGTTTTCAATGCCAAAAAATTGATAGTGGATATTTTGAGGAATCAGAAGAAATCTTAGTGTTAAATCAGGGGAATATAGATGGTGAAATGTTTTCAATGGCCAAAAATGGATAGTGGATATTTAGGGGAATGAGAAGAAATCTTAGTGTTAACTCAGAGGAATATAGATGGTGAAACGTTTTCAGTGGCCAAAAATTGATAGTGGATATTTAGGGGAATGAGAAGAAATCTTAGTGTTAAATCAGGGGAATATAGACGGTGAAACGTTTTCAATGCCAAAAAATTGATAGTGGATATTTTGAGGAATCAGAAGAAATCTTAGTGTTAAATCAGGGGAATATAGATGGTGAAATGTTTTCAATGGCCAAAAATGGATAGTGGATATTTAGGGGAATGAGAAGAAATCTTAGTGTTAAATCAGGGGAATATAGATGGTGCAACGTTTTCAGTGGCCAAAAATTGATAGTAGATATTTAGGGGAATGAGAAGAAATCTTAGTGTTAACTCAGGGGAATATAGATGGTGAAACGTTTTCAGTGGCCAAAAATTGATAGTGGATATTTAGGGGAATGAGAAGAAATCTTAAGTGTTAAATCAGGGGATTATAGATGGTGAAATGTTTTCAGTGGCCAAAAATTGATAGTGGATATTTAGGGGAATGAGAAGAAATCTTAGTGTTATATCAGAGGAATATAGATGGTGAAATATTTTCAATGGCCAAAAATTGATAGTGGATATTTAGGGGAATGAGAAGAAATCTTGGTGTTAAATCAGGGGAATATAGATGGTGAAACGTTTTCAGTGGCCAAAAATTGATAGTGGATATTTAGGGGAATGAGAAGAAATCTTGGTGTTAAATCAGGGGAATATGTATGCTAAAATGTTTTCAGTGGCCAAAAGTTGATGGTGGATTAGGCTTTACCTTAGTTCTAGACCTGCCGTTTCTTACAATATTCTGAACGCTTCTTTCTAACACGTAAAAGCATTTTTTATATTATTTTGATTCTTGGACCCTGGATATATATATAAACGATAAGCTTGCCCTAAATTTTGAATGACTCGTGAAGAATTTATTTCAACGCGCGGGTTACTGCATAGTTTGAATATCCACGTCTCCTCAACCAGTAATAATACTTTTTTAAGTTTCACGAAAAACCTTAAATTAACGAGCTAATCACTTTTCGTATGCAACACTTTCGAGCCTAATGTACAACCACAATTATATCCAATTGCTCACCCACCACTACTGAGATCAATCGAGTTGCAATTTGACCAGCGTAAGAATATAGTTCAACGTCGGCACACAACATGGAATAATGGAATGTTATAGCATCAGTCATATTATATATTTTTTGTCTGGTCAGGTAATCAGTGTTATTGTATAAATATCCAACACCTATTAAATACATTTAACAAAGGGCAGTCGGTATTAGATTAAT
Organism: Zhengitettix transpicula; assembly: GCA_037074705.1. Taxonomy (NCBI): domain Eukaryota; kingdom Metazoa; phylum Arthropoda; class Insecta; order Orthoptera; family Tetrigidae; genus Zhengitettix; species Zhengitettix transpicula. The sequence goes on along the minus strand of CM073594.1, from coordinate 19,032,528 downwards.
ATTGACAAAACTTGCTCGTTATTTACGTTTTCTTAGGGACATTCTTTTGATTTTCAAAGTACCAAACAACGACTAAGCTGCTAGCTTGCTTGAAACTATCAAGCTGACCGAGATCGAGTTTGGAGGGAGCTTATCTTTCACCAGTGAGCAAGCTTTCACCCCTCCCAGTCCAGGACGCTTGGACTTGTTGTATGTTAGTGCAGTATCTGCAGCGACGTCGAAAGCTGTCTTTGACATAAAAGTCCGTCAAAATGTTAAGTGTGGGTCGTGTAATGTTAGCGATTCCTTCGTAATTGTAGAAATTATTTGACAACCGCATACCAAACAATGAAAGTATTTTTTAAACAAAAGATTTTTCTAACTTTTTGCGTCGTTTGTTTCTTTATAATTTACATCCAAATAATTAAATCTAGTAGTAACTTAGGTAATTGTGACAGTCGCACGAATTTCAAAATTTAGTCGAAATCATTTACGTTTTACAAGTTTTTCAGCCCTTTAATTTTCTACTTTGCAGGAGAATTGACATCGCCAGGAAAAGAACTTATTTTCTTGAAAGCAGAAGTGAGTATAACGATGCAAAAATAATACAAAAAATACATAAACTGAAGAGTTCATTCCTCATTACGACAGTAAAAATGAATTGTTGTTGGGATTTTTTTACGCTCACTATTCACAATAACAAGTACTGTAAAGAATTCAAAGCCTCTGTGACAGTTGAAGTTCACAATTCAAAATTGAAATTTACAAGTTGGTATCCCTTTTTCAGAAAGTAGTCTGCAGTTCATATAGTATCAGATTAAGAAATAACTGTCAAATAAATAGAATATACATCATATTCATTTAATATGATAGAAAATCTTTGTTTTTTTATATTAATATATTTTTATGTACATTAAAGTGTGTCCAGGGTTAAACAGTAAATTAAATTATACATAAGTACAATTACAACATAAGTTCAATTTTGCTCAAAATTATCCCCTCACTTTGACTTTCATTAGATTATTAATTGTCTGGAGTGCTTCAGTTTTGTGTTTCTGTATGTAGGACGACTAACGTGTCTTTCCATTTTAGTTCATCAGTTTCTGCCATATTATAAGTTACCTGAATGTTGATAGTCCATAAATAGTTACATATCACTTTTTACCTACACTTGATGGGAAAAAGGGAAGATTAAAATTCATTCTAATGTGTATTTGAGGACGAGAAACCGGAGGGAACTTTGTATTTAATTATGCTAATGGTTTTAGTAGTAAAACTTGCTACCCTAACTAATTGATAATGCACAAACTGTACAATGAAAATGAAATAAATATAGATGTTAAAAGTACATAAGCATGAATACAATTTTTAAAAAATACAAATAGACTGACTTACTTTAAATCGAAAGTTCACGTTGTCAGGCTTGTAAACAATAACATACCTAATTTTTGGGGGCCTAAGACCCCTTTCTCAGGACAGCATGACTGAACATTGTGCCAGCCAACTTAAAATTAGACGTGTTATTGCTTCCGAGCCTATTGATGCCAACTGTTGATTTAAGGAAAGTCATCCTCACTCTCTATCCTTTCCAAATGATAATTAATTTTACAATACCACATTATTTTTACTTGTTTTAAATATGCGTTTCTTATTTTGCAGTTGGGAAAGCTTTCCTTACGCTGTTTTGATTCTGGAGTTACAAAATTCAAGTTAGATCTTCCAGTTATTTATGCAATTACTCCGACATATACGAGACCGGTACAGAAAGCTGAGCTAACACGGTAAAGAATTTGTAATTTCATGTTAAATTGATTTGTTCACTTTATTTTAAATAACCCTGACAATAATTGATCAACTTTAATATAAAAGGGTTACTGTTTTTTACACACATACAATACACCATATCAATCTATATATAATTAAAATATTTGGTATAGAAAGGAAGGAGTGAAAGTGAGTGGCTTATCTGATATTAAAGTTTGGTGTTGTCATTTAGGACAGGAGGAAGTTCTTAAAATTTTCAGAAGTGATAGCCTACCTCAGGAAGAACATAGCCCATGTGCCAGCCAGCTGCAGAGAACTCCTAATGTCTCAATTCACATGTTGGTTTCGCTATCTTTCAATTTAAGATAGTCAACCATTCTCTATCCCTTTCCTGGTCAGGTTTGCTAATATATATATATATATACATACACATACACTTGAATACAGACGTGGCAAATAAGAGAAGGAAATCATAGGTTGTGATATATAGCAAGTTGTGTTAGATGCATGGGAGAAGGTGGCGGGGAGTTTTGTCGTCAGTTGGAAACTGCCCCTTACAGAGAAGCTGGAGCTATACCATTTGCATTACTAAAATCATTAATTATATTCTTACGAACAGGAAATACAGACTAGAGCAACATCTTTTTATGATTTGGGTTTGAAGAAAACTATTAGAGAATGGTGTATCCAGGACTTAGGGCTGTAGAATAATTTGAAAGAACAGTTGCCATAGATGGGTGTCACTATGACGAATCAGCGGGTTAGACTTTAAGGAGTAATAATGTTTGAAAAATATAATTTATTCAATATAATCTCCATGTTTCAATATATAAACAGAAACTTGTGGTTTGTTCTACTTATTAGTAAAATATAGCCTGCACCAAATTTATAGCTTTACATTTTCTTCAGACTATCTCACACATTTATGCTGGTTCCAAATTTGCACTGGATCATTGTTGAAGATGCTGCAGAAAAGAGTACACTTGTCACCAATTTGTTGAGAAGAACAAAACTACCCTTCACTCATCTTACAGCCGCAACACCCCAAGATTGGAAACCAAAGGGAAAGGTAGTGTTTTTCATAAGATGCATTTATAAAAAAACACCAATTTAAAATACATAAAATCTATAAAAATTTGTTAGTTTTGATTTTTACATTTGTTTCAAAAGTGAGTCAAGTGCTGCATCTTAGAAGGTTTTTGTTTATATAAGCTATAGTCTATAAATTGTTCATTGATCAAAGTTGTGTATTGTTCAACTACTATATTTCCAGGATCCAAAATGGACAAAGCCGAGAGGGGTTTTACAGAGGAATACAGCTTTGAAATGGATACGTGATAATTTAGATGTTAACAGTGATAATGGTGTTGTGTATTTTGCTGATGATGACAATTCATACTCATTAGAACTGTTTGAAGAGGTAGCTATTGCATCCCATTGTCATTAAGTGTATAAAAGTAATGTAACATGCATAAATGGAATATACGTGGTTCATATACAGTAAATACGTTATATATTCAAGATCTATAGTATTAATACCCAATTAGATATTGAGTTATGCAAATTTACTTTAGTATGCAGCAAGTAACGCATTAAGTTCACTTATGACAAACATGTCTTGTTTCCAGATAATTATAAGACCATGTTAATAAAATCTAAATTCACTTAAACCTAATTTCACCACTGTTTTCAGATGCGATTTACTCATAATGTAAGTGTGTGGCCTGTCGGATTGGCTGGTGGCCTGATGGTAGAGCGGCCAATTGTTAACTCTACAACAGGTCTTGTTACAGCTTGGAACAGCTATTATAAGCCTGAAAGGCCATTTCCAATTGACATGGCAGGATTTGCTATTAATCTAAAGCTCTTGCTTAGCAAGAACAAAGCAGAATTTTCTTTTAATGTCGCAAATGGTTATCAGGAAACTGATTTGTTAAAGCAATTAATACCATCATGGAATGAATTAGAGCCGAAAGCGCAGTTTTGTACAAAAGTAAGTTCATACAATATATAATTTTTTAATTTTAATTAGTGATGGATTGTGATAAGTTTGGTAAATATCTAGGAAATTTTGATAAATAGCTTGCCTGACAAAAAAATTCAACAGTTTGGTATATAGATTAAAAGTTCATATCTTTAGTCAGGAATGTAATATGACGTGTGTCACATATTTTATTGAAATTGGTAGAATTTTATTGTGCAGTGATAAAACATTTAATTAAAAAATAGACTGCAAATACAAACTGAACTGTAAGGAGGTTCATTAGGACTCTGCATCAGTAATGAAGATCAGTTACATAAAGTATATATTCATTAATTTAATTTTTCTGATATGGTAAATGGGGTAAAAATGATCAGCACTTTGAAATACTTAAAAGCAATTACTGGCTCTTATTACTAACTTATTGGTTGCTTGATTACAGAGTTAAAACAGAAAGAACTAAAATTAGTATTTGTAAAAGTGCACATCCATTTGTTCACAGACCAGCTGTTGAGTACACAAATGTGTACAAAGTGGGGCTTCAAAATAGTTTCACTTCACCCTCCCCAATATATAAACATTTCAACATCTCAAATATTAGCGTGAAGGGGAGAATTTTTGAAGTAATAATTAGCTTATATGTGTTGTAGACACGTGTTATGAACCATTCAAAACTTTTTTTGTTTCGTAAAGATACATTGATTTATCTAGTATGCTTCTTGAGTCACAAAAAGATTCTGTGAATTAGAATCTAAAATTTTGGTTTTTACACAATTATGGACCTTAAAAGTATCATATTGTGACATGTTAGAGTATGATTGGCATGAGAAATTGTATATAAAATTTTTATTTTATGTATTTTTTATATTATGCCATAAAATGTCATGTATGAAAAGTTATCAGCATGTTAACATTAGGTGTCTTGTTAAAATGATTTTTTGCTTTTGTAAAAAGAAAAAAAGAGTGACTATATTTTTACCAAACTTATCAATCCAGTGTATTGGATACACCCATTTGCAGAAAAGTATAATAAAGAATCATTTCTCCTAGGTATATGTGTGGCATACAAGAACTGAGGCTCCAAAGTTGACAAATGAAGCAAAGCTGCATAGGTTAGGTAAAAGATCTGATGAAGGAATAGAAATCTAATAAATTTTCTTTAGTGCAAAATTATTGTATGGAAGTTAATCCAATTGAAGCTGACTCGGGACCGGCATATGTTGAAACCACTAAGAATTTAACAGTTCCTGTGAAGTGTCACTATAATCTAGATTAAATAGACTTTAATCACAGATTCATAATTTTAAACCTGAAATTTAATAAAAATTTAGAACTTCTTGAAAAAAAACAGAAATAAAGAATAAAAAAAATGCATTATACACAACTAGAAATTGGGTGCCCAAGGTTAAATTTATTGGTAGATGTATTGTAACATTTTACTTTTTAGTGATATTAATTTATGATTTTTGTGTCAACTGATCTATTGAACAACATTTATTACATAAAAGTTATGTGCATTGCAATAATTTATAATTGGTGAAACTTAAAGTCAACTGATAAGTATTTTTACTCAGACAGCAATGGAAAATAAGATACTCATTGTGTGATTTGTGATAAAGTGATATTCTGTGAATTTTTATATTTTTTTACATTCTATAAATTAATGCTGTTGAAATGTTTTATATAATTGTTGTACATATATATTAAAACATTTAAGCTGCCTTTTAATATGTTGACTTAAATGAATAAATAATATTTCAATTTAAACCAAGCTCTGGTTTGAACAATTGAAATAGACAATTCCATATTAACCCAATCATAAGTATATATTTTACTCTATTTACATTTTGATTTTACAAATACTTTTTCATTGAGATTGAAGGTTTGTTAAATCCTTATATAGCTTCTTACGAACTTACAAAACATCAGTACAAACTGATGATTGTAATACTAAGGGAAGTTTCAGAAACTGGAAAGCCATCAACTCCTAAATAATATTCCATGCCAAGTGACCAAAATTCCACTTTCATAAGTAGTATAGCTGGGGTCTCCTGCATAAAAGTCACTCATGTGCCACTGATGCATGTTATAACAAATTGGTAACTCAAGTACTACTGTTGTGGAACTGTAGCAGCTAGCTTCCTGAAAAGTGGCAACCAGAGACAACTTTTTATGCTCTACATGAATGTTTTAGTTTTAATTCCTGTTATCTCACAAAGTTGCTCAAATAATCTGTCACATCAATTTGGAGCATATTTTATTTTGCTTACAACTTTGCAACAAAAACCTTACAGAAATTGATGCTTTGGTTAACTAACCAAATCCATTACTTCTTTTAAGCTGCCAAAGTATCAGCTATTAAACTCACCTGGTTGTCAAGATATACGTACTTAAATACGAGTTTCAAATTTTACGTGTCAAATTTTGTGTATTTTCACACACAAATAGGAAAAAACGTTTGGCTACAATCAAGTTCTTTTTGTTTCCATCATCAGTGCATCAGTGGCCTTTATGCTGTAGACCTTAAATTGAGTCTAAAAGAAAAAAGTCTGTTCTTTCCAATGAATTTGAAAATTCACATAATTTGAATCTCATATTAACTAACATCATATATATTGACAACAAAGTGAGCTTGATAGCTGATACTTTGGCGACTTAAAATCAGTAATGGGTTTAGTTAGCTTACCAAAGCATAAGTTTGTAGAACGTCTTGTTTCAAAGTTATAAGCACGAAAAATCTGCCTCAAATTGATGTGAGGTTATTTTGAGCAACAGCAATAAAACAAACTTTTTAAACCTTGAGAACTGCAACCTCAATGTAGATCATAAGTTGTCTATAGTTGCCATTTTTCAGGAAGCTAGCTGCTACAGTTCCACAACAGTAGTACTTCAAACTTCACAATCTATTCACGCGCACGGTTGAATTTCACATGTGATGTTTTTTCAGGAGGCCCTGATGCCCCCTCTATACTACTAGTGAATCGTAGATTTTGCACAACATCACTGCTTTATTCAACACTATCACCAAATTTCATCAAAATCCAAGGTGGTAACCAAAAGGCAATTTGGTCACTTGACATGGAATGACCCTTTAATAACTTGTGATTTTTAAATTCGACAAATACCTTGACAACTATATTTCGAATTGCTTTCATATGCTCTAATTACCTATACAGCTGATAACTGGGATGAAAATATTAAGAGATCAAATATATTGCTCCAATGGATATCCAAATAATACAAATGTGACCACACACATGTGGAAATACTTCAACTTAAAATCAAATATTTGTTACATTCATAATAAGATTGCAATGATGGAATAGTTATAAAATATAACTTGTTTGGAATGATAAAGTATAAAATAAATTTTAATATGGGTATCATGCAATAAAAGTGTCAGAAAATCTATTTTAAATTAATTTATTATATCTATAAAACATTCTCTGATAATGTAAACTACCATTATTATAACAGAAAATTACATCTCATACGGCATATGGTTGATCATCCTTTTCATCAATGTGGTATTTAATATGACTCGCACGATGTGTGAAATCTTTTTTATCTTCTTGCCATCCTCTTTCTGGTGCATTGTCATAGTTGAAAGCTTCTTTGTTTTTTCCATATAATTGACTGATCCTTTCAATTTCATCTCTGAAAATGAAATGGAAGTGTTTAAACAAGTTTTGTATTGTTATTAATCAGATGAAATGTGGTAAAATAAAACATATCACAAGAAAAATTCTTTTCTAAATATTATGAGAATGTAATGTATAATTGTGGAAGGTGTACTTTTTCACTTAGACAGAGTTTAAGAAGTTCTGTATTTTTGGCGTGTTTTGATTCATGTTGTATCTCTAATTCTTTCCCAGGTGTATAAAACATTTCTGTGAATTGAAAGTTTATTTCAGCCATTCTTCTTCCCTCCTGATACTTCCTCTTATCTAAATGTATTCTTAGTTTTCATTTAATTTATATTGGACAATAACAAACCTCTTTATAAACTGAAATATAAAATGTATGAGCTACAATATTCTTGATTATACTTGAAAATTTTGTGAATTTTACTAGCAAGTAAACAGTAGAAAGAATTAAGTTCATCTGATGGTACAAGGTTAAGAAGATATTCTCCAAAATTAGTGTAGTTACCTTAAAAAGTTAAATAATGTTGTAGAAAGATAGTTTTTTTTACCTGTACTTGTTTGAAACAACTTTTTTTCCAGTAACAGGATCTGTTATGTCTCCTAAAGGATAAACGACATGTTTCACTTTGTGAGTTATTAAGGTAGTCATTTTCTCTGCAAGTTGTTCTATAAGTACTATATCTCCTGTTTTACTTTTCTTCTCTGGATCAAATGCATATACAACTTCAAACTTCCTAAAATACTGAATAATAACAAATAAATATATATAACAGTTTTGAGGACATAGCAAAATGTGCCAAGAATAGTACAAATAATTAGGAAAAGATGGGTGTCATTTTTTAATTTGAATTTTACACTTAAAAGTAAAGATTATACATTATGATTTAGTATTTTCTTTTTCCCGCGTCTCTTCAAGATTTTGTTTTTAAATATCATTTCAATAATTAAGAGAAATTAAAATTAACTGATATACATAATGTTTCATCCCTTTGTTTATGGACCTATTTAGATTAATTATTAAAGTAACAAGATATGTTGCAAGTTTGAATAAACTAATTCAACTTCCATGGCCAAAATGAACTTATATATTTTAGTATATGCAAATAATAGTTTATGCTAAAATGTTTGGTACATTTACGAACTTTCACAGATATTAACAATTTTTATCCCCAAAAAAGTTATGCTTTTACAATACAATTTTTTAAAAAATATCTCACAATATCAAAGTGAAAATAAATAACTGAGAAAACATATTTTTTTCTCACTCCAAAAAGTTGGGACTTTTATCAGAATGGAGAAGAGATGGAAACAGCCTCAAAAAATTGTAATAATTTTCTTGTTGTAAATTTGTGCAGAAACAGAGGATTAATGAATGAAGTTACTAAAGTACAATTTGTTAGTGATAGAATGATGTTTATAAAATTAAGGGAAAGGTTCCATAATTGTTTTGCTTATGTGAGTGTACATATGCCAGATCACGAAGACAGAAACACCATGATGAAAACCTTTAAACATAACAATCAGGGGAGTTTTCAACATTATTAATGGAGAAGGATGAAAGAAGATAGTAGGATCTTTTGGTTTGTGAACTATGATAACTGTCAAAAAAAAAAATTACCAGCATGTAGAACGAGGATTTACCCAAGATCAAGTAAATGACCAAAAATTGAAAAAAATCATTTATTTCTGGATAATATCCACGATTCTTGGACCCCCTTAAAAATAATTACTTGCAGATCTCTCTTAATTACTGTGATATATGCAAACCCTTACATTTCCTATAAGAACAAATAAACTGCTCTCTCAAAAAAGTGAGGATGTTTCCTTAATTAAACATTGAAAAATGAAGCACATATCTTCTTCCAATTGAAAATGATGTTTTTTAAGTGTTAATGAAATGAATATCCTTCAGAATAACAAATGTTCACAGTATCAATGTGATGTCATTGCAACCTCCTTGATGGTCCGTTTACTCAAACTTAAGAAAGAATTAAGTTCATCTGATGGTACAAGGTTGAGAAGATATTCTCCAAAATTAGTGTAGCTACCTTAAAAAGTTACTTAAGCCAAAAAAAGAGAAAAATTGAATTGTACACCTGGAAAAACCTATGGATTACTTTCTCATCAAACAAATATTGAGGCAAAACCAAGTTGTTTGCAGTTCATACCATAATGTGCCTTTTCAGAGATTTAGACAAGACTAAAGAAAGTCAGGAAGATGGCTAAAAGTAAACATGCAGGACTTTTAAAATCTGTCCTCATTAGAACAAGAATGAAGTGTACAAAACGATATAAAGATGACGATTATATTTATCTGAAATTTTGTATAAGTGAAATAACATCAGCCAATTAGTCAAAGATTTATTAAGGGTAATTAAAAACATAAAAACACTAATTTCGTCCCTAAATTTTGGAACCTTTTCAGGTGTAAATTTTAATGACTTAAAGTAAAAGAGTTGTAAACACAAGACAGCAAAAAATTTGAATATTTTCATTCAAAGACAATTGTGGTAAATTTATCACAGACCAATCAAAGTTTTGGAGGAATAAATTGAAAAATATTTATTAATAGAATATATGAAATAAGAGAATGTCCAAATGATTATCCCAGTGTCTCTATAATTCCATCACCTAAGAAATCTTGTGATTATAGGATTATTGTACTGTATTATTAGAAACATTATAGTTTAAATGATAGAAATTCATGTAGAACACAATAGGATTGGAGATGAATTAGGGCTGAAATTGGAATATTAATAATTATTTATGGGTGCTAAGGAAAACAGATGTACGAGGATATTTTTCAATTGATTATTACAAGCTAGAAGAAATTAAGATTAATTGGGAATTCACCTTTGAAGGAGTAATTGTATTAATAAATACGACTGCACATTTGTCTTTTCTGTACCTACAGGTGAAAACATATATTGATGATTTTACTGAGATAGGTTATACGAACGCAAGAATATTTTTTACCATTAATATGTTAGGATCCAAGTCCATTTTTATTATTTTGAATTTTGAAGTATTCTGTTTAATGCATGGCAAGCACTGGCCTAATAACAAGGTCGTTTTAGATGCAAGACTCATAACTGTTATGAATAAATATACGGTAATTTCACTCTACACTTTCCCGTTTCAAATCCCAAATTTTCAAGGGACAAAACATAACAAGCAATTTTTAATCAACTGTTGCCAACTATGAAATAAAAAAGTAATGTAAGCGACATTGGCGGCAAAGTAATCAACTAATAATAAGTTTATGTGAATAAAACAATTATAATTTATTTACACTGTTGATTATTCACGTCTGATTTTTGTGCTCTAATGAATTTATTTCTGGGCACTCATTTCTTCTGAATCTTATTGAAGCTAATGTTTTTATGCAAAGTATAATTTTATGACATTATTGCATATTAAGTTAATAAAATCACATTTTTAAATTTAAAAAATTAATTTGTATATAATAAATAAATATGCAGAGCCAAGTAGTACATTTTCTTAAAACCAAGTGAAGTATCACATAATAGTTATTATATATGACTGAGAAGCATTGACTAAAAACGCAACATTGAAAATAATAAAGTAATGATGAGTTCCTCACCCATTTTGTGTAATGTCATTCTTTCGGTTTTTGCGTTTTGAATCACCTGACGAAAAAAACAAGGAATTCAGAAACGTTGCTTTATCACTTAGTTTTGTCTGGTTTTTTTTTGTGGATATTTTATGTTTTATTTTAATTTAATGTTACGGAAGGTATCATCATTTTTACGATCTTTCTTTTTAGATATCATGATCATTCCTATTTTTCAAGCGACTATCTTAATATACATACACACAAGTATATAAAAATCCTAAAAATCATATTTTACATGTGAAAATATGTGAACAAAGAAAGAGTCATATCCGATTCTAAGTACGTCCACGTTCTAGGGATATTACTTTATTCGTTGAATTGGTTGAAAGAATAATTTGTGTGCAACAGTTGGCACTGACTGTGACAACAGCATTTTCTACTGTCTTTCACAATGTCTTTGCTGTTATGAAATGTGTAAATTCGATTGATATTTATATACAAGGTGCACGCTCATTACCATTTCGTTATTAATGAAATAGATTTTCATTTTTTAGAAGACTGTTAACATCAAGAAAAAAAAATGCCTTCCTTTAAAGGTAACTTACCAATACTTATTTGTCTATACATTTCTGTTAATATAACCTGTCAAAATGATTATAATTTTCCGGAATATGTTAATTAAATATATACATGTGTCTCATGAAATTATTTCAACCGAGCTGCTTCTATAGTTGATAATTCATGAAACTGAATGACGTATATAACTTATTCAGTATACCGAACCCAATCTTTATTATTCATGTATGCGGTTTAAATTCTGCTAGTTTAAATTTAAATTGTACTTTGATACTATGAAATTTGTTTCTTATATTTCAAAATATTTTTTATGCTGTTAATATGCACTTTATCAATAAATTCATATCTATAAAACACTGTCTTGGTTATGAGATTCAATATGTTGCTGTTTTTGTGATCTAGAGATTATATTTTTCAAGTGTTCAAATTTTCTGGCATGCCAAATTTATTAGGTATGTGTCTGGAAGTGATTTTAACTCTCACCTTTATTTCAAAGCATTGTACTCTCTCATTAAAAATGTACTGAGTGTAATCATTTGAGTTATTGGTCATTTTTATGGTATCTATGTATCACACAATCTTGGATCTCAGATTGTCAACCTATTCCTATCAGAATTCATGTATTAGCCTTACAATTTTCCCTATTAGTAAATTATAACCATGTTATCTTCTCAATATCATCTATATTAATATGCATATGTTAAATATATATGAGATTAATAATGCATTGACTTTGTATTAAAAATAGATTCCACTAGGAGGAGAACTTAAAGACATTTTTATGCCATTATCCTTATTTACCAGTGTAGATCTTGTCTCAGATATTGACTTGTCAGTGAGTTTAAAGCTCTGGCAAGTATGTGGTTATATAGTTGTGACCTTTTATTGAGCACAACTCTCTGGTTTTTTTTAACTAAGGTTCCCACATGCCAAGGCACCTCGGTCTGTTTTGAGAGGTCTATGTTCTGGGGTCGCAGACATTGGGCATATGGTAAGAGTTGTCCACTATTCCTATTGGAATAGTCAGCCAGCTGCCTCCTAAACCGGCCGAGGCATGGCGAGGGGTAAGCTGTGACCCCACAGCAAATCCCTCTCCCGCCATTGGAAGGGCGTGGGACAAGTACCAAATGACCGACCTACCTGATGCAGGTTTTTATAGGGTTTGTCCTGCATTACTTTTAGGCGAATGCTGGGTAGGATCCTTAAACTATAGCCCGGGGGCCCTAGTTAACCTTGGCTACCTTCCTCCACCCTTCCGCATCCCTCCTTTCAAATCTCTTTCCTATGCTATAAGAGGGGAGTTGCTACTATGTGTATTACCCTATACATAGCCTGTATACACCTAAAAAAAAATTGAGAGAGACAGAGACTGAGTTGGTGGCTTTGTTGGGTGACAATTGTTAATGTTTAATGGCTGGTGCAACTTAGTTCAAATTCGTCAATTCAAGCCCGACTGGTACGCAGTTCAGTCCTTCCTTCCTTATGAAGGGGGCTGTAGTTGATATGAAATTGAGAGCCAATGTTGCCATGTCACAATTTTTCGTTTGTTGTGACCTTCACTTGAAACAGAGTTAGTGGCTTAATTAGGAGTTGTTGAAGCAGTCTAATGGCTGGCTCAGAGTTTGAATCCAACACTGTGTTGTAGAACAGCATGAAATGTAGTTTTATCTCTAATAATTTGAAATACTTTTTCCTGTTAGACATGACATCTAAAATGTTTGTTTACTTGCAGTCAAAGTAAAATGGGGAAAGGAGAACTATCCAGATGTTGAAGTAAACACTGATGAAGATCCTTTAGTTTTTAAGGCTCAGCTATATGCTTTGACTGGTGTACAGCCTGAAAGGCAAAAGGTGATGCTTAAGGGTACAACACTTAAGGATTCTGATTGGGGAAACATCAAGCTAAAAGATGTAAGTTCTGGTTTGTTAATGTGTTATTTATATAAAAATAAGTTTTGATATCTTTTGATGATAGTGTACATCATAAGAATTATTGTTAGTGCTACTTGAAAACCTATAATAGGCGCTAGTTTCAATTAGTTTTGAAACAAACAATATATGAATGTTAATTCAAAAATAATTTCCCCCATTTTTCAGCGTCATGTGTACATTTGGTTTCGGATCAGTCATTTGCAACATATTGTTTTCCAAATATACAAATGTTATTGTAATTATGTTACAGTAATCATAAATAATATAAAAATGTGTAAGAAGTCTTGTTGATGCTTATTAATCAAGAATTTGTTAACATTAATTGAGTGGGAACACAAATGAAAGTTAGATTGTATATATTGGGTAATAATTTTTATAAACCTAATGCAACAGCAAGCTGACAACATGGAGTTCCCTCTGCCATACACATTTTTCTGTAAATAGAACTAATTGTTCTGTAAAAGTTATGTTTTCTTTTCACTTCCAGGTTCCTTAAGTTATTAATTTTGCGTGGCGTCAAGAAATATTTTTAGTAGTAATAAAAAATTTGTCTGCTTTGAAAAGTAATAAAAATAAAAATAGCCAAATACAGACAATTATAGAAGTGGTGATATAAATACCTTACATTTCTGGAAACCTTGTTCCTTTCTTCAGGTAAAACTAAAAAACACAAGAACCTAGAGCGACACAACTGCACAATTCAGTTGACAGAAATTAAAATCTTTTCAGTTAAGTCAACTAAATTGTACTGTTGTGTTGCTCAAGGCCATTGTGATTTTTTAGTTTTCTTAGTATCTGAAGAAAGGAACAAGATTTCCAGAAACATGTGGTATTTATGTCACCACTTCTTTTGTCTGTATTTGGCTAGTTTTATTTTTATTACTTCTAGCTGTATTTATTTTGATTCCTGTGGCTAAAATTTTTTGGCAGCAAAAGAGGTCAAAATATACATATCCATTAATACATTCCCTGATATTTCATTTAGTAACAAATGTCCACTCTTCATAATTGTTTTGCACTGAATTTTAATTAGCTTAAGATTGTCCTAGTTTGTGTTTGAACTTGCTTGAATTGTATGGGGTAGAAAAATTGCATTAAGAGTAGCTTTGAATTAGGAGTTGTATGTAGAACCATATAAAGTAATATAACATTATATTATTATTCCACAAACCAATGGCAGAATAGAAATATATATTGAAACTTCACTAGAAGGAAATAATTTCCATAAATACAGTATTGTTATGATAATATATATCATATGACATATTATCTGATGGATGGCTGACTATCAGTGCAACCAAACTAAATAAAATTTTATTAACTTCTACCTATTGTGATCTGAGTGTATTTTATACAAGTTTTAATATTGTGAATCTCTTTCTGTAATTGTTGAAAATGGCCATTGTATATTTTTAGGGAGTGACCGTGTTGATGATGGGTAGCAAAGAAGAAGATGTGCCTCAAGAGCCAACAGTAAAACCTGTATTTGTAGAAGATATGAATGAAAGTGAATTAGCAACTGCTGTAAGCATTCTAGATTTTGTAACATGTGTTACACATGTTCTGTAATTAATTAGTTCAATACTCTTTATTCCTTTCCTTGTGTCTGAACACATTTTATATAGTTTTCAAATATTTTTAAAGAAAAATAATTAGTTGTTGAATAATAATAAAATATCATGTAAATTAGTAATTATTTCTATGAAGAATAGCTTTTTTATGTATACACAAATGCACATAATTCTTTTCCTGTTAGAAATACATTATTGTTACTACAATATACATCTTAATCTCATAAAAGATTTAGGCTTACTTTCTTCAGTGACATTTATAGCCTGCAATTATGATCGAAATTAATTTAACTAACATTCTGTTCACTCTATTATTTTCACTCTAAAATATTTCAGTAATTAAGACTACTAATAGTTTATACTAACTATTTACATCATTGTATTAAGATTTGCCCTACTAGCATATCTGATCTAGTTCTTAATTTATTATAATTACTTATTACAAATACCTTCATTGATCTATGTCATTAACCTGAGAGAGAAAGTATACTCAATTTTGTGTAATATGCATTGAATTTACCCGGAGTATACATGGACAGCTGGTGTTTGGTAATTTTTCTTCTATTGGTTGGTGGGACTTGTCCACCAAATCAGAAATCCTGTCAGTGGGGCAGTTGCAGCAAGCAACAATTGGGTGGCCCAGTACACTAGGTTTGTGTATCTTGAGGATCAGGTAGATGTGTGTTCTATTTTTTTCAGGAAGGGGGGGGGGAGGTGATAATTTTTTGAGTTTTCCATAAGATCAGACAAGCTTGTCAATTTCTGATGTGACGGCTGGATTGGGGTCAGATGTGTACTTCTCCATTCCATGATGACAATGGTGGGATCGGCCAGGAGAATGATATACATAGTTCATGTATAGTGAGGAAAGATAGAAATAAATAGAAGAAAGTTGGGAATACACTTTATGTGAATGCTTATGCTCAGGCGTAGAATTGTTCACAAAGAAAAACATATGTTCAATGCATGAAGAGGGAAAGACTGAAAATATTTAACCAGGACAGGGTCCATGTATTCTGCTCAGTACACAGACGCCTTAACCATCTCAGTTCTTCTTTCATCCTTCCTGCCTTCCTTCTCTATGCATTGAACATTTGCTTTTCTTTGTGCATAATTCTATAATTCACATTAGCGTATTCCCACCTTTCTACCTATTAGGTATTGTTTATTATTGAGTTCCTCTAATATTTATTCCAATAGGATGTATATTGGCCTTTCTAAATCCACACTGAGATTCTGAAGGCAAATTATATTTATTTAAATTGCTAATGACCCTATTGTATATTATTGACTTTGGAGAATACACGAAGGAGAGATATTGGCCAATAATTATAAAAATTATTGTTGCTGCCTTTCTTAAAGCATGCAATCTCAGTTGCATATTTTTACCTGCTTGGAAATGTACTAGTGAGTACCGAATGATTACAAAGCAACCTTAAAATTGGACAGGTGGCATTGATATGTATTTAATTGCATGGCAATAAATTCCATTTTATCTTGAAGAGTGTATTACTGTTAATGACATAACATAGTCAAACATAGGTTTTCCTGGTGTAAATGTTGGACATAACATGTTTACTCTTATATCAACATGGAGAATTAGAGAAGTTATATTAAATATTTTATTTTTATTACAGCTTGATCTACCTGCAGGACTCACTAACTTGGGAAACACATGCTATATGAACGCCACTGTGCAGTGTCTTAAAACAGTACCTGAACTACTGGAGGCATTAAGAAATTTCAAAGGTGGTAAGTTGTGATATGTACAGGTAGGCTATCAAAAATCTGGTAATCGATAACCCAGTTCCCTCAGTTTTCTCACATGGATTTTGGGACATATTTTACCACGCTATGAATTAAAAGTGCCAAACTCTCAGCTGTTTTCATTTTCCGAAACAAAAACCTTTTTTACAAAGTTGTCTGAACGTACTGTAGGAGTTTCAATTTTTAAAATGATTTTTTGTTCAGTTTCGTAAAGAACTGTACAGGTTGTGATATTCTGTTAAATACATTTAGCATATATAACCATCAAAAATCCGGAAGCTTCAGAGGTCTGGAGGTGACCAGACTTTTCATAACATATAATGTTCAATTTGCCAGCAAAAGGGTGATGCTCTCCTGAAAACTTGGAGAACTTTCTCCTGTCTATCATTGTGACACTGGCCCTAAATTTAACGTAAGCCACCCAGTATCTCACTTTCCATACCAATTATTTTAGTTATTTTGATGATATTGCACCCTTAATCCTTACTTGATTTAATATATACATAAGCATAAGTAAGGATGACATTGTAAAATAATTTTAAAAATTTGTATGGAAAGAAAATAGAAATTTGGTGGCTTATCTGAGTGTTGCCACTCAGGACAGGAGGAAGTTTTTCAAAATTTTATAGGTATTAACTTCCTTTTTCAGGAGATAGAAGTAACATGCTATGTATGTGCCAGCCGGCTGCTTGATGTTTAGATCTAGTCCTGAAGAGAGGGCTTAGGTCCTCAAAAATTTGAAATACTATTTTGTCCCAGCATGATTTGATTACATGTTCATTTATTTAAGTCAGATACTTTTCGTTCATCTTTCCTTTACAAATGAGTTCATTAATTTGACAAATTAAATAACATCTTTAGATAGGATAGAGTGTCTGGCCAGCTCGCAGTTCAGACATTCTCTCCATACGAAGGGGCTCAGGTCATCGAAAGTTTGTGGTAAAAAATAATTGAGATCATTGGTATGGAAAGGAAATAGAAATAGTTTGTGGTTTACCTGAGGTTTGAAACTCCTTCCAGAACAAGGAGGCTGAGAGTGTCCTAAGTGGCTACACAAAGCTTCAATTTCAGGTAAGCCACCAGATTTCTCTCTTTCCTTTCCATGGCAATGCATTAACAATATTCAAGAAGCCCCAATTCCTCCCTCCATCTGTCCATCCCATTCCCTTTTCTGTATCCATTCCCCTGTCTCCCCTTTCATACTTCTTTTTCCTTGGATTACATGTGTTTATGGGATTATATATACTTTAATGACATTCTCAAAAGTATTTATTATTACAGGTGTTACAATGGCTGGGGGCATGATTCCCTCGCAATCAATTACTGCAGCTTTGAGAGATCTGTACAGCTCAATGGATAAAGGTACATCCATTGCTCCAATTATGCTGCTCCAAGTTCTACATATGGCATTTCCTCGGTTTGCTGAGAAGAGTGAGCATGGGGGATTTACTCAGCAGGATGCAAATGAGTGTTGGACTGAACTTGTTAGGATGTTGCAACAAAAAATTCCAGCTAAACAAATGGATGGACAGAATTCACAATTCAAGTAATTGAAATAATATCCTTTAATATATTAATATCTTGTAAATAATTTAAATAGACTGTTTGTGTGTATGTTCGGCATAAAAATCTACACCTGTGGAGCAAATTTGATGAAATTTTGTACACATATGGAAAGTAAACACTGTGGGGGTAAGGCATGACTATCACACCCAGGGAAAAGGATGGAAATTTGTAAACTGCCTATATTTTCACTGAAAGAAAATTTTTTGGGGTCTGTGAGATAGATAGTTTTTATCTACATATTTTTTTTTGTATAATTTCAATCCCTTTTTGGGTAGGGGCATTCCATAAAAATTTTGATAAACAGCCAAGATTGGGGACAAATCCAGGGTAATTGATGTCACTGAGTTTTATTATGACGACCTGGGCAATGCGGGACACTCGGGTAGTAGAAATTAAAGAAAAGAAACATATTATTGTGTGCAAGTTAAGATTAAAGTAAATTAGTAACTGAAATATACAATTTAGATTTGGTATATAAAGAGTCATAACTTTTTGCATTTTTCCTATAAAAATATTTCGTGTTCATTTATACTGTATAATATTTTAAAAACTGGTATGATATATATATATATATGTGTGTATGTATATAACCAACTTATGGAAAATTTGATGAGGTCAAATTAAATAACACATTTAGATAGGAAAGAGAGACAGACAGTGATGCCAACTTACCCGAAATGGAAAGAAAAAAAAATTAAATTTCAAATTTTCAAGGGTCTAAGCCCCCTTTGGCAGGAAGGAAAATCTTAACTATATATATAATATTAGTATGGATATGACATAGTGTTTAGACCTTCTGTAAGCAAAAGAGGGTTTAAACTAAAAAAAAATTGAAATATTATTTCTTCTTAGCTGGATAAAACCAACTGTCAATTTAAGGTAAGCCTGCTATGCTCTGTCCATCTATCCTATACAAATAGTTAAATATATATATATAGTCTTAATGTGGACAATTAATAGTTTTAGTGGAGGAATGGATAGAGTAGAGGGAATGAAGTATTAGGAGCTTCCATTAAGGAATAAATACAATATTAGGAGAATCCATTAAGGAACTAATTCACATTCAAACTTGGATAGTGAGGAAGGATAGAAATAAATAGGAGAAATAGGAGGATTGCACTTTATTTGAATTCATATGCTCGGGCGAAGAATTACGCACATAGAAAAGCATATGTTCAAAGCAGAGAAAAGGATGGAAGAAGAAGGAAAGACTGAAAATATTTGACCCAGGCGGGACTTGAACCCACGTATTCTGCTTAGTACACAGACGCCTTAACCATCTGCCACCGGGTCAAGTTCCCGACCAGGGAATTCTTCGCCCGAGCATATGAATTCAAATAAAGCGCAATCCTCCTATTTCTCCTATTTATTTCTATCCTTCCTCACTATCCAAGTTTGAATGTGAATTAGTTCCTTAATGGATTCTCCTAATATTGTATGTGTGTATATATATATATATATATATATATATATATATGCGTACTAAGCAGAATACGTGGGTTCAAGTCCCGCCTGGGTCAAATATTTTCAGTCTTTCCTTCTTCTTCCATCCTTCTCTCTGCTTTGAACATATGCTTTTCTATGTGCGTAATTCTTCGCCCGAGCATATGAATTCACATAAAGCGCAATCCTCCTATTTCTCCTATTTATTTCTATCCTTCCTCACTATCCAAGTTAATATTGTATTTATTCATTAATGGAAGCTCCTAATACTTCATTCCCTCTACTCTATCCATTCCTCCACTAAAACTATTAATTGTCCACAATAAGACTGTCTATATTTGCCTGGTCAGGAACTTGACCCGGTGGCCGAGATGGTTAAGGCGTCTGTGTACTAAGCAGAATACGTGGGTTCAAGTCCCGCCTGGGTCAAATATTTTCAGTCTTTCCTTCTTCTTCCATCCTTCTCTCTGCTTTGAACATATGTGCGTAATTCTTCGCCCGAGCATATGAATTCACATAAAGCACAATCCTCCTATTTCTCCTATTTATTTCTATCCTTCCTCACTATCCAAGTTTGAATGTGAATTAGTTCCTTAATGGATTCTCCTAATATTATATATATATATCTGTGTGTGTGTGCTTGTGACTATATATGTGCAGCAAGGTGACACCAACTTTAGATTTAAGGTTAGTTAGCCTTTCTCTATTACTCTTTCCTGTCCATTTTAATATATAAATGTCTTTGTGGGTATGTATGTACATTAATATGTATATGTAGTATGTATATAATAATATTGTATTATTATAGGTCATTAATAGACCAATATTTTGGAGGCACTTTTGATGTTGAACTCAAGTGTACAGAAGCAGAAGATGAGCCTCCAACACATAGCAAAGAAAGCTTTCTACAACTCAGCTGTTTTATTTCTCAGGATGTTAGATACATGTTTTCTGGCCTTAGATCCGTAAGTGAAAATATTTTTTAATTAGTATGTATCCCCCACTGGTCCATTTCAGTCTTATGTAATCTATATTATTATTATATTTTACTTTACCTTCCAGAAAATGCAAGAGCAGCTTACAAAACTTTCACCTTCTTTGGAAAGGGATGCTATTTACACAAAGACAGTAAGTAGATATACAAATAATTAAATGGATTTAAATTGCTTATTTGTTTCTCATATCATGGGTTTGTCTGCAGTCTAAAATTAGTCGGCTCCCTGCTTATTTAACAGTACAGTTTGTTCGGTTCTTTTATAAGGAAAAAGAGTCTATTAATGCAAAAATTCTAAAGGACGTCAAATTTCCTTTGGACTTTGATGCATTTGAATTATGTACTGTGGAATTACAACAGAAACTAACACCTATGCGTTCTCAATTTAAGGTAAACGTTTATTAATAATATTCTGCTTTGTTCTGAATTGTTTTCATTTAATTTTAAAAATCATTGTTGTAATTTAATTTTTGTTCAATAGGAATATGAAGACAAAGCTGTAGAATCTCTTACAAAAGAAAAAGAAAAGGGAGATACAAAGGAACAGCATAAAACTAAGCAAATACCTTTTTGGTTTGAAAATGGTATACAATTTTTTTATTTGATTTTTCACATAATTTGCGTTCTCCTATAAGTATTTTAAAAATAATATCCTATCTAAATATTAAGTAATAATTTGAGTTTTCTTTTTTAGATCTAGGCTCCAACAATTCAGGTTACTATACACTACAGGCAGTGCTTACACACAGAGGACGATCCAGCTCAAGTGGACACTATGTTGCTTGGGTGAGGCAGAAGGATAACAATTGGATTAAATGTGATGACGATACAATCATTCCTGTAACTTCTGAGGAAGTCCTCAAATTATCTGGAGGTGGTATGTACCAACTACTTTAAAATAATCAAGAATTTGAAATTTGTGTTACTCTAAAAATTATAAATCTATTAATAAAATAGTGAAAGTAACAAAAATTCCATAATCATTTTGTAAATATTAGTATTTAATTATCATTCCAATTGCTCAAATCTTTAACATGTTTAACAATTTATAGTAAAATTTATTCTGTTGAATTGTAATTTGTAGTGATTGGGAATAATTATATACTGAATTCATTTTAAAATGAATATTTTATTTAATTCTTATTGAATTTTTCTTTAAAATGAATATCATATTGTAAATGAATAAACCAGTGAAAGTTAGCAGGTTTATTCATGCATTGCATATTGTCTCTATTATTATTATTATTATTAATAATAAGGCTAGAAATATCATCACTAATATTGTTTTCATACAATTATTTTAATATAAGGGTTGAGGCTAATCTATAAGGTGGAGTAATAATGGTTTATCACATTTACAAAAAGGAATGAGTGTGCCACGTCATTGAAAAATTTACTTTTATATAAAGTGAATAAGTAGTATATTGATAGGCTGACAAGCATTTGGCAAGACAAAGTACATCAAGGAGGAGTAAAATGTTTCATTTCTGTAGAAATTTCTCAATTTGAATGCCTGCAGTTTCAGAAATTTGATGAAAGGTTAGTTAACAGTAAGCTTTGCGATGACATTATACTATACTAAAGTGATTCTAAAAGTTGAGTAATAAAAGCTCATGTGGACTTTATTCCATCGACAAATTTTCAGTAGTATGGTATTGGTAATAAACATAGTTCACATGTACTTTGTGTTACAACAGGTCCTAGAACTTATCCTGAATAGAGTAAGTTATTCATGTAATCCTATCTTCAACAATTTTCTTTAAAAACCATTAAATCCTTGTTAGTCATAAATCGTCTCACATGAAAATACTTCTTCATTGGTGTGAATAAAGGCAAATTACTAGATGCCAGGACTGGACTGTAGGGAGGAAGATCCAGTACTTCCCATTGGAAAAACTATACTAATTCACGTTGCTGTTTTATGTTTGTGGTAGACAATTGTTGTGAATAAACACAATGACTGTTGAGAGTAATTGCTGTCAGAGACTTGATGCTGATTTTTTATATGCTGGCATTAATTACTGCATATATTATTTGAAGGAATGTTTGTATAAATATACTGAATATGTCAAAAAGTTATGTTTACCTTTACCATACTGCTGTGCACTCATATGTCAACAGATTTGAAAAGTTAAATAACTCTGTTCTTAATTGTAATCCCTTCTTTGATATCCTATTTAATGTGCAAAAACTCAGTTTGCCCACTTATATATTGACAAATGGAAAATATTGTCTATGAAGTTTGTGTGAATTTATAATGTCTGTTATATAAAAGGAGGAGAGTGGGTTGCCCTGTTTCTTGAAAGGTGAGTAGGTTTAAAGTTAGGCATACTACTCAAAATATCAAATCCAGACTAAATCCCATGCTAATGCTCCTAGGTGACTGCTAATAACATTGTCTCACTATCATTCTCCAATTCCTCAAAACACTTTCTGTAATTTATTATTTGTTATTTCCCAATGCTCTGAACTTTTCAGTCAGGGACTTCATTAAATCTTCAATTTTTTTATCACGTAATTTGTTTTTTCAGGTGATTGGCATTGTGCATATGTTTTGCTGTATGGACCACGGATCTTAGAACTTCCAGTAACTGAAGTAACAGTCAGCGAATCAA
The DNA here is from genome assembly GCA_037074705.1 of Zhengitettix transpicula. Classification (NCBI taxonomy): domain Eukaryota; kingdom Metazoa; phylum Arthropoda; class Insecta; order Orthoptera; family Tetrigidae; genus Zhengitettix; species Zhengitettix transpicula. The sequence goes on along the minus strand of CM073594.1, from coordinate 19,009,116 downwards.
AGGTTGAGGCCACAACTCTTTCTCTGTGATGTATTCCAATTAAAATCAGTAAATTACATTTTCTTCATCTTTTCGTCTGAGTTCAGAACATTTTTCCTACAGAGAATGAAAAGAATCGTATCTTATAGAACCCAATTTTCTTTGAGTACTAATTGCGTCAGTTGTGCCATTGTAAACAATCAGTCATGAATTATTCATGCTCTGTTTTTTTGTCTCTGTGAAGTGATTGATTCATTTTTATTTCAGTGTAATGATTTCTAAATATTGAATTGAATAAGGTTTTTACTTTTCATTTTCAGAACATTTTAAGATATTTCATTTGCAAAAAGTTTCGTTATAATCAAACATTGCTAAGAACTTTGTTTGTATTTACTGAAATAAAATTCTTGCATATTATTGTTGTTATTTCCTTTCATAATATTAATATAATGTTAAACTGAATGAAATCTCACTTTTATATACTATTTAGTGGCAGTTAATTATGCTTTTGGACAATCCCATTGTTGAATACTGCATAAGGTGATGTATTTCACAAAGGAATACAAATATGCTATTTACCAGGAGAATATGTTCCAATGGGATATTGGCCAAGTGTACATATTCCAATGCTGTTGAATTGAATAATGAGGAGTATTTCAATAGTATAATAAGTAGAAATTAGAAATATTTTTTAATCTATCAGATTTAACACAAAATTATTTACAGTTAATTCTAAAGAAGTGCAATAGTGAGATGCCAATTTGTATTGCAATACTTTTCTAATGCTAGATGTGGTGTACCCTCAACACCCGAAAGAAAGAGAGAGATGTGGGTGGAGAAATAAGTCTTGGTCTCGGTAATCTTTTATATTAAAATTAAAAATGACAGAATCTGCATAAGATACATTTTATTCTTATCTTTTCTGCAACTAAAGTTCTTTTTACTTTATATAATTTATTATTTTATATAATTGAAGAGTGAAGAAGTGTATTCAACGTATAAGAGTCTCTTTAATTCATCCAGCTGAACTCATCACAATCGCACACTGTTTCCATGGCTATCACCACCATAGTCTTCAGGTGAAGAAGATGGCAGTGATAGAAATGAAATTTGTGTATCGGTGATGAGTTCACCTGAGCGGTTTCCCAAGAAGGGTTTATACACCACAATACATTTGAAAATGAATATTTTATTTAATTCAATTGAATGCATTACAGTGACAAAATTAATTATCTTAACAATATTAAAAAATGCTTGTTCCCAATATATCTCAATTTTGAAATGCACAATTGAGCTGTTTATTAGGAGCTGTAGTAAAGAGATTAAACTTGAATGGCATTACTGTAAATCTGTACAAGTCACCCTATGAAAACAGCAGTGTCACATTGTTTGATAACAGATTAACATGAAAACAACACAGTTAAAAAATAGAATAAAGATGGAAGTTTTTCTTGGTTTATTGTTGTTCAAACAATGTATGAACTATCCTTGGACTTCTAACCGAGTAGAATTAATGTATAATTACATTTCAGTTGTCATCATCATCTACTTCGTTATATGCCTGATAATTTTTCATACAAACTATGTACCAAGAAAATCTTAGGATTAAGAATAGATTGAGGTGGATGGACTGTTATGGAGGATGTGATAATTATGAAAGAGAGGATTAAGAATGGAGAAGCATGGATTCTAATTGTAAAGGTGACCAAGTCTCACCCAGGGCAGTAGTGCCATATCGTAAGTAAGTAAGTAAATGAAATACATATGCAAATAAACAAACAAATTGCCTTGAGTAAAAAAATTAACAAAAACAATTTAATGTAAATGAAATAGTTTTATCCTCAATATTTTAAAGGAATGAATTGTGGATTTTTGCATATATTATTTCATTTTAATGAAACTTGATTTTTTATTGAGTTGTTTTATATAGGGCAAATTTGCATATAATTGGTTATTTCAATTTAACTTTCTGTGATTATCATTTAACCAGAGTTGTGAAATAGTCTGTAACATTAAAAATTACATTCACTCCAGAATATTGAAAATTTTATGTAATATGGGTAGTGTAATTGTGAAGAATTTTTCATCCATTAAGTAGAATATTCTTATTCGCCGTCCCGTTTTCTGTCAGTCACGTAGTTCTACTCCGTAATTGTTTTGATGATTCAAGTCCCCCTCTCAATAGATAAATTCATTACAAATCAATTCTTTATTAAAAAATAACTGGCAGAAAAAAGGTAATGTAGCGAGACAATAGAATGGATGACGCAGAGAAAAAATGTGTACATGAACAATATCCTATAACGCTAATGGGTCTTGAGGGAATATAACACGATAGAACTAGTTAATAAATAAAATAACATATTTTATAAATATAAGTTGCTGTCAAATATATGGTACATAATCTATCAATTAGGTTAGTTATTAATTCATTAATATGTCAAAATATACGAGCAGAACTACAAAAAGAGAATTTTGTAAAGTATATCTTAGAGATATCCCTAACTTATCTTTTAGAATGATAGCGTGCTTATATCTTTCACTGAAGTTCGTTGACAAGTGAAGTGCAGGAAGTTACATATTAAATATTCTTACGCCAAAAAGTTATAGTTTTATCTGTGTAGACAATGGCTAATTGTACTTATACATTAGGATATTTAATGTTTAGTTAGTTTCGAGAACAGCGTTTTGGAGTTGGAAAGATGCAGATGGACTCGTCCGTGAAGTCAATTTCCAATCAAAAAGTTTGGTTTATGTTACTGCTCCAGCTTCGGGTCCTCTGGGTAGAATATGGGAGGTACTGCTCGTTAGCTGCAAAAAGTTCGGTTAGTGTAGAAATTTAAGATTTAATGTAACATTTTGAGCACTGCGATAACAAGCAAGGAAGATGTGGCAATTGTGACTATTTTAAACTTTCTTAACAACTGGAGAATCATTCGATGATATATTGGAACAAACGAGACGTACCACATAGACTCGCCCTGTACTAAGGTCGTTATATTGTCAAAATGGGTAATTGTTTTAGTCGACCTCGAACTCCGACAAAGAAAGATGGGGTTGGAATGCCGGTTCCCGAACAAACCCCAATAGTAACTACTAATACCGCCGTGCCAATTTCAACACATGAGCAACACAGAGAGGTTAGGAATGGACCTATGCCTCCGATACCAGACGAAACGTCAACTAGTACGAATGCTAAAATTTTTGTAGCTTTGTACGATTACGATGCCAGGACCGACGAAGATTTGAGTTTTAGAAAAGGGGAACATTTAGAAATCTTGAACGATACTCAAGGCGATTGGTGGCTTGCTCGAAGTAAGGCAACAAAACAGGAGGGTTACATACCATCAAATTATGTTGCTAAACTGAAGTCCATTGAAGCAGAAGCGTAAGTACATTCTGTAAATACTTTTTTAATTTTTACATTATTAACTTCATAATTTTAGAATTAACATACATTTCAAGCCCAATAATGACAAATAGAATGCATCAGTATGATACATAGACTTAAAATGTTGTTTGAATTATCAATATTTTCATATCACATTTTGATTGTAATTTGAAGGACATTTAGTTGCATTATTGAAAATGCTAGTGTAATTATAATATTGATTGTATCAATATGATTGGTGTATAATGGCCAAAAGTCAGGATTTATTGAAATTTACATCTACAAATCGTTTTCTCTATATTTTTAGGAACCTCTTCAGTTATATATATTTAACAAAATGTGACGTGAATGTATATAAACCATTTTTTGTAATTCTTTCAACAACTTCCTGGACAAAATTTTAAGAAGTCAAAATATTTTTTGTTAAATGGTTTATAAACAAATCACATCATATTTTGTTAATTAAATACAACTGAAAAGGTCTCTGAGCACATGAACTGTTTTGTAGTTAAATGTAAATTTTAATAAATTCTGACATTTGGCCATTACACACTAATTATAATTATATTTAATATAAATCAGATTAAGTTTATTTATTTATTATATATTGATGGTACTGGATTCTTCTTAGTTGAAGTTCTGGGAATAAGCGATCATCTTGGACCCCTTGCTATTTACTTTTTTACCTATGTCTAACTATGGTTGTGGCCTATTATCGGTCAAATTTTGTAAATGAATTAGAACCAGTAATAATGTCATTATTTTATGTAGAAAGTTAAGATAGAATTTTTTAAATAGAAAGCTAATTTTAAATCATAATTAAATATAAGAGTAGTGTCCTATATTGTTGGGCTTTTGAATTGCTGTAATAATGAAGTGATCTAAACCACCAGAATACAATATTGGTGTTAATTATATAAATCTCGTGGTAAACTATTTGATTTTTTCTATGTAGCATTATTAACAATTTGACACTGAACTTGACAATCTCTCATAAAGATACAAAATTAAAACCTTGAATGATTAAAAAGTATACATGCAATACCAATATCAAAGTGTATAATTTTATATTAAAAAATACTTTAGACTGCAGATTGTTTTTTCTCTAAATTCCTATTCAACAGTAGCATTTATTTGTTAATATAGTTAATAAATTGTCAATCAGGGTGACATATTGTAGAGGATTTACGTTACAGTGTAGGTTTTCATGAGATCGGGTAACGAATGTGGTACCCACTGAAACAAAGACAGGTGCTTGTATCGTATTCTACTTTCTACTTCACACTCCCATGTTCAGCGCGCACGCTTTTATTTTTTATTGCGGTTATAAAACTTCGGCAATACCTGATACGTTATACAAATTTCAAGTTTATTTGCGATATTATTTTTAGTAAACCAACGTGGTAAGTGTGAAAGGTATATCGGATATACTCAGCTGTGGAGAACATCGAAGTGTTAGAAACAGGATATTTTTCTATTCTGCCCAAACGCCAAATGATGAGTTGCCGAAATTACAGAACATTCAAAATCCTATTTTCTTGACTGTCAATTTTAATTATACTTACAGAATCGTATAGTGATTTGCGGTTTTGTGTAACTTTTCAAGCGCTTACATGTAAATTTTGAGAATAGATCGGTAATTTTACAGTTAGTTTTTCGGTTTTATGTTTGTTCGTATTTCCAACTTCTGTTTCTTATTAATGTGTTCCTTCGATAATTATAAATCGTAATTGTTAATTTTTTTTATCACGTCCACATTTTAATATATTATAATAAGATGTGCGAGTTTTAAGAAACTGTTAGTTTGTTTCAACAACCCACTTGAGAGGAATTTTAACTACTTTGATACTTTTCGTGGTCACCTGCTTCATTTTTTGCCTCCTGCCACCGCCGTGTATAACGTGTAATTAACACATTAAATTTTTGCATAGGCTACATTTGCTTTATTAGGATCTAATATCGTATTGTAATGTCTACGTGTGCTGCGATCATGCTTTTGGTTTCATGGGTCTTGATCAGTCCTTAGTAATTACGCATCCTCTGGTCTGATAAGTTCCTTTAGTGAGGCTTCGAGAAATGGTTTGACAATAAGGAAACAAAAAATGCAATTGAGTTATCAGTTGCTTGTTTGCAGGAAATATCAATGAAGACACCGCGAGATAAGATACTAGTAGTATTAAGATTCTGTTCTACCAACCACATTAGAAGATTTTTTTTTAGGTTTAAGATATTTGCGAGTGTTTATATCGCGTTCCAGTGGCCTTTCGGCGAATTGGTGATTAATAGCATGACACACGACGGACGGGTTTTTCAACATAACTCCTCATCCAGTCTCTCGTGGTCAAAAATCTTTGCCATACCAATTATTTCTTCGTTAATGCTGAATGTGTGGTAGGATCCTTAAATTGTTGCCAGGGAACACTAGTTAATACTCGGCTACATTTCTTTCACTTCCGCATTTCCCCGTTGTATCCCTTCCTGTGCTATTATAGGGAAGAGACCATCACGTAGTTGATGCTTAAACTGAGTTCGTTCATGAGTAACTGCAGTGACAATGGCTCAACGCCACAAGGTCCGTTCGTTAATCATGTTTCTTTCGTCTGCCGGTCTAAGACTGCAATATCCAGAGAAATTTTATGTTTCTCATTAAAATAGATACACGAAAATCTGAAGTTCAAGTTTGTAACAGATCTGAAATTACTAATTCACTTTTCATTAAAGGTATTTTTTTTTTGCTATTTAGTAAGTTCATGAAGGTTCTTCAAGAGAGAATTGCGACATTGAACTAGGAATGCGAGATGCGTGTCTGCACAATAGTATGCCTGAAAATGTGGGCTACTGAAGAGTAACGATACGATACAGTCTGAATAAAATGAGAAACTTTTACATAATGTAAATAATTGCCAGTCCTTGGATGAGACGATACAAGTTTATAGGGTTGTAGTGTTACTATTGATTACAGTATATAATGAATCCTTAGGTACGTTAGGTTTTATACTTACTGGGTCATGAACGGTCTAGTTCATCATAGAACAAGACTCAAAACATTGAAACCCATGAAGCAATTTCGGGACTGTAAATTTTTCATTTCGAATGTAGCCATTGTTTGTTTTGTAATTAGTATTTTTCAATAGTTACCATACTATTGCAGACAAACACCAGAGGTGTTGCATTCCTTTCCAAGTATAACTTGATTTCCGGTCGGGCGTCGCCGCCTGTGTGGAACAAGTTCTTCATATTTGTATCTCGTATCTTATCTTCGATATGAGGAAGAGAATTGCGGTACCTTTTCGAGTGCACAATTGTTCATTAACTTGAAGAATACATGGGTCACATGTAATTTGATTTAGCCATATGTACGTCGTCATTTTTATGTACCATTCATCGTTGTTGAATGTTTAAGTTTTTGTGACAATTATTGATATGTTTTTTCTATTAGATTGAATATCACTTGTACTGTCTTGATATGCAATAAAAATACTTTTTAATAGATTAGCTGTTTCCTACTAGTGGAACGCGAAGACCAATATCTAGGAACAATCTAAAGCTTTCATAATGATCCTCTCTATTGCTGTCGTATTCTGTTGCAATAGGCTCATGTAGAAACACAATATTTTCTATGTTTTAAGAAGTACAAATGTGTGGCTTTATTCAATATGTCATATGCATTCAATTCGTCAGAAACTTCTATCAAAATTTTAATCGGATGATTGACATAGTTTGCGCCTCTGGCAGTTTGTCTTTCAAGTTACGTGTAATTCAGTACCCAGGGCAAGTTTCGGTTCCAGTTTCATGGGAGAGAGGGTTGAAATACGTTCCTGTTATTGGATTACGGATTAGTATTTTTTGTAGGCTTTCGAGTGAGTTAGCCGGGACAGAAGCCATCAAGTAGAGAGGGCTGGGATGCACTATTCATTTCCGATTATTACCATGAAACTGTGTATGGATTGGGATGTCCTGTTATCGTATAAACTAAATTGAATTAAAGAACAGGATTTCAGTAGAATCGCGGCACCAAATACTGAATTTAAAGGATAGGAATGGAAAATTCTCGACCGGACCGGGAATAGAAGCCAGGACCTGCACAGGTGAACGGGGAGTCTATCTAGACAGCTGCGATGGTCAGTGCACCAACTACGTAGGGCCTGAATTCAATTTCAATTTCTAATATTCCGACTCTGGACGTTTAATTGAAATGACGTATTTACGTTACACTACAGTTCCTGTCGTTTGGAACCAACCCTGGCTGTGAGCGTATGTCGCACTATGAGCTGTCAATATTCATGTTAACTAATGACGACAAACAAGTCCAGTAATATGTATAGCTTTAATAGGAATGAAAATCATCTGCCAGAGTTTTTTTTACATCATGTATTGCACTACCAGACATCCGACAACGGAGATATACTCGCCTTTTTTTACTCCAGATCTTTTCCGACTAGCACGTTATGATTTCTTCATTATCTGCTATTTTATCCCACACTATAAATTGTCTATTAATCCAGCCAAAGCCTATAGTACAGTTTAGGTAGTCACACACGTGTTTCCTCGTTATTTGACTGCGCATTTTTACCAGATAATTGATATTACTATTTCTGATTCAATATTCCCAACAAATTTAATCTGAATTGGCGTTTTTTCTTTCATGTTCAGTGCTTCTACCTGTTCGTTCACTTTGTATATTGTAATTCGACATTTCGTAGGAAACTAAACCCGTACAACATTGACATTCTGAGAACCCGAGAACAGTGTTTTCGTAATCTATAGATCTTGTTATTTTTTGTGATAAACGACTGTGTGTGTGAGATAACGACTGTTTGTTGGCCCCTGCCGAGAAATAAACTTTTGGATCGTGATAGTCCTCGCTGGAGGACAGACAGACATCCGGAAATTCCTAACTTAGGCGCTATAAATAGGGATTCAGATATCAACAGCACTGGCTTGACCTCTTAATGCCAGTTGTACCCTGTTTCGAGATTAAACTTCCGATATCATGGGGTTCTCTTGATTAACATTTGGAATATGCTCGAAACAATTTGCAATTTGACGCAGAGATACAGACTATACCAGTCGTCGACACTTCCATTATCAATTCTTCAAATTGGACTCTGCCACGACTCTTCATCACCCTACTATCAAATTGCCATCTTCTTGTTCGCATATGATCTCGAAGATTCAGTTTCAGAGTGTCTGGAGTCTTAAACTGACCCAAAATTAGTCGTCCTACTCTTCGATACGCACGTTTCGACAATGTGCATCGAGTACTCGTGATAAATTTCAAGAGACCGATCGGCAAGTTTGCTCGCCTGGTATTCAATTTATGTTGTTAATTTACGAATTTTTTTTCTTTTCTAAATAACTAAATTTAATCTAGACATCAGTAAAACACTGCCAGGCTTTTTTTTAACTGTTTTGTAACTGTTCGTAGTGTTTTGAATTTGCTCTTTATCTGAACTTATTTTGTGAAAAATACCACCTTAGTTGGCGTTTTGTTTCGTCACATTCCTATAAACGACTTTAAATTGTTTCGGCCCACCAGTGTGTAAGTAGAGTCCGTGATTGAGTCTTTCCTATTGTACATTCGAATTGTCCAGCAACATATTTTTTCTTCTCCTGCTTAAAAACAAAATTTTGTTCTTAAATTATTTTAAATTATTTTGACTTGAATTTGACGTAAGAAATACAAACGTTTAAAATTAAGGAACGACAATAAGCAAGTATAAATTGTTCTTCAGGCCGAGGATTTTCAAGTTTTTCTCCTGGATTTTTTTTATAAACTTTGACTAGTAAGGAAATTAGTCCTGTCCATGAGGACAATATCGGAAATGGTCCAACATTCATTGTATATAAGAGAATATGTTGAGATTCTTTTCCTGTTTCCCAATGCGACGAGGCTGTTCGTATACAGAACGTTTTCTCTACCCCCACGTCTATTTTGGTTCGAGCCATGCAGCTCAATTTCCGGTATTGGATGGAACCAATTAGGGATATTTAACGATGCAGAAGTGTCGCCCGTAGAAGGTGGTTGTAATTATATCACTATTTTTAATAGCACTGTCAATTTGCCAGGGTGATTTCGACGACCGTGACCTTCGCTTTCTCCAGTTTTAACAAAGTGTTTGACCTAAATTCAGCAAAGCTTGTCCGCACCTTCGAGACCGAGCCAATTGGTTTGTTGTTGTGATAATGTTTGATCCAATGTATGATGCCCGAGTTTTGCGTTTCTTGGCGCGGTAACTTTGCCAAAGTGAAGTTAATGAAGCACGTCGGATTGTCAAATTATACTTGGTATACGTGATGATTATAGATTTTCTCTAGACCAGCAATCGTGAAAAAGAAAAAAAAGCTCAATATTTTTGAGTGGAATTAGTGAAACCGAAAATGGAGACTGAAATCTCGTGTTTTTTTTTTAAATCACCTGACGAAAGGAATAAGGATCCCAGAAACCTTGTCTACTTCATGTAATTACGTAAATGGAGATATTTCCGTTTCGAATGTTGTCCTCACAGTTATCCTGTCCGTAAGTCGCCGGGTCCGTTAGTCTGGTGGTTAGCGTATCAGTTTCTTAACTCAAGGTCCGACGTATAGGCGAAGGAAACGAATTGTTCACCATTAAGATACTTACGAGTAATTGGATGAACACAAAAGTTGCCTCTCGTTACGTATTATAGAATGCCTTAATACCTCACGGAAAGATTTTTTAATTTGATTTCTTTTCAACACCCAATTTCACAACTTTATCTTACTATCTACATCAATAAAATACTTTTATTAGTACAGTGCTTAGGATCAAGTGATTTTTAGTGTATAAATGCGTTTTATGTCACCTGAATTCAGATTTCGATGATATATGGATATAAAAACGTTTCTAGCAATATCTAGCTGTCATCCGCCATATTGATATTAAATTGTGAAATTTCGAAAACCTGATTTGAACTTGGACACGAGCTTTTTTTTTCTTTATAGAAAAACTGCCGTAGTTTCTCTCTGAAGCTGTAAATACGACTGAGACCGTCTTAAACTGTAACCCAGCGTTGGAAAGAATTTTAGTCTTCCCAATTTACTTTTATATTTAAATGATCATCTCTTCGCAGTGGAAACATAATATTTGTTGTCAAGAGTAGGCGAGAAGACGATCTTATGGGTACAGTGGAGAAGTGACAAAATGTTATTAATCAAAAGATAGAATAGTATACATCTGACTGCCGACGCCAAGTAAGAACGCTTCGCATTGTTTTCGTGATTGTCACGTAGTAAGTTTTCAAGTAATATAATGCGTCATAATCTGCGATTATTTGTATTGCTAGTGTAGAACTTTGTGGATGTGTTCCAAACGAGACGGGTTTCCTCGCCGCTGTACGGATGCTTTTATCGCCTTGTGCTTCCTCGAAAAGGGAATATCCTCGTGTTATGTTTTGTTTGGTTCATTCCCATGCCCCACGTCGAGTCTGGGTCCACCAATTTACGCCTCTCTTTCTCTTCAAACTGCAACTTGTGATTTACGTGTATCTTTATTTAGTTACGCGTCTCTTCACGACCTCTTCACTCGCATGCTGTTGGATGCTGTTACCCGTGACCGTACGAAAATGTAGTAATTACAAAATCTCTCGTATGGTGGGTGACGCTTCAACTCCTCCGACCACAGGACACACTTTACGAGTAGTTTAATTTTTGACACGTTTATCCCATGTTTGTTCCATTTTCAACATGTTGTCACACTATATTCGCTTTACTTTGGATTACTTTATTAAAGTAATCGTATTCTTTTTCACTAGCTGATTTACTGGCGTCGGCCATGTTTATTATCCCTATCTTAAATTAGACGAGAATAGCCAAGAATTAAACACTTATCTCTCGTTTATTTAGAGTATTTTGCATTTATGAGAACAGGTATATTATTGCCGCTATCCATAGATAACTTTTCACCTATTTCCGTTGTGATGTTCTTCGTTGCATGCTCTTGCAACTCTGCTGCTTGCTTGGTCTAGGACCTGCTACTTCCTTTGCATTGACCTTCGTTTACGTCATGCGGTAGGCACTTCGTGGTCATCCTGCTCACGTTCAATTCAACATAATTCCTGAATTTCCCTTTCCCACAGATTTTACTTTTTTGTAATTTATCACCCGATTTCTAGTAATAGCTATTCGAAACGCTTTGCATTTATTTACTGATTACCCATGATTCGGAATGAAAAAAAAAATTCATTGGAACGCAGCAAATTTTACTTGACTGCTTATGAATGCATTATTAACAGAGTTACATCGGTTTCACGCTTCACCCTCTGGGACTCTTACTTTTGAGTTGCGATTTTACGATTACGCTATGAAGTTGAAGTTAAGACACAATTCGAAGATTGTAATGAGCCTGTCCGTAGTAATTAGTTCAATTTCTACCAGTTTGCTAGTATGTGTGGAATAAAACGTGTCTCAAGTTCGTGACAACTTACACGATACTTAATACGGTCTTATTTGTCTTCTTGATTTCGTTATAATGTCCACTAGTTTGTAATATCTGGCCATTAACTCGAAAACGTAATCTGCTGAGACAATCGAGGTTTTAATTCCATTTTTAATCATAATGGAATAAATTGTAATTATGAGTAAATGAAAATGGCGCAGTTGGAATTAGTTTTCCGCTTTGGTGTTTGGAAATTTTATTGGACACCAGTAGGTAACATATTTTACATATTTTACCCTTATCACTGTTATTCAAGTACAAAGCGACGTATTCGCCAAATTTCGTTCCACCATGTGAAGACGATTCTGCCTTTCCAATGAGCGCGTTGAGCAGGACATCACCCATCTTCTTACCCTTGGGCTGGGGTCTGACTCCAAAGACAGAAGAGAACAAACTATTAACTTAAAAATTACATTTGTTTCTTGATTGTTCCTAGGATGAAATTTTCCGGACAGGAAATGGTTTCCGGTAGGATTTCCGGATGATACATCTGAAAAGACGATCTTTGAGTCGGAGAGTTGAATCTTAGCGATGAATGGATTCGATAACTATTTAATTTGAAGATTGGAAAAGGGCAAAGTAAGTGGGCTTGTTGGTGAGGAAGTTTCGAGATCAGCCGTAGCTTAATTCCTGACAACTGAAATTTACTTCGGCAACGGTCTCGCAAGCATAAATATTTTGCAGACTGTAAATTACGAGGAACCCGTTGTTTTATAAGATTGATGATAGTGGGATAATTTTGAAAAATACGTTGAAACAGGTTAGTGGAACCAGAAGCAGCGATAGTTGTATAGAAATATGCAGCAGACACGTGACGGAGAACAGCATCAGACGAGTCTAAGTGACTGTTAAATCACAGAGTGAACGTTTTCTACATTACTCTATACGTTTTTGTACTATGGACCCGAATCAGAACCTTCGTGAGATATGAGCGATATTAAACACTTCCGTGGGTAATTAAGCGACAGAGCTCGGGAGTACCGATTTGAGGGCCTTTTCGTAGTGATTCGCCTTGGCCGTGCTGTAATTGTTTCTGGAAGTTGTGCCTTGGCCCAATTAACAAGAGTCCATCCTTGGCGACATCGCCTCGACGTTTCTGTCAGTGCTGATGGCGTCCGTTAGCCTGTTCGCGACTTTGTGGAGCTGGAGCGACGGCCGATGGACACTGCTCCCTCCAGCAGAGGTGGCCCTGCTCCTGGCGGACAAAGGGCTCTCCTGGAGGCTTCTCTCCACGAACAGGTGGTAGGTAACAATCACCAGCGTCCTGCCGGACGAAAGAAATCTGAGACTATTCAGTTATTTCATTAGTAATACAAGCTTCCGAGTTTATTTTGTTTTTATGAACTGCTTCATCATTGCGGACTTCTTATTTCAGCTGTTTCCATGTGTAACTAGAAAGTATTGATGGATCAGTTCGTTCACTCGTCAGTTCAGTGCACATCCGTCGCGATGTCAAGTATCGATGTTTGAGGACGACTGGCGCACATCGTAATTCAAACATTGCCCTCTCTCCTACAGGAAAAATTCCGAAGGTGTGATGGAAAATCCATATATAACTCCTTACGCTCAACTTGTAACTACATAGTGAACAGTTCTTGAAAGTATAACTCGGAACACAATCGATTGACGTTGCAGAAACACTCTTCCACACTGAAATAAAATGGAAATTGCATACTGAACTGAGGGTCTTCAGATGATTTTCGTCGCCCCGAAAGATTTGTTTTGTTCGGCAATAATCCAAACCCGGCATTTTATTACTCTTATAGATTTAAATTACGTTTAGAGCACCAACAAAAATAACAACCAATAATACTATTGAGTCAATATCTCGCTGGTTCTACATCAGTCACGTCTAATTTCCAAGTAATGGACAAAATTTGAGAGCTGCTTTGAGTTTTGCGTGACTGTCGTGTTCACGATCCCAGTGTCGAGACACTCGTGGAAAATAATGGAAGTTTTTACTTGCGTCAAGTATCGGAATTACTTGATTGCGATTGTAATACTCATTTTTAAATATATTCCGAGTTCGTGGTGCGTACTTTTCGCGTTGCGTTAATTTTCAGTATTTCCTTATATTTTGTGTTTTGCGATAGTAGAGAGAAATTAATCCAAACGAGAATATTCCATTAGACATTTTTTTTTACAATTTCCGAAGCAATACTAACTCAACTTTTGGTCGATTGTTACAACGTGCGTCTGATTCCTGCTGCTTAATATTTCATACATTGACCTTACGTGGGTCAGATGATGTATAGTGGGTCAGGTTCCTATAAATTTTTAGCTGCTGGACCCAGGATTGACTCTGAAGGTATGTCGTCTCGTTTTATTTACATTCATTACACGAATAAGACGTTATTAACATATGAGGGTATAATATTTATAAATCATAATATCCTTACAAAGTCCTTTGCTGGTGTATCGACAAATCGAGTTTTGTAACAGTAAATATTACATCGATTATCGCCTCGCTGCACTGCTAATATGTTCAAATTACATTCCAATTTTTCATGGGAAATTGCTCACCTGTTAAGACCATGTTGGAGAGGTGACCATGGTGCTTGGATGCTTTAATCTCGCTGCCGCTTTTCCGTGCACAATTTTGATTGTAAAAAAGGGATTTTCACTAAATTCGTAGCCACTTGTTCACACAAGCTTCGCTGAACCCAGCCTTTGTTTTTTATCAAACAGTAACTGCCAATTGTTCTATTTCATATGAAATTTTATTTTTAGCCCTCGTTTTGCAATTTGGTGAAAGCTCCTCGCTTATTCTGGACTGTAACGATTTCAGCATATTGCGTTTCAATATTACAGTGAATGAGTTCTTGTATCCCTTTTTACAGTTTACTTAGACAGTTGGAATTTGCTTCTAATTTTTTTGTTTTAAATTGAATAAAATTATGATTTTTTTTCCCACTGATTATATATTTATTATAATTTAATTCTATCGGGCTTTTCGCAGATTTATTTTTTCCAGTAAAATCTTTTGATAAGTTTCTGGGAATTTGTGTCTATGAAACCTTTATTTTACCAGCTTCATCATCAAGTTCAACTTGATATGTAATGGTGAACCGTCATAGTTTTCTACAAGCGTTTCTTTGACCACGCCCTTCTTTCTCAGAAGTTAAGAGATTCCGTCCTTTGCCATTGTTTTCTCTTAATATAGAGGTGTACATCGTGCCCGAACTTAGTGCTAAGTGTTTCATGATCTTACACCACTACTTCACGACTTATACCAATGAAATATTATTTACATTGTATTACCAAAAAAAAAAGAGATATAACATTCTATTGAGAATTTTTATTTGGTCACTGGATAAAATTACACACATAACAAAGTCCTGATTTCTGACCCAGATAAAAACTTCCAGAAAACATCCTTATTTATTTTCCATGCGTTTCTCGGCATCTCTGGGATCCAGAAGACTGACTCAATAATTCCCGACAGTCAGGTTGACTCCAAGCAGCTCTCAGATATTGTCAATTACTTGTAAATTTTCCCGATGAATGAATGTTCTTTTTTGCGGCTTCTCCCTCCGGGGGTCTTCGCAAGCACTTTCCCGCCTGTGCACTTGTTCTTCGTCAAGTTGTGTGCGCCCCCATCCACGCGCTTCTTTCTTTTTGCTCTTGAGCTAAACCTGTTTTTCGCGTGTTTCCCAGTCAGCCACATGCGTTTTTATCCCAAGAGTTCGATGAACCCTGAATTTTTAAGCTCACTTAACTTAAAGTGGGTCCAAATGACGTCACTGCTTCTGTATCTAGTGTCAACTCATGTAAAAAAAAAAAGTGGCATTTTCTAACTCCTTCGCCGTGCCACAATCTTCATTTGCTTTCCTTGCGTATTTAGAATTACTTGTTGAGTAATTCGCCTCGGAGTTCTCATCGGTCGACGACATTTAACATTAATTTTATTTTTTAAAATCTTTGAGGGCCAATATTTTTAATGTTTTCATGGCGTCTAGTGCGTTTTTATCCTGATTTTTCCCTCTTATATGGAACGAAATTCTGATTCGTGAAGATTGTTTATCTGAGATCTGTGTTTTAACTTTTTCGTAAACATTTTAATCTCGTCTAACTTCCAGGAAACTGCACAGCCACAGCCTCTACCTAGTCTCTATTTATTAATTTAATTTTCATGTTTGTCATGCCGCACTATTGACCGATACAAGATCAGCTTTAACATCATTTTGGTTCTGTTCCCCACTTTAATTTGTGTTAGCGGATGGTTTAAAATTTTGATATTGAGTCTACAGATACGATTTGCGCGAACACATTCCATTATTAATTTTCAATAACGGACGTAATTTTTTCTAATTTTAACATTCTATTTGGTGTAGTTTATGTGGTTTAGTTAGTCAGGAATTCCGAATGCAGTGTTTCGTTCATTAATGGTTCCTAATGGCTGAAATGTGATTCCGACACCGGGACGGAAGCGCCGGCACTCTTGAAGAGCGATCAATTACCCTCTGTATGTGGCTATCGCGTAACTTTTCATTGTATGATTGATTAGTGATGATTAAGCGATTTCTGTGTGCTGATACGATAGCTTTTAGAGATGGCGGCGAAAGAAATACGAATAATTCTATTACGATGCACATTAGAACGCATGGTCCATGTCTTGTGCAGTAGGAACTGGAAACGCAATAAAAGAATAAAAATTAACACATTCAGAATGTGATTAAATTTTTTGCTCTGTGGACACTACTCTCAACAAAATCAATTATACGTTATTAATTTACGTTAATGTAGATAATTTGGGCTAGTATAATTCTGTATGTGTTGTATATTGCGGAAGCTGTTATTTTAAATAACGAAAATAAATGGGGGAAAGGCTTCGAAATATATTGAGCGATATTTGAACTAATTTTTGAAAAATATTGATCAAAATCGTTTTACCGAAATGTATCCAATTCCATATAAATTTATAATGAAGCTATTACTGAAAATAAACAATGGACTTATAACAAATAGTCTTTTTATTGACAAACAAACTTACATAATCATCTAATGATGAAGCAATAACATGAATTTAATTCTAGACGTGCTATTGTAGGATCTGCAGAAACGTGTGCAGCTTGTGGTAGGATTATTTCCTGTACCATGGCGGTATCCTGATATTTGCGTTTCAAATATATCGCGGGGTTCCGGTCGTAAGGCGTTGTATTACTTGCATGTTTTTTGTGGGAGGTCCCCCCAGGTTCACGTGTGCAGACAGGTCAATTAACAATTATATTAGCCACCTGGTTTCGAGTTTGGATCTTTTGTCGAGATGTTTTAGTGTAGTAATTATAAGTGTAATTTTGGTCACAGGATATTTGATGTGTTGGCTCCATTCTTCGGCGGCCTCTAATTATTTTGTGTCGTCAGCAAAATGTTCGTTGATTGAATCAGGCGGTGTCGGACAGTTGTACGTGAAGATAGGTGCAGAGAGAGGGACCAAGGGAACTTCCTTGCGGAACACCTAAGTAATTTTTTCTTTTAAGTGTTCATGGGCATGTATTATTCTACAATCTAGGCCAACGAGTAGATTCATGGTTCCATATTTAACAGAGAAGGCTCGTCGAGATAAGTACGCGGAATGATTAGGCGTCGTTTTAATTTAGCTAGTAAGCTTTTTGTCGAAGGCTTTCTCGGAATTTCAAAACACCCTAAGAAATCCGCGTGTCTGTTTTACGTGTCCATGATGGTTTCTACTACTCCGTATAATGGTTGCGGACAAGAATGTCCGGTCGGTACAAAATCGAAATTGGACGTCAGGAATGTGAGAAACTGTGCAATGTAAGATGTGAGGAGGTTGTAATAGCCTAGTCGTTGGAAGGTTTCAGAGAGTGCACTCGGATAA
This sequence comes from Zhengitettix transpicula, assembly GCA_037074705.1. NCBI lineage: Eukaryota > Metazoa > Arthropoda > Insecta > Orthoptera > Tetrigidae > Zhengitettix > Zhengitettix transpicula. The sequence continues at coordinate 18,991,449 of CM073594.1, read as the reverse complement.
CTAATGGGTCCATAGCAGGATGGTGCCTCAACGCTAACTTAACGTCAGCACCATTCGCTTCCGGAACTGTGAACAATTTTGGAATGCTTCATTCGTGCAGTCCTGATGGGAACTGAATAAGCAGTACCGCTGAAAAGCCTCTTGAGCTTTTTGTATGGACTGTGTCGCCGGCCTCTGAATTCCAAGGTCGCAAGTTCAAACTCGGTCAGGCCGGGTCCTTTTGGTTTTTGAAGGATTTGACATATCCACCCTCCGCTGTCCATCACGTTGTTCACCAAATAGGCAGCAGCACAACTCAGTTATAGGAAACAACCAATCTGGCAGTCAAAACACTTCGTTGCTCGTAATTATCGTCAATCTTTGTTAAGAGGCAAGTTTTTCACAGCCAGCAGATGCACTTGTGACGGAGCTACTGGAATTCTGTCTGTGTCTATCCCTACAGTTGCATATCAAGATTCCTGTCCCAGTCGCAAGGACTGCGATTCCAGTTTCCAGTGAAGTTATGTAAAGCTTATTTTTTCCGGTCGCCAGTCTGGGACTACAATTTTGAGCACGTAATTGATATAATAGTCTGGTAATGAAGTGACGTGATCGCGAAAGTGAACCTTCGAGGCACCAAGCTTGTAGTTTCCTTAAGATTTAAAATCGTATTTGCATGTTTTGATTCGTTTCCATAGCTTTGAGAATAACATTGGAATTACACTTTCTTCTTTGACTCGTATTTATTTCTGGAATTTTTTTTTGAACCTTTCGACATGGATTTTCCTTTATCCAAATTGATCTTAGTAGTTCTACTTTTGTATATATGTTGTTTTTATTGTGATGTGAGATTGCATGTTATGATTAATATCTTTTTATATATGAGGCGGTTAATGCCAGAGTGGGCTATCCCTTCTCTGAACCTGAACCTATTTAGTTTTTCTTCACATTTATGTCAACGTTTGTCCCAGAATTCTTTCTGCTGCTATTTCTTGAGCGGTGAATAAACTACACTCAGACCACTCTAGAAGTGAGACTTCTGAAACCAACGGTGAAACAACTGTAGGTTACTTTTGGATCACCCTGCAACTTGGAATTCAACAATCCTCAGCCTACACTGACTTACGGAAAATCGCGATTCCATTCCTTGAACGCGGATGTTTCCTCTTAGTTAACTACACGTTTGACGTCACCCCATATCATTGGATATATTGGATGCTGACAGTTTCTATATTTGAATGCAGTCAGTGAATACGAACGAAAATCCAGCTCAGAAGGAAACGCATAAGATGAGGTCGTATGGTACACATGGCTGGAGGCTATTGAAAATTCGAGGTTTGCTGCAGCTGCTCCATCCAAGGTGAGCTGCAGCGTTGCCAGATCGTGTGTGTGCAATCACTTTCACTGCTGGCCTCGTTTAGCTTCCGCTAATACATAGCACCCTTCAGATTCAATCAATATAATAAGTTGCAGATTCAAATGAAACAGAAACGAGGGAAAACATCCGTAGATCGTCTGACCCCACCCGATAGCACTTGCGGAGTCTTGTCCACATTTCATTATTATAAAACTTCATTTCCGTGAAATTACATGGCTGACACTATATTCCATAAATATAGTTTTGTAAATACTTCAGAATCACAACTAATTTATGTTGTGCTTTTTCAGAAAGCTAATTATAATTAACTAGAAATGAGTATTTTTACCAGTCACTTAATTGTGTTATTGAGAGAAACCAGGACTATATGAAGAGTCACAATGTTAGGCAGTAAAGAACATAGAAACTAATTTTTCAACTAGGTAAAAATTTTCATCAACAAGGAAGAAAGGGTAGATAATTGGTTTGGCATATGACTTAAAGCTTGCAGAAATAAACCTACAAATTCAATCTATTCCAGATTGTCGTTGGGGTCTTTACCTCTAACTGATGTTATGATAAGTCTTCTCTTACACTGTGCTTCGTCATACTTTTTAGTAGTATATGTGCTCCACAAGTTATCTAGTGCCCTCCATGAAAATCACTTTGGTATCTCATCAAAAACAATTTTATTATTTTAAGTATTGTATTGTTATATTTCTGTAATATAGCTTTTTACAAATATATGGAAAGTTCCTTTTGATTTTCCGTGAGAGTTGAGCATAGGTGCTTATAATTCTTCCAAACATTACAAAAGCATGTTATGATTTTGACATGTCGGTTCATGTACATGTTGGAAATTGTATCAGAGCTCTTAATAATACAATTAAAAACATGTTATTCTTTGCTTTATATCTCAATCCTGAATTGCAACAGAGTAGTTATTTTTGGTAATAATTTCTTTTTAACAATTATAATAATCTGACTTATTTTCAAATAAATTTAGTTTAACATAAATTTCTAATGAGCAGTTTGTTGCAGCTGAACTCTAAATTTTTATATATTAAATTGAAATTGTTCATTCGAAGAAATGCCAATTATCATCTCATTATTTTTCTTGCTTATTGTTTTTGTGTTGATACACAGTCAATGAAATAAAATGAAATGTCTCACAATTCTACAACTTATCACTTATCTGTTCCATAATCCTCATAAATATCTTATCAATCAGGCTTTCTGATAACATGTTGTTTACTTGCCTCTAACTTTTATTTCAATAATTTGCACACTTGAGAGCTACTGCTTGTTAGTTGTGTTATTTCATGTAGCTGATCCTCATGTATGTGAAACTCATCAGTATTATCACCCGCGCTCACCTTCCTAAAAACACGTAAGGATTTTATTATCTTGATGCCTTTAAATTCTGTGAAATATTTTGTAAAGTAATTAGAAAATTATCCAAATCCATTATGATCAAAACATGTCATTTTTACCAGGAATATAATATATTCAAATTATAATTATGGTGTTTTAGAATTAAAAGAGTGTAAATTATTATGGAACTTTTTTATTTTAGGTGGTACTTTGGTAAAATAAAACGAATTGAAGCAGAAAAGAAATTATTGTTGCCAGAAAATGACCATGGTGCATTCCTTATAAGAGATTCTGAAAGTAGACGAAATGATTATTCTTTATCAGGTATGTAATTTACTCATAAGTCTGCTCTCTTATTCTGAAATCAAATTAAGCTGGCATTTGTTGCCATTGCATAAAAGTTTTACAGAATTTACATAATGATAATAGACCATTAAAACATTTGTTCAGTTACCTTTATTTCTGCATCTTTTGCCAGTACCTAAAAGTGCATTTACTTTCAATATTTTAATATATTTTGTAGTCAGAGATGGCGACACAGTGAAACATTACCGAATTCGCCAACTGGATGAAGGTGGCTTTTTCATTGCACGGCGCACACCTTTCAGAACATTACAAGAATTAGTGGAGCATTACAGCAAAGATGCTGATGGATTGTGTGTTAACCTGAGGAAACCATGTATTCAGGTAAGTACAGTACAAGTTATTACCAAATACCTACCTAAATACATTCTTAGATAGTATAAAAATTTGATTTTTGATTTCCAGTATTTTCCAAATAAAATTACATCAATCAGTTTTTACATTCATTGTTGCCCTTTACATTGATTAGTAATGAAAGTATTGATTTTACAAGAGGTTTTGAAACATTTCATTATAATATTAAATTATCTGTGCTCGTTGAACATGTGCAGGATCCACTTGAAGCAACTATTTAGTGCCATTGTTACTTTGTGAGTAGAATTGTTTTGATCAGAGCTTTCAACATTATGGGCACTGCACTGCAGACTTGCTTATGACATATAATATAACTTTAAATTTAATTAACTTGAAGTATTTTTAAAGTTTGGTAAGAATTTATCAAACATTGATTAAAATGTATCAAATTTGAATATTTCATAAAAATAGCATTTTCCATATGCAGTCAATTGTTGGTCACTTGGTAAATGGGAGATTTGGTCCATAGTTTTTTATTTTAATAATGTCTTTATTAATATTTACATAAATAATATATTGAAGGTTATAGTTCTTCCACTACCATAGCAATATAATTTGAAGGTGATATTTTTGAAAATTGGCACGAGTGTACATCAGCAGATAGCATGTTAAGTAATAAAGGTTTACTCTACCAAATTATTGTATATATACACTTTTATACACATAGTTATTTTGAATATAACTGGTGTGGGTAAAACATTTGGATATATTGGTCTTAGCTTTTAAGGGAGGATATATTGTGTGGTTTCGAATGAGTAGTAATTGTATTGTTTTTCCTCAAATATGGAACGCCATTCATTTGGAAGACTAGGAACTAGAGTTGGGATATGGTGTGCATTGTTTAAATTTTGAGAGCAAATGAAAATTTAGACTTCCTGTCATTTTATTTTGAGAAGGTTTTGTTTTACTAATTTTGCTGTCCAAATAATAAAAAACCCAATTAATAACAATCTGCTTTTTTGATGGCATTCTTAAAACCTTAATATTATATTTATTTTAATAATATATTTACTTAATATTACTTCATTTTGTGAAATAGCCATTTAATGACAAATATATTTGAAAAGAGTATAAATATATTTGATTGGTTCTTAGTTGTCCTCATACTAGCATACTTCCTGTTTCTCTATATCTAACCAGTTATACAAATCGTCCTTAAAAAAAATAAAGGACTTTAATGACTTACCATTTCTGTTTCATCTATTCATTGTAATGTGTGTTTGCAACTACTAGTTGTTTAAAAATTGATTTAATGTATTTGAACCTTTCAGTTTAGTATAATTGTTACAAATTGTTAGAAATTACACTAAATAATACAGTGGTGTATAATATCATAATTTGGCATTAAATCAAAAAGGTCCCTTTTTTCTGTAAATATGTTAAACTGTAACAAACATTTTAAGAGTTGTTTTAATAGTGCTAATTTTCATTAGGTGGATTACATATTAATTGCTGGGGTAAATTGTAATTTTGTATTGAACAACTGATGTTTTGTAATGACTGATTCAGATCAGTATATAAATTTCTGAAAATTTGAATATATCATCCATACTTTTGTTTCTGCATTCTGTTCTTCGAAAAGTGCATTAATTATTTTGTCAACACATTAGTATAACACAGAACATTGACATTATCACTATCAATATGCACAAGTATATTGAATATCGGAACACTTTCTAAGTAGTCATAATAAAATGGAGGAGAAAGTTTCCTCTTTTAGTAGCAATTAAATATTTTATCTTCTGGATCTGCCAATTGTTAATTAATTATTTATTGCTGTAATATTGTGTGTTATTAAGACTTAATTTATTTTTCCTTTTTATTGCTTCCTTTCTGGACATTTTGGTAAATGATGACAATTTTAGTCCTGCCCTGATTTACATGGCATAATGTTAGGATGAGTCAAATATACTTAAATTTGCATGTGCTATTGATGTATTTGATTTTTGCATCTAAAAATCAGAATGCAGAATAGAAATGTATGGATGTTTAGGATTATCACAATGTTTACAATATTTGGAATCACAGTTTCTTGTGGACAAGTATAACAGTAGTGCTTCTATGCATTGCTTCAATGGATGTTTTGATTTTAGTGGATATATATATATATATATATATATATATATATATATATATATATACGTACATAGTATTTTTTTCATAAATAATTTAAAGAAACTGTTAGTGGCTTAAATTGAGTAATTTTTGTTGACCCTGAAAACTTGTCTTTAATACAATTTAACATAAAAATTTTGTTTTATTTTGGCTTCATTAATAATAAAATGCAAAAGCTAATATTCTGGAGCATGAAGCACTTGTCCATGGCTGGCATGACAATTAACGAGAGAATCTATAATTCTTCAGTCTAAATTTGATCTTATTATATATTATCCACAAATGAGTGAATGAGGGACAAATTTACCCATATTATGATAATAAAAGTAAATGTTTTACACGTTCTGTGCTCATAAGACAGAAAAGATATTTCCAATTTATTAATATTTGCAAAGAAAAAATTTCATGTACGTTTTGTCAGTATATTTCGAGAAATGAATTTATTTCTGAAGTATCAATGAAAGGTGGATGAATTTCTTCATTAAGTCACTTTGTATTGATACATCATAAGTGATCAATTTCTTCTCTGAGTGTAAACTGTATTTTAATAATTCCTTATTTACTTTGTGATGTGTTGAAGTGAACTTGGAATCTGTGAAGGGAATCAGAACTTTAAAGTAATGTGGTAGCAAGTAAATAATTTAACCGGGATGATAGTGTTTGTGTGTGGAAAAATATTTCAGAAGTTAGTTTCACACCATACCAATGGCTTTAAATTTTACAGATACAAACTTGGTGTACATGTAGATATTGGTTAACAAAAATTCTAAACATGACATATGTGACAGGTGGAGAAGCCAGTGACAGGTGGTCTTTCGCATAGCACAAGGGACCAGTGGGAGATAGACCGCTCCTCCCTCAAGTTTGTTCGCAAGCTGGGACATGGTCAGTTTGGAGAAGTATGGGAAGGTCTCTGGAATAACACTACTCCTGTTGCCATAAAAACACTCAAACCAGGTTTGTCATATCTTAGAAGTACTCTTGTGAAGTAAAATATAATATCTACTTGAGTTGTCAAATAATTTAGGAATTACATTCAATTATCTTGGAATAAATATTTATTCAATATTGTAATTATAAGCAAATGCTCTATATGCAATGAAAAGATAGATATGGTACATACTGTAAAGTTCCTATACATTAGTTGTCGTCATTTTCAAATTCTTATTACATCTGCTCCTTTGTGAAATGAAGTTTTCTGTCATTGAAGTTAATTTGTGTAGATTATGATAATAAATGAAAAATTATCTTTCTTTCCTTTTGGAGTTCTTGTAAATTACTAAGTTGTGGATTGAATAATTAACAGAAAAATATCAGGATACTGTCAACACAATATTTACATGTGGTCTGCTGACTGTAAAGATTTTTGGCTTTTACTACCTTTTTGATTAGCTGATATTATTTTTGTAATTCATATATGAACATATACATTGGAAATGTCTAGGAACAATGGATGGTCAAGATTTTATGGCAGAAGCTCATATTATGAAGAAATTAAGACACAATAAATTGATCCAGCTCTATGCAGTTTGCACAGTAGAAGAACCCATCTATATCATCACTGAACTCATGAAAAATGGAAGTTTATTAGAATACCTTCAAGGTTTGTTATATTCACATTAATTATCATGTGTTTTCTGCACATATTGAAGCAGAAGACAGTGCTTCAGCCACTAGCTTCTTATTAATTGTTTATATTTCCAACATTTCATTAACATTTTCCTTTTATAAATCAGTATGGTGTGCACATTGTAATGTTATTTTTCAACTTAATAGATTATTTAAGCTACAAACAACAGCCAATGGATCAGGCATGTTGATATAATTTGTTTTCTCAATATAGTAAAAATTGAAGTATATTTTAATACAATGTAATGTATTGAAAATTATTTTCTCAATTAATAATTTTTCAGGAAAAGGCAGGGGCTTAAAATTGCCTCAGCTTATTGACATGGCTGCACAAATTGCAAGTGGTATGGCATACCTTGAGTCACAAAACTACATCCACAGGGATCTGGCCGCTAGGAATGTTCTTGTCGGAGATGGAAATGTCGTTAAAATAGCAGATTTTGGCTTGGCTAGATTAATAAAGGTGTGTAACAGTTCTGATTGCTCATACATTCTGTTTGCAATTAATATAGTAGGTTGTCAAATACACATCTGTTAAATGAATTCATCTGTGTTTAGTGTGAAATACTTGGATGGAGTTAATCATTTTATACTCCTTTATTTTAAATACAGTAAATCTATAAATCATAGTTCTTATCCTGATAGCTTCCAAACCCAAAGTTACATTGTTATTCATATCATGAAAGAATGGCATTACGATTTTTGCTTAGCTATTCTGAGTAATGTGTTTTAGTCGTCTCATTTCTCTCTACTTGTATATGATGAAATATAATTGAGTGACAGAATAACTTTCTTTTAGAAGCTACTTAGGAGATACTAATCAATAGTTGTTTACATCCAGGCAAGAGGGACATTTGGTATTATCAAACACTGCACTTTAAGATTATCACTGTATATACATTTAATTAGGAGTTTGTTTGATATATATTCAGAGTAGAAAAATAGGGAGGACAGCAAAATAAGTGACTGCTGATATTTTTTTTAAAAAAAAGAAACGTTAAACATGTTGCTTAATCTTAATAATTTTATCTATTTTCTTGAAATTACTTGCTAACCTTAGCTTAAAAATGATATTTTCTAACTAACTTGATATAAAAACTCAAAAAAGAGTTTGTCAGTTAAGAAAATATTGTTTTACTAACATTTTCTGTCGGTGGTTACTTGCATATAAAAATGATTTGCTCCAGAATGAGGATAACATTTTTCATATTAATTTTGTGACCCAAATACTTTATAACATTTATTTAAAAATGGTGTATTAATATAATTACACTACTTCCCTGTGTTGTTTAATTTTGAAATAAATCTCTCTCAATTGTTATTTTTAGACTAGTATAATATATATTATTTTCTGGAAAATATACACTTTAACAGCCACAATTTAATTATTTATTGTCACTATTATAAGTAAAATCTAACAAATAATTCAACCAATATCATCTCCGTTTGAATAATTAATATCTATGTATGTAATGAAACACAAGTGGATAGGAAAGATGTATATATAAATAATCTTAGTATGGATATGACATTGTCAAAAATAATTGTGATATTGGTATGGAAAGAGAGATAGCTTGTGGCTTACCTGAAAATGAAGTACGGTGTAACCGTAGGGAACCAAGGCATTTGTTCAAATTTTCGCATATAATTGTGCTATTGCTCCTAATTCTTAAGTCCCACTTGTGCCTTGCATTACTTTTGATCTTGTTTTGTTTACTCACACCTTCCCGTTCCCATACCTCCCTTGTTACCCATTTGACTACCACCTTGTACCTCAACCCCCTCCTTCCTGAAGAAGGCTGAGAGCCTCCGAAAATTTGAAGAACTGCCTTCGGTTCCTTATGGCTACACTGTACTTCACTTTCAGGTAAGCGACAAGCTATCTCTCTTTCCTTTCCATACCAATATCACAATTATATATATATATATATATATATATATATATATATATATATATATATATTTGAATAAAAATTTGGCTACCGACCACAGTATTAGAGCTCTTGTTTCCTGTCTTTAACGGCTCAAGCAATTTTAGTCAATGATCTGGGCTAAAGGCCATTGTTATACATATGTTGTGGTAATAATGTGTGCTTATGTAGGATGAGTAGCACTATTTATTATATATAATTTTTAATATTGATGTGAGGCATTTTTGTTATATCTATTTTTTATGTCAAAATTTAGATTATTCTATCATATATTAATCAATACTGCAATCATCAATACATATAAATAATTATTTTGTCACTGTCAAAACTTTATTCAAACAATTTCATAAAAATTGTAGGAAGATGAATATGAAGCTAGAGTTGGTGCCAGGTTTCCTATTAAGTGGACTGCTCCAGAAGCTGCCAATTACAGCAAGTTTTCTATTAAATCAGATGTCTGGTCCTTTGGTATATTGCTCACTGAACTAGTAACATATGGCCGCATCCCATACCCTGGTAAGTTTAGTATGACTGTTTTCTTTGCACATTCTGGTAAATGTGTTGCCTGTAAATTTTTCTTTAAAGGAGTAGGCATTTACAAAATTTAATATTTTACTTGATCATGATACCAGAACTTAATAGTTATGACCTGAATCTATATATGTTCTGTTGTTCAATTGTGTACAATAATATTTAATTATCTGTTAAAGGCATGACAAATGCTGAAGTTCTACATCAGGTGGAGCACGGTTATCGCATGCCATGTCCTCCAGGATGTCCAAATAGTTTGTATGAAATTATGTTAGAATGCTGGCATAAGGATCCCATGAAACGACCAACTTTTGAAACTCTTCAGTGGAAGCTTGAAGACTTTTTCACCATGGAAGGGTCAGAGTACAAGGAAGCTTCGGCATACTGACACAGAGCTCCCGTGTAGTACGGGGAACTGTATAATCAGCGAGGACCACTACGAACAGAGTTTTTTTGACTTTCTGGTCCTTCCTACAAATTGAGTGCCGTTTGTACAGATTGTGACTCCGATAAGCCGAAGTGTGGTAGATTTCAGTGAAGTTCAATACTCTTTCCATGACTTAAGACTTGCTTTTTCCTCTAGTGATTATTTTGCAAAACTTGCACAATGAGCGAAACATGGCACGTGTGATGGTAAATTGAGTGTCTGATGTTCCCAAATATATGGGAAAACTTTCTCGCCGATATTATAGGCTTTTTGTGTTGTAAACATTCAGTATTTTTTGCAAGGAATCATGACAACAGTGAAACTACGTAAATACTGAAAATGTGTATTTTGTGTTATGAAAATTTAAGCTACTACTATTTTCAGTAAAGGGATGATTCAATCTCAGCAATATATTATTTTAATATTTTACTTCCTATCTATTAATGAAGCTATTGTAATTACTACATTTTCTTTGTAAACATAAAATTAGTCTATTTTGTAGCTTTCAGGTACGATTTGTTCTGAAGAGTCCTCTGTTGGCCATATTTGGGAATGTTCGATCAGTCAATATTCCTGAACTATGCTTCCACTGTCTCTACCTTTATGTGATGTGCAATAATATGCCATGAACCATGTGGGTTTTGGTGCATCCTGATAAAGTTTACCTTGTATAAACTGCCATTCCAGTTAATAGGGTTTAACCCCTGTATTTAAAAATAAATGTTTACCAATTTCAATCATGAAAATTAAGTAGTAACATGAGAAAAGAATTTATAAGGGTCCACAAGTCACATTATTAAAAATTTAGCCTATTTTAATGGTTTGTGTAATTGCATTTTAAATCATGTGATAATTGTCTCTTTGTTATTTGTTTCTGCCCTGATACATTTAGATTTACAAAGGATGCACAGTACACAGTGGTAATAATGTAATTTCACTGTTCTTGGATTTATAATATTGATTTTACCAAGCCATGTGTCAATATCACAATTGTCCATTCCATATCTTCCATGTGTCCTAAACAAATAACTCAACTGTTCATTCTGATGAGAATTGTGATTTTATTCATTTTTAAGTGTCATTTATTATTATTATTATATAATTATTATAAAAGTTTAAGGGAAACTTCCATCCCCTCTTAAAATAACTGAACAATGTTAATTTATCATGCATTTTGTTCTTTGTCCAAAGAATAAAATGTAAGATAAAAGATCTGATCTAATAGTTTCAAATTTTAAGTACAGTTATTTAACACCCAAATTGTTCATTTGTTCTTTACTATCCCTCAGTGTTTATACAATATTTAGTTAAAATAAAATTATACATTTAATACTGGCCTTTTTCTTCAACAAGATAAGTGTACCTTATGTAAATTTAAGTTTTCTGCGTCCATGTAAAAAGTTATGCAATTTGTATAAGTTGTTAAAGAAAAGGAAGCAATTTTTGGAGCATACACACATTTTCAAGACATTATTACAACCATTTTACTATATTTCTGTTATATAAATGTTCATTGAGTGTGAATATTTTCTGCGAACAGTAGTATAGGTTTCTCTAAAATGTTCACATCATTAGCCAAAGTTACCAGTTTTTGAAAAATGATATTATTTACAACTCTTAAAGGTGCTTCATGTGAAAGTATTTAACAACCATAATATGGTAGTTTATTTACCAAAATGAATTATTAAATAATTTACAGAAATTGCTCCTTGCAATGTTAATGTTAGAATTGGTTCAAATGTACCAGAAGATAATTGATTATTTGTTAAAGATAAACTTTTTATTTCCATTATAGACTTAAGTTTGGAGTGTAGGATTGCATGCAAGGGGAAAGTCAGTCCAGAATGAGACTGGAAGGAAAGTGAAGTTTCTAAAATAATGTTTATTAATAGAATGAATATATACAGAGAGCATTGACAAAGGGAGTGATTGGAACATTCTATCAAGAACATTATGTTAATACAAATTTCTGTTGAAATATATAATTATATATAAAGGATATGACATTGTCAAAAATAATTACAATATTGGTATGGAAAGGAAAGAGAGAGATAGGTTGTGGCTTACCTGAAAGTGAAGTGTGGTGTCACCATTAGGAACTGAAGGTTGTTCCTCAAGTTTTCGGGAAGGAGTGTTACACCATGTGCACCGGCTGGCTGTGGTCTGTAGTTATTGAAAAATATATATTTCAATTTCCTTAAAATCATAAACGGAATTTAACAATTGTTTGGTGGCTTATGTTCTGATATAAAGGTACAAGATGTAACATGTAAATAAAAATTCATTTCTTGGGCTCCCACACTTCCAAGAATTCTTAGGTTTCAGTGATGAATATGGAGGACATTTCCATCGGCTATTTCCACTATAGATACATAAATATATTTGAATTTAGTGTAAAATATATTTTTTTTATGAACAAAAAGATTAAGTTTAGTAACATTTGCAGCAAGATTCTCTGTGTATTTTCTTAAGATTTGCCTTTCAATTTACCTGTAACAAGTATCAGCAAAGTTACTTATAGAAAAAGTGTATTAATATATATTAAAAATAAATCCGATTTTTGCGGATCTATAATTTTATACTACTTGAACGTAGAAGCAAACCGATTGGCTAAAAAGTTTTATATGTTGACATCTGGGCATAGCTTTGAACGAAACCTATTTCGAAATGTGGTGCAATTTGTCGTTAGGTTTCCATCCGACCCTGAGAAATCAGAGATTTGTAATTTCAGTTTGCACTGTGACCTTTTGGCCTATAGCCTCTAGATGCGCGTTTTCGATTACACCTCTTGAGTAGGTGGCGAACGTTTAATAGATGATAAACTCTTCGATTAACGCTCAGTTTGCTTTTGTAATTGCTCTCAAATAATTCAATCGTATTATATATGTTCCTATTTAAAATATGACAATTAGTTTTATTGCTAAAAAACATAATAGATTTGGTACTGTTCTAATATTTTTTGGCCACGTAATCGTAATATTTTATTATGAGTGTTAACTTCAAGCTTTTGTTTTGAAATGTTGGTACGACTCACGCTTAACGGCTGAAACGACTTTGTAAATATTTATACTTTTGACAAGTATTAAACTAAAAACGTTAGTACATTTTTATATAATTTTAAACATGATTAGATAGTGAAGAGATGCACGAATCGACATAAATAATTTTTAAAGTGCAAAGCTGTATGAAACTCTAATTCTGACCACGAAAATATGAATAGAATATGCAACATGAATGCTCAGTCTTTGTTAATAAAATCATTTGTTGTGCTTGACCTGGAAACAACTGGTTTACCACATCTCGAAAATTTTAAAACAAGAATTACCGAATTATCAATTTTTGCTGCAGTTAGAAAACATCTCATTGACGCATCAAGAAGTCCTTCCAAATTACCAAGAGTTCTTCAGAAACTGAATGTATGTTTCTATCCTAACAAGCTGATATTACCTGAAACAACAAATATTACAGGTAAGATTCTAGTGAAATCTGAATTGAGCCATTATCAGTAAACTATCATTACTCTTTAAAGAACATTCCCCCAAATATATTGGTTAATTGAAAGACTCCATATAAGTTAATATTTTACAGACAATGTATAAAATTTAATTTGATTGTTATAAAATTGTTAAGAAGTCAGTTGTATTTATTAATGCATAAATGTTGGGAGGATAACACAGACTGAAAATCTTACTTTACAGGTTTAAGCAACGATCTTTTAGAAGAATACAATTCATTTGATGAGAGCTTTTTCAATATACTGCACGATTTTCTTGATAGACTTCCAAAACCAGTTTGTATCATAGCTCACAATGGCTTACGTTTTGATTTCCCAATACTTCAAAGTGAGCTGAAGAGACTTGGAAAAGTAATGTATTTTAATTTTCCACTTATAATATGAGCATATTCCTTTACTCTATTTTACTTTCTAATAAAAGTTGTTCAAATGAGACACTGTAGATTTTAAATTTGATGATGATGGTGTATTTAATATTTAGTTAATGTTGGTCAGATCTTCCATTGTATACATATATATTATTTAGGAAAATGTGACACAGTCAAATTAAATTACACATTAGGGTAGGACAAATTACAGTGAATTTGTTGCAATCAACAGTTGGGCTGAGAAGTAAACATATTTCAAATTTTCAAAGGTCTGAGCCGCTTTCATCACAAAAGAAGGTCTGAATTGTGCGCACAAATTCCTGAAGAAGGGTGCTTAGACCCTAAAATTTTGTCCCACTTTGCCATATTGCCCTTCAAATTGTGATTGTTAATCTCCACTGTATCCTCCAATCAATTGGTTACTTGTTAGTTTAGGCAGAATCACCAAACTGAAGATAATTTTCCAACAACTTTAATATAATATCGAACAATATTACAAGAACCATATCTACAGGCATCGTTTAATGTTTTATACCATTTGGTTTGAATTACTATGCTACACAAGTCACCTCATACATCAAGAACAAATTCTTTGAGATGAGAGCATCCCAGCACATGAACTGTACTGTATTTAGCCCAGACACATACTTGCCTTGTTCCTTCACAAAACTGCTTCATGACAGTACCCAGCACTTTCTGCAGGCTTACCAATTGAAGCACCAATGACAATACAAAATACAATGCAGCATGCCTTTCAATTGAACAAGACGGATTATCATCAAGCATGTCATTGTCTTTAATTCAGGAAATTATAAATGTGTGAAAGAAGGAAGAAAAATCAACATTCATTCAGAAAACATCAGGGGGAAAAAATCAGGAATCACAGCCAGATTCATGAGTGACTATTTTACCAAAATAAACCTACTTAATTGTATATACTCCAGACTCATCTATTGAGGATGTTTGAGTCTTGCTGATAATTTTAGAGTTCAAGATGTAAGTGACTAGTTTGCTCAGTTCCTAAGACATTTAACCTTTTTGAGAACAAATTGGGGACTATCTAGTGCATTATAACTCTAGTTTGATACTGTGTAGATTCTTTAAATTTCATATAAAAGGTATGGGGGTTCATAGACAACTCTGAAAATTCATTGAAAGTTAAATTTATGGTTAATCTCCTATGCATGTTCTGCAAGTTTCTACTTTCAAATTTATCTGAGTTGTATATTACTATTATGATGGTTGATTCTGACATTCTTGTTTCACCGATCTATTGTTTTTCACAGCGTCTATTAAATATTTAATTTTTGAGGTGTAGAATGTTTCTAGAATAAATTAGTCCAAATTTATTCCAGAATGACGAAATGCGATTTCCAATTTTAAAAACTACTTAGCAAAATAAAATTTCAAATTATATTATCAGAACTCATGAAACTAAACAATATAAAGATTGAGTGTAAATATAAGTATGCAGCTAATGTATCTTGTGTATAATTTTATATTTTTTACAATAATATACTTGTTATTTATTTTGGAGACTTATTGAAATTTATAAAATTTAAGAAACTTTATATTTCAACTTCAATTTTATTTGTATCAACAATTGTATAAAATAAAATTAATATAAAAAATTCACATTCATCACTATTTTTGTTGAGATTATTGTTGTTCAGCATAAATGTGTTAAAGGATTGAGAAAGTTCTCAAATTACTTATTACTGTAAAATTCAGTCATGGTAAAAATGAATCTTCCATGTAAATTAGATATTTATTTACCCTAAAGCTTTGTTTTATTTATGTGGATTGATATTATGCAAATTTCTCATTAGATGAAATGCCTTTTTATTATTTCAGAAACTGCCGGATACCATTTTTTGTGCAGACTCGTTATCTGGATTTACGCACATTCTGAGACAAAGTGATGTTAAAGATTTGATTTCAAACATCAGTAGTGAAGATGTAATCGATTCAGAGATAAAAGCTGTCAAAGATATTTTTGAAGCAGAGGATCCTTACAACATTTTGAACGAGGACAAATTGTTGTGTCCAAATTGGACCTCCTATGATGATGTACTTCTTGAAAGTTTGGTGGCTTTTGAGTCATGTAGTAATACACCTGACAAAGTGGAGAAGTGTGAACATAAAGAGAATAAGTCAGTCTGTGAAAAAGATGTATGCCAAGAGGCAGGAAATATTTCAAATGGAGAAGGTTATTATAAAGATCTACAAAATATTCTAGAAACTACACCAAAAACTTGTGGTCAAATAAAATATACTAAAGAAAAGGCAATAAAGGAAACTGTGAAGACTGGAACCAGGGTGAGAAAACGGCTGTTTAAAGCTGAACAGAATGATGGTGATGCCAACAAAATATTGAAAAGATTTAGATTGTGTGATATATACCTACATATATTTAACAGGGATCCCATTGAATCTCACAGAGCAGAAAACGATGCCCTAAACCTTATGCAGTGCATAGTTGCTGAGAGCCCAAGATTTCTTGAATGGGTTGATGAAAATGCTAAACCTTTCAATGCTGTTAAAAGCCTTTTATCTTAGAAACAATTAATTTTTTTAATCATTAATTTTGGATGTTATTTTAATTATTAACTATGTTTTTAAAAGTTTTAGAGTTGTTACAGCTATATTTGCATGAATTTTTCCCAAATGCTTTATATGGATTTTTATATAATGTTTTATTGATGAAATATTTTATAAATATATTTATATTTTTAAATTTACTCATATTTAGGGTAATATTTGTATTTTATTCATAAAAACCTAGGCATTTTTCATCCACACACAAGAAAATTCAATAAAACTGGCACTATGAGCATTGGTGACACAATCACTAGCCATTCAAGCAATTAATTCCTTAACTTATCTTTGATCATATTTTGTTTGTTTTTTCACAGTTCAATAAAGTATAAGTGGCTTGAAGAAGGTCAAGAAATGGCACTTCTGAATATCCTCTCCTCATTATTGTAGGATGAAGTGATCAATGCCAGTTTTATTAAACTAGTCTCTTGGAGGTTTTTAAACTTCAGGTGGTAAGAATTTATTGAATATAATTTCAATTTATTGACTTGCAGTACAGGGATGAACTAAACGGAACTTATTTTGGTAGCTTTTCTGGTAGCAGTTATCTTTTAGTGGTTTTATTCTATTTTCTGTAATAAGGTGTGTTACCATTACTATCTTGGAATTGTACTGGAGTAGTCTTTTAGTAATTCTTGTAATAGTGTTATTTAGTGTCTTGGGATCAGAAATGAAGTAATCTTATCAAAATAAGTAGACTTCTACAAGTACATTATTGTGAATTTTAACAAACATAAAAAATGAAACAAAAACCAGCCAGACATGTCAGAAAAATGTATTGATTAATTAAAACACAAAATCATATAATTACAACATTCAGTCCACAACTTTTGGACTTCTTAAGATAATATACCTATATAAGCAAAAGGTAAAAGAAAAATTAGTAATTGACAAAAACTTAGTTAAATAATACAAATTTACAGGTTTGATTTAATTTAATTAAAATTTTTTCAGATTTGAATATATGCATTTAAATATATATGTTATTTTTCATAACATGCATTTGATTGTAGTTTGTTGGTATATGTACCTGTGATATCCATGGTAAAATAGCTTTTCTTTGATCCAATAACCAATTTTGTTCCTGAAAATATTTCTCAATGGTTCATTAGTGTGTTGGGAAATTTCTCTCTCATAATCTTCATTTTATTCGAACCTTTAAAATGACATTAAATTCTTAATCAATGGCAAAATTAATCAACTTCATATTCACATCTTTAAAATAATATATTAAATTCTAACGTAAAATATAAATATAGTGTTTTCCGTCACTTAAATGTAATAGAACATTCTAAGCATATTTGTGAAGAGTATGGGGCGACAACACCTATTTCTTTATTCTGAATTAATTCAGTAAATAATGAATGGAGAACATGGAAAGGCAATGCTTTTCCTCACAAAACAGGCATTAAATTAATAGACTGCTTGTCTCACACACTTTTTTTTTAGTATTAATTGAAATAATGCATTTTGTATAAAAGAAACAAATTATATACTCTGACAGTATAATTTGTTTGGTTTACATAAGTTATTCTTGTGTTTGATAATTACAATACTGTAGTTTAGATTACATTTGGTTTACATTGTCTGTTGAACTAGGAGAGGCCTGAAATTCAGTCTAAAAAGTTGGATGCAGTATCTAACTATACAGTTCCAGGCACTTCATTGAGTTTCTCTTCTTTTTAACTTTTTTCAGTAAATATTTGAGTACCATATAACTTTTCAACTGAACCAAATTTTGACAAATCTAATTTGATTTAACAATTATTATCCACGTGAACTGTCAAGCAACGTTTTTTTAAAAATATGAATAGTGAATTTGAATAAGCGGTTGTTTTTCTTGATATATATATATAAATTTATTCAACAATATATGACCTATAAAATTACCTGGGGTCTATTTTGTTTTTCTCTACTATGGTGACGTTTAATGACCTGGTATATTGTATACGTAATATTTCTCAAAACTTTTATAACAATATATTCTGTATAACTAATATTGTAGTTTATATAATAATTTGTGACCATGTTTAAACCGATAACATTTGGGACTATGATCGAGGTCACAGCCTTCCTCACGGAACGAAGCAGCGCGTGGAGAGGGAACGAAGGCAAATCGTCGCTGACCAAAGTTGAGTAAACGAATCCAGGAATCAGTCTAGTGGGGTGTGCTAGGGTGTAAATTCCCAATACTTGGCCTAATTTAGTACTTGATAGTCGGAGACCAAGGCTAAAAATATGACCCGTAAGTATATATGTATATTTACTGTAAAAGTTGTCGACATTTGTGGACGTAAAATATACAATTCCACAAAAAACTTGTACAATTAATCACTGTCAATCTTCGATGAAAGTGTGTGTACATGTTTCTTTTTATAAAATTATTGGTTTATTCCAGCACAGGAACTTGTAACTTATATCAGTTGTTTAATATGTTTTAATTTTAGAGATTGTGAAATAATGGGAGAAAGCCTCTTAATAACTCAAGGTCTCGTAACTGTTTTTGTGAAAGTTTTGACGCGCACAAGATAACGAAAATATCGAGAAATTTCAATATGATAACAACAAACATCCTTGTTTGTAAGTTTCTCTCTCTCTGTTGTGAAATGTTTCGGCTAATCTTTACAGAACGCCAGTGGGTTAAGAATTGATGCTTTGATATGGTACATTGAATTTCGAATGTAATCGGGAACTTTAATATTTCAAGATTTGTTTTATTGTATAAGTAAGTACTAAAGTCCATATATGTGAATTGTTATAAGATTTGCAGGAAACTGGTAATTTGTCGTCATATTGTATACTGGGGCAAATGTTTACAGTTTCTTGTACGTCATGTAAAATAAGTAGATTGTAATGCTACTGTGAAATTTGATACTTGGATCTGATATGATAATTGTATTTTAATTTTTTTTATTTTCTCTGACATTGGAATAATAAAATAGCGTTTTTAATTTTCATGAAAACCTTCTGAAAATATCTTCCAGAATCATTGTATGTTATCAGATTAAAAAATATATGTAGAATCTGTCTGCTGGCAAACTGCCCATTTGTTGATTAAATACATAAATAAATATACTAAAGTTTACCTGTACCAATGCAATTGCCAAACATTTGAAATTGCTTGTGTAGATTTAGGTAAACTATAGCGTATGTTCTTCGTAATAATTCTATTCCATCTAGGGCTCTTGGATTCTTCAATTTTGGTGTAATTAATATTGTTCTAACTTTTCCAGGCTCACCATTAATACCTTCATTAAGCGCTACGTAGAACGAACTTTTGTATTGAATTATATTATTTGAATTTTCACAAGTTTCCTTTCCAATAGCAAATTAATTATTATTTTTTGCCTGGTTAAACCTGAGAGAAATAAATATTATATCTTGTAAATTGTCGGATGTCTTCATCGATCTGCATAAATTTTAAGTTAAAAGTTTTAATTGAGTGTTAGTTCAATTGTTAGTATATTATTTATAAATTCAACAGAATGGTAAGTTATGTGGTCATTAAACGCGATATGTCAGAAAATGGCGGCAGACCTTGTGCAGCGCTAGTTTTCAAATTTTAGAACGTACGAAACACGTAAACCACCGTTCTTTCCAGACATTAAGGAAGGTCAAAAGCGGGAATTTCAGTCATGGATTATAACCGTTATAATCCACGAGCCGATGGAAATAAGAGGTCAAAATATCCTACTAGAGGATTCGGATGACCCAACGTATTTCCGATTAAATATAAGAGAAATTTCTACCAAATAGGCATTTAATATAATAGAATACTTGAGGTTAATCTGGTCATTGTTTTTCAAGACTATACTTATTTGTCTTGTAGTATCACATATTTGTTAAGTAACACACTTTCCCTTCAGCTCTAAAATATGATGCAAATTACCTTTTTGAAGTATCTTCTGCATTCTAAACATTGCATAAAATCGGAAAACTAAATAAAAGTTTGGGATTATGTATTTCATAATATTGAACTTGTATATTCTTTCAACCTCAAACAATTACTAAATTTGTCACCAGGTGGTAATCAGCGTGAGTTAGCCCGTATGAAGAACCAGAAGAAACTTCAGGAACAGCAGAAAAGAAAAGGATCAAATGATAAAGACTCCAACAAAGGACTGACTCTGGAGCAGAGAAAACAGAGGTTAAACATTGGAAAATTTAATTTTTCTAATTAAAGCCCGCTGTCTCGTAGTGTTGGCAATTGTGAAGTACATTAAGGCTGAATGCCATAATTCACCATTTTAAATGCAACTATATAAAGATAATAAGGAACGTAGGTTTTCCCAGTGTAGTTGCTGGATGAAGTTCTCTCGTAATTCCAACCGGGTAGTGTAGATACTTTGA
Organism: Zhengitettix transpicula; assembly: GCA_037074705.1. Taxonomy (NCBI): domain Eukaryota; kingdom Metazoa; phylum Arthropoda; class Insecta; order Orthoptera; family Tetrigidae; genus Zhengitettix; species Zhengitettix transpicula. The sequence continues at coordinate 18,970,559 of CM073594.1, read as the reverse complement.
AGTACCATCTTGGGCAATACCTACTATTTATAGCAGTTTGATACTGTCTAATGCTGAATTGCAGTACTCAAATGTTAGTTTTCCTGTTGAATAATTCAGAAACTGTTCATTTTATCGACACACTGTTCCTTTGTCATTGACATTCAATATAATCTCCTTGCCACTCAACCTTCTATGCCTCATAAACATATTAACTAGCAATAACCGTATTCTATATTAAGACTGGTGATCCACTGTACATTTTAATTAAAAAAAAAGCTAGTTAGCTGCATTTTATATTTGCCTCTCAGTTAGATGCATGCTAGCTGTGGGACAGTTGATCAGACAATATATGAAATATATTTTATCCTCTTCTGGTTATAATTTTACAAAAATTAATGATATGGGGGAATTTTTAAAAACCCTGTTTTTACCATTTTTTGTTTTGTTTATAATGTGTAATGTAGTGACTGAACCATTGATTGGACAGAAAAACTTGAAGGACAAAAATTATAGGAAATTTTATACTCTTTATTTTAATACTTACTCAACTTTTGCAATAGATGAATATATTGTTTTTTTAGAAACCTAAAATGAAATGAATACCCATAAATTACAGAAAATTTTCCATACAAAATTGTTATTTGCAAACCTGAAACCAAACAATATTTTTGTACCAATTATCACAACTACAAAAAATTATTCTATTTTCCCTTCTTGAGAACTATTTCACTGGACTATTAGTGGATTTTGAATATAATTGTATTTTAAAATTTCAGGATTAGTGCAAAGTGATTTGTAAAGCTGCACGTGGGACCGAAAAATGCTAAAAAAATAATTCCTTGGAATGATAGTTCTCAAGATTCCAACTGTGTGAAAACATTGAAATAACATGACATTTTTTTATGGTGGTCGCTGCTATCATCCTCACTTGAAGATGATGGCAGTGACTGCAATCGAAATGCCATGTTATTTCAACACAGTTGGAATCCTAATTACATACACATACACTGAGAAAGCCTTTGTTCTTGGAATGATTGTTAATAGTTGTATTTTTACATCTAAATAATAGCAAAAAATTAATTTAAATCTCGCAGTACAGCTTCATAGAATTATATTTCAATTTTCACTTTTTCTTAATATAATAAACCATAACTTTTGAATTGTGGGTGTACACTTTTTAGATAATTTTTCTTGTACTTACAACCAAAACATTATTTTTGCCTAAATATTTAATCAGTATTTTTTAAAGTTTTTCTGTATACCTTTCGCATGTCTATCACTCAAATTTATAATTTTTTTTTCAGAGATGCTGATTTAATGCGCCAGAAGCAGATGAAAGCACACAACAAGGATGGAACTGCCTGCTCAGCTGCCAGTTAAACGAGTCTCTACATTTTAATCACACTACTATCACCATCAACTTTAAGTTTTACTATTATGTGAAATGATTGGAAAAGGGATTATTCAGTGATTAGAAATGTTGAATATTTCAATATTTTCAACTTTTTATCCACTTGTATGGAAAGATGTTCTCCGCAAGGCACTTAAATGTTTACTTTGGTTCAGAATTTTGGAGTAGTTGTGAGACAATGCAATATTTTTACTTGGTATAATCAATTTTTTTATCTTTAAACTTAATGTAATAAAATGTGGAATAAAAAATTATGCACATTACTGTTTATTATGACTTATGTTGTATCCTTATAAGTGCCAAAGATTGTGTCATTTAATGATTTTAATTGAATATTAAGAATTATATTTGTTAAGTTTCCATTAATTGATATTGTCTAGCTAAATCCATGTTATTTGAAAGTATTCCATTGTGTGCTGTCTGAAGTTGTGCTAACGGTGCAACATTTGATTTGGATTCGAAGTTTGTTGACAATCTTAAGGCTTTTAGAAGAGAAACATACAATGTATTAAGAATTTATCTAAAAATTTTTTTTAAATAGAAAGTTGTTTACTGTTTCAAACAATTCTTTTGTTTATAATTTCTTCTATTATTCAAACGGAACATTTGCTTATATCTGTAAAGTAATGTATAATTTACTTTGAGTTGAATTCATTCAGATTAATTGCAATTTTGGCACAAAAAGTATCATTATAATGGCTCTATTTGTGCTTATGTATGTGAAAATATTTTCTGGGCTGAAGGAAGTTACATGTCTTTCTGACACTGACATGAAATACTTGAATTTCTGTATTTGTTTTAAAAGGCTAAATTTAGTAAAGTGTAGAAATTTTGTTCTGCCAAGATATTCTTTACTATAAGTTTTTTCTTGTATATAATTTTTAACTAGCAGTTCCTTTTCTTGCACTGAATCTCTTAAATTATTTATTTTGAGAACATGTTGTTTACTATAGTTCTTTTGTGGGTTTGGGCAATGTTAAATACTGATTTTAAAAATTTGAAGTACTCCATTAAACTTTGAAGGTACAAATCAATCTGTTCATAAACATTTAATTTCTTCTTTTGATGAAGAGGTAGACAATTCATCCAATCAAAAGTATGGCTGTTACACATACTGTGTTTGAGTAATACTTAATGTTTATCAATAGAAAGTTTGAAATTGGAATGGTATTCTGTTTCTAGTTTTTAGGGCCTTTTTATTAGACCAATATAACTTCCTTTTAAATTGAGCAAGAAATATTACAAATATTATTAACATCCCTGGGATGTAAAGGAGTTTTGCAATTTTTATGTGCTGGGATATATTCAAATGTTTGAACATTATTTAAATTTAACATATAAATCCAAAAGCAAACTACAATAGATGTATTAGGTTTGAAAGGTTTGGTTTTAGTAACACAGGCCTATTAATAAACAAAGTGATAAAAAACCTTTAAAAACTATGATTCCATTGTATCTACTTATATTTGGCAATGTAAAAATTATGTATTAATGTGTGTTTAGATTCATGGAAGTTTTACACCTGACAAGATCTACAAATAAGCCAACGAAACTGTGTTGTTCCATTTTATTAATATTAAATGTAACAGACATTTACAGTCATGGGTGCCGCCAGGATTATTTTCAGAGAGGTTCATCTGCAAAACTATACACAATTACAAAGTAAAGTAACGATGTGATGAAGTTTGCAGTTATTTTATAGAATGCTCAAAAAAATTTGTGAAGAACTTGACGTTGAATTTAAGGCAGGCCTACAGATCAAATCAACCGTCAGAATATCCATCTTTATCCCATATTTACATTATATAATTTCTTCTTCAAGAAATTGACGAGGTGATGAACAAATTTAGACATCAACCTAGATGTCTTAAGTTTTTATTCAAACGGTGACTTCATAATAAATTTATTTATAAATATTTTTCTGTGTATTTTATTTGATGGCAGTACATGTAATGAATTTTGTATGAACTTTAGTTGGCCATTTGTTTCTTTTTCCCCCTGCAATATCTTTAAATTTGTGCAGTCTCTCAATATGAATGTATCTTCTTTAAGAATTCTTAGTTCCATGTGGGGTGAAGTAAACATAAAATTAGTATGAGATTCATATTTATTGCACCAGATTAAATAATTATACACAAATTTGTCTACATATTTTATCAAGGACATAAACAATTGTGATATTTAAAATAGTTTTATTGCTCCGATTCTTAAATTTTGAAACTAATTTAACTAATTTATTTTTTACACAGAAATAATTGGAAGACAATCACCATAGCTGTGTCTGAAATTGTCTGGTGCGCTAAGACAAAACCAGCACTTGTCGATCACTTATTACAAAACTAAATTAGGACTCCAAGAGTATCTACTCTACAACCAAGTTTCTAATGAGGTGTGTTGTATTTGATAAATTTGATCAAATCTATACACTGGAAAAGCTTATGTTAAGTGTGTTGTAAATTAGGTCCAATGGTATATATAAAAATGTTCTATTCAATTTCGTGACATTTGTTACTATATATATTTGGATGTTGAAAGACAATTACTAAGTATTTTTGTGTGTGTGTTAAGCATTAATGTTCAGATTGTAAGGAGAAAGGTTAATTGACTGCATTCTATTTGAGAGATGGTTGATTCTGAATGCAATTTTATACAATAATTGTATTTTTGTGAACATATTTCTTATAAAAACTTCCACAAAACATTATCACATTTGCATTAATTTGTCTTCGAGATGGTCTACTCAGTTGCCAAAATGTGGAGTTTGTGCTCAAGGGATGAAATGTGAAATATTTATTTTGCCCTTCCCAATTTGTAAAAAAATGTGCCTATGTAGGTGCTACCTTTGATGCTCATGAGGTGTGTAAGCAGACATTTCAAACATTATAAAAAATTGGTAACATACAAGTAAAAATGCCTACAAGTCTGTCAATTGTCAACTTTCTCTATGGCAGCTGTGTGTCTGTTAAATAATGGACATGTTTTGCAACACAATAAATTTCAAACACTAAAATACATTGTTCTAAGAATAACTGTGAAAATAACTAGTGCTTTATTTATATGTACAGCATAAAGTAGTAATAAAGAAAGGAATACATTTTTAAGTATTGGCTCTGCAGTTCTTTCGTCTTGATGTTATTTGAAAGATCTACATATTGCTTTTCACTGTACTTAGATTTTTTCATACCCAAAATAGGAAAAGTTTACATCAATTAAGCTACTTAATACTGATATATATCCGACTATTTAAGAGTAAATTATAAATTAAATGTAGCCTTTTTAAAGTCAGAAAAAACTTTATAATTGAAAAAGTACAACATTTTGTGACCTCTTAGGTATATGAAGTTTACAAAATTTTGATAGTTGGGGGACTTATTCCCTTTACTGCTATGGCCGAAATTTTGGCAGTCAGGTTGCAAAAGCGATGAAGCGTATTTTTTCAATTATAAGTCTTTTTCTAAAAGACTATGTTTTATTTATAAGCTATTTAATATTTTACCATGCTAGTAATTTAAAGATATCCCTTTTGTAACTAGAGACGTTAACATTAAAAACACAAGAATTTGCTTTTGATCAGAAACATTTGATAGCTATGCCTTGGTCTTGAAGGCTATATAATTTTAGTTCAAAATTACAGTGAAGCATTGTCATTAAAATATTCAAAATAGTTATGGAAGCTAATTAAGATACTTTTTGTAATCCTGAATATATTTTGATCCAGGAGCTTGCCTGAGCTTAATTGAAACTAGAACAATTACTGTGCCACAAGTAGAAATACTGACAAAGTATGTGTGTGTGAAAGAAGTGTAAAATATTATTGGCAAAATTGCACGTACTTTTTAACAATGAGGGATGCATTAAAACTATATATTCCATAAGTATCCAGGCTGCTATCATCGGTTTCTAGATTTGACGACAAATTAATTTTTAAAATGAAAAAAATTATGTCTGATTGAAAATTATTAATAACAAAGATAGCCAATTCAGACAAAAAAGTGATAATATAAATACTCAAAAGCTTTTGAGTTTTGTCATCCGACAAGTGCAGTTGGGTCACTCTAGGTTCTTCTTCGCAGCTGATGAAAAGGACAAGGATCCCAGAAATGTTTTGTGGTATTTATATTATCAGTTTTTTGTCTGAATTGGGTATCTTTCTTATTAAATTAATTTTTAGTTCTGGCGTTTTCAAATATACATTAAAATTGACGATAAAAGCCATTAACTATGAATTACAGATTGCTGACATTAGTTTTCAACAAATGAAAGGCAGTAAATGTAGACATTGAATTTATACAATTCTACAATTATTTCCTAAATGGTGAAGGCATTTTAGTTAACAAAAGTTTCAAATTATTTTGATTTTCACAGCTTTCTTTATTGAGGTGTAGATGAATCAAAAATCAATTTGTAAATATATTTATTGTTTTTCAGCATGTGTGAAAGTTGTGAGTGTAATTCAGTGTAATAACAGCTTATTTTCCCCCAAAACTGGTTGCTGATTTTTTAAAATGAATATTTTCCTCAGAATTTCTTAAAAATGGAAAAATGTTCAATGTCACATAGTTATTTTATACATAGGAGTCAATACTTCAACATGATGAAAATGTGAACTATAATCACTATAATCTTGAAAAAAGACCAATAAGCATACATAAAATGCTAATGTCATCTATAACTTCAAGTGATTCTCCCGATACAGACAATTAATTGAAAATAAACAGATGGTGATTGCTCAAAAAAAAAAAGCTACCAGTTATGGATTTAATGAATACATACTCAAAAAAATGTAAATATAATGTAAAAAATTAATTGAATCTTGAGTCCATTTCGTATACTTAGTGTTCTTGATAACATTTGCCAACATTAAAAAATGGCAGAGAATATAGAACAAATTTTAACAAACCACAGCCCACTAATATCATTTGGTACTCGCTTACCATTATTTTGGTATTGATATCTACACTTTCAAAGTTAAATACACTAATACTTTAAAAAAAACATTGTCTATTAATCTCAAGTCACGCATACAATAAGCCACTTAACACTTCAGCTAACAGTAACTACTGATTTAACAAAGTTTATAGAAAGACCATTAACTTTGATGTATCGTGTACTTGTAACTTATGAATGTGAACTGATTATAATTAACTTAGGTTACTTTGAAGTAATCATAGTCTCTGGTCTGATTTAAATGTTTATAGTTTTATTTAAATAACTTGAATAATATTAAATAGTGCCATAATGAAATGTGTGTGAATATAGAAAAGAAATTTAATGTCAGTACTATAAATAATACATAGCATATTGAGGAATTTAAATTTAGCACATTAATTTAAATATTTTTAATAGAATTCTATCTAAATAAATGTAATACTTATAGAATTTAGCACAATATGACATTATTAATAATTTACAAGCTTTTGTTTCATGTACTATATTCCAAGGCTATTAATGAAGAGTGTATGTGTCAATAATGAATCAATTTTGCATCAGTTCACATTCTTCTGTTCAACACGAGAAACAACTACAAGTGAAATAGAAAGCACCAAAGTATTTACTGATCCTGAAATCCTATAGTTTCTTTTTACTTCACAGCATGTATCATTTATACATGCAAACAATGTACATTAGCTGTACATAGAAGATTTTATGAAGACTGCAGCAATATATATTTATATAATTATAGGAAAGAGAAAGAAAACATGATTTTCCTGAGCATTAAAATGTATTCGAAGAGACATGAATTGGTAGAAATATTTGGAGGTGTTATGCTACTCTTTCGACAGTTAAGAGTCTATACTCCTCTCACGGAGAATCTTTGCTGAAGAATACAGGTGAAACTTTCAAAAAATTTCTCTAAATTCCTTGTCTTCTGTAATACATATTTAAATACATGTAAACCACACTTTCTTTTTGTCTTTCTTAACCTATTTTTCACTGTCACATCCAGATTATATATATATATATATATATATAATTAATTTATAATTCATTTTACTGTATCATAAAATTGTAATAGTTTACAGGACAGATACGAGTTACAAAATTCAGCTTTATTTAATGGACTTCAAGGTAATATATATTTATACTGTATATGCATATAATAAACTATATTTTATACTTTATCTAGATCAGACATATATTAAGGACGTGTTTACAAGGAATGTGTCTAATTTAACTTCTAGTATCTAAGCTTTCCATGTCCAAGAGTATTGCGTACATATATTTGCACATGTAACTTCATACACAAAGATGCACACATCAAAAGAGAATGTGTGATCTGCCAACCTGTTGCATTAAGTAAAAAAGCCAATAACTATTTAAAAACTTTTCATGATAAATGAGAAAAAACCTAACATTTAACAAAACAGTGTTTCAACTCTGCTTTTTTTAAAATAATAATTAGTTTGAAATCAATAGATTGTACTATAGTATTGAAAATATTAAATGATATAGGACAATTTTTATAATTATACTGTGGCAAAATTATTTTTATGCTATAGTAACTAAGGTGATTCCTTACAGTTAATTTAATATGATACCTGCTTAACACTGTCAATATCAAGTATCATCTGTATAAGAAACAAAATTTAGTGCACCACAGGAAATGTTTTCAAAAAGCTATTAGCCCGGACGCCCCATACCGTTGGTGTGAACCGGGAGACTATAGGTTAAGAGAGCAGATGCTGCAGGGATTAGCGCACTGGTGTGGATGGTGCTCTGGCGTGGATTTGCCACCATGCTCCAACAGCAACCGGTGGTGGAGCATCTCGCCCACATACACGTTATTGAGGGCCAACCATGGGGCAGTGCTAGGAGACCACAGCAACTCTCCACTGGATGAAGTGGACGCTTGCTGTGCTGGGGGCTGCAGCTGGTGCGTTTGAGGCAGCTGCTGAGGCTGCTGGGTCATCTGGTGACGACCCACGCCGCCACGGCGCCCTCCCGTGGCCCCTGCAGCCCCGCCCTCTACTCACATTACCTGAAATAACAATAAAAGACAATTAAATTTGGATTCAAATAATAGAAAAAAGTGCTTCAACCTTAATAAATAATTCATTTTAAAGTTTTGATTTGAGCACAATAAACGGAGATAATATATTATATTTCACTCTTTGAAGTAACAATTGGTTGTAACTGCCAGTTTTTAAGAAAATATTTGCATACTATTGCTAAAAATTTCTTCCAAGCTGAAATCTAAATTTAAATTATAGGACTTGATCAGTTCATAATAATTATGATGACACAATAATACTTCCGTTGGTTTTGAAAAAATAAATATTTTGCATATATGTTCACTTCTTACCTGCAAAATTTGACTTGCTTCAAAGGCTGTCCCTGGCAGAAGGATAACAGGGCTAGACACATGGCCAGATTCCACACACACCATGTTTGGGAATTCGTCATCACCAAAGTCCGTTATTTCTTTCGCTTTCTCTACCCATGGATTCCATACAACTAGTAAAGAAAATGTCAGAGCTTAGCAGTTTTAATGTTGTAGTATTTTAGAGAATATTACTTAATCATGTAAGATTGAACAATTAATAATTGCCACATGTTTTACCTGTATCTGGAAAGTTGTACTTTTGTATCCTCATTTTACGCCCTGAAACTACATTTGTAATTATGTGCTCTTGAGGCGTGTTTTGATAGATGCGATCTGTCCATTCTGAAATAGTGACAACATCACGTCCTTCTTGAAACACTGCGCCATCTCTGGACTGAAACATTATACATGGTCATAAATTAATGCAACATTCTTAGTTTGGCATTCATTTGTATATTCTCATTATTTTACAAATATATATTTAACATTGTGAGAAACCATTATAGGTCATTCTGTACCTTTTATAATAAATATATATTTGGGCATATGGAAAAAATAATTGCAGAATTAAAACATACGTGTTCATTTCAAAATTATTTCCATCATTATCTGAGTAGTAAGTATAAGTATAAAATAAAAAGAACTTGAATGACCAAGAATAAAATGTATATTAGAATTTTATTGATTGGAGCTTCTTATTATTACTTTAAAGTAATGGCCTCCTCTCAAATAATGTATATTCATTGACTAAAATCATAGAGATACCTTATCGATGAAAGTACAACCATGTAGTCCTGTTATCTGACAGCGGCGAACATCGGGTACTTTAAAGTAGGTGTGCAGCAGCAGGTTGAAGCTGAAAGTGAGGTCCTTGCTAGGGTTATAGATCCCTATATTAAAGTGTAACTCTTTCTCCCTCAGAATCAATCGGTATGTTAGACGAAACCTGCAAATGAATCACCAATAAATAAATTAAACACTTTTGATTTGTAAGAAACTGTCTAATTGTACTTAATTTAATGAGAATAATTTCATATGAATGTTTTTTTGCAATAAATAGGAAATCACTTGATAAATATTTAATGTCACGGAGTACACATATGAAGCATGCAAGTAATTATATTTTCCATGAGAAATATTAAGCAGCTTAATAAGAATCATGAACCAGTTTGATGTCTGAAGGCCACCCTTTGGATGTATTTCAACTTATCCGCTCAGATAAGCCATTTATCTGCTTCCCCCCAATCTATATCACAAACCATGCTTCAATTTCAGGTAAGCCACAAACTATATCTTTTTCCTTTCCATACCAATGATCGCAATTAATTTGACAATGTCATATATATTGGTATGGAAAGGATAGAGAGATAGGTTGTGGCTTACCTGAAAGTGAAGTGCGGTGTCGCCATGAGGAACTGAAGGTTGTTCTTCAAAGAAGGAGGCTGAGAGCCTCCGAAAATTTGAAGAACAACCTTCAGTTCCTCATGGCGACACCACACTTCACTTTCAGGCAAGCCACAACCTATCTCTCTATCCTTTCCATACCAATATTTTTGACAATGTCACATTCTTACTATTACAATATATACGTATATATATATTTCATATTTCTATTGTCGAAAACCAACAACATTCAGCCTAGGATATTAAATAACCAGTAAAGTAAAGTCAGCAGATACATGTAGGACAAAATGGTTCTAGAACGAATGTTGGAGACATGTCTGGTGGTCAGTTGGCCAAAAATTTAGCAAAGTGAAAGTTTTGTGCTGATTTAGCTTGTGAACTGTGAATGGCCTGTTAAATATATTTTTTTAAAAAAAACTAGTGAAGTGTATAAGCAGTGTGGTATGAGAGCAGTTCTTATAATCAGGAATGTAAAAATAATCTTCCATTGTAAACTGTATATAAAAATTGTGTACTGTCAAATTTCTTAAAATTTCATATTTATTTAGATTTTTGTATGTTAACATTTTCTTGTAAATTTAATTATTATTTTTTGCAACATTTTGGTTCTCATTTGATTTGTTGATAATTGCAAATTACTGTAACTATTAACGGCCCAATGAGTGGCCATGAAGAATTAAGAATTTCATTAAAAGCTATGGTAATTATTTAAGAAGTTATGTACAGAACCCAAACTAAATTGAAATTTGTATTAACTGTTTTATCTTTAAAAGTTGTTAAAATTCATTTATAAATCCCTTTAATTATCAACATTGTGAGTTTATTTGATTAAATTGTTTATTACATTAATTACCACTCCAATGTGGGGCACATTTTATTTTATTAATTTGTATACCACATTAATATGATGATGCAATGTCGGGCTTTTATTATTATTTTAATTTGTATATTACACTATATATATATATATATATATATATATATATATATATATATATGCATAAAATTAATTTGGATAGGAAAGAGATGGCGTAGTTTTTTGATATTTTATTTTGTCTCGGATGACTACGCCAGCTGTCAATTTAAGGTAGATTAACAGTCCCCCATTGCTATCAAATGAGTTATTCAATTTGTTTCCTTTTTTGATTTATATATATAATACAAAACACATTAGGATAGGAGAGAGAGACAGCATAGCCCGACTGGACCAACTGTTGATTTCAATGGTAAGTTGGATATGCTGTCTCATATATAGAGGTATGGAAAAAAGAGAGAAAGTGGGACTAAAGCCTTGAAGGAAAGAAAAACTAAAAGAGTAGTGAGAATATTTGACTTTTCCATTTTGATAAGAAAGTGAAAATCACAATATATGCAGAAGTAAGGTAAAAAGTAATATTTACATTAATGTTTATAAAGTATATTAATATTTTATGTATATATATGTCATTAAATTTTTTTTATGAAGTAAGAAGAAAGTTACTGACGGGTAGTTCCACATTGATCTAGTGAATTCACTATCCATAATCGAAAAAATCGCTTCAACGTCACCACTGGGCAAGCGTTCAGGTGCCTTTTCTAAGTTCCAACGGATGATCCTGGCAAAGCCATGCTGTGGCCCAAAGCTCCAAGGTCCAAATTGTGCTGGAATTACAAAACATAAAAATAAAATAAAACACAATGATAACTGTTTTGAGAGCTATTTAAAACAAGTTTTACATAAATTGTAAATCACATGTATATTAAACACCCAGGATTAACACCTGTCAGATTGGTATAAATTTAATCTCTCCGCGAATCCTAGGCAAAAAGTGTTGTGACATCTCCACATTTTAGCTGACAGTTCAGATGCATCCCTCAATTGATTAGGTGGAAAAGAATGACAATTACAATTATCTGACATATGTAAATGTTACAATTAATTCTTAAAAAAGTCATAAGCAAAAAAAAATACTTACTGAAAATTTATTTATATAATATTAATTTTTGGAATATATTAATTGAAGATACAAATCAGTTTTAGATGAAGAAGTAGCCAATTAAAAGACAAAATTAAGTGTTAATATAAATATCACACAGCGTTTCTGCAATCCAATTGCTTTTGAGTTCATCACCTGGATTGAGTGTTGTGTCAACAAAGAAGTCAGAAATGGGTGCATTTTAATTTTATACAACAGATTTTGCTAACACATGTTTAAAAATATTTCCTTCAACTTTTAGATTCATAATACTCCACTTCATTACAAAAATGTTTGATGTTTCACAATTTTTTAATGTACGCAATTAATGTTTTTTTGGGGATGAAACGTTGTAAAAAAATATTGTCATTGTATTAATTGCTTTGTTATCAATTTCTTTCTGACTTATTGCCATTTTAATTATCTATTGTAAGAATGACAACTAGTTGTGGTGACACGACAATTATGAAGAAATATTTTGTGTAACGAAAGAGTTGAATGTATATACAGATCTTATTTAAATAACTCTTTAAATCTCTGCATATGTGAGAATGAAGATCAACGTTGAGAACACTTTCCAAAATTAAAATTATTTACCTACAGTAGTTTCTTACTAGCAATAGGCAAGCCAGTTATGCACATCACACAATTATGTGTTAGCGTTGATCTCTTGAAAATCATTCAAGGAGTAAATCGTTATTTTCTTAAGACTTGGTGTCGTAGTTAGAAATTTTAAAAGAGGCTTTATAAAAATGATGCATTATTTTATTTTAATCAACAAAATTAATAGTAATTTTTAATATATATGAATTAAGTAATCTAAACTGGGTTTCAAAAATGTTGATAGTGTCTGTGAGTAATTAATTGAATTGAAGCAGTAATGTATAGTAAATGATAACCAGTGCATAGTATTTTGTCGTGTTTATAATCAACAAGTTAGTTTAGGGAAGGTTTTTCATTTCTCCACACACACACACACATATCTAAGAGTAATTTAATTTATACATGCTATATTTTATTTTCCTGAATGTCATGATTAAAAATTGATTTATTAGGTGTTTTTTTATTCAAATGTTTAAGTTGATATCCATCACATTATATGATGTGGTAAACTTTTTCTACATCATATAAAAGTTCTTAATTATTTTGCCTATAGATTGACTTATTCTATCACAGCGCTGCTGACAAGGAGTACGTGAACCACATTAACTTCGCCACCTTGCTGACATTTTGTAAGTCTTTCAAATGATTCGTTCATTAGTGTATTATTTCTTTATTTGGAATTGGCAGCTGCCCACGTGACACTTTAATATTAACGCCATTTCCGCGTTCTTAATAATTCCGCATTCTAGTAGCCCTGCTCCGAAGCCATTAAGGTATGAAAAATGATTAGAGAGAGAGAGAGAGAGAGAATCGTCATTAGCCAGTGACAATAAGCGATATAACACGGTAAAGTTATTAGAATTGTACAACTCCGGATCCGAGACGGTCTCTCTTTTTTTTCTTTCTTCTTCTTCTTACCGTTGACGTCCATTCCTGTCTTTTTGTTTCACCTTCAACTTTTCGCCTCGTCATTTCTCTGATGGAGAAAAGAGGGGAACGGAATCAGAAGATAAAGACCAAAGAATTTTGCAACTCTGCTCGGACATCCGATATCACTTAGGCTCCACCCGACAACAGTTTGAACTAGATTTTAGCCGGCCACTGCGCCAAGCCTTCAGACATTCTACGATAATTTGATCATGGAACATGATCACCTCTTGCCTTGTGTAGGGGGTTTAAAAAAACAACGTGGTGCAATAGGTTTATCCAATGATTATTAAGAGAGAGAGACATGTAGGGGGGGCATTCTATGTTATTTTGATGAGTTGAGAAAATACGGAGACAATTTCTTTTAATTATTTTCGTGTGAGTATTGAAAATTTCGACTATATTCCTCCACGGACACATCATTCAGGGAATGTACGGAACACGGTCAATACAAATGTTGCAAATCTCAAACGCAAAAAAAAAAAAAATATTTATGCCGTAAATAATTATTCCCAGACATTCAGTAACGTCTTTTCTTATATGCAACATATGATGTGCAGGGTTTACCATAACGTAAATATACGTGTGAAACCATATTTTTCCTTTGAAATATTTCCGATTAATTTGAAACAATTCTCGAGTTTCAACACGGAGGGGGATCGTTTGCAAAATATCCAACGTTTCGACAGCTACGTTCTTTAACCCAATTGTCAGTAATAATATAGAGCGAAATGGACAACCACGGTGACGCTTTTTTTTAGGGCAACAGGCTACATGAGGGCAATCCACGTTGGGCAACTCCCCTTTAATAGAATAGGAAGGGATTTGAAAGGGGGGATGCGGAAGGGTAGATTTTTTTAGGGCAACAGGCTACATGAGGGTAATCCACGTTGGGCAACTCCCCTTTACTGGCACAGGAAGAGATTTGAAAGGGGGGATGCGGAAGGGTAGAGGAAGGTAGCCAAGAGTTAACTAGGGCCCCCGGGCTATGGTTTAAGGATCCTACCCGGCATTCGCCTAAAGAAATGCAGGGAAAACCCTAGAAAAACCTGCATCGGGTAGGCCGGGCATTGGGTACTTGTCCCACGCCCTTCCGATAGCGGGCAGAGGAGTTTGCTGTGGGGACGCAGCATTCCCTTCTCCGTGCCTCGACCAGTTTAGGAGGCAGCTGGCCGATTATTCCAATGGGAATAGCGAACAAAAGAATAATCTAGTGAGAGAGAAAGAAGCTATAAAAGGACGGCCAGAGAGACCATATATAATTCATTAAAACAGAATGTAAGGACAAAGGTAAATAGGGGAAGTGGGGGGGGGGGAGACCTGAGGTCACCAGCAGGAAGCTGATTGAAATGGCTTATGGCCATCACCTGTCACCAGAACGCACAATATTTACGTGATTTAGAGAGTTAATATGGCCGTATAACAAAGGTTGGCGATTTTGCAATTATATTTGTTTCAAGAGAAGTTATTTATTTATCATAAGCAAAAGAAGGGTAATATTCAGTACCCACCAGAATTTTTATATATAGAGCATTAATTAAATTGTAATGTCGTTCAAAGTCGAATATCTCAATATTTTATTAAGGCACATAACGGTAATCATTAAATTGGTAAATTAGTCTGAAGTATATGGAGTTTATTGGTCGCTGTGAGTACATACAGATACAAGACTGATGATATTAAACTAGGCATACGACTGACGTTCACTAAAAAAGTGAACTAATTATATAAATAAATAGCCGAAGAACAGACAAAATTAGGTGATTAAAAAAAATAACACACATCGTTTTCTAAAATTCTTATTTATTTCGTTAGGCGATTAAAAAACGACGCACCGCACAAACAAGGTGACAAACTCAAAAAACCAAGTAAATATAAGTGGTTAAGGCCATGAAATCTTTCAATTTATCAGGTTTTACGTGTGCCTATGAAAACACCATAAAAAGCAATTGCTACAACCACCACTGGAAATACTAAGACACCACGAGATTTGAAGTAAGGAACCTCTGTATCAATCAAATGTAACTTTTGAAATAGTTTTCTCCCTTTGTAACTTTTACAGTGGCAGTAAAAATTAATTCTCTGTGATGTGTGGAACACATTACTAGTGGTCGCAGCAGCAATTAATACTACGTGAGTAGTGTTTACGGTTACAATAAAATACGTTTGTCCGCAGAAGACGTCGACCTTGGTCCGTCTAGACTCACCACTTACTTACCAGAGGAACGCAGATAATAAAGTTCTTTGTTTTACAAGCCCGAGCGCCCGTAGCAATCGCACTATTAATATAATTTACGAGCCATCTGAAGGGGGGTCAACGCTTTCAACACTCATTTCCCCGCCACTGGAACTTGTACGTTAAGCCTCGAAACGTAGTGTCGGGAGATCTTGGTGAATTGTTTAGCCGTGCAAATAAATGAAGGCAACCAATTAGAATAAATTTGGCGAAAGGAAAATGCAGCCGTGTACATCAGATTAGTCGATGCCATCATACCTTGAAGAACTCTTAAAGTTCCTCATAGTTGTAACTTGATCCTCGCCGGGGTTAACAGAACAATCAAGCCATTTGGAACAATTTCTTTTTTTTCCTGACAGATACGGGCGGGCAATTAATTAAACACAGTTCAGTGAAGACAGAACTTCAACGACATACCTCGACGACAATTGTACGATTATCTGCAGAATTTCAACATTAATTTATAAACGATACAAAAGTCCACGCTTGGATAAACTAGAATAAATGAGAATCAATGTTTTTGGTTCACATATCAGATTTTGAGAGGAGAACCAGAATAAAATAGTTTAGATCGGGAATTGAAGCCTAAGGCAACGGACTGGGAAAAAAATATATTTCTCATTGAAAATTAATAATAAGGACAGACAAAATAAGTGACAATATAAATACCACACAACGTTTCTGGGATCCTTGTCCTCTTCTTCAGGCGCTAAGAAGAGCCTAGTAGGACAAGGATCCCAGAAACGTTGTGTGGTATTTATATTATCACTTATTTTGTCTGTATTTGGCTACCTTGTGTATTATGAACTGTATATACTCTTATTTTGTCTGTATTTGGCTACCTTGCGTATTATGAACTGTATATACTCTTAATTTTGCCTGTATTTGGCTACCTTGTGTATTATGAACTGTATATACTCTTATTTTGTCTGTATTTGGCTACCTTGCGTATTATGAACTGTATATACTCTTAATTTTGCCTGTATTTGGCTACCTTGCGTATTATGAACTGTATATACTCTTAATTTTATAACCAGTATGAATGAATTATTTTCGTTATGACGAATTTGAAATTAGCGAGTTCCAGTGAGGCCAATAATGTAATACAACAAAAAACAAAATACAATACAAAATAGGTAGAATCACCGGAAAACGTGTGCCTGATCGTAGGAATGGACAAGCGGAGTAATTATGGCGGGGATTATTAATAGAAAAAGAGGGAGAGAGCAGGACTACTCAAATCTTATACGGAGCAAAGAACACCGAATGGAAGGAATTCGAAGGCCTAGTAATTTTAGGTAGATGGAACGATAATTTAAAATAATAATAATAAAAAAAACGAAGCTGACAAGGGAATTTTTCATAATTAAATTGAGGTAATAAACAGCACCGTTTCATAATAGAGAGCGGCGGTGAATCAGTTCAAGATAAAATTCTCGGGTCTCAACCCGGGCCAACTGTTTTGTTGAATAACAACGTTACTAACAGTTAACCTAATGACGATGGCTGAGCTTGCAGTAGAAACGTTGTTATTCAACAAACAGTTGGACCGGGTTGAAATCTCGCAGGCATCAATCGTAAAGCCTGCGAGAGGATTCTTTCGCAGGTAACCTGCGAGGGATGTTCTCTCGCAGGCAGAACCTTTTAGGAGAGATACGAAGGGGCTACCTTTGGGGATTCCTTTTCCTCTCCGTTTTTGAACTAAGGTTCCCACAAGCCGAGGCACGTCGGCCTGTTCTGAGAGGTGTATGTTCCGGGGTCGCAGACCTTGGGCATACGGTAAGAGTTGTTCGCTATTCCCATTGGAATAGTCAGCCAGCTGTCTCCTAAACTGGTCGAGGCACGGAGAAGGGAATGCTGCGTTCCCACAGAAAACTCCTCTCCCGCTATCGGAAGGGCGTGGGACAAGTACCCAATGTCCGACCTACCCGATGCAGGTTTTTCTAGGGTTTTCCCTGCATTTCTTTAGGCGAATGCCGGGTAGGATCCTTAAAACATAGCCCGGGGGCCCTAGTTAACCCTTGGCTACCTTCCTCTACCTTTCCGCATCCGTTCCTATGCTATTAAAGGGGAGTTGCCCAACGTGGATTACCCTAAAAAAAAACGAGAATTTTATCTATAACACCGTTTCATTTTTAACTTAATAAATAATGTAACGGAAAACCCACATCAACGTCCTTCGTCTCTATTCCAGACATTCGCAACGACATATAATTTAGATTTCTCGCAAAGAGTATATCGTTTGTTCACTACCTTCCGTCTCTGTGCTACACTTTAATTTTTTTAAGCGCTGCCACTTCATAGAATTTTTACTTAAAGTGGGCGTTTCTGCAATGATCTAACGAGATTTTTTTTTTCAAGCATGCCCCTCCTCCTTTTTTTTTTAGGTTAGGGAATAGAAAAAAAAAAGGTGGCTGCGGCGACAGTTCGACCTTCAATACGACAATTACCTGCACAGGTGTGTAGCCGTGCATTATCTTGATTGAAGAGCATTCTACTAGGGAGATATTTATTTTACACTCAAACGGTGTAATAATAACGTATATTTATAGTCCGTGCAATTTGAATCGCTGAAGACTACAACATATTGTGGACTTTATTTCTGGAATAGTGAACTCAAGTGGTGGACGCCCTTCCTCGTACAAACTTCTTCACACCCACCAATTAGAAACGGTTTTTTGAACGCTAGGAAGGATGTGACAGGGAACTGTATCTAGTTCGGTTGTTTTCCCTTCAATCTTGTTTGAGCTTTGACTGATGGTAAAAATGGAATCACTCTCATGGATATGACATTAGTGTATTCAACAATAGTCCTCCTCAGGAACAAACTGTCTTCGCCATTTTGTACGTAGTTATGTTCCCCAGCACACACAACTTGACTGATGACTTAGACCAGCGGGAACAACAGATCATCAGACCAAACAAACTAACTCGGCGCGATAAGTTGAGAATTCTGCGAGCACAGAGCCTCGGCCAAGAACGCCGAGAGGGGACGGGCAAGGAGGAATGGCGAATTTTCGACGCACAGCTGCAGTGGTTATCAATCAGCCATTACGTGTTGCCGCCCCCTGCTTTGTTTTGCCGCCCGTCAGCCAATTAGCAACACAGATTCCCAAAGACCCCTCTTGCCGCTCGATAAAACCAGATGGCGTCCACCGTTGTCGCCCTTGGCGAGGTTATGACAACTACCCTCAAAGTGATTATTCAACTCTGACATGCGTGCGTGGTCTTGGAAACTACGACGACACCGCGGCCCGTGACAGTCGGAACTGCCTATTGAGACAATTCTCTCATAAATTAACACTGGAACTGAATTTAATTTGCAATTTGATGGTCAGAATCGGACCCGCGACACTGTGGCTTAAGCTCCCCAGCAAACACCCCCGCGCAGTCGATCGCAAGGCGCCTGCAGTCAGACCAACTGCTGTACAAGAAGCTGAGATGCGATGTGTCGGTACTTACGGAACACAAAGGGAATGCCGCCTCTGATGGGCTTCTTGCCGTCGAATATCGCCTGCTTACTGAAACGGAAGAAAACAACATTAGTTCATGAGGCGAAGGGGGCAGGGAAATGCTTGCTATTACTACACAGCCAAAACTAAAGATATTGTTGCGGTCGCAACGGCATAAACAGTAAAAATTCTATTAACAAGCTCGAGCCGTGTTGAGAAATCATTTCAGAGGAAAAATTAATAAAACTTAAACGAGCAGAGAAATGTGTTCGTTCCTTGCCACAGACACGGATTAAAATTGAACACTTTTTTTTAAATTCATCTAAAGATTTTACAGTAGTGATAATTGTACATGTTATACTATATATATATATATATATATATATCCTGTACTTATATTTTTTTATTGGCGTTGCCCGGGATGTCGTATATCCATAACCCCCGAATTTGACTCGTATCTCGGTTGTTTTTGCGTTAATTATATGAAACGCCCCTCTACCCCCATCCCTAAGGGTGCTCCCCTACCATGCTGAAAGGGGTTGAAATTTTACAAACAAGATTGATAGAAATAATATCAACGTGATTGACCCCGACAAATATTTATTCCAGGAAAAAATTTACCATGTTTGAAAAATTCCGTGGGGTTTAAATGGCCAATTGAATGTCATAATTACACTCATCGACATCCATTACACTGGATTTGATTCCAATCTCGGTTGTATTCGCGTTATTTTATTGTAACGCCCTTCGACCCCCACCCCTAACGTTCCTCCTTTCCAATGCTGTAAGGGGTTGAAATTATACACATCACATCTCGTTGACCCCAAAAAATATTTATGCCACTCAAATATCGGCTGTCTTAGCATGTTTATATATTTCCACCCCCCGATCCTGGGCGTGGTAGACGCGTCTCACCCCGACTGTGTTTGTTTCCTGAACGTAAAGAACACGTGTACGAAATTTAGTGAATTTTGCTCCACCGGTCTAGATTTGTATAAGGAACATACAAACATATATACAAACAAACACTCTGCTTTATTTATTAGATTAATTAATTTGGTCTCCGGGGTCTCTGTCATTTTAATCGGCGATGCTGGCAGCTATATTGGATATTAACGGGTGTGGGGTTAATTATGTCTTTTTTTTATGTTGAAAAAGTATGTGTTTGGTTATTGCTTGGTGGATGTATGGAATATTGAGGTCACTATGGATGCGGGAATTGGACAAGTTCCAGGGACAGTTTGTGATATGACGAAGGGTTTTCGGCACTTAGGGAGAAGAGACAAGGATCGTTTCTACCTTCTATAATGAATCCGGGACTCAGTTATACATAATCAGAATCTCAAATTCTGAACAATATATATATATATATATACGTATTGTAATATTCACAATTAATACGTCGTTTAATTGAGTTTAAAGAATTTGCCTCTCGTTGAAGCTATTAACGTAATAATTAACTAGAAGGCGTTAATTAAATAAAAGAATTAATCAAATTTACAAACAATATTTATTTATTTTTTGGCAATAATTTAAAAACAATTAAAAAATTTAAAATATTAAATTCTCAAGGTCTTCACTGGGTTTTATAATGGACACATCAATTATATTTAAAAATCTTATTAACAACCAAATCACATCCACCTAAACAAGACGCTGACTAAAAGAAAAGAAATTAGCTTGACAATTAAAATAGAACGAAATTAAAAAGTAAAGAGATTAACTCTTATTAACAATTTAAAAGGAGAACGAAATCTGACTTCTATCTTTTAATTGCGTTTACATAAATAATTATTTTGTATTTTGTTGCTCACATCTGTCCAGTTGGTTCCAGCATCCCTTTCGTTTTCGAAAATACACTATTGCCAGATTTTACACTGATTCTAGTCAAAATTTATGGGATGTCAGGAACTCGGATGAACCTCCCCTTTTTTTTTTCAGCTGTCTGTTGACTGCTTGCCTTAGGTGAATTCTGCTAGTCTTTACTGCTTTGGACTTAAACTGCAATTTTACTATTTCTGGCTTGCTATTGACGTAAAACTACTTTTACTTAGCAATTTTCTATGTAATTCTTTCGTGAATGTTTTACTTTGTCCTCAACTCACAACTTTGTTTAATGGTAATACAATACACGACGGCTAGTCTCTGCTCTGGTATCACTTGTTCCGTCCTCCGAAATGTCCAGGTACCAACCAACTCTGTTAAATTCTGATTACCAACTGAACTGTCCTCGTCTCGAGTTTTAGCGCGCGTACGATATTTTGACCTTCCGACAAAGCAACAGAGCTGGGCTACATTGTCGCTATGGACGCTCCCGCCGCAATAATAGATTTCTCAAACAATTAACGTCCTAATTAATTGGCATTACAATATATATAAATATATTTCGCCACTAATTTTTTAGCTCTGGTTGCAAATGTACCATTGGAATTGTCTGTGAAAAGTCCAGTTCCAATTTTCAAACAGAATGCAAGTAAATGTGGAAAGACAAGAAAATTACCCAGTCGGTATTCCAAATGAGAGAGATGTGAAACTGTAGAAGACGCGACGGGGATCGTAAAATCGAGGATGGAAATAACACGGTAAGAAATAACAATCCAAGAAAAGAAAATAACAGGAAAAATAAAATAAACTTTAATTTTTTGTTATTGTTCATCTTAATGTAATCCTAATTCTTTTCCATCTTTTTCTAATTACATACAATGAAGCAGCATAGTTACAACACCAATGTCATTACAATGAAAAAAAATTACGTTTGATAGAAAATAATCCTTCGGCTCTCCCATTGTCGTTGCGTTTTCGTCGCTTTTGAGTGTTTGTCAACTAACCAGTGCAGTTGTGTTTCTCTAGGCTCTTCTTAGCACCTGACGAAAGGCACAAGGATCCCAGAAACTTTGTGTGGTATTTATATTACCCCTTTTCTGTCTGTATTGGCTATCTTACTTTTCAATCAGACGTAAATTTTATTAATTTTAAATTTTGTAAAGTTTGGAAGCATGTTGACACTTACTTTACTCATCACCGTCGAGGTTTGCGACTTATAAGGGAGATTAAAGCTTCCAATCATCACCTCGCCAGTGGCTCAGTTGAGAATCCAGGTCTGTGTAACGCAATGCGCAGTGCGTAGTAGCAGGCTATGGGTTCGAGTTCGAGTCCTGGCGCCTTCGCAACTATTTCTGAAGGATCTGTCTCTCAATTTCTCTCTACCACGAGTGTTTCTTTCATGGCTGCCGCCCCTCGGGATCGATAGAAGTTGAGGGGCAGAGTTTTTTTTTTTAAAAAAAATTTATATTAAATATTTTTTGTCATCAAGTAGCAATCCTTTGGTTTATAATCAAATTATGAAATCAACATACGTAAGAATAAAGTTGTACGTGCCGTGGTGAAGTATTCACCACTTTTCATTAGTGGTAAATGTAGTCTTCCAGCACACAGGCAAGTGAATTGAAATACAACAAGTGTTCCGATTATTTATGTCTTTTCAGAGTATTGTTGTTCCGGTTTTCCATGGTGGAAGAGTCAGAAGTTCCTTAAAGGCACAAACGTACTGAATTCAGTCGAGCATCTCTCGTCATTCATTTCTTCTTGTCTCGAGATGACGTCGTTCACTATATTTTAGTGAAGTGTGGTAACTACCGCCATAGTTTGCCCGTACTTGTGATCTTGACCCGTGGTACAGGTTCATCACTGCCTGACGCAAGCCAAAAGTTTTATCATGGTCACGGGAATCTATCTACTTGAGACACCAATCCATTTCTCTCACCGAAAATAATGTAGAAACGTAACATATAAATGGAAAGGAACGCCTTAGGCCTGTTCTGAAAGGTGCATATTCCGGGGTGACAGACCTTGGGCATACGGTAAGAGTTTTCCGCTATTCCCATTGGAATAGTCGGCCAGCTGCCTCCAAAACTGGTCGAGGCACGGAGAAGGGAATGCTGCGTCCCCACAGCAAACTCCTCTCCCGCTATCGGAAGGGCGTGGGACAAGTACCCAATGCCCGACCTACCTGATGCAGGTTTTTCTAGGGTTTTCCCTGCATTTCTTTAGGCGAATGCCGGGTAGCATCCTTAAACCATCGCCCGGGGGTCCTAGTTAACCCTTGGCTACCTTCCTCTACCCTTCCGCATCCTCCCTTTTCAAATCCCTTCCTATGCTATTAAAAGGGAGTTGCCCAACGTGGATTACCCTCATGTAGCCTGTTGCCGTAAAAAAAAAATACGGATAAGAAATATTGAAGAATACAAAAAAGGAACAGAAGTTAGTTCGTAAAAATGTTAAAGTTAACGAAGAGGTGAGCCTATTATTTAGTTTCCGAACTTTAAGAAAACGCAGAGACCGCGGCAATGTCTAACAACGAGGGCCAATTGTGTGGTAAGGGAAACTGACGCGACTCGAAAAAGGGAGTGGTCAAAGGAGTAGAGAATCCGAACAAAAATAAAAAAGCAAAAGATATGCAGGAAGGCGCTGAAAAAAAATAAAAGTCCGTTTGAGGAGATAAAGGGAAAGGCGAAGGAGCATGAATGGGAAGGAACTTGACCGTGCTGGAGAAGTCGTCCTTCGGCACATTGCCTTCCAATTTAGGACACAAAGGTGCAGAGTTCCGCTCCAGTAGAAACCGCGGTGCAAAAACCCTTCCGACATGCTCGATGCACACGCCCTCGTACAAACCCTTCCATCACACTTCGGAAATTATTCCCCGACACCCGATTCGTCGATCGGATTCAGTCAGCTTCGACACCGCTCCAATCCACGGCAGCGAACACCACCTACGTTACTTGCACTGCAAACGTTCGTGACGAACTCGAAGATCCACGTGGAGTTAACGTAGATTATATCCAGTGCATAATTTCTACTTTAGACACCGAAAACCTTCCAGTCAAGTTAAAAAAAATCAGGTACGATTACATTGAATCAAAGTTCATTGTCGATCTACAGTCAGCACGAAAACAAGAAGAAAAGTCGGGAGAAATGGCTTCCATCACTGAAATTTTCAGATGCACCTCAATCAGTAAAGCCCCGTCCCGATAAACGCTCAAATACCCCAATCGTCATCGGACCTTGAATAATTTTGACAATAACTCGTGAGGAAGATCGGGTTTTCAACGTCATATCCAAAGTTCATAGTGACCTCGTTTCTCGCAGAATGTTGTTGGCTTTGTCCTACTTTCTGACCTTTACCTTGCTCGGGGATATAAAACTCGCAATAACAAATAATGGGCCCAATTAGTTCCTTCAATTCACACACACACATGACAATCGAGAGCATCCATCACCTTAGAACAACCCTGTGACCACTCGCGAGGAGGGTAGATCAGTGGATGATGTTGAGGAGTAAAACCTTAGGGCACTGTATAAAGCCTCCAGAAACATTACTCTTTAACTTGGTCTTTCTGACTTCTAATAGAAATTAATATAATGAATAAGAAAGATTGCCAATTCAGACAAAAAGATAATATAGATACCACACAACGTTTCTGGTATTCTTGTTTCCTTTCCTCAGGTGTGAAGAAGAGCCTAGAGCGACACAACTGCACTTGTCAGTTGACAACACTCAAATTTTTGAGTTGACCAGTGCAGTTGTGTTTCTCTAGGCTCTTCTTAGCACCTGACGAAAGGAACAAGGATACAAGAAACGTTGTGTGGTATTTATATTACCTTTTTTTGGTCTGTTTTTCCTATCTTTATTTTTTTTTAAGGTAACAGGCTACATGAGGGTGATCCACGTTGGGCAACTCCCCTTTAATAGCATAGGAAGGGATTTGAAAGGGGGGATGCGGAAGGGTAGAGGAAGGTAGCCTAGGGTTAACTAGGGTCCCCGGGCTATGGTTTAAGGATCCTACCCGGCAATTCGCCCAAAAGTAATGCAGGAAAAACCCTAGAAAAACTTGCATCAGGTAGGTCAGGCATTGGGTACTTGTCCCACGCCCTTCCGATAGCGGGAGAGGAGTTTGCTGTGGGGACGCAGCATTCCCTTCTCCGTGCCTCGACCAGTTTAGGAGGCAGCTGGCCGACTGTTCGAATAGGAATAACGGACAACTCTTACCGTATGCCCAAGGTCTGTGACCGCAGAACATACACCTCTCAGAACAGGCCGAGGTTCCTCGGCTTGTGGGAACCTTAGTTCAAAATCGGAGAGGGCCTGTCTTTCTTATTCATTCTTTAATATATTTTGTCAATGTTCTATTTAAATGACCAAAAGTCTTTTATTATACTCAATACATCCACAGATAACACAGCTGCAAGAAACTGAGGCTAATGTATGAAAAAAAGGCAGCGTTATCAATCAGATAAATCTATCCAAATAACGAGGCCAAGGAAAAATGCAGTCTCATTCAAGGAAAACGATATCAGACCAGCGCCAGGCAATTAACAGCCTATCTGGAGCCCAAAGCTCTAGTTTTGTAATTGAAAACGTTGTGCGTCTAAGAATCTACTATAACGAACAAGGACTGTTACATTTCGACGAGATGTTTTCAGCGCACGCAAAATTTGTAACAGCTTTCATTATGGTCCAGTGTATCTCTAATCGATCGTTGATGCTGGAAATTTAGTTAGCTCGCTCATCATGTTGGACCGATCACCCCGAAGAAAATAAATTACCATTATGTTCATTCAACCTTTTGAATAATTTTTGATCACTGAAATCCAATTTATCATTGATTGAAATACGTGAAGAAAATGTGGGTATTTTTCAAAATAAATACTTTGGGCAGCTGGGCGCGGAAAATGGCACTTTTGATAACCAGACATTTGCATATATAAAATTGTAAATAATAACAGATTTAATTACAGGAATTAGATGATCTATATTTATCCAATGTCGTAGAATATCCTTGCTGTGTCTACAAATACTCCATCAGCGACTATACTTTTGTTGCAAAGTATGTTTATTACGTTTGTATATAACATCGTGTAATGCAAATACTTACACGTACACACAAGTTCTATAATAATCTCTGGCATCTGCACAAAAACACAAGTAATATTCGTTTAGTCGTTAAAAATAAATTATTTTGTGTGGTGGAACAGGGGGGAAATGTTTGGGCATTCATCAGCAAGGCAAAGATAGTATTTATTAATCCACCGTTCTTTGACACGAACGTCCCAGAAGCTTTGTATGTCAAAGCATTAAACTTCTCATAGATTATATTTAACTACAGCAAAATGCATTCATGAGAATATTTAAAATAAATTATGAGAACGTTCCGTCCAATGAGATTATTTAACAAGGAGCGAATTGTCCGCTACATCAAATGTTTAGTATTCAAAGTAAAAGATTTTCCAATGCAAAGAACAAGATAATAGTAAAAACTGTCTTTAATATAAAAAAATAATAAGTATTCTGACTCTACCTAGCGCTTACATATTAGAAATACTAAAATTTGTTAAACGCAACATGAACCTTTTTGCAAGTAACGGGGACAATCATGGCTATGACACAAGAAACCGTTCAGTTCTTAGGTCTGACAAGCACAGCCTCAGTCTCTATGAGTCTAGCGTTCATTATTCCGGTATCGCACTATTTAACAGCCTTCCTGATCATGTAAAGAACATCAAAAACTACAACTTATTCGTAAAGGAGTGTAAAACTTACCTTGTCAATGGAACTTATTACTCCGTACACGAATTTTTGAATCGGTCTGACATTCGTTGAACTGCCTTGCCTACAAAATTGCCGAATATGCTATAAATATGTAAATAGTTTGTCCAGTTTTCCCCTTTTGGTTCTGTTTTCCTGCCTCTGCTTTCTGTTTTAGTAAATATCTATGACGACATCCCTCCGTACCTAGCGACAGGAGATTAATACCAGGAAGTGATTTGTGTCGTGTGCGTGTTTCCTAAAAATAGTGTGTATGATTGTAGTGACTAGACTAATATAAACAGATATGAATTTTTGTGTGTGTTTTTGTGTATTATAAGTTTATATGCATTTTATCTACTGTACATTTGTGACGAATCCTATTTCCTCTTTAGAGGGCTAATGGTGAATAAATCTATCTATCTATCTATCTATACAACTGACGACATTAGCGATAACGTGATGTGAAAACGATGTTCTGAGAACAAAATTATCCTACCAAAAAAAAAATTAATACAGTCACAGAAACTATTATTTAATTTATGGAATATTTTTTAAATGTTTTTTACTGTGCGTTAATTATGATATTGTCTCGAGTTTCCGAGATTAAGTGCTTATGAAGTCCCAGTTTTAATGCGGTTCTCCATCTTGGTCTGACCAGCGAAAACTTCTTCTTCGTCTTCTTCTTCTTAATAGTGTATCTAACGTTATTTACTGATTTGTCTTCTCCTATAGTCTTTACTATAGTCACGGCCAGGAACTTTGAAAGGTGAGGTTTTTTCGGTGGTGTTATTTAGGACGCTGAATTTATAAACTGATAGAATATAAAGTCAAAAAAATAGACAAATTTAAAATAAATATTAATTAATAACATGTTTCGGTCCCGATGTGGAACCTCATCAGGCAGATAGTGAAATAAATACCAATTCACAGATAAAAAAATTACTAAAACGGACGTTCAACAATTTTTTAATTATAGGTTTATGAATACTGGAATATTTTAACTACTACTTAACGAATCCTTGTAGGTGAATGCATATCGTGTTTAATAGACAATAATCTAGTATTATAATTACTATCAGTATCTAAAATGTGGAAATAGTCCTAAATAATCGTGTGATTGGTGACAAAAATATGTTTAGAAACTGATGTTATATTTGATATTAATTTTTTTTTATTGGGGGGGGGGAACTTATTAATTATTACTATTAATATTAATTCATTTATATGTAATTTATTTATTGTACATTTGTGACGAATCCTATTTCCTCATCCGAGGGCTAATGGTGTATCTATCTGTTCCTTAATTGTAGTATCAATGGCTCTTAATAACTATGTACCAGACGAGGGACCACATGGAGGTTTTCAGGCTGTCTAATTCCTTCACTTTAGACTATCTTGGCATACGTACATCAAAATCATATATATATAGTAGTGAATCCGATATATATTTAACGCTGGCTGTTTATGAACCTTGTTATATCCATGGCTCGCTTGGCCAGTCTCATACTTGAAAACGGGGTAGATCTAATATTGGTGGCCGCAAGATTAGTAATTAATAACATCACTACACGTCTTCTGGTCTTCGGTTTTGTTACACAAGCGGCATACTCTTTAACTCTCGTGTTACATTTGCATAAAGAACTTTGGCAGCGGGCATCTACATGTGCATTTTGAGTTGAACACTCTGCACACATACAGAGCATATTGTGAGTAATTCGTATGTCCTTGTTCCTGCCAGGGCCGCATTGACCATTATTCCGTCTGTCTGTCTGTCTGAAGACATTTTAGTCTTTAAAGGAACGTGATGCTATGTCGCTCGAGACCTTCACTCAGAAGCATCACTGGACGGACAACAGCAGCAGCAGGCTGCTTCTTTTTTTGCCGTCTGTCGGAACGGAGATAGCCTAAGATTTTGCGATGGAATGTGCGGCTGTTTGAAACGTGTGCTTTATTCGCTCAACTCCTGTATTCCTCTCAACGAAAACGGGCTTCCGCTTCTACAGAACGAATTACAAAGAGTTTGGTCTTGTAGGCGCAGACAGTGCGAGTGTTAACTATTTTGCTGGAGGTGTTTGAGGTGAAAGCCTGGCGTCTCGTAGAAGAGCGCTGTTTTGCCAATCATTAGTCACTCGTGTGTCACGAACCGACGAAAATTAGGGCCCTAATTTTGTGGGCTCACGCGACGTTACGCACAGACTGACGAATGCAAGTTTAATCACACGTTAAACACCACTTTACTTTTAATCACGAAAACTAAACAAAAAGATTTGCCAATGATCGTTTCATACTTATGAAGAGACGGATAAAGAAGTATTACATTTACCAGATAACAAAGAAATACTAATATATGAATATAATATGGTAAATCAATTCTTTTAAGAATCTATATAATAAAAAAGGATGTATATTTGCATGTATGTATGTTTGTATTTACGGTAATCTTAATAGAAATTTTATCGCGTGGACAGAATGCAACAAAAATTGGTATACGTATTCTTCAAAATACGAGAACCGGTACTGTGGGGGTGAGAAACGCCTAGCATACATGTGGAAAGAATTATAATTAAAAACCGTGATCATTAAATATTAAATTACTGCGCGCCAAGAGACAATGACGTCACGCGAGAGAAATACGTTACTACGCAACGAACAAAGGAAATATCTCCTTTATTAGGAATGAAATAAAGCAGAAATATTTTTTTTAAATAAAAAGTATAATTTTATACAGCAATACTCCATCGAATGATAATAAAGAAGAATACGAATTACTTTACCATCCTTGCGGAAAATGTAAGTTAATTTTCGCGCTGTATTAGTTGTGAGTCTAGCTAACAATTTCATCAATGTAATATTTCGTAATGTATGAAGACTGAGTGACGATTATATCCTGAAATACTCAAGGAATATATTTAAGTAGTCAATTAAATACTTTTTCGAGTTTATATAAATAAGTACACGAGCAACGCCGGGCACCAAGGCTAGTTAATAATAAAAAAAAGATAGCGAATTACAGACAAAATAAGTGATATTATAAATACCACACAACGTTTCTGGGAGCCTTGTCCCTTTCTTTTCAGTTTTGTCAAATGACTAGTGCAGTTGTGTCGCTCTAGGCTCCTCTCAGCACCTGAAGAAAGGAACAAGGAGCCCACAAACGTCGTGTGGTATTTATATTATCACTTATTTTCTCTGGTATTTTGGCTATCTACCTTATTATTAATTTTTAATCACAGGTATTTTTTTTATTTCTACTTTAAGTACGATATGAACAAGATAAGAAAAACCCTACAGAACCGGGAGACGAATCATTCTTGAAGTGAGCAGGAGAAAATTATATAAACGTCAAAGACAGAGTATATACACCTACAGAAGTGATTTAATGGTTTTTTACCTGTCTTCGATAAAACTTAAAATCAGTAACAAATAATCGCCAGAACGCGACATTTCAGTCTTGGAAAAACGTACAGTATTTTATTAAACAAAATTGTAGAGCGTCAACACCCCTACACGAATTTATTTATAAAGATGAAAACTAAACCGAGTCCCTTGTGGTTGGTATCAGTCCCGTTCCGGTAATTCCTTTTTTTTATATATATACTTAATCCTTATTCACAGCAATGAATATTTACCTTTTCCACTAGTAATTTGAACAAAAATAACTGATTCTTTGGATATCGCATGTAACACAGTTCAAGGCGGATCTTTTCCATTTTCTGCATACTTTAAGCAATGCTCTTCCACCACAAACCCCAATGTTTCAGTTTCGACCCAGTTACGTTTCCTTTCCCTCAAGAGCGCTCGTTACGTGTCGTGTAGACTCTTATTACTACGCCCCTTACGAAATTATACGGTGTCAAGCTCCTATCGTGTAGCTTGGTCGGTATTATCCCCATCAAAACAACCCTTAATTTCAAATAAGCTTCAACAGTTCTCTCGAGAAATAGAAACAGTAACCTTCAATTCGAAGCATTCTGTCCATCCAGACTTTGGTTTTGATTAATTAACCTGTCAAGGAAGAGTAAATTTATGCCGTGAGTAGTTTTATATCAATTTTCTTCCACATGAACCTTCAAAATAAAATAAAAATATTGTGTGTTAAAATTGGGCACGACTTCATGCAGTCGTTGAAAAATAAATAAAGAGTATTTCTGTGTCGGAAGAGAGAAAACTTCGAACATTCGTCTACAGATAAAAAACAATTTATTTTATTTTATTGTTTATTCGACCACGGTTCTTCAATGCTAATGTATTTCAATCTCAAAATGAAGTTTTAGCTGTCCATATATTTGGAACACTATAATTTGAACTTGAGTTTGGATGACATTATTAAATCTTTTTCATGTCGGGAATTTTTTTGGAGCTCATATCGTACCCTTTTTATATAAAAGTAATAATACAATATATAAATTACTGTACAAAAATACGAAAATAGATCACGGGCGTTTACGACGTGCAGCGAAAAACGTTTCTTTACTGTCATTTCCAAGTAATCCAAATGATTCTTTGGTCGTTTACATTTGGAGGATTCTCGATGCTCTTTTAAGTGATTTCCACTCGGTAACTTGTACATAATCAGCTCATCACCTGATGATATGCTACCAACTGTTCCTCGCCATTCAAATTATTCAGTATCAAGAGCACTGGGCAAAACATTATCAGGGCACCTCCATCGGATCCAAACTGACGATGACGTCACTAGTGACGCGTCTGTAAGACAATCCGTCGACGCCATTACGTCATCGTGATACTCAAATTCACGCAGGGCAACTAAGGGAAGACGCAGTATTATATCACATGAAATGAAGGAAAGAGAACATAAATTTGCAACAGAGAGGTCGAAAAAACAAACAAATCGATCCCAGCGACATCGACAGAGGATAAATTGTCTTTCAGTCACGAGGAATGTTTCGTTTCTCTTAGTTTAAAATCACTAACATATTTAAGCTTGAGCTAAAACAAGCAGTGTTGTGAAAGTTACTTCCTAGAGATCTGCTCATTATTTCATTATGTTTTTTTTCATTTACCTTCTCTTGATTGTCAAATGAAAAAAAAATTAGCATTTTATTTTTTAATCATTCAATTTTTTTAATATTATCTGGGAGTTTGTTAATGTAATATTTAATAATTATAATGGACTCATTTCTGGTTACTTGGCCGTTTGTTTCTTGTGCACATGTGAATTGATTGTGTATACATGACAATTATTTATTACGAATACTACAAACGGTTGTACTTTCCTGGCATGTAAGAAAAGTCCACTCGCAACACAAAGTTCTTGGAGGAAAACCCTTTCCCAGAAGTTTGTCACATGTAAGGTCTGAAGGTAATGTTATAATGTTGAGATCAATGAACTTTGACGTTAACTTAACAGCGTACGTAGCAGAGATTTATTTGTCTGGGAGAGTAGTAATGGCCGTTTCTCAATTTAATTTAATATTACTCGGGAAATATTATGGAAAGTGCGTTGAAGGCTTGAGACATGGCCACAGTCTGAAACTCTGCGACCAGAGTTTTTTTTTTGGCTATGTGACCAGTTGAGTTGAACGTCGGTGTTGACGATTATCCGCAAAGGGTTAATTATTCAATGTATCTATGTAGAGCTAATATTACTGATGATTCCAATAAAATGTTAACCAGATGGCGTATCTTATGGCTGCTTTCTATGACGAAACATACCCCGACCGTATAATTATTTTCTATATAGACCAAAAAAGGACCTAGACTTTTATTACAATAGCCTGTTAATTCCCATTGATCACAAATTTTCAACGGGGTATTTTAACCAAATACAGTCTGAAACTCTGCGACCAGAGTTTTTTTTTTTTGGCTATGTGACCAGTTGAGTTGAACGTCGGTATTGACGATTATCAGCAAAGGGTTAGTTGACTTCCGTTTTAAATAATCGTTCCTGAAGATGAAATCAATCAGATTTGGCATTTGCATTTCCCTCCGGTAGGTTTCGTGTTGTAACCGAGGCGGGATTCGAGAGGATGTCCTTATTTGAGGAGCAGTAACACGTAGGAGGTTTTGTGTGCAACAACGATCGATCGCAGAATATTCGCAGTTTGAAGCTCGTTTGTCCGTCTTTGCGACGATAATTTCCGACGTACTCGTCCAGTTTTCCCGATCGGTCAACGCGGTACCGTCATGGGTTGTAATGACGTTTTTTTTCCGAGTTGGTAGTTTAGTGAATGGCTGCAGTCACCTGCTCCGGGCTGCTGGGATACGGCAGTCATTAGAAAGAGACGGGGATAGAGCCAGAAGGCCGCAGCCAAAGCGGCGGAGGACAAAAAACGCGCTCGGGAGCTGCTGCAGGCCTGCGCCAGTTTTTGCCCTTGGCCGGGAGAAGCGAGCGAGCGAAGGGTAGCTCTCAGCCTCAACATTCCACGCAACATCTTACACTCACAAACGCAATGCCAACCGAATTAAATAATAACACAAACACACAATTCGCGACTTTGCGTGTGAAATCAAACGCGTATCGATACAATGCTTTCATTCTAAATTAAAAAAATAATTAATTAATCACAAGTGTTGGAAAATAACCCTTAATGGAAACTGATCAGTCACATCCTGTACATACTACATCCCTAATTAGTTGTTTTCTATTCTACCGCAGCATACATATTATGTGTGCATGGCCGATGGCTTAAATAGACAACACGTGAAGGAAACTATTTAATTTACAACACAACATATTTTATTTAAGATGTGAAACAGTCTCAGGTATTTATAAAATTTAACAAAGTTATTAAATTGCAAAGAAAAACTTATAATTATATTTCTAAACACGTGTGAATATTTATCTATGTGAAGTGAAACTGTTATACAGATTATTGATGAGTTGTTTTCATGATTATAATTTTGATCATTGATTCGTAAATATTTCAAATGACAACAAATACTTTGTCCTAACTATATTATATATAACTCGATGAATCCGTGTCTGATTGCGGATTTTTTTTACTTCCTGTGTATAATATTTGTTAAATTAATTATTCAGTGTACCTATGTAGAGCTAATATATTAAAAAATAATTAATTAATCACAAGTGTTGGAAAATAACCCTTAATGGAAACTGATCATTCACATCCTGTACATGATTCCAATAAAATGGCTGCTGTCTATGACGAAACATACCCCGGCCGTATAATTATGTTCTATATAGACCAAAAAAAGGACCTAGACTTTTATAACAACAGCCTGTTAATTCCCATTGGTCACAAATTTCCAATGGGGTATTT
Organism: Zhengitettix transpicula; assembly: GCA_037074705.1. NCBI lineage: Eukaryota > Metazoa > Arthropoda > Insecta > Orthoptera > Tetrigidae > Zhengitettix > Zhengitettix transpicula. Next base: position 18,936,436 of record CM073594.1, on the reverse strand, counting down.
TAACCAAATACAGTATTGTTCACCGTGATTTATACCACATTAATGTAAATAATAGCTACAACAAGTATTAACAAGGCCGATAACAAACAATCAAAGAAATAATCAATTAAATTTATTTAATTTGAAATATGTTTCTGTCAACATGTGGACGAGTTTCAAAATTAAAAATATAACCGCACAAAGGTATTAGTGAATAGTCAAAGATTATATAACAAAGATGAGAAATAAGAAGATAAATAGTATTAAAAGGGTTTGAAGATTGCACATTCAACTGTCGTAAATATGACTTAATAGATCAGTGTCGGTTTTTCCAGTAAGACAGATTTTACTACGCTGAATGGAAACTAATCTGGACTTGTCGCCTTCATCTAAAAGTTGGTAAATATCTTAGTTTAAAGTGTGGTTGGTGTCTAAAATGTGCGGCCTAAATTTTTTCAGTCAAATAAATGACCAAGAAGTGACGAAGACCGATACTTAAGAATTATTTTTTTTGGTTACGACGGTAACGATTTTTCAACTCAAAGGTCAAGTGATATGACATTCTGAATTCTTGGAATGTGTATACAAGTACGCTTCAGTGCTTAAATGTTATTTCTAGTTTCGCTTCAATCATGCACACACACACACACAAACGCGATAAGTAATGCAAAGTTCTTAAGGAAGTCAACATTAAACTGTAAAATATGTTCCTTTCCGATTCTTCAATTCCGGCGTGTCGAAGCATATAAAAATTAACTATAAATTACGATGAAGAAAGGCAAGGTTATAGATTCTTCAACCTTGCTTTTTTCTCTCTCTTTAAGTAGAGTAACATTATGTAAAACTGTAGATCAAATTAACGAGAGTGATGCAAATCTTGTGCAACACTGAAGTATGTTTACCAATAAATTGAGTATAATTGTAGACTAATGACCAATGGGGGTTGTATTCTGGCTTACACTAAACGTAAAATTAACCAGATAACCATCTACGAAGGATTGTTATATTTTAATAATTGTTTTCCAAAAAAAAAAATTATTTAAGTTTGCACTGGCAACTACTCAATTTTTTTTTCTGGAGTTCGATTACGTTCCCATGACAATAATTATATAAGTATAAGTAATGAACCCAAACAGTGAAAATACTGAAAAGGCTGTAAAGATTTGAAGTGTCTTACTGAAGATTAGATGTGCGTAAAAATTAAAGATTGAGAACGCAGTTTAACAGTGCATTTACTACTAGTATTCTCTTGTATAGAAAATAATGTAGAGGTTCAGAAAGCTGCTACAGTATGTAACCTAAAAAAAATTCGGAACGTTGGATGTAGGAAGAAGTGACATTTATCACACGTTTCTGGCAAATAATAAAAAAAAAATGCTCACAGTCCCTGTTTATGAAGGGAAGAGGGATACAGTTTCATTACGAAATCAGATCATGGCCTTTGTCCTTCTCTATCATGTTTATTATGAAACTTTGTACGCGAACCGACACCGGTCTTAAATTTATCTCTATCATACATCGAAAAATCCCAATTTAGGCTGACCCTAAAGCAACTTATGTCGGTATTTTGACGTTCATTATTGAAAACGAACCAAGGAAACGTTACAATTTACATCCTTTTCATGAAAACAACCAGCGAACTGCGACCGTCACGTCTGAAAATTTAGTTGGAAAACTTTTGCCGCCGTTGATTGTAGTTGCAGGACGCGAGGATGTAATGAGGTACAGGTTAAAAACTGCGCGACAGTCACCCACCAATTAACCACGGCGAAAAATTAAATTTCCATCGCAATATTGACGCAGAATATTATTACTCCCGTGTCCAATTACTTTGCCCTGACGCTGTCCTGGACTCGTGCGACACCATCAAAGGCAACAATCGATCTACTTACAACATCGACCTTAGAACTGTTTCCTAAATTAAATAACGCTTCAATATTCCTGTATGTGGTTTAAAGACGGGAGCGTGTCTCCAAAGCGAAGCCTAAATTTTAAACAACTAATGAGATGCAGTAACTATTAAGATGAAATGGAACATAAAAGCAGCCACATCACTGATAAAAAAAAATTAGAATTACTTTGGTAATTATGATTTATTTACATTTTTACTGAGTATTTTATAAACTTAAATTGTTATATTATTAAAATAAAATGCCGATATGTCCATAAATGCTTCATACTTAACGTAAAATGATTGGAAATAATTGAAATTTTAAATATTATATGAATCCCTACAACACCCCATTTTTCTACAACGTTTCTCCATCGCATTTTGTTCATCTTAGTTACTTTTAAATTTTGCGAAACAACTGTACGTTTCCTGTATTTCCTTCCTTCTGCTTAAATAGTTCCCTTCATAACTTGACTACTCGATTCTCTGCTTTCCGAACTTGCCATCATCCTTCGGGACTTGTGACCCCAACGACAACCGTACACTTTTTTTGAAAAAAAATATTTTTTTTTAGGGCAGCAGGCTACATGAGTGTAATCCACATGGTGGCAACTCCCCTTTAATAGCATAGGAAGGGATTTGAAAGGGTGATGCAGAAGGGTAGAGGAAGGTTAGTGATCAGGGGAGGAAAGGGAGGAAGGGAAGCAGTTCCATGTTGCTCACAGAGAGAACATAATATACGAGTTACAGCAAAACAAGGAACACTTGAGTGGACGTCAGAGAAATGCACTGGAGTTGACGCAGAACGCCTAACTCATCTCATTTGTACGTTTACGTAAGTTATAAAATATATGCAGTTGCATAACTTTTTTATTGCCTTATTACCTATCAAATACTTTATTTCCATTTAATTGGTGAGGAAATTGGTTTGAAAAATTTTTTTTAGGTAACAGGCTACATGAGGGTAATCCACGTTGGGCAACTCCCCTTTAATAACATAGGAAGGGATTTGAAAGGCGGGATGCGGAAGGGTAGAGGAAGGTTGCCAAGGGTTAACTAGGGGCCCCGGGCTATAGTTTAAGGATCCTACCCGGCATTCGCCTAAAGAAATGCAGGGAAAACCCTAGAAAAACCTGCATCAGGTAGGTCGTGCATTGGGTACTTGTCCCACGCCCTTCCGATAGCGGGAGAGGAGTTTGCTGTGGGGACGCAGCATTATTCTCAAACACAGAAAACAATTTTGATCGGTATAGAGAGACTGCGAGAACTAAATTAGCGGTTAGTAACACTTGTCACGAATACTATTTCTGTTGTGATGGCGGTAGACGTGATGTTTGACCAGCTGGATGAGAGCAGCATTCGAGTCTTTAAAGTAAGAAAAACGTTTGATGGATGGAGAAAACGCAATTAGAATTGCACCAACATTGTTAAATAATTTATTAACAAAAAAACTTTGAAATAACACAGCTTTTCGCCCTCAACTTCCACTTCAGCACATGTATAATAGGGCAAATAATTTCCATATATTGCGAAATCTACTATAAATATAACCCAAATTGCGTAGAACTTGTAGGGCACGCTCTGTCTGCAATGTTCGTTCTAACCGAAGTCAGATTAATATAACTATGAAACACAATTTACGATCTTGAGGGCCAGTGATAATGTAGGTTTTCTGAAGGAAATTAAAAACTCTTCGAGACTATTCTGAACGGAAAACATAAATTAGAAAATATTGACGAAAATATTAAGATGAAAAATGAGCTAATAAGAATAGTAGGGAAAGACTCCTGGCTCTCAGATAATAAGTTCCAAGCCTGAAAAACTATTGCAATAAAAATTTCTGCTGGATGAAACTTTAAGACTAGTTCCGGGAGGCTGTATAGAGATAAAACATCAGCCAGACAGACGTGAAGATTAGGCCTTAAATATCGCTCGCCGCTTTGGATCGCCATCTGGTACAGAGTCCAGGCGAAGACGAGTCTTCCTAATAACAGATAATGGGAGGTTTCCTGCGCTTGTTTCCTTCCTTCCAGGATACCACAGACATGCGACAGCCGGTTGTCACGACAGTCTTACCTTTCTGAAGAACAATGAAAATAACCGACTCGAAAAAAGAAATCACTTCGGGAGAACAATGTCTGATGAGGAGCCCGGGACGGAAAAACTCATGATTCAACCTTGGCACTTGCACATCACCTGTCTTCGAATCTGATGTCAAATAAATTCAGGAAGAAAGATAAATAATTAAGATTATATTTAAACAGTTGAACAGAAACATCTGAAATGATTGACTTTGTTATATTAATTGGGATAATTAAAAAATACGAGACAGGAGATTTGGGCTATACAGCAGAGATTGTGCCCAAGGTTCGTGAGGAATTACTCTTGGAATTCACCCCTTTCGTATGGCGACCAGTCTAGACGGGTGCTTCATTATCTGTGATGATCTTGTTCCAGAAATTTGCTAGCTCATTCCTCGCGGTGACTGGTCCTTAACGTGCGTTATTCTCAACTTTCTCTAATAACTTCACGTCCAATCTGCCCACTGTCACAACTCCGTAGAAATTGCTTTTTGCCCTCACCACTGACTTTTTCAACTCAAGACCTCGCACTAACCACGAACCCTACAATCCACCAGCGCACACCGTTTATTCCTTTCAGATTCGAAGCCATAGACAACTCACTAGTTCAGCGTACGGACACACGCCGATGTTCACAGTTCTTCCTCTAGCTCTAAAGATGAACAAATTTACTATCCTCAGATGATCAACATACGTGTTATTGTCTTGTCTTATTTTATCTGAGAGACGAGGAAACCGCATCCTGCTTCGGCCTACTGCTCGATAGTGGAAAGTGTTCATGAGATGCAACGCTGATGAGCTGTGGTCGAGGAACGAGAGCTCTTGGATGATTTACTACGGCAACCTCGCGTGTTCTCCGCGACGAATCGTGAATGTGAATGGGTTCCCTCCCAGGAGCCTTTGTCCGCCGTCACCGGGGGAAACCCCCGCGGTCCTTCGCCAAATGAGAAAACTTTATATAACCTGATTTTGAATGGCTGGTCGGTGCTTGTGATTAGAACTCAAGGCCGAATATTTTTTTCTTACCGAACGAGGACGTTGACCCCGGAGGGACCGCCGCCGTCTGATGGTGCAAACCTTTCACCAGATCGAACCCTCACGGTGGAAAGGGAAGGGATCGGTAATAGCCCCTCCAGCACCGCAGGTGGAAGCTAAACAACAGCAAAAAAGACAACTCTGGGAGGCAATCTTCAGCTGTAACTGGCAACAGTCATGCGACTGGTGCGACGGCCATCAGGAACTACAGACAGACATTCGCAGGTGCGAGTCCAGTGTGATGCTGATTAAAAGAGCATTGTAATGCAATTGAACCCTACGATTTAAATATATGACTGTCGACAGCCTGGTGGTTGAACTTATTTTATTAGCAGAAGACGACACCACGATCCCTTGTATTCCATACACTTTGATGAAATGTTCACTTCTCCCAATCAATAACGTGTTCGTTCCATTTGTTAACGACAAATAAATTGTTGAACTTCTTCATCATGGACAAATTTTCAACCAAAGAACTGACGGACGAAGATCAGGAGTAAACGGCGAACTAAAATACCGCGGGCAGATATATTTTTATTTTAATTGCAAGTTCACCCCTTTTCCCGCAATGGAATTGGCGTAGCTGAATATTGCAACGCGACGCGGTGTCCTCTCAGATTTGATACACATGTTCGTAAGGAGCGGAAGTGAAGAAGACTGCGACAGTCAGGCGCCATAATGAGTCAGCGCAGGGGCCACAAATCTCAGACACACAACACGCCGACACCGACCACCACAACGGGGGCAGAAGCGTGCCACACAACTCCTCAAAACAAGGAATGCGTGAGTCCTCAAACTTCAAAGCCGTTACTATATTCCCATAATTAATGAGTAACTGTAATTTACATATATTATAAACGATAAGCACTTATATTTAATTCAATAAAAATTGACCGTTGTTATTTTATGTATCTACAAAAAAAAATTCTTTGAAAAGGATCCGTGACATTTTCTATCTATGTGGTTTTTCTAGGAACCGGCAACGTTCGTTAAGTTTAACAATTTCAAAACGTGTATCCCTTGGGTCCATAAGATGTATCCCGTCCTTCACATGTGCACACGTGAGGCAACTCGCATGACAGGATATGGAATGGAATCCAAATTGTAATTACAGCTTAAGAGACACAAAAGAGTAAGTAATTTATATACACGACTCCCCCACCCCTCCCTCAACCACATACATTTGGTATTTTAATGCCAATGAAGATAAATTAACAGTTCGCCAGAGAGTTTGTTCTACTTTATATCAACCAAATTTTCATAGTGCTGTCACCGATACCACATTTATATTCGTATAGATGTGTTTTCTCTATACATCATAGGACCTTTTTGATTCAACTTATCTTTTAAATGTTTCATCACAGTGCACGTGTCCCACGTGACAAATGGTAGTCTTGTCTTTTTTTCATCGCTTATAATTAATTATTTTTATTTTCAATTCAATTAGACTAGTTTTGTACATTCGCAGGTAAACTACTCCACTCCACTCCATTATGGTTCTATTAACGTCGGTTCGTTTGTCCTTCTAACACTGCGCGAATGATCGTTTTTTTTAATTAATAAAGATTGAAGTAATAGACTAGTAGTTACATTTATTCATGTGCAGATAAATTCACAATGTCTAGCACGGTTTGTTATGTTTGTCGAACTATTTAAATCGGGAATTTCGTTTTCCGAATTACACTACAAAAATATTTTTTTATCATATCTGTTTTCTGGATTATTTTTTATTATTATTTTATTTTTAACTTCATTTAGCAGCGTCTGCAAGTAAAATGCAATTCACTGCTATGATGTAATATGGCTGAGAATATTTTGAGAGAGGCTTATGTGAAGTATATTTTCTCACCTCTGGCTTATTACACTGGGTTACACAGGTTGACAATTATTTGTGTAAGTATTGTGGAAGCTTTCGTTTGAGTTTTTTTATGGGTGTTTTTTGTCCTAGGTTTAATTTATTTGCATTTCTACATTTCATTATGTTTATGAAAAAGTTACTGCTTAGGCTGTGGCTTGTTATAAGAGGAACCTTTCTGTGCCTGAATTATGTTCATTGTCACAAAAACACCAATATTTCGTTTATATAAATTACTTGCCCATTTGTGTATCTTAAGCTGTAATTACATTCGGTATCCTGTCATGAGAGTTGATTCACGTATGCACATGTGAAGAACGAGCTGTATCTTATGCACCAAAGGGATACACGTTGAACTCTTTAAAGTTAACGTTGCAGGTTCCAATAAATCGTCACGGATCCCCTTCAAAAAAATTTTATTTATCTAAAAAAATTATGAAAATAATTTACGTATGATAGAAAATAATGAAAAGGTCACATAAATACCAAACAACGTTTCTCGGATCCTTGTTCCTTTAGTCAAGTGCTAAGAAGAGCCTAGATCAGTACAGTTGTGTTTCTCTAGGCTCTTCTTAGCACCTGACGAAAGGCACAAGGATCCCAGAAGCGTTGTGTGGTATGTAAAAAAAGTTATGAGGTCGTAGAGAAACGTTAATAGTTTATGAATGAGAAAGGACGGTTTCTAAGATGACATTTCGAATAGAGAAATTACGAGCGGGAAGCATCTGGCAACCACGCTGCCTCCAGAAGGGGAAATCACAGCGAAGATGCACTGACATCACATCCATGCACGCGAATAAAATAATGGTGGAACATTAGAACGTGGCTGGAAGGTCGTGTGAAAGGATCATTATAATTATGGCAAAACGGCGAATAATCGCGGAACCTACGACAGATCCTCCTTCCATTTGCAGTTGCACCGTTGCGCTAGCACTTTCCAGTAATGGTGTCGGCTCGCAACTTTATTCCACTGGGTCATAAACATTCTCAAGATGTCAGATGAAATTGTCACGTCTGCTTCGGACAAACGTGGCTCGTTCCCATCCGCTTATGGGAAGAATGGAAATGTCATCGGAGGTCGGGACGTTCTCTCACGCTTTAAACCACTGCAAGGGGTCAGAACTTATCGCACCACAAGTGTCTGGCGAGGGAGATTCTTCAAGACGAAGAACAGTACACAAAATAAGGCGACCACGGTCTGGAGAAACAGAACAGACATTGCCAGACAATCAGCTAACAGAAAAGCACTTCTCCGACAGCTAAATGAATCAACGGACGTTTACTGTAGCAGAAGAGTCCTCGGTTCACACCTTGATAACCTACAATATTACAGACGTTTAAATATGTTTGAAATAATGACATTAAGTGTATAAATTTCTTAAATCTATTAGCTTCATTCATTCCCGGGATTAACTCTTCGCTGTATGTTCTATATTTTTTATCCGAATAATAGAAATATTTTTCTAAAGTCTGGTATTAAATAACATGATACAAGATAAATAAAAAGTTGAATTTTATTTTTACACGTGGAAGTTAAATTACTCTACAATTACTATCTAAGTGAATTAAAAACTATGCTTTAGTCAACATTTTAGAAAAATCTTGATGATCCAAATGATGGAAACAAAAACGAATCGAGAAATGGCATAGACAAAACTAAAAATATCACAAGATGGCAAACAAAACCAGTATTAAAAATGTTTAAAAAAATTAATAAGACTTCGACGCTACTTTTAAATAGATATATATAAAAATTTTGTAAAGCTGTTCAACTTCACTCATTCATATTATACTTGCTGGGTTGCCGGCGTTGCCCGGGTTGTCAACTATACGTTTTGACTCTTTATGTCGGTTACTTATGCGTTATTTTTACGTACAGCACCTCAACCCGTATCCCTCAAATATGCTCACTTTCCATGCCGAAAGGGGTTGAACTCATTGACCCCAAAAAGTTTCTTTAAACGAATATATCGGCCGTTTAAACACGTTCAAAAAATTATATCTCCGTCCACCCCGGCTATTGAGGGTTGAAAAAAAATTTAATGTCATAATTAATCTCAGACACACCCAGAAATCCGAATTAATCTCGAATCTCGGCTGTTTTTGCAATATTTTTATGTAACGCCCCTCCTCCACTACCCGAACCCCTAAGCGTGGTCCCCCCTCCCCTAATGCCGCAATGGGGTTGAAAACAAAGAAACAACATAGGCAGAAATATTATCAATCTAATTAACCCTTAAAATATTTATCAACGCATATATCGGCCGTTTTAGCATGCTTCAATATTCCCACCCCCGCTCCGGAGGTGGTAGTCGTGCCTCACCCCGACTGACAGTGTTTGCTTACTGGTCACATGGAAAACGTGTACGAAATTTGCTCGACGGGTGTAGATATGTATGCGGAACGTACACACACACACACAAACACATTGTTTTATTTATAAGAAGAAGATGAGAGCGTGTTCGCCTGTGTTTCCCGTCATCATCGTGTACAATATTTACTACAGCAATTAGAGTCGAAAAAATAATATTATTATATAAAAGTAAATAAATTAATATAACAGCCTAGATTAAACGATATCAATTAAAAAATATTTAAAAAATTCGCATTGAGATGATTCCCTTTTCAGTTCCAGTTCCAGTTCCAGATTCACCCTGTACATACTCCTTCTGTTTCATTTTGATTCAGCCAACCAGGATAAAAACTCAATTCTTTATTTTACGATATTATTAATATAATTAAAAAATATTATTTAATGATTTATAATTGTATAAGCCGGGAAAGAAACTGGCAATGTGTATTAATAAACTTTAATCTACACTTCAATTGCGCTGACAATGTATTTAGAAGATTCTCGACTATTACGTCGTCCCTTCCGTTTCTCGGACCAATCAGAGTTCGATATTCAAACATTACTCCACCCCCTTTAGATGACGAATGGTGACTGTTTACGTTCCGGGCCGCATTTATTTTTAAGGCCAATCCGGACTTGACCTTCAAATCCGCCCATTAATTTCTCATGATGGTCATTGGACAATTGTCGCCTTCATTGTTTTTGACCATTCACGTAACACTTGAGTTAACTACAACTACGGGGAACATGTCGCTGCATCTCAGTGAACGATTATTATTTATATATTTATTTTCCCTTTACATTTCTGTCACATGTGTATTAATAATCCTCATTCAACCCTTCAATGGCGCAGAAAATGTATTTGGAAGATTCTCGACTATCAAAAGATTCTCTGACCAATCAGACTTCAATATATTTTTTTAGCGCCAATCCGGACTTGACCTTCAAATCCGCCCATTGAGTGTCATTGGACGAATGTCGACTTCGTTGTTTCTGACCATTCACGTAACACTTGAGTTTACGACAAGTCGCTGCACCTCAGTGAATAATTCTTATTTATATATTTATTTTCACTTTATATTTCTGCCCAATGTGTATTAATAATCCTCATTCAACCCCTCAATGGCAATTAAATTTATTTGGAATATTCTCGACTATCTGTCTTCCCGTCTGTTTCTCTGACCAATCAGAGTTCAATATTTTCATGCCGAAGGGGGTTGAAATTCTGCTCATAAAAACTTCGGCAGAAGGAATATTTTCTTAGTATAAATCTAACAGAACCAAAAAAAGAAAAGAAAACTAATCATTTATATACTTTACCTTCTTGGAGGTTTTCTTTAAAATCGTAAGTTCAAAATGTAATGTTTTCCAGTTCTCATTGTTATCTGGTTAGCACCACCCCTTGTTCATGGTTGCTAAACAGTACATCCGTGCATTTAGAACGTTTGGTGTCCTATTTCTCAATTGTTGTACCCAACATTTTTTATGTATTATTTTCAGTGTACTCTTGAACGTATCAAAGTCAGTCGAAGTACGAGAATTTATTTATATCTTCTGGGAGAAAACCGTTGTGTGTGTCTCCGATGTATTCTTCTTTACTGCTCCGACCATGACATAAATCTCCTCCCCCCCCCCAAACAGCGCTGTTCTTTCACGTGTACCACAGAATCTGAAGCTGTTTGAACACTCGGGTGGGGGTTGAGCTTCCCATACGTGGAGTTGATCCAGTAGAGCTTGGTGGGGAGGAGACTGGTTATCATCAAAGACGTCCGCTGTTTCTGAGAGCGTTTTAATCACTCGTCGGCCCCCGAGACCCTTCATTCTCTAATTGATTCATTTGTCTCGCTGCTCATAAACACTGCACCACTGCACTTGGGGGGGGAGAGCGACTGCTTCCATTTTTCTTACGGGAAAATCGTTGATTTATTATTTCCAATTCATTGTTAACACTTGTTCTTAAATACAAAGCAGTTAGGACCTAACTGCAACTCGACAAATTTCGGTGAACATGCCTTCTTACAGACAGTCAGAAAGCGGTCCAATATTTTAGATACTGGCGTGGATTCATCCATCAATACTGAGTACGCCTCGTCTACAACCTCAACGAGCACCAAGTGGACGTAATTAGGCTGTTATTAGGATCGCCCTAACCCAAGAATGTTGTTTATCGTCACTACGACAAGTCATAAGCTGAGTAAGGAATAAGGGAAATTAAAAAAAATAATAATTCCGCGAATGTAAATGCAAGGAAAGCGAACAATTGCGGTGCCTTATTGTAATAGGATGTTTTGAAGAAACCAGTTAAACAAACCAACAGCTGCAGGAGATAAATACAGCTTAAAACTGACAAAAAAATATGAAGTTTCAGTTAACAGAGAAATTACTGCTAGCATACTTTATTTAAATTTAGATATGCTGTGATGGAAGAAGACATGTAGGCAACAAGATTACCCAGGATGGGTAAGTTAAGATGTAAAAGTACTTAAAATACAATAGAAATACAGTATTTTAGGTTTCTGCTCGATACTCTACAGCTACATTTTCTCCAACTTTTTTAACCCGATCAAAAGTTAAGTTTTAAGGATGTCTTGAATCTCTTTCGCCGTGATTATTTTGTTTTACGGCGAGCCATTTTTCAGGATATGAAAGAAAAAAAATACCTATGGCGTCAAATTTCCCAAATACTGTGCATGCGGTAAAAACTCGACCGACAATTTAATTCATCTTTGCCTTCTAAACTACACACATGAGCACCTATGGAAGAGAATTATTTTCTGGTCCAAATGTCTTGACATTTTTTCTTGGTTCATGCAGTCTACAGTAAAAAGTATTTATTTTTCTTAATAAAATGTATATCATTCGTCAAAGACTGCGACGAGAAAGCACCAATCCATCAACTGAACTTACTACATGATAGCATTTAATCTCAACTCAGTAAACGCGACGCTCATCGTGCTGTTATTTTTTTTGAGAGACAATATATCATGCCACTGAGCCAGAGGTTATGACAACGTAGTATTAAAAGATGGTTACCCCCCAAAAAACCAAACATGTTTCTTTATTAAAAGCGACAACTCATACGTTTTGCAAGTACTCATTGAATTACCTCGTAACTGAAGCTACCAAGGAAAGTAACGTAGCATTTTACAAAATTTGATAAGGTTTAAGAAAAAAAATTTCTGAAACGTTCAAAAATTTGATTGAAATGAACGTATAAACGACATGCCCAATAATTTGGATTAATCTCACCCCGTAGGATTCCACGTGCCTGGTTCACACAAAATTTATTCGTTTCCTACGCCCCTTTTTTTTCACTTCTTTTGAACTCGGGACAGTACCGAATAGCGATTAATTTAAATACAACTGTACCGCTGACAATAATAATTTTGCAAATAATAAATGAGTGTTTACATTCAACGGACTCCCCACTGTAGGGACCGAGACCAGTGAATACCTGGGAAAGATTTTTTCCGTTAGGTAAATGATTCCCTTCCAAGGAGGACACTGTACACTAAGTTGCATTGCAAATTATGAGATCCCCCTCTTTCTTTCTGTCAGTGGCCCCCCTCTGTATCCAGCAGCCCTCTAGCTTGATAAATTACTCCTCGAAGACGACATAGGAATGGTGACCATAAAATGCGAACCGTAGGATCTCTTGCTTTCTTCGCCAAATATTCAAGAACATCCTAACACACACACACCCACCCTTTAACAGCCCCGAGAATTCCATGGACCATGCCAAGAAAAACTAATTATAGTGTAATTAGTATTTTAACGTCCAAATGAAAGTCACCGCCGGTACACTTGCCAAAGACAAACGCAAACTAAACTGAGATAATCGACGGGGAAAATAATAATAAATTAGGACGTTTTGAGTCTGAGATACTAACTACTGCACGGACGAATCTTTGAGAAGGTCAAGGTTCGCATATTAACTTGCTGGTACTCATAAATGGAACTTGTGGTAGACGTCATTCAACCTTTAATCAACAAAAATTATATGTAGCTAAACTTTTTATTATTTTTTTAGGGCAACAGGCTACATGAGAGTAATCCACGTTGGGCAACTCCCCTTTAATAGCATAGGAAGGGATTTGAAAGGGCTGATGCGGAAGGGTAGAGGAAGGTAGCGAAGGGTTAACTAGGGGCCCCCGGGCTATGGTTTAAGGATCCTACCCGGCATTCGCCTAAAGAAATGCAGGGAAAATCCTAGAAAAACCTGCGTCAGGTAGGTCGGGCATTGGGTACTTGTCGCACGCCCTTCCGATAGCGGGAGAGGAGTTTACTGTGGGGACGCAGCATTGCCTTCTCCGTGCCTCGACCAGTTTAGAAGGCTGCTGGCCGACTATTCCAATGGGAATAGCGGACAACTCTTACCGTGTGCCCAAGGTCTGTGACCCCGGAACAAACACCTCTGAAAACAGACCGAGGTGCCTCGGTTTGTGGGAATCTTAGTTCAAAAACGGAGAGGAAAAGGCATCCCCAAAGGTAGCCCCTTCGTATCTCTCCTATAAGGTTCTGCCTGCGAGAGAACATCCCTCGTGTAGCTAAACTCAATCGTATTTCCATTTCCTTAGACTATTAATTGAAAATAAGTACGAGAGACAGGCTATATACAAAAATATTATTTACCAGTCTGTTGGTTGAATACTCGAAAGACGAGTATTCAAGAGACGCTGATCTCGTAGTGGCTAATAAAAGGAAAATTAGCAGTAATAATACTGTCCGATGGAATGAAAATGGTGTCATAACAAGAAATTATAGGGTTACTGATTGTTTGGAGGATGTGAAGTGAAACAGCTGCGAAACCAAAACGAAGCGAGATGGTGAATTAGATCGAGAGGACGTGAACTAGTAAAATAGTATCGAACAGAAATTCCGTTATAAAAAAGAAAATCTATTTAGTCACCAAATACGCGATGTTAAAACGAGCCAAAATCACCCTGCCTCTAGATCGAGCGTTGATTAAACGTGAAAGGCTTGGGTCGATTGGTGAAGCCATAAAACTCTCCAGTCAACTTTACTTGGCCATGTAGTTAAAATATTACAATAAACTTAAAATATTTCAACATGGACAATTCCTGGTCAGCAACTGATCAGGGTAGTTGCAGTTATTTTGGGAATCTATATTTTCTCAGACAGCTCTGCTTAACAGACTCGATTATTTGAGCTGCTGGAGGCATCACTGCAACTTTGACATCACAACAGCACGCAATCAGGGCAGATCCTACAGAATATCAGAAAAGATGAACAGGATGAAGGCAGTTATAGTTGTTTGCTGATCTAGGTTAATAGCTCGGAGTGTGTGGTGCCCCACGAAGGAGCGGACTGAGCAAGGTCAGGGATAACAGCATTAGCATATGAAAGCCTTGTAACCGGTTACACGTGGTGCTCCTGTTGCTGCATTTGCATTTGTCAACTAGGAAACGCGTCACATGTTCCGGGTCCCAGCTTCCTCAGTCTGATTCCGTTTAATCTTCGTGTATTAAAAGGGTTCTTCTGGAGGTACTCAACACGGGTTCGGAAACTGCAACCATCCAATCTCGTTTGGAGCTTCGTTGGCTTCCTTGAACTGACCACTGTCTGTTCCCACAATAAATTCATTTCAAATGAATTCTAGTCTATTCTAGGTTTGAAAGTCATTGACAACAATTGTATTTGACATTAAGTTCCAACAACTCCACTATCCCTACTAAATCTTCCCATAAATACCTCGGCCTAACCCTCGACTCCAAACTGACATGGTCCCTTCACACTTCCCACCTTAAAAACATAATACTCCACAGATTCCAAAAATTAAAGGCATTACCCGAAATCTCTTTTACCCTTCAGAACAAAATAAAAACTCCTTCACACCTCCCTCATACATCTCCCTCTGGTTTTAAGCCTGTTGTATCTGGGGTTTCGGCCGCTACCACCACCACATAAATAAAATTCAAATATCCCAAAATAAAATACTCCGCTTTATAACTAACTTGTCCCTTGGTACGTGACTAACTCTGGAATCCACAATGACCTAAATTTTCCCTCAACCCAAAAAAAAACAAAATTCAAACCGCCCTAATCCAACGTCATAGAAATCTCCAACACTTCAATCCCATTATCTGAAATACAGAATCCTCCACCTAAATCCCTCAGAAGGCTAAAAAGAAAACGACAAATTGGCCAGGAAACCACCGTAAATTAACACACACACACACACACACACACACACACACACACACACATATATATATATATATATATATATATATATATATATAAACTTTCTCTTCAACTACTCACTCAAGAAGCAACCACATTTCTTCAAGTTAATTTTAACATGTTAACGTCATCAATGTATCACAATTGTAAAATCTTCAAATTAAATTTTTTTCTGTATATTAAAATATCAAAAAATTTTTTTAAAAAAAGATCCAATATTGCGCGTGTGAACATGGACGTTCAGGTCTGATGTCCAATTCAACCAGATCATGACCAAACTGAATTTCCTGCAGTCCGCATGTTATTTACAGAACCGAAATTTTGCGTCTAGAACCGCCAGAAAAGTACGAAAAAAGCAACAGATTAATTTGGAATATATTATTTTGAATAAACCAGCAGGAAATTTGTTTGAAATCATGAATATTTATTTCAGCACTAAAATAAGCTTTGACTTGAAGTGATGCAAAAAAATATTTGATGAAGAACTCCTCACGGAATTCTTAATGATCGTTACGTTTCACTTCGATGACTTGTAAGGTACATTATTCACGGGAAGATGTTAGTTAAAACCTCACAAACGTAGTTGTCATTAGTGAGGGGATGAGAAGTAGATGAATCTTCAGCAAATATTCACCTCCTCTCTCTCATTAACAAACAAAAAAATTCAGTGAAGAACCGCAAAATTTGTGTAATACGGCGACCTGGGAATTGTCGACAAGCAGACGATTAATTCTACATGGGAAACATAGTCGGAAAAGCTTATATTAGGGAAAGGGCTTCATAATCTCTAAATCAAAGCTAGACTACAAAATTAACGATCGTAGGCTAATTCTCCTCGTAAATAGATACGATTGGAAGAAGAATGATCAGCAAATATATCATGATTGAACCTCTGCATCATCTTTGGATCAGTGCAGCACTTTTTCTTCGTGTCTTCCGAGCGCGACTGATGCTCTGAAAAGTAATTTCACGCGTATCGCAGGTACGGGGAAAATACTGTGGCCAAGAAAAGCTCTAACTCATCGAGGAATTAAATTGTGGATGGGTTACGATGACTTGTGGTCGTGACTTCTACAGAGAATGTGATTCCTAAGCTGGGTGAAATTTCGTTATAAAGTAGGAAGGAATAGCCACCGCGTACAGAACACGTTTTATTTTTCCTTCTTTGATAATGACATCGATTGTAGTAAAAAGGTTGAAGTACAATTCTGTGTTGGAATCGAGTACTGTACGAATGAAAGGCTATCAGGAAGCCTTCACTAATGCACTGTTAAATTAATAATTCCATCACGCTCTCGACAAGGACGGTTGAGAAATGCAACAAAAATTAACGCAAACCTTGCAACGAAAAATTGGTGTTTGAAGTTCCACAAGCCTTCCTGGTTTCTTGTTGAAGTCCAAGATCCTCCACTTTCCAGGTCGTTATGGTCGAAGTCTTTTTCCAAGACCGCAAGCCCTCGTGTCCCATCAGGACGTGATCCAGAAGGTTCCCGAGGGTGTCCAACGTTAGCTGCACTCGACACCCGACAACCGTGATTTATTTCTCTGGCCTTAGTGATGCAAACAAACCAAGACATCAATGGTGCTGCTAAAAGTGAACGCATTCCCAAAGGCTCCTCTCATTTTATCACACATAAACATCAGATTCAATCCTTCGTTTTCCTGCATGTGCAGTTTTCTCTAGCTGTAGGCCTACATAAGTTTTAAAAATTAATTAAATTAATGTGTTTGTAAAAGAAGAACGGCCGTGTAGATACGCAATATCCTAAATTCATGTAGATCCCCCTTTGCTCCATACCAATAGTGATCATACCCATGTTCTGTTCACAACATATCATTGTCAAACGTTTTAGGGAATCTCGGAGGAGATAATGGTGCCAAAAATAGACATTTTACTATCAAAGAAATAGATAAAAATTTAACTGTAATTTGAGATGGTTAAGAAACCAGCAGCAAAGATGTAGACTGACAAACAGAAATTAGGGGTCGCCATAAAGTTACAGGCCACAAAAAGCAAGACTATAGACAACGTCGATAGAAACAAGTATACATTATGGAATGTAATAGATGCAATAGGAATCAATACTTTCCATTTTTTATCAGCGGGTCGAATCAATTCTTCGTAACGTGGAGGCTTTTCTTCGGATCACTAATTTTTTTCCCACCTGATTCCGAGGAAGTATTTTAGAAGCTTAACTTTGAAGAATAGATTAAAACATCTGCGATTCGCGTTTCTGGTTCTGACGTCACGATATGGATCGCGCCATCGTCCTTTGAGAATTAAGAATGAAAAGACTCCGAAACGCCACACGTGGTCACCATTACATGCATAAGTATCGGTCTGCAAGCAATTTAGAGAAATTTCCTACGTTTTAATGTAGCAAATGTGGTGGTTCAGCGACGCGACTTTAGCCCTGAACCATCAGAGCCGCGACGTAGCGAATTCCTGAAGGAGTCTAAATTAGGCTTACAGTTGTTAGCTTGGATACTACCTGCTGGGGTTCAGCGTCACCAGAAACCTCCGAATCCGAGACGAGCTGCGAACGGGGGTGCCACGTTACCAAACTTCCGCCCTTGCCCAAGGCACGGCCAATCTTCCAGTACTCCAGTGCACATCCGTCCATCTCCCAGCTCGCTTTTAATTACATACATTAGGCCACACGATTTCATTTAACCAAAATCTCCCCGATTGTCTTCACCCCCCCCCCCACTTTTCTATCTTTTAACCACCTGCTGTAAGGCCATAATCACCAATAACTTTCGCTCTCTGCCCTGAAGCTCTGGCTGAAGCACTTACGATAGCCTCACCGCGGTTAACAATCAGGAAATTCGAAAAACTGCTGCTTCAAGATGCTATGGCGGATGAAAAGGTTTTCGAACCATTCTCCGCAGTAACTTAAAATAAAATCATAAGATTTATATTTCGTTGAAAATAAAAATGCAAAGCAGCTGTTACTGTTCTATATTTCTACTAAATGCGAATAATTCAACAAATCTTTAGTCAGATACGACATAATTGGATTGCAAGTAATTTTCGCCGGGATCACATTTATCATGATACCGTATTTTCGTCGCTATAACTGTAAACTACAGGGGGAAAAAATATATAATACGCAGAGGAAGAGTTTATTCTTCGAAGAAATTTCCTTAAAGAACAATCAATTAATATGTATTGCTTTTTTTATATATATTTAATTGGCCTCGCTGAACGACTACTGTAAAGTGACTGTCGTTTGAACGTGTTTTAGTTATTCTGAAGTATATCTTGTAGTGTGCAGTTCCATATTATATCGCTCAGTGAGCATTTATTTCATGAATCGTAATCACACTCTTATATTGAGTTTTCTTAATTAAATGTAAATAATATACTATATTTTTATGTTATGTTGCGCAGTGAAAATTATTAGCTCCAGCTTTGAGGTAAACTTCTAAATAATATTATTAACTTAACATAATTTCTAATAACTATTTGTAAGTTTATGTTTCTTCGGCGGAGGACTGATGGAATTAATCTATATAATAAAAAAGGATGTATATTTGTATGTATGTATGTATGAATTTACGTTAATTTCTATACAAATTTAAAAGCGTGGATAGATTGCAACAAAAATTGGTACACATATTCTTCAAAACACGAGAAACGGTACTGTGGGGGTGAGAAACGCCTAGCATACACGTGGAAAGAATTATAATTAAAAACCGTGATCATTAAATATTAAATTACTGCGCACCAAGAGACAATGATGTCACGCGAGAGAGAGACGTTACTACGCAACGAACAAAGGAAATATCTCCTTTATTAGGAATGAAATAAAGCAGAAATATTTTCTTCAGCAATGCTCCATCGAATGGTAATAAAGAAGAATACGAATTGCTTTACCATCCTTGCGGAAAATGTAAGTTAATTTTCGCGCTGTATTAGTTGTGAGTCTAGCTAACAATTTCATCAATGTAATATTTCGTAATGTATGAAGACTGAGTGACAATTGACAATTATATCCTGAAATACTCAGGGAATATATTTAAGTATTCAATTAAATACTTTTTCGAGTTTATATAAATAAGTACACGAGCAACGCCGGGCACCCAGCTAGTTAAGTAATATAACTACAATAAACTGCAGAAACAACTGCATATAGAAAGTGTTAGTAATAAAGAAACAACGGGACGAAAATTATAAAAAAGTATTTGAAATTCCTTTAACTTGGCTTGAAGTTAGACAAACAATGTAGCCTTTTTTTTAAAAAAATTAATATACAGAAAATTTTTTAATCCGAAGATTTTACAATTGTGATATAATTTTGAAGACATTAACATGTTACAAATATCTTGAAGAAATGTCCTTGCTTCGTGAGTGAGTAGTTGAGGAAGTTATGAATTATTTATCTATCTATCTATCTATCTATATATATATATATATATATATATATATATATATATATATATACAAACACACACACATCCATATTTATATACATACACACACACACACATACATGCGTGTGTTAATTTGCTCTGGTTGCCAGGTCAATTTGTCGTTTTCTTTTTAGCCTTCTGAGAGGTTTAGGTGGAGGATTCTGTATTAGAGATGATGGGATTGAAGTGGTGGAGATTTCTATGACGTTGGATTATAGTTTTTTGGGTTGAGGGAATATTAAGGTCATTGTGGATTCTAGAGTTAGTAACGTACCAGGGACAGTTAGTTATAAAGCGGAGAATTTTATTTTGCGATATTTGAATTTTATTTATGTGGGTGGTAGCGGCCGAACCCCATATATGGCAGGCATAAAACCGGAGAGGATAACTATGTAGCCTACAATGTACCATGAGAAAGTAGGAGTGCAAATTTGAAAAAATAATTGAAATAGTTCAACCGTTTTATAGGTTATCCTGTTCAAACGCAGCGAGTCACGTTAGCGTTTTATTTATATAGGTATATATATTTACAGTATTAAATTCATTCATTCACTGTTCAACCCCTCCCTCCCTTAGTTGGACTTGCGTTAATATTCCGTGTGTGTCTACTTTTCAGTTGGGACGTTTAATCACCGTTGTGCGAGTGTTCCAGAGAGCTTCGCTGGCAGGTTGAATCTGTGTAACCCAGTAAGGGTGGAGGGAGACATCTGTGCCGGCAGCTGGAGCCTGGAAAGTGAAATTCCCTACCTGAAGTGCACCGACCTCCAAGGGGAGCCAACCGCTCACAATGGACTCGCTACACACCATAATGTTTATGTTTTTTTTCTTTTCCTTTCTTTCCCTTCTGCTGGTCTGGAAGAGGGACGCACTCGGGAGTAACATCCTGTTCAGTGTGGTGACAGGATTCGTGACTCACGTCTTCATACCTTTCATTTTCACGTCATGGTCTGTGATTTTTACCCTTATCTTGTGTAGCTCGCTTTCAGTCCGCCAAGACGACTACAATATATCGTAATGAAGTGCGATAAAATTTTATTTAAAGTGAAAAAAAAAATTTATCGTAACCGATTTCAAGAAAGGCAATATAAATTGTTGTAATCCTAACATGATTCAGAGTATCGCCATCTCAGATAATACAGTTGAGATACTGCATTCCCGGAAACTGTCGACAACCTTCTCCTCAAGTCTCCCTGTGCTGAGCTGATCCGAGTAGGTTCATGCTGCAGACTCAACTTATCTTAACTCCCTCAAGACTGAAATATGACCCCACTGAACCTTTCTTTCCGTCATTATCCACTCCATCTAGAGTATAGCACCAGGACGACTGCCAGACTGTCACCTTATATGATACATTTTGCTTAGTGACACGTGGCCAGTGTTAAATCACAGTTTCCTTGGGCATATCTGGATTCGAACATTCTATGATCGACTTTTCAACTTCACTTTGATCTAATTTATCTCTTTACCACTCGTATTTTCTTCATCAAACCCGCGAATGGAACCCATCACAGTATTCGTACTATCTATATTTAAGGTAAATAATTATAAGCGCAGCAGATGAAGGATAGAACACAAAGATCACAGTTTATAAATTAATTAATAAAGGAAGTTATGTGTGGTAACTACTGTGATATGAAGATGATATTACGACACGGACAACCATGTCAATCCAGTCATATGACTGCAACAAGAAACTGGCATAATTAAGCAGATCTCGGATAAGACTGGAAATGTGCATCATGTTTCGCTCCTAAAGAACATTTATGCATTTTCATTATTTTAAGTTGGTATGTCCAGACCGTTTATTATAAATCATAATCATTCACTCTTGTTTCTTGTATTCATCACACAACTACTTATACTGATGCTCTTGATATGACGCCACTGTATAAGCACCTGGGGAATCAGAGATTGGATGCCAAGGTCGGGCCTGACGCACACAATCAGGCAGTTGGGAGCAGGTAAATGCTCCCTGGTCGGCGTGGTCGTCCCTTGGATAGGACGTCGCGGTCTCGCTCACTTAATAACGTGGTCCATCAGAAGGCGAGGACAAGCGAGAGACAGACGGCCTTGGAAGAAGCAGCGTCTGTCTGGAGGCCCGCATTCTCGCATTGCTTCACCATCGGCATCCTAATGGCGAATTACGCCGAGCCCTGGGAAACTATCTCAAGACGGACTCGAACCAGCAACCTTGGCCTGCCACCGGAAACGCAAGCGAATTCCTTTTTTGTGAGTGTGTGTGTGTTCTCGGTAAATACTTTTGTGTTCGAGGCTTTGATGAACTTCAAAGAGATACTGCTCAACTCCATTTTGTCGATTTACTCTCAAAATTAATAAAAAAACATCAACCAAAATTCCGGTCTATCTTGGAAACAGAATCGCACCAAAAGAACGTGATTCAATTTTTCTTACTCATATAATGTCTAATATCAACGTCACTTGTGTCGCTTGCACAACAGATCCCTGTCAAATATTTCCCCATCATTGCCATGTCATCCTCCATTTCCCATATTGGTTCCATCTATCCCGTACACTTTACCACAGCGAGAAAATTATGATATGCTGTAATTTTTTCAACATTAACAGATCGTCGTGTTTCATAACTTTAACAGCACCAGCCGATCAATACGTGTTGTCTGTAACCCTGCCCCTACGCTGTCACTTTATCTGGTAATCCTGCCCCCCCTCCCCGGTCTCTCCAAAAAAAAAATATACCATGTCAAGCCAGAGAAATCCTTACTACAAATTCAACCCTCTGTACTAAAGTCAGAGCTGATTAGGACGTTGCTGGTTGTATCACTTAGTTACTTGTTGTATTTATGCTGAGGAAATGCTTCATGAAGTGTGTTGTAGCGAATTGAAGTTACTATTAACGAGGTGTCAAGACGAGGTATATATCGAAAATAAATAGGCCTAACCGATATAAGATTATTGTTGGCGGGGAAGACGAGGAGATGAAAGCAGGTGGGGAAAAAATAAATTCCTTAATTGCACGGAGGTTTCGGGAAGAAATCTCAGATAAGAGAAGAAAAGGTTCTTGGTTGCAACTTCAACCGACCTTCACAGATGAATCTTGGTGAACTAAGGAGTAGGGTCACATCTGGTGGCCAGTACTAGTCGCGCGTTTTGTGCATCGCTGCATCAAGAAGACTAATTGCTGTGGGAAGGGGGAGGGAGGGGGGGGATATGATTAGGGTCTGCAGTGACGCAACACCTCCTAACACGACTGACACTCAACCATTGTCTCAACACGAACGTGGAAATTACCGACATCTGGGAGAGTTAACTAACCATCGCCAGGATTCACCTCCAAGTGCGTACATGTGAACTGAACTTAGTAGATTCCTGGTAGTCTGCGAGTCAATTAATTAAAGTGTGTTTTTTTTGGTATAATTATCCTCTCTTTAGAAATGCCTCTAATCAATTATATCAAGACCCAAAAGAAACCATGAAAATCAGCCAAATGCCTCTAATCAATTATATCAAGACCCAAAATAAACCATGAAAATCAGCCGAAAAACTATTGGTATTTTCGTTTTCTGAAATTAGTGTACTGTCTTTTTTTTAATTATTTAATTACGATGTTTTGGAAAATGTGCATTCTCCACCATCAAATTTGAGAAATCATTTGATCACTACTTTCTCAGGGTAACTCAACCACTCGGGAGATAAAAAGGAATACCTAACTATATTTTGACATGATGTCGCTGAAGGTTTCCAGACTGAAGCATTCACAGTTCTACATTTAACAGCCTTCAATCTGAATTATCGTGAACGATTACATAAAACGTTTCCGTAAGTTTCGATACATGACGACTCCAGTACTATCGAAATAAAAATTAAAAAAACGTGACGAGGAATCGAAGTATTATTTTACACACAACGAAACAAATGTTCTGAAGTTGACAATCCATTATTTAAATAAAGGGGGGGGGGAAGAAATAAAATCCTTGCGTTGTTCTTATTTTATATTGATACCTGAAATGAATATGCGGCATCTAAGTGGATTACGTCCAGAATTGATGCAAGATTAATCGGCATTACTTATGAAAGGGTTTCTCTATTCCAGTACGTCGAAAGCTAGGCGACAACGTCGAATGATGGAAAAAAAAGACGAAGCGTTGGAGAAAATTCGTGACAAAGGTGTTGACATTGATTAATGGACCTACCGGGAGCTTTCCTTTGTTTGCTTAGTACCGAAGAGAGTGCGAAGAAAAAGATAGCGAAAACGAAGTGAAAAGATATGAAAAAGCGTTTTCACCGAAACAAATGCTGTGTTTTTTTCCCCCTTTCCCTTAACCCCGGCATTTTTGCATCGTTCGTTTTTGTGTTCATGAGCTCTCAATTTATCCCTCGAGCTTCGTCTCTCACGGCTTCGGACGAAGAAGAGGTGTTAAATCTCGAAAAACAGACTATCGAAGTAGAACAAGTAGAAATATCATGATACAAGTTTTTGCTTTTGGTCATAAGCCTCTTTTATGATGTAACATAAAACTTGAAGGTCATCACGGCCTCAGCAGTGTGAAGTGTTCGTGTTCGAATCCCGTTGCCCTCCGAGAATTACGATACATAATTTAACAACTGAAAGAGTAAATTCCGGTCCTACGAACGAATTAAATGGAATAAAATCATTATTCTTCCCACTGCCTCTTATAATTACCCAACCACACAAAATCGGAGATCAGAATAATCAAAATGGTCACTTGGGTGTGTTCGCGAATTTTATCTTCATAAATTGGTTACAAGCATCTATTGTAATTGGTTTCTATTGATTTTTTAAAAAAGATAAAAAAACATACAATTCGAACTAACCAACAAATTCCCGCAATGCACACACACATAATATAAAATGCCATTGGCAATTGAAGAGACCTCGGTCAATAACCAAAGAAAGTTAACTTGATGTAATAATTATTTCTATATGATTCAATTAGAACTGTAAAGTAGATAAACTTGGACATAGAGCTGGGGAGGGAGACTATTAGAATCATAAAGAAGTGATTAATTTTTCTAAGTTATTCCCTTGGAACTTCATAATATGGCGGTTCGTAATATTTTAAGCAATTAATGTGGAATTTAAAGGCTTTTAAAATACTGTTGCTAATGGATTATAGAGAAACGTTACCCACAAGAATACAGACAGGTACTGTAACAGCAATGACGTGAATAATAGGGGAAGAAAAGGTAAAGATAGGAGAACCGTGGAGGGCGTAATGGCACAGACAAGTAATCTACTGTAATGGCTGAATATACGTTGGTATTAGTTGTTCGAATTATTCAAGGCAGTTACTATAAATTTAATATTGCAGATATTACAGGAAAATCATTTCCTGTAATTTCCTGAAACCGAGAAATAGAATAAGAAAGCTGAAGTAGCATTTGAGATAAGATGTCTGACGGTTTTCTATGCCGTAATAGTAGTATTTATGCTGACGTGAGGAAATTTAAAGGAAAGGTCTGCGCACTTAGAAGCCAGAGATTGTATACAACAGTAGAACTTCGGACGATTCATCTAGGAATTAGAACAATTCCAATGTGGTCTGTCTCTGATACAAGCAAAACTAGGCAAATATTACAATGCCATATAAAACTGAGAGGAAGATGAAGGGACAAATTACGTTAATTACCATTCGAAAAAAAGCCCAGGCTTCCTGTTCAGAATTTATCTTCTTCATTTATAACAGAAGTATGAGGGAATTTTTTAAGCTACTACTCTCACGGTGTCGACTAATCACAAACCAACATACAAGAGCTAATCTTTTAGAGACAATATCATCCAGGTGGAACTTTACAGCAGTGTAGGGAGAGGCTACCTGCGGGTTGGCTACCTTGCTCTACCTTTCCGCATCCCCCCTTTCAGTCCCTTTCCTATGCTACAAGAGCGGAGTCGCCTCTACGTGGATTAACCTATACATAGCCTTCTCGGAGACATTCTTTTCTCTCTGCTTTTAAATTAAATTTCACTTAAGCCGAGCCATCTCAGTCAGTTTTGACAGAGGGGGTCGCAGAGGTTGAACCCACAGAGAGAGTTATCCTCTGTTCCCATTGGAAAGGCCAGGCAGATGCTTTCGAACCTGGTCGAGGCACAATGTCCCCCACAGTAAACTCCACACAAGTCACCAGAAGAGCGTTGTAGGCGAATTTCAGGGTAGGATCTTTAAACCATATTCCGCGAGTCCTAGATACCTTACTCTCTCTTCCATATTATCCTTTCTACCCCTTCCTATTCTATTAAAATATATCAGCCTAAAAAAATATAATGAAAAAAGAAGCAATCACGGCCTCAGCAGTTTGAAGCGTTCGTGTTCGAATCCCGTTGCTCTCCGAGAATTACGATACATAATTTAACAACTGGAAGAGTAAATTCCGGTCCTACGAACGAATTAAATGGAATAAAATCATTATTCTTCCCACTGCCTCTTATAATTACCGAACCACACAAAATCGGAGATGAGAATACTCAAAATGATCACTTGGGTGTGTTCGCGATTTTTATCTTCATAAATTGGTTACAAGCATCTATTGTTATTGGTTTCTATTGATTTTTTAAAAAAGATAAAAAAACATACAATTCGAACTTACCAACAAAATTCCCGCAATGCACACACACACACACATCTTTAAACTATATTCCGCGAGTCCTAGATACCTTACTCTCTCTTCCATATTATCCTTTATACCCCTTCCTATTCTATTAAAATATATTCAGCCTAAAAAAATATAATGAAAAAAGGAGCAATTTTGTGATAGAAATTATCACCTCATTTATCTTCTACGGAAATGTAATAAAACATGTTTGAGAAACGTCCAATATAATTGATTAAATTATATCTGCTTAAAAATATTAATATCCGAAATTCTTCCACCGCTGAAAAATAAGGACTAGTGTAATGTTTACGCACACAATATATTGTTTAGTCATAGAACAACCCGACGGAATGTGTGCGTGTATGCAACAGATATTTGCACAACTGCAGCATCATTAGGGATGAATCGGATGACGGGTACCACTAAATCATCCGCTACGTACATTAAGGAGCGTACTCTTTTTCTTTGTATAACTTAATGGGTTGTATTTAATATGCCGTGCAGACAGACTGTTTCGCTGGAGGCAACATCATCATGGTCGCTCATGGGGAAAACAAGCTGCTGTTCCAAAATGCCAGAGGCGAAGAAGCTTGCGTAACACGGGCAGGTCGTCCTAAATGCCACACAGCAAAACGCTTTTCAACAAGGAATCATGTGAAGTGATAAAACCAAACCATTGCATAAGGTTCAAAGATTGACTTAAATTACTGATACATCTAAGAACAAACGTGTAAGACCAGTTTTCTTTCCACCCTTCAGGGAAAACCAATTCCAAAGCGCAGGTTTTCCTGTAGTTTCTGGGGGCTGAAATAATTAACTCCTATTTCAAGGCTGTAATCTGCGTACCTTAAATTATTGTATTCAGGTTTCCCAGTGTCTGTCCAGAATAACTAGAAGGTGCAATTATAGATAGACGAAAATAGTAGTTGAAAAAAATATAACGGCAATTTGAAGATCAGAAAAAAAAATTATGACTATAATAATCTAATTAAATGAGAACTATATATCTGTCCAGTACTGTAATCAAGTGATCCGCCCGGAAAACCCATGAAGTCTTATTTTCGAAATGAATCGTACTTTTCATAAAACGCACCTGCATAAACATCAAATTTCGATCTATAAAACATTAAATCAGTTTCTCTTCCTTTTCGCGCCAAGCTCAACTTCTCAACGAAGCCGCAGTATTAAAACTGTTGACAAGATTTTAAAAATATATATATATATATTATTGAGAGGAGAGCGTCTTCGGTTAGCGCGTCTTAAGGGCATAAGCACCACCCATTAGTGTTATCCATCTGTAGCACTGAGACATCATTAAGAGGGGTTGGAGGGTGTGAAATATAGCTGACGGCCTTAGACCAGGGCACTTTGCCATCAATAATTTTTCTTTCTTACAATTTATCAAACTAAATAGAGACGCACGTATTTATTATAGCGCCAAAAAGAAACAGCGAGAACCTAAGGTCCTAAAATATATTTAAAGTATGATGCTGCATTACTTAATAATTAATCGATCTTCTATCAAAATTGATGTTATTTTCAACAAGATACGTAAGGTGAAAACTAAATTACTAAAAAAAAAATAACTTCAAGTTGAAACTAACAATTTTCAAGCGAGTTCCAGGAAAAATGTCATTAACTATCCCCCAGACGCACACAAAAAGTCACGGCGAAGTTGAATGTAGTCATCAGTCATATGTTACGGACTTTAGTGAGCGAAATCGCTCTACAACAATAGGATCAAAATGTATCAACAGATTAAAAATAAGTGAAGAAAAAAATAATTACCTTACGAAGAGCTGTTCCTGGTTGTTAACGCGCCATGAAACAACAGTCGCGCCTGAAAGTGACACGGGAAAAATTAATTGTAAATAAAATTACTACTCAAAGGTTTAAACGGTACAGTTAAAAATACTTAACAGGATCGTTTGTACGAGTCATGCGATAAGGCGCCTTGTGTCATAGGCATGACTCAGTAGGTGCCGAAAATGTTTTCGTTATAAATACTTAATGAGACACTGTAAGGCAATTAAGTTACCTCTCCGCGATAGAAATTACCACTATAAGTAAGTACGTAACAAGTATAAATTTCTTACCGTGCAAGTTTATTGTGCACGTTGTGTTATTCCCTCTGTCAAGCATAACAACACTCGTCGCCGCTGCCATGTTTGAATCTAAAACCGCCTGTGCGGCAACCTTTGTTAATTGATAGCTGCGGCGGGATGAGAAACACAGCTGGCAAAGCACCGCTGCCAACCTATGCATCAAACATTTCTTTCTTTCACGCTACAAAAATGTATTGAAAATTCCATGTAACCTTACTTTACTCTTCAAAAATATTTTTATCATTTATATAAAGATGACTTTAGTTTTCTTGCAACTATAAACAGTGTAAAATAACGTTTTCTGTCTACGCCTATGAGAAATTCCACCATCAAAGAACTAACAAATTTCTCATACTTTGATTGTTCCTTGTCTAACTTCGCGGTGACAGTTTCGCATGCTGAGATTTACGAAGATAACCTTACATAGACAAGAATCCTGTGATTTGACACTGAATATTCTAAAAAAATGTGTGAGATAACTGCTTGCAGTGGTGTTAATTCTGTCGGCGATTTTTGCGCGGGCTGTCATTGCTCCATTTAACTAGATTCGGTGTTATATTTTGGACTGAAGCGCCGTTTTTGCCGACGTTCAGTTGTTTGCCGAGTTTCCGTTCCTTGGACAGTGTTTAGTGGCAAAGCAAAGATTCTGTGAAGCATGTGCTGTGTGTTTGGTCAAATTGAAGTGAATGTGTGAGCGCGTTTACCTACTCACAAGGCTCATGTACTACAAGTGTAAATATGCTAAAATTCGGGAGCAAAAGTGACATTAATGTGAGTTACAAGTGCACAGTTAGATTACTGGAAGACACTGAGGTTGTGGAGTGCGATTTCCAGGTGAGTTTGAACCCTTGACAGTTGTAGAAAAATATACAGGTAGTCATTGTATTGTAAACATACTTATTCAAATAACTTCATGTAGATAACACATGTACTCCAATTTTTACGTGTTGTTATATTGGTAGATTATTAAATCTTAATGAACGAAGAAATTTAATTAAATTTATTTATTACATATATTTTTTTATCAACTATCATTTGATATATATATAAAAAAAAGTAAGCAAGTACAGCTAAAAATATGCGTGTTATTCGTAATATAATTTAGATTCCAAATATGTTATTTTCAATCGTATTTTTAATTAACATGATAAAGTTTGCAATTGCTTTCGATTAATCGGTACTGTCAGATTTGTATCAACAAGTTCGCCAATTTAACAGATAAAAATAATCTACATGGTTCTAAAATTAATTCTAATAAATTCTTTTAAACAGCTCTTTCAAAAAAAATTTTTTTTTTGATCAAAATATATTTATTTCTTGTAAATGGTATAACTTAGTATCAATTTAAATTTTGGTTTGAATATGGGAAATTTACATTTTAATGAATCATGTATTTACTTTGTGCTTATGGAAAAATCATGTCAGACAATATTGCAAGGCTTGGTAATAAAAGAGTACAATTTTGGGCAAAATCATAGATTTTATGTTAGTTTTAAATCACAAAAAATTATTCTTAAATTATTATATTTTTGTCCTCACTTACAAGTTTATTTCATTACATTTTTTCCTTGATTCAAGCAGTCTTATAGAATAATGAAATATTTTGTGACAAAAAAGAGACGACTCCTTTAGTTGACAGTTTCATATTGTAGTTAGAAGCAATGTACACTAGGGAAATTAAGTACTGCCACTGAGTGAGCATGCATTTATTGTGTCTGTCTTTGAAATTTTATTAAAAGTATCTCTTTTGTAACTTTATACTCTAACTTTCTAATTTCTTTTTCCTTTTCCAAAATTGTTTAATTTTGTGAAATTATGGAAATGTATAAAACAACATAATCAGTCAAGAAGTGGTGGTCTAATCTGCCTGACTCACTATCTGAATGGAATACATTAATTTTATCAGAAACTAAAAATAAGGAGTTTATATAATGCGTAAATGTCTGAATTGGATATATGGACGTAATGAGTTTTTGATAGTATATATTGGAATAAGTATAGTGAATTTGTATAGTTTTGAGGGATACACTAAAGTGTATAATGATAAACTAATGCACGTCTCATGACAAACTTATTTGCAAAGTTTTTTATATTTTTTATTATTTATTTTTTATGCTACAGTTAACTTAATATCTAGCGATTTTACAGTTCTGATAATAGTGATTAAGTATTCTAATGAAATTAATATGTTAACATACCGTTAATTGCAACCATTAGATTGTCCGTAACAATTATCACTTATTAATTTACATTGAATTATTTTAATTAATGTCTCAGTTTAGTAAGTTAACAGAATTAGTATTCGAAGACCTCCTGGATGTTTTCGTTTTAAGTCTTCTTTGCTGGGGCTTTGGAGGAGTTGAAGTTATAATTTCAACTATGATTGGATTGGTATGTGCTATTTAGTTTTTAATGAGCGAATCAAAGGAATTTTTTATGACACCTTTGATTGTTGTTATTTTAAAAGTGATTTAAATTTTACGAACCCTCTGTTAAAGGTAAAGATTTATTATTATCATAAAATTATATGGAAGAATATACTGCATATTTGTCAAAGGCCTTATGGATTGTATTGGTGATACTTCATCACATGTGTGTGGTTCGTTTTTCATGTCTGAGAATCTTTTTAGGGAGTATTTTAAGACATAGAGAAGAGTATAAATAAAAGAGGTATGAAAAAAGTTATTTAACAGGACACTATTTTTACTTAGAACATTTGGGTCATATCGCCATAAAATATTTTTGTTTGTATTTACCTAAACCAGTTTATTTTATAATTAATTGTTTTTGGTATTATATCCAGTTTGCTGAAACAGTTGTTTGAGAAATTTTTACTTGTAATTATTGTTCTTCCCCAGCATGTGCATTTTTATTCAACGACGTTATTGGGCTGAAAATTGGTGTTGTTCAATCAGATGTAGGGAGGAATTACTACAATTATTGTTAGAGGTTTTCTGGGCCTGGATTGCATCGACATCATTCAGTGGTAAACAACTAAGATCATGCAAATTCCACTAGCAAAAGTTAGTGAACTGATTGTAAAGTTCCTTTAAAAGTTTGTTTCCGATAACTCTTCTACTCGAATGCCATCTTATATAAATGTTACTTATCAAAGTGGTGTAGAATAAGGATCACTCGAGCCAAAAAAGGCTACACCAAAATCCCTTCCTCTCTATAATCTCTAGATATTACTTCGTTGGCAATTAAAACTTCACGTCTCATAATTTTGGTTTACTGTTATTAAAAATACACAGTTTCCAAGATAACGATCTCAAAAAAATATGTTTTCCTAAAATTAAACAAGATAATTTTTTAAATTGGTGTCCATATATTTCTGTAAATGTTGTAAGTTTCTTGTACAGTTCTTTGAACTGTGAGAATGTTCACGCATCAGTGAAATTTCCTCTGAAACGTCGTCGTTTAACTCTGCGAGTCGTTATTTCCAATGTTTCGATCCACTTCTGCTACGTAACTTCGGACAAAGTCTTTTACTTATTAAATTTTTAAGTCTATCGATCAACAGAAGGCGGAAAACGAACTACGTAACGAATCGAAGCCCTGTATCGAAGCGTATATAAAACAAAAACTTTGGCTTAATTCACGCATTTTTACTGAGAAATTAGTACATGTGTGTACTCAAAACTGTGTGTTTGAGTTACGTTTTTTTTATGTACATAATTAACACATGGGGTCAACGCGTTCTGCGGACCGTGAGAATGTCCTGTTTCCCTTTCGTAATGTTGAGAACGTCGAAATTAAGGAAGAGTAGTCTGATCTTTACGAACACTAGGCATTATATATATAAAACTGGACAATCAAGAGGTATAAAAGAGGGATATCGTTATCATAAAGCCTGTTCAGTTCGACGCTGATGAAGGGAATAAACGTATAAATCCTAAGAATCGCTGAAAACATTTCTTAATATCGATAGTGTCGATAGCAAGGGCTGACACGAAAACAAATTAGTTTGCGAATTGTGTATTTCCGCGACGAATGTGGAACTAACGTGAATCAGAGAAGAAGAAGAACCAATTACTTAATTATGTTTTCCGCGACACACGTTTAGTAACGTTTAAAAAGTATACAATTGTAAATTTTGATGTGGTGGAGAACGTCGAAAATTTAGTTATCCTGCTACATATGATATGAATAGTCGATTGCTTGAGGGTACTGGAGAATTGGACGAAGCGAAGAGGCATCTCATACACAGATTAAGGGAAACGTTGTGCTGGAAAAGAACCCAGAAATAACAGGCAAGGTAGAAACTAGAATCCATGAGCGGAATTACCGAAGATGTTTAGTTTTTAGAGTAAGTTGAGATGACAATCTGGACGTTGTCGTCAGAATAACCGTCTCTGAGCTGCAAGCACTTGGTTTGAGTTTGATTCGTATTCGCCAAATTGGTTTCCTTAATCAGCCTTTTTTTGGTTGTGGTAACTTTCAACTGATCCATCTTTTTTTTTATTATCTTTATTCAGAGCTTTGTTCCTGGCGTTTGATGCAGGAATTGTGATGAGTAGTGCGGCGGTGTAGTGAACGACAGATCATCATCAGAAAAAGAAGATGGTTATCGTTCCGGACCTTGTTGAAATTTCTGGCGTCAGTGAGGAATCAGCAGCTGAATGTGGACAGTTGACTGAATTCCCCCGCAGCAGCCAGCCACATGTTGATTTTGCCCCCTGATCGATGCGTATTTGAATATTCCCTTTCCTGCACTTGAAGCGATAATAATGGCTTTTAGATCAGGTCTGTGTCGATATAACGGTTGGGGCAACGGTTACCTAAATTCCTCTATAAAATACGACTTAGGTTTGATATTTTCGACCATTTAAATTGGGGTTGGTTAGGATAAATTTTAACGTTGAGTTTTAAGCTACCGCGAGAGACGAATGACGTGTTCGATGAATTAAGCAGAGTTCCATTTGCTTTCCACTCGTCTAAATTCGCTGTCTGCGCGGACTCGCACTTTATTTTATGACTTTGCATTATCCTCATGAATCGTCCCATTCATTTTACTAGATTCGCCCGCACCGACGTGATGTTTTACACTGTCTGGCAACCCGTTACACTTTCCTCTTATAATCTCGGAATGGAAAATGTCTTGCGGCTTTACTTATACCGGCTATTAAATTTTATTGCATTATTCTTCATTAAAAACTTGCACGTCAGATTGTTAGGTGAGTTAAGCTGAGAATATCTAGAGAGTCTTATGCAGTTATCATTTCTGGCATTCCTCCCCCCCCCCACTCCCAATTCTGAACCCTCCGTGCAATAAGTCAATATATTCATCACTCTTGTTTGCAGAATCTTTATCTTTGCTCCATGGGACTCCTCGGCGTGTTTTGAGTGGTACATGTTCCGGGGTCGGAGACTTTGGGCATACGGTAAGAGTTGTCCGCTATTCCCATTGGAATAGTCGGCCAGCTGCCTCCTAAACCGGTCAAGGCACAGCGAGGAGAAAGCTGCGACCCCACAGCAAAACCCCTCTACCGCCATCGGAAGGGCGTGGGACAAGTACCAAATGCCATACCTACCTGTTGCAGGTTTTTCTAGGGGTTTGCCTGCATAACTTTTAGGCGAATTGCCGGGTAGGATCCTTTAACCATAGCCCGGGGGCCCTAGTTAACCCTTTGCTACCTTCCTTTACCTTTCCGAATCCCCCTTTTCACTTTTTTTCCTATGCTATAAGAGGGGAGTTGCCACCATGTGGATTACCCTATGCATAGCCTGTCTACACCTACAAAAATACAAGGACTCCATTTAATATATTTATTGCACTTCTTCCATGCTGTATCCTATATTCACCCGCTACACAGTCGTCATAGAAGTGATATTATCTTTTTCTGACTTTCTATTCGAAAACCTTTGCCCTTATCCTGCACTTTATTGTCGAATGCTCGTGCATTCTAGTCCAGTTCCTTGATAACGTACTCAATCGGTCAATTTGTTGTCAACGTCAGCCTGTCTGTAATAACATTCAAGGCCATTGAATTTACAATTTAAATTTCTAGTCTATATTTTGACAAACATTTACTTAAGCAATTGATTTGTGTCAATTTATGTAATTGGTCTTTTTTGTGAATCATTAACTCGTCTCTTGCAGTTTTTTTACTGCTATTTATTTCTTGTACTTTTCTTATTAGTACGTCTTTATTACGTTTCAGGTCCTAGGATTTTCTTAAGCATTTATCTATGTAGGAGATCCAAACGACCGTTATCATTTAACGTTTTTGATTAATTCTTCATTTATTAAGATACTAGTAGACAGTGCCGATACTCTTATTTCAGGTGTACGTATATAACTGATGAAAACATGACACGTGTTTTACGTGTAGAGTTAAAAAAAGACGTGTGAGTGAATGTTTGGAGCGCAATCTGCCAGCGTCTCATTAATAAATCAGACACATTAACATTCATTGCAGCCACAACCACAGGGCCGGCTCTTGTTACGGTGTCGAAAACCACTGTTCAGTCAGTCAGTTGATTGTGTTCACTGCGACACGAAAGATTCTTCGAGCTCGAGTGCTCTGAGCTGGTGCAACAGGAACTGTGTCTGATATTTAAATGAAACAAGAACGGAATTTCTCTTGGAAACAGCCCGAGAGGGGTTTTCTATCTTGGCGAAACACCATTATTACGGGCGTCTGTGCGAAGAATCAATTGCCGGAGAAGTTGCAAATCATGTTCGTAATATCCTCGAAATATATTGGATTAATGAGGTGAGAGTATCAACGTAACAGCATCATAGTGGCATCAACGGGGATTTTTTTTTGTTTAAGGTTGACACCTACATTCGAAAAATTAGAAGAAAGAAAACGTCGAATGTAGATTCGATAAATAAGGATGTCTCAGTTCCCATTAAGGACTAAAAATTATTGAAACTGGTTGGAAACTGTTTCCGATAAATCAATCTACAGTTGTCGAATGTGATTAGACCTTTGTGAGAGAAGGCTTTAGAAGTTTAAAAGAAACGTGGACTTCAAAAAAAAAAAGAACCATGTTAAGAATGCCATACAGGAAGGAAATGCCAATGTTGGCTGGTGGCAAGAGTAGAAACTCTGATGGGGACCAATGGTAAAATAAGAGGACGTATTAAGGAGCTGAAAACATGAGTGTGTACTGTAACGCGTGTATTTAGGTTTAAGTTTTTCTTTGTCTCGGAAGTGTTGTTTGATCTGGTCTTGAGAATTCGAAACGGAGCACGTGCGTGGGGGGGTGGAGAAGATAAATATTTCCATCCAAGTAATTTCGTGTTCTGTCTCGATTTTTGGCCTCAACATGACAGAATGGTTAGCCATTGTTGACTACGGAACTGCAGCTGCGTCCTATAAATCTTGTGACAATGGAAGAATCAGTCAACTGGCATTTCGACGAAGTTTTCTAGCAATGAAAAAAGTAAAAAAATGGGAGGATATACTGGAGGGGACGGAGATAAGCTTCTGAAACTGGACAGTTGTTCTGCGCTCACCGAAGCTGGTGGATGTGATTAAGAGAGGCTCCGTAAAGTTGTTGTCTCTGATATAGTTCGAGGCAGAATCGTCGTGAGAAAGGGGCCACAATTTGTTAGTGAAGAGTTCACAGAATAGCACCACACAATTTAGTACGACGGCTTGTCAGCATTCAATCCCGGAGGCCGACGCCTTAGCCAGTGATCAACCCCTGTACGTCGGTACGAGAGCTACAGCAGGCAACACAACACAGAATAGCAGTACGCATTTGGTACGGGCAGCAGATGTCTTCTATGTGGTGCCTGAGATAAGAGTTTTCATGTTTAACTTTAATAAACTTATATAAAATTTCTTTATTGGTCAAATATTTATTTTGATTTAACGTAAAAAAAACCCAGCCCACAAAAATAATTCTTTACAGTATAATCAATCTTCAACGAATAAATTCGACAACTCCAGATACTCGTGAATACAAATTTAAGTCAAGGGATTCAAATAGGAGTGTCAGCAGTACGATGTATAATATAGATGGGAAATGTACATTCGTAACTTGATAAAGAGTTTTCCAAGCGTCCCACTCCGCGTTTACGACACGGAGAGTTAGTCATACAGCAGGTGAGGATTAAGAATTGATTAGCTGAGAGTGAGGTTTTTTAAATTCATTTTGGATGTTCATCGGCGAACCTTAGTTGTCACGGAGCATTGCTCAAGCGTGAATCGTGCATTCGTCTCGGGAGCGGTTTTTTTTTATTTATTGGAGGCCTCAAGACCGTTCGTCCATTGACATCGGCCAAGTATGTCGGGAGTCTTTAGACACAAGTCGTGACAACTGAAGATTTATTGCAACAAAATATTGGCATTAAATCTTTCCCTGGCAGCTTATGTAACAATTTACAATCTTATTAAAAGAAAAAGACTGGTTTAAATTACGATTGTGGACAAAAATTGTAGTGAAATCCGTTTGATCTTAATTTTGGTACCAGTGGCCTAGGCGTTTAGAACCCTTTCATTTATCTCTGGGTTATAGTTGGATCTGTTTTACTTCAGAGATAGTCTTGGCAAGTTTTATTACTCGCTTTACAACTGTGATATGGTTTTTAAGCTTACGAAAAAAATTCAATACCCACTTATGTTGTATACGACAGTTTGGAAAGGTTAAAACACACCTAGTTGCGCAAACGTTTATGTATCCTAAACTGTTCAACCCAGGTATTCCTAAAACTGCCATTAACCTAGTCTATTCTGACATATTTTTACGGGGATCATTTTTTTCTGTGACTCGGCGTCGTTTGGAGAAATACAGAGAGAAATAGGTCGTATAAAAAATACATTATATATATTGTGGTAATTAAAAGGAAATAATTGACTAATGAACAAAATTTGGACTCGTGTTGTTGGCGGCGTAAAAACACACGAGTTGTATACAAGAATATGTGTCAATAATGCATGCTTGCTGAGATTGTCGAAGTTCATTTTACGAGACGCAGAGCTCCATTTTTGTGGGGAGCGATGCTCTAGAGTGCATGGTAGGAGACGGTAGAGAAACGACATAAATTGAGAAAGTGTGTGGCTGTGTATAGTCTAACAACTATAATATCCAGGACTATCTACGGTTTGCGAG
The DNA here is from genome assembly GCA_037074705.1 of Zhengitettix transpicula. NCBI lineage: Eukaryota > Metazoa > Arthropoda > Insecta > Orthoptera > Tetrigidae > Zhengitettix > Zhengitettix transpicula. Next base: position 18,898,860 of record CM073594.1, on the reverse strand, counting down.
TCTATGAGCGAATAACTGCAAAGATCCAAAGCCGACTGACATTTTTCTAGGGTTTTCCCTGCATTTCTTTAGGCGAATGCCGGGTAGGATCCTTAAACCATAGCCCGGGGACCCTAGTTAACCATTGGCTACCTTCCTCTACCCTTCCGCATCCCCCCTTTCAAATCCCTTCCTATGCTATTAAAGGGGAGTTGCCCAATGTGGATCACCCTCATGTAGCCTGTTGCCCTAAAAAAAAAAACGGTCCAACATCATCAGCGTTCGCGTCATACGAGAATGCAGCCTTTCAGTTCCATATTAAGAGACTCGTGGAAGCTAAATTATGATACTGAAAGAGCCGAAGATCAAGATTGACTGAATTAATGAGGATTGAAAATAACGAAGATATCTGGCAGACAGGCGAGGAGAAGGAATGTAACGGATGTAAAGGATCATCAAGGACTGTCGCAATTATCAGATGAACTGACGCAAAGCGACGCTAATGTCTACATTTCTCTCCGTATCCTGAATCATTTCCTGTAATCATTTTCTTTGGAAGTAAGAACGTCTTACTCTGCGTGACACGAAAGGGTTGTTATTTAACAGTCGGTATTTTTTTTATTTTATTAATGATGGAGTCGATAACATTAAGTTTCAACTTTTCAAATATGTTTGCGTCTCAATTTCTGAGAGTAAATACTGAAGCTAGTTAGTTTATTATATCAGTTCACTTTCATACTTTACCTTCTTTTTTATTAAATGCTTTCGTGGGCAGATGAGTGTGTCGATGGTTTTTTGAAGGACTTTTTGCGAGGGGTTTAATTATTTTGTGCATATAAATATTTACTTTTTCTCAACTAAATCACTATAGCGAATAAATCGATAAAGATAGATTAGTCCCAGAATATATTTCGTAATTTTTTTTTATTAATATGAAGCTGTTAGTGTTATTCTTCAGGCACGTTACGTTACTGCGTATTGATCCGAAGTTATGCAGCAAGCGTTTCACAATTATGATTTTTTTCCCCAGCACCTTTATGGAAGAGAGAAATGGAGAATTGACTATGGACCGTATCGATTAGTCAGTCGTGCCCTCGCTAATTTATCTCGGCGCAAGTGAGGAGGGAAACGTCATGGGGGTTAGTTAACCCTTGTCAGGTGGCCGAGGGAGAGAAAACAGAACAAAGGAAACGCAATTTGTGCTAGTTCTTGCGAGAACGTGCGACAATATCTTCATTGTACGTGCCCCATCCAACCCTTGTTCTGTTGTACACTTTTCCAATAAATGATAACTTCACAAAATCCACCGTCCGTGACCTCAAGGCAGCGATAGCCTCGAGGACAAACGATCTTGGGTAATCAAGTACAGACAAGCAGAAATTATTTAATACTTGGAAAGTAATTTTGCTTAACTACTTTCGGTTAGTTCTCGACAAGTAATGTGATTTAACAAGATTTGCTTGAAAGGGACAAACGTTGAAGAGTCTGTAGCTTGCAGTTACGGACGACGTGGGTTGGCACACACTTTTCGAGCTGGAAGGTCAGGTCAACAGGAAGCGTTTCGCCATAGTGAAAGTGGCAGGTGTGGACACCTGGCGGCGGAAGTGACGTAGATTTTCCCGTGCTGGTAGCAATTTTAAGATAATACCGATGTTTTAAACACAAATTGTTGGGTCCGAGTATGTTTTACTTTTTTTGGTAACTGTAAATTTTACAAGTCGCCGTCGGAATTGTAGCTCATTGTCTGGAGATTTATAAAATCGCGAATGAAGCGGCTGTGTTACCTGGATATCAAAAGAAATTATGAAGAAGTCGAGGTAAATAGGAATCAGAAATCAGTGATCACTCCAAGGAGTTTTATTTTTCGTCTATTCATGAATGTTATTAAAGTGATTATGAAACATTTGAGGTCCGCCAGAAAACCCAAATTGTTTGCGACAGTTATTTGGATATATGCAAATAAATGTATTTTTTTTAATTTGTACTTTTCCAGTTGATTCTGGAAGAGTGACCAATTTGTGATATTAACGAAGTTGACGTAATCATCAATATTATGTTAAATATATTTTAAATGTATTCGCAGTTCGGATTTATTTTTATAAACTACTAGTTCCTGTTTAATTATACGCGGGGTAATGCTTTCATTTAATAATCATAAACCCGATAATTTAATTTTGACGCTTGTTCTCCGAGGCTCTTGCCTCGCCGTAGAGTTAATGCAAGCCATTAACTTTATCATCATTAGGTTTCTGAACACGCGACTTGTCTTCATTTCTGAAAGACATCGTGGCGTAATTTGACTTTGAATGTGAGCATCGTTTTTTCGGTATAGTAAATTGTTACGTAATTAATTTCAGGCTTGTAACTCAGCATATATTTTGTTGCTTTGTTACGTATCATTTTTGATATTTGTTTCCGATCAGATGAATATATATACTAATATAAATTGAGGCAACAAGAACAAAGCCATTTAATTTTCACGGATCTGCACAGGTCCAGGGAGTGCTTTAGTTAATACCCTAAGGGATTAAGACTTGGGTGCGGCGTCGTGCCCCGACGTTGTTTTGCCGTAAACAGTTCTCTGGCCCCGGGAAGACATTCCAGAAGCACGCAGGAAACCACCAGAGACACCAATAGTGCCACCAATAATATGATACCTCAATTAAAATTATTGGTGGCCACAAATACTATGAAGAAGATACACCAAGAAGGCGGAGAGGAAGTCGAGATCTGAGCAGGTGCACAAGAACGGGACAGTGAGGGTCATGTTGCTCGGAAGTATTCTGAGGCATCGTTCCTGGGCGTCGTAGAATTCCATCGTTAGTTCGTGTGTGTATTTGGGAAAATTGTGGGTAGTTCTAGATTCGGCAATCATGTTAAAAAAAGCTTCGTTCCAGAATAAATATATTGTAAAGAATCATTTTTGTGGGCTGGGTTTTTACGTTACATCAAAATAAATATTTGACCAATAAAGAAATTTTATATAAGTTTATTAGTTAAAGATGAAAACTCTTATCTCAGGCACCTGTGGTTTTTACATAGAAAAGATCTGCTGCCCGTACCAAATGCGAACTGCTATTCTGTGTTGTGTTGCTTGCTGTAGCTCTCGTACCGACGTCTCCGTAGCTTACAGCCCGCAGAACGGGTTAAGTGCAGTGTTGACTCAGGGGTTGATTGCTGGCTAAGGCGTCGTACTAAATTGTGTGGTGCTATTCTGTGAACTTCTTCACTAACAAATTGTGGCCTCTTTCTCACGACGATTCTGCCTCGAACTATATCAGAGACAACAACTTTACGGAGCCTCTCTTAATCACATCCACCAGCTTCGGTGAGCGCAGAACAACTGTCCAGTTTCAGAAGCTTATCTCCGTCCCCTCCAGTATATCCTCCCATTTTTTTTACTTTTTTCATTGTTAGAAAACTTCGTCGAAATGCCAGTTGACTGATTTTTCCATTGTCACAAGATTTATAGCACGCAGCTGCAGTTCCGTAGTCAACAATGACTAACTACTCTGTCATGTTGAGGCCAACAATCGAGACAGGACACGAAATTACTTGGATGGAAATATTTATCTCCTCCACCCCCACGCACGTGCACGGTTTCGAATTCTCAAGACCACAGCAAGCAACACTTCCGAGACAAAGAAAAACTTAAACCTAAATACACGCGTTGCAATATAATTATATGAACCAATATAAATTACATATTAACGAAATAAAATCCATCTGTATGTCCGGCTCAGGGATTTGGCTTCAAAAAGTTTCAAGTAAGCATGCAACAAGAAATAATGTTAAAATATTTGGTTTATAGTTTAGGGTTTGCAGAGTTTCGAGTAGTTTCTATCATCGATCACACCAGGTTTTGAAAAGGGTATACGATACAAACTCATAAATGATATTTATTTGATAAAATAAAGTACTCTAGTATAGCTTCTCTATTGAATTATTGTGAATGTTTCTATGACAACCAGGGTCGTAATCAAGTTTTTTTTTTAAAATGACACAGCTATGTTTTGCAATTTATGGTTATTCACGGACTCTCGGGGGGCTATTTAAAACGACAAAACTGTCACTGTATACTCATAAATGTGAATACAAAATGTACGGAGAATTCCGTTTGGTAGTTTTATTAAAAACATACGTAAGGAAATAATAATAAATAAAAAAAATTACGTAAAACAAATAAGGGATCGATTTTACGTCCCATTTAGGTGACGGGCAACGTGGAAGCTTTCTGGAGCTACGACAGCGTAAAGGTTTCGTGTATACTGCTGTATATATTTGGATGAATCACGGAAACTAATGATGAATCCAAATCTTTGGAAAACAATCAGGATCTTCTTCAATTTATGGCAATAAATCCGTTGGTATTTTACCTGAGATCAAGATACAGATTCTTGTAACCCACGAGCGGAGACATTTTGAATGGAGTGTTTCTGAACTACTCCAGGTACTTTGTGAGTATCTAAGACAATCAGACTTGGCTCAGTGTTTTGGTTATGTCACCTGTTCGTGTTGGTGGTGGAAGGAGCTCAAACACGAGACCTTTTTATATTGCAGAGAGCCTCTCCACGCGATCCTGCCAGAAATATCCGCCGCTGACGTACGAGCATTATATTTTCATGATTGCTCCCAACGAGAATAGATGCGAGAACTGACCATGTAATTACCTGATCAATATGAAGTTCGTACGTTGATGGAGAACATTCCCCCATCGGGCGGGTGGCTCCTTAAAGAACTCCGGGATAATCCGAGGGACTTAGTCCCGAAGCTAAGCCCACTCCACGAGATTTGACCAACTCTGCGACGCAACAATGCGGACAATTCTTTTTAACACAGTATGAAAACCTACAATATTCTGACTGTGAAATGGGGAAAAAATGCAAAGTCAATAACACCTCGAACGTAATACTGTGAACCTTTTATTCCTGAATGAACACTCAAATCTCAGTTCTGAAGAAGAGAAACAGAATTTAAACATTGGAATGGCCGAAAAGAAAATCGGAGTGACTGAAACAGCATGCCTTTATCACCAACGAACGAAAAAAAAATATTCAGGGTAGTTTGTTAAGTGGGAAAGGCTGTATAGATATCGGATGGAAGGACTGGACCATATAATGCTTCATCAAACACTGCAACTGAAGGTAAACTCTGAAAACTAAAATAAGACAGTCACAATTAATAATATTGGCTGAAGAAAATGCAATGCTGTGATATGAAGGCTAGTTAAGGATAAAACAAAATAATATATTGTAATAAACCATATTTATTATTAATAAATTTAAATTGTAATCAAAACATGACAAGCTCTCATTGGAATGCTAATTTTGTAATAAACAAAGTTTTAAATTTAAATTATTGGAGATATTGTTAATTACAAAATTGGCGCCCTACGTGGGGCGCCATTTCTGTAATGTACAATAATTTCAATATAAAGTTAAAACTTTGTTTATTACAAAATTAGCATTCCAATGTGGATTTTTGTAAAGTTTTTATTACAATTTAAATTTAATAATAATAAAAATTGTTTATTACAATATATAAAAGGGAATCCCATAGCTGATAGTTACAAATTAAATACAGGTGTGTGTTTGTTGGAAGATTGCATCGACATACTTATTAAAATACTTTCGACAACGTCAAGAACTGTTGTCAAGTGGGATGATTTAAATTTATTGAGATGATCGTATTTTTTTTCTAGCAATAAGCTTACAGGTTCACTGAAATAAAAAATAAACTGGTAACATATTGAAGGATTCCCCTTTTTGTTTACACTTACTTTTGTAATGCAAATGAAAAGATAAATCACTCGTCCCGCAGTTACCTTTACGACGTTTTTTTGTGATCCTATTGATAAAGTTTTAATGCTGCTTGAAAAGAAGCCAGTAGTTTTTGGCAATCCGTTCCAATTCCATAATGGCTATGAATGAATGAATGAATATTCAGATCCGTTGCTCACAGAGCCTCTTCTGCGTCTGTTCGAGTCATAAACGTTTTTACTTGGGTGACAGAATCGTCCATATCTGTTAGTTGTATACCAGGTCGGCGCGTAGAATAAGTATGAGTCAACTGTGGGGATTTATTAGTACTATAGTTGACATTCTATCGTGAAACGATCTCCACAGTCCCAAAAAGAACCTTGAGAAGTATTGAAGAGTGTGGATAAGTAAAGCAAAAATTATATAAGTGGGTTTATAAGTTAAAAATAACTAATTAAATATTACAATTGCCCCGAATACTGTGTCACGTGAACGAACGTCTGGCACTTGAACGTGAATTTTAGTGGGTAATTATTTTTCGAGGTTGTGAAAGTGCACATAGAGTTGTGGTGATTAATAAGAGAAAATACATTAAGTTTAACGTCTCATTATATCACCGTAGTATAATACACGTGTGAAGTACGAGTATGGTTTGACTGAACTGTCCTTCGGATCCTGGCACCGTTCTCGTTTTCGTCCTGATGCTCACTCGGAAGTGTTGTTTTTTTCGCTGCACGGAGTGAGCTTGGAACGACATACACACGTAAATAGGCAGAACGTCCGTACGTTCTATAGTGCGTGGGCGCGGGGAGGGGGGGAGGAAGTCAAATCGATAGCCGGACATTGCGGTATTTCGTCGCACGTGGCCACGTTATCATGTTTCCATGCCTCTTCAGAAAGCTTACTATTGTTACCAACCTGTCAGTAAACATAAAAAAAAACCTCCAAAGTGTTACAAAGTATCCAATGGAAAATTGTTTATATGAGGACAGTGCACGTCACAGATAAAAAATTAACTACCTGCGATATTAAAAATAAACAAAAAAGTAACGGCTGTTGAAAATAATAATATTAAAACTACTTTTATAACAGACAATTAAAAAAGAAAAATACTTAAAATAATTCGAAACGTCCGGAAAATTTTAGTTATTTTAATTTTGTCTGTTATAAAGGTCGTTTTAATATTATCTGCGATTTATATGATTCGTATTAGGTTTAAAATATGATAAATTCCGACTTATTTAAAAGTAATCTGTGACAAAGAAGAATCTATGAGTACAAATAATTCAATATACAGAGCTACCAACCTATACAAGGAGCTCAAGAAGCAGACTTAATTTTGTCTGTTTATTGACTACATTATCATTTTAAGGGGTAACAACTACTTTAATATTTTCCGCTCTGTCGTTCCAATAGGCTCTCAGAAATAAGTATATTCAAGATGTTCTCTCACGGTAAAAAATTATAGTCTGTATTGAAAATATAAAAATCGTTCGATAAACAGTTCTCGGTTTTCACACACAGGTATAATATATTTAAACGCGACGTTTCGACGACTGAAAGCTCCGTCGTCATCTTCTAGGTCAAGTATAATATATTATATCCTTGTGAAAACCGAGAACTATCTTTGATTAATTAGAAATCGTACTTGAATGAATTTTAATACTATTTTAATGAATTAATACAAGAAAAATGTGAAAATCACACATATATATATATATATATATATATATATATATATATATATATTTACTATAGCTGCATATCTTCTCACTCGGTTCTGTCTTTTTATCTTTAAATAATTATAATGATGGAACTGATCTACATCTATATATGCTAACCTTGTCGACGTAATTTATCTTCTTAAGGAACAGGTCTTTTTTTAAAAATTTATGCTAACTTATTATCTATAAGATTTCCTCTTTCCTGCAGACATATCAAGGTTTTAAAACAGTGATATTTACTTAAATGGTTTTATCGTCTCGATTGAAAAGGTCTGCTTCAGGTCTAAATATAGTTGCAATTAATAATCATAGTTTTCGCGGAGAATGTGTCGACAGTACTCGAGCTACAATCTGGGGGGTTCTTGAATCAACGTTTATCCAACGACCGACCGCCGGGGTTGACCCTGGAACTGTTTGTTCAATAATCATAGAATCGACGGAACAATTTAATCAACACAAATTGTACCGTGCGGCCGTAAATACACAATTGACAAGTCGTAATCAAAGTTTTCGTGCACCTGCTGCTAATTGGACAATTTCTCTCTCTATTTTGCCCCGCTCGTAGCAGGTTTTGTACCTCATCACAGTCTCTACGGCGACCAGAATCCAAATTCTGATAGGAGAACTAGCCTGCGAGGGATGTTCTCTCGCAGGCAGAACCTTTTAGGAGAGATACGAAGGGGCTACCTTTGGGGAAGCCTCCTCCTCTCTCCGTTTTTGAACTTAAGTTCCCACAAGCCGAGGCACCTCGGCCTGTTTTGAGAGGTGTATGTTCAGGGGTCACAGACCTTGGGCATACGGTAAGTGTTGTCCGCTATTCCCATTGGAATAGTCGTCAAGCTGCCTCTTAAACTGGTCGAGGCAAGGAAAAGGGAATGCTGCGACCCCACAGCAAACTCCTCTCCCACTATCGAAAGGGCGTGGGACAAGTACGCAATGCCCGACCTACCTGATGCAGGGTTTTCCCTGCATTTCTTGAGGCGAATGCCGGGTAGGATCCTTAAAATATAGCCCGGGGGCCCTAGTAACCCTTGGCTGCCTTCCTCTACCCTTCCACATCCCCCCTTTCAAATCCCTTCCTATGCTATTAAATGAGAGTTGCCCAATGTGGATCACCCTCATGTAGCCTGTTGCCCTAAAAAAACCAAATTCTGAATTTTTCCGGACATTTTAACAGGTTCTGAGTGTAATAATATTCTATGCAAAGAATTTATACCTTTTTAATTAAATTATGTACCTATCGAATTTGTATAGTTGACAGCTATCAGCAATTATGCTTACAGTGGATATAGGAATAATAGCGGAAACTGCGTTTCGTTGATATATTTTTAAGAAAAGATCATTTCTGTGCCAATAGTTTAGTTAGTAAAGGAAACTATGTTGACGCAGGTAATCTACCAAAAAAAAATTACACCAGTTATTGAACAGCATTCATCTCATTTGATTTCTGCAATTATAAACCAATCACTTTCCCTTAAAAAAAATGTATAATTTCAATTTTCATTTAACGCATCTAATGAGTGATGTCTTCGTTTATAAAATGTCCAACATTTATAGTCGATGTTCGTTCATTAGTTTTGTGAACTTTCGGGCAATGGGGTTAGCTAGGGGTTCGGCAGTGGAAAAAAAAATGGTGGGGGGGGGGGGAGAGGGGCGCAGAGAAAATCGTGGGAGCTTCCGTGTGTAATTGGTTACTAATTAGCAGATTGCAGCAGCGTAAAGTCTATCCTTTGAATGGCGCGTCAAAGCACGGACACACGTAGTTATTAAGGTTTCCAGAATAAATTAAACGGGTTGCGAATAAGGCCAGAGTCCCATTTCCTTTTTTGTCAGTTTTCGGCTTTGCGGTTTGTCAGTTGTGAAAGTGGTCGTTCATTACCAACTTTAAAAACCAACATCTCCCTTCACTTAAATATATTTTAGCTGCTACCTTATTCTACTATTGTTGCACTTTAGTACACATTCTCGTAATTGATTAGATTTTTTGAAATATATTGTATTTTTTCCCCCCCCCTCTCAGATTTTATTTTAAAGCTCTGATTCTCCTCTATTCAGCCAAACATTGTTTCAACCTAATTAAAACGTTTCTGGCATTCACCATTCTAATACGATTGTCTTGTTACATATACTTAAAATGTCATATAGTAATTGTAGTTTGATGTTCGAAACAAAGATATTAAACTCTTAATATGTGTGGGTCACAAGCAATAGCAAAACCAACTTGTGCATATAGGGTAGCGAAACCGATGTAGCCAATTATAGGCTTACGATTGTTGTATGTAAATTATTTATTTACCTTTATTTTCTCTATATAATTGTTTTAATAATATTAATTTATTATGCTTATTTCGAACGCTGATTGACATTTAATCTACATTCATTCATTGCATGGAAACTAGGAAGATTACTCATGTTGTGTTGTAGATCCAAACTCTTCTTAGTCCGAGTTATTCACACCAGGTGAATAAGTATCAATTTCTAATTAATTTTTTTTTTGCAATAACAAAAATAGCCAAATACAGAAAAATGACCACACAATACGCAGCGTGAATTTGACTATTTCAACTTATGACTGTAAGCATCGTTTCCGACCCTTCATTACTAGGTCTTATTTGCCATTTTATCTTTATTCAAAGTTTCTTGGCAGCTTCGAAACTCGTGTCGAGTCTCTCTGTCTATGTCGTCACTGGACAATCCCGCCCTATCCAGGTCGGTGACATCCACCCGCACTCTCCCCCTTCCTACCCTGTGGTGGATGGCGCCAGTAAGGCTGACTTGGAAAACTCTTGATGTAACAATCAGATCAATAGGAACTCGGGAGCTCAGATCGATATTGCAACTTCTCTACAAGAGCAAGTGTCGTGTGTGTGTGTGTCTCAGCCGAGCTGGTGTCAGTTACCTGTTAAAGAGGTCGAGTAGGATTTTTACCACGTATTATTATATAGTTAATGTATTTTAGGCTTCAGCTTGTGTGGCGTTTTATCAACAACGGTATCCTGACTGTCGTATGCGCGACTTGCTACATCTCGGTTCAGTGCGTAAGCTTAAAAACAGTTTCTTTCGTCATTAAGAACTTCCTGGAACCAGATTTTTTCTTCTTTCGTGGCACCTTTGCAACATTACCGAATGCTGTAATGACGTCGGTTAATGAGGTAGACCCTTTCACTCTTGCCCCCCGTCTCGTCTCTTTCTCTGAAAAATGGGCAACATTTTCTGGGAAAGGGACTGTTAAACATTATTAGATTCAATACAGCGAATTAGTGATGATATTCTGTCGAATTAATGGCTTGTTTTATTGATAGTAACGGAGTGTTTTACCTCATTTGGAATAGTTAGAAGGTTATTCCAGATCGAAACCATTTTTAACTCAACTTGTATACCAGTATTAGCAATATCTCTGTGCTCGTCGCATCGTCGGCTGGCATTTTCAGCACGTGCTACATCGATAAAGTCTTCTTACTTAAATAATCTCCATGTTCAATACCACAAAGTCACGTTTTCCTCTTTCAAAACTTCCAATAATTATTACTAAATATGGGATATCCTGTGCTTGAAAACTGAATCCAGATGATTACATTGTGATTTCAAGTCTTATTTTCAACATCTCTCGTATAAACACCTCGAGGGGGGGGATAATCTACGTCATGTTGAAATGGTGGGTCGCCTTCGAGGTACCGTTGTTTCCAGTGTCATAATCTGCTCTTGTTTGTTACCAGGATTTATTCTTTCTCGTGAGCTCATGAATTACGATTTTTGTTGTAGGCGGCTTCTGCTATCTCTCGACTTGGCGCTCGACCTTGTTGACGGCGATAAAAACCAACCCAGTGCAAACCACATGTCTCGTATTTCTTTGATAAACTTTCCAGAAATTAGACAAAACTGGACTAAAATAATCAAGCGTCCTTGTACGCTTCTGTTAACCATCTTCAGCGCCGATTCTCGCTCACCACTTAATGACGTGTAAAATAATTCTCACATTTGCAAACAAAAATAATGGAAATATTTAATAGTATTTTTAGTTATAATATTTCTATGAGTACACCAAAAATATTGCATTATAGAGCAGAGAAAAAAATTCTGTCTTCCATTTTCAACTATGAACCACGCTTCATTATAAGTAAGCGAAGGCCGGCAACTGGAATTTAGGTAGGTATACGGGGTGTTCGGGGGGGGGGGGGGCGATGGCAGTAAGAAATGTGCGATCTCCCATTTCAATGAGTCACAAGCTACGTCTTGTATAAGCCAGGCATAAAATAAAGCAAAATATTTTTTTACATTCTAATATATCAATTGAAGAGTCTCTAAAATATTAATTTTGAGCGGCAGAAATTTCAATAGTATTTGTTACTTTCGTAATTATTACTGTAATGTAAAAACATTATTTTAATTTCGTTTCGATTAATTAATAATTAAAAACAAGTTGATATTAACATTAAATTCCTAAAATATAAATTCGATACGTATTTTTAATGCGATTGTGATCCAAGGCAGCTTTTCTTATTTTATAATTTCCTAAAATATAAATTTGATTCCTATTTTTAATGCGATTGTGATCCAAGGCAGCTTTTCTTATTTTATAATTCCTAAAATATAAATTTGATTCCTATTTTTAATGCGGTTGTGATCCAAGGCAGCTTTTCTTATTTTATAATTCCTAAAATATAAATTTGATTCCTATTTTTAATGCGGTTGTGATCCAAGGCAGCTTTTCTTATTTTATAATTCCTAAAATATAAATTTGATTCCTATTTTTAATGCGGTTGTGATCCAAGGCTGCTTTTCTTATTTTATAATTCCTAAAATATAAATTTGATTCCTATTTGTAATGCGGTTGTGATCCAAGGCAGCTTTTCTTATTTTATAATACCTAAAATACAAATTTGATTCCTATTTTTAATGCGATTGTGATCCAAGGCAGCTTTTCTTATTTTATAACTCCTAAAAAATAAATTTGAATCCTATTTTTAATGCGATTGTGATCCAAGGCAACTTTCCTGATTTTATAATTCCTAAAATATAAATTTGATTCCTATTTTTAATGCGATTGTGATCCAAGGCAGCTTTTCTTATTTTATAATACCTAAAATATAAATTTGATTCCTATTTTTAATGCGATTGTGATCCAATGCAGCTTTTCTTATTTTATAATTCCTAAAATATAAATTCGATTCCTGTTTTTAATGCGATTGTGATCCAAGGCAGCTTTTCTTAATTTTATAATTCTTAAAATATAAATTTGATTCCTATTTTTAATGCGATTGTGATCCAAGGCAGCTTTTCTTATTTTATAATTCCTAAAATATAAATTTGATTCCTATTTTTAATGCGATTGTGATCCAATGCAGCTTTTCTTATTTTATAATTCCTAAAATATAAATTCGATTCCTGTTTTTAATGCGATTGTGATCCAAGGCAGCTTTTCTTAATTTTATAATTCATAAAATATAAATTTGATTCCTATTTTTAATGCGATTGTGATCCAAGGCAGCTTTTCTTATTTTATAATTGCTAAAAAATAAATTTGATTCCTATTTTTAATGCGATTGTGATCCATGGCAGCTTTTCTTATTTTATAATTCCTAAAATATAAATTTGATTCCTATTTTTAATGCGATTGTGATCCAAGGCAGCTTTTCTTATTTTATAATTCCTAAAATATAAATTTGATTCCTATTTTTAATGCGATTGTGATCCAAGGCAGCTTTTCTTATTTTATAACTCCTAAAAAATAAATTTGAATCCTATTTTTAATGCGATTGTGATCCAAGGCAACTTTCCTGATTTTATAATTCCTAAAATATAAATTTGATTCCTATTTTTAATGCGATTGTGATCCAAGGCAGCTTTTCTTATTTTATAATACCTAAAATATAAATTTGAATCCTATTTTTAATGCGATTGTGATCCAAGGCAACTTTCCTGATTTTATAATTCCTAAAATATAAATTTGATTCCTATTTTTAATGCGATTGTGATCCAAGGCAGCTTTTCTTATTTTATAATTCCTAAAATATAAATTTGATTCCTATTTTTAATGCGATTGTGGTCCAAGGCAGCTTTTTCTAATTTTATAATTCCTAAAATATAAATTTGATTCCCATTTTTAATGCGATTGTGATCCATGGCAACTTTCCTTATTTTATAATTCCTAAAATATAAATTTGATTCCTATTTTTAATGCGATTGTGATCCAAGGCAACTTTTCTCATTTTATAATTCCTAAAATATAAATTTGATTCCTATTTTTAATGCGATTGTGATCCAACGCAGCTTTTCTTATTTTATAATTCCTAAAATATAAATTTGATTCCTATTTTTAATGCGATTGTGATCCAAGGCAGCTTTTCTTATTTTATAACTCCTAAAAAATAAATTTGAATCCTATTTTTAATGCGATTGTGATCCAAGGCAACTTTCCTGATTTTATAATTCCTAAAATATAAATTTGATTCCTATTTTTAATGCGATTGTGATCCAAGGCAGCTTTTCTTATTTTATAATTCCTAAAATATAAATTTGATTCCTATTTTTAATGCGATTGTGGTCCAAGGCAGCTTTTTCTAATTTTATAATTCCTAAAATATAAATTTGATTCCTATTTTTAATGCGATTGTGATCCATGGCAACTTTCCTTATTTTATAATTCCTAAAATATAAATTTGATTCCTATTTTTAATGCGATTGTGATCCAAGGCAACTTTTCTCATTTTATAATTCCTAAAATATAAATTTGATTCCTATTTTTAATGCGATTGTGATCCAACGCAGCTTTTCTTATTTTATAATTCTTAAAATTTAAATTTGATTCCAATTTTTAATGAGATTGTGATGCAAGGCAGCTTTTCTTATTTTATAATTCCTAAAATATAAATTTGATTCCTATTTTTAATGCGATTGTGATCCAAGGCAGCTTTTCTTATTTTATAATTTCCTAAAATATAAATTTGATTCCTATTTTTAATGCGGTTGTGATCCAATGCAGCTTTTCTTATTTTATAATTCCTAAAATATAAATTTGATTCCTATTTTTAATGCGATTGTGATCCAAGGCAGCTTTTCTTATTTTATAATTCCTAAAATATAAATTTGATTCCTATTTTGTGATCCAAGGCAGCTTTTCTTATTTTATAATTCCTAAAATATAAATTTGATTTATATTTTTAATGCGATTGTGATCCAAGGCAGCTTTTCTTATTTTATAATTCCTAAAATATAAATTTGATTCCTATTTTTAATGCGATTGTGATCCAAGGCAGCTTTTCTTATTTTATAATTTCCTCAAATATAAATTTGATTCCTATTTTTAATGCGATTGTGATCCAAGGCAGCTTTTCTTATTTTATAATTCCTAAAATATAAATTTGATTTATATTTTTAAGGCGATTGTGATCCAAGGCAGCTTTTCTTATTTTATAATTCCTAAAATATAAATTTGATTCCTATTTTTAATGCGATTGTGATCCAAGACAGCTATTCTTATTTTATAATTCCTAAAATATAAATTTGAATCCTATTTTTAATGCGATTGTGATCCAAGGCAGCTTTTCTTATTTTATAATTCCTAAAATATAAATTTGATTCCTATTTTTAATGCGATTGTGATCCAAGGCAGCTTTTCTTATTTTATAATTCCTAAACTATAAATTTGATTCCTATTTTTAATGCGATTGTGATCCAAGGCAGCTTTTCTTATTTTATAATTCCTAAAATATAAATTTGATTCCTATTTTGTGATCCAAGGCAGCTTTTCTTATTTTATAATTCCTAAAATATAAATTTGATTTATATTTTTAATGCGATTGTGATCCAAGGCAGCTTTTCTTATTTTATAATTCCTAAAATATAAATTTGATTCCTATTTTTAATGCGATTGTGATCCAAGGCAGCTTTTCTTATTTTATAATTTCCTCAAATATAAATTTGATTCCTATTTTTAATGCGGTTGTGATCCAAGGCAGCTTTTCTTATTTTATAATTCCTAAAATATAAATTTGATTCTTATTTTTAATGCGATTGTGATCCAAGGCAGCTTTACTTAATTTTATTATAGCCAGGTCTGTAATTGGCAAATCTGATTCAAAGCGTCCTTCGGCTCAGGATGGTTACATTTAAGTTGAGACCACAATTTTTTTTATTAATATTCCTTAAACGTAGCCATTGGATTGTTTTCGTAATATGAGAGATGAAATATGGGAACGACATCACCACATCTTGTTTATCGAACGCCGTTGCATCACCTTGTTAGCGCCTCAAAGTTTAATTAATATTGAAACTGGTTTAAGTTATTGCGCATAAACGCACACACTCCACAAAGCCGTTATTCACCGTGAAGAATGAATACAATGGCGCTGAGTACAGCACAAATGTAGCCAAGTCAACAAATTTTAATTATGCAACTAGAGAGAGTGAGAAGAGGGTGAGGGGGAGTAAACAGCAGTCAGTCGCACGTTGCAATCGCGCTTTTGCTGTGGGGTTTCAAAGTCCTTCGCGTTCACATACAGTTACTTTATGTACCTGTAGATAGACTGGCACTTGCAGAGTAATACACAATTATACAAGGTGTTCGGAAAGTCGCTGTGCACTGGACTAGAGACTAAGCGTGTCTACGTTGGAAGTTCGAAACGAAGTGACTTAAAAACCGAAATAACTACGAATGTGAGAAGAATATCACAATCAGATCTGCGGAAAGTGTTTTACAATCAAATTAAGCGGGTTCAGACTTGTACAGCAACCGGTGGTAGAGTAATGTTTCCCATTAAAGTGCCTAACATTTTGCATTTCATGCAGATTAAATAATATACATATTCCAGATGATGTCTTTTGTTTTACGACTGTTTATATAAAATAGATAATGCAGTTTTCTGATCAATTACAGGCAATGTTTATTCATTTATTGAATTAAAAGAACGTTTCGGTACCTGTTTGTACCTTCATCAGGTCTTTCCTCAATATGCTAAATGTTAAAAAAAATATTTTCACAAACACAAACGTTAGAAATACATAATGCAGTTTTCTGACCAGTTTTCTGATTTGGGCTGTAGCTTGTGAATAAACGCCTCGGAAGAACCTATAAATATTTTTTTTAACATTTAGCATATTTAGGAAAGAGCTGATGAAGGTGCAAACACGTACCGAAACGTTATTTTAATTCAATACATAAATAAATATTGTGTGTAATTGGTCCGAAAACTGCATTATTAATATACATATATTTCGTTTATTCGAACGTTTCAACGATTATCAGTTTTTTGTGTGTAACGAACGCTTATTATTAAAAACGTCTCTAAAGATTAAAGACAATTAAATTAATATATAAATACATTGCTCATTTGTTTCTTTTTCTTGAATAAATTCCTCATGACGAAAATCAGTATTGAAATTCACTGCTAAAGAAGGAAGAAGAAAACAGTTGTTGTGGAGCTAATAATCTGAAGTGGTAATAGGTTGATCCTATTTGTGTGAGTCAACTGAGTTTCCCAAGAGGTGTAGCCAGGCTACATGAGGGTAATCCACATAGTGGCAACTCCCCTCTTAAAGCATAGGAAAGGGATTTGAAAGGTGGGGATGCGGAAGGGTAGAGGAAGGTAGCCAAGGGTTACCTAGGGGCCCCGGGCTATGGTTTGTGGATCCTACTCGGCAATTCCGCCTAAAAGTGATGCAGGGAAAACCCTAGAAAAGCCTTCATCAGGTAGGTCGGGCACTTGGTACTTGTCCCACGCCCTTCCGATGGCGGGAGAGGGGTTTACTGTGGGGTCGCAGCTTTCCCCTCGCCGTGCCTTGATCAGTTTAGGAGGCAGCTGGCCGACTATTGCAATAGGACGCTCTGTGTGTTCCTGTTGTTGAATGGATGATAATGGCAACTATGTAGAACGACACGTTCTGGCGGCAGTAGTTTTAAGTCGTTCCTTCGTCTGAAAGTCTCCGCATGTGGTTGTCGGTTCTCGCGATGTTTTTTTTTTATCTAAAGTCTGCGTGTGCCATAATATACAAGCACGAGCACAAAAGAATTGCCCTGGCTGAAGTTAAGGACTGTTTTGGCAGAGGAGCAGGAAAAGTTTGTGGAAGCTGCGATGGTCGTGTTTGGAGCATATCAGACGAGGAAGACCTTTGTTCGGTTCATGTGCTGCTGCTGCTGCTGTCCCGTTCCGACAATTGGAAAATGGCTGTCGTTAGCCGCCAATTCTCTCGGGGTGACGTAGTCTCTGTCACGTCGATAACTCACAAACGGCTAATTGTTGTGCAGAGACGAAACTGCTTTTACCTAAATTCAAGTATTAATTAAATTTAAATTGCTTAAGTAATTAACGAATCGTAATGTATTCATAACCCTCAGAATAATTATGAATCAGAGTAGTCTGATTTAATTTGTCAATGTTGTAGTAATAGACTTCATAACTGTCAGACCTGCCGTGATACTTGTGAAATAATTCCTGCAGGGTGACGACTGTGGTCGTCGGCGTCTCAGAGTTCCTTCGACAACGGTGATGAATTTCAAATATAACTGAATCAACGAATGAAATATACTGGCTAAATTCATCTATTGTCAATAACTTATTTTCTCCAGTCATTTTTTGTGTCACTGTTAAGATATAAACAGGCTCCAACAATCTTTCACATCTCTCTGGTTTTTTGGAACTAAGGTTCCTACATGCCGAGGCACCTCGGCCTGTTCTGAGATGTGTATGTTCCGGGGTCTCAGACCTTGGGCATACGGTAAGAGTTGTCTGTTATTCCCATTGGAATAGTCGGCCAGCTGCCTCCTAAACTGGTCGAGGCACGGAGAAGGGAATGCTGCGTCCTCACAGAAAACTCCTCTCCCGCTATCGGAAGGGCTTGGGTAAGTACCCAATGCCGGACCTACCTGATGCAGGTTTTTCTAGGGTTTTCCCTCCATTTCTTTAGACGAATGCCAGGTAGTATCCTTAAAATATAGCCCGGGGGCCCTTGTTAATCCTTGGCTACCTTCCTCTATCCTTCCGCATCGCCCCTTTCAAATCCCTTCCTATGCTATTAAAGGGGAGTTGCCCAAAGTGGATTACCCTCATGTAGCCTGTTGCCCTAAACAAAAAACCTAGTTAACCCTTGGCTACCTTGCTCTACCTTTCCGCACCCCCCCCCCCTTTCACTCCCTTTCCTATGCTATGTGAGAGGAGTTGCCACTATGTGGATTAGCCTATACATAGCCTGTCTGGACCTACAAAAAAAATGCTCTAAAATATTTTAACCCTCATTCCGTCTTTCCTGTCTATTATAACCGTTATAACCTACCCTCTACATAGCAGATGAACGACCAGATAGATGTCTTATATGAAATTCCCAAACATCAACAGCGCCTATACGAGATGCTTATATACCTCGTATTCTCTGAAATTGTATTTCAATACCGTCTAATTGAAGTTCAAATTACATAAAAAATTATGTTCTACATTCTACACGTACATTGTAAAGCATTTCAGTGTCCAGTAAAATTTTGGTCCATTTCTGTCATAAGGTCATTAGGTGTTAAAAACCACCGTTTATGGAAAAAAAAAGATGGGTCAAGCCCGCCTGTGGTGTCACTTTCTCGCATCGCAAAGGTCTCAGGTTCGAATCCCGGCGAAAGCATGGATGATGAGTGTGTGTGTGTTTCCTTACCCAGACCCCCGCACAAAGTAGTTCCTCGATCAAATGTTCAGAGAGTCGCTAATGACCTTAGCCGTTGATGCGACTGTAAATAATTTTTTCTTAATAAAACAGCTTAATTTAAAAAATATTTTCTATAAGTATGTATTAGGGTTGGTGTCACGGTTGTCATTTTCGCAGATAATAGGAGACGAAAAATAAGGGTGTTAATTCTATGTAAAAATCCAGTGTATGGTCTTAGCCATTAGGAAATAGAATTTTACTAAATTTAGATGTAGGGATCCCATAACGTTCTTCTCAATTTTAATTTCTTAATTTTCGTTTATTCAGTTGAGGTAATATTGAGTCCGCTTGTAGAACTTGAAGTATTCGCTGTTGCTGTACTGCAATATTTCAGAATGTAAAATTAATTAATTTCAAAGGGCGAGAAAATTAATTAATTTTGCTTTACAAATAAAAATAATTAGCTGCTAAATTTATTGTTTTACTTTGAGTATATAATTTTATGCTGGACAAGCTCAGAAATATCATGCTTAAAGTTGTGAGGCATTGATTTAGAGAAAATTACTGGGGTTGGATAATTCATACTTTAATGCAGTTATATTTTTTTCTATTGGCAGACAGTTCGTGTAGCGTCGTGGTGAAATCTACCTTAGTACGTGCCCGTTGTTCTCTAGGTGGTGGTGGTGGTGGTGAAAGTCACTGACGCAAGGGCGTAAATAATCCTCACGCGAAACGTTATCAGTCTCAATTGAGACTGCCGATGGAAAGAAATAAGTCTTTCCCAGGACATTGACTCACTAACTATAATCTATATAATAAAAAAGGATGTATATTTGTATGTATGTATGTATGTATTTACGTTGTTCTTGATACAAATTTTATCGCGTGGACAGAATGCAACAAAAATTGGTATACGTATTCTGCCAAAATCGAGAACCGGTACTGTGGGGGTGAGAAACCCCTAGAATAAACGTGGAAATAATTATAGTTGAAATAAGTTACGAATTAGTGTTAAATTACTGCGCGCCAAGAGACGGTGACGTCATTGGTAAAACATTGACGCATCATAAAGATATAGTTCTGTATTTCGTAATGAAATAAAGCAAAAATATTTTTATTTAATATAAAGTATACATGTGGAAAGAATTATAATTAAAAACCGTGATCATTAAATATTAAATTACTGCGCGCCAAGAGACAATGACGTCACGCGAGAGAAAGACGTTACTACGCAACGAACAAAGGAAATATCTCCTTTATTAGGAATGAAATAAAGCAGAAATATTTTCTTTAAATAAAAAGTATAATTTTATACAGCAATATTCCATCGAATGGTAATAAAGAAGAATACGAATTACTTTACCATCCTTGGGAGAAAATGTAACTTAATTTTCGCGCTGTATTAGTTGTGAGTCTAGCTAACAATTACATCAATGTAATATTTCGTAATGTATGAAGACTGAGTGACGATTATATCCTGAAATACTCAAGGAATATATTTAAGTAATCAATTAAATACTTTTTCGAGTTTATATAAATAAGTACACGAGCAACGCCGGGCACCCAGCTAGTTAATAATATATATTTATCAGTTATAACTTGTAATGATCAAAATTTTAAGTAGTCATGCGGATTCACTTTCTGTCAGACTAAATTATACTATGAAATACTTTTCGAAATTCTCGTTGTAATATCTGACTCTTATTAATTGAATTTGTCAACTGTTATACCCAAATATAGTCTAGTGAAAGAAAGATTATTATAGTAACTTATAAAATTAGACAAAAACAGCTTATATAAACAAATTAATTAAATTTTTAATAGCATATACAGTCCCGCGTTACAATAGCGTCTTGTGCATGATAACATTACGGCTAATATGTTATTTTCTCAGAGTTGATGAGTGAAATTGTCGTTGATTATTCTTTGGCATCACACACGACTCATTACGTGAATAATGTTGTTTCTGTTGCATCCTAGTTTGTTCCCCTTGACTGGCTTTATTTTGTCAGATATTTAGTTAGGTGATTCGCGCTAAGTGAGCATGTGTTTCGCGTGTGTTGTTTGAGGCGTGGTGGTGTGCGTATTGATGCAGCGAGACAATTGCGAGAGGAGGACTCTGGAGAACCCTCCGCAGTCTCAAGTACCTGCACTGCCTTCTACTCGCACTCGGACCTTTCAATTAGTCTCGCTTCTTTAACTAGTACGTCCAATGCGCTATTTCACGCTTTCCCCACTTGGTCTGTGAACTGTCTTCTATTCTCGTAGGCGTTCCACACACCTAATTGAACACAGCATCACAAGAAGAGAATTTTATTGGTTGAGAAGGAAGCCTGCGAGAGAATTGGAGATGTCTTCACATTTCTCTGGTTTTTTTGAACTAAGGTTCCCACATGCCGAGGCACCTCGGCCTGTTTTGAGAGGTGTATGTTCCGGGGTCGCAGACCTTGGGCATACGGTAATAGTTGTCCTCTCTTCCGATTGGAATAGTCGGCCAGCTGCCTCCTAAACTGGTCGAGGAACGGAGAAGAGAATGCTGCGTCCCCACAGCAAACTCCTCTCCCGCCATCGGAAGGGCGTGGGACAATTACCAAATGCCTGATATACCTGATGCAGGTTTTTCTAGGGTTTTCCCTGCATTTCTTTAGGCGAATGCCGGGTAGGATCCTTAAAATATAGCCCGGGGGCCCTAGTTAACCCTTGGCTACCTTCCTCTACCCTTCCGCATCCCCCCTTTCAAATCCGTTCCTATGCTATTAAAGGGGAGTTGCCACCATGTGGATTACCCTCATGTAGCCTGTTACCCTAAAAAAAAAAAGAATTTTATTAGTTGAGAAGGAAGCTTGCGAGAGAATTCTCTCGCAGGTGAACCTTCTCAGAGAGCTCTGGAGGAGGCTACCTTTGGAGATGCCTTCATATGTCTCTGGTTCTTTTGAACTAAGGCTCCCACATGCCGAGGCACCTCCGCCTGTTCTGAGAGGTGTATGTTCCGGGGTCGCAGACTTTTGGCATACGGTAAGAGTTGTCCGCTATTCCTATTGGAATAGTCGGACAGCTGCCTCCTAAACTGGCAGGGCAAATGCGAGGGGAAAGCTGCGACCCCACAGCAAACCCCTCTCCCGCCATCGGAAGGACGTGGGACAAGTAACCCATGCCCAACGTACCTGATACAGGTTTTCTAGGGCTTTCCCCCCATCACTTTTAGGCGAATTACCTGGTAGGATCCTTAAACCATAACTCGGGGGCCCTAGTTAACCCTTGGCTACCTTCCTCTACCCTTCCGCATCCACCCCCACTTCAAATCCCTTCGGGTAGGATCCTTAAAATATAGTCCGGGTGTCCTAGTTAAGCCTTGGCTACCTTCCTCTACCCTTCCGCATCCCCCCTTTCAAATCCGTTCCTATGCTATTAAAGGGGACTTGCCCAATGTGGATCACCCTCATGTAACCTGTTACCCTAAAAATAGAATTTTATTGGAGACATCTCGTTGAAAAAAAATATTGCGTTAGCTTTTAAGATCAAACCTTAAAATATTAATATTCAATATTTTAAAAATAATGTTTTTATCTACTAATTGGCTTAAATGAATAGAGGAATCGAAGCGAAAGAAACTGTTGTGACAAATATTTCAGTCGCGATTCATGTTCCTTTTTGTTTCAATACTTGTAAAGTGTCACCCGTTATCACATCGGGATGGGAAATTTGGAAAATCTGTCGGAAAAGCAAAGATTAGCTACACCATAATTAATTAAATGCAGCGTTCCTTTACTATTAATGGAATCATACTGAAGTAAAAGTCAGGGAAATTTAAGACACACACTGATTTATAAAATACATTCAATAGAATCTGTAAAATATATCGTGTCCTACGTGTATCGATCTCTTTTTCAGCCTTTATGATCTCTCGGTTTATAGGGATCTCGACTACCACAATTCTCAACTTTAGGCCGAGTCACTTAGATCGAATCTGAACTTGCAGTTTTCGTTGGCTTCCTCAATGCTGATTCATTAGTAGCCCATGGAAGACTTTAAAGCTTCGGTGGCAATCCTCACCCCCTCCCTTTCCTAAGGACTGTTTGAAGTGAGAAATGAAGCCATGGTATTCTGCCAGATTATTACCGAGTCTCGGGTCTCCGAGAATGACTAACCGTTCACCAGGGACCGAAACATGGCGTCACTCCGATGAGAGTCTCCAGCCAATCTCAATTACTGTCGTAAAACACTTTGCTGCAGTCGCGCAACTGAGATGCTCCTTCCTGCTGCGAAAGGCGTGAATAAATGGATGGAGGGGGCTTTTAAGAGTTGTGCAGACATGACGCAGGAGATACAGAATACATTCGATGAACTATTGGGCTAGGAGGGAAACAGTGAGGAAATGTTGAAGCGGGACATTGCTGTACACTGCCTGATGGAAAAGTTGCTTTATCCCATTCAAGTAGGTGGAAGTAGTAGAAAAATTAAAAGTTTAACCATTTAACCTAAAATAAATTCAACAATAGTAAATAATTAAATATTATGACCTCTGCAAAAAGAATTAAAATTCAACTTTTTTTATAGTAACTGGATACTTGATGGTTATCCACAGGGAGCCACTTCCCTTTAAAAGCATAGTAAGGGATTTAGAAGGGGGGATGCGGAAGGGTGTAGGAAGGTAGGCAAGGATTAACTAGGACCCCCGTGTTATGGTTTAAGGATCCTAACCGGCATTCGCCTAAAAGTGATACAGTACAAACCTTAGAAAACCTGCATCAGGTAGGTCGAACGTTGCGGGTTTGTCTTAAAATATATAAGCGCTATAATAATGGCTGGAGGCATTTTTTTAGAAGCAATAGTAACGCTTTAGTTAGAGGGGATAATGAAGGCCTGTGAGAGCATTCTCTCGCAGGTGAACCTTCCCAGAGAGCTGTGGAGGAGGCTAACTTTAAGGATTCCTTCACATCTCTCTCTGGTTTTTGAACCGAGGCACCTCGGCCTGTTTGGAGAGGTGTATGTCGCAGACCTTGGGCATACGGTAAGAGTTGTCAGGTATTCCTATTGGAATAGTTGGCCAGCTGCCTCCTAACCTGGTCAAGGCACGGAGAGGGGAAAGCTGCGACCCCACAGCAAACTCCTCTCCCGCTATCGGAAGGTCGTGGGACAAGTGCCCAATGCCCGACCTACCTGATGCAGGTTTTTCTAGGGTTTTCCCTGCATCACTTTTAGGCAAATGGCCGGGCAGGATCCTTAAACCGTAGCCCGGGGACCCTAGTTAACCCTTGGATACCTTCCTCTACCCTTCCGCAACCCCTCTTTTAAATCCCTTCCTATGCTATTAAAGGGGAGTTGCTAACATGTGGATTACCCTGTTACACTAAAAAAATAGAGGGGATTAAAATAACCTTCATAGAGTTAATTTTATTTTTGTTGCAAAAATTTGAGGGGATGTTTGTACTAGGGTTTGGGAAGTTAATAGATAAATTACGAATTGGCTTCGTTCTCCCTTTCGTTGTTGTTCTTCTCAAAAATAAATCAGTAATAAAAAGTTTTTTGTAACCACCTAATATTAATATTTCATAGTGCAGGTCTCGTGTAGGCAATTGGGGTTTTTCTTATGGAATGATTTAGAAACATAGCACAGACTTCTTAATGCAATATATAAAATTTGAGCATAGTTCTAGAGTAGTTTAACACATCTGCTCGTAAGAATAATTAGGATTGTGTATGAATTTTGGGTATATTCATTTTTCGCGTTGTCTCTTTACACTCTGATAATATTATTTTTTTGATTCCATTATGTTTCGATCCGGATTAAACGATAAATAAATAAACACTCTTTTTTTAAAATAAATATTAATTGCAACTTCTAATAATTTTACCACATTCCAGAGAATTAAATTCCTTACAGTCGCGACAACACTTTATTTTTTTATATAGTTTCTTTCGAAGAATCGTCGTATTTTACTACCAGGAAAATATTACGATATTATAATTAAATAAATTATTTTTTGTGATCCAGTAAGCGGCACCAGATCACAAATATTTTCTTTTCTTCCTTTTTTTTAGGGCAACAGGCTACATGAGGGTAATCCACGTTGGGCAACTCCCCTTTAATAGCATAGGAAGGGATTTGAAAGGGGGGATGTGGAAGGGTAGAGGAAGGTAGCCAAGGGTTAACTAGGGCACCCGGGCTATATTTTAAGGATCCTAGCCGGCATTCGCCTAAATAAATGCAGGGAAAACCATAGAAAAACCTGCATCGGGTAGGTCGGGCATTGGGTACTTGTCCCACGCCCTTCCGATAACGGGAGAGGAGTTTGCTGTGGGGACGCAGCATTCCCTTCTCCGTGCCTCGACCAGTTTAGGAGGCAGCTGGCCGACTATTCCAATGGGAATAGCGGACAACTCTTACCGTACGCCCAAGGTCTGTGACCCCGGAACATACACCTCTGAGAAGAGGCCGAGGTGCCTCGGCTTGTGGGAACCTTAGTTCTAAAACGGAGAGGAAAAGGCATCCCCAAAGGTAGCCCCTTCGTATCCTAAAAGGTTCTGACTGCAAGAGAACATCCTCGCAGGTATTGCCTGCGAGAGAATAGTCCTCGCAGACTCTTCCATTGGGCGTTCTGTTTATAGAGTACATTTTATATCAGAAAGTTTTATTTTTTAAAAAAAAGTGTGAGAGATAAGGGAACTTTAGAAGTGGAATTGAGAAGTTATATTCGCAGATCCTGTTTTCAGTCTTTGAACTTCAATCTATCTTATTTTTTCCCCTCCTCTTTCTCCGATATTGAACTAACTCTTGACAGCGGCGGTGGCGAACTTTTGTATTGTGTTTTTGACATGTAAAAAGGAAATGAAAAGAAATCTGGAAAAAAATGGAGAATATTTTTAAACGGAGGCTTTGGAAATTAAAGTTCTTCAAGTGAAGAAATCTTAACACATTTTCCCTCCTAAGTCTCTCACTCGCACCCACGAACAAAGAAGAAGAGTTCGTTGTTGTTGTCCGTCTCGTTATCGCCGTCCGACTGAACGTTAATGTCAAAGCTCGTCGTAACATGGAACGAGTTAATTGACTCTAACAACTTTGTTTCAATAAAATTTTTCATTAAAAAAAAATCTATATTCCTGAATTGGTCTTATCTATTTTCAATTTTCTGAGAAGTAAACCAAGCCTTCTTCAGTTTGGGTTATTTTTTTAATTGTAAAGAAACAAGACGTTGGCATTCTTTATACTCTGCCTTATCTTTTCATCCTGTACACTATTCACACTTTGAAAACGTCCTTCATTCCTGACCTTGTATTCACGAAGAATTTTCTTTTCCCCCCTATCTTTATATGTAAATTGCTAAGTGTGAAATTACCTGAGATGGGGGAATCGGGCCGTCGAAACGTTCAAAATGGTAGCAAAATTACTGACATCAGGCGTCTTCCTACGAGTCTGTATTTAGGAAGCCGTTTATTATGATGGAACACTTTGTTCCGTATTCAATGTGAAATGAAGCTGCTGACCGCATCTTGTAAATGCATGTCTTTAACGAGGTATTTTTTCTAAGACTAATAATTCTAATAACATATTTTGTAATAAGTGTTTTCTCATGACAAGTAGAGCCGTCAGAGGTATTTTCACTTATCTCATTCCTAAATAACCTCTTCAAATAACACAAGAGTAAAACGATCGCTGAAAATATAATTTTAAAAAAAATTGCTCTGATTAATAATTAAATATATTTTAGTTATAATTTGGGCGAGTACTATACATGTCTCTCAACCTCATAATTATTATATCATATTTAATTCAATTTCACTAAGTCCTTTAGTTGAGCTTAAGATATAATAATACAAACAGACCTACGATCAATTATCGTATCTGTTCACCAGTCGTACGTTGCGTCATGAAAGAATTAAATTGTAGGTTAGCCTGACGACGTACAGATTGATAGAGCAGGTTTTTTTTACCTCATAGATTTAGTTTCACTAAGCTTTCCTCTTGATTTCAAGATTAAGCATTTTTGTTTATTTAATCATTAAATATATAAATTAAATAAAAAATAAATGTGACGTCTCCTTTATTTACTGTATAGTTCTAGTCTGTTCTCGCTACAACGCGTCCTCGAACTATCTCAAGTTTCCTACAGTTGATATCGCACTTTTGGCTCTTAAAAACTGTAGTGGGAGACCCGATGCAGGTTTTTCTAAGGTTTTCCTTGCATTCCTTAACGCGAATGCCGGGTAGGATCCTTAAAATATAGCCCGGGGGCCGTAGTTAACCCTTGGCTACCTTCCTCTACCCTTCCGCATCCCCCCTTTCAAATCCCTTCCTATGCTATTCAAGGGGAGTTGCCCAAAGTGGATTACCCTCATGTAGCCTGTTGCCCTAAAAAAAAGGAAGGGCGTGGGACAAGTACCCAATGCCCGACCTACCTGATGCAGGTTTTTCTAGGGTTTTCCCTGCATTAGTTTTTGGCGAATGCCGGATAGGATCCTTAACATATAGCCCGGAGACCCAAGTTAACCCTTGGCTACCTTCCTCTACCCTTCCGCATCCCCTCTTTCAAATCCCTTCCTATGCTATTAAAGGGGAGTTGCCCAACGTGGATTACCCTCATGTAGCCTGTTGCCCTAAAAAAACGAAAGAGTTGTCCGCTATTCGCATTGGAATAGTCAGCCCACTGCCTCCTAAACCGGTCAAGGCATTGAGAGGGGAAAAGCTGCGATCCCTACAGCGAACTCCTCTCCCGCCATCGGGAGGACGTGGGACAAGTACCAAATTCCCGGCCTACCTGATGCAGATTTTTCTAGGGTTTTCCCCTGCATCACTTTCAGGCGAATTGCCGGGTAGGATCCTAAAACCATAGCCCGGGAGCCCTAGTTAACCCTTGGCTACCTTGCTCTACCCTTCCTTATCCCCCCTTTCAAATCCATTTCCTATGCTATAAGAGGGGAGTTGCCACTATGTGGATAACCGTCATGTAGCCTGTCTACACCTACAAAAAAAACGATTATCTCTGTCGCTGCAATTACATACAAATTATTCCATCAAAAAGGAATTCAATGGGCAGCAATGGGTCGATGATCTTCGAGAACTACCCGCGGTGTGCAATGTAGCGTTGAAGGCTTTGTTCGCGGTAAAGGATATAGTTCAGGGTAAAATACAACGTTTAAAATGTATGCAGGTAAAAAGGACCGTGTATTTTTCTTTTCTCACAATTTAATCCGGGCAAGGTTTTTAGTTGTTAAGTCTTCCGCAGGTGTAAGAGAGGAGAAAGAATTGAATTTGCATGCAAATGCTCGAGTCGACTTTTGAGGGGTGAGAGGGGAAGCACGGAAAGAAAAGAAGCAGAAGGTTGTTGAGACATGCTCGATACTCTCTCTGACGAAGAAGAACCACAAGTGCGGATAATTTAGTCGGGGAGGTCCTACAAAACCCAACTTCTTTCCTAACTACACACAGAAACCGGACTGTGTACAAAACAGGATTTGGAATTTTGGATCAGATCCATTCTTTGAGGTTGGAGGAATACTCAAAGAATTAAATTTTTGTGGAAGGGGAGAAAATTTGGAGAGTAAAATTTAAAGTCTATTCAGTGCCTCAATCACAGAATATCCTAATTAATTCTACGCCATTGTTCTTAAACAAAAAAATAATAATTCTGGTAAATGTATCCGTTGGCGAATGCAGTGAGGCCTTGTAGCTGTAAAGGGTCCGTGTAAAACAAGTAGTGGAGGTCGGGTTTACAGACTGGCCTGTTCTCTCTGTGTGACACGAGTGCTATTTAATTTCGGACCTCGCCGAGTGCTGGTTCTTGTCACTCAAATATTCACGACCCGGTGTGACAGACTTGCCCCTTGCGCACAGCTCGTGTCAGTGCCGTATAAATCATCTCTACAGTTAAATTACCATTGTTACGCCGATCAGTTAAAGCGGCTCACGATGCGAATATTAAATCAAAATGCGCGACGAAGTGATTAATATTTTATAAGTTATTCAGAAGAGCGTGACCAGGAGGTAATTCAACAAGTAAACAAAACAGTAGGTAACCAATACTCTGCCAATGTGGAGCCCCCGGCAGAAGGTGAAAGGGAAACTTATTCTTCCCTATGGCACCTTGTAATGGAAAAAAGGTTATTTTTTTTAATAAAAATTGTTTTATAGCATTTATATATCTGTATATAAAATAGAAAAGACCAACTTCAGTTTATTTTTATATTTAAAAAAAATTATATAAAAATATAAACCGGTATGAGACTATCGGAAATTTCCAGGGTAATAATGAGAAATTTATTTGTCAGTTTTTTTGTGGTGTAGTCAGGCTATGTATATGGTAATCCACATAGTGGCAACTCCCCTCTTGTAGCATAGGAAAGGGATTTGAAAGGGGGGATGCGGAAGGATAGAGGAACGTAGCCAAGGGTTAACTAGGGCCCCCGGGCTATGGTTTAAGGATCCTGCCCGGCAATTCGCTTAAAAGTGATGCAGGGAAAACCCTAGAAAAACCTGCATCAGGTAGGTCGGGCATTTGGTACTTGTCCCACGCCTCTTCCGATGGCGGGAGAGGAGTTAGCTGTGGGGACGCAGCTTTCCCCTCGCTGTCTCTTGACCAATTTAGGAGGCAGCTGGCCGACTATTCCAATTGGACAACTCTTACCGTACGGCCAAGGTCTGCGACCCCTGAACATACACCTCTCAAAACAGGCCGAGGTGCCTCGGCATGTGGGAACCTTAGTTCAAAATAAACCAGAGAGATGTGAAGGCATCCCCAAAGGTAGCCTCCGCCAGAGCTCTCTGGGAAGGTTCACCTGCGAGAGAATTCTCTCGCAGGCTTCCTTGGCTGGTGACCAATAATTTGCTTCGAAAGTGCGTTCTTTTAACTACCAAATTCGCTCTTGTAACAGGACCAACTCCAGTCGTGGAAAGATGTGAGTGGTCCTCGTAATTCAAGTGTATATAGAATTATTTCCTTTAGAAGTCTAATACAAGTTTTAGACAAATAAATACGCAAACAGCGCTAGACGCACCACACACTATATATATTGTGGTCATTAAAAGGAAATAATTAATTAATGAACAGAATTTGGACTCTAATTGTCGGCGGTAGAAAAACAGACAAGTCGTATACAAGAATGTGGCAAGAATGCAATGCTTGCTGGTATTGTAGACGCGGAGTGTAGGCCAGTGTTCTCGAGATAATAGCAGGAGACAGACGAGAAAGGATAAAATCCAGAAAGTGCCTGGATAATTGTAACACAACAGCTAAAACATTTAGGGCATTTTACATGTTGCATTCAAAGCTAAATATTTAACAGTGCTGATTCTAAATTATTATATTCTCAAGTTATACCACTTTCTTCAATTTTGGGGGTCCAGGTAACTGCATCCAGCAGTTGACAAACTTCGAACCGTGCTAATAATATTTGTTAAACGAACAGTGAACCAACCATTGCAAATCATTTTGTCAAACTAAAAGTGTTGCTTAGAGTCCGTGTATGAGAATGGCCTGTCTATAAAGTGTGTGTGTGTGTGTACGAGCCAATTTCCTTGAGTACCAGAAACATTAAGGTAAAAGTTCACAGAATTACTATTTGTAAACTCGTAAGTAAAGATATTACCGTCAGATTTCCGATTTCGTTCGTTATGTTTTGCATTGTAATAATCTGTTGATGAATTAATTCCATGATAACTTGATAACATGTAATTGTTTAACAAGTATTTCTTTATTAAAGGCCCAGTAATCGTCCCTGAGAAATAGTCTTTTTTTTTATTCTAAAATATTAATTGATAAAGTAATTTGAAAATTATTTGCCTTAAGAACTTGTGTAAATTTAATTGATTTGCGTTAATAAATTAATTTGTTCGTAATCTTGATTCTTATTAAAACAATCCTAGCATTTTAATATTTAAATTACTACAAATTGACGCCTTAACGTGGGGCAAATTAAATTAAAAACTATTTTAATAGTTAGATGCTACAATATATTTATATTTGGTAGCACCTCTGGGCTACAGTGTGGGTTTTTAAATCTGCAGAGGTTTGTGGTGATAATATTTCCTTACATTAAAAACCTATGTCCCCATCTGTGAGTTTAATAGTTTGCATTTCCTTGGTGAATGCTAATCGTAAGATACAGTGTAGCAAGGACTTGTTACATCTGATGTAAAGAGAAGAGTTAAAGTTGTGTTGCGCGGCGGTCACTTGATGGTCGAGGGAAGTCTGAAGTGAAGCAATATGTTGTACACAACGTCGGTGCAGAGTTGTCGTCGTTGAATGAAGGGCATTGTCTGACTCGAACCTGTCCCCGGAGACGAGTTGTGCCACGACACGGTGGCTCCAGGGGACAGTTTGGATTGGATGCGTCCCTCCCTGGGTCCTTTACCGCTTCCCTTCAAGCCGCAATTAACTCTTCCGCCTCTCGCTTCTATTGAGCGGGCGCGATTTAGCGCTCGTAAAACAAAACGGCAGTTTGACTTCCGTCTCGTCGACCAAAGATGCTTTCAGGAATGTCCCCCGACCACCTCTCTTGAAAGAGCCGATTCACTTGTTTCGGGTCATCTTGTCACTCTCACCCCCGAACACGTCGGGAAACTGTGGGAATTGGCCTCAGGCAGCCTGAAGGCTGGGAGAAAATAGGAAATTAATATTTTCTAGAACTAATCGGCATATAAAACCACTGATACTTTGTAGTTGTCGGCTGTATTTTTGGAACAGTCCTTAATTTCATCGTTCGAACATTCTTGCTGTACCAGTCCTTCACACGGTACACGCTTCATAACGTTAGTTGTTGGAACTAAGATTTCTTTAGGGCTTCGGTCTATCTTCTTCCGTTTAACGATTTACTTGTTGTTCTCTATCAAGTTTATTTTCTCTTCCTCCTTGGCTCTTTCTGTAAAGAGTATTGAACGGATATCTTCTCACCTACAATGCCACCCAATATTTTATATACTCGCCAGTTTATTAAAGATAAATGTGAAAGTCTAAATTTTCAGTTTTAACTCTTATCAAATGCCTCAACTGAGGAAGCAATTAGTGAAGTTGAAGATTCTGAGACGGGTTCCTGATTATAAACTCGACTAGACTTAAAATTCGTCGTTATAATATAATATAATTGATACAGAAAATGAAATTAAATAATCTGAACTTTGTTTCGAAACGGTGTTGGAGAGATTTACAATTTTTTTTAACAATTTCAAGCGAAGGTCACTTTCCTTTTAAATACACAAGCTGATTTTAAAAATATTATCGGCATAGGTTCGAGGAAAATCCTACATATACACATTTAAGGCGCGTAATAAATAAAATCTCTCGATCTGTGCCACCCGCCGTCCTTACTGACGCGAGCTATAGACCACTGTGCGATTTTCGTACGACGATTTTAACTTTTTTCCCCCACTAATTGTATAATAATTCAGAACTAATAATTTTAAATAACCGACATCCTTCCTAAAAATCCTTCAAGAAGGCAATACACAGGGGAAAATAAATAAAAACCTCGAATAGGAAATGATCAGATATAATTAGAAGGGTTCGCTCAGCTCTGTGTGTGGTTAAATCGATATCGAACACTCGGACGTATCACTTCGGACATTAATGGTACCTTTGTTTAATATAACCTCCATATATTGATTTTAACATTTTATTTATACTGCCTGTATTTTGGCCATTAATTTAACTTACATCTTCACTTCGCTGTAACAATTCTTCCGAAACCAATTAGAACGACATTTTGTGTTCTAGACGAGTGAGTTTATCACGAAAAAAAAAACAACACGTTAAATAGTCGATAAGACTGTAGAGGCAATAAAGAAGTGAGAGGAAAATTGTCTGACTGTTCCATCACGCTTCCATTCATCCTCCTCCCAAGAGAAGTGCATTTCCATCCATCCAGCGCCGCCTTGCATTATTTAAGAACAATCGCGTCAAACACAAACGCCGTAAATATTTCAGAGGCTTTGCATTAGAAGCTTCTGCTACGGTCACTGGGGAGACGGAATGAATTCAACACCGAAAAATAATAAACACGTTTAGATTCCGAGACGATTGATTAGAGAACCCAAAACCGATAATTGAGTTTGTGGAAGCTGCACTGGTACGCGCGAGGTAAAAATACTTTAAATTAATCCCTCATATATTTGGACAATATGAACTACAATTATCATTACATGTCGTTAATTATGCTTTCGCTAACATTCCTACAGGGTTGAATCCCAATATACTCGCTGAATATACTGGGCCCGCTCAATGTGATGGGGCTACCTTTGGGGATGCCTTTTCCTCTCCGTTTTTGAATTAAGGTTCCCACAAGCCGAGGCACCTCGGCCTGTTCTGAGAGGTGTATGTTCCGGGCTCACAGACATACGGTAAGAGTTGTCCGCTATTCCCATTGGAATAGTCAGCCAGCTGCCTCCTAAACTGGTCGAGGCACGGAGAAGGGAATGCTGCGTCCCCACAGCAAACTCCTCTCCTGCTATCGGAAGGGCGTGGGACAAGTACCCAATGCCCGACCTACCTGGTTTTCCCTGCATTTCTTTAGGCGAATGCCGGGTAGGATCCTTAAAATATAGCCCGGGGGCCCTAGTTAACTCTTGTCTACCTTCCTCAACCCTTCCACACCCCCCCTTTCAAATCCCTTCCTATGCTATAAGAGGGTAGTTGGCACTATGTGGATTACCCTACACATAGCCTGTCTACACCCAAAAAAATGCAGTGTATTTGATTATAGTTTTGTTGTACCGATGCCAATGGACAATAAATAAAATTATATTCTAGGCTATTACTGTAGCAATCACGTTTAAATCCAGTTTGCCAGTAATCCGGAATATTTTGAAAATTTTTTAAAAAAAACAAACAAATAACTTAAAATTTTGATCATGGATCTATTCTGTTTCCCTGTTTGCTGTAAATTTCATACATATCAACGTGTTAAACATATTAATGTATTTTTTTTATTTGCAGGTAAGGAGAGATTTATTACCGTCCGCAAAAAATTGTTTACCGTAAGTTGAAGATGTTATCTAACATGGATGTTGGTGTGACTTATTATTAATTATTTTACGTTTATGTCTTATAATTCTCAATTTTATATTCTGTCCTATTTTTGTCCATCTTTTTTCCCCCCCATCACCTTACGACTACTTAAAGCCGTTTAACATGGTTTCTGAAGCAAAGAGTTTTCTCGCGCCTTGCTGAAGTATTCTTTTTCTTTTCAGTTTACATAATTGTGTATAAATTTTACTTCCATATTGAGATTATTGTGGATATTGGAATGCTCGGTAACTGAAATATTAAATCACACTGTCGTGGTTTTTTTTGCAACCAATACAAACATTTTTTGCGTGTCAGGTTTAAGGATCTTCCACTCATCCCACTGTGGCAGTCCCCTCGACAACCCGCCGTAGGAGGTCTTCGACCGTTCAATTCCTAGAACGGCTTACCTGCGGTAGGAGGAAGTAACTTTTTGAAAACAATATCCCTTGGTCATACTAAGCTACTTTATTAAATATTATTAAAGATGTGTACAATTAAAATTTTGCCCTCCCGACTAGCCAGTTATGAAAATCTCATGGATTATTGTGGCAAGTTAGGCCCGAGAAACGATTTATAAAAAAATGCTCTACGCAACCATGATATGTGCAATATTGGTTACCAGACTGGGGTCTCTGCAACACAGCGACGTCCCTCGCAGCCGGTCATCGATGTCTCTCTCGCTGGTAAATATCTCCACTTCTCAAGCAACCGCTCGCTGTGCTTCTCCACTCAAGAGTCCTCCTCTAGTCAGTCAGCATCAGAAACGGAAAACTTGACCAGGCCTCCACTTCTCCCGACCTGTGGGACCAACCGTTCCTCTATTGGTCCATTCAATTTATTATGGACCAATCACCGGTCTTAGGCAAACCGACGTAGAGAATTTCAACACCGAGACCCTCTGCACCTGCTGTTTGTTGACGGGAAAACCCCGGAGGTACAGTTACTATCCCCAGCCTGACTGGCACCAAACGGTACTTTTTGCCGACGTTCGATAAACATGGTTGGCTCACGCGTTTAAATAAACTGACTAAAATATCAGTAAAATCAATTAAAAGACGCCTATTCTAAATAACGCGCAATACCACCCTAGATTTGTCGATTCCAGTCATCAACTCGTAACTCAAAATTTCCCCTTCTTTCCCACTTTCAAAACACCTGTCCCCTACACCGTTTTTTTTCTATAATTTCATCCTCTCCGCTAGCTTTTATATAGCTTGTGTCCTGCCTCTCAAATATCGATGCGTTGTTTTCGGGAATCCAATCA
The DNA here is from genome assembly GCA_037074705.1 of Zhengitettix transpicula. Taxonomy (NCBI): domain Eukaryota; kingdom Metazoa; phylum Arthropoda; class Insecta; order Orthoptera; family Tetrigidae; genus Zhengitettix; species Zhengitettix transpicula. Next base: position 18,863,513 of record CM073594.1, on the reverse strand, counting down.
TCTGAGATGAACGTAGCCCTCGGCAACGACCTCCAGTAAAAATAAACGGCTGCCGGGTTTGGTATCCCTCAGCATTGTTTCGTTTGCGCGCACTTTCGTTGGACTACTTGCGAAACCACTTTGCCATCAAATGACAGCTGTTCGGTCCTCAAGGTAAAATAATTTCCTTGTCGTATTTATTTCAATACTACAAACTGTTTTGTTTACATAGTTTCTAATTTAGCTTTCGACTTAATATATTTTTCTTGGGGGAAAAAAAAGTTATTTTTCTTCTTAGAAAGCAAATTTTTATATTTATATTTTTTGTGTGTGTGAGTTCTGCGTCGTAAGCATGGCATTGATTTTGGTGTAGTGTGCCCTGGGACTAAATCCTTTAACCTGGAAAGCGCATTAAATTCGGAGGAAGGAGGTGCTGTTACGTAAAGCAGGGAGAGGCTCTGGTCAGGTTAAACCACTGAAGCACTGTAACTGTCTTCAAGCTAGTCTCTAAATGGACCCGTACGGTAACGTAATTTCATTAATAAGCAAATATAATGACTGACGAGAAAGAACGGATTTACAGAGTAACGACGGGGTTGGAGCTTCGGCCACGTGGCTGTTTTACGTCACGAGGGGATTCTCTTTCTCTTCTTATCTTAGTTCTTTGGTTTATGTATAGTGGTTACAGTGAATATACGTGTCCAGAGCTCAGTTTTCTGTTTTGCAGATTTTCGTCGTATTTTTCTTGGTTCTATAAGAACGCTACTGTATACCGTATTCGAGTAGAGGGCGGATGAGGGATTTGTAAGCCAATACCAGAGTTATTATCTTTCTCAGTACAAATTGGAATTTTTAACGAAAAGGATTACGTGTGTTATCCAGATCTTCTTACTGTTCAAATATACTTGCAGCAATTATCCTGCCAAACCGTGACTCCACGTTCTGCACAATTTCTTCTCGTCTTCTATAAAAACTAATGGTTGTATTTATAGTGTTGTTAATCGTATAGTATTTAGCGTATACTACATCTAGATCAGAATGATGAGTACGTTCATCGGATCTATCCTTTAGTTCTCTCTATCTATCTATCTATATATTGTAATGCCAATTAATTTAGCCATTAATTGTTTTTAAATAATTTAAATTGTAGCGGTATTTGAGCGACCAAAAGCGACAATAGCGCTGAGCTCTGTTGCTTTGATGAAAAGCCGAAAGGGAAATGCGCGCTAAAACTCGGGAGGCACTACGATAGTTAGTTGGTGCCGAAACATTGAAAAGTACGGAACAAGTTCGCGGAGAAACATTGCGAGAAGCAGAACAAATAATAAAACCTTGAGCAGAGACTAGACGTCGTTAAAGTGTTACCAGTTAAAGTTGTGAATTAATACAAAGTAAAACATTCACGGAAGTATTGCAGCGTAAATGTTGGAAAGTAAGAGCAGTTTTCGTCAGAATAGAACTTTCCAAAATCTTCGTGGAGAAATTGTTCCAGGAGAACATTGGTAAATTATTGTGGAGCGGAGCAGGCAACGAAATACAGCGAAATATTAGAGTGAAGTGTAGAATCAGTGAAAACCAAGGCCTGATATTAAATAATTAAAGGGTGTAAAAGTGTCCGAACGAGGTTCTGGTACCAGACCGACGGTCCGTAAGTAACATAATTTTTGATAAATTTGTAAACAATAATTAAAAGGGTAGAGTCAGATTTCGTTCAGAGTTCATTTAGTTCAGCTTTTATTCCGCTTATATTTCATATTGTTTTTCGGTTAGTTTTTTTTATATTTTGAATTGTTAATAGTCAAATTATACATTTATCGTGTCCCAATTATCAAACACAGTGATGACCGTGACATTAAGAGATTTTCAACATATTGGATTGTAAATATTGATGTGTATTTCCTAGAACAAAATAAATTGTAAATAATTAAAGTAAAGTTTTGTAAATTTTGATCAAAGACCGGCGGACAAATATAGGGCTAATAATGTGCAGTTTTAAGAGAGAAAAAAGAAAAAAAACTTTAAATATTAATAATTTTATTAACCATTCCTTTAATTTAATTGTAACCCTACTTGTTGATTATTACAATATATATATATATATATATATATAGCAAAACAATAAGTAGTCAGAAAACTCAGATATTCAGAACGAGTGAGTTTTTGGGAGAATCTGTTATGAAAAGCTGGAGTGTGTTAGGAGTCGCCAGTTTCCAGTTTTTGGGCAAACAACTACGACGATACTATGCCGACTGTTTATTTCCCTGATGCAGAATAATTTCGGAGTCTAGCATATATATTCACGAATCATACGATTCGTCAGTTCTTGGCCGCCTGGTTATTTTATCAAGTGAATAACCAAACTTTGATGATTTTAATAATTTATTGATCGAGAGACCAGCGAAACAATTTTGCGTGGTCGAATACAGGCAAGCAGGAAGTGTAGTATGTGGAAATAATAACCACAAGTAAATTCTGTGGAAACATGGCCTGTATATAAAAGTGTTAAGCAGTAATTGAGTGTGTATGAGCCCTTCTTTTTCTCACAGCACGCACGCAAATAAGGTTTTTTATATGTAAACCCGGGCCCTAGTTAACCCTTGGCTACCTTCCTCTACCCTTCCGCATCCCCCCTTTCAAATCCTTTCCTATGCTATTAAAGGGGAGTTGCCCAAAGTGGATCACCCTCATGTAGCCTGTTGCCCTAAATAAATAAATATATTATATTTTATAGTCAGATTTCAATATTTCACGGATTGTTTAAAGCAAGAATTTTCGCACGTTGTAAATTTGAATTGTTTGTCGTAAATATTCTTTATTGGAGGTCCGATAGTCGGCCCTGAGATCAAGCCGTGGTATATTATCAAGTTTTTACCAACTTGTAATATAATTTCAATGATTATAATAATTTGATGTCAATAAATTAACTTTGTTGTATATTTTAAACTCTGATCTTTTTAATTACAATCTAATCTTTTAATTTGTTTATTTTAATTATCATTTAATATTAAATACTACATTTTGGCGTCTTCAACGTGTGTGGCTTGTTTTAATTAAAAAAATTGTATTTAAATGTGTTTATTACAATATATATATATAATGTGTCCTGCCAATTGTGATAATTTAAAATCTTACGTTCTAGCTGGAGTATAATAAGAAAAAGAAATATTTTGTAATATCTTTGTGATAAGAGGGTCGCTGATTAATTGTGACGGGAGATCTTTGGTAGAGATGTAATGGAAGTAAAACGAGGAATAAAATTGATTAATATATTTTGTTGAAGTTTTAGAGTCGAATTCTAACTGGCTAGCAATTAAATCAACGGGCAAAAATATATCACAATATATATAATACATCTCTGACTGTGCTGTTTATTAATATTTTTAAAAAATTATGGATTTATCCATATCCTTGCTGGACTTACGAATCAAAATACTACAGAACGATAAAAGCAACAAATATTGTACACTCACGTTTGAAAATATGTAAGTAAATTGACTGTTTTCGGGCCATTTCTAATTGAATTTCGTTAAAAAGTTCACGCTTGGAGGGTTAATCCTCATACGCGAAAGAATTGATCATTTCCAGGTCACTGTAATGTTCAATGAGAGTAATCTTCACTTATTTTATTTACGTAAAATTGTATTTAGAGGAGCACAAGAGTCTGACTTAGCTGGAACTTTGCCTCAACTACAAAGCTAATTAGAGATTTATTTCACGGAATCATTCAACTCTGTAACGAAGTTCTGTGTTGAGATAATAATGTATGCGGTATTTTAAGAAGGGCTGCAAAGCCTTCAGGGGGAATGAATTAGCCAGCCGTATCTCGGAATTGCGTTGTAATTAGTTGGAGGGAGAGGGAGATACAAGGAGAATGTTAAATGAAGACGGATGATGGTCCTCAGTGAGTGTGACAGTAAGAGAATGGCTTCGTAGGGGTCTCGAAGGAAGACTGATGTGGCTCAGGGGAATCAGGTGTAGAAGCTTACCGACTCGATGATGACACCACGTCGTCGAACGAAATCTCGGATGAGTAGGATGAAGCGAATTTTAGTGGTGAAAGTAAAAACATTTGTAGTGTGGTTGAAGCTTTTTTACCTATTTATTTAAGTGGATGCGTCATAGAGGAGGACTTGATATTAATTGAAATAATAGTTTAATTAATATATTGTAAAATTGGGTCTGATTTAATTTTTGTGTTAATTATTATAACTAATTGGCTCGGGTTAACACATTTTTACCCCAATATTTTTTAAAAATATAATGCGAATATTATAATCACTCTAAATTAAGATGTTAATTGTAAACCAAATTGTTGAAGGTTCTAGATCATTTGGTAGACATGCAGACTTTTTTTTTTATCCGCGAGTTAAGTGCGGGGGCTGTAAATATCTCCAGAAATTGCAGGCTGACCTCTAGCGCAATTAAAAACCTCACACTGCATATAAATAAATTGGCCCTCTTACTTTTACTGTTCTCTGTACGGTAAGCAGGTCAAATCTCCCCGGATGTTCAGGACTTTTCTAGGGACAGCGTATCTCCACAGCTCATCAAGAACTCTGCCGGGGATACATTCACCTCGTACTCGACATTCCCCCGATTGTCGCTTCCGATTATTAACTCGCGCTTCGCATTACAATAATTAAACGCAGAATCCAACAGTTACACTGATGCAAAAAATAAAGAGTTTTCCAATAACAAACAGAACAAATCGGTGGTTACATGCTCAATTTAAATATCCGGAAGGAGTTGACAACTCCATAATAGTCCGTAATTACAATACAAGCGCTTGGAAACAACGTCCTTCATTCCAAAAACACACAAATTGAATTCACTTCATTATCAATATCTAAATTTATTTACAAAATTCTCACCTGTGAAAAGGCTCATTATAAATTAATTAATTAATTAGCCTCAGAACAACAATAATTGCTATAATGAATAAGAAAGGTAGCCAATACAGACAAAAAAAGGGAATATAAATACCACACAATGTGTCTGGGATCCTTGTGCCTCTCGTCAGGTGCTAAAAAAGAGCCTAGAGAAACACTACTGCACTGGTCAGTTGACAACACACGAAAGTAAGCAGTTGTGTTTCTCTAGGCTCCTCTTAGCACCTGACGAAAGGAACAAGGATCCCAGAAACGTTGGGTGGTATTTATATTACCCTTTTTTTTTGTAGCCAATACAGACAAAAAAAGGGAATATAAATACCACACAATGTGTCTGGGATCCTTGTGCCTCTCGTCAGGTGCTAAAAAAGAGCCTAGAGAAACACTACTGCCACTGTTCAGTTGACAACACACGAAAAGTAAGCAGTTGTGTTTCTCTAGGCTCCTCTTAGCACCTGACGAAAGGAACAAGGATCCCAGAAACGTTGTGTGGTATTTATATTACCCTTTTTTTGTCTGTATTGGCTGTCTTTCTTATTTATTCTTTTCAATCAAACGTAATTTTTTTTTCATTTTAACAATTGCATTACCATTTTGATTCTTAATCACAGGTTTTTTCATTGGGCGCAGAAAATCTTATACAATTGAAAATCTTGAAACGAAACTACTAGAATGAAAGCTTTGACCTTCGCTGTGTCAGATATTGTCCAACTGTAGGCTGAACTGGTGTCGCCATGGATATTAGTGATAATTTGTGCTTGGAAAGGAAACAGTCGCCATTTTGCGCTGGTGCTGCTACGAATTTAGATGAGAAAGAAATTCTTACTTTATCGTGTTTGTGTCACCCGCCCATCTCCCCCCCCCCCCCGTCCCCCGATGGTCATTAACCAGCGCTGCCGATATTAGCAGTGGACTATTAAAGGAACGTACCTAGAGGCTGCACATTGCTGGGGAAGACACTAATTTCCATAATTTATGCACGCTCTCGTGAACCAGCGAGAGAAGTAGAAATTTCGTCTCGTGCCGGAGACGCACGGTAAATTTACGAGCCGAGGATAAAGATCTGCTGCGACGTAACCCAAATTAGCGTTACAAGCCTCTGCTATTAAACTGCAGGCAAGGATTTGTTTTATGGAAGGGCGAGGACGGGGGAAAAGGATAAACAGTTCCAGCCAGACTGCTGCTTGCGTTTCATGCCAATGTTATCTCTTGTCTTGATATTTGATTCGTATCCTAGGCAAATTGGATCGCGTGTTATCTGTCTCTGTATCAGACGATAATTAGAATTTATTGCAATGTGTGTAAAACTTGATATTTTTGCATCAACTACTATCTGGTAATTACTTTTAAACCCTGCAGTCATTTGTTGTTATTCATTTCCCATAACCTTTTTTTTAGGGCAACAGGCTACATGAGGGTAATCCACGTTGGGCAACTCCCCTTTAATAGTATAGGAAGGGATTTGACAGGGGGGGTGTGGAAGGGTAGAGGAAGGTAGCCAAGGGTTAACTATATTTTAAGGATCCTACCAAGCATTCGCCTAAAGAAATGCAGGGGAAAACCCTAGAAAAAAATTCATCAGGTAAGTCGGTCATTGGGTACTTGTCCCACGCCCTTCCGATAGCGGGAGAGGAGTTTGCTGTGGGGACGCAGCATTCCCTTCTCCGTGCCTCAACCAGTTTAAGAGGCATCTGGCCGACTATTTCAATGGGAATAGCGGACAACTCAACGAAGGAAGCCAGCGAGAGAATTCTCTCACAGGTGAACCTTCCCAGAGAGATGTGAAGGCATCTCTCTGGTTTTTTGAACTAAGGTTCCCACATGCCGAGGCACCTCGGCCATTTTTGAGAGGTGTATGTTCCGGGGTCACAGACCTTGGGCATACAGTAAGAGTTGTCCGCTATTCCTATTGGAATAGTCGGCCAGCAGTCTCATAAATTGGTCAAGGCGCGGAGAGGGGAAAGCTGCGACCCCACAGCAAAACCCCTCTCCCGCCATCGGAAGGGCGTGGGACAAGTACCCAATGCACGACATACCTGAAGCAGAATTTTCTAGGAGTTTCCCTGCATCACTTTGAGGCGAATTGCCGGGTAGGATCCTTAAACCATAGCCCGAGGGCCCTAGTTAACCTTTGGCTACCTTTCCGCATCCCCCCTTTCCTATGCTATAAAAGGGGAGTTGCCACCATAGACATAGCCTGTCTACACCCAAAAAAAATTATAATAAAATTACTAGTGGGGTTACCTTTGAAAAAGTCTTACACTATCAAGGTTGATTTTTCATTTAAATTTACATGATGGATGCAGAGTTCGTTCTAGTTGGGAACGTGATTTTTATGATTAAATTTTTTTTAAAAACATTCCTACTAATGTGGACGGTGCCACTCTTATCACAAGTGTGTCACATTGAATTTGATATATAACGTTAGATTCATCGTCTTTTTATTTAAAATATTTTTGATGTCATTTACGAAATTTTATTTCATCCACGCCATTATTATTTGTTTTAAAAAAAAATATTAGCTATTTTAGTAGTCAACTTCGTAAACAATAAGTCCTGTATATTTAAATGGAGTATGATGACGACGTGGATACAATCACCTGATAGTTATTCTGACGGTAACTGGCAACGGTATTAAAAATTCTGAAAAAATTATAAATTTGCAGGATAAGGAATTTTAAAAAGCTGTTTAACCTTAGTGTCATTTTTTTTATGTATTTCCAACTTCTGGAAATATAGAAGAACTGCAGAAATACAGATTTAAAATTATTATTTTAATTAGACTATTTTTTTCCCCCGTTAATCCTCGAAGGGGAAATTGGATACGTCATTGGAATAGCCGAAAGCTCTTATTTAAGTTAACAAAACTGTTTGGGAGGCCGAGGGATTTTTTTTATATATATAATTATCAATCATTGAAATTTAAGGTGTTTCATCGCTTCATTTCCAGAAATCCCTGTCGATTTGTAGTTTAAAAGCTTGCGTCATACGTGATTAAACTGTCGTGTGAGAGTCGCTGCAAGATCCGTGCACTTTTCAACTCTGGTGGTTTGTAAAGCGGACAAAGGCGAACACGTGTCTGTCTCGTGGTGCTACTCACCAAAATCGTTAAATATATATTTGTGATAAGTGCGTGTGTGTCTTCGCTAGGAGTGTGGATACACTGCGGATGGCGTATTGTTTCACGAACAACCCTGGACCTGATGCTAAATCGTAGATGGTTTGTTTTTCGTGGAGCAGGTGTTTAGCTTGGGTGGGCCGAGACGTGTGACAGAGGAGCTGTTCCCCCCTTTGCTACATCGACCCGGTCCCGGACAACTTTTATGAACTGCTCCGCTATCGATTGCTGGCCCTTTCCCATCCCTCGGGACACACTGCCCTAATATCGGGACCCAAAACGGCAAACAACAACAACACAGTCGACATGTGTGCTCGGTACCATACACGTGGTCCCAGAAATGCTGTCGTCCTGCTTGGCTTCACGACAGCGAATCGCCTCCCTCCAGGTCATACGTGTGTTACCACCTCACTTATCTATCGTTTTTTTTTAACTTCCCAATTTTTTCTTTTGAGGTGTGGACAGGCCATGTATAGGGTAATCCACATGGTGGCAACTCCCCTCTTATAGCATAGGAAAAGGAGTGAAAGGGGGTATGTGGAAAGGTAGAGGAAGGAAGCCAAGGGTTAACTAGGGGCCCCCGGGCAATGGTTTAAGGATCCTACCCATCAATTCGCCTCAAAGTGATGCAGGGGAAACCCTAGAAAACCCTGAATCAGGTAGGTCGGGCATTTGGTACTTGTCCCACGCCCTTGCGATGGCGGGAGAGAGGTTTGTTGTGGGGTCGCAGCTTTCCCCTTGCCGTGCCTTGGTCGGTTTAGGAGGCAGCTGGCCGACTATTCCAATAGGAGTAGCGAAAACTCTTACCGTATGCCCAAGGTCTGCGACCCCGGAACATACACCTTTTAAAACAGACCGAGGTGCCTCGGTATGTGGGAACCTTCGTTTAAAAACCAGAGAGATGTGAAGGCATCTTTTTTTTAAGGCAACAGGCTACATGAGGGTAGTCCACTTTGGGCAACTCCCCTTTAATAGCATAGGATGGGATTTGAAAGGGGGGATGCGGAAGGGTAGAGGAAGGTAGCCAAGGGTTAACTAGGGCCCCCGGGCTATATTTTAAGGATCCTACCTGGCATTCGCCTAAAGAAATGCAGGGAAACCCCTAGAAAAACCTGCATCAGGTAGGTCGGGCATTTGGTACTTGGCCCACGCCCTTCTTATGGCGGGAGATGGGTTTGCTGTGGGATCGCAGCTTTCCCCTCGTCGTGCCTTGGCCGGTTTAGGAGGCTGCTGGCCGACTATTCCAATGGGAATAGCGAGCAACTCTTACCGTATGCCCAAGGTCTGCGACCCCGGAACATACACCTCTGAAAACAGGTCGAGGTGCCTCGGCTTGTGGGAACCTTAGTTTAAAATCCAGAGAGATGTCAAGGCATCTTTTTTTTTTTTTATGGCAATAGGCTACATGAGGGTAATCCACTTAGGGCAACTCCCCTTTAATAGCATAGGAAGGGATTTGAAAGAGGGGATGCGGAAGGGTAGAGGAAGGTAGCCAAGGGTTAACTCGGGCCCCCGGGCTATGGTTTAAGGATCCTACCCGGCATTCGCCTAAAGAAATGCACGGAAAACCCTAGAAAAACCTTGCATCAGGTAGGTCGGGCATTTGGTACTTGTCCCACGCCCTTCCGGTAGCGGGAGAGGAGTTTGCTGTGGGGTCGCAGCATTCCCTTCTCCGTGTCTCGACCAGTTTAGGAGGCAGCTGGCCGACTACTCCAATAGGAATAGCGGACAACTCTTACCGTATGCCCAACGTCTGCGACCCCGGAACATACACCTCTCAAAACTGGACGAGTTGCGTCGGCATGTGGGAACCTTAGTTAAAAACGGAGAGGAAGAGGCATCCCCAAAGGTAGCCTTCTTCAGAGCTCTCTGGGAAGGTTCACCTGCGAGAGAATCCCCTCGCAGTCTTTATTTACCATCTCCCTCATGACGGATTAAAACTGCGCTTCAGCTGCTTGCGCTCAGTAACGCTCGACTCTCTGTTTTTTTAAAACCAACTCTTCACCGTGAGGACCCACATGTTGGTCGCCAGCCAATGTTGGCCGCACATAGTGGCTTAGTACATGGACCACTGCGCACTTTGCTTGCGCATGTTGGCTCCCCTTTGATGTGTGGAAAAATCCGCTCCCCCAAAGCCAACCATCGCCACAACTACATTTCCAACCTCCAACAATATCGGCCAATACAAGCCAACCTCCCCTCTACAGCACGGCTATGGCCTGCATTGACCCAGCTTGGGCCACAGTGTGTGTAGTGTAGAGGGGCATCAGTTCAAAGCTGAATAAATCTGCCCTCCACAAGAGTTGAGCACTTTACACAACGATCCCACCATAATGCGTATTAACTACGTATTTAGCCATAATCTGACCATTTATACAAAATTAAACAGAGAGATCGACAAACTGACGTTTCCATTTCTCAAATGGAGAGTAATGATTTGAATGAAAGTCTAACCCAAATCATTCGATGTTATTTAGAAATAGAATAAGCAAAATTCTGTATTATAGGTGAAGATGTACTGTGTAAATTTAGGAATATTCCGAAGTATTTAAATTTAGAAGAAAAAGTTCTGGGGTTTCCACCTGGGTAACAATACGATTGAAACGCGACGTTTCGACGGACAAATGCACTGCCGTCATCTTCTATATATACTCTCGAACTCGGTGATCCCGGCACTTTGCCTAGAAGATGACGGCAGTGCATTTGTCCGTCGAAACGTCGCGTTTCAATCGCATTGTTACGCAGGTGGAAACCCCGAGAACTTTTTCTTCAACAAATACACCGGGAAAAGCCTTCGCTCTTTGATATTAAATTTAGCTTTAAGGTTTTTACAAAAAACAATTTTAAAAACATTCTAAGTATTGTAATAATTAAAATAAACTACAAATTTACTTTTAACTTTATATGGAATCAATAGTTGGGACGTAGACGAAATTTGTTGCGGAAGAAATAATACTAAAGATTGAATTTAAACAATTTTAATTTTATCAAGAATTAAGGATCTCATTTTATCGTTAATTAAATAATTAAAGAACGATCTGACTTTTATCTTTTAAACACGGTTTACAAATGATTTTAAAGTTTTTCTCTACTTACGGCCGCCCAGGTCTCATTTTTAGTTTTTCGTGCACAATTTTGGGGACATCACTGATTCTAAGTTCTCACAGACTCTAAATGTTCACAGGCTCTAATTGGCGTTGTTTGTTAGTTGGTAACACAAATTGGTTGGTTCTCGATGCTTTACTGCAACCTGGATTTGTAGATCTCGTGACTTTAGTTGACAATGGACTTCATTGGTTTGTCTATGGCCAGCATGATGAATCTACGCTCGACCACCGAATACAACATTAGTTGCTCTGTCTCCTACCTGACTGAATATTGCTTTACTTTTTAATATTTGAAAGCATGTTTGTGACTGGACCACATTCTTTCGCTCTGACTGCCGACTGTAAAACTTTCAATGAGTTCTTTTCGTCCGTTCTATTTGCTGTCTGCTGCCCGACTGTACTGTTCAAATTTTCATGACTTGGAATTTTGGTCTTTTCTCCTCGCTGCTTACTGCCCGACTGTCCTCTTCGTCTCCTAAGTTTTGAGCGCGTAAACTCTTCTCAACTGATCAACAATGTTTTATTTGCCTCGCCGGATTGTTGCGGCGTCCGCTCTATATCCACTAATAATGAGTCCTCTACAATCCAACTTTCCAATTAGAACAATGTCTTAATTACCAATTACTACAGTATATATAAAATAAAATATACACTTGTGTATTCGTTCGGACCAGTTCTTAAAATAAATTTTCACATATCGCGATGGTATCTCAGTACCATGGTTCAGGAAGAATTCAACAGTTTATTGTGGTGAAAATAATTTACGTCTGATAGAAAATAGTGATAGAAAATAGTGAAGAAAAAAAGGGTAATATAAATGCCACACAACAACGTTTCTGGGATCCTTGTTCCTTTCGTCAGGTGTTAAGAAGAGCCTAGAGCGACACAACTGCACTGGTCAGTTGACAACACTCTTAGTGTTAATATTAATATTCACGAACAGAGTGTTGTCATCTGACCAGTGCAGTTGTGTCGCTCTAGGCTCTTCTTAGCACCTGACGAAAGGAACAAGGATCCCAGAAACGTTGTTGTGTGGTATTTATATTACCCTCTTTTTTTTGTCTGTATTGTCTGCCTTTCTTTTTCAGTTTCTTGAGGTGATGAAAATCTCTGATATACGCGAACAAAAATAAGTAGTTAGGCGATAAATCAGGAGAATGCAGGTAGTGAGACATTAATTCGTTGTTTTTTTTCTCAGACGTACTGTTTAGTGAGTGAAAATGGGGTTAAAAGACATGACTGTTTTGTCATGTTCTAATCTATGGATCCAGATAGTTTAATTATTATTCGTGATAATAATGAAATTATAATATACTAGCTGGGTGCCCGGCGTTGCCCGAGATGTCATTTATCTATAACCCCCGATATGACTCCAATTTCGGCTGCTTTGGCGCAATTTTTATGTAACGCTACTCGAACCCTAATCATTATAATAAACTCTGAAAAATATTTCTTCAACGCAAATATCTGCCGTGTTTGCATGTTCAAACTTTGCACCCCGCTACCCCTGCATCTGAGGGGTAAATGCCAATTTGAATGTCGTAACTAAACACAGTGACTTCCATAACCTTTGATTTGACTCCAATCTCGGTTGTATTCGCGTTATTTTACTGTAAAGCATCTCCACCCCAAACCCGAAGGGTGTCCTTTTCACAGGGCGTAGGGGATGAAAATTGTATTCAGATAACATTGGTAGAAACACTATCAATATCTTTGACCCCTAAAAATATTTATCCGACTCAAATATCGGCTGTTTTAGTATGTTTAAATATTTCCATCCCCGCTTCTGGGGGTGGAAGACGCGTCTCACCCCGACAGTGTTTGTTTCCTGGTCGCAAAGAACACGTGTACGAAATTTGGTGAAAATTTCTCGACTGGTGTAGATTTGTATTTTATTTAGAAAACGTTTGTATGGGAAATAGAAAAGGGCTGTTTTTATGGTTTTCCCGGAAATTATTCGATTTTTTCTCGCCTTTTAAACCTTCCCTAGACCTCCACGAACATTTCAAGACTAAGATAAGATAAATCCGTTCTGCCGTTCTCGAGTTTTAGTGAGACTAACGAACAGCAATTCATTTATATATATATATATATAGATTGAAGAAGACCTGACACTTTATAAAATTTACAGTAATGAAAAATGACCCTGTACATTCAGGAAAAAAAATTATTAAATTACAGTTTCCAGGTAGTCTTGTCTCAAAGCATCGATTCAGTCTAAGAAGGTTGATGCTGTCAACATGGCGTAATAGCGCAAGCACTTTATTCAGAGAAGCCTCCCGTCATTGCTATAAATCGGCTCTTACGTTTCAACTCACGCGCGTGTTCCTGATGCAGTTGTAACGTGTCCTCAACTAACCACATGTCATAACGATTTGTTTCAAAAAGTGGAATTTTATTGATACACACTAGCTGAGTGCCCGGCGTTGCCCGAGATGTCATTTATCCATAACCCCCCCCCCCCCTCCCGATTTTTTCCGTTATTTTTATGTAACGCAGCAACTCGACCCCCTCTACCCCTAAATGTGTTATCGGCCAGGTTTGCATTGTTTGAAAATTCACTAAATTAAATTAATAATGTGGTACTTAATTCAGTAATTTTCAAAATTAAATAATTAATTTTTATTTAAATTAAAAACTATTTGTTTAATTTTATTTATTTTTCTGCAAATCAATTTTTTTTAAGCGGGATGATGTTGGCGTTTCCATATTCATCTTCGTTGTATTCCGTAATTATTTTTTTAAAAAAATCAATAATTACTATACTTACAATAATTACAAATGTAAAACTATAGTGAATCATTTTTTCATTCGATCCATAGGTTTTCATATAAAGTCCCATAAACACAATTAAATGGCTTTCTATAATGTGAAGAGAAAACAGTAGGTGTCTAACGCAGTTCCCAATATTCACGTGCATTCCTTGTTCTCATTTTAAAGATATGCATCTTAAATAAAAACACTGATAAATTTAACTTCCCAAATAAGGCACAGACTCTCACAACGGAAATAATCTTAATAAGGAAGACAGCTTTCCCGGTGTAAATTATTAACTAATTGTTCACGGTTACGCACCTGGTCCACTTTTCTGCGGGTCATTCTCCAACGGCTGTCTGCAGCCTGTGTGGCGCTGCGTCATGTGAGCGAGGTATACCATATATGGTCTTGTCGGACCTGCTGCGACCTGATTGGCCGTTGAGGATCGCCTGACATTTACTACGCGACATGGAAAAGCATGTGTCCTTGACGCTGTGGTCAGGCGATCCTCAACGGCCAATCAGGACGCAGCAGGTCCGACGAGACCATATATGGTACACCTCGCTCACATGACGCAGCGCCACACAGGATGGAGACAGCGGTAGATGAACAACGACCAGCAGAGACGTCAGCATCGAAAAATCTAAATCTGGTGCGTAACCGTGAGCAATTTATTAAACATATAAATTGTTACATTAGCAGACGATATCAGCAGTCACAATGTACCACATATGTCACACATAATGTATCAATATTTAAATTAGAGATTAATTACACTGTGACCAAGAAGATGTATTTAAAATCAGACTGAGCAAACGTTGAAAAACATCAAAACAAACCTTTGTTCCACTCACACAGCCTGAAGATGTTACAAATATATACAGAAACGTTTTCGTGTTGTTAATTAAAGATTTTATGATTCATAATTATTTTAAATTATAAAAATAGTCTGTTAATGGCCGTTAAGGATGTTCATTATTAAAAACAGACGTGGAAATAAAATATATGACTAATATTTCAGTGTGAAGAGCTGACAATTTTCAGAAAAACCAAATAAATTATTCCATTTAAAATAAATAAAGAATATTTATACAGATCAAAACATCATAGTTACACAGATTTTTAAAAATATATATATATATGTCTGTTTCGACAGCTTAATTTTTTTAAATATAAATATGTTAATCGTAAATGGGTTATTGTTTCCTAAACCCTGTAACTTCTATTACAATTTTGCTTCTAAGCTAAACTGGTTTCCCTCTTGATTAATTTATATATTAATTTGGTTTTAAAATGAAAAAGAATTACGTCTGATTGACGTAATGATGAATAAGAAAGGTAGTCAATTCAGACATTAGAGGGTAATATAAATACCACACAAGAACGTTTCTGGGATCCTTGTTCATTTCGTCAGGTGCCTACAGCGACACAACTGCACGCGTCAGTTGACAAAACTCAAAAGCGACGAAAACGCAACGGCAAAGGGACAGCAGACAGTTCAGCTTAACAATAAGGAGTTTCATAGCATCTCTTTGTACATTAATTGCTGTGTAATCTTTGATTTAATGTGAATCATCTCTGACATGAGCCTGTAATTTATGTTTTATTTAAGAACTGCTTCTTTCTCGTCTTCCATACAAGAAAATTAGTAAATAATTACCTTTTATTTTATTTTCAGTTTGGTATTTTATTTCTGTCGTCACTAGTTCATATCAATATTGCAGTTCTTTTAATTGTATATTATTAAATAATATATTAATATAATTAATTTTATATTACCCTTTTTTGTCTGTATTGACTATCTTTCTTATTCATTAATTTGGTTTCATTAAGTCTCTGCTTTTATGAAAATCTGTATCATCTTCAGCATTTCAACTTATCTGTTTAATTAAGTTTTTATCCTGATGAGATTTTGATCTTTTCCTCTTGCGGGCCACATAATTTTGAATTTTCTACTATTCATCATTTTAAAATATTTATATACCTATTTCTGCATTGGAAAATAATGGAATTTGAAACGGAGAGAACCCCGGATTTGTCTGTAATCTCGGTTTTATTCGCGATATTTTTGTTTGCAACGCCCGTCCACCCTCAACCCTAAGAGTGCTCATTTCCCGTGCTGTAAAGGGGGTTGGAATTATACCTAGATACCATCGGTTGAAACTCTACGTATCTCTTTGATCCCTAAAAATATTTATCTGCGTAAATATTAGCATGTTTCCACACACACTCTCCTATAAGTGTGCTTCCCGAAAGGGGTTGAAATTTTTCAAACAACATCGGTAGATATATTATCAATTATATTGACCTCGACAATTAATTATCTAACGCAAATATCGACCGTTTAACATGTTAGAAAAATTCCACCCTCGCCCCCCCCCCCGGGGGGTTAAATCGCCAATTGAATCCCGTTATTAAACACGGCGACATCCATAACCTTGGATTTGACTACAATCTCGGTTATCTTCGCATTATTTTATTGTATCGCTACTCCACCCCTGTTTCCAATTTCAGTGAGTCCCTGGGGGGAAAAGTGCTTGTAATCTATCTATATATATAAAAATGAATTGCTGTTCGTTAGTCTCACTAAAACTCGAGAACGGCTGAACGGATTTATCTTATCTTAGTCTTGAAATGTTCGTGGAGGTCTAGGGAAGGTTTAAAAGGCGAGAAAAAATCGAATAATTTCCGGGAAACCCCTAAAAACAGCCCTTTTCTATTTCCCATACAAACGTTTTCTAAATAAAATACTAATCTACACCAGTCGAGCAATTTTCACCAAATTTCGTACACGTGTTCTTTGCGACCAGGAAACAAACACTGTCGGGGTGAGACGCGTCTTCCACCCCCAGAAGCGGGGATGGAAATATTTAAACATACTAAAACAGCCGATATTTGAGTCGGATAAATATTTTTAGGGGTCAAAGATATTGATAGTGTTTCTACCAATGTTATCTGAACACAATTTTCATCCCCTACGCCCTGTGAAAAGGACACCCTTCGGGTTTGGGGTGGAGATGCTTTACAGTAAAATAACGCGAATACAACTGAGATTGGAGTCAAATCAAAGGTTATGGAAGTCACTGTGTTTAGTTACGACATTCAAATTGGCATTTACCCCTCAGATGCAGGGGTAGCGGGGTGCAAATTTTGGAACATGCAAACACGGCAGATATTTGCGTTGAAGAAATATTTTTCAGAGTTAATTATAATGATTAGGGTTCGAGTAGCGTTACATAAAAATTGCGCAAAAGGAGCCTTAATTGGAGTCATATCGGGGGTTATAGATAAATGACATCTCGGGCAACGCCGGGCACCCAGCTAGTTACATATATTTCTTAATTTGGTATTTCTTGACTCGTGCTCCCTTTTACGTCGTCCAGGTGAATACATTATAGTACCAAAATTATCACCATTTTTAATACACTGAAGGTATGCACCAAAGATAATAATATATAACGGAAGAAAGCCCGTGAAAATGTTTTTTCAATATAATCGGCTTTCTGATTAATTTTTCATATTTACAAAAATTTCGTCTGTGGCAAATCGTTGCAGGAAGTCCAAATTATGCATTATACGCATGGAAAACAACTGAAGACGTCCGAAATAAAAGGCTGAAACGTTGTTATTTTAATTTTTTTTTTATTGTAAACAAAAACTCTTTTTAATGTAACTCTTGATTCATTCAATCATTGAACATATTTATTATGACCGTCCTTGACCATATTTTAGTACTGTGTATGCAAGTAGTGACAACTCTAGTAATCACCTTGAAGGCCACGGGGGATGCTATTAAATTAAAACTAAACAAGACAAAAATCGATTTGTTGGGGGAAAGAAGTTCATTGTTCAATGACCCAACTCACTAAATGGAAGAATGTGACGTTTCCAGGATGAATTATTCATCTCGTACGTAACAATTTTCCGCTGGACAAGTGATTTTTCTTGAAATGGGGTAATTTCAGCTATTAGAGGATAACTACAGTAAACAATTGGCGCAGTTGCTCGGTAAAAATGATTTACAGGTCGTTGAGTTGAAAAATAATAATTATTTTAAAGAACTTTAATTGGTAATTTTCATTCTACGACTTTTTCGATTACTGTCGTCGTCGTCGTTGTTTTTTGTGTGTGACAACGTGGACAAGGTGTTAATTTCATTGGTCTGGCCAATGTGCTTAATGAAACTCTCCCAACAGTTGTAAATGTTGTGTGTGATTAATTGTACGAGGTTGCCGATGGTATGTGTTGGCATGTGGGTGCTCCCGTGAACCGTGTGAACGTTTCATCTGCACGTCATCGATCCGGGAAATCCTCGTGTGAAACGTTACGTAAAATCTCTCTCGCGCCCCACCGGGAACAATCCGAGAGCTTCATAATTTCGCTAACGACGGTGAGTTTAATACTTTAGACTTACGTTCATTTAATAAATGTGTTGTGCCTGCAGAGCACCAAAGCGTTCTCTCTGATTGGCCTTACTTCAGAAGTCGATTTGTTGGTACTTTTTCCGTTCCATTTATGTTCTTCCTTACGTGTTGAACATTTTACAGCATATGTTAATTTTAATTAACTGTGAACATAGCACTGTGGACAAAAAGTAAGGTGAATTTATTTATAAAATATAAATTCTTTGTTTATTCTTCCAAATCAATTTCATCCCCTTCAAAGTGATCCCCGTCCTACAAAACACACTTTTTCCAACGCTTTTTCCAGTCCTCGAAACAGTCGGAATAGTCTTTTTTCCGGTATAGCCTTCAAGACCTTCTTCGATTCGGTTTTTATCTCCTCAGTCGTGTCAAAATGGCGTCCCCGCATTGGCCTTTTGAGATTGCTGAATAGCCAGAAGTCGCACGGAGGCGAATACGGTGGTTGTGGAACGATAGGAGTCGAGTTTTGAGCATAAAAGCCGCGAAGAACCAATGCAGTATGACAAGGTGCATTATCGTGATGAAGGAACCAAGAGTTGCAGACGAATAGCTTCACGCAAACGACGCATAACGCTCAAATAATATTCTTTGTGGACAGTTTGGCCCGGCGGAAGGAATTCACAGTGCACCACACCACGATGATCAAAGAAAACTGTCAACATCACCTTGATATTCGCTGGATTGGTCGGTGGTTTCAGGGTCGTATGCGTAAATCCAAGTCTCGTCTCCAGTAATGATGCATTCCAAGTGGTCCTGATGGTCAGACAGCAAAGTTTCACACACATCAACGCCACGCTTTCTTTCCACCAATCGAGACTTGACGCGTTTGAGAGACAAAACATTCTTCAAAATGGTTTGGGCTGAGCCAAATGATATTCCAACACCATCAGCGAGATCTCTAATTGTCCATCGACGATTTTCAAGCACCAAATCTTTGATTGTTTTGGACGTGACCCTCGTCGGTAGACGTTGATGGTCGTCCAGAGCGCGGTTCGTCTTTGAACTCGTTGTACCACTTATAAACTTTTTTTTGTGCCATAGTTTGATCACCAAAGGCCTTCAACGTGTCCGCACAAGAATATTTGTCCCTCAAACAAAATTTGATGCAAGTTCTTTGCTCAACAAAATCACCCATTGCAAAAATCGAAAAATTCACCTTTGGTTGTTTACAAAAACACACGTGTAAGTCGGAGATAATTAAACCTTTTAACAAACAGACGCTTGGCAAATATTATAGACAGTCCTACCAACCTAGGAAACTTTTTTTACCTGCCTTCCTAATACCCGGGAGTTTTCACCTTAGTTTTTTTGTTCTCAGTGGTATAACCATGGTGAAGCTGTTGGCTTTGCATTTACTGACAGTTTCGTGTGTCTTATTTTGTGTCCCACGATTATCTTAAATCCGTTTAAAAATTTAACTATTTCTGCCTGTGTTCGAAACTATATTTAAGATTTGACGTAAGTTTTGGCGCCTTCACAGTCTCGACACTTCGTTCCTTAGTTTCAATTTTTTAGTGTGTTTTGTTGACGCTTAACTCCCCTGCCCTATGAATTAAGAATATTTTCCGTAGCAAGTGAGCGTTCGTGCATTTACAAAATTAATCAGGAGAGGGGAGGTTTGTTTTCTTGTTCTATTGAACACGAATTAAGTCCTCATTTTTAATCTCGAAAACAGGGAAAACGGACTGGTGGCATGCTCTTCCGTCTTGTAAAATCTTTTCTACCCCCTTTTTTTCTTTTTTTTGAGGTGTAGCCAGGCTATGTATAGGGCAATCCACATATTGACAACTCCCCTCTTATAGCATAGGAAAGGGATTTCAAAGGGGGCATGTGGAAGGGTAGAGGAAGGTAGCCAAGGGTTAACTAGGGCCCCCGGGCTATGGTTTAAGGATCCTACCCGGCATTCGCCTAAAGAAATGAAGGACAAATCCTAGAAAAACCTGCATCAGGTAGGTCGGGCATTTAAATTGAGCCACCGTTTAAATTCTTATTTCCCACAATTGGCTGAAGTGGTTTAGGCTTTGTTATTATTTTGTGACTTCGTAGAGGCCACGATTGTCTGTTAATAACTTCTGTTGTTCGATACCGAAGCAATCGATCCCTTCCCCGCCTCTCGTCACCCAAAAATAGCCAGCTTCCTCTACTACACACACACACACCTCCATATTAATTACGCTCCTTAAACGGCTGCGTCACTGGCGTGGACAGCTAATATCCTGTTCGTTGTCCTTATTTAATTAAATTTCCATTCCTGACCTGCAGTTATTCGTGTTGTCATTCTGTTTCTACTCGACGCTTACAAATCTAAAAGATGCGCTGTTACCGTAGCACAGTTATGACGCCACTCCTTCAACAGATTGTCTCGTTAGTCCAGTTGCAAATCCACAGATTTTTTTTTCACCATTTTCACTGAATGTGTGATTCTTATTTATTTATTTTTTATTCTTTCACGCGTTTCATCTGATTAATGTACTATATTTTTTTCATCGTTATTATTTAAAATTGTGTCCGAGCTTTTCCCACTATTTTTATCAAATTCACAACTTGGTTGCCGATTTCGGCATGTTACCTTAGTTCTTCTACCATTCCAAAGTGATGATTTGGCATTTTATATTTAATTTTTAGATTTCTTTAGATTTTGAGGCCAGAATTTAATCACTTTTATTGCAGGGTGATTCAGAACAGGAAGTAAATGCAAGTCGAAACAACAATGAAGAAGAACGTTTAAAGCATTTCGAAAGCTTCTTTTGTTCGGTTCTGCACACAAAAAAAATGTTCATATATATATATATATATATATATATCCATCTTTCAAATTGGCCTGTGATATTAAATATAGGTCAATAGCTGTGAAGCTCGCATCAAAATACAAAATACAGTCTTCAGTGTAATTTCCATTGGAACAGTCGGCCAGCTGCCTCCTAAACTGGTCGAGGCACGGAGAAGGGAATGCTGCGTCCCCACAGCAAACTCCTCTCACGCTATCGGAAGGGCGTGGGACAAGTACCCAATGCCCGACCTACCTGATGCAGGTTTTTCTAGGGTTTTCCCTGCATCACTTTCAGGCGAATGCCGGGTAGGATCCTTAAACTATAGCCCGGGGGCCCTAGTTAACCCTTGGCTACCTTCTTCTACCCTTCCGCATCCCCCCTTTCAAATCCCTTCCTATGCTACTAAGAGGGGAGTTGCCAATATGTGGATTATCCTATACATAGCCTGGCTACACCTCAAAAAAAGAAAAAAGGGGGTAAAAAAAATTTAAAAATATTTCTCAAAGCGATATAAAACAAATATTAAAACATTTAAACACAATAAAATAATTCAGATACGTAATGAAGATGGTAACGAGAAATAGATAGGTGATAAAATAAATGCTACAGAAAGTTTCCGCAAATCTTGTCGCAATCATCAGGTGTTGAAATACTCGTCGCCCTACGTTGTGCTGCAGGATCGTTAAGAAAGCTCTGAACCACCTAAACAAGATTTGCAGAAACGTCTTGTATTTTATTTTTTTGAAACATCTAATTTTGCCTGTTTATTGGCTTCCTCATTATCTATTTAGTAGTTTTATTGTTATATTTTCATTAAAATAATTCACATTGTTTATATGGTGCTAAATTCCCCCTCTTTCATGTCTTTCCGCTGTCTTACTATAATTTACTTTGTTCAAATATTTAATCACTAACATTCTTAACATTAAAATTATATTTTTATAACATATAATAAATATGGACTATATATATATATATACATATATCTTAAATCTACGACGAAATCGTTGGCTGTAGCACAACAAATGCGGTTCAGCGGCAATTCTTTTTCGTCAGCCTGGTGGAATCGCGATGAGGCCTGAATGTAATTGGATTATTTATCTCTGGTTTGGAGAGTTGTATGCTTCCACCCCCCCAACAAGGGAAGACAATACAACACACCCGAAGCCAACTGATAAATTATCCAACAGAGGGTTTATCTGAATTTATCAGTATACGTCGTGATTCCACGTATGCGTCATTTCGTCTTTCAACTTTTGTAATCGTGCCCTTGTTTACAGTAGAATCATAATTTGATTCTCTGAAACACCTAAATAGTTAGGCACTCGTTAATCCGTAGTTGATTCACAACTAATGTTTAAAGCAATGACAAAAGGACGGTAAGAAGCGGTAAAAATATTCACAATATTATGATTGTGACGTTTGAAATTAAGCTGAATGGAATAAATACTTTTCCATAATAAAACCTGTAGGGTAAAAATAACTAAATTAATATATATATATATATATTGTAATAAACAAACAAGTCTTTAATAAAATTAATTTATTAAACAAACAAAAAATAATTAAAATTTGAATGATGGTTAGCCACACGTTGAAGAAGCCATTTATGTAATGATTAAAAAGGTGGTCTTAATTAATAGGAATAATTAACAAAATTATTATGTATTTAAAAATTTATTGTTGATAATGACACACGATAAGCCCTGCCGAATTCCATCAATTTAACAAAAAATATTTAATTTTTATTTTATCAATTCGTGCCGTTCTATAAAAATACAGCTTTATATTTTTACAATCAACGACTTCGCATTTCTCTTTACCTCAGGGTCACCACTGGGTTTGACAGGAAGAACAAATACAATCTAATGAACTAAAACATTAACAATCCAAACTCATTGAAGGTAACGGAATACAATATTAAATACAAAAGTAAAAGAAAACGAATGTAAAGAAAAACGCGAACGGAATCTGACTATACCCTTTAAGTATCGTTTACAGTCATGAATAATTGTTTTGTACTCACGACAGTGCTACTGGTACCAGTTCGAACTCTTGCAGATTGAAGTCAACACCCACTAAACAGGCCATTATACACTGATTCTACACTTTAGATTTTGAACAGACGGTAGTTGCTCTGGATCTCTGCTATCCTGGAATCTGGATTAGCTCACACTCGTCCTGTTGCCGGACGTAGATCTCCTCGAAGTCTCTCTATGCGAAAATAAGTTCAATTTGTGAAGCAAAACTTCTGCTTCTAAATTGCGATTTTACGAGTCTCTCCGTCAAACTGTTTACGTGCGTTTTATGTTAACTATTATCTCGCTGTTGGACTATTCCTACTTTTAGATTATCAAACTTCACTGTGTTGTATCTCTTGCAGACTCTTTTATGTATCCTTTCTCGACCCAGGCTCGATGCAGACTTCACGCAGACTGAGTTCCTCTAGGCGCGCGGTCTACAGTCTCCATTGTTAACAAAGAAAGACCCGCTGCGATTGTCCTCTTTAAGCACCCGTACCGCCAACAATTAACTTATATGAAAAACAATTAATAGCCTGTTTAATTGGTATTACAATATATATATATATATAGTGGTAAACCAATTTTCGGAGAAAACGCAGCCCCACGTTGGGCGCCAATTAATTGGTTACCACATTAATCGATGCGCAACGTGATGACTGAGTTTTCTCCTAAATTTGTTTACCTTCGAGTTATTTGGTTACCACAAAATATATATATATATATATCATAGCATTTTCACGCTATCACATCCAATCGTTGTGGTTGTAAGTTCGTCTCTTTTTTTTTTCAATAACGATAAATTAAATAAATAATTGAAACCATTCATACTTGTTTTGTCTGATTTATTCTAAACAATTATTTGACGTCCCTCTTTTTAAAGTTTCCTCCGCTGTTATTTATTGTATCTCAACTTTACATCGGTTGACTGTCTATCACTTCTTACATTAGTTTCCGGCGTACCGCTTCTTCACCTTGAATATATTGTAGTTGTTTTTTTTTTCGACTAACTTGAAGTGACTGCCGTATGGCTCAAACTTAAATAGTTTTATAGAAAGTTAATTAAAAAAATGTATGCAAAAGAAGTTTACCTTTGAGGATGAATAATAATTAATTTTAAATTTTAGGAGTTGAGGCCATGAGGTGTTGAAAGTAATTCACTTGTTTTTACGCAGTTAGTATGGAAAGTGTTCGCACGTCTTCAACATTTCTGCAGAAAGTAAAGAAGGCCAATCAATTTTGGAAGTATTTTCTAGCCCTTTGTTGTAACTCCCTCGGAGAAAAACATAAAGTGTTATTTATTGAGGAGAAGACGTTGCCAAGAGCTGTCGCTTCTCGGGGGAAAATAACGCTGAATTTTAATTTTTAAATATTTCTCCCCTTGTTTTAATTTTCAAGGGTGCTGAGGAGAATATTTTCTGGGCGGTGGCTGGGGTGTTTTTCCCTTCCTTAAAGCAGACGTGGAAGAGGGATGTTGTTCCTTAGTTTCCAGGGATTCGACTCTTAGAACAATTCAAATACCGAAAAATTAGCTTACGTAAATTCGCATTCGTCATGATTTTTATTCTATGGCGTTTTTCTCAATTTTACATTTGTTCATTTTTGTGTGTTCAGTTTAGTTGATATTGAATTCGTTTGAATTATTGTCTTTCTTGTTGTCTTTTTACTTTCTTGCATATTAACGTATTCGCATATTATAAAATGAAATACGGTGATTGAGAAGGAAATTATTTTTAGTTTGGTTTTCCAAAAATGAAATTAATTATTAAGTAAATCGAGGTTACAAAATTTTATTACATTGGTTTTTTGCAGGGTTCTTTATAATTTTATGTTGGAGAATCAGTTATATATCTGTTATTGAATTTATTATATTAATTGAAAGGAGAAGAAGAAGGTGTCGACAGGCTACATGAGGGTAATCCACATAGTGGCAACTCCCCTCTTATAGCATAGGAAAGGGATTTGAAAGGGGGGATGCGGAAGGGTGGAGGAAGGTAGCGAAGGGTTCACTAGGGTCCCCGGGCTATATTTTAAGGATCCTACCCGGATCGCCTCAAAGTGATGCAGGGAAAACCCTAGAAAAACCTGCATCAGGTAGATCGGGCATTTGGTACTTGTCCCACGCCCTTCCGATGGCGGAAGAGGGGTTTGCTGTGGGGTCGTAGCTTTCCCCTCGCTGTGCCTTGACCAGTTTAGGAGGCAGCTGGCCGACTCTTCCAATGGTAATAGCGGACAACTCTTACCGTATGCCCAAGGTCTGCGACCCCGGAACATACACCTCTTAAAACAGGCCGAGGTGCCTCGGCTTGTGGGAACCTTGGTTCAAAAAACCAGAGAGAGAGAGGAGAAGGCATCCCTAAAGTGTTTGAAGCGATTCTTTTACATTTGGCCAATAAAGCAGAGAGAGAGAGAGAAACACAGGTCTGCTTCTTTTCATGAAAATTATTTGTTTTGGTTAATGCTTACCTTAATATTGACCAAATTTACGCCCAGAGTAACAACTGGATAGGATCACGCTTTATTATTCACGACGAATTTGTTTTCAGGTCGGGGCGAATATTACTGGTTCAAGCGTCGTAAATAACCCTCACGAAATATAACAGTTGGCGTTCCCCTAGACATGGTTGAATTACGCACGAAGGTTTTAATTGCCTCTGGTAATTGATATTCTCTCTTGCAAACTTGCAAAATTTTCTGAAACGGCATAAAGAAGAATTAGATAAATTAATAATGTAAGGTTAAAATCGCGCCTTGCGTTCAATTAGTGTAATTTAAATACGGAAAAATGCTGTAGTCTACGAATTGAAAATATAGTGGTTGACTGGTTCCAAGGTAGTAACTCTATTGTCCGGACAACCTTAACAGTTTGTAGGTAGAACAAATCACTGCAGTGTCTGTGCGATTTAGTATCTCTTGAGAGTAGAGCACAATGCTTTCAAAGTTAAGGGCAGTAGTGTCGTGGCGGCTGTATATTTGACAGTAACCAACCCCTATCCCCCCCTCTAGAGCGGATTTATCGGTTCGCTGGCTCTAGAATCTATTCACTACAGAACTCGACTTATAAAACGAGTTTAGCAGAATTGAGTCCGTGTAGGGGTGCTGTTTCTCTTCTTGTTAAATTCACCGTGAACTATTAACCAGGCGTAATCCTATTACTCGGATTACTGCCGAAAGCACCCTTCACTCCCCGCTGATTTTTTTTATGTTATTTAAAAATACGCGTACAAAAGACGACGTCCAATTTTTTTTTTTTATTTAAAAAAAAAAAGGATTTTAAATCAGAATAACGCAAAGCCCTGTCATGTTCTCAGTGTTCTCAACTGTGTTAAGATGTTGCCAATATTTAAGCTGTCCCTAATATTTACGTCTGAGTTGTTGTGCTTTATTCTGTATCTTTATTCGCTAATGTATAAATAGTGATTCTACCACTGTGATCAAAAAGTGAGGTGAAATTTGTCATTTAAAACTCCTGGGTATTAGGAAGGCAGGTAAATTTTTTCCTAGGTTGGTAGGACTGTCTATAATATTAGCCAAGCGTCTGGTTGTCAAAAGGTTTAATTATCTCCCAGTTACATGTGTTTTTGTAAACAACCAAAGGTGAATTTTAGCAATGGGTGATTTTGTTGAGCAAAGAACTTGCATCAAATTTTGTTTGCGGACACGTTGAAGGCCTTCGGTGATCAAACTATGGCACAATGAAAACGTTTATAAGTGGTACAACGAGTTCAAAGACGAACCTCGCGCGCTCTGGACGACCATCAACGTCTACCGACGAGTGCCATGTCCAAAAAATCAAAGATTTGGTGCTTGAAAATCGTCGATGGACAATTACAGATCTCGCTGGTAGTGTTGGAATATCATTTGGCTCAGCCCAAACCATTTTGAAGAATGTTTTGTGTCTCAAACGCGTCAAGTCTCGATTGGTGGAACAAAAGCGTCGCGTTGATGTGTGTAAAACTTTGCTGTCTGACCATCAGGACCACTTGAAATGCATCATTACTGGAGACGAGACTTGGATTTACGCATACGACCCTGAAACCACCGACCAATCCAGCGAATATCAAGGTCATGTTGACAGTTTTCTTTGATCATCGTGGTGTGGTGCACTGTGAATTCCTTCCGCCGGGCCAAACTGTCAACAAAGAATATTATTTGAGCGTTATGCGTCGTTTGCGTGAAGCTATTCGTCTGAACAACTCTTGGTTCCTTCACCACGATAATGCACCATGTCATACTGCATTGGTTCTTGGCGACTTTTTTGGCCAAAAACTCGACTCGTATCCTTCCGCAACCACCGTATTCGCCTGATTTGGCTCCGTGCGACTTCTGGCTATTCAGCAAACTCAAAAGGCCAATGCGGGGACGACGTTTTGACGCTATTGAGGAGATAGAAACCGAATCGATGAAGGTCTTGAAGGCTATACCGGGAAAAAGACTATTCCGACTGTTTCGAGGACTGGAAAAAGCGTTGGAAAAAGTGCGTTTTATCGGACGGGGATCACTTTGAAGGGGATGACATTGATTTGGAAGAATAAACAAAGAATTTATATTTTATAAATAAATTCACCTTACTTTTTGTTCACAGTGGTACATCAAACTCTTCGTTAAGATTCTAGTTTGTTAAAACGCTTCCTTTAATTAGATAATTTAATTTCGGGTGACATCAGCAGGATACGTTTAAGAATCCTGCTTTTGGCATTGTCCTGTTACACCAGCATGCAAATGCTTGAATGCATTTGAAATACGACTCCTACAGCCGAACGCAGGTGGTTAGTGGGGATGAGGCAGGCCTCTATAGTAGACTAATCATCTTATACGTGCATCGATGTAATTAATATATGCGGTTTTAAGGTCCTCTATTGTTTAAAATAATTTGCATAATGCAGAATACTGAAATGGTAAAGAAAGCCAGCTTATAATCAAGGAATACTTTAAAAAAAATGAGCACCAGGACAACGTACGACAACGTTGCCACACGCACAGGAAAGAAGCTTCAATTTGTAGTGTTCGATTTAGGACTTTGCAAAGAATTGCAAAAGTAATTTTACAAACACAGTCTCTGTCAGCAAAATGCCGTCGTTTTAAGGGATGTTCGAAGCCAGGGTTGCAGGACGTGCGTGACTCTTGAACCGTTGTCAGGATTTGAAGGGGCTTACCTGCCATCTCCCTTTTCTTAAGCCGCATTCTTCAGCTCCTGTCGCAGCATCTGGGCTCCGGTGGTGCAGAAAGGCGATAGCCCAGAAAGAAAATACACTTATTTACTGAGCGGGATTTATTTTTATGGGGAAAATATACGTTGCAATCCCCCCCAAGGTTAATATCGCTCCACTTTTCTAGTAAAGATAATTTTTTTTGGAAACTTAAGAAGGATCCGATGCTTACGATGTCCTTTTATTTTTTTACAATTATTTGGGTACATTTATTTTTTTCTGTGACAAAAATCTGAGTGTTTTGGAGAGAGGAAATTATCAGATTGTAATTTTGAACTGAATATGCAGTTAGTCTACATGAATAGATGACCACGGACCTTCTACCCATCCCTCCTCCACTCATGCGTGTGCAGATTCAAAACACGAGAAATTCGTTTTGCTTAGGTTTGTTGAAATTATTTCGGTCTATAATTGTAGGATTCTCGTGAGAACTGTTCACAGTGTTTGTTTCAACCTTATCTCCTATCTGATTATTTTCTCTCTCTACGTTATATATTTTTTTAATTTATTTGGCAGTTTAAATATAGTTATAGTATATACAAATATTAAATATGTACAAGGTTCCCACAAGTCGAGGCACCTCGGCCTGTTCTTAGAGGTGTATGTTCCGGGGGGTCACAGACCTTGGGCATACGGTAAGAGTTGTCCGCTACTCCTATTGGGAATAGTCGGCCAGCTGCCTCCTAAACTGGTCGAGGCACGGAGAAGGGAATGCTGCGTCCCCTCAGCAAACTCCTCTCCCGCTATCTATCGGAAGGGCGAGGGACAAGTACCCAATGCCCGACCTACCTGATGCAGGTTTTTTCTAGGGTTTTCCTGCATTTCTTTAGGCGAATGCCGGGTAGGATCCTTAAAATTTAGCGCGGGGGCCGTAGTTAACCCTTGGCTACCTTCCTCTACCCTTCCGCATCCCACCTTTCAAATCCCTTCCTATGCTATTAAAGGGGAGTTGCCCAAAGTGGATCACCCTCATGTAGCCTGTTGCCCTAAAAAAAATAATAATTTACATGATAGGATGGTAATTCGGTTAATCCAGCAATTAACCTAAATTTAGAAAAAAAAAATTATTCTAGTATCTTAATTTCGATGTCTGAGGGGCATACATTGGTGGGCTATGAGGGTTCACCGGTGATGTGGAATTTGATGGGTTGGATGGAATGGGTAGGGGTGGGTTAGGACGTGTTCTGGAGGGGAAGGATGTTTAGTGTTTAACGTGATGGCGGACAGTGAAGCCAACCACGTGACTGATGAAATAAATATTCAATTTTTGCTCCTGAATATTTTAACGCAAGATACTGAGAAGGATACACGGACCTGTATGTACGAATGGAGAATGGAGAATTAGAACAAACAAGAGAACTAGAGCAGCTCATGAATAACGAGAACATTATGTTAGGTTTATCAAGAGCAGAAGGTTGGCCTGGATGGGGACACGTACTCAGGATGGATGAAAGCAGAACACCTAGACGGCTTATGGACTGGAAGCCAATTGGGAGGAGGAAAAGGGGGAGGAGGCCCCGGACAAGAAGGGTAGATGACATCGAGAAGGATATACAAACCATGAAAGTAAGAGGATGGCGAAGACTGACCCAGGAGAGGGCGGAATGGAAGAAAATTGTTAATAAGGCCAAAACTCACATTGGGTTATAGTGACAATAAAAGAAGAAGAATTTTTTCTCCTATTTTATTCAGACTTACGTTTAAAAAATTACGACTGACTGATTTTGTTTTAATCGTTTTTGTTTGGACAACCAATTAAGTGTTTTTATTTGACAGCAGGTATGTTGTTTCCAGTTGTACCTATTTGTCAAGGTATCGTCCAATAAAACCAATATCGCAGGATTATAAAATATTCACGGATAATACAATAAAAGGAGCGGAAGGCTTTCATTACGGACTTTTTTTTATCTTTTGTTGTGAAAATAATGCTCTTTTTTACCCGGCATCAGGAATTGTTTTAATTAACGCCGCGGATTTAATTACAGTGTAAAGATTGCTCTTATCGTGCAGTAATAACAACACGGCGAATATATTTTCTCTGTCGTAATTATTCAGATTTGACTAGTAAAATTGTCGTTCTACCTTTTTCTGGACTTAATTTATATGCGTGTCCTATTGTCACGGGTTTTTTTAATCATATTGTTCCTAACAGTAACTTTTCATTATTACGAGGGACAATGTATTGCCGTTGCGGAACCCCGCTATTGATATAAAAAGCTGTTTTGTATGATTTAATAATTTAGCCAGTGTTCCGATAATCCGATTGTCCTCTTTACCGGTTTTTTTTTTACATTCTGGAACGTCCTGCTGAAACTTAATGAAACAATTTCGTGAAGCTTGTATGTCAGTGCAATGTATGTGGGGGGGGACGTATTAAAAAAAGTCCCTTTCAGAATTAATGAAAAATTCTTTCATGGATCAGGTCTATAAAGCATTGTTTACCTTTCCTTCACTGTCAGCAGTGCTGGTAGTGTTATCTCTGGTGCCCAGTTATATTTTCAAAGGCATGTCCAATAAATATTGAAACGTCGCAGACGTTTAATTTGTTATAATCTTGATAGAGTCATCGCTGACATTTCTAAAATGCATCCAGATGCCTGCGAGGGCTATTCTCTCGCAGGCAGTACCTGCGAGGGATGTTCTCTCGCAGGCAGAACCTTGTAGGAGAGATACGAAGGGGGGCTACCTTTGGGGATGCCTTTTCCTCTCCGTTTTTGAACTAAGGTTCCCACAAGCCGAGGCACCTCGGCCTGTTCTGAGAGGTTCCGGGGTTACAGACCTTGGGCATACGGTAAGAGTTGTCCGCTGTTCCCATTGGAATAGTCGGCCAGCTGCCTCCTAAACTGGTCGAGGCACTGAGAAGGGAATGCTGCGTCCCCACAGCAAACTCCTCTCCCGCTATCGGAAGGGCGTGGGACAAGTACCCAATGCCCGACCTGCCTTATGCAGGCTTTTCTAGGGTTTTCCCTGCATTTCTTTAGGTGAATTCCGGGTAGGATCCTTAAACTATAGCTCGGGGGCCCTAGTTAACCCTTGGCTACCTTCCTCTACCATTCCGCATTCCCCCTTTCAAATCCCGTCCTATGCTATTAAAGGGGAGTTGCCCTAAGTGGATCACCCTCATGTAGCCTGTTGCCCTAAAAACAAAATTTCTAAAATGCCTCAATAAATCTACTAAATTCTCAATATTAAGAAGTATTTTTCCCGTCCGTTTTTCTCTTCAGGACATGATATTTTTATTTCGGTTTACCGGCCGGGCATGTATCCAAAAATACAACTCTGGATATGAAAATAAGATGAAGCTGGATTATGAATATTTTTTATGAAACAATATCAATATTTTCAAATTTAATTTATTAACAAAACAAGGCTGTACTTTCTTTTTTTAAAATTGATTTATGGTCGGTTCAACCTGTTGGTTATTGGCGACCCTCTAAAAGTATTTACATAATTAAGTTACATACATCAGGTTAGGAAATTTCCAATTGTGAACAACAACGTTTCAAATAGCGGATGTCAGTTTTGCGTCGCAGACGAACTCCAGGAGGCTCTTGATCGCCGTGGTGTGTATGCAGAAGTCTTCTCCAGAGAACTCGGCTAAAGTCCTCCTGCGTATATCCTCATATTTTGTGTATTCAACTAGAATATTTCTGGGAAGGTGAGGGCTTGATCACATACATCACAGGGTGGGCTGGTCTGTTCGTGAGTGAGTTTGGTGTGCAGAGTTCTAATTCTGGAGACTATTATTTGTTGTTGAGGTGGCACAGATCTGCTGATGTTTGCAGGTTCTCATGGATGGAAGAAGCCGTCAGTTCCTCCTCTCCTCGTGTCCTGCCAGCTACCCTCCACTGTTCCTGTACATTCATTTAGAATGTCCGAGGCTGTACAGATGATTTAAACAATGGAAGAAGAGTAGAGTGAGGAATATTTTGTGAAAGAAGAACTGTTGAATATTTGCGAAGACAAATTTTTAATACAGACAAGGGGAAAAAAGTACAGTTGTACTTATTAAAAAGTCATTTACATGTTTATGGTTAATTTTTTTTATGGTTATGAAAATATTGTCAAAAATCGCGGTAAACATTTCTAGTAGCATTTGTACGCATTTTTAAAATTTAATTTAGTCGATTGATGAAATATTGGATGGTGTAATAGTTTTGTATCTTTACAGGTAATTCTTGGAATTTACTTTCCCTTGTTAGAGTTGCCTGTATTAAAAAATTTGTCTTCGCAAATATTCAACAGTTCTTCTTTCACAAAATCTTCCTCACTCTACTCTTCTTCTTCTTCCATTGTTTAAATCATCTGTACGCCTGTTTGAAATGTCTCTCGTAAACTGTCAGTAATTATTTATTTCGGAGACACTTCCCTTTCAACTCGATAGAACGAACTTCAAACTGTTTCTTTCTATGCAACTGTCGAAAATTAACTTTCAGCTCAACTCCCATAATTAAATATGTATAAATAGTCGAATAACAGACAATTTATTTTTGCCTATTAATTGGGCAGTTATTTATATAATGACCTCTTTTTTTTTAAGTTCAGTACGAGTCTGTAACTTAATAATAACTTAACCTTTCCAAAAACTTCACCCCGATTGCTCCAGAGTCAACCCGCCTATAAGGGACCTTATTTTATTATTTGTTGTTGATTAAAGCCCAGGGAATTTATTATTTGTTAACAACAGTTGGTAGTCCGCTATTAATAATTTTTTTAGCATCATGTCTCGAAAAGGAAAATACAGTCAATAAATGTCCAGTAAATAATTAGAATTTTGTCTTACGTACAGTGCTATATATTTACATAACTTTACTAAAACCCCTTCTTTATATATTAAATACCTTTCCATTTAGTAATTAAATAACTACTGTGGCAATATCGAATGATATTATGCCCCTTTGGTTATTATTGTCAGTCAGAGCAAATGTCAAAAAATGTTTCTATCATTTTAAGAAACGTCATTTTATTTTCAATTTTTTTCTCTTTTAATTAACTTTCATAATTGACTGGTAGTATCAGAGTTTTTGGGGACAAAATATTATAAATGTACTTCGTGGTAAAGCAGCAAGTTTGTGATACAAACCCCCCTACGCTTCTCTCCATTTATCTGTTCTGCTGGACTTCGTTACTGCCAACCTGTGGCTTTTATCGATGGCTTTTCCTACAGTCCCCGTGCCTGACCAAAAACACTCATTTATAGGCGGCAGTGAGTCGGTCGCATGCAGCTTTTAAGTTCCCACCTGAAACAGGACATTTCGTGTACTTACGGAAAATTCTTATTCCCCACCCTGGGGAAATTGCTGATTAAACTTTGTAAGAATCTCGTAACTTTCGTTTCACTTTATCATTTCTATTACTTATTTTTCTCTCAATCTTCGGCGTTAACTGGCTTGATAATATTTTCTTCTTTACATCTTATTTCATAACACCCACAACCTAACCAGCTTCATGATTTACTCTGAGGATATTCCCCAACTTTAACTAAAACACATTCTGCATTAACTATGTTTTAAATTTCGTATCCAATCACTTAATTTCTAATACTGTCGCTAATTTAAAACTTATTCCATACCTAAAGACTTTGCTCTCTTCTTTCAACTCTGAAAGTCATTTTTAGTAGAGACCCAATAATGTTTCGTGAGGCCTTGAACACGCCTATTCGCAACTGCTAACGAGTTCAATGTCTCCTTGCCAAAATATGCAGATTTCCGGTCAGTTATACACCTATGGGAAAAATATGTTTTGTGAGCAAAAATAATATCTGCCTTTAATACTTGACTGTTCACCAAAATTGTCTCTTTTCTTATTATTTGCTCTTTGTCTAACTAATCGAGAATATAGTAAATTGCTCGTTGCTGTTTTTACCCTATGCCTACATTTTATGGGGTTCCTAACACCTACCTGATGCAGGTTTTTCTAGGGTTTTCCTGCATTTCTTTAGGCTAATGCCGGGTAGGATCCTTAAACCATAGCCCGGGGGCCCCTAGTTACCCTTGGCTATCTTCCTCTAACCTTCCTCTTTCAAATCCCTTTCCTATGCTATAAGAGGGGAGTTGCCACCATGTGGATTACCCTATACATAGCCTGTCTACACCCCCCCCCCCAAAAAAAAGCTCCTTTAATTCAGGAAGTCTGCGAGAAGATTCTCTCGCAGGTGATCCTTCCCAGAGAGCTCTGGCGGAGGCTACCTTTGGGGATGCCTTCACATATCTCTCGTTTTTTTGAACTAAGGCACCTCGGTCTGTTTTGAGAGGTGCATGTTCCGGGGTCGCAGACCTTGGGCATACGGTAAGAGTTGTCCGCTATTCCTATTGGAATAGTTGGCCAGCTGTCTCCTAAACCGGTCAAGGCACGACGAGGGGAAAGTTGCGACCCCACAGCAAACTCCTCTCCCGCCATCGGAAGGGCGTTGGACAAGTACCAAATGCCCGACCTACCTGATGCAGGTTTTTCTAGGGTTTTCCATGCATCACTTTTAGGTGAATTGCCGGGTAGGATCCTTAAACCATAGCCCGGGGGCCCCCTAGTTAACCCTTGGCTTCCTTCCTCTCCCTTTCCGCATGTCCCCTTTCAAATCCTTTTCCTATGCCATAAGAGGGCAGTTGCCACTATGTGGTTTTACCCTATACATAGCCGGTCTACACCTTTAAAAAAAAGTCCTTTAATTTGTTATGCTATTTTCCTACCTGATACGACTATACTATCTTATTGTTCACTAGTTGCTAGATATTTTATTTTACCATAATTAATAAGTGTCACTTTTTTCCATAAAATAGAATTTTAATAATGTGTATTGTTTCTCTGAAGCCCCTCTCGGGTCGTGGCCTATTTTAAGCCTGGCTGGCGTAAATGCTGCTGTGCTTTCCGTATTGTTATGTGAGGAGGCGTAGTTGATAAAATTTTGTTGGCCAAACACAAACTTCCTGCGGTTCTGTACATATTAATTTCCCCTTTTCGGGCGTAACTCTAGGTTGGAAAAATAAACATTCAACAAAATAGGGGGAGAAAAATAGGAAATAGTGGATCGATATATTTCATAGTTTCATAGTTAATAATTTTATGCGCACTTTAAAGCGCACTTTAAAGCGCACGAATAGCCGAGTTGAATACAGAGCATAGTTTTTGTATAATGGAGAAATCTTAAAAATAAACAAACATATATTAACATTATTTTCGAATTTAATGAAAGCTGGCAACATAAAAAATTAACAAATACGAAAAAAATGCAAGTTCAGTTTTATATATATA
The DNA here is from genome assembly GCA_037074705.1 of Zhengitettix transpicula. Taxonomy (NCBI): domain Eukaryota; kingdom Metazoa; phylum Arthropoda; class Insecta; order Orthoptera; family Tetrigidae; genus Zhengitettix; species Zhengitettix transpicula. The sequence goes on along the minus strand of CM073594.1, from coordinate 18,827,989 downwards.
TATATATATATATATATATATATATATATATATATATAATGTAACCATGAAAACAATCCGCTAGCTGCTTCCAAACCTGATCGGTCCCCCACAGACGAACCACTCCAGTCATCGGACGGACGTGGGACAAGTGCCAAGAGCCCGAGCTACCTGATGCAGGGCAAAGCCTATCTACATCACATTTAGGTGTAACCCTAGGGCCTCGGTTAACCCTTCCCTTAGGTTGCCTTGCTTTCCGTTTCTATCCATTCGTATACTATTGAAGAAGAGAGGCTACATTCTGGATGGTTAAAAAAAATTGTAATGGTTTTGGAACAATAAAGTTTTTATTAACATAAGTCAGAATTAATTTTAGACTTTTTCCTCTAATCAACATTTTCTCTAATTTTCTTATTCTATTGTTTTTTGTGTTCACTTGACTCGTAATTAGCAACAAGTAGATAAACGGTTATATATATATATATTTTTTGTTTTTGCGGATAATTGCGATATTTCACGTTTTCACAATTATCTGTAATTTTTTTCGTTACTAACAACAACATTCCACATTTAGATGAAAATATAAAAAGAAATGAAAAAAATTTTCGTCTGATTGAAAATAATGAATAAAAAAAGGAGCCAATACAAACAAAAAAGGGTTATATAAATACCACACAACGTTTCTGGGATCCTTGTTCCTTTCGTCAGGTGCTAAGAAGAGCCTAGAGAAACACAACTGCACTGGTCCTCGTCTTAGCACCTGACGAAAGGAACAAGGATCCCAGAAACGTTGTGTGGTATTTATATTACCCTTCTATTTTTCTTATTCAAAATATAAAATGATATATTTGTTATTTACATATTCTTATCATTTCCGTTATTCCCTCGAATAAAGTCTCCTGATCTATAGTATATAAAAAAATCGCTGTTTTAAAAGTATTTTTTTGAGGAATGCAGATATTATATTGGCACGTCAGGCAGCAACTTGGTGCTCGTCTGGTGTCTTCTACATGTGTGTGGCATTATTAATGGGAGGAGGACTGTGGGTACAGGTGGGTTTAATGGTTTCGTAATTGAAGTCTGAAAGGATCTCATGAGCGATTTTTCTTGGGCGACATCGTGGCTGTGAAAGAAGCGTGCAACAGGTCGCATAATGAAAAGACCCCACCCACTCACCTGCCTGATTTATAGTCACGAAAATGTAACTTAAGAGTTATCGTTGGGTGACTTCTCAGGAAAGCGGCGTATAGACGGCAAGCACATTGCAGGAAACTCTGTGTGTGATACATGCATGTGAGCAACAGGTTCTGTCTAACTCTATCTGATTATTCGCTATTCAGTGGATTTCTGTATCGATTGTCACCAAGGACAACGTGTTTTATCCGCTCGACCAAATTGATTGTTTTTTTTTACTTTTTCCAGTTGTATTCTGATCAACAAAAAAATCATAAGATCGCCCGACCTACCCGATGCAGGTTTTTCTAAGGTTTTTCCTGCATTTCTTTAGGCGAATACCGGGTAGGATCCTTAAAATATAGCCCGGGGGCCCCTAGTAACCCTTGGCTACCTTCCTCTACCCTTCCACATCCCCCCCTTTCAAATCCCTTCCTATGCTATTAAAGGGGAGTTGCCCAAAGTGGATTACCCTCATGTAGCCTGTTGCCCTAAAAAAATTCGAGGAACCGGAAGTAGAAAGCCTGCGAGGGATGTTCTCTCGGAGGCAGAACCTTTTAGGGGAGATACGAAGGGGCTACCTTTGGGTATGCCTTTTCCTCTCCGTTTTTTTGAACTAAGGTTCCCACAAGCCGAGGCACCTCGGCCTGTTCTGAGAGGTGTATGTTCCGGGGTCACAGACCTTGGGCACACGGTAAGAGTGGTCCGCTATTCCCATTGGAATAGTCGGCCAGCTGCCTCCTAAACTGGTCGAGGCAAGGAGAAGGGAATGCTGCGTCCCCACAGCAAACTCCTCTCCCGCCATCGAAAGGGCGTGGGACAAGTACCCAATGCCCGCCCTACCTGATGCAGGTTTTTCTAGGGTTTTCCCTGCATTTCTTTAGGCGAATGCCGGGTAGGATCCTTAAACCATAGCCCGGGAGCCCTAGTTAACCCTTGGCTACCTTCCTCTACCCTTCCGCATCCCCCATTTCAAATCCCTTCCTATCCTATTAAAGGGGAGTTGCCATCTTGTGGATCACCCTCATGTAGCCTGTTACTTAAAAAAAAAATACTAATTTGGCACCTCAACGTAAGGCTCATCTTCATTTAAAATTAATCATTTATTTTGTTTATTACAAATTTGGTTCTCCAACGAGAGGCTTGTCATCAGTTAATTTTAATTTAAGTAAATAAATTGTTTATTAGAATATATATATATATATATATATATATATATATATATATATATATGAGAATCCTGTAAAAGAAAGCATCATCAAAGAATATTTACGGATAATCGAGAGACAATTTTCGATATTTGATGGAGATTTGAACACTGTGGGTCCACTGAAGCTGTTATCCTCAAATCGTTAGGCAAGATGCAGGGAACGAGAGAGAGAGATAATAAGAGGGTTACTTCAGGATGCTGACCATGGGGGTTGATTTAGAGTATGGAAAGTAATCGTGGATGTGTTTCTTTGCTATTTCTTATCAAAAAATTATCTTGATTTTTGTGTTTATGATTATTGGTATGGATAAACATTTTTACGCTGATGTTGTTTCGTTCCGCTGCGAATTCCCGGCAGCGCCGTTTCCTCTTGAGCGCTTAATGATACAATTTCCGCTCTTTTAAGAGGTTAATTTGTTGAGAAATCGATCGTCAAGGTTAAGGACAGCTTGTCCGATTCAGCCAGGATGAACGCGGGGATAAATCGTTTGTTACGCCACTCACTCGGATGGACTGTACTGCAACTTGATGCTGCAGCCTGAAACTTTATGAGGCAATTAACTGAAATGAAAGGGGTGGGGTGGGGTGGGGCGGAATGGGGCTGTTCCGAAACAGTTAACGTTAACAGGCTAATATCGTAATGACCTCCATTCAATCCAGCTCACGTGATGCCGTTATTTAAAGTCAGAAATAAAACATTATAATTTAAGGTTCTGCACAAAAAGAAAAAAAAATCCTCGTATCCAGGAGATTTATTATAAGACGATGGCAGTTAGTCCTAGTGGTAATGGGAGGTTTGTTTTACCTTCACTTTCATCGTGTATGTTTTCTTTCTTCATTTACTCTAAGATTGTAACATGTAAATTCGCTGTTTAAATTTGTAAAAAATAAATTGGTCTCTTTCTTGTACTATAAACTAAAAATTAAGCCAAAAAATACAAACACAAAAATATAAGGAGGAAATTGAGGGTCTGCGAGGGATGTTCTCTCGCAGGCAGAACCTTGTAGGAGAGACAGGAATGGGCTACCTTTGGGGATGCCTTTTCCTCTCCGTTTTTGAACTAAGGTTCCCACAAGCCGAGGCACCTCGGCCTGTTCTGAGAGGTGTATGGTCCGGGGTCACAGACCTTGGGCATACGGTAAGAGTTGTCCGCTATTCTCATCGGAACAGTCGGCTAGCTGCCTCCTAAACTGGTCGAGGCACGGAGAAGGGAATTCTGCGTCCCCACAACAAACTCCTCTCCCGCTATCGGAAGGGCGTGGGACAAGTACCCAATGCCCGACCTACCTGATGCAGGTTTTTCTAGGGTTTGTCCTGAATTTCTTTTAGACGAATTCCGGGTAGGATCCTTAAAATATAGCCCAGGGGCCCTAGTTAACCCTTGGCTACCTTCCTCTACCCTTCCGCATCCCCCCTTTCAAATCCCTTCCTATGCTATTAAAGGGGAGTTGCCACCATGTGGATTACCCTAATGTAGCCTGTTAGCCTAAAAAAAAGAAGGAGGAAATTGAAACAGCGAGTGAGTTCACTCATCTAGGAAGCACAGTAGCAACAAATGGAGGAGCCCCAGAAGACATCAAAACACGAATTAAAAAGGTAAATGGAGTGTTTGTCCAACTACACACCCTTTGGAAAAACATAAAAAAAAAATTCTAAGAAAACCAAGATTCGCATGTTTAATAGCAATGTCAAATCAGTACTGCACTACAGATGCGAAACCGGGAAAGTAACGAAATCAGATTACAAACATTTATAAATCGCTGTTTAAGAAAAATAATTGGTATGAGGTGGCCCGAAACTCTGCATTATGGGAAGCCTGCGGTGAGACAGAAACGGATAAAAATGAGAAAATGGAGATGGATAGGACATACCTTTGAGGAGAAGAGAAGGAAGCAGTAGACTGGAATCCACTAGGTGAAGGAAAAGTAGGAAGACCTAAACATACCTGGAAGAGGACGACGATCATGGAGGAGGCGAAGGAGTGTGGCAAGACCTGGAAAGAAGTTAAAATGTTGACAAAGAATAGAGTTAGGTGGACATGTTTCACAAGGAACTACTACTACTACTACTACTTTCTTGTACTGAACTTTGTGCGTTCTTTCACTCGAGGCTGATTGAAGATAACGTCCAATGAATACTTTAAGCAAACACAATACAAGTACTTCTTAATATTTTTTGTAATTTTATACTGAGTGTGTAGTTTCGTTTTCACGCCGTAACGAGGCAATTTCTTGATAACTGCGACAGTTCCTTTTCTTCCATCTGCTGTAGATAAATGATAAATCGTAATCCTAATTAGGTCCAATCATGACAATGTTTTTTAGCCTTGTTATGATGAATCTAATGCTTTACGTTTTTGATAAGACATCGGTGGTGGATCTTCCTCGCGTTCTGTATCGATGACGATCTGGAGCTTTGAGTTTTTCATTGGCTATAAATAGACCTATATATTTTTTTTTGTAAACAAGTATCACAAATGTTTTAAGTGTCTTGAATAAAGGAAAATCTTACTGTTGACGTATCATCCACTTGTTCCGCATCTTAACACGTGAACTGGTGTGAAAGATGGAGTTTTTATTCCCCATTACATTGCACAAAGTAAAAAAAACCTATTGAAACGGAATACCGAACTCAGTCCCACCTGTTGAACCTTCGCGTGAAGTTTGTTCGTTCAAGTGGTGGCGATTTACAGGAAGGTTAATTTAAGGTAACTACCGACCACTTAAGGTCAGAATAAACCAAAGCAACACGACTCATTTCCTTGAAGCGCCTTCGTTGTGTGTGGATGTTGCTTGTGCGACTAATGTGCAGTTTCCTTCTAGACCCCTCATATCTCTAGATTGTGGAATTACTTGGTCATTGGCAGTAAAATTTAGTTTAACCGTATCCCAAATCCAATAATACTTCATAGAATAAATATTTAATAAGTCTGTAAGTCAGATATTTACAGTTGAACAGTTGCGTTCTTACGTTCATCAACGAAACCTGTTCCTTTTCAACAGATTAATTGGGTTAGAATAATTAAAGTTTTGTTTATCACTTCTTCTCAACGTTTGCTTCTAACAAGAATTTTTCTTTTCATCCTCAAAATGTTCTAAAAATCAGTCTGCATAGGGAAGGAGACAAAAAATGCAGGTATCCGTTGAAACCTTCGCTTTCGTCTTAAAAGTTAGCAGGACTAAACTGGCGTTTAATGTTTTCTAAGCGGTCATTCGTCATAAAAATAAATTTGGAATTCTTAACTATCAAGTTATTCATATCAAGCAGCTAAATTGTACAAGAAACGTGAATATATTCTTTTTAAGTATTTAATAACCTCTATTTGAAGTTTGAATAATTAACTTACCGATGATTGGCGGAATTCTCATTGTTCGTGCACGAAGAAGACAAAGTTGGACTATTCGAGGGTCATTTGAAACATACGCTGGTGCATTATAAACTTCATAGGAACCAAGTTCACCTCGATTCCAAATCAAACCAGCGTTTGTCATCTCCTAACCTCTAAATTCCATTCTTTATCCCACCAAGACCGTGAAGGTCTCGTAAAAAGACCGAGTACGGTGAGGCGATGTCCTCAAAAATGCATGATTGGGGGTTTCATTGAACTTAAAATAAAAATATGTAACATAATTATATATAAATATATGTCCCGACCACTGAGAAGAAAAAAATAAACATCAGCCAATTTTAGGTCAGAGAAAATAATTTATTAATTAAATTAACAACGTTCAAGTTTCAAATAATTTTAATGGACATGCTGACTGCCGTGGACGATAATAATTATTTTAAAAAAAACTTGAACCTGATGACGTCGCAAATTAAGCGATGAAACGTTGTTAATTTAATGAATAAATTATTTTCTCTGGCTTAAAAATTGATTCATGTTTATTTATTTCAAAAATATATTGCCCGACCTACCTGATGCAAGTTTTTCTAGGGGTTTCCCTGCATTTCTTTAGGCTAATGCCGGGTAGGATTCTTAAAATATAGCCCGGGGGCCCTAGTTAACCCTTGGCTACCTTCCTCTACCCTTCCGCATCCCCCCTTTCAAATCCCTTCCTATGCTATTAAAGGGGAGTTGCCCAACGTGGATTACCCTCATGTAGCCTGTTGCCCTAAAAAAAAAACTAAAAAAAAATTAGATGTATTTAGCAAGGCCCGCCTGCGAGAGGATTCTCTCGCAGGTTACCTGCGAGGGATGTTCTCTCGCAGGCAGAACCATTTAGGAGAGATACGAAGGGGCTACCTTTCGGCATGCCTTTTCCCCTCCGTTTTTGAACTAAGGTTCCCACAAGCCGAGGCACCTCGGCCTGTTCTGAGAGGTGTATGTTCCGGGCGTCACAGACCTTGGGCATACGGTAAGAGTTGTCCTCTGTTCCTATTGGAACAGTCGGCCAGCTGCCTCCTAAACTGGTCGAGGCACGGAGAAGGGAATGCTGCGTCCCCACAGCAAACTCCTCTCCCGCTATCGGAAGGGCGTGGGACAAGTACCCAATGCCCGACCTACCTGATGGAGGTTTTTCTAGGGTTTTCCCTACATTTCTTTAGGCGAATGCTGGGTAGGATCCTTAAAATATAGCCTGGGGGCCCCTAGTTAACCCTTGGCTACCTTCCTCTACCCTTCCGAATCTCCCCTTTCAAATCCATTCCTATGCTATTAAAGGGGAGTTTTTGGATTTCCCTCATGCAGCCTGTTACCCTAAAAAAACACTACATTTGAAATCCTCAGAAAGTGAGTACTTATGTTTTTTTTAATTAATTCTTCCGTTTTCACTTCTCAGTTCTGGTTCCGGTTCCATCTCGTGTGGCAAAATTCATGTGTTTTTTTATTACTAATTTCGTGATCGACTCGATTTCAAGTGCTGTTATGTTTTACTGCCGGCTGCTTTCAGCTTTTATTTAATGTCCGAGCGATGGTCAATGATAATATGTATTCCTAGTAGGAAGAGCAGGAGGGTTCAGCTGGTTTATGGCCGCGTACGGCGCGAGCAGAATTATTTACAGTGAGGTTGGGACTGTAAGAAACCGCGCTATCATTTACTGCGTTTCCCCTTCACGAATTATTCACTGGACGGCCACGAAGTTGCCAAACCGAATATATTTTACGCACTGCGTCTTTTTTTTTCCTACCTCCGTAGACAGGAGAATTGGATGTGTCGATGGGTTTGTAAGAAAAGTCATTAAAATCTACATAATTCTATTATCTGAAGAGCGAAAGTATAGTTAGCCCACTCCAAAACTTGGTTTTATTAAGCCTTTCCTGAAATCACAAGTTCGGCGGCTTGCTAAAATATTAGCGTCCGGAACGGAGCGGAGAGACTCAGAAAAAAATTCCATGTTTCATGTTGTGATAAATGCATTTAGGGGTTTATATTAGAGGGCGGCTTTTCTTATGTCATTCGAAACTTGATAAATCTAATCCAATAAATTCCCTACCTTATACAAACTCTTCGAAAAACGTCTTGTTACCAAAACTAAAAAAAAACATCTCACTTAATCCCCAACATGCAATACTGTTTCCACTCCAAGCACTCTTGCCCGCAACTCCTCTACAGAGTCACTGATTACATACGTACATCGTCATTTGAAAAAAAAAAAGTCCGGATTGGCGCTAAAATAAATATTGAACTCTGATTGGACAGAGAACCTGAAGGGACACGGATAGTCGAGAATCTTCAAAATATATTTTAAATGCCATTGAAGGGTTGAATTAGGTTTATTAATACACATTGCGCAGAAATGTTAAAGGGAAATAAAGATATAAATAAGAATCATTCACTGAGATGCAGCGACATGTTCCCCGTAGTTGTAGTTAACTCAAGTGTTACGTGAATGGTCAAAAACAATGAAGGCGACAATCGTCCAATGACAATCATAAGAAATTAATGGGCGGATTTGAAGGTCAAGTCCGGATTGGCCTTAAAAATAAATGGGGCCCGGAACGTAAACAGTCACCATTCGTCATCTAAAGGGGGTGGAGTAATGTTTGAATATCGAACTTTGATTGGTCCAAGGGACGACGTAATAGTCGAGAATCTTCTAAATACACTGTCAGCGCAAGTGAAGGGTGGATTAAAGTTTATTAATATCACATTGCCAGTATCTTTCCCGGCTTATACAATTCTAAATCATTAAATAATATTTTTTAATTATATTAATAATATCGTAAAATAAAAATTAGAGTTTTTATCCTCGTTGGCTGAATCAAAATGAAACAGAAGGAGTGTTTACAGGCTGAATCTCACCTGGAACTGAAAAGAGAATCATCTCAATGCGAATTTATTAAAATATTTTTGAATTGATATCGTTTAATCTAGCCTGTTATATTAATTTATTTACTTATATATAATAATAACTATTATTTTTTCGACTCTAATTTCTGTAGTAAATATTGTACACGATGATGAGGGGGAACACAGGCGAAAAAGCTCTCATCTTCTTCTTATAAATAAAACAATGTGTTTGTGTGTGTGTTTGTACGTTCCGCATACAAATCTTCACCCGTCCAGCAAATTTCTTACACGTTTTTCGTGTGACCAGGAAACAAACACTGTCGGGGGTGAGACACGACTACCAACCCCAGGAGCGGGGGTGGAAATATTCAAGCATGCTAAAATGGCCGATATTTGCGTTGAATAAATATTTTCAGGGTTGTTTCTATATATTTTCAACCCCATTGCGGCATTAGGGGAGGGGGAGGGACCACGCTTAGGGGTTCGGGTAGTGGAGGAGGGGCGTTACATAGAAAGTATTGCAAAAACAGCCGAGATTCGAGATAAATTCGGGTTTATGAATTTGTCAGACATTAATTATCACATTAAACCTTTTTTTAACCCTCTGGAGAGGGGGTGGACGGAGATAGAAATTTTTTGAACGTGTTTAAACGGCCGATATATTCGTTGAAAGAAACATTTTCGGGGTCAATGAGTTCATCCCCTTTTCGGCCATGGAAAGTGAGCACATTTCAGGGATACGGGTTGAGGTGCTGTACATAAAAATAAAACGCAAAAGTAACCGACATTAGAGTCAAAATGTATATATGACAACCCGGGCAACGCCGGACACCCAGCTAATAATAAATAAATTTAACTGCTTGAAGGTTAGAGAATTACAAAGTGAGATTCAATATTGTCAACTATTTTTATATATGAGATTCTTGTTGAATTAAAAATTTTTTTTATAAAAATTATATTAAAGAAACATTTTTCTGTACGGAAATATTCCCAAACTTTGAGATAGTCAAAAATTAAATATAACAACAGTAAAGGAAAATTATGAGAACTGGCATCATATAAAAATCTCGATACATATCGAAATCGTAAGTCGATATATTAATTAGTTATCATATTAAAATGACTAATGGCAAAAAAATTGGGGGTGGTATACATATAAACATAAATTAATCATCACGAGTCGTATTAAATTGTTCAATAGTTTGCATTTTTAATTTTTGATATGGATCGTTCCCGAAAATCGCGACATGGTTTCTTGAGGAATTTACTGCTTCTGGTGTCTTAGAGGTGAGGCAAAGATATTAGCATCTAAAGGAACAACTAAACGAGTATATCAGTTTCTGAACCTTGACTGTTTTGTGGTAGGAAAATGCTACCAGGATACTGTCAGATAATACCAGACGAGGTTATTAAGTTGTAAAGCCCGAAGCTTTTATTACGACTTGATGGTTGCTCTACAGCCAAGAAGTGGCAGCAATTAACTGCTTAATTAAACACCCACGTTCGTAATCCCCAGAGCGTGAGGGTTACTGGTACTTTCGTTACTTTGTGAACACACAGTTTCATAAAACAGAAGAGGCGTATTTGGATAAGAGGTGTGAAATTATTTTTTCCAAGCAAGAAATTTTCCGGTTTGGAAATTCCGAAACACACACACACACCAGATGTGCTCGTAGCATTCATAACATGCTGACTGTATATAATAAAAAAAGAAATGGATTATGGCGTTTATGTAGGGTGGAATATCGAAGTAACGCTTTAATAAATTTCAGAATCGAGGGAAGTTGGGGGTGGTTTCTCTCGCCTCGTGTGACACCTTCACGCACCAGATGCCGTCTTCTTATCGACCCCTTATCCGCTCAGCTATAGCTACTACAGGGATTCCATTGAATGCGTGCTGTGACCTCCTCACGTATCCTTCCAACCACTATCAAATTTCCTAGTGCCGTAACTCAAGTTGAAGGTAATTCGCTAAGGATTTATCATATTTTATTAAATAATTTTTTAAAACATCTATTAGATAAATAAATTGACAAAATCAATTGCTACATGAAATACCACACAACATTTTCCGCAGTTCTTGTTGCTTTCGTCAGGTGATTTAAAACGCAAGAGCCGCGAAACGACACACCACACTGGTGACGATTTTTTTTTTAGGGCAACAGGCTACATGAGGGTGATCCACATTAGGCAACTCCCCTTTAATAGCATAGGAAGGGATTTGAAAGGGGGGATGCGGAATGGTAGAGGAAGGTAGCCAAGGGTTAACTAGGGCCCCCGGGCTATATTTTAAGGATCCTACCCGGCATTCGCCTAAAGAAATGCAGGGAAAACCTTAGAAAAACCTGCATCGGGTAGGTCGGGCATTGGGTACTTGTCCCACGCCCTTCCGATAGCGGGAAAGGAGTTTGATGTGGGGACGCAGCATTCCCTTCTCCGTGCCTCGACCAGTTTAGGAGACAGCTGGCCGACTATTCCAATGGGAATAGCGGACAACTCTTACCGTATGCCCAAGGTCTGTGACCCCGGAACATACACCTATCAGAACAGGACGAGGTGCCTCGGCTTGTGGGAACCTTAGTTCAAAAACGGAGAGGAAAAGGCATCCCCAAAGGTAGCCCCTTCGTATCTCTCCTTAAAGGTTCAACCTGCGAGAGTATATCCCTCGCAGATTAAAAAAGATAAAAAAAAATTGTATTATAAGAAACGAAATGTGGTCTATTATATACGCAATTACAAAAATACACCGCGAGAAAGCTTTTTTTTTTAGGGTAACAGGCTACATGAGGGTAATCCACATGGTGGAAACTCCCCTTTAATAGCATAGGAAGGGATCTGAAAGGGGGGATGCGGAAGGGTAGAGGAAGGTAGCCAAGGGTTAACTAGGGCCCCCGGGCTATAGTTTAAGGATCCAACCCGGCATTCGCCTAAAAATAATGCAGGGAAAACCCTAGAAAAACCTGCATCAGATAGGTCGGGCATTGGGTACTTGTCGCACACCCTTCCGATATCAACCTGTGTGAACGGATTTTTCGCTCTGGTAACATACACACGTCAGAGAAGTAAAACAGATGATTGGTAATGAGAACCCATGATATCACGAATGAAGTACTCGTTGACGAAGAAAGGACACAAGGATTGATGGAAGAAGGCTTCTTGTTCACAGCAAGATTTGGAAGGTGTTCTTTTTGTTATTTTTCCGTTGGTCCTGGACGGGGGTTTATTGGAAAACCACTCTGGTAGCATCATGGTCTGCTGATGGAGAGAAGGAAAGGGGTTTAAGACTGGACAACGGAACATTTACCAGGTGCAGATGCAGAAAAAATGTGAGGATTGTTATGTCAGATAATATAGTCCGAGTAGGTCTGCATATAATCAGCCGCACCAGGGGTTTTTTGTTGTTGTTTTTTGGCCGGAAAGGTACAAGGAATGCCTGTTGTGTTGCAAGACTCGTAGTCGAGCAGAACTCTTCCCAACAACAGCCATGAAGTCGTTCGTGAAAGCGGTGGTCCAGCTCTCCCCATAGCGCGTTGAGCTCCCCCTCTTCTCTCCTCCAGAGCGGCGTTTTCGGTGCTAATCGATAGGCGCCGCGCCATGGGTGCCTCTCTTAATATGCACAAGCTAAAAAACATACAGTGACCATTTGCACACGCATTTCATTCTCACCTGTCCGTAACGAGAACACAGAACGGTCCATGATAAGCAGATGTGTAGCCTCCTGTGTCACAAGTAAACTAATGTCACTTCTCCTTCTGACTTATTTGATGCTGCGTTCCAGGTGATTCTCTCTGCATTACGACAACAGATCTTGATACATTTCTCAAAATTTATTTTACGTTATTAAGAACTATTTTTGTTAACATAAAGATGTTATTGGCCTGGCGCTAATCTAATGAAGCGTGATGTTATGTCGACGAGACATCAGTGGAAAAGAACGGGTTCTTTTTCGCTACACCGACGCTGCGCCCAACGGATAGGACTTGAACTGCATTAAAAAAGAAATATTTTCACGATTGTAATGCTATTTGCAAAATAAATTTATTAAAGTTCCTGTTCATAATACGATTTATTTCTTCGACTACTTCCCAAATAATGCAGACCTGGTTTTAAAGGATAGTATAGGACTATATACTGGATTTGTGTAAATTACAAATGTAATTACTAAACTCATTTAATTGTAACGTGAAAATTCTGACAATCTTGAAAGACATAATGGCGAAGTAAATCAGAATAAAAAAATAATTAATTATTTATACACATTTGTTGCCTCTGAGAGCGTCTAAAATCAATATAAGTTCGTTTTATATATTTTACTATATTAATTATATTTTATTGTTTCTATTAGTCATTATAAATCTTGGAATAAAGTAAATTAAATTTAGATTACAAGAAAATATAAAATATTACATGGAGGGAGATAGCGAAAGAAAACAGAGATAGTAAACGAAAATCTAAATGCCAATAAGGTCACCGTTGCTGTGTAACAGACTCGCTGGTTTACTGTATAACGGCTCTGTCCCTCTTTGTACATCTCTATATATTATATTAAATTTCCGTATCAGAACAAATTTCGGTCGTAAAGTATTTTCCAAGTTTCCAGCGACGCATAAGTCGTCGACAGCAGAACCGAGTAGGTCCGTGCCTGGGCTGCGAACTCACGTGCCTACGTTCTTTACTGCCTGTTGGACCTATCGCTCCTTTCCGTCATTTAACATTCCTACCTTACCTAGATTTAATTTCTCTCTTTACCACTCTTATTCTAAGCAATGAAATACCAGAAAAAAATATGATAAATCTATTGTGTGTTGAAAACCAGGGCAGGAATTTTGTTATATTTTCTGTTAACGTAGCTCTTTACGTTGTCAAAAAACGTTAGGTCGTGGTTTAGAACCGTCAGATACGGAGAAAAGTATAAAACTTTTTCAATTCAGCTCGACTCCTGACCTCGGTTAAACAGAAATCATAAAAGTTGCTCGAAAATTTTATTTTTAAGCAACGACGAATTTCTTCTCTTCATTTACAGTTTTATATGAAAAAAACATCAAATACTGTCGTTTGCCTCATATCATTTCTGTGTCTCCAAAAAAAACCGTCATATTTTCCCGTACTGCCAGACTCTTGCCATTTACGCATTTTTATCAATCAAACGCCTGCCAAACACTTTATTTAAAAAGGAGAAATTTAGTGGCTTTGTGAGTTTACTTTGAAAAATAGTTTTAACCGTTTAGCTTACAATGGATAACGCTTTTTCGGTGTGTTTCGTGGCGGTTTTTTTTTCCGGTTGACCGGAAACTAAAAATAAATTAAAAAGTATTTTCTGGTGTCGTTTTATCGTCTGTTATTGATAGAGAAATTTAATATTTCCTATGTTTGTATCACTTCATTTGCCCCCACATACAGCACTACCAACTTATACTGACCTGATATGTCTGCTTCATGTAACACATTTTGTCATTACGTGTTTCAGAACCAACATAAAGGGAAGTACCTTCTGGAGCACGTGTGCAAGCAGCTGAACTTGGCGGAGAAAGATTACTTCGGCCTAAGATATGTGGACGCTTCGAGGCAAAGAGTAAGTTATAATGCTTATGTATAGTTCATCTTCTGAATAAAGCGACACTGCTGTGTGAAACAAGAAACTAATTTACATACAACGACGAACAGAGAATTCCCACTTTCTTCAGCAAGGGTAGCTTATCTTTGACAGCCATTGTCGCAAATTGAATTTTTTAAATATAGTCTGTGTGCATTTATTTAATTATTTTATGGTCTTAGATTTTATTGTCGCTAGCGTTTGACAGAGTGCGAAAGTTTCTTCTCTACGGTTGGTAGTTCTTAATCTGTCATTGAGTAATTCTTAAAGGACTGAATGTTTTTGAAATTATTATAATGTAGTGTGGAAAATTCACGACAATGTGGATAACCTCATTCAGCAGTTAGTTATAATTCGGGAAAAAAAGTTGGCTAGTTTTACATAAAGACTCTGTGCGTATCAATTTGATTTCAAGCCTTCAACATCTATATAGCCTGTGTTTATTTAGGAGAAGAGTTTTGATTTATCAACCAATATACTCTGCGCATTATAACAACCTACAGGTATTTTAAATTATAACCATGTTACAAAGTATTAAAAGTAACCGTAGAAATCATTTTAAATTTATTTGGAATCTTTTTTCCCAAATTCACTTATCTTCTTGTGACGACTAACCTCATTGCCACTTCATTTCAATACAGTGATCTTCCCCTTAATTTTGTAAATGGATTCATCATAATAATTATTCATTGTGTGACTTTTTTCTAAGTATTCAGACATCATAGAAATAAAAACAGCAGGCGCTTATCTCGTACTTGGGGGATCTGTTTTAATTACAATGAAACAGGAAACTACTGTAGTGTGGGAGAGAGGAAGTGGAAGGGTAAATGATTAGTGGAAAAAAAAATTATGGACTGGTGCCAAAAGCAAATTATTCTCAGTGTAATAATCGTATTTGTATCGTGTAGAATGAGCTTGATGACTCAGAATCTCCCATATTATGTGTACAATGTTTCATACAACCTTTCATAGGAGGAAAAGCAACGTCAAACATTGATTATATTTATATATATAAGCAAATAAGGATGATTGACATCGCCAAATTAATTAATTTGGACAAGAAACACGGATAGAGAAAGGTTGGCTTACCTTAAATTGAGAATTGGTGTCGACACGTTGAATAGTGAGTAGCATTTCAAAATTTAGTCCCCTTTCTCGAGACAGAACAGAACTGGACCTCTTGCCGGCCGGCCATACAGTATTATATATATTTAAGTGAGGATAAGACATTGTCAAAATAATTGTGTTCATTGTTATGGAAAGGAGGAGGCTGAGAGAAGAACTTCGTTCGGCCCCGTGTCGCTGCACCGTGCTTTAATTCCAGGTAAGCCACAAACTCTCTCTCTTTCCTTTCCATACCGATGATCATAATTATGTAATATATGAAAAACAAAAAGTTGTCTAAAGTACCAATCTCATAAATCTTGGGTTTAAAGACGCTACATTTTTAGTGTTTGACAGCCGTCATTACTGAACGCTCCGTTAATCTGTAAACATGGTAAAAAATTTATCATCGTTATTTGAGACGGTCTCAGTCCAACCAATATCGAAGTCGTGCCAGATTCTACTCTGGGGGAGATCTGCTACATCCGTTTACAACAATAAAATTTGGAGGACAGAGTTTAAACGAAGTTGCAGAGAGGAACATCGCAGTGGTGACCACGCCAGAAATGGTGACGAAAATGCACAAAATGGTATTGTTGTCCGTCGGTTGCGTGAGCCTGCAGGCAAGGGAGTTTGTGTGCATTTGCGTAAGAGTGTGTGTGTGTGTGTGTGTGTTTGTCTCTTATGCCCTCCACAACCTTTGAAAACAAAGCTTATTGCCCATCAGTCTTTTTCGATATACAGCAGACTTTTGACAAGGTCTGGCACGATGGGCTCCTACTCAAGATAAAGTCATCTCCCTCCAGCGAAATTTATCTTCTTATGAAGTCATACCTGTCCGACAGATTCTTCCAAATAAAATATGGTCAATGTTATTCTATAATCCACCCAATTACTTCCGGTGTACCCCAGGGAAGTGTGCTGGGACCTATACTCTATCAATTATATACAGCGGACATCCCCACAACAGCTGACATTATATATAGGCACTTTTGCTGACGACACCGTCCTCCTATCTCAACATACCGACCCACACATAGCCTCCTCAAACCTTCAAACGCATTTATCTCTCCTTCAAGTATGGCTCAATAAATGGCGGATCAAAGTCAATGAAGCGAAAAGTACTCAAGTCAACTTCACGTTAAATCGTTCAGAATGTCCATCAGTGTCCCTAAACAATATAGAAATTCCACAATCAAACGAAGTTCGCTATCTGGGGTCTACATTTGGACAAAAAACTAACGTGGAAAAAACATATATTAAAAAAACGGAAGGAATCCAACCTGCGACTGAGAAAAATGTACTGGGCACTGGGGAGAAAATCGTGTTTATCGCTTGAAAACAAAATCTTACTTTACAAAGCTATAATAAAACTAATTTGGACATATGGCATTGAGCTATGGACCGTTCAAGAAGAATGCACCAACCGGAGTGCCAGCCACTTCCTGCGTCTCCAACTTCACCCAAATGAACTAGCGTCCACCCTGCAACATGATCCTCCCTATAGAAGACTCCAGAACAAGAAATGGACGAATGACATTAACTCATGGAACATGTACTATATAGTTCCGATTGTTAATTTTCTAATAAATTAAAAATAAATAAAAATTGATGTGATTCTTAATATCCGGTATGGTGACACCAAATCTCAATTTATTTGACATTACCACATCATCCTTAGTGGCTTCCATACATATTGTGATGAAAATCTTTTCATATTATAACACTTTTATGTTAGATTTATTCCTATAATAAATTATTTTCATTTGTTAATTTGCATATTTTTCAAATTTTTAGCATTGGTTGGATCCTGCAAAATCGGTGATAAAGCAAGTAAAAGGTAATATTTTTTTTCGCTTACTGACATAGCAGTATTTATAAGTGTTTTATATAACCAATTAAATATTTTTCCATTCTCTGCTTTCTTCCTCAAGTTGGTATCTTTTAGTTATAACTTTAATGTATAAATACATAAGCCAGAATTTCTTCCTGACCCGTCACTTTCCCACATTCCTGTTAGCTTTTATATGTTCATATAAATATTTATTAAAAAAGTTACAATAATTTTTTTTTAAGAAAGATATATATGAAAAGCTAATATATGGTTTGTTTGTCGTGCTGAGGCCAAATATATCTAAGTTTGACATACTAGTCAGTATTACTATATACACATGGCAGCACCAACTTAGGATTAAGAATATTACACTTCCTG
Source organism: Zhengitettix transpicula (assembly GCA_037074705.1). Classification (NCBI taxonomy): domain Eukaryota; kingdom Metazoa; phylum Arthropoda; class Insecta; order Orthoptera; family Tetrigidae; genus Zhengitettix; species Zhengitettix transpicula. The sequence goes on along the minus strand of CM073594.1, from coordinate 18,810,484 downwards.
TTCACACATTCTGGCCTAATATTCTTTCTTTTCCTATACCCTCCTGTAGAACCTTTTCTTTTCAATCTTGTGTCCATTATATTCCGTCTTATCCTTTTTCACATAATATTTTAAGTCTCTATTAGATTTTTAAACATAAAAAGCAAATTCATTAATATTTATTACTAAAACATTCAACAAAGGACTAATGAATTAGTAATTGGTGAAACTAACAAAAGCTGTTAATAATTGAATAGATTGTACTTTAATCCCATTACAATATAACATATATTATTTATCTTGTAACTGTTATCAAACCATTAATTTTAGTAACAGAGCTAGAAGATGACTTTTTATAAACAACTATTAAAATGAATTATATATATTATTTTCATTTATGAATATACGACCATAAATCATACAATACTTAATAACACTAAAAACTTTATCTGGTTTCTCACCACAGAAAACGCAAAGATACATGTTGTCAAAATACAGGGTTAATACTACCTACTTAGACACCCAAGAAAATCTTTTTCAGATTATTCGTTCGGGAAACCTACTATCCCAATGATCACATATGTCAAGTCCAATACAGAATATGCAGAAAATTAATACTTAAATAACTTTGTGCCCTGCAGAAATGGATCCAATACTGTTCAGTTTCCGTGTCAAGTTCTATCCTCCGGATCCTTTTCGACTGAAAGAGGAAATTACGCGCTACCAAATCTACCTGCAACTGAAACGTGACCTGCTCCATGGTCGTCTCTATTGTACACCATCAGAGGCTGCTCTGCTTGCTGCTTATATAATTCAATGTGAGTTTTTAAGTAATTGTAATGTATTTAATACCATTCATATCATTTAAACAAATGGCAATAATGAAATGAAAGAGTTTAGTGAAATGAAAACATAAGATGTCTGTTTTGAAGATTAATAATAAGTTAAAATCGCCAAAAACAGACAAAAGTTGTGATGATATAAAAATACAAATATTATTATAACGTGTACCACAGTGTATGGTATTTATATAATCACTTCTTTTGTCTGTATTTGGCGATTTTAACTTATTATGAAAGAGTGTCTACAATCCACAAAGACATCTAAATCCCTACCAACAACACAATAATCAACAAATCCATATCCTCTCTAATAAAAAGTAACCTAAATCCAACCATAGAATACATATATAGACATCGCCCCTCTCTGCCCTCTGAAACACAAACTCCCAATAGACTTAATACTTCCCCGCCAACACTCGGGCACTTCCTTACTAATCCTCTTCCTATCAACCCCAATATAACCTCCCTGCCCAATAACCTACCTATGCCACTCTCTAGCTAACACTCAAAATGTTTACAGTATTAACAAATCACCCATCTCATCAACAACCCCAACTACAAATCAAGAACTCAAGGACTGGAAAACCACTGAACTGAACTCTCTACCTCCACAAGCCAACATGTGAAATATTTACCATATTTATTGTAAATACTTGTAAATTTTTGAACCAAACTGTATCCTCAAAAGATAAAAGTTATTAAGATTCATATTAAAACAATGAAAGTTTCATTTTTATATATTTATATAACTTTCTTGTGTAAAGTTTAATTAAATTATTAATACTGTATTTTTATTTGTATCTTTGTTAATTTGAAAATATAACCTAAATCTTTTGTTTATCTCTTCCTAGCGGAATTAGGGGATTATGATCCAGAAGAACATGAGGATGGTTATGTGTCTGAATTTAAACTGCTCTTGAAACAAACACCTGAAATTGAAGAGAAAATAATGGAGTTGCACCAGACACAGCTTAAGGGTCAAAATCCAGCACAGACTGAAAACAATTTTCTTAGAAAAGCCTGCCAGCTGGATACATATGGCGTTGATCCCCATCCTGTCAAAGTAATTTAAGCATAAATAATATCAACCATAGATAGAAGAATGTCAATTTTTCAAATTTGTCATGCCCTTCTTTACTATGTGCCAAGGCATTTAGCCTTTTGCAAAAGTAAAAATGTCTCAGTGCCTTTCTCATACATTCTCCACAGTCCAGTGACATGTATTTTGGTGGTAAAATTAAAATATTTGGGTACTCCCTGTATGTAATCATGTATATTATTTTCCAGGATCATAGAGGGAATCAACTATATCTAGGAATAAATCACTGTGGGATACTGACTTTCCAGGGCAGTCGAAAAACCCATCACTTTCGCTGGGGAGAAGTTCAGAAAATAAACTATGAAGGCAAAATGTTTATTGTTCACCTCACATATAATGAGGTTTGTGTTAAATTTGATTGACATATTAACTTTTTTAATGAATGTAAGCTTTCCTTATTAATAAATTTTTCACAGTTAAGCACCAGGTTCAAATTTCTCGATGTTGACGTTTCTGTGGTCATTCTCTGTGAAGACAGTGGTAGAGAATGACCGCAGAAACGTCAATATCGAAAAATCTTAACCTGGAGCTTAACCGTGAAAAATTTATTTATTAACTTTTTTATTACTTATAGGTAACATTCTTACTAAACATAGTTCAATAATTGGTTTTCACTAATTTCTTATGGTGGTCACTTGTAAATAAAATAAATATTTACTGGATAGTGCAATAATTGATTTTCACTAATTTCTTGTGGTAATCACAACTAAATGTAATAAATATTTACTGCTGTTTTTATAGTGTTATTATAAATTTAATAATTAAAGCCTAATTAATTATTAAGCAGTTTAATACATTGATAGTAATCTCTTCCAACTTAGTCCTATGTGCTGAAATATTGGTTTATGTTGAACAAGGAAATGGTTTGTATAATAATTTGAAACCGTCTAATTTTTTACTTTTTCCACTAAACTGTTTTTTTTTCCTTGTTTTTCATTGCTTCATTAAGGATCCCAGAACCAAGGTACTTTTAAAATTAAATAATTTTAGCAATCTTAAAAACTTTTAGTGTGTAATGAAAATTTGTAAATGGTCATAAAATATTGCAGTAACAAAAATATATTTACTAGTTCAATTACCTCCATAATATTTTTTGTCAGTATTCCGATGTTTTTGACACACACATTTTCCATTTGCAGTTGATTGGTATATTTTTGAGCAAGTGCTACGTAGTAATATTTGAAGGAACTTTAGATTTTAGAAAGAAAGCTTGATTGAGTTTCAATTGATGTATTTATTTATTTTTGTCAACTAATTTTATACAATTGATCATGTCATCCATATATTTTAATTTACATCTTACTTGCTCTCTACATTAATGTATTAATTTTAATGTTTTATCTAGGTTATTTGCACAGGTTTAAAAGTTTATATTTTATTTGAAACCAAATGTTGAAATTGATTGATTTGGATGTTACAGAAAATTAAAAACCTTTATTTTGAGTCCCATGAGTATATATATATATAGATATAGATTTGATAGGAAATATGGATAGAGAGTAGCCAACTTTTCTTAAATTGAAATTTGGAGTCGCCAGGCTGGGAAGTAAACTGTGCACTACAGCATTCAGTCCTACTGTCCATTCAAAAATATAAATTACTTCCAAGCCAGGTGACTCCAACTTTTGATTTAAATACTAAAATGTTATATGTTTGTAATGACAGTGGGATGAGGCTTCGTGCCTGTGTTTTATTGAACAGAGTACTATTCAAAATTACATAACATACAGCCTTCTCTTTTTATTTTTAGTCTCACTTCAAATTTCTCATACCTTACAGAAAAAACATACTGTGGGGTTCAAGTGCCCAACTGGTGCAGCATGCAGACACGTTTGGCGCTGTGCGATAGAGCAGATGCTGTTCTTCACGTGAGTCTTCCAGCTGAGCTCCTGCATTGCCTTGGCTTCCCCCCTTGCTTTTTCAATCACTCAGGACGTGGTTGTGGTTGGTAAGATTGCGGTGCACGTTGCATTGTTTCTGGGCACTTTTAAAATAACCTGCAACTAACAATTTATACAAGCTTTCAATTCAAATACTAAAATAATTTCTAAAATATTACAAAATTTTAATGGGCCTACCATTCAAAATGAACCAATTCACTAGACTACTTGTTCATTTATGAAATTGCTAAGGTCATGGACCACACACACACACACAAAGTACTTGGTACTCAGACTGTTTAACAGAATCTTAGTGTAATTGCAGTTCAGTTTCATAATATTTTCAGCATTCATGTCAGTGATATTGTTATTAATACCAGTAATATATCATTAATTGCAATATTGGTATGGAAAGGAAAGAGAGATAGGTTGTGGCTTACCTGAAAGTGAAGTGCAGTGTTGCCATAAGGAACTGAAGGTTTTCGGAGGCTCTCGGCATCCTTCTTCAGGAAGGAGTGTTACACAATTCCATGCACCGGCCGGCTGCGAACTGAAGAAGGAGGCTGAGAGCCTCTGAAAATTTGAAGAACAACCTTCAGTTTCTTATAGCGACACCGCACTTCACTTTCAGGTAAGCCACAACCTATCTCTCTTTCCTTTCCATACCAATATTGCAATTATTTTTGACAGTGTCATATCCTTACTAATATCATTATATATATATATATATATATATATATATATATATATATATATATATAAAATTGAGTTGAATAAAAATAAGGGGAGAGTTCATGGCATACTTGAGTGTTAAAAATGGATTTCACTAAGTTGAAAATATTTCAGAGAAATTTTAAGTTGTGTTATCCCCTTTTCTTCAACATTTAGTATATCATCTCAATCTCATATGACTGTCAACTGTGCAATTGTTATATGGCACTAAAATGGTTCTAACTTATAGGTCATTCTTCATTCCTTTTATCACCGGATTAGGATAAAAAATTATGCTAATTAGAGAAAGAAGTAGCCAAGTAATGAACAAAATTAAGTGATAAAATAAATACTACATAATGTTTTGTTGTCCTTGTTGCTTTTCTCAAGTGATCCAAAAATGCAAGAATGACACACTTTACAATACATGTGATGAACAGAAAAGCTTTTACATTTGTCATCTGGTTTTTGTGGTGTGTCATTCTTGCCACTCTTGTGTTTTTAACCACCTGATGAAAGCAACAAGGATTGGAGTAACAATGTCTGATATTATTTATCACTTCAGTTTTTCTGTAATGGGCTACTTTTTTGTATCTAATTAGAATTTAAACAAAACCATTTTATATTTTAATCTCAACCAAATCAAGAATCAAATCTACCACAAAGTCTGTGATCACTCTACCACACCGCTACCTGTATTGATTTCTGGGCACATACTAGCTTTTTATATTTGTTATATAGATCTGAACACAGGCTCACCTATATATTGAATAACATTCTTCACATCCTTATTTAAGGACTTATTTAAAGAATTTGTCTATAAATTGATCAATGGTATAATTATTTCATTCAATTAGCATAAAGTCCTGGGTTAAATTCCTGGTCTAGTGAAGATTTTTTTATGTGTATTTACCACCTTTAAGATAGATTTAGTGGAATTTTGTCGCTGTATAATAGTCCATTTTTTTTAGAGTAACGCGCTGCATCCACCATAATGGCAACTCCCATTTAATAACATAGCAAGGCATTTGAAAGGGTGTGGGGACGGGGTGTGGAACAGTAGAGCAAGGTAGCTAAGGGTTATAGTTTAAGTCAACCTTTTCTTAACTTTTTAAACAACTATGTCCAGTCAGCACATGAAAGAAGGGAAATTTAATTTCAGAAAAAGGGTAAAATGTTTAAAAAAATTCTCTATCTTACTAATTCAACAATGGTTCTATCTACCTATTCTTTATTAACATATATTTTAACTATATGTGAAACTAAAGAAAGTTTTCAATTAATATTTTTCAATAATGTTTAGAAAAGGAATATATAGAGTTAATAAAATTCTATTTAATTGAAAATGGCGTGAGTCATGTAGGTTTCATTAAAATAATATTCTTGCTTCTACCATCTATTATACCCATTTATCTAACAAGTTCACAAATTTCAAAATTGCACACAATTTGTTTTCTTGTAGCACTAATGCACATCACAACTAGCAGTATTTCCAACTCAACAAACTGTGTTAGAATAATATAACCCAGTACACTGTGCAGTAGGTTGGGTGTTTTATATTTTTTCTTTATATCAAGGTTTTATTTGGCCATTTCTTCTTTGACATCAGTTATCAGTGAGATATACAAGAAGAAGCTTGGGACATTCATTTTACCTGTCATCCAGGAGCTGTATGTGGCTGAAAGGTTCTACTTTCATCTTGATTGTATTCTACCCCACTACCATAATCTTGTCAAGAAAAATATTCCCACAAAATGAGTATTCATCACATTCCTGAGACATATAGAACTTTCATTTAACTCTCTTTTATATTAAAATTTAAAATGCCTGTGTTAATAATAATAGTATACTAAAGAAATAGCCAATTAACAGACAAAATTGAGTGATGAAATACTTTGTGGTACTTATTTTATCACTTTTTTATACCCAAAAAGAAATTTTTTGTAATGTTGTTTGAGCCATTATCCCAGAATTTTTTGACATCTGATTGTTCTGGAACTTCTTCCCTTCAGTGTAGAAAGTGAAAAGCAGATGATTCCAAATCTGGGCTTCAGAGTGGGATGACGTATCTCCCAACCTATTTTACGAATGCTTTCTTGTGTTAATTGAGGAGTGTGATTGTATGCATTGTTTTGCAGGACAATAATCACTCCTTTTCTATGTGATCTTCATTGTTTCTCTCTCATTGTTGGTTTGGCCTTGTGCATATCTGAGTAGTATTGACTGTTAACTGTATGCTGCTCTTCTAGATTATCACAGAAAACTACCACTTGAACATCCAAAAGCACCACAAATATGACTTTCCCTGGTTGCTTAGGTTGATTGAGCTGATGTGCTTCCACTCTGTGCTTTGCCTTTTCAATTTTTGGTTCATGATAGGTTTAAATTTTGTTCAGGAAAGACTCACTTTGTCATTCATAGCACTCCTTTAGTTATGTGCACAATCTCAAGCTTTGATACCAGATTGCCATAATTTTTCTAGTCATTGGTTGCTGTATAATTTTGAATCCTTTATTATTCCCTACTTCCTCTTCAAGTTTTTTTCATTTTCAGTCACCCTTTATATTTCAGTAAATTTTAATATATTTGTATTATTATAAAACTATTATTTAAAAATATATTACATTCAATAAAAGCATGTGCACCAATTACATTATATTTTGTTTAGATACAAATATTTTTACTGCTTGATGTGACTTGTATGTGCATGTGTATAACAAGCATTCTATTTTAATAATGTTTAGAGATATTTTAGTGTATTACTTTGTTTTGGTTGCTTTGCATTGAATAATGGAATGAACTTAGAGGAGAATGCCCAAATTGTTTGTTTCTTTGATCAGTGATTCCATGCATTTAACACTTTGACCATCATGCCAAAACTAGCTTAACTTTCCACAGTAATTGGTATACCTTAACTATAAGACACACGGCAGTGAAAGTGTTAAACTGACATTTCTATAAAATGTGATTGAAAATACTACTTCTTTGGGAGATTTCATCTGATTTTTCAATCAATTATTTGTTCAAATAGTCAATTATCACTCAAATGAAAGTATCCTGCTTTAATGTGGAACAATAAAAGCTATGTTGAAAAATCCTTAAAAATGATTATTTTTTAATGCAAATTTCAGCCTTCCATCAAGTTCGGATGCTCCAACTGTAGTAACCGGTGGGAGTTTCTTCTCATGGGGGACGAAATTCCGATATTCAGGTCGTGTGGAAAAGGAAATACTAGAAGATATAGGACCTCTCAGGCGGGAAGAACCAGCAATTAACAGGAACTTTCGAACTTCCAGTTTACGTCGTAAAGCCTCGAGTGTTCCAGCTACACCTTCTACTCCAATTGGCTCCGAACTGGGTGAGATTAGTAAGGAAGCCTTCTCAAAGCTTTGCAAATATCAATAATAAATTTTATCTTATGATGATGCTGATAAACCACAAATTTATTTACCATTAACATTGGGAGAATATAGACTGATTTAACAGAATTAATATTTCTTAGTTAATATTTCCAGTTAATTTTGTATATAACAGTCAATTTCTGCTATTTATTTCATATTTGTCCATTTAACCATTCTGTCATCAACTATCAAGCTACTAATTTTTATTGTAAACCTACCATTAGCAAAGTTAATTCCCTTAATTATCATTTTATTAATATTATGTTTATAAAATGTCTGTTGATAAATTTGTTTCTGTAGAGAACACTAAATTTTGTGTGTTTTGGAACTTTCAGGGTATGGTAGCTTGCCCAGAGCAAACCATTCAGCTCCTGTATCTGACATGAGGTTAGATGCTGGTAATAATCTTCTTTGTGGACCTGAAACAGCGCTGTCATATTGTACAGACAATGCCTTACCACTGCTAGAGACAGTTGCTGAAGATCAGGAAATTTGCAATAAGCATCGGAGTCTAGGTAATTATGCCAGTATTTTGTACACTGGCATTTTAGAAAAATTTTTTCTGAGGAGCAAGAATTATGGACATTATATATTGTATGCAATGGTTTCTCAAGAAGTAACACGTTGTCTGTATAAAGATCTAATTTTTGAAGATTGAAAAGTGACATACTTGTTGCTTAGATCTACTTCATAAATTTTTCACTAAAAGAAAAACATATCAGATTCATTTATAGACATTGACACTTATGATTTGAGTATGGTTTTTGTGTTTACTTATTCGATTATATTACTGATCCTTTCACATCGTAAGTTTATGGAGTATTTTAAGCATTTTTGTTAAAGTAGTTTTGTATATATTATTCCTAATGGAAACCATGTTAGCTTACCTGCTGACTACAGTTTGCATATTGATTGTTTTGGGGGACCCTTTTAAAAACTCAAATATTCTGACAAATTTTGTTATCTGTGGACAATTTAATATTTATACAGCATCAAAGTTTCTCATCCATATACAATTATAATGTATATACACTGTGACTGACACTAATGAGGCGGTGCAGAACCTTTAAAATTGATACTTAGAATCTCACATATTTTGAATCGTTCAAGCAAAGTGAAACATTGTTCAAACTTCCATTATTATACATTTATTTCTGTAATATATTTCAGCCATAAGTCATAAAAAAATTATTTTATATTTTTATTCAACTGTTATTTTCAGACCCAGTCAATTACTCCCATTGTTTCCATAAAAAGTAAACCAATCACAAATTGTCAAATGTTTATGACAAATTTACACATTGAGTTATTAATTTGTTTAATTTAGTTTCATTTGTTACTGTATTTATGAACACTATTCGTGAAAGTATGTTTATTTTGATTTTGTTGTTTCATATATTATTATTTTAATTTTTTTAAGTTCATACATGTTCATTCTTCTATAGCAGAAGAAGTGGATGCTTTCCTAAAGCAAGAAAGGGATGAATATTTACAACATTCCAAAAGTTCTGACTCTGCCAACACTTTATCCTTTAATTCTGAGACGACACCAAATAATGAAACAAAAATAAGTGACAAAAGTGTTTTTGTGAGTAATGACAACAGTCTTACATGTGAACATCTGCCAAATGGAGCAGGTAAGAATGGCAGTTGCTATGAAAAAGAAAAAAGAAAAGAAACAATGGAAAGAATGTTTCTCCTACTTAAATTAATTTGTTCTGATAATTTCCAAATCAATTATTTTATGTGGTGTTCAGTATTTGAAATGAAGAAGGTACCAAATATATTTTTAACGTGTATATTATAGGCATTATTGTTGTAGGATGTGTTGTAGTTTGACCCGAAAACTTCTCAAGATGTTGGTATTACTATTCATTTCTTACCATTTTCCCATTGATTTTTACTGTCAAAATTAGCTGCAACCAGCAAAGTAATTCGATGGATTTTGGAAAATTATTTATAAATATTTCACAATTATTAACTGCAACATTTATCAGCTTAACAAAATTTAAATAACCATAATATATAAAAATAAAATGGCCTTATAACGTTAAACTGACAATTTTAGGAAATTCTGTTTATCCAATGGTGATAATAATACAGGAAATAATATATATTATATAAAGAACAATTATATCATTTTAAATATTATCATTTCATACTAACCATTTTCTATGTACAGTCTGCTGTTGTTAATTTCTCTATTTATGTTGTAACCAAACTTCTCATTAAGTATTTTCATTGAATTTTGCAGGTGGTAAAGATGGTGAAACTGGACATTCCTTTGACGATTACTACTTCCGAGATTCTTTTGAACATTCCTCATCTGAATCTCAGTTAGTAGAAGTAACTGGGCCAACATTGAAACAAACTCATGTTGGGACCCCTGTAGCACATACTCCCGGCAAGCTTCTACCACCTTTGCAAGCAGCAGTTTCTGCAGCACCACAGACTGGTGTGACATCTGGAAGACGATTCAACTTATTGCAGGTTTTTGTGCCATCATTCCTCCTGGTTGCCATTTCTCTGGCTGTGGCAACTGTTCTTGTGCTGGAATCTGACTGCGAGGTATTAGGTAGCTTTCGTCGGTGGCCAGAAATGATTGTACTCAGACGTGACTATTATGAGCCCACCAAAGAGTTTTTCAGACAGAGGCTGGCAAAGCTGCTTTCGTAGAAAGTGTTCTGCTTCCATATACTTTTAAGTCCTTGTGAATTTACACTAGAAATGTGGCAATTTGGTGAGTGCCTAGTGATTAATTTACTTCCATAATAGTGTTAACAGAGTCTTATGCTAACCATTTTTCCAGGCATTTTAATATTCTTCATTTAATACTATGATGGTAATCAAAATTAATGTAGTTACGCTAGTTGTGTAACAATCATATGCCATCGTGAAGTTGTGGCAAGTTTTGTACTAAATGTGCAACTTTTTAACACACATTATTACTCTTCAGAAGGACATGCATTAAGACATTGGACACTTACACGATTATTATATTTTAAGAATAATTAGTTTTTCGTGTCCCTATGCGCCTTCCATGAATCCTCCAAGTGCCTGCAGCTGCTGACGACAGCTGACAATCCTTAACCTGCACAAATCGCACAGTGACTGCTACAAGGTTAATAAAGAATGTAGTCTTTTTCGGTGTAGAGAATGAATAAAGTCTTCTCAATCTTCTAACCAAGTAAACAATTGTATTCGCGACGTGCTACAAGGTTGTTGCTGCATATTTCAGTGTGATACCTTTTATGAACTAAACTACTGAATAATAGTTCACTTCTCTCCACATATAACAAAATTATTTAAAAATTAGACAAAAGTATCGTATTTGATTAAAAATACTATTTCAAAGGTTCCATTTTATTTCACTTCACAGTCCAGTTCTTTAGGCTTGGATGCTGTATTAAATTACTGTTCATCAATACAATACGTAATTGAAAATGAGAAAATAATGACCAGTGTAGTTGTGTTTCTCTAGGCTCTTCTTAGCACCTGACAAAAGGGACAAGGATCCCAGAAACGTTGTGTGGTATTTATATTACCCATTTTTTGTTTGTATTGGCTATCTTTCTTATTCACAATACATAATTGTTTCAGGTTGAGTTTCAATGCTACAACTTTAGTGCCTTCACTCGTGACGCTGTTGTCTTCCTTAAAAATATTAACTTTTGAGTTTTTTATATCATTTAAACACTGATATACACTTTTTACCCCAGCCCAGAAACTAGCTATTTCACTGGATTATATTCAATACAAATCTTGTGTTTTTAGGAAAGTTTCACATAGTGATTGTCTCCTTTAAAATCTTTGGGTGCCTCATAAATTTATAACTTGTGTTGTAAACATACAATTATGTCATAAAGTAATTCAAATTTAATTTGGACAGGTGCTACAAATTTTTATAAGTTGATAAATTTGTTGCACCTTTCATTCTGAAAAATTAAGGAAATTTAGGAGAAACTTTGAACCTCACATACCTCAATGTACAAATATTATTACAGTAATATTTGCATTGCTGCAAAATATAATCAAATAGAAGTTTAAAAATGGATCTAACTGGTTTATATCAATCAAGTACTTTTAAAAATTATTATGGGATTTGTTTAATGGTGTACATAAAAGGTATCATCTCTGTTCACCAATTCCACTAAGCTAAAAGCCTAGTTAATCATTTAATTTATATGTCAATAAGAAGGATATCTATAGAATGTCAATTAATTAGGTGTCTTGAAACAATATTTCAAGCAATTACTGCAAGTTCCTGTTGCCCAATGCTGTGTGGGGATACGTTGCAGAAATCTGTTAAGAAAATTTTTTCTGATACTTTAAATGCTGACTGTGCTCATCTAAAACAGAATTTTCAATATTATCAGTTTTCATTCTGTCTTTGAGGGAAATTTCCAAATAGATGATATAAAAAAATATTTCTATTTTTTTTTTAACAATTTTTACGTTATTAAAAAATTTTTTAGTTTAAGTGCTAACAACTATGTCAGTGCATTTATCTGTTGCAGTATTTTGTAAAATTTCCAATTATAAACATTTTTATCTTTTTGACTGAGCTAATTAAAACTTTGTATGTTCAATTATACACATACATTCAGAAAAGGTAGTGGCTTACCTGAAATTGAATGTTGGTATTACCACTTAGGACAGGAGGAACTTCTTCAAATTTTTGGAGACATTGGCCTTACTCCAGCTGGCCGGAGGCTAACGCCTGCAAAAATTGAAAGAACTTTCTCTTGCCTAGAGTGGCAAATCCAATCTACAATTTCAGATAAGCCACCACTTTTCTCTCTTTCCTTTATATACAAATTATTTTGAAATGTCACATCCTTACTCACATTTTAATATATATATAATTGGTATGAAAAGGAAGGTGAGAAAGGCGTGGCTTACCTGAAATTGATGTTCAGTGTCAGCGCCCTTCTTCAGGAGAAAGACGACTCATTCAGCTGACATGGAATGAATCATCTCTCTCTTGAAGAAGAACAGTAATGTCTCCTAAAATAAGAACTTCATCCTGAATTGTCCTGAATGGCAAAGCTAATCTTCAATTTCAGGTAAGCCACACCCTTTCTCACTTTCATTTCCATACCAATTGTTATATAATGCATTTGCATTAGTAATATAAGGTACAACAGAAATTTTAAAATTGACTAGTATTGTAATTTCAAAGTTTTAATTGGATTTTATCTGTTTGTGGATGAAGTTTATATTAGTACATGAAAAATATTCATTATTTTATTAAGTAAAGGGAAAATATTATTGTATTAACTTGATGAACAAGATTTTTAGACAATTCAACTAGTTAAACTTCTTTACCATAGTGTTTTTATGATATGGCTGAATGTTTTTATGATATGGCTGAGGAAATGCTATACCTCTTATATTGACCAATTTTTAAAAAAATAAACTATTATACTAATGTGCACTTGGAGCAAATGATTTTTAATGCATTGTAGATTTGCTGAAAATATTATTTCATATTTTTACTTGACGGGGATTGGATAATACAAGGTATTGCTTTTACAATGAGTTCATATTCAAATGCATAATGCTTTGAAATTCTCATACGAGGGAAGTAGAAAATTAAAATTGTCTGTTGGGATCAAATAGTGGTAATTAGATGTAGAATTTGGGTAAACCACTATGAATGTTGCTCTGTTGAGTATCAGGTGAAGGTTATTATTTTGCTAAGTTTCTAGAGGTCTTATCTGTTAAAATTTAGGTTTTAAAAAAATTAATGCAATATCATAGTTACATAAATTTTAGTACATTTTTGCAAACAATTAAAGCAGTCAGATCAATGTGGCTGCAATGAAATATTATATGATACATTGTTTTATGCTTATGGAGGCAAAATAAAACTTTTGTTGGAGCCCGATAAAACTAAATTGAATGATAATTTTTTTTTTGGTGAAATATTGCAATTCAAAGAGAAAAAATATGTTTGTAATGAAGTGCTCTCAAAATTAAAACTGCTTCAAGATTGTCACCCATAGTATTATAATAATTCAAAGCAGTAAGTCAGTGCAATATACAGATAACTACAAAAGTTTTACCATACTTTTTATTGGTTACTATTTTTCAATTACCTTTATAAAATTATGGTTTTACTTGCAATTTTTATATAATTTTGACAATCAACTAAATGAACTGAAAATTAACTATTGATTCATGTGTTATTTATTTAGCAATTATGTGTTCGTTTAACATTGATGTAATTTAATACAACTGGAAATGATTATCTACAAGATGATCAATGTGCATTTAGAAACCATTCATTTCATTCCATAAATGCTGTACTTTTGAGGCTCATTTTGGTAAGTGTGATCATATTGTAACATTTATTTTGTGTATTGCTGGAGATGTATTAAATTTTTCATGTATTTAATTTGTTAAAAGATGTATATTATTAAATTGTTTAAATTTATGGACTATTTGTTTTATCTGTAACATTATCTTGTGACATTATCACAAGAAGTTAACGGCCCGTATAACAGACAAAAAGCAGAAATTAATTTTGTGCAATATAATTTTAAAAAATTTGTAGACATTTCAATCAACTGTTGTGACTACTATTGCCAGACTGTGGAGATATGGCCAAATTACAACACTTTACAGAGAATATGAATACAAGATTTAAATTAACAAAGATATAAGCCATCATAAATTCAGTTTAAAGGAGAAGTGTCCTGTTTAACATTTAAAGAAAATTTGTTGGTCTTAATGTGTAGCATTTCTGAAATTAACCTTTTATTAAAATAAGTTTCCTTATATAGAATTTTATGGGTCATTAATTTCCTGTGTTACTGTCTTACAAACCTTAATTTTGTTTCTGTCATATTATCATTAATTGATATACTACAGTTTATTGCCAATTATTATTTCTTCACCAGATTTATTTGAAAAGAAATACTTGAATGGTACATATTATTTAGAAAACATATGACTATATGAATGAACAAAAGGTTATATTAATCATTAGTATCAAAATGATTATGAATTGTCCATTTCGAAATGAAAAATTTATGTCTGATTGAAAATTAATAATGAGACAAAATAAGTGATAATATAAATATCACTCAACGTTTCTTTGATCCATGTCTCTTTCTTCAGGTGCTAAGAAGAGCCTAGAGTGACACAACGCAAAAGCCAGGCTCTTCTTAGCACCTGAAGAAAAGGACAAGGATCCCAGAAACATTTTGTGGTGTTTATATTATCACTTATTTTGTCTGTATTTCGCTATCTTTCTTATTACTAATTTTCTATTTCTTTCAACTATTCTTTTATGATTTAAATTAATCAATCAGTAAGACATTTCTCTTTGAGTTAAATAATTTTTTGAATAATGTTGCTTCTATTACAAGACAAGTTCCCAGGCTGATTATTTCCATACAATTTGTGCACAATATTGGACAAACTTCCAATAACTTTTACCTTCAAGAAAACAGTGACTAGAATGCCAGATAACACACATCAACAGATACCTAAATGCTACGTCACACCACCACAACACTAAAAAATGAGCACTTATAAAAACCCTCAACTATAGAGTGGAAAGAATATGTGATGAAGAGGAAAATCAAAATTGAGGCTGGCCCTCAACCAGAATGGATACAGATATGCAAATATATCCAGAGCTTTAAATCGTCACAATTCAAGGAAAAGTATACAGGGAAACATAAAAGCGTTCCTTTCATACATAAAAATGCATTGGTGGCCTATTAAGAAACAATGACATAACTCCCATTTTTTAAAATTACCATACAATTTCCAGCCTTCTTCCTCCAGTAAAAACAGGCAGGACAACTACTAGTAAAAGGCGTATATCAGATACCTTGTGAATGTGGAAATTGGTACATCGGGGAAACTGGCCGGTCCAGGTAAAAGAGCATGAATGAAATATACATTTGAAACAGTACAATATGACAGCTGTCGTAGAACATGTTATGGAGACCAATCACAAAATAACGCAGTCGGAAATTATGTGAAAAGTTAATGTCAATAATTTTCTTAAAAAGTATTAAGAACTACAGCCAAAATTTTCATAAAACTTGTATTTATTACTGAAACATGTTTTTTAGGTTACAATTAAAATAATTGTTTAATTATCACTGATACAGTTTGTAATTCACATGACAAACAGTATTAAGAACCACAGCCAAAATGTTCATAAAACTTGTATTTATTACTAAAACATGTTTTTTAGGTTATAATTAAAATAATTTTTTGATTATCACTGATACAGTTTGTAATTCACATGAAACAGATAAATAATAAATATTTCTGAGCACATCACAGAACAGTTAAAAATGTAATTAAATATCTAGGCTTTGAAAATCTGTGTGTGTACATCTTTACAGGAACAATTACATTTTTGTTTATATGTATAGTTTAAAAACACTATATTTGAAATGTAACAACCTTAATCAACTTAAATAATAGATATGATTTTTTTTTCATTTAAAATTTAATGATTTTATAAAAAAAATAGATGATTGACAAGGTTGTGATTCGTTATTAAAATCAAGTTTGAAAATCGATGTCAGCTTCATTGTGTTATTTCAAATAGTGAATTGTCTATTTATTTTCACTAATTTGGAAACAATAAAATCCCCAAGATGTTGGGAAATGAAAAGTCTTTCTTGGTCTATCACACACTGTCTGTGTACCACTTGTAAAGAAAGCTGTATTCTGAAGGGCCTTCAATCTTCCTCACAGTAACTCTGTCACTGGATGGGTTCCACTCAAAAGCATAAACAGTATCTGGACTTGTTTCTTGCACAACAGACCTCACAAAATTCAAAAATTTGTCCAGAAAATTTAAGCAGACATTAGGGCTCCATACATTCTGTATTGAGAAAATGCTAATAAGAATACTGTTAACTTTTTTACACGGCAGTAACAAGTATATATTTTGTAAATTATTTGAATTTTCACAATTTGCCTATGGTTAAATAAAGTTCATTATTTCAATTGATTACCATTAGGCAAGCATAAAATTACCAAATAGGAATATATTTGCTATGAAAATCTAAGAGAATTGACTACTACTAAATGTACTATCTATAAAAAGAGTTCTTACTTCAGACATTTCAACAATGCCACCAGTATTATATTCTTTAATATGCTTGACAACTCCTTCATCTGTACGAAAACCACATAATATTTTTGGTATGTTTGCTAAATAACACTGTGCCCACCACTTTGGAAACTTAAATCTGAAATGCATATAAAACTGTTAAAGAAACAAACTGGAAATACTAAGTGTAAACATACCAAATTAATCAGAATTAATAACTGAAAAGAAAAGTGTATGACTGATTGAAAATTAATAATAAGAAAGATAGCCAAATACAGACAAAAGAAGTGATAATATAAATACACACAACATTTCTGGAAGCCTTGTTCATTTCTTCAATTATTTTGTCTGTATTTGGCCATCTTTCTTATTAAGAAATAGTAACTGTTAAAAAAGATGATTTGAATTAAATATGCCCCAAGTAAACTATTTGGCTTACATGAAAAATAAATTAAATTTCAACTCAAATTAATCTAAGAATTGACAAGCAACTATATACCTAACAGTATTGCGGTACTGTCTGTCAGTTTCAATGATTCTGCTGGTTTTAAGTTCAACAAATTCTGCCTTTTGTAGATCTTCCAAAGTTCTTATTTCAGTTTGACTTTTGAAACCATCCATCTCTGCACTATAAAGGATATTATGATTATTTAATTTAGAACTGAAAACTACATTGAACTCTTCCATACAGTTAAATTGGCTGTCTAAATTTGGTGGTTTTCCAAAGTTATCTACAATAAAAAAAATGTTAAACATGTAAGTCAGAAACAAATCATATGTTTATTAGTTATTAATTAAATGCTCTGGATAACAATCTGTAATTAATTATTAAAGTTGCTGACAATTTTATGAAGATTTGATAACAATCTGAAACTTTTTTATGGTTTTAATAGTAAAGAAAAAACATTTGTGTTTAAAACAAATATATTCTTGATATCATATGGAGGTGCAACCTGAAGAACAATAAAATAACAATAGCATGGATTCCAACGTACGCTGGACAATAAACATGGAGTCTGATCATCTTGCAACAACTAAACATCTCAACTATCCCAGTATGCAATAAAACAGATGCCAGCGCAGCCCTTGCTAGTTACTTTGAAAAAAAATTGTCCACCAAGAGAACAGCAAAGAATGAAGGTATATTCTTCAGAGCATTTAACACTAACATCTCAAGAAGGCAACAAGTAATCATATCAAGAATTTGCACCCTACACATCCAATTAACTCATAGTTTTCTTTTTTCTAATTCACCACAGCCTGAATGTGCTCCCAGCAGGTCTACATAAACGGTAAAACATCTCCTGTTTGAATGCCCTCAGTACAACTGCAATCTGCACCAGGAGTGCTTTCTGCTCATTGTCTACAGTGATCCACACACTGTAGACATAGCAGTGGACAAGGAAATTAGCCCTCCATGGATTTCCACTAGAAATAACCTAACAACTATCTGCACTGAGATACTGTTATGTAGACCTTTTTTTTTTTTGATTATGTAGTCACCAGCACATTATAAGTTGAAATGACTTTAAAACAACCCAATAAAAAAATATATATTCTTACCAGATTTAAAGTGACGAACTTTATCCCCATATTTTACAAATAGTTCTAGTTTGGAATTAAAACTTAGATGACACAAGCTAAAAGTATTTAATAACTCATGGTCATGTATGAATTTCATGGATTGTGTAGGAGTATGAAAAAGTTTGATCATTCAAGTAAACAAAATTTTATAGTAATAGAATAGAACTATTTTCACTAGAAGATATATTTATGGGTGTAAATATTAAGGGGCTGTCTGAAAGGATTGAAACTTACAAATGTTCATCATACAAAATATTTTAAAGTAAATATAGAGTTAGTCATAACTATTACCAGTTGTCACATACTGCTCAAATTTATAACCCCACATTAAACATTTCTTATAGAAATCAGATGCTTCTCTGCGTTTTCTTAAGTAGTCCTCTGTGTATCTGGAACAGAGATATATAGTGCCCTTGTACTTAGTGGCACATATCTTCCAATCATCTTGATTCTCATATGGAGTGTTCATAATCACACGTAGTGTCCCACGAAATGAAACAAAATCTTGGAACAACCTATAGAAACAATACTCCTGTTAAACATGGGCACAAAAAATAATACAAAGTAGTTGTAATTTTAGAATACCAAACAATAGTAATCCAGTATATTAAATGGTAAAAATGGTATTTATAAGAAGGAGAGAGAGAGAGTAGGCTAATGGCTTACCTCAGTCTGGTCAGGTTAGAAACAAATTTTCTAGCCATAATTGTCACATTTTTTATTGTGGTCAAGAGTGGGTTTGGATAGGACAAGTGATATTTGGTTTGGAGTCTGTCAGGAGGGTATTTTCTATCTATGAAGGCACTGAAGATTCAGTTTGTGTAAGTGGCCAGACAAATCCAGATGGAGCAAATAAAGAGTCTCTAAGGACTAAAGGAGTGTTTGGTGTGGTAATTAGATCAGCACTATGGTTAATTTCAACATTTAAATCAATGAAAGTAATGTTAAGTGGAGGAGAAAATGTGAGCTCTGTGAAAGGAGTAAACATTTGACATGATAGATAATAAGATGTATTGTATGTGATTGGTTTGATGTGAATAGTAAATGGGTATCAATTTATGTTGAATGGAGTGTTTCCAAGGAACATGGAAGACTGAGCAATGAATGAAAAGAATTATTTTTAACCTTTCTTCTATACAGCTCTGGCACGCTAGTAATGTGAATTTTGTGAATCTAAAAATTAATAGGACTTATTTTATGTAAAGAAAAATGTCAATAAATTTATTTGCATTACCAATTATGTTCTCTAAATGCTTTGACATATAGATAGGTATATAAGTTTATTTCGATGTAATTCCAATATACAATATGAGAAAACATCAGTTTGATATATAAATGCACAAAAATTGCATAAACATACAGAAAATAGTTTTGTAAACAATTGGTCAAATATTTTATTTTTTACAATTTTAACATCACAACTCAACTAAATTATATATTACTTTACTTGCTAAATTATATTTAAGAGCTCTTTTATGTATATGTATAGTGGTGGGTGTATTCAACCTCTATGTGAAAGAAAGAGAGAAATATACAGACCATTACAAGGAGGAGGTACACAGATTAAGTAAAAAGATATGTAGAATAGAGTGGTGGAGGAAAAATAGTTTCGGATCAGGAAAAGATGCAGAGACTTTGTTAATACAGTCACTTGAAAAACTGGCGATGGAACAAGATGATGATGGATCAAGTTTTACAAACTATAATGTAATTACATTGTTTCAACAATACTCACTTGTGTATAATTAACTATCATGCAATAATAAAGAACTTTGTAGGTATTTTCATATCATATACATGGAGTGGATATCTATAATTACAAGGAAATTTGGAAGACAAAATGCAATTAAATAATCTCTCTTTGAACACTGATATTCTGTCGTTCTCAATAAATGTATAACCTAAATGTCTCTTCTACCAAACTAAAGTTACACATATCATGGCACAAGATCAAAACTAGTTTGTTAATAGGATAACACGTAATGGTTTCGATATAAAAATAAAAATCACCTTCCTTGTGGGTCAGCACCTAACGTCGACTTATTTACGGAAATCCATTGAAGTAAATTATCCAATTTAGGTTCATCATTTACATCCCTCTTCACGGCAGTGTCAATTCCAATATTCAGATCAAAATTAACATTGTTATAGGACTCTGGGGGAGAAATATATCCAAGTCTTGACATGTCCGAACAATATTTTCGCTGCAAGTCCAAACTGAAAAAACCAACCACAGTTGGTTGAAGGAAAGAACATTTAGGTCCAGTCCGCAAAGAATGGTGATTTATAACCAAAGTATTGGTATTATCCTGTGAATTGTCATGACAAACTCTTTTCCGTCTACTAGACATAACTGTTACTCCGTTGACATGAAGGTGTTCAACTAATCTTGAACGGCGAAATTTCGAACCAAAACAAACTTTCTTATGGGAGATAAATACTGAGCGTTTATTGGATGCTTGGTAAAAGAGGGCGGTGCGTATTCAACTAAGCGGCAAGTTCAACCCGATGTTCTACAGACATGTAATGGACATTTGAAAAGAGCAATGGAAAAATATTTAAATGTTCATCATAATATTATATCGATTATAATCTGCACTAAATCGTCATGATGATGTTAACCATTTTTCAAAAAAAGTCAAATATTGTTTTATGATTTTAATATTTTTTCCATAACTATGGTACTGTTCTATAAACAAAATTAAATTGTGTATGCACATACATCTAGATGTCTAAAACTGACTGACTCAAATAGTGTTTGGTCTATAAAAAGCAACTCCTGCTGTGTTTACATCTAATACGCGTGAGGCAGTGACTTCAAAGATTCGTATTGAGAGCTTTATTTACAAAGATTATATAGATTAATCTCTTTTGGCTCCATCCGTGTTCTTTGAGGCACACACCAATAATCAGGTGATACAAATTTTTCAACACAACTATTATTAGAATTATTTGATAAGGCTGAACCATGATTTAACCGGTGAACGTTAATTGCCCTTCATAGGGTACACGAGGAACAGTCTAAGAGACAGTTGTATAAAGTAAATCAGCAAATGACTTAGAATCAAGTACTTGCGGTTTATTAAGGGTGTAATCTAATTTTCTATTTGATTTGTCATTCTTTCGGTGCTGATTTTGTTCATTTTTCACAAACAAAAGTCGGCTGAATAGATTTCAATTAATTGTTTTTCTAATAAGAGCCGGAAGAAACTATAACATTCGTTATTTTTAGACGAATTAGAAGTTTCAACACCTGATTTTAGCCACTTGTTGGTTTTAAAGATAATTGGCTGAATGTTTCCTGTTAAGCAGTAAATAAATTTGAGACTTTCATAGTCATCCATCATTTGGAAAATTTACTTTGCTTTTTACGGCGAAAATTACTAGATAATTCAGATAGTCATATAATTTTGAAGAAAGAAAATTAATGTTACTTGAATAATGACCCATATCAATAGTTATGCACATGTGAAAAGTCATTGTGCAGGGTTCTGACCGTTAGTATTAACTTTTCGTGCAATGTTTTCAGCTCCTCCAGATCAGGAAACCAGCTCGTCAAAAAAATATATATATAAAGCTTTTATATTAGTGCAAAGAAACCAAACTATATGTTAACTATTCTTAGATGAAAAAAAGACAAAAAATCTTGTTTGGAACGTTAGATTTAATCTTACAGAATCATGTTACAACTCCAAGTAATACTACGAATTTGATGCAACGACCTATACAATAAGAAGGTTATGATAATTGACAAATTATGTAGTAATAAAATGTATATGAAAACCATTTCAGATCATAAACACTCCTTCAGCATTTGTAGTAATTAATTAAACTGTAAATAAAGTCCACTCAACTAAAATACTCTGCCACAAATTGCGTTACGAGAGCAGTGACACGATAATTACACTAAAACGTTCGAAGAATACTGTACTATGTCATTAGTCCTCCTCTTGAATTTCAGAAACTTATTGTGATCTGTAGCGTCAAATATTATTAAACTGATATGAATTAAGTAATTTTATTTTTATCTATGTGATTCACAATTATTTGGATAATCATCTTAAAACCTTGTCATGTACCCGTAGTATCCATTAACGACGTCGTCTGCCAATTTAAAATCCTGAAAATTGATAAAATGTCTCAATAAGAAAACTTTATCAAGAATTTATTTACTTTGTTGGCGATTGTCACTACTTACATCGTGCTGTACTGTCAATTGACTCGAGAAACTCTTCGTACGCGGCTTCCATTTCTTCGTCCATGTGGTCGTCGGGAATACAAAATATCAAACTCTCATTCGCATCGCTCTCGTCGTGAATTGTTGCGTTTTTTTCGAGAAAAACAATTTCGTCGACGGTGAGAACTTTTCCATCCGGACCGTAGAACACGGGATCGTTCTGTACGCAAGTGCTACAGAGAGGCTTTACACACTCTTGGATGCTTTCGTTTTCTTGCCAATTTCCCACTTTGAGTTTCATGACGCTGCAGATCGTTTGACGTAACCTGGGGTCTTTTACAAACGTCGCCGACATTTGAAGCACCCTGTCCGCAATATCGTCCACAGAATTTCTGTTCGACTTTTGTAATTTATGGCCTGCAAGCTTCAGTACCTGACATACGCATTTCAAATTAGAGGCAGAAGGCGCAGTTAGTAAAATATAAATAACGTGAAAGACATTTGTGGTGAGGTCTGGGATCGACCCTTCCTGTAACTGCATTAGCAATTCGACCATGAATAGCAATAAGCCGTGTACATACTGGGGCTGCTGAGTTACGTTAAAGTGCGCTTGGAGACTCTCTTGTTTCAGTAATGATTGAAGTTCGTTTCTAAAAATTTCCTCAATGTTCATCAAAAAGTGGCAGAGTTTAGCTCCGTGATACGTAAAGTTTTGTTCCTTGACAGAGTGTTTGAAAATCAGGTCGGCACAACATTTGATTGTGTCCAACGAAACTAAGCGTAAATTAAAAATTTTTAAGAACGTTTCCACCAGCGTATCGAACATACCGGGGTTAAGAGTAATGTGTTCCATCAATTGTACCAAATGGATCCTTATTATTATGTTGGAATCATTAGTTACTAAATTTTGAGGAATAAATTCCATGGCGTGAACTGACAAGTTGGATGAAGGCAAAATTTCATTCCAATTACTTTCTGGTTGTCTGTCTCTTCCATTTAACTGTAACGTGTCTCCTCCCGCCATGGGATCGGACACAGATTCCTCTTTAACAATCGGGTGCGGACTGCACATCAAACGAGATTTCTGCACTTTTCCTCGACAAATCCTCTCCATTGCAAACGATATAAGAATTTAGGGACTCCAATATGCGCTGAGCTGGAACAATATATTTTGTTAATGTTTTGAACGTAATTGGTAGACAGAAGAATTATGGATCAAATTTGGATTGAGTTGCCAGATATAGATATAAAAACAACCAGAAGTGAAAAGTAGAAATGTACAAAAAAATTAATAAATAATATTAAATGAAGTTGTTTAGAGATAGTAACAGAAGTCATAATGCGTGAACTTTGTACCTTGCTCGTTATTTGTCACTGTTTACTTTGTCTTTCCTCTTAAATACCGTTTACCTTGTTAACCTTTCTTGGTTTTCCTTTTTACTCATAACATTACTACAACATTATCAACAATTTCCAAAACTAGATTATACTTTTAAGTTCGGCATTGTAAAGTATATGTGTTTTTCTAATATTAAACTGCTACGGAAATTCAATGAATTGAGAACAATGAGAGGCAATGGAGAAAAATACCTCTTCTCATTCTTAATGAATAACACAGTTTTAAGCAGGATGAGCAGAATTAACCAGCACTTGAAAATTACTGACTCTCCTTGGTAAAAACTATAGATATTTTCATTTATAAAATACGAATTATGAAGCAAGGGTGACGCTGGTAAAATATTTAAAATCAACGATACTGCAAACATAGGGAGGAAATGCTATGTGTATTGTAATAAATATTAATTAAATTTTGACTTTTGGCCACGATACATTAATTATATTTATATCAGATTAATTTTCCAATTTTAATTTGAAAACGTTTCAATTTTTACTCTGCATTAATAGTTTCTAAATGTGTATTGAACAACAATAATATGTTGAGTTATTCAATTGAAACTTATGAAACTAAGTCGAAAATAATAAAAATAACAGTCTATTAGTAAAAAAATTAATTATTAAAATTGAAACATAAAAAATATAAAACAGGACGTTTAGTTCCTAATCAGGACCTCTTCGGATGTACAAATATTACATTCAATTATTCTTTATTGTAAGGAAAATTAAGTAGACATAAATTTCTAACGTGCTGTTTACCCATACCCAAATAACTTATTGGCACAGCTGAAAATTTTGTCAACTTAAACTTTCTTATAAATTATAATTGAATTTTACAAATATACATCTGAAGAGGTCCCAATCAGGGTTGAAACGCTGTGCTTTATATTTATTGTTTCAAATTAAATAATTTTTTTCTACTAGGTTGCTATTTTTATTATTTAATTTATTTTTGAAGTCAGATTATTACAATTGTTAAATTGGAAATAAATGCAACTTACTGTAGATACTGTAATAATGTAAAAGTCATGTATATACTCTGCAGTACTACAAATTGATGAATATGTTAATAAATGACGTAAAAGATGTTTAAATTAATCGTTACATTTAACAATGCATTGTTTAAGTATATTTATTAATTATAATTCCGTACTAATATAACTGAAGAAGCTCATGTCAAACTGGACAGTACAATGCTTATTTGAACCAGATAATTTTCATTCCTGTAATTAGATAAATACTATTGTAGATGGTCAATTAAAATGTGTTCGATAACATTCTGAAATATTTCAGAGAATAGGCTTTAAACGTCCATAGTGACAGAAATCTACTTTGCTCTGCCAAATCCCAGAGGAGCGACTTTCTGCGAGTATATTATGAGGTTTGAGAGGTTTGGATATGAACAGCAGGCTGTGGAGTGTGCAATAGGTGTGCTAGTTATTTGAAATTCTAATTCCGTTGAAGTTCAATGCGATTAATGAATTGTAGTAGCATCGATTGAAAAGTGGTTTATTTCAAAGATTTAAATACAGTATAGGAATACTTCTGTACAACAATTTTTAAGAAATAGTAACTTTGAATATTTGCTGGAGGAGTGCCGGTGACGTCACAGGTCACGTGGGATAAACCGGTGTGCAGGGTGGGCCGACGGAAGAGCCATTATAGCGTCGGCGGTTTGAAGAGTGAGACGATTCTGTAAGGAGTTGTACTGCGGCTAACACTATGGCAACTAAATCTTCAAAACGAACAACAATTACGTCAACAACGAGTTCAACCACGTCTACTCCTCAAGCTGGGCCTTCTCAAAGGCCGGCAAGTCCGTTAAGCCCCACGCGGGTAAGTCGGCTTCAGGAGAAAGTGGATTTACAAAATCTCAATGATCGTTTGGCTTGTTACATCGACCGAGTGCGACATTTGGAAACAGAAAATGCCAAACTCACGCGCGAGGTTGAAACTCAGCAAGAACATATCACACGAGAAGTCACAACAATTACTTCAATGTTCGAAGGAGAACTGAATGACGCCAGGAAGATGGTTGATGATACTGCAAGAGATAAAGCTAAACTGGAAATGGATGTTATGCGGCTTAAGGAGGCAAAAAATACCTTAACAACGCAGTAAGTAATATATTATTTATATTATCTTCATGCTACTTCGTCTTGTCAGTATTAATTTTAATATAGATATTATTGTAATTTGTACTGTAATTTCAAACGTATTTTATATAGGTCAGTAAGACTTGCAAGTTTGTAACACTTGTCAACTCCATTGCCAGAAATAGCTGAAATGTAGTTGTGGAGACATTACAACAAACTGTATATTCAGTACCTCCCCTTGACAAATCAAAGACAAGTGCATGTAGCATTTGCCCCTGAGGCACTCGAAACAAGCATAATGAAACACTAAAATACAATAAAACCATTTTTATTGTACTTAAATCAAGTTGTTTTATGTCAATTGCTAGCTTGGTGCTTTAGCTTCAAAACTAACCCGAGATGAAAGTTGGATCATTATATAATTACAATTTTGTTTGCATTGCAATTATCTAAATTGCTGAATTTCATTTATCTGAATACAATTTCACACTAAAATGTTTACAATACATTTCTGTATATTTTGTGATCAATATTTGTAATCTATATTAGAGTCTCGGTAAATTAGATGAAAAACTGCATTTACCAGATTTGCCAGGAAATGTTCCTCACTAATTTTACTTGTTCTTTTGTCTGTGCCTTTGATCTGTTATTTCTAATCTAAAGTGAATTGTGTTTATTCTGGTTCAGTTGCAACAGTAATCCCAAATTGTAAATTGGCATCAAGAATTAAACTTTCATTTTTCCTGTATTTATTAATTCAAAAGTTTTAAATTCAGTATTGCATTTTGCTTCATTATAACTGCTCATTTCAAAATGAATAAGACTAGTAGCAGCAACGTGGACATTGTACTCCTTCCAAGCCAATGAGGTAAATTCAATTCTAAATATTTGAATTAATTAATAAGAAAAATGATGGGATATATTCTTTTTAATTTAGAATTAGGTCTGGGATAGGATACGATGTCACTGGTGTTACTAGTCTGGAGCCACAACATTAATTTTTATGACAATTTGCCTATTTTTTCTTTTGTACATATAGTAAATATAGAGTAGAACATTTGCTATCTAAAGTTATCATGTTTATGATTACTAAAATCTGCAAATTACCTGTCATTCAGATAAGCCATTACTTGGAGGAAAATTGTGTATAGGTGTCTGAGAATATTATTTCTTTATTTAAATATTGTGTAGCAAAAGTAATTCACTGCTTTAATATTACACAAATCTTAAAAATAATTGTGGAAATTGTATATATATGAAAATAATTTAAATTTCTTTGTCCTCTTGAACTGGTGGTAATGAAATTTTATTTGCTTAAAGTTTATTTCAAGAGTGCATGTAAAAGTTTAAACTCTGGTATCACATTGGTTATATTTTTGTTGTACTAAACTACTATGTTATGTTTAAAAATATTTTTTAATATGTACAATAGTGATCAAGCTTACCTACATTACAAAGGCTTCTGAAGATAGATTGATAAAAACTGTTTTCAGAGCTATTTATTTTTACTGATATTTCCTAGCCATGGAATTAACAAGCTTTTGTTAGCATTGTTGAAACATAGCAATTTAATGTCAAATAATGTGAAAGTCTCTGATAGTCAAAGTATCTTTTGTACTTGTATATAAATTTCTCAATATTGTAGATGCGTGCATCTGAAATCAATTTTTTGGTTATATTAATTCCAATAGTAATTTTTTTTAGTAATATGTACTATTTAATAGCAAAAAATTATCTGAAATAATGGTTGGAAGCATATTTTTTGTTCGTAATGGTTGGAAGTTCTGTGTAAATTTTCAAGGAAATTGTTTTATTTGAACCTATTATATTCTTATGACGTGGTTGTGTGTTATATTTCACGAAGTGAATTCTATTGATTTTACTCGCAAATGACATCCACATTACTAAAACTGTTTACGTTCAGTGGATGACAACAATGTTGCCAGAATTTATCGCCGCCGCTGCCGCCGCCGCTGTCGTGGTAAAATTCTTTGGCACGTTCATGTCTTTACGTAGCAGTGCCTTGTGTGTTCTCAAAATAACTCTAACGTCACCCCACCTAGCGTCATCGTTAGCATATGACGTCACTTTACATTGTCGGCGTTTTATATTTTTTGACGTTACGTTGGTTTTGTAATAAGACCGTTGCTTGTTACCTTTTATCATTGAATAGACACCAAATTGAGAACAGTTCGGAACCCTTTTTTTTCTGACGTGAAGAATGTTTATGACGGCGATAATGGGGGGGGGAAAGCGAGATTGTTCTTATCTGTCATTGATAGGCTGTGTCGTGTGCGCCCTCCCAGCAAATACTACCAACGATATTAATTTGAGTATAGTATTAGGGAGAGGGTGACAAAGCGACTTAATTGAGGGTTCTCAAAAGTTGCTTTTCAATGGCAATTATTTTCCAATATAAAACACTTATTTATCGGCTTTAAATGTATGGTTTGTAATTTTCTTCAATACAAACTCGATCCGATATGGAATTAAAGATCTAATATCTTAAGAGACTATTTGGGCGTTTCTGACATTTAAGTCACCAAATTTAGTAGTTGCAGGTATTTAAATTTTCCTTAATTACATAATTAATTGGGTAACTTATCGTAACGTAGTTGTCATCGATCGAAATCAAAGTGACTTTGATTGGTTTTAACGTTATTTATTGTAGGAAATACCATTTTCCTTGATTTTTTTTTACATTTGAACACTGATTATATTTACGTTTCCAAAACTGAAATTTGAACTGATTAAATAAAAAAACTGTACGTTTATTTGTTCGATCGTTAAAGACAACTTCCACCGATTACAGGGCGTACTAAACACACAGTTTTGTTCCTGACGCCAGAGATTCAACTACATTAATGTTGGAAACTCTTTTCCTTACAGATTACGCTTTGTTTTAAAATGATTGTATGGCTTTTGTTGCTTTAAACTATTAATGCACGAGTGTTGTTTTTGAGTTTTAGTCAACTGAGTTGTGCAGTTCTGTCTCTCTGGGCTCTTGCGTTTTTTCTGCAACTGAAGAAAGGAACAAGGCTTCCAGACGTGTTGTGGGCTATTTATTTTATCACTTCTTTTGTCTGTATTGCGTTGTGTGGTATTTATTTTATGACTACTTTAGTCTGTATTTGGCTGTCTTTCTTATTAATATTTTCCAATCAGCCGTACATTATTCGTGTGAATACTGTTTTGTCAGGCTGTATTATAACACGCCCATTGTTGGTCATTGTTTACAATACACTTTGTACAAGACTGGGTTGTTAGTAAATTCCTCGTTATTGGCCCATGACGTTTCAATCACTAATGTTTCCATTCTCTCTCGATTTTCGTGTCTGCTGCTACTGTCCAGATGAACGTCTTTCCTAAACGTGGTCATGGGGATGTGTCCTTGGACTCCTTTGAAAAGCAAATATACTCTGCGGCTTTCTCTCTTCTCGGCTTCTTTCTGTCTTTATAATTTATTTGCGTTTTATTTTTTTTAAACTTGTTCAAATTAAATTAAATTTTTTAAATCTACTGTTATGTGCATTTATTCGTAAACCAGTTGGTACTACACAGTGCAAGTATAGATCACGGCACTCTACATTTTAAATTCTACCCAAAAGTATTTCATTGTAATATGTTTCAGTTTCTCTACCTCTTAACAAATTGTTTTCCAATTTCACAACACGTGTATGGGTTATTGTGTATAGGATAATGCATTAGAATAAAAATCACTCGTTTTCTGGCATTTTATTCATTAATAATTGATTTTACAACTTGACAGTTCACCGCCGTTAATCGGGGCTATACAGTAACCAGCATATGTTCATTGTGTCGTGTTGATCTTGCTTCTCAGATTTACGCTACCAAATTTATGAATTACGCCCTGTGTTTACAAAGATCTTCTGTCACTTCTATTCCACTGACTTTCGTCTACGAATAATATTGACCAGCATCCAGGAATAACTAATTTCGCGGTCGTTCTGTAAGATTTCTTGTGTGTGTGTGGCAGGACGACTGTCACGCGTTCTCAGTATCAGCGTTTACCCTGACACGGAATGGCAACAGCATCATTTCATGTAGGTCATTGAACTCCAGTCACTCCACGGCTGGTGAAACCTCGGTATTTTTTTCTCTCTTGTTTTAATCAGGTTTTTTCCCCGTTAAATCCCCGTGCGTGTGTGACGCAAGAGTTTGCGGAAGTAGTTATCATGTGTGGTCTAAGCTATTTTCTGCAGTTTCGTCGTCACGCCTATATCTGCGCTTTGCTTAGTGATGTTTGGGTGACGCGCTGGCCTTGGCCTCCTTGGCTTGGCCTGGTCGAATTTCTCACAGCTTTCTATATCCTCTTCATAAAGCAACACGTGCAGGTGTTTACGCGTATTCTAGGATTTTAATGGTCCCAAGATAATTCTTTTAAATAAGTTTTGTGTACTTTAAACACGATCTCACCTTCCTTCTTCAGCGGATTCTACATTTGTTACGTATTCTCGTAAAATATGTGGCAATGGTTGGCGTTTTGCCATTTTTTCATTTTTTTTTCTCTGTCAATGTCTTTGCTGTAACAACTTCTTTTCAATATTTCAATATATAATGCTTGATGATGGTCTTTGAGGACGCGCACAATAATATCGCTGGCCCTGCCCTAGCTAGCTAAGTGGGTCGCACGCGGCGAGAGCTATTTGTGTGTTGTGGCAGTCATATTTCTCGCCGCGGAGGTACATCGATCTATGGCGCTCTGTGTGTGGCTGCAAAAACATTCACAGTGTTATCTTTTACGCCCTTTAAGGACGCTGACTCACTGCTAAAAAAAAATATGCGCAAGTAACGCCAATTCGGAGCAAATTAAGCACAAGTATCACGTAATTCTATGTTGGAATGTATGACTTTCAACAATAACCGATCTTTACTGCCTGCTACTGAGCCATTCTGAACAATCAGACCTTACAAATTTAGAGTGGTCCTATACCGTCAACAGAATAAACAATTCAAAGGACAGTAGAGCGACTGAAAGTATTTCGAAACTCGTTGAGTTATAAGTTATCGCTGGAGGACTGTCCACTTTTGCAGGGACTATTTGAGAAAATTTTCTCCAAAAGTAGTCTGGTTTTGATGTTAGGTTTCAAGTCACTGTACCCTTCACTCCATTACTTTACTTTTATTTTCATTAGGCACGTACGTTTTACTATTTTTCCAGTCACATTGCTGCTGCTGCTGCTGTAGTTCGCCCTTGGTTTCAGTTTCCGCTCCCGGATATGTATCAGTTCTGTGATTCGTTTTTAATTTGTGATGTTAGCTTAGAGCGACTCTTGTATGAAGTCAGTAGACGCTTGAAACTTTTCCCCTCCCTGAGAAATTCACCTTACAATGTGCTCGCCCCTTCATAGTTTTCCATCCTCCTGATAGTATTTTAGCCTCAACAACGTCTTGAGGTATGAAACTTATGAAGCTCTTTTGTTGGAGAACACAACAATCCCGAGGTTTATACAAGTGTAAGTGGAAAAGTTGCAAAAAATAAAGAAGCAACAGCTTTTAAAGTTATAAATGGGTTGGGTCAAAGATTTCGAAACCAAGAACATTGGCTAGTTTTTTTTTTACTAAGTTAGTTAGTAGTATTGCGACGACTGAATTCGGGTCAAGGATATTTATAGGAAAGGAAGAGTTCTTCAAACAAGTCTATTGGTTAGTGAATTATATATTTTTTATTTTATTAGGCTGTTCCCTGGTTATGCCTACACGAGTGTTCCTCATGACCGCCCACTCTGGTGAGTGGGTGTGCACGTGCAGGTGTTGGGAGGACGTTATGATCACCATGTGTTCTCCCCGGCTTTATTTTCCGCTTCGTCCACTTTCCTCATTGTAATTTAGTTTGCCCTGGGGAACTTCTTCAAAGCTGCCTTGTTCATAATCTGAAAGTTGCAAAGTGTTATTTTTGATATTAGGGCTTTTAATATTTTACGGATACAAAGAAACATTTTTCTCGCGGTGTTTAGGCTTTCGTATCTGCTTTTTGTTTGCATACCATCGACCGCATGGAATAGGGCGTTGCCTAATTTAGTGATGAGTCAGTGTGTATATGGTACTGCCCCCCTTCCAGCACGTACACCCGTATTCTCCGTATAACATCACGTCTCGTGATAACGTCTGTAACGTATAGTTTGCTAGGGGTTGTTTAGCTTGGCGAAAAGCTGTGGTATTTTTAATACAGGAACGTGCCGTGGGGTCAAGCAAGCTGCAGGGGACGCGGCCCATGCTACACGATGCGAGCACCTACTCGGAATTTTAACTCGCGTCTCTCTCCTCGGACGGCAGCTATAGCTTCGAATAAAGCGTTTACCAACGCTACCACGAAATACTTTTCTGGTTACGTCAACCTTTTCCCGATAGCTATAAGTATTGTTTTCCGAAAATATAAAACTATTAATTGCTATAACAGTCCGTCCAGCTAGAGTAAACATTAATACACGTTTTATTTGCCGCTTTCTTTAATGAAGTTATGCTCTATCACCTAAGTTAATCCAATCAATTGCGTTGGCTATCTGCGTCTTTTTAAACCATTTGTACACGATTTCAATCATTTTCACGAAGTGCCCATTAAATTCAGAATTTATCTTTTCTTAATAATAAGTCATGTGGTACACGCATCCTATATAAAATAAAAATGCGCAGTTTGTGAAAAGTTATCACAGGCGTTGATAAAGAACATTGATTTCCACGTCGCCGCTTCTGTATCATGTTAGGTTGGCATGCTTGCCGACTCTTTTAGCTGTTGCTAAGCAACCATTTACGATCGTGACGTCATTGTTACCTTCCGGTCTGGCTGAGACCTGCACGTCGTGTAGACAACCAGGGCTCCTTTGCAGTGACGTAATCGCCCCCTTTTGTCATTCTTACGCAGAACGCCCACTTTTCCCCTATTAGGACTTCCCCCCTACCCCCACGCCCAACAATTAGCTAGATAGAATTCGTGTCACCAAATGCTGATATCATTTCAAATATTATCAGCCCAACTTGACATTTAAATGACTAACTGAATGTATCTTTAAATCTTCCAAATATATCTGCCTTCCATACTTACAATTTCTTATAAAACCTTTGGGTTATTTGTTAGAAACGTCCCTTTAAATCTCAATACTCTTGTCTCACTCCCTCCACATTGCAGTTTGCAGCAAATTTACATTAACAAGTTGAAAACCCAAATTAATACCTTTGTAATATTGACAGCCTCTGTCAAATAATAGTGTTTACTAAGGTATATATATTTAAAAGATCCAATGACTGTACAAGATTTGTGTACTCTTCAAAGATTGCATAAAACTGACCCCATTTTGAGATTCCATACCTTTATTATCATATAAAAAAAATATATAACACTTACGGAAAATGTGAAGAGGTCAAATTAAATAACTCATTTAGATAGGAAAGAGAGATAGTGAAGTCAACTTACCCTGAAATCAATAGTTTGTCTGGTCCAGTCTAGCTGAGGAAAATATTCAATATATTTTGTCTGTAAGGAAGGTCTGAATTGCGTGCCGGCTGGGTCAGTTCATGCCCACCTTTCTACTATTTATTTCTATGTTTTCTCACTTTCCAAAGATTGAATGTGACTTCGTCATAAAATATGGGTTCTTTACATTGTTATATATATATATATATATATATATATATATATATATATATATATATACACGCATATATAGTTGTATCTGAATTGTGGTTTGTCTAAATATTTGGGTATTTATATGTAATAGGATTAGAAAAAAGATAGCATGTCCGTCCAACTTGAGAGTTTCAGGTTGACTATACAAGTTTAGCGTCATTTACCTCTTAATTATATTTTGTTGCAGTCTGATTCACTTTCTAAATTTTAATATAACTTGGTGGAGGTCACTTAATACTTGTAATATGTGTGTTACATTAATTTCCTATAATAATCTAATTATATTTACCATCTGCGAAATGGGAATTGGAGTGATTTTGATATCTACAACATGTGACGTTCACCAATAGAACACTACAATTACTAAACAGTTAGGCCACTATTGTTTGCTATACTCCAAAATGTATTGGAAGTCTTAACTTCTTGCTCATTCCCGTATAAAGCAATACAATTGAGAGCAAGTATAATTCTTATTGTTTATGCTAGTATTAAACTTAAATTATTTTTTTTCAGGTTGGACAAGAAAACCAAAGCTTTGGCTTCTGCTGAAAAGACCTGTCATTTAAATGAAATTCGCATTTCTGAACTTACAAACCGATGCAGGCAAGCTGAACTTGATCGTTCCAAATTAATGGATGATGAAAAAGTAAGTTGGACGTCATTTTAATTATTCTTGTGCAGCTATTCTGAGTAATTTTATGCTATTATTTGTTCAGTTTTAGAATTAAATTTTTATTAAGTACACAAAATATACTGAAACTAAATTGATGTTTCAGGAACGAGAGCGTCTTACTCAAGTTGTAAATGATCTTAGAAAACAACTTGAAGAGGAAACATTACTAAGAGTTGATGCAGAAAATGCCTTACAAACAGTAAAAGAAGATTATGCTTTCAAGGAGCAGGTAAATTACTCCATTTGTACTGTATTTGATTAATTTGTGTTTATGTTTTTTGAAAAGCTTTTATTTTTGTATTTACAATTTTATATTGCTCTTTTTAAAATATTTAGAATAATATTTATATAATTCAACTTAATACATTAATTTATTTGTCAAAACTGGTTCTGTATAGATGAATGAGGCAAGCCATTCGCAAAATGTGTTTGAAGTGCAATAGAGTTTTTGGTTTAAAGTTTTTCATGAATCTTCAATTAAATCTATTTCAGATTCATAACCAGCAGCTCACTGAAGTTCGTACTAGACGTCAGATTGAAATCAGTGAAATTGATGGTCAGCTGAGAGACCAATACAAAGAAAGGGAAGTCAGTATGCTTCAAGAATTGAGAGAAGACTATGAATCTAAACTGCAGATGAACAGAGATGAACTTGATGCTTTATATCAAGGAAAGGTATACATACATTTATTCTGACTGGGTATATTATCATACACAGCTTAATTGTATTTTAATGATATCATTTGTCAATAAATTTAACTATTGCCTAGTGTATTATGGTAAATATTTGTTCACAGATAAGAAGCCTTGAAAATCAGTTGCAAAGAAATAGTGACAATTCTTCTTCAGCCACAGAAGAACTGCAAATAGCTCATATACGGAATGAAGCTCTCAGTAGCAGAGTTTCAGAATTGGAGGCAACCAATTCTTCTCTCTTGGTAAGGTTTCACAGGATTACAACATGCAAATAAATTTTGGTTTCTTCGGTCTGAGAATTTAACAGGCTTATTTTTACTTTTTATCCTATTTCTTATACTTAGTTTGTTTTTTACCTTTCTTTGCATCTTCATTCTCATACCTTTATTTTTTTAATAAGCTATCATATTCTAAAATTTCAAATCTCAATTTTTGTTCATGTAATATACAATTTTATCACTGATTTCTTCATGCTTAAAATCTAGGTTTATAGTTGGAAATACATTCTTAAAAATATTGGATTGTTTTCTTTTAAATAAAGTATGATTATCATTCTTCACAATATTACAATTTATACTATCATGCACTCAAAAGATACTATGTGTAATAAATCTCTCTCTTTAATTATATTTATGTGTGTGTGTGTGTATATATATATATTCTGTAAACATTTTTACAGAGCCGTGTGCAAGATTTGGAACAACTTCTGGCTGAAGAAAGAAGACGTTCTAAGATCCATGTTGAAATGTTGGAGAAAGAGTTGAGGAATCTCAGAGAGGAGATGGATGCACATTTACAAGAATATCAAGATCTGATGGATACAAATGTTAAGCTTGACATAGAAATAACAGCTTATCGGAAACTGTTGGAAGGAGAAGAACAGAGGTGAGTTGATTATCTCCATACTGCTGATGTACAAAGTTGGGGGTTGAACATGATCATTTTCATTTACTGAAAAACTTATACTTCATCTTTGTAAATTTTTTTTGTTACTTAGAACCTTTGGTAGTGTCCATAAACCCCTTACTTGGCGATATTTATGAATGCATACTCTAATGCATCCTTTTATTTTTCAAACTTTGATACATATTTCTGTCAAGGAATTACTTGAGCATATAATTAATTATTCTCAAAATTAGTGATTGCATGTGCTTGTTTTATATAATGCATGAATTGTCAGCATTTTTGGTTTCTAAAATGTATTGTACTATTTTAGGTTAAAAATAAGTCCTGCTCAGTCCCCAGCACAATCACTAGGACGTGCAGCACGAAGCACTCCAGTTCGCCGGACTCCTGTTCGTTCAACACCAGTACGTGTAGCCAAGCGAATGCGCCTGGATGAGTCATCTGAAGACTCCACTTACTCAAACTACCAAGTTAATACCCGAGCAAAGGGTGATGTAGTGGTCAGTGCAATTTGCCCTGATGGTAAATTTGTGAAATTGCAGAATAAAGGAACTAAGGTCAGTATTAAATTGAAATTAATTATAATCTTAACAGTTGACTCCCAACTAATTTGGCAAATATTGTGATAATTTAAAATCGGCTTTCATTTTATACTAATTAGATAAAATAGCCAAATAACAAGTAAAATGTTGTGATAATATGAATATAATTTTAGCTTTGCTTTTTAGTTAGTCACCAAGATTTAGTGGTATTACTCATGGTTCTTGCATTTTTAATCACCTGACGAAAGTACCAAGGATTTCTGAAACATTGTGTGGTATTTATATTATCATTTCATTTTGTCTGTTATTTGGTTTTATCTAATTAGTACACTTAAAACACAGACATGTTTTAATTTCAATCTTGCAATTTATATACACCTAACCATCCTTGTTATAGGAGCATTACCTGTATTGCAAAATATCCATCCTAATAAAATTTTCTTATTTTGAGTTATTCTTTCTGTTTGTAATTTCATACAACTTTTTATTGCAGGAAGCTGTCATTGGTGGATGGCAACTGATCAGGCAGGCTGGTGATTCTGAAACAACTTTCAGGTTTCACCGATCTGTGAAAATAGAACCTGGGAGCATTGTCACAGTTTGGTCATCTGATGCTGGACAGACACATGAGCCTCCTACAAATATAGTCATGAAGACACAGAAGTGGGTTGTTGGGGAAGTGATGACAACTGCTTTGATGAATCCTCAGGGAGAGGTAAGACCCTATGACTACAGTTGCACTTATACTTAACGATGTTTTTGTTGACCTTCAGACAAGTTTAATATTAAGATAATGTACCTCATATTTACAGTTGAGAAATGCCACAAGCTTTTTATAAATGTCTTTACAGTACAATGTTATTTTTATTAGCAGTTGATTAAAATAATGTTACTTCAAGGTATGGATGAACATAATTTAAATTTTTTGAGTCGCATATCTGCTATGACATTAAAAATTTATTGGTAGTTTAAGGGCTGTTTCATAACTTAGAAATCTAAACATTTTATATACGGTTGATTGGTTGAAAATGCTAGACTGCTTGGAGGTAAGTCGGCAGTGGTAGGTATAAACTTAAGTGGATTGTTTGTATTCTGGATGCATGTGGAATTTTACATTCTTGCTATTACATTTTGTAAATTTGGCATATACAGTTGCCACAATATATATATATATATATATTTAAATAGCAGTTTAACTTCTAGTTATAGTGACATTAAAACAATTTTGATCCTGTTTAATATAATATATTTTTGCTAGGAAATGGCTCACAGTGAACGCAAACGACAAACCCTGGTAAGCACTTCTTCTCGTCACAGGGAAACTGGAGGACTCGGTTCACTTGAATCTGGCAAAGATGATCTCTACCACCATAGGGTAATATATAGCTCTAATGTAGTGCAGTTATAGTTAATATTCCTTAATTTCATGTGAATTAGTGAATTAATGCTTTTATTGTATTGGTTGCCTGTTAATTTATCACAAAACAGGTTTACATTTTTACATTGTTTTCTTATCTTTTTCCTCTAATATCAATGTTAATTTTTACTGTAGCATACTTTTTATGGCAAATTGCATGTTTCAGGGTGACCCACAAGGTGAGCGATGCCGCCTGATGTGAAGAATTGTGTGGCAAGTGGCACAACAGTGTTTATCTAAGAAGTGTGTGCCGGACGGACCTTGTAAGGTCAAAGTTCTGTTTCAGATTTATTTAACTTGAAAGAAAAGGAAAACTGTAATGGTGCTGTGGGGGTGTTTGGGCTGGCTGAACTACTTTTATTTGTTCAGTGCAACCATTCAAATATTGGCAGTGCAAGTTGTTAAGCTTTGGTGGTTACTTGCATTGGATTAAAAGCTTCATTCCTATTTGAATTAGTACAAATGACTCCACGTGACTGACAAATATTTGGTAGGTGCTGTTGGTGCAGTTATGTGATGAAGGTGGCTTGATTTTGTTTGCATTGGTTGGAAGTTTAAAGTTGGAAATGAATTATTCCTGCTCCCCCACCTTTCTTTTTTATACAAAATAGGACAACACTTTTTTCCATGAAGATACGAAAAAATTTAATATGATTAAAATGCTCTAAATTTTATATTCCAGATACAAAATAGTTTATTGTCTTCAGACAGTCCAGAGCATCCCCTTTTAATCTTTAAAGCAATTGCCACTTTCACATCATTTTCATTTTTCATGCTATTCTTTTCCTTCATCTTAAACTATAAATATATATAATTTCTAAAGTTTATATATGTAATACTAAAGTTATGTTTTATGAAACTTGGAATTAGATATAAGTTTTGTATTAGAATGTATTTGTTAATGTCATTTCATTTTTTTGTGCATTGTCAAAATTTGTTAATTATGTACAAGTTTAAGATTTCTCATTCTTATTTTTCATTGAATGAATAGTTGAAATTTTGATGTCATCACTTAATTTAATTATCTTGCACATCAGCCAATATTGCAAGGTACAGAACAGATTTAACCACAACTTTGATTAACATTTCTATTTTTTGCATTGACTTGGTGGAAGTAGGATGAGATAATGTTAAATCTGCATTTGAAAATGTGTAACAAGGACAGCAGTTTGTATAATGAAAATATAATAAATATAGTGAAGATGTAGTACTTAAACAGTTCTATTGTTATCCTTTAAACTCTATTCACAACTTAACTCTCAATTCAAACTTGTTTCTTGCAGAATATATATTTTTAAAAAACCCGACTAAAGCCTTTTCTAGTATGAGGCATTTAATTGCCACTGGTAAAAATAAGTCAATATTCAGGTATGCCACTTTTCTGTCTCTTTCCTGTCATTCATATAAAAAGAACATCTAAATATGACATTTTGCCAAAGTGCTAAGAAAATACTATTCAGACTACTAAATATTTTGTGAGGTCAATGAGACTTGTAATATTTCTAAATATATTCTGTGTGTAATTACAAAACGTATCAGCTTGGGAGGAGAGAACCATGAAGTGAAGGATGGAGTTGCACAAAAATGACGACAAATACAAGAATGGAGTCGAATCTGGGATTATGGATGTAACCGATTTTTACATTCAATTTAAACCCCACAGTTTGGGTTGAACAGCAATTTCAAACTTGTTGATCGACTGATATTTGTGTCCAAT
Source organism: Zhengitettix transpicula (assembly GCA_037074705.1). Lineage (NCBI taxonomy): Eukaryota > Metazoa > Arthropoda > Insecta > Orthoptera > Tetrigidae > Zhengitettix > Zhengitettix transpicula. Next base: position 18,770,633 of record CM073594.1, on the reverse strand, counting down.
AAATATTTTTTGGTATCCTTTAAATTCATAATTTTTTGGTAGATATTCTCCATAATTTCAACCCCTATCAGTGTGGGAGTGGAGCACGCTTTGGGGTGTGGTTTGGTGGAGTATTACGTGAAAATAACATGAATAGACCAAGATTTGAGTTAATTCTGGGTTTATGGATGTCGCTCAGTTTCATTGTGGACACTGGATATTGCTAGGGGGTAGAAATTTTCCATGTAACCATCTGGAAACATTCAGTGATAAGGGTCAAGTTGTGTTACATAAAAATAATGAAAAAATCTGGTGTGGATAAATGACATCTCAGGCAACCAACAAGTTTATTATAGGCTGTTTGTAAGCGAAACTAGGAAATAAACTTGTAAATTTAAAAACTTTTTCGGCATTGATTCCATGGTGTTAGTCAATCTTCCTGTCAAATATTAATCCAAAAATGTTTTTAGGTTTACACATTCAGCAACAAATAATTAACCAATTCATATTAAAAAACTAAAATTTCAGTCCTTGAATTAAGTAATGAAATTATAGGTGTGTATTAATAATAATTTCCTTATTTCAGTATATAAACAGTAAAATAACTGAGTGAGCATTGAGCCTTAGCATATTCCAGTTATTGCTATATTAACTGAAACTGGAGTGTGGATATTATTTATAACATTATGGTTTAGTAATGATATAATCTAAAGCCGGACAAAATTGGGTTGTTTTGGATGGTGGTGGTAGACATTCAATATATGTGCAACAGACTGAACAATAAGTAAAGAATTATTAAAAAAAACATTCTGAGATATATATATATATATATATGTTTTATTTATTAGATAGTATAAATTAAAAATTCGTAAGATATTTTGATAATAAAAATTAATTTCTAATGGATTTTTTAAGCAATCAATTGCTTTATATTGCTAGTTTTAAAGAACGTGAAACTTTAACATAAAATTAAGTTCGAATTATGTTTATGGCTACGGGGATATTTATATATACTCGGTAAATATGCTCAATTGTCGAGTTTAAGTCGGCGCCGTAGATGCTCCTTTACTCGTTCACGTATAATATTTCGTGTGACGTAACGAACTATTTCGATTCAGCCAGGGTAAATATATTTAGTGTTCATCGAGCATAATTAATATTTATATTCCCTAATGTATATACTTCTCTAATATATACACACAAATGAGTGAGTGGAGTTCTAAAGCATTTTTTATCACGATAAACTTATTTTTAAAGAGACGTAGGAAATGCTACAGCTAGTTTATATAAGAATTACGATATTTTAGTCAATATAAGGAAGAAGTTGAGACACCGATTTCAAGAAGGATAAATAGATTGATGATAATATTAATGGAAATTTCATTAAATTAGTTTGTTTGAAACATGTTTCCCAAATTACTGTGAAAACGGTCAACTCTAAACCGGGCAGCGCTACTATGCTATCATTCTAACGGTTTTTATAGGTCGCGAGAAATAGAATGTCCTGTCAAAATAAGATGTACAAAACCCCACTTATCATAGTGGAGCTCTGTTTGTTACGACAACTTGGAAGTGTAAAAAGCCATACTGAAAACAATGATGCATGGAAATATATTGCGCTCAGTTCAGGATATGTAGCACACCAAACAACTCATCCGTAAAAGTTAAGATGTTATCAGTAAAGGGCGTGATAAGAATATCTCACTGTAGTCTGTTTATCCATTCGTAAGAATCTAATTACTTTTTTTTAAGAATATTACGAACATTATCCCAAGACTTTCTTATGTTTAATCTTATACTTATTCAATAAAGAGGGGTGCAATCAAAATTACAGTAAGATATTTTAACTTTTGTTTGAACAAAAATTATATGAATTCTGCACATTCCATATGCAAGGAAAGTCTCTATTTCAACATTTATTATTATCTAAAAGAAATTTTCAATCTTTGAAAAAGAAATATTACTTGCAATCCTTTTCCAAGTGACATACCGAATCTTGATACACCTGTCGTCATAATTTAAGTTAACTTACACATATTTATCAGAATAATTAGTAAGTACCAGTAAAATAATGAAGCCTTCAGAGGCGCTGCACATACTTTGCATTGGATGGTAAAATTTTTCCCATCTTAATAACTGGAAACATTGTTTATATATCTCTTTGTACACATCTATAATAAGAAGAAATATTTCTATACGTCATCTTTGCACAGGTTCACAGAAGGTCGAATACGTTTCGCTGCATCCGTCTTCAGATCTTAAAAATGAGAAACAAACAAAAAGTCTCGATAAAGTAATATGAAATCTCCTCAGAGTCACAATAAAGCATTCAAACATTGCAAAATTATTTTACATTATTTTTTTCCCCATAATATAAAATATAACTCCAATGATTCTCTGAGTAAATTAAAGGTATTTCAAAATTACAGTACATATATATTTAATTTTCTTCTTTGCCATTGCAAGAATCTTCATTATAGATAGTCTAAAAATAGGATTAAGAAGAATCCTATTTTCCAAATCGTATAAAAACTCTATTATTTTCTGCTGCTCATAATTTGACATTATATATATATATATATCGAACGCGTACGATACATATGGAAAATTCACAAACGTCCAAACGATAGAACAGGGTGGGAAATCCTATTCAATGAATTCTCTCGAATAAATAACAAACAAAGTGATTCATACTACTACTCATGCGATTTCTTAATAATATTCCAAAATTGGGCATGAGCATCATAGCAGAACATGTCGTCATGCCCGTTTCCGGACGTACTAGCAGAATAGGAAGTTGCGTACTGTTCAAATTATTGACACTTTCAAAATTATCCGCTGTTTACATTCTCAAGTATAGATAACGCCCAGATATGGTAACAATACATTCTGACTTGAAAACAATTAGTTGCTAATTAAAAGAAGAGAAACTTTGAAGTCTTAGTAATTCAAAATGGTAAGTTTATATTATCTATCATATTTTATAAAAATTTTAATCGCCTGATTAATCTTCTATACGTTTTATTTTAAAAGTTATAATCGATATCATTCATTTCATATACTTGACAAACCGAATAGTATATTTTAATATTGGTGTTAGGATTACCAGTTGCCAAATGTCACTTCCGCCAATTATTTACTAATTTTCATTAATATGCACTACCTGAAACGGATTTTTGTAATAAATATTGAGTAATATCACTCAATTCTTCAATACGTTAACTTTCTGGAGTATAATTGAAGTAAAAAATGTAAAAAAACGATTAATTGGCTCTGTTCTATAACCTCTTAGGAATACTATTTTTATTTTTATTTGTAACTAAAATCCCAATATATTGGTGAATATAATTCTTTAAAAATAAATATGTTTAGTTAATTATTCATGTTCTCCTCTAAGTAGATTATTCCTGAATGTGTTTTATTTTCTTAGGTTTATCACTGGCAGTCTCATAATGTCAAATTATCAGGAGTTGATGACATGGTTTTGTTACCAAAAATTACAGAAGATGCAATTGTTGAAAATCTCAAGAAACGATACATGGATGATTATATATTTGTATCCATTTTATAATTAGAATATTAACTGTTGTAATTTATATCTCTTGAAACAAATTTCATGGCTTTTATTGTGATGGAGAATAATTAATAAATAGAATCTTTTACATTTGTATATATAACACATTTGGATAGGAAAGGGAGATAACAAAATTGACTTAACTGAAATTAATAGTTTGTCCAGTCAGGTTGAGGAGAGAGAATATTACAAATTTTAGAGAGCCTGACCTCCCTTCATCAGGAGAGGTCTGAACTCTTCTCAGTCTGACTGAACCAACTACTGAAATCAGGGTAAGTAGACTTCACTGTCTCTCTTTCCTATCCAAAAGTTATTTAATTTGACCTTGTCACATTTTCCGTTATGTGATATAAAAATATTCTGGAGGTATTACTTTGATTCATTTGTTATTGTAGTTCAAGTTTTGATTATAAATTTATTTTTATGTATATTTTATTCCTTACGAATATCAAAGACATGCATTGGACCAGTTCTGGTTTCTGTTAATCCATTCAAACAAATGCCATATTTTGGAGAGAAAGAAATTGAAATTTATCAAGGAGCAGTAAGCACGAAAATTATTACAAGAATATTTTATCATTTCCAATCAATTTATAACTTGTATTTATTGTTCAAATTTAGTATTTAAGAAGTTAAAATATTTTATAAATGTGTTTTATAAATTTTATAAATTTGTTGAAAGAACTCTTAGATTTCCATCTGGGTACAGTGATTAACATGTGACATTTCAGTGTCCAACAGCTCTGTCATTATCTTCCACTTGGCCTGGATGATGACAACAGAGGTTTTGGCCAACGAAACGTCACATATTAATGACTGTTGTACTTGGAGAAAACTCGACAAGCCTTTCTACCCAAATTACACCAGGAGAATATTCTGTCTTGATTGTGTGAATGTTTAATTTGATTTTATCATTTTAAAAGCTCTATATACTTAATAAATAAAACTTTTGTTTTTTCTTTCCCTTGTAAATTTACTGCATTAATTTTAATTATTTATAATTAAATTTCTTATCTGTCTGAAATATTATTTGTGTATAGTTTTCAATATTAAATAACAGGATAGTTGCATATTTTGTGTGTTAAAATTAGAAGTTTTTTCTTATATATATATATTTGAAATAATATTTCGGTACAAATTTCAATTTTAGGCACCATATGAAAATCCACCTCATATTTATGCCTTGTCTGATGAAATGTATCGGAATATGTTGATAGATAGTGAAAATCAGTGTGTTATAATAAGGTAAATATTAAATTTGTAAAATAAATTTTTTGGTACTGTCATTTTCCTAGAATTTTTGCATTCCTCATACAAATGAAATTAAAAATTTTATTAGTTATTAAATGATTGATTTATCATAACTGTTTTCAGTGGTGAGTCTGGTGCTGGAAAAACTGTAGCAGCAAAGTATATTATGTCATATGTTGCAAAAGTGTCTGGTGGCGGCACTCGTGTTCAGCATGTTAAAGATGTTATCTTGGAATCAAACCCTTTGCTAGAAGCATTTGGAAATGCAAAAACTGTTCGTAACAATAATTCAAGTCGATTTGTGAGTATTTGCTAAAGATTTTGAATTTTTATGCTTATAAATTGCCAAACACTATGCACTTAAACTTAATTTTAAAGGATATACGCAAGAAATTTTTTTATGTACACAGTTCATTCATCTTAATACAATTCTGAATAAGAAAGAACACTTTATATAACTTTAGGAAAATGTGACTAGGTCAGATTAAATAATACATTTATTTAGGAAAGAGAGAAAGTGACGCCAACTTACCTGAAATTAATAGTTGTTCCAATCTATCTTTGGTGAAAGTTCCAAATTTTTTAGGGCCCCCGTCGTCAGTAAGGAAGATGTGAACTGCGTGCCGGCCCGTCACAAATTGATATTTAATTATTCACTCACAATGTTAATATATTTACAATTTTGGCATTTAAACAATTTTTCCTAATGCATTGTTAATACAGAAATTAATTACTTATGTGATTAATTGAAAGAATATGTTCCCTAAATGACCTCTACCATATGATGGAGATTGCTATATTTTATGCACTTTACAGGGAAAATATGTAGAAATTTTGTTTGGTAATGGTGGACAACCAGAAGGAGGAAGAGTATCAAATTTTCTTCTTGAGAAGTCAAGAGTTGTAACTCAAAATGTAGGCGAAAGAAACTTCCATGTCTTCTATCAGTTGTGTACAGGTGCTTCAAACAACATGAAAAGTAAGCTTATAATATTATTCCTCACTAAAGTTCAGAATTATAATTAGTTACTTTTAAGCATTCTAATTCAGTTGATTATAAGTAAAATGTGTCAAACAATGATTTTGGATGGTTGCTTCAGATGTTTACGATCATTGTTATTTCCTCATTTTAAAGCAAGAGCCACTTCATTTCATATATTGCATACTTTTTAATTTTAAAATTGAATAACTTGATATCTTACAAAATTAACTATTTGGTCTTAATTGCATTAGCAAGTTATGCGTCAATGCTTACTGGTAAATGTAAATTTATTTTTAATTCGTTTCAAATAGGAAAACTAGTTATAATGATTATTACAATGTTATAACTTTGGTTCTTAAAATATTCATCTGTTCATTTCATTATATTTTACTACTACCAGTCTTGGAATCACAGAATCATAGGCTTCATCACACTATATTTCATGATTATGTATGCAGTGGAAAATACTTTCTGTTGGTTAGAATATTAAGATGAAATTCCGCGTATTGTGCTGCAATGCAATACACCCATGGAAATATTAATTGGTAATAATTAATATTACCACAGTGTCCCTTGTCCTAATTTTTTTCAGAACGACATTTCTACTCAAAACAACATTATTATTGTTGATTTATTCACGGTATATTTTGTTGTTTTCTTAACAGTGTAAAAATCCTCCCATAAATGCAATAAATTGTTTCCTTCAGAATTATCTGGTTGAGGTTTTTTGTAATAATAATGAATTCCATTATTTGTAAGAATAATAAAGATTAACATTGACAACTGTGTTTTTATTTTGATAAATTGTTCTCACTGAACACAGATACATATCAATGCTTGTTTTCAGAGGAGTTTGGGCTGCAGGAATTGGATTCTTATGATTATCTTAGTGGTGGTGGCAATCACAAAGTAGAAGGAACAAATGATGCACATGATTTTCAGGAAACTTTGAAAGGTAAGTTTTTTAAATGTTATATATTAATTAAATTGTTGCATATAATTGATAGATGATTCACTGGTGTATATATATATATATATATATATATATTAATTGTAATAGTGAGAATGTGACATTGTCAAAAATATTGGTATGGAAAGGATAGAGAGATAGGTTGTGGCTTACCTGAAAGTGAAGTACGGTGTCGCCATGAGGAACTGAAGGTTGTTCTTCAAATTTTCGGAGGCTCTCAGCCTCCTTCTTCAGGAAGGAGTGTTACACCATTCCGTGCACCGGCCGGCTGCGGAAGGAGGCTGAGAGCCTCCGAAAATTTGAAGAACAACCTTCAGTTCCTCATGGCGACACCGTATTTCACTTTCAGGTAAGCCACAACCTATCTCTCTATCCTTTCCATACCAATATATATATATATATATATATATATATATATATATATATATAAAATTTCAATATTGGTATGGAAACGAAAGAGACATAGGTTGTGGCTTACCTGAAAGTTACGTATGGTGTCAATATAAGAAACTGAAGGTTGTTCAGCAAATTTTCGGAGGCTCTCAGTCTCATTCCTTCCTGAAGGAGGAGGCTGAGAGCCTTGCGAAAATTTGAAGAACAACCTTCAGTTCCTTATGATGACAATGCACTTAACTTTCAGGTAAGCCACAACCTATGTGTCTTTCCTTTCCATACCAATATTGCAATTATTTTTGATAATGGCATATGTGTACTGATATCACATATATACAATATTAGGGTTTTTATGTGACCTGGCTACACAATTTAGAATTTAGAATAATATCCAAGAAAATTTTATAATAATTTAATTTAATAATATGAGATAATACAGAACACATGAGTCATATATACATAATAGCTGCTGAGAAATCATTTTTCCTAATTTTGTTCAATTTTAATGCATACTTTTTTACTTAGCTCTCTTACACATAATTCCTAGTAAGTTGAATGATCTATGTTTCCTAATATGACAGATATTTAACGGTAATATTCTTTCTTATTTGTTTTGTCAGTTGTTTAGTTTTGAAACTATTGTGTTTTGTGTGTGAGAAAGATAAAATTTCAAGTAATCAAAATATATATAAAATTATTTTAATGTCTAGTTTTTTATATGTAAATGAATAACATTGGACTAATGAAGAGCGTTCCCATTTATTGAGACTTTTTTTAATGTTACCATTTAATTAGAAATTTGTATGTAATATAACAGTTTTGCTGTGTATTATTTTTAGTTCTCTCAAATAATTTTATGTTCTCTGTTCTGTATATATTCAGCAATGGCTGTAATGGGAATGTCCGATTCAATTCAAAGTGAAGTGTTACGACTTGTTTCTGGAATACTACATTTAGGAAATGTACCATTTGGTGAGCAAGGAAATTATGCATATGTGACAGATTCCAGATGTAAGTAACATCATACCGTTTGCTTTGTTTACTTATTTTTAAATTTAAGTATATACATTAACAAATTTCTAATATGTGGCTTGCAAACACATTGTGGCTGCTGATTGGAGTCTACTGCTCTGCCATTTAAGCCTTTTACTCTGAGATTTTTACAATTTATATCTAATTTGTGTAATACTCGGGCCTTTATTCTTCATCTAGGACTTTGCACAAGGAAGCCATTGTTTGATAACTATTTATCACAATTCTACAAGTTCTATATTAACATATTAATTTCTAATTTAATAATAAATTATTATGTAATTATTTAATAATAAATAATTAATAATTGAGTTACTACTTTATATTATCTTCAATTTCAGATTTGGCTTTCCCTGCTTACCTATTTCAAGTCAATGAAGAACATTTAAACAGTAAATTAATTAGCCGGCGTTTTGACAGTAAATGGGGAAGTCAATCTGATACAATTGATGTAACATTGAATGTTGAACAGGCACTGTACACCAGAAATGCTTTAGCCAAAGGAATATATGCCCGATTATTTGATTTCTTAGTGAAGGTGAGTATTGTACATTTTAAGTTATGTTAAATTATAGTAGGCATATTTCTTATTTTAAAAACAGAATAAAAAATGGTTTCCACATTTTTTTAAAGCTTCTTATATCAAATTTCCTTATACTATTGTTTTACAAAGTTTATATCATATTTGAGTAGAAAACTTTTGTGCATTTCTACACTTTATTGTTTTCTAATACATCTTAATTGTGCAAAATAAAATTTATTCACAAATAAAATAATATTATTATTTAGTATGTTGGTAATCATGTCTTATAGAAAAATATTTAGGAGCATATATTCTTTTATATTTTTATTCTGTTAAAGATTACCAAATCTGTGGATTATATTTGTTTCTCATTAAATGATTAGTCAATAAGTTCATTATGTCCATTTCCTTAGTTTTTTTAAAATTATTATTTTCATATTTCAAATATTCAATGAGTATGTTGTTAAAATATATCAATATTTCATTATCCTGTTTTATTAAAAAAATAACATATTTATTTATAAATTTTGTTTAGTGTGTAAATGGAGCCATGGAGACATCTGTGACTGGTCATAGTATTGGTATTTTGGACATCTATGGATTTGAAATATTTGAGCGCAATGGATTTGAACAATTTTGTATCAATTTTGTCAATGAAAAGTTGCAACAAATATTCATTGAGCTCACTCTCAAGGCTGAACAGGTATATTTATTCTTTACTTCTAACCATTTTAAATGCAGTATTTTTGAATCTGATATCGAATCTTTAATTTATTCCTCATTAGTTTGTTTCAATTTGTTTGTATTTTTTTTTTGCAATTAATTCTGGTAGTATCCAAAATCATTTTTCTATAGAACTCATAGCTGTATTCAATTATTGATACACTCAGGTCCAAAAAATAATTCATACACAATAAAATGTTTAATATGTATAGTTAATGGCATTTAACAATCCAACTCATATGATACAAAAACTTAGCAACGAGGATAATTATATCTATTGTATTCATAGACTAATTGCATTGTAATAGATGATCACATATTATGTAATACGTTGAATGTTTTTTGTTCCATAACTTTTTCAAAATTATAATTATGATTCATAAAAAAAGCTTTATTCACCAGTAATTTATTCTGCGATACTAGCACTGGAAAAATATTTAAAATAAACAATATACAATTATATTTATTTACATGTTGGATAAATATATGTTAACAAAGCTAATTTTGAATCCTTTGTTAAATAGATTTATGTTATGAAAACACTTTCATAGAAATTTTGTATTGTTTCTTGGCCAAGGATTTAACCATTAGCTTTTTATCATAATCAATTTTCTATGGTATTTTCTTATGTTTTAATATATAATTATTGCACACTTCACTGTTCATGCTCTAGTTCATCTTTTAATTATAAATAAATACTGAAACTGAACATTAATTAAGAAAGGTACACAAGTTCTTTGTTGAGAACAATTTAACCACACTACACCATGTTGGGAAGCAGATCGGTGCGATAACTCTGTGTCGCAGCAGTCGCTGTTCTCAAAGATCCACTGCTTTTCTGTTTAGCTATTTCCCACAGTAGTCTGAGTTGCATAATGGCTGGCGTAGGTGGATACTGTGATGTTGAGCTGTGTGGTGGAGGTGCTGGAATCTGCTTCGGTAGCTCACTTGATGTGACAGGTAGAGGTTGTGGGCTGTTTTTGGGGATAGGAGTTGCATAATCCTGTATTGGCCTTGGCAGTACCACAGCACTTATAACTCCTAGAAGTAAACTTCCATATAGAAGGTGTCCAGTCATCCTGCTGTGGGAAAGCAAATTGTTAGTTATTTACAATTTATCTGATAAAATTAGTATATGGTAACTTTCAAGAGTAAGGAAATTCAAATTTAATATCACAATGAATATCTTTGTTGATAATTGAATATATCTGCACAGTACAGGAACTTGACCTGGTGGTCGAGATGGTTAGGTGTCTGTACTGAGCAGGTCACGCAGGTTCAAGTCCTGCCTGGGTCAAATATTTTCAGTCTTCCCTTCTTCTTCCATCCTTTTCCCTGCTTTGAACATACGCTTTTCTGTGTGTGTGATTCTACGCCTGAGAATATGAATTCACATTAAGCGTAATCCTCCTGTTTCTTTTATTTATTTCTCTCCTTGACTTTGTAACTATATATATATATACATGTATGTATGTATGTATATGATATTAGTAAGGATATGACATTGTCAAAAATAATTGCAATAATTTGTATAGAAAGGAAAGAGAGAGTTTGTGAAAACACTTAAGGAAAATGTGATGAGGTCTAATTAAATAACACATTTAGATAGGAAAGAGAGAGAGAGCAAACTCGGCTTATTAGAAATCAACAGCTGTTCAAGTTGGGCCAAGGAATCTAAATCTATCTATCTATATCTATATATATAAAGCCAACCTTGCATTAGGAACTGACGCAATGTCTGCCCTACAAACCTACAAAATTCTTCACAAATAGTCGTCTACAAAATCAAAGAAAACATTACCTGTCTCTCCTCACATCATCTACAAAATTAATTGCAAACTCTGTCCTAGTTTCTATATTAGCCAAACCAAATGACCTTTTCCTGAACATGTTGCTAACAACCCCAGAAATGTCTCACTTTACAAATCACAATTTCCAATTGCTGCTCATGGCTTAAGTCTCAACATCCACGTTTTTGACCTGTTTCACACTGACCCTTACTCATATGTATAACACATATCGATAGAAAAGAGTGACAGAAAAGTTGACTTATCTGATATCAACAGTTGGTTCACTCAAGCTGAGAAGTAAAAATATTTCAAAATTTGTGCCCGATGGACACACTATTCAGACCTTCTTTCCTTTCCGAAGGGGGTTGAGACCTTGAAAATTTGAAATATTTTTACTGCTCAACCCGATTTGGCCACTTGTTGGATTCAGGTAAGTTGCATATGCTGTCTCTCTTTCCTATCCAATATAAATCAAATAAGTAAATGTGACATTTGGATAATTATGTTCAAAATGTTGAAACTGTTTTCTTCCTTTACTTTTTTATGATTTCATATTATATCCTCACTCTTATTCTCCTCAGTTATCATTGTTGCTTGTTCACCTAAATTTTTTCTCTTCATCTAAGTATACTTTAGTATTTTCCACTTCTCATAAATTTGTATGCATTAAAAACACCAATAAAAGAATCATCACATCATTTCCAACCATTTTGAACTCAGATGTTATTAGTTGAGTTGACAGACGTCCATCCAGAGTATTGCATATTATATGAAGTTGTCACTGTTTACATATATCTTTTGTGTGTGTGAGTTCCTCAACTTGTTTCATGTGGATGTACTACTGATCAAGGCTATTGTGTGGACCACTTTGTTCCTTGAGTTGAACAATTGACCAATTCAAGTAGGGAAGTTTTTGGAGCTATCTAAATGTGAAAGTTAAGATTATGTCTCAGAGTGCTATTAACCAAAGGACTATTATGTATTTGGCTGAAAATGGGAGTTTCAAAGCATTGGAATTGAAGCCTAATGGCACTCTTCCTGATAACTTTGTAGTGTTAGTGCTTCAGATTTATGTTGTAAGTCGAGGATTATGCTTAGATTCAAATATCAGGAGTTTTTAATGTGGGGTAACATCAAGCAAACGCTGATGGAAAACAGTTGATGGACAGAGATAATTTAGATCCAGAACGGCGTAATGAATTGTTTCGCCATAAAAGAGGAAAATCTACTTTCCGGGCGAAGAAAATTTTGCAGAAATAACCGTTCCAAAGAAGAAGAAAATATTAAATTACAATTTGATGTTACTGGAAAGGTTGGTTAATGTGTGTGTGTTGGGGATATAATTTTTCTGCTTTCACATTGACCTTGCGTTGCTACCGATGTGAAAGGTTACTAGACCAGCATCTGTTGCAAATGACTTTCACGGGATTACTCTTCAACCTGCTGCCGCACATATGGCCTTATGAGAGCACTTGCCTTGGGTTACGTAAAACACTTTCCACTGCGCAATTAATATTAACGATTTCCAACTAGTTTCGTCCGTTCATATTGCAAGCGCTTATGGTTGAAAATCTGTGGAGTTGGTCGTCAAATACTTCAAGTTAAATTTCAGGAAAGAATCTGACTCAATATTTGTTCTGTATTTATATACGGCTGGCTCATCCATCTCCCGTCATCTTTACATTTGGCTGCTTTCATCCAGACACCAATTATTTAGCCGGTAACTCTATAGTGCTTTGTTAATTATGATCCCGTTTCCTTCAGTTGGGAGATCTCTTTGTCCATATATCTATCTTCTCTTCTCGCAAAGTGTTTTCCTACACCTCATGTTATTTCAGTTGTTTACTGTAAATCACTCGTTCTTTTTCGTTTGGCTCAGCTTACTTTTTTTTTAATATTGTGTATAAAACTCTCGATATTAAAAAGGAACTGCTTAAATGCCGAATGTATTCAGACTGTAGGAGAAATAATACCACGAACCACAATTGTCAAGTACAGTTTTTAACTTGAGTTCATCGCCTGGGTTTTACGGTGTGCCATTCTTCCAGCTCTTGCATTTTTCAATTACCGGATGTAAGCCACAAATATTGCAGAAACGTTGTGTTTTATTTACTTTATCACCTAATTTTGTCGTTATTTGATTGTTTGTTTATCTAATCCGTAAACTTTTAACAGAGACGTTTTAGATTTAATAAGTGGGATCACTCCAGGAAACGGTACTAACTTAATATATTCACAAAAATAACTGTTTTATTATAATTGGGACAAAATTATTGTCTGAATTTTCTAAGAAATATAAAAAATGACGAAGGAATATGTTCCGGAAAAATTAAATTTTAAAAGAAGCATCGTTTTAAACCCCCCCCCCACCCCCCTAACGTCCCTACAATTATTATTTTGTAATTTATTTTTAAATTAACCTTCCATTTGGACGTCTTCTGAATTGTAATTAAATTAATTGAACAAAAATTATCGCAGAATTTCTAATAAAAATAATTATTTGCAGGAGATTAGTTACATTGTTTGTTTTGTAAATGACTATGAGGAAAGAAAAAGGTAAAAGTAGTAGTGGGGCATGTAGAACTGTCGACAAACATAATTATTAGAGAGTGAGAGCTGCAAATAAAAAAACGATAAAACGAAAAACTAATTTTATTCGTGGTTCCAGCTAAAATTTGGACTGAGAGGTACTGGGAATATTTACTTGCACCTAGATAATGGTTTTGATGACACTGTTTAGGGAAGGAAATTCAGTATGTGAATGATAATTTTTGGGGAAACAATCTGAAAATCTGGTGTACGCTAAAATTTATTAAGCCAAGAGTTGTCTTTGGTTATTTCTTTTCATTTAGTTCTTAAAAATATCGTTCTTGAGAAAATTTCAAGTTTGGTATTACACGCATTTTTGCGATGAATCAGTTGTAGCTTAATATTGTCCCGATGACCATAAATTGCTCTTTTCTCAAGTTTAGCTTCGAACTGAATGACTTGATATAAAGCCACGGAAGCACTTTCGGAAACTGAGAGAAGCAGAAGAAATGCGTAGTATGAGAGGAAGGACAAACAGGAGATTCGTGTGTTGATATCAGATGAGGTTCTTTGAAGGTTTCCGCACCGGATATGCGTTACTGTGGCTTCTAAGTCCGCCTTCACTTTCAAACCATTTACCGGATCCAAATAAACAATGATCCATTAATAACAATTGATTATTAATTAATTAAAATCAGTTTTTGTGAAAATCTAGTAACATGTTTTCTGCTATCCTCACCTCCTCACCACCTTGCGAGTCTCTTATCACGTCACACTAGCTACCGGCCATGAAAGTATTTTGTTGCAACTTCAGCTCATTCAAAGGTAACTTTAGTTTCGCTAATCTATTCCACCTTCTTTGGAAACAAATGTGATGAGCACCTTTTAATTTTTTTCTCTAATTTTTTGACTACCAATCCTGGTTTATGAATAAGAAAGACACCCAAAACAGACAAAAAAGGGTAATATAAATACCACACAACGTTTCTGGGATCCTTGTTCCTTTCGTCAGGTGCTAAGAAGAGCCTAGAGAAACAATTGCACCGGTCAGTTGACAACTGTGTTGACCAGTGCAGTTGTGTTTCTCTAGGCTCTTCTTAGCACCTGACGAAAGGAACAAGGATCCCAGAAACGTTGTGGGGTATTTATATTACCTTTTTTTGTCTGTTTTGGCTGTCTTTCTTATTCATTATTTTCTATCAGACGTAAATTTTTCATTTTAATTCTGGTTTATGTCTTTGTCCGTTGTCCAAGTATGAAATGAAATTATTTGTAATCGATAAGGATTATGACGATCGATTTGCAGTGTGAAGAATAATCTTCTGTCTTTCTGCGACTTTTTTTGTCGTTTATTTGGACGATCTCAAAATGACTGATTATTTTGTTAGTTGAGCTGTAAGAGGATATTTCCACAAACGAAAAAAGGTTGAGTATTTATTTCCAAATACGAAGAAAAATTACTTCTGTGTATGGGAGGCAATACTGCGTGTAGACGAACTAATTAAGGATTTCGGTTGTTGTACGTATGGTGATATGAAGACATTAGCTCGGGATACAAAAAAAATGTAGGTCTCATCAAAGTTGTCGTGACTAACATCTCAAAAATCTGTTATCTTTAAGAAGAGTTCAACTACCAACCTGTATATTTATGAAACGACTTACGCAGGTGTATATCAGAAGACAAGCCCGGGGGCCTTGTTAGCCCTTGGCCACCTTGCTTCACCCTTCAAATAAATATATGAACGTATATATTAACATTTTGCCAGTTGTACTACTTCGATGAGAATTTCATTGACTCACTTTTCCCTAAAAGTAGTGCTTCAACTATATAGTACGACTACCAATCTGTCTATTTATGAAATGACTTACGCAGGTGTATATCAGAAGACAAGCCCGGGGACCCTAGTTAGCCCTTCCTCTGCTACTTTCACAAAGTGGATTTATCCTCATGTAGCCTCTTAATCAAATAAATATATATACGTATATATTAACATTTTGCCAGTTGTACTAAACTTCGATGAGAATTTCATTGACTCACTTTTCCCTAAAAGTAGTGCTTCAACTATATAGGATAAACGGACGATGAATTAAAATGAGGAACTTCAAGCAGAAGTCACAATCCGTGATGAAAACCGCTTTTAGAAATTTCTGTGCTCGATCCTGAGTAAACTAGACCAAATAGGATCGAATACTTTTCCAATACTTATCAATTTACGCTATTGTTTCTAGAAGTTTCACTAGAATTTGTAGCATTTACTAGTGACAAAGTTGGATGATATAAAGACGCATGTATTCTTGTATTTAAGCCCTTGAAATGGACCCTGCAAGTCTCCTGACTGTAGTAGATGAAATATCGTATATAAAGGTAGAAACTTAACACGGAAAAATGTTTGTGGCGAGTTCACAGTGAAAAGTAGTGGGGTTTGTCGTTGTGGTAATCGTTTTAATAGTGGTCATGTGGGCATAGTCTGATCTGTGAAGGCCGAAAGCATCAGCAGGTGAACAAAGTGTGAAACTTGTGGCGGATGCTCTTCAAGACGATCGTCGTGCGATCTGAAACTTTTTGAAGGCTTCAGTATTCCGCATTTTTAACGAACGAGTAAAAGAGTTGTTTAAATTTCTGCGCGTTGTGTTCCTCAATGATGACTGTCTGGACCTTGCAACCTTTATGAAATGTTCTGGTCTGGGGTTGGTTTTTGGCGTTTTTTTTTTTGAGTGAACAAATATTTGATTTTTTAAGTATTAGTCCCTTAATTATTTTAGTTTTGTCACTGAGCGGCTTTGAAACGTCTTCAGCCACCTGACGTGTCTTGAGTCTGCTCACCGTCCTGTTCTATTATGGACTAATCAATTCACAAGGCCGTACTAGTTACAACGAACATTCTTAATTAGTTTATGTACTGTGCCTTCTATTTTCACCTCCACTGGTCCTGTGGCTACATTAACGTGTCTCGTCGTTCCCTCGCCGACATTTTGTGAATGAAAGTATCTTCCGTCCATAAGAATACTTCGGCAGTCTTACCTAATATTGTAAATGTGACGTCATATGTTTTGCTAATTGTTGCGAGTTGGAGTGAAAATCGTAATCCCAGTGCTCGAGTACTCTACTCCCTTCTGGAAATTCTGATTGAATCTCATTTTACGAAATAAGATATTAGAAGCTGATGATTTTAGTTACGTAAATAAATTAATATTTTAAATAGAAGCTCTTCCTTGTTTACATCATATTTTTAGAAAAATATTTTTTGTATCAAGCCTGCTGTGTTCAGATGAGTAATACATTGTATATTCCTCGCGTTGTATAGATTTTATCTTATGACGTTGAAAATGTTTGTAAAACTCAGAATTTGGGCTCGAGGTAAGGAATATGAGGTTTTTTAAATAAACGTTTGAATAGTTTAATGTCATGATTTTTATTTACATTATAATTCATTAGAAATCAGTCTGAAAGTAAAACACTTACTTTCTGTAAATATTTATTTAATTTAGTAGGCACTCATATTAATTGTTCTCATGTAGATTGAAGAATGGACTATATATTGTGTAATTAAATTTTAGGTTTTCACCTAAAAAGTGTTTATAATTGGACATATGAAGTCGAAAATGACATATACTATATTAAATAATTGTATGAAAATAGGAAAAGTGTTTACCGTGTAACTGATTTTAACCTGGGGTATTTAATGCATTATGTTAAGGGAATCTAAGGTTTACACGAATGTATTCCCTATTTTTTTTTAATGGAGGTAGCTTGTCGTTTAGTGCTAATCTATTAATTTGAAAATATTTTTAATATTTTGTTGAGCTTGTTTTAACATCCGAGGTTCTCACGAATGCAACTTGTATTCCTAAGTCTGCTAATTGAATACTGACTTTTTTTAATAAAAAAACCCAACAATATATAAATATTTTATCTGATGTATCACATAGAAACTATTAAATGGTCAATGTGTTTTTGTAATAATCAAATTAAATTTGAAATTATAAGGTATGTAAAGAGTGTGTTGTGAAGGTTTGCTTTTGAGTTCGACTCCTGCTTGCCGGTCGTTCTTACGGTTCTTGAAATTTTTTGATCACCTGACGAACGCAACAAGGATTTCAGAAACGTAGTGTCTTTTATTTGGTTATTTATTTATTTATTTCATGATTTTCTTCCCATGATATTTTTTTCTTTCACGTCTTCATCACTTTATCTTTGCTCCCTCACCGTTCGGTATTGGTTCTCCTAACTTTCAGTTCTCGTATTTCGTCTTTTTTTTGCAGTCTCTGTTTTTCTTTCAGAGTCTGAATTATTCTTATCTCTCACTTCGTATGATGATTTACATTGTTTTGGACAGTTTAAATTACTTTGCTCATATCGGTGTAGATTTTCTTCTAATTGTTGTTAAACTGTTGAGCTATCGAAGGTATGAGTCCGTGTTGATGAAACCTTTACTGATCAACTCTCTCTGCATTAAAGAAAAAGAAGCAAAAACACGAAACTGTACCGTTCTCCCGACGTTACGCTTAGTTTACCAATGTTTTATTTGAAAAGCTTAGTTTCCCTACGTTCTGGTAGTTTCCCATCAAAATAATGTTGCCGCGGATCATACAGTCGGGTGCCAATTTGATATATATTTATATTTACGGAAGTGTAGCGCGTGGGGGATTTAAGTCTGCATAGAACCTGCTGTCCTCGTACAATTGTCTGAACTAATAAAAATATGTTAGCAGTGAAGAAGGTTGTATGATTATGAAAATGTATGCAGGAAGGATTTAGACTTTGTACAGTCACGTGCAGGTGTCTATTCTAATAGTGCCGATTGCTTTCGCATAAGGATGTTTGCAAGAGGCGCTAACATTCAATGATAAACTTCCTAAAGAGGCCCACACACGTCAGATGCAGGAAGCCTCGAGATGGATATTATTAGGAACGAGATCAGAAAGAATTGTTAGATACAGAAAGACTCGATTGAGATCAAAAAGAGAATAAAACGTGGACGACACAATACCAAGTAGAGTAGTGCGAAATAGGATGGATAGAAAACCTGCATTCCGTACAGAAACTATTCCTCTACTTAGGGTGTAAATAGCTCTTAGTCTCGAGTGTGATTATTTACTTTTTATATGGTTTTATCTAATGTTTTTTCCTAAAAATCATCCAGCAGCCCAAGACATCTTTCTTCGTAAAGTGAAATAAACTTTAATATCAAAATCAGTGAGTCGAACATTTTGAAAACTCAAACTACATTTAAATCACACCGACACAAGCAAGGCTTTGTAACTGACTGTTTGTTTGTACTAATGTGGGAAGAACTTCAAATGAGAAACACTTACTATTATGTCAGTAGTGACGTCATTGTAACGTTCTTTCCCGTGAACCACGAGTCCCATTGCCGCCGATACGCTCCACGGATAATCACTAAGTACTTAGTAATCCTGTAATTTACGCCAGAGAGGTTATTTTTAATTATACTGGGAAAACTGACGATGTAGACGCTATATTCAGAAATTTTATACAATTCGTGAAGGTATCGAATAACGGCAACATTATTCTCAGCCTAAATAAGTTGTAACTTTCATAATAAAATTTACTGTTTCGTTGCAAATATTTAGGATACTCACCTTGAACATTTAACCCTCTACTATTATGCAATTTTTGTGGATGTACATCAAACATTATCAAAGTTAGACTACGAGTGTCTGCTACAATTACACACAACGTTGTATGATCGGGACGTTGTGTTAGAAACGTCTTTGTCAGTGACATCACCAAACCACGTATGTATATGTCGACTTAACTAACCTACGCGGCTTATCAACTAGTCTAATTCTTGGTCTCAGCTGAACTCGTGCGTTCCAGTATCCATCCATTCACCAAATTCCCCGCCCACTGTCATTGCTATACGTTTCAGAGTCACTGTAACTCTCATGCTCTTGAGGCTTCCTCTAGTCTTCCCTGATTCACCCCCCCCCCCCCATAATTCAACTTGTATGTTGTGCACAATCATGAAATTTATAATATATACTATCCCGACCAACATGCCAATAAGGATGCATTGGAATCGTCACACGTCTGTGTTAAATACATACTAATTAGATGAAGAAGTAGCCAATTAAATTAAGTGATAAAATATATACCACGTTGGTATTTATTGTATTACTTAATTTTGTCTGTTAATTGGTTACTTGTTAATCTGAGTAATATTCCTAACTGTTGCGCTATACATTATATATTGAGAGACGTGAAAAGCCCAAAAGGAGAATATTCGAGTGTCAGTTGACGGTTGATGGAAATTTGGATGAAATGTCATGATGTGTTAGACCTTTGAGAGATGTACCTGAGTGCTTCTGCATGCTGGTGTGGTCCGGCCGCGAACCTGCCAGACACTGACAGCCAGAACGCTGGTCGCCTTGTCCAAGCCCCTCCATGCCTCCGCTCCCTTCCCCCCACACACACAACCATTCTCGTCTACTCTTACTTTACGATTCCCATCCACATCAACTCTCCATATAGGACATCCACTCCCTCATGCCAGAGTGAACACACCATTTGTTGGTGTAGTCCAGTCAACGATCGCTAGGATGCCATAAACTCATCTCAGGTCCATGACTCTTATTCCTCTGACGTAGGGGGGGAGTCACGACTCAATTTGGGATGTACAAACGATGCCAAAAATTTGTGTACCAAGAGTAACGTGAGGGTAATATAATGTTGATGTGTCGCTCAACAACTAAACTATTTTGGTTACTGGTGATGAAGACATAAAGTAACGACACTACATTAGTCAATCAATGGGCAACAAACGACGAAAGTTAATGACTCGTAAACAACCTGGGTTATCGCGGAGTCTTCTGAACCCCAATGCCAACGGTTCTATCCTGGAAAGGCTTCCTTGATTATTCCAATATCAAGTTCATTCCCTGCAGCACTCAAAACGTCCATGCAAGGATATTTTAGATCCGAACCATATATAAACACTGTGTATTAAACAAAAACATAAGCAGATCGTGAGAAAGACGTTAAGTGTGATTTCCACTTATTATTTACTACGCTTTTATGATTACATTTATTGTTCTTTAGTCTGGAAAAACCTCTTCAACATTTCTAATATTAGTATTTTCAATGCTGAATTTAAATATGTAACATTTTGTTAATCACTTTCATAAAATATTAGATATACTCTGGTACTCTGCCTGCCTAGAAGGTGTTAAATAGTGATAATCGGACATGTCTTTAAAATTTTAGTAACAAGAAACTTAATGACTTCCACGCTGCTTTTCCCCCTGGATTTAACAATCAACCGAAATATTCTTCAGCCCTGATGATTGTATTTGTGGCCCCATGAAACTCCATTCAGTTTATTATCATGAATAATAATAATGCAACCGGTATTATCTACTTCTTTGATAAAGTTTTCAGACTCCCAATTTAATATGTAATAGAAGGATATTAAATATTTTTTAGGATTCTGTAATCGGAAGTTTTGACATTTGTCTCTTCTGAAGTAAGATAACTGGTTGCTTTAGTAACTGACAAGAATAGGAATTGAAAAGCAAAGGTAAATTTAACTTCCGACAAACAAGATCTTACCTAAGAAATTCTTAGAATAGTGGCGGTTTAATAGGATTTGAAAACATGAGCGTAGAGTTTTAATAGATATAAAAGTATCCATAGCAGAGTTTAATCGGAGAAGTTCCTAAGAGAGAAGAAATTCGACTACATCAGAGACTAACGGCAAGAAAATTAGGTGGGGGAGTTTTCTATCCTGGTATTATAATTAAACCTCCTGCAGACGACTTAAACAATCGAAAGTGAATTTAATTAACACTATCTTGGCAACACAGAGCTATGTACTTAACAATTTCCGGTGCGGGAGGACCTTAGGTCGATTTGCTAGTCTCATATCTGGCAGCCACCCGCTATATTGATATGTAAGGAGGAGGAAAACGGAACTATATAACGCGTTCATGCATTTCTCGAGCTGCGTCCGCATTCGAGCAACCCAATTAATTCCTTCCAAAGGCTTTAAATCGATTTAGTGTTACCGACGCTCTGTTCCTACTGAGGTGAATTCTCGTAAAATCGTTTCAACACCGAGAACGTCCTCGCTTCTTTTCCCCCCCACGCTTTCTCGTCACCTGTTTCTCACTTTTTCCGCTGCACAGTTCCTCTACTTGCCCTTCTTTACGGCTGAGAGAGAACTAACGCACCTTGAGGTTCAGCTCTTCGCTAGTTCCGTTTTCTTTAATTATTATGAATGCTTAATTGTGACAGTAATGGCTCCTTCATAATGAACATAAAATTTATACAGATAAAGTACTGTGTAAGGCTATTGTTAAGTAACCACATCTCCTGAGAGATCCATCTCCCATCGCGTCATGATTTGCTTCTTTCTGAATATTTCGATTTATGAATGTTCGTAGATATATTGCGATCTATCCAAATATGTGGGATGTAGTTCGTTGAAATTTATTGGTTGTATCCTGGAAATTACTATAATTAATTTTCAGCTACAGTATTCACAATAAACTTAAATGTGAAGAAATTTAGTAATTGAAAAATAATTTGGTAATTTTTTTTTATAAGATTTTATTATCCCTGTAAACTGAAAAATAAAGTAATTTTGTTTTCACCGTTTTATGATTTAAAAATAAATTTTAGTACCATTAAATTCTGTAAGAATTATAATAATATTTACGGTCAGCATACATTCAAATCTTCTTCCACTCTCGAAGATTAATACCTGGGGTCGTCTTATTGCACGTAGATGTAACAATTGTTAGACATTATCCTAATGTTCATGTTTGGGATCAGAGCAGAGGCGTGAGTCACAGAATCCTGCAAACTTACTTAGTTCAGTCCTGCCAGTCTGAAAAGCGACCAGAGGCTATTTCGGGCTTTATGCAAACAGTTGTCCGCAGTATTTCACATAATTTTCCTTGTTAATACAGGGATATTATTGTACCTGAATACTACATCACTTATATGTTTACTCCCTTCCTTTCTAGTCCTCCACCTTCACCTCTTTTATATTTAGTTGTCTACTGTCTCCTCATATCCAAATATTTATTTTTCTATAGATATAATTAATATTCCAATAGAAATACACAAAAATGAAAACAATTGGATCCGCATCAGGAAACCTTTTGTGCCATCGGTTCTATTTGGAAAGATTTCCACCAATCATCCCACGGTTTCCTAGTCGTTTTCACTATTTACTTCACTCTTAATTTTTTTTTTGAGCGACCACTTCCATTACTTTCTCTGAATTTCGGTGTATAATTTAAGTCAACTCAGAAGGAAGTCAAGTGAAGTGGTTAGGGTAATTATCTTCTTGCCGTTTGAGGTGTTTTCTACTGACCCATTCCCGTAGCTCCCTGTAGGCGTGTCCGCTTTTCCTTGATCTGTCCCACGGACGTTTCCGGAGTGACTCTGGTTTGGCCCACTTCACACCTAAAATGGCCGACACGCTCTGTAGATCACGTTCTGTGCATTTCTCCGCCTCGCCACTTTCATACTTTGCCCTCCAAGGACTACAGTTCCACTTATTCACCTAACATGACCAAAAAGTGTGGCCCCTGGTTTAGAGATAAAGACGCAATTACGTCTAATGCTTAATCAATTTATTTATTAAATATATATGGACGTTGGACAATTTTTTTTTTGGATTCCACGCAGTTAATTTTTTTTTTTGGTAACACGCATAATAGCATTTAATTGCTAGCAATCAGGTTTATTTTTAATTAATCTTGTTTTGGTGTGCGTACTGTTTCTCTGGTTTGACTTTTGTAGTCATGGTACTACTCCTGTTATTTCGCCCTCCTCTTGTGTTATAGATATTTTGTGCACGTGTTCCTTGCCATTTCCTTTCTAGACAATAATGGGCTATTGTTCCGTATTCCGTCTTGTTCTTAATCACTCCCAAAGTAGCCGAAGACGTGCCAAATAAACGAGCTAGAATTTTAAGTGTAGTGTGACGGCCATTTTAGGTGTGAAGTGGGCCAAACCAGAGACAATTAAGATATAATTGAAGTTGATTTTTTTAAAAAAAACATAGTAGTTTCTTTTCAATTACATACATAATATGTACAAAATGACATAAGAATCCATCTCAGGTTACTTTTGTGGGTTAATGTATAATCTCAAATTAGAAATAAAAGAACTAGACTGATTAGTGCTCTTTACAATATATACAGCGGTTTGTCAATGATTTAGTTTTTTTTTTGCTTTCAGCATGATTCTGATCTGATCACTGTCAGTTCACAACTCACACAGTCTCTCTTTAATAACCCCACATAGCAGCTAAATTCCATCTTACTCCTCTTGCTCTGACATCTTACATAGTTAACAAGCTTTCATTTTGAGGACGACAACCTTGCCCTTCCAAAATTCACTTTTTGCCTATTTTCCGCAAGATTTTATTTTAATTACTGTTCATGCAGGTTTTTTTTTTAATTCTGGAAGACTTTTACTCGCTTGTCCACATTTACCTGAGACTTCGACAAGGGCGTTCTCTCGCCAGAAAAGGCCATTATGGGAATATATAGACCGCGATAAGTTGCTGGCAGCCATCATTAGGTATCTTTAACGACGTCCAAATATCTACCTGCCTGTGATAATCCTTACATTCTGCATCTAATATATTCACGAATTCTCGACGACAACCAAGAGGTCAGATCATTTTACATTCTTGTACCGAAGTAACTTATTTTTATGAATTTCGCAATTATTATTATTATCATCAATATTACACATACTCTTTAATTATAACGCACCGTAAGTATTATCTGGTAAAACTTATCAACATAGAAAAACATTCTAAGCTTCAATGACCGGTTGTTAGATACTGATCCATCATACGAGTGTATTCCATCTTCTTGTATCCTGTGATAATCACATTTATATACATTACATATTTTTTTCATAATTTTATTCTTTGCTTTTACTGACCGCTAGACGTTCTTTCATCTTTTACTATTTCAGTATATGATCTACTAACTTGTTTAGCCTTCTTGTCAGTATATGCCAAAGATTTCTTATCCAATTTACCGTAGTTTCTCATTACTTATTTTAATTCTAACATCTCTAATATATTTATTTTTAAAGCCGTACTGTTTATACAGTTTACCTGGAGTGGAACTTGGTAAAATTACGCAGTCTTAGAAAGTGTTGATTAAGTAATGATTTCTTATTCGACGCTTCTAATCTCGTTTGCAGATTACAAGCAGGGTGTGTATCGATATAATTGCGTTGAGATTCTTACTTAGAATTTTTGTTTAATAGCTGCATGTCCTTTATTTATTCTGCAATATACTCCCCGGTAAATCAGTTTGGCGACGGCTAATGATTCGTTGCGAGAAATGTAGATTCGGGTTTATCTTGACCTTCCTTATACGTAACATGATACATGCCTCATTGAGTTTCACTTCAACTCGCGAGTAGATACAGATTAATCTTGCCAACGTTACCTCTCCATCACACTACCGCGTTAACAGGACTGGGACGAAATTAGATTGCCTCACTTCATTCTTCCGTGTTCTTTCTTGCAAACGAGTCTTGCCGTCGAAGACATTTCTTAGTTATATTGAGTAAAATATGCAGGTTTCTCAGACTTGAGAGCCATAAGCTGCGAGAGGATTCTCTCGCAGATAACCTGCGAGGGATGTTCTCTCGCAGGCAGAACCTTTTAGGAGAGATACGAAGGGGCTACCTTTGGGTATGCCTTTTCCTCTCCGTTTTTGAACTAAGGTTCCCACAAGCCGAGGCACCTCGGCCTGTTTTGAGAGGTGTATGTTCCGGGGTCACAGACCTTGGTAAGAATTGTTCGCTATTCCCATTGGAATAGTCGGCCAGCTGCCTCCTAAACTGGTCGAGGCACGGAGAAGGCAATGCTGCGTCCCCACAGCAAACTTCTCTCCCGCTATCGGAAGGGCGTGCGACAAGTACCCAATGCCCGACCTACCCGATGCAGGTTTTTCTAAGGTTTTCCCTGCATTTCTTTAGGCGAATGCCGGATAGGATCCTTAAAATATAGCCCGGGAGCCCTAGTAACCCTTGGCTACCTTCCACTATCCTTCCGCATCCCCCCTTTCAAATCCCTTCCTATGCTATTAAAGGGGAGTTGCCCAATGTGGATCACCCTCATGTAGCCAGTTGCCCTAAAAAAAAAAAGGTTTCTCAGACACACTATTTTCATCTGAATCATGCTTTACGTGGAATTCAAATATATCACTTACAAACGACTGATAACTGAGACGGTTCGATTCAAGTATACATACTGCCTAATTTTCTTCATTACAATTTTTTTTAAAAAGATTTTATATGTAACTAGTTGAAGCCATTCTAAGATCAGAATTTAAATTTAATGTAATTTTAATGTAAATGGTTCATGAGATGTCGCGTTCCTTTAACCTTAAATATTCATTACCATAGGGAGATTTGGAATTCAAAGTTCAAGCTACCTTCCTAGTTATACAACGATATGACTGTCTGGATTAACACGATTTGTATTTGCGACCGCACTGAATACACTGGTCCACAGTGGATTATTTGCAAAAACCATACGACATGGTCTTTATAGAGTTCGTATATCACGATTACAATTGTCTCCTAGGTCAGGGTTACAAGTAAGTTGGGACTTCACGTTTCACGTATATTGCTACTGTGATCATTAGGATCTTACCTGGTTCATTCGCCCCTTTTCTTTACCTTTCTCTTGTGGGTTTTGTATGGATCATATCTCTGTAGCATCCAGCAGAAATCAGCCAACCCAGCATTTTCCTGTGTATGCTGGTCCATGATGGTTCTGGTGTTCTGGTGGAAGCGCTTCCCCAGGCTCCACGTTTCTATAGTAATAGATCAGGGTGGCAGTAAAGGAAGTGCATCTTCAGGGTCATGTTGAGTTCGTCCACAAGGTCCCTATAATTTTAGGCTCTCCTGTTTCCCACGTTACGAAAACAATGCCACGTATGCAAATGATCAGGGGTTAGAGTAGACTGAAAGCGTGTCCCCCCCCCCCCCAACAGCCGACGTATCTGTGGTCCAATGAATATCCGCTTAGTGATCGAGGAAACTTCTTGCAATAACAATTTTGTTCGGATTCACAAGAGGCTCTTCGGCAATATTTTTCGACCCAGGCACCAGAGCTGTTGGTGGAGGACATTACCTCTGCGTGGTAGTCACGCACTATTCTTGCTAGTTTTTCCTATTCATGTTCTTGCACTCTCGCATGGGATTGAATATAACTGATTTGTTTGGTAGACATTTAGTGTGGCTGGACGGTGCTGTGGTCGGTTGCCATAATGCAACCCATTACGTCATACTAAGATAAAAATGTTATGCATTCTGGAAACACCGATCTTGATAATTTACATGAAAGAGTGTGTTAAAGGTGAGAGGTGTCAAAATATCGAGGAGGTTGGGAGAAAATATCAAGGACGACTGAGCATCAATATGGCTGTCAGCTGTTGTGCGACCAAGCAACGTGTTGCAAAATATACGGGGGGGAAAAAAACAACCCGTAGCGATAACATTCATGCTATCCAGATGGCGACGAGTAAAAAGTGAGCCTCGTATTTTCCTTCTTGACCTTCGGTCAGCCACTACCGGTTTAGCGAATAAATATATATACTTCTCATGTGTACGAATAAATCGCACACGTACCAGTTATGCGCGAAATCTGTAGACCAGGGTACAATTTCCAGACGTGGTCAGACCTTTTTAATTCCTCAAATATTTTAGTTTGTGCGTTACACGACCCGTAGTTTGGCTGCACGGAAGAGCACGAGTTGGTCAGGAATGCAGAAGTTTGCTTGGTTAAGGACAACTCTGGAACCAGGGAGATAAACATTCCTCTCACCAACTACAGAAGTTGACTTCAATTAACTGCTGATCTCTTTTCATCTGTCTTGCTGTTCTCAACAAACAAGTGTCAGTTAACGGGAACGAAATTCGCAGTTAAAAAAGTAGGCACTTAAGATATTGAGCACTCAATTGCAAAACTAGTAATTAGGTAACAAAAAAATTGAGAACTGTAAAAATTAAGTGATAAAATTGTTTTCATTCAGGCATTTCCGCGTTGTGCCATTGATTTCAACAACATTCTTTGCGAGTGCAAAGAAAAAGTTTAATTTACTGGAAATGGCATTGAGAAACCCAAAACACTGCAGAGATAAAAATGTGGGGATGTGTAACTAAATTTAAAACGCTTAATTTTCTGGTAATTTAAAATTTTATTCGAGTTAAAGTTACTGTTTTTTCGAACAGCCATAATTAGGCCTGCATGCTGTCCATAAATTTATGGCCCATCTTATAAATAAAAATGAGTGTTTGTATGTATGTTTGTTTGTTTGTATATTTGTATGTTCCTTATAGAAATCTACACCGGTCGAGCAAATTTCACCAAATTTCGCAAACGTGTTCTTTGCGACCAGGAAAGAAACACTGTTGGGGTGAGACGCGTCTACCACCCCAGAAGCGGGGGTGGACGGGGGAGGAAATATTTATACATGCTAAAACAGCCGATATTTTGGTCGGATAAATATTTTTAGTGGTCAGACTCGAGTAAAATCAGAGTTATGGTTATAGGTGAATGTATTTATGACAACGTTGGCAATGCACGGGGTTTGGTGGTGGTGTGCGGGGGTGTGAGGGAACTGGCGGAGTTGGGCGAGGGAGGAAATTTCCAAACATGTTAACCGGCCAATTTTTGCTTCGAATAAATATATTTCGGCATCAATGAGATTCATAAAATTTCTCTACATGTTCTCTGTGTATAATTTCAACCCCTTTCGGGCTTGGGTGGGGTGCACCTTTAAGTGTGGGCGTGGAGTGGCATTACATAAAAGGAAAGCAGAAACTATCGAGATTGGAGTCGAATTCGGGGTTATAGTTGTCACTGAGTTTAATTATGACATTCAACTTGCCGTTTAAGTCCCCCAAGCGCGATTGTTCGGGGGTGGAAATTTTCAAACATGTTAAACGGTCGATATTTGCGTTAAATATTTACTTCCTGACTTTGATAGTTTTTATACCGATGTTGTTTGTGTTTAATTTCAACCTCTGTGAGGGGAGCTTAGGAGTGGGGTGGAGGTACGTTAAATAAAAAAAAACGCAAAAACAACCGAGATTAGAAGCAATTCAGAGACTATGAATGTCGCTGGGTCTAATTGTGACACTTGGGTAACGCGAAGGATTTGGGAGGTGGTGGGCTGGGGTAGAAATTTTCATACAATGTAATCGGCCAGTTCTTGCATGGAATAAATACTTTTTGATTATCGCACATTTGTGCGGGTGGTCAGCTTCTACACTGTAAAAACGACCGATATATTTGGTCAATGACTTCAACCCCCCCTTCGGCATGGGAGATGAGCACATTTAGGGATAGGGTTCGAGGAGCGTTACATAGAAATAGCGCAAAAGCAAATGAAATTGGAGTCATATCGGGGGTTATGGATAAATGACATCTCGGGCAACGCCGGGCACCCAGCTACTTCTCTATAAAATAAGCAATTTTTAATTGCCATTAGCAAAGAATTTTGTTGTAATCCATGTGCAATTTTTGTAAATTATACGTTATGTTGAATTTTAGATTTTTATTAAACTTATTATTATTTTTAATACCCCCAAAAATTAATCTACCTCGAGAAGCTAACCAAAACTTCCGAAATATGACAATAAATATTGATAGGCGATCAGAGATAACTGTAACATCACATCGCAGCAAGATGAAATAGTTCTCTGCTCAGCTGTCGGGAAAGCTTCTAGGCCGCTAGGACTTCTCGATCCGCTTACGTACAGAACCACCTTCCCAAGACGCATCTAGAGTGCTAGGTCGTCTAACCCTCTATCTCCCAGACGCATCTAGGGTGCTAGGTCGTCTGTCTCCCGAAAGGACGCATCTAGAGTGCTAGGTCGCCTTCCTTCGAATCTCACGCGTCTAGGGTACTAGGCAGTGCAGATTCCCCCATCGTTACAGCTCTTTTCCCATCTCCTTGTCGCCTTTAATTGAGAATCTGTGTGTTTGTGAATAAGTCTGTTTCAACTGACAAGTTTCTAGTTTATCTCCTTAGTGGAGGAACGCAACCCGTACCTTCACGCTTCATAACTCGTAAAATTGTTAAGACCTCGTATTGATTGTTCCTGTTATATCATAAAATATAGTCGGCTCCACGGATATGTAATATCAAGGTAAAGTAGGTTAGCACTCTGCACCTCTCCCAGATTGTGCACCCGTTAACTCATAGGCATCGCGCGTGTCTTAACTTTGGCAACATCCGGGAAGAGTCTGTGACTTGCTATTACATTTTCGTGGTGCAGACTGAAACTCGCCGAATTTTGTGCCAATATTGTTGTAACACAATGTTTATTCTTAAGTCGACTCATTTCCGATAAATAGTTCGACTAGCGTATAATTGATAATAAATATATACAAAATTATTTTAGAGGAGAATAGCAATTAAAATAGTAATAAGCAATTGAGGCTGATATAATATAATCGTGTTCTGTTTTGAAACTTGCAGATTTATGTTCCGTATTATCTGAAGAGGGCGCGTTAATTTTTTTTAAAAATAAATGTTTCGTTTCCTTGAAACTTCGTAACTGCCGTTGATACTTGATGTTTTAATGGCGGTTTAGAGGTTATGTGCTCTATTGTGAAGGGATAAATGTGCGGTATATAATTACAAAGGAGTGTTGCATAAATTTACTCTCTAGGTTATCGATCAATCAAGATCTCTAGCCTCTAAAGCCTTGAACTATATGGAGCGGTGGTGAGGAATATCACAGCCGTGGCACAGCTTGTGCTGTATTTTACACCTCCACCATCTACGATTTGTAAACATTTATTACAAATTTACGTCGTTGATAATTTTTACTATGCATAAACATCTTGCTGGGTTATTTACTGCTATATTCAATGAACTAGCGTAAAACTGGAAGAGAGAGAGTTTCAGCGACACTTATGCGAGGCTAATTTAAAATGGCTGTAAGTCTCACTAAAAATGCCTTTTTGAACGTTTTAATTTTTTAAAAAAAATGTTATAGTCACTGAATTTCCTTTTTTATGCAAATACAAATATTTGCATCACTTGAAAAAATGATTTTTTTTTGTAACCCTCCATTTTCCTCTGAAGATGAATAGTTAATACTCTTTGAAACCATATATTTACGCACTTTCCTTTGTTCTTCCTCCATTCGTCTTCCAAAGCTCTACAGCCCGATGTGGGCTTTGGCTGCCTTCGCAATCTGCCTCCAATCTTCTCTCCTATCGGCTTTTCTCCTACCATCTGATTGTCTTCATTTTCTTCAAGTCTTCTAACACATCTTGGATCCTTCTTTACCGTGGTCTTCCTCTTTCTTTAGTACCATTTTTTTTCCCTTTATATATCTGCTTTGGCATTCTTTCTGTAGCCATTCTTTGTGTGTGTCCCAACCATGAGATTCTACGTGATTTTATAAATCTATCTATGTCTTCTCCTTCTAGGATGCTATTTTTCTCTTCCTTATGTCTTAATATCCATCTTTTACCTTCTTTAACAGCTCCATAGATTCTCATAATAATTTTCCTTTCAAATCTTCTTAGAGTCTCCATATCTTTATTAGTTAGGGTCCATGTCTCTGCCCCCAAACGTTACTATGGGTCTAATTAATGTTTTATATACTTTAACTTTTGTTCTTCTTGTTATTAGGGACGATTTTAATGGTGGGATGTTTGCGTAATGTGCTCTGTTTCCTTTTGTTATTCTTTGATCAAGTTCTTCCACCATTATTTCGTCTTTTTTCCTCTTCATTCAGACAAATGGATTATCAGAAAAATACTTATAACAGTATTACGACTAAGATATGTTTCAGTAGATGCCTATTTGACGAATATTTATATTCCGGACGTAATTATGAGCAATTAAACGTGAAGATTAAAGGAGAAGCGAACTTTGGAGGTAGATGGCCGTCGAAGGCGTTAGGGGACCGGGACCATCGTATAGGTCTTCATGCGTGTGTGTGTGTATATTCAAGGTATCTAATGAAGATCAGAAGTCGTTTATTGTTGGTGAAAACTCAAAAAACTTGTTGCCCGAAACACAGGAGTAGCTCTTACTCTGGACCTTTCCGTTCAAAGTTTTGTTTTACCGTGGCAAAAAAATTATTTTAATTGACGAACCATTGTAAGGACGTGAACCTGTTTGGCACCTGACTTTCCAAGGTCCGCTGTTAATTTATTAGAGACTTGCCTCCAGATCCACGATTCGGAAGCAGAGTTGTAATAATAACCAGTCACGACTCTGCTGCTCTTAACATAACGGCGCAGTTCTTTCAAACATATGTTGTTAAAAACAATTTCCACTCTCACAGAACTACATTGGTTTTCCCAATTAGTTTTTTTTTTGTCAGAAGGCTTTATATATGGGGGTACGATTCATTCTGGAGTTATTGTTATATGACGGAACATCTGATTGTCCGGGTTCTTGGGCCACCTCTTCGGCAGTTTCGTCGCTCTAATTTTTCGTTTTCTGCCAAAGTGCCTTTTTTTTCTTCTCTTGGCGGGTTTGGTGTATCAGCATTTATGGGGGGGTCAGTAACAAAATAACTCATCTCGTTATGACTCATGTCATTTCCAAATTAAGAGCTGGTTGGCCTATTCTTCAAAAAGCAAGATCCATATCTATTTTGGGAAGCGATTGTAATTTCCGATTTACAGATGAAGATTTAACTCACTTTAACCTGCATCTCATCATTTTTAACCAGCATTAATTTTATTGGTTCAAACTTCTGTAATGATCAACTGCTTTCCGTAACTTTATTGGAAACGTTATAAGTAATAAAATAAATAAAAATTAAATTATTTGAGGTAGTACAGGGAATGTTTACTATATTAATTATTACTTCTATGGTTTCTTTTGGCAAACAAGTAAACTTTAGCACAACTTGTTTGGCACATTTCGTCGCTGATTCAGTTTAACTTTCTCTTCTTTTACGTAATAAAAATAATTTCAAACCTAATACCAAAACGAAAACACCAGACCAACATTATAAAAATCTGAAACTCAACATATATTTATTATGATTCTTTTGATTGTACAGTTTGGTTCATAAATTTACAAGTATTTATAAAATATATAGAATGCATAACATAAAGTGACCTGTCCATCAAATGTCTAACAAAATTTATATATTTTTTGTTATCTGGCAAATGTTTCTTAAAAATGTTACTCAAATCATTATAAATGTTTTGTTCTTTTTGTAGTTTTAAACTTGAGCCTGGTGAAGTCACAAATTTAGCGACGAAACGTTGTTAATTAAATTAATAAATACTTTTCTTCTTCTTCTAACAATTCAGGATTAGGCCTTAGGTCTCACCGTCTCTTCCACGGTCTTCCCACATTCCTTCTTCCTATACGATGTGCATGTTCTTTCCATTTCTGTTTAAGTTGGATCGCCTTCTCTGTAATAAGTTGTATGTTTAGTTCATCTCTTATTGTTTAATTTCTGATTCTTTCTTCTCTAGTGCATCCTTTAACTGATCTTAGGAACTTCACTTCTGATGTTTCTAGTTGTCTTATATCATCATAAAAATATTACACCAGACCTTTTTGGGCATACGGTAATAGTTGTCCGGTATTCCTATTGGAACAGTCGGCCAGCTGCCTCCTAAACTGGTCAAGGCACGGCGAGGGGAAAGCTTCGACCCCACAGCAAACCCCTCTGCCACCATCGGAAGGGCGTGGGACAAGTACCAAATGCCCGACTTACCTGATGCAGGTTTTTCTATGGTTTTCCCTGCATCACTTTTAGGCGAATTTCCGGGTAGGATCCTTAAACCATAGCCCGGGGGCCCTAGTTAACCCTTGGCTACCTTGCTCTACCCTTCCGTATCCCCCCCTTTCACTCCATTTCCTATGCTATAAGAGGGGAGTTGCCACTATGTGGATTACCCTATACAATGCCTGTCTACACCTACAAAAGAAACTTTAAATTCTCGCAATGAACATTACGATTTTTTTTATATTATTCATAATTTTTGATTTGTTCACTTATCATCTTGATTTCGCAAAATTTTTTTTGGGTCGGTTCTACAAAAACAATACTTATTTCAGGATAGGAAGAATTACAAGCTTGGCCTCGACCTCGGCAAGTAGTGTGTAAACATTGCCTTACTACAAATTAGCTAGGAATGTATGGCTATATCATTGGGAACAAATATAATTATGTGTGCGTTATTATTTCATGATTTTTGACTAAAAAGTGGTATATTGAAAATTTTTATTTATTGATTATTATGACAAAAACTATGTGTCTGCGATTATTCGTAATGAAACAATTACAAAATTCTGGCCATGTAGACCAACTTTAGAACTGAACTTGCGGTTTGTTGGCGCTGTTCCTACCTTTCTAGCTCCGAGCTCTTTGCAATTGAACAAAAGCCACGCCTTTGCCTGGAGCCGGGTCTCTCTCGGTTCTGTAACCCGAAGTTTTCCTTTTCCTCAGGCGACGGACACTCCTCGTTGTAAAACAATAAAGGTCGGCTCCACGAGTGTGTAACGTCTCAGTTACAAGTTAGTCCTGACCACGTGCTCGCTGTCTAAGGAATAAGCTTCAGAGTAAATGCATCTAATAATTCACATTGGTTGCGGTAAGAACATCTTTAGCTATATTCACTGCCAATTAAGATCTGTAAAATTTTTTGATCGTTGCCGCAAGCCTTTAAAGCTTTAGCTCGATTTACACATCGATAAAAATTATTAGAAATACTTTTTTTCCCCCCCGTAAGTTAATTTATATTATAGTTAGAAAATTTAATAATGCCACCTTTTTAAAATTATTTTATTTCTGTAGATAACAGTTTCTCTATCTTTTGCAGGTGAGTTGTCAAGTTTTCCTCTGTCAAGTTTTATCGGCGAAAACATGTGAGTCGTTTAAAATGTTTATTTAATATAATAGTCAGTGTTGACAGAATATTCAATTAAAATATAAATATACCACAGTCTAAGTTCAAAAGAAACAAATTTCATGTAAACGAGACTTAATCGAAATCTGTAAGAACAATTTAAACTAATTATTTAATTTAAAGCTATTTCTCAAATGAACTTTCTAAATATCTTCAGATGGACTCGCAGTTGTATTTTTATCGGTATTAAATCCGTTGCCGGACAATGAGGGGGCGTGGGACAAGTACCCAATTCCCGACCTACCTGATGCAGGTTTTTCTAGGGTTTTCCCTGCATTACGTTTAGGCAAATGCCGGGTAGGATCCTTAAGCCATAGGCCGGGGGCCCCTAGTTAACCCTTGGCTACCTTCCGCTGCCCTTCCGCATCCTCCTTTTCAAATCCCTTCCTATGCTATTAAAGGGGAGTTGCCACCATGTGGATTACCCTCATGTAGCCTGTTACCCCCCCCCCCAAAAAAAAAAGAGTTCGGTATATTCAAAAGTAAATGTATTCAGTATTATTTTAAATTAATTTATTATTATTAGAATATAAATGAATATTGTTCGTAACTTGATAAGTATATCAATGAATGTCAGAGCATTACATTTCCATGTAACGATCTATAATAACGGATTGCCGACAGGATTGTTTTTGTGCCAGGGAAAAACGAACACAACCTGCGTTTGGAGCTCCCGTAGTAATTCTACTTATATTCAGCTCTCCTTATGGAATGGTACTTTTTCTCATAATCCCGAATAACTGGTTCAATATCGTTTGCTGTATCTAGGACGGCGGCAGGGTTTGTTCGTGGGCTGACCCCGTGGAATTATCTAAAGTAGCCGCCCTAATAGGTCACTGGTTAAAGAAGGTGCCGGCGATTTCGTACTCGGTATTTAAGTAACCAGCCCAGAAGGTCTCTTTGTGTTTTAATTGAGCATGTATTCTACTTTTGAAGTTTTCCAAATGTGTTGGAAACAGTTGATAAATGCGGTTTTCATTCTGCATTTGGTAAATTAGGAACTGACTAATTCATTGGAAAGCTCAAAGTTTAAAAGTGGACGACAGAACAAAACCGACGTTTCGAGCCTTGAAATCATTTTATAGTCTTCAGGGATATACTAGTAATGAGGAGTCAGATCTGCGAAACGAGTTCGACAGTCGTAGGATTGCTAAGATACGTGTCTCGTCTGTCTCACTTTCCTTATTCTGTGTGTGAACTATTAAGTTTTTGCAGAGAAATTGTGAACCTACGTAGGAGTGAGATGATCGGCAAGGTTCACACCATTGGCAGTGTGTAAGATGTAACGCGTCATTATTTCTTGTATGAAAACTATAGAATGAAAAAATTTACGTCTGATAGAAAATAATGAATAAGAAAGATAGCTAATATAGACAAAACAAAGGGTAATGTAAATACCATACGACGTTTCTAGGATCCTCGTTCCTTTCGTCAGGTGCGAAGAAGAGCCTAGAGAAACACAACTGCACTGGTCAGTTGACAACACTCAAAAGCGACGAAAACGTAACGACAATAGGAGAGCCGAAGGGGTTGCATAAGTATAAGGGTGCAACGACAATGGAAGAGCCGAAGGGGTTGCATAAGACTAAGGGGAGCAACGACAATAGGAGAATTGAAGGTTTAGCGTAATAATAAGTGATCATATCAATTATTACGTTTAATAGTGTCTGTTTGTCCCATTAATAGCTGTGATGTTGGATTTAATGTGTAGCATCTCTGAAATGAGCCTGGAATTGTGCCTGGTGTCAGTGCCAATCAAATTATGTTTAGAACTGTTTATATGTTTGGATACTACAGATTGTTTATCAATAGGAAGTTTGATATTAGACACATGTTCTTTGATACGTGTATTAAGGGAACGTTTTGTTCGCCCTATGTAGCAGGAATTACAATTAGAGCAAGTGATTATGTAAATAACACAAATGTTTGCTGTAGGTGTCAAGTGGGTCCCTGTGGTTTTTAATCAAGTATGAAAGGGTATTAGTGGATCTGTGAATGATAGATATTTGATACTCTTTGAATATTTGGACAAATTTGTGATGTTGGATTTTGTTCAGTCTGCTATATTATCCTTTTATTTATTTTGTCTGTATTTGCTATCTTTCTTATTCAAAACTATAGAACGTTCAACATTTTTTTTTTTCATTTTAGTTTCTACTTATATTGATCATGTTTGTGTAAATACTGAAAGAAAAGGTTTTAAGGAATTAGCAGTACTCTTGGAGAATCTCAATACATACAATTCTTTCCATTTCGTCAATTGGTTATCAAGTGAAAGACCCTGCTTTTATCTGATACGAAGATATATGGTCAACGCGGAAGTGTGTTTTCACGTCTGGGCGAGCAGCGATGGAGTGGATCTGTTTCCCTTTCGTGGTGACCGAGTGAGAGCTGTTGCATAACTTACTCATAACTCGCTCCCACATCGCTTCACCGGTTCACTGGCTGCGGAAGAGGTCCAAGGTCAGTTACATTCGTCAACATGAACCACCACCAGCCGTAAGTGCGCAAATTAGAAATATCATCGAATAACTAGGATGAAGAAGATGTGGTTGACGGTGACAGTGGAACAGAGCGGTTAGGGGAAGAGACTACTGTAAGTCAATGATTAACAAGTTGGTGATCATTTCAAAGGTGGGACTTGTTAATTAAGAAAAAACACACTGCCACGTCCA
The DNA here is from genome assembly GCA_037074705.1 of Zhengitettix transpicula. Classification (NCBI taxonomy): domain Eukaryota; kingdom Metazoa; phylum Arthropoda; class Insecta; order Orthoptera; family Tetrigidae; genus Zhengitettix; species Zhengitettix transpicula. Next base: position 18,733,288 of record CM073594.1, on the reverse strand, counting down.
ATTGGTCGTTAGAGTAAGGACGGATGGGAACTTGTTCTGCGTCGATGTGACGACAGAGTGACAATGCCAAGGCGAATGAACTTGCGATAGCATCTGCGCTGTTTCCGAATGCAAGGCAGTTCTGAGGAGCGGGGTCATGCGTGAAGAGAGACTCAAGAATGCATTCGGATCAACGGGACTACGTCAACATCCGCGGAGCATCCTTCCTGGACTTTACCTGTAATTCTCAGTCACTCGTAAAATTACTACTGGCCGGACTATGAATGATGAAAGAATCGAATCAACCCACACGACAAATTGTGGATGTCCATGATTATAAAAATAGTCGTAAGTGTGCCGTGCTAGAGGAAACACGGTCCAGATTGTTGTCCCAGAATAAAACTTCTCATGTCTTCAGGGTATAGATTGTTCCCGAGTTTTGGCCGTAATTCAGTTTTGTATGACTTGGAAAATGGAGAACAGCTTCACACGGATTAAGCGTCCCAAAATATTCCAACAATTTTTTATTTATTATGCACTGGCTAATTTTTATTGGGCCACTGTGACGATTGATTTAATCAGTTCCCAAAGTTCGTCATTGTAAATTTGCTGAATATCATTACGACACTGAAAGGATAACATGCATAAATGTAGAAATGAAAAAATTTACGTCTGAATGAAAATTAATAATAAGAAAGATAGCCAAATACAGGTAAAATAAGTGATAATATAAATACCACACAACGTTTCTGGTACCCTTGTGCCTTTCGTCAGGTGTTAAGAAGGGCCTAGAGCGACACAACTGCACTCGTCAGCTGACAAAACTCAAAAGTCCAGTTGTGTCGCTCTAGACTCTTCTTAGCACCTGAAGAAAGGTACAATGGTACCAGAAACGTTGTCTGGTATTTATATTATCTCTTATTTCATCTGTATTTGGTTATTTTTCTTATTATGCATATATATACTTCACTCACTTGTAAACGGCGCAGACAGCGTTGCTGCTACTTTTTGAAAATGTAATTTCAAATTCATCCTTATAAGTAGACCTTAAAGAAGCTGAGGTTTATTGAAATACATGAAATAGTCTGTTGTTATCATTCTATAATAAAACAACTGAAGTATCGTTTAATACAGATTGAGTAGAAAATCAGAATGCAGGGCAGTGTGTGTGTTAAAAAATGTACTTGAATGTGGATTTTTGGAAGAGGGAGTTTTTCAAATTTAAATATTTTAGCAAAGTTCTATAGGTCGTGACTTGTGATTTTAATGGTGGCAGTGGAAGCAATAATAGAAGTAGATTAATCGTCTTCCACGCCTTCACGTAATGGCGGAATCGACTCCTTGTTACCGTTACGGGGAAAGTAACTTCATCCCAGCACTTTCTTCCATTACCTAAACAATGAATTTAAAGATGAAAGTCTAATGTAGTGAAAAGTAACTTAAATAGTTATTCTACTGGCCACACACACACACACACACAAAGTACATTCACTGTTAATAGTAGCGTAGAAATAATGTGACGAACGATGACAGGACCGTTAAAGGTGAGCGTGACGTCTAATAAAACTTAAAATGTATGTAATAGAATGCAAAAGTGGGTTCTAATCGTAGAAACACGATTGCTTGTCCTACAGATTATAGGATGGTTTGCAGCGTTTTTTCATCCCAATATCCAAACAGAGGGGGCCGAAATTAGATAACCATGACTATGCGGCTACATAGAAAGGGAGAAGTGGACGAATTTTTTAAAGACTCTTTTTAATACAAGAATGCTTAGGTGGGTAATCATGAAGAAGAAATTTAAAAATCATACATGCACGTCCACTTCCAAAAGAAAAAAGAATTACAATAGCTCTACAGCACGAAATACGTCTACTAAACCTTTATTATCGTCATTGTGTCCATTCACAGCTCATGAATTTTTATGTTTTTTTCTCGCTACTTAGATATTCGAGGCTTAGAGGATAGCAAGGTAGGCAGAGATGAAGAGGTAGTGACATCAGTAAATGAGGCATACAGACGAATTGGATTGAAATATGTAAGAAAAATACACAACATAAGTAAGTAGGCTGCTACGAGAGGAGGCTAGTAGAAAATTAAACGGGAAGAACGGTTTACAAGTGTCAACTAATTTATAATCTAGATTAATGGCCGACGGTTGTCTGAAGCGCCACACACACACACACACACACGTGTCGCGAGCTTGGAGCCTGCGTCCATGATAAACGTTGAGATACTTCACCTGTGAGTGTAGTTGTTGTGAATTGAGGCATGAGCCTCTGCAGACCACAAATACCGGGCATTTACGAAACGCTGAGTGATTGCCGACAACAGATTTCTCTTCGGCGTGTGCCTGCATCCACGTTCTCTCTCGTTAGACTTGTATTCTTCTCGTATCAATGATACATGGTCCTAGCCTTGAAGATCGCCCTCTTAGTTTGGATATGTCCGTTCTTAAAAATTGTGCTTTCTAAATAGAAAATCCTATTTACCACAGTTATCATTTTTACCTTTGTACATTTTCCCTAGAGAAGTAATTGAAACGCCTCACCAAAGATGTCTCTACCTTGGTGTGGTGGTGGGGCTTGAGTGGTCAAACGATCCTGAGAGCTACTCCGGTGGTAGCATAACTACTGGAAGGGCCCTTGCCGGACAGGTCAAAGGTGATGACCCTGACTAAATGAGACACCCTGGTCCTCCAGGTTGGGGGTTGGGCGTAGGGCTACCAACCCTACCTCGTAAAAAAACACATGTTGAGAAACCAAATCATCAGCCTCGGATAACGGATGGATACCATGGACCTCGACGTCGGCAATCATAACAGATTCATGATTTATCTCTTGGAACATGGTATGTGCGAACTTTGTTACAACCGGGGAAAATGAATGAAGTATCTGAGAACGATGGGAATAAGAGGAAGGACGAAAAGAGCGCAGGACCGACGATATTGGAGGCTGATTGTGGAGGCGGCCAAGGCCCACCGAGGGCTGCAGAGCCAAAAATAGATAGATTGATAGTAATTGAAATTAATAGGGATTGGAAAATAGGCGCAGTAAGCAAATACGTTAATAAAAAAAAATATAACTAGAAATGAAGCGTGTATTTATTTTCATAAAGGGCGCAGTGAAAATTTGTATTCTTTATAATGTAATCACTTTCATAATGTTTGACTCACTCGCGCGAAAGCTATTTTTACGGTACCTTCTGCGTGCTGTGCGTGATTCGCATGCATGGAAAACGATTTCACTGTATGGGATATGTAGTTAGCATACATTAGTATTTATTAAGATTTTACGTTTTAACGCCTACACATCAAGTAGTGAATTGACAGACTTCTTATACAATTAATCTATTCTTTATTTAATCTGATATGGAAACGTAACTTGCACCGTCTATTTGTAACACTAGCGACCCTTTTGTTTTTACTTGTAACTAAGTCTACTGCCGTCTTCTTCGTCGGCATCCCTTTCATTACACGGAACATCCCTGTAGTTTGTAATAAAAAATGTATTGATTTTTTTTTATAAATAAAATTTTGATTCACTTTAAATTATGTGACATTTAACACAGAAAACACGGTATTCTCATTTATAAACATATTGAAGGATATTTGTTTCACCCAGAAAGAGGCTAAAAGGAAATTTACGGGACATCTGTAGCAGATTTGCATTTGTGAAGCAATTTAATATGGGAAATACACACTTTTTAATTTCCTCCTACCTACAATAGTGGTTTCAACTGCTGTAACAGGACGAACGTCAGTCCTCGTAATGCAGGTCTGGTGTGGCTGATCTTCGGAGACTCCAATAAACTGTCAAAAAAACTCTCCATTAGTGAATATCCACTGAAACTGTCTAAACGATTTCTTAAAAACTGTTTCATAAATCGTATTGCGATTTACAAATTTATCAATAATTCTCACTGTTTAGTAAAAAAAAAAATATAACTCGAATAAAATGAAATTCGAGATACGAAGGGGCTACCTTTGGGGATGCCCTTTTCTCTCCGTTTTTGAACTAAGGTTCCCACAAGCCGAGGCACCTCGGCCTATTCTGAGAGGTGTATGTTTCGGGGTCACAGACCTTGGGCATACGGTAAGAGTTGTCCGTTATTCCCATTGGAATAGTGGGCCAGATGCCTCCTAAACTGGTCGAGGCACGGAGAATGGAATGCTGCGTCCCCACAGCAAACTCCTCTCCCGCTATCGGAAGGGCGTGGGACAAGTACCCAATGCCCGACCTACCTGATGCTGGCTTTTCTAGGGTTTTCCCTGCATTTCTTTAGGCGAATGCCAGGTATGATCCTTAAACTATAGCCCGGGGGCCCTAGTAACCCTTGGATACCTTCCTCTACCCTTCCGCATCCCCCCTTTCAAATCCCTTCCTATGCTATTAAAGGGGAGTTGCCCAACGTGGATTACCCTCATGTAGCCTGTTGCCCTAAAAAAAGATAATAATAAAAAAAATCTAATAAATTCTCATAGTTTAAAACTCTTCATATACGCAAAAAGTGATATGAAACTCGTAAATCTATGAAAGCGTGTAACATTAAACAGCCCCAACACTCACTCTTCTGGTTGTCTGAAGGTCTTTTCGAGTACTCAAATTTCTCCTACTTCTTCTCCTCCTCTTTTTTCTCGAATCTGCCCTTCTCCAAATGTCGGGCCAATCGTCGTCACTAATATTCACAGGCTCGGGGCTTATTTTGTGCGAGGTCGGTGACTTTTATTTTCCCGCTTGGCGCCTGTCAGACTGGAGTCTAATTCGCTTATCTCTTCAGCGATCACGAAATTAACCACCTGCTACGTCTGCATCTTGTAATTCCTGCTAGACTTTGGCCAGTGTTGGTAGCCATATTAAAAGTAATTGTGAACCTATTCGATGTCCACGTTTTTCTAATACTGAAAATTAATTGCCAATTCATCGAATCACTTATCGAATGTGATGATGAAATTTTAATGATTTTTTTGTTTGTTTTTCTAGTGCTCTTTTTATTTGCTGTAAAGCTATATGTCATGTAAATAGACAGAGGTCTGGACGAGGTATACATATTATAAATAACGTAACTGTTATTTTTATGACCATTCTCTTATTTTGTCTCTATGACTTTGTTGAACGTCTTGAGCTTTTGTGCCTACATGTTGGGTTGAACCATTGCTGCACCAATTCGTTTGGGGCCTTCCTGCTTCGCGACTCTGCTATGCAGCTCCGGCCTGTTCGCGAATCGATACTTTCTCTATTGCGTCAATCAGATATCAGGACAGTTTGCTAATCCCTCATGCTACATTTCTCGCCAGCAACTTTCCTATCATGATATTTTCAGGCCTTTCTGGCGGTTCCGCACTACAGATGCTAGTCAAATGTTACTAGGTTTCTTAGTTTTTCTTGATTTTCGGTCTCCGAAGAATCCCCTGGAAATCACCTGATCGAGTGCTTTTGGGCCTATGAATGATTATTTCACTCAGACGTCGTGGCCCAGGTAGAAACAACTGATTTATTTTTGTGAACGTGTCGTTTCTTAATTTGATCTTCCTCGAACAATAACAATGCGTTCACCAATATGCACACTTAATTCATCATAAAATGGGTTGTTGAGACACAAAAATAGGTCGGAATTCGAAATAGGGTGACACATCTACTCATTACTAATTAGTATTTTGGAAAGAGAACAATAAAATGAAATTCTAATAGCATCCGTTTAAAACTCTTCACGTACGCAAAATAATGATTATATATATTATAGCAAATGTAGCTAACCGCCATTCGTCGACTCGTTTTTATTCTCCGTTTAGATTTCTAGGGCTCCAGGTAATTTTTTTAGTGAAATTACCAAAACAATTTTTGGTATAATTAATTTATTTCTCGAGCATTGAGAATTGAATATCTGCAGGGCGAGGTTGTTTATTACATTTTTTTTGGTGTCAAACTATTGGGATCTTCGTCCCTCGTCGTGTCCTAAGCGGAACTGAAGCCTTGCCTCGCCACGTCTCAGCGCGCGCTTTAAACCAACAACAATACTGTGACGCGGCAAAGGGACGCCGACAAAGGCTATAAACTGACAATGTAACAATCATGTTACAATATATATATATATATATATATATATATATATATATATATATATATATATATATTATCCGCGTAGATTCTCCAGTCGGTTGAAATATGTTATTTTAGCCAATATGGTTGAAGAACTTCTTTGACGTATTTACCAATCAATAATCACTGAAGCATGGTCCGAGTCAGGTTAATAATGGGTGTGGCTGTTTATTATGTTCTCGAAGAAAAATTTGTAAGTATTGAATAATCATGTTAGTCACCAATGAGTTTCTTTATATATATATATATAGAATGAATGGTCTACGTACGGCCACTGACCACTCGTATGGCAACAATATCTTCAGGCTGGTTGGAGTGTTTGTTTGACCTCTTTACCTGTGAACCGTCTGGTTATATATTCTAGCCTTGGAAGAGAGTCATTGTTTTGTTTTTTTTGGCCGACCTTTCCACGTTTGTTTGGGTGTTGCGATGGCGGTGCTTCCGGTCTTAGCATTGTTTTGGTCCTGGAGGTTTTAGTAGGGCAGCCAAGATGAGATCTGCGCTGATGTGGGAATTGGAGCACTGGGAGGCTTGTCCTCTTTCCCATGGCCAAGAGCTAATTAACCCTCTCACATACTTCCAAAATATTCTAGCAAGTCAACCACATAACTTAGCTCTACTTCTGTTCCCATTCTTTCTCCAGTTGCGTATAAAACTTGTTCCGATAATATCATCCAATTTCTCATCCTTATCACAGTATATACTGTACCCAAGTTTCTTGAGTATTACGTTCATCTTGTACCTCAGACATTACAGATGTACAGTCTTACCTGTCACTCTAGCCATTTTATCAAAGGTACCCGTTATTTATTACCTGCCAATGTAATCGTCATCACGTGCACCATATTTGAAAATCTTACAGTTTTATCTTTCCAAGTGATGACGTTTCCATCACGAATAGAATTATTTTGTATTCTTGGGAAGTTCTGAAACGTATACACAAATACCACAGTATTTAAAAATTGTGCTCTTGCTAGAATATTCTGCATCCACATTAAATGAATTTTTAAGGCAACAGTACTGCATTAATAATACTCTTAACGTTTTCTTGATTCGTTTCTTAATTAACTTCTAAGCTGTTTCTACATTTTAAAAGAAATTGTTAATATAATTTTTTTTCTGCTGTAAGTAACGCCTTAATCCATCTTCTTACGGACCACAGTGCTTAATGTTGGTCAGTTTTTGCTTCTAAGATTTATTCACGGTTCATAAGATATGATTTGTGTCAATCGTTTTATTTAATAATTTTCTTATAACAAACAATACCAGAATTAAGTTATTTGGTTTAATAATTCTTGTTTATTTTCACCTACTCTTTTTAAAAAAAAGACTTGGGTTAGGCTTTAATTTAAAAATAAAATGACTGAATTTTAAGTTAAATCTATCTCGAATGGTGGATGTCAATTTGAGCTAGCCTCAAACTTCAGGGGAAAAAACCTTCCGACGTCTCTGCACAAGCAATTAAAATTTAGATAAATTAGATCCCTTAATTCATGAAACTTAAACATATTCCTGACAATTATTATTTAATAAATATACTGTTTATTAATTGATGATATGTCACTCGCTTTTAAGTAATGTACAGACAAACGTTTAATTTTATTTCTATATATTAACTCTTTCTCTTCTTTATCTTCCACTTTCTTATACTTACGAATCGGAGTCATTTGTAACATCGTTTTGTATATATATATATCAATTGCGAGACGGTTGTTCAGTTGGCTGGAAGGTTTGGTTAAGTACAGGTCGTATTAAAATAGACGAGCTATTCTTTTAAAAGTTAAGTAGAAGCAGTGGGCAGTCAGACACGACAGAAATTGGTCAAGTTGAAATAGACAAGACAATGATTGGTCCCCGAACATTTTGCTCAAGACGAAATATTCATTTGAGCAGAACTACGAAACCTGTTAAACACATAGCCGAGCAGAAGTAGCAGAAGTCAATCGAGAGAGAGACGAAAGGAAGGTTATCCTGGTTCCTGATTTTTGATCTAAAAATATTAATTTTAGAATCTGTGAGTTTTTAGAAGCAGTGCAAAACCCCGCCATAGTGTTTCGTCAAGTACAAGGTATCCTGGAATGCTGGGCTGTCGTGAGTAACAATATAAAACAAATAATTATGTAAACCTGATTAAAAGATAGACGTCAGATTTCGTTTTCTTCTTTTGATTAAAATTTGTTAATTAGAATCCATCTTTTTTGTTTAATTTCGTTGACATCTAAATTTCGTCATCGTTAATTGAAGAGAAAATCTTTTCTCTTTTAAATTGGAATTTGTGTTTAAGTTGAGAAATAAAATGATTCGCCATTATCAAACCCAGTAGAGACCCTGGGATATTTTTAAATTGTGTAATTGTGTTAAATTTTTGCCAATAAAATTTTGTTTGTAAAGTTAATTAATTTTTTTTATTTAATTAACGACTTATTTTAATTATTACAATATATATAATATTTTTAAAATAATTTTTTCTTTTTAAATTTGAGTATTTTTTTTAACTTTAAAGATATTCAGTTGTTTGTAATAAAAAGTGCCTCTGATTCTATACGTGAAATAAAATGATAGTCTCCGGGAACACGTTTCAGAATTTTTGTAAATGGGCACGACTTTAAAAACATTACTCTGTGGTTTTGTTGATCTCACCGAGAGTCGTCGGTACTCAGTGGTATGCAAATCTCGGGAGAATGAACTCCATTTCCACGTCTCGTCCGCCAACAGGTTTTTTCTAGCTGCTGAATTTTATTATATCCGAGCATAAATTTACTCTTGGCAAATTAGGTGTGGATTTCCAGAAATGTTAACGTATACTTTGACTTTCCTTTTTTTTTTTTGCGGTGCACATTTTTTTTTTCCTTATTATGTTCCCAGTAAAAGTTGTCCCAGTCCAGAAACGGGCAGTCCCACATAATGTAAGAAAAAGTGATAAATTTCTGTTTTAATTTAAATATATTGTACCAATGGGTAGGGTTCCTTGTTTTCATATGTGCTATTTCTGGAAACCTTTCTGAGGTGTTGAAAATTGCGAATTAAATATGGAGGACGAACCTACTGATACTTCCGTTAAAATTTTTTTTCTGGACTGACATTGAATTTTAAACGAATATGTTTCAATTCTATGTAATAAATATTTTGCCGAAGGTTTACTTGCAGACGATCTCTCCGTTGTTTGACTTACAAGAGAAATTGAAGCCCTAGAAAAACTGTACAAAAATATTATGCCACTTTTATTACATTTCACTATCGGTCAAGGTGGCATAATTTAGGTGTTTGAGCTTTTATAAAAATACGCAGTATGAAGTAGATGGAGATCAGATCGCAGTAGAAGTCTTCTGCATGGATATTTATATTTATTTTTCTTAGACTTGCAGAGAAGGATGATTGTCGGGTGTCTGTGACACAAAATGTTGCTTGCGCGCTTTGTCGGCGCCAGGAGATTGAAATGAAGTGACAGGATTTGGTAATATATGACTCGGAATATTTTTAGTCATTTAAGGAAATTTCAAGTTTTTATCGATGTTACAATTGACGTCATATTATAAAATTATATCCACGGAGAGAAAGTATTGTTTATTCAGGTTTCGTTTGCATTTATTACGATGACCAAGTTTATATCGACATTTTATTTTAGGGTAACAGGCTACATGATGGTAATCCACATGGTGGCAACTCCCCTTTAATAGCATAGGAAGAGATTTGAAAAGGGGAATGCGAAAGGGTAGAGGAAGGTAGCCAAGGGTTAACTAGGACCCCCGGGCTATGGTTTAAGGATCATACCCGGCATTCACCTAAAAGTAATGCAGGGAAAACCCTAGAAAAACCTGCATCAGGTAGGTCGGGCATTGGGTACTTGTCCCACGCCCTTCCGATAGTGGTAGAAGAGTGCTGTGGGGTCGCAGAATTCTCTTCTCCGTACCTTGACCAGTTTAGGAGGCCGCTGGCCGACTGTTCCAATGGGAACAGCCAACAACTTTTACCGTATGCCCAAGGTCTGTGACCCCGGAACATACACCTCTCAAAACAGGCCGAGGTGCCTCGGCTTAGTTCAAAAACGGAGAGGAAAAGGCATCCCCAAAGGTCTCTCCTACAAGGTACAAGAGTTTAGTTAAATGGTAGGAGTGTCTACGAGAGATGTTTGGTGATGCATCAATTAATTAGCACCAACTAATATAAAATCCGGAGACAGCAGACTCATTGACCAGCTCAATATCAGATAAGAACTTTCCACATGCAAATTAACACAAAAGTTTGTAAATATATGCCATGTCATACCAATTAGAGCACCCCATTAAAAACCCCGGAGGAAAGGTATAATGCTTTGTAAATATATGTTTGGTTAATTTTGTAATATTAAAATTAAACTGAATGACATAATAAAAATCAATAAATCTTGCAAATTACGATCAAATGTCTACAAATCAGGTAGATGAAAAAAATAATTCTATTAGCAGTGCAAATAAGGAAACAGCGATCGAAAGTGAATGAAAAGCAAAAAAGGAATATGTTAAGTTAACAAATTAGACGAGAAAATGTTAGAGCAGTCCCGCAGGCCACTCACACATAGAACCGGTCAAAATTAATCATACGTTACCCAACTTTATTTAAGACCGCTGTGTAGGGCTTCATTTTGGAAACAAGATAGGTTGATAAAATCGACACTGCCGCGTACTTAATTTTTATATTGTTTATGTGGAATTATACTTTGCAGTAAACCTTGCGCAAGCCATTTTAAATCCTCTCCGATCTCTTACGATCTTAATATTAGTGATAACAATGACCAAACGATAAGGTTTTTTAAGCCGTGGAGGGAACAAGAATCGCTTCGGTACTCTGAATTTCGCCCTCCATGTCGCCGTGTGACGTCCATCACGGGCAGTGTAATTTATACATACGTGATCCTTTTACCTTGACTTTCTCTTTCCAGATCGGCAAGTTCTCTGTTTTCTCAGTCATTCACGAAGTCTGATAGCCCAGTCATGCGTTTATGTACACAAATTTCTTTTATTTAGGCTGAAAGAAGGTAACTGAAAATTTGTTTGGATTAAATATAATGGCCTTGTTGGAAAATATTTCCGGGTACTTAAATCAGTTGTTATTTTATTTTTAATTTATTGTGAATATAATTTTTTTTAATGTGACGTTTCAATAAACAGCAGTAGCAGTGAAGGTTCCGACGACAAATTAAAAAAAAATCATTTATGACTTGAACGTTGTTTTCGTTCATTGGACTTGTGGTACTTAAATTGGAAATAAAAATGGGTATGTCAATAAATATTTTGACGGCTTCAAATGAAATTCAGAAGAATTCAGAGTGAATAAAGGCCTTAAGCAGTCTGTCACCGATACTTTTTAATATTTATTTAGATCAGGCACTTTATTTATGGTATAAAAAAAGTTCTGGAATGGGGGCATTCCTGTAGGAGCCAGGATACTACATTAATTGTTGTTCGCCGACGATCAGGTAATATTTGCAGGAGATGAAGAGGACATGATAAAGAAGCTCATGGAAGAATATAAAAAATGGGGACTGAACATAAATATACAGAAGACAGAATACACGTGTTTAGGGAAAGATGTAGAAGACATAACACTCGAAACAGGAAAAATAAAAAAAAATGTGAATGTTTTAAATACATGGGGTCAATAATTACAAATGAAGGAACATGTGAATACAGAAATATACAAACTAAAATTGCAATGTCAAAGATTTTACACGGAATAATTTGTTATAAAAATTAACGAAGGAAAAACAAAAATAAAAGTTTATAAGAGCATAATAATATAGAACATTCTATGTTATGGAAATGAAACTTGGCCCCTGACATAAAGAACAAAATTAGAACAGTAGAATTCGATCATCTGAGGAAAAGTCTTCAAAAAACAAGACAGGATAAAATTAGAAATGAGCTCCTTTGGAAATAAATGAACGTAACCACGTCTGTCGTTAAAACGATTGAAAATCAAACCCTTAAATGGTTATGGTCACGTACAAAGAATGGAAGATGGCCGAAACAAATATACCAATGGTCACCTCCTGGAAAAAAATAAACGGGGCAGACCCAGATTGAAGTGCGAAATCCATGTGAAAATCATAATGGAGGATAGGAATTTGGAAGAGGGAGATTGGAACGACAGACAAGAAATGGAAATTGAAGACGGAAAACCCATAAAAGGGAGAAAAGCCGAAGAAGAAGAAATGAAATTGAGGTGTCATAAGGACCAATCACTTAAACAGTCTGTTAGATTGTAGGTAATAAAAGATTTTAAGGTCCCTCCTAGCGGCAATCCTTTTAAGGTACACGCTAAGTCATTGCGTCTTTCACTGGAGCGAGGCCTTGACTGAACAAAACATTCGTAACCTTGGCTGGACAATCAGTTGTGAACCCAACTTTCACCTCGAACAGTCTTAATTAGGAGCCCCGCGGTTCCACAGATCTGCGTGAGCCGTTTCCAGCACTTATTTTTTTTTTCAAAGTGCCGACTGGTTCACTGCGGAAATCACGACATGAGCAACTTTGACGCAAATATGGACAGTTCTCAAATGTCAATATTTTATTCTTCAAATGAATAATGGTTCCAGAGGCAACGGACGCAAACAGCAAATTAAGAAGATTTTTTTTTAAAAAAAATAGACTTCTCGGTTTTATGGTCTGGGGTCGAGGACCACCAGTACTACTACTGGACCAGTCTCCGATTGAACATCGCTATTTTGTATTATTTTGGGTTTCGTGTAAGCCTTTTCAAATAGCTCCATTCCAGCAGTAGTGTTTTACGTAGAGATAAGTAGAGTCGCTCTGATCCACCGTTTCACTCTCCCTTCTGTTATTTCTCGAACTCACTCTAATCTTCATCATCGACGGTGCGTCTCCAAATCGCCACTAACTGGCCACTGTAAAACTATTCTTGTAGATTGTTCCTGCCGATGGAACTCTGTTGAAAGTAGTTGTCTTTTTCCGTCGTTAAGTTGGTGTTCGAATATTGCGGTATCAGTGGAAAAGCGCAGGAGTAGAAGTCGTGAAAGGCACTTCCTGTGTGGAGCCTCGCTTTCCCGTGCAACCTGCGGGTGTTAATCACGGCTGCAACCAGGAACACGGGCATTGCGTGCTCATTTTATTCCTAATCTATATAATAAAAAAGGGAGTATATTTGTATGTATGTATGTTTGTATTTACGTTGTTCTTTATACAAATTTTATCGCGTGGACAGAATGCAACAAAAATTGGTATACGTATTCTGCCAAAATCGAGAACCGGTACTGTGGGGGTGAGAAACCCCTAGAATAAACGTGGAAATAATTATAATTAAAATAAGTTACGAATTAGTGTTAAATTACTGCGCGAGACGATGACGTCATAAGTTTTCAAGACATTGACGCATCCTAAATATAGTTCTGTATTTCGTAATGAAATAAAGCAGAAATATTTTTATTTAATATAAAGTATACATGTGGAAAGAATTATAATTAAAAACCGTGATCATTAAATATTAATTTACTGCGCGCCAAGAAACAATGACGTCACGCGAGAGAAAGACGTTACTACGCAACGAACGAAGGAGATTATTAGGAATGAAATAAAGCAGAAATATTTTCTTTAAATAAAAAGTAAAATTTTATACAGCAATATTCCATCGAATGGTAATAAAGAAGAATACGAATTACTTTACCATCCTTGGGGAAAATGTAAGTTAATTTTCGCGCTGTATTAGTTGTGAGTCTAGCTAACAATTTCATCAATGTAATATTTCGTATTGTATGAAGACTGAGTGACGATTATATCCTGAAATACTCAAGGAATATATTTAAGTAATCAATTAAATACTTTTTCGAGTTTATATAAATAAGTACACGAGCAACGCCGGGCACCCAGCTAGTTATAGATAAAAGAAAACGTTCACCATTGAAAATCGTTAATTTCTAAATAACGTGGCTACGAATATCATTCAGCTGACTTCATAGCTTTTTATTTTATTTTAATGTAACGTTTGCTGGACGCCCTTTTGATTTATATGCAAGATGGACTTGTCTAGGTTGCAAGTATAAATTTAATTTACGTTGATATGTTATGGGTTGAAATGCGTATTCATTCGGAAGAAGATAGGACATTTTACTTTCGGCTACTAAGTACGTCGGAAAAAAAACTTTCTCTTTCAACTCCAGATCCGACATCGTTCCACACTCTTACAGAAAGTCGTATATCTGTGTGTCTATTGTGTGACAGGCTTTATCTTTTAACGTGTGTGTGCTGTTTCCTTTCCCGGTCTCGGTTTAACCCACATTTACAAAGACCACTTTCTCCATCCTCTAAATAAAAAGGAAAGAAATACGCTTCGTTTTGAAAGGATTCACTGTTCCTTTTAAATTTCTTTGTCAAGAGTCTTAACTCTGTCATGCGTCCACCTTGATTGTTATATCTGCTTACAAAACGAATAGCACTTTGGAGGTGCCATATGTGTCGTGGACCTGAATACAGCCTCCTGCTTATAAATGTAAAACACCTGCTACTTCGTATTAAGATGATGCAAACTATTTTACAATCATATGTTGTGGATTTCTTGGCTTTAATACTGAAGGCTGTCGTCACTATTTCCTGCTTACTTTATTTCCGCGTCGGGAGAATCACTACAAACAAATATGTTTAAATTTAGCCATGAGCTCTCAAGCCCAAAATTTTCGAGGATTATATGAGCGAGAAGTAAGAGAATACTTTTACATCAGAATAATACAATATAACGGACAAACATTGAGAACGGAATATTAATTTATTTTATGCATTTGATTTATTTTATTCCATTAGTCCTCGTATGAGGAAATAGGATACGTCAATACATAAAATTACAATATAATAATTGGACGCTACAATTATAATTAATTTAGAAATTAACATAAAAATACTAAAATTCTGGAACACAAATTTCCTCGTCCAACATAAGTAAAATAATATTAATAATAACAAAAATAATAATTCTTTAACTACACTAAGAGTATAATATAATATTTACAGTTCGAATAAAAATATTCAATACATATGCTGGTAAATAATTAATGATTCGAGAATGAACTATCATAAAATATCATAGAATTTACACATCACAGAAAAATAAACACAAAGCTTTGACACACGCAAACACTAGGAGGAAACCATAACGAGTGACGTCACGAAACAGAGCGACGTGGAATCCGCAAACTCCATGAAACAAACAAACGAGTAGAAAAGACCAAAAGAGAACAATCAAGTTGTGAAATAAGTAGTTTTATTGAACACTTATGCAGTTTTTTTTAAAAAAAATTAATAATTAGGGGAACGATCTAGAAACTCCTGTACTGAATAAAACGCGCCTTTCAGTAGAATATTTTTACGTTGAATCCCAAAACTGTTGTAGTTATTATTTTTCTTAACATCTGGAGGAAGACTATTGTATAAAACTATCCGTGAGTGGTGAATACATCTCTGGTAGAGAGCAAAGATCTTAGACCTGAGCGATTTCTAGTCTCGTAATCGTGAGACTCGACATTCGTTTGAAAAAGATTCATGTTCCGCTTAAACGAACTTTAAAACTTCGTAAATAAACACTCTGGGAAGAGTTAATATTCGCAGAAGAACCTGGTAATGTGCTCTATTTGGAACAGGGTTTTGTATGGATAAGAAACATGGCCATTAAGAAAGATTGAGAAGAGATACCTGGAAAGTTTCGAAATATGGTGTTGGAGAATAACTGAAAAAATGAAATGTTACAGATACATGATAAAAATCGAAGAGGTTCTAAGAGAAGAGATCCATCTTGACTACAATTTTAAGAGAAAGGCAGAAATTATTTACTGCACATCATCATCGAAGGACACTGATTGAGTTACATGTAATGGAGATGGTACAGATGGTAGAGGAATTTAAGGAAGGAAGGAACAAGAAGAAAGAAGCTGAGGACAGGGCAATGAGAAGAAGAAAATTTACTGGCCAAGTCCAAGGAGTTACCCAGTTGGCAGAAAACGTACAATAATGCGTTTTCAGACCACTAACATGAATATATTGTAGTGAATAAGGATGGATGTATGTATTTGTTTACGTTAATTTTTATACAGATTTGAACGCGTGGACAGATTGCAACAAGATTTAAGGCTCCGAACAAAAAACGTGTTTTGTGCTGAAAGTCAGAATCAATCATATGACGTTACGTATGCAAGGAATATACTTCCGACCGGAAAGAAATGAATATCTGACATTAGTGTGGCAGTGAGTTGGTTGGCCCTACCTTTGTGCATCAATAAAAGAGAAAGCACTTGTCCATTCAAAGGAGCCTGAGCACGTGACTTGCGTCCTCGATGCTCCGTTCCCTTTCATCCTACGTTGTGTCCAGGTCAGGTTACTTCCTTACGAACAACCCTTCCGTGAAAAGAAATAGATTGGCTGAGTGCAAGTACCACGACGAGTTAACAGATTACTACTGGCGAGAATATGTGGTTGGATCTCACGGTAATGAAGTTACGTAGGGATCATTCCTGCTTGTAGTAGATTCAAGGTGTCCACCTGGGGAAAAAATGCCTGCGAAAGGATTCTCTTGAAGGTAACCTGCGAGGGATGTTCTCTCGCAGGCAAAACCTTGTAGGAGAGATACGAAGGGGCTACCTGGGGATGCCTTTTCCTCTCCGTTTTTGAACTAAGGTTCCCACAAGCTGAGGCACCTCGGCCTGTTCTGAGAGGTGTATGTTCCGGGGTCAGAGACCTTGGGCATACGGTAAGTGTTGTCCGCTATTCCCATTGGAATAGTCGGCCAGCTGCCTCCTAAACTGGTCGAGGCAGGGAGAAGATAATGCTGCGTCCCCACAGAAAACTCCTCTCCCGCTATCGGAAGGGCGTGGGACAAGTACCCAATGCCCGACCTACCTGATGCAGGTTTTTTTAGGGGTTTTCCTGCATTTCTTAAGGCGAATGCCAGGTAGGATCCTTAAAATATAGCCCGGGGGCCCTAGTATCCCTTCGGTACCTTCCTCTACCCTTCCGCATCGCTCCTTTCAAATCCCTTCCTATGCTATTAAAGGGGAGTTGCCCAATGTGGATCACCCTCATGTAGCCTGTCCTAAAAAAAAATCAAGGTGTCGACAACAATGGTGTCTGCAAGGGTTATTCTCTCGCAGGCAGTACACTGCGAGGGATGTTCTCTCGCAGGCAGAACCTTGTAGGAGAGATACGAAGGGGCTACCTGGGGATGCAATTTCTCTCCGTTTTTGAATTAAGGTTCCCACAACCCGAGGCACCTCGGCCTGTTCTGAGAGGTGTATGTTCCGGGGTCACAGACCTTGGGCATACGGTAAGAGTTGTCCGCTGTTCCCTTTGGAATAGTCGGCCAGTTGCCTCCTAAACTGGTCGAGGCACGGAGAAGGGAATGCTGCGTCCCCACAGCAAACTCCTCTCCCGCTATCGGGAAGGCGTCGAACAAGTACCCAACCTACCTGATGCAGGTTTTTCTAGGGTTTTCCCTGTATTTCTTTAGGCGAATGCCAGGTAGGATCCTTAAAATATAGCCCGGGGGCCCTAGTTAACCCTTGGCTACCTTCCTCTGCCCTTCCGCATCCCCCCTTTCAAATACCTTCCTATGCTATTAAAGGGGAGTTGCCCAACGTGGATTACCCTCATGCAGCCTGTTGCCCCCAAAAAAATCAAGGTGTCGACACGTAGTCAAACGATTTTTTTTGTAATTCTGTTGGTGCTAGAGTATTTAATACACAGTTCTTCACGACGGGTATCCGTGAATCATTTACAAGCCCTGGGAAGTTATCCTCGATTAAACCGAGTGCTGAGTGTAGGCTTACATGCGTCTAGAAATAAAGAACAACTTCCCACGTGGGGTCAGTGGTCAAGGCGAGCACAATCAATGGCTTTCGGAGTCAAGTGAAGGCGGGGTAATATAAATTTATTTTTACGAATGACTTTGCCAATTTGTTGTGTTTATTGTGCATATCTTTACTTGCAACTCTTAAACCTGTTTATAGGGCAATTCGTGTTCTCGGAACTAATCACCCATAACCTTCATGGTTTAATACGGCAATTTCATCTCGTACTCCATGGCGTTTTCCATCATCACTAGTTTTGGTTTCAGAATAGCATACTGTCAGTATCCGGCCGCAAAAAAAAATGCTTGCTGATATGAATTTATTTAATCTATATAATAAAAAAGGATGGATGGATGTATTTGTTTACGTTAATTTTTATACAGATTTGTACGCGTGGACAGATTGCAACAAAAAGAAACCCCCTAGCGTAAATGTGGAAAGAATTGTAATTGAAAAACGTGATAATTTTTGTGTTAAATTACTGGGCGCCAAGAGACCGTGACGTCTCGCGACAGAGAGACGTTACTACGCGACGAACAGAGTAAATAGTTCCTACATACTTAATGAAATAAAGCAGAATTGTTTCTCATTGAATGAAACGTATAATTTTATCCAGTAATACTACATCGAATTATAGTAAAAAGCAATACGAAATACTTTACGATCCTTGCGAAAAATGTAAGTTAATTCTCGCGCCATGTTTAGTGACTCCAATATGGCGACCATTTGTTTACATTGCGAATCTAGCTAACAATTTCATGAATGGATGAATATCCTGCAATACTCGATGAGTATATTTAAGTAATATATTCGTAAGAAAATTCGGAGGTGTGTTTGACGTCACGAGGATAGAGAGACGTTACTACGCGACGAGCAAAGAAAATAGTTCCCTTTTTCCGTAATGAAATAAAGCAGAAACATTTTCATTGAATAAAAACTATAATTTTATCCAGTAATACTCCATCGAATGATAATAAAAAAAGAATACCAAATATTTTACGATCCTTGAGGAAAATAAAAGTTAAATTTCGCGCCATGTTTAGTGACTCCAATATGGCGACTATTTGTTTACATTGCGAATCTAGCTAAGAATTTAATAAATGTAATCTTTCGTAATGTCTGAAGACTGAGGGACAATTATATCCTGCAGTACTCAAGGAGTATATTTAAAAAGAAATTCGGAGGTATGTTGGTTGGGACTGATGCAATAAAATTCAATGTATTTTATAGCTGTTCAATTAATGCACCCTCGGTCGAAAGTGTGTACGGAACTAGGGACAGTTAGATTTAGGTTAAATCACTCCTTGACTAAAGATTAATATAGAATTAAATACTTTTTCTGGTTTATATAAATAAGTACACGGACAACGCCGGGCACGCAGCTAGTTATCATTATAATATTTAATTACAGTTCCAATAATAATTACCTGTTTTGTATTCTCCATGGCGCAATAATTTGCCATGTCTATAATTTAAATTGTGTACACTTAAATTTTATTCTACCTAGTGCCATCATTTTCCGTTAAAATGATAATAAAACTTCAGAAATTGTCTCTCTTTCTCCTCTCCGACATTTAGGTTCATCCGACTCCCTGTTGCAATTCCTAATTCCAGCGGTCAATAAACAGTTGAGACATGTGGTGGTTTTTATGTTCCTGACGCTTACCCTTTCACAAGTCCATCAACTATTTATAGAAACTGTAATTGACATTACTTTCGGCGGAACGCCACACAGATAACACTGTTTGTTTCTGGTGCTGAGATTCACGTGTTGTTCGTCAATTCAGGATTTCCCACTTTCCCTCTCATCAGCCGATTCTCGCTACAAATTGAACCCGCGCACAAAATTCAGTGCAGTTATAAATTAAATTTCGTTTATAAGTAATTACGAAATTTTGATGAACCGAAATCGTACATTACGTGTATGAGAGAGAGAGAGAGTTTTACTGATTAACTTGCTCTAAATGTCAGTTTAGATTCAGAACGCAGAAACCTTCCACATTATTTGCTCAGTTTTTCCTCAACTTTCTTCGGCTTTCAGGCGCATCAGATAACAACCTCACTTCCTATTTCGTGCCGCAAATAATATTTTAAATTATTCTACTCCACGCTACCGTTTTCTCTTTTCATCTTCTCACCATCCGACTTCCGTAGTTTATTTATTTAATTGTTGCGGAAAAATGGATCGTATTTAATTTAAGACGAATCAGACTTTTTCTTTTTTAAAGTCAATCCTACGACTGTTCTCATATCGCAACAGGTACTGCAGCCAACAGGATTGATCGTCTGATCCACGTCCAGTGATTGGTCTTTTTTCCCCTCTTGTGATTCCCGCACAGTGGTTTCAGGTAATATCTGTTTCAATAACTTGCCTCGTCATTTTTTATTCTCTCGCAGGTAACCTGCGAGGGATGTTCTCTCGCAGGCAGAACCTTTTAGGAGAGATACGAAGGGGCTACCTCTCCGTTTTTGAACTAAGGTTCCCACAAGCCGAGGCACCTCGGCCTGTTTTGAGAGGTGTATGTTCCGGGGTCGCAGACCTTGAGCATACAGTAAGAGTTGTTCGCTATTCCCATTGGAATAGTCGGCCAGCTGCCTCCTAAACTGGTCGAGGCACGGAGAAGGGAATGCTGCGTCCCCACAGCAAACTCGTCTCCCGCTATCGGAAGGGCGTGGAACAAGTACCCAGGTTTTTCTAAGGTTTTCCCTGCATATCTTTAGGCGAATGCCGGGTAGGATCCTTAAAATATAGCCCGGGGGCCCTAGTAACCCTTGGCTACCTTCCTCTACCCTTCCGCATCCCCCCTTTCAAATCCCTTCCTATGCTATTAAAGGGGAGTTGCCCAATGTGGATCACCCTCATGTAGCCTGTTGCCCTAAAAAAAAAAATTAACGAAGCTTGATGGACAAAATTTCTTAGTGTTAATGTTTCGTTACACCCAAGCTCTCCCTTTTCCTGCTAATTAATTCTTCACGTGCTGATCATCATTCCCGACGTAATAGAAGCCTATGCTTCAGCTTGTCTCTAGTTGATACGGAAGCATTTGTCTATTGAGGTTGAAGGATAAGTTCTGGTCTGTCTCGCATCGTGGTCCGCGTATCACGAGCAGCTAACCTAGCTTTTCCTTTTTATGGTGTTCCGCACCTAATCCCACGAACAATGGAAAAGCCGTCCGCATCACTCATTCTGCGTGCCCTGCGGTTTATTCAATTCCAGCCTTCAGGCCGTCACTTTCAATTAACTCATTTCGCAGTGTCCAACAAAAGCGTACAAGCTGCCCTATCGGTTTCCATCTTGACCAAAAGAAACATGAGAAAATACTTTCCTCGTATTGTTGTCACAATCTACATCATATCTGGATCAGTTAATTAATGATTACAAGTACGAATAATTATAAATTAGATAGAATGGATATTATATTCTACATATTCTTAATATATAAAATATGTATATATTCCACTAATACAATTAAACGCGTGAACTTCGTACTTCCGATACGGGAACAATCACCGTGGCATTATTAAAATATTCTAATAAATAGTTGTTGCATAGCTGTGTCACTCTTGAGTAGGTAGTATGTAATTCCAACCCTTAAAGGAATGGGAGGTGAAAACTCCTACGAAGGATGGAAGGGGCGACATAAAACAAAATCCGAATATCCAGAGCTATAGGAGTCTGACTGACTGACTCTTTGACGACGCTACGGTCCTTGTCGAACCTTGGTCTCCGCAACTATCTTCTTCCAAAGCTCTCTTTCGATTGCCTTGGTTCTCCATCGCGCGTAGGTCTTTCTCCACCTCTTCAATCCAACGCTTTCTTGGTCTACCTCTCTATCTTCTGCCACCTGGATGCCCCTCCAGAACTTTCTTTGGTTCTCTTGTATTCTCCATCCGATGTACGTGTCCTAGCCAACGCACTCGAGCAGTTTTTATCACAGACGTGATATCCTTCTCATTGTGCGGGTCTCTAAGCTCCTGATTTGTTCTAATGCACCATCCCAGTTCTGTTTTCGTTAGTCCAAAGATCTTCCTCAATTCCTTTTTTTCCCATGACATTAACCTTTTTTCTTCGGATTTATTTACTATCCATGTGTCCGCTCCATATGTAACCACCGGTCGAACTATAGTTTTGTAAATGGTCATGACATTCCCCGTGTCGTTTAGGTTCATCTCCCATAAGCATGGGGTGCGGATGGGAACGGATTAATTGTAAAATTTTCATGTGGTCAGAGATTCATATAAAATACCGGGAAGCCCGGAATGAAAACTTGACCTTGTTTCTCGACCTTGGTGATTTCAGAGTGACTATATTTCAGTACACAAGTAGTGTGTCTTTGACTTTCCCCACTGATTCTTCTTTTTAATGATCAGCCCATATCGTCGTCATTGTCGTCTACTACCCGTTGACGTTGCCTTGGTTACCAGTTACCGTCGGCTGCGGAGACAAATCCAAACAATAGGGTTTCGGTTAAAAACCCACGCTCAGGACTGACGCCACACGAGTGATAAAAACTGGTTTTCGTCGGTGGTGGAATTAACGGAAAAATGCCTGCTGCACATGATTTTCTCTCGCTATTTTAATACCTCAATTTCAGTGTAAAATAAACACCAACGCGCCGTCTATGAACGATGAAAACGTCATTTCACTATAACTACATTAATGGTTATCAGTTTTTAAATTGAACCTGAATTGCACGTGCGTAGAATTGCGAAGCACATTGATGTATCTTTTGGGTCATCTGTGAGAGAGCTGTTCTCTATCTTCAAGACATCGCGAACTGGCTTTTCTCTGCTTTACTGCCGAAAAGTGTGATCTTATCGTACAAGATGAACTGCAATAGCTACGTTTCGTGGACATGCTATGTTGTTATGCTGAAAAGAACTTGTTTCAACTTGGGACAGTCGGCGGTTCTCACAGGATCATCCTAAACTTCCAGACGGAAACGCTTTTGCTTTTGACGTATATCATATTTACTTGTTTCCAAAATGATGGCGCTATTTCGTTGAGGACACATTTAGTATTTTCCTGTGTATGGGTTTGGAAGTGTCTTCTTCTTCATTTTTTTTATTTCGTTCATCCATATTGCTAGCGTGTAAATCACAGTAGTGTTGCTTCGCTATCGTGTATTTTGTTTTAGTGTAGACCACCAGTCACAGATATTATCTTGTGTTCTATTAATAAGCGATGCATTATTTGGAAAGTTCATTACAAATCAATTTAAAAATATTTCCAGCATTTGAAATGAATTGTCGGGGCTCGCTGGCTCTATCAAATCTCGATCAAGAAACCTAGAAATGTATGATGACGTTGGGTGAGACTTTAGCTGAATTCAAACGCAATTTAGTTTCATTTGGTGACGTTATTTCATACTATTAGACCGAGATTCACGACACGTGGTTCACTCGGCAGTGTTGGATTTTTATAAATTCTAATCAGTTTAATTTACAGGATATTTATGGACCATATAGCAGAGTATCTTTTATTGTATAATAATCTGGAGCGAAAATACATACTCTTGTGGTTTTCGCTTCTGTGACAAGTCGGAACACCAGTCATGGTGGCCCTGTAGGTGAATTTCGGAATCTCCGGTCTTCTTTCCGGACCGCTACACAATCAACCTCGTTTGTTTCTTCATTCTTCATTCTTCATTCAGCTGTCTTCTTCTCAAAACTAAATATCCACCAAACTGTCCAAACATTACCTTAAAACTGAATTAAACCGTCCATATTTCCTTAATTTATTTATATAAACATAAAAATTCGAATCTTTGTACATTACGCCGCATAGCCCGAAGTAAGTACAGATAAGGAGATTAAATTCCGTTGTTACATATCCCTTTCCTGGGAACTTTACTTTCACTGGCGACTGCTGGTAATTAGGCTGCTGAAACAAGGAAGTACTGCTTTATGTGTACGACCACGCCCTTACCACGGCGCCTTACTAAAACGATAAACAAATTAATTCTTTATAGTTTTAAGTCTTCAATTTTTATGATGAGATATAATGCTATTAGAAGTATACAGATATCTATCTACGAAATTAAATAAAATGTAACATAAGAAACAAAAAAAATACTGTACACAATTCATTCATATTTTAACTTAGCAATTTTTAATTGCATTCAACAACAAAAAATAATCAAAATTAATTATATTAATATTCAACTTGGTAGCAATAATTGACTTTCAATATGAAGAAGGAGGCTGAGAGCCCCCAAAAATTTGAAGAACTTCCTTCAGTCCTCTATGGCTACACCGTACTTCAATTTCAGGTGGGCCACGGGCTGTCTCTCTCTTTCCTCGCGCACCAGTATCGAATCATCTTTAGTTGCTTTTACATAAAAAGTATAATGTTAGAATGTAATGAAGTTCTGACATCACATGTTCTTTCATTCACTGGTCATTCATTGTTTGAGCCATTGCTGTTATCAGGATCTGCTATTGTAAACTGCTGTAGTGGCTGGCAATATGTTCAGAAATTAGTTTTTTTATCATATTAAATATAAAATGTTGTTCAGTTCCTATGTGAATTTTTTTGGTTATATTGTACTCTTCCAGGAAGAATATGTTGCTGAAAATATTAAGTGGACTGCTATTGACTATTTCAACAACAAAGTCGTATGTGATCTCATTGAGAGTAAGAGGCCTCCAGGACTGTTTTCAGTCATGGATGATGTCTGTGCCACAATGCATGCTGTCTCTGATGGAGTGGATCAAGATTTACAAAAAGTAAGATTTGTGTTTTTACTTTTCAATAATATTTTGATTAGTGATGCTATTTTCTGAACCCTTGGGAATCTAGAGGTAATGTATCATGAAAGAATAAGTTAAGGCTAATGAAGTGTAAAATAAAAAAATTCCATGTTGTGTTATGAGGAGCTATAATGCGGGATATTTTCGAATTGTTAAAATTAGATGAGTGACACTAACATGTTATATAAATTAAGAATCCTTGATTTGCAATTTACTAACCTTGTAAGCACTTAAATTAATTAATCCCATATTTGCAGCAACTGACGACTGCTTCAGGTACACATCAGCATTACCAGTCCTGTAAGGAAGGCTTTATTATTCATCACTATGCCGGAATTGTTAGCTATAATGTTGAAGGTTTCTGTGATAGGAATAGAGATGTCTTATTTCCCGATTTAATTGAGTTAATGCAAACTAGTCAAAGGTGAGAAACAATTTAATTATAACAATTTTTTGTGTAATGTTAACAATATTTATAATGCAAAACCAAATGTATTTAATTTCCGCAGTGCTTTTCTTAGAAGTTTATTTCCTGACCAAATAAACACAAGTTCAAAGTCTCGACCAACAACTGCGGCTAGCAAAATACGGACACAGGCTAATAAACTTGTTGATGAACTTAAAAAATGCACTCCTCATTACATAAGGTAAGAATTTCAGCTGGCTCTTTGTATGTAAACAACATTAATACTGATTCAGTGTGCTATAACTCAGCCATTCATCTAATATAAAGAACTCTTTATTCCTGAACTTTATTTTTATCCTTTTTATTAAAATGGCTTTTAAGGCTAATTATTACAAAATTATTGATATCCTTATAAGTTCTAAAGTACTTCATCCTCAACTACCTTTTAAAAGTTGAATAAACCACTTTATGTTGAGTTTTGCATTGTTTTTGTCTTGACTTTACCAATCATTTGTAGTTGTTTTATGAATGAAGATGAATTTCCCATCATAATAACTTTAATTTTGAGCGCGAGTCTTTTCCACAGTATCTCATTTTTATTTCGTGTCTAAAAACAATTATTGTCTCTATTAATTCTTGCATCTAACCCCATTTTATAAAGTATTTACAATAGCCAAAGTTTTAATGTTGAATTCACAGATGTATCAAACCAAATGAAACGAAGAAGCCTCGTGACTGGGAAGAACTTCGTGTGAAGCACCAAGTCGAATACCTTGGGTTGAAAGAAAATATCAGAGTCAGAAGAGCTGGATTTGCTTATCGCAGACCATTCAAAAAATTTCTTCATAGGTATAATGATACTTATTTTTAATATAATTCACCTCTTATGAGAAGGTAGATGTAACAAAAATCCAAACACAATAACGACATTGATAGGTCCCTCAAGGAAATATCCTACTACAGGAGAGAGGAAGTAATTAGTATTCAATATACACCTGTAGAAAGACACAAATGAACAGATAATTTAGTGTTAAAATATTTCATTTAAGACAGTATTCAAATGTATTATGCATGCAAAATGATTCAGAGAGATTGTATTTATCGGTTTTTGGTTAAATTGTTAGGATAAGAGATACAGATTGATACAATAAATGCATTTAGAAAGAGAGGGAAGGTTACAAATACAATAAAATCGTTCCTAGGTCCCACAATAACCTATTATCCTATTACTTGTCGTTTCTGTTTATAATATATGTTAATAAAGATGATTATTATTACACTTTCTTATATTCAGTGTCATATTATTAATTTATTCTTCATAATAATTGTTTTGAGAATAATGATTTCAGATATGCAATATTAACCAAAGAAACTTGGCCACGTTGGGCTGGTGATGAGAAACAGGGTATTGAAATTATATTGAGAAGTGTTAATATGGAAAAATCTCAATATCAGTTAGGAAAAACCAAAGTTTTTATTAAAGCACCAGAGTCAGTAAGTACTATTAAATTGAAAGGAATATAACTGAAAAATACAAAATTATTACGAAATTGTAAATTCAGTAAGATCAGTTATAATAATAAATCTTATATGACGTCAAAATAATTGAAATAATTTTTATGAAAAGGTGGCTTACCTGAAATTGAAGCTTGGCATAGACACTCGGGACAGAAGGATGTTCTTCAAATTTTCAGAGGCATCTACAGCCCCCTTCTTCAGGAAAGAGATTTACATTATATATACCAGCCAGCATACAGAATGTAAATCTCTTTCCTGAAAAAGGGGGCTGAGAGGCTCCAAAAATTTGAAGACCATCCTTCTGTCCCTAAGTGTTACATTGAGTTTTAATTTGAGGTAAGACGACTATCTCCCTTTCCTTTCCATATAAATTATCTCAATTAACTGCATATAGATATTTAAATTATTTAATTTGCCCATGTTGAGGAGTTATTTAATGTAATATTCCAATAGTAGCTTATTAAATTAATTTTTAACATTTACTTTGCACTTAAGTAACAAAGCAATTTAAGTAATATTTAATTAATAAGTATTTAAATAAATTTAATTTTTCCCAATTTAAAGCCACTTCATAAAATTTTGAAGTTATTAAGATTTAATAGTAATTATTAATATTTTGTGATAGGCTTGAAATGATGGAACCAAAATTTGATTTGTATTAAATTTAAAGAATTTTTTTAAAACATATGACTTTTGTATAACAATTTTACACAAATCTGCCATGGCTATTAATCTTATCTCGGTGCACATGATCAGGCCTTGAGAAAAGTATAGAATTGTGATATAGACCATGAAATATAAAATTTAAAGACCATTTTTTAGTTGAAATTACAGAAATATTAACTTATAATATCCCCTAAAATACAAGCAGAAAATGAAATATTTGATGGTACAACAATCAAACAAAGTTTAATAATTTTAGTAAATTTAAAAACACACAATCAAAAAATTGTTTTTGATGATTCTAAATTTTATACAACACACTATCACCAATCATTTAAGAAAACCTTTGAAATTTTGAAAATATAGGTCATATGTTGCATCAATTGCTTATTAACTTTCACAAAACACACTATTCAATCCTTTGATAATCCCAGACAATAGGATTCCGCCTATGAACACAATGTTTTGTGTGTGTGTGTATATATATATATATATATATAAATATATATATAATTGCAATATTGGTATGAAGAGGACAGAGAGATAGGTTGTGGTTTACCTGAAAGTGAAGTGTGGTGTCGCCATAAGGAACTGAAGGTATTTTTTCAAATTTTCAGAGGCTCTCAGCCCCCTTCTTCAGGACAATGCCACATCCTTACTAATATAATATATATATATATATATATATATATATATATATATATATGTTTATGTATGTATATATGTGATATTAATAAGGATATGTCAAAAATAATTGCAATAATGGTATGGAAAGGAAAGAGAGATAGGTTGTGGCTTACCTGAAAGTGAAGTGTGGTGTCGCCATAAGGAGCTGAAGGATCTTCCTGAAGAAGGAGGCTGATGAAATTTGAAGAACAACCTTCAGTTCCTTATGGCGACATCACACTTTACTTTCAGGTAAGCCACAATCTATCTCTCTTTCCTTTCCATACCAATATTATATATATACACATACACACACACACACACCATTGTTGTGGAAACGTAAGAAAGGTGATTGTTTATCTGAATTTCAAGTTCAGCATCACCATTCAGAACAGGAGGAAGTTCAAATTTTCAGGTACAGGGACTCATAAAATGAGAACTTTCTCTTGTCCTGAACTGTGACTCCAAACTTCAGTTTCAGGTAGCCACTACTTTTCTAACTTTATATTCATGTGGGCATGAAAAAGAGATGAGAATGAATTATTTTCTAGGATGAATATTTTCATAAATACAAACACAATAAAAATAATAAAAAAAGATGGTGAAATTTTCCACTATCTTATTTAAATAAAACAGCTGCCTCCTTGTAGACAAGTATCTATGAAGTTCCTTTTAAATAATAAAAATTGTGGTATTTTCCATCTCATTGAGAAAATAAATTGTAGAATAGTTTTCAAATATAATACAAAAAGAGTGTAACACAATACATCTTCGAAACATGGTTTATAATGAAAAACTGGAAAAACAGATAACAAAGGTTTTCACTCCGTTTCATATTAATAATTCTCAGAATGTTCCTGCATTGTAGCTATGATGTTTTAAAATATTTGTGGACAGTTAACTTAACCAAATATTTGGACCTTTGGATTAAGTATTATAGCATTCTTTGAATATGACACCATACCAAATTTTCACCAAAATTTATCATAGCTCAAATTTAAGATTTCAGACTCTGATTCTCAAATAACACTGAGAACAGAATAAGAGCAAGGAATGTCAAGTAACCTTTCAAAACGTCTCCTAGTGGAAGACATCGTAATTATGTAATAGGTATATAAAGAGCTCTTTTATTGAAAGAAATTATTGTTATTCACATTACATGATATGTTAACTTTCTAAATGAAGATTTTTGTTTGGTATATGCAAATATGTGTTCATGAGTTTGCATTAATTGGAATGATATTAATGATGATATATTTCATATTTTTGCATTGAAGAATTATATTACTATACATTCTCTATGTGCTAGCATAATTATTCATTCTGTGAATTTTTATATGCCTCACAGTATTTATTAGCTTTTTGTGTTGCATGGCATGATGAATTTTGAAAGTGAACAAAGTAAAATAATTTAGAAAATTTTGTTTTTAGCTGAAGGTTATTATTTTATTGAATGTAATATAAATTCAATAGATAACAGAATGTCTGATAAGATGTTAACTAAAAGAAATATTAACTAAATAAATAGACAATTCACAATAAAATATTAATATGGCTTGTGTTACACATGGCGAAATCCACAACTGCTGGCAGAAACAATGTTGTGTGTTTTATAACATCTTAATATTTTATTCTTATTTGGCTAAGATTTTGTTTAATTAAATAATCTAGATAGGTGGTACCACACCTGGGCATTAACTAAACTGATATTTAAGGACGCGGTAAGGTCAATCATTACTATGGTTGTTCGTTAATAAATTATTCAGATAATATTCATTTTATTGTTCAACAGCTTTATTAGATATTGAGGGCAGCAGTTTTTCAAAATTTAATAAATAACCATGCTATGCTTGACCAAGTTGTCAAATAATGTCTGCTTTAAAAATTACTACATTGCTACAGGTTTGATATCAGAATTAAAATGTTTTTGGGCTATGACACACAAACAATTATCAGACATTAAAAAATATTTTTCACATAGTGTGACAGTCAATTCTTCAAAATAACATTTAAATGTTGTAATTATAAGAATTTCCTGTAATTTATAAGAATATTTTGTTACTTTGGAACTCCAATGATTCTAATTGGTTTCAATACATGGTTCATTATTACACTTGACTTTACAAACTTCCTAAAATATAATTGGGGATTTCCACTGAAACCTACCACTGTAATGATTGACATGTCATTTAGAAAATTGATTATAATAAAATTTCCCATGAAGATAGAAAGCATGCCTACAGGATTGGAAGTATGTCACACTCCCCCAATTCTAAAGTATAGTTATTTGGTGATTTAACAGTTGTATCAACCAGCTGCAGTTATCAGGAACGGTAAAAGTTGGTTTTTAGTAATTAAAATTGAACTTCATTCTGAAATAGTTATGACAAATAAATGTTTTATAAATTATAGTTTATTAGGGATTATATTATAAAAGCCAAGGATTATTTTCAAAATCATACAATTAATTGTAATTCAATTTAGCAATCAATGCACATTTGCAATTGGTATGAAAATTGTTTACTCTTTTATGCATGTGCATGCTCTGTCATAGTTTCCTATGCTTTGAAAATATTATTTTAAGATAATTGTGTGTGTGTGTGTGTGTGAAGGTAATTAGGATTATTAAGCAATATAATAATTAAATTTGTTGAGAAAATTCAAAACTATGAGCACAAAACATATTTTCTGAAAAATTATGAACAGGATTCATTCCCACCAAAGTGAAAAATGAGATTTAATAATTTTATACTTTATTTATTCCAATATAAATTTAAATTATAGTGAGTATATTTTTATTATTTCAAAAATGTATATCAGTAACAGTTGAGAAGGACAAAGCATAAAGTTTCAAGATTTGTTTTCTTCATGTCAAGCAGAAATTATTGATCTTTTAAATTTTTGTAAAATTGAATGATATTCATGGAAGAAGTGGAATTCTGCATTCTTCAAATTTTCAAAGCAATATCACATTAATCACAATAATGTGATGTCAGAAATTGAGTCATTTAAAATTCATGTTCTTTCATAAATACAGGAAGTGGTGGCAGGGTAGTTATCAGGTTAACCAAAATCTAAAATTTGTTAGTGAAAAGTAGTGGAAAAGAAACAAATGAACTTAAGAGGCGTAAATCTATCTGAATGTACATATGGTAAATTCTATTAAAAATTGGAGAACAGGAAACTTACTTATGAAGAACCTTACCAACAACACCTAATGCTAGACTTCTTTAAAATAATTATCGTATCCAAGAAATGTTTTTTTTTCAAGTACTATTTTTGCATGAAATTGGTATATAATTAAAAGCTGTTAGTGTTTAACTGTTTGCTAAAATTATTGCTAATATTAGTTTTTAAAACAAAAAATTGAATAACTGTTAAAAAAATTTCTGTTGCTACTTGATTAAAACACTGTTAATTATTGAAATCAAATGATATAGTTTTAGGTAATTTTAGTAAATGTTAACTTTTATTTGACAATATAATACACCTACCAATAAAAGTATCTTCTAAATTGCATTCTGAAATCTTAATTGGTTTTTTAGCTTTTTATGTTGGAAGAGCTAAGGGAAAGAAAATATAATCAATATGCTAGAGTAATTCAGAAGGCTTTCAAAAAGTATTTTGCTCAAAGACAGCATGAAAAACAGAAGAATGAAGCTGCAGGTATGTGTTTTATGTTATGTTATAATAATAATTATGCATCATTTTTCAGTAGTTCATGTTTTAATTTATGGTCATTTTAAGGAGAATTAAAGAGTTTATTATGCTTTACAGATTTGGTATTTGGAAAGAAAGAAAGAAGAAAATATTCTATCAACCGTAATTATGTAGGTGACTACATTGGTCTGGATATAAAGCCTGGATTACAAAACTTGATAGGGCGTAGAGAAAAAGTTGTTTTTGCTGAAGTTGTGAAAAAATATGATAGAAGATTTAAGGTAATTTACTATCAGGCATTGCTTTTCTTGTCTTTTTTTATTGTTTATCATACTGAAAAATTTAAATGCAAATAATTGTTATGAGTGCAATTAAATATATATACTAATTTATTATTCCTCACATAGGTTGTGAGAAGGGATCTCATACTTACAGCGAATGTGTTGTTTTTGATTGGTCGAGAACAAATTAAAAAAGGGCCTGAAAAAGGAAAATATATGCAAATAATTAAACGAAAACTTGAGTTTGATCAAATAAGCCAACTTTCTCTCAGCACTCTTCAGGTAGTTCTGCATATTTGTTAACAAATTTACAAATATAATATACCATCTTAGTTATAACTAATTTTGTGTTTTAAAATTCAATTTTCAATGTTAGTACTCCATATTATTTAACAGACTCCAAGATTTGTAGTAGGTGTGAATGAATCATGAAGACAATAATTTTAAATTATATTATTTAAATGTCAAAAATGTGTATGGAAAAATTTCTTTTTCTAGGATGATTTTGTCATTATTCACTTGAAAGAATCCTATGATAGTCTTCTGGAGATCGTCTTCAAAACAGAATTTATTTCTATGCTCAGCAAGAAATATCAAGCCCAATTAGGCCGAGAATTAATAATAAAATTTAACAATACGTGAGTAAAACTTTTTCCATTTTTCATATTGGAATTACTATTACTTAATATCAATGACATTAATAGGGAACTGAAGGTGGTTCTTCAAATTTTCGGAGGCTCTAAGCCTCCTTCTTCAGGAAGGAGTGTTACACCATTCCGTCCACTGGCCAGCTATGGCTACACCATACTATTATATATATATATATATATATATATATATATATATGCTCACTATTTGATATTTTTTCCAGCTTGGAATTTCGTGTTAAAAAGGAAGGCTGGGGTGGTGGTGGAACTCGTCAAGTCAAATTTTTACAAAGTTCTGTTGGTGACTTGGCAGTGTTGAAACCATCAGGAAAAACTTTAAATGTCTGTATTGGGCATGGTCTTCCAAGTAATACAAGTAGGTATTAAATTATGTAATTGCTTGGTAACCTTTGTACTCTTAATATGGGTGTCAGTTTACATGTTAATAATTACATCAAAGCTCAAATTTTGTTTCTTGAAATCATCCATTGAGTTATTCATATTTATAAAATTACCATAATTTCATTTATATCTATTTTATTTTTACCCTGAAGAGAAAGCAATCTAAAAAGTTTTTTCCATCTATTAAAAAAACATAATCAATTCAAAGATAGAGAGTAAGCTAAAAAAAAAAAAGACAGAGAATTCTCTCGCCGGTGAGAGCTCTGGCGGTGGCTACTTTTGGGGATGCCTTCACATCTCTGGTTTTTTGAAATAAGGTTCCCATATGTCGAGGCACCTCGGCCTGTTTTGAGAGGTGTATGTTCCGTGGTCACAGACCTTGGGCATATGGTAAGAGTTGTTTTCTGTTCCCATTGGAACAGTTGGCCAGCTGCCTTCTAAACTGGTCGAAGTATGGAGAAGGTAATGCTGCATCCCCACAGCAAACTCTTCTCCTGCTATCAGAAGGGCGTGGGACAAGTACCCAATGCCCGACCTACCTGATGCAGATTTTTCTAGGGTTTTCCCTGCATTACTTTTAGGCGAATGCCGGGTATGATCCTTAAACCATAACCCGGGGGCCCTAGTTAACACTTGGCTACGTTCCTCTACCCTTCCGCATCCCCCTTTTCAAATCCCTTCCTATGCTGTTAAAGGGAAGTTGCCACCATGTGGATTAACCTCATGTAGCCTGTTACCTTAAAAAAAAAAGTAGACCCCCCAAAATCTTAAATATGAATGTCATTGATCAATCATGGATATGATACTTTAATTCAGTTTCATAGCTTTTATTTCTGAGCTTATCCTTGAAAGAATTTCTTCTGTTTTTGGATTAATAATAAGTTTATTGTTAAAATTTATGGTTGGTAAGCAAAATTTATTTCCAAACAATACATGTGATTACTTCTTTATGAATATGCTAGTTACTTAAATTTTGCCTAATTACTGTCCAATCATCCGTCTTGCAAAAGAAAACTATGATTTGCAATCTAGTAGATTGGGCTAAGAATTTGTCACATCACAGAAGAAAATTAGATAATGTTGTCAATATTCTTTTACTAAATTTTTATTAAACCAATATATATATATATATATATATAATATTATTATAAATAATTATGGTGTTGCTGTTATATTTAAATCATTTAAATATTGTAAAAAAATGTTCAAAACATGTGTTTACAGAGCCTTCTGCACGACGAGTATCGGTCGCTGTCGCATTTAACAAGGCAACCACAACAGAGAGAAGATCTCCAATGGTACCACCACCTAGTCACCCTGCTCCAACAAGACCTCCAGCACCTCAACCTCAACAGCAACAAAAGCAAACTGACAGAGCACCCCGATCGCAACTTAGACCTCCTCCACCTCCAAGTGAGCCAGCTCCACCAGACCAACCAATTATCCGAAAAAATAACAAATTCAATCCATCCGGTGAAAGTAAGTTCATAAGTATTTTTAAGGTTGATTGCTAATTCATTTTCTATTGACTTTTAATATGTACAACTTTATGTGTATTTGCAATGTCATTAGGATTCAGTGCTCATTCCACAAGAACCAGGCTACACGTTTTCTTTAAAGCCTTTGCAGGTCAAAAACCTATATGTTTATATGCAAATATATGTTTAAACACATATGTCTGTATAAAGTGCTTTGTATAAATGATCCCTATCAAAACCTTTTTTATGCCACGACCTCCCCTTGAGAGAGAAAGTTAGTGGCCTTGAGGGGTGTTAATTGTTTATGGGGTACTAACCATGCAGCGGTCAAAACTCCGCAGTCCACAGCCGTTGCACGGAATGGTGCAACACTCCTTCCTGAAGAAAGAGGCTGAGAGCCTCTGAAAATTTGAAGAACAACCTTTGGTTCCCTATGGCCACACTGCACTTCATTTGCAGGTAAGCCACAAGCTATCTCACTTTCATTTCCATACCAATATATATATATATAATTGAAATATTGGAAAGGAAAGAGAGATAGGTTGTGGCTTACCTAAAAGTGTCGCCATATGGAAGGAGTGTTACACCATTCCGTGCACCAGATGGCAGCCATCTAGTGATAGATTCACTATCAAGAAGGAGGCTGAGAGCCTCAGAAAATTTGAAGAACAACCTTTGGTTCTTTGTAGCTACACCGCACTTCACTTTCAGTTAAACTACAACCTATTTCTCAGAGAGATAGTTTGTGGCTTACCTGACCGAGTTTAATTTCAGGTAAACCACAAAATATTTCTCTTTCCTTTCCATACTAATGATCATAATTATATATAAAATTTTCATATCAATCACAAACATAATATCCTTAAAATTTGTACTAAGGAATAACTTTAATATTCAAAATATAGTTATTAACATCCATTGACAAGACTTTTACAAACACACACAATGAATTGAAACAGAATATTCTTTCCATTGTTTTACCAAACAACAATTTTGTGTAAACTTTTCTGTTATATCTTATTGTTTAAGTAACTCCAAGATTCCCAGGCAGAGGAATTCCAATTCTTCCTCAATCTTCACCAGTTCGGCAAAAGGAAAAATCAGTAGGCAACCCAGACCAGAGCTTTATGCAGACACCATCAGCTGGGATGTCAGGGTATGTGTGTACAATAATCTGTTGCACATTGTGTTATTAGTATTACTTTATAGCTATTTCCATTTCATACCGCCAGCTTGGGAATTTCTCATCCTTCAATTAGATATATGTTTCCTGTGTCAAACTGTCACATCCTCAACTCATTAGAAGATACTATGTTGACAACTTTTATTATGAAAGCTATTTTTATAAAATGAATAAATGATTTGTTTTACACAAAGTAAAAAATACAATTCTAAATTAAACACATTATTGGGTCAGACTATTAAGCATCTTTTTCTCCAAGTCAGATAAAGTTTATTTATGATGATTTATTATAAAGTTTGTCTATTTCAGAAATAAAATTGCTTTTAATTTTTTCCATGCTCCTTTATTTTACAGACAGAAAAGAGCTAGTATTTCTGAAAGTAAAAATTCAGTCAAACCCATTCCGGGTGGAGGGAAACCTCGACCACCAGCGAAACCAAAGAATCTGTTGCCAAAGGCGAAAGCTGTGTATGACTACACTGCACAAGATTTGGATGAACTTTCATTTAAGGAAGGTGATATCATTGAAATTGTTAAAGAATGTAAGTACTCAACCCTGTTCACACAAGAAAGAAATAATTACTAGAAAGTGAATTATAATATTTATCAACCTTTGCTTAACAGTTGACGGAGGATGGTGGCTTGGACGTGTGGGACGATCGCAGGGATTGCTGCCAGCAAATTATGTAGAAAAAATGTGACTTCTAAAGTTGGTATGCTTCTTCTCTCTAGCAAATATTGCTCAATCTAAACAAAAATTATTTTTAATTTATTATTTCCCTTGTATATTGTGATGTTTATACATTTTTCATGTAGTGTTTTTGTGAAAAAACTTATTTGATAATTAGTGTAAAATATTGTATCACACACACCATCAGTGACAGTATTGATTAATTTTGTGATAATGAATTTTATTACTGTTTGAGGTTTGCGCAACCAACTGGAGTATTAGAGAAAAGTTTGAATAAATTGAAGATATTTATTTTATAGATAAACACAAACATAGTGAACAAGTCAGAAATATGTATAAATTAAAACAAAAAATCATTTTAATATGTTTCGTCCACAATTTTGGGACATCATTGCTAAATTAGAAGAACAAATATAGATTTAGAGTGATGGACTATGTTCTATGAAAGTTGAAACCAAAATAGACAGAACATTGAATTAAAATGATTTGTTTTAATTAATACATTTTTGATATAGAGGCTCTGTACTTTATTTATTAAATGATAATTGGTAATTATATTAGATATATTTATTTATGTTTGTACATGTTTTAAATCTTTTAAAAAAACATTGTATTTTTATCTTCTTATAAATAAAGCAGAGTGTTTGTTTGTATGTATGTATATTTCTATATTCCTTACACAAATCTACACCAGTGGAGCAAATTTCACTACGTTTCATACACGTGTTCTTTGTGACCAGGAAACAAACCCTGTCGGGGTGAGATGCTTCTACCACCCCCAGGAGTGGAAATATTCAAACATACTAAAACAGTCGATATTTTAGTTGCATAAATAATTTTAGGGACCAAAAAGATTGATAGTGTTTCTGCCGATGTTATATGAGTATAACTTCAATCCCTTTTAACATGGGAAAGGAGCACCCTAAGGGGTGGGCATTAGAAGAAAATAACTTGAATAAAACCGAGATTGGAGTCAAATCCAGGGTAAGTTTTAATTATGACATTCAATAGGCGATTCAATCCTATGGGGTGGGGGTGGAATTTTCAATCATGTTAAATGGTCAATATTTGCATGGAATAAATAATGGTCATGGTTAATTGGATTGATAATATTTCTACCGAAATTTTATGTGCAAAATTTCAACCCCTTACGGCATGAGCGGGGATCACGCTCACGGATGAGTGGATGGGAGTTGAAATATTCAAACATGCCAAAAATACCGATTGGAGTTGGAAATAAATAATATTAGGGCTCAACGAGACTCGTAGTGTTTCTACCAAAGTTATCTGTGTAAAAATCAATCCTTTATGGCATGTGAAATTAGCAACCTTAGGGGTGGTGATTGACGGGCATTACATGAAAATAACGTGACTACAACAGAGACTGGAGTAAAATCCAGGGTTATAGGTGGCTCTGACTGTAATTATGACATTTAACTGCCATGGACAGGTACTGTTGGGGTGGAAATTTTTAAACATGCAATTGATGACAATATTTGCTTTTAATAATTATATTTAGAATTAATTAGATTGATAATATTTCTACGACTTTGTTTGTGTATAATTTCAACCCATTTCGGTGTGGGAGCGGAGCACGGGTAGAGGCGGGGGGGTCAGATACAAGAAAATAAAGCGAAAACAACAGATTCCAGACAAATCGGGGTTACAGATGTCACTGAATTTATATATGACAACCTGGGTAGCACGCGGAGGTGGAAGGGCTGGTCAGAAGTGGGCGGGGGTAGAAATGTTCAAAAATGTTAGCCTGTCAATATTTGTGTCGAATAAACATTTTGCGAGGTCGAGACTAATAATATTACTAAATATATTCTGTGTAAAATTACAAATGCTATCAGCTTGGGAGGAGAGAACCATGAAGTGAAGGGTGGAGTTTCACAAAAATAACGACAAATCCAAGATTGGAGTCGACACGGGGTTATGGATGTAGCTGAGATTAATTTTTACATTCAATTTGCAGTTTAATCCCCAGGGTTGGGGTTTAACGGCGATTTCAAACATGTTGATCGACCGATATTTGTGTCCAATAAATATTTTTCGGTATAATTTAAATTTATAATATTTCAGTAGATATTCTCTGTGTATAATTTCAACCCCTATCGGCATGGGAGGGGAGCACGCTTAGGGGTGTGGTTTGGTGGAGTGTTACATGAAAATAACGCGAATAGACCGAGATTCGAGTTAATTCTGGGGTTATGGATGTCGCTCAGTTTCATTGTGATAAACTGGGTATTGCTAGGAGGTAGAAATTTTCAATGTAACCGGCCGATAACACATTCAGGGATAAGGGTCGAGTTGCATTACATAAAAATAACGGGTGTTATGGATAAATGACATCTCGTGCAACGCCGGGCACCCAGCTAGTATATGAAAAAAAAAACGTACACAAGCCAGTTATGCGTCTATAATATCTCTGCTCAGTACAAAAAGCATGTAATACTTAAAAATATATTATCCTCTTTCCGTTAACACTAAAAGGTTGGAAATGCGTTTTGTTGGCAGAACTGCCAATATGTCTCACTTTCCTTAGGTAATATTAAAATATGTTGTTGACCTTCAGATATGTAGTTTTGATGACTCAAGCTTAGTGGTAAGATTTCCCAATTTGTCTAAATTGAAAGCATGAAATGCACGTGAAAGTATGAAACGTCATATTCGAGATGCTGTTTTAATATTACCAATACAATTATATTCAGACGTAAATTTTTCATTTTAATTTTGTTGTTTGTTAATTATAAATGTTAAGGTGAATTTCCTGATTTTCAGTAGTTCGTATGATTTCTTTTCATTCCGTCAGATTGTGTAGTTCCAGTTTGTCTTCGTGACACGCAAACTGGCATTTTGTTATTTAACCCTTTATTCATTTACTCAGTTGAATGTTACATTCGGCAAGTAAAATACAATGAAATAGTATACTAATACTGCAGCTTCCACTAGTCTAGTGTATCGTAACTATTTCATAAATAGACTGTATTTTCTAATTGAACTATTTCACAAAGATTGTTTGAAATTTTGAATTATTGGATTGAGTTACTTATTTTTTCCTCCAGTCAAGTTGAGGAAATGAGATTTCATGAGTTATTAAGAAGGTGGCACTATGTCATTCATTTAATAATGACAGCCAACATTAAGTGGACTATATTATAGTCTAGGTACAAATTGTGTTGTTAATAGTTTTATTATAGATTATTTAGAAATGTGCATTTTTAATTACTAGTAATTACATTTGAAAACACTGTAAAATGCAAAGGAAAGTAAGGTGAAACAGCTATATCCTGATTAATTTATTTTGTCTAATGTCTATCAAACGACATCAGATTGTTCTTTCATTTGTCATTGGAACTAGTTTGCTTCTGCATATTTCATAAAAAAGTATCCAGCAGATATATATTTTTGGTACAGCAATAGCATGATTGTCAAAATTTATGAGTTGTGTTTCCTGTTCACTGCTGTTACAAACTTATTTGTTTCTTGCAGATTGTAACTTTAGTACTACCTCACACCATCATTCCTATTGTATCTCAGAATGGCTCTTTCATTACTTCATTGAGATAATTTTATATTGTGTGCAATTCTGTAGTTTATGACCTATGTTTTTGTTCAATATAAAATTTCGGGGGCATCCACAATGGGTAATTGCCGGCTTTAGTGCCAATGTTACATTTTATATGATAACGGATCAAGGATTTGATCAAAATCTTCTGACATCTGTAACTTTACACATTCAATGTTTATATATTTACTTTGCTATTCAAAATAGTATGAATATTTGCATTCCCACAATGCTTCAATATTTATGTAGACTATTTTTGTTTACTTGATCAGTCACTCACCGAGCCCACAATGAGTGGGTGGTCCAAAAATTCTAGACTGAAATGGATCAGCTAACAAGACTACTCTGCACCGTTTGATTTCTCCAATTTGAAGTATCGTTGTATACCTCAGACACTTCTAAACTGATCTATTTATCATTTTGAGTGGACCTGCCTTTATAAAATCTGTATACTGTTTTTCGTAAACTTCAATTTTGGTCAACAATTGTTTATTTTAGTTTTATACTGTATGCCAATTATTTTTTTTAGGCAGGCTGTATTCAAACAATACTTTGGTACATTTAAACTTAGTTTACTGCCTTCCCTAAATTAACCCTGAAATTTTAGATCATTTAATTATTCTTATATAAACTATATGTATTACACAGTTAATAATAGTATATTTTAATTATTAACAGTTCTTTCAGTTCAGTTGCTTGTTCATTACTTTGTGTATATATGATTTTGTATGTTTTTGTGTGATTGTGGAGGCTATGTCTGCCCTAGCCTACAGTCTACCACAATCCTCCAGAATCACACAATGACATACAAAATCAAAGAAAACATCAACGGCCTGTCTTCCCACAAAATTTACCATATTAACTCAGTATCTGAATAACCTCTCCCCACCGCAGCAGTATAAAACTTTCAAAAATGCAATTTCCAGTAGCTCCTCATGACCAAAGCCATGACACAAACAATTTCGACCAATTGCCATTCTTTAAGCCCTGCTAATGACATCTTGTACAAGGTGTTCTTGAGACACTTAATTATGTGTTGTTAATCAAGCATTGAACACAGCAAAACACATCAAGAGGTTAGAATGGGGATCTGAAATTTTTCTAAAGATATTTATCATTATTTATGTGAAACTAGCAGTTGTTTGTGCTGTGACATTCTAGAAATGCAATAAATTAAGAGAATTTTTGTGAAGCGAGGGATGTTTTCTCGCAGGCAGAACCTTTTAGGAGAGATACGAAGGGGCTACCTTTGGGTATGCCTTTTCCTCTCCGTTTTTGAACTAAGGTTCCCATAAGCCGAGGCACCTCAGCCTGTTCTGAGAGGTGTATGTTCCGGGGTCACAGACCTTGGGCATACGGTAAGAGTTGTTCGCTATTCCCATTGGAATAGTCGGCCAGCTGCCTCCTAAACTGGTCGAGGCACGGAGAAGGGAATGCTGCGTCCCCACAGCAAACTCCTCTCCCGCTATCGGAAGGGTGTGGGACAAGTACCCAATGCCCGACCTACCCGATGCAGGTTTTCCCTGCATTTCTTTAGGTGAATGCCGGGAAGGATCCTTAAAATATAGCCCGGGGGCCCTAGTAACCCTTGGCTACCTTCCCCTACCCTTCCGCATCCCCCCTTTCAAATCCGTTCCTATGCTATTAAAGGGGAGTTGCCCAATGTGGATCACCCTCATGTAGCCTGTTGCCCTTAAAAAAAAAAAAAGAATTTTTGTGAAAATTTACTATTATACTATTATTTTGGATAGTATTTCAGTATTTGAATTTTATGTTTTTGCATCTTTCTGTTTTGAGCATATTTTTATGCAAACAATATATTTATTATGTTCTACAAGTAAAATAAATGTATTTAGTAGCCCATTGAATAGATTTTGTTTTATTTATTAATATAAACTAACTATTGGTACAAGTGGTCTGTAATAAAAAATTGTATATTTAGTGGTTCGAGGCATGATTTCGGTTGAGATACATTACTCTAGACTGGAGTTTCCCAATGTGGGGAAGCAATTTCAATGTTCTGGGAGAGGGGGGGGGGGGCGGTGTTCAATAATTTAAAGCTACTAGCTATGATTTAACTTATACAAAAGGA
The DNA here is from genome assembly GCA_037074705.1 of Zhengitettix transpicula. Classification (NCBI taxonomy): domain Eukaryota; kingdom Metazoa; phylum Arthropoda; class Insecta; order Orthoptera; family Tetrigidae; genus Zhengitettix; species Zhengitettix transpicula. The sequence continues at coordinate 18,691,379 of CM073594.1, read as the reverse complement.
AAAATTATTAGTATCTCAATTTGAATTAAGCATTGGCTTTCCATAGAGCTACATTTTTAAATTGGAGTAATATAAACTACAGTGTACTTGGAGAGTAAGTCTATTGTTTACTTTGTCTAGTAAATAGTATGTACCATGTTGGACAATTGCTATGACATGTACTAAGTTGTTGTCTACTGTAATCTAGAGCCAACACTTGTTAAATGAAATGTTGTACAAAAGCTCAAATGGGTGATAGGTTTTGCAATTTCAGATTAAAATAAATTGTTATTTTGTTTATGCACGGAATTATTAGAAGAACCAAGATACACAAGTTGAAATTAGGCCTTTTTAGGAAATAAATCAATTTTTTAATATAAGAAGTATGTTACATATGCCGGGACGGGGTGGGGCATGGTAAGAAAAAGGTTTGGGAACACTGCTGTAGATGAGTGAGCACATACAACAGAACAGTGCCATGAGTGGCGTGTTCCTAAAATTAAGTTTAAGTAGAATATGTACTAAAGCAAAATACTTTTTTGTTAAAAATGTGGGTCAATTTGGTGCTAATTTATTCCATTTTAATTATTAGACACTATTGGAAACTAAGTAGACAGAATTCCAAATGTACTATATTATTGGTCAACAGTAGTGATAACAATATTTTTGTTTTAGTATTATTTTACATAATTATCCTCATAAAAAATAGTTGTGTAGCTAATAATTTCAAAAACTCGTATGATGTGTGAAATTGATGATAGTGGATTTCTTAGAGGGACATGTCTGCATAAAATTTTATTTCAAATTTGTGGAGAACTGTACTCAAAAAACATCAAATTAATAAGAAAGTTGGCCAATTCAGACAAAATAGTGATAATATAGATACCACACAACGTTGTGTCGCTCTAGACTCTTCTTCGCACCTGAGGAAATGGAAAAGGATCCTGGAAATGTTCTGTGGTATTTATATTATTACTTTTTTGTATGAATTGGCTATCTTTCTTATTCATTATTTTCAATCAGACGTATTTTTTTTTTTTTTTCATTTTAAGCAAGCATTTTCAAATGATGTTTTAGGCAGCAGTCAAACTTATAACTGGTCTAAATATCTGCTGATAATCCTCTTTCACTACATCTTAAATATTGTGAGGCTGTCTTATTGTACGTTCAGATGAAATGAACATTAAACGAATTGCCGTAAAGCCGCAACTTCTCAGGGACGAGTATCACGTGGAAGTCTTAAAATAATGACAAATATACGTCTGATTGAAAATTATTAATAAGAAATATAGCCAGATACATACAAGAGAAGTGATAATATAAATACCACACAAAGTTTCTGGAAGCCTTGTCCCTTTCTTCAACTGACTTGTGCAGTTGTATCGCTCTAGGCTCTTTCGTTTTTCTGCACCTGAAGAAAGGAACAAGACTCCGAGAAACATTGTGTGGTATTTATATTATCAGCTTTTTTGACGGTATATGGCTATCTTTCTTATTATTAATTTTCAAGAAAGACTGTAAAGTGACCCAGATTTTCTTTTAAAGGTTATTAATGGTGATGACTGCTGGACTAATGGGTTCGTCTTCTCGGCCGACAATAGAAATGCATTGTAAAGTATATACTTATTTGTTTCTTCGTTATTTAAGGAATTGCCCATTAGTATTTCTTTCCTTCTGACAACCTGTGAATGTAGCGTTCTATCATGATCTGAGGTGGTTAAATCCTCTTTCACTACATCACTACACCTCCAGAAAAGTGACACGGGCGATTGACGCGAGACTACGAGTGTGTTCAGGACTTTCTACAAATTCACTGTTGTACCTCCGATTAGCAGTTGACATTGAGGCGGAATCGCGGGTGGAATAACTGAACATTGTTACGATCAAGAACTTGCTGAGAACTTTCAGTTCATGAGAAAACCACCGGAAGGGAACTAGTTTGAATGGTAAATCTCATTAACGTATGTTGTATTTTATTTTATTGCTGTATTTTGGGGGTAGCACTTCTTTTATTTGGCTCTTAACACTATTACTTGGGCTAAACTATCCCACACTCTTCCAAATTCACGAACTAAGACAAGGGACTTCGAATATTTTAAGTCAGAAGGGATAACATCTTTCTTGCGAGAGAGAGATTACGGAATTTCGTCGATCATCAACCGAGAAAACCATAACCGTCCAAGAGATAGATAGGAAGCAGACTAATTTAGAGAGGAGAAACGTAATCGATTAAACGATAACAATACAAATAAGGCTACACCACGCAAGGCCTATGTAAGGATGAAATATAGATTCTACGAAATAGAAAAGTAAAAGAAATTTACTGGGACGCGATACCCGTTATATATAGCATTTAGTTGTACGCGACTACGTTATGGGGAGATTGAAGACTAATAACACCCGCACAGTGTCTCGCTTTAAAATAAAAAAATTCCGACAGATAGTGAAAGGTAAACGGAATTCAAACAACCATTGGGGGACACTAATTAAATCTTATATCAGGAAAATGTTACAATGTCAAATTAAATAACTGATTTGGATATTTAAGAGATAGAAGCAAGCCGATTTACCTTAAATCAACAGTTGTTCCAGGCGGCCTGTGCAGAAAATAAAATTTCTTCTTTTCTATGACCCGAGCCCTTTTCATCAGGGAAGAAGATCTAACTGCGTTCCGACCAGACACGAATTTAATATATATATATAATTTTCATGTTTTGTTGAAATTATTACTTATAGATTGCGCGCCAACATATATATATATATATATATATATATATATATATATATATATATATTAGAGGAAACAGCGCGGTATACAGTGGAGTAGGAGAAACCGCGAGAACAGTTGGGGTCTCAATTGCACAGATCTCTTGGTCCACAAACACACAATTATCACTATTTGCTCTTCAACCGCGTGACGGGACTATTTGGTGAGCACATCTCGCCGTAGTGCGATTTAAGGTTTTAGTAAATTAAACAGTTAACAAATTTTGCACTTCTTCAGAATTTGATCATCGAAAAAGTCAGGTGCTTCCGAAATCTAAGTAAGGAAAATATATTAACCAAGATCTTATCCAAAAACAAAAAAAAATGAATGAAATTTTTAACTCAAATAAATTGGGTTGTTTATTACTGATATGAAATACGTTTATTTCCTGAAGCTGAATATTTAAAATTATTTTTATTGCATTAAAAATCGTTAGGAATAAATTAGAAATGTTTCACATAAGTGTTGGTTATTGTTGGATGTCATTATTTATTCAGTTACATTTATTCCCTATAAATTATCATTCATATATACAATATTTACAAATTAAATTAAAGAAAAAAATTATTCATAAAGAAAATTGCTGACTGCAAAGACGAGTAAAAAGAATTACTTCAGACAATTGCAATGTATACGCTGTAGGCTACTGTCATGATTAACCAGTATTACATGTTTTGTAGTCGTGTGTAAATATGCAATGATAAAAACATTTTAAAAAGTAGACTGTGGTTCAGATAGACTCACGAGTGGATGTAGGTTTAGATGGATTCAGTATCAGCACTCCGGGTAATTACTGGATAAATTGATTCAGGTATAATTGATGCTGCACTTGCAGGATAGCCCTACGTGACATGAAAATTGTGAGTGCACAATGGGTGCAGACCAAAAAACCAAGTATTTTTGAAAATCATGTTGGAAAAAGTAGCAGTATAATCCCAATGGCTATTTTGAGACCAGATTAAACATAGGTCATTCCATAAGAAAAAATAGTGTAAAAACCATTCTGTGGGTGGAGAAAAATACAATAGATATAATTTTTCAGCCTGTGAAAGGGGCGTCAGTTGCAGGGTAATATAATGATTACTTATTTGTGAAAGTGTAAAACATATTGAACTATGCAAAGTAAGCTGAATATGAAACATGAAATGGTCTCTCAACAAGAAAATCTTTCACATAACAGATTTTGCAATGGCAAAAGTACAATAATTGGGTTTTGGAATATAGTAGTTCCAAACCCACACTTTTTCAATATTCCATAATCTTAAAAATAGGTTTGGCGAGTAGAAATATTTTCTGAGGAAATAATAAATTATTTCAGTAATTTGAAATGAAATAATGGAAATGTTGGTGTTTTTATTTGCCTAATAAATGCAATCTGGAATAGACAAAATTCATGTCTTGATGTATGAGAAACAAAGTGTCATTAGAATATACAATTCAGAAAATTAACATTTTATAAAATAAATGTAATGACTTGCGTCCAGTCTAGATGAATTGGAAAATTATGTATTTAAATTATTTAATAGTTTAAATGTGATTGTTAACCTTAATTTATATTAGGATTCAACTGAAATTCCCATTCCTAATGTAATAACTTTTGTCACTATGCAATTCAGGTAATTTGGTGATATATATTGAAATAGTAATATCACAAGTTAAATTTGCTTGAAGATACATTTCTTAACTAAATTCATATAGTTAAAATTATTTCAATGAAGTCATGTCATGTACAACAATGGTCAAGTAATAACCAAAGTTATGAGAGTATTTACGTATTCTTAAAATAATACTGAAGGCAACAATGGGTTCGATGTATTTCATTTTAAAGCTCAAATATTGCATTCTCAGTTTTGACTAAAAATAAAAAAAATTCATTTCTACTGTGATACTTATCTGACATCAAATTGTCTTCTTGTTTATGTTCAAATAAGGCTTGTACTCCAAATTCTATTAGTCACAACCTATAGTCAGTTTTTAATTTCAGGAAAAATGGAGCAGAGTAAAAGATGTGTCATTGTAACAGGTTTTGGACCATTTAATGGTTATGATGTTAATGCCAGTTGGGAAGCAGTTAGACTATTGCCTGAGCTCAATGTAGAAAAAGATCTCAATGTGAAGCTGGTAACAAAACAAATTCCTGTTGCTTATGAAAGTGTAACAAACATAATACCTTCATTATGGTCTGAGTACAAACCACTTGTAAGCTGTTTTTAATTTAAATTTAATAAATTGCTTTTGACATTAGTCTAAATTGTTGTAAGGTCTTATTTCTGATAATGAATTAAAATTATTCCACAGACATGGTTTGTTTCTCTACTTATTCCAGTCATGCAAGTTTGCTTAACGTCTCAATTACACTGTGTCTACAAATTAAGCTACTGTAAAAATCATCAAGTTTTTAATTATTTTATTCAAAAACAGTCTGTTAAAATGATTTAGTTCTCAAATTGTGATAGGTGAATAACACATTATAGACATAGTTGCCAAAGAGATTGAACTTGTGTCTTGAAAAGTTATTGAGATTTTATTGAATAAATCCTTCTACAATGAATTTAACCAAAGCATTAATTTTGAACACACAATTCATTAGTTTATAACCATAAATTTTCATCTTAAAGAGAATTTAATATAATAATGCAATATGAACATTTCTATATTTACAGCTTGTGATACATGTTGGTGTGTCTGGGCTTGCAAACAAAATTACTCTTGAAAAGTTAGCCCGGAAGTCAGGCTATAATCGAACAGATGTAAATGGTCAGCTTCCACCAGGTGGAGAATGCTGTATAGGCTGTGAAGATCAAGTTTGTGTTTCATTAGACTTAGACAGCATATGTTCTCAAGTTAATAATTCAAATCTTGGACCAATATCCTGTGTTTCTTCTAATGCTGGAAGGTATGAACTTCTATAAAACATTTGTTTAAAAATGTTTATCTAAAGAATAAGTCAGCTAGTTAGAGAAAAATGGGGGAGGGAGGAATACAATTCACTAGTAATATATTTTTTAAGAAGGCTTTTGAGTTTTTTCAACTGACAAGTGTAGATGTGCTGCTCTTCTTAGCACCTGAAGAAAGGCACAAGGATCCCAAAAACATTGTGTGGTATTTATATTATCACTTATTTTGTCTGTATTTGGCTATCACAGTTTAGGACTTCCCTCATAACAAAGGGAGATCAGGACCTCGAAAATTTGAGAATTTTTAGATTCCTTAGCCTGACTGGACCAACTATTGATTTCTGGTAAATCGACTTCACTGTCTCTCTTTCCTATCCAAATGTGATATGTGTGTGTATATATATAACTTTGATCTTATAAAAAATGAAGGCAGTTGCAAGACGAAGGCCAGACTTACTGCCATTTTATTATTAAGGTTTTCTCTCACTTAATTTTTCCTTTTATACATAATAGATTTGACTAGTCCATTCTGAAGAAATTTTTTTAACTGATGGTCAAGAGTATTAATTTTTCAGAACAATGTTTAATTTAAATTGGAAATTTATATTTTTTATGTCTTATCTAAAATGATCACAAATTATGAATACTAAACAATGAACAACATTGATGTCCGTTTGTTAATATTAAAACTTGAAAATGCCCAAATAAATACAATATTTGAATTTAAAACCAGTAATCTTATGACATTTCCTTTGCCAATTGACTTCCAAAGGAAATTAATACCAAAGAACTTAACCACCTATTTGAACCAGCAGACACCCATTTGTGGTTTACAAAATGGAATATTTGGATTTATACTTATTATTTATATACATATATTAATTGTAATAGTAAGAATGTGACATTGTCAAATAAGTGCGGTGTCGCCATGAGGAACTGAAGGTTGTTCTTCAAATTTTCGGAGGCTCACAGCCTCCTTCCTGAAGGAGGAGGCTGCGAGCCTCCGAAAATTTGAAGAACAACCTACAGTTCCTCATGGCGACACCGCACTTCACTTTCAGGTAAGTCACAACCTATCTCTCTATCCTTTCCATACCAATATATGCCAAACAAATTGAGCATTAAAAACTAGGATTGCCATTCTGTTCTAACAAACTATAGCAACATTTTTAATAATAATTTTGACTGGAATAATGTCAATGCTTTCCATTGAACCTAACTTTCAAACTAGAACCATCTCTGAAATGGTCAACATTAGAATCAATAAGTTCACTTTAAATATACAAAGTGACACAAATGCATCGAGTAGAATCTGTGAACCCTTACTTTGTGGTGGACTTCTTTATGTGTCGTCATTAATAATTTTCTTTGGAGGTCATAATTGAGGTCTACCAATTGGCAAAGGCAAAGGAAACGTCATAAGATTACTGGTTTTTAATACAAATATTGTCTGTAATTAGGCATATTCCTGTTTGAATTCCAAACATCCTTTTTTTTAAAAGAAATGCATGTTTTTTTCTATATTTGATATGCTCTATACTTTAAAATGAATATTTTATTAGGGATTATTTAGATAAATGAACTTTAATACAAGAAGAACAATTTTATATTAAATTAGTATCATTGTTGTTAATAGTTATAAAAGTATATATCAGAATATTGAATTTATTTGTAAATACAAGAACCCAAAATAATTCTTGAGATGCTTAATATTTATTTTTTGTTACAGATATTTGTGTGAATTCATATACTACACTTCCTTAAGCATAAACACATCAAGAACATTATTTATTCATGTACCAGATGTAAACAAACCATTCTCAATTCGTGAACTTGCTGAAGGACTGAAAGAGGTAATAAAGGTAGTGATTGAAAATGTACAACAATGTGACTGTTAGATTAATTATTTTTTGTCAACATATTATCTTGTAAGCATACAATATATGTAAATGCTTTCCCATAATAAAATAATTTGCCAACTGCTTCATGCAGCTTTGAATATCAAGAAAAAACATATTTTTATACTAAAATATGATAAATCAAGTAATTGTTAAAATTAGTAACACAGTTACTTGAATTCTTTTGCTTTAGAAAAGTTGATTTATACACATATTGAAATTATTAATGAACGTTCTTCTTACAACTGGCATTAAATAATATTTTTTCTATAAAATTATCTGATTTCAAAGTATCCCTTCACAATATTTTAGTCATCATTCACAAATTTTGTAAGCAGTGGTGTAATATTGAATTTCACATCCCTGCAATATGGCTTTCTTAATACTCCTGCTGCATGTGTTAGTTGAAGAGCACAATCTGGATGAGCTCCTCCTGGTAACAGTGTACACTCTCTCTCAAATATAGCAGCAAGACCATCTAGCAACTCAATAAAGCCAAAGGATATAGCAGCTCTCTTCAGTCTGTTTAGTTCCTGAAATTTGAAAATACGTATCCATTTTTCGTCCAATAATGAATACTAACAATTTGTTGATAAAAACAATAGCAGTACCTAAAAAATATTTTTGTGTAATAGTATTAGTATGAATTTAGAAACCTTATAAAAATGTTGAGTCTTGTCTGGCAATTTGCGGGCATGTCTTAGAATCTTTTGAATGTCAGACTGCAAGCCAGCTTGTCTAATCCACACAACACAATTTTGTGAATAACTTCTTTTATCAACTGGTCTGACAGGAAATTGTGGTGCTGGTTCATCTTCTGGATTGTTTGCCATGAAGTCTTGTAATGAACCTAAATAATTTAAGTCACCTAACCATGGTACTACATTTGAACCAGGTTCCAGAACAGTCAACATTAAGTTGGACTTTTTTTTACTGTCAGCCCAAGAGTATATAATTCCAAACCAGTCTTTTGATAAAAGGCACAAAGCAGCCATATTTTCTACTTTTAATGCTCCATGAAGCAGGACACAAAAAGATGGTGTCCTTCCTTCATCAATTCCACATTCATCTTCAGAGTCTGCTTCTGAATTCATGTTAGGAGGGATTCCTGAAAATTTAATCAATTGTGTAATTTATGTAAATATCAATTTATTTTTTCTTTTAGTATTTCATGGTACATATTTATAATTTTAATAAATATCAACATTGTATATAAAATAATATTTGAGCTTGTTATTACTGCATTCTAAAAATATTATTTCATTTATCTTTACAATTATTACTATCTGACTTTATATTTAATTTACTTTTACAATTATGATACTAATTTTACCATCAACTGCTTCTGGTTTCGCTGATGGGTGTGGAAGCACCAAATGCCTTGAAATGGCCATAGGACTGCCAACATCAGCAACATCTACGAATCCACATACTTCTATAGTATCAGATACATTTCGTTTTATTGATTCAAAATCAGTTGCCCTATTAAAAGGCTAGAAACAATATTTAATTGATGAATATATTTCATTTTATTGATTGCTTACATCAGAATATATTACTTTCATTTTAAAGATTTATCACTACAAGGATATGTAATTATAAAAAGTTAGTGTTAGTTGTACTAGAGGTAATGAAAAATAATCAATACAAAACGTGTGTCAATATATAATAGATACAGTTTCTATTCAAACTATATATGAACTGCAATAAGTTAAACACAATTTGTTTTTTCAAAACCAAAGTACATTTTGATACACTTGAGATGAATACAACTCAAATAGTTTTTACACATATTCTCAATTGTGTAAATATACACAATGATTAATATAATCATTTTGAAATATTTTATGAAACAGACCTTTAATTAAAAATATTCTAAAATCAAAATTTCAAAGTATAATAAGCTTTAACGTTGTAGATTACTCCATTCTTAATTCTTACAGAACAAACTACTACATTTATAAAGTAATAAATCATTTTGAAATAATCAGATGACAGCCATTCTATTGTGAATGAAAAAAGTTATTGTAGAAGTTGGGTTATTAAATTTCATAAGTTGTGGATTTGTGTCACATCTTACAACCGATCCTTATTTAAGTCAATATTTAGCCTTACGTGCCAAGTCCCTCTTTCTTTATTTTAACTTACTTGTGGAGCAGGAGAAAGAATTATTCGAGAACCAAGATTTCCACATTTCAGCATTCCTTGAAAAGAAGCAAAGTTTGCTTCTGCTAATTTTTGGAACATAGACTGTACACTTTTTATATTCAATGCTTCTTCAGGCACATGAACACTACTATCAAGTCCGGCAAGTTCAACAAGCTTGTTGTATAATGGTAGTCCCAACTGTAAACCTGTATCATCTGGAGGTGATATGCACATAACACTCAATTTACAAGGGAAAGAAAATGGAAGAGGAAATGGTGAATTATGGTCACGCTGTGTTAGTGTAGAGAGAGAATGCTTTAATGACATGGGCCCTACACCTGGACTTCCATCAGTAATTAGTACAACCTGAAACATTAATTAAAATAAAATAAAACATTGTGTGTAAAGTGTAATAATTAGATAAATACATAGCTAAATAATGTTTCTGCAAGCCTCGTTGCTTTTGTCAGATGATTCATAAAAATGCAAGAGCCATAAGAACGATACACTGCACAAATCAGTATGCTTTCCATACTAAATATTATAAAAAATAAATGGTGTGTCATTAAATATGATTTATAAACAAACGATTTGTTAAAAATTTTAGCTATTATATCACTACACTACAGGATATTACCTAAGTAGATCAAGTATTCTCCCTGTAGTGTAGTAATGGAATAGTTAGAAATTTTAACAAATTTTACCTTAGAAGACTATCCAGTTTCTACACTAGAAAAGCCTTCATTCTACAAGACCTAAGTATGTATCAAACCATACATATTATGATTGATGACTTTAGAAAAGTTTGTTGTTCGAAAGATTCCCATAAACCCTCCCTATTAACAACCTATACTTTTATTGAAACATTTTTCACTGAATGTCTAATACAAACTTCACAAAATAGTTTGATGACACTAGTTTCAATAATGTTAATAATTATTAGCCAGATCAAACATCTTGTAATATTTACATATTAACAACACTTCCTCATAATACATAAGATGTTTTCAAATGCATTTAAAACTACATATAATCAAATCACATATTTTGGAATAAAATAAACATTAATATATGAATTGATTCTTTTTTAAAATAACTTCTCACCTGACATGGTGTAGCACTGCCCCATTCTCCTAAAATCAGTCTGTTTACACCATGCAAAGCTGTTTCTACACAGGTTTTATCAAACTCTTCCAACTGCTGTAATTTTGACTTAATAGTATCAAAGTCACGAGTAAATGGTGAAACAATTTCATAGAGAGATGAAAAGGCAATCTAAAATAAAAATATTAATATCACTCTTGAGTTTTGATTAATATATGAACATGTGAATACTTTTCAATTTGTACTTCCCATCAATTACATCACATATGATTTAGCAATTTAAGGAACTAGATAAAACCAATAAACACCAGCCAATTTTAAGTCAGAATAAATAATTTATTAAATTAATGTTTCATCACTTAATTTAATTAAACTTGATATATCATACTTTCATCTGACGGTTATTCAAGCTTGCTAATGTTATAGATTAATCTCATTTTGTCAATATTTTGTGGAAACATAAAATTAAATTGAAATTAAAGTATGAAACATCTACGAGTTAAAAGTACGATATAATTGGATAAATAAGTAGCCAATAACAGTCAAAAATAAGTGCTAAATAAATACCACACAATGTTTCTGCAATCCTTGTTGCTTTTGGTGATAAATTCAAAAGTTTTTTTTTGTTTCATTTTCATATCATTTCTTGCATGTGTTATTTAGACTATCTTATATTTTTAATAATAAAATTTTTAGTTAGTAGGTCACATTAATGTACAAAGCACTTACCAATGCCACAAATTCTAATTTTGAATGCACAGCCAAATAATCCAAAAGTGTATTAATTCCATGAACTGCCAAGTTCTGCCTAGTAAATGTTCCTTCTCCATTCTCAGAAAGGCCAACAGGCCTCATCATAGACAGTGAAACATCAAGTACTATTACAGTAGGCATTTCCTGGAAGAAAAACAATTTTAAAGTAGGTAAAGTTGATATTAAACTGCCACTATTGCATTAAGCATTTCCTCGTAAGAAGGTCCAATTTCATTAAAGTGAAATTTATATGACAGTAAATCTTAGTCAATTATTTTAACTAATAAATAACCATAGTTTAACAATAAGTTAACGAACATCAGTTATTCTGCACGTAAAAATTATACATTTAGTATCAACGAGATGTCGGTTTTGAGAGGGAAATTATTCACAATTACTTACTTTAGTTTGTATCAAAATATGTATTGATTAATAAGAAAGCCAATATTTTAATGTAGCTTCAGCCGAGTTAACAAGTTAAAACAGCGTCACCATAATTTCATGACGTTAATGTTTCTTCGCTTCAGACAATGTATATGACCTCACAACTATATAAAGTGTATTGATTACATTTCTCAAAATATTTTAACAAAATGCATTTGACACGTCCTGTCGTTCATTGCACATATTTTTTTTGTTGGATTTAAAAAGTTCGTCGAAGCTAACAATTGCGAAACGAAAATTTCTCTATTTCTGCTATAGCATATAAACATATTATTTACCTACCACTGTTGACTTCATTAATTTTTGTTAAATGTTAAACATGAAAAACGAAATATCATAAAATTATATGTAGTGGTTCTATATTCTGGTAGACTATAACTACTATTAATATTTCAATTTTTTTGCGTGGATTCTTTTTCTACTTTTTACAATAAATATTTTTTGAACGCCAGATTATTTATAAACTAGTAGCGAAATATTAATATTGTTTCATTTGATTGCATTTCATTAATAAGACATTTATGTAAAAGTGCTTCTTGATGTTTATGCATATAGACGTATCATTTGTAAATGATCTATTATCACAAATAAATTATATCAAAATTAGCCCTTCGGATTTAGTTCTTTTTGAGAAGAATTATTAATTTATCATTTTAAAATAAATTTCATTAGAGTACTGTAACTTTTCAACATTTACTGTTAATGGACGGAATTTGTTTTTAAAGAACTATCTATATATTTGATTTTTTGGTTCATTATTACTTTTTACTCGATTTACAAAGTAGGTCATTCATTACAGTGAACAACTATTCACTGAAAACGTAGCGGTATCTCTGCTTAATGTCTTTGTTGAGACGGTACATATAGTCGCTATTAGTCAAAGTATCTGTGGGAGAACATTAAAACTACGCCCTACGTTATTAATAAGAATCTTTGTTAAATTCTCCGAAGGTGAGTGATAATTGTAACAATGAATATCAAAATTATAATTGAAACCGATGACTGTACATGAAAGAAACTTCGTTACCAGTAATGTCATTGACCGAAGATTTGTAATAAGAAATGAATGTGGACAGAACGTATATTTTTGCTGTTATTTGCTTATTCGTTAATCAGTAACATATGATACGGCATTGTTCTACAAGTTTAATATGCTAATTAACTTGATTGTGTTTGAATTTGACCGGGCAGCTTCTGCCAGATAAGATCGTGCTAATCTGGCCTCAAGTGTTAAAAAATCGAAATTATTGTATTTAATAAATTATCAAGGAAATTACTAATTCGAGGTTAAAATATGTTGTGATTATTTCCTGACTTAAGGCAGAACTTGCCCTATACAATTTTTAGTTGAATGTTTATCTGGATATATATAGTTTTTCAATGTGTTCATTCCCCAGTGAAGTGAATTGAATCCTTAAAGTTATCAGTGACATTTGTGTGTGTGTGTGTGTGTGTATTTATATATATATATATACATAAACACATTTAGATAGGAAAGAGAGACGGTGAAGTCGATTGACCTGAAATAACAGTTGGGCTGAGGAATGAAGATATTACAAAACTGGCACACAGTTCAGACCTCTTCTGACAAAAGGGGGGCTCAGGCCCTCGAAAATTTGTAATATATTCACTCCTCAGATGTGATATCGTCAAAATTCTTAATACAATTTATATGGAAAACAGAAGAGAGAAAGCTTATGGCTTATCTGAAAATATTTTCAAAAATTTGTAGATCTTCCTGCTGTTCTCAATGGTGATGTCAAGCTTCAATTTAAGATAAGCCAATGCCTTTCTGAATTTTTCTAATCCCTTATGCTGTCAAGTGTCAGGATATCCTTGTTCTGTCAATCTCCAACCTGTTTTCGCAGTCTCCTCCTCTCGACCTCATTTCTGACCAGTTCTCTCAGTCCTGTCATCAATCTGGGGCCATCCTCTTCTTTCTACTCACATTTCATGGACCTGCTTCACATTCCTGTCCTGATCCATCTGTCTAACACGTGTCTACAATTCAACTGTTGTTCCTCTGTCATCACACTTATTGCCTTCATTAGTCCAGCCTTTATTGGGTTCTCACACTTCTAATTCTACTCCATCTGGTCTTAACTACTGTATACCTTATGTACTTCACCTCGGTAGCAGTGATCTTCTCAAATACTTATCTTGTAGTGCTAAACTTTCCGTCCCAAACAGGGTGATTGGGGCCTTAAATAAACTATACAACTTCATTTTAGTTTTGAGGCTTATTTCTGCCTTCCCCTCAATTGTGTTACTCATTTGGAAGTAAACTGTGACTGCTTTTGTACCTCTCGTTCTATTTTCTCGTTGCTGATTAGTATAGTACCGAGATATTCATAGCTTCTTTCATCATGGACTATGTTAAGTTCTTGTACCTTGTCTGTCCAGTTTTGAGACCCACATTACTTATCTTTTATCTGTATTCACTTACATTCCTTTCCTTTTTAATTTGTCACACCATTCCTCCACTGTCCTCTGAAGTCTTTCTGGAGTATCTAATGAAGATTATATTGTCTGCATAGATCAATACTTGTAAATATACAGGTTGAAGCCTCCACATGCAGATTTATAATTGTTGTCTTTTTCAAATATTCTGTTATTGTCACAGTTAAAAGTATGATAGATCTCTAAAATTTGTTTGGAAATTTTATTTATCTCATTTAACAAATATGAAATAACTTTTATAATTTGCTGTGTCATTAGTCTTAGAAATTTATCTGGTTAAATGATTATCAATTTTTCTCTTAGGTTACTTACTTATTTTATCATGGCAGTCAATGTGTATTCAACTAATGTGACAACTGAAAACCTGAGCAGGCATGATATGCTTGCATGGGTTAATGATTGTTTATCTTCGAGTTTTACTAAAATTGAAGAATTGTGTACTGGTGCTGCATATTGTCAGTTTATGGATATGCTCTTTCCTGGTAAAGTTATTATTCTTTAATAGCATATTTATGTAACTAACATACACATAGTGTAAACTTTATTAAATTGTGCAATTTAAATTATTACTATTTTTAGTACTACATTCCACTCTTATTTTACATTTTGTAATTAGAACACTTATACAAATGCAATACTTTGTTTCTTTGCCAATAAATTGTGACCATTTTTGCATACTGCTTATCTGATAAGTTGTGGAAGTTTGTCGTACAAATGTTGTTCAGATGTTTCTTGTGACATTGAGCCATGAAACTAATACTGCCCTTACAAAATTCCTTGCATATGTTCTGCAATAATCCAGGGAACAGAGGTAATGTGTTCAATTTTGGAAGATGTGTAGAATTGATGTTATATACAGTTTATTTGTTATATTGATTTTTAGGTTAGACCCACTGTTTGATAACTTTAAAAGTTTGGAATTTTGACTATTGCTTTAATACTGGAAGAATTATTTATACTTTATGTGTAATATTGCACATTCTGTATGAAAACCATTTGCATTGTTTGCTATTACCAATTTTTTATTTACATGCCAATTTTTGCTTAATTACTGTTTTAATTTGCAGGTAGTGTTGTCGTAAAGAGAGTGAAATTCAAAACTAATCTTGAACATGAATATATTCAGAATTTCAAAATATTGCAGGCAGCATTTAAGAAAATGTCTGTAGATAAGGTAACTACTTTTGTTTACCTAATCTTGTGTGTCTTACTGACGGTAGTCATAAATCACTTGTAATCTGGTTGTGTTGGGTACTAATTTTATGAGGTTATACATTTTCAGGTTTTAAGTTTTCTCAAAGAGATTGGCAAGAGTTCAAATTATTCCTGTACTGATATTCTCAATTACAGGTAATTCCAGTTGATAAGTTGATTAAAGGACGATTTCAGGACAACTTTGAATTTCTACAATGGTTTAAGAAGTTCTTTGATGCAAATTATGATGGTAGAGAATATGATGGTTTTGAAGCTAGGGGTGGGATACCTCTGGGAAGTGGTAGCCGTGCAGGTAGTCTTCATCAGTTACCAGTTACAATAGCTCCACCCAGGCAAATGGCGAAGCCAACTGTAGTTCAGTCTAGACCACCTACTACAATGCGTCAATCTGGTAATTTGTGCAGCATTGTAAAAATTTGTAGACGATTGCATTGCAAGATTAAGTGAAAATCTATTCAGTATCTGCATGGAATTTGTTCCCACTGATTTTACATTGCTTAAATTTCTAAGCACAATTATGATTTGGTCCTGCATGACTCGTTTCCTCATTATCAAATTTATTTGAATGTATGCTTTTACACAACCAGATCTATGTTGGGTGCTGAATTTAAATTATACCTATTCATATTCTGATTGATTATATCTAATAAAAAAAATTGCAAGTGATCTTTTACACTAACTTACTTGTTGAAGGTGCCACAGTTATTCTTTTTACTGTTTTATAGTTGCAGTACTACTTTGAAACAGTTTCTCAAATTATAAGACAAAAGGACCCTGTAGAATAGTGGCAAAGTATTATGACCTATTAAACTTTGCTTGTATAAAATTTTATAAGGTTTTCAATACTGCTTAATTTTATCAGCTCACAATAATAATGTTTTTCATTGTTTCCTTACACATATATAAATACATTTGAGCATTTATGAATATGTTTAATTATATTGGCACCAGTCAAGTCCCACAACTTAAGTTGATCCTTGGATTTAGAAAAAGGTAAAATCACTTTGATGTAAGTGATATCAAGTGTCTCCTAGTCTGCTCCAGATAATTTTGTATATTATACATTTAACTATCCAGTGATTATTGGTGATAAGAGCAATTGTTTGATTGAAATCTTTTGCAATAGGGAAAGAGGCAAGGTTATATGCATCTTTATTATAAAGTTCTGTAAGGGTTTTTGTCAGGTGTTGTGGAATTTGTTTGCATCTTTTAGGTAACTGCATTTTAAGTGTACACTTTTCAGCTTTTCAATTATGTTGACAATAGATATAGTGAAAAGTCTTCTTCAATAGTTTCAGCAAAATAACATTCATCCGATCTATTTTTAGATTGTTTAGTTTGTTCTGGGCCTATTTGTATTACTCTTATTCTAAGGCCTAGTTGGGCAATGAACAATACCAAATGAATTTATTTCCAAGCACTTTTCTTTACAACTTTGTTTCTTTATGTACTTCAAACATCAAATCGGGGAAAGAACAAACTAAGAATAATTATATCATTCTGGTACATCTCGTTTCTTTCTTTCTCAAGTTTTTCTTTGTAACATTTTATTTTTATTGAACTTTAATTTCTCTTATTTACAGATTGTGCCTGTAGATAAACTTGTTAAGGGAAGATTTCAAGATAATTTTGAATTTCTTCAATGGTTTAAAAAATTTTTTGATGCAAATTACGCAGGGCAAGACTATGACGCTCTTGCTGTAAGGGGAAATGAACAAATGGGCAATGGGGATGCTAAAGGTTTAGGATTACATGCTCCCAAACGATCATCACAGCAAATGATACCACCACCAAATAACCGCCCTGCTGCGAGAGCTGGTAAATTAAAGTACTTATTATACATATAAACTAAAACACGTAACTGTCATACTAATATAGGTATTGTTATTGGTGTTCTAGAATGGAATTGGGAGTTGGTATATCTAACTTTATTTAAAGACTTATTTAAAATTAACATATCTTGACCAAAAAATATGGAAAAAATGGTGTATTAATTGAGTATACTCTTTTGATACAATATTTTCTCCTGCTCGATCGGTAGCATGGCATTGTGGTGTGTCTGGGGGATAATTTTTTAAATACTGAAAAGTAGATTCCAGATTGGTGATTGCTTAGTTGATCTAGGGAATAATGGGTGGTTATGAATAGGCAAATATTGATCAAGTGCTGTTAATATAGGTTAGAGAGAGATAGAGAATTCTGGAAATAATTTTACTTGGCATTAGTATTAATTCTTTTCAGGAACAGAAAGCAGTTGGTTATCATTCTAAGCACTTGGATTTAATTATGATAATATTTTCACCTTACTGCAACAGATTGGCTTCAAACATTTTGATGCTAGTACTGAATAGATTTATATTGAGAACAAGTGTCAATGTGATTCAAGAATATCACAAAAGAATGTCTAAGGGCACATTGTTTATATTAAAATCTGATAAATTAGTATTGACAGCAGTTATGACATCAATGGTAATACTTAGATTGTAGTGACATGTGTTCAATTATTTCATATTAAGTAATATCAGTTCTCCATAATATCAATATTATTTTGTTGTCCACAATCAAACGAATTTTAAGTGACCACATACAAAATCTAAATGAAACGCAATGTAGCAAATTATTTGTCATTGCTAGAGCCATTATGAGTGCTTGCTTTTCCTAAAGTGGATCAGTTTGAGAGAGAATTATTTATATTTTGAATTTTGCTTAGTTTTCATATGTTAAGTGATGAAATAATATTTTATCTTCAATGTTTTACCACTTTTTGTTGAATATTAACTGTTGCATAAAAAGACTTTCATTGTTGTTTGTGTGAACAGTCACTTTGCAGATGTAGTGTGTTCAGATTGAAGAGAATACTGTGAAAAGTTATGCACTAATCATGAACTTTGTCCATGAATTATAATATGCTGCTATGCTTTTTATTATTGAATTGACTCAAATTATAGTAAATTCATTTTTTACAATCTAACATGCAGTATCTTCTAATCATGCTGAATAAAAATTTAATTTTTTAAAAAAAGTAGTTGTGAAATATTGGAACCGAAAGGTAAATAAAATATTGGTGAATTATAAATATTTCTACCATCCTTGGGTGTTAACTGATGTAGTTTCTCTGCTTAATTTATCAATATTTTATGTACTATTCTGTTCCAATCGGCCAATATTTTATAGTTTAAATATCCTACGTGCAAAAAACTTTCCCAATATATTTTTAAAAAGAATGTTAGGTAATTGGTAGAAAAATTGTTTTTATCAATGAACCAAAATGAAAATAATAAAAACTGTCCAATACATAAATGTGTGAAAATCAAAGTTATATGTAAACATGTTTTACCGGAAATATGCAAGGTATTAATTTGTGATTTGAAAATTAAATTCATGATAAAAGAACAATATTCCCATTTTAATTTAGCTCTCCAAGTGTGTGGCTCAATTCTCAGATGGTAAGAAATTAAATTCTCTATGATTCTTGGCTTTATCTTTGTGTTCATGTAAACTTGATATGTGGTAAATATATACAGTTATAAACTTGTAGGCATCAGATATTGGTGAGTTCAGCTGAGTGTGGTGTTAGCATGTTAATATCAGTATTATTAGATTCTGAAAAATTCTTTAATGGAATGCTTTTACTTCTCACTTCGAAAATGTGCATGGCAGAAATGATTAAATTTATTATAGTATTGTATGCTTATTATTTCAAAAGCATTACTAATTCAGTGTATTGCCATTGCATGAATTTTTCTTGTGTGAATGTCAACTTAATTTGAATTTGTTAAACATTTAACTATGTATTTATTGTAATGACTTTGTGTTATACTTATTTATGTTTGCTAATAGAAATAAGAATTAACAAGTAAAATGAAATAAACATTTCATTTATATTAATACATGAGCAGATAAAATAAAAAAGTATTCAAAAAGTTTCAATTAAAAAAAAACATTCAATAATTTATTTGCAGGCTATTGATAAGAAGTATCAGCAAAATCTTGGTATCAAATAACAATTGTGTTTATTCGTCAAAATAAAATTGGACAGAATCCTTCACTGAAAGCGCCTCATGATATTGAAGAGAAATTATCAACCTTTCCTGCCAAATCATTTATGTAGATAAATTGCAGATTGTCTCTTGCATTCTGCATTGGCCAAATGAGAAGACTCCTTCCCAAATGAATTGTTAACCATACCAAATATTGACCCTCCTCCGATTCCTCAGTTGTTGAATTCTATCTATACTAATGAAACCAAGTCATTAACTAAATATCTCTTTAACTACTTCCTTTTCCCCTAATTACACACTTCTCTACTCTGGAAAATTTACTATTCTTCTTGTATGTCATTTTCTTAATATATATCAGGATAGTAAGTCTGTACTGTGTGTCTGACTGCCGTGCAGGTCTGATATACTATTCTGATGAAATTTTTTATTTCTGCACAGCCCGACTGGACCAAGTCTCTCTTTCCTAACCAAGTATGTTAACCTTATCGTTATCCAATTATCAAATATGACTTCAGCGCTTAACAATTGTAACCCTTAACATTTGTGTGTGTCTATATATATATATATATATATATATATATATATATATATATATATATGTTAATGATATTAGTAAGGATATGTCATTGTCAAAAATAATTGCAATATTGGTATGGAAAGGAAAGAGAGATAGGTTGTGGCTTACCTGAAAGTGAAGTGTGGTGTCGCCATAAGGAACTGAAGGTTGTTCTTCAAATTTTCGGAAGTTCTCAGCCTCCTTCTTCAGGAAGGAGTGTTACACCATTCCATGCACCAGCTGGCTGTGGACTGCCAGTGCACAGAATGGTGTAACACTCCTTCCTGGTGGATGAGGCTGAGAGCCTCCGAAAATTTGAAGAATAAACTTCGGCTCCCTATAGCTACACCGTTCACTTTCAGGTAAGCCACAAGCTACATCTCTTTCCTTTCCATACCAATATCACAATTATTTTTGACAATGTCATATCCTTACTAATATTTTATATATATATTGATATGATATTAATAAGCCAGTTGGCCTGAGGAGTGAAAATGTATGACATTTTCAAGGGTCAAACCCCCTTTCATCAGAAAGGGTCTGAACTGCATGCCAGAGGGACATGAATTGACAAATTCAAATTAAGGTTCACCAGCCATAAGACAACAACAATCGAAAGCCAACAACTGTGTCTCCCTCTCAAGTAAATATCACAACAATTTAAAAATGCATATGTGCATGCATACATACACATTAAAGTGGAAGGTAAATTGTAAAGAAAAGGAAGTTAAAAAGTAAATGAATTAATGCTGCAGTGGTTGGCAATGATTTCAGCAAGGAGCCATTTGGTTTAGCCAATATAGAAAGCAGGACAGAGTTTGTAACTAATTTGGTAGATGAGGGGGTGGGGGTAATGTTTTCTTGGAATTTGTTTGTGGCTATTTGTGGAGGATTGTAGTAGACTGGAGGATAGGGCAGTCATGGCACCTATACCTACTACAAGATTGGGAACCCAGATCAAGCTAAGGCGTTTTAGGGTGTGGCCTGCAAGAGTGGGCAAGGACATTGTGGAGGTTGGGATGTTGCCTGGAGGCAACCCTTGGGTAAAAGGGGTGGTATTGTGGTAAGGATGTTTTTAAGATCTGGATTGAATTGCAGTCCAGTGTAGGCCAGGCAGAGAATGGAGTGGAGTTTTTGTAGTCCAGGAAACTATGTTGTGATTTGGGGTGGACTACATTTCTTGTGTTGATCAAGGATGGGTTTGGGTAGTTGGACAGTGCAGCGGATATTTGTTTCTGGATGAAGTCACTAGGGTATTTTCTGTTTATAAAAGCATGTGTAGTTTGAGAGACTGTTCCAAGTAGAGCAAATTCAATCTCCACTAAGGGCTAAACTATGTGGGAGGGGGAGCGTTTGGTTTTTTCAGGGTGATAACTGGTTTAGTGTTGGTGGGTTTATTGTGGACTGATGTTGTGTCTAATTTCAGAAGATACTTTAAATGGTAATGACCTTGTTACACCATTGGCGCTGTCTGAGACATTGGACAATGTAAATCCCTCAAACCTTCTGTTTTCATTTTGAACTACAACAATGTGTTATTACATTTCTTCTAATACAACTGAAGATTTAGTATGTCTATATGTGTACAGTTAATCAGTTCATAATTTTGTATGCCAAGCAACCAAAATAAATTTGAGAGAGACATTCTAAGAATGCTAAAGAATCATTCTTAAATATATTTTAGTTCAAGGAATTAAATAGTCCCTATAACAAAGTAATACAGAGATAGTGAATTATTTTTGTGATTTAGCATTTTTATATTATTTATTGTTTAGCATTTTTGGATTTAAATGAGTTACAAATACTTCTTATGTACATCCAGTTCCTGTTAAAGTACAGCCACCTGCAAACAAACCTGCTCCTGCAAGACAAGCACCTCAGTCAAATGATAATGGAAAAGTTGAAGAACTCAGTGCACAAGTAAGTTTATACCTTTAATTTGTTTTATTCTGTATTACAGAAAAAATATAGTTAACACTTGTTTCAGGTAGTGGAAATGAAACTTGCTCTCGATGGTCTGGAAAAGGAAAGGGACTTTTACTTTGGCAAATTAAGAGAAATTGAAGTAATGTGCCAAGAGAATGATCATGAAAGCAATCCTATTGTCCAAAAAATAATTGATATTTTATATGCTACAGAGGTAAGTATGGGTTGAAACAAGTAGATTATGTCCAAATGACAAACCATTGATTGTGCTTTAGAGATATTGGTTTCTCTGTCGATGTTCATAATATCCCTTGAACCCACTACAATATGGTTATTTTGACTTATTGTTTTTAAATATTCTCAAACATGTTTTACTATAAATGTTTTTTCTCTACATTATTCTGGGATGTAAATTATCTGTTAATGAAAACTCAAAAAATGTTTTTTTATTTAAATTTTTACCAGAGATTTGCTTCAAACTCATACTACATAATGTAAGTAACATTTTACATTTGGGGGAAGAACTTTTTACAACAAAATGAAAAATAATATAACTGGCCAATGAGTCGGTTAAGAAGAATTAATCGTAAGCAAATATTACTTGCACATAAGGTTAATAACAAAAATTTCTAAAACACTTACACATTGTGTGGACCTCATAAGGTCTGAATTACAAGTAAACTGAAACAATAGAAACATTTGTATAGGGTAATTAATGTGTTGATGTTAATTTACCACGAGGTTTCAGCAACTGGCACCATTGTCATCTTCAGGTGAAGCACCTACTACAGGTTCCTTACATGCTGCTCTGATCTGGTTGGGTGAGCTGGTGGCCTTCTGATTAGCTACTGACCCATGGTCATAATTCATAGTGTGGGGCTTTGTGTCACCCACTCCCTTATACCACAGTGTCCTGGCTAGATCCTGTCAAGTTTGTTTAACTGTCCATTGGATCTTTAGAGCTAGTTCCCTGACTTTACTCATTTGGAAAACTGAGAAGACTACACTGGGAGAACCTTCAATCATTAACAATAGAATTTTTTGTTAATATACATATGTGCAAGCAATCTTTACTTATAATTCATTCTTTACTGATTCCTTGGCTATTACAACATTGTAAATTAAAATTAAGTTACTTCATTTGACTTAAGGTGTTAGGAGTAAGTTTATTTTACTTTCAAGATCTGGTGTGCTTCAGAAGTAGAAGATAAAGGGGTAGTAATTGTAATATGAGAGTAGATAAGGAAGGTGGTTTATAGTGTGTCACATCTTAAGTCATGCTCACCCATTGCACTTTTTGAATACCAAATATAATTAATTTTTTCTAAATGCTGAACTATTTAAATTGCAGAGAAATTTATTTATTTGCAAATAATAATTTCATATATTCTAGTACATTGATATTTTAGCATGCTTAAAAACTATTTTCTGTAAATACAGTCCTATCATTTTGTCATCAGGATGGATTTGAACCACCAGTTGATGATCAACATGCAGATGAAGATTATTAAATTATACTATAGGAAACAAATATCTGGGAATAATTTATTCTATAACATATTTTGCAAGTTTTCTTAGATATTTTATAAAATAGAGATTTACAAAGAGATTTGTATTGGATTAAGTGTGTTTTTTAATTTTGATTTACAATAGGATGAAAGCCCAAGCTTGTTTATTCTTACAAATAAAAGAAATAATTAATTGGATTACATTTGTATTGAAGAAACTAATGTATGAAAGTTTGCAGATCATATTTATGTGCACTTTCTCGTATTAAGACATATCTTTGAAATAGCATTATCCGTAAATATCTGTATATTTCAACTTTCTGGTTTATTTTTGTTGATTCTCAAATTACTTGTAATGAAACGTATGCCTGTCATATTTATTTTAAACATGTGCACATACAATATACATGCCACTCTAAGATATAACAATGACAAAATGTTATATTTGCAAACTTTCTATTTTACTGTGAGAATATATGAATAAGTTCTGTGTAACAAATCAAGACTGTTTATACTTTCCCCAGATATTTTAATTTGTTTTGCAATGTGAACTAAAATCCTGACAACATGAAAACTAACTTCTATATTAACATGTTGAAGTAAATGGTGTATTTTGCAAGCATTATTGCTTCTGCTTTGTGCAAAATAAATATTTTCCTTGTGATAAAATTTGGTAACTGTCTTCAAAGCTTTGCCTTGTAAAGTGGCACATCCTAGAAGTGATCTTCATATGCCATTTAAAGTGAAGTGTTGCTCATCATAAAACTATTGTGGAACTATGTTAATTACAAATTATGTGTTTCTTTTTTATATAATTTGCCAGTTTTAATAAACATTTCTGATACTGTCAAAATAAAGTTAGTAACATTTAAAATTGTATATCCTTAAAACATTGAAGACCTAGTCAGATCTCGTTATGTACTTTTTAAATGAAAGTAGCAAAAACAAAATTTGTCTGCTGAAAATAATGTTAAAATGGTTGTTTTAACATGTTTATGAATTGAAGCAAATTATATTTTACCAAACAAAATACTGTGGCTCTGGGCTTAGTAGCATCTATAATAGTTTCTATTTAAGATTATAATTTATCAAATTGGCTTAGCCTATCTCTTTAGTGTAGTGTACTACACTTATAAGCACATCAATTTATTTGCTAACTTCAAGAAATATTTGTGATTTGGGAAGTTCTTTAATGCAAGGTTAAAATAAATATAATTGAATAAATGAACAGCTGAACATTTATTTAATGAAGCATAGAAATACTAAGATCGTAAACCAATTCTCATGGATTGTAGTGAGTTCAATTTTTATTTAGTTGCAATCAGAAGTGGGAAATTTATTTTGTAATATTTTATATAAAAATGAGGTTTTTTACCATAACATTCATAACAGGCAATAGTATGTTAAATTTATTTTACATGGAAACTGAACAGGGGGTCAATTTATAAATTGAAACTAAAGAATGCAGCACAACTTTTTAAGGTATCTTTAAGAATTCTTGCAAATTTTTAAAAAATAATGATATAAACATTTCAATGTAAATATTTGTTTTCTTAAATGTTTTTTTTTATATGTAACCAGGAAACAGATGGACACGCCCAATAGCACATGGAATGTAACTTCTTTCTCCTGAAGGTGGTAAAAGCATCCAAAAATTTGAATAACGTCCTTCTT
This sequence comes from Zhengitettix transpicula, assembly GCA_037074705.1. Taxonomy (NCBI): domain Eukaryota; kingdom Metazoa; phylum Arthropoda; class Insecta; order Orthoptera; family Tetrigidae; genus Zhengitettix; species Zhengitettix transpicula. The sequence continues at coordinate 18,666,049 of CM073594.1, read as the reverse complement.
TCCCAGAGTGACAATGCAGAGTTTATTTTCTTATAACAAACATGTGTGTATAAGAATGTCATTGTCAGAACAATTTGTATGGAAAGGAAATTGAAGCACGGCATTGTCCTTCAGGAGAGAAGTAAGTTCTTCAAATTTTTGTACCCTCAGTTAGGAGAGATATCCTATGTGCCAGCCACAGACTAGATATATCTCAAATCTTTTACTGTTAATTTAGTCAATTTGGATGATACAGATGTAAATAAATTAAGTATATTAAGATTGATTTTAGAAAACATTTATTCAGTAATAAAAATTTCTTACATTGCTAAAATACTGAATGTTATTAAAAAAATAAATCATACATGCAGAAAAACAAACAAAATTGACTAGTTTCTGAATCTATTTGAACAATATAAATTTTAAATACAAAAGGTTATTCACAACTGGTATTCAATGTAAAAATTTTAATTCAGACCATTCCTATTTTTGGAATTTTACCATCAGTATTCATCTTCATTGCTGTTATGATATAATGTACAATTCATATTTAATTGTGGACTGGCTCCTTTCTGTGAAAAATATTTTACTTTATATTAATGCTTTAACCTAGTTGCAACATCATTTTACATTTATAAATAGTCTATCAGAATATTTTTAGACAACAGACATCTTTGTGAATAATGAGATAATACTATGTAATGTTTTGCCTAGTAATGGCTTTTTCAACTGAAGTTGAAAGGAAATTAAAGATAATAGTATAAATGAAATGGAAGTAACGTAAAATTAATGAAAACTGTCAATATTCAGAGAAAACGTGATAAAATTGTTCTGGGACAAGTGTCCAAACACTCCTTTAAAAAAAAATCTACTACATTTAGTCTATAACAGAGGTACTTAGGAACTACCCAGCTTTTCTGTAACATATGAATAGTGCCTTTACTAGTATTGTCAAATAGTATCTTGTAACACAGTGGGAGGAAAAGTAATTTTATAGTATATTATGCAACTATAGGGTTTAGACAAGAAAACCATACATATATTTATTATATAACACATTTAGATAGCAAAGAGACAGAAGTCTTGCCCAGGTCAGCGCACTAACCTTCTTTTTTGATGAAGAGGACTGACTATGCCACTTGTCCATATAAGGTAAGTCAACTACAGTAACACTTTCCTATCCAAATGAGTTAATCAATTTTACCTTGTCACATTTCCTCATTTGATATATATAGTTAACAATGTGAGCCATCTAATCAAATTAAGTACAATGACAATCACCAACCTTATGTAAAATTTCCATCACTTCACAGCTGAAAGGATCGCCTTCATTTTCTTGACATAGCTTCTCAATCTGATTAATCTTATATAAATAAAGGTTTCTGTAATAACGTACTTGGCTGCATTTATCTTCGATATTTTTCATCTAAAAATATTGAAATTAATAAATGTTGAGTATAAGTAAATGTGTTAGTTGAAATTAACTTACTTCAGTTTCCAGTAAAGCTTCTTTGCTCATATTGGGAACAAAATCTGATGAAAGAAAATTATGCAATTAGAGAAGGGAAATGCTTCACAAAAAAATGAAAATGTTAATGTAATCAAACTTGCATAGTCATCATTATTCAAGCTGGAAAAAGTTTAATATCACAGAGAGACTACTGTTAAATATATTCCTCTATGTTGCTCACTGAACCAATGATAATGATAGGCTATGTACAATGTAAACAATTATTTTTAGCAACAATAATAATTAGGATACTTCTCAAAATTCACACCATGAATTCTGTATTAAAGAAATTACCCTTTTGAGATGTTGAAGGGCAATCTGCAGAAGAATTCCTATTAGACAATCGTTCTTTATTGCATTTTGATTCATTTCCATTCAAAGACAACACATTATTGGCATCATAAAATTTTTTAAACCATTGTATGAACTCAAAATTGTCTTGAAATTTTCCTTTGACCAGCTTGTCTATTGGTACAACCTACAAATATACAAACCAGCTCTCTTATAAAAAACAAATTGTATTTAAGATTTGGAAGAAACAACCAGAAATATATATATAAAATTATAAATCTAAACTACAGGATGTAGTATTGTTACTGCAGGTTTCATGGAAAATTATTATTTCTCTTAATGTTTTCATTTTTAAAAAAACTTTTATATGTAAAAAACAACAGTGTAAATATATTTTCAACAGCAAAAAAAATTATTTCACTACAAACTTATTAAATCAGTCAAATTATTTTATAAATTAAGACCTAGATTACATAGCAAAAAAAATATCTTAAATAAAACATGTAATCACCTTGTCTACTGAAAGCCTAGTAAATGCTTCTCGAAGAATTTTGAAATTGGCAATGTATTCATATTCCACACGAGCACTAGTCTTGACTCTCTTCATAGAAATTTTACCTGTAACACAAAATCAAAAAGTTATTGAATAATTGTAAATAATCACATAATGAAAGTATTCCGTTTCCAAATTATCAAATTGATCCCAAATAATGAAATAAAATAAAAACATTACCAGGAAAAAGTTGTTCAATTAACTGGCAATATGCTACTCCATTACACAATTCCTCAATCTTCAAAATCTTTGAAGGCAATTTCTCATTAACCCAAGACAGCAATGCTTGCCGGCTTATGTTTTCATTTGCCAAATGAACGTTTACGGCCATTTCTTTGGTGCGGAATCTGGAAAAATACTTAAATACTGTGGGTGCCTGTGAATATGAATAAACAATTTTAAAACTTGGACAGCAATAATTACAAATTTGTGTCAAAATACAAACAGCAACACCACTGTAAAAATTTAAACATTAGCCATTTTTCCTAAGATTCAAATAATGTTTTGTATCACCCCATTTATTAGGTTTATGAATAATAATAATACAAACGGAATAAAGGTAAACATGATTTGACAGTGCAATTAGACTGCGGACATTAAGTGAGAAGAATATGGTATGGCTCAATATTTGCAGCAAATTATGGACCTAAACAAAGTTTATATTACAAGCCGAGCCATACTTACAAGTAAAATGTTAAACCAGATGAGAGTAGAATAAAGGAATTTAGACAGGTAATAATTTGTTTCACAGGGGGAAAAGCTACAATTGTGCTTTCAATAACATACTTACTAGACATGCACGTTGAAAGTAAGCAAGATTCCCACGCGACAGTTAAATAGCGCGCATGATACGAATCGATGGGTCAATCTTCTTACAGAGTCGATATAAGATTATATTCATTAAAGTTCAATCGAGCTTTAAATCATGTGTGAAGTGTCAAAGAAATTATACATACTTTGTATCTGTTTCTATTTCTTCTGTTAAACAAATATACGTCAAAGTTTTTGCTAAAACTCGCAACTAATGAAAAAAATTAGGTCTGATTGAAAAAATTAATAATAAGAAAGATAACCAAATACAGACAGATTAAGTGATATAAATACCATACAACGTTTCTGGGATCCTTGTCCCTTGGCTTTTGAGTTTGGTCAGCTGACGAGTGCAGTTGTACCGCTCTAGGCTCTTCTTAGTATCTGAAGAAAGGGACAAGGATCCCAGAAACGTTGTGTGGTAGTTACATTATCACTTAATTTGTCTGTATTTGGCATCTTTCTTATGAGTAAACCTGCAACAAAGTTGTTACTAAATCAATTGAAAACGAAAGAGTTTTGCTACACCAGGCATGGAAGCAAGACATGCTTTTAATATTCTTTTATGTAATATTAAATAATTTTTCAAACGTAATCATTGAAAATCTTAGTAGCATATATAATCTAGTTTATCAGAATATTCAAGATTTATCGAGAAATTTTAGATTACAATATTAATTCCGCATTACTATCTCGTCTTGTTCTTCATTGTTAATTTGATGAGTTCTTATATTAGGGGTCAAACGTACTGATAACTTTTCTAATTGTATTCATTTTTATGTTCTGACTTTTGGCTATTATATTTTTTTTTAAAAAAATTATAGCTTCTGTCTGAGGTCCGATTCCTTGTCCGGTGGACTTTTTGCATGAGACTTTTATTCAATTTAATTTCATGGCTCCCTTTTCAGTTTATCCTTGAACTAAATTATTATTTATGTTGAAAAGTTTATGGAAAATAAAAAATTAGGAAAGCGCAGATTGAAGCAACGCCATCTACCAGTACCTCCGAGAGATACGAGGCCTGACGGACTCATGCATGTTACACAGGATTTGCCTAGGTAATAGGCTTCATAACCATGGTTTACATTTAAGGATGTAGAGCTCAAAAAAGAAACATTATTAAACGCGCTTAATTTGCCAGTGAAAATTTAATAAAAATTCAAACTTTCGCTATTTTTAATTTTGTTATTTATTTATGTTTTCTAAAATATAATTGATTCACACTTTTAAATGTGGAATATTTTTCTTATGTATAAATAACTAATTTTACATATTATTTTCAGTACTATCCACCATGCCATACAAATGTTCTGTACCTAATTGTCGCGGAAACTAGGATGCTGATAATAAAGTACATATGCAATTCCCCAAAAGGATTTTACTTTTACCAAGAATGCCAAGAGTAAGTTTAACTATATTTTGAAAGTTTCTAGTTGAAGTAATTCTCGGGAGTCTCATAATTGTACCTTTAATTGTTCTTGTTTTATTTTGAACATTATTAAACATTCTACTTTATACTTCAAAATATTAGTTGTTGTAATTATAAATTATCAAAAGAAAGTTCTGCATGTGAGACATACTTCCAAAAATTGACTTTATAAATTCTGATATGAGAATGCATTTGTTGTTTTCCATATTTTTAATAACATTTATAAAATTTGTACTTTTACAGGTATGTGAGAAACATTTCAAACCTGAAAATATGGAAAGGGAGACTTCTGCTTTTGATGGAAAGACTGGCTTATTCTTTCTGCAACAAAGCCAAGTGCTGCGCCACAGATATTTCCTAACCGTCCACAGTATCTGTCAAAAGACACAACTTTGAGAGAAAGTCCAAGCAAGAAGAAACTCGGTCTTGAGCATGTTTCAAAGGCTCTTGAGGCAAGTGCAAAATCTAAATAAGAATATGATTTAACAAGAAAGTTTAACAGTTTTGAAGAGCTCACAAATGTTCTCCTTTTTGGACTAAGATAGTAAAACACGATATACTTATGTATTTAGATATAAAACATTTAACCAGAAATGTAATTATGAATTATTCTGTGTGTGTGTGTGGATGCAGTTTTAAAATTAACTGTGTCTTTAAGAGGGGAATGCATCAATAATGCTTTAAAAATACCTTGCAATGTAGAAAATATTTCTCAAGTCCTAAATATAGTTGATGAAGTTGAAAAGTTGACCTCGGTAGGAAGTAGCCAAAGACAAATCATTTAACTGATCTATTGAATATTTTTTAAATTTCTTTGAAAGCAGAACTTGCTTATTGAGTTAATGTAACACGTTTTGATATTTCTTGGGCATGTGTTTTATTTATTACTGCCAAACTTTTCAATCAACCTCTTTATAATTAACTGCAAGATCACGTCATATATTTATGATTTGAAGTGTTAATTTATAATACAAGCCTCACAATTTGTTTATCAGATTATGAAATTTTATTTTGTAGAGATAATGTAGACTTTTGTTTGGTGTTAGGTTTTTACATCAAATTTATGTATATTAGAGATGATGCTTCCAAATTTTCTTCACAATTGTAATGGAAAGGCGGAATCCAAATCAGAATAGTGTTAGTATTTTTTTCTATGCGTAATGAGGATTTAACTATAAAACAACTATAAAGATATATTCTCTTCATTTTTTCTGAAATCTGTGCTCGTTTTAACAGAAAAACGAATACATAATTGTAATGCACAAATTTATTCCAATATTTATTTGAATACGCCTATGATATTCCCTTTTAAGTAAAACTTTAAGTAAGCACATATTCAGAATTAACAGATTAAGCTAGAAAAATATTCCTGTCCAGGAATAGTTCCCAGGTCTATTGCTAATTCAGTTTCATAACCCTGTTATCTTGATGAAATCTTACTTTCTCGTGCTATATCCTTACTATTCCATCACATGGTGTATTTATTCTCCAAGCTGAAAAAGATTAGTAATGCATATTAATATGCTTGGGTTGCTTTACCTTTACCAAAACAATTTTGCTTGTTAATTTTTAAAGTTGTTTTATATTAATTTTTAAAGTTTTTTCATATTAATTTTTAAAGTTGTTTCATATTAATTTTTAAAGTTGTTTTATATTAATTTTTAGGTGTCACGTCAATTAAGAAGACAAAACCCATACATGAAAGTTTCTGGACCAGTAGAAACCAAGATTGTGCCTATTTACTCAGGACTTAAACATCGTAGATGAGACCCTCTGAAGAAGAATGGATTAACATCTCTCTTATGTAAATAACACTAAAACAATGTTCAAATTATATTCATGTTAGCTTTGACTTGAGATTTCGTATGAAAATATATTAAATGGCCATCCAAATCTCTTCCCTGTGTCCTGTTTGATCTATTTTTGATTTTTATATAATGGACAAATCGATCATTTAGGTTTTAATAATGATACATTTTTACCTTTTTAACAAATTTGCAACTTTCATGAGAGTTGTAGTGGTAGTGAATTTTTTATAGTTTTAATTGAATCCTAAGACAAGTTTATTGAATAATTATTTTGCACTATCGTAAAGGTAAGGAGTGACTCCCATTGTATCAGAATGCTCTAAGACTTCTTTTGCCAATACTCTTAGCTTAAGATTTCCAAATTAATTTTTACCTGTGTAATAATAGCGTTCCACTTCCAAGTGGAGTCAGGGTGGTCTGCTCTATACGTTTTGTACCCATGGAAGTTGAGGTGGAAGTCGGGTGTTCCATGTGCACATGGAGAAGTTTATGGGATGATAAGGGTTCATTTATTTTGTTTTAATAAGCTTGGGTAATAGGGTTGATAGGAGATGAATAAGTGGAGGGATAAGGGAGATGAGACTATCAATTTTGGTGCAAAAGGATAGAAGTACTTGGTCTGGGTTCGAAGTGTTAGCTTGGGTTGATTGTGTAGGGTGGTGTACTTGTGAATACAGGGTATTTTTGAGGATACTGGCGTAGGAGGCAGCATTGCAAATTTTACTAGATGTAGCTTGGTGAGCTGTGTGATTTGGAGTGAAGTTTATCTGGAGATTTTTAACATATTAATTTCTACATTAAATTTGAACTTGAGCACTATTTACATTAATATTTAGCAGGTAGTTATTTTGATGGTGTGTTGTATCTAAATTCATTCAAACTGATTTGTAGTCAGTTACAAACAAAATAATTGGAAGTCTTCCATACTTGTTCAATTAGAACATAGTTTTTTTAGTGTTGTCCAACATACTAAAGACATCTTTTGTGTAAAAGACCAAGAAGTTTTTATATAAATTCGAACATTCATAGTCATTTATGTATAAAATAAACAGTACTGGACCTAGCCTCGGGGAACACGTAGATTAACTTTTTGAAGAGTAGAATTAGTTTTTTTATATACCTTGTAAAATACCATTTATTAAATTGAATTTTTTTGTTATTAATTTATTTTGCAACATAGTTACAAAGCAATGTAAGTAATATTTAATTTTGAAATAGTTAAATAAATTTAGATTTAACTTTACAGTTGAGAATCATTTAATGTAATATTTAATTTGAACAACTTAATTTAGATAATGTAATTTTGAAGTTATTAATTTTTTTTATAGAAATGAATATTCTATAACAGGTTTGAGTTGATAAAACAGAAATATAATTAATTCAAGATTTAATGAATTTATTTAATAAAACATTAATTTTTACATATAAGTTTAACTCGGTTGTTTATTCTAATGAGACACACTTAGCTCAGGGCAATTTACCGGGCCTCAAAACGTGTATTGCGTGCACTTTGCTCTATGAAATATATAATTAAAGAAAAATTCAAAGTTGAATTTACTAAAATATTAACTTACAAAATATTCCTCAGAATACAAATAATAAAGAGCGTAAGTTTTCCCGACGTATATTCCGTATAAAGAGTTCTCGGGGTTCCGGTCGGGTAACGTGATTTAAAGAACGTTTCTATGGCTGACACCGCCATCTTCGTCAGGTGAACCTTTTTCGAGATTTCCACCACCCTGCGCATAAGGCAGCAGTCATCAATACCCTGATACACAGGGCAAGGACGATTTCGGATCAAGAAAGTTGGAGAGACGAACTAGAATACATTAGGAAGTGCCTGCAGGGGAACGGATACTCCGCCCGACAGATTAATGACGCGCTAAGGAGTGACGTAAACACCTGTAAACGGAAATTAGATACAACAGTGAGGACAGCCTATCTACCGTTCTTTGGCCATGCCAATGGACAAATCAGTAGATTGCTTAGACGTCATAACATCAAGACAATTTGCAAGCCACAAATAAAAATTAGAAATCTACTGAAGTCTGTTAAGGATAATATTGGCCTTAAGAAACCTGGAATTTACCAAATTCCTTGCTCCTGCTGCCAAACAATAAGGACGGTAGAAGAAAGACTGACTGAAGACGAACGGAACATCCGTCTTAAACAAATGGCTGTATCAGCGCTGTCATGACAGAACCACAATACTGGAGTCTGCTAGCCATCTCTGGGACAGTATTGTACTTGAAGCGGTTGCCATCAGAACTACCAATTGCCAACTGTTTAACAAGGACTCGGGTTTGAGCTTGAGCAAGGCTTGGAATCCTATCCTACGAAGAATGCGTGAAACCCGGGTGGGTAAGGAGGCACCGGCCGAAGCCGCCAATCAGGATGGGGAAGACGCATGAGCAAGGCGATGCGCTTGCATGTACACACACAACACACCGGTCCGTATTGTTGACGGAATTGCTCCCAGCCGTGATGCAGATTGTGGTGTAGGGGGACGGAACAATCGCTATTACTTACGGACCAGACCTGAAAACTCCTGATTGGTTAGACGGAGTATACAACACACACTTCTGGAATCTCGACAACAGTTCAGCTGACGAAGATGTTGTGTCAGCCATAGAAACGTTGTGTTTAAATCACGTTACCCGACCGGAAACACGAGAACTCTTTATACAATCAAAATTAAATTTGACTGCACAAAAAAGTATGCATGATTTACCATGTTGTTTGATCCATCCTCAATTTCAACTCCACATATTTAAGAAAATTTTCAAACTAGGCCATAAATTTACACACTAAGAAACATATCCAATTACACCTTATCAGCGCTCCAGACAACAGAGGCTCACACTATGAACCCAACAAGTTTTGCACCAAGTATATTTGCCAGATCCAAAGATGTTCTGTCTGTGGACACCAGTCAATGTTACTATGGTCACAATTATTGACGGATAACAAGATAGTTTGCCCACAGGCACCACTCTATTAAAATGCTCCAAAATCCAGCAACAAAAATTAATGGCATAATTTAACTTTTGTCTGCCTCCCGATTCTCTACGCGTACAATCTCCATCGAACTATTACAAATTTCCTATCCAAAACTGTTCTTCAACTCTACTTGGCCACATTTCCTGCCTGACCTTGCCCGATGACAACATTCTCCCTCGCACTCTGCCAACAAACTAACTCTTACTGCACAAAAATGTTATCTTTGGTGAAATTTAGATATTGTTTTGATTTCTCACTCCAAACAGGTGTATGCATTTAAATGGTGCCTACAATTGACTGTCAGAAACATCCATGTTTTCATAAACCCCTTTTACAATAACAAACTTTGAGAATGATCTATATCCAACTTCCTAACATAACAGATCAACTGTTCAAGCGTCTTAATCACATCACAATCAACCTTATAATTGTACATTTTTAAAAATTATACTCTTACAAATATTGGTGTTTATTACAATGTATGCTAGTTGTGGTTTTTAATCCCAGTATTGTACTGATGATGATACTGTTATTAAGGATGTGTGTTCTTTGCTGCCAGAGGCCCTCTTCAGCCTAGGATTTGTGTCTTTATTATTGATAATTGGATGCCCAAACATTCTAGTTATTAAATATTATTTTCTATGGGTGGTGATCAATGCAGATTTGTTTTATTGTACATATATGTTACCTAAGACTTCAATAATGATAAAGCTTTGTCTTTAATTCCATACCTGTTTGGAGCGAGTGTATCACGATTAATGCTATCAGTTGCTTTTGTCAAATCATAGAAAAGCCCAGGAACCTTATCCCCACTATCCCGTTTAGTCTCATTAATTTTGTCCTAAAATAAAACTTTCTGCTGAATCTGAGGTGTAAAAAAAATTCTATTAGCTTTGTCCATTTTTAATCTGAATTTTCCTTGAAATAATTTCTCCATAACTTTCAAAACCTATCTTCTTAATAGTGCAACACTTGATTTTAAAGTTTGTCAATTTATTTAAATTTCTCCTTATTTGATATTCTATTTATAAACTATTTGGCAGATGGATTCCTGTAATGTGGCCGAGAGTTCTGTGTAGCTTTTCTGTTTCCAGCACAGTCATGGGGTCCCCATAAAGTGTGAGCATTCATCCTTGAACTGATGGTTGTGCAGAGGGTGAAATGGAGGACAGATTTTTAAAGGGGGAAATAAAGGAGAGAAGAGTAGAGCCATCATTTCAGATCATGTGAAAACAAGCTGACAGGTGACAAGTTCAGCATCCTGCTTTAGTCTGGAACCATTAGTTTAGTGTCGGTGCAGGGTAAAGTCCAGACCATTTACATGTACAACCCAGTAATGCTTTTTAATAAGTCATTAATTCTGTATGATCTGTGTTGAGACCAATAGCTTGAGAAAAGGAATACCTAGTGTTTTTAATATAAATTAAACTTAATTATGTAATCTTTAAAACCCACATGTAGCACACACAAATAGCAGGTTCATACTCACATACTTTATTGCTTCCTCACTTGAAATTGCAATAAACTAAATCCTGTTTTCAGTTTCTCTCATGTCATGTTTTTATTCTAATAAAGTCCTAAACATTTGATTAAAAATATTTTGTTTCAATGTAAGTTGGTAATAATTTTTTGGACATCCAAATTTTTCTCTGATCCAGGCTTTAATTGTTTCTCCCCGTATCCTAAATTCTTATATTTCATGAATATATTTTAGTAAATATTTTATGCAAATGTTGAGCAACTAATCTTAATTTTATTAAGAATACTAGGTTGGGCAATTTGCCTGATTTCTGTTGGTGTTTCTTTGTACTGCCTCATTTCCATGCTCAAATTTCATTGATCAATTTGTTTGATTTAATTTTATGTAATTAATGTTACAGTATTATGAATTGTGTACAGGCATTACTTATGAAAATCTTTTAGGCTAGCAAAATTTATACAACTTTAGATTGTCGTGCAATGTTAATATTTCCTTTTTCTTTCTTTCTACAGGCTGATTTCTTGATGGTGTGGAGGATTGAGTTGCGGCAGATACTGGGTCAGAACTTCTCAAGCCAATTGGGAGAATAAACTAGAGAAATTTTACATGTTTAATTGTATTATTTCTGCTTCTAAATTATTTTCTTTGTTACAATTCTCAATCATTCAGTTAGTATTTTCAAAACTAAAACTTTGTTCTGAACCATAAATTTAATAAGGATTAACTTTAGGTTTAATTATTTCTTAATATACAACCAGGCTGTGATCTTACTTTACATAAGTATTTGTACTTGTGGATTTAAATTGTGCCAAATGTTCCACATTTACTTACCAGCAAAATAAGTTAATTATCTCCCATATCAAAACACTTTTACACTAATGAAATCAATTATCTCCCATATCAAAACATTTTTACACTAAAAAAATTAATTTGTGTTTTACATCTCTCATAAATTCCAATTGAAGCTCTTCTTTCCAACACTGTACACATTTACTACCATTGTGGAAACAATGTTGTATGAGTGCTTATAACTTAAAAGATCTGCCTTATTGAGGTTTTAAATGTTTATTTTATTGCTTTATCATTAAATGCATGAGGAAACCTTATTCAAAGGGGTGTAAAATCAAATAAATGAGACTTTTGTACATTTTTACAAAATCATACCTTAGACTGTATCAGCAGAACCTCTTTCATATTATCATAAATATTAATAACATGTAAATCATGAAAAAAATGTAGTATTGCTAAAGAGTACTGTCAATAATTTTTTGAGTAAAATCTTGTTAGTCAATTAACATTCCGCCAGTTACTATGAGTGTAGAATGTTTTAATGTTTCATTATTTAGTATATCATATAAAATTTAGGTAACATTCTGGACATGACATTAATGTGTCACAGCTTGGAAATTTATTGTAATAGTTTAATCTAAATTTATATTTATTTAGACCATGTAGCAAAGTGAAGAATATTTAAAAGAAAATTCCTATTACTGGACCAGAAGAATGGTGATTTTAGTTGCAAATTGTGTGAATTTTGTGTGTGTCTGTTTGTAATTGTCTTTCAGCTGTGATTAACTTGCTGTATAGTTTCAGAATAAATAAAAACACATTTAATATGATTGGTATTTATTATTGTAAAACCCATTGACCAAGAGTAGAGAGTAATCAAATATTTAATTAAAATGCAATTACGTAAGTGGCACAAACGTGAAAGGCCTGGTGTCTGTAAATTTTCAAAGCCACGCGCGATCTTTTAGCGAGTGACCTTGGGGATGTCCTTGGGGGTGTCCTTGGGCCTCAAGGACACTCGATATTGTACCAGCACTTTTGGCGAGTGTCCTTGGGGTGTCCTTGGGCTCAAGGTCACTCGATATTTTGCGTCGAACTTTTAGCAATGACCTTGAGTTCAAGGTCACTCGATATTTTGCGCCGCACTTTTGGCAATGACCTTGAGTTCAAGGTCACTCGATATTTTGCGCCGCCATTTTAGCAATGACCTTGAGTTCAAGGTCACTCGATATATTCGAGACGTCTTTCTTACGGCCATCATACAAGCCTTCTTATGATAATTACATTCATGTATACCTTATTTTATAGGTCTTCTAGGCGCTACGTAATAATTTAAAGCAATTGGTTTAGAATCTTTTTATTTATTAAACCTTCATTTGATTACAAACTCGCCAAGAGGCAATATTATACAATAGTTTTGTGGAGGAAAGCTCCACTTATCAGGGAAAATATTACATCAATATACAAGAATAAATCTGTACAATCTTCGGTCTTCTAGCAGCGTGGTAAGTGGAGGTCCTCGTGGAATCTGCTCCGCGATGACGATTCACGTTGACTGCCACGGCAACTCTCGGAAATATCGCCTGAAATGACAACATATTAGTAAAAATTCTAATTCTAGTGCGTAGTTATCATCTAAAAGCATAAAAAATGTGTTTTTTTAAAACAAGGTCTTATTAATTATCTCGTGGTTGTCTTCTGTAACAGAAATCTCTTAACTACGAGTTAATTCGCACGCAGACACGCGTCGACCTGTCGCTGAATCATGAATGCGCGTCCATATTCGTCAGAAGTAAAGGATACACGGGTTACGCGGATAAGTTTTATAATTCTGTTACTCTTACAAAACTGCTAAATACACGAAAAACTTGTGTCTGTGGAAACCTACGAAATAATAATGCGGTAAATCGTAAACTGAAAAACGAGGAGTGTATTTGGCAGCAAAATGCAAACGAGGTGTCCTTCATTTTGCAAACATGCAGTGGCAAAGGTAGAGGCGCCCAGGCACAATCATATGCTTTAGTACGACTTGTCTCTAAGAAAGACTATTAGGTGGCACTGCATATTATAGACATATATATATACACACAAAGTAACTAAAATAAAACTGATAAAGTTCAGAGAAGAATTCGTCGCCGCGTTGATCGGAGAAGAGATTCGGTAAAAATTACATTGCAAGACCTGCATTACGTAGAGAGTCTGCCAGCTACCGACGAAGCCATGTCGTATGTTGATTTTTGTTCTTTTCCCAGAAGCCATCTACCGATATTACCGCTGATATATTCCGAGTTTAATCGCAGCTGCACAAAAATGGCAAGTAAACGAGGACGAGATGACTCGGAAGTTTTCTCGTAGTCGGCAGTCAACGTGTAACATCCTGTCATCGTTTGGTTTACACATTCCTACAGTTGCAGAGGTCCAGCATGACGAAGTGGGGGAGAGGAGAAGAACTTCTCTAATAACATCTTTGATAAACAAGCGCCCTGGACTTATCAGCACTTAAATTTTACGGATTATCTAAAACTTGAGAATTAAAGTGATTTGGCAGTGATGGAATAAAGATTGTAAAGATATTAATCGACTATTTCATTTTCTATGACGTGGAAATGAATAAGGGAAAGGAATAATGTGCGTAGCAGGTGAATAAGTGAGTGAAGATGCGAAATGGAAGGAGGAGGTTGCAAAATTGTAAGAGTTTGAATTAAGGAGGCCGCCTCTTTACCGTTCGTTTAATGTCGGATAAAATCTCTCACGAGAAACACATTTTTATTTTAATTTTTTCACGCAACAGATCCACGGGGTTGCTTCTCCTCATTTCCACATCCAAACAATCTAAGGAACATTTAATTGATTTCTTAGCGAAGAAGAAACCATAACAGGACGGTCGCATTGTTCACGTCTGCAGCTAACAAGTGGATTGTTAATTACGTTACACACGGATCCAATCAGCTTATTTCGGATTAAGTTTAATTTAGATAAGAGAAGTTGACGATTGTGCAAACTGATCTCGTGGTTTCTAACGATTATTCAATATTAAAAATGCAATAAAAATAAACGAGACCGTTCCTCGACTCTGCGCCAACGCTCCGGTTCGTTAACTTAAATGTTTTATTTTACAGCTATTTGCGTAGTTGCCTACGATTACGATACATTTTCAAAACATGAACGAAAATCAGAAGCTTTCGGTGAAGCAGCAAGACACGTCGACGCAAGAACAACGTGCAACTGCGAAATCAAAATTATGCACGTGAATTTAATCGTAAATTCAACTTTCATATATTCCGTGTAGTTGATCTACAACTTAATTAACTTGAAAGGAAAGTTAAAGGACCTTCGTAAATCTGCGATTCGTTCCGCCCCAGCAAAGCCTGTCACTTCACCCCAGAACCCTGAACATTTAACAGCAAGTCCCAGACACTTCCTCCATAACATGTTGGGTTATAATAGATAAATATAACATCATTTGCATGTATATATAAATATATCACAGTAGTGAGCAAGCTGTAAAGGGGCGTAAGGATAATGACTAAATTAATAAGAGATCGGCCCCTGTTTACCTTTCCTTCAGAGTCGTAGCGATGAGACCAGCTCATTGCCAGAATCGTGGACCCTACGGTAGAACCTCACGGAGGTTTCTAGGATCCTGCCAGGCCCCAACTTCCGGCGTCGGAGATGCAGCGCTCGTCTTCTCCATCTTCACCCTCCAGTTGTTGACGCTGCCAGGATGACGGAGCCTCGCCCACGCTTACTGAGAAGGTTCGCATCTGCAAGTAGTGGCCTATGATGCGCACGGCGGACGGAGTCGAAGGCTTCGCGACGTCAAGGAGCCCCACACCACAGCGCTGGCCCCTGTTCCAGGCAAGAGACGCTCTCAACATCTGCTGCGTCGTGCCGTGGCCTTTCCTGAAACCAAAATGAAAGGTCTTCTAGGTTCTTCATCTTCTGGCATTATTAGATTATGTACAAGTTGAGTAACATAATTATTCCCAAAGAAGTAATTAAATTGGTATCTTTAGGTAATAAATTGTTTCATTTACATAATTTCAAATTTGCTAAAAATATTTTCATTTTGAACCTTATATTCAAATTTTTACCAACGATGGACAAAATAATATTAGAATTAAAATCACTCATATGTTACTAGGAATCCAACATACAAATTTAGACACTGAAAACAATTTCTTCCTAAACCGATTAAAAAACAATATTGTTGTCACAAATAATTTTTAAAAAAAATCAAAAATTCATATTTTTTAGGGTAACAGGCTACATGAGGAGAATCCACAGTGGCAACTCCCCTTTAATAGCATAGGAAGGGATTTGAAATGGGGATGCAGAAAGGTAGAGGAAGGTAGCAAAGAGTTAACTAGGGCCCCGGGCTATAGTTTAAGATTCCTACTCTACATACACCTAAAAGTAATGCAGGACAAATCCTAGAAAACCTGCATCTGGTAGGCCAGGCATCGAGTACTTCTCCCACGCCCTTCCGATGGTGGGAGAGGGGTTAGCTGTGGGTACGATGACTTCCATTCTCCGTGCCTAGACATTTTATCATCATCACCTTTCTTTGCCAAAATTGTAATGAGATTTAGTGTTTCCAAATTAGGCTTCAAACCAGTATGTTATTTTAGATATGTTAACATTCTTTGCATTATTCCAAAAACTAAATTTATTTATTTACTCAATAACTTTAATACTTCCCATGATAATTAAAAGTTTACTTTTGAAATTGAACAGAAAAAATAGATTCATTATTTAAACATTCTGATAACTGTCAGGAATAATAACAATTTGGTTCAAAAAATCAACATATTCAGGTAGAGTTCTCAATTACCATCCTCTTTTCCAAAAGAAAACAATGGTTTTTAGTTTAGTAGATAAAGCTAGTAAATTATCTCATATTAAGTACTATAATGATAATTTAATTTAAGTCAAGAATATTCTTTTATTTAATTAATATATCCTATTTTATCAATAAGTAAATTAAGGGTAGATTAAATAATATAAAGTTTATCAGTAACAATTCACAGATTAAAAATAACAAAAAATGTAGTTTCATAGTTTTACCTGACATTGGTTGCTTGTAAAATAAATTAATTGGGCTTAGAAAATTATGATGTAAAAATTATTTTTAAGTCTCATAACTATTCAAACAGTAAAAAATATTAAGGACAAAATTGACATTAATTGTATCAATTGACAAGTGACATATATAGGTCAAACCAAATGCTCATTAAAAGCTGTGTTATAAGGACATAAGAACAACTCAAAATTGTTTTGTCAAAACATATTTACTCAAAGAATCGTAAAATAGATTGGTGTAACACATCAATTTCAGATGAAGAAACAAACTACTTCTCGAAATGCTATATATCACGTCATATAAAAATGTTATCAATTTGAACAAAATTTACGACACTTGCTTTTGTAATATTTGACAATTCAATTTGTCGAAGGGCACACAGAACATTGAGCGATTCCAAAACTACGAGTATGTTGTGAGAAAAAGCAAACCTCCAACAGTCTGAACTCTGAAGATTCCCAGCCACAGGTACGAAGTGGTGTAGAGCTGAGAAGATGACCTCAACAAGATTTTGGCAAACTGCTAGTCAGATATGCAACAAAGCTAAAACCTTGGACAAATGCTAACAATACTCTTTTGTGTTGGGTTGATTTTATATTTGTAAAATTAATGATTAATAACTCAAGATGACCAATTCTAATTGCAAACCTTTTTGGTTAATTAGAAATCTCTAATCAAAGTATTAGTTGAAGAAAACAAACAGTGAGGAGAAAAACAAGTTCAGTAATTGGCAACTTACTGGAACACCAGGAGAAGGAGCTGTAAACCATTATACTGAATCACTGGCAATAACCAAATATTGAAATAAACTTATATTTATAAAAATATCCAAATATTGACCAGGTAATTAAAACTCTCCTGTGTGGAGTGGCAGGTCTCCCATCAGGTGGTGGATAGAGTAACACTCACCACATATTATGAGTACCACGGAAATAAAATACCTGGGGCAGACCAAAACCAGCTGCTGCTGTCTTGTAGCAGTGCTGGTGTAGAAGAAGGAAAAGAGAAAGGATAGGTTTGATGAAGAATGTGAAAAAATGATTGAAGAAAGGAATTTGGCAAGATTGAATTGAATGCAAAAGAAAACCAGAGCAAGTGCTGAAGGTTTCAGGTAAAAAAAGGAAGAAAGCTGTCAAGTTATGTAGAAGAAAGAAGATTGCCTATTTAAGCTCAATGCTCCTAGAGATAAACAATTGGGAAAAAGATGATACGATACGCTTTTATGCAAAAGTTAAAAACTTTAAGAAGTGATACCAGCCAAGAACGGATTACTGTAGAGATGTAGAAAGAAATTTGATTGGAGATAAGGAGGGTATACTTGAAAGATGGACACACCACTTCAGTAATGTTAAATGACAAGGAAGGAAGATCAGATCCAAGAGGAAGGATAACACAATGGTATATACGAGAACAGCAAATTATACCTGAAGAAGGCGAAATAATAGCTGCAATAAGGCAGATGAAGAATAATAAAGCTCTGGGAGAAGATGGCATCACAGCTGAATTCCTTAAACATGGTGGAAGAGAATTCGAAGCCCGCTTTGTCAAACTAATTAAATATGTTTGGGTTAAGGAAGAGATACCAGAGGATTGGAGAAGTGCAGTAATTTAACCAATACATAAGAAAGGGAACAAGACCAACTGTGATTATTACAGAGGAATTGTGCTACTCAATGTAGCATATGAAGTATTATCAACACTTATAGCAAATAAAATGAAGAAAATCATGGAAAACGCAGGTGGGGAATACCAAGCCACATTCAGGAAAGGGAAGTCTGCTTGTTACCACATATTCATCCTAAGGACCATTATGGAAAGCTGTTACGAGTTTAACATTGATCTACATAAGCTATTTATCAATTACAAACAAGCTTATGATAAAATTGATAGAAATAACCTTTTTGAAACATTGGTTAATTTCTATGTACCCAGAAAATTGATTTGATTAATACAGATGACTCTTGCTGGCAACACAGGGAAAGTATCCATTCAAGGAGAAGTATCCACCAAATTCGATATTAAACAAGGACTGAGACAAGGTGACACACTTTCCACTATAATGTTTAATATTGTATTGGAAAGAGCAGTTAGAAAAGTGGAATTAAACCCTGGTGGGTCAATTAAAGCAGAATGACACAAATATTGGCATATGCAGATGGCACTGTATTAATCAGATCAGCCCAAGAATTACAATTAAGGTTCACCCAATTAGAACAGGAAGGAGCAAAATTAGCGCCGAGGGTGAATATGAGAAAAACGAAGTATATGATTGCATCTAGGAAGGAGGATACATAGGCAAATGTTACTAACATCTCCATAGAGAACTTCAATTTTGACAGGGTTCAGAGTTTTAAATACTTGGGTTCAGTAGTAACAGAAAATAGTACAATAGGGGAAGAAATTAGAGAGCGACTACAAATGGTGAACAGAATGTTGCTGGGCCCTACTTCCTCTCTTGAAATCTCAGCACCTCTCAAAAAAGGGAAAGGTTTATAAAACTGTAATTAAACCAGTAGAAACCTGGTGTATGCTGAGGCGTGACAAATTCAAAATAGCAGCACGGGAAAGAAAAATCCTACGAAGAATTTATGGGCCAAAGTATGATAATGAGGAATGGAGAATTAGAACCAACAAAGAACTCTATGGTGACCCCCAAATTGTGAGTTCCATAAAGAGTGCAAGGCTTAGATAGGGAGGGTATTTGGAAATGAGTGAGGAGGGAACTCTACTACAAAGAATATGGAAAGAAAAGCCAGGAGGAGGAAGGTGTGCATGCAGACCTAGAAAGAAATGGGTGGAGAATATAGAGGAAGATATGACGGAGGTGGACATAAGAGGATGGAGGAGGAAAGCAATAGATAGAAGAGAGTGGGCTTTGATAGTGAGGCAGGCTCTAGCCCTACAAGGGCTGTAATGCCATAGAGTAGTAGCAGTAATTAAAACTCTAAATGTCTCACTCAGTCTCTTTATTACACACTTGTACACTGTGCATTTAATATTTAACATCAAAACACAACAGAAATCTACAAAAAATTAACGAGGAAGAGTATATCAAGAAACTTACTTGGAAAAACAAATATGACATTTATTGAACATAATATACACCAGACCACGTTGCTTGAACACAGACAAAACTATAACTTACAATAATAAAATTTGATGTACATCTGTGGCATGGGACGCAAGTCAAAAACTATTTACCTCAAAAAAGTGAACAACATATACATGTTGTAAAATGAAATATTTGATTTAACATGGAATAAGTGAACGAATTTCAATTAACTCTTAACCAAAAGGGGTGCAACACAAATTGTATTCAGGTCAATATAATTCACATTTTACATAATTTTATGTAATTGACCACATTTCTACATATGCTATTGTAATGCTAACTAAAACTTCTAACAATTATAAAAAATAAAATATTTTAAAAAATAATTAAAATAAAATAGGAGCTACAGCAACTTTAGAAAGCAATCAATGAAGTCTTTTTACTTTTAACACACAATACGGGATCCTTTATACAAGGTTTCATTGATTTCATGAATATTGGAGAGTTTTTTTTTGAGACCACTCCATTTTTATCACCTTAGATGAGGTGTTCTAATTTTATTCTAACATGTGGACCATTGCTCCAGGAGTCATAAGAAGTTTGTATTTGTTCCCATTCTATGTTTTGATTAATGTTTGTATACAAATTTTATAAAATTGTTGAAATGAAATGTTTGATTCATTGCTAACCTTATTGTGAACTTGTACTCCAGAATGTTATTAGCAAATAATAAATTTTAATGTAAATTAATGTAATTTCATTAATTTTTTTTTTAAAAGAAGGTTAAAAAAATGGCAACTGGTTCTTGCAGCTGCTTTGGTGTCTCCAGAAGCTACCAGAGTCCAACTCAAAAGAAAGCTTTTCTGTTCAGCGTCGAGAATTTTCAGCCTCCGCATCTTCCCGGTCCGGCGTTTTGAGGAATGGACCAAGGGTTTAAAAGCCCCAGTCTTCAAACTCCTCAAAGAAGGCCTGCAAAAAAAAACAAAAAACATTGGAGATACTTTATTTCTGAACATCCTACTAGTGCAAGCTACGATTATTTAAAATGAGACTCGTTTCTTTAGAATATTGGATACTTTTTCTTCACAAAGTCCGCGGCAAATTTGTTAGCATGAATCAATCTGTATTGGTAATCCCTGTTGTTTAAAAAATAGTACTAAAGCTTAAGTGGCGCATGAGGTTATTATAGATTCAAAGAGTAGAATTAACAAAAACTAAATTTTGTATTTGAACTGATAATATGGTAAATGGAATAATATGCAATAAATACTATCAAGAATCAATGCGAAATTGTTTTCGGACTAAATGGGCAAATAATTAACACTTCCCTAAGCAAGAAGAAGTTCCGTTAAGTAAATCTTAGCCCAAGAATTATGTAGACGTATGATGTTAAAGAACTTGTAACTTACCTCAATAACCTCTTGACTAAAACGTGCCATCAACTTCGTAGTTATTATGTCACGAACTCTATACGAAATGAAATAACAGCACCCCCTCTCCTTCCCATTTCCAATTGCGTATCACATGATCATTCGAATGCGCAACATTCCAAAGATAATCCTTTTATAAATTCATAGTAAATACCAAAGACATATAATGTTTATATATCATCTGCTGATGTGCATAGATGAAATGTGAACTATTTTATACATTGATTTCCAGCTATACAAATATATTCTGACGAAATTTAATAATTAAATGCATTTAACATAAAAATAAAAATGTTTCACTAAATAACCTACCAAATTAACTATAACACAATATCTGTATACTATATGCCTAAAAAAGAACGTACCAGATGATTCTACAGTCATGTCAACTTTGAGGGCAGAAACACAATTATCCCAACAATGTCACATTTATGTTTTTCCAATAAAAGTCATGTGCATAGAACAAAAGGTGGAGGTAAAGAAGCGTATCATACATACATGAAACGAGCACAGATATGAATATTAGGCACAACAGCCCAAGATATGGAAATCTAAACGTGTTTGAATTGAATTGGATATATAGTAGGGTGTTAAGAGCAGCGAGTGGTTATTTACAGGACTATATCAGAAAGGATGAGCAGAATATGCATATACATCTCAAAATTTAAACGATATTTCCTGCCTAAGACTGTAACCAATCTTTGTTCTTACCAATCCATATTCATAATTTGGACTACATTAAATTATCATTATTTTCTTTATATAAATATATATACATACATATATATATGATTAATATGGACAGGAAAGGGAGATAGAGAGCGTATGACTATAACACTTAAGGAAATGTAATGAGGTAAAAGTAAATGACACATTTAAAAGGGATACAATGAAGTTGACTTTCCTGAAATGAATAGTTGGTCCAGCCGGGTAGAGGCGACAGAATATTACCCTTCGTCAGGAGGGACGGTCGGAACTGCATGCCAGCTGGGTATATTACATATTTGTAATATTCTGTCACCTCTGCATGACTGGATCAACTCATGTAAGTCTCTTTTGCTATCTCTCTTTCAATTTAATTATATATATAATTAAATATAATAAAACATATATAATTGCAATATTGGTATGGAAAGGGGAGAGAGATAGGTTGTGGCTTACCTGAAAGTGAAGTGCGGTGTCACCATAAGGAACTGAAGGTTGCTCTTCAAAATTTTGGAGGTTCTCAGCCTCCTCCTTCATTCCTTACACCATTCCGTGCATTGGCCAGCTGCGG
Source organism: Zhengitettix transpicula (assembly GCA_037074705.1). Classification (NCBI taxonomy): domain Eukaryota; kingdom Metazoa; phylum Arthropoda; class Insecta; order Orthoptera; family Tetrigidae; genus Zhengitettix; species Zhengitettix transpicula. The sequence continues at coordinate 18,643,559 of CM073594.1, read as the reverse complement.
ACTGTGATTATATATATGATATTAGTAAGAATATGCCATTGTCAAAAATAATTACGATATTGGTATGGAAAAAGGAAAGATATGCAGAATTCCTTTCCACTGAAACCCTTAACTGGATTCTGGTACACAGATGATATCTTCATAATGTAGACCAACAAACCAGATGCCCTTTCTACAAAATTCTACCAAATGTCGCCTTTCTTGAAATTCATATTCACCTTTGTTCAAGCCTAATCATGATGTCAGTCTACATTAAACCCACTAACTCCTTACAATACTTCCACATTACCAGGTGTCATCCTGAACATACCAAACACTCACTCCCATACTGCTTAGCCCTTAGGGGAGCTAGTATTTTCTCTACTGCAAACAGTCTGACCACATACACCAACCAGACCCTCAATGATTGAAGACTTTCCCAGTGTAATTGTTGGATAAAAAACTCTCATTATTCACACGACATAGAAACTTCTAGAAGATGACGACAGGGCTTTCAGTTGTCGAAACGTCACATTTTAATCCTTGTTGGCACCCATGCGAATACCAAGAACTTTTTATCCAGATCCTCAATGTTTTCATAAATATAAAATACCCTGCAGACCTCCTCCAGAAACAAATATCACATGCCCCAACTACAAAAACCCACCCTTGATCAATATTAAAAACATAGGCAATCTCTAATCTCAAACTATTTTCTACAAAACCTCAAGTCCATTCTCCACTTTTCTTACACTGGCCTGAAATCTAACCCAGATATAAAAAATCATCCTTCCCATAATACTCCCCATCTGCCCAAGGATTGTACTCAGGTGCCCTCCTAACACAATATCCTCATACCCCCTTGTGGTCCCCACCCTAACTCCCCAACTCTGTTGTAGGAACAGGTGCCACGTCTGTCTTATCCTTCAATCTACTACAATCCTCCACAAACATCCAGCAATACCTCTCCTCCCACATCATTTATCAAATTAATTACAAACTCTGTCCTGCTTTGTATATCAGCCTAATGAAATGACCTCTTCCTTAACACATTGACGTAGCACTGTCAAACCATCCAAAACCCTATTCCTAATAGCTGCTCATGTTCAAAGTAACAAACACCAATAATTTCGACCAATGCTGCACACTGACCCTCCTTGAAGCCTAACCCCGCTGACCCATCGGATGCGGAACTCCCCTTCCAGCACATCTTACAGTGTAGACAAACTCCTGGACTCAAAATCAGCTAATCTTATTAATAGACATAGTTGTGGTAGTTAGTTAATAATAATGGTCATACCTGATGAGGTCATAGAAGAGGACAAAACGTCGTGAATATTTTTTTTTTACAATAATATTTTTAATTACATTTCTGACTTAAGTCTATTTATTTATTTATTTATAATATTACAAGTGTGATATCTACTTTTTTAAATAAGGTATTACATATGGTCCAAAGAAGTGTTAACTTGTTAAATTTCAATTACTTTAAAATGTTTGTAAATACTTACATTTTTTTAATTTATTGCAAAGGATGTAACAAAGAAGAACTCGTTCCGAAAATGAAAACTAGAAATGCAAGGTTTTCAATTAAATGTAAAGACAATACAATTAAATATATTTTTCTGGACAGCATTTATTCATATTTTCAATATCAAATTATATGTAATTGAATTAAAAAACTTTACAGTCAAGTGCTTCTGCATTGATTAGTAAATTATTGTACTAGTGGAATATTTGTTTCATTCAACACTTCTAGTCCTGTATTTTTATTCTTTTACAGTTAAAATTATATAATTTTTCTTTCAGACATTGTTTGTGATATGTGATGATTTTTTATAGAAATATTAATAGTTTTATTGACTTTTGACTTATGTTCCTGCTATATTGCCAATAGAACATGAGCTGTACAAAAATATCATTGTAATATCAAGCAGAAAGAATCCATTGTGAAATTACTTTCATTTTACAATAATTTCATGCTCTAAAATGATGCCAAAAGAAGTTTACAAGCACAAATTTCACATTACCATTTAACATATTAGATACAGAAACAGATTTGGGTTGGACCATCTACATTCCAAATGTAATATACAACAAAACATCTCCATATATTCCACATCATCAACAATGGGAAGCATTGTCTTTGGGACAACAATACAGCTTCAGACATATAAATCTTTATTTCCAACACGTATGGCATGCAGAACCGAGAGTGTGCTGCTCCATACACAAAAAGGTAACTAGGGGACATCGACCACAGAAGGAAGAGTCCACTTAGCTCAGTATACTTCAAACAAAACACGTAGTTCCATTACTACAAGCAACAGAGGAAACAATTTCGTCTAAGTTATACTGTAATAATATTTAACATAATATTGCACATCTTCAGCAGATATAAAACCGATAATGTTTACAACAACCTTTATAATTACTCTGGGTTTCAATTTGATACCTAAGTACATATCTTTTATTAACATGAGTATTAAAAAACAGACATGCCTGCAAGTCTACTGGTATAACAGATGCAGCAGTTCCATACCAATGGAAGACAAAAGCAACACTTCTATACAAGCGGAGTGGTTTCTCTCTGTTATAGACGGAAAATAAACCTATTTTTTACAATGACTATACAAATTGTGCACCCCTGCATGATATTTCATATATACTATATAAATATCTCACTTTGGATTATCTAATTTAAACATTCTCACTAATGCTTAGTACTTGTGCTTTATAGAAAAATCTGTGGAAATTTTGATTGCTTTTCGCCGTGTAAAGTTAGTCAAGGTGGAATGAGGAAAGTGAAGGCACAGAGTGTAAAGATAGGGGCGACGAGGTACCATGATCGAGGCTGCAAATTGCGACAGGCGTTGGGATTAAAGCTATGACCCAAATAACCTCTGTCAACAAGAGTGGTGTCTCACACCCACAATGGAGATTGTGTTCTTTGTTCTGTCACTCAATACACTTCAAGTTGTTAACACATTTTTATAAAATTTCTAACAGTCAACATTCATTAGAGAATTTATTTTATACTATATAATTAATAAGATATGCCCCGTTCCATAATTTGTCTGCACCCGGAAGAACAGCCTGCCCTGTTTGCAGCCGCAATTTAATACCGAGATAAGGACTTGTGCAAATTGACATTTTGATCGGTCGGTCAAAATCCAAGTGAACAAAGCACACACGTTTAGGCACTCGGAGTAAGGCAATCCTACAGTGGAGATATGAAGGACATAATTTTTTTTGGACAATTCTGCCAGTAACACACACTGGCATGTGTATAGTGTGTATGTGTGTGTTGCCCTCGAAAGGTGCATTCATAGATAAAATATAGTTAATAGCTTTACTTGACTATGATATAAATCTCTTTAGAAGGCTAACAGTGAACACCGTGGTAGGATGAACTATACGAGAACCTAACAAATTTACGAGTGTTTCTTATTCTGACAGATAATCTCACCGAGTCTTACAAGTATTGAGGAACCATCACAAAGTGTGATGTAACTAGGCTATATATCAGAGGTGGATCAGGTATTCTCATCTAGGACCGATAAAAGGAAGTGCCATTTCTTAATAGTTTAAGAAATGTGAAAAGATAATGTCATCAATTTCTTGCATGATCTGAAATTCAACCTCCAGCAGAGGGTTCAAGTGTGATGTAATGTGGGTAGGTGTAAGGGAAATTTACGTATGTCGTAACCAGTAACACAAGACTTTGTCCGCTTTTTATAAAATATGCCTACAAAGATCAAGCACCAAATTTAGCAATGGCAACACAAAACTTAATAATACATACAGTACATTTAAAATAATATTGCAAGTTACTGAAATGAATAACTTTCAGAAAATATATATATGTATGTATATATAGCGTATATATATACTTGTACTGTACATAATTTTATATATATATATATATCTACTTCATATATCTTGTTAAAAAAAATAACACGGTACTGGTTAACCAGTTACAGTATGACACTTGATTTAAACCTGACTGTGTTATATACATTGTTGCAACTGTATTTCACAAGTGAAACACAGCTGTGGGTCATCAAGGAAAGAAGAAACAAAACAACTATAAGGGAATGTCCGCACTCTCTCTCTCTCTTAGCAAAATAGAACGCTCATCTTGGGCTACATAGTAGTCACACAACACTGCACACAACAAAATATGTACAAAAAGTTTTCTCATTGTTTAATCTTGTTAAAAAGTTTTTTTATAAGTCCAACTGTAATAAAACTATCTACAAAACAAAATACCCTATTTTGGACTTGATCACATGAACTGCTTCACATTCATCCCTATAGGGACCAAACAATGGCAACACAGAGGGGTGTGACGGATTAATCTCGCAAATGTGAGCAAATTTATAAAATGCAGACTACCACGCTCAGCACATATTTGTAAAAAAGTTTTAAGTACACCAATCATAATGTCTGTCTTCAGTTCAGTTACATAAATAAAATATCAACAAAATCACTGTCAACACTGAGGCTCTCTTGTGACAACACTCATGACAGTTCATTTATGGTGGCAAATATATGTTGTATTCAAAGTAAAAGTGTTAAAAACTATCATAGCGCTTGAGACTACTCCCATTGTTGCATCCTGTTAATTGTTAATCTTCCAAAATCTGTAGCAAAAATCATCTAGATATATATTTCACTCACACTATGCCTTTTTTGTATTGTTCCCTTATCACCTTTAAAATTGGCTTTAAAAATGTGCAGGCACTTGCAGCCATTGACGTATTATCAATCACAATACAGCTGAACTGCTGTTTGAAGGGGACACGGCAGAGTCCGTCACACCCATACCGTTCCCTCCCAGCCTGGATGGCACACAAGTTATCACGGTCTGGACACACGATCTGAGTGGGATCCATTCTCTCTACTATGTGGCCCAGCCTTCACTGATCCGCTGCCGTTTCTGAAGTGGTCCACCATCATAATCTGAACTCCCACCATGCCGAGGGTCACCAGGTGAAGACAAATTTGTTGGTGTAACTGTTCCTGAAATAATGAACATTTATTTAAAAAATTGTATTTACATTTTTCTTTGTAAACTGATATAGAACCCAACTAGCCCAAGTACAACTTCTACTGGAACTGGATATCATCTACCACGTTCCTAGACACTTACGCTCTAAAGTTTCCCCAAATCCAAAATCCTGTCCTACTGAGTTGTAGGCAATGTTAAAATAAAGCAAGTCCGGTCTGTCCTTATGGCCATGAAAACTTTCAGTTGCTCCTCCTGTAAAGTTGACGAGTTATGACTTAGGCTAGTTAAGTTCTTATGTTAATAACAAACAAACAAACAAAAAAGCTGACAAATATTTGACATACATTTAATAAACGTGTAATTATTATACAATTCATGAAATTTAATTAGTCTACATAGGGGATTATGAGAGACTAACTTGTCGTAAATAACGAGGAAATTTTTTTTGTATTAACCCTTTGCACTGGAGGGCTCCGCTACGGAGCCCTCGAGTTTGTAGACACATTTTAAATGGATCCGCCCCAGAGTCCTCGAGTGCAACGGGTTAAGATACAACTTTACAAATAATTTCATTATAAAATATAAAGCTTGTCTAAACTAATTAGACAAATTATAATGTGATATAATTTTTTTAAATCTAATACACGGAAACCACAATGTGATTATAAACCATTTGCCAATATCATAATGCTGTAGAATTAATTAATTTACAAATGAATATAAAATCATTAACACAGCAGTGAGTTATTAGAAATCACTGAAGTCAGTAGATAACATATTTCATTCTGGTGTTTGAGTTTCTTCAGCATGGAGATGATAAAAAAATAATAAATATAGTAAACTTGAGTTTTAAATTACAATATAATGGATCATGGATATTATTGTTGGAAAATCAAGACAAAGAAAGTAATAATCTCAATTACAAACATTGCAATATGTATTGCAATAAAAAGGCATAATAAATAATGGGAAATATAAAAAAATTCAGATGTGAAGTTTTTAAATTTCAATCCTATTGATAATAATATATAACAATAATATTTTGCAAAACCTGGTATGAAAATCCTTCAGTAAATAAATTAGTAGTAGTACTTACCTGGAGTTGGAGTGAGGTGACCTGTCGAACTGGGCCGAGGCAAAGTGTGTCCATGACTGTGGCCCTGCATGTGACTCAGCGGATGCGATAGGTGCTGCTGGTGACTACTCCCATCCCTTGGTGGGGATATTGGCTCACTCTTTATTTTCACAGGTAGTGGAGATGTTGCAGGAGGTGGTGTGCTGCTGGATACTGCCAAATGTGGCAGGCCACTGAAAGCATAACTGTATTGTGTAAAAAAACAGTCTTTCAATTGCTGGAATAATTAGTTCAAATATTTTGGACAGTTTATCACCTGGTATGAGCTAAAGTAGATGGGATTTGATGACTACTCCAACCAAGAGCATTGAGACCCATGTCACTAACATTGAAGTCTTGACCGCTGAATGAAGTTAGTGCAGTAGGATATCCTGATAGTCCGGGTATGGACGGAGTCTGCAATGCAACCACTGGTGTGTTCAGAGCTGATGTGTTCCGACTTGTCTGTAAATTCATGTATTGAAACTGAATTAACAATGATACGATGTAAATAAAATATTAATGTAAATGTAAAGTGCATTATTATTGTAGCAAAGAAAATTGGATAAATTGTTTTCACTTTTAAAGAATTTTGAATAGAATTAATAATAGGAAATACAGACAAACAAAGTGATAATTTTAATACCACACAATGTTTTTAGAAGCCTTGTTCCTTTCTTCAGGTGCAGAACATATGTAAGAGTCAAGAGAGACACAACTCAACTAGTCACTAGTAGTTTTGTCAACTGACTTCAAGAACACTGTGTGGTATTTCTATTTCTTATTATTAATTTTAAATAAGACGTAATTTTTTCATTTCAATTTTGTGTAGAATTTGTGGGATTATATTAATATGTTTTATTTAAAGAAAAGTTACTTCCAAAAATATGTTTAGCCAATCTAAGTAAAGTACTAAAAATGAGAAATAGCTAAATACAGCAAAGAACATGTGTGTCATATAAAATTCAAAAAATACTTCTTGACATATTTTTTCTTGTATGCATACTAACTTCTTCTGTGGGTCCAATATTATGTCCTTGTGGTGTAGGGATAACAACTCTGAGGTTTGTTCTCCCTGGGCCTGGTGAATGCTGTTTAGCGTGCTGTAGTGCTTTATTTGTCAGAACAGGACTTGGTCCTGGGGATGGGGAGCCTCCCAGTGGCGATGAAGAGTTTGGATAACCATTGCTCATTTCTAGCATGCCACCAGATGGATATACTGTGAATATAAATTTAAATTTCAAATCTTTGGAAAGCAAAAAAATATTTCATGATGTGCATGGATCTAAACATACCTGTGTCAGTCTCTGAAGATGATGGTCTGGGGCTGACACTTGTGTGTGGCATTTGTGGGCTGGACTGAAGTAATGAAGAATCTGTGTAGTTGCTATTGACTGGTACGGACACAGGTAGAGTGTAAGCCGACTGGCTCATTCCAACCTTAAAAATAATTAAACTTCTCATCAACATACAGGAACAGAAACTACAATTCTTTATAAAGTCTATCTATTTATGATTTTTTAATATTTTGATTAATGACTATTTACTGATACTAAATTTATTCATGCATAAAAACAAAAATCAGAATACATAATAGTTTATTGAAATACTCTAGCCTAACTGTCATGCTATGAGTTTAAACTCTGTACCATTTCAAATATTAATAAATTAATTAAAACTGATAATCTGAAAAATGAGCATTATCTTTGTCTTTAAGATTCTTCTTCAATGCTTGACGGTTGTTGTTTTGATAAATTTCCTGCTATTTTTTATCACTGACAATTATATTTATAGTCGATGAGAAAATTCAAGTTTACAGAATATTCAAATTAAAATGACATTTAGTTTGGCATAAACTGGGGCATATTGTATATTCAGTGTACTATCATGTTCACTAAGAACAGAAGTTTCACAATATGTTACACAATTCTTCAATATTCTTAATCTGCATGATAATTCTTCTTACTTTAACTATAGGAGTGAACTATTGTACAACACTTTGGTCAAATGAAATTCTGTTGAAGTCAATAGTAAATACTTTCTTATGCTAATTTTAAATGATCAAAAGTAATAAAACTGTTTCATAGTTCTTTTGTTACTCATAATACTTTCTTGGAAATAGAAAACTAAAAGGCAGCTGTTTTATATTTTTTACTTTACTCAAACATGTCTTGCACAGTATTCCAGTTCTACAAAAACAGTTTCACACATTTCACTATCGTGATGCATTCTAGTGTTTGCTTCAAGTAAAAATTATTTACTTTATATATATATATATATATATATATATATATATATATATATATATATATTAATTGTAATAGTGAGAATATGACATTGTCAAAAATATTGGTATGGAAAGGATAGAGAGATAGGTTGTGGCTTACCTGAAAGTGAAGTGCGGTGTCACCATGAGGAACTGAAGATTGTTCTTCAAATTTTCGGAGGCTCTCAGCCTCCTTCTTCAGGAAGGAGTGTTACACCATTCCGTGCACCGGCCGGCTGCGGACTTAGTTGAAGAACAACCTTCAGTTCCTCATGGCGACACCGCACTTCACTTTCAGGTAAGCCACAACCTATCTCTCTATCCTTTCCATACCAATATATATATATATATATATATATATATATATATATATATATATATTTAACCTGATATAAAGCAATAATTTTTTAAACATTTGTATCACCCAAGCAAGACACAGCCTAATTACATAAAAGAGTTTACAACATATCACAGACTTACTCTGGCACCATTTAACTGGTTTCTCTGCATCATCATCTGGAATTCTTCATCTATCTTGCTGTACTTGGCCTCAGTTCGAGGAGTCAGCTGGTACTCTGTTTCTGGTTCCGGGCTGTCCGGACTGAGAGTTCCATTTTTGTGCTCCTTCTTGTTTAGAGCCTGTAAAATTTGAGCAATTATTCTTTACATATCAGGCAAAAACCTTATGAGAAATGAGCTAACTCTCAGAGGTAACAAAAATACAAGACCTTATTCAAATATTTCTGAGTCATTTCTCCAGAAAATATGAAAATGTTTTCACTAATTTAAAAGTAACAAATAGGTAATGATGTAGGCAATAAACAAATAAATTAGGTGACAAAATAATTACCACACTGCATTTCTGCAAACCTTGTTGCTTTTATCAAGTGTTGAAATAGTAAAAGCTTTTTGAATGACAAGTGACACAACATACACATACATAGCAACATACATACAAATATAATGAAAGCAACAAGGTTTGCAGGAGCATTATGTAGCATTAATTTTATCTCCCAATTTTGTCTGTTTAGTGTCTATATATTTCCAAATTTATAAATTACAGTTAATGTAACATGCAGAAAAGTGTAAACACATGTATTTTCCCTGCATTCCAATTCATCTTTTGACCTGATAAAATAACTAAAAAGGTTTTCAATTAAATACTCAAAAGTATTCTTTCATGTATGTGTCTTATGTTTTAAACTTTTGGTAGATAATGGAACAAATGACCAGGTGGAAATGAAGAAAAATGAGAACAGGTAAATGAGTTCTCAACAAATGTTATTGTAAATTAATTTAAAGGCCCACACATGCAGAGAATTTAAATAAAACTGACATAGGAAAGTAACTAAAAGTAGTTGATGCAGGGATGACAGAAATTGAGTGTAAACATCCTACTAGGGGAACACACGAAATAAATTCTGAAAGGCATTATGCAACATGGTAGTTCTAAGTTGTTAAAAATGATGATAATTGCAAGGAGACATGTTAGTGAAATTTTACAAATATCAGCAATAAAAAAATATGATGATAAAGCTTCTGAAATGTTTTTTTTTTAAAAAATATAATGTATTTTGTATAACGAAAATTAAAGTCATTGCAGTATATATTTGTTGGAAATGTGTACAATTAATTGAATGATACAAAGAAAATATATTCAGTTGTCAAATATAATGACAGTACCTGTAGAAAAAAAAGTCATGTACAACCAAAAAACAAGGAAATGAACTAAAGTTGACCGTAAATCAAGATATCTATATTTTCTCCATGGCCATGGGGAGATTTTCTGAGAATTCCCTTATCACTCTTTAATACAACCAATTTTAAAATCTATTTGATGACTTAAATGTTATATTGTGTTTAATTATGTAGGGTATATGGATTGCCAATGACCATTATAAATCTCAATAAAAAAATTATTTAGGAATTGACATCTACAGATATAATTACTGTTATCCTTATGTATATATTTTTTCCCGTTAGGTTAGAGTAAGTTTAGTACTTTTACGGTTCAGTTTCTTGTTCTCTGGTTAAGTTACTTTGTTTACGGTTGAGGATGATTCTCAGAATTATCTCTGAGATCTTTTGGGATCTACATACGCTTATTCATCGGCCATATCACAGAATTACTTTCTGTGTGTGACTGGATGGTAGTTTAACACGACGTGTCGATGGTGATATTAGTTGAAAAGGGAGCTGGTGGCTCACCTCTATGATGTTCTTGTTGGTCAGCGACTCGTGAGGCTCGTTGTATTCCGTGTACTTGAGCAGAACCTTGTCCATGTCTGTGCTGGCGTACTGGTACAGCTTATTTGAGCTGCTGAAGATGATGAGTGCGATTTCGCAGTCACACAGGACGCTAAGTTCGTATGCCTTCTTCATGACGCCGAACTTGCGCTTGTTGAACGTCACCTGCAAAAGGAAAGGTGTTCATAAAACGGACTCTGGCTTTGCCCACCGCCGATCCCTCACCGTCGGAGAAACACCCACCTGCCTGTTCCGCTCGTCTGTGATGCGTGAGATCTGGATTTTCTTACGTCCCATGGTTGTGGTAAACAGAGTGAAGCCGTTACACTCGCAGCTTCAGGAACGAACCAAGCGATGGACGACGAGTAAGTGACTAGAGAAGCATCAGTGGCGGATCTGGAACAGACCAACGCAAACTGTCACACAAGGGTTAAAAGTAAGAAGCCAAATAGGCTTCACAAACGAAGCCTTGCCACACTTCCTGTTCTCGGCTGAAGCGTCACCATGGCAACGAGCAGCTTCTGCGTTTCCTCGCCCACAGGTACACTCTGACCAAAAACTGATGACCCACATGCTGCGATCTTGTAGCAAAAATAGCCCTACAGCTTTGCTTTAAAGAACACGCACCGGATGAACGGTCGAACGTGCCAATGTATATAAAAAAAATAGAATTTATTACGGTCCCCGACATTGAAAAGCAGAAATGCTACCATTCCCGTTCCATAACCATCTCTAAATATTAAAAATAGGCACAACCTACGATCAATTTTAAAAGTATGGCAATATTGTAGGCCTTCTTCCAAACGTTCAGCCGGTACAGTGTAATTTAGGCAAATTTTGTGATAATGTATAATTGAAAAATAATTTGAGTGTGAAATATTAACTTTGAACGAAATCTATAACATTGTAGTATGAATGTGGTTTTTCGGCTTCGATTAAAACGGAAATTTACGAAAATGTACTATCGTGACTCTTCGTAGGTCACGGTTTATACGACTTTACCCTCCAATAAAGCACAATCATGTTAAAATACCCACGTCAATAAATTATATATAAACTAGAGGAATCTCGTAACTTGTAAGGACCTAAGTATTGAAGGAACAAATGGCTGAAAAAGTTGTAAATGACACCCCGAAAAAAGAATGAGACACTGGCACGTGAGTCGAAGACAAGAAAATTTCAAGACAGGTTAAGTTTCTTCAGCAAGAGAAAAATCTACCTCCTGTCTTATACACGAAGTTTAGAATCTACGATGCAAGTTGACCACGTTGACCACGTTAACCACTCCTTTGCTAGTAAAATAATCTCAGAAAATCTCCCTTCTCACCAAGACATCTGAAATCGTTCAGTGATATTAATTGTGAACCCCTTCCACTCACGTGTCGTCCTCCTCCGCGGCGGATTTCCCCAAATCGATCAGAATTACCGAAAAATAAAATGTCAAATTTAAACGCACCGTTGCGGATCGGCTTAAGAAACGAAGGCAGTTCCACTGAAGCAGTTATCGACCCAAAGTACATTGCCTTAGATTGGTAAAGGAAACATCTACAGATGTGTGTGAAAATGTATTAGAAATGCACGTCACACGTTATCCGAAGTCGTAGAAAGTTGCAAGTCCGAGGACTCCGTCGATACGAAGCGATCGGGGGTCCCATTTCCTACGATGGCCTAGAGAGCTTTACGGATAGAAATAACATCACAGAGAAAATTTATCATCATCTTATAAAAGAGTTCAGCGTCGTTGGATTAGTTTGAACATAACAATTCGATGACGATATGTAGAAATGTGCTAATAAATCAGAAAATATTAGTACTCTGTAAAAATCCATGGTTGGGGAAAAAAAGGTGAATTTCGGACGTTAATAATCCCACGAAAATAAAGGAGAACAAATTAAAAACGTTACTAGATTATTACCTTAGATTGTCACGAATTTACTTTAAAGGCAATAAAGACAAATAATTCTTTATTTGATTCTTGGCCGAGACACACAACAAAGTTGCACGTTTATTAGATGGGACATTATCAGCGCTGTATCCGTAGAGATTTTATCGGTTATTCGTAGCCAGAGAAACTGGAGAGATCATCAGAGAGCAAAAGAAGAAACACTGGATCAAAAATTTCAAACGGTAAAAAAAAAACTCTGTTCGTCCTCGAGGGGGTTAAAGTGAGAGTCTGGATAATTAATTCCACTGTACACAAAGAGAGAGTCGACTGTCGCGTGTTTCGTCCAGTCTCATGTCGTAATTCGAGAAAACGAATCAATTTGTTTAACTTGCCGAATGGTTGCAACCAAATCTTTCACCACTTCTACTTCCTTCTTTCATTTTTACACCGAATAACTTGGAAACATTCACCGTCACTGGATTTGTCACAGAAATGGATAACTCACACAATTTTCTTATCAGATTTAGAAAGGTGTCTTCGGCACTAGCACATCGACTCCATTAAAAACAAACGGTAAATAAAACACAAGAAAATCAATCAAGTTTTTTTGCAGGGATTGATTTGAAATTGGACGGTGGTTCCAGAGGCCATATTTTTATATATATATATATAACGCGAGAAGACAGACCGACGTGTAAACAAAGGAATGATCTCTACTGTTCTAAACGTCTTTCTGGTTGAATATACCACAGAACTGGGCTGTATTCGTAAGAACGGGCGAGAGTGGAGGAACTAGACCACCGTTCGCACAGGCCAGTGTTCCGGGCAGCGGCCCTCCGAGGGATCCGCGGCGTGTGAGCCCCGAAAGCACGTGCGCTCGAGATGTGGGTCGTATCGATTGCAGGTGAAGGCCACTCACGCGCTTAGACCGTCAATACCTGCCACTACTGAGATCGCACAGACACACGCACCAGGTGTTACACGACGGACGCGTCGCCGTCCGTAGGCCCAGCGTCGGCCCCGCGGGCGGACTACGACGTAACTTCGGAGTGCGGAGAATAATACCTGCGACGGAATTAGTCCCGGCGTCCAGGATGGGATATTTGGTATCGACGTGGACGACGCCGCAAGGTCGCCCGGATCGATGCGCCGCTCTTCAAGGACGGCCGTTCTCTCCGTGGCGCTGGCACAAACTCGGCACAGACTCGGCGCGGAAGACGGAGCCGCCATCGATTGGCAGGCAGCCGCAGGTGACGTCATGCGCCCGGCCAATGGCGGCCGCGCTTACATAAGCCGCGGGTGGGGGGAGCGGCGCGTGCGCCGTGCGCGGCCCACGCTCGCAACAATGCCGGCGGGGCGGCGGCAACAATCGATGTCGTCGCCAGAACTTCCGCCCCGTGAGGCCGCCACAGCTGTTGCGGCGCGTGGCTCCCCCGCCGAGGAGACGCGCACATGAGCAACACGCGCACGCACAAAAAAGACCGCTGCAGACACGCGCTACGACCCCCGCAGCCGCAGCCGCCATCTAGCCAAATCTCTGCCTCCAACGACCGTACTACCAAATAGATAACGAAGTAAGACAGCCAACTGCAGACAAAAGAAGTGATAATATAAATACCACACAACGTTTCCAAAGCTTTGGAGTTTTGTCAACTGACGAGTGCAGTTGTGTCACTCTAGGCTCTTCTCAGCACCTGAAGAAAGGAACAAGGATCCCAGAAACGTTGTATCACTTCTTTTGCTGTATTTGACTCTCTCCCTTATTATTAACTTTCAACCAGACGTACATTTTTCATTTCCAGATTATGAAAATAAATACCACACGCTTCTTACGAAAGCAAACAAACGTTGCAGAAACGTCGTATTTTATCACTTAATGTCTTCTCTTTGTTATCTATCCGTTTATTTACCTCATTAAACTAATGTAAGTTATTTCATTTAATTATTAATGTATTAACACCGCCAGATTAGTCAAAAATAATTTAATAACAAATAAAACCGTAAAAACTATCGTTTCGTCCTCAGTCCGGTTTACAATGTAGTAAATAATTTTATATTTACAACGGTCACTGCAGGCTTGGAAATACTGCCAAAAATTAATTTGTATAATATAAATATTTGGTTAATATTTTGGCATTGTACTTAAATTATTTAGCCCCTATTCTGAACCTGGTGAAGTCATACATTGAAAATTAAACGTTATGCTAATTTATATGTTTTTTTTTTAAAAAAAATTAAATTATTTCAGACAATTTTGGCTGTGTTCATGCATTTAGACTATTTCTTTGTTTGGACTCTGCTGTCCTTCTACTCCTTTACTCGGACAATGGAATACCCTAAAAGTCTGCAATAATGATAACACAATTAAATTGTGTGTATCGGTGGTCCTCTTACTACCCTAGTTTAAAAAAAACCCCTAAATTTTCGACGCTGAAAACGGCCGTTGTAGCATGTTTTTCAATTTCATCCCCCCGTTTACCCCTTGGGAGTTTCCTAACGCTTCAAAAACCAGACAGGAACCTTCGCGGGGGTGCGCACAACAACTCACCAAAGTTTCATGGCAATCGGACGAATGCTTAAGGAGCGCTTAGAGGACACACACACAGAGATTCATTTTTAATTATATACAGATAATATTGAAAACAGAATCATGCTAATACGTATAATTAACTAATTAACACACCTGCATGTTCCTGGCTAACACGTCCAACACTTATCAGTTAATCTACCTGCATTCCTGATAGAAGATTAAACTCTTACTCATTCGGGTTGCAGATGCGTTTTTAACGATTAAATAGGTTCACAACATTCAGGATCATTGTCAAAGCATAAAATTTTTTAAACTAAACTAATAAATCCACGTTTAGTCGATGTCCGAAGGTCGATATAAGTTTATATTACACGTGGGAGTCAGTTGTTATTAAACTTTGTACGCTTCATATTTCTCTATTTACAGCTACGAGTGACGTTATTTTATAACTCATAACCAACATATAAAAATAACGATATGAAGTCAACAGTTGTTACAGCAATAATTTAAGGATAATGCGGTGGTATTTCCGCGATTTCTTCTCTTCAAAGCATCCCATTATCTTTTATAGATATAAATACATTTCATTAACGTTCTATTAAAGATATTTTTAATGTAAATTAACATTCCTTCAGATGTATGTATTTAATAATAGATATTACCAAGGATTTTCAATTTTTAAGTTAGATTAATAATTAAATTAGTTAAATTGTATAATTAATTTTTTTTAAAAAAAATTGGCAATGAGAAAGCATGACAAAGGTATAAGACGTTTTATTTTGTAGTTTAGAATGAATTAACAGATATTAATACATGAAATTTTACGTCTGATTGAAAATAATGAATAATAAAGATAGCCAATACAGACAAAAAAGGTTATACAAATACCACGCAACTTTTCTGGGATCCTTGTCCCCCTTTCGTCAGGTGCTAAGAAGAGGACCAGTGCAGTTGTGTCGCTCTAGGCTCTTATTAGCACCTGATGAAAGGCACACAAGGATCCCAGACACGTTGTGTGGTATTTATATAACCTTTTTTAGACGTATTGGCTATCTTTCTTATTCAGATACTAGCTGGGTGCCCGGCGTTGCTCGTGTACTTATTTATATAAACTTGAAAAAGTATTTAATTGAATACTTAAATATATTCCTTGAGTATTTCAGGATATAATCGTCACTCAGTCTTCATACATGAAATTGTTAGCTAGACTCACAACTAATACAGCGCGAAAATTAACTTACATTTTCCCCAAGGATGGTAAAGTAATTCGTATTCTTCTTTATTATCATTCGATGGAGTATTGTTGTATAAAATTATACTTTTTATTTAAAGAAAATATTTCTGCTTTATTTCATTCCTAATAAAGGAGATATTTCCTTTGTTCGTTGCGTAGTAACGTCTTTCTCTCGCGTGACGTCATTGTCTCTTGGCGCGCAGTAATTTAATATTTAATGATCACGGTTTTTAATTATAATTCTTTCCACATGTATGCTAGGCGTTTCTCACCCCCACAGTACCGTTTCTCGTATTTTGAAGAATATGTATACCAATTTTTGTTGCATTCTGTCCACGCGATAAAATTTGTATAAAGAATAACGTAAATACATACATACATACAAATATACATACTTTTTTATTATATAGATTAATACAAAATAGACTTAATAATTTTTTAAAACTAGGAAAAATTTTTCTAAATATTTTTCTTTTATCGAAATGGGGTAACGCAAATCATTATAATTTTAGAGTGAAAATATTCACGCAAGATTCTTCAAGGAATCTGATTATTACAATGAAAGAGAGGGGTTGAAACAGCGTATATTGGACCTATAACGAAAATGCCTGTCTTCCTCGTGGAGGAATTTTGTTTTCTTGATTAATCACAAAAATCTCAGTTCTGCTTGTAGATAGACGAGAGGGTGGGTGGTGAGGAAGGAGGAGGGTGTGTGGGGGTGGGAGATAAGCAGCACCTTGGCGAGTCGCTACAAGATGTTTAACAGCGTCGGTAACATCTGAATTTTCGATCGGCGTGACGTCAGTGCGCACACGCACTCTACGCACAGCGACGCTGCTCGTCGCATCTCAAGAGGACCTCGGACACTGCGATCACTTAGACAAAGAGGAAGCATCCCGCCCTGATCTAAGCGATATATATATATATATAAACTGTTTCCACGTAGCCACCTTCTTTTACCTACATATGGCTGCCTTTCTCTACAGTCCTCTATTTTCGCCCAGTTAGTCTTTCCCGTATCCTTGATGTTCCATCTATAAAATGGTCTTCCTCTTAATAACCCATAGTCTTGTCTAGTGACTGAACTCTCCTCGTCCATTCTCCGTGGCTCGTCGCACTGCATATTACGTTCTGCCGTGCAGAGTCCACATACATGAGCCTCTCCATAAAGCAATGGCATATTTGATTTGAGTAACATAAAATATCATGTCTGTTCTTTGATAGATTTCTCTTGACATACTTACAAGCGTTCGGTTCCTGGATTATTCTTCTACGGATAATAAATCGTTGCCGATCAATATTATAGTCCACGTTCTGGTTTAGTCCCATTTTGTTTCATGAACAATTCCTCGCCTGTGAACAATTTCGGTAGACTCCTGTAGTTTAACTACAGCCGTTGGTTCTTTGTGTTTTTCTACTTCTGACCTGTGACCCTCTAGATTACAGCTGAGATATTATTGCGATCGATGTTATCGGAATTCTTTCACCCACCTCATAATGGATGTGATCATTTGGGTTCTTTCCATCCCATTCCTTATCCTTATTCCTTTATTTTACTACATATTCAGGAGATTAGCCGAAATAATAATTTTTCACGGTCCCCTCCTGTTGATAATTAATGTATATAATATTGTTATTGTCCTGTGCTGTGTGACATGATTTTTGGAAGCAAAGCGTTATACGTTTTACTGAAAGTGTCCTACAATTAATTAATATTCTCCGATCGCCATTCACTAAAACCCTTCCATCACTGTAGTTACCAGCACAGTTCTGCACAGTGCGGCGCAACACAACTTATTCTTAATAGTTATATTTATCTGACTTCATTGAATTTACAAACTGAATAAAACAGACAAGTTTGACGGAAATATATTTTAATAAAAATAAAAATGTAGATCGTATTAATATAATAACAATTAGCATGACGTGTCGTACCTTTTTTTGAACACCTTCAGGTGTAAATATAAAAACTTACACGTTCGATATTAATTTATTTATTGAAATATGAATGCATAATAAAACCTTTTGTCTTGTGGATCGTAGTTTTATTTAAGTCTTGAGCGACCGTACAGTTGAGAAATGTTAATTGTGTGTGTTGATATTTTAATAAATCAATTATATTTTCAGACATATCGACAGGACTGGCAATTAGTATTTAGAAAATTACTGTTTAAGCCATTTGACTCGTCGATGTGTCTCGTATAATAAATGTTTTATAGTGGTTGAGAAAAAAAAATATATATAAATGTATGAAGTGTACTATCGTGACGCATCGTGTCCCTCATCACACTCAATATCGCTGATCTCTAACTCCGTTGTTATGACACAACGAATCGGATATACGAAAAAAAACCAAAAAGACTGTGCTTCATGTAAGATTGAGGAATCCTAATTCTGGGTTGGTCTTTATTAAAACAAGTTGGACACGCTGAAGGTGAACGGAGGTGTATCAAAGTTGAGACTTTCAAATGTCTGAGGCAGTGGAAGTGACCGACGACGTATCCGAGGAACGACAACGGATCATCGCTGCTGGATGCAGGCAGGCGTCAATGAGAGTGGAGCTGATGTTGGCGGGGGAGGAGGAGACGAGATCCGTCTGCGTACAGCTGCCCGCAGTAAATACTGGGGGGAGGGGACACAAATAGAACCTATTCTACTTCAGGGTAGAACGCTCTTTGTACGAGCTCACCAACCTCTTATCAATCTCCGAAGACCCTTCGTCAGCCCCTCCTTTAAAGGTATTCCGTATTACGTAGTCACAATTGGGACAAATATGATTACGCATATAGATCCAGCGATCTCTCTTTGATTCAAAGATAATATAATTCCGAGCAAGATCTAGATTCAAGATTCCAAATTTTCCAACCATTCGCTCAAGGTTTTTATATTTAACTGACAAACGTCCCTTGAGGAATTCTGATCCATGCGAGTAATTAATTTATTTACCAAACGCACTCCAATCAATGTGAAGCAGCCTGGGCTAAATTTTCGGAAAACTGGGAGATTGGTTGAATTGAATCAAATTCATTTGTTATTAATTTTGGTATAACTCGTCAACTTGGCTAAACAAGACGTATATTAGAATAGCGAAAATGTTTAGGGGGGGGGGAGGGGGGAGAAAGAAAAAAAAATGACCTCAAACACTAAAACGGCCGATAAACTAGACTCAGGGATTTATTGATCTCTTACCCGCTATTATTCAGCAACTGCATTTCGTTCGATGAGCCAGTCAAGGTTATCTAATAGTTTCTGAAGAAAAACACACACGACTCAAGATCACGCGGATAGCATTAGTTAAAATTTTATGAAGACGATTGTCGTCTTTAAATAGAAAAATAATTTTATTAATTCTGCGTTCGCCGTAAATAAAAGTTATAGAGTTTAACCAAGAGGTAGGACACTATAGTCCGTTTTAAACTAGAAGTCTCGTCGCGTGTCCGCTTGGAGGAGGTCACTGGATGACACACGACTTAATACATATTAATTAAAAAAAACCAGTAGAACAACACCGCTACTGGTCGGCAACGCTGCTTCATTTCAAGCGTTGTAAATAGTTGATTCGAGAGCAACCCGTCATCGGTCTTCTAATTTAAAACAGACTATAGTCCCAGTGTTCCCGGATACTGCACTCGCAATTTTTTAAAGGTTGTCGACCAGCCACGGTTAATAAAACGAGGCAATATCACAGATGTTTCCAAGTGAATATTCCGTGGATAATTACACCATATTGCTCCTACTAAGTCAGGCAACTTTTGAAGGGAGAGAAGGACCGAAAAATACACTTTTGTGCAAAGAGTAAAAAGCTGTCCACAGAACTGTTCCATTGAGGTTATCTACCTCTACCTCTAAAAGAGGGCTTGTATTGATTACGATCGTGTAATGTCGATAACACAGATTACTCGTTTTTCTGTTCGCTTTGGAATACTTCACCCTGAAGGGCACCACCAAGCAACCTCCCTCACCCTCGAGAACGGAAGCGTTTCCCCCGTAGGAACAACAAAGTATCGTGCCGAGCTTTTCAGAAGAGTTACTCGTAGGACGTGCTAACATTTAGTGAGCGGCAATTTGGACGCGTCGATTAAAAGCGACGCACGCAAGCCACACAATTGCACAGATTCCTCCGTCGGTCCGCAAATAGCACGTCGCGTAATCCCTGACCATCGGGAAAGTGCGAAAATACTCTCTGTAAGGTTGTGGTGGTTGCGAGGAAGACTGGCAAGTTCGCGCTAAAGGGGATGTCTGCATTCCAGTGGCGTGCGTGGGCGGCCGGCCAATCAATGAAGTAGCTTAACCCCCCCGCAAATCAACCACTGCACACTCGCCTCACAAGCCAGAGGAACAAACGCCTGTTCCGGCGAGGAATCGCTTTAACGGGACTTTAAGGGACACTTCAAATTAATTTCAAATGTATTTAAAGCATTTAAGAATATAAATAATTGGGACAAATGATTTTGCAGGCTCTGAAAATAAAAATATGCAGCTTCAGAAGCCTCTAATGCAAAAAAAATTAAAATTGGGCCGTGGATTACCCAAATTTTAAACGCAAGCTTAAATCATTACAGCGTGTTTTATTTGATTCCGGCTTTGCTTAATATATATCAGCGTCCATCTTGTTTCAGTCTATACAAAGTACGAATGTTAACTCACATATATTAAAAAAAAAATAAAAAAATTTACGTCCGATTGAAAATCTATATATATAAAAATGAATTGCTGTTCGTTAGTCTCACTAAACCTCGAGAACGGCTGAACGGATTTATCTTATCTTAGTCTTGAAATGTTCGTGGAGGTCTAGGGAAGGTTTAAAAGGCGAGAAAAAATCGAATAATTTCCGGGAAAACACTAAAAACAGCCCTTTTCTATTTCCCATACAAACGTTTTCTAAATAAAATACAAATCTACACCAGTCGAGCAATTTTCACCAAATTTCGTACACGTGTTCTTTGCGACCAGGAAACAAACACTGTCGGGGTGAGACGCGTCTTCCACCCCCAGAAGCGGGGGTGGAAATATTTAAACATACTAAAACAGCCGATATTTGAGTCGGATAAATATTTTTAGGGGTCAAAGATATTGATAGTGTTTCTACCAATGTTATCTGAATACAATTTTCATCCCCTACGCCCTGTGAAAAGGACACCCTTAGGGTTTGGGGTGGAGATGCTTTACAGTAAAATAACGCGAATACAACCGAGATTGGAGTCAAATCAAAGGTTATGGAAGTCACTGTGTTTAGTTACGACATTCAAATTGGCATTTACCCCTCAGATGCAGGGGTAGCGGGGTGAAAATTTTGGAACATGCAAACACGGCAGATATTTGCGTTGAAGAAATATTTTTCAGAGTTAATTATAATGATTAGGGTTCGAGTAGCGTTACATAAAAATTGCGCAAAAGCAGTCGAAATTGGAGTCATATCAGGGGGTTATAGATAAATGACATCTCGGGCAACGCCGGGCACCCAGCTAGTAATAAATAATAAAGATAGCCAATACAGACAAAAAAAAGGGTAATAATAACACCACACAACGTTTCTGGAATCCTTGTCCCCTTCGCCAGGTGCTAAGAAGAGCCTAGAGCGACACAACTGCACTGGTCAGTTGACAACACACAAAAGACTCTTCTTAGTACCTGACGAAAGGTATTTGTATTACCCCTTTTTTTGTCTGTATTGGCTATCTTTATTATTCATTTTTAATCTTATTTTTTCCTGCAATTTTTTATTTTCCTATTCGTTACATTGGTTTATTGTAAACCACGAAAGTAATTTAGGCCAATTAACAGTTTCCGAATGAGCTACTGTAAAGAGATTTGAGTGTTGTCAACT
Source organism: Zhengitettix transpicula (assembly GCA_037074705.1). NCBI lineage: Eukaryota > Metazoa > Arthropoda > Insecta > Orthoptera > Tetrigidae > Zhengitettix > Zhengitettix transpicula. The sequence goes on along the minus strand of CM073594.1, from coordinate 18,621,463 downwards.
GACCTGTGCAGTTGTGACGCTCTAGGCTCTTCTTAGAACCTGACGAAAGGAACAAAGATCACAGAAACCTTGTGTGGTATTTATATTACCCTTTTTTTTGGTCTGTATCTGCTATCTTTATTATTCAAATCTATTCACATGAATTATTGTGTCGGAAATATCGTCGGTTTACCAGTTTGGCTAATCAAATATATTATACACATGACATCGTCGGAATGTTCACACAAAGGTGACAAGCCGCCGGTCACATTAACCATTCAATAAAGCATAGTTACATTAAAATACGGGGGAGGGGGGGGGGTTGCAGATACAAATCTATGCTTCTTTACATTTTCAAAAAAACGTAAGAACTGATAATCCTTAACTCGTCCTTCGCTAAACTGTTTTTATGAAGCAAAAATAATGTTGCGAGTAAAGAAGGTAAAATACGAGCAACGTTTAATAGAGTGGGATGACGTCACCCAACCGCCTTCGTAATCTGCTTTCCCGCGGTACAGCGAACGTTATTTATATTTACCTGATAAATTACCGTAAAATGTACGGCCAATTTTGCCACGGTCTCGTGGATGTCGCGAATTAAATTCCCTAAAGTTATATAAAAAAGATAATAGGTCGTTTAAGAGTTATGCTACTTTCGTTCTCCAAATAATTAAATATTGGTTACATTTTACTAATAAATTGGTTAAATCGAGGTTACAAAATTAACTGTGGGAAGTGTCACGGGCAAATCTTCCTTTACTCAACTTTACAATGACAAAAATAAATATATTATAAAATTATTTAAATTTTATAGATCTTAATAGTCCGCTGTAGTGAATAAAATTTTTCTTCTTAAATTAATAATTAAGGTTTCATATATACTTGTGTGTTTGAACTGTTAATATAAAACTGATGATGTTCGAAATGAGGGACGAAACGTCGTGTTAATATATTTCTATTGTATTAACCCTCGTCAATATTACTTTTTTTTTCTGACTTATAATAATTTATTTAGTTAGTGTAATACCATTTAGTGGATGTGAAATATTAAAGAGAATGTTCCACAACTTTTTTTCTTTAGGCGGCAACCCCAAAGTAAGTTACCCCCCCCCCCCCCGCTAAGGATTTCGAGATGCAATTTATTTTCTGTCCCTAAAATTATATTTTTCCTTCATTTATTTTGCCGAGGAAGTTTTCAATTTAATTTAATTGCTACCAAACGAATTGTGATGCCGGTGTTTCAGCTCACGATCTCAATAAATAAATAAATACGCACACAAACTTCTTTGAGTCACTCCAGAGATTGCTTCCAAATTTTTCAAGAATTATTTTCGAGCGGCCGAAGGGACGGGGGACGGGGGGGACGGTTAAATTACCCTAAAAGCGACACATCATAAACAAAAATCGCGTAAGAAACGTAAATGATTTCCGTGCAACGGTGGATTTTTTTTAAGTTGGCAACGACACGTTCGGTTTTCATCTAAACTGATCAACAGGAAACACTGTCGTGAACAAGAACTCCAGTATGAATGTTTTTCGTCTGGCAGTAAACAGGAAACGTCAACGTCGCTGTCTTGACGCAGTCTCTTCCTTAATTTTTCAACTACATACATTTAATATCCCTGAAGAAGGTAAAACAGTTTATTCGAACTCAAAAGTAGGTTTCTCTATTTTGCACGAAAAAAAAACCATATAGATAAAGCGATTCAAAATACGAAAATAATTACCGTACCACGGTCCGCAACGGAATCACCACAGAATGAATATGAATATAATAATACAAGAATGAGGGCGCGAGTGCTGGTTCGTGGAATGCAGGAAAGAACCTTTACATTCTCCTTGCCTAGTATTTCATTTGGACGGGGGTCGGAATCATGTCCGATTTTCAGGGAAACGTTATCGACAGTAGCATCGACATTTGCTCCACTTAACGGACAATTGCGCCATCGACGGACGACCTGGAGGACAACTCAAAATTTTCAAAATCAGTTTAGGTCGCCTCTTGCGCAGTATGTAAATTAAAAACGGGGAGGGTGGGGGGGAGGGTTTGGATGTAGCAGGTGGGAATTAAGGGGATTGTGCCAACAGGTAAATCATGATTTGAAATCGATGCAAATATCATTATGGAAGGTCTCAGCATTTCTCTCTTTTGAACAAAACACGTTTCCCCATTAGGAGCCAAAAAAAGGAAGAGACGAATATTATTTAGCAGTATTAACGGGAGAAACACACCCGTCATTAGATGCTCAATAACTTTAAGCTGTGTTCAATTTAATGGCCGAGGTAATGTAGCTTTATCCGTAATACACCTGGAAACACGAAATTAGAAGAAGAAAAAAGTAGTTATTAATAAATACACAAGGACTCCATTGAAGCTTTGGCCGGAGGAACGCAGATATATCAAAACCCCAGCTGTCGACTAATTTACATTCCAACCTAAATGAACTATACGGAAAGTAAAAAAATGTTTTTTGCCATTGTGAAGATTTTCAATCGGCGGTCGCGACAAAGAAAAGCAGAAGCCACACATCTGTGAACGTACCCGTCCACGTGATGAAAAGTACCTGAAGTATTTCGAGTATTACAGACACCCTTAATAATGGAAATTGGTTTTTGCCGAGTTTAAAGTGATCCCTGCAACGTTGAGCCTGCACAAGGACAGCTGAGGGTTTTCCTGTTTGCGCCAAGACACTTGGCAATTACCCAGGAAACTAGGAAACGGGGGCGGGGGGGGGGAGGGAAATACAGAGAAAAACCACCCTTTGTATCTCTAGGAAACCTGAGAGTCCTTCCCAGAAATACTTAATTTATTTTACCAAAAATTGATCCAAGCTCCCAATAATTAAAATTAATAAACTACAGAAGAAACGATCAACAAAAAAAGAAAAAAAATGCTAGTAATCCAATTCTTAACTTGTTACTTATTTAAGCACTAGCTGGGTGCCCGGCGTTGCTCGTGTACTTATTTATATAAACTCGAAAAAGTATTTAATTGAATACTTAAATATATTCCTTGAGTACTTCAGGATATAATCGTCACTCAGTCTTCATACATTACGAAATATTACATTGATGAAATTGTTAGCTAGACTCACAACTAATACAGCGCGAAAATTAACTTACATTTTCCCCCAAGGATGGTAAAGTAATTCGTATTCTTCTTTATTATCATTCGATGGAGTATTGCTGTATAAAATTTTATATTATATTATATTATAAAAAAATATTTCTGCTTTATTTCATTCCTAATAAAGGAGATATTTCCTTTGTTCGTTGCGTAGTAACGTCTTTCTCTCGCGTGACGTCATTGTCTCTTGGCGCGCAGTAATTTAATATTTAATGATCACGGTTTTTAATTATATTTCTTTCCACAGGTATGCTAGGGGTTTCTCACCCTCACAGTACCGGTTCTCGTATTTTGAAGAATTTGTGTACCAATTTTTGTTGCAATCTATCCACGCTTTTAAATTTGTATAGAAATTAACGTAAATACATACATACATACATACAAATATACATCCTTTTTTATTATATAGAAGATAGAAGATAGATTACTAACTTCAACACGTCTTCTTTAGTTTGCCACTGGGATGAATTACTAAGTACGGTAATTATTTCGGTGTACGTATTGAAGAATGTCTCAAAATAAAATTATTAACAATTTTAAAAATCTACCATATTTTTCAATTAAATATTAAAAATCAACAAAATATTAGTCAGAAAAATTTAATACAAATTTTCTTATAATAAATTGTAACGCTCAACAAATTATATTTATGCATAACTGTATTAAAAATTAACTCTTATGTAAGACTTTTGTTTCTTAATTTATTTTCTTAGATACGCCTGAAGAGGTCCCATACAGGGACGAAACGTCTGATAAATATTATGTTTTAAATAGAGTAAGAATTCTTTTTTTCTGGCTGTTATTTTTAATGCTTAATAAAATTATTAGGATAAATAAATGCCGCTGGGTGAAGGAACTAAGGTTCCCACAAGCCGAGGCACCTCGGCCAGTTCTGAGAGGTGTATGTTCCGGGGTCGCAGACCTTGGGCATACGGTAAGAGTTGTTCGCTATTCCCATTGGAATAGTCGGCCAGCTGCCTCCTAAAATGGTCGAGGCACGGAGAAGGTAAAGCTGCGTCTCCACAGCAAACTCCTCTCCCGCTATCGGAAGGGCGTGGGACAAGTACCAAACGCCCGACCTACCCGATGCAGGTTTTTCTAAGGTTTTCCCTGCATTTCTTTAGACGAATGCCGGGTAGGATCCTTAAAATATAGCCCGGGGGCCCTAGTTAACCCTTGGCTACCTACCTCTACCCTTCCGCATCCCCCCTTTCAAATCCGTTCCTATGCTATTAAAGGGGAGTTGCCCAAAGTGGATCACCCTCATGTAGCCTGTTGACCTAAAAAAAAGCCGCTGGGTGAAATTGACCCCTATTTTCCAAGCAGTAGATTTTATAGCCGCCTAAGTTTCTGGTCCCATTTCTATCTTTCGATAGAGAAGACGTACAGCTTCCCACTTCCCACGCCCTCTGGTCTCAATTTGCCTTTTGTATTTTCAGTTGACTGTCCACCTGTTTCCTGATGGATTATGGTGTACTTTCTGAGAATCGCGTCCGCCAAACAGGATTATGTTCATCCCCTTCTCAAAGCTTTCCTTCTGCTCCAGCTTCCAGTGAACGTATCGTTAGCGTTCTTGCCTGGAATGGTGAATAAGCAAGCAGGATTTTGTTTAATCTTCTTTTCTGTAAGAAATCACATTAAGCTTCAGATTACGGATCTGTGAAAGCAAACGTCGATTGTAGAAACAATTCTTAGCCCCCCCCCGTTCGTTTTTCATACTCGGTGCAACGCAATTCCTAAGCCAATTTAAGATGTGGTTTCCTCTGCTTCTTTTCGTGGACACAACTTGGCCGTTGTACTTGTTTAAAGTGGAAACGAATAAGACTTTTACTTGTTGGTTGGGAGCCTTCGGTCGCCGTCGTAGTGACCTTGCCGGGGGGTTCTTAATATGCGCTGAATTTTCATATGTAGCACGCGAACTTGCCACGGTAATGCAAAGCATGAAATAAGGGCTGTAAAATTTATGGTAACAGTTCCTACTCTACTCTCCTAGGAAAAATATTAATCGTTCTCATAGATTCCTCGTTTCATTACAGTGTCCTCAGGTGCTTAGAACTGACCGAGGCCGAGTATGCCACGAACGTATCAGTAAAAATTCTATTATTAGTGTTAAGAAAGTAAGGTGATTGTGATTTTCTCCTACTAAGGCTTTTGTAAGGACTAAAATATTTTTTAAAAAAAGACTACAGTCGAAAATCATATGGGAAACATTTGTTAAATGTTATAAAAGTCGACACCGAGACGAACGTTAACTGAAATGAAAAAAAAAATTACATCCAGAAGTTTGTGGCTGATGATTGAAAAACTGCAACGTCCAAATCTACAGAACTGTAAAGGATAAAAACAGCTTCAAAGTAGTCCTTGATGGCGCCCTCCAAATTATAATTTAAGGTAAGTTACACCCTCTATATCTTTCCCTTCCATTCCAATTGTTTTAATTATTCAATGTCACGTCCATACTTGCGTTTATATATATGCAATAAATTATTTTAAGTACTACACAATTGTCTCCGTGGTCTTGAAATTTATATTTTAAACTCTAATTTAGAATCTATGTTTATTAAGCACGGAGAAAAATATGGATAAAGAAGCTGAAGGGTGATCCACGTTGGGCAACTCCCCTTTAATAGCATAGGAAGGGATTTAAAAGGGGGGATGCGGAAGGGTAGAGGAAGGTAGCCAAGGGTTAACTACGGCCCCCGGGCTATATGTTAAGGATCCTACCCAGCAATCGTCTAAAAGTAATGCAGGGAAAACCCTAGAAAAACCTGCATCAGGTAGGTCGGGCATTGGGTACTTGTCCCACGCACTTCCGATAGCGGGAGAGGAGTTTGCTGTGGGGACGCAGCATTCCCTTCTCCGTGCCTCGACCAGTTTAGGAGGCAGCTGGCCGACTATTCCAATGGGAATAGCGGACAACTCTTACAGTATGCCCAAGGTCTGAGACCCCGGAACATACACTTCTCAGAACAGGCCGAGGTGCATTTTTTTAGGGCAACAGGCTACATGAGGGTAATCCACGTTGGGCAAAAAAATTTAACAATAATTTATGAGAACATAAGTATAGTAATGTCCTGGAAGCGAGGCCTGAAGAAGGGTGCGAAAGCAGCTCAATGACCAATATTAAAGTTTCCGTATTGAAGCGTTCCTTCAGCATTCGGAAACTGTTAATTGGCCTAAATTACTTTCGTGGTTTACAATGAACCAATTTAACGAGTAGGAAAATAAAAAATTGCAGGAAAAAATTGCAGATTAAAAATGAATAATAAAGATAGCCAATACAGACAAAAAAGGGTAATATAAATACCACACAACGTTTCTGGGACCCTTGTTCCTTTCGTCAGGTGCTAAGAAGAGCCTTTTAAGTGTTGTCAATTGACCAGTGCAGTTGTGTCGCTCTAGGCTCTTCTTAGCACCTGACGAAAGGCACAAGGATCCCAGAAACGTTGTGTGGTATTTAATTACCCCTTTTTTGTCTTATATTGGCTATTTTTCTTATTCATTATTTTCAATCAGACGTAAATTTATTCATTTTAAGATTAGAAATGGTTCATGAGGCAATCAGACAGTATAGTACCACTACAGATGACGGTTAACGATTGTATTAATTTTAATATTTATGTTCGCGATTAATTTGCTTTAAGTAATTTTTGCACCTCAACCCTCTCGGTCCAAGATTATTAAATTTCCGTTTTCCAATTTGTTTTTCCAGGACCTGCAGCTTCCTCATTACAATTGGCACTCAGGAAGTTTGGCAACGTCTCGAGATGACACGATGACAGGTGACAACGGGTTTTCCATTGCCAGCAATTAGGCCCTGGCTTCGGGGCCACCCTTGCCCAACTTTCCTCCAACATCCGCTAACTGGCAAAATCTACAAACACGCTTCATCAATTACCGAACCTCCGGAGAATCGCGAAAAATCTGACCGTCAGTTTCGATTCGCACCGACTCCCGGCTAAACGTTACAATTTATGCCAGGTGTATCTTAATTATGCAGCCATAAATCTCTACACCTCGGGAAATTGTAAATTAGACTGGAATAAAACGGAGGCACCTGTGGACGTGTCGAGTGTTCCGAATGCCGTCAACACACCCGAGGAAAATCCAACGAAAAAAAAGAAGAAGAAGGAAAAACATGGTCAGGGAAAATGGAAGATATGAGCATTAAAAGGATGATTTAACTTAAGAAGAAATTCGCCTCAAAAATATACAAAGTAAAAATCTAGATTTTTGGGTGTTACTTGATACATTTTCTATTCCAATAGGAAGCGCGTTTGAAGATGTGAAAGGATCAATTTGGATGACGATGGTGGACTAAATTCTGGGATAATGTTGACCGGTTGTTCCGTTGACTGATTTGGAGAAGAAAAGTGGTAAAGAGGGAAAGGAAATTCAAGGAACCAACTCGGTACCTTCAAGAAGTAAGAAGACGAGTGTTACACCCGTTACAGACATGGACCTACTCAGTTCGGAGTGCCGGCCACTCTGATTTTCTTCTCCAAATTGAGGAAATGGAATGCATTATCAATTGAAAGGATTTTCCACCATGTGGAAGGACTTCATTGGAGAACGCAGCAGACAGTTAAAATTGGGATAGTAGAAACTGTAAAAATAGGAACGTATAAGGTCGTAATACTAAATTTGATTCAATAAAAGGAAGTAAAAAACCTGAACAGATGGAAATTCCACGAAATGAGCTTCAAAAATGTTGTCGTACAGGAAAAATGCTGACGATTAAGCCAAGCAGACACCGGCGAATGGAGGAATTCTTAGAGCATTCCGACGAAACAAGAGTTGTCATGGTCACTGTAGAGTGGAGAGGAAGATAGCAGCATCGTCAAGTAATATAATAATTAAAGATAAAATTCCATTGAAACGGTGACAAGCTCGAGACGCTGATAAGAAACGCATTCGTTTAAAAAAAATTTATTAAATACGTAGTTGACGTTAACAAAATATGAAGACAATCCGTGGACAAACGGATTTAAGTAAAAATTGAGTGACAGCCCCCCACAGAATCCTAATTACCGAATTTAATCGTTGTCTATTTAACTGAATGATTTTTGTACCTGCGCTCCGTGACCGAACCAAATTCGTCATTAGTTAAAGAATTACGAGTAGCCTCGTCCCCCCAAAGTAATTTGATTACAACCCTGATTTATGTTCTATGGGATGAAATATGAGTGTGTCACAGTTTTATTCTTTCCGATACAGACTGTAGGGTACCAGCGTGTCAGGAACCTGTTCATTCATCCCCCAGTGAGGGCCTACTTGGTTTCGCCCCCAGTCGTGGGACACCTCATGCGACGGAACGATCATCGTAAACAGGGGGGGGGGGGGAAATAAATTGTTACAAAATTTCGAGGGTGAATATATGTTAACACGTCGACTTTTAACCCTTCATAAGGGGATGATTCTTAACATTACCGGGGGTCACGAAGATTTGGGTACCGTAAATCATGTGGACGGGACAGAGTTCAGGTTTTTATTGTCTCTGATCATGAACATAAGGATTTTTACTTGTCCACTAAAAAAACATGCCTCCGTGTTTGAGAAAACCCCCCCAAAAACCGTCACATGGATGATTATTTATTAGTTTCGGCTCAGATTTTCGTCCATTTTTCAATCTGTGGGGGGGAGGGAGAGAGAGAGAGAGAGAGGGAGAGGGAGAGAGAGAGAGAGAGAGAGGGAGAGGGGGGAGAGAGAGAGAGGGAGAGAGAGAGAGGGGGGGAGAGAGAAATTGTACAAGGGTTAAAATATTAAATGAACTGTTTGCGATTTTAAATTTTTACTCGGGTGAATATTAACGTCACGACACCATCAATTTTTGTGATTGTATTTCAACCCTTGTGCATTTTCCTCGCTCTATTAAAAATAGCAAAACAACAAAGCCGAAAGCTAATAAATGGTAATGATCCATGTGACTGTTTTTTTTTTTTTAAGTATTCTCACCTAAAGGAAAAGTAAATTGGGAAGAGTGAATTAATAAAAACGGTGGACGAGTATTTAGGAAACGCTAAAAGTTATTTAATTCTACAGAGAGAGAGAAAAAAATAATCGTTCAGTCAACAAGATTCTGGACCATGCAGGTAAAAATCGAGTTTTGGAAGTTCAAATGGCTCTGTATAACAAAGAAAAGCTTAGTAGAAATCGGTCCGACCGTTTTTGTTTTTTCGAAAATGAAAGAAAATCAACGAGACAGACAGAAATTTAGGTGACATCAATTCCGGATCCTTTTAAAGCATGGACGTAAATAGAAACGAAATTTTCTGTACAGACAAAATTATTGTTTTGAAAATATAAAAATAGATAATAGATAATGAAGTAGGCAGGATGCAGACAACTCGTCAGGTTAATCATTGTTGCTCTCGTCAGGTGATGAAAAAATCGTAAGAGGCTGAAGAAAGACAGTTTTAACAAATAGATAATGAAGAAGCCAATAAACAGACCAAAATGAGACGTAAATTTAATTCCTCACTATGTCACCTGACGAAAGCAACAAGGTTTGCAGAAACGTATTTATTTTATAATGAAAAAAAAAAATCGACATTTATACAACAAGCAATGACTCAAATTTTTACATAATTTATACGTATATTATTAAACAGGAAGAGATCATCACAAAAGGTATATTTAATTGTTTTTATTATTAAATAATTTATTTTGTCTCCAGGCCGTTTATTTATTTGATAATTTAATTTGGTCAGTTCATTGGCTGTTGTTAAAAGTATTACTTATTAATGTGGATCCTGATTTTTTATTTACAATTACTGTCTAAAATCGTTCTAGAGGTCCAATTAATTAAATCAGATTTTTCGTGAATTTTTTTTTCGTAAATAACGCAGATGAATAATAAGCGGTGGTTAATGTCTACTTATTTTTTTTTAGGGCAACAGGCTACATGAGGGTAATCCACATAGTGGCAACTCCCCTTTAATAGCATAGGAAGGGATCTGAAAGGGGGGATGCGGAAGGGTAGAGGAAGGTAACCAAGGGTTAACTAGGGGCCCCCGGGCTATATTTTAAGGATCCTACCCGGCATTCGCCTAAAGAAATGCAGGGAAAACCCTAGTTGTTAATGTTTACTTTTTTTTTGGGCAACAAGCTACATGAGTGTAATCCACGTTGGGCAACTCCCCTTTAATAGCATAGGAAGGGATTTGAAAGGGGGGATGCGGAAGGGTAGAGGAAGGTAACCAAGGGTTAACTAGGGCCCCGGGGCTATATTTTAAGGATCCTACCCGGCATTCGCCTAAAAGTAATGCAGGGAAAACCCTAGAAAAACCTGCATCGGGTAGGTCGGGCATTGGGTACTTGTCCCACGCCCTTCCGATAGCGAGCGGGAGAGGAGTTTGCTGTGGGGACGCAGCATTCCCTTCTCCGTGCCTCGACCAGTTTAGGAGGCAGCTGGCCGACAATCTAAGTTAATAAGAATATTCAGACCGTCTGCAAGTTAAACTGTTTCGCACACACCCAATATTGCTGGTATTAATACTGATCAATCCTCTCAGAAGATGGCTAGAGTTTCGACGAAGCGCAACACGAGCAAGGTTGGGAAAATTTGTGTTTTAAACTGGTACGTGAATTTATTGTATAAATTAACATTAGGAATAATAATGACGAATAACGTAACACAACGTATGTTTTGTGGTGTGCAATTAACGAAGGATGTAATAAGTAAAACAATGGGAGCAACACACAACTGAAAAATGTGGAGTTTCAAACGGAGTTCGCTACCAGTCGACGAAACTACTGAGAGTTGAATTCTTCAGGAAGAGCAAGTGATTTCTCGTAAAAACTGAGGAGCTCGGTTTTTAAAAAAGTTGTGGAAAACTAAATCATTCAACAGGTTCCATCAACGGCACGTGGGACGTAAAATATTAGAAAAAAAATATTCTGTTAACGATTACGTACCTCATTCCACCATAGCCGGCGGCAAAGGTAGTAGCAGTAGTAGTAAGGTGACGCACAATGAAACGATTAAACGGTGGTGATCCAGGCAGCAGTGGAAGGAGGCTCAGATTTTCAACTTTGGCTTCGGACGCAAGGCACAGTTCACACATTGCGAAGTCACACACAAACTCGGGAACGTCGCCTTTGTTTGTGAGTCGACCCTGGATTCATCGACGTGCCTTCCTACGCGCAAAGACGCACCACGTATTAACCTGACCACACATATCCTCGGCCTACGGCGTTTGTAAAAAAATAACAACAACTGCGTCTTACGCTTAGCAAATAGACCAAGTAAGACACACTAATGTCTTCTATCGGTTGAATCGAATTTTAAAAGAGTCGACGTAAAAACTGCACCCGGGGGGGGGGGGGGAAGTGCCGCAGCATTTACTCCTGTAAACGTTTAGAAAAGCCAACTAAAAATATTTTCCCTCGCAATCCCCTTTGTCTCTTATTTATCCACGTGTGTACAAACTGTCTGAGAAACTGAAACCCCCCCCCCCCCGGAACGACAATATTCTTGCCATATTCGCAACACCATTCTCGAGGCATGCAGCTAAATCACGGGCCGCTGACACTTCTCTACCGGCCCTCGAAGAGAACTGCAGAAAAGGCTCTGAGATATTCTACATCGCGAGCGAGTAATGTCGACGGACACGCGGGTGGATGTTCAAGAGCATCCAGGTCTTCCATGACAATGCACGTCCACACACACACACACACATATACACTGTTGTCACTGAGAACAAACACATCGCCTCTGGTCCTCCGGCGTCGAAGAATCCACCTTTGATGAATAAGTAAAGACGACGGAGCGTCCGCGCGGTGTAGAACGGTATTGTTGGAGAAACGGGAAAGTTAAAGTTTATAGAGCAGTCACTCTACGGCCAGAGTGCGGATAAAATTTACAAGCCACAATCACATTACGTTGATCCAAATCGGACAGGGGCTGACCTAAGTTCTGGAGAGCGATTTCAATCACACATAAAAACACAAGAGTGAGGCGTTGCGAGGACACGGGCCCACAGCTGGTGTAAACAAGTACTTGGCGTTCAGACTGGAAAATTGTAAACACCGAGGAAGGCGTCGAATCGGGAGGGTGGTGTCCGTGCAAAAAAAGGGAGAAAGACTTCCGTCGTCGGAGTAAACACAGCACCGCAGCGTCCGTCGCGGCGCCGGCCTAAGCTACTTACTGACGCCTCGGGGGGGCGCGCGCGCGGCATGCATTACACCCAAAAGTTACCAAAAATAATTGTCAGTGTGAAAATAAATGTGTGCTATCCTGGGACGGTGGTGCGCTCTTACCTCGTCCTGCTGGCGGTCGTTCCAAATCGCGTCGTCCGCGACTCTGAGCGCCCGACCCTCCCCCTCCCCCACCCTTGCCCTTCCGCGCATTCCCCTTCCATCACGAAGGTGCCCGAGCGGCGGCGGAAACGACCGACTACTCCGTGGGGGAGGAATATTCCGCTCGCAGCCAAAGGCCCCGATGTCAAGTGCGCTAATTCACCTAGCGATCTGTCACCACACGTTCTCAATCGGCAAATCAGAAGAGTCGTTTTATAATCGCTGTTAGTCTGAAAATTAATATAATGGCGACAAAACGGGACAAAAATGATTTTTTATATATAATTTACGAGTCTTTCATTCCCAGATTTGGGGCCATGAAGCACATACAGCGTGTTAGACTACGTTGAAAAATTCCTTTTTTTCTGTGGCTCACCTCAGAATAATTTGTGTTCATGTCCTGTCTCTTCAATACTACTAGTGTGACCTAGTAAAAATTAATTTTTACACAATCTGTGGTCCATGCGAATATATTTAAAACTAGCTGGGTGCCCGGCGTTGCCCGAGACGTCATTTATCTATAACCCCCGATATGACTCCAATTTCGGCTGCTTTTGCGCAATTTTTATGTAACGCTACTCGAACCCTAATCATTATAATTAACTCTGAAAAATATTTCTTCAACGCAAATATCTGCCGTGTTTGCATGTTCCAAAATTTGCACCCCGCTACCCCTGCATCTGAGGGGTAAATGCCAATTTGAATGTCGTAACTAAACACAGTGACTTCCATAACCTTTGATTTGACTCCAATCTCGGTTGTATTCGCGTTATTTTACTGTAAAGCATCTCCACCCGAAACCCGAAGGGTGTCCTTTTCACAGGGCGTAGGGGATGAAAATTGTATTCAGATAACATCGGTAGAAACACTATCAATATCTTTGACCCCTAAAAATATTTATCCGACTCAAATATCGGCTGTTTTAGTATGTTTAAATATTTCCACCCCCGCTTCTGGGGGTGGAAGACGCGTCTCACCCCGACAGTGTTTGTTTCCTGGTCGCAAAGAACACGTGTACGAAATTTGGTGAAAATTGCTCGACTGGTGTAGATTTGTATTTTATTTAGAAAACGTTTGTATGGGAAATAGAAAAGGGCTGTTTTTAGGGTTTTCCCGGAAATTATTCAATTTTTTCTCGCCTTTTAAACCTTCCCTAGACCTCCCCGAACATTTCAAGACTAAGATAAGATAAATACGTTCAGCCGTTCTCGAGTTTTAGTGAGACTAACGAACAGCAATTCATTTTTATATATAGAAGATTAACCCCTTTTCGGCTGGGTCTTAAGCTCGTGACTTAACCGGCATTGGAAGCGTCACTCTTTTTTTTTATCAACGACACCGACAACTAAGGGATTATACATTAATATGTGGCATATTGGTCCATTTTCCCTCTGCCACCACCATTCATACCGATGAAATTCAACTGAACCGGCACGGTGAATGTCACCATCCAACGCAGCGAACCCTAAAACTGTGGATTCAACACCACACAATGTTTGCTCCCGGATCGTAAGTAACGTAGTTGAAGTTGCTCCACACGTTTAAAATTCGTTATCGGAACATATTTACACATATATTATTAAGGCAATAAATAGGCATATTACATTTCCTTTCAAGCATTGGTAAAATAGGAGGAAACAAATTCATTATTTCAATCGAGAAACTGCTTGTTTACTTCTCAATTAATCAGTTTTTATTAGTCGTCGAGGTAATTAAACTTTAACTCTGGCGAGTATAATAGAATAGATTAATTTCGCATAGCAATTCATTAGTTTATTTGTACAGTGACAGACGGAAATAAAACACGAAAAGAAATGTTAAAAAGTAACCTCTTACAGTTCTAAAAGTTTTTAATCCGTATGTGGAGATTTCTTTACGCATCCTCCATTTTCTATGCTATTAAAGGGGAGTTACCACGATGAGGATTGCCCTCATGTAGCCTATAACTCTAAAGAAGAAGAACAAGAATAAGAAGAAAGCCTCTCGAGTTAAAATCTTTTTCGTGTAGTTTGCACCATGTCATTGCGTTACGTCGGCTTAATTAAGCATTAAATAATTCTGAATATTTATTACAATAAACTTTATCATTGAAAAGAAAAAAATTACGTCTGATTGAATATTAATAATAAGAATGACAGCCTAATTCAGACAAAAAAGTGATAATACAACGTTTCTGGGATCCTGGAACTGACGAGTGCAGTTGTGTCGCTCTAGGATCTTCTTAGCACCTGTAGAAAGGGACAAATGATCCCAGAAACGTTGTGTGGTATTTATATTATCACTTATAGAATGTAAGAGACAGAAGCTACAGTGACAGTAATTGCTTGCTGTCTTGTCCTATGAAGACTTTGGACGAGACAAGTCACTGAATTCGCTGATAATTATTAGTAGATCCAATTTTCATCAGAAAATTTAGCGAACTTGTTAATTACCGACAGCCTTTTCTGTTGTCTCTATTACACGGATGTTCAAGTTTAAATGAGAGAAGAAGCGACCTTTGTAACCTGTGAGGCCCAACGGGCAATTAAGACACAACCTTACACAAAGTCGGCGTAGCTCTATAATTGTTTGTGCAGCCTAAATGCTGCTCCGTGTCCTTTGTCGAACTCTCTCAGACACGTTACACGGCTTTCGGGTACAATTTCGAATAAAGAACACTGAGATTTATTTTCATTAGAATCTACTGGTCCGCGCTGCAACGAAACTGCTTGTCAGCGCGCTCTGTCGACGGCACTGGCTAACAGCAAAAAAAATACGGTATTAAAATTAATTTTGCAGTTATTGCATCAAATACCCTACAAACGGAAAAAAATGATAGAATTTAAATGTCAATAGAAAAAAACTATAAAGGATATTAACCAATGAATGGAAAGTTATTCATATATCGATTCATGAAAACCATATCCAAAGGTTTTAAGAAAAAAAAGAGCACGTCAATTTATTATTGAAATATTCTCAGTAAAAAAAACTATAACTGCCGTCTTATTAATGGAGTTGGATTGTCATATTTATATAATGATATGGTACTGTTTAAGCTCTGGGTTTCAGAATAGCAAACTTGAATGGGGGATGATTTACACTCGAAAATATTACTTTTGCCAAAGTACTAGTTGTTTTAGAGTCGAATTTTTGTTAGACAGATTTAATACAATTATTATCATCTCCCACGTGGATGGAAGGTCTGCGAGGGCTATTCTCTCGCAGGCAGAACCTTGTAGGTGAGATACGAAGGGGCTACCTTTGGGGGATGCCTTTTCCTCCCTCCGTTTTTGAACTAAGGTTCCCACAAGCCGAGGCACCTCGGCCTGTTCTAGGAGGTGTATGTTCCGGGGCAAACGGTAAGAGTTGTCCGCTATTCCCATTGGAATAGTCGGCCAGCTGCCTCCTAAACTGGCCGATACACGGAGAAGGGAATACTGTGTCCCCACATCAAACTCCTCTCCCGCTATCGGAGTACCCAATGCCCGACCAACCTGATGCAGTTATTTCTAGGGTTTTCCCTGCATTACTTTAGGCTAATGTCTGGTAGGATCCTTAAACAATAGCCCGGGGGCCCCTAGTTAACCCTTGGCTACCTTCCTCTACCCTTCCACATCCCCCCTTTCAAATCCTTTCCTATGCTATTAAAGGGGAGTTGCCTAACGTGTATAGGAAAATTATCTGCATATATTGTAATAGACACAGCGAGGTTTCCTTCAGTCAAAACTCGTCTCATCTAACAAGTACAATTCAGGAGGGTGTCGCGATAATTTCTCATGAAATAATCCCTTCGGTATGTACACTAATCTTATCTTCAATAGTGACGAGATAATAATTATTTTTTTAGGGCAACAGGCTACATGAGGGTGATCCACGTTGGGCAACTCCCCTTTAATAGCATAGGAAAGGGATTTGATAGGGGGGATGCGGAAGGGTAGAGGAAGGTAGCCAAAGGTTAACTAGGGCCCCCGGGCTATATATTAAGGATCCTACCCGGCATTCGCCCAAAAGTAATGCAGGACAAACCCTAGAAAAACCTGCATCAGGTAGTACTTGTCCCACGCCCTTCCGATAGCGGGAGAGGAGTTTGCTGTGGAGACGCAGCATTCCCTTCTCCGTGCCTCAACCAGTTTAGGAGGCAGCTGGCCGATTATTCCAATGACAATAGCGGACAACTCTTACCGTATGCCCAAGGTCTGTGACCCCGGAACATACACCTCTTGTGGGAACCTTACTTCAAAAACGGAGAGTAAAAGGCATCCCTTTCGTGTCTCTCCTACAAGGTTCTGCCTGCGAGAGAACATCCCTCGCAGGTACTGCCTGCGAGAGAATAGCCCTCGCAGACTTCCTATGTTTGCTAATGCAATATAACTCTGGTGTGAGTGTATCAAGTTATGTATCCTTGCAATACACGTCCTTGTATTTTCCAGATGTATCTAATTATTTCATTTGACGATATCATCATACATATTATTTCTCTTTGGCTGAAACCAACGAAACTAATTACTGTAATAGTGGTTATACATGAATAAATAATGTTTTCAGTGTTACTAACTATTTCTCGATAGTTTTCCCATAAAGAAATTAACTTGAAGGGGAGTTGCCACCATTAGGATCACCCTCATAAAACCTGTTACCATAAAAAAAAATTAAAAAAAATAAACTTAGGAAGCCAATAATTTTTAGATTTGCTTTATCAATGACTACAAAAATAATATTTTGAGGGTAATCTGTTGACAGTTTTACAGAACATGTTACAATTAATTATTAATCAATGACAATTTTTATCTATTTTCAAACCAGAAAAATGTAATTTGTTGATTGCATCTTTGAAGACGAAGTATTTTTTTTTTATATTAAAAGTTGAGGATGATGGTATAAAAAATACTTTTGCAGACGTAGCGAAAGCCTGGAATTACCTCAGATTTTGAGAGCGTGGACGAAAGGGGGGTTCACGAGATCATAAAAGACCATTAGGTAGATTAGACAACTTGCATTAAGAAACTAACGGAATGAAAATGGCCTAGTGTTAAGACGAATGCATATAAACGTGGAAGTAACGTGGTGACAATCGAGTGAGCCGGAGTCAGACACGGGACGGACGGAGAGGGAAGAAGCGAGTGCTGAGATGTTTGTACAGACTGTCAGGGATTTCCTGCGCAGCCTTCTGGATTGGAATGCGCCCTTCCAGGAAAATGCTCTGCTTTGCACAATTTGCGTTGCGTGTTTCCGAAGCGTCACTTAGTCCTTCAGATTCGTATCGGCCTGTAAAACATGACCGGAATGCAGAGCTCCCACTCAACAACTATCACAAACTATTCCTCGGCTCTCCTCCTCTCCTCTACCACCAGAACCTGCGTAATTACAAAGGCGTCTATCACACATTTTTTATACTCAACAGCAAATTTTTCACAGATAATTTATCATGAGTATTGGCGTGTAAAGTTGTAACAACCGTTTCACACTTCATATCCGTGAATTTTCCTGGTTTCAGACCATCGTATTGACAGATACGCGACGGATGTTATTGGACAACACATTAATAACTTTTACAAACAATAAAAAAAAATAAACTGGTCATAAGGCAGAAAAAATTTCATAATTGACAAAAAATTATACAATAAAAATATATATAATCACGACGTTTCGATCCTCACGTGTGACTTTTACATGTGTACATTCATTGCTAAAACAAATGAGATATACGAGGCCTTAATTATTAATTTAAGACACAAAAATTCTGAAATTAAATGAAAATAAAATATGTATTGACCAAAATTAGCTGAATAATCTTCTATATAATAAAAAAGGATGTATGTATGTATGTATGTATGTATTTACGTTGTTCTTTATACAAATTTTATCGCGTGGACAGAATGCAACAGAAATTGGTACACATATTCTTCAAAATACGAGAAACGGTACTGTGAGGGTGAGAAACGCCTAGCATACATGTGGAAAGAATTATAATTAAAAACCGAGATCATTAAATATTAAATTACTGCGCGCCAAGAGACAATGACGTCACACGAGAGAGAGACGTTACTACGCAACGAACAAAGGAAATATTTCCTTTATTAGGAATGAAATAAAGCAGAAATATGTTCTTTAAATAAAAAGTATATATTTTATACAGAAATATTCCATCGAATGGTAATAAAGAAGAATACGAATTACTTTACCATCCTCGGGGAAAATGTAAGTTAATTTTCGCGCTGTATTAGTTGTGAGTCTAGCCAACAATTTCATCAATGTAATATTTCGTAATGTATGAAGACTGAGTGACGATTATATCCTGAAATACTCAAGGAATATATTTAAGTATTCAATTAAATACTTTTTTGAGTTTATATAAATAAGTACACGAGCAACGCCGGGCACCCAGCTAGTTAATTATATAAAACTGATTTATAATACAATTTACCAGGATCTTCCCTTTAACTGCCCCAGAAAATTAATATTACTCAAATAATTTCGAGTAAAGGAAGCCTTTCCATGGGCTTTTTAAATTTACATTACCTGACAGGGACAGCTCTATCACCTTTAAAGCCCTGCTTGAATATTTACTGTCTCTAGCACACTCATCTATCATCTAGTTCGTCTCTAAAGGTGACTATGATACACTAGACTAATATTGTCTAAAAAAAAATAACAGCTTATAACCACACTGCAAAGAGCATGTAAGAGATGAAAACAAAAGAACATCTTTGTACGTCAATGCTGAAATATGAATTTTATAGTACAAAATTAATTTCCTAGATGAACCAACCACATTCTAATGTGTATTTAATGAATAATAAAGATAGCCAATACAGACAAAAAAGGGTAATAAAAATACCCACACAACGTTTCTGGGATCATCGTACCTTTCGTCAGGTGCTAAGAAGAGCCTAGAGAAACACAACTTCCCGGGTCAGTTGAAATCTCTCAAAGTGAATATACTATCGTGACGCATCGCCAGTCACATTCACACGATTTATACGAATTTCCCTTCAAATAAAACATATTTATGTTAATCTATGCCGTCTTTGGGTTTTTGAGTGTTCTCAACTGACCAGTGCAGCTGTGTCGCTCTAGGCTCTTCTTAGCACCTGACGAAAGGTACAAGGATCCTAGAAACGTTGTGTGGTATTTATATTAACCCGTTTTTTTTATGTATTGGCTATCTTTCTTATTCATTTTTAATCTTATTACAATTTTTTCCTGCAATTTTTTATTTTCCTACTCGTTAAATTGGTTCATTGTAAACCACGAAAGTAATTTAGGCCAATTAACAGTTAATATAGTTTGTAATTGCTGAAGGAACGCTTAAATACGGAAACTTTAATATTGGTCACTGAGCTGCTTTCGCACCCTTCTTCAGGCCTCGCATCCTGGACATTATTATACTTATGTTCTCATAAATTACTGTTAAATATTTTTTGTACTTCAAGCAAGCCGTTTACATTTATATAAAGTTTATTTATTTAAATATATAGCTGGTTTTACCCTTCCATTTATATAAAGTTTATTTATTTAAATATATAGCTGGTTTTACCCTTCCACATCCCCCCTTTCAAATCCCTTCCTATGCTATTAAAGGGGAGTTGCCCAACGTGGATCACCCTCATGTAGCCTGTTGCCCTAAAAAATAGCCTGTGACGTAATTGCAATTCGATTATATCCAGAGTGTGATTCGTAATTCACCTGACAAAGTTTATATTAGCAGAATTATTGGAAGTTTTTTTGATTTATACGTAATAAACACAATACAGGCAGTTTTTTTTAGTAACACTAACAGGAGTTTCTGTAATACTATAAATATTATATATATATATATATATACATAAATCAGTATCAAATATATTGTAATAGAACACAAAGTCTTCTCGGGATTCCAACCGAGTAAACAATTGTATTCGCGACGTTTCGCTGACGTTCACTGCCATCGTCGCGTTGTCTAGCAACAGTGATAGTCCGGTGTTACCTGGCCTTTATTAATAGAGGCGCTTAGGTTACCGTCAATTTTATAAACGAATAAATATACGTCCGTTGTTTAGAAAATTTTGGTGTTTTGAACAAAAAATTAAAATTTACGACGTTTCGTCCTCTTTTAGAGGCTCTTCAGTGTTGGACCGTTCATGAGTAACTTTGTACATAATTCACGGAATTAGAGCCAAGGTTCTGCTGGCTTGCCTGAATGAATGAAATTTCGGTTGCAAACGGCAACGTTTCCTTTAATTATTTTTTTTCATGAATTATTTACAAAATTTTTAAAAGCGGTTCGTCCTGAAGTGGTCCTAAAAGTGGACGAAACGTCGATAAAAATAAATTTTGTTAATAAGGATATAACTGAAGGCCGTATATTTATTTATCTGCACTATTATAAACAGTCAGTTATTATAGCTTTAATGTTATTCTTAACGGGAAATTTCATGTCGTCCAGTTGTTTCGTTGTGTGGTCGCCAGATTATTGAGTATTTCGTACATCAGGTACGTTAGTGACCCTTTTCTTTCATCAGATGAGCGATTGGCGCCTGAGGAACTCCGCTAGGCTATTAACTGTTTGTGTGGACCGTTACTTCGTGGGCATCAGCTCATACGGTAACAGTAACTCAACAGGGGAAAACCACAATTAACAATGTGGGGGGAGATTCAAACCTATGGTAACATTTAATGGGGGGAAATCAGCGCAGGGGCCAGAAAACTGTAAATCTGCTTGGACGTTAACAACGCAATAAACGTAAATGGAATATAACAAACAGACGATGACCTACAGATCAAAGTGTGGATATTAACGGTCATCAATACATACGTGTAACACTAGAAACACGTAAGGATATGTGTTTTTAAAACCACGGTATAAATATTTTCTTCATTCATTGACTGGAAAAACTTAAAATTTCTCTTACTTTTAACGATGACGGTGGACGGAATTTTGAAGCTATTCGAATAATGAATAATAATAATTCTGGGGCAGCCATCATGTCATAATATAAAAAATACATAAATAATAACGAGCTGTTTTTAATTGTATCGTGATGTCACGTTTTAACATAATAATACTGTAACTAAGGTAATAAAGAGAAGACTGCAAGAAATCAAAATCTGGAGCTTCAGAATAAATTTTAATATTAAAATGGAAGCAAAGAAAAAAATGATTAAAAATATTTGAGAGGGAAGAAGTTTTTTTATATGTCCAGAAACGAGAAGGGATGGTTTGGGAGGAAACAGCATCGTGACTGACGAAACACGTAATGGTTTAATTTCACATTCAGGTAATATTCTTATAAAAATTGATATTGTAATAATCAAATGGAAGGCTTTTATTAAATGAAAAGTTTAAACAATCAACAAACAAAAATATTTATTTTATTTAGTGGCAGTAAAAGATAATTACAAACAAAATTTTGAGATCTGTTCTCTCAGGGTCTCTACTGGGTTTGGTAATGAACACAATAAAAAAAATGATTTAAAATCTTATTAACAAAAACAGTTCACAATTTACCTAAACAATACGTCGATAGAATGAAATAAATTAAAAAAGTAAAGAAATTAACTTTGACTGACAATTAAAAAGGGAACGAAATCTGACTTTATCCTTTAATTTGCGTTTACAATATTATTCAAAATTATGTTACTTACGGACCGTCGGTCTGGTACCAGAACGATCAATTTTACCTCGATCGGACACTTTTACCCTTTTTAATTATTTAATATCAGGCCTTGGTTTTTCACTGATTCTACACTTCACTTTAAAATTTGGCAAGATTGGCTGTTGACTGCTCCGCTCCACAATAATTTACCAATGTTATTCCGCAACAATTCCTCCACGATGACTGTACAAAGTTCTATTTTGACGAAACTGGTATCACTTTACAATATTCACGTTTGCAATATCTCGGTGAATGTTTTACTCTGCTAAATTTTATAAAGACCGTTCTCTGCAACGTCGGCCCCTTCTATTCTCCAATGATTCACCAGCTTTATTATACTATGCTCTGACCTCTGTACAATCCAGACCACAACGACCAACTGACTCTGCTTTAGCGCGCGTAAACGCCATTCCGCGCTCTCAATAATAGGAACAGAGCTCAACCACTCATTGTCGCTCGGATCGCTCTCTCTATAATACAAACTTTTCGCTAAACAATTCAAATTTATTTCAAAAAAACAATTAATTGATTAATTAATTAATTGGCATTACAATATTTTATTCCATGTAGAACAAAATAAATAAATATAAAAGGGCCATTCAATACTAAATATCCATTTCAATCGCCACATTGACATTGAAATCTTCTATATAATAAAAAAGGATGTATATTTGTATGTATGTATGTATGTATTTACGTTGTTCTTTATACAAATTTAAAAGCGTGGACAGAATGAAACAAAAATTGGTACACATATTCTTCAAAATACGAGAACCGGTACTGTGAGGGTGAGAAACGCCTAGCATACATGTGGAAAGAATTATAATTAAAAACCGTGATCATTAAATATTAAATTACTGCGCGCCAAGAGACAATGACGTCACGCGAGAGAGAGACGTTACTACGCAACGAACAAAGGAAATATCTCCTTTATTAGGAATAAAATAAAGCAGAAATATTTTCTTTAAATAAAAAGTATAATTTTATACAGCAATACTCCATCGAATGGTAATAAAGAAGAATACGAATTACTTTACCATCCTTGGGGGAAAATGTAAGTTAATTTTCGCGCTGTATTAGTTGTGAGTCTAGCTAACAATTTCATCAATGTAATATTTCGTAATGTATGAAGACTGAGTGACGATTATATCCTGAAATACTCAAGGAATATATTTAAGTATTCAATTAAATACTTTTTCAAGTTTATATAAATAAGTACACGAGCAACGCCGGGCACCTAGCTAGTAGGAAAATATTATCACGTAAAATAATCAAAGTTAAAAAAGATGTGTTGTCAACTGACGAGTGCAGTTGTGTCGCTCTAGGCTCTCCTCAGCACCTGACGAAACGGACATGGATCGCAGAAACGTTTTCTGGTATTTATATTACCCTTTTTTTGTCTGAATTGGCTATTTTTTCTTATTTATTTATTAATTAATTTTTGAGTTTTCTTCGATGCCGTTGGATTGTTTTTGATCGAGTAAATTTAATTAATACCTTCCAAAAATATTTTAACATGACAGAAAAGAATTTTGAATAAAATTTAAGGCAGCATGGTCCCGGTTTCCATGCCAGTTGCCATCATATTTATTTATAATATTCTTCTAGTCTACTATTTTGACATGCACATGAGGAATTACAAGCAAATATTCACTTACGTTAAACAATTAAGAGCTGTCGCCCTAGGATTACGTGTTTGTATGTTCTGGAGGACTTGTAGCTAACCTACAGCGACGAGGAAAGCAACCAAAATCGACTTATATTGGGGAAAGGTGATCATAAACTTAAAATCAAAGCCGGATCACAAAAATTGGACGTAGGTAAACTTCAGCACTACGTTTGAGGAAAATCTTTCAGCAGCAAATAGGATAAACATAGGTGACCTGAAATAAGGATAAGTTTATTTGATTTCTTTTCTTTCTCATCAATACATAATTACCATATGTAGTTTAGTAATTATTTTTTTAATTGAGTAAATTGAAATGTTTAGAAACTGTGGTTTTAAGTTTACAGAATACCCCAGACATTACTTTTATTATAATTTTTATTATTTGTTAATTTTTTGCTAATACAACAACCGGGATTCATCCCATTTGCAGTAAACATTTTACTTTATTTTATACTAGCTGGGTGCCCGGCGTTGCTCGTGTACTTATTTATATAAACTCGAAAAAGTATTTAATTGAATACTTAAATATATTCCTTGAGTATTTCAGGATATAATCGTCACTCAGTCTTCATACATTACGAAATATTACATTGATGAAATTGTTAGCTAGACTCACAACTAATACAGCGCGAAAATTAACTTACATTTTCCCCCAAGGATGGTAAAGTAATTCGTATTCTTCTTTATTACCATTCGATGGAGTATTGCTGTATAAAATTATACTTTTTATTTAAAGAAAATATTTCTGCTTTTTTTCATTCCTGATAAAGGAGATATTTCCTTTGTTCGTTGCGTAGTAACGTCTTTCTCTCGCGTGACGTCATTGTCTCTTGGCGCGCAGTAATTTAATATTTTATGATCACGGTTTTTAATTATATTTCTTTCCACATGTATGCTAGGGCGTTTCTCACCCTCACAGTACCGTTTCTCGCATTTTGAAGAATATGTGTACCAATTTTTATTGCATTCTGTCCACGCGATAAAATTTGTATAAAGAACAACGTAAATACATACATACAAATATACATCCTTTTTTATTATATAGATCTAATTTTCACTCTCAAATAAATATTTTTTTTTATCAACCGAGTCCATCATCCACTCAAACTCCTCGACCAACTGGGTAGCATCTCGCGTTTCTCAACCCGTTGTCATTCAAGTCTCCATATAATTGTTGCAATTAAAATAGGCAAGGGTTGTTTGAATTCTCATGATTCTAAAAAAAAAAAAATGAAAATGTCTCTCGATAAATGAAAAATACGCGTCAGAAGCCACACAACCCCCCTGACGTGCGGTCAAACCCGATATATCGAAGCCCAGGGGGCACGAAGGAGCGTTCGGTACAGGAAGCTTTTATGATCCAGATTTCACAACACCCTTGTGGCAGTGCAAAGACCTGGGGAAGTCTGCCAAGTGACTCTGAGAACAACAAAGCATGTGCCAAGAAGTGCAAGGAATGGATGGACACGCGCCTAAGAGTTAAGTAACTACTCCACCACAACAAAGAGGGATCACGAAATCAGGGCAAACTTATCAGAAGGTAGCATCAACAAATGTCAAGAAGGGGGAAAGGCGTAGAAAAAAAAATAATTAACAGCTTCGGAATTTTGATTTGTTTAAAAATAAGAGTCGTATGATCCGTTTCAAGCTAACAACTAATTACACGTTGACATTTTCATGAGATCGAAGAAAAAATTGTTTATAATGAAAACACTGATGGCTTTTAAGTAGCAAGAAACTTGTATTCGATGTAGAGGAAATTCCAGTTGTTACAAAAACTATTAATTTATAGGTCACATAAAGTTATGAGGTCCTCAAGTGTTAGATTAGTTCCTGTCGACGACATCTTATTTGCTTACTCTATTTCTTTGCCTAGGGATAAGGTAAACAAAACGAATAAATGCAGACAGGACATAAAAAAGGACACTAACAGATGTATGAGAAGTTACTGTGACATTTTACACCTTCCCTGGTGTTATAAACATTATTTAGAAGATAAAATACAGCAGGAAAATGGAGCAGCTCGATTGTAAAAGTAAGTGAGGACATCATTGCGAAATAGGAATTACTATAGGACTAGGTGTCGAATTAAAGGACCAGAGTTTAATTTAATTGTAAATAGAAAGAAATTTTGAGCCATTCAGTAAATTTCAAACACGTGGTCCTGTTTTATTTGTTCGTAGAGAAAGGCCATAAGGGAAAACATCGAACCATTTGAAAGAGAATAATAAAAAAACCCCATCCATTATGATACAAAAGAAAAAAAAAAGTGAAATTGGTTTTTTTAGTGGCAAAATTTTTCGGCGCGAAATTATGACGTACTAAATAGTTGCACGTTCGTTTAAGGGTAACTGCTTTCATTAACAAATGTCACGTGTGACAAAATACTGAATATTCATCGGGCACGGCAGCGATTCGCAGGCCTGGAGAGCAGCAGCGCCGCCTTCTGTTTTGACAGGTGTCCTAATTGATCATTAGCGGAGGGATTCGATCCAGAAGGGCACAAAACAAACTACATCCGCTACTTGAGATAAACGAAGAAACGGCCCAATTACGGCAAAACTGCTCTTCCGTGTCGTCTGCTCCGGCAAACCAAGTCGTCATCCGACGCGATTTGCAACTACCCACGCACGAAAACGAGATCAGGAAGAAACGACGACTGGCACTGGGACATGCACATACAAAAATGTGAAGAAGTTAAGTAAGGGAACATGAAGAAGGTGTAAAATAATTATAACGAATAAGAAATGTAGCCAATACACACCAAAAAAGGGGTAATTGTGCAGTTGTGTTTCTCTAGGCTCTTCTTAGCACCTGACGAAAGGAGCGAGGATCCCAGAAACGTTGAGTGGTATTTATATTATCCTTTTTTGTCGGTATTGGCTGTCTTTCTTATTCATTATTTTTAATCAGACGTAAAAGACTAAGAATCTCACGCCCCAAATGTCTAAGCCGCAAAAAAACTCTGGCAGTTGACAGAACAAAATAGACAACTGCAACAAATTTGTGAAATGATAACAATTGTGGGCCGAAGAACAATCTGTCCCCGTTGACAAATATGAGACTGGTAAAGCGTAACGAGGCCACCGAATAATTAAGAAAGGGATACGAAGAGGCTAGACGTTGACAACACAAAATAAGAAATTTCAATTAGCCAGGCAAATGACATGACTTCAACTTGATAAACCATAGTCGCGGCCAGCAAATTATGTGTATAAGAAAATTTACCCCCTCCTCCCCCGTTTATAAGTATGGGACCGGTAAATCGAGGCCGGACATAGTAACTTTCACAGCCCCGCGAATCGAACGTCGTCAATGATAATTTAAATTCACTATTGATAGCGGGGGAGTGTCTTAAGAGCCCTACATAACAACACCGTAAAAAACGTTCATGCTACTGAGTACTGCTGGGAGAACGATTGCAATCAGCAATTCGCTCTACCACACCCCCTGACAATTTAATCCCGATGCTGCTGTCAAACGACTAAACTTGACGGAATTCCATAAGGAACCCAGGAACTGCCACCAAACCTCTATCACTCCTCAAGGAATTAACACTTCCTTTCCATTCCCCCCTTAAACCTAATCCCCTACAATCCTACCAAACCACCCCCTTTTCTGAAAATTAAAAGCAAGTGGATCGCTAGATAGGGCAACCCGCCTCCACGTGGCAGGGACGGACAACTCGCTCTGGACGAGGCTAAGAGGTTACAGCCCTAACCAAACTCCTAACTCCATACACATCAGTCCTAATACCCCAAATTCCCCCCAAAACTACCAATCAAATACACCTTGATAATTTCTGGAGGAAAAATAAAAACAAAAAGAGGACGCAAGGATAACAGAAATTGGAACAACTGTCTGAAATAGAATCACAAGGATTCAGACCGGAAAAATAGAATTGGGGGGGGGGGGGAAGTACCTGGCCATGACTATAGAGAAATTAATGATTAAATATAGTAATTACTGCGATATAGACGGTTGGAACAATTTAACAACTTCAAAAGGGAGTCTTAAACAATTACCACGACTAAAAAATAAAAAAAGAACATTCGGATTAAAGTCTGAAATAGAATCACAAGGAATCAGACCGGAAAAATAGAATTAGGGGGGAAAAAAAAGTACCTGGCCATGACTATAGAGAAATTAATGATTAAATATAGTAATTACTGCGATATAGACGGTCGGAACAATTTAACAACTTCAAAAGGGAGTCTTAAACAATTACCACGACTAAAAAATAAAAAAAGAACATTCGGATTAAAGTCTGAAATAGAATCACAAGGATTCAGACCGGAAAAATAGAATTGGGGGGGGGGGGAAAGGAACCTGGCCATGACTATAGAGAAATTAATGATTAAATATAGTAATTACTGCGATATAGATGGTTGGAACAATTTAACAACTTCAAAAGGGAGTCTTAAACAATTACCACGACTAAAAAATAAAAAAGGAACATTCGGATTAAAGTCTGAAATAGAATCACAAGGATTCAGACCGGAAAAATAGAATTAGGGGGGAAAAAAAAGTACCTGGCCATGACTATAGAGAAATTAATGATTAAATATAGTAATTACTGCGATATAGACGGTTGGAACAATTTAACAACTTCAAAAGGGAGTCTTAAACAATTACCACGACTAAAAAATAAAAAAGGAACATTCGGATTAAAGTCTGAAATAGAATCACAAGGATTCAGACCGGAAAAATAGAATTCGGGGGGGAAAAAAAGGAACCTGGCCATGACTATAGAGAAATTAATGATTAAATATAGTAATTACTGCGATATAGACGGTTGGAACAATTTAACAACTTCAAAAGGGAGTCTTAAACAATTACCACGACTAAAAAATAAAAAAAGAACATTCGGATTAAAGTAAAAAAAAAAACAGACCATGAATAGCAATGATATTTTTGTAAAACTAATCCAAGGAAGCTCATCTTTAGCTTCAGAAATTATCGGGCTACAAGTTTTTAATTTGTGCAATTCGGTAAATAAATAATCAAAATCACCGAATTTTATTTGAATTTTTTTTTTTAGAAATTACGTTTCAGTTGCAGATAGGAATTTAATATCTATAACAAGGAGAATTTACGATATATAAGAAGAAATTTATCGACTCAGTGCATCAATCAATCAATTTGAGAATTGATTGACGTTATATGAGGCTCTGCATTCACTCTGAATAATACAGAAAGAATTGTATTCATCTTACAGAAAATTTACCAATGAGCTTTTTAATATTTACTAAAATTACAATGGGATAAAAAAAAACATCCCCTAAACGAATGTTCAGTGAGACATTGAGGGCCGCTATAAAACAAAACAGCAAAATAAATTGGTAACTAATTCTGGTGAAAGGAAATAGAAAACTATTACGAGTAGTTGCAGTTTTAGCCTACAACTAAGACTGTCCCTCAAGTTCCAAGAGAGAGGGTTTAATATATATCTAAATCTTTAGTCATTTAATTTCTATGCATGATTTATTGGCAAAATATCACAACTGTTTTTAGTTCCCACGTATAAATGATTATCCTTTAAAATCGTTTAGGTCCAATATTTACGCGTCTTCACAATTTTTTTTTTTAAAAAAACAACTTATGACCTTTCAGAATGTCTACTTAACATTTCGTATCACACTATCAAAATGTTGCGTGGTCCTAATTAAACCCCCCAAAACAGACTCAGAATTACTAAAGTGATTGACCTCAAAAAGTTATGGCACGAACTGAAAGGAAGGTTCATGAATAATTCTATCTGAAACGACGACGAGGAGAGTTATTTCCACGGACGAACAATTACAAAAATAATATGAATTTGTATGTAGTAAGACATCACAACATTAGAACACGTGGATCAATATGTGTACCAGGTACAGCTCATAAAGAGGACAGGGTCACTGATGCCAGAGGAATGCATGGGAGTTCAACGATATTTAAATCTTCTTCTTCTTCTTAGAACTGCAGTAACCGACGACAGGGAAAGACTACGAGGTACATAGAACACGTGCAGAAGTAATCGGAAGGGAGTGGGGGACAAGTTCTCAGAGCCCCTGCAGGTTTCTACAGGGTTCTTACCTGAAAGATCACTATTAACAGACATCGGACCCTAGTGCATAAATATTAAAGTTTTGGAACGGAAACTATGCGCTAATTTGTTCGTGGTTTTTTTTTAATCAGAACAGTTTAGATAATTCTGTTGTAAAATCTACCGAAATATCGTTCTGACAGGTAAAGCGTTCTAATAACGTTCAGGAGACTACGTACAGTATTGAATTATGATCTATAATACCATATTTTTAAAAGCGTAGTAGGACATTTTACAAATTAGGCATTGTAATAATTATAAAAATAAAGTCACGGAATTCTCTAAGATTCACGAAATCCATACGCAATATATTTGAATAGTTGTGACAAAAATTTCTGGTTCTTATTTAGAAATTTTAACGACTTAATTTTATGCCTGTAGTTGTTTTCAGTCTTTTTCATTATTGTTTAAAATTTTAAAAGTCATTTTTCCAACTCAATGTTATATGTTATATATTCAGGAAATGTAAAATTTATGTTCAATTTTTCTTTTTGCCCTTGTAGTAGATGGAAGAGAGTTTTATACGTATTTTTCTTATCAAAGTATTTAAAGTAGTTCTTGATCTGTTGTTCATCATAGCAACTTTATATAAGTTTAAGTGAAAAATCTTAATTGCTAATTTTATATAGACTGATATCATCTCAGTATTTAAATTTTTAATAAGTAATCTATATAATAAAAAAGGATGTATATTTGTATGTATGTATTTACGTTGTTCTTTATACAAATTTTATCGCGTGGACAGAATGCAACAAAAATTGGTACACATGTTCTTCAAAATACGAGAAACGGTACTCTGAGGGTTAGAAACGCCTAGCATACGTGTGGAAAGAATTATAATTAAAAACCGTGATCATTAAATATTAAATTACTGCCCGCCAAGAGACAATGACGTCACTCGAGAGAAAGACGTTACTACGCAACGAAGAAAGGAAATATTTCCCTTATTAGGAATGAAATAAAGCAGAAATATTTTCTTTAAATAAAAAGTATAATTTTATACAGCAATACTCCATCGAATGGTAATAAAGAAGAATACGAATTACTTTACCATCCTTGCGGAAAATGTAAGTTAATTTTCGCGCTGTATTAGTTGTGAGTCTAGCTAACAATTTCATCAATGTAATATTTATTAATGTATCAAGACTGAGTGACGATTATATCCTGAAATACTCAAGGAATATATTTAAGTATTCAATTAAATACTTTTTCGAGTTTATATAAATAAGTACACGAGCAACGCCGGGCACCCAGCTAGTAATTGTAATAAACGTATTCAAGCAGCTTCGTCTAGCGACGTCTAATACCGGGGGAAAAATCTTGAATGTGTCATTTATCAACCTGTCAAAGGAAGACTGGCGTGTATTTCGCTATAAGAAATTTTAGTCTAGAAACGGGGATTACACCATAAGGTAGAGTTTTACACTACAAAGCATATTTGAATGTGGTGATAAACATTAAAGCTTACTTCGAGTGCTCGTTTCGAGGCTAATCTCTGCAAACGCACCTGGAAAAGAAAACATAAAACTCAATAAATTACCAGAAGAATTAAAGTATCTTAATTAAGATTTGTGACAGGTAACACTTTGCGACAAACTGCGATGTCTTCGTGTTCCTCCCACGCTTCACGTGGGCGGACTTGGCGACACCATTTCAACAGACTGGAAACATTTATTTCTGGTAATTAATTTGAGAAGAATCTCGCATTATAACTGAGATAATATATATATATATATATATATATATATATATATATATATGTTTTTAAACTTTTAATTATCGCGCAATGTTTGTCAGTATGTGTGTTACCATTAAATCACAATACATAGCAAAAATGTAATTGTATTTATTTTTATTCATATTAGAAATATGAAGAGACACATAAAATTATTTTAATTATGAACAGAAAGGTTTATTCTAAAGCTCAGTTCGAAATTAACTCAATGACATATATAGACAAAGGAAATAGAGGAGACTCGTACGGAGCTGAAGTCGACAGGATTCGTCAAATGTAGAGCAACTGCTCTAGAATTGGTCACGACATACTTGATATGATTTAATGTACACTTGCTCTGAATTACATGTAAGTGAAATCACAATGTGAGTCGAAGGAACGTTACAATTGCATAGTTGTATAATAAGAATAGGTTAGGCAGATTAGTAAATTGTATTTATAATATACAAAGTGTGATTCAATTAATAATATCATTATACGTTCAAATGCTGCCAGAGAAAGACGCAAAGTAGCGTCGAAACGTCCAATTGTGTTTCTGTGAAATTGTTTTTCATATTAAATTTGTACGGAAACTAAGGTCGTATTACTTTTTTTTAAATTAAATTTCATTTATGTTTCGTAACTGAATTGGTTATTCTGCCGGTTTGTTGGGATCCGAATAAGAACAATAACGCAGAAGTTATTATACTCGAACACGGGAAAGTAATTAATTCCTATGAATCGCCATCTTTGGGCGCCAGAAAAATATTCTCAGTGGTCCATGTACATATTAGTCACAATATATATATATAATATTTAGGACCTCTACAGGTGTAATCTATAAATTAGAAATTATTAATATAATTATTTATAAAGTTTTATATATATATATATAATATTTAGGACCTCTACAGGTTTAATCTATAAATTGGAAATTATTAATATAATTATTTATAAAGTTTTTGAAGAATTACCAAATATTTTAATTTTTTTAATTATATACAAGTTTGTATATCAACCATGCAAATCAATTAAGATGGAAGTAGCCCCTGAGTTCGCCAGCTTTCAACGCTTAGACGTTCAACGGGCAACTGCATTCAGGCGCAGTGAAGTGCCTCGAACCTTGTCAGAAATTTTGAAATTAGTATCGACATGTTTTTTTCCTAATTTTACAACTTTTAACTTGAGGTACAACCATAGATGAGAACAATATTTTTGAATAATATATTAGTCCATCTAGAACTTAATTTAATATTAAAACCATTCACGTTTAAAAAACTCCAGCGACAAGATGCCCAGGGGGAAGCGGATTTCATCAGTATTCTAAATGTCGTTAGGATAAATTCATATTATTTTCAACAAATTATACTGATGAATACAGCGAATAATTATTACGTTTGCTATGCCACAGAAATTTCTTTACATTTTGCATATTACGCCGTAGCTTAAATAATCCGAATTAGGGGAAAGTAAGGTAAAAATTGGAGAAGCTAAAGTTATATTAAATAGCGGTAGACGGTAGACGAATAAAAATTTATCTAGCTGTGAAGCATTTAAATTTCATAATGAGATTTTCATTCACTACTGTACACAATTGTGTGTAAATACTGAATATATATTTTTTCTTGTAACCTATTTATTAATCTACAGTGACTTAAATTTTAATACGACTGATATACCTAATTTTTAAGTTTTTGTATTTCATCCCGAATTATTTTTTAATGAGTCGTAATTTTAATAATAAAACTAATTAATTTTTTAATAAAATTATTTAATTTTGAAAATCCAGAGCTTTAGGCAATAATACCATGATTATTTAGATAGAACAAAAATAGTTTTACATAATTTATAAAACATTTAATTTAATAAGAATACTATATATATATATATATATAAAACAACACTAATTTTCAAATAAGCATAAAAATTAATAAATTCTACAAGACTTCATTTGAAAATTAATGTTTTCAAATACATGCATGAGATTCATGTTGAAATAAAAGTGTTTTATGAAATATGCATATTTTCTTACTATATAATTATGGCAATATTTCAGAAATATTCGGTTTTGAAAATTAAATAATTTTTTAAAAATTATTTAGTTTTATTATTAAAATTGCACATTATTATAAAACCATTAGATAAAAAATACAAAAAACCTATTTATTAATTTTTTGCTTCATTGGATAATATAAAACTATCAAATTGTGGAAAAATACAATTATCTCCGACTTTGATAGATCGATTAATTACAGATATCGAAATTACGAGAGTACAAATAAACGTTTTCAGAATAGTAATTCGCAAGGCTTTTAAAGTGTTTTTTAAGTGAGCTTTCTCAACAGATAATAATTTCCATTACGTGTGTCTATAGCTATAATTGTATTTTATTTAAAAAAATACGCCTTTTAAATATATGAAGATTAAGGACTGTAATTATCCATCTTAAAAGTGGTGTTACAACAAAAATAATTTAGGTATGTTAATTAAGGTATGTGGACGTGGACTGTTTAGACCTACAAATTAACCATGTTTTTCCATTTAAGTACTTTTAATTTTTTAATGAATTTGTGTATGTATGTATTGTTATTCTGTGGACGTATTTTCTTTCTCATTCATGTTTTTCCGTAGTTGTTTATATTAATTTTTGTATTTATTAATCTTCACTAGAGGACCTAATGGAAGCCATAAATTTAAACCACCACTAAGAAGAAGTCTAAAGTTCACTTGTGCCAATTATTTATCATTGGAGTATAAGGTAGCTACAGGATATATCGTTCAGGTGAAATATAACGAGTATTTTTAGTTTGGACAAATCAAGGTTATTACTTTTTTTAAAGATTATTGTGACGATAGATGGGAACAGCGAATGATTCTTCCAAGCACACAACACTTGAAGACTACTTCGTACGGATTCATAAATAACTATTGTATTTTACACGCCAAAAAAATTCTTTGAGTGAATAAAGAGTTTCTTCGTATGCTAGTATTATACGTAATAATTAAGAACAATTACTCGTTCAGCAAAATAATTCAAAAATCAGATTTACCACCGTAGAGTTTAATTATTTATTAAATGAAATGCCATGTCTTTTAGAACGAGCCGAATTTGAAACCTAAGAAAAGATATTACGTGAAACGATGCGAGTAGGTACTGTGAAGGGAGCGTCTGTGCAGCTCACCAGACGCACATCTCTGCTCGCACTTGAGATATCTGCGCAGCGCAGCATCCTTCTAGGACTCGTACCTGAACCTCTCTCCAATCTCACACCATTCCAACAGGCTCAAAATACTAAACATTCATATACGATGCGGTCTCTTAAATTAGTCAACATTTTATATATATATATATATGTCTCACTGCACTGCGACGTCACACTTTATGCTACATAATGGCTTATTACTGAGGAAGTTTTGAAATATTGAAAATAAAATTAATATTTTAACAAAATAAATTTATTATTCCATAAGTCAGAAAATGGCTACTTTAAAGTATTGTTAAGTTTAATAATCACGTCAGGCTACTGTGTAAGTACGTATACAAAATAGACACACAACGTTCCGTCCTGAATGCGGGATGTCATCAGGGGGTATATATATATATATATATATATTGTGGTAATTAAGAATATGTAATCATTTAATAAATTAAATTTTACTACTTTCTTTATCGTCGGCCGTAAATATGAGGGCATTTCATTATAGCTTGAGGATTGTCTAGAAGCATCTGGACCCTACAATGCTTGCTTGCTAGAGTTGCATTGTTGCCTCAGGCAGCTCTGAAACGTACGGAACTTGAGAGTTGCTCAGAGTTGGATTGAGAAAGGTGTAGGGGCTACCTTTGGGGATGCCTTTTTCTCTCCGTTTTTGAACTAAGGTTCCCACAAGCCGAGACACCTCGGCCTGTTCTCAGAGGTGTATATTCCGGGGTCACAGACCTTGGACATACGGTAAGAGTTGTTCGCTATTCGCCATTGGAATAGTCGGCCAGCTGCCTCCTAAACTGGTCGAGGCACGGAGAAGGGAATGCTGCGTCCCCACAGCAAACTCCTCTCCCGCTATCGGAAGGCCGTGGGACAAGTACCCAATGCCAGACCTACCCGATGCAGGTTTTTCTAGGGTTTTCCCTGCATTTCTTTAGGCGAATGCCGGGTAAGGTCCTTAAAATATAGCCCGGGGGCCCTAGTTAACCCTTGTCTACCCTTCCACATCCCCCCTTGCAAATCCCTTCTTATGCTATTAAAGGGGAGTTGCCCAACGTGGATTACCCTCATGTAGCCTGTTTTCCTAAAAAAAAAAACAAAAAAAACCTGAGCAAGTGTCATTTGGAAGGTGAGAAATGTTGTATTAAAAGTACCCCGGTTTTGGAATTCCAGGTCGCCAGTGTGGAATTATATTTCGTCTATTGACACGTTCTAGTAATTATCAAGGTTTTAGAGAACAAAGCTATCAACTGTTATTGTTCAAACAAAGTTATCAACAGTTAGGAGCAGAAAGTGATTTGCGTGCTGCAAACTAAAACATCTTTAAATTCAGTGAAATATGGCCTTTGTGTTTAAACAACAAGTGAGGTCGAGCCCAGGTGAACAGTCAAGGGTAAAGTAAATAAAAAGAATTTCGTAAACCTTGTAGTGTAAATATAATTTTCGTCAGATTTCGAATTTCGATCATTTAAAATAACAATAATTTAAGTCAGGAATATTTTTGCCTTGTAAGATTTAATTGTCATTTATGTAACTATCTTTATTAGAGGCGGCCCTGAAAAATTAAGCCGTGGCACAACAACATCAACTTGTAAAATTTCAACTGTGATAAAAATTTGTTTTATTAAATTAGTGTTGATATTTATTTAAAATTGTTGTTTTCTTTTTTTAACTTTTACTTTGTTTATTACAATATATATATATATATACATTAATGAGAAAGAAGAACTAATTTAATACATACATAGAATAAAAAAATTCTTTTTGATGACATTTCATTAAAAGAAGGATTAAAGACTGAAGCCTTTCCCGGTGTAGTTGTTCAATATATTGTTCTCGAAGTCTTCGCCCTAGAAGATGACGACAGTCGTCGAAACGTTGCGTCCTAATATAATTATGCAAAACCCGGTTGAACTCCGAGAACAATATATTGAAAAGTAGGATTGTTTGGGTTCTAATAACATTAAGAAAAATAAGTAACAAATTGAACTAGTTTTACAAGCAAATTAAACAAAGAAATTAAGTAATAAAATAAAATACCACACACAACGTCTCTGCGATCCTTGTTGCTTTCGTCAGGTAAAAGGCAAATATCAAACTTTACAGACAATCTGGTACTCTCCAAACGTTTAATCAATTATATATATATTTAGTTGATTCGCAAAATGCTAAGATTTTATATGTCGACTGTTTCAGATTTATGTTACGAACGTCACGAGACTCAAAACAAACATTCAAATACGATGTGTTGTATTGAAATGACTTTTTTTCCAGTATTAAATTTTCGGACAGCCTCTGCCAGCGCCATCTACTTGGAAAAAAGCGAAATGAATTTCGAATAAATTTTAACTCTGGGCAAAGAAAGCCTAATTTTTCATATCACCGCCCTATAATTATAGAATTCAGTTCAATGTAAAAAAAATAAACACTGAGAATTGTAAAGTGAATTTATTTCATTTCCGACATGTAGTCAGGTCCAGAACACCCGAGACCTTGTTCATATCCACAAATACCATAACCAATGTTTTTAAACGCATTAGACGAATCTTTTTGATCTAAGCAAAAAAAAAGAAAAACCCCGGATCACTTCGACGGCGGACTATTACATGAGGAATCTAAATAGATTTGTTTTACTTCGAGTTAACTTTTGCAGCGGGCACTGTAAGTAAGGCTGACGACGATGGTGTCTGGAGCAGCATCCCGGCACGTGGCGGAAGGAACTGCGTGGCCATGTGCGTACGTGTCCTCACGTGTCCGTGGCAGGCCCCCGGCAAGAACATCGTCATCCATAACACACTTGCAGCTACTATGAAGAACGTGTGAAACGTGTTGCGAACGTCATTCAGGATGAATTACCCCCCCCCCCCCCCCGATGAACGACGGAGGAATAAGTCGGAGTCAGGCAAGGTTGCGATGAAACAAATATTCCATTTATGGATATTGCCTCTTATTTATACGAAAAAAAACATGTTTTTCAAATATATTTTCTAAATTGCCTTGATATTTACAATCTTTGAGGGTTGGTACTACTTCCTAAAACCTATTTTATTTTTGTATAGGAATGAATGGTCGGGAGTGACGCGTTGAGACACGAGAACGAAAAAATTAGTCATGAAAATAAACGATTATTTTTTTTTACAACTTAATCGCAAAGTGTTTCTTTTCATCAATGTTTACAATAAATTTTCAAAATAGTGAGCAGCACCTACAGTAACATACTTGGAAGCGTCGGAGGAGTCCTTTTCAAATCCCTTTCCTATGCTATAAGAGGTCAGTTGCCACTATGTGGATTACCCTATACATAGCCTGTCTACACCTTCACAATATTAGAGCAGTTGCCTCCTAAACAGGTCAAGGTACAGCGAGGGGAAAGCTGCGACCCCACAGCAAACTCCTCTCCCGCAATCGGAAGGGCGTGGGACAAGTACAAAATGCCCGACCTACCTGATGCAGGTTTTTCTAGGGTTTTCCCTGCATTTCTTTAGGCGAATGCCAGGTAGGATCCTTAAAATATAGCCCGGGGGCCCCAGTTAACCCTTGGCTACCTTCCTATGCTATTAAAGGGGAGTTGCCCAAAGTGGATTACCCTCATGTAGCCTGTTGCCCTAAAAAGAAAAAAAAAGTCGGTCAGCTGCCTCCTAAACTGGTCGAGGCACGGAGAAGGGAATGCTGCGTCCCCACAGAAAACTCCTCTCCCGCTATCGGAAGGGCGTGGGAGAAGCACCCAATGCCCGACCTACCTGATGCACGTTTTTCTACGGTTTTCCCTGCATCACTTTTAGGCGAATTGCTGGGTAGGATCGTTAAACCTTAGCCCTGGGGCCCTAGTTACCCTTGGCTACCTTCCTCTACCTTTCCGCATCCCCCCTTTCACTCCTCTTCCTATGCTATAAGAGGGGAGTTGCCACTATGT
Organism: Zhengitettix transpicula; assembly: GCA_037074705.1. NCBI lineage: Eukaryota > Metazoa > Arthropoda > Insecta > Orthoptera > Tetrigidae > Zhengitettix > Zhengitettix transpicula. The sequence continues at coordinate 18,582,856 of CM073594.1, read as the reverse complement.
GGATTACCCTATACACAGCCTGTCTACACATTAAAAAAAATAATAAAAACAGGTCGAGGCACGGAGACGGGAATGCTGCGTCCCCACAGAAAACCCCTCTCTCGCCATCGGAAGGGCGTGGGACAAGTACCAAGCGGCCGACCTTCTTGATGCAGCTTTTCTAGGTTTTGTCCTGCATCACTTTTAGGCTAATGCCATACTGGATCCTTAAACTACAGCCCGGGGGCCACCTTCCTCTACCATTGCGCATCCCCCCCCTTTAAAATCCCTTCCTATGCTATTAAAGGGTAGTTGCCACCATGTGGATCACTTGAAAAAAAAGCCAACCAAACACAGGCCTTGCAAACGCGACACTATTGAATCTTCATATTCACAGATTGGGATCCATGGATTAGAATTATACATTTAAGCCTATAAGACCAAAAAACATGTATAAATCAGCAGCAGTGGGCCTGAGACGTTTCTAAAGGAATTTTCAGGATATAGTCGGAGAAAACAAAATTTATACGATTACCGCAGGGATTTTTTTATAAGCTATATATATATATATATATATATATATACGTATGATGAGGTCTTGTAAGTCAAGTTGAACATCCTAGGTTGAGGATTCCCTGGTTTTCAAGACTGCCATTGGTCCAACTTCTTACTCCGCTCATAAAAGAGCCAGAAAATACCAACCAATGCCGATCTTATTTCTAAGAAATTCGCAGTCCTCTACTAAATTGAGTTTCAGATTATTCAAAAATTGTGCGACGTGAAGGTGCGCTTGAAAGCTGAATGTGGTAGCCATGTGACTTCTCAGAAGGGCTGAGAATGGATGTTGGGGAAAGAAGTTTTTTTTCTCTCGTCTGTGCCAAAGCCGATGCGTCACCGGACGTGCCCCAGTGAAGACTCTGAATAATATCTTACAGAAGAGCGAACCAAGAACCGTGTAAAAATATCAAACTAAATGAAATTATTCGACAAGTACAAAAGACGAAAAAAACATTCTTATATTTTTTTAACCTCCTGAGAGGTATTCGGCCCAACGTATATTGAGGAAGAACTGTTCTTCTTCTACACAGGTATTTTAAAACTGTAACTTGAGAGATGGAAGGTTTAATTTGCACCATAGGTTACATTTTAAATGTAAGAAGTAGCATGAATACATGCTAGTAATCCGCGGATCTACTAATTTGTATTAAAACGTTTTTTCGACAATGTTATTAACCATTTTCATCATTCATGGAGAACTCCATCTTCGACTTGATGGTCATGTATGAATGTATAACTTGGAATTTACTGAAAGGAGAACCATGAATCTCATTCTTCTCCTGAGGCTCTACAACGTTCCTTCGAACATTTTCGCCTTCTCCTCAACAGTCTTCTATAGCTCTTCCGATGTTGTACTTGGACTGACCAATTTTAGGTCTTTCAGCACATCATCTCGCCATCTGACCTTTGGACTTCCTTTCTTCGGCGCTGATAAAGGACACCACATTATAGGTTTTCTTTACTGCTCTGTCGTAACAGCGTCTTCACATTCCAAGATCATTTTCCTTGTCCTTTGTTTTTGTCTTCGTCCAGTATCCGTCTTTATCCGAGGCTTATTTGTGGAGCGTTTAGAAGTTTTCACTTTTTACGGCTGATGAGGATCTGGCCCAACTCCCAACACCCAAATTGGAGGACCAGTGGACTACTCTTGGTCTGGCTCCTACCCTTTGACCTGTCTGGCTTGGGTGGCCGAACCAAATTGGTGAATGTTCCACCTTCTTCAGTTTTATCCATCTGATTGTAGTTGGATTAAGGCTTGTTGGCAATATCTATCCTAAAAATATATTTATTTATTTTTCTTGTCACTTTTTAGCGGTATGATTGACGTCATATACTACATGACTATAGTTCAATGCCCTTTTAAATTTTCTTCTTGAATAAAAAACAAATTTATTGGCGTATCATGATCCACATTCAAACCGACCGCTTTATCGTGAAGACCTCAACGTTCCTGTGATCATTCCTGATCGGAAGTTACTAAACCAAGGACATGGTTAGTTGTGACGACTGTCCTGTGCTCGATCGATTATTTCTCCACCAGATGAATTTTATTAATTAATGACTTCCAAGAAATGGTATTTAGAGTTTCACTCAAGAATCTGTCTCGAGGATCTGTCTCTCGTGGCTAACTTTGGAGTTTACATCCCTGACAATTTTATTGGTTGACGATGAAGGTAGTGATTGCGCTTGAGTATTAAGTGACATCAGGCAAGACCCTTATTAACCCTAGACGGCCAAGCTCATCCCGGACTCCATGTCGTGGAACTTTAGGACCGTACTCACGTGGGGTCCGTTTACGAGACAGGACTTTGGGCTAGATGTTGGTGTCTCGATGACAAGTCATGAAGTCTCACTGGTGGAAATATTGGCCGTCGCGCGGATGCGGCGCTTGACGTCATTGGCAACTCTCCAACAGCCTCTGGCCAGCCGCGTGCCATATTTCTTACATAAAACACCGCTTTCCTTGCTTTCTGAGTTTCAACCTGACTGCATTACGTCCTCACTAACACGCCGTAGCTTGGATTTATATCTTCACCACGTCACCTCTTCCACTGCTACTTCATTCTCTTCATCTACACATTTTATTCCTCATCACACCAAATTAAAAATCCGTAAATATCAAATAATTTATCGTAGATGTCAGAAAAATAAATTTTCCTCGAAGATACGTTCCGGGAAGATCCCACCAATAATCTTGGCGATTCATTATGTCAGCCCTGAGTGTCACCACCATCTTCAATGATAACACAACACGTTGCCTTTGGGGCAAACAGTTCTTTTAACAGTTTCCCTGTTTCAAGGTGACGGTCGAGTGAGTCTTCGGGTCTTTTAGCCCTGACTGTACGTCTCTTTGAGTCTTGCCAACTGAAGACGTGGCGTCCAAAGCAATCTGCTGCGGTTCTTGTGACCTATTACCAATGCTTTACGGTTAAAAAAAAACTCATCGCTGAGGAAAAAAAGATTCGGGATGATACACAACCTTGCTGTCAGGTTAATTCTCATGTAAATTATTGTTCCGTAAAGAAACTAAAGCTGTAATACTCGTAAATGTAAAGAAAAGTCAAATGATGCTAATAAGAAAGTTTTCGAAACATATAACCAAATTACTACGAACTATGAATACAACTTTATAAACAAATTGGGCTCACGAAAATAACGTTCTGTATTCATACTTTTGCCTATTTTATATTTATCCCATTACATTACAAGTCGAATGACACCACATATATCGAAATGTATGTCCAATTACCGCCTCACGAAAAAAAAAGTGTAGCCAGAAAATATCAATTGGTTTTCAAAAAGTAATATTTCTAACAAGGGAATAAAATTCTAGTCGATGTAAAAACATATTATTTCAATAAATGAAATAGTTGTCTGTTCATTGTTCATAATCGAGTGGTTTCTGTTTATCGTAACGTTTCGTCCACACGGGACAACCGATGCCATGTAAATTCCCGTTTGTCGCGCTCATTTTCTTCGCTTTTCATAAGAAAAGCGTCGGATCGATTTCGATGAAATCCCCTTCACGTCGTAGTATAGAACCGTAATCAGGCTATTAGCGACATCAAACTGCCATCCGTCACCTCGTGAGATTATTGGAGAACGTTCGAAAATTTTGACCGTAACCAGCACCTGGACACGGATTTTCTTCACTGTATGGAGAAAACGAGGTCGGTTTGCAAAGTAATTCTAGACAAAAATGTAAATGTTAAAATGTGGCACGATGGGAACATTGACACCATTATAGTGGCGTTTTTAATTTTATTCCTGTTCCTACGAAGAGCCAAACTCCATTCGATGACGATCCAACTTCTTATTATTTTAAAACAAAATTTTAATGATAATAGATCTGTTTTTCCGCTCTTGGAGTAGTGTGTGTTCTGCTACAGAAGGTTATCTAGCCGTTTCAAAGGACATTTGATTACTTATTTAGATCCGCCTTTGGGTGTGAGGTAGAGAGATAGAAAGGTAGATAGAAAGAGAGAGCATTCTGGGTCAGTAGAGCGGCTATTTCGGCATTAAAAATGTAATTTCCTAAATCATATTTATATATTATTTTTTAAAGGTGAAGGCAGGCTATGTATAGGGTAATCCACATAGTGGCAACTCCCCTCTTATAGCACAGGAAAGGGAGTGAAAGGGGGATACGGAAAGATAGAGGAAGGTAGCTAAGGGTTAATTAGGGCCCCCGGGCTATGGTTTAAGGATCCTACCCGGTAATTCGCCTAAAAGTGATGCAGGGAAAACATTAGAAAACCCTGCATCAGGTAGGTTGGGCATTTGTTACTTGTCTCACGCCCTTATAATGGCGGGAGAGGGGTTTGCTGTGGGACGTAGCTTTCCCCTCTCCGTGCCTTGACCAATTTAGGAGGCAGCTGGCCGACTCTACAATAGGAATAGCGGATAATTTAATTTCCTTAAATCTTACTTTTTTTTAGGGCAACAGGCTACATGAGGGTAATCCACGTTGGGCAACTCCCCTTTAATAGTATAGGAAGGGATTTGAAAGGGGGAATGCGGAAGGGTAGAGTAAGGTAGCCAAGGGTTAACTAGGGCCCCCGGGCAATATTTTAAGGATCCTACCTGGCATTCGCCTAAAGAAATGCAGGGAAAACCCTGGAAAAACCTGCATCAGGTAGGTCGGGCATTAGGTACTTGTCCCACGCCCTTCCAATAGCGGGAGAGGAGTTTGCTGTTGGGACGCAGCATTCCCTTCTCCGTGCCTCGACCAGTTTAGGAGGCACCTGGCCGACTATTCCAATGGGAATAGCGGACAACTCTTACCGTATGCCCAAGGTCTGTGACCCCGGAACATACACCTCTCAGAACAGGACGAGGTGCCTCGGCTTGTGGAAACCTTAGTTGCTAGTATGATATTTAAATCCTTGTCTTGTCATTTCGTATGTGTGAGGGGTAATATATGTCAAGTTATACATAAGCTGATTTTAAAAATGGTCATTCAGATACAAAAGTCCGAGAGAGATTCGTCCGTCGAGCTGGACTGAACAGAGTTGGTCCTCCTATATACAATTTTTTAAGGTTTGAGGGCTTTGCTGTGTTCTTGTCGTACACGATCAGATTTTCAACATGTTAAAACTTTTTATGTGAGATGAATCACGCGTGAATGACAACTTTTTCCGCCAGGAAATGACGTCACACGATGAATGGTTACCCCATGTCAACGCGTAGATTTAAACGTACATTATTTATTAACATCGAGGTATCACAAACTGTTTCTTACTTTTCCGAGCAAACGAAGATAGTGTTTAATTACTTCATGGAATATATACAGGCAGAATAATGCGGAGAATCCAGGAGAGCGACTCTAACAATGCGAGAAATTGGGAAGGGCTGGTCTTCGAGGAGGAGCCAACATATAAAAAGGAAGTCTTATCTCGCATAGTGGAAACAAGAGGAAACACATTGAGTGAATGATGTTATAAATATTATGAATTGCGAGGGTCGACATAAAAAGTGAAATGAATACTCAACATATACACGCGCTAGTGACCCTGGAAGTAAATCAGCAACTGGTTTTAAAAAATATATATTTTTAAACGCATTGTAATTAACATATTGTATAAAACCATTTAATACTTTTGAAGAAATTATTTACGTTTAATCGGAATGATAGACTATAATGTCAACTGACTTGAATTATAAGGCACATTATTCATGCAAAGTGCAACAATTTTTAAAAAATATTATCTCTGGATTAAAATGACAACGTAACTCAATTTCAAATACAGTGAGACCAGACAATATCTTAAAATCAAATGGTTCTTATAATTCCAGTTTTAGCTTGCCAGTATAAACGGTTTATTAGAAAGGGTATTACATTATTTATTCAAGAATGTCCGGTGACGGATTCCTCGATGGTGCATAGCATCTTGTGATACTTGGCATAAGACAATTCGTAACAGTTTTAAGTTCGCGCTTGGTTTGTGGATTCCTACGACCCCATAGTCTTGATAGGCGCTTTGAGGAATGTGAGGAAGTATCTGAGGACGTGTATGGCCTCGAAATAAAAAGTATTTATTCACGCTACTCCTCTTCGCAGTACAGCAGCACCATCGTAAGCGCATGCTTGAAGCATTGTCCAGGCGCTGGGGTATCAGGTTTAACACTTGAGGTCGCGGAGATGGTCACCTGCGTACCTGATGGTCTCTGTCTGCGTGTGTGCACGCGTGTGTGTGTGTGTGTGTGGGGATGCTGGGCACCTGTGAAGGGGGAGATAAGGTCTTATCCGCGGGCGCACGCGACTGTTCTAAAGATAGCCGGGACCACGTGCTGGTACAGTCGCTGGTCGAACCCTTCTCAAGTCGCTGCTGCCTTACAAGGCGCGCCCGCCGCCCGAGCCCGCCCCCCTCTGCCCCCCGGGCCCCCTCTCCCAGCGAAGGCGTGCGTCGCGACGCAGCTGCGCCCTTTGCCTCCCTTCACGGCGCACATGGCCAGCCTTTGCGAGGACTCTACAACTGCGTCGTAGACACTACTTAAATGAGCTTTCCAAAAATAGAACCCTCGCAATTTGCCCCCCCCCCCCTCGCAGCGCCGGATACAAAGGTACCCAGTTTCCCCATGTATCCATCAACAATTAAGCCGTATCCGCGACAAAACAACGTCTTATATTGGCTGCTGAACAAAAGCCGGAAAAAGATCGTTTACAGTTCATTACTTCGACTACACTTCCAGCTAAAATTAATTATTAATGGGGGATTCCATATGCAGGCCTCACCTAGACCGATGACCCCAGTCTTCATCACTAACCATCCCTTCTCCATACTAATCCTATGATGTTCCGCGACAAATTATTTTCTCGTCTGATGTTCCCAACTCTTCACCCTTAACACACCCACATTATTATTTTCTAAATTTTTCTTCTTTTAATACAGTTTATCTTTAACCAGAACTATTCATAATTTTTCCCGTTTCAAAGCACTGGAATACAATACTTATATGTACTGGGATCCTTTTTACGAGAGACAAAAGTTTCGCGGCAGATCTGATTTTAGTGAAATTTGTCTCCACCTTCTGTTGTCGACACCCACGCCAGCCTAAAATCTGCAGACCCCCGTCTGGAGTCAATTAACACTCAAATACGTTAAACCGTGTGTCGACCGCCCACACACACACACACACACACACCACGTTAAAATCTCAAGAGCAAGTCTGCGCAGACCGAAGGAAGACTTCTCTGTTCACACTAAAGTCGGCCCACCTGGTCTGCGCAGACGTGTGGAGGGGACTTTGTAGTCAGAGTTCCAAATAGAGCGTTGTATATTCATATTATATTATTATTAAATTCCTACAAGTCTACCAAAGTGGTAGATATAATTATATCCATTCGTTAATATAGGTTCAATGAGTTTAAAGAAAAGGCCCTATTTAAAAAAAATAAATTAGGGTAATATTTGGACGAAAATAAATAGAACAAAAAAAAACCGCACACAACTTTGTGCTTCGGGGTATCCTTTGACGGATCTCCTAAGTATGCATATGGTTGATCCTTGTTTGAGTCAGCTTAATTCAATCTTAGTCTAAATATATAAATAAGTTACATGTGGAATTCGAAAGCCATATGACTAAAGCTTCCAAACAAAATAATTATTACTCATCATGTCATCCTACTCACTGATACTGTCAGTCATAAATCATACTGAAATTGATAGATCCTTAAATACATCCCGAGGACCCTAGTTAACCCTTGGCTAGCTCTCAAATACCTCCCAACTCTATTCAAAGGGAGTTGCTACCACGTGGATTACCCTCATGCAGCCTGTCACTCTAAATAAAAATATTTTAAAAATACATAAAATTGTAAAATAAATGCGTGGAAATTTTAAAAGCGTTTATTGGTTTGTTACATATAAATAAATCACTAAATATAATTTTTTTTGGGGGGAAATAATAGGTTTCGAAGGTTTTAACTGTGGTTGATAATCAGAAGGGTTTGGCGACCACTATGACAAGGTCTGGTATTAACAAAAGAATCGTGAGTTGGGGTTGGGGGGGGGGGTGGATTTTTTTTTAACAAGGAACCACTGTAATAATGGAAAGAAGTTTGAGGTAATGCTTACGAGACGAAGGGAGGAGTCGTGGGAAAAGGCTATAATTAATTAGAACTAATTAAGTACTGACCATATGGAAGAAGTCAAAGCGAAATGTCTGCTAGTAATAAGATACAAAGCTCTTAGCCTTAACTGTGATCTTCAATACACACACACACACAATAGTCCTGCAGTTCTTTATACAATCAGTTTCTACTGACATGGCTCAGGATATCCAAAACATGAGGATTAGTGAAGAAGACCGGGGTCACACGGTCTAGGTGCTGCCTGTAGTTGTCATAATGTGAGATGACGTCATTCAATCATCTGCTAAAGTCAGGCATACTCCATTAACTGGTGTCCCTTACAGAATAGTCGACAAGTATTTAACAATTACTTTACCCGCCCGAATGTTTTACATGTTTCAAACGTAAAGAATTCGATAACATTATTGTACTCCATTTGTTTTATTTTTCTTGAGACAATCCTCTCCACTAGTACTTCAGATTCCTCCCATATTTTCTTCCCATTTATATATATTTTATTTTACCTTTCATTTTTCTCGGCTTATAACATTTTATAAGCTTTCCCTCCTCTCAAAGCCAATGCAGAAATCGGTTACTACCAACCTCACAGCACTTTTGTTCTTTTAAAGCTTTATTTCATCACTACTTTCGTAAAATTCTACTTCGCAATTTAGTACTTTAAAAAATAATTTTATTTTTCCTCGTTTGACCTCTTGATCTCTGTCATAAAAAATTTTTCTGTTAAGTTATTTGCACATTTTTAATTGAGGTTGTTCCAAATAGTCACTTCCCCTAATCAATTCTGTAACGGGATAGATGCACAATTCCGTTTGTTTAGGCTTTCAGATGCAAACTTTTGTTTTATTAATGAGCATTAAGCAAGGCGTTAAAGTTTATGCTTATTTTTTTTTTTTAGCACCACGATGTAGAGGCATTAATCTCCGGACATTCGCGAGTCACGAACTCCGTCAGAAAAGACACAGGGTGTGAGAAAGTAATTTCGCTTGGCGGTGAAAGTGTGGCATGGTTTATAAAAAATAATAATAATTATACACACATGCTGAGATAGATATCTTGGAAACTTCTTCAGCAGATGAATTCGTGAAACTGGATGTCAATTATTATATAGTTTGCAATTTTATAGATAACGCCGGTTTTATTTTTATTTCAACAGACGATAATATTCTCCCAAAATTGTTATTTACAGGAAAAATCTATGTGGGGGGGGGGGAAGGGGGGGGTTTCTGATCTCTTACGAGACTCCTTAATTTTAGCAATCATGAGACTTTGTAGACCAGTGGTAGATTTCGCGTGCAAGGCCTGACGGGCAGAGAAGCGGGACGGATAATTACCAGCAAAGGAGGAAGAATCAGTTCCAACTCGCAGCGTTGGAGGCGATGGTCATCATAAGGACAGCGTCAATCAACACAGACAGGTGATAAATACCAAGTTTCTGATCCTTTGAAGATGCTGGAAGGGAGGAAGTGTGTAACCACCTCCATCATTAACGTGAGTTTTAATAGGGTCAGATGTATTTTTGACTCTGATTTTTACTTCCTATCAGCATCTAGAATACATCGATGAACAATGATCGAAACAATCGACAATGGTGGACGTTCAATAATTTCTTCAACGTATCTCTGCATTTATTATTAGAATGCATTTAAAGTTTCCTGTGCTCCTGCACTCGACACCGTCCCACACAGTCGTATAAACGCTCAGGACTCGTGTAAAAAAAAAAATCTCAGAGCAACGACGCAAGAAGACTTTAGTGTTACATTCCTACGGTGAGGACATTTTATGCCCCCATGACGTACACGTCACAGTGGATACGTTTTATTACAAAGAAACCGTCCTGATGTTTACGGCATTGAAAGTTGTCAGCGTCTCCAGGATGGATGCCACCAGGATGTTCACATCGCCGTAGCATTTAAAAGTTGTCCGTTGTATGAACTGAAAATCGCTCAGCTGTGCCAGCTTTGGTCAGGAATAGATTTTTGGCAACGATTCAATAGCGGAGGACGACACAAAAATCTAAACGTGACTTAAGTCAAAGTCAAACACAGCTGCAAGGAAGGTCGACGCCTGTTGGATGGATTCCTTTTGTTTTTCGGCCAACTGTGAATCATTGGCAAGGTATTATGTGCCTCGAGTACCTTTCTTCTTCGTGAAATTTGTGTCACGACGCCCCGCCGATGGTCCGTCGTCGTGATGTGAGCCTCGACGTCTTCAACGCTTTCTGATTCTGCTCCTGGTGAATTGTATTTTGAGCACCGGGTCACATCTACAGTAGTTTTCCTGCGCTTTCATTTGAGAAATATGCATTTTATTACAACAGTAGTTGCAGAAAAAAGTTCCCGCGAGGTTTCCGACTGATATTCTTGTGCTCAGAATAATTGAAACTACAACAGAAATATTTTAAAAAAGGCACAAAGTCTGAACTGAATCTTCCACAGAGAGATTTCAATTTACCGGAATCAGTTTAAAAAGAAAATAATAGGTTTCACCATAAACGGACGGACAAAACGCCATGTCAAAGGTTACGCAACGAACCAATTTATTTATTAATACATCAAATTTTACACTGACGGCCCTGATTTTGATAACAACCTTTAAATTTTACTAATTACTTTAATAATTGCGTTCATTGAATCTATAATTACTGGTTACTGCTGACGTTCATAATTTTCTATCAAATGTTGGACAAGTTATTAACTGCAAGAAAGGCTCGTAAATGGATTAACCTTCATCGTCCGTTGAACTGATACATTCATAACTGTATATATCAAACATTCATGGAAGCCACGTAAACAATAAAAAAAACGATTAACTTAAAAAAAAAAAATTCATTTCGCTGCAGAGAAAATTACATTGGACCTTCAGCACAACAAAGCCCTCGGAATCAGACCAGGGGCAATTTCGGGGTAAACCCTTGAAATATTTTAATTTTGCCTGTTAAAAAAAAAATATGGAATAACTTGACCTATGTTTGAAAAATTTTACATCATTTACATATTTTGAACTCCTTGTCTTTAATCACCAGTCATATGTAATTAGTAATCTGATTCATCGTCTATTGATCTAACAGTGGTTTTATAGCCATCGAATAGAGTGAATCCAAAAAAATTTAAAGTCTTGAGACTAACATGATTGAATTACTTAACCTATGAGGATGGAAAATCACATTTTTAATTTTTTTTAAGGTGTAGACAGGCTACATGAGGGTAATCCACATAATGGAAACTCCCCTCTTATAGCATAGGAAAATTAGTGAAAGGGGGGATGCGGAAAGGTAGAACAAGGTAGCCAAGGGTTAACTAGGGCCCCCGGGCTATGGTTTAAGGATCCTACCCGGCAATTCACCTCAAAGTTATGCAGGGAAAACCCTAGAAAAACCTGCATCAGGTAGATCGGGCATTTGGTACTTGTGCCACGCTCTTCCGATGGCGGAAAAGGGGTTTTCAGCTTTCCCCTCTGCGTGCCTTGGCCAGTTTAGGAGGCAGCTGGCCGACTATTCCCAATGGGAATAGCGGACAACTCTTACCGTATGTCCACAGTCTGCGACCCCGGGACATACACCTCTCAGACCAGGCCGAGGTGCATTTTTTTTTGGGTGTAGACAGGCTATGTATAGGGTAATCCACATAGTGGCAACTCCCCTCTTATAGCATAGGAAAGGGGGGATGCGGAAGGGTGGAGGAAGGTAGCCAAGGGTTAACTAGGGGCCCCCGGGCTATGGTTTAAGGATCCTACCCGGCATTCGCCTAAAAGAAATGCAGGACAAACCCTATAAAAACCTGCATCAGGTAGGTCGGGCATTGGGTACTTGTCCCACACCCCTCCGATAGCGGGAGAGGAGTTTGCTGTGGTGACGCAGCATTCCCTTCTCCGTGCCTCGACCAGTTTAGGAGGCAGCTGGCCGACTATTCCCAATGGGAATAGCGGACAACTCTTACCGTATGCCCACGGTCTGTGACCCCGGAACATACACCTCTCAGAACAGGCCGAGGTGCCTTGGCTTGTGGGAACCTAAGATCAAAAACGGAGAGGAAAAGGCATCCCCAAAGGCAGCCCCTTCGTATCTCTCCTGCAAGGTTCCGGAGATGAAGCCGAGGTGCATCGTTGATCCTCAGGTTTATAATCTTTGTGGCGTCCATTAAACAGTGAGCGACAATCAAGTGAGTCATGTAAAGCTACCGTTGCTAATTTTGAGATAGTGGAACAAACATTTTTTATGGTCAAGGGATAAATTGAAATCTATCTCTGGAAGCATCAACAACGTTTCCAAATAACACAATTAAGGATCGCATAACTTATGTCAAGTTTTTCCGGATTTCGGATTCACCATTAATTAGTCTCGGAAAACTATATTTTAAGATAATATGCACCATGTTGTTTTATCATCCTATTTGAGATATCATGAGCAAGTTGATCAAGACTCAACGTGGGGGGGGGGAAGTTTATGATCAATAAAATACGCAGAGTAAAAGGATATTTATAGACAGCGTGACAAGAAAAACATCTGACTAGGGCAACTAATAGATATAAATTATTCCTTAACACGAGAGTACAATAGAAGAGTCAAGTTCACAAGGAGCGTATTTGGAAGAATTAGAACGGAAATTTAATCAGTTTGTATTCCCTCCATTACCATGAGTTCCCCCAAAAGTGAAAATATGGAATGCACGTAAAGGAAGATTAAAAGAGAACGCATGAGAAATATATAACCTGAAAAGGCAGTGGGCGAATAGAAGAATATAAACGAAGACAGGCCGAAACTGGAGCCAAAGATATCATAAACGATCAAGAGAATGACCAGTTGACATAAGAGAAAACAACACAATGCAGAGGGAAACTTTAATGAGCATCTCAATAACAGAGTTGAAATGCTCTATTAACAAGTCACAGTGATATGTCTTTCACATTTCCTAAGCACAGCAACAACTACATGCAAGCATCACCCAGTATCCTTAAATTAAATTTTTTTTATTCTCTCAGAGCTCGAAGAGTATAAGTTTTGGGCCGCATTCATTAAGAACGATGCCATCATTAGGTAAGCTTGACGTCCACCACTGAAAGCACTGCGTCAGAATTTGGCTTCGTCAGCAGTTTTAAATAACCTTATTTCGTCAACGCGCTAGTCACATGAGGTCATGCAGAGGCCTGGGGGGCGGCGGAATCTTCTATCCAAACTTTTTTTTTCAAATGTTAAAAGACATCTTCTTTTTGTTGTTGTTGTAAATACATTAATTATTGTCCGCTTACTACTGGGGAGCGCATGAAAAAAAAAAGTTGGTCTTAATGAGAATAACGATAATTATAATGAGTGTTTTCTTAAAGTATCAAATCTTTTCATTAAGACATAGTAATTATATCTAACGACGACTTCATTGAGAATTTTTTTTCTTTAGACTTCAATTTAAAATTTGGGAATTTTAGTCCATCTTGAGGGTGACGAAAACAATTTTCCGTAAATCTGACACTGCATCACGATGAACTTATTTTTTCCGAAGCCCACATCCAACATTGTTGCTTAAATCTCAACACTGGATAATCTATATTTTGGTAAATAACCACCATTATAGGTTCGTTCATTATTCTTGGCAACACTGTCATTTTAATTAACTGTTTGACACATCCACGGAGGACTCTAGATATCAAAACACCAGGTTATACGGTCGATTGAGGTTTGATTGGAATCGAGAACCACGAATCCGAAGATCTACTATCACAATGATCTCACCAGCAACAGGGCGGGGCTGAGATTTTCAATATTACAAATCTATAGTCAACGAGATTTCGATTTCGGACAATGAAGCAGGAGTCTGGTTCGTCGTCACTTGACGTACGAGAATTTGGCGTCGGTAGTGCGTTAGTCACTCCTGCAGACGCCGCTATTTTTAACCCTCCAATGGCTGCTCCTGAAGGGAACAGCTTTCGACGTAAGACACAGGACTCTCTGTGGCAACAATTCACTCCCAACATCAGCCTATAAGGTGATTTACAAGCTCTCTGAAAAAATGATATTCAATAAAGTTTTCATAAAGCTTTAACGCTTCTCTTTACTCCCTAACTCACAAATAATACTATATATTAATTGTTTGGACATAAAAATTTGAATTGTTTGATAAATCCATTATAGCGGCATGATCGAACAAAGCAACAATGGAAAAGCAGGCTCAGCCGCTTTGGTTGAAAAGTCAAAATGGCGTTTGCGCGCATGAAAGTCGGGAGTTTACGTCTACAGCCAGCCAGGAAAGGAAGTTAGTTTTTTTACGTGTACAGAAAGGAGCTAAAGAAAAGTTAAAACAAATCTTCAAGGAGCTACGTTGCAGTTTATGTCCAAATAAGTAAAAGACTAATAAATCTACGAATCATAGGATTCCTGTAAGGCAAGCAGACATCAGATAGCTGACATTCAGGAGGATCATCCGAGTTTCCTGGGAGCCTATCAATTTTGACTTCAATAGTGTAAAATCTGTGAGTGTATAATTTTGCAATAGTGTACTTCCGAAGCCAAAAAGAATGCTGGTACCAGCTGCTCACTACGTAAGTAACGAAACCATAACTAATGATTAATTTGTAAACGCAAAATTAAAGGATAAAGTCAGATTTCGTTCTCTTTTAAATTGTCAATCGTAGTTAATTTCTTTACTTTTAATTTCTTTCATTCTATCGACATAATGTTTAGGTAAATTGGAAACTGTCTGTTAATGAGTTTTTAAATCAATTTGTTGTGTTCATTATCAAACCCAGTCAAGGCCCTGAGTGAACCAGATCTGAAATTTTGTTGTAATTATCTTTTATTGCCACAAAATAAAATAAAAATATTTAGGTTAGTTAATTTTTGATTATTTTTAAATGTAATAAAGCCTCTACTATTTGATTATTACATAAATGGCGTTTCAACGAGAGGCAAATTCATTAAATTAAATTAAAAATAAATTTAAACGACCTATTGTTTGTTTATTACAATATATATATATATATATTTCTTAGAATTTAATATAAAATCTAACAACATCAGCCATATTGAAAATACTCCTTAACGTATCAGCAGGCTTCTTTCGCTCTAGGATAAGGAACACCATACCTTTTTTCTTGTCTGATGCGGAGGAATGATCAACGTCATCGACATGATACAGTTTTCGATGCAACCATTTTCTACGCAATTAATTCTGTATTTTTAAAATTGACAATTCAACTAGAGGAATATGTTTCGTTTGATCAGTAACCGAACTCAAGAGTGATGCGGCAAATGGATCGTTATCAAGTTCCGTTAGACGCAAGTGTGAGTCAGAAACAAGAGAAAATAGTAATTAAGATGGTGGAACGAAATATTTTTTTTTGGAAAGCACAACAAATTTGTGAAATACTTGAAGAACATAAAGACAATATTCAGTTTGGACTTGACAACGACATACGGAGGAATACATCAAACGTTAGGTGGACAGGAATGAAGAAGTCCAGGAGAAGAAATGAGATGGAAAAAATTGGACTTGAGATGGACATACGGAGGAATACATCATACGTTAGGTGGACAGGAATGAAGAAGTCCAGGAGGAGAAATAAGATGGAAAAACTTGGACTTGAGATGGACATACGGAGGAATATATCAAACGTTAGGTGGACAGGAATGAAGAAGTCCAGGAGAAGAAATAAGATGGAAAAAATTGGACTTGACATGGACATACGGAGGAATACATCAAACGTTAGGTGGACAGGAATGAAGAAGTCCAGGAGAAGTAATAAGATGGAAAAAATTGGACTTGAGATGGACATACGGAGGAATACATCAAACGTTAGGTGGACAGGAATGAAGAAGTCCAGGAGAAGAAATGAGATGGAAAAAATTGGACTTGAGATGGACATACGGAGGAATACATCATACGTTAGGTGGACAGGAATGAAGAAGTCCAGGAGGAGAAATGAGATGGAAAAACTTGGACTTGAGATGGACATACGGAGGAATACATCAAACGTTAGGTGGACAGGAATGAAGAAGCCCAGGAGAAGAAGTAAGATGGAAAAAAATTGGTGATGCGTCACGATGGTACATTTCCCTGGTCACACACCAACGACTGTGTCCACCTAAGTCACGATTCATGCTCTTCGTAGGCCCAGTATTCCACCTTCAGTTAGTTTTAACTCGAGCCAAAGCCCAATAAAACACATCATGAATAAGAAAGGTAGCCAAATACAGACAAAAAATGGTAATATAAATACCTTGTTCCTTTCGTCAGGTGCTAAGAAGAGCCTAGAGCGACACAACTGCCAAAGGCTTTTGAGTGTTGTCAACTGACAAGTGCAGTTGTGTCGCTCTAGGCTCTTCTTACCACCTGACGAAAGGAACAAGGATCCCAGAAACGTTGTGTCGCTCTAGGCTCGTCGTAGCACCTGACGAAAGGAACAAGGATCCCAGAAACGTTGTGTGGTATTTATATTACCACTTATTTTGTCTGTATTTGGCTACCTTTCTTATTCATTACTTTCAATCAGACGTAATTTTTTTCATTTTAAAATATATTCATGTTCCGATGTTACGCTGTACGCTTTAATTTCTATACCACAGATCTAATATGCTTGAACTCTGTCGTTCCGCTCCGTAGACCAGCGATATTTCCTACAAAACGTGAAGTTCGCACCTGGAAGGACGCATTTCTCGACTTGAGCTTTGGTTGAGAAGTGGCGGAGTCGCTTCTTGTTAACATTAAGAAAGTAACATCAAGAGATAATAATAGGTCTAAGAATTGGCAAGGAAAGTTGGTATCCTTTTTTTAAAAAAAATTTAATGGCCGACAATGGGCCGAGGCGCAAACAACATGAAACTACTCCATTCTCACAAGAAAAAAAGAAAAATAGGATGCGCTCGTCCCGAGAGGTCTTTCATCGTGACAAAAGCGTTTCCCTCTCTTTCCCCTTCCCCTTATTACGAAATGTTGCTTTGTTCATTGTTTCTGAAAAACCGTTGAATTGCTGCGGCTAAAGGAAACGCGCGAGAGGGCTCGACATTTCTTTATACACCTCAATTTCCAGGTGGAGAAAACGAGTCATATTTCGCGGAAAAATTGGAGCTGTACGTTCTCCATTATCTGTTGTTATTTTTCAAGAAGTTCTTTTCCATAATGTTTACTTTAATATTAATGAAAAGTGGATAAGATTTATAGTTTTGTTTAAATCATTACTTGAATGCTTCCTGTACACGGCCTGTGATTGCTTGGCCTCAGAGTGCGACGCTACCTCCCACATAATACGTAATTACCGTGCAAGGACGGCTGTAATATACAGTTGCAGATCACCTGATCTGTGCGTAAGAGTCGTGACGAGCGTGGAGCATGTGCTCCAGCTGTCGGCCTGGAGTCCAGGTGGAGACGATGCTGGAGGCTGCAACGCGACACCGCGCCTTCTCCAGCTGCCGTTCTCCGGCACGCGACACTCCCCTCAGATTCTCCTTCGCACGCACCGACAAACGCACACACTCCATTTGGCTGGAAATCGCGAATGGAGAAATAAAAAATCATACAACGCAGCATTTCACCTGCAGCAGTCACATAATTCCGGTTGCTGTGTTACGATTCTTTGAATTTTTAACAAGTCCCTGATACTACTTTGTTTCGTAAACGAAAACAATCGTATAAATAATAATACCATCTTGCGTTAAGAAGGTGGATGCTTCGTTCTCCAGAGACAAGCTGTCGCAGTGCGGCGAAAAACGTTCCCGAGGGAGTTCAGAGGAAACTCACGTGAGTGCGCCTAGCGGAGTCAATTCTTGGACAACCGAGCACTCGACTACTTGTCATCATCATCATTGACATTACAGCCCGGTGAGGGCCTTTAGCCTTTTTCAGAAGTTCCTGCCATTCCTTCCTATTCATGGTTACGGTCCGCCAATTCTTCACTTTCAACAATGTGATATTCTGGATCACTCCATCTTCCCACCTTAACTTAGGTCTTCCCACTTTTCTTGATCCTTCTGGCCTGCTATTAAACACTTTCCTAACAACTCTATTACTTTCCATTCTAATGAGGTGCCCTGCCAAGCCTAATCTGTTAATCTTTATATATTTAACAACACCTGGTTCATTAAATAATTCATACACTTCATTATTGTATCTTTTTCTTCCAGAGATCCATTTCCTTTTCCTTCACCACTCCCAATATGCTTCTGTTTTTTTTAAGGGTAACAGGCTACATGAGGGTAATTCGCAAGGTGGCAATTCCCCTTTAATAGCATAGGAAGGGATTTGAAAGGGGGGATGCGGAAGGCTAGTTGAAGGCAGCCAAGGGTTAACTAGGGCCCCCGGGCTATGGTTTAAGGATCCTACCCGGCAATTCGCCTAAAGAAATGTAGGGAAAACCCTAGAAACACCTGCATCAGGTAGGTCGGGCATTGGGTACTTGTCCCACGCCCTTCCGATAGCGGGAGAGGAGTTTGCTGTGGGGACACAGCATTCCCTTCTCCGTGTCTCAGCCAGTTTAGGAGGCAGCTGGCCGACTATTCCAATGGGAATAGCAGACAACTCTTAGCGTATGACCAAGGTCTGTGACCCCGGAACATGCACGTCTCAAAACAGGCCGAGGTGCCTCGGCTTGTGGGAATCTTAGTTCAAAAAATCCAGAGAGATGTGAAGGCATCCCCAAAGGTAGCCTCCGCCAGAGCTCTCTGGGAAGGTTCACCTGAGAGACATTTTTTAAATTTTTTTTAGGGTAACAGGCTACATGAGGGTAATCCACATGGTGGCAACTCCCCTTTAATATCATAGGAAGGGATTTGAAAGGGGGGATGCGGAAGGGTAGATGAAGGCAGCCAAGGGTTAACTAGGGTCCCCGAGCTATGGTTTAAGGATCCTACCCGGCCATTCGCCTAAAAGTGATGCAGGGAAAACCCTAGAAAAACCTGCATCAGGTAGGTCGAGCATTTGGTATTTTTTTCCACGCCCTTCCGATGACGGGAGAGGATTCTCCTTTCGATCACTTTTTCATCTGACTGCAAGTTTTGGATGCATGTGTTAACACAGGTCTCACAAGTACTTTGTACACAACATTATTCTAGTCTTCCTTGAGATTAGTCGTGACCTCAAGTGTTCCCTAAGACCATAAAAAGCCTCCTTGTTTGCAACTATAATACGTCTTTGGATCTCAGCACTTACATTATTAACTTCAGATCCCAGATATACAAAATGTTTAACAATTTCAAATCTGTATAGCCCAATCTCTATAAAGTTTCTACCATTACTACGATCTTCTTCAGTTACTGGCATGTATTTACTTTTATCTTCTTTGCAGCCTCTTCCAGGCTTGACGAAAGCTCCCTTCATGGCTCCCAGTGTTCTCCCTATGATATCAACATCATCTGCATATGCCAGAATCTGTATTGATTTATAGAAGATGGTCCCTCTTGAATTTATTCCTGAGTCCCCTTATCACCTTCTCAAGTGCTATATTGAATAATATGCAGGCCAAGTCCGTTATTAATTTGTATTGGTCTAGATATCATATTCTGAATTTTAATCTGATAGTGTGTCGTTTCCGTTGTATCTTTGACGAGAGCAATACGTTTTACCAACTATTTATAAAATTGAAAATAAATTCTAATGTAAATATTTTGTCGAAGGCAGAAGAACACTCAGATGAACCATCGTCTTCAGAGTCACACAATAAACACGGCAGATTTTTTTTTAGTGTTTGTGACAACGTTTGAAGTTCACAACGAACATTTATGTAACTTTTAATCCTGTAATATGTAGGAATAAAAATAATGAATCTACCATCAGCGATTATTTTAAGTAATTTATACTAATTAGACAAGGCCCAATATCAGACAAAAATAGGTGTTAAATAAATATCGCACAACGTTTCGGCACTCCCGGTTGCTTTCTCAGGTGAATCAAAAAAAAACCCCCGCAAGAGCTGTAAGGAGGACACAATCCAGGATGACAAATTTCCCTTAACACTGATGCAACTGTGTTGAGCTGTCCACATGCACCAGAGATATTGTTTGTACAGCTTCGTTTCCGCCAGCCTTGGAGTGCTTCTTACGTCTTTGGCAAGGCGATATCTCTCTGACTTTTTAAGAGAGCCCAGCCAAAGATATCGTGGTCCAGCCAGGCGCACTGCTGCTTCAGACAAACTACTACTATTTTTAATGGTTCATCTGGACAGTCTGAGGTCCAACTGTATCACTTCTGCACCACCATTCATCCAAACGAATAAAAATACCTGTTGTGACGTTTCGGTCTCCGTGTTTGCCTTCATCAAAAACAATGGTAAGGACGGCACTTGAGAAATATTTTTCCAGCAGTCGTAGATGTTGTTGACATTCAGGATTATATTAGTTGGATTAATATTAACCCAAGACTGACATGTTATCAAATGATCCAAAACTGTCTTTACTTGCAGCTTCCATACACTTGGAAAATTGATTTATTTTATTTAATTGAAAATAAGCTGTTGTTCATTATCGATATATATATATATATTACATATCTGACTCTATTATTATTGTACCATTTTCTGAGACACGAAAGTAGAATGCCTCATCATACAAATGAACAGGAAGATACAATTGAAACTAATCAGTAGTTATTTAAATAACTAAGAAACGGCACAGGAAGGTCCTTCACAGTGTTCAAACTGCATAAAATAGTATTTGCAGCTCAGAAATTAAAAATGTCACTTTCAGTTATTTGCGGTAAGCGTAATTAATCCTTTCAATATTTCCCCAACCTGTTGAAATTGAAAATGTATGATACGAAAGACGTCGAGAAGCTGAATGTGAGTATATTTGATATAGAGATAATTAGGAGAGTATTTTTTGGGGGAAGGGAGGGGGAGAATAATACGAATCTGATATACCTTATCCGAAACCACACACAAACTAAATAAGAAACAAATAAGAGCAAATCTGTCTTCCTTCAGCTTTATTGGTACAGTTACCAGGAAACAATTCCTGCCGACGGGAAAATCCTCTTTTCCGTTTCAAAGAATATTTAATATCGCCAGACCAACGGTAACTCAATGGAATCTTGCAATAATGAAGGTCACTTAATTAAGAGATACCTATACTGTAATGAAATTTTTATTATAATAGAGAGAGACAGACGGAGAGAGAGAGAGAGAGAGAGAGAGAGAGAGAGAGAGAGAGAGAGAGAGAGAGAGAGAGAGAGAGAGAGAGTGAGAGAGTGAGTGTGTGTGAGAGAGAGACAGAAGAGACAGAGAAGAGAGAGAGAGACAGACAGAGACAGACAGAGAGAGGGAGAGACAGACAGAGAGAGAGAGAGAGTGAGAGTGTGTGTGTGAGAGAGAGAGACAGAAGAGACAGAGAAGAGAGAGAGACAGACAGATAGAGAGAGAGAGAGAAAGGGAGAGAGAGGGAGAGAGAGGGAGAGAGAGAGAGACAGACAGACAGAGAGAGAGAGAGAGAGAGAGAGAGAAATAATTAATACCATGTGACGTGAAGTAACGAATTTTTTTTTCCCCCTCAATATTGGCAATTTACGTCCTAAAGATACCCACGACTTTACTTACGTTTTAATATTTTGCCCCTCAATTTCGGAATTAGCGCAATTCAGAAGAATTCCAGGTAATTTGGTACAAGAAAAACTTGTTAATGGAGCTTGTATAAGAGGCAAGTATCCCGTTCTCACAGTTTTTAAACCTAATTAATTTATAAGCTGATTGAAAGATTACACATTAACAGACATGAATTTTTTTTTGTTTATTTTAACGTGTTATTTAATGATAAAATATAATTAAGGCCCATTTTTATAATTAAAAATTATATATATATTAATAATAAAAAAATTATTTTATTTCTAACAGAAAAACGTTTCTTATTTACAACCTCTTGAGACTGTCTGACTGAAATAATGATTAACCCTTAACGGGCTTATAAAATCTGAATCCTCAAATAATGTTCTTATATTTGGAGGGGGAGGATGTACAAGAGCCCCCCGAATATTAATGTAACTCAGCAGTTAATGACGTAAAAATTTGCTGACTTCTTCCACACCCTTCAACCTTGATTTCTCTATATCGTAGTATGATATAGTTTCTGCAGACGATGGCTCAACTGTTTCCAGAGGTTTTTACGCTGTACTTCACGAAATTTATTGGTCATCGAACATTTTTTTCTTTAGGGCAACAGGCTACATGAGGGTAATCCACATGGTCGCAACTCCTCTTTAATAGCATAGGAAGGGATTTGAAAGGGGGGATGCGGAAGGGTAGAGGAAGGTAGCCAAGGTTTAACTAGCGGCCCCCGGGCTATATTTTAAGGATCCTACCCGGCATTCGCCTAAAAGTAATGCAGGGAAAACCCTAGAAATACCTGCATCAGGTAGTTCGGGCAATGGGTACTTGTCCCACGCTCTTTCGATAGCGGGAGAGGAGTTTGCTGTGGGAACGCAGCATTCCCTTCACCGTACCTCGACCAGTTTAGGAGGCAGCTGGCCGACTGTTCCAATGGGAATAGCGGACAACTCTTACCGTACGCCCAAGGTCTGTGACCCCGGAACATACACCTCTCAGAACAGGCCGAGGTGCCTCGGCTTGAGGGAACCTTTGTTCAAAAACGGAGAGGAAAAGGCATCCCCAAAGGTAGCCCCTTCGTATCTCTCCTACAAGGTTCTGCCTGCGAGAGAATAGCCCTCGCAGGTGCTGCCTGCGAGAGAATAGCCCTCTCAGACCTTTTATGTACATTTTTGATCCCCGAATTCACTCAATTTAAGATTGACACAACGTTTTCTATAAACGAGCGTTCAAACGCTCAACTTTCGGTTCAGTCTACGATCGTAATCCGGATTGACTTTAGAGGATCTGCAGGAAGAGCTGTGATCTCACAATACTCTCGTGATATGAAGGATGTTTCTCGATAATCGCACCTCATGTATTCACTACTGCGCCACCACCACACCCGTGAGTTTGACACCTTTGTGAGTTTCCACCTTCAGGGACACCGAAGAGTCGATTCTCTTTGGACTCGACTGCCGGAAATCCAGGCCAGAAATTAGCATGAGAGATGCTCATCTGAGGTGCGAGGTCGCCCGATAACCCTCGTACCTTCTTGCATAAGAAGCCTTTTGTCACAGGTTACACGCCTACTTTCCTGTGGGCTGTGACGCTGGTCTCGTGTGGGAAAGGTCAGGGCCTGCCAAGCAATCAATCTCGGTCCGTCCAATTACTGATCCGGGTGGAATCAAGAAGACTCTTATTTGATTGCACGACAGTAACAATTTCAATCTTCAATTCTGACTGCTTGTAACATCCATTGGTATTGAGAATTGCCATGTTCCAACTACGGCACGCCAAACTATTCGCGATCATAATCTAGTACCTGATGGACAGCAGCAAGGGACAGGAGACGAATAAAACGAATTTAAAAAATCTAAACTTTAAACCATTATACAATGTGTATTCTCAGACATAAGAATAATCAACTTTGGCAGGAGAATGATGCAGAAAATCACGTTGCGGATTGGTAAGAGGATTGATGTAAGAAGTAGGACGAGGGAACGTACCAGTTGCATTTAAAGAAGAGAATAAAGGACGACGAACAAAATGAATGGGAACCAGCAGACCCATAAGTTAAAAAGACCCGAAAATATTATAGAAAATCAAAATATATAAACAGGACTACGCAGGGACTAACGTGATAAAAGCGGCTAAAGATTAAGAAGGACCGAAAAAAAAATTATAAGCTTTAAAAGCATATCGAAGATCATTTTATTATTCATTATGGTAGTTACCATAGCAATCTGTTTGACGAAATATATAAACCTGAAAATTGTACAATGACCTTCGGAGCTGAGACAAATATAATATTAAAATGAAAAAATTTACTTCTGATAGAAAATTAATGAATAAGGTAGATCGCCAATACAGACAAAGAAAAGGGTAGTGTAAATACCACACAACGTTTCTGGGATCCTTTCGTCAGGTGCTAAGAAGAGCCTAGAGCGACACAACTGCACTGGCCAGTTGACAGCACTCAAAAGTGTGCAGTTGTGTTTCTTTCGTCAGGTGCTAAGAAGAGCCTAGAGCGACACAACTGCATTGTACAGTTGACCACTCAAAAGTGTGCAGTTGTGTTTCTTTCGTCAGGTGCTAAGAAGAGCCTAGAGCGACACAACTGCACTGGTCAGTTGACAGCACTCAAAAGTGTGCAGTTGTGTTCCTTTCGTCAGGTGCTAAGAAGAACCTAGAGCGACACAACTGCACGTTGACAGCACTCAAAACTGTGCAGTTGTGTTTCTTTCGTCAGGTGCTAAGAAGAGCCTAGAGCGACACAACTGCATTGTACAGTTGACAGCACTCAAAAGCGTGCAGTTGTGTTTCTATAGGCTGCTGCTGTTCTGAGCACCTGACGAAAGGAACACAACTGCACACTTTTGAGTGCTGTCAACTGACCAGTGAAGTTGTGTCGCTCTAGGCTCTTCTTAACACCTGACGAAAGGAACAAGGGACCCAGAAACGTTGTGTGGTATTTATATTACCCTTTTCTTTGTCTGTATTGGCTGTCTTTATTATTCAATATAAAGTAGGTTTATAAAATTCTTTAGTAATAAAATAGAAGAAATGGTCAATGACCGGATTATTAAATGTGAAATAGGATAGGGGTTAAAATATGGTCATATTAAATGAAACGCTCAATTTTATATTATGATTATAAGTGACATTATTATTATTAATGTGGACATAAAATAATTATTTCGGCCACGGCAGTTAGCAGATGAATGACCTGTCTATCAAGACAAAAAAATAATTAAAAACTTGAACCTGCTGCGGTCGCTAAATAATCGACTAAAAGTTGTTTAATTTTTGCATTAATAAATTCTTTTTTCTGACTTAAAAATTGGCTGATGTTTATTTATTTAATATAATAATTATTTGTTGACCATAAATTTGTAGCCGTGTGCGGAATATTTTGAATATTTATAAGGCATAATGTTTATATTAAGACTTCGTTAGCCATAAATAGTTCACCCAAAGTGGATGTGATTGCACGGAGTCGGCGTCGGTTCCAAAGGAGGAGGGGGGGGAGCGGGGGCAGAGGAAAAGCGGCGAGTTTTTTTTTTGTATTAATCCGCTCTTCCTGAGTTGTTCGGCAGGAGCGTGTGTGTGATCTGCGGCGAGCACGCGTGTGAAACCTATAGCCTGTGTCCACTTATCCGCAGGCATTGCGTTACGGGGGGGGGGGGGGGGGCAAAACAGCTCTCTGGAAATCTGGACCAACAAAAAAGGATGAAAAACAAGCGCGCATTCCGATCAGTCAGTCTCGCGCCATTATTCCATTACCCCGTGGCGTCGGATGCCACGTCTTGGTGGTGATGATGAAAAAAATAAAAAAATGGCCGTCGAAATCAGGACAGACGTCAGAAGTGAGGTCTTGCTTCAGACCCATGTGTGACGCTCGGCACGTGTTTCAAAAGAGAGAATAATATCCGCCTAGAAGATGACGACGGAGATTTTAGTCGTCGAAACGTCGCTACTCCCGAGTGAAAACCGGGAACTGTTTATGGAACAATTACACCGGGAAAGACTTTGAGAATAATATTCTTGAAAATTATTACAACATTGATTTGTACTGATGTATTAAATTTATAAAAACCCCAGATTTAATCAGTCGCCAATGTTGAGCAGTAAAAAACAACCAAAAACAGTCACCAAGTTTTTAATTTTTATTAAATAATTAGTCGGAAGATTTCAACTCTTTGGTTATAATCATCCTTCCTGTCCTGTAATTAAAATCACAATAAGGATACGTTTTAAGAACAGACCTTGTTGAATAAACAACATAGTTTTATATTAGTGACTAAGTACCAGTTGGTACTAATATTACTTAAAAGTTATTGTGATTTTAATTACAGTGCAGGAAGGATAATTATAACAACACAGTTGAAATCTTCCAACTAATTATTTAATAAAATTGAAAACTTGGAGACTGTGTTTGGTTTTTTTCAGCTCATCAACGTCAACGTCAACAGTCCTATTCTCCAAGCATTAATTCAAATTTAGTAACTGAAGAAGCTATCGATAAAAATATAGATCGAGAGTCGATATACCACTGTGTACAAAATGTAAGGTGAATTTATTTATAAAATATAAATTCTTTATTTAATCTTCCAAATCAATTTCATCCCCTTCAAAGTGATCCTCGTCCGATAAAACGCACTTTTTCCAAAGCTTTTTCCAGTCCTCGAAACAGTCGGAATAGTCTTTTTCCGGTATAGCCTTCAAGACCTTCTTCGATTCGGTTTTTATCTCCTCAATCGTGTCAAAGCGGCGTCCCCGCATTGGCCTTTGGAGTTTGCTGAATAGCCAGAAGTCGCACGGAGCCAAATCAAGCGACTACGGTGGTTGCGGAAGGATACGAGTCGAGTTTTTGGCAAAAAAAAGTCGCGAAGAACCAATGCAGTATGACATGGTGCATTATCGTGATGAAGGAACCAAGAGTTGCAGACGAATAGCTTCACGCAAACGACGCATAACGCTCAAATAATATTCATTGTTGACAGTTTGGCCCGGCGGAAGGAATTCACAGTGCACCACACCACGATGATCAAAGACAACTGTCAACATGACCTTGATATTCGCTGGATTGGGTCAGTGGTTTCAGGGTCGTAGGCGTAAGTCCAAGTCTCGTCTCCAGTAATGATGCATTTCAAGTGGTCCTGATGGTCAGACAGCAAAGTTTCACACACATCAACGCCACGCTTTTTTTGGCACCAATCGAGACTTGACGCGTTTGAGACACAAAACATTCTTCAAAATGGTTTGGGCTGATCCAAATGATATTTCAACACCATCAGCGAGATCTCAAATTGTTCATCGACAATTTTCAAGCACCAAATCTCTGATTTTTTGGACGTGGCCCTCGTCGGTAGACGTTGATGGTCGTCCAGAGCGCGCGCGGTTCGTCTTTGAACTCGTTGTACCACTTATAAACGTTTTTTTGTGCCATAGTTTGATCACCAAAGGCCTTCAACATGTCCGCACAAGAATATTCGTCCCGCAAACAAAATTTGATGCAAGTTCTTCGCTCAACAAAATCACCCATTGCAAAAATTCACTTTTGGTTGTTTACAAAAAACACGTGTAACTCGGAGATAATTAAACCTTTTAACAAACAGACGCTTGGCAAATATTATAGACAGTCCTACCAACCTAGGGAAAAAAATTTACCTGCCTTCCTAATACCCGGAAGTTTTAAATGACAAATTTCACCTTACTTTTTGATCACAAGAATAATTGACTTCAACGTATAATTCCTCTTATTTCGATATAACTTGAAAAGGGGGGGCTACAAAATTTACATTTGAACACGACTAAACATCGACCTACTAAAAAATGTTTAAATTTAATACGGACGAGGTTCCTGAGTCACACGGACCTTTCCGTTAATAACTCATTATTGAGTTCCGAATGAGCTTAACATCGATCTTCTACCTGGAATTCCGGTATCCAGGAATAAAATATAATACTTGAAATTAATTTTCCAATGGAAAATCATCGAAATTCAAGTAATTTTTTCCAGTCTGTGAATGGTAGAATAAATTAATATTCAAAGGAATGCAGTGATTAGGTGAGAAGAAAACTGAAAATAGGAGATGGAGAAATATAACTCAATTGTTTAAGTCGAGAAAACCAAACGAAAAGAAGAAAACAAAGGTCGAAGAATAAAGGTGCTTTTTCCTATTACTTTTATTTTTGTTTCAGGTATTTTTTATTTTTTTTATTATGTTTATTTTGTGTGTTTAGTTTATTACTTTTTCTTTATTTTTTTTTATTTTTGTTTTTCTTTAGTTTTTTTGGTTTATTTTTTACTGAATTACTTTTTTGAGCTTGTCTTATTTACTGAAACTTGGATGTTTTGATAGTAATTCTTCCAGTTTTCTCTCAGTGACATGACTGGATTTATGAGCGCTCCTCCACCTTGTTTTTATCATAGACCTTAACGATCTACACACAACACTGACAGTATTAATTATAAATAAGATGGTTTTTATCTATTAAGTTAAAAATTCCGATTATTATTGATATTGGACGATTGGAGCTAATTAACCGGTTGTCATTATCACTAATGACGCGTTCATTTTACATTACCGTGATTTTCTTTTTTACTGAAGAGAACTTAACCCATTGCCGAAAGTTGAATGGAAAATTATATTAAAGCAGCACCAAAATTGGTAAAATGGAAAATTATGCACCAGGTGTTTCTGGCAGAACGGCCAATTTTAATGCTCAATTTCCCGCCCCGGTAAAAAACGGTATCTAATTTCAATAATAATGAATCTGGAAAAGTGGAAACTCGTGTACAAACAGTCTGGAAGCTTGTCAGGAATTTCAACCTCTGTATTAATATTTGTCTTTTCTTCGAGACGGGATTATTCCACCAGGATTTTTGAGGAGTTCTCAGACCGACACTTGATCCTTGCCAACAAAACTCTCGGCACAAAAACGACGGTTATACTATGGTAAATTTCTACAGAAAAGTAGAGCTATTTTTATAATCCTAAATATAGCAAAAATTTAGAAACTGAGTTATTAATTTCATACACGAGGAAATAAGAATCAAAACCACGGATACGAGAATATATCAAATATAAAACATATTGAAATAAATGAATGAGTACAGGCCAGCGAAATACGAAAGGTTATATTGGGGTAGCCTTGAAAAACCTCGGAGCTATCGAGCGAAACGTCGAAATAAAACGTGACGGAATTACCCATAAATCAGTTCATAATATTGAAGTTTAAAGGAACTGTTAATGAACAACATCGGGAGATTATTAGTACGATTGTTTGTATGAGGTCGTTTCAGGGATGTTAAGATTAAAGGACAACAGATTAAAAGTGCCCGCCAGTTCAAAGAAAGCGTTGAAAGGTAACAACAGCGACGTTTTGTCGAGACAACGAGTCTGTCTTAAAGGAGCAGATATTGGAATGGAGTTGCAGATAAGAAGCGGAACTGGGGACGAAGTAAGTCACCGAGAACTGACGCTAGGATTAATCACGGCAGAACAGAAAAGATTTTTATAACACAATCAGCTGTCACATTTTTTTTAAAAGGTGTAGACAGGCTATGTATAGGGTAATGCACATAGTGGCAACTACCCTCTTATAGCATAGGGAAGGGAGTGAAAGGGGGGATGCGGAAAGGTAGAGCAAGGGTTAACTAGGGCCCCCGGACTATGGTTTAAGGATCCTGCCCGGAAATTGGCCTAAAAGTGGTGCAGGGAAATCCCTACAAAAACCTGCATCAGGTAGGTCGGGCATTGGGTACTTGTCCCACGCTCTTCCGATGGCGGGAGAGGGATTTGCTGTGGGGTCGCAGCTTTCCCCTCGCCGTGCCTTGACCACTTTAGGAGGCAGCTGGCCGACTATTCCGATAGGAATAGCGGACAACTCTTACCGTATGCCCCCAAGGTCTGCGACCCCGGAACATGCACCTCTCAGAACAGGCCGAGGTGCCTCGTCATGTGGGAACCTTAGTTAAAAAAATCCAGAGAGATGTGAAGGCATCCCCAAAATTAGCCTCTTCCAGAGCTCTCAAAGATGGTTCACCTGAGAGACCGATTTTTTTTTAGGGTAACAGGCTATATGAGGGTAATTCACATGGTGGCAACTCCCCTTTAATAGCATAGGAAGGGAAGTCAAAGGGGGGATGCGGAAAGGTAGAGGAAGGTAGCCAAGGGTTAACTAGGGTCCCCGGGCTATAGTTTAAGGATCCTACCCGGCAATTCGCTTAAAGTAATGCAGGGAAAACTCTGGAAAAACCTGCATCAGGTAGGTCGGGCATTGGGTACTTGTCCCACGCCCTTCCGATAGCGGGAGAGCAGTTTGCTGTGGGGACGCAGCATTCCCTTCTCCGTGCCTGGACCAGTTTAGGAGGCAGCTGGTCGACTGTCCCAATGGGAACACCGAACAACTCTTACCGTACGCCCAAGGTCTGTGACCCCGGAACATACACCTCTCAGAACAGGCCGAGGTGCCTCGGCTTGTGGGAACCTTAGTTCAAAAACCGGAGAGAGGAGGAGGCATTTCCAAAGGTAGCCCCTTCGTGTCTCTCCCACAAGGTTCTGCCTGCGAGAGAACATCCCTCGCAGGTACCACGCGAGAGACAGAAACTTGTAAACAAATATCACAAATAAAAAAAAATATCTCCCATGAGAGAAATTGCTGTTATTTTATGTATTACAATATTGAGTGCTAGTAATGTAGTGTAAAATTATAGTAATGTATATAAAAGGAAAATTTAACAACATGATTAAGTAAATTTCAGATTATTAAGAAAAGACAACCCCCGTCCCCGTCCAAAAGAAAAGCATCTTTTTGTATTTAAGAATAGAAATGAAATAAATCCCTGAGATGACCAAGAGTTATGATTGAGCCGCACCGCCACAGGGCAGCGAAAACGTATTGATAGGGAAAAGTGTGACAGAATGATACAGCAACATCAAGGTCCCTTGCGTAAAGCTTGATAACGAGGCCCGGTTACTTATGTAACGGAGCAGGTGTTCCGCCGTGCAAAGAATTTGGGGAACTGAAGTTTAAACACTAATTAATCCAGATGTACTTGGCCCGCAGAATTCATTCGACAACTCGATTTTTCGGTGGACAAAGACTTGCCGGTAGCTGTAAACAGCTGCAGAAGAACGGTGGACCTGTTGGACGATGACAGCCAAACGATCAGCTCAAAAATACAAATATTTCGATTAAGGAGGTAGAAGGAGAAACTAAATTTAGAAAATTACGCGTTGAATGATTCGATACCTGAGTCACGGATTCGATGGTATACGGTTAAATTATGGAGCTACAGGAGTTACAATTAATTTAACACTAGTAGAAATTGGGCAACAGTCAGAATATTTAATTGAAAACATTAAAAGTTACATGAATTACTTAATTTAATATCCAACGTAACGTTTCTTCCCTTTCTCTAGGGAACCTCTTCAGACATTATCTAAAATTATTTAAGAAACATAATGAAAAACGGAAAACATTGAATCTAAAACAAATAAATAGGCAGGAGAGTCTGCGAGGGCTATTCTCTCGCAGGCAATACCTGCGAGGGATGTTCTCTCGCAGGCAGAACCTTGTAGGAGAGATACGAAGGGGCAACATTTGGGGATGCCTTTTCCTCTCCGTTTTTGAACTAAGGTTCCCACAAGCCGAGGCACCTTGGCTTGTTCTGAGAGGTGTATGTTCCGGGGTCACAGACCTTGGTAATACGGTAAGAGGTGTCCGCTGTTCCCATTGGAACAGTCGGCCAGCTGCCTCCTAAACTGGTCAAGACAGTGAGAGGGGAAAGCTGCGTCCCCACAGCAAAGTCCTCTCCCGCTATCGGAAAGGCGTGGGACAAGTACCCAATGCCCGACCTACCTGATGCAGGTTTTTCTCCCTGCATCACTTTTAGGCGAATAGCCGGGTAGGATCCTTAAAATATAGCCCGGGGGCCCTAGTTAACCCTTCGCTATCTTCCTCTACCCTTCCGCATCCCCCCTTCCTATGCTATTAAAGGCGAGTTGCCACCACGTGGATTACCCTCATGTAGCCTGTTGCCCTTAAAAAAACAAATAAATAAATTAAGTATCAAAAGCCATAAACTAATTTTATGAAATGAAAAAAAAAATGGCTTTTGAGTGTTGTCAAGTGATCAGTGCAGTTGTGTCGCTCTAGGATCTTCTTAGCACCTGACGAAAGGAACAAAGGGTCCCAGAAACGTTGTGTGGTATTTATATTACCCTTTTTTTTTGTCTGTATTGGGAATCTGTCTTATTCATTGTCATTTTTAATATTTTCTGACTTTTTTATTTAATTAAAATATATATTTCTGATAAATTTCCCTGATTTATTTATTTATAATCGTTAGATCCAGTTTTTCACGAAAAATTTCAGTGGCACTGATGTTAATTTACAAAAGGTGAGGATCAGAAGAAGTGCTTTCCATCTTATTCGTCCTTTTTAAAACGAGTTTAAGCAATCCTAGTTACGTTGTTACTCGCCTAAAATACCAACGTTTTAAACCACAAATATTTCGTTTCTCAAAGTCTCCTAGAAGCGGAATATTCTCGTTATATGAAGTACGGATCACAATCATCGGTTGAGCCAGCGTTTAAACATGAAAATGAACCAACAACTCTTGAGATGAAATAAAGAGAGAGATACGTTGAGGTTTATGAAGACGAGCTCCACGTCGTGCCTTCCATATTTCCGTCTGGAATCCAGAGCCAGCACAAAAGTCTCTTGAAGCTGAAATTAATGTATTCCCCCAACAAGTAAAGGACGCTGTGTCCACCCGGAAATGGGGCTTCCGTGGCCTCATTACTCTTAATAAACGTCCACAGAGGCGACATTGGGAGTATTAGCAAAAAGAGTTCCGCAATCAACTTATTTATCAACGCAATAGCAACGTCCTCTCGGCCTTCTCAGAGTTTCGTTGGAAGAGTGTCAAAAGGTAATGCATTTACGACTACAATGGGCTGCGGTAATCAAGTATGTTCTACGCATTAGGTGCGGTTTAGTAAAACCAGGACGAACACAGGTACAACAATTTATTTTTTAAAACTTAAATAAAATCCCAGCCATCACCAATTACACCTGTACAATTCCCTAGACATTAAAACCGACATTAGAAGCCTTTCTGGATTAAATATTTATGTGTGTGTGGCTCGTTATTTGGTGCCACTGACATTGATGATTTTTTGCGTTGACTAATCTTGAAAATTTCCAAGTTACAGACGCGAGGATTTCAATTTAATTTTCCTTTTTTTTAAGGTTTTATCAATTTAATTGTGATGCTTGTATCAAAAAATTGAATTGTCGTCGTTAACCTAAACCACCCCCTAATATTTAATTGAAAATCGATTAAGTTGTTTTTCCCCTTCACCACAACAGCAATAAATTAATTTATTAATTAGAATAATTTTTTTTTCGGCCACGGAAAGTCAGCTGTGATCGTCAATTTTTTTTTTAAAAACTTGAACCTGACAAGGTCGTAAATTAAGCGATGAAACGTTGTTAATTTAATTAATAAAGTCTTTTTTTTCTGACTTAAGATTGGCCGATGTTTACTCAATTATTAGTTTTGGCTATAGTCAGAATATATATATATATATATATATATATATATATATATTGATGAGTAGAAAAAACCAAAAACAGTCTCCAAGTTTATAACTTTATTAAATATATAGTCGGAAGCTTTCAACTCATGGTTATAATCATCCTTCTTGTCTTATAATTAACATCACATTAACTTTAAAAGGTATTAGTACCTATAGGTACTTAGTCACTACTATAAAACTATGTTGTTATTCAACAAGGTCTGTTTTAAACAATATTGATCATATTGACTATATATTTAATAAAGTTATAAACTTGGAGACTGTTTTTGGTTTTTTCTACTCATCAATGTCTACGTCAACAGTCATTTTTACCATAATACATATATATATATACAAGCCGAGGCACCTCGGCCTGTTTCGAGAGGTGTATGTTCCGGGGTCGCAGACCTTGGGGCATACGGTAAGAGTTGTTCGCTATTCGCCATTGGAATAGTCGGCCAGCTGCCTCCTAAACTGGTCGAGGCACGGAGAAGGGAATGCTGCGTCCCCACAGCAAACTCCTCTCCCGCTATCGGAAGGGCGTGGGACAAGTACCCAATGCCCGACCTACCCGATGCAGGTTTTCCTAGGGTTTTCCCTTGCATTTCTTTAGGCGAATGCCGGGTAGGATCCTTAAACTATAGTCCGGGGGCCGTAGTTAACCCTTGGCTACCTTCCTCCACCCTTCCGCATCGCCCCTTTCAAATCCCTTCCTATGCTATTAAATGGGAGTTGCCCAAAGTGGATCACCCTCATGTAGCCTGTTGCCCTAAAAATAAATATATATATATATATCAAACGGATAGCATTTGAGATATATTTAGGCTATATAATGAATCCATTACACAATACGTCGCCCCCTTGTGAATTCGGGTTTATGCGGGTTAGCAGTCGGGTAAGCTTGGTTTAGCATGGAAAATATGTATTAGTATTAAACTTTTTAAAATAAGAAGCAGAAGTTTTGTACCCCGGAAAAGAAGACCTGTGCAATGGGAGAAGACTAATAGTAATACAGTAATTATTGTATATTAATTAATATTTATAAACTGAAGACTGCGGTGACTTTAATAAGTGTATGATGAATTTTACAGTAATTTATCAGAAGTGTATATATAAATATATATATTTATGTGACATTATTTCATACTATTAGACTGGCATTCACATATTCAAATTGATCATATATATTCACGTTTGAGTACTTATAGTTATCTGGGCTATTCTTATAAATTAGCAGAAGTGTTTATACTTGAATTTTTAAACTTGTTTTGACCGCTGATTGGGCCATACGATTACAACGGGCCACCACCATATATATATATTGTAATACCAATTAAACAGGCTATTAATTGAGTTTAAAAATTAAATCGTTAGCGGTACGAATGCGTAAAGGCGGCAATCAATGCTGGTTTTTCCTTTGTTTAACAATGGAAACTGAAAAACCGCGCGCGCTTGGAGAACAGCAGTCAGTCTGCGCGGAGATACGAGACAGAACGGGTCCACATAAAGTAATAACACAGTAAAATTTGCTAACATAAAAGCATGAGATCCAACGGCGAGATATGATAGGTTTATATAAAACGCGAGTAAGCAGTTTGGCGGAGAGACACACAAAAATCGCAATTTGGAAGCAGAAGTTTTTGCTGCCCAAATTGAACTAACTGTCGCATCGAGAGACTTTGAGGAAATCTACATCCAGCAACCAGCTGAGGATGGACTAATCCAGATTCCCGGATAGCAGAGACACGAGAGGGCAACGACCACGTGTATTCAAATTCTTAAGTGTAGAATCAGTGAGTAATGAATGGTCTGTTTAAGTGAGTGTTAAATTCATGCAAGAAGAATCCGAACTGGTACCAGTAGCACTGTCGCGAGTACAAGACAATTATTAATAATTGTAAACGATAATTAAAGGGTATAGCCAGATTTCGTTCGCTTTTTTTCTTTTCATTCGTTTTTTTTTGTTTCTAGTATTTTAATTTTGTAGTCCTTTAACTTCAATGAATTGAATTGTTAATGTTTTAATTGGAGTGTTCTAATTATCAAACCCAGTTATGACCCTGAGATATCAGATTGTAGTTTCATAAAATGCCACGAATTAATAAATGAAAAATTAAAGTATTTGTTGTTAACTGGACGAAATTCGACGTGCAAAATAGATCTTATACAATGTAAATTTATCAGCAATAATAATTTTTTTTTAAATTTCAATCTTAATTTTGTTAATTATTTTAATGATTTAAGACCACCTTTTTAATCATTATACATTTGACGTCTTCAACGTGTGGCTGTCATTCAAATTTTAATTAATGTTTTTTGTGTTAATTAATTCATTTAGTTAAACTATCAAGGTGTTTATTACATTTATGGCCTTCCAACGTGGGCAAATTAATCGTTAACATGTTGATTATTACATTTATGGATTCCTAAACGTGGGGCTAATTTAATTAAATATTTTTGATTATTACAATATATATATATATATATATATATATGACAATATTTAGGAACATTTATCAGCAATATTATAATGTCCAAACCATCCAATATATGGTTACGTTAGAATAAAAATCTGAGACGCGGGACATCCAGGATAAAACTGGAAACGTATCGAATCAGATTCTGGACAAGAACAATAAATATCGGTTGAGGTGAATCTTTGGAATCCACAGAAAATGTTGAACAAGTAGTTTAGCATAGGGAATCAAATCGCTTTGGAAGTGAGAGTCCTTGCTTTGGACCTGCGCAGACAGGAAATATCTTGGATTCGGCCAGACTTAAAATATTTAACTTCCAACTGGTTCCCAAGTGTTGGCCTTGCAAAAAAAAAAACAACAACCGAGGTTGAGTTTGAATGGACACGTGCATCCAGCAAGTAAAATGTCTGGACAACAAAAACGAGAGTGACTTCTGAGCTAATATTCACAAGTATATTTACAAATCCTCCGGAATTCTTCCTCTTCTAATGGACAATATTCTGTGCTGAGAAAGATAATTAAAAAAAAACAGTTACAATATTAATGTGAAGGAAAGATTTTTTCGATCAATAAAACGACGACCTTGGTTTCTTTTCAAAGGACAGCCAGATTTTTGTTTCCAGGTCACACACACGCGTGTGTGGGACAGTGATCGAGAAACAGCGGGGAAATTTATTTTTTTTAATATGAGAACAGAATATAAAACATAATACAATGCACAAATGTCGTACGTTTCGATCGAAACGTATTGGAGCTAGAATATAACGTCCAATGCGAAAACCCAGAGCTACTACGGTGCTGCGTTGTATTCTTTGTGGTATCATGTTCAAGCCAGAGAACTTACTACACTCGTAATCATTAATTGTAATCGCTGCTTCACTTCCAACAGTACATTCGATCGACATGCA
The DNA here is from genome assembly GCA_037074705.1 of Zhengitettix transpicula. Taxonomy (NCBI): domain Eukaryota; kingdom Metazoa; phylum Arthropoda; class Insecta; order Orthoptera; family Tetrigidae; genus Zhengitettix; species Zhengitettix transpicula. The sequence goes on along the minus strand of CM073594.1, from coordinate 18,546,255 downwards.
CAATGGTAAACCTCTCGTCTGACTAACAAGAGGCTTGTTAATTAAAATCTGAATCATAGTGTGTCGCTACGAGACGTTCGTCATTTTTTTTTTACATATTTAGAGGGGGTGATTAAAACCACCCTGTACATGAGGAAACCCGACGCCATTTTTATTTCACGCTCGCCGACAAAGTTACGACTCTTTGACTGCGTTAATGGTTTCGAACTCAATTTCAGTAACAATAATAATAATAAAAAGAGTAATATAAATACCCCCACAACGCTTCTGGGATCCTTGTTCCTTTCGTCAGGTGCTAAGAAGAGCCTAGAGAAACACTACTGCACCGGTCAGAAACGTTGTATGGTATTTATATTACCCTTTTTTTTGTCTGTATTGGCTTTCTTATTCATTATTTTCAATCACACGTAATTTTTTTTTCATTTTAACAATAAAAAGAGGCGAGAAATGGCAGCGCCGTGTAGACGGCCTCTGACAGGGAATCAAAGAAATATAATTCGGTTTTCAGTTGACTGTCGATCAGTACTGAATTTAATACTAAAAATTAGATCAGTATTAAACTTATTTTGTGTTACTGGGATAAACGATTTTGTAGAACACGGCGCGCTAATTAATACAAAGATATTACCCTATTGTCTGTATTGGCGGAAGGGTGGAGGAAGGTAGCCAAGGGTTACTAGGGCCCCCGGGCTATGGTTTAAGGATCCTACCCGGCATTCGCCTTAAAGTAATGCATGACAAACTCTAGAAAAACCTGCATCAGGTAGGTCGGGCATTTGGTACTTGTCCCACGCCCTTCCGATAGCGGGAGAGGAGTTTGCTGTGGGGACGCAGCATTCCCTTTTCCGTGCCTCGACCAGTTTAGGAGGCAGCTGGCCGACTATTCCACTACATAGCCTGTCTACACATTAAAAAATTTCAAAGATACAACTGCAAGTTACAAAGATACATTTTAATCGAATGCATCTTCTTCATTCCGCGACAGGGGTCGTCGGATTGATTTGCGCTCGTTCCAATGAATGATGACCATTCATGCGATCCACTTTTAAATTAGAACAGGCGTGTGTCGGACTTTATTTCATTGTGTACATACATGAGCCCGCTGTTCACCACAGAGAGGATAAGAAAAATTAACCATTACCAACTACCCGTGTCAAAGAGCGAAAATATGACGAAAACAGGAAGAGAGAATTCGTACCTTGCATTCCAGGACCTTTCATAAGAACGCGCGCGGAATCGGAATTCCTCTTGCGCACGCCCACGCGGATGCTGACGGTCCAAATCATCTCCCTCCTACCCTCTGCTTGACTTCATATGAAACGTGAGCTGCTTTATGAAAGTTCTCTTCCTCAATACCTTCCTGCATTTTAATACATTTATTGTAGTTTTTCAATCCTGGCCTGAACGGAAAAGATACGCTAACACAAAGCAGCCAGAGAGTCTTCCTGGAAGAGGATTTGACACGGCCTGGAACTTGTCTCAGCTTCAATAAAAAAAAAAAAGATTTTATTAGGTGCTGAAGAAGATAATAAATAAAACATATTCCAGAACGATAATAACAATAAATTATACGATTTATAATTCAGCTCGTTCTTTTTAACGTGCAGCCTATATTACAGGAGAATTGAAAGGAAAGATTAAGCCCGTACTTGGATTCAGAGGAGAGATAAGTGGAATTAAGTAATTTGGTCTTTTCGTTCTTTAAAACAAGGAAGAATGTGACTAGACTTCTGACAGGAACAGAACTTGAGAATCTGATAAAAATCTGTGGACCGTAAAGCTGAATTTTTTTTTTCGGATTAAGTCGTGGTTAGATAAATAGACTTAATATATGGAGAAAACGGAGGAAGGAAAGTATTTAATGGTGCGCGTGTATTAACATAAATGCAGGATGTAAAAAAATCGATCAGAAATGAAAATTCGACCAGATAGTTTATATCAGTACTAGCTGGGTGCCCGGCGTTGCTCGTGTATTTATTTATATAAACTCGAAAAAGTATTTAATTGAATACTTAAACATATTCCTTGAGTATTTCAGGATATAATTGTCACTCAGTCTTCATACATTACGAAATATTACATTGATGAAATTGTTAGCTAGACTCACAACTAATACAGCGCGAAAATTAACTTACATTTTCCGCAAGGATGGTAAAGTAATTCGTATTCTTTTTTATTACCATTTGATGAAGTATTGCTGTATAAAATTATACTTTTTATTTAAAGAAAATATTTCTGCTTTTTTTTCATTCCTAATAAAGGAAATATTTCCTTTGTTCGTTGCGTAGTAACGTCTTTCTCTCGCGTGACGTCATTGTCTCTTGGCGCGCAGTAATTTAATATTTTACGATCACGGTTTTTAATTATAATTCTTTCCACATGTATGCTAGGCGTTTCTCACCCTCACAGTACCGGTTCTCGATTTTGGCAGAATACGTATACCAATTTTTGTTGCATTCTGTCCACGCGATAAAATTTGTATAAAGAACAACGTAAATACATACATACATACATACATACAAATATACATCCTTTTTAAGTATATAAAAAAAGATTAAAGGTAAATTAAACACTCCAATCGCTGCAAGGAAACAGAATCGATACGTAGAGAAGAAGAGGAATGTTGAACCGGGTAAACACCACACCGCCCAGTCAAGACAAGAAAGAAATGGAAAACATACGGTAGAAAAGTCCGGCAAAGATCAAATCAACGAAAGGTTTAGAGTCCGGATTCTACCGCCGGGAGGAAGCTGATTGAATTTAGCTGTATTTATCAGGAAAGAATCTGCAAACTAACATTGAAGCGAAGAACCTTCAACTGGAACTGAAGCATGGTGGCGGCGATGAACCCTTTAGAGGGGTTTCTAAGACAGCAGTGTGTGTGCAGATATCAAACAACATGCACTTAATGAAATATGTAGTCTTTGGAATATGTGAACATAAGAGATTACTGTAAGATAAGTAGTTAATTTAATAAATAAAATTATAAGTGAAGAGAAGACAATAAAACAAATTTGAGTCCATGATGATACGCGTACTTGCGAATACATTCATAGAGGATAAAGTAATAAGGGATGATTATAATTACATTATTCTACTACTACTACTACGTGGCCTTCTGTTAGTCAACCCCTTCAGCCAGATATTTTTCTACCCGCCGCACAACTATTTTTTTAATATATTTTTTTTCAAGATAGAATATTTAAGCGACCTTCTCAGGGTATTCTAATTGTACAAAAATATCCAATTAATGTGAATTATTGACAAATCAGACCTAATTATATTTATGTTGAATATGTGAAACATCATGCATGAGTCAAGTTGACGTTGGCCACGTTTGATATTTTTTTTCGTTCTTTCTTTCCGTATTTTATTCACAAAAACACATCTCAAAAGAATACCCATAAAAAAAATCATCCACTAATGGGTTAAAGTTACACGAGTTACAACAACGATCTCATGGACAAACCGTCGATTCTGCAAGTTCATTTATGTTGTTTTGTTACACATCAGTTTATTTATATAAAATTATTAACGTGTTGCATTTTCAATTCATTTTGAATGTCTGTAAATAATTATATAACTGTAATTAATGCCTTTGAAAAGTAATTATTTATTATATGTTAATACACGACATATATTTTATAAGATTATTAGGAATTAGGAATGACGGAAAATAATATAAAAAAAATTATCATGACTCCAGAACGCACCAAGAAAAAAAAAATGAAATATGTCTAATGCAAAATTTTTTTTAAGATCTGCAGAATTAGTAACAAGGCTACGAGGAAAAATACCTTAAATTTTCTCTCACCTGTCTGCAGAAAAATATCAAACCCAGATTCCAGGCGGAATAACCACAATCAATATCTTACTTGGTTTAACTAATTCATCCTATAAACTATACCGAAGAGATTACAAAGGAAAAAAATGAAAAGTACCGTGGATCACATTAAAAGAGAAACATTTCAGTTTTAAAAATAAATAACGAGTATTTAGTACCAATTTTTTTTAGGGCAACAGGCTACATGAGGGTAATCCACATGGTGGCAACTCCCCTTTAATAGCATAGGAAGGGATTTGAAAGGGGGGATGCGGAAGGGTAGAGGAAGGTAGCCAAGGATTAACTAGGGCCCCCCGGGCTATGGTTTAAGGATCCTACCCGGCAATTCGCCTAAAGAAATGTAGGGAAAACCCTGGAAAAACCTGCGTCAGGTAGGTCGGGCATTGGGTACTTGTCCCACGCCCTTCCGATAGCGGGAGAGGAGTTCGCTGAGGGGACGCAGCATTCCCTTCTCCGTTCCTTGACCAGTTTAGGAGGTAGCTGGCCGACTATTCCAATGGGAATAGCGGACAACTCTTACCGTGTGACCTACTCTGTGACCCCGGAACATACACCTCTCATAACAGGCAGAGGTGCCTCGGCTTGTGGGAACCGTAGTTAAAAAACGGAGAGGATTTAGTATAAATTGGTATATGAAGTAGATCACCAAAAAAAAAGAGTTTTTAATAGCGAGCGAAAATAAGGCATCAGAAAGGCTTGTACTGAGGTAAACAGGATATGAAAACTTCCGACAAGGTGGCGAAGGACTTATTGGGTAAATTAACTAGAAACGTGGGGGGGGGGGGTGGTGAAGTAAAGGGCTACGTAGGCATTACGGTGTATTACCAAAATAACCATGGATGATATTAGATGAAAGTTAAATATTGTGGCACGAGAAATAAGAGCAGAAGAAACGAAGCAAACTGGTAATAAAATAAAGTACCCAAAAATATCACATATAGACGAGTAAATAAATTTTGTTATGCATAGCAAACAAGTTTTTCTCATTAACCTTCGTATAATAATATTACTTATACACGAGGCAGGTTAAAAAGAGTTCGTTTTATTTAAAAAAAAAACGTTAATACTACGATTATGCAAAAATAAATATAAGTTATTTATACGCTGTTTCCCACAGAATTTTTTTTCTTTTTCTTTTCCTTTAAAAAAAAAAGGTATTCGCAGTTTCACAGGTTTCACAACATCTGTTGTAAGCCCAAATTTGAGAATCCATTAAAGGAATAAATTAACGCGGTGAACGGGAATATTAAGCAGCGACAATTAGCGCAGATGAAAGGGACGCGGGGCGAAGCGACGAGTTGGCGGTAATCCGGATCGTGGAGAAACCAGTTCGTAATTGCGAGTAGATCATTTCACAGGAATGTTTCAGGTCACGCGTGAACAATTGTGAGAAACGCTACCTTCTTCCTTCAGCATGTGGGCCACGCGGTCAACCACGGCCCACCCGAGGGACCACACTATATTCTACCTGGAGACCAGAAGATGGAGTAGATTTCAAACGCGTTTAAAAAAGAGGAAAAGGACCACATCCAACGGTAGAAGAAAGTATTATTCACAATTACTGGTTAAACTCATACTGCCACAACGTTGTCCTGGAATAATATAACATTACACCGCGTCTTGCAGAAGATGGTGTTCTTCCAGTGCATCATAGATTGTAGCTTCTTCATGTGAATCCGTACGGAAATATCATCAGTTGCAGTGTCACGAAAAACCTGGTGATGACGTCGGGATCTCTTTTTTTTTTCGTATTCGAAATTTCCCGACGTAAAAAAAAAAAACCAAGATTATATTGAACTGCCCACCCGCTGCAAACGAGTCGATCAACTGAGTGGTTTTTTTTTTTGCCACGCAAGACGACAGTTCAATGTCGAACAAAATATCGACGCAACACGGAAAATGGTTCCTAAGTTACGTCAGCATCAGTCTCGTTATTTCCCTGCTTGACTTTTGTGTTCCCTCAAAGAGAACGTCTTGGACCCATCAAATGGCTTATTACAGTTCAAGAAATAGTCTCCTAACCTTTTACTATCGCTGCAATTTATAATATATATTTCGTAATCATTTAGTTTATATAACATCCTTAAATGGTGATTGTACTTATATATAAAAATACTTAAATGTAATTCTCTGACCACGTGTTAAATCCAAGGCCCTCGATGGGCTGTAGAGCAAAGTAGTAGTAGAGTAATGTAATTATAACCTTCCCAATATTACTTTATCCTCTATCAATGTATTCGCAAGTATCATCATGGACTCTAATTTGCTTCATTGTCAGAACGTCCCAAGAATTTGTTCTCTTATAATTATATATATATATATATATATATATATATATATATATATTGTAGTGATTGGTAATTAAGGCATTGTTCTAATTGAGAAGTTGAATTGTAGAGGACTCATTATTGGTGCATACAGAGCGGACGCCGTAACAAACCGGCAAGGCAAAGAAAACATTGTTGATCGATCGAGAAGGTTCTACGCGCTCAAAATTTACGAGACGAACAGTACAGTCGGGCAGCAGACAGCTAATAGATCAGACGAAAAGTTTTACAGTCGGCAGTCAGAACGAAAGAATGTGGTCCAGTCACAAACATGCTTTCAAATATTAAAAAGTAAAGCAATATTCAGTCGGGAAGGAGACAGAGCAACTTGTGTGTATTCGGTGGTCGAGCGTAGATTCATCATGCTGGCCATAGACAAACCAATGAAGTCCATTTTCAACTAAAGTCACGAGATCTACAAATCCAGGTTGCAGTAAAGCATCGAGAACCAACCAATTAGTGTTAAACCAACTAACAAACAACGCCAATTAGAGTCTGTGAACATTTAGAGTCTGTGAGAACTTAGAATCAGTGATGTCCCCAAAATTGTGCACGAAAAACCAAAAATGAGACCTGGGCGGCCGTAAGTAGAAAGAAAACTTTAAAATCATTTGTAAACCGTGTTTAAAAGATAAAAGTCAGATCGTTCTTTAATTATTTAATTATCGATAAAATGAGATCCTTAATTCTTAATAAAATTTAAAATTGTTTATATTTAATCTTTAGTATTATTTCTTCCACAACAAATTTCGTTTATGTTCAGACGCATTGATTTCCATAAAAAGTAAAAGTAAATTTGATTATATAAATTCTGCCATTTATCAAACCCAGTTCAAGACCCTGAGATCCCAAATATTTTGTGTATTTTATACTTGTTTTAAAATTGTTAATAAATCTTGTTTAATAGTAATCACTTAAGTTTTTTCATTTAGAAACGCCACATTCATATTATATTAAATTATTACAATATATATATATATTTCTTATACTTTGTATTCAAAGTTTTGAGTTTCTTCTCCAACACTAAATTACTGATCATGATAAAAAAAATATTTGACCATCTTCTATATAATAAAAAAAGGATGTATGTATGTTAGAAACCCCTACCACAAAGGTGGAAAGATTTATAAGTGAAAAAAGTGATAAATTTGTGTTAAATTACTGCGCGACAGGAGACCGTGACGTCACAACAGACGCGCGCGAGAGAGACGTCACTACGCGACGAACAAAGGAAATAGTTCCTTTTTCCGTAATGAAATAAATTCACAATACAATAATTAAAGAGAACGAAACGTCATTAAAATTATTTTTTTTTGTTAAGAAACAATAATGTTCTATCACGGCTTATATTTATTAAATTAACTACTTAGCTTCCATTAATCTCTTATACGGATTTGAAACGTTTTTTGTTTCTTTACATCATACAAACATTTTATATATATATATATATATATATGTCTGTATTAGGAAAAGTCAACATATCAAGAACGATATAGACAAAAATAAGACAATATTTGGTTTACGTAGTTTTGCCTTGTACTTTAAAAAAATAATCTCTTCTCCACACCTGAAGAATGCAACAAACGTTGTGCGGAATTTTTATTTTTTTTTCACCTAATAGTGTTTGTTTTCATTATTTAATTGCTATTTTTGATAAATGATTCTGTGTTTTTATTATAAACGGTATTGCTCGGGTTTTTCCATTGTCTGAGAGAGACGTGGAACTCAGGTTTGTAGCGCAAACTGAGGAGGTATAAGTAATTACAAAAAGGTTTCGTTGAGAAATAATGAATGATAAGTAAATGGAGAAACCAACGTCTTTTCGTTTTCCTGAGCATCAGCAGAGTCGATCTCCAACAACAAAAAAATTCTGACGTTACAGTTAATTGGAAATATTAACAAAAGTATTTTTTAAAAAAACATGGTCAATTTTACAATTAATATTATTGTTACTGGAACAAGTTTTTGACTTGAAGATTCCCCAGATAAAAACAACAACAACTTGTGTTTCGACACTTTTGAATGAAGAACGATGTGAGTAGGAATCGATTCGTAATTTGTAGCAGGGCTGACAGCAAAGGGGGACTGGCCATCATTAAGGCGAAGAAATAAGCAAGCAGGAAGGCGTTGCTTACAGAAGTCTCTGGCGAGGTTTGTTTACCTGCTCGGGGGGGCTTCCGCCTACAGGCCCGTCGTATGCTACGCGTCTTCCCCACTACACTACAAGTGCACAAAACTTACGACGGATCTGCAAAAACCACGAATCTCATTCCAGACTCTTGATGATCTCATTCAGGATACGGAATCAGAAACTCTTGATCCGAATAACTATGATCTGTCAATTGTTTTAACACCACTGCAAAAAGAGTCCCTTTTTAATATTGCGAAAATAATTCCGACGGATTCACAATAAGAAGAAACCCTTTGAAGATATGTATCTTCTCTAAGCTTTTTTCCTAAAATCTGAATGTTTGATTCAGTGGTTATATAACTATTGGTCACAACGAAATAGTAATATTTCCTAGGTATAGCTGGTCCACGCCATGATGATGGAGCTTGGTAGGGTCAATAGGGATAGGAGATCAGTAATCGTGGCTAAACTAACTGCTTGCTACAATCAGACATATGTATTAATTCCTAAATTATTTCAATACCTGATTAACACCAAACAAGAAAATTATCCCGAGGTGGAAGCAGGGATACAGCCAGGCGCAGTAGGACTGTCGCGAAGAAGAAAGTGTAGACAGGCTACTTGAGGGGGTAATCCACTCCCCTCTTATAGCATAGGAAAGAGATTTGAAAGGGGGGATGCGGGAGTGTAGAGGAAGGTAGCCAAGGGTTAACTAAGGCCCCCGGGCTATGGTTTAAGGATCCTACCCCGCGGCAATTCTCCTAAAAGTGATGCTGGTAAACCCTTGGAAAAACCTTCATCAGGTAGGTCGGGCATTTGGTACTTGTCCCTTCCAAAGGTGGGAGACGGGGTTTGCTGTGGGGTCGCAGCTTTCCCCTCGCCATGCGTTGACCAGTTTAGGAGGCAGCTGGCCGACTATTCCAACAGGAATAGCGGACAACTGTTACCGTATGCGACCCCGGAACATACACCTCTAAAAAACAGGCCGTGGTGCCTCGGCATGTGGGAACGTTAGTTAAAAAAAACCAGAGAGATGTGAAGGCATCCCCAAAGGTAGCCTCTGGGAAGGTTCACCTGCGAGAGAATGTCCTCACAGACTTCCTTGTAGAACTGTCACTTTTTTTATGTAGACCGGCTATGTATAGGGTAATCCACATAGTGGAAACTACCCTCTTATAGCATAGGAAAGGGATTTGAAAGGGGGGATGCGGAAGTGTGGAGGAAGGTAGCCAAGGGTAACTAGGGCCCTCGGGCTACGGTTTAAGGATCCTACCCGGCAATTCTTCTAAAAATGATGCTGGGAAATCCCTGGAAAAACCTTCATCAGGTAGGTCGGGCATTTGGTACTTGTCCCACGCCCTTCCGAATGTGGGAGACGGGGTTTGTTGTGTGGTCGCCATGCGTTGACCAGTTTAGGAGGCAGCTGGCCGACTGTTCCAATAGGAATAGCGGACAACCCTTACCGTATGCCCAACGTCTGCGACTCCGGAACGTACTACACCTCTTAGAAAGAGGCCGAGGTGCCTCGGCATGTGGGAACCTTAGTTTTAAAATAACCCAGAGAGATGTGAAGGCATCCCCAAAGGTAGCCTCTGGGAAGGTTCACCTGCGAGAGAATGCTCTCACAGGCTTCCTGTAGAACTGTCACTGTCGCTTGAAGAAGTTATACAGGGACGAACCACTGTATCAACAATGAGGGAAAATAACTTTCTGAAAGAACCCGGTAGTAAAATTAGTTTCTTTTACCTTAGAAGCAGATTTACTCGTATGTGATTAGGTTGTGTGATTAAAAGAGTGTTGAATTGGAAAATGTTGATGGACAAAGCAAAAAGTGATCCATGGATTATTGAATTAATGAAATTTTTCGATGACTGTTTCTCAATTACCAAAATGATGTTAAATAAATATTTTGAAACGCTGTCACGATCTAAAATTCCAGTTTTGTGTTTCCTACGTCCTCCAACCTTGTAAGTGACAAAAAGTAAGAAGCGTTCCATTAAGCGTTTTTTTCCCAGAGAGTTATTAACATTTCCTTAGAGACAGATTTATTTCGTTTAGTCCAGTCGTGGAAACGAAATAAATATCGGTGATTTGAGCAACTGCATTCTTCGTCACCAACAACTTGCATGACAGCCGGGCGAAGGTCGGCGACTGGTTCGCTGTAATGAAGACAGGGACCTGGATATCTGAATGTAAAGAAAATTACTAACTTGATGGGTTAGTTGTTGGGTAGAGATATTGTTAACGTAAACGTAATCCGTGTCTTCCAGACAGGCCGAAATCTCAAGGCGCAAGTTCGGCACTCGAGAGTTACGAAGGTTATCTGGGGTCGCAGTGTTTTCGGTGGAGTCGGGAAGATAAGGGACCGAGTTGAGGCAGGCTTTGCACTTCGTGGAAGTTATCAGCCTCCAGAATCGGGGCGCACGCAGTGGGACGTAGGCTACAAACTTCACTCATTACTCAAGGTTCGCAATGCCACCACAATCATTAGTCACCTTACCCGAAGGCGATAACATTCCGAAGAAAATAATGGCTGCTTAGTAAAACCTATAAACGAAACATGGGTTGTCATGATGGATTTTATTTAATACTAGTTGGGTTATGGCGTTGCCCGGGATGTCGTATATCTATAACCCCCAATTTGACTCGCATCTCGGTTGTTTTTGTGTTAATTATATGAAACGCCCCTCTACCCCCACCCCTAAGAGTGAGGCTGATGAGGTAAATTAATTCATGTACTTGTCATGGATCGGGTAAATAGCAATTTATTTAAAAGCTGCACGTGTAAGCAGAGGTCCACCAACTAAGCTGATTTTCCTCCTCCTGTGAAACTACAAGTATTCCCCGCGCGCGAGAAATTTGGTCCGGTCCTCAACATCTTTTCGCTGGGCCACCGCCGCCGTCGTTGCAGTGTGAATACTGGCGCAGAGGAATAGAGAAATGACACGAGCAGGACCGTGGAGAAGCTTAGGAAAAGCTAATGTATTTCGAGAGGCGCCTGGGCTCTCAGCGTTCCACTTCAGATCCACACTTTGATTGATGACAGCATCCGCCTCCATTCGTTTCGGGTTCTGATTCCTGTTTCAAAATAAACAAACTTTTTTTAATCCCCCTTTCCACTTACTCCTACTATCGTTTGCAGATAACACTTTTTACGAGAGATGTTTTTTCAAGTACATGATTCGAAAAAGATATTGCAAGGTTGCAGGAGACCAAACCAAAAAAAAAGTTGAATGAATGCAACAGCTACCAGAATGAAGAAACGCATTCAGGATTTGCCAAACCAATTCCAGACTACAAAAAAAAATTGAAACAGAGAAGTTGTAGTAAAAAGGATAAAACGTACGATGCAGAATTGAGTGAAACGATTCAAGATATATTTTGAAAATAGCCTGTTAGTTCTCAAATGGGAGAAGAAAATGAATTTTGGATTTTCAGGGCGTTTAGATGACTTTAAATTTATGTCCAACAACCACGGCCATTTTGTTTGATTTTCCTAAAAAAAAAACTCAGGCTCCAATTTAGATGTAACCATTTTTTTATGGTTGATCCGTAAGAAAGGCTTTTAGCAATATAAAGCTGCCATCCGCCATCTTGTAACCAAACCTGATTTTTTAGCTGCTTGGTCAAGGATTTTGTACGATTGACATAAAAATGACACGACGATTTTATTTCCAGAAACGGTAAAATGACTGAAATTGTCGTCCACGATTTGAAAATTTTAATAAAATGAACAATTTACGTCTAATTGAAAATTAATAATAAGAAATATAGCCAAATAAGTGATAATATAATAATATTTGATTTTTCTTGTCCACCTGACGAGTGCAGTTGTGTCGCTCTAGGCTCTTCTTAGCACATATATTTTTATATTATCACTTATTTGTCTTTGTCTTTGTTATTATAAAAATGTTAATACTTCAAACTTAAAACGGCAGCAAAAAAGTCACATTCCTTAATTTTTTTTACCTATTTGGTTAAACTAATAATTGAATTAACCTCAGAACTTTAAAGTAATGGAAAGGTTTACTTAATCAACTCACGCGAACTTTGTCTATATCTACCTAGCTTTAAAAGGGTAAATATTTTTTAACATCATAATCCTACTTCTTACGTAGATTTTAAGAATCTGCCTCCTTCCCTCTTCCTCGCACATTATGTGTACAGCTATATGCCGCCCATTATAACCAATTAAATCTCTAAGTTAAACAACAAAAAGACGAGATACCGTATTAAATACTTGATAATGAAGCAGTGAGTTATAATTTTAAAAAAAATAATTTTCATCCCTATTCTGTGAATAGTAGACATCATTTGTTCGTGAAGCTACTAATAATCGTTTTCGCCCGCATGGTGCAGTAAAATAAAGACTAAATTTAAGGTTGTTTTAGAAATCTATATAATCTATATAATAAAAAAGGATATTTGTATGTATGTATGTATGTATTTACGTTGTTCTTTATACAAATTTTATCGCGTGGACAGAATGCAACAAAAATTTGTATACGTATTCTGCCAAAATCGAGAACCGGTACTGTGGGGGTGAGAAACGCCTAGCATACATGTGGAAAGAATTATAATTAAAAACCGTGATCATTAAATATTAAATTACTGCGCGCCAAGAGACAATGACGTCACGCGAGAGAAAGACGTTACTACGCAACGAACGAAGGAGATTATTAGGAATTAAATAAAGCAGAAATATTTTCTTTAAATAAAAAGTATAATTTTATACAGCAATATTCCATCGAATGGTAATAAAGAAGAATACGAATTACTTTACCATCCTTGCGGAAAATGTAAGTTAATTTTCGCGCTATATTAGTTGAGTCTAGCTAACAATTTCATCAATGTAATATTTCGTAATGTACGAAGACTGAGTGACAATTGACAATTATATCCTGAAATACTCAAGGAATATATTTAAGTATTCAATTAAATACTTTTTCGAGTTTTTATAAATAAGTACACGAGCAACGCCGGGCAACCAGCTAGTAAATTAATATATTCTTTTCATAGAGCTGTATCTTCTCCTCTTAGATGTAATCTAGATTGAGATACAGTCAACAGCAATATTATGTTGATTTGAAATCTTCGACAAAAACATTGGTAGCGGTTGGATTGGAAGCCCACGCCTCCGAAGAGACTGGAGCCTTAAACGAAGCGCCTTAGACCGCTCGGTGACGCAACCACGCACGGCAATGCCACCTTCATAGCACCTGGTGTGAGTAGGGTACGTCAGCGTCGAGGGTTGGGAGCACAGAACAATGCGAAATCAAGGCAAAGGAATGCATAAAAATAATTGTAACTTCCAATTCGACTCTCTAGTATAATAACTCTATATAAATCAGAGATGCCAAGTATAGTATGTAATGTGACATGAAGGTTCTTAGTTGGCCTCCATATGTAATGATCATGTCATACTAACGGCTTGTATGAATTATGATGAACGTCTCCGATCATCGTATTTCAACTGTCCAGGTAAACATAAAAAAAAGGAAGAAACACAAATAGAGCTGACACAAAGAAACTGACTCAAAATTGGGTTAATGGGGAATGATGATGAGAAGTTGTTCTTGACCTTAAAGATTCCTCCGGTATAGAAGCACAAATTAAAAATGTATAGCTAGTAAAACCATCTACTGTTCCGGCTGATTACTGTCACACTCTCGTCAAGCTGGGGAATTTTTTTTTAAGGCAGTAACATGGCGATCTTAGCCGATAAGAAAATAGTCTTTACTGACCATACCATTGACTTACTCACTCGGAACTCATAACTAGTTGCAGGTGAAGAAAAGGGAAATTCGCCCTAGAAAACAAACCCACAGCAGTGAATAAACTGCTAGCCTATTACTAGATGACGATGCCAGTCAACGACATCGAAACGTCGCGAATACAATTGTTTTACCGGCTTACAAGCCCGAGAAGACTTTATTCATTCTCAACACCGAGAAAGACTACATCATATTTTTTTTTATTAAACCACATTTAGTGTTTATTTCACATATTTTATGTATAACTGGTCGTGTTCTACTTTGTTGAGTATTCAACTAACATTATAAGAAGATACAGTAATTACATTTAAAATTATTTTTATACACTCATCACGTCAAAATTTCATATTAAACTATTTATAGAAAAACAAAGGTTTTTGAGAACTTAAACTTTAACAGTCATTTCAAAATTTCACTCCTTTGAACTCTTTTCTACCGATCTGTCCCCTTAATCGTTACTTTATTAAATACTAGCTGGGTGCCCGGCGTTGCTCGTGTACTTATTTATATAAACTCGAAAAAGTATTTAATTGAATACTTAAATATATTCCTTGAGTATTTCAGGATATAATCGTCACTCAGTCTTCATACATTTCGAAATATTACATTGATGAAATTGTTAGCTAGACTTACAACTAATACAGCGCGAAAATTAACTTACATTTTCCCCCAAGGATGGTAAAGTAATTCGTATTCTTCTTTATCATCATTCGATGGAATATTGCTGTATAAAATTAACTTTTTATTTAAAGAAAATATTTCTGCTTTATTTAATTCCTAATAATCTCCTTTGTTCGTTGCGTAGTAACGTCTTTCTCTCGCATGACGTCATTGTCTCTTGGCGCGCAGTAAATTAATATTTAATGATCACGGTTTTTAATTATAATTCTTTCCACATGTATACTTTATATTAAATAAAAATATTTCTGCTTTATTTCATTACGAAATACAGAACTATATTTAGGATGCGTCAATGTCTTGAAAACTTATGACGTCATCGTCTCGCGCAGTAATTTAACACTAATTCGTAACTTATTTCAATTATAATTATTTCCACGTTTATTCTAGGGGTTTCTCACCCCCACAGTACCGGTTCTCGATTTTGGCAGAATACGTATACCAATTTTTGTTGCATTCTGTCCACGCGATAAAATTTGTATAAAGAACAACGTAAATACAAACATACATACATACAAATATACTCCCTTTTTTATTATATAGATTAATATTTTATTCAGCACTTTGTATGGAAAACGATATGCATTTTGTCCACTGTGTGATAGAAATCTGTTCATAACAATTGTAAGTAATTTTTTCACATGAAAGACCAAATCAGAATATGAATTAATTACTACCGTAGGCAAGAAGTGATTTTTTTACGCAACGAAGCCAAAAGAAACTCACGAAACAGACACTGTATATCAACATTGTGAAAAAAAAGGGTGTTTGATGAAATATAATTTACAGCTTATAGCGAAGTCGGGATATTTTGTATTTGACTCGTCAACAGAAGAGCTCATATGGTAGAGCAACTGAGTATATAACTGTGTGGCCCGGGGCTCGTATCCCGGTTCGGTAGAGTTTTATTAAAACACCTAGATTTCGAGCCTGGCTTTTGAATAAAGTATATTTGACAGCGTAGTTAATTGTACGTAGCATAAAACTGCAACTCTTATTATATACAAGATTTTCTATTTAGTCAGAAAATATTCCGTTTCCATTACACTGGTTCTATTGAGATTCAAAGACATGCAGTGTAATTACCTATAGAATAGCTAATCAGAAACCAGTACGTATTTCTCGAAGAAGAATAAAAAGAGCATAGTTAAGAAGTGCTGAAATACAAGGGAAACAAAATTATAATTTTATATCTACAATAACCGCATGATTAAACGATGTAAAAAAAAATTAGGAATAATCGAAAATAATAAATCTATATTTCTAAAAATAACGCACATAATTAAACGACAGAAACAAGACAGAAATGATTTTTTATTACGAAATGCGTCCTGGCAAATAAAATATCATTGACGTGACACAGCACAAAAGTACAGCAGATTTGACAAGTGTTCGCGGAACAGCTGACAGGGGGGCGGACAATTCCGACTTTCATCGCCATCGACACCGCGGGTGAGAAATGCACACCAAATAATTGGGATACGAGCACGTAAATGGCACGAACAATTAGGATTTTTCTTTTTTTGATAGACGTGAAAATTTACGGTGCAAAGCAGGGGAAATATAGTCGGTTAGAAAATTGTTAGAAACATGTTATAATACTACATATATATGGCAGGATCCGTTGTCCCTCAGAAAGGCAGGAAAATGCACTATCGTGACGCAACGTCGGCCGCGTTCACGGTTTATTTGGCTTTTCCCACCGGTAGGTAAAACATAATGGTGGAATATTACTATCGGGGAACGATCGCTAATAGCAAGAGGAGAAAACCAGCTACAACGACATCAACAGTAGTTGTGTGTGTGTGTGAGTGACACAAGATTACACGGATGACGAATTCACCACTTATTTTCATACTTTTTCCTTAGTCGCCTGAGGAACTAATTCATGATATTTCAACCCCTTTTCCAAAACGAAAGATCTTGTATCCAAATCATGTTGGTGATATGTAATGGAAAAAAAAACCCGTGAAACGACAATCTTAATTAATTATTTATAAATTTTATTTAATTATACCTTTCCTTTCAAAGTCCTTCCAATCTACTGGTTCGGAGTCAACCACGGTATAAGACACAATGACTGTCAGAAATAGGCTAATTTTCTGAAACCTTAGATTCAGAGGTTTTTCCGTAATCTTATCCCCATTCTTTTTTTTAAAAAAATCAATTATATATATATATTTTAAATGTAACTAATTTAGTCTGAAATGACCCTCAATAATAATTTTGTTTATCGATGCTGAAGTCTAACCCCCTCCCTGTCACCCCAAGAGACAAGAAACGTTAGCTTGGGAATATGAC
Organism: Zhengitettix transpicula; assembly: GCA_037074705.1. NCBI lineage: Eukaryota > Metazoa > Arthropoda > Insecta > Orthoptera > Tetrigidae > Zhengitettix > Zhengitettix transpicula. The sequence goes on along the minus strand of CM073594.1, from coordinate 18,529,200 downwards.
TTACTGCGGAGGTCGCGGGTTCGGTCCCGGGACGGCGCCACGTGGTTCACTCGCACCCGCAGGGCCACGCACACGCACACGCTCGCACACGTACACGCAAGAACACGCACAGGCAGCATCGTCCTCCCGCACCCGCTCGCCGCCGCCCGTACACTGCACTGCAAGTTTTATTTCAGTACTCTCACACTATTTCAGGACTTTTGAGTATTTCTGACCTGACCGAAAGCAAGGGAAAAGAACCCCCCCCTCCCCCCCTCCGCCCCTTCCAAATTAACACTAGACAGAAACGGTATCGTCACGTGACTGGGGGGCATCTCATAATAATAACATTGCATTCGTCGGGCGGCCCGCCACGGCCAAGAAAATCGCGAGAATAGATAGCTATATCGGGTCTTCTATAAATACAAAGATATCTTCGGCCGTTTACATCATGGAGCCGGTCGGCTTTTTGAGTTGGGATTGTTGTTTTGTGTCCGCCGGACGTAAACAAACGTACCTGCACGGCAAATACGGATTTACGGAGAGCTTCCGCGGGGAGGCCACTTGTTGGATTCGGAGACGTCAAAACACAGACTCGGGCAAGGGCCACGGTCCTCGGGGGCCACAAAAACGTGCGACGTGTCACAGCCACTTCGTAGGCCTGGCACGCGGTGAACTGAGCACGAGTTACAGTCAGGACACTTCAAAACAAAATGGCAAAGAAAAAACAGCTGACAATGTGACATTAAACGTCAGAAAGTACAGCTACTAAAAGACTTTGAAATGCTTACATTATTAATCAAGTAAAAAAAATTATAACAAACATAATTAACTAACGACAATTTTAGTGTAAAATACCAATAATTTTTAACTTAATTTGGTCTGAAATTTGAGCTTTTCAAATTTCATTCCATATGCCTATATTTTAAACCCTGAACATTAATAAGGTAATTGCCAATAAATACAGATTTATTCTTCTGTCATGAGCAAATAATTTTCTAGTAATCGATGAGCATTTTCAGTTTTCATTAAAATAATGATTTTGATATTTCCTAGTAAAGGAAGGTCACCATTTTACTAATTTTCTACCCAATCAGTAAGCCACTGGTTTGGGCTTTTACCCTAATGTATTTTGTATATATATATTGTAATGAACAACATGCTAGGGTTAATTAAAAGAAATGATTACTAAAATTATTAATATTTAAAGTTTTTATTTTATTTCTTAAAACTGCTCATTATTAGCCCTATCTTTGTCCGCCGGTCTTTGATCCAAATTTACAAAACTTTACTTTAATTATTTACAATTTATGTTGTTCTAGCAAATACACATCAATATTTACAATCCAATATGTTGAAGATCTCTTAATCTCAGGGTCACTACTGGGTTTGATAATTAGAACTCAATCAATGTACAACCTGATTATTAACAATTTAAAATATAAAAAAAATTAACATATAACAATATGAAATATAAGTGGAAAGAAAGCTCAACGAAATCTGACTCTACCCTTTTTAATTATCGTTTACAAATTTATCATAGTTTTGGTTACTCACGGATCGTGAGTAACACACTAAAAAGCCATTTTTAGTTACACTGACGCTGCTTCATTGCAATTTTAATACACACGCTAGAATTTCCCGTCCTCAGCTATCTGGAACCTCGGATGAGGCGCCCCCCTCTTCTGGTCTGCTAGTGGTTGTCGGTCCCTCAATGCGAAAATTTTTCCATCATCGTGAAGCAACGTTTTGCTTCCCCGTTTGCAAATTGTTATGAAAATCTCTCTGTACAACTATTCTCACTTATGAAGCATTTTTCTGTATATTAGTAAAAAAAGATGAAAAATCATATCAGACAAACCATACATTCTGTTGACCACAAAATATTACACAACTAGCTGGGTGCCCGGCGTTGCCCGAGATATCATTTATCTATAACCCCCGATATGACTCCAATTTCGGTTGCTTTTGCGCAATTTTTATGTAACGCTACTCGAACCCTAATCATTATAATTAACTCTGAAAAATATTTCTTCAACGCAAATATCTGCCGTGTTTGCATGTTCCAAAATTTGCACCCCGCTACCCCTGCATCTGAGGGGTAAATGCCAATTTGAATGTCGTAACTAAACACAGTGACTTCCATAATCTTTGATTTGACTCCAATCTCGGTTGTATTCGCGTTATTTTACTGTAAAGCATCTCCACCCCAAACCCGAAGGGTGTCCTTTTCACAGGGCGTAGGGGATGAAAATTGTATTCAGATAACATTGGTAGAAACACTATCAATATCTTTGACCCCTAAAAATATTTATCCGACTCAAATATCGGCTGTTTTAGTATGTTTAAATATTTCCACCCCCGCTTCTGGGGGTGGAAGACGCGTCTCACCCCGACAGTGTTTGTTTCCTGGTCGCAAAGAACACGTGTACGAAATTTGGTGAAAATTGCTCGACTGGTGTAGATTTGTATTTTATTTAGAAAACGTTTGTATGGGAAATAGAAAAGGGCTGTTTTTAGAGTTTTCCCGGAAATTATTCGATTTTTTCTCGCCTTTTAAATCTTCCCTAGACCTCCACGAACATTTCAAGACTAAGATAAGATAAATCCGTTCAGCCGTTCTCGAGTTTTAGTGAGACTAACGAACAACAATTCATTTTTATATATATAGATATACTCGTGAAGGAATGGAACAGGTCCATTGGGTCACTTAAACGTCGACTTCCCCTGTTCTTAAAAAAAAAATTGGAGAAGAGGCACCTCGAAAACACAAAAGAAACAAAGGTGACACACGAGAGAATTGGTCGAGGCCTCGGTTGCAATCCAACGTCAATATTTTTCCGTGTGATTCATGTGTCGCGCTCGTAAAACTTCATTTAAATTGTAGTTTATTTGATGGTGAGCACCCAAACATCATCACCTGTCGTAATGAGATTTCTGTGATAAAATCACCGAGCAACAGCGGAAAAAATGCATCCCGCAGTCGAGCGACACGATCAAACTTTGTAACGTTTTTATTTTTGACTTATTGCGTGTGTAACCTCGTTACGTGTACACTGTGTGAGCGTGGTGAAGTATACGTTGTTGAGCTTAGTTATTCCATTGTGATTCTATTACCTTTTACGTGATGAATTTTTTTCCCCCCTTTTTTTGGCGCTTGAAAAAAATTCGAAACGAATCTTAATTAAACTGAGACGAAATTTTGTTCGGGAAGCAGAAGTTCGCAATGGCTTTACGTTTGGTCCTTTCAATAATTTATTTTCTGGACAATCCTAACTGCCTGACATAACAATCATATTAGCTTTATATATATATATATATATTGTAATATTTCAAATTAAATAAATGAAAATATAATTAACTTTACAAACAAAATATTAATTGACAATAATTTAAACAATTCAAATTTAAATATATTTCAGTCTCTCAGGGTCATAACTGGGTTTGATAATGGCGAATCATTTTATTTATAATCTTATCAACAATTTACGATTACTGGAAAATAAAGGTTACTTGTCAATTAAATTAGAACAAATTTAATTGCGAACGAAGTTAAACTAAAAAGATTGTCTCTAATTAACAAATTTAATTAATTAAAAGAAGAGAACGAAATCTGACCGCTATCTTTTAATCAGGTTTACATACTTAGTTGTTACTTACGTCTGCCCAGCATTCCAGGATACCTTTAATTGTCGAAACACTATGACGGGGTTTACCCTGCTTCTACTCACAGATTCTGCACTGATTCTAACTCAATATTTTATTCGTAGTCAGGAACCCGGATGAACCTCCTTTCATCCTCTGGGTAGACCGCTTTGCTTTGGGTGACTTTTGCTAACTGTGACCGGCCGGCTATGTGCACAAAAACTGTTTTGTGCTTAGCAGGTTTTAGTCGTTATGCTCGAGTGAATGTTTCGTCTTGAGCAAAATGTTCAGGGGACCAATCAACTCTGTTGAATGCTGATTCTCAATAATATTTCTCTGCAAACTGTTTTTCACCATATCATAATGCGACCTGCTCTCCAATTAACAGTTATTATTCGACGAACCCACCGCAAACTCTATCTTGACCTGAACTTCTCAATATCTTAATGCGAACTGCATCTGACCAAACCTTCCAGCCAACTGAACTCCCGTCTTGCAATTTTGAGCGCGCATTGCTTCTTCCGACAAAGGAACAGTGCTTGGCTTTTCTATTGTTGCTATGTTCTGTACCGCCGTCAAGAATAGATTTCATAAACAATTTAGATTTTCAATTTCACAATTAATGTCTTAATTAATTGGCATTACAATTTATATATATAATTTGACATTAGCCAATTTTAAGTCAGAAAAAATAATTTATTAATTAAATTAACGTTTCATGGCTTCTTTTGCGAAATGTCAGTAAAGCTATTACTAACAACTTTATTTGGAAACTTAAATTTATTACGAGGCTTCTTTTGAATAATTAATTTTATTGATAAAATTAATGATATTGAATAAAAAAAATTAAGTACTTAACTATTCCTGGTAAAAGGGTGAAATGAGACTGCAGCTAATAAACGTACCTACAACAACAGAAAATAAATATCGATAAATTTCATTAAATTATTTTTTCATAATAATAATAATAACAATAACATGAAAGAAAGGACGGTGAACATAAATATAGTTTTAACAACAGATTGTTTCCATTTATAACTATATTAATACGCCTTCTAACTTCCAATTCTGGTAGCAAAAAAAAAAATAATAAAAATATGTCCAATAAAACAGTTTGAAAATTAAAAAAATATTCTTGCCGAATACAGTAGACTTATATAAAAAAATACCATTATATCTAAAAGACACAGTAATAATATATAAATATATATACTGACTGTTGAGAAAACAAATAAATAAACATCAGCCTATTTTAAGGTTAGAAATATAATTTTTTAATTAAATTAACAACGTCCCATCGCTAATCTTGTGACCTCATCGGGTTCAAGTTTTAAAAAAATTTTGACTGCCGTGGCTTAAACTTGAAGCTGATGAGGTCATAAGATTAGCGATGGAGCGTTGTTAATTTAATTAAAAAATTCTTTTTCTAACCTTAAAATAGGCTGATGTTTATTTATTTAAAAGCACAATATTTTTACACTAAACGTTTAAGTAAATTTGTTAAACAAAACCTTGTTTGCCAAAAAATAAATACGCAATCATTTGCTGTAGTGAAAAGTTCTGTGCAAATGATTGATAGAAAATAATTATGTGAGCCTTAAATGATAAAATGTTGGTCTGAGAAAAATCGCTATTATTTTAAAAGATATTGAAGACTCCTTTAATGACGCTAGAAGAATGAATTCACTTCCAATAGCGTGATATAAAAAAAATAAATAACGCATTTTGAAATATAAGCTGATACCATTTATTGAGGGTGACGTGATTTTTTCCGCGAGTCCCATTTTCAATTTATTGATATGGATCGCATGGGAAGCGAATTTAATCCCAATCGGCGAGAGATTATCAAAAAAAAAAAAACCCATCACAGGTTTTTCTTCGCGGATTGATCTGAAATCCAGGATTAAAAATCAGGATCAGTAGAGAGAAAAGGTTAAAGTTTTGGATTACGATTATCTGAATTCTGGCTGGTAACGATTAGTTGATAAATTATTGTAGGGAGCGGTAGTGTGGATCGATAGGTGGATTTGTGACACTGACTGGCTGTCTATAGTCCAACTGCTCCATTAATCGACATTGGACAGCTTCAAAAGGTCCCAGAGTTCGTCCAACCCTCCCCCTCCCCCTCTCCTACCCCATAGGTTTTTTCAGAGCTCAGGTATTCAATGGCACAGACAGCAAGCACTTTCTCCCTCAATAGCAAGGACCATCGGTAATGGAAACACGGAAAGTGGTTCACCCACTCACATCTGATAAGGCGAGTAAACTAATATATTCTAGAACAGCATAATTCCCCAAAAAATTTACATAGGCAAATTCAGACACTCTGACGGACTACTCAGAAACGAAATGAAAAATTTAACTCATACGAAAAGAATGACAATAAGAATCCAAGATAATACTATGAGTAGAATCCTGGAAATTCTATCGGGTTTGAAGAACATGAAATTGAAATATCATCCAGTGGCCTATTATACTAATTATAATAATTATTATTATGAGCGAAAATCACACGAGACAGAAGTCTTCATGTAGACGTTCTGAATGTCGTTAATCATTAATTTTTTTTATGGTAAAACAGGGAAAGTTTCGAGTACTTTCCAAAACAGTTTTATTAAACTGATAGATATTCTTTCTGAGGACTATTTATGGTATACGTATTTTTTTTTGTAGGTGTAGACAGGCTACATGAGGGTAATCCACATAGTGGCAACTCCCCTCTTATAGCATAGGAAAGGGAGTGAAAGGGGGGGGGGATGCGGAAAGGTAGAACAAGGTAGCCAAGGGTTAACTAGGGCTCCAGGGCTATGTTTTAAGGATCCTACCCGGCAATTCGTCTCAAAGTGATGCAGGGAAAACCCTACAAAAACCTGAATCAGGTAGGTCGGGCATTTGATACTTGTCCCACGCCCTTCCGATGGCGGGAGAGGGGTTAGTTGTGGAAAAAAATTTACCTGCCTTCCTAATAAACGGGAATTTAAATGACAATTTCGCCTTACTTTTTGATCACAGTGGTATATTACCTTTTTGTCTGAATTGTCTATCTTTCTTATTCATTCGTGTTTTTTTTTCGATTACAAGATACTGTTTTTCGATTACAATATACTGTTTTTCACAGCCACTTGTTCGGTAAAAGTTTCTCTGACGTAAGATTGGAATTTTCCTTCGGTTCATACTGTAGCGATTTATTCTGTCCATAAAATTATTATATATTTATATACATAAAAATAAAAGTTTTAATTTAAAGCCCATTTTGAATTAATAAAATAATTGATAATCTTATACAGACACTTTATTTTTTATTTATCTTACTAAAAGATAATAAATAAATAAAGTGTCTGTATAAGGTCTTCAATTGTTTTATATATATATATATATATATATATATATATTCTGACTATTGATAAAACTAATAAATAAATAAACATCAGCCAATTTTAAGTCATAAAAACAATTTATTAATTAAATTAACAACGTTCCATCGCTTATTTTGCTTATTATCTTCAGGTTCAAGTTTTTTTAAAAAAAAATATATGCTGACTGCCGTGGCCGAAAAAATTATTCTAATTAATAAATGAATTTATTGCTGTTGTGGTGAAGGAGAAAAAGCAACTTAATCGATTTTTAATTAAATATTATGGGACGGTTTCGGTTAACGACGACAATTCAGTTTTTATACAGGCATCACAATAAATTTGTAAAACCTTAAAATAAAAACAAAATTTAGTAATGTAAAATTAAATAACGTTTCATCCTCTTTTTTTTTTGCGACCTCATCAGGTTCAAAAAAAATTTTTTTTTTGATTGCTGCTGACTGCAGTGGCTAAAATGTCTGTCTATCAAAAAATAATATTTTTTTTTAAAAAAAGTCTTATACCTGAAGAGGTCGCAAAAAATAAGTGACAAAACGTTGTTTAATTTTACATTAATAAATTATTTTTTCAGACTTCAAATTGGCTGGTGTTTATTTAATTAAAAATTATGTCTCTGTTAAGAACAATATTCATGACGCCATATTTCCTTTCCTTCGCGAGAGGGTCGTAAGCGATAAGTATCGATATAAAGTCGTTTGCAGTATCGATATAAAGTCGTTTGCAGTATCGACGTAAAGTCGAAATGCTTGCCGTTACTCAGTATAAATAATTGCGGGAAACGAATAGCCGCAAAGATTAAGCGGCTGATTATTTCAGGAGTATCTACACTATTTTGAATTTGTTTTCATAATAATTTCTTTTTTTTTTCGACAAGGAGTTCTTTCCATTTAATTTTCCATCTGGAATTTAATTTTTTTTAAGTTAAATTCCTATTTTTTTTTTCTTATTGACAGATCTGTTATTACAGAAGGGATACATTCTGTACTCGTTAACTGCCGATGCTGTAATTCACTCCGACGAGTGACGTCACCGGCGTGCAATACGACTGACTGTGGCATCCGCATATTGTCCAGTAATTATGTTTCTTGCTATGCACCTTTCCCCACAATGCGATTCATTAACGTTCCGTAGCCTAATATAGGCGCATAGCTGCATTTTGATCCTTAATAATAATCTGCACTGCCGCGTCTGCTTCTCAATCAAGCGACTGAATCTTGTAATTATATATGTGATGTGACGTCAGTTCGTCTGAGAGTCGACTTATTATCCTCGAACTTTTACTGGTTTTTTATTTTTTGGTATATAAACCTTTAATACAACTATCTGCGGTTTGATTTGTCATAATTCTGCACTATGTAATATATATTTATACGTAAAAATAGACGATCGAGAGGAATATTATTAAATCTTACACTAAACAAGAAAATAAATTAATAGTATCTCCTGTGTAAAGTGAAAGTGATTTTCTTTACAGAATTTTAAAATTATAAATACAGTATAAAAATTAAAAATAATTTTTAAAAACTCACAATAATGTTAATAAAGCTTCAAGTTGATTATAAACAAAATTTTTAGGTTAAAATCCAGTAGCGAAAAGAATTTTGTATAAAGCAACCCTTGACCAAACTCATAAAAATGAAAAAAAAATTTACGTCCGATTGAAAATAAATAATAATAAAGATAGCCAAATTTTAGACAAACTGACTCTATGCTCTTTCGATTTTCTGCACCTGAAGAAAGGAACAAAGCTTCCAAAAACCGTTGAGTGGTATTTTTATATTATCACTTCTTTTGTCTGAATTTGGCTATATTTATTATTGGTATCAAACCTCATAAAGTTGTCCAAGAGCTGAACCAACTCCGCAGTTGACTGCTTTATTACTAAAATTTTTCTCCTGGCTCACCCAATGCTAGGGTTTGAAATTAGACTAAAAATAACGGCATCGGGAAGTTCACCAATCAGATTATAGACACCCAGAACTTTGGATTTGAAACCATTGTCGATCATTTTGAATATTTGACTAACCCATTTCGTCCTCTACTTCTTCCGAAAGTGTTCAATTTGGAATTTAAAGGAATCGGGGAAGGTCACTATTTATCTCAGGTATCCAAAAATACTATTGATTGGAATTGAATATAATCTTTTCCTGCCAATTTTTTTTTTTACAAGTCAACCATTACTATCCTCACCCTTCTGTGTGTGAACTTGTTTTTAAACCTTCAAAATTATTCCTGCTTAGTGAGGTGGGGACAGGCTATGCAATCTACATACTGGCAAATCCCCTCTTATAGCATAGGAAAGGGATTTGAAAAGGGGGATGCGGAAGGGTAGAGGAAGGTAGCCAAGGGTTAACTAGGACCCCCGGGCTATGGTTTAAGGATCCTACCCCGCGGCAATTCGCCTAAAAGTGATGCAGGGAAAACCCTAAAAAAACCTGCATCAGGTAGGTCGGGCATTTGGTACTTGTCCCACGCCCTTCCGATGGCGGGAGAGGGGTTAGCTGTGGGGTCGCAGCTTTCCCCTCGCCGTGCCTCGACCAGTTTAGGAGGCAGCTGGCCGACTATTTCACTAGGAATAGCGGACAACTCTTACCGTATGCCCAAGATCTGCGACCCCGGAACATACACCTCGGCATGTGGGAACCTTAGTTCAAAAAAACCAGAGAGTTGTGAAGGCATCCCCAAAGGTAGCCGCCGCCAGAGCCCTCTGGGAAGGTTCACCTGCGAGAGAATCCCCTCGCATGCCTACTTTTTTTTTTAAGGGTAACAGGCTACATGAGGGTAATCCACATGGTGGTAACTCCCCTTTAATAGCATAGGAAGGGATTTGAAACGGGGGATGCGGAAGGGTAGATGAATTATTCGTGCAAAATTTGTGAGAAATATCTTCAGTGCATCGACAGATTTCGCAAGAGACAAACAACGGTTACAAACTTATTCTTCATTTTTTTTATGTCATAATTTATATCATCCTGAATTAAAATCCTATATTTACGTTTTTCGTATTCCTTTTTTTCTGCATTTACCTAACTAAAGATTGATTCTATTAGATATTCAGATTTTTATTCTCTTATAATATCATTGATTAAAAGTGATAAATGAAGGCTGAGGCACTATTTTACAGCGTCCGTCATCTAGTTACCACAACGGTGTAAGAAATTTCTCTCTGTCAGAGACATTCGTGATAAATTAAGCATAGTGCTACGGAGAAGCGAGACTTCCAAGACCAAGGATGTCAATAAAGGTGGTTGGTTGGGAGTTTACTGCATGAAAGCATCTCAATTTACGAGCATAGTCGGCATTAATCAAATTGAAACTGTAACGGAAATGCAGACTGAAATAATTGATAGTAATATTTTTTTTTTTCGTGAGGGAGGGAATTGGATGTACTCAAGTTATAACAATAAAAGCAGAGAAGGGATAGAAACGCGTGGAGTGGAAGTCATACACGGACTGTTGAGTAGACAGAAAAAGTAGAGCCGAAATAATAAAGTAGAAGGTCATGAATAACATGTTACTTATTATTATTATTACTGAACAATAAAATAAAGATACCCTTGGATTTTTTTTTTACAATAGATACATTTTTTGCCAGTAATGTATAAGGATGGAAGAAATTCCTCCGCACACTGCTGCATGCCTCACAGCGGTGGCTTCGTATTTTCTTCTTCAGAGATCAAAAAGACGGACACTGGGGGAAGTCGCAACTATACACACAGTACCTGGAAAAACGTCTCGTCCCCGATTCTCTGAATAAAACGCCTTTGCTCTCGACATGAACATTGATCTCGTAATTCACAACGCAGTTTGACTGGACACAGGACATTCCACGTTACAGAATTCTCAGTCCTCCTCCTCCTCCTCCTCAGAAACTTACGCTTGATGCCATCAGTTGTTTTTACGTTGATCAAACCAACCTTCTTCAGCACTACTTTTTCCTTTTTAGAGGAACAGGCTGCATGAGGGTAAACCACGCGGTGGCAACTCACCTTCAACAGCATCGGAAGGGATTTGAAAGGATACGGAAGGGTAGCCAAGGGTAAAGTAGAGGCTCCGGGCTGTGGTTTAATGATCCCACCCGGATTTCGCCTAAAAGTTATGCATCCGGCACGTCGGACGCTTGCTACTTGTCACCAACAGCAAAAAAAAAAAGAGAAGAAGTTAAAATGGCGTCTGCTAGGATAATAGTCACTAGCAGGACTATACTATAGAGATGAACTAAAAATGTAGTATCGGCTTCAACACGTCAGATTTCAAAGTTACAGGTCGACTTCTGTATCATGCTAATGCAAAGTTTCACACACACACTCACACACTGCATATGTTGTTCCTGAAAATATCACAAGACTCCATAAGAAAAGCGTTCCTAATCCTCCACATAGGCCGTAATGAGCAACAGAATCGGATTGAATTTTATATTTTGAACCAGTTAATAATAATAAAAAAACATGACAAGTTTAAAAGCATCATAGCAATTTTGATAATTCGCCTCTAAAATTCACGGCAAAAAAGTGAAAATGAAGTTAGGAACTTGTTGATTGAAATTGTGATGACAGGTTAAGGTTTCCTGATAATCCGTCCATGGGTAACAACTCGGGATTTTAGCGTCTATTAGTTGAATCGTCGGCTTACGAACTTCTGCCCCTAATCGCACTTTAAACCCCTCGAGACCTCTACATACGACATGATTCCCTTTCTGTACTATCTTTAATGAGCCCGTGGTCTCTGAATTTTTCCATTTTTTCCCCTCTCACTCACCGGATGGTTTCGCATTATGCGGAAGATGAGGCGGACGGTATTGTTATTCGTATGTGTGTGTGTGTGTGGGAGAGACTAATTTGTATGGAATGTGCTTGCGGTCGTGTATTGACGTCTACTGTGTGTATGTGTGTGTGTGTGATACGAGAATGCGATTGATCGTAGCTGCCAAATCAGGATGGGGAGGGGAGGGGGAGGGGGGGGCGAAAAAAAGAGTAGGGATTGGAGGTGGGAGCCGCTCGACTTGACGTCGACATGTTCATTTACTTGTCATTTTAATCTGATCTCATCAATATTAAACGCGATGCATTACACAATAATAATAAAAAAAACCCTCTCTCTCTCTCTCTCCACATCTCATGTGAACGTAAATTTTACTCGTCAAGAACAAATACAAAAAGAGAGAGAGAGAAAGAGAGAGAGAGAAAGAGAGAGAGAGAGAGAGTAGAGAGAGTAGAGAGAGAGTAGAGAGAGTAGAGAGAGTAGAGAGAGTAGAGAGAGTAGAGAGAGAAAGTAGAGAGAGAGTAGAGAGAGAGTAGAGAGAGAGTAGAGAGAGAGAGTAGAGAGAGAGTAGAGAGAGAGTAGAGAGAGAGAGTAGAGAGAGAGTAGAGAGAGAGAGTAGAGAGAGAGAGAGTAGAGAGAGAGTAGAGAGAGAGTAGAGAGAGAGTAGAGAGAGTAGAGAGAGAGTAGAGAGAGAGAGTAGAGAGAGAGTAGAGAGAGAGAGTAGAGAGAGAGAGTAGAGAGAGGGAGTAGAGAGTGAGTGAGAGAGAGGGGGAGAGAGGGGGGGAGAGAGAGGGGGGAGAGAGAGGGAGGGAGAGAGGGAGAGAGAGGGGGGAGAGAGAGAGGGGGGGAGAGAGAGAGTAGTCGTATGTAAGCGATGGAGAAAGCAATAGGTCCGTGCGCATTGACACAGAGAAATATACAGAGTGAATACGGGGACAAAAGGGCTCGATAAATAAATATTCAGAGGCGTATAAACAGAATCTGTGTTGTGCATTGAGAAATATTGCACGTCAAAACTGTCATTATTTTAAATGTAACTTCTATCAAGGTTAATCAAATGCAAGGACGCGGAGCAGCGTAAAATACTAAAGGGGCTTTTTCTTTGTGGAAACTCCCAATAAAATTAATTTTTCTCGTCAGAATAATTTATTTAAGATAGTAGAAAATTGACTTACATTTTCGTATTATACGCGCGATATATATACAATTTATTATTTAATTTAGAAATATTCTTTCACCACTCAGTAGAAATTAAATACGTCTATTAATGTTTTCAAGGACAATTTAATTGGCTGAAGCCATTTTTAAAATTTAACCGGAACCTATATGGCGCTTAAATTTTGTTCCCTGGAAAAACTAAGACCAAATCAATCTTAATATCCCGGAATTTCTGCTCATTCGGAAATCCTTAATGAGTTGGTAACAACCATCCAGGTCCTCGACAAAATAAAATGAATTTTATATGTTAAACAGATAAAACTATCTTTAGTCTAGTCTGAATGATCTTTGAATCATGAATTCCAGTACTGATTTGGTTCGCTGTTATTCATGGAACCAAACTATAGTAACATTAATTTTTTTTAAAAACAAATTGATCACAAAGATGGTTATGGTTTTAGCCGTACTTAAATTAGAATAAATACTCGTTGAAAAATTTACTACAGCTGTTTTATTTTTCTAATGAAAAACCAAGGGTGAAAAACTCATAGTAAATTAAATAAGAAAAAAAATCGGTCCTATATAAATAATTCTAACATTTAAAAATTCTTCATAATTTGTTTACTCTTACATTATAAATAATTCTTAATAAATCGCAAATAGATTGTTATTCATAGTAGGTTAAATATATTATTTTTCTACATCTGCAGTTTGAAATTCGTGCACCTCAGGTTTAAATAATTATTATTATTTTTTTAAAAAAATTTTGTTTCAGATTTATTGAAATTAAAAAAATTAAACAATTGTTCTTTACTACATGTATCGAAAATTAATGAAATCCAAGATGTTAAATAGGGAATTGAAGTTAAAAATTTACCAAACACTTGTAAGACCTGTAGTGATGTAGGGTTGTGAAACGTGGACCCTTAATAATAATTATAAGCAAGATACTGAGAAGGATATACGGACCTGTATGTACGAATGGAGAATGGAGAATTGGAACAAACAGAGAACTAGAGCAGCTCATGAATAACGAGGACATTGTTAGGTTTATCAAGAGCAGAAGGTTGGCCTGGATGGATGAAAGCAGAACACCTAGACGGATTATGGACTGGAAGCCAATTGGGAGGAGAAAAAGGGGGAGGAGACCCCGGACAAGATGGGTAGATGACATCGAGAAGGATATACAAACCATCAAAGTAAGAGGATGGCGGAGACTGACACAGGAGAGGGCGGAATGGAAGAAAATTGTTAATAAGACCAAAACTCACATTGGGTTACAGTGCCAATAAAAGAAGAAGAAGAAACAATTGTTCCAACTTCAATTAATTTGACTTAGCTTGGAAATTAGTACAAGTGTTTTTTTTGACACATAAAAACTGGGATGTTACAGTTTTAATATATTTATAGAAATCAGAATTTTGAGAATCTTTCTCGACGGCCAGACAAAAAAAAAAGGCGGACGGATTAAAAATCCGGAAAAAAAATGGCGTCATGGGTTGGAGCTAATCCAACAAAATTTTATTTGAATTATGCAACATAAATCAGAAAAAAGTGTAATTACTTGCCGTGAGATGGCTCATATGTGAAATAGTAATTAATATGTGCTTATTCCGAAAATTTTGATGATTGAATGGTAGATTCGTGAAGTAAATTAAATAAAACCAAAAATCGGTCCTATACAAATAATTCTAACATCTAAAAATTCTTCATAATTTGTTTACTCTACTAAGAAACGCGTTTCTTAAATTATAAATAACTCTTAACAAAGGCACGGAGAAGGGAATGCTGCGTCCCCACAGTAAACCCCTCTCCCGTCATCGGAAGGGCGTGGGACAAGTACCCAATGCCAGACCTACCCGATGCAGGATTTTTATAGGGTTTGTCCTGCATTACTTTTAGGCGAATGCCGGGTAGGATCCTTAAAATATAGCCCGGGGGGCCCTAGTTAACCCTTGGCTACCTTCCTACACCCTACCGCATCCCCCCTTTCAAATCCCTTTCCTATGCTATAAGAGGGGAGTTGCCACTATGTGGATTACCCTATACATAGCCTATCTACACCCAAAAAAAAAATCGAATGCCCGACCTACCTGATGCAGGTTTTTCTAGGGTTCTCCCTGCATTTCTTTAGGCGAATGCCAGGCAGGATCCTTAAGATGTAGCCCGGGGGCCCTAGTTAACCCTTGGCTACCTTCCTCTACCCTTCCGCATCCCCCCTTTCAAATCCCTTCCTATGCTATTAAAGGGGAGTTGCCACCATGTGGATTACCCTCATGTAGCCTGTTGCCCTAAAAAAACCCGTATATAGTAGGTTAAAAATATTATTTTTGTAATAAAACTGTGATTCATCTGCAGTTTAAAATTTGTGCACAGGTTTAAATAATTTTTTTTTTGAATTTTGTTTCAGATTTCCAGCCCTCTTGTGTGTTTTTGTCAGATTCAGTTAGTATTGCTTTTGTATTCCTTCCACATTCAAAGAAAAGCCTTTAATAGTAGCCTGTCCAACATCGACAATAGGACTGTCGGTTCACCTTCAATGCTTGATGCTGCTTTGTCCAGAATTTGCACCGTCACCGGTGAACTTTTTCACACTTTGAAGCACACGATTTCAGTCTGCATCAACTACTCGTATGTTCTTAGAAGAAATACTACGACAAAAAATGACTTTGTTTTGCTTCAAACGTGTCGAAGAAAAATTGTCATGCGGGATGTTAATAAGTTTCTGGGTTTACATTTACAAATAAATTAAGATAAGCTTTAATAAATACTTACGTAATTAATAGCCAACTAGGGTTTCTTATTTTTTTGACTTATGAAATCAAAAGCTGAAATTGTAAACTATTTCAAATTTAAGACACCTATACTTCAAAATTAAAAAATTCAGAAATATAAAATAATCCTTTTTGGCAACGTTTAAAACGTATAAAAGTGTGTTCATAAATTCATCACATAAATTATAATGCATAAATTACGACTGAAAAATCTGTACCTGTAAAACTTCGATTACTATTGACCACCACATTGTCATCTAATAAATAAAGCAGTGTGTTTGTTTGTTTGTATGTATGTATATATATTTGTATGTTCCTTATACAAATCTACACCGGTGGAGCAAATTTCACCAAATTTCGTACACGTGGACGGGGGTGGAAATATGTAAACATGCTAAAACAGCCGATATTTGAGTCGGATAAATATTTTTATGGGGTGAAAGATATTGATAGTGTTTCTACCGATGTGATATGAATATAATTTTCATCCCCTACACCCTGAGAAAAAGGGTTTGGGGTGGAGAACACAAATCTACACCGGTGGAGCAAATATCACCAAATTTCGTACACGTGATCTTTGCGACTAGGAAACAAACACTGTCAGGGGCGGCTACAACCCCCAGAAACGGGGGTGGAAATATTTAAACATGCTAAAACAGCCGACATTAGAGTAGGATAAATATTTTTATGGGGTGAAAGATATTGATAGTGTTTCTACCGATGTGATCTGAATATAATTTTCATCCCCTACAACCCTTAGGGTTTAGGGTGGAGAGGTTTTACAGAAAAATAACCCGAATACAACCGAGACTGGAGTCAAATCGAAGGTTATGGATGTCACTGAGTTAAGTTATGACATTCAAATTGGCATTTACCCCTCAGGTACAGGGGTAGCGGGGTGGAAATTTTGGAACATGCAAACACGGCAGACATTTGTGTTGAATAAATATTTTTCAGGGTTAATTATATTGATTCTATTTCTACTGATGTTGTTTGTGTGTTATTTCAACCCCCTTCGGCATGCGATGGAAGCACCGCTATGAAAATGACATCTCTGGCAACGCCGGGCACCCAGCTAGTAAAATAATAATTCATAGTTATTATATATTCTGTGGGTCTTTACTTTTCGTAAAATCCCTTCCCGTATCCACAGTACTTCCTACATGCTTAATTATTTGGCATTTGTGATGTTTCCTATAATCGTATCCAATTGTCCTGTGGGCGACCGGAATTTATTCCAGCCATCAACAGTAGATTGAACCATAGCAGCATCGTAAACGCAACGGATACGAACGTTGCCACTTCCGGGACGGAGTAGTTCTGGATCGATTTGTCGGTCCCATATTTGGGCAATAAGGGGGTAGTTTTTTCTCACCCTCGCGCCTTCCTCACACATTTCGCTAGAATGTTATAGAGACTGATTATGATTATTTCACTTCGTCCATTTCCAAGTTACATATTTAGTTTCTTTTTAGGAGCTGCGAAACAAACACTGTCAGGGGTGAGACGCGGCTAACAACCCCCACAAACGGGGGTGGAAATATTTAAACATGCTAAAACAGCCGATATTAGAGTTGGATAAATATTTTTTGGGGTCAAAGATATTAATAGTGTTTCTACCGACGTGATCTGAATATAATTTTCATCCCCTACACCCCTGGGAAAAGGGCACCCTTAGGGTTTGGGCTGGACACCCTTAGGGTTTGAGGTGGAGATGCTTTACAGAAAAATAACCCGAATACAACCGAGACTGGAGTCAAATCGAAGGTTATGGATGTCACTGAGTTTAGTTATGACATTCAACCCCTCAGTTTCAGGGATAGCGGGCTGGAAATTACTTTTTCTTTTTTAAATCCCCGAACCTGACATTTTACAAATTTTAGACATCATTAAAACTCTGACACACCAAGATTTATGCATCACAAAAGTAAACAATTGTTCTTCTAACTTCAATTAATTTGACGTAGCTTGGAAATTGGTTAAAGTGTTTTTTGACACATAAAACTTGGGATGTAACAATTTTAATAAATATATAGAAATCAGTTTTATATAGATATAAATATCTATAGAATTTTGAGATTATTTACGACGACCGACACACACACAAAAAACTGACTGACTAAAAATTCCAAAAAAAAAAGTATGGCATCATGGGTTTGGGGTTAAAACCATAAATTTTATTTGAATTATTTAACATAAGTTTGAAAAGTGTAATTATTTGCCGTGAGATGGCTCACATGTGAAATAGTAATTACTAAGTAACTAACTAACTCCTTGGCTCTACAGCCCCTTGAAGGGCCTTGACCTACCGAGACGGCTGCCAGACTGTCATCTTACATGACACATTCTGGATATAGGACTGACACCTGGTCAGAGTGTCGATTCTCCCACAGCTTTAACCTCAGCTTTCGTGACCAGGACGACTACAAACATCCATGCCCAATGCCGGAATTCGAACCCGGGACCTCTGTGATGCGAGGCAAGAAATAGTAATTAGTATTTGGTTATTCCGTAATTTTCTATGATTGAACAGTAGATTAGTGAAGATGGACGGCAGTCCATTCATCCAAAAGAAAGTGGAGGGCTCTCCTGATCTCTAAGCATAAATTGGGCCTCACAAGATCTAATTGAATATTCGTATAATTTTATTTTAAACTTGAAACAGCCTAAACTATTTTTTTTAAAAAAATAAAAAGATTATTTAACATGTTTTTACGTATTTCTATTACAAGACAGACAAAGGATTCGCCTTTGACATTTGTGGGGAAGAAGGCACGACAAAAAGTAGGGGAATTTACAAGGATGTGGAAGTAAACCCACGCAGCGGAAGTTTCGGTTCGCGTGGACCAGTGCGAATTGTGAATATTTGAAGAGATGGCGCGAGTTCGTGTCCGTCTGGTCGCCTCCCACGCCAATCGCCGGCACAAACTCCACAAAGTAATTCTGTTCAATAATTTACTCGCTTTAGCGTCACGACGAAGAAATCAACTTTCCTCTAACATCAATTTCGTTTCTCCTGCGAGTTCTGCCTCCCTCCCTCTCGCCGCCGAGGGTTCGCACAAGAACTTTTCCATTTCAAAACATACGGTCCTAATGGAGCAGACTCACTTGTCCATGGATTTTATTTTAAAACATAGGCACGAATAACATTATGCTATAATACTATTCAAAAGATAATTAGACAATCATAGCTTTCTGACACATTCAGCGTCCATCGCGTCCTCAGAAGAAAATAACAGTAAAGGATTTGAAAATTACTCGGGTTCATCTGCAGATGTTTGGATGGCTCGAGATGTATGAAAACAAATTATAAGGGGGAATAAGAGCATCCTCAATGGAAGTTCCTTCTGAATGTTTTTTTTGTGTGTGTAGGAAGTAGGTTTTCTTGCACACTGAAATTCCGATCTGGAACAACTGATTTTTCCGATGTGAAGAAAATAAATTGTGGGGTGACTCACGGTTGATTTGGACTGGACTGGTTTTATAAAATCATTGTGTTTAATTTAATATTTAAGGTGTAGGCGAGGGTTATTCTCTCGCAGGCAGAACCTTGTAGGAGAGATACGAAGGGGGCTACCTTTGGGGATGCCTTTTCCTCTCCGTTTTTGAACCAAGGTTCCCACAAGCCGAGGCACCTCGGCCTGTTCTGAGAGGTGTATGTTCCGGGGTCACAGACCTTGGGCATACGGAAAGAGTTGTCCGCTATTCCCATTGGAATAGTCGGCCAGCTGCCTCCTAAACTGGTCGAGGCACGGAGAAGAGAATGCTGCGTCCCCACAGGAAACTCTTCTCCCGCCATCGGAAGGGCGTGGGACGAGTACCAAATGCCCGACCTACCTGATGCATGTTTTTATAGGGTTTGTCCTGCATTACTTTTAGGCGAATGCCGGGTAGGATCCTTGAACCATAGCCCGGGGGCCCTAGTTAACCCTTGGCTACCTTCCTGTACCCTTCCACATCCCTTCCTATGCTATTGAATGGGAGTTGCCACCATGTGGATTACCCTCATGTAGCCTGTTACCTAAAAAACAAAATTAATATTTTTCGCCTTAAAGTTACTACTAATCTATGTTTCTGATTTGCTCTTTTGAACATATCTGTTCAATGAACCAAAGTTTCTAATTCATATTAATCTTTTCAAATTTATTTAACGGTTCAGTATTTAGTATCTATGTAATGAATATTTGTTTATTAATCTAGTTCTTCGTTTTATATTTCTTTATAAACAGTTTTTTTCTCATTCGTGTTTTTCATTTACGTACTTTCTTATTTTTTCAATGACTTATATTCTTATTTATGCATGTATTGATGTTTTTTAATTTGTCCTATTTCTTTGGTTGACCCCTAAATGGAATCATGTTAATGATTTTCTTATTTGTATATTAATCTAGTTCTTTGTTATAAATTTCTTTCTAATTTTCATTTACGTACTTCCTAATTTTTCAATTACGTATGTTCTTATTTATGCTTGTATTGATGCTTTTGTGCAGACTAATAGTTATTGAGTTATTACATATATTATTTATAATTTGTAAATTATTTTTTTGAAGGTGAAAGCTGCGGTTTCAGTATAAATATTCAATACTTTTCTGTATTAATGTAACACAAGATAGTATATATATATATATATATATATATAATTCAATTCGTCCAATATTATGGAGAAGACGAGACTAATAGAGTGCGGACGCATCTCAGTGACGTTTCACATTACCGATTCGTTAATATAACTCGTTTATGAACGCCACAAAAAAATATTTTATTTTTAAACGACTACATGAAGAAGTCTATCGTACGTTTTACACACACACACACACACACACAGAGGTATATTTTGTACTACTATTAACTAGAAGTTATTTCTTAGACAACTACATCGGATGTAAACATGAAGAACGACTGTGTAGTTAACAATTAGGAGATTTCCGTATTGCACATTGGCAAATCATTCTGATGAGATCCTCAAGTTAGTTCAGCGTCGAATCCCCTTCCTCAAACAAGGTCACCCTTGGTTGTTAATTAAATTAATGGCTCAAACACGTTGGCGAGTGGATAAATAAACACTTATAGAGACGTCATTGGGGGGGGGGGGGTATTGTCTGTGCTGGAGTGCAACACAGCTGCAGAAGATGAAGAAATTGAGACAAACAACAGTAAGAAAAAATATATAAAACGTAAAGAGTGGAAGAATAAAAGGAACCGGTAAAGGGTCTGAGTAAAATTGTGACGGTAAAAGTCGAAGAACACAGGAAATTAAAGGGAAAAAAAATGGCATTGCTTTAAAATGTAAAGGTGCGAGTTTGTTGGATAAAATAATAAATGTGTTTGATTTGAGGGTAATAACAAGAGACTGCCACAGTACGGAACATGGCGCCACGTCAGTGGAGCGTGGTATTTTTATTTCAGTGGACGTTTAGCGGCCCCAAGACGATTGTCAGACTGTCAACTCTGGATCTGAAGAAGTACGTGGCTGGTCCACTCAGACTTTCTGGTCATTTTTTGCGAAACTGGGAAGAAATAGGCTGAGTATTTTAACTGAAGGATTAGATCACAATCTTCCGGATTACGATGCTTGCAGAAGCGGTCACCGCGTCCAGTGGACGAAGAAGCACTTCAGAAAAGTTCCAGGAATACATAAATAAAATACCTAGAACTTTTTTCAGTACATCACACATTCGAAATTCTCCCTTTACGCGAGTTCCATGGATGTTACCAAGAACAAAAAAAAAGAACTCCATATAAATACGTGTGTTGAGTACCACCAGCGATTCAGCTTCAACGTCCTGAACCGCAGAAAATATCTGACCATTCGTCCTCGCGGGAATAGAGATCAGTCTACTCGTGATGAGGTCGGTTGAATACTGATAATGAACGTAGTCGCGACAGACCGTCTTATATTCCATGTAAAACCACGGACGATGTTGCAGAAGCGATGGACGATCTTCCAGCAAGCTTTCTGCCCGTTATCGGCACTCCTGGACGGTGATCATCGTGAACCGATGATCTGCCATCTTAAAAACTCTTAAACAACTCGTAACTTTCTTTGTAACTTTAAGAAACAACTCCAAATGCTTGCTTCGACATTTGATGTCGGTCTCCTTTGCTTCGACCCTTTGGCTCTCTGAAATCCTCCATCGACAACTTCACATGTGGCACACTAGTTCATGAAGGGTTTATAAAATATCTGGATTGTGTAGCTTCACAGATGTCCTAGAAGCTTCTGGGCAGCACGTCGTATTTATTACAGAGGAATCCATCGAGAACATAAGTTAAAAAAAAAAAGACGCAAGGCCTGGATTCGTATAACCCAAAATACGATCTACCTGATCTGGCTTACAAAATACTGTTCTAACATGCAACTGATTCACATTTATACTGAGAAAATAACGGAATGTGGTCGGAAGATCCTGCACAACGGTTGATTGTACTTTGTAAATCCTGAGGTTCACTATTTTTTTCCCCCAAGTTGAACTTGTGAACTTGATAGAGGTCGCCCTCCTTCGAAGTAAGGCAATAAAGTAAGCTCAAGTTTATTTCATATGCAACCACGGGAAACTCGTACGGTTTCAGGGAAGACATATGAAAACTCGAGAAGAAGGTTAAGGGTGATGAGAGGCACTTGATACGTATTCCAAACATTTGGCAAGACAAAATTCTTTACACCGTGGTCACGACCTTTACAAAACTACTGTACAGGGCGCGACATAGTCTGATTTAGAGCTCCAGTAGGGTGGGTTTTGGAGAAAAAGTAAATTTAAACGTAATTGCTGGAATACAGAATTCAAAAAGGAGTTCCGGCCAGGTAGATAAACAACAGAAAACATTTACACTGAGACAAATAACTGGGAATATAATATAGATATCAATATGATATTTATAGATTTCAAACAGGCCTATGATAGCATAATAAGGAAAAAATTAGTGAGTTTTCTGAAATTTTTTAAAGAAACCAATTAAAATTGTAAGACTAATTAAACGAACGATAATAAAAACAACAAATCAAGTCAAAATTCAGAACCAACTAACAGAAAATTTCGAGACTAACCAAGGATTAAAGAACGGGGATGGACTGGCTCCGATATTATTTATTTTGGCTCTATAGAGTATGTCATTAGACAAACAACCAAAACTATAGCACACAAGTCATCACAAATAATGACGCATATGCTGATGATGTCGTAATAATATCAAGAACAACTGAAGCAGCAGAGGAGGCACATAAAGAAATAAAGAAACATGCCAAAACTGTTGGTCTAGAAATAAACTAAAAAAAATGATGTTTCAGTCGCGCAGGCAATTTGGGAAAAAAGGATGGATGGACATAGACGGAGATGTGATAGAAATAAGATGGAGATGAAAGGCGTGAAATCAGGACAAGAATGAATCGTATTTCTCACTACTACCAGCTTTCAACCTAAGAACAACACATAGAATAACAAAAATGAGGATATATAAAACCACGATTAGGCCAATACTATATTATGGGGGTGAGGGGCTGGTCACTAAACGAGAGAGAGGAGACAGCGATTAACATCTTTGAAAGAAAGATCCTCAGAAGAATTTGGGGCCCAAAAAATGAAAATGGCTTATGGAGACACAAGGATATAATAAGGAAATATATGACCTATATAAAGAACCAAGCATCGCAACAGATTAAAGAGAATGAAAAGGACAGGACACGTGTGCAACGCATGGGAAAGGAAAGGATGCATTATACAATGAATATTGGAGGTAAACCAAGGAACAGATGTATAGACGAAGTAGAGCAGGACATAAAAAGGATGATGGATTTGAGGAACTGGAGGAGAATACCTTTAGACAGAGAAGTTTGAAGGAAGCTACTACTGGAGGCCCGACATTGGGCTATGGAACCATAGAAGAAGAAGAAAAAGAAGAAGAAGAAGTAAGTCAGACAGTTGGAAGAGGAAGGTGACAGGTTTATCTTCAGGGAGTAATTTCTCAGTATTTACGGAGGGTGAACTAGTCGGAACACTCGAGACCTACAATTATGAATGACTCGGAATTATGCGTCACTTTCACCTCCAAATTAGATAATGGAACACCTGAGAAAAACCTGGTTACCTTTTTTTTTATTATTTTTTAGGGCAACAGGCTACATGAGGGTAATCCACAAGGTGGAAACTCCCCTTTAATAGCATAGAAAGGGATTTGAAAGGGGGGATGCGGAAGGGTAGAGGAAGGTAGTCAAGGGTTAACTAGGAAACCCCCGGGCTATATTTTAAGGATCCTACCCGGCATTCGCCTAAAGAAATGCAGGACAAATCCTAGAAAAACCTGCATCAGGTAGGTCGGGCATTGGGTACTTGTCCCACGCCCTTCCGATAGCGTGAGAGGAGTTTTGCTGTGGGGACGCAGCATTCCCTTCTCCATTTCCCAACCGGAACTTATTTTTTCGTTGACTGAGTTTCAGTTCGAAGCCCAAATTTGAATGCAGTAATCTGATTAGCGGAAATTATAGGCGGATATGACATCATTAATTATGATCTGAGGCAACCTGTCACGGATTTGAAACACAGAAACCTTCTCTGAAGACCCCGTGAAGAGTGATTTGAAGAACCAGATTAACAACCATACCAGTAGCAGGTCGAGTCAACAACGGGTCTGTGTGCGTTAATTTAGTACCATGTAGTCGCTGGTGGGTTGATATTCAAATCAGGTTAATTGTGCTGAGTTATGAGGCTGTATTGCATTGCCCGGTTTGTGATCCAATTAAAAGACCCCTGTGTGACGCTGGTCAGAATGCCGGTGATAAGCCCACACAAGGCAAGAGTCCTGCTTTGAGCCATTGTTCAGGGCACAATGTGAATGCGGAGCAATATTCACGGTCGTCAGGTCCTGTGGTCGCCTGTGGACGACGTCGACTAGTGTCTGAAGCTCTCAGAATGCTATCTCATACGCAGATGCTAATGAATAAAATGCCTCTACTCAAAGTGCGGGTGAATCGATATCGAGACTCAACAGTGATGGAATGTACCGCCAGGAGGAGTGAATTTGTAAGAGCAGGTCAATCTAAAGAATCAAACTCTCCTGACCTGGAATATTCTAAAATTCGTAGGGAGATTTTTGAAAATGAATTATATTCAAGATAAAATGGACAACAATAAATAAACGATTAGAAAATTCCACTGATGGAAGAAGTATTTCAAGAATTCTGACAGGAATTTCAGTAAAGTTACTGATATATATATATATATATATATATATATATATATATATTGTGGTAATTATTTAAGAAACAAAATTTTACATTTTTCATTATCGACGGCGTAAATATGAGGCCATTGCATTATAGCCTGAGGATTGTCTACAAGAATATGGAGCCTACAATGCTTACTTGCTAGAGTTGCATTGTTGCCTCAGGCAGCTCCGAGACGTACGGAACTTGCGAGTACCTCAGGGGAGGATTGAGAAAGGTGTGTCTTGAGGAGTTCCCGGGACCAAGACTGAGCAAGTGTGATTTGGAAGCTGAGAAATGTTGTATTAAAAGTCCCCGGAGTTTTGGAACTGCAAGTCGCCAGTGTGGACTTAAATTTCGTCTATTGACATGTTCGAGTAATTATCAAGGTTTTAGAGAACAAAGCCATCAACTGTGGTTGTTCAAACAACGTTTTCAAAGTCATTTGTGTGTTGCAAACTGAAACATCTTTAAGTTCAGTGAAATATGGCCCTTGTGTAATGTGTTTTAAAGAAACAAGTCAGATCGAGCCCAGATGAACAGACAAGGGTAAAGTAAATAAAAAGGATTTCGTAAACCTTGTAGTGTAAATATAATTATCATCAGATTTCCAATACCGATCATTTCATTTAAAATAATAATAATAATTTAAGTCAGGAATATTTTGCATTGTAAGATTTAATTGTCATTTATGTAACTATCTTTAGTGGAGGCGGCCCTGAAAATTAAGCCGTGGCACAACAACGTCAATTTGTAAAAATTTCAACTAAGATAAAAATTTGTTTTATTAAATTAGTTTTGTTATATTTTAAATTGTTGTTTTCATTTCAATCCTTTCATTTTTAACTTTTAATTTGTTTACTACAAAATTGGCACCTCAGCGTGGGGCTTATATTCCGTTAATAATAAATTTTATTTATTACAATATATATATATATATTGTAAAATGACAATTGAGCATTGCCGATTACTTTCCAGGTTGCATTGTATACGATGTATTATCGGTGGCGCTTCGGTGACAATGTGCGCGCGAGACGCTATAAACTGCTACGGAGAAGCTTGGAGACGGGAAGAAACAACGTGTTTGGCAATGATTCTCTCTAGTCTCTGTATGAGAATAAGGACACTAAACGAAGCATTGTAGCACCAAATTAATGTATAATAACCACGTCTGCAGATGTAAATAGTCTGAGCAACGCCCGAATATTAAATAACATACAATTTTTTTTTTGGTAATTACAGTTGAAAATTACAAAGATAAAATAGAAGTACTGACGTAAACTGGCAGAAAACCTCAGAGGAGTTTTGCTACACTATATATATTGTGACTATATGCCAAGTAAGGATAATTAATTGGATGGAAGACACAAGCAGTTGCCTTACCTTCAACGAACAATGGAGAATAATTAATTTGTCTCGGGCCTTCTTTACTACAGTAGTTTAGAACGTCGTGCCGTAGATGTAAGGAATACTTAAAACTGTTACAGGGACTAATAATTATATTGGAAAAAAAAGGGAAGGTGAATGAAAAATACTGAACAAAAATTAAGTGACCATTTGATTATTTGCTGAAGTTTGCTTTCACGTTAAATTACAATATTTATAATATTCTATAACGTAGTAAAATGTATTTTGAATAACAGTGTTAAGATAAGTTAACTTGTAATAGAAATAATCTGTTAATAACCATATAATTCATAAAAATAAATCTTAGTTATCAATTACAATTCAACTGTCTTGTAAATCTATATATATAAAAATGAATTGCTGTTCGTTAGTCTCACTAAAACTCGAGAACGGCTGAACGGATTTATCTTATCTTAGTCTTGAAATGTTCGTGGAGGTCTAGGGAAGGTTTAAAAGGCGAGAAAAAATCGAATAATTTCCGGGAAAACCCTAAAAACAGCCCTTTTCTATTTCCCATACAAACGTTTTCTAAATCAAATACAAATCTACACCAGTCGAGCAATTTTCACCAAATTTCGTACACGTGTTCTTTGCGACCAGGAAACAAACACTGACGGGGTGAGACGCGTCTTCCACCCCCAGAAGCGGGGGTGGAAATATTTAAACATACTAAAACAGCCGATATTTGAGTCGGATAAATATTTTTAGGGGTCAAAGATATTTATAGTGTTTCTACCAATGTTATGAATACAATTTTCATCCCCTACGCCCTGTGAAAAGGACACCCTTCGGGTTTGGGGTGGAGATGCTTTACAGTAAAATAACGCGAATACAACCGAGATTGGAGTCAAATCAAAGGTTATGGAAGTCACTGTGTTTAGTTACGACATTCAAATTGGCATTTACCCCTCAGATGCAGGGGTAGCGGGGTGCAAATTTTGGAACATGCAAACACGGCAGATATTTGCGTTGAAGAAATATTTTTCAGAGTTAATTATAATGATTAGGGTTCGAGTAGCGTTACATAAAAATTGCGCAAAAGCAGCCGAAATTGGAGTCATATCGGGGGTTATAGATAAATGACATCTCGGGCAACGCCGGGCACCCAGCTAGTATTTACATAAAACTGTAAATAATATCAGATCATATTAAATTCACAATTAAACGTATTTAATGTAATGTGATACACAAATAAGTACAAATTGGAGAAATACACGGCGTTTAACCTAGATAAAATAATTTTTTGCAGGAACCGAAACAAACAAGACATAAAACAAATGTTGAATAAGTGATTTTTTTTTATGTGAAGAAAAGAACCTTCGGGGTGACTCACGTTTGATATGAACTACACATTTGATTTGAACTGGTTTTATAAAATGTTTGTGGTTATTTTAATATTTTTCACCTTAAATTTACAATTAATCTAAGGTACTGTTTCCTACTTTCTGATTTTCACATTTGGACACATCTGTTAAATAAACTAAAATTTCTACTTCATGTTAATCTTTTCAAATTTATTAAACGTTTCAGTATTTAGTATGTACGTAAGGAATTCTTTTCTTATTTGTGAATTAATCTAGTTTTCCGTTTTATATTTCTTTATAAACAGTCTCATTCGTGTTTTTCATTTACGTAATTTCTTAATTTTTTTTCCACTGCCTTATGTTTTTATTTATGCATGTTTTTCGTTTGTCCTATTTGTTCGGTTGACCCTTAATGGAATCAATAAATCTAAAGCATCCAACAAGTCACACGACTGATGACAGAAATAAATCTCATTTTAAAATTCCACGGCTGTTTCTTCCCGATTATTTTATCCTACCGCTTTCCTCTCTCTTTACCGTTTAGTCTGAGCAATATATTTTAATCGGAAAACATCACTTCACTTTACATAATTAAAAATTTAAGACGATTATACTAGGGACGAATTGAGACGTCTGTAAGTTGATAAATAAAAATTACTTTATATTATCTGGAACCGTTGCGTTTTCGACATGTTAAGAAAAATTTCCACTGTAAACGATATAATTAAAAATACATGTTCTCGTGACTCCGCGGGAAAGTGATCGTAGGCGAAAGTGACTAGGGGACTAAAACAAGCAAAGTTAATCGAAAACTGCAGACCTGTTCAGATGAAATTAATATATAGTACGAAGGAAGGAAGGAAGGCTTGCTCCTTCGTCGCCGAATAATAATAATAGTAAAATTACACTGTGTAGTCACATTTACTTCAAGTCTAATACGATCGATAAAAGAATCGATAAAGAATAATAAATAACACATACCACTGTGAAGAAAAAGTAAGGTGAATTTATTTATAAAATATAAAATTTTTATTTATTCTTCCAAATCAATTTCATCCCCTTCAAAGTAATCCCCGTCCAATAAAACGCACTTTTTCCGACGCTTTTTCCAGTGCTCGAAACAGTCGGAATAGTCTTTTTCCCGGTATAGCCTTCAAGACCTTCTTCGTTTCGGTTTTTATCTCCTCAATCGTGTCAAAACGGCGTCCCCGCATTTTGTAATATTTAATCCACTCTACCTACATATTTTAGAATAAATAGGCTTCAAAATTTTTTAGGAAATAACAATTAATGAAAACTGACAAATAATGTAATAAAAATGTATGTATTAGAAAATATTAAGTCGATTATCGTAAATGACGGAGAGTGATAAAATTAAAGTATGAGAAATTGACTAACCAGATAGACGTTAACATATATATAATATAATGAAGGGGAAAAAAATGGCGTAATGCACTTAATAAAAGTAACGGAAGACATTTTACGAGAGAGGTATGAAAATGTAATGTAATGTAGAAAATCATGAATATATGTTGAATTAAAAATTATGTATTAATAATAATATTTTTTTTTAAAAAAAAAAGACCGATGATTACGGCATCTTTGTAGTTTAAATATCTGAGAAAATAAAGATATGATGAGAACTTATATGTTGTTTGATACATTTAACAAGTAATATTTAATATTGATAGGACCAATTACAGAAACGTGATTCGGTATATTTCTCATAAAGTGAAAAAATGAAGCAAATTGAATTTATTTCCCCAAACACCGTGAAAAATATTCAAAGTAGTTTATTGGAACAGTCGGCCAGCTGCCTCCTAAACTGGTCGAGGCACAGAGAAGGGAATGCTGCGTCCACACAGCAAACCCCTCTCTCCCGCCATCGGAAGGTCGTGGGACAAGTACCCAATGCAGGTTTTCTAGGGTTTCTTCTGCATTACTTTTAGGCGAATGCCGGGTAGGATCCTTAAACTATTGCCCGGTGGACCTGATTAACCCTTGGCTACCTTCTTCTACCCTTCCCCTTCCGCATCCCCCCTTTCAAATCCCATTCCTATACTTTTAAAGGGGAGTTGCCACCACGTGGATTACCCTCATGTAGCCTCTTACCCTAAACAAAACGAATATTACACAGTTTTCTGTAATATAATTTATTAAGAAACATAAACAACCACGCTAAACTCTATTTAAAATTAAACTAACAGATCTTTATAATTACTAGCTCCTGCTTTATTTCAGACTCTATTTCACTTGATGAAGTACGTTAAATAAAGTCTATCTTATTATTGTTTATAAATATGGTCCAATCATTAGGTTAAGAGAGTCATATCTAAATTTATGTATATAGTAGATAAAAATATTTAATGTTACGTCTTCAGAATAGTTGTAACATAAATATGGAGTACTACAAAGAGGGTATATTATTTATATGCATCACTAAAATGCGGCCTTTACAGTAGGAAATAAATGACAGAAATTTATGTAGGTTTTCTAATATTTTGTGAATAGAATAATATGGATTTTAAATGTTAAATTTTTCTTGTTGTTGTTGAGCAAGGGCAGTCGTCGTACGGGGAAAGAGAGAATTATCAGAAAGATTTATTTAATTCCAGATGGCTTACATTTTGCAATGCATAACACTGAGTTAAAAATTAATTTTTCGTAGAACACAGAAGCGCGTCCAGTACAAAAAAAACAAACGCAAGTTCTCCGATGACGTAGAACGCAATTGAGGTAAATAATGCAGCAACTAATGGACTGAGCCGCTTTCAAATCACATAACACTTCTCCGGCCGCTCCAACAAGCCAATTTGAATTCGGCAATGAACTGTTACTTTGTCGCCGTGGCAACGGGACGACTCACCTGGCGCGTGGCCCAATCGATAGCAGCAGTGACGCAAGCCCGGCCCAAGGTCACGCGCCTCGCACGTGCATCCCTGACCTAACCACCCCCGCACTGGCCACAGCGGGGTTCGCTGCGTGCCCCCCCGGCGGAGGTATTAACGCGTACGTCTGTGCGGGAGGGCGACACTTCACGGGGCGGGTGAGATGACGCGCGCGTGGCTCTCGTCCCTCACTCTTCCATGAAAGAAAAACTACTTGCATGCTCTCCTCCATCACTCACTCTCGTTACGCTCAGAATTAAACCGAGGGACAGTCAAATAAAAGGTCAGCGCACGAGTTGGTACCCACTGAGATTTTATTGTTGAAGTGACATTTGGTGGCGACTCGCAAAAAACACAATTTACTTCTGATAAAAGTAAAACTTCAATATTCTCAATAAAGGTTATTAAGGAACACGATGACAAAAAGTGGTTTAATTTTAGCACTTGGTACATTTCTCAACACTTAAGTTGGGATATTATAATTTATTGCTATATGACACACACACACAGATATATATATATATATATATATATATATATATTGTAGTAATTGGTAATTAAGACATTGTTCTAATTGGAAAGTTGGATTGTAGAGGACTCATTAATAGTGGATATAGAGCGGACGCCGCAACAATCCGGCGAGGCAAAGAAAACATTGTTGGGCAGTTGAGAGAGTTTTACGCGCTCAAAATCTAAGAGACGAAGTTTTACAGTTGGGCAGCGGACAGCGAACAGTTCGAAAGCTTTACAGTTGGGCAGCCAGAACGAAAGAATGTGGTCCAGTTACAAACATGCTCTCAAATATTGAAAAGTAAAGCAATCTTCAGTTGGGAAGGAGAGAGTGCAACTAATGTTATATTCGGTGGTCGAGCGAAAATTCATCATGCTGGCCATAGACAAACCAATGAAGGACCTTATCAACTAAAGTTACGAGATCTGCAAATCCAGGTTGGAGTAAAGCATCGAGAACCTACCAATTTGTGTTTGACCAACTAACAAACTACGCCAATTAGAATTTGTTGACATTTAGAGTCTGTGAGAACTTAGAATCAGTGATATCCCCAAATTTTGTGCACGAAAAACCTAAAATGAGACCTGGGCGGCCGTAAGTAGAGAAAACTTTAAAATAATTTGTAAACCACTTTTAAAAGATAAAAGTCAGATCGTTCTTTAATTATTTAAATATCGATAAAATGAGATCCTTAATTCTTGATAAATTTAAAACTGTTTAAATTCAATCTGTAGTATTATTTCTTCTAAAACAAATTTCGTCTATGTTTCAGACGCATTGATTTCCATAAAAGGTAAATGTAATTTTGATTGTATAAATTCAGCCATTTATCAAACCCAGTTTAAGACCCTGAGATCCCAAATATTTTGTGTATTTTATATGTGTTTTAACTTTGTTAATAAAATTTGTTTGTTCTTTAAAGTTTATAGTATTTCATTTAAAGCGCCCATCAATTATTTGTAATAATTTGTAATTATTACAATATATATATATATATATATATATATATATTGTAATGAGAAAAATTTTTTGAATGCCTCTAACACTGTATGAAAAATTAAATAAAATTGTCAAGGACTCGGAGCGTGTTGGAAAACACGAAATCTGAGGGTTGCAAAGGGTTGTGAGTGACAGCGGCCGGCCTTTTGTTTGAGAGTGTTCGGGTCTGTAAATTTATGACGGTCACTTTCACACATCTGTTTGACAGACTAGAGGAGTAGAACAAGTGCCCGTCATTACCGGCCAATTTTTTTTTTGTAGATATATAATGTAAAGTTTTCGGAAAAGCTCCTTGGAGAACAACAGTAACTGGGGACTGTCCGATGTGAAACGTCGAATAAAGTAAGTTTTATTAACAATTTTGAAAGTCATAGAATTTTATGTGGAAGTAGCTAAATACGGCGTAACAAAAAATGTTAAAAAGCAGAGTATAGTATTTTTTTGAAGTGATTTAGCGAAGTTAAGGTGAAAAAGTGTAGGTAAACTACCAGCAAGGATTGCAGAAGGGATTTCGACAGCTACATATTGGACAATCACAGATAAGACATTTAAATTAGTATTAATGAAGAGATATAAATCACATTGCGTCATAAATTTTGCCATAATCTCCCCCACGAAAACCTACCCTGAGGAAAAGGTGCATGTTATACGTTTTAAAAATGTGCAAAAAAAATTTGGTATTATAATTATTATTATTTGTATTTTCATTTACAATGTCTCGTGTTAAAGGTACATATATGTATATATATGTATATTTATAAAAAAACGTTCATTACAATATATATATACCACTGTGAACAAAAAGTAAGGTGAATTTATATATAAAATATAAATTCTTTATTTATTCTTCCAAATCAATTTCATCCCCTTCAAAGTAATCCCCATCCGATAAAACGCACTTTTTCAAACGCTTTTACCAAGCCTCGAAACAGTCGGAATAGTCTTTTTTTTCGGTATAGCCTTCAAGACCTTCTTCGATTCGGTTTTTATCTCCTCAATCGTGTCAAAACGGCGTCCACGCATTGACCTTTTGAGTTTGCTGAATAGCCAAAAGTCGCACGGAGCCAAATCAGGCGACTACGGTGGTTGCGGAAGGATACGAGTCGAGTTTTTGGCAAAAAAAAAGTCGCGAAGAACCAATGCAGTATGACAAGGTGCATTATCGTGATGAAGGAACCAAGAGTTTCAGACGAATAGCTTCACGCAAACGACGCAAATCGCTCAAATAATATTCTTTGTTGACAGTTTGGCCCGGCGGAAGGAATTCACAGTGCACCACACCACGATGATAAAAGAAAACTATCAACATGACCTTGCTTCACCTTTTGCACGATATTCGCTGGACTGGTCGGTGGTTTCAGGGTCGTATACGTAAGTCCAAGTCTCGTCTCCAGTAATGATGCATTTCAAGTGGTCCTGATGGTCAGACAGCAAAGTTTCACACACATCAACGCCACGCTTTTGGCACCAATCGAGACTTGACGCGTTTGAGACACAAAACATTCTTCAAAATGGTTTGGGCTGAGCCAAATGATATTCCAACACCATCAGCGAGATCTCTA
The DNA here is from genome assembly GCA_037074705.1 of Zhengitettix transpicula. Classification (NCBI taxonomy): domain Eukaryota; kingdom Metazoa; phylum Arthropoda; class Insecta; order Orthoptera; family Tetrigidae; genus Zhengitettix; species Zhengitettix transpicula. The sequence continues at coordinate 18,495,642 of CM073594.1, read as the reverse complement.
ATTGTCCATCAACGATTTTCAAGCACCAAATCTTTGATTTTTTGGACGTGGCCCTCGTCGGTAGACGTTGATGGTCGTCCAGAGCGCGCGAGGTTCGTCTTTGAACTCCTAGTACCACTTATAAACGGTTTTTTGTGCCATAGTTTGATCACCAAAGGCCTTCAACGTGTCCGCCCAAGAATATTCGTTCCGCAAACAAAATTTGATGCAAGTTCTTTGCTCAACAAAATCACCCATTGCAAAAATTCACTTTTGGTTGTTTACAAAAACACGTGTAACTCGGAGATAATTAAACCTTTTAAGAAACAGACGTTTGGCAAATATTGTAGACAGTCCTACCAACCTAGGAAAAAAAATTACCTGCCTTCCTAATACCCGGGAGTTTTAAATGACAATTTCACCTTACTTTTTGATCACAGTGGTATATATATATATATATATATATATATATATATATATCTGTTCCCTGAAAATCTATTCATTCAGATATTTAAGTATATTTGTTTACTGTACATGTATATATTAGGCTACTATAATAATAATGGAGCATATTACTCGGTGATTGAGTTCGTAGAAGGGAAGGACAGATTAGATCCTCTTTAATAAAATAGTTTTCTAGTATCCTGTCAAGTTATGCTATTATTTTATGATGATAATATTACAGAATTTAACTGCTGACTTATTTTCTTTTTCCGTCGAATGGAAATTGAAGATGAATTAAAATACTTATTATTTCTCCAATTACTAATTACTGTGATATTAATATCTTTAACGTAGTTTTAAATCATATATTTTTTTTTCGTAAAGTACAATGTTTGTTTCTTAAACCGTGCATTTGTAATAATTATTCTTTTCATGTAATTATATATTGTGACGTGTCCTATTTCCTGAACCGAGGACTACTGGGATGAATAATAAATCTAAATCTATGGAGAAGCGCATCCCTCCTTTTATGAATGTAGTATTCAATGTCCTAGAGAAAAAAACAATGCATCAAAGGATGCACAAACGCGTAAATAATTTAAAAATATTACACGATTATCGATTTAATTTTTTTTTGCTTCATCAGATTAAATCAGTTGCTATACTAATTATGTTACACCAACATGCTCCTTTCATTTCTCGCAATGTCACAGACGCACGAGTCTCCTGACAGTGAAGAAGTCCGACGAGAAAGACTCGCGTGCTGTGTTCTTATTTAGTATTTAAGTGATTGTGCGTGTTTTCGTGTACCAGGAGAATAACATTTAGTTCTGTATTTATGTACGCTTGAAACTAAATATTTACTCAACTTGTACCCGCGCAATCTTCCCTTTGAAACGTGACTAATTTCAATTATCCACAATAGGGAATGTACCGAAAATAAATTAACCTAAATAATTAAAAATAATGTTTGAGACAAAAAATATATTGAGGCGAAACCAGAGTCTTACTCTGAAACAACAATATTTAATTCTTTTTTTTATTTTTTTTAGGGCAACAGGCTACATGAGCGTGATCCACATTGGGCGACTCCCCTTTAATAGCATAGGAAGGGATTTGAAAGGGGGGATGCGGAAGGGTAGAGGAAGGTAGCCAAGGGTTAACTAGGGCCCCCGGGCTATATTTTAAGGATCCTACCCGGCATTCGCCTAAAGAAATGCAGGGAAAACCTTAGAAAAACCTGCATCGGGAAGGTCGGGCAAACCTTACAGCTACCTTTGGGTATGCCTTTTCCTCTCCGTTTTTGAACTAAGGTTCCCACAAGCCGAGGCACCTCGGCCTGTTCTGAGAGGTGTATGTTCCGGGGTCGCAGACCTTGGGCATACGGTAAGAGTTGTTCGCTATTCCGATTGGAATAGTCGGCCAGCTGCCTCCTAAACTGGTCGAGGCACGGAGAAAGGAATGCTGCGTCCCCACAGCAAACTCCTCTCCCGCTATCGGAAGGGCGTGGGACAAGTACCCAACGCCCGACCTACCCGATGCAGGTTTTTCTACGGTTTTCCCTGCATCACTTTTAGGCGAATTGCCGGGCAGGATCCTTAAACCATAGCCCGGTGACCCTAGTTAACCCTTGGCTACCTTCCTCTACCCTTCCGCATCCCCCCTTTCAAATCCCTTTCCTATGCTATAAGAGGGGAGTTGCCACTATGTGGATTACCCTATACACAGCCTGCCTACACCTAAAAAAAATAATAATCTGCGGTCAATGAGAAGGAGCGTTTTCTTGGGGAGAAGGGGGGGGGGAGGCTACATCCTGTTTCATCTGGCAGTTAACACGAACCACCGGCCTTGCCTTAGAGTTGTGATTCTTGGCCGACCTATTTTCCAAACTTTTCCCCGAGCTTGCTCCTGTCCATCAGGAGGAGTTGAACAGTTGGAAACCTCTAGCTAGTTACGTCACTTGGGTGACATCAGAAAATTTAAAAATGGAACCCATAATTAGATAGGAAATTTTGCAATTGACGTGAAATCGAGAAAGTGAAGAGTCTTATACGTGTCATCTGACATCCTTAATTACTTTATCTTTTATACTGTAATCGTTGTCTTTATAAATTCCCAAGATCTTCAATTAGCAGGTTCCAAAGATCCTCGTGTATCTAAAGTTACTACTTTCACGAGAATGTGATACGAGATCCCACAATAGTTGTTCCATTTTCTTTACGACAATGCTGCGACTTTTTCTAACCGTAGTACAAATGTAATTATGTGACGTATAAAAAGAACATAAATAAATATAATGCGCATTAAGTCTCAAGAAGTTTAATCCACTTCAATGACTACACTATACTAAAGTTTAAAGAAAATATATATTTAAACATGTGTTGACTAAATTTGTTGTATCAAATTACACAAAAAAATTAACTGTCTACACACATGTAAATTTTAGATTCATAATATTCCAACTCCAATGAACACCTGAAGAAGTCCTGAATTAAGGAGCAAACGTTGTGTCATCATATTTTTTTTATCAATTACTTTATTACATTTTTTCCCCCCTGACTTTTGACCAATTTATCTATTTGTCATTTAATTTTCAATTATTAATATTTTGAGTTATCTTACAGGTTTCGCTTCCACGCCAATACTTTGTTAGTAATGATAATGCATGTTGCATATAAATATCACAAACGAAATAAAAAGGGGTGGGGGGGGCTTGCCGATTCAGGACGAAAAACTGGGAAATATTTCGACTCCCTTCCGGTAGATTGTTGTACGTTTGTGTGATATCCAGGTGTGAAACAGCCTCTTACATCTCTGAAGGCACCACCGCTGTCTCCACCACGACTCCCACACGTAAATCTGCCAAGTCCCTGGCAGGGGTGACAAAAAGGATTCCAGAGGGTCCTGTATTCCGTTACCTAATACAACTTCATTTTTTCTCTTTCCTTTCTGACAGCCATCTTGATGTCAGTGAGTTGCAGGATGTAATGAAATAAAGAAATCATTTCCTGTACCTCGTTGCCTATCCTCAAAATAAGCAACTCCTTGCGATTGAATCCACTCATTTTCAAGTCCTCTTATGAGAATATAGGATCAATCACATTTAAGCAACGTTTTGAAAATTATTTCAGAATACTTTATCATTAAAAATCCTACGATAAAAGATTATCCATTGTTTAATGGCGTAGTTTATTATGCGGAAAATTAATTATATATTTTACTCGTGTTTTTCGTCCAATTTTTAAACTCTAGCTTTATGCGACTGCAGATCCAGAAATAAAAAGTTTCTTCTCATAAGTAAAAGGAAAAAGTTATGTTACTAAATATTTTACTTCTATATAGGTGTATGTCACACCAGTCTACGTACTTACAAAACAATAAACAATATTTTTTTATAGGGCAACAGGCTACATGAGGGTGATCCACTTTGGGCAACTCCCCTTTAATAGAATAGGAAGGGATTTGAAAGGGGGGATGCGGAAGGGTGGAGGAAGGTTGCCAAGGGTTACTAGGGCCCCCGGGTTATAGTTTAAGGATCCTACCCGGCATTCGCCTAAAGAAATTCAGGGAAAACCCTAGAAAAACCTGCATCAGGTAGGTCGGGCATTGGGTACTTGTCCCACGCCCTTCCGATAGCGGGAGAAGAGTTTGCTGTGGGGTTGCAGCATTTCCTTTCTCCGTACCGCGACCAGTTTAGGAGCCAGCTGGACGACTGTTCCAATGGGAACAGCGAACAACTCTTACCGTATGCCCAAGGTCTGTGACCCCGGAACATACACCTCTCAGAACAGGCCGAGGTGCCTCGGTTTGTGGGAACCTTAGTTCAAAAACGGAGAGGAAAAGGCATCCCCAAAGGTGGCCCCTTCATATCTCTCCTAAAAGGTTCTGCCTGCGAGAGAACATCCTTCGCAGGTATTGCCTGCGAGAGAATAGCCCTCGCAGACCTTACAATAATAATAAAAAACATTACTTTGGGTTGATTAATTTTTATTTTTTCAACATAACCTCGAGTAAATTTGAAGTCCTGAAAGTAGACTTTTCTTTCGGCAATTATCTCGTTCAACGTGAACATTTTACAGATTAGTAAATAGAAAAATGTCCTGAAGGAGGGGGGGGGGGCGATGTTTTAAACATTTGTCGATTGATTTAATTCAACTCGGTTCCAGGTTTGATGTTGTCAACGCAAAAAAACATTCCGTGACGACGGCCTACTTGTTTTTAGTCTCATTCCAACTACACATCTGGATTCACATCCTTAGGATCCTTAATACAGGTGGGCCTATGAAAAAAAAATAAAGTTCTAATTGTGCGCAATTGGTCTACATTCAATGTATTTAAATCAAATATGTCGTTAGAAAAAAATAAATTAAAAATATATTTGATCGGAATATTAAACGATAAATTGAAGGATGGTGCGTGAAATGCAAGTGGTCTTAATAAGCACAGAGAGAACCAAGTTGGAAGAATCTCGGTAATGGACAATAATGTGTTTTACAGAAGGAGGTCAACGGTTGAACGGAAATTCGTAAAGGTAAAAACAATGGAAGGAGAGAATTTCAGTTGATCACTGGGTTTGAAGAACTAAGAAGACAGTTGTTTAATTGAGAGTTGTTCTCAAGATGACGGGGGTGAAGAATCTCTGGAAATAAGATGGCAGTGTGCAAGGCACAGAACGCTATACACTAAAAAAAACGATTGAGTCAGTTACTGCTTTAATATATATTGCACAAGGTCTGTTAACCCTGCTGCTTATAAGTTTTTTTTTATTCCTTAAGGCAAAGGCGATATTAAACGCAGCTGGGCAATGAGTTAATTGAATCGTGGACCGCGGTGTTGGATTCGCTCGTCTCCAGGGTGAGATGAGGGGGAGCGCAAGCAGCTGAAACCAGCCGGAAGTCCCTGGCAACGCGTAAAAAATTAATAGTCTTCTCCGGAGAGAGGCATTGAACCTCCTGACAGACAAAGCGACGCCGTGGTGAGGCGACGCCGGCGCCGACACTGGCACCTAGCTCCCTTACCTGCTCGTACGTCACTTCCGGTTCACGTGCCCTCCATCTGGTCCGACTCAACTCCTTCCGGCCCTCGCGATTCACACGTGCTGCCGCGATTTCTTGCCTCGCAGGATGCACGCTAAACTTCGTTACGTCCCCAGAAGGCTTTAGCGACGAAAGGAAGAGGCTTGCTTCTTCGGAAAAACTCCGACACTGTACCGAGTCTTCGAACAAGCACTTTTCATAACTCGACAACTTTGCAGGTACACGATTATATATATATATTAGTCGAACACGCGTACTTCGCTACGTTTATTTACCAAGCTTGACTATAGGAGGTGAATAAGGAAAACATAATCCAGCCAAGCCTTGATTGTCACAACAAGGCCAGGGAATTGGTACAATTTAGTTCATCCGTTTCGGTTTTACTTTTAGCACTATGTTGAAGCCCAAAAACAACCGTCAACATAATTAGACAAAACAATATTAAAGAAAAATATTACAGAATAATTTCAAAATTATTAAGACGTTCAGATCCAACGCCGTTTGGTCCCCATATTCACATTACGTGTCTTTCACAGGCCCAGTGTATTTTTGATAGCTAACATATTACACATACACGTGCGACGTCTCTTCTGCAGCGGAATAGATACTCTGGGTGCTTAGAAATTAAACGATATATTTTTCTTGTTGTTTCTAGGTGTCCCATAGGGATTTTCCAAACATCTCTCAGCGCAACATACATTTATTTTCGACGATTTTACGAAAGTTCCCTTCAAGCCCCTATTCCACCCTTTTTAGGAGTTGAATTTTGAAATATGAAACTTAAATGGTACTGGAAGCATATATTAAAAAGCTCACCGTTGAAGAATAAGTAAATTATATTCCACGTTGTGCCATCCAGGTTCTCCTTACCATGTATAAGACATTACTTTGCTGTAAGGCAGAACTAACATGAAATCATAACTCTTGAATGTCTCAGGGTCATTAAATAAGACAAACGAAATATAAATTTTTTTTTTTGACAAATTGAATTTGATAGAGACGAGTTATAATTTTTTTAAAAAACTGGCCAGACTTCCTCTTCAGCTGTTGGGTTCCCAGAACGATGGCACTGGAACGCGTTGCTATAAATTCAACGTTCGACTCTGCTACATTCTAGCATAAGGTCGATCTCCTACAGAGTCGATTTTAAAATCGCGGACTCTTCTTGAAAAATGACTACAAAGGTATTGAATGCATTTGTAATCATTAATCTGATGCATGCGAATGCCAGGAAACAGTTCTTGGTGGCGTTTTGATCAAATTAGTCAAACACCAAATTTTAACTCCTTTACTTTTCTCCTCGAAACACAAGTTCCATTTCCCTGGACTAGGCATTTCCAAATGTTCTAAAATTTAGCCGCTAATCTAGGCTAATAATAACAACTTGTATTATTTTCCCTGTATACCAGTTGTCTAGTCCACTGAAACTGTCCTTCTGTGATCGATACCACCTCCCGACTTTTTGCAGACTTCCACAGCGCTGGACCTGAGTCTTTGCGGGAATTCCCAGACTAGTCTGATTTTAAAACATATTGAACTAAATCTTGCCTCACCAATTTTGCAAACACACGGCTCAGATCCAGACACAAGGAAGCTAGACTGCTGTTGAAGTTAGTTGTGACTTCCGAAAATACAAATTGAGTATAAAGGTAGAATAATTAAGTGATTGCTTAATAGAAGGAGTATAAAGTATTGACGAGCTGAAAATTCTACAAGACCTGCAGACCGCATATCGCGACGGTATTGCAAGGTAGCATACAACGACCTGCATTAAACGTAATGGGGGACTTCTTTCGAGAACTACCAAAATCTGGATGATGAGCAAATACCAACAGGCTGTTTTGAATGCTCACCACATTTACGGTCGCGAACATGCAATGTCCTGTGACGAGGATAAGTGAAGATGTGTTGAGTACTCACCTTATAGGGAGAAAACGTGGTGCTCCGTGGCTCTGGCAATCTGCAACAGAAGACGTGCGTGTTGTAGTAATAAGGGAAAAGTGAGTGAATAATTGAAGTGGGTAGGACTCCCACGCACGTCCTTCGAAGGTATCCGTCCGTCTGTCTGACGTGCTGCTACACTTAATATTTGATCCTCAATAACTAGCGTCGCGTGGGCCTCCATGGCAAAGTATCGGAAGAGATGGCGCTATAAGTTGCTTCTAAAGATTACCTTCTTTCACTGGGCAGAATGTATAATTATTCCTTATTTAGATTTAATTTTATGATTGCGGAAAACTTCAGTCGTCGACTAAACCTTTCGAAACTCAGCTATAAAAATTCCAAAGTTTTCCCAACTGAAATTTACCTTAAAAATAGTTATTCCAGACAGGATAACGACATTAGTTTCATTCAAAACATAAATTAACTATTTAATATATGCATGTAATAAAATAAATTTTAAAAAAAGCAAGATAGTTACTGTATATTTTAATGTATTGTAATGTAGCGTAATGTTGACACGCCGCAGATGATGCATACGTGAAGTAAAAAGAGTTTACTACATCGTAGTGTTCTATGATCGCTGGTTTACCATGACTACGGACGTTGGTGCTTATATTCGGTCTGAATAAACATGTGTAACAGCATTGAAAACAATTTAGTATTTATTTAAAGTTTATCTACCATTATTATATTTTTTTTAGGGCAACAGGCTACAAGAGGGTGATCCACGTTGGGCAACTCCCCTTTAGTAGCATAGGAAGGGATTTGAAAGGTGGGATGATGCGGAAGGGTAGAGGAAGGTAGTCTAGGGTAACTAGGGCCCCCGGGCTATATTTTAAGGATACTACCCGGCAATCGCCTAAAAGTAATGCAGGGAAAACTCTAGAAAACCTGCATCGGGTAGGTCGGACATTGGGTACTTGTCCCACGCCCCTTCCGATAGCGGGAGAGGGGTTTACATATATTTATAAAATTAAATGCTTCAATTACTGACACAATTGCTGGAAATATGCTCAGAAGTCGAATTATCGTCGTCTTATTTGCCCCAATAGAGAATAGCAAGAATTTAAAAATGATAATTAATTCCAAGATGTGGCTCCCATTACTAAAAATTATCAGGTAACAGCTAGAGCTAATTGTGCTATGATTATATGATTAAAAATATATTTAAATAGTTTAATAAATTAATATTACAAATTTTCATTAATAATCTTAAATTTAGTGACATTTTGCATATACTAGAATTTATATTTAATAATTAATTATAAAAATGTGTTTTTCTGGAGGATGTGGTGAATTGGAACCGTGATATTTATATATATATATAGAGAGAGAGAGAGAGAGAGAGAGAGAGAGAAGAGAGAGAGAGAGAGAGAGAGAGAGAGAGAGAGAGAGAGAGCGGTAGAGACGTCGTGTCACTGCTGTAATCTTCGAACAAGTTAAAAATCAAGGAGTAACTCGTACATAACAATATATATATATATATATATATAATTTTTCTCGGTTCTAATTGACGAAATACTCCTGTGTTATATATTTTAGATCTCCACGGAGAAGGCAATTATAAAATTTTATTCCAAAATACAGTATACACGAAGAAAAGGAGGTTGGTCACAGAGTTACAAGAAATATTTGAATTATTAGTTGAAACTTTTCTCGTCTGAAAGTAATTAGTAGTTGTTTTTTTTATGAACGAAGAAAAAATTTCAGACGATGGATGAAGGAAACGAAGAGCTCAAAAGCGGAGTGGGAGAAGCGAGGCAGGTGTTAATAATCATGGAGAGGAACAAATTTCGATATCCAGTTAGAACAGCCAAATAAGTTTGTAAAAATGCACAAGGTGAGAAGACTGGAAGCACAAGGAAGCCTCTGAGAACATTCTCTCGCAGGTGAACCTTCCCAGAGAGCTCTGGAGGAGACTACCTTACGGGATGCCTTCACATCTCTCTGGTTTTTGAACTAACTAAGGTTCCCGCATGCCGAGGAACCTCGGCCTGTTTTGAGAGGTGTATGTTCCGGGGTCGCAGACCTTTGGCATACGGTAAGAGTTGTCCGCTATTCCTGTTGGAATAGTCGGCCAGCTGCCTCCTAAACTGGTCAAGGCACGGCGAGGGGAAAGCTGCGACCCCACAGCAAACCCCTCTCTCTCTCGCAAACGGAAGGGCGTGGGACAAGTACCAAATGCCCGACCTACGTGATCAGGTTTTTGTAGGGTTTTCCTTGCATCACTTTTAGGCGAATTGCCGAGTAGGATCCTTAAACCATAGTCCGGGGTCCCTAGCTAACCCTTGGCTACCTTGTTCTATCTCTTATCAGCTCCCATTTCACTCCCTTTTCGTATGCTATAACAGGGGAGTTGCCAGTATGTGGATTACCCTATACATTGCCTGTCTACACCTTAAAAAAAGAAGACTGGAAGAACTTGACATGTAGTGTTTCATTATAATTAATCAAATATTTTAGACAATAAGGCACATAAAAGAAGTAATGTCTAGAATTGTGTGGGTTCGTTGCTTTTAAATAAGAAACGGGACTGCCAAGAAGAGATAAAAGCAACCCTGTATCGTATATTAAATATCAAGTCTTCTTCGATGCGGAAGGATCCTCAAAATTAGTTCCACTGCGTCAGACGTACGTTTGGACCTCTCAAATCTACACACTTCAGTTTTGTACACTGCGTTTTAGTAAAACTTCCTTCCGACTACTGTGCGTTTCGGGAACTTCGATAAAGTGTTAGTTAAATCACATCAAGATTACCTTAAAAATTCTGGACAAGGATAAGGCGTGACCAAAGCAAGTACACACTTTTCACGTGTACCTTATCAAGTTTCGCCGGAGTTCGAACTCGTGCTAAGTTCCAATCTGAAAAGCACGTAAAACCATAACTTAAAAACCATGCACCGCATACACCATTGCGCAATGTTCAACCGTAACGAATTTATTGAGTTCAACGGAATTCGGTTAAAAAATATATAAATGGGCTAAATATATGGTTTTTTTGAGCTTGGACGTAGTCGGCTCGGAATATAATTAAGAATTGTAGCGGTCACACTGTTTCTAGATATAAGATTATTATAATAATATTACCGTCGGAAAATAGTTTGTATGAGTCAGGGTAACAGGATGGCGTTGTTATGGCAAGATGAGTAAGAATATATTTAGAAATTTCAATCTGCCTCACTATATACGTACAGAAATATGCTTTCAACGTCTCGGTTTCTTTTTCTGCGGTTATCTGATAGCGACATGCATAATTTGAAATAGTCTGCACAATTTAATGTTCGGTTTAAGCTGCATATTAACAGTACGTAAATAAAATATTTGATGTAAAGAGTTGGGGGGAAGGGGGGGGGGGGTAAGACAGCAAAACGATAAAAACAGAGCAGACAAGTAACCAACTATCGATGGTAATCACGTGATGAACTGTAAGATCTGTAATTACGTCTGGTTGAAAATTAATAATAAGACTGTTAGCCGAATGCAGACAAAATAAAGCTGACGAGTGCAGTTGTGTCACTCTAGGCTCTTCTTAGCACCCGTGTGGTACTTGTTTGGCTATATTTCTTATTATTAACCGTGTATAGTGTCGTCATCCCCGCATAAAGGACGGATAACCAGCTAGCAGCTTATAAAAGGCATCGTTAGTTAGCTCCAGGTCTGATAATAATGGCGGCTTGTCCTACTTTTTTTTTTTTTGCCACACTGTTCTCTGTTACATCAGACTATTCACCCGGGGTGTCTTACGTAGAAGGGATACCCCCTTCTAATGACCGTCACAATTATAATATGGCAACGACACAAGAAAACACCGACTTCAAATTTTTACTTTCAATATAAATTGTCCGAATACTTAACAGTGAGACGGTTTATTTTTCGTTCGTGTCAATTTGGCCACTAATTTCTTCGCCTGTAATGGAAAATGTCCTCCTCTCCCGCTAATGGTGAAACTCGTAATTACGAAAGGGAAGGGAGGTAGGGGGGGGGAAGGGGCGCAAGGGAGGGCTCGTAAAATTCCGCTACTTCCCCGTAAACAAATCGAATTTACGCGAAAAGTCATGATGCCGATATTCACCTGCCATTTTTCGTTGCAGAATAAAACCGTCTATTTCCTTTCACGTATCGTATCACTTTGAGGGCGGGGAAACAAAACCCTCAATAGCAGATTTAAATTCTGCATTCCTTAATCTATATTATCTAAATTGATGAACATGTAAAAATTATAAGTTGTAATCTTAAAACGTAAGAAAGTAGATGTATTGAAAAACAGGAGTATTTAGAATAATACTGAATTGATGCATTATGGTGAGACTTGTGGAATATTAAAGACAACAATTTAAAGGAAACAATATTAAAAATAAAATAAAAATACTAGAATACGACGAGCATGTTGTGAGACAAACAAATATTTTGACGACGCGTACTTGAGTTAACGACTCCTGACTATCGAAATACCCGCGGTTACGAGGTGTTAACCGTGGAGTTCGGATGTGTTACTTGTCATAGACAAAACATTTACGTTTTCCGTTTATTTTTTCTTTAAAATAAATTACATGTACTGCAGCACGTACATTAAATAATACTGAAGAAACCTTATGGCAATTGAGTTCGAGTCATGAATATTAGCCGCATTTATTGTTATGAAGAAGTGTGTTGATTGATTCCTTTTACGGACACAAATCATAATTTATTTTACGTTACAAAAAAGCTGAGGCAAACCGACTTCGTTGATAATTCTGACTTATTATTTGTGATAAAAAAAATATTATTTTTCGTTTTATTATAATTAGTTTATCGATCAAAGTGACATCGGAGTGGAAGTTGTTCGACGAAGGATTCGCCAGGGTCCAAAAACAGATTTATGTTAATTAATTTATATATACAGTAGCGAAACGAGCTTTCTTTTATACACAGGTTGTAGCCCGCTGTTGCGAGCGGGATCGAGACTTCTGGCATTTACCATTGTTGACGCGCCGTTTCGGCTCCACAACAATAAGAACTGTAGGGCGTCTGCCCGTGGCCACGGTCTGCCTCGCTCGCCTAAATTAATGAATATATTAATAAATAAAGATATTTATATATATACAAAAATGTTCTGACTATTGAGAAAATTAATAAATAAAAAAACATCAGCCAATTTTAAGTCAGAAAAAAGAATTTGTTAATTAAATTAACAACGTTTCATCGCTTAATTTGCGACCTCATCAGGTTCAAAAAATTATTATAATTAATAAATTAATTTATTGTTCTTGTGGAGAAGGGGAAAAACAACTTAATCGATTTTCAATTAAATATTATGGGACGGTTTCGGTTAACGACGACAATTAAATTTTTATACAGACATCACAATAAATTTCCAGCGTCATTGCCTCGCATCGCAGAGGTCCCGGGTTCGAATCCCGGCATTGGGCGTGGATGTTTGTGTTCGTCCAGGTCAAGAAAACTGGGGGTTAACGCCCAAAATGTGTCATGTAAGATGACATTCTGGCAGCCGTCTCGGTGGGCCAAGGCCCTTCATGGGGCTGTCGAGCCAAGGAGTTAGTATCACAATAAATTTATAAAACCTTAAAGAAGAAAATTAAATTGAAATCCTCGCGTCTATAACTTGGAATGTCACCGGACATTTTCAAGATCGAAAGTGAATACTCAACGAAAAATCATCAATCTCAGTGCCACCAACGGGCCGTAGATTTACATCATTATAACCACAGACAGACACACACACACACGCACATAAATATTTAATCCAGAAGGGCTTCTAATATCGGTTTTAATGTCTATGGAATTGTACAGGTGTAATTGGTGATGGCTGGGTTCATGAATGGAATAGAAGAGTTGTTCTCAATGGCCGACGGAAAGTATTCATCAAGAGTCACGATTTAGTGTGTCGTGCGAGTGGAGAGGAGGTTGGGAGGGGGGGGGGAGGGAGACGTGGGGGTTAATGCTCGCACAGGGCGCTAGACAGGTGGGGTAGACTGTTTAAATTTAGCAGGAGCCACGTTGCACACGTGTGGAGCACAGCTGTAGCACGTGCGAGCCTGCATCTGCTTATTAACTCGGCTCCACTGTGTTCTGCTCGTTGAGTTGCTTTGCCTCGCTCTCTTTACGACGATACTGCACCTTGCGTCTTCCAATGGCTTTCTTAGAATAGACTGCTAATTAACCACGTCTCGCCGTCCACATACATCTGCAAAAATCGGACCCTTCTAGCCTTTCTCGTTTTCAATTATGATCACTGACTCACAAGCACCGAAATAGCTGCACTGGAGGGGTTCCTACCCGCGGACCAAAAATAATTGCATAACTAAATGGTTTTAGGATTTAAAAATCTTGTAATTGAGTTGCCTTGTTCAGCCCGTGCCAATGTTTATTTAATTAGACAAGGGGGGTGAGGTTGTCCAACTCTCTTTGTCCTAAGGACCAATAAGGACTAATCAAATTCCTGTCACAGTTGTGTCAAAATCAAACAATTGTTATGTTCGAATCATTTAATCACTATTTCCCCTAAATTGTACGTTCCAGCAAGTATACATAAAGGACCAATCAATGAGAGTATCAGAACTTCAAACGGCTACGAGACACATAATAATCAACGTTTCTTTATAAACTAGAAAAACTTTGACAATTGTCAACCTGGGAGTTAAACGGCAAGTTGTATGTCATAATTAAACTAAGCGATATCTATAACCCTGGGTTTGACTCCAATCTCGGTTGTATAATCGCGTTATTTCCTTGTAACGTCCCTCAACCCCCCCCAACCCTAAGGATTCTCCCGTCTCATGCCGTAAAGGGGTTGAAATTATACACAGATAACATCGGAAGACACAATATCAAACTCTTCGACCCCTAAAAATATTTCCACCCCGTCAAACCCCGCTTCTGGGGATGTAGACGTGTCTCACCCCCCCCCACAGTATTTGCTTCCTGGTGACAAGGAACACGTGTACGATATTCTCCACGGATGTAGATTTTTCTTTTGCGGAACATACATACATACACACACACACACACACACACACACACACACACACACACATCATTATGAGCATATTACCAAATATTGAAATTCTGACGGCTGATTGGAAATCTCATTATCTATCTATTAATAAAAATATATTTATTAAACGTAGTTGTTTTACATTCATAGCTATATGTCATAATATTCCTTAAACGACGATTACATTAATTTAAAAATTTATTTATATCTTATTCCCTGGTTTGATTAATGTGAAAAAAAATTGTTTAGTTCTCAGTGTTTATTTTTACTACTCATAAACAGTTGTGTAAATCAAAACTTTCCGCGTAATTGTGATTTACCTTGATGATTAAGTTGTTTTCCCTCTCAGCATTAATGATCAGATATACCGACATGTATAAATAAATATTCCAAATTTTTTATAAGCCTGTGTAGACGATACGTTAACCATTTATTTAAGGAAAAAAAAATTCTGCTTCTTTAAAGTACTCCCTCAGAAATTATCCCATACATCACCAAGGAGTGACGGTTTGCAGAATTAATCAGTTCTAAAATGGCTGCAAGCTGTCATTATTCTAACAGCATACATTAATTTATTTGGGGGAAAAAACACGATATTAACTCGTCGACGGACCAATAAATTCAGAACAATTGGCTTCATTAAATTTATAATTTACTGTCTCTTACGCTGCAGGGTTCAGAACCGCTTTATTAGCTTGATGTTCCATGAATGAGTATTTATTCTGACTATCAGCTTGAAAATAATTGAATGAAACATCGATTACTTTTTCTACGGTGTTGTTAATTCACAAACGGCAACTATTCCAAAATGGAGCTTATTTGTTTCCGATCAGAATATGAACGCACTAAGGTTCGTATTTAATTTAGATAGATTACCTACGGGAAACTTTGTTCAGCAAGACTGATGACTTAATCAATTCTTTCCCCGTGCATTCCAGAGGACTTAGTTTAGGAGTTACCACTGTCATTTACTCCTTGCCCCTATAACGAAATAACGAGTCAAAGTAAAGCAATAAGGAGATTTGTGTTGACTGGATGTATAATGTGATAGTGTTCCGGGGGTGGGGAGGGGGTGACGGGGGGTGGGGAGCGAATTGATGTTTATAATATGGTAGCTGTGTGTTCGATGTTAGGGGAGCCGACAGGAAGCAGTCCTGGCTTTCCTCCAGGAGTGCATGTGAGCCGGAAAACCCAGGGCTAGGGGCATCCATTACCACAGACTCAGCCTGCTTCAAAACTGATCTTATCATCGAAAGATACCAAACTTACTGCCAGTTAGACGGGCCCCAACTGATTCGTCCCACAAACTTCAGACGTCTCGTTAAAACTTTCTCGTATTATCCCCTTTTACTTTGCCTCGCTCGTAACCATGAGACTCGATACCTGAGGGATACACTTCAAAAAAGAAATATCTTATCAAAGCCAACCAAGTTGCATGCGGCAAAAGGTAAACTTACGATTGCATTAGCATCTCCTTCATATTTAAATATAATTTTAAAAGAAATAAAAAAAATATATCTGACAAGAGGCCCATGATCGGTCTTCTACTTATCAAACTTATTTAACCGCAAAAATAGTTGATTGGTTCTACATTCCAATCTCTTATAATGATTAATTAGGTTAGTCAAAGACCGGTTATCACTTTCAGTGACGAGGTCTACGACTGATGGAGACGAACGCGTTTTAAATGTGAAGTTTTTGAACCTTACTAATACTTGTTAAATATAGAAACATTCGTTTTTTTAATTCTATACGAAAATGCTTCCCTTGTAGGTCGCAATATAGTTATTAAAAATAGTTTGTTTTATTAATTAAACTATACTAACAAAAATAACCGAATACAGAGAAAATAAGTGATAATATAAAATACCACAGAACGTTTCTGGGATCCTTGTGTCTTCTTTTGAGATTTGTCAACTGACTAGTGTAGGCTCTTCTTAGCACCTGAAGAAAGGAACAAAGATCCCAGAAACCTTGTGTGGTATTTATATTATCAGTTATTTTTGTCTGTATTTGGCTATCTTTCTTGTTATTAATTTTCAATCAGACGTGAAATTTTTTCATTTTAATTTAACTATAATTTATTGTAGATTTGTCCATTATTCTGGACTGTTTTAAGCACCTGAAGAAAGGCACAAAGATCCCAGAACCTTATTTCTGTCTGTATTTGGCTATCTTTCTTGTTATTAATTTTCAATCTGACGATATTTTTTCATTTTTATTTAACTATAATTTATTGTAGATTTGTCCATTATTCTAGACTGTTTTAAGCACCTGAAGAAAGGTACAAAGATCCCAGAACCTTATTTCTGTCTGTATTTGGCTATCTTTCATATTATTAATTTTCAATCTGACGAAGTTTTTCCTTTTAATTTAACTATAATTTATTGTAGATTTGTCCATTATTCTAGACTGTTTTTAGCACCTGAAGAAAGGGACAAAGATCCCAGAACCTTATTTCTGTCTGTATTTAGTTATATTTCTTATTATTAATTTTCAATCTGACGATATTTTTTCATTTTTTGTAGATTTGTCCATTATTCTAGACTGTTTTAAGCACATGAAGAAAGGGACAAAGATCCCAGAACCTTATTTCTGTCTGTATTTGGCTATCTTTCTTATTATTAATTTTCAATCTGACGATATTTTTTCATTTTTATTTAACTATAATTTATTGTAGATTTGTCCATTATTCTAGACTATTTTTAGCACCTGAAGAAAGGTACAAGGATCCCAGAAACGTCGTGTGGTATTTATATTATCACTTTTTTTTGTCTGTATTTGGCTATCTTTCTTATTATTAATTTTCAATCTGCCGAAATTTTTTCATTTTTATTTAACTAAAATTTATTGTAGATTTGTCCATTAGAATTTTCAAATGAAGATTAAAGTAAATAATAAAAAAATAGGATATTTAATCATGTGAGATAAGTGCAAGTATTCAACAACACAAAGTATATTCTATATGAGGGATAAAAAGCAATTATTTAGTGCTTTTGCGGTATTTTAAATTTTGTATTTTGTATTGAATAACAGACAAATTGGATTTCAGAAGGTTCACTTTATTTTTTCTCGTTTTAGGCGTCAGAGGAGCCGAAAACGAAGACGTCTAAATCTATGTAAAATAATTTCTACAAAATCCAATTAAATATAAATTGGTAATAAACGTTTTTTTATCTAAAATTTAATTGTATAAATTATTTAATTTATTTTTAATTTACTTATCACATTAATTGCCCGCAACGTGGTTCTCTGCTTGATCTTTTCAAATTGAATACCACAATATATATTTAAATCTTCCCATAAATACCTCGGCCTGACCCTCGACTCCAAACTGACCTGGTCGGTTCACACTTCCCACCTTTAAAAAAAAAATAATACTTCACAGATTCCACAAATTAAAACCATTACTGTACCCGAAACCTCCTTTATCCTTCACAACAACAACAAAAAAACTCCTTCACACCTCCCTCTGGTTTTATGCCTGTTGTATCTGGGGGTTCGGCCGCTACCACTCACATGAATAAAATTCAAATATCGCAAAATAAAATACTCCGCTTTATAACTAACTTTTCCCTGGTACGTGACTAACTCTAGAATCCACAATGACCTAAAATATTCCCTCAACCTCCCCCCCCCCCCAAAAAAAATATAATTCAAACCGCCCTAATACAACGTCATAGAAAACTCCACCACTTGAATCCCATTATATCTAATACAGAATCCTCCACCTAAACCCCTCAGAAGGCTAAAAAGAAAACGACAAATTGACCTGGAAACCACCGTAAATTTGTATATATATATATATATATATATATTGTAATGAACAACATGTTAGGGTTAATTAAAAGAAATGATGAATAAAATTATTAATATTTAAAGTTTTTATTTTATTTCTTAAAACTGCTCATTATTAGCCCTATCTTTGCCACCGGCAACCATAACTTCCTCTTCAACTACTCACTGAAGAAGCAACCACATTTCTTCAAGTTAATTTTAACATGTTAACGTCATCATTGTGTCACAACTGTAAAATCTATCGATTAAAATTTTTTTTCTGTATATTAAAATAAAATAAAAAAACAATATATTTGACCAGACACATTAATTAAAAGGATAACCTCCCTGAATTGTGCTTGTAAGACGTCGAAAAAGTGTTAAAAAAGCTTCAATACAAAATAGGTTTGTAACGTTGGTAGTTGTTGAGATAAATAATTATTCCGTGCAAACTGTCCACTGCGAATACAAACTGTATATCTTTGATAGTGTTTACGTTATGTTTCTTGTACTGTTATTGTCCATGTTAGTGTTGTTGTATGTAATAAAAGTTTTCATGTGTGCCATGAGCATCAACTGGTGTGTTATACATTGATCCACGATTACCTCTCAAGAGGTTATGGGCCCAGAACGCTTCCACTGCCTTTTATATATATCCAATATGGTATTTTTTTTAATTCCACAAATTTTAATATGAAAAACCTAATTGAACTGGAGATTTTCCGGGTGACGAGGAAAATGATTTTTCTTTTTAAAACAATTTGATTTATTTACATTCGCATCAACAGGTCAGGTTATTATCGACGCATTTCGGGAACTCATTTTTCTTTGTCGGGGGACTGTTTCGACGAGAACTTGTCTCGCCGTGATTCGAAGACCCGGGACCTCTGTGATGCGAGGCAGTCGCGCTGACCACTGCACCACAGGAGGTCGGCAATGATTTTTTGTTAAGTACCTATTTTTGAAGTTTTGTACTGTTTCTACGGCGTCCTACAGTCGAAACTGAATCAGTAAAAAGTCTTATTTTTTTGTCGTTCTATAAATAAAGAAAAATGTAGAAATATCTCGTGGTGAAGTTATTGACGCACTGACAGCGTCATGACAAGGAGCCGAGGAAAAATTAGGTTGACTAACTGGAACGGAGGGAAAGTCAGAGGGTGCTGGAATGAATAAGAACTTTGATGTGAAAGGGAATGAATGGGGAAGAAGCCGCACGACCTTTCGGAGACCTTGTTACCAGTCAGGGTTTTTTTTTTGTTTTTGAGGACAGGACGAGCCCCGGTTTTGATAGTGCGGTGGTGGTGGGTGTGTGTGTGTGTGTGTGATATTTTGTGTGTAACGAGCGTAAGTGTCTTGGTTTTTCGGAGCGAGGGTAATGGCGTTAAGCCGGCCGGCTGGCTGCGCTCGCTCCTGATTGATGTGGCGCGCGTGGGCAGCCGCCTGAGCAAGACGCGCACGCAAAAATACCCGCCACAAGCACAAGCAAGCTCTGCAAATCAGCCGCGAAATTAACCAATGCGCGAACACCAAGGCCCAAGGATCGCATCGCATCGCATCGCGCTCCTCTTCTCTTCTTCCACCACCGCGGTATTATGCATCCTGAATTCTCCAAACATTGATCACCGACGTGTCCTCTCTCTCAAAGTCTCGGCTTCGAGTTTCAACAGGTAACGTGCATCGATTCTGCGTACACCGCTGAACCTCGGCGCGCCGGTGGATTGCCTCCTTTTGATCACGTTTGGGCGAGTCTTTGCCTCCGAGCAGCTTCACGGAAGACAATACAGAACACGGTCCTCATTCTGGCATTGTCTGATTTACCAAGGTCGCTCAAGAGCGGCCTGAAGCTGCTCCTCCGAAAAAAAAAAAATCTCGCTCTGCTACGGAAACTTATCTCTTTATAATAAACACTCTCGCAAAAACGATCGCGTAACAATCATTATTTTTTAATCCTAAATAGAATACCTGTGATTTTTTTAAAAATATTTTATAGCAGCCCAAGGAAGGAATCCGGTCACGACGTTAAATCGCACACCCAAATCCTTGTTGACGTCATGTCAAGGGAATTCTGGGAAAATTTATCGATATTCTTCAGAGTTTTTAATTTAACGTTACGTTTTTAATTAATAACTTATACGGACACTTTATGTTTTTAATTTTTATTACGACGCCGTTTCGATACATCTTTGTATCTTCTTCAGGTGCTTTCCAAATTAACCCAGAAAAAAATTAGCACAACTAACCGAAAACAAGTTATTAAACTCACACAGATTTTTGGAAATGGGGGGTCCGAGGCTCACAAAATTCACTTAACAAGTTTGAAGCAAGACTCTTTTAATATATTCTTCAGAGTCATCAGGCACGGCCTCACCTGTAATTAACGTCTTTAACTGTCATTTTCATACTGAAAAATAATCTGTTTTCTTGCAATGGAGTTCATTTTCCCCTGCAGAATCTCAGTCTTTATCTCACTAATGCCTCTAGTTGCTTTTTTCCCCAGTATGTTTCGTAACACTTAATATCGCTGATATTTCTAAAAGATTCATTTTATATGTTCTACGATTTTTCTGGGATCCGCGTTTCACCCCTGACCGATTTTTTTTAGAGGACGAGTATGAAGCCAAATTCTATAGATCCTATAGACAAGGGTTTGCAATGAGTAAAAATATTAAAATGAAAAGATTTACGACTGATTTAAAATAATTAATAAGGAAGTTTTGACAATTTAGATTAAAAAAAAGAAGTAATTTGACCCTTGTCTACCTTCCTCTACCCTTCCGCATCCCCCCTTTCAAATCCCTTCCTATGCTATTAAAGGGGAGTTGCCCAACCCTCATGTAGCCTGTTGCCCCCCCCCAAAAAAAAAATGAAGAATCTAATGGACAAATAAAAAATAAATTATAGTTACATTAAAATAACTGATTGAAAATTAATACTAAGAAAGATAGTCAAATAAAAAAAAAAGAAGTGATTTGACTATATTTCTTATTATTAATTTTCAATCAGTCATTTTAATGTAACTATAATTTATTTTTTATTTCTCCATTAGATTCTTCATTTTCTTTTTGGGCAACAGGCTACATGAGGGTTGGACAACTCCCCTTTAATAGCACAGGAAGGGATTTGAAAGGGGGGATGCGGAAGGGTAGAGGAAGGTAGCCAAGGGTTAACTAGGGGCCCCCAGGCTATAGTTTAAGGATCCTCCCCGACATTCGCCTAAATAAATGCAGGGAAAACCCTAGAAAAACCTGCATCTGGTAGGTCGGGCATTGGGTACTTGTCCCACGCCCTTCCGATAGCAGCCCCAATTGTAGCCCTTTCGTATCTCTCCTACATGGTTCTGCCTGCGAGAGAATAACCCTCGCAGAACTATTCATTGAGGTAGATTTTTTTTTTTAGCGCAACAGGCTACATGAGGGTGATCCACGTTGGGCAACTCCCCTTTAATAGCATAGGAAGGGATTTGAAAGGGGGGATGCGGAAGGGTAGAGGAAGGTAGCCAAGGGTTAACTAGAGCCCCCGGGCTACGGTTTAAGGATCCTACCCGGCATTCGCCTAAAAGTAATGCAGGGAAAACCCTAGAAAAACCTGCATCAGGTAGGTCGGGCATTGGGTACTTGTCCCACGCCCTTCCCTGGATAGTGGGAGAGGAATTTGCTGTGACATTTATATAAACAAAAGGTTTTAGAACTGAAATGCGAGTAATGTACGCGTCTCATATATATATATATATATATTTATTTGCCGATCATAAAACTCTGTGGTTGCGTATATTTAATTTCCGAAGTTAGTACATGTATAGTACAGTGTATGTATTTATTCAATGTTTCAATGTGAAGAGCCGTTTAATGTTCGGCTGTGGAAATTTCTGCAAAAATCAAGTTTTGTCTCTCATTAACATTTTGTTAAACGTGTTAGCTGATTGGATTTACCGGAGCCGAAAGCTAATTTTGCGTGTCCGCATTTGAGCCAGGGGGTTGTTAGTGTTTATTCGATGCAGAGATATGCTGCTATGTTATTTCCACCACCGAAAAACAATGCTGAAAATATTGTGATAAACTAAAGACTATATGTTTTTTGTTGTTGTTGAGGGAAATATTCTGTTTCCTCACATTACGTGAAAATATATCAGATAAATTTATTTAAATTTTTGTGTAGAGATTAGGATACAAGGATCAACAGGGAGACATTCGATTTTCGCCATTACTGTTAATTGAAATGCTTTGGACTCGAAAAGCATGTGTAAGAACAACACAGCAAGAACCAATTTTGTTAATTTTATTTTCAAATTATTTATAATCCATTATAATGATCTATATAATAAAAAAGGGAGTATATTTGTATGTATGTATGTTTGTATTTACGTTGTTCTTTATACAAATTTTATCGCGTGGACAGAATGCAACAAAAATTGGTATACGTATTCTGCCAAAATCGAGAACCGGTACTGTGGGGGTGAGAAACCCCTAGAATAAACGTGGAAATAATTATAATTGAAATAAGTTACGAATTAGTGTTAAATTACTGCGCGAGACGATGACGTCATAAGTTTTCAAGACATTGACGCATCCTAAATATAGTTCTGTATTTCGTAATGAAATAAAGCAGAAATATTTTTATTTAATATAAAGTATACATGTGGAAAGAATTATAATTAAAAACCGTGATCATTAAATATTAATTTATTGCGCGCCAAGAGACAATGACGTCACGCGAGAGAAAGACGTTACTACGCAACGAACAAAGGAAATATCTCCTTTATTAGGAATTAAATAAAGTAGAAATATGTTCTTTAAATAAAAAAGTATAATTTTATACAGAAATATTCCATCGAATGGTAATAAAGAAGAATACGAATTACTTTACCATCCTTGGGGAAAATGTAAGTTAATTTTCGCGCTGTATTAGTTGTGAGTCTAGCTAACAATTTCATCAATGTAATATTTCGTAATGTATGAAGACTGAGTGACGATTATATCCTGAAATACTCAAGGAATATATTTAAGTAATCAATTAAATACTTTTTCGAGTTTATATAAATAAGTACACGAGCAACGCCGGGCACCCAGCTAGTAATGAATAAAGTCCCAGAACAACATTAAAACAGTTAAAAGATAATGAAATCAAATTCAAAACAAAACCAATATAATTTTTTGGGCTACCATTCATTGTATTTGATTAATGAATTGAAACTAAGCTTGTGAGCACAATTATTCTACATGCTAATAATAGGCATAGGGTATAATCAGTAATTACTGAACAATATTTTTACTCGTCCCTTTCCTCAGGTGTGAAGAAGAGACTAGAGGGACACAACTCCACTCTTCAGGTGACAAAACTCAAATACTTTTTTTAGTGACAAGGATCCCAGAAACTTTGTGTGATATTTATGTTAATTTATACAATTAAATGTTAGATACAAAACGTTTATTGCCAATGTACATTTAATTGGATTTTGTACAAAACATTTTACATAGATTTAGACGGTGTTTTATTCAGATCTTCTAACACCTAAAACGAAAAAAAAATAATAAGGTAAACTGTCTGTAATCCAATTTTTGTGTTATTCAATAATAAAAAAATAGAATACCGAAAACCCACTAAAAACTTTTACATCACCCCACTATCTGCTCAACGTTGGCTGTGCTTGTTATGTCTCATATAGAATATATTTTTAGTTGTTGAATACTTGCAGTAATTTAAAAGGTTTCACACCATATTAAATATCCTATTTTTTGTTATTTACTTTGAGATGGCCTGCGAGGGCTATTCTCTCACAGGCAGAACCTTGTAGGAGGGGCTACCTTTGGGGATGACTTTTCCTCTCCGTTTTTGAACTAAGGTTCCCATAAGCCGTGGAACCTCGGCCTGTTTTGAGAGGTGTATGTTCCGGGGTCACACACCTTGAGCATACGGTAAGAGTTGTCCGCTATTCCCATTGGAATAGTCGGCCAGCTGCCTCCTAAACTGGTCGAGGCACGGAGAAGGGAATGCTGCGTCCCCACAGCAAACTCCTCTCCCGCTATCGGAAGGGCGTGGGACAAGTACCCAATGCCCGACCTACCTGATGCAGGTTTTCCTAGGGTTTTCCCTGCATTACCTTTAGGCGAATGCCGGGTAGGATCCTTAACATATAGTTAAGCCTTGGCTACCTTCCTCTACACTTCCTCATCCCCCCTTTCAAATCCCTTCCTATGCTATTAAAGGGGAGTTTCCCAACGTAAATTACCCTCATGTAGCCTGTTGCCCAAAAAAAAAATCCACCTCTCCCACCATCGGATTTGCGTGGGACAAGTACCAAATGCCCGACCTATTTGATGCAGGTTTCTCTAGGGTTTTCCCTGCATCACTTTTAGGCGAATTGCCGGGTAGGATCCTTAAACCATAGCCCAGGGGCCCTAGTTAACCCTTGGCCACCTTGCTCTAACTTTCCGCATCCCCCATTTCCCATTTTATAAGAGGGGAGTGTGCACTGTGTGGATTACCCAATACATAGGCTGTCTACACCTTGATCATCTTTGAATATACATGTTCATAGGCGTATAAAACATCTCGCAAGAAATTAGGACGTCTCATATTACTGAAGCATTAATGTGGCCTGATATTGATCTGACCTGGAAATTTTTTTTTTCAGGTACTAAGGTGTCTCTTTTATTCCGCGGCTGTTACAGACAACAATCGAGTGACCTACGCGTATCAGTTTTCGATAACCCGCCGATACTAAAATTTTCGGCTTAAATAATTGACACTTACATCGACCAAAGGAGTGTGTTGGCACTTTGCTGTGCTAAATTGCTAATGCCATTTGCTACTAGGCCTGTGCTGGTCAAAGCCAGAAATGAATACTTAATATGTTTCGATTATACCTGGTCCATTGTCTACTGTAGTAATGATTGCGGCGCACTGTCTTAGTTAAGACAGACCTTTTTATTATTATTATTATTATTTATTACTCTGTTACTAACACGATCCGCTTCTCCCTGCCACGATTTCCGGGAAAATGTGTGTGATACAGTACAGGTTGATCCTCATTGTTGCCAACCTAAGCCACAACTGACCCTAAATTCAGGATATAAACCCTACTTCTTTTTTTTTTAACGCGAAACAAGTACAAGAAATTTTAACTTTTCTATTATTATCAAATATAACCTAATTTGGTTTATACTTGTAAAAAAGAAATTACAAAAACCAATAATCTGATTTTTAAAAAAACGGGGGACTAACATTTTCAGTCAGAATTATTAATGGTGTGTTTTATTTTAGCCATTATCACCAGTAAGATAAAAACATAAAAAACAAATAATCAATTTTTAATTCTCCCTGCCACGATTTCTGCGAAAATGATGGTGAGTGGGGGAAATCATCATACCTTGTGATACACGTTGATCCTCATTGTTGCCAACCTAAGCCACAACTGTCCCTAAATTCAGGATAAAAGCCTTCTTTTTTTTTAACGAGAAACAAGTACATTTTAAATTTTTATTAATATCAAACCTAACCTAATTTGCTTTATACTTGTATAAACAAATTACAAAAAACCAATAATCTGTTCTTTATATATACAGGGGGACTAACATTTTCAGTCAGCATTATTAATGGTGTGCTTTATTTTTTAGCCATTATCACCAGTAAGATAAAAACATAATCAATTTTTAATTATTTATTCGGAATGAGAATTATAATGGAAACTCCAATCGGCGAAATGCAAAAAAAAGAAAAGAGCGATACCAACATACAAATGAGTAATATTTAAAGCATGACGTAACACGAATGCGTAACGTGTAGATTTAATGTTTTAATGGAATGTCTAATATAATAAAATATATAGATTTAATACCGTAGGATTGGTATTAGATTACTATTTATATTTACTACAGAAATGTTTTTATGTGAGTAATTAATTAATGAAGAGCCCTCCCTGGTTTTACAGCAGAAAGGATTGTGCCATTGGTAAGCGCTCCTGAAGAAAGCAACCACACACACACACACGATGTAGAGAAAATCAATAATTATATAATTCACTCATTATGACAGTCGAAAGCTTTCCAACTGAAGAAATAAAAATATAATTGGAGCCTGTAAGAAGATTCTTATCCTCGCTGTCCAAATTTATGAAGATGAATTATAAACATAATTTGTAAATTATTACTTTGAAGTCGAAGTGTGTGCTGTGGCTTCTGTCACATCGTATAATGAATTATATAAGTATATCTATATAATAAAAAAGGGAGTATATTTGTATGTATGTATGTTTGTATTTACGTTGTTCTTTATACAAATTTTATCGCGTGGACAGAATGCAACAAAAATTGGTATACGCATTCTGCCAAAATCGAGAACCGGTACTGTGGGGGTGAGAAACCCCTAGAATAAACGTGGAAATAATTATAATTGAAATAAGTTACGAATTAGTGTTAAATTACTGCGCGAGACGATGATGTCATAAGTTTTCAAGACATTGACGCATCCTAAATATAGTTCTGTATTTCGTAATGAAATAAAGCAGAAATATTTTTATTTAATATAAAGTATACATGTGGAAAGAATTATAATTAAAAACCGTGATCATTAAATATTAAATTACTGCGCGCCAAGAGACAATGACGTCACGCGAGAGAAAGACGTTACTACGCAACGAACAAAGGAAATATTTCCTTTATTAGGAATTAAATAAAGCAGAAATATTTTCTTTAAATAAAAAGTATAATTTTATACAGCAATATTCCATCGAATGGTAATAAAGAAGAATACGAATTACTTTACCATCCTTGGGGAAAATGTAAGTTAATTTTCGCGCTGTATTAGTTGTGAGTCTAGCTAACAATTTCATCAATGTAATATTTCGTAATGTATGAAGACTGAGTGACGATTATATCCTGAAATACTCAAGGAATATATTTAAGTAATCAATTAAATACTTTTTCGAGTTTATATAAATAAGTACACGAGCAACGCCGGGCAACCAGCTAGTATTAAATAACACGGTTCAACAGCAGAGGTTACGAATAGAATGAGTCACTGTAATTAGTTTATATTTAATGAGAACCTTAAAAAAATTATTTTCTCATCTTCATCAGGGATTATTTCACGCTGTTCCTCTACTTTTGAGTCACGTGATAGGTAAATTCAATTGTGAAGCTCGGTCGGACATTTTCACATCTTCAGGTAGCGTGTAGAAACGTTTAGGCTCGAGTATCAACGACGAGGAGTTCTTAATTATGATTTTTTTCTTATGAGTTTTTAATAAACTCGTCTGTAATTAGTGGACGATGTTGATTCGTTCGGAAGATCCAACATCTGGATGTTGACAGCGAATGTTTAACTAACATGTGGATAATATTTAACACGGAAAAATTCCATTAAAAAGTTGTCGGGATTTACGTGAAAAGTAATTTCGAAGCTCTCCGCTGATCGATGATTTGGCTGCCTCTTACTTTCTCACCATTGACAGAATCCTCAACTAACTTGGCATATCACGCACCACAAACTCTGTTCCCAAGTTTCCCCTCACGTTTCATCCAGTGTTTTGTGTGTTTTAGAAGAGAGAAAAAAAAACGTAACGTATGTCCTCGTAAAAAAAAAATAATATGGATGGACGTCCGATAAATTCAAACACACGAATATAAGTAAAATAAACTCTTGAAGAATGATTACAGGTGGCATCGTTAATACCGCCAACATAAATAGTTGAAAACTGGTCTTAACACATCAAAGATGCCGGTAAAGTTTTACACAAACGTGACCGTTATATTACAGTTCAACAAAAAAAAACGATTTAAATGAAAAAATTTACGTCTGATTGACAATAATGAATCAGAAAGACAGCCAAAACAAAAAAAGGGGGTAATATAAATACCACACAACGATTCTGGGATCCTTGTCCCCTTTCGTCAGGTGCCTAGAAGAGCCTAGAGCGACACAACTGCACTGGTCAGTTGACAACGCTCAAAAGCGTTTCTCTAGGCTCTTCTTAGCACCTGACGAAAGGAACAAGGATCCCAGAAACGTTGTGTGGTATTTATATTACCCCCCTTTTTTTTATCTGTTTTGGCTATCTTTATTATTCAAAAACGATTTATTAGAGGAGATATTAAGACACAGTTTTCAATACCTCTTTTATGAAATAGAATATCGTACAATATTAGTATTGTTTTGAATATTAGATAATGGATTTTAATTATTTTTTATATTTAATTTAATTATCTTTTTATTTATGAATTTTTAATCATTTTGATCGCAGCCATTGCCCGACCTACCTGATGCAGGTTTTTCTAGGGTTTTCCCTGCTTTTATTTAGGCGAATGCCAGGTAGGATCCTTAAAATATAGCCCGGGGGCCCTAGTCAACCCTTGGCTACCTTCCTCTACCCTTCCGCATCCCCCCTTTCAAATCCCTTTCCTATGCTATTAAAGGGGAGTTGCCACCATGTAGCCTGATGCCCTAAAAAAAAACATTTCGTGGATGGATGCAGTTTGAATAATAGTTTGAATGAGTAATTTTCGTAATATTCGTGGGGATTCGAATTTAATTGTTGTTGAGAATTGCATGTTATATCTTATTACAGCCTAATTTTCATGCAGCAGGACTTGACCAGATCAGCTTGTGTGTTTTTTTTTCTAGCTGTCTGCACGCTACGGATGACCGGAGGCAACGTTGTGAAGTAACGGTGTTGTACAAAAATTCCGTGTTAAGCCTACATTTTTCGAGCTTATCCAGTAACAATAATAATATTTGTTTTGCACGAAAAGACCCTCCAATACGACCCTAAAGATAACAATTGTGTTCATTTCGAGCTTTGTAAAAACAATATACATCGTTTTATTCTTTGTTTTGCTCCTGTTGTTTAATTACTTTTTTTTTCAGTTTAGTAGTAGTAAAACTTTTGATTATTTTTAGTATAGTTTTTGTTTGTTTGTTTGATCCATTATGGGCTCCAAAAAATCAATTTAATTCATATTCATCCGTCAGTCACGCTTCATATAACAAAACGGGGGGGGGGGGGGAACCTATTTCAATTAAACCCTTTTTTTTAGATGTTATTATACAGGCACGTGAAGGTTTCTAGCAGTATAAAACTGCAATCGGATCCCGTTCCTCTTTACAGAAAAACGAAAGAACTTTTCATCTTCTCTAAGAAATATAGAACCTGCCTGGCATTCGCCTAAAACTAATGCAGGGAAAACCCTAGAAAAACCTGCATCAGGTAGGTCGGGCATTGGGTACTTGTCCCACGCCCTACCAATGGCGGGAGAGGAGTTTGCTGTGGGGACGCAGCATTCCGTTCTCCGTGCCTCGACTAGTTTAGGAGGCAGCTGGCCGACTATTCCAATCGGAATAGCGGACAACTCTTACCGTATGCCAAAGGTCTGTGACCCTGGAACATACACCTCTCAGAACAGGCCGAGGTGCCTCGGCTTGTGGGAACCTTAGTTCAAAAACGGAGAGGAAAAGGCATCCCCAAGGTAGCCCCTTCGTATCTCTCCTACATGGTTTGCCTGCGAGAGAATAGCCCTCGCAGGCCATTTTTTTAGGGCAAGAGGCTAAATGAGGGTAATCAACGTTAGGCAACTCTCCTTTAATAGCATAGGAAGGGATTTGAAAGGATTCGGAAGGGTAGAGGAAGGTAGTCAAGGGAAACTCAAGAATGAAATAAGAAGTATTTTTCCCAGTCGCTACAGCAAGTTAATCCTGAAATTTTCTGTATTTGTAGCTGTGGTAACCGTATCGAGTGTTTAGCTAAGCAGGTGTCTTTGCAAATCGAAGGAAGCAGTAAAGTGAAATAGCCCGTTTCACATGCTCTTTTCATGACAATAAAAAGAAATGTTAATTTGATCTGCAGACTCGAGCCCCCCCCCCCCGCCCCCCCGACAGCTGTGCGTCAAATTTTTATTTCATAACTATAATTGAAATACGGCCCGTGAAGGTGCATTTAAGCGTTCACAAGGCAGACTTTAGATTTGAAGGTTTACTAATGTGTGGCTTTTGCACTCCGCCTTCGTATAATCGATAAATTCACTTGAGTGGTGAGGGGATGATGCTAATTAGTGAATCACTAATACTCCGTGAATGCAAAGACGACTCATAATTCCTCCTGTTTCAACAAGAACGGGTGGATTGAGTCGATCTTGATGTGTGGGACGCCTTTGCGGCTGTAACTGTCTCAAGCCATGAGAGTTTCAACCCTAGTTTACTTCATGATACGCATATTCAGAGTTCATAGTTTCAACAATCTATACCCCAGGGTAGGAAACCTTTTTATACCTACTTTTGTCTCTTTTCCAACCGTCCACTGCTTCGACAGTAATCATATTGATAAAGTACAGGAAGTTAATGCATATAATATTAATTATTAATATTTACCAAATACTTTATTTCGGACTTTCGCTAAGTTTGGAAGAATAAATCATTATAAAAATCTTACTGACGTTAAATCTATCTTTTTATTTATACTTTGCATACGTAGAAGCAGTCTGATTAAATTTATTTACTCTTAAGGAACGTGATCTAAATTATACGCGGACGAAACAAATAGTATAATTTCGAAAATTTAAATTTTCACGGGGAATTTTATGAAAACCTAATGAAAATATTTTTTTAAAATATATTAAATTAAAAAAAAATCAATGAAGTTTAAGAAAACCTATTATAAAGTTGGAATTCAAAGAACAAATTACTGAAGATAAAAGAAACGTAGAACTACGGTATTAGAAACTACCTACTAATATATTTCTATCATAAATGAATCAAAAATAGTACTATGAGAAAACCGTCATCATTTGCAGTGTGGGAAATTGTATATGTGATATAATGACAAATAATTGTTATTAAACTTATAATTATTTACTTACTCACAGTTTTAATTTATACTTTTATATATAAACCGAAGCCATGTTTTACACAACCCTTGGCTACCTTCCTCTACCCTTCCGCATCCCCCCTTTCAAATCCCTTCCTATGCTATTAAAGGGGAGTTGCCCTAAGTGGATTACCCTCATGTAGCCTGTTGCCCTAATAAAAGAAACATAGTAAACTGTTGCCCTGAAATAAAAAAAAATACTCAGCAAACTACACGAAAAAAGCCTGCGAGAGGATTCTCTCGCAGGTAACCTGCGAGGGATGTTCTCTGGCAGGCAGGACCTTTTAGTAGAGATACGAAGGGGCTACCTTTGGGTGTGCCTTATCCTCTCCGGTTTTGAACTAAGGTTCCCACAAGCCGAGGCACCTCGGACTGTTTCGAGAGGTGTATGTTCCGGGGTCACAGACCTTGGGCATACGGTAAGAGTTGTCTGCTATTCCCATTGGAATAGTCGGCCAGCTGCCTCCTAAACTGGTCGAGGCATGGAGAAGGGAATGCTGCGTCCCCACAGCAAACTACTCTCCCGCTATCGGAAGAGCGTGGGACAAGTACCCAATGCCCGACCTACCCGATGCAGATTTTTCTAGGGTTTTCCCTGAATTTCTTTAGGCGAATGGCGGGTAGGATCCTTAAACTATAGCCCGGGGGCGCTAGTAACCCTTGAGTACCTTCCTCCACCCTTCCGTTTCCCCCCTTTCAAATCCCTTCCTATGCTATTAAAGGGGAGTTGCCCAAATTGGATGACCCTCATGTATCCTGTTGCCCTAAAAAAAATCTAGTAATAATATTTATTAAATAATTACTACACAAAGTTAAATGCACCAGAAACAAAACTGATCAGTGACGTAATACATGCTACCCCGAAACAATCACGTAATTTTAAATTTCGAGAAATATTCATTACATAATTAATTTAAATTACTTGCAATAAATTTCAACATCAATGAAACTGAAAAGTGCTTGTAATGAATGTAGAATAATTTCAAACTGAAATTTTAACACAAATGAAATTATTTCCACGAAATAATGCGGCCAGAAATTTATTATCTGACGTTGATTCTGAGTATTTATAATTAACGACACATTTAACATAATACTAAACTGCATTTTAATGTTTACCTTTATTTTCCGTCCACATGGAATGAATTTATATTATCAACCCACGTACATACCTGAAATAAATAAAAACAACGCTATATTAGAGAACAATACAATATATACATACATTCACACACACAAATATATACATATATATAAGTAAAACGAAACAATTTAAAAAAATACAGTGAATTTTCAATTGAAAAAAAACAATAAATAATAAAATACATAGCAGAGTACGAGGTAATACAACAGATAATGTATAATTTTTTTCATTATATATGTAAAATATAATCAAACAACAGAACTATAGTTAAAAACATAAATTTGAATCCATATGAACACTATAAAGCTTAACATATATTTTTTCCCTGCAAAAATATTTTAAGAACAAAACAGATAATTAAAACATAATAATTCAAATTATTTAGTTGAATAATATGTTTCAGTCTTGCACATTTAATACACCAACCATACTTTCAACTGGGCTAATTACCAAATTTTAGATACAGACAGCAATTATAAATATATATTACTTTCCGTAACTATATTGATCATAATACAATATACATACATAATTGTATTAAATCATACTCTGAATGTCAAAATAGGCATAATTAAATAATATTTTAATGTATGACAGGTAGCCTTCGAACCTTTTATACCATTCATGTCTTTTTTTATGTTTCATATCATTGTACAATTATAACTAAATTTTTTTATTCTTAATTGTTAACTTGATGATGATCCACACGTGGACAGTAACGTTGTTAAATTACATTAATTTATATTATAAATTTGAGTTGTCTATTTCATTATCATTATTTATTGTTATTTTGTTTTGTTATTGGTACAAACTGGCACTACATACTCCTTATAATATCCGCTCTTCCCATCTGCCCCATAACATCCTTAACGATTCAAACATGTAGTTTCCCCAATGACCAGATTGATCGCTAACATCATGCCGGTTATATGTTAATATGCGGTAAACAAGTTAATCTGCTTCTCTCGTCTCCAAATTGGAATGACAAGGGTCACATCCAAGACCACAAGTTTACATGTGAAATATTTATAAATTGTAAATACCTTGTTATTTGTTAATTTTTACAATTGTAAATACTGTTATTATTATTATTATCACAACTGTAAAGTCTCCGGACTAAAAGTTAACTTTAATAAAATAAAATAAAAAAATTGGTACCAATAAGTAAACAGTTTTGAAACGCATCCAGAGTAACCTCATATAGGAGAACGGTATAAAAGTCTGAATCACGTTTACACGTATATTTGTCTTAATTTTTGTCTTTCAATTCTATGCGAATGTGTAGCTGTAATATTTCTAATAGATTATGTTCACGATAAAACATCGATAAAGAAAATGTCTGTATAATTATTAAATAAATTACTGTATAATTACTCTACAATTATTAAATAAATTACTGTATAATTACTCTACAATTATTAAATAATTATTACTTGGAGGTTGTTGGTACTCGAAACATTTGCTACATTTAATGCAGTTTCTTCAGGGCAGGCAGCCATAGCCGCAAGACTGTGCGTATGGCAGCCTACCTCTCAGGGGCAATCTAATAGTTTTTTTTTTCATATCTATCGTAAGCAATTAAAAAAAGCTTCTACATATGGACATTACTTTCGCCTAACCATGATTATTTAACTAAATATTTAATGGAAACCACAAATTGTTGTTTTATTGTTTCACGCAGAAAGACGAGCGTTGTAAATAAACAATTGGAATAAAATATGAGTATAACAGGAACGAGTTGTTTCTATTGAAATTTCCGGATGCAAGCTTTATCCGAGACATGGTGAGCCATATGTAATTGGGTTATTTTCATTTAAATAGCCGCGATACGATACAAAGATCGTAATTGTATGCAGGCGTATTTATTTACGGCACATATGTGGGACAATTTGCAGGGCGAAAGAGGCAATTGGGCGAAATCGATTGGCGAGTGAGTAGGAAATGCAATTACGGAGCCGCGGCTGTTCGTGCGCTGCTCCACAGGTAAATAACAAAGTGTGCTGGGCCACGCAGCTCGTTCCAAGGAAACAGCTTACGAAAATCGATGTCTGTGCTGGACCTCCCTTCCACGAAGCCACCTTCAAGGCGACCCTGACAATCGTCATGTGCTCCAACGCGACTGGAGCAGGAATGTAGCCGCCGTCACTAAGGACCTGCGCGTGAAAGTTATCGACCTAATACTGAAAAAAATAAATTCTATACATTCAAATTTTTAAAATCTACAAGTTTGCCCATTTCGTATAACTTGGTAACGAAGATTTGACGTCACATAATCGTTTATGAGCTTCGAATGACCTTTATAACAACAGCTTACTCGATTTTTTATAAATATTTATACTGTAAAATCGAAATAAAATTTTTAATGGGTGTATGCTACCAATATAACAAATATTCTCTCTGACATTGCAACCAGTTTGATTGAGACGAGGAAATGTATCCATACAAATCGTATTCCCAGGTTAATTAATCCAAATTACAGGATGTCCGCTACTC
Organism: Zhengitettix transpicula; assembly: GCA_037074705.1. NCBI lineage: Eukaryota > Metazoa > Arthropoda > Insecta > Orthoptera > Tetrigidae > Zhengitettix > Zhengitettix transpicula. Next base: position 18,460,978 of record CM073594.1, on the reverse strand, counting down.
TAAGGCAATGAACGAATCCGGATTTATTTTTTTCAGAAATGAAAAATCTGTACGACGGAACAGGGAAACGTATGATCAATGTGCAGAGATAAAATTCCACGCAAAGAAACGAGGATTAAGAAACTTCGATGAACGACGAGAGAAAGTAGGAAATGAATTATGCTACAAATCACGCGAAGTGATCGTCAATGGTGGAAAGAGTGTATAATAAGTATGACAAATGTGACAGACGTAATGGAACGCATAAAATCGTTGGTAAAGAAGAGGGTGGGACACGTTTCATAAACATTGGGCCGATATATATATATTTTTTTTTGTTAATGAAAAATATGAAGTGACAGAACATACGAGGCCAAACGTTCAACATTCGGTGGAAAAGATACACGACTAAGTAATATTGCAGCAAAACTGTCGGGAATGTAATATTCAACGTTTACAAAGAGGGATGTTGGTTGAAGTACAAGGTCGGCCAAGTCATCGCACGTTAAAGACTTTTTCATTACTTCGTGCCTATCTTTGTGGAGGGAGAGAGATTCCGGGTGCAGTGGCTCGCTTTCCGACGTCGACGTCGAAACAGAGCAGACCGACGTTTAACAACAAACAGCGACAGCAATATTTACAACAGATGTTTCCGAAAGCTAACATTACGGGCGTACCGATACCGAACCATCAGCTGACAAGCGCGATGAAACGAAAAGCCACAGTATCAAAATTATTAAAACATCTGGGTTTAATTTAAACTAAAAAAACAAAATAGCTCAGAATATTTTTAATTAATCTATTTGAATCAGGATATATTTAAAATAGAACGGATCGTTCCCGATTGGAACCTTTACCAGGAAAATGGCTATATTAATTATAATTTATTATATGGCTTTTGTTTTAATTTTAGAAATGAAGAGAGATAATTATTAAAACATTAACGATTAAATAAATAATCATCAGCCAATTTAAAGTCAGAATTTTTATTTTAATGTTTCGTTGCTTATTTGGCGACCTCATCAGGTTAAAGTTTAAAACTTGTTAAGAAACATTTTACAGATAACAAACAAACCATACAAATTTTGTTAAACTTACAAACTTTAACCTGATGAGGCCGCCAAATAAGCAACGAATCATTAATAAATTATTTTTTTCTGACTTTAAATTTGGCTGATGTTTATTTATTTAATCGTTAATGTTTTAAGAATTATCTCACTTCGTTTTTTAAATTGAAAAAATAAAAACAAAAGTGATATAATAAATTGTAATAACCGTTGTTTAATTTTACATTAATAAAAAAAATTTTCTGACTTGAAATTGGCTGATGTTTATTTATTTGTTTTCTCAATAGTCAGAATATATATATATATATATATATATATATATATATATTGTAGTGAATAACAACCTTAAGTGGCCGCCCTTGTGTCCGCGGGCCTGAGGAGGAATACATTAAACGTGCACGTGTGCTTGCCCGGGAGGCCAAAAGAAATCGCTGGTACAGGTCCCTTTTTTGTCATCGTTTGGGGGGGGGGGGCGGGGGCGGAGTACGAATAAATACTCTGAACCCAAGTAAAGTAAGGACAGACGCAGCAGACCGAGAGATAGAGGACGGAAAGTGGAGTGAGATAGTCGAGAGGGCGGAAAATTCAGGCGAGCGGGAAGCAACAAAGGTTTTGGAGAGAGGGGAGGCCGAAGAAGATGTGCTGCTTACTACAAGGCCAGTGACCAACTGCAAGTCGGCTGACGCCACAAGTTAAAGTAAGCATCACAATGTCTGTAAAGTGCCTTCAAAAGTAGAATTTTTTTTACACAGTGCGGAAATAGACTCTGTTCTTGAATAGCTACCGAACCGCCCACATTACCCTGTTGAGAAGGAGGACTTTATAACCAAGCCGGAGATAATGTTAATTTTTTTTGTTTGTATATCTGCTGGCGCCCAATAATATTTTTTTAATGTATTTTTGTATTTACATGTAATAAAGTTTATTTTTTTATATTTAGTAATAAAGGCTTATCATTACAATATATATATATATATATATATATATATATATATATATATATCATTATTAACGATTAAAATTAGATTTAAATATTAATTTCGATGTTTATCAAAATCTTATCTAAATATCTTAGATATTTATTTAATTACAGGCGCTACATTTCACAAAATTAAAAACATTTAGACCAATCTTTACAGTACATTGAGGCTCTGGTGTTGGATGGAAGTCATGGAGAGAAATATTTTCTGAAACCAATTATGAAGTACTTATTCACGTTCCCTCTGTTAGAGATCGAATCGGAGCCTTCTTCATCACCACAATTTCACGTCGAGATAAACTTTCTTTATGGATGTGCTAAATTATTAAAAATAAAAGTGAAGAAACCAGCATCAATTTTCGTGTTTATTGTTACCAGAATCTTCGGCTTTGTTTATTTGTTCTCCAGTGAAGAATAAAATTCGATGGCTACATTTTATCATGTACCGTTGAATACAACAGCCCCCCAAATGCTAATGGAGAGGTTTGGCGTTTCTGTAGATCGCTTTTTTTAACCCACATTGGATGACGTCTATGCTGCGTCCATCGTTCGTAACCGTTCCTAAATAACGTAGCTTGAAACCAAGTGCAGCTACAGAAATAATAACGTGTCTTTGTATATTTAAAAGTTTGTAAGAGGACCATCGTGCTAGTTCCTCCTGACCCTCGTCTCTTTATAGATTCCGTTTCCCAGAAACCCTCGTCGCCGGCGTATCTCAGGTTCCGAATCATGCATGTTCGCCACTTTGTATTTTTAATTGAACGACGACACAATGGTGTATGCGTGGGAGGAGGATTTGTGGAATTCGATGGAAGGCGTGCGGGGGAGTCCGAAGGGCTCTTGCGCCCGCTGACGTCGGCTGTGACGCAAAGCTTTGATCTAAGACCTTCACTCAATTATAGGGACCCGTAATCACGGCCATGTGGACAAAATACTACTACGACAACCACTGGCGATTTCACTCTCCGCAAAGGTCTCTCGGCCACACTGTCGCTACTCAGCTCCGCGGCTGCTTTCCAATTGCACTCTTATGGTGTAACATAAGATAATTATATCAATAGAAAGGACGAAAAAATTCTACTTAACGCTTACTTAATAATTTAAAAATCAAGTTCTTGGATTTAAGGCAACATCCCAGCTAGTCCAATTGGCACCCAATATAGTTTGAAAAGTGAATCGTAAAGAATTACATAAGAATTACACACATCTTACTTCCCTTTTAAAAATTAGGGTACAATAAAAACCAATACTGAAGGAACACACATACATACATCTATTAGTAGCATTTTTAATGACTTATTTACTGTAGTGAGTTAATGAACAAATTACACGGTTGATAAACCTAGAATCTTTTATTACAGTTACATTTGTTTAGTTGCAATTTATGTTTTTAATCCAGAGTCCGCTTAAAATGCTTGATCTTGTATTCAAATAGGAACAAAATATGGGACTTTAATGTTGCGTTAGTGTATGCTGATATATTACATTACATGTCTCAATTTAATATTAAATATTCGTGTTACGTTTCCACGTAGCCTTAACTTAAACCCTACATCTATATGTTTACTTTCACTTTTTGATTTACATTATTATTCTTTTGTATAAAAGCCAATCAAAAGAACAGTTTGACCCTGGACATCAAATGTAACATCCATCTCTTCCAATTCCACATAAATTTGGCAAAAAATCGTTCCAGCTAAAAGAATCCGAAAGGATTTCTCCTCATGATTTGATGATTTTTCGAAGGACCAAATAAATTAGATATATTAAATGCAATTATGGCAACATACCCGAAAATTCCAGATTTTTAAAATGAAATATTCTAGAAAAATTATTAATAAATAACCCTATTAAAATGACGACTGATAAAAATCGTTTGTGATGGACTACAAAAAAATCATCAATAAATCATAAATCAGTTATATTAAAGTTTAAAAAAAGTCTAGAAAAAAAAAGTTCAGTAATTTATTTTAAGCTAAATAATATCTACAACGACCTAAAATATTTATTAGGCTTGACTTTACTAAACGGAACTCTCCACCATCTTGAATTTTTTTTCCGCCGCGGCGTTACACGTCACAACTGACGTCATATGGCGTCCGCGCTGCCAACCCCAGAATATTCCCACCAAAAAAAAATATGTAAAGTGATGACACGTCACTCACCTGAATTATCTGTTGACTTTCTGCTAAACCAAAACTTGTGATGACGTCATAATGAATTATTAGTTTCTTTACCAGTAAAAAAAAGTGGTGACGTCATAATGAATTATTAGTTTCTTTCCCAGCAAAAAAAAAATGTGATGACGGCATAATGAATTTAGTTGCTTTCATACCAAAAAAAAATGTGATGACGTCATAATAATACCATTGCAGAATACACCCAAAACAATCTTAATCGGCCGAACCAATCGCAAATAATTATACGATGACGTAACACGAATATAATACATTCATTTCACGAGCTACACAGTTTTATCATTGGTCACTCCACGTCTGCCGAACATATCCCACGAGTTTGTAATGATTTCACTTTATCATTCTGAATCCCATGATTCTGTACGAAAGTTATTCTGCGTATACTTGCTCAAAATAAGAAATGTAGAATACCTCTAATACGTAAATACGTAAAAGCAGAACACGAGAACTAGTTCACTCGCCATTATATATTTCGCAGGTTTTAACCCCTTCTCCCGAGGCGATATCGCAAGTTATTTGTTCTAAGCAGCTAAGATAAATGTGTCGCTTACGGTTTCTTCTTTGCTGTTTGATTGCTATGAGTTACGAAAACAATTACGTCTGATTGAAAATAATTAATAAGATAGATATCCAAATACAGACAAGTACCCAATGCCCGACCTACCTGATGCAGGTTTTTCTAGGGTTTTCCATGCATTACTTTTAGGCGAATGCCTGGTAGGATCCTTAAACCATAGCCCGGGGGCCCTAGTTAACCCTTGGCTACCTTCCTCTACCCTTCCGCATCTCCCCCTTTCAAATCCCTTCCTATGCTATTAAAGGGGAGTTGCCACTATGTGGATTACCCTCATGAAGCCTGTTACCCTAAAAAAAACTTATTAAAGAGGGATTCTGATATTAAAATAAAAATTCAGCAGTATTCAGAATTTGTATGTACATCGGCAATTTTCATATTGAAAATATATAAATTGTTACATAAAAATCTTAAATAATTCAATCATCGCCTTGTTTAAAACCGTAATCCAATCCAATGAATTATTACAATGTAGAGTTCCTTTCCACAAATTTTTGACGCTTTCACGCCATTTTGTATCATGCAGACAATATATATATTATGAATAAGAAAGATAGCCAAAATTCAGACAAAAAAGTGATAATATAAACACCACACACAACGTTTCTGGGATCCTTGTCCCTTTCTTCAGGTGCGAAGAAGAGCCTAGAGCGACACAACTGCACTGGTCATTTTGTCTGAATCTTTCTTATTCATTATTTCAATCAGGTGTATTTTTTTTTCTTCATTTTTATCATTTTAATATTATTTTACATTTTAGAATGATATGATATATGATGATATGATGATGCCGTATTTGGATGAGATTATCGATATTGAGAGAAAAAGTATACGGATTAAGGAGTACACCCAATATTAGAAGAATACAGATGAAAAATCACCATTATAGAAAAAAATAAAAACAGGCATAGGTAAAAATTTATAAATAAATATGAATGAACAGTGGTCGAGAAGGGCTGATCGTAGTTTCAACTGCAACCAAACACATCAAAAACGAACAAAAGTTCGACCATTTAATGTGCAACGAAGGGACTAACTCAACGCAAATAGATATCGAGAGAGAGAGAGAGAAAAAAAATTCTTCAGTATTAAAAAAGGACACTGAACGAGTCGGAGAGACAAATCAGAGTAATAAATGGCCTGAAATAGTTTGTAATAATGATACGACTCTTATACATGTTCTTTAAAATGGGTTTTCTCCTTTAGAGTCGGCCGCGTGTTGGTTTGAGGTGTGCGGAAGGTTTGGGAGAGTCCAGTGACCCAGGCTTGGTTTGGTGGAGCCTGACCTGGCTGGTCTGACGTCACCACGAAGGCCCGTGGTCCGCCGGAGGCGCTGAGCCACAAGAATGTCGGCAAGGAGCAGCCAGCACCTGACGAGGGCCGGGGAAAGATACGAGATACGTCATCTATCACACAGCCACGATCGTCAACAGGAAACTGGGCGAAGGTCACATTCGTCCATGAGCTCTGAACCACGAATACAGACTGGTGACAATCAATTAAGGATTTATTGCTGATGGTGGCAATATTAATAAGTGGGCCTGATTCTGGACTCTGATTTATAACGAATAAAACTAAATTTAAATGTTTGAACTTTGGTGGTATAAATCTGAGAATGGATTACCAGAAATCCTCAGTCAAAAACAGATTTATTTTCCAACTGATCAATTTACAAATCACGTGCGTGTATAATTCTCCGATTTCTCAAGTCATTTTGTATCGTGATGTGTGAGATTTGGATAAGAAGAAAATGAACAAGAACGGCCTGATAAAAGCTGGAACCGAATGCACTTACGAATTAAATGTCTTCAGAGGAAACGAATAAGCCCTTTAGAAAGGATAAAATAGTAAAGAAGTTACAGCACCAATTCTGTTAACTTTACACATTGCAAGAGGACATCCAAGAAAAATGAACTTTCACTCAAAGTAAACGTACCACAAAAAAGAAATGACGAACAGGATCTGACAGTTACTTGCGCAACCAGAGAATGCTGACTTATAGTTGGTATAACAACTGCATTACCTACCTGAGGAGAAAACCAGACAAGGAATAACCACCCTTGACGCCAACGTCAATACTGGTTATCCTTTATACATATATATAGTCCCTTATATGGCGAGTGCAAATTAAAACACTACCGGCGTTGTGGAGCATTTGTTGGTAAGGCTTTTAGTCAAGTGGCAAAGTCAAAACGGTTTTAATCGAATTTCTGTCTTGCTGAAAGTTGTCGAGGACGAGGCGAAAGGGGTTGAAACCTTGGGCAAGCAAAGCAGACCCCCTCAGACCTTGGCTGTAATCACGCGATGTGCGCATAATGGCTGCGGCTACACGGAACAAGCGATTCGCACCTTAAACATGAACCTCCATGTATGTACTCAATCAGGTTAACTTACAAAGATACTGCCAACAAAACTTCTAAATGGTATTTTTTTAAAAAAAATCGTCTCTCTGTAATATATGAAAATTATGTATAAACACTGTAATGGTTAAAACCTAAAATAATAGTAAAATGATAAAAATGAAAAAAAAATAATTACGCCTGATTGAAATAATGAATAAGAAACATTCAGACAAAATGACCAGTGCAGTTGTGTCGCTCTAGGCTCTTCTTCGCACCTGAAGAAAGGGACAAGTATCACAGAAACGTTGTGCGTTTTTATATTATCACTTATTTCATCTGAATATGGCTATCTTTCTTATTCGTAAAATATATATTGTCTGCACAATATAAAATGGCGGGAAAGTGACAAAAAAACTCTCGAAAGGAACTCTACATTGTAATAATTCACAGGATTGGATTACGGTTTTAAACATGGCGATGATTGAATTATTTAAGATTTTTATGTAACACTTTATATATTTTTTTCAATATTAAAATTGCCGATGTACATACAAATTCTGAATACTGCTGAATTTTTATTTTAATATCAGAATTCCTTTTGTATTTTACGGTAACAGGCTACATGAGGGTAATCCACATGGTGGCAACTCCCCTTTAATAGCATAGGAAGGGAATTGAAATGGGGGGATGCGGAAGGGTAGAGGAAGGTAGCCAAGGGTTAACTAGGGCCCCCGGGCTATATTTTAAGGATCCTACCCGGCATTCGCCTAAAAGTAATGCAGGGAAACCCCTAGAAAAACCTGCACCAGGTAGATAGGGCATTGGTTACTTGTCCCCACGCCCTTCCGATAGCGGGAGAAGAGTTTGCTGTGGCGACGCAGCATTCCCTTCTCCGTGCCTCGACCAGTTTAGGAGGCAGCTGGCCGACTGTTCCAATGGGAATAGCAGGACAACTCTTACCGTATGCCCAAGGTCTGTGACCCCGGAACATACACCTCTCGAAACAGACCGAGGTGCCTCGGCTTGTGGGAACCTTAGTTCAAAAACGGAGAGGAAAAGGCATCCTCAAAGGTAGGCCCTTCGTGTCTCTCCTACAAGGTTCTGCCTGCGAGAGAACATCCCTCGCAAGACAGTCTTTAGCTGTCCCCTCTTTAATAAGAATTTTATCAGTGCTATATTTCCTTGTCGGACGTGTATACCTGCAGGGAATTTCCTAGAATTTTAACCTATGACGTTGCAGCTAGGAAGGCAGGGACTAAGATGGCGTTCAAATAACATTTATGATACTGTATTAATACAATATAATTTAATAAACCCATGGTACATTAATTATTATATCTGTTATTTTTTTGTTCAATTTTAACGGAGTTACAATTTTGTTCTTCCGCTTACTTTATTGCTACATCCTCATTTCTTCTCCTACAGTCACAGACACCAGTCCTGGCTATCAACAAATTGTTTTAAATTTTTTATAACCTACACCGAAACTCATTGTAAGTTTATATTAAATAATTATTTGTATACTAAAATTTTTAATTTACATAACAAATGTTAAATTATATTTTCTTTACCAAATATTTTAGTATCCAAAAATTCTCATCGAATTGTGAATTTTATTCTCAAAATAAACAAATTAAGAATTCTCAAAATACGCGGGATCAACCGTAGTAACTTATTGTCATTTAGTAAAAAGATGAATAATTAAATAAATGTTTCCTGACTTAACTACTGCATGCATTTTGTAATTACATACATGATTCGTTATTTTCCTGATAGAAGTTTTATGGAAAACGTTTTTCTCAAACTCCTCTTCCTCATAATTGAAATCAACTTTTGAAATCCTGTGTTTTACAATTACATTACTCAGTTGTCAATGATGACAAGAATATAAAATCAATTAATGGCGAAAAAAAAACGGACCACAGAGGAATAAAAACAGGTACAACGTTTCTTCCATAGTGGACCTTCTCACGTACACGAACAAAAAACCGGGTGTTCCCCTTTATATACCTGTTCCAAAGATGATAGAAGGTATTCAAGTGGGTAACAAAAGATCGTTGACTCTACTCAAAGAGTCAGTGTCACTTTGAATATTAAAATAAATATATGCCGTGCATCACATTACAACCTTCCCTTGCTGTAAGCTACGATAGATTTACGTCTGTTCCTACATTTTACTATATGATATCTCTCACAGGCTTCTAAACACAACTCACACACACACACACACTCGTCTTTTGGTTCATGAAATACTTTATTTAAGCACACTTTATGGTGAAAGCCATGGATCGCCAGTCTCGTCTTCGTGTGGCGTAGTTCATGTCCATGTCCTGTCCTGCATAGCAGATGTTGCATAGAAGTCCTCCGGTATGTTCCGTTTCCTCTCATACAGATCCTGTATAAGCTACCTGAAGCAGGAACCATCTGGTAGTATCAGATCATATCTTAAATCCTCTATTAGGAAGGTCTCCCTGGTAAGCTCGTACACTAACCTCCATTTTGAATTTTGTGGAACTCCTAAAATTCTTTTCAGGTGTCTAGCCTTGACTCGCTCCAGTTCTTCCAGTTGTCTGTACCTGAGGTATTCTAGGCCATGCAGGCAGTATCTTTAGCCTAAACAGGTCCATCGCTGTGCTGATCAATAATTGTGTACTGTTTCTGATTTCATTCACAGCTCTAATGGCCGCCACTGCTCCAGATCTTACAAACTTTTAATATTAAGACCATTTAAAATTATAAATTTACGTTTGATTGAAAATAATAAGAAAGATAGCCAATACAGACAAAAAAAAGGGTAATATAAATACCACACAACGTTTGTGGGATCCTTGTCCCATTCGTCAGGTGCTAAGAAGAGCCTAGAGCGATACAACTGCACTGGTCACTTGACAACACTCAAAAGCCGCCTCCTTAGCACCTGACGATAGGAACAAGGATCCCAGAAACGTTGTGTGGTATTTATATTACCCTTCTTTTTTTCTGTATTGGCTATCTTTATTATACATGTATTTATAGTTGAAATAATGTCCCTAAACCTTTCTTATTCATTAAGATCATTTAGTTTTGTAAACTATGATGTGAACTATTTCAGAAATTATTTTTTTTTGATAATAATTGGGTTCAACGTCAAGGATGTTAATTTTGCCCCCCTTTATATTGACTTGTTTTACATATATGTGTGTTTCATAACCGCAGAATGCTTGTCATTACGTAACATTGTAAATGGCTGTGTGTTCTTTGATCCTCGTCTGAAGAGGCCCCTTTGGTCCGGCCAATGTAAACAGATTTCAAAATGTATAGCAATAATATGAACAGATTAAAAAATTATTCATGTAAACTTGGTAAGTTTTAAATAAGAGAATTTGGAGAACGGCGTCGAAGTAGACGTACAACTGTTAATTATATAAAAGGGGGGTAATTATAAACGCGTATAGCCCTGCCCGCCTCACTATATTCCCTTCACACGCGAGAAACTACACAAGAGTTTCACTACAAATGCTCTGGTTGCAGGATATTCACCTACGTGGCGTATTAAATTTCACCTTCTACACCAGTAATTATGTATTTCAATGTAATTGACCTTGGCGTTCCTCTGTCTTCTTAGAACGTGACGGAAGCCTTAAGGGATGTCCATAAATCCGAATCGAACTTGTAGAATAACCCACTAAGACACATTTGCAAATAATTCCGTGGGATCTAATGTCGATAAAAAAAATTTTTTTTCCTAACCATCCAATTCATTTGATGCAGTTTGAGAAAGGTTGCGTAGACTTGTAAGCTTATACGGCGGAATTGAAGGCGGTAAATATAGTACATGAACGTAATAATTGACATGTTGTAAGGAATAATTGCTGTAATATTGTAGGAACTGTATAGAAAAAAATAAACCAGTCGTGTGACTGAGAACTCAATGAAAATTACGTCATTACATGAGTAGATATTATATTTCCGTGGTCAAAGACCATCCCACCTATAAACCCATTGCGCGTACACCACGTGGTTATAGTTACATCGCTGAAACATCAACGATTCCACTCCAAACCTGTATTAAGCGAATCCGAAAACTAATATGAGTTAAGCATCTGTGCTCCTCAATGTTGTTAGTCTTCGCTTAAAACTTAATTTTTGTTTTTAATACATGGGCTCATGATATGGAAGACGTTTCGCAAATTGTGAAAGGTAATTGTTCATTTCACAGAAAAACCTAAACAGTTGAACCAAAATAAAATAAAAAAATATTCTTCCTCGTAGCTTTTTCACTGGAAGCAGTCTTCTACGGATAATATTGCAACACTTCCAAGAACTAATCATTTGCTTATGGACGTTACAACCTGCAGCTGTGACGTGTTGAAGGTTAATGCTTCTCTGGTAAATGACTACTTGTTTTATAACGTTGACGGGTCTGCAAGGGCTATTCACTCGCAGGCAGAACCTTGTAGGAGAGATACGAAGCGGCTACCTTTAGGGGATGCCTTTTCCTCTCCGTTTTTGAACTAAGGTTCCCACAAGCCGAGGCACCTCGGCCTGTTCTCAGAGGTGTATGTTCCGGGGTCACAGACCTTGGGCATACGGTAAGAGTTGTTCGCTATTCCCATTGGAATAGTCCGCCAGCTGCCTCCTAAACTGGTCGAGGCACGGAGAAGTGAATGCTGCGTCCCCACAGCAAACTCCTCTCCCGCTATCGGAAGGGCGTGGGACAAGTATCCAATGCCTGACCTACCTGATGCAGGTTTTTCTAGAGTTTTCCCTGCATCACTTTTAGGCGAATAGCCGGGTAGGATCCTTAAAATATAGTCCGGGGCCCGTAGTTAACCCGTGGCTACCTTCCTCTACCCTTCCGAATCCCCCCTTTCAAAACCCTTCCTATGATATTAAAGGGGAGTTGCCCAACGTGGATTACCGTCATGTAACCTGTTGCCCTAAAAAAAATAATAAAAAAAACACTCTCGACTTCCTGTATAATCTCTACAAAAGTCAATACTCTGCTAGTCTCAAACTCAGTACGCAAATTAAGTATAACTCACATATTCCATTGAACGCGTTTCTTCAATTCCGTACTTTATATTTAAGATTTCTTCCATGTGTAATCCTAACATATTCTCTCTTATTTACGTATGTAGTATTCCTTATATTCTCACTGACCCCACCTCATGTAATTTCAAATTCTTTATATCAATATTTATGTATATCGATCTCATTATATTCACATTTGTACGTTATATCAATTTGACTTGTCCTTTTTCCTCAGCCGAGGACTCATGGAACCCTATTAGTAGCTAATTTTTTAAGTGCTTCTGTATACACTAATAGGGAGAATTTACGAATCAAAGATTAATAACAAAATAATTACTCAGTTAACCTCGGTTTCGAAACTATTTCCTTTCATGGATCGTCATAAATTTTGAGAAATTCAGAGATAAATTAATTAGTGGCGAGGAACGTTTTTGAACAGTAAAACCTCTTCAGGTGTCAAGAAAAGAATCTAGTGTACGACATGTGAATCCTGACAATCGTATTGGTAACTTTTTAATCCACGTAACCCAAATAGTCTGGCTCAGGTTTTAAATCTTGAAACAAACCTTAGGTCCGACGAAATCAATCAACACAGTAATCACTTCTTTGTCTAATTAGTATACTTATAAAGTCATCAATTAACACACACATAATAAAATGAGTAAATAAATTGTATACGACGTTTATGCAGTCTTTTCCACTTTCCTCAGGTGATTCAGAAACGCCACAAGAACGAAACCGGGTAAGTAATTAAAAAAAGCAAAGCTAAATCGAAATTACACGCAAAGATAAAAAAAAGGCGAAGAACTTTAACAGTAAGAGATAACGGCCATATTTTAGTTTCATAGTGTCAGCTTGTACGATAATTGCAATGATGTCATATTTAATATGAAGCATTTCGGATATATATTGGAAATAGTTCTCAAGATTTTTTTCTCTCAACACTTTCATAAACTTCATTCTATTCCCTCGCCTTTTGAACACTGAGACTCTTCTCACCAACAGGTCCTTTTCCAATAAGGCTTGCGGCGTTCTCGATTTTTTTCTATTGTTGATGTCGCCGCCTCGGCGCGGCAACAATGGGAACGACACAAAGATTATCCGACCCGTTCGCTGCAATACGATACATGAAGACGAACATATTTTCACTGAGCGAAACGTTTGGATGAGATATACTTTATATTTCTCTTTCATCTCACTCTTTTATTTTCCGTTAAAGTCTGAATATATTTCCTAACGATTATCAACATTAAAAAATAACCTTGTAGGAGAGATACGAAGGGGCTACCTTTGGGGATGCCTCTTCCTCTCTCCGTTTTTGAACTAAGGTTCCCCACAAGCCGAGGCACCTCGGCCTGTTCTGAGAGGTGTGAATGTTCCGGGGTCACTGACCTTGGGCATACGGTAAGAGTTGTCCGCTATTCCTATTGGAATAGTCGGCCAGCTGCCTCCTAAACTGGTCGAGGCACGGAGAAGGGAATGCTGCGTCCCCACAGCAAACTCTTCTCCCGAATATCGGAAGGGCGTGGGACAAGTACCCAATGCCCGACCTACCTGATGCAGGTTTTTCTAGGGTTTTTCCTGCATTTTCTTTAGGCGAATGCCGGGTAGGATCCTTAAACTATAGCCCGGGGGCCCTACTTAACCCTTGGCTACCTTCCTCTACCCTTCCGTATCCGCCCTTTTCAAATCCCTTCCTATGCTATTAAAGGGGAGTTGCCCAACGTGATTTACCCTCATGTAGCCTGTTGCCCTAACCCGACCCCCCCAAAAAAACATTAAAAATGAAAAATTTACGTCTGATGGAAAATAATGAATAAGACAGATAGCCAATACAGACCAAAGAAGGTAATATAAATACCAGGATAATTGAAATAATTGGCTATTTTTCTTATGTTGTTGATTATCAACATACTAAAAAAATAATTAAATGAGTTAACACAATTTAAAGCGATTGTAATTCTACAAAAAGAGAACAACTGGAGTGTAATTGTGTTACCGTAGTAGAAATTATTACGAAATAATACGAATAAATACTTTAATTCTTTATTCCAGCGCTACTTTTTACGTTACTACTTATTAAATCATTTGCGAAATATTTCTCTATTTTACTTATGGATGTAGAGCGTAATTTCGGATTGTTTTTGATAACCCCCTCCCCTCCCCTCCATTTGTAAAGCAGAAAGAAATGTATATATCAGTTTTCCCTGAAATTAATTATTATCCCCTAAAAGTTGCCCTTTTGAAACTCTGACTGTTTTTAATTTTTGCTGAATATGCTGAACAGTTTTTTAACTATTTTGTGTTAGGTAAAATTGCATCACCCTGCTGTCACCCCCACTAACTACATTTTTTTTTTTTTGTTTTCGCCAGACAATTTCATTAACAGAATTCTGTTACGTAACTCTGAAATTTGCCGTACCACTGACAGTGAAGTCAAACTGCGCCACGCAGATATTTATTAGAGTTTAGTGTTGTTTAACTTTTGCTAGAATAATGAACAGCGCACGGTGAAATAATAAAAATACAGATTTTTTATTTTATTGCTCTTCATTTTCGAAAACGTGCAAAAAAAAGGATGATTTCATGCGATTTATCTACACAAAGGTAATGTAAATTGGTTCTGTGGAAACTGGGACGAGGATAATAGTTCTGATAATTTTGTTGGACTTCGATGTATTACTAATATGATTTATTGATGTAAAAATATTCTACACAGATGCAGCAGTGTTTTTAATTTTGAAAATTAAATTCTTTTAATTCAGAGCTTTTATACGGACGCTCCATTATGTGTTTTGAAAAATAAATAAAATGTGTTGGCGGGTAACATGTACGTCATTACCAAGATTGATCGGTGGTTTCGGAACGTGGTTTTTGTGGGGGATTTTAAAAAACATTCGAGTGCAGCCAAGTTTTACACAGTTTTATTTCATGGAAATTGTCCAGATCTTCGAAAAAGAAACAGCTCTCATATCGTCTCGCGTCCCTGTACTAATACTATTTTTCTCATATCCTGAATGTGTAATATTCCTTTTTTTAAGAAAAGGTGTAGAAGAGAGCTCTGGCGAGGGCTACCTTTGGGGATGCTCTCACATCTCTCTGGTTTTTTTGAACTAAGGTTCCCACATGCCGAGGCACCTCGGTCTGTTTTGAGAGGTGTATGTTCCGGGGTCGCAGACCTTGGGCATACGGCAAGAGTTGTCCGCTATTCATATTGGAATAGTCGGCCAGCAGCCTCCTAAACAGGCCAAGGCATGGCGAGGGGTAAGCTGCGTCCCCACAGCAAACTCCTCTCCCGCTATCGGAAGGGCGTGGGACAAGTACCCAATGCCCGACCTACCCGATGCAGGTTTTTCTAAGGTTTTCCCTGCATTCCTTTAGGCGAATGCCGGGTAGGATCCTTAAAATATAGCCCGGGGGCCCTAGTTAACCCTTGGCTACCTTCCTCTACCCTTCCGCATCCCCCCTTTCAAATCCCTTCCTATGCTATTAAAGGGGAGTTGCCCTAAGTGGATTACCCTCATGTAGCCTATTGCCCTAAAAAAAAGGGTTTGTCCTGCATTACTTTTAGGCGAATGCCGGGTAGGATCCTTAAAATATAGCCCGGGGGCCCTAGTAACCCTTGGCTACCTTCCTACACCCTACCGCATCCCACCTTTCAAATCCCTTCCTATGCTATTAAAGGGGAGTTGCCCAAAGTGGATTACCCTCATGTAGCCTGTTGCCCTAAAAAAAAAAGGAAAAGAAAACATGCCAGAGAGCTCTGGAGGAGACTACATCTCTCTGGTTTTTGAACTAAGGTTCGCACATGCCGAGGCACCTCGGCCTGTTTTAAGAGGTGTATGTTCCGGGGTCGCAGACCTTGGCCATACGGTAAGAGTTGTCCGCTATTCCTATTGGAACAGTCGGCCAGCTGCCTTCTAAACCGGTCAAGGCATGGCGAGGGAAAGCTGCGACCCCACAGCTAACCCCTCTCCCGCCATCGGAAGGGCGTGGGACAAGTACCCAATGCCCGACCTACTTGATGCAGGTTTTTATAGGGTTTGACGTGCATTACTTTTAGGAGAATGCCGGGTAGGATCCTTAGACTATAGCCCAGGGGCCCTAGTTAACCCATGGCTACCTCCCTCCACCCTTCCGCATCCCCCCTTTCAAATCCCTTTCCTATGCTATAAGAGTGGAGTTGCCACTATGTGGATTACCCTATACATAGCCTGTCTACACCTCCCCTCCCCCCCCCCAGGCTACATGAGGGTAATCCACAGAGTGACAACTCCCTTTTATAGCTGAGGAAAAGAAGTGAAAGGGAGGATGCGGAAAGGTAGAGCAAGCCTAGAGAGAAACAACTGCACTGGTCAGTTAACAACTCTCAAAAGTGTTTCTCTAGGCACCTGGCGAAAGGAACAAGGATCCCAGAAACGTTGTGTGGTATTTATATTACCCTTTTTTGTCTCTATTGGCTATCTTTGTTATTCATTAATGTAAACACAATAATAGAGGAGACAGCTGTCAAACTATTTCTTGCTCGTACAGTAGTACAAACACGTAATTTTGTAAAATAAAATATAATGAGATGAGAATGTACTTATTGACCTCGTGACTGCTTTAAGCAAAAAAATCAGAGTCATTGATTGTGGTTTTTTTATTTATTTATTACGAAACGTTTATCACCGGATATTTTATTTATATATATATATAAAAAAAGGAGATGGAAAATCAGTAAATATTTTTGATGTCAAACAAAGCAGTTTACATTCAGATAAATAAATACTTGACTTTCAATCCGGCTTCCCCGATTCCAGAACAGTGCAGTAGGTAAATATTATTTCAATCATCATCTATTTCGACTTTATTTTGTTATATGTTCGCCTCCGCTCCCTCCTGATGCACGGTTTAGAAAGAGGACACAGCCTGTCTTCATGTCTTCCCGTTCCCATAGACAATCGCACAATTACCACATTGATAATTTTCTCCGAATTCGTGGCTTGTGAGTGATGACGGGCCATTAGCAGCTGTATGGATGGACTCTTATCATAATGACGGAACGCGGCGCAGCATTTTAGTAGCTTCACAGCCAAATAGAATCGAAAACAACAAAAAAAAAGAAGAACGGGACCAGGGCTAAACCAATTTACACCACAACCGTCAATCTGTTTGAATAATATTTCATGACCTAAGATACAGTACGTATATCAGAAATCAGAAAATTAAAAAAAAAATTAAATTACAATATTGATGAATCATTAAGGTCTTTTATTTTTATTGTTCACCTGATGAGCTCCGAAAGTAGGGACGAAACGTTGTGATATATTCTATGATTGGTATTGTTAATTAATGAATATTTTTTCTGACTCTTCAGTCATTATTGAGTTATTGTATTGATAAATTTCAATATTTTCTATTATTTACTAGAGGGTTAGGGTTCGACAAATTTTCCCCTTGTTTCATTATTCCTATTTAAAAATGGATGCGTCCAGATGATTTCTAGCGTATATGAGAACATAAACAAGGCTTACAGCTGGTTTCCAGACCTGGGCTCTACATCCTAAGGAATGATACTCAAACGAATGTAGGGTGTAGGAGAAAGACGTGTGTTTTTAATTGCGCAGGGCCGCCGGAGTGGACAAACACATCGCACATCGCAGGGTGGCGGGTTGCAGAGACATCGATCGCGCCGTGACCGCGCGTGCTGGCTGCTCGACCACTACAGACAACTAGATCATGTGGCAATCAGTCTTTCTTTGTCTCCTTAATTTACCACGCTGTCAGTGGAGTGCGGTCTGTTCATTGGAATAGTTCACCGGGATTCCTATCCCTCTGGGGGACGGTTATTATTAAAAATATTGCACAATATGTTGCAATTAACGAACTTCGTTAAGAAACATACTTAAATCAGACGAACACAAGATCATCAAGACTAAACATTCAAAGACATTTTAATTCATATTTCATTTCAATTTTTAAACAACACAGCCATTTCAACAAGCGGTGTTATTACGTGAATCACATATGACACGCTTCGTAATCGGAACGTTTAATCCATATGATTTTTATAATATTAATATAATAAAGTAATATAAATTAGATCAACCATCATAATAGCTCTTGGAGGGTTCGAAGTGTTCACGAATCGTCAGAACAATCCTTTATCATGTCATTGATGTCACGCCGCCTCAGACAACATGACGAAAAATATTCAATCAGCCAGTCAGTCGACTCGGCTTGAACTCGTACTCATATTAATATTCTCATTCAATAAAATTGTGTGGAATTTCCGGCCAGCTGCCTCCTAAACTGGTCGAGGCACGGAGAAGGGAATGCTGCGTCCCCACAGCAAACTCCTCTCCCGCTATCGGAAGGGCGTGGGACAAGTACCCAATGCCCGACCTACCCGATGCAGGTTTTTCTAGGGTTTTCCCTGCATTTCTTTAGGCGAATGCCGGGTAGGATCCTTAAACCATAGCCCGGGGGCCCTAGTTAACCCTTGGCTACCTTCCTCTACCCTTCCGCATCCCCCCTTTCAAATCCCTTCCTATGCTATTAAAGGGGAGTTGCCCAATGTGGATCACCCTCATGTAGCCTGTTGCCCTAAAAAAAAAAAGAAAAACCTTAAAATATAGCCCGGCGGCCCTTGTTAACCCTTGGCTACCTTCCGCTAACCTTCCACATCCCCCCTTTCAAATCCCTTCCTTTGCTATTAAAGCGGAGTTGCCCAAAGTGGATCACCCTCATGTAGCCTGTTGCCCTAAAAAAAAAGCCCGAACTAGAGATATTCTCTCGCAGGCAATACCTGCGAGGGATGTTCTCTCGCAGGCAAAACCTTTTAGGAGAGATACGAAGGGGCTACCTTTGGGTATGCCTTTTCCTCTCCGATTTTGAACTAAGGTTCCCACAAGCCGAAGCACCTCGGCCTGTTTTGAGAGGTGTATGTTCCGGGGGTCACAGACCTTGGGCATACGGTAAGAGTTGTCCGCTATTCCCATTGGAATTTTGTTGCTGATTCTGGAGGTAATGTGGGCTATGTGAGGTTTCCATGATAATTTGGAATCAAGGATAACGCCTAGGTATGGTGTAGTTTGTTGGATAGGTATTTTGGTGCCATTGAGATAGAAGGAGTGGTTGAGGGAATGTTTGGTTTTAAGGGTGAAGGGAATGATTGTGGATTTGGTAGGGTTTATTTTGATTCTCCATTTTTTTAGCTCAGATTTCAATATCATTGAGGGCGATTTGTAGTTTTTTGGAGCCCGAGTCTAGAGAGGATGTTTGAAGGAGTATGTCAAGGTCATCTGCAAAAAGTACTGTTTTAGTGGATAGGTTTTGAGGTATGTCGTGAAAAATAGAGGTTGAAGAGGAAAGGGCCTAAGATGCCGCCTTGGGGGACGCCAGAGGAAATCGGGTAGGAATTTTAAACGGTATTGTTAAATTTGACAGAGAAGGAGCGGTTAGTAAGATAATTAGTAAGGATTCTGAAGAGGGAATCATTAAGTTGGTCTTTGATTTTGGAAAGTAGAGATTGGTGGATTACACAGGGTGATAATGAATTAATTAGTTTCTCTAGCAAGGGTTGAATAAGAATAGTTCCGAATTGAAAAATTAAAATAATAATTCGTGATGTCGGTTCGAAAAAATTCCAACCCAATTCGCGTTACACGGCAAAGTAATTTGTAGACCTGTAATCAATAAGAAAAATATTTATTTCTAATGGATCATGGAACCAATTGACTACGCCTATGAAATATACGTGAACGGACGATATTTAAAATATATAAAAATAAAGGTGAATAATGAAGATAGCCAATACAGACAAAAAAAGGGTAATATGAATGCCACACAACGTTTCAGGGATCCTTGTTCCTTTCGTATGGTGCTAAGAAGAGCCTAGAGAAACACAACTGCACTGGTCAGTTGACAACACTCAAAATATTATTTTCATTCAGAAGTAATTTTTTCATTTTTTTTATATAAAAATATAGGTGTTGAGTTAAAAGACACACAGGGGTAATGAGAGGAAAAGTAACGCGGGAAATCTCAAGCTACGATGAATCGAGGGGCGATTATAACTTGCGGCAGTTTATCTGGATTTGTGTACAGGAAGAATTACTATTGATTTGAGCGCAGGCGTCGGAGCGAAAGGACGCTCGCTCACGTTTCCTTTGAAGAGCGAACACGCGTCGGCGTGCTTACGGGAACTCTTCCCTCACTCACTAATCTGCATTGGCTTCGCCAGCCAACCAGCGAAACCAACCCGGCATCGATATTATGTTGTATTATATCCTTAAAAAACGTGAACGACAAAAAGAGTTTTGCAACGTCACATTAGACAAAGTCAGTAAAAAAGAACCTATCAGGATATTACCAAAATATGATACATACATCTGTGTCGTTAAGTAAAGCAAGGGGAGAAAAATATTACGAATTTTTTACACGATAATCGCCCATATTCAGGTAGACGTCGTAGAAATGAGTAGAACGCTCAATGACGTCAGTCATTGGTACCAAAAGTTTTTAAAAGGCATAAATACACTAAGAAACTTTTTTTTACGAGGGAACGGAGAGAAAAGGTGAAGATCGTACATGGGTTAACAGTTACTCGTGGAAGTGTTCGGTAAATTTAACTAGAAAAAGGACTAAGGTGTGATGAGAATATCTTCATAAAAAGTATTCTCGTCCGTTTATATATAAATTAAAATAAGTTTTTGGGTCCGAAAATATAACCTTGTGGAACCAAATGATTGAAATGTTTGGGCAGAATGTGAACCATTCGATCATATTTTCTGGGAGTGCTAGTTATTGCTGGAACGGAGCTCGATAAGTAACTAACGAAAACTAAATACACAAAAAAGGAAGGAAACCTGCGAGAGGATTTTCTCGCAGGTGAACCTTCCCAGAGGGCTCTGGCGGGGGCAACCTTTGGGGATGCCCTCACATCTCTCTGGTTTTTTTTTTGAACTAAGGTTCCCACATGCCGAGGCACCTCGGTCTGTTTTAGGAGGTGTATGTTACGGGGTCGCTGACCTTGGGCATACGGTAAGAGTTGCTGTGGGGACGCAGCATTCCATTCTCCGTGCCTCGACCAGTTTAGGAGGCAGCTGGCCGACTATTCCCAATGGGAATAGAGGACAACTCTTACCGTATGCCCAAGGTCTGTGACCCCGGAACATACACCTCTCAAAACAGGCCAAGGTGCCTCGGCTTGTGGGAACCTTAGTTCAAAAACGGAGAGGAAAAGGCATACCCAAAGGTAGCCCCTTCGTATCTCTCCTAAAAGGTTCTGCCTGCGAGAGAACATCCTCTCGCAGGCAACTTTGGGCGGAGAGGAGTTCTCTGAAGCCAGTTCGGGTTTTTTTTAGGGCAACAGGCTACATGAGGGTGATCCACTTTGGGAACTCCGCTATTCCCCTTGGAATAGTCGGCCAGCTGCCTCCTAAACTGGTCGAGGCACGGAGAAGGGAATGCTGCGTCCTCACAGCAAACTCCTCTCCCGCTATCGGAAGGGCGTGGGACAAGTACCCAATGCCCGACCTACCCGATGCAGGTTTTTCTAGGGTTTTCCCTGCATTTCTTTAGGCGAATGCCGGGTAGGATCCTTAAAACATAGCCCAGGGGCCCCTAGTTAACCCTTGGCTACCTTCCTCTACCCTTCCACATCCCCCCTTTCAAATCCCTTCCTATGCTATTAAAGGGGAGTTGCCCAAAGTGGATCACCCTCATGTAGCCTGTTGCCCTAAAAAAAAATACACAAAAAAAATGAGTGCAGCCGAAGGAATGCCCCAGGCGATAACATATTTTTTTTTAGAAAAGGATATATGAACAAATATAATATGATGAAGATAATCTATAATACTAAAAACGCGGTCACATTGAATTCAAGTTGGCAGTCGGGTAAGCTCTGGTTAGTCTTGAATGATTGTTTATAATAAACAGCTGTCCTGTATAAATGCGCGTGGTCTATGGGACAAGATTAATTGTGACAGAGGCTGAATCAGGAAGGTAAAGCAGTAATAATTCCCAGAATTGGCTTAATTCACTCAAGAGGCTGAGACTCTGATAGTTTCGAGACTTTGACAGTTCCCAAAAAATGCACAATTTTCTACGTCAATAGACAAATATCTTGATATCTAATGTGTGTACGGAGATGTTGTGGTTTCTGTACGTGTACAATACATATTACAAGAATTTATTAGAACACATACAATACACTGCTCAGGGCGCCGAGGTTACAAAGAGGCGCTGACGTCACACACTATTAGAAAAACAATTTCATTCTAATCAAGTATGTGAATTTGGGGCTAACGTAGCATACGTACGATACGGAATAATTAATTTTCACAAATGAGCCATAAAAAAAATTTAGCTTGCGCAAAAGTACCAGTATGGAAAGGCTAGACGAGATACCAACTTTCAGAGACTCAGTGGAACGTATAAGAAGAACGGAACTTGAAATGCAGGAAAATAATACGAGTACAGAACAAAGGAATTCGTTCGTGTCTCTGGTACGTAATGAGGAAAAAAAATTAATAATAGCCAAATAGGATATTCCAGTATTTAATGATGGTACGCTCAGAGGAACTGGGAAGTCATAATCAGCTGATATGAAGACAAATAAGCAAACAAAAAATATATTCACGCGACAAAAATGGCAAGACTCCAATATGGCTTCAGCATCTCCGTTACCCTTTTCTAACTGGAGACGTTGCCAAAGCACTCGGGTTCTAAGCAAGGACTCAATTAATGCGCGTTACCTACGAGTATCTATCCATCCGAAGTGTGCAAAAAGCGTTGCTAATCCTGTGATCGGCGCCATGGAGAAGTCCAGCCAGGAAAGCACACACACACACACACACACACGCACAGACACCGGCACATCAAACAAAAACCAACATCGCTTTACACATTCACAACCGGACGAAAGAGAAAGCCGCTTTATCCCTTCAATCGAATTCAATGTGTATAATAACGTGCAATTAAATGATCTAACTGGGAGCTTTCTATTGGAAAACGTAATATGCATTACGTAACAACGTACAGGTACCAAACACATTCGCAAATAATTTCACGGTACGTATTTGCATATGAAAAGTTCAGCTACTGTTATACAAGCTCCCCCCCTCCCCCTCCTCCCTCATGGTCATGTCATGGACTCTTCACGGTCCAAAACTAGTTTAAGTAAGCTACCATTAGCTTAATGCATTATCCACAAACAGTATAGACTTGTTATAGAGTCTGTTCACATATTATTATTTAGCATACTATTTTTCTAATATATTTTTTATACGTATGACTGTGTGAAAAGTTCTCGTATACGTTGATGAAACTCCAAATGTTTTCCTTTACCATTTCTCTCATCTACGCTGTCATTTATTAGTTACAACAAAGTCCGTAATTTGGGTATTTAATGATTGAAGAAATTGTATTCTTAATTTTAATGGAGAGGTAATTCAGGAATTTAAGAGCAAATTTAAGTATTCAATTTTTCTGACGTTATTGGCTTATTTATTTATTTATTAATAATGAGAAAGATAGCTAAATACAGACGAAAAGGAAAGATAGTATAAATACCACACAACGATTCTAGAAGCCTGGTTCGTTTCTTCAGGTGCAGAAAAAAACCGCAAGAGCCAAGAGAGAGACAACAGCACTAGTCAGTTGACAGAACACAAAAAGCCTTTGATTTTTTTATTATTTATATTGTCACTTCTTTTGTCTGTATTTGGCTGTCTTTCTTCTTCTTATTATTATTTTTCAATCTGACGTAAATTTTTCATTTTAATTTTTTTATTATAATTATACTTAATATCGAATAAATATCAATGCTGTTTTAGGTTTGCTTCTGCAGCCTGGAATTTAATTATATTTTTTCTTCACACACAAAAAAAAAGTTCTACAGGTACTTGGGGGTGTATATATATATATACTTAAAAAAATTATATATAAGTAAAATAATATTTTCCTTTTTGGAGAAAGACCTAATTTCTTTATTCATTGACGGTACTAGCTGGGTGCCCGGCGTTTCCCAAGATGACGTATATCTATAACCCCCAATTTGACTCCAATCTCGATTGTGTTTGCGTTATTTTTATATAAATTAGTTAAATGTCATAATTAAACACAGTGACAAATATAACTTCGGATTCGACTCGAAACTCGGAATGTTTGCGTAATTTCATGTAATGCCACTAACCCTCAAGGCTGCACCACTCCCATTCCTAAAAGAAGTTGAAATTATACACAGATAACATGTAGTGAAATTTTATGAATGCTATTGATCCCGAATTATATTGGTCCGACGCAAAAATCGGCCGGTTAGCATGTTTAAAATTTTCTCTTCCCGCCCGCCCGCCCCCTCTCATCAACGCCAATTCCCACCGTCGGCTGTTTTAGCAAGTTTAAATATTTCCATCCGCGCTTCTGGGGGTGTTAGACGCGTCTCACCCCGATAGGTTATTTTTCTGCTCGCAAAGAACACGTTTACGAAATTTGGTGAAATTTTCTCCACCGGTGTAGATTTGTATTCTACACCCAAAACCCTAAGGGTGCCCTTTTCGCAGGGTGGAGGGGATGAAAATTATATTCAGATAGCATCGGTAGAAACACTATCAATGTCTTTGACCCCTAAAAATATTTATCCGACTGAAATATCAACTGTTTTAGCATGTTGAAATATTTCCACCCCCGCTTCTGGGGGTGGTAGACGCGTCTCACCCCAACAGTGTTTGTTTCCTGGTCGCAAAGAACACGTGTACGAAATTTGGTGAAATTTGCTCCACCAGTGTAGATTTGTATAAGGAACATACATATATACATACATACATACACTCATTTTTATTTATAAGATTTTATTAGTAACTCGTTTTTTGCTGTAACTCTCTGTCTACCAGAAAATGTTTTTTTTTGACTGTGATAGTGATCAGAAATATATACATTTACGAAAGGGAAGTGAAACGTAATTGTCTGAAATTTTGTATTGAAAAAAAAATTGAACTTCTAGGTTAATGTTCGGAGTCACTTTTCTTAAAACTAATTTTTCACATTCTGTTCATTTAGAAATTATTTAAATTAGAAAGTTCAGTTATTCGATACATAATTACGTTTGTAGTATCTAGTGAAATCGTTTCTTCCAGAAGGAATTTTACTTATATTTAAACAATCTACCTACATTCATAAGACTGAATTACTTTTTCCTATAGACTTTTCTCCGCCGTTTTTAACCTCAGCCGGTAGGCAAACAATTTTTTTTCCCCTTCCTCAGTTTGTACAGAAAAGCCGGAATATGTTCAGCTCCGTGAGGAATTATCAATAGGATTTAGGTTTCCAGCCCCATTCTAATGAAAGCTTCTGATCTCTTAAAATCCATTACCAACTCGCTTTATCACAGCGTTTTCCTTTTTTTCTCTGCCTACGACGAGTCTTTAAATTTCATTCGTCCTTTTCAGATGAATTTATCAAGCAATCTCTCTTTCTCTTTCTCTCTCTCTCTCTTTTTTTTTCTACCTCCCAGCCGGCTACCCCAAGAGCTGCTTTTAATAATTCTTATCCTTCATTCCGTCCGAACGCTGCAGTTTTTATTTACATTTCTTCAACTGAATTCAAAATAAACGTTAAAACCGGGATACACACAAAAAATATGCAAGTTAAATGAATGTATAAGCCAAACCTTGTTGGCACAAAAAATGTGTTTTGTTTCAATGTTTTTGTTGTTGTTTAACACAAATAACTCGTATATTTAATACAATTTTAGCATTTAGATCTCCCGGTAAGTCCTGAGAGGAGCGACAGTCACCAGAGCTGACATTTTCTCATTTGCTTGAGTGTTATTAACAAATGCAACCTTAAGATCGAGGAGGAGGGGGGGGGGGTAAAGTCATCTCCGATGTCGATTGCCGAAATAAATGTCTTCATAAATCGCTTACGCGTATTACAGTTTCCGTAGGTAATCGAGGAATTGATGCTGTGTGTTCCTGGGGTGTTTGACCCCCACACACCAACTAGAGTTATTTCTGGAAAGTCTCGCTACCAGCTTCCGTTCTTGTGGCAGTAAAGCGAACGCACTCTACAGAACTCTCAACAAAAGCACGAGAATCCATCTCAACACTTTAAAATCTGCATGGTTGTGTTCATTTATAAGGGAGGGGGGGGGGATTTACTAGGCGGGTAATGTTGAATACTGTATCACGATGTATCGATATCCAGCGGAATTTTGAATCTACCCCCATAAAAAAAATAACAATTTTACTTCTCGAACTATCAAATTCCCAAGTAAAATATTTGCTATTTTTTTATTATTCACTAACAACACTTTATAATTGTAATACATCAATATTTTATCCTCAAAGGTCTATTCTTTGAGGATTCAACGAGTATATTCTGTTGCAATTTTTTTAAAAAAAAACAACTGGGTGATGTATATATTGTAATAAACAACTATGGCGTTATTTAATTTAATTATAAACAAAATTTAAAACATAAAAATATTTATTTTCACTTTGTGGCTTCTAACTCAAAAACAATTACAATTTAAAATACTAATTTCTCAGGGCCTTCACTGGGTTTCATAACGGACACAACAAATTGATTTAAAAATCTTATTAACAAACACTTCACAATTTACCTAAACAATATGTCGATAGAAAGAAATTTAAAAGTAAAGAAATTAACTCTGATTGACAATTAAAAGAGAACGAAATCTGACCTTATCCTTTAATTACGTTTACAATTAATCATTAGTTTTGGTTTTGTTACTTACATCTGTCCAGCTGGTACCAGCATTCTTTTTGGTTTCGGAAGTTCACTATGGCAAACTTTTACACTGATTCTAAAATGTCGACTCACAGATTTTACACTATTGAAGTCAAAATTGATAGGCTCACAGGAACTCAGATGATCCTCCTTTTTGTCAGCTATCTGATGTCTGCTTGGCTTAAACGAATCCTATGATTCGTAGATTTGTTCGTCTTTTACCGCTTTGGACTTAACCTGACTTCCTTTCCTGCCTGGCTACAGACGTAAACTCTCTTACTTAGCGATATTTACGGGGATAATACTTCCGTGAATGTTTTTACTTTGTCTTAAATTCACAACTTTGTTTAATAATACCTTAACGATGGCTAGTCTCTGCTCTAGTATTATTCGTTCCGTCCTCCGAAATGTCTTTCCGCCAACAGCTCCTAACAATCTTTCTCCGCTAACTAACAGTAATATTACTTGTTCTCCTCCTCACGATGTTTTTCCGCAAACTAAACTTCTAGAGCTCCCAAGTTTTAGCGCGCATACGCCATTTTTGACTTTTCGTCAAAGCAAAGTGAGCTCGCTTCTCTCATTGTCGCTTTGTTCGATCAGACCGCTATAATGGATTTATCAAACAATTCAAATTTTATGTCCAAACAATTAATGGCCTAATTAATTGGCATTACAATAAATATATATATAATACTTTGAGAGGATTACCTAAGGGGAACGAATATATTTGCCTAGTGATAGTCAGAATATCCCCAAAATATCGAAGATCGTGAAAGATTCCAGTGGATGTACGTTTAGACTCTGAATGGCGGCAAAATCCGATCTAAGTCTTGTAATAAACTTTTTCCGCCGACTTCCCTGTGTCCAATTGAGCTTAAAATCGTGTATTTTGGATGAAAACACTCAAGAATAAAACATCTATAGTTCAATATTTACTTTATAAATCCTCAATATTAGTCAGGTTTCATCCGAAAATAAAATAAACGTCTGTTTTAAATAATAATGTGTTAAGAGCCCCCCTTCCCCCCCAAAAAATGAACAATTCTTCACACGAAGATAATGAAGAATTAGTGAAATAAATGTCTGTCTTTTGACTACTTTATCTAATGTAATTATTAGATTTCATAATGTCTTCTAGCCTTTTAAAACGTTTTTAAATACTTTAAATCGCAATCAAGCACTGGAGTAACATCTGGAACATTCCGAAAGATTTATTTCGATCCAAAATTGACTTAACTATTGAACATATTTCAATAATTCTCATGACAAAATCATTAAGATTAATGAAAATAAAAACCTTTCTGAACTTCAATTAACACTCTATGAAAAATATATATAAATTATTTGTTAATAGATAGATGATTTTTTTAAAAATTTCAGTTTAACCGTCTTTTGAACACACTAAATACAATTCCGTATGTAGTAACCCTAAAAAAATAATTATCACAATGGAAACAGAAATAAGTTATATAAAATTCGGCAAAATTACTTATATATATAAAATATATTTTGCTCAAGCTATTGCGATATGAAAAACATAACAGTATGACTCTCTTTGTAATTATTTATCTATCTTGTTTCTCATCATTCTAGTAATTTTTATTCCCTACGTCATACAATAAAAGAATAGTTTTTTGTCGCCTAATCATATTCCGAACTTCAGTGATGTAACTTATTAAGATTCTTAACTACAAATTTCAACAAGTACTTTGTATAGAAAAGCAGAAATTTATAATGAAATTCATCCTCACAAAAGGTACGACCATCATCATAACTTTTTTTTTTATTCTTATTATTTCCTTTGTGAAACGCTGCATCATTAACATGGACCCACCAAATCTAATAACTTGCATCCAAACCATCAACTGGTATTTATTCTGCATAAACCTAATTTTCTTTGCCGTTCGTGCGCACAAGATTGCTATGGATAATCGTTTTTTAAGCACTCACGTAACAACAAAAAAACACGTAATAGTCTCCTCCGTAAGAGTAGGAAAGGAGGAAACGGTTTTGTTGCGAAAACTGAATTACTGTGAAAAGTACGAAATTACGTTCTTTGGCCTGAATAGGAATGCTCGGGGGTGAAATTCAATGTGTTGTCTTAGCCTACAAGAGCAGAAATAATTACATATTCTTGATCAACGTGAGCCTTGTTTATTCGCCAATAATATTTTTTTTCTTCTTTCGCAGTGAATGAGGTTTTCACTTTCTAAAATTACTATTATATCCTTTCGTCAAGAAAATGTCGACTGCTTTGTAAAAGTTCACGAGTCTCCGGATATCATTTTTAAGAGCGTAATATTCTCCATGATATGGCGATGAAACAAAACTTTTTTTGGGGGAAAAATATTTCATCTTATTTTTCACAAACCTTTTTAATTTTATTTTTTATTTTTTTAGGGTAACAGGCTACTTGAGGGTAATCTACGTTGGGCAACTCCCCCCCCCCCTTTAATAGCATAGAAACGGATTTGAAAGGGGGATGCAGAAGGGAAGAGGAAGGTAGCCAAGGGTTAACTAGGGCCCCCGGGCTATATTTTAAGGATCTTACCCGGCATTCGCCTAAAGAAATGCAGGGAAAACCCCAGAAAAACCTGCATCGGGTAGGTCGGGCTTTGGGTACTTGTCCCACGCCCTTCCGATAGCGGGAGATGAGTTTGCTGTGGGGACGCAGCATTCCCTTCTCCGTGCCTCGACCAGTTTAAGAGGCAGCTGGCCGACTATTCCAATGGGAATAGCGGACAAGTCTTACCGTATGCCCAAGGTCTGTGACTCCGGAACATACAACCCTCAAAACAGGCCGAGGTGCCTCGGCTTGTGGGAACCTTAGTTCAAAAACGGAGAGGAAAAGGCATACCCAAAGGTAGCCCCTTCGTATCTCTCCTAAAAGGTTCTGCCTGCGAGAGAACATCCCTCGCAGGTTACCTCTCGCAGGCTCGTTCTCCAAATAACCATCGTATTTTTACCTACTTTCTCCAGCAAATTTATACGAGATAACTTGATTTATACAACACAATTGTAATTTTTGTTTTAGAATTTGTAAAACATGATTTAAAATTAAATCAAATAATAAATATTTCGTTTCGATTAAAACTTGTACCACTCCGCAGATATATTACCCTCCGCGTTCCATTTTTTCCCCCTCTCCGCATCATTTTTCAATAGTATTAAAGTACCTTCATCTCGCGAAGTATCGATCGATCTTCCAACTTTTCATTTCTTCCTGCCTACGTCCTGCTTCCTTATATTATTAGTCTTTCCCATTTTCGACTTCTAATTTGCCATCATCCCTACCATCATCAGTTAACCAATTTGAATAAGAAAAATTAATTAATCATTTTTAAATGATTTAATTTTTGAAAATTGGTGTTTCCCGAAATATCACCACAGGCATCCTTAAAATCGAAAAAATATATGTTATAGTTCAACAGAAATCCCATATATAAGATTATTTGACAGTAAAGGTAATATAAAATTGTCAAAATAACCCACAAATTTTATTTATTAGACAAATCTTCAGTATGTCCTAAAAGTATTCTGCAAGCAAGAAACTCGTCTGTCTTACGTAAAATCCTTGTAGAACATCAATCATATATGACTGCACGATAGAACATAGTCAATTTATTTCAATCAATTCAGAAACGTCCATCTTTAAAATACTCCATTGGCCGAAACCGATTCATCGACCTTACGTCGATTTACATTGTAAACAGACGAGTACGTCAATTTTATAATTATCGAATAGAAAGTCGACTTTATATTCGATAATTATCGAGATTTAAAGTGATATCATAAAAGCTTTTACTGATGTTATAAACATCTTTGATATCTTCTTTCCTGGCAGTCATACCTTCGTTATTGATAAATATTTATAACATTGTAAACAATTTACATAAATAACCTAAAATTCCTATAAAGAAAAAACCTTTTAAATTTATATAATATCTTTCGTTATTTAATTTTAAATGGTATTTATCTATTTTATTTCTTTTTTCGATTTTTTTTGGTCGTGAATTGGAATTTTATCTTTTACTTTTATTATATAATTATTAATCATATTATCTGGTTTTAAACCATATTTAATTTTTCATTCATCCCATTATTTTTATTTATTTATACTAATTTAGGTGCCAATAAATCTATATATGTTAAAGAAAAGAATTAAATTTTTTATCGTTACGTGTATTCTTAATTTGTTTAATAGAGTTATCAATTACGTTTTAGTAATATTCTAAATATTTCATTTTTAATAGTTTCATTGTTAATTCGTTTAAAATGTTTATTTATTTCACTGTCTTTATTAGTAGTCACAATGTTATGTGTTCCTCCTTAACTATCGTTTTTAGTTGTAATATTGAGACCCCGTTATCGACATAGAAAGAACGGAGAGTCAAAATTTTGGATAATGTTAGTGTTTGGCACTTTACTGAATCAACTACCCTACAAATGACCACAAGACCTCGGTGTATTGAATTAGAAATGAAGTGTCCGGGGAGTGCGTGGGCTAATACAACATACGCGACAAGAACAACAACTTTCCAGCACGCCACGACAAGAGATACAAGGGAATTTGAATTTTTATAGAGTGATTATGAGCTGGAATATGCAAAACATATTTGTATAAAACGCCTATAAACACACGCGGAGAAGGCGGAAGGGCGATACGTAGCCGGTTATATCAAGTAGCACCATGGAGGCCCAAACAAATTAATAACAAGCGGAGACGCGCCTTCGGTAAAGCGTCAACAACCTTACACCGTGACGTAGACAGCGGGTAGACTTATTGTAACTTTAAGATTTTTTTAACTAAAAAAGTTATGAAATGTTATTGATTCTTTTTTACATCTTAAATTTGATAACATTTTCTAGTTTTTAATTACGAACTAAGATCATTCTCTCAGGGTTTACGAGGAAACTTAAGATAGAAATTTCTGTAAAGATTCATAATTTTCCATAATATTACTGTCGGCGTAATTATTGAGGCCAGAGCATTGTTTGTCGCAAGAATGCAGAGACTGAAAAAGTTTCTACGCCATTATTGACGGCGAATCGTGGCGGAAACAGTCAGAGTGTTTTTGGAGCCTGACCAGTGTGGTCATGGCGAGTCTGGTTTACAGTGTGGAAATGATTATGTTTGGTTATGGCCTGTTAATTAAATATTTTATTTACAATAAAATAACTGTGGAGTCCACAATACGGTACCACAGCAGCTCTAAATAACCTGGTATGTAGAAAACCATAAATATAATTTACCGTCAGATTTTTCTAGTTTTTTGTTGGATTCTTTTATACAATTTTGTTATAGTAAATTAAATTTTTATTTCTTCTGTAACTCTT
The DNA here is from genome assembly GCA_037074705.1 of Zhengitettix transpicula. Taxonomy (NCBI): domain Eukaryota; kingdom Metazoa; phylum Arthropoda; class Insecta; order Orthoptera; family Tetrigidae; genus Zhengitettix; species Zhengitettix transpicula. The sequence continues at coordinate 18,428,753 of CM073594.1, read as the reverse complement.
TTGGCGCTAATTGCAAATCACTATCATTATTAGAGGTCCAGTAAGCGGCTCTGAGGTTATGAGTATCATTAAAAGCTGTGGCAATTTGTGAAAAAAAAATGTACAAAAATTAAAATAAATCAAAATTGTAAGAATTTTTGTTGTTGTTATCCTTTAAAAAATTTTAATTCAAGGAAAAATGATATAAATCAGCTTTACCTTTTAAAATTCGTCTTTTTTTTACTTAATTTGTCACTGCAAGGTGTTGGAAGTAATCTTTCATTTTGTATACCACATAATTTGGCTGCAACGTGGTGACATTTTTATTATTATATGGGTTTGAATCTTCCAATATCTTAATTACTAATTCGAGAATTACTTAATAGTGAAGTTCACTTAATTTTGAAGTCCCAGCACCGTTGCTGAGGCATTGACTGTCAGTGTGGGGGCAGCCTGGGGGGTTACTAGTGGCATTGTCCACCCCCCCCCCCATTCATTATCACTCATCGGAAATCCGGGGGATGGACAGGGACAGCTTTCGGGATGATGGAGGCCACGTGGACAGGACCTGGTGGTTCCCACCGTTTTACAAACCAAATGTTGGCACCCCGAGGGATCAGATGCGGTCTTTCACGTATGCGTCGCTCAAGGTTCAAATCAACCATAAAAATAGATCATATAAAATAAAGCACCTGCGGTCTTCAAAATTGGCAGAAAATAATATCATCGCGAAGGCCTTTCAAACACTCTCATCACTTCTTAAACATTATAAATTTATTTCCATTACCACTTTGACGACTGTTCAGTTTCTCTAATTATTATTTTTTTCCTCAAAGGCTAGTTTTAAATGGGATATTAACCCTTTCCTTTTCCCATCATCAGTTATCCGAGCTGCGTACACTGCAGTGTCAGATTTAGGAATCGTCGCCTTGAAGAATGCGCCAAAAGCGGTGCGTGATTCCTCGCCGACTGCAGCCGGAAGTCACGCGATTGTAGAGCCAGTGCGCTGCATAGTAATTACCTAAAAAACATATTATGTCTTCCTACGCTCATCAGATAGCACTTCCAATACACTCTAATTCAAGTGCACTCACACTCCGTTAAAACAGACAACACTTCTTTAGCGTGTTAATTACGAAATGTATCAGGAATATGGAACCAAAGTTTCTGGTAACGAGTGTTTCAGCGGTAACTCTTTACAACGCACACTTTTCAAATTAAAGAGTTTTTGTAATCCTGGAACCTTCGTTGTAAACTAATATTTTTCAACGGGTGTAATACGAGATAATGATGGTTTTTTTCCCCCAAGTTATATTTAAAAATGAAAGAACAAATACGACCCGGAAACTGGAGGTCGCTGCTGAAAAGCCTGCGAGGGTTTTTCTGTCACAGGCAGAACCTTTTAGGAGAGATACGAAGGGGCTACCTTTGGGTATGCCTTTTCCTCTCCGTTTTTGAACTAAGGTTCCCACAAGCCGAGGCACCTCGGCCTGTTTTGAGAGGTGTATGTTCCGGGGTCGCAGACCTTGGGCATACGGTAAGAGTTGTTCGCTATTCCCATTGGAATAGTCGGCCTGCTGCCTCCTAAACTGGTCGAGGCACGGAGAAGGGAATGCTGCGTCCCCACAGCAAACTCCTCTCCTGCTATCGGAAGGGCGTGGGACAAGTACCCAATGCCCGACCTACCTGATGCAGGTTTTTCTAGGGTTTTCCCTGCATTTCTTTAGACGAATGCCAGGTAGGATCCTTAAAATATAGCCCGGGGGCCCTAGTTAACCCTTGGCTACCTTCCTCTACCCTTCCGCATCTCCCCTTTCAAATCCCTTCCTATTCTATTAAAGGGGAGTTGCCCAAAGTGGATTACCCTCATGTAGCCTGTTGCCCTAAAATAATAAAAAATAAAAAGGAGGTCGCTGCTGTTCGGAAAATTTCGAGATTAGGGCTGCCAAAAATTAAGGACAACTAGAAACGTCCGAAGACACGCTGAGTGTCTAGTCAAAAATGATCACTTCCAAGAAATCATAGTTTTAATATAGGGCCGATAAAGCGTGAGGAGGAAAAGCAACGGCAGCCTCACAAGGGTGAAGAAGTAATTAATTATTCTTCATCATATTGAAGTGAATCATTTGGCTTCAGTAGTCAAATGAAAGTGTAGTAAACAATCGAGAGCTGGTGGTTTGGAATTTGATGACGTGAGCCGACTGTAGGACTGCAATCCCGGAGGCCTAAAGGCCATCAGATGATCACCAGGAGTAGATGTGCGGATCAGAATTTATTGAGATTGTGAGTAAAGCAAAAGAATAATATTCCAATTTTTTTTAAAAAAAGGTTTTGACACTTTGCCATAATTTATTATTATTAATCATACATTAAATGATCCAACAAACAATCATTTACATCCAGAGACAAATGAGAATTCCTTCAATTTAAAATTTGGTAATAAAGCTTAATGTTTTTAGAAATTAACTAAATTAATAGTCAAGAAAAAAAATACTTGTGCAGGATTGTGGATTCTGCTTCGGTAATAGAGTAGCCTTAGAGAGAAATATCATAAAGGATTCTTTTTTTTTTAGGGCAACAGGCTACATGAGGATGATCCACATTGGGCAACTCCCCTTTAATACCATAGGAAGGGATTTGAAAGGGGGGATGCGGAAGGGTAGAGGAAGGTAGCCAAGGGTTAGCTAGGGCCCCCGGGCTATATTTTAAGGATCCTACCCGGCATTCGCCTAAAGAAATGCAGGGAAAACCTTAGAAAAACCTGCATCGGGTAGGTCGGGCATTGGGTACTTGTCCCACGCCCTTCCGATAGCGGGAGACGAGTTTGCTGTGAGGACGCAACATTCCCTTCACCGTGCCTCGACCAGTTTAGGAGGCAGCTGGCCGACTATTCCAATGGGAATAGCGGACAACTCTTACCGTATGCCCAAGGTCTGTGACCCCGGAACATACACCTCTCAGAACAGGCCGAGGTGCCTCGGCTTGTGGGAACCTTAGTTCAAAACCGGAAAGGAAAAGGCATACCCAAAGGTAGCCTCTTCATATCTCTCCTAAAAGGTTCTGCTTGCGAGAGAACATCCCTCGCAGGTTACCTGCGAGAGAATCCTCTCGCAGGCTCCATGTTATATGACTTGGATTCTGTTGTATGACTTTATATAAGGAATTGAATTGGAAAACAAATTATCAGATAAAACGTAAATTCACTAGCGCGTAGCAAGACTCTGGTTCAATATGTATTGAAAAAGTAAAAGATTTATGCCGTAAGAAAATAAAAGTATTGAATTGGGGGCCTCTAAAAAAATTAATAAAAAGAAGAGCGACAAGAAAACATATTATTTATTCTTTCAGGTAGAATGTGGAAGATTTAGACTTCTGGTCTGATGAAAAAATTGTAGATTGAATGGGATGATTAAGTAACAAACGAGAAAGTCTTGTGAAAAGACGTCACTAGAGTACACTAACAAGAAGCCCTGCCTGTTAGTGAGACACGTACTGAGATAACAAGTACAATACGGCCAGAATACTAGCCGAAGACACGGATGGCGGTACATCGACGAAATAATTTAGAATTTCGAGAATATGATCTGAAGAGGCTGGTCCAGGACAGATAAAGTATGAGAGCCGTATCAGACTAGTCACCAGACTGATGAAGATAATAAATTATATAATATTATTTTTTTTAGGATTGTAGGTGATTGCTGAAATGTAGCGAATGGAACGTAACACTGTTTGGACAAGAAGATTTTTGATGATAGATGAATAGAAGGACGCGAACAAAGAATTAACAGGTTAAATTGGTGAGTTGTTACGTCTAAATAGGAAAAATAGCACAAGTCTCCAGAATTAATTTACCATCGCGCCAAAGCAATAAAGAAACCCACAACCTCAACTCAATCTGAACATTTAATGATGTCTTATAAGTCAACTGAATTGAGTTAGGAAAGGATAAAAGATCCTTCACAGGCTTCATATACGATAAAATGGATGAATTGAGTTTCCACGAAATCCAGGTAACGAAACCTGATATATTTCTCTGATCAAAATATGATCTGATGCACTGCCGCGGATTCCATAGAACGCGAACGCAAAACGAATAGAGCAGCAGCGTTGCAGCGCATTTTGACGTAATTCAGTTGAAATCGAATCTAATTTGCCGCAGTGTGGAACCGAAGAGGATGTACGCAGTACCAACACAACGGCCAGCTCGTTCGACGGTGGTACGGGACATGGAAAGTGGTTCTGATACACGGCAGAGACACGATAAGGTAATTAATTACGATGGAATCAAGGGGAAAAAAGATAAACGAAAATAACGCCGGTTACGGAAAATGTAAGGAAAAATGGGGTTAGTAGATTTTTTTTTTGGGTGTAGACAGGCTATGTATAGGGTAATCCACATAGTGGCAACTCCCCTCTTATAGCATAGGAAAGGGAGGATGTGGAAGGGTGGAGGAAGGTAGCCAAGGGTAACTAGGGCCCCCGGGCTATGGTTTAAGGATCCTACCCGGCATTCGCCTAAAGAAATGAAGGGAAAACCCTAGAAAAACCTGCATCAGGTAGGTCGGGCATTGGGTACTTGTCCCACGCCCTTCCGAGAGCGGGAGAGGAGTTTGCTGTGGGGTCGCAGCATTCCCTTCTCCGTGCCTGGACCAGTTTAGGAGGCAGCAGGCCGACTATTTCAATGGGAATAGCTGACAACTCTTACCGTATGCCCAAGGTCTGAGACCCCGGGACATACACCTCTCAGATCAGGCCGAAGTGCCTCGCCATGACGGAACCTTAGTTCAAAAAAAAACCAGAGAGATGTGAAGGCATACCCAGAGGTAGCCTCCGCCAGAGCTCTCTGGGAAAGTTCACCTGCGAGAGAATCTCTCGTAGGCTTCCTTGAGTAGATTCTATAGACGAGATAGATACATATGGAATTAAGTCACACAAATGTGTGCAGGACACAATTTTTTGTTCATAGACCAATGGTGAATCGTCGGAAAAGAGTTTATGTAGAGAAATAAAACTTGGAGGAATACAACGAATTGATTATTCCTCCGGAAATTTAAGAATTAAGTATAGTGGATATGGACATGGGCATGAAAACTGAAATCCTAATTCCTAGTACAGTCGTATGGCAAATAAGATAAACCTAATTCTGGTCGCTTCAACCCCGAAACGACATTCCTGCCAGGCATGAAGCCACTCTGCGACTACTAACAATTACTACTTACAAAATCTAAGAGTTGGCCCTGGTGGTATCGAAACGACGTTTGCTCATGAGAAGTATTGTCTTTCAATACTGAACTGTCAAATTTTAAAGTAAATAGTGATATTTTCAAACTATGAAAAAAAAAGAGTTTCGAGTCAGTGATAAAACATTTTAATTTTAATTGCAACCCGCATGTCACCATTACCACAAGCGTTTAAATCCGTTTACTATTGGTGCACGAGTTTCAATTTGTCGGGACATTCAGCAGCACTGAACATGGTAAGGAAAGTCTTCTGGAGGTGATTCCGATCAAAAAAAACAGGTACGGTTTTGTGTCGCCGTAGTCATGACCCACAGCTTTACAATTTTATGCACGAAGAAAAACATGTCTTAAAATCATCCGCTAGATGGGTGCCGCGTTTTCGCTATGAGTGTAAACACAACCGTGTGATCGAAACAATGGCTGCTTTTGAGAATTTTTTTTCTCGCATTATACGTAGGCATGTTGATGAAACATTATACTACACTCGAGAGACGATTACTGTGAGCTAATAAGGAAACGAAGACGGTGATAGCCGCGGTGTTTCGGGATGCACGCGGAGTTATCCTCCATTGACTCTTTAGAATAAGAACGAACCCATGAATGGAGAATTTTATGCATCGTGATTGGACCATTTCAACCAATAAATGAAGAAACTACGTCCACATTGGGTCAAGAATTTACCAATTAACCTCCTCCTACTTTCATCAATTTTCAAACCTGGAAAAAAGCCTCAACCTAAGAATATTCAAGCCACTCGAGATCAATTCCGCAACAATAATTTATTTTGAGGAACGTTCGAAATCTCATGTTGGTTGACCCCTGCTCTCTGCATAATCGCTACCAAAATAATACGAAATTTGACGAAAACCATTTTAAAAAAATACAAAGACAAACGTTTACAGAAAGAAAAAAAACCATCAACACCAAAAACCAGTTCCGTGAGATAAAAAATAAAAAAACATTAACTACTCTTATTGTGAATGCGAGGTGACAACTGCATACTTTACGAAACCAGGGAAATTGCAATATTTAATGTACTCGGGAGCACACAAAGTATTGATTATTACAAGAAAGGAATAACCGGAAGACATGTGCCAGCAAAAAAACAGGAAATCCAGTCGTTTTATCTCAAGGACAGGAAAGCTGTTTCAAAAACAATTTGTATGCCTACAAAACATCAAGTTATTTTAGCATTAAAACAGTTCCTAAAGAAACCAATACGGAATCAAGTAAGAAAACATGAAAACGTTTAAATTGAATAAAAGCATAAATTCTGTAATTTTGATCCCCGTCGTGGGCATTAATTCCGATTCTACTAAATGTAGAGAAAATTTGAAAGAGAAACAACTCTACAAACAAATACTAAACGAGGTACACCGCGGATGAAGAAACTGAATGGTTAATAAATAACAGTAATGCACTTACTCACGTGTCCGAAAATAAATCTGGGGACGACGCCAACCAAACAGAAGGTGTAAACACCTCTTAGGGCTTGTGTGATGATGACGCAACCAACAGTTTGTACGGTCACAAACATTACCTTGAAATAGGAGGAAAAGCCAAAGAAAATGGTAATAAAACGTTTCAGACATTTTTGAAGCAGTTGTCAGCTCAAACACAAACACACCTGGTGCTTCTGATTAAAAATTCCAAGGTGACGAAAGTAATCGTCGTTGATGACATCCAAGCTTGAAGACAAGATCTTCCCAAGTGCGAGTACGTTTATCACTTTGCTCCTTAACATAAAGTACGATTATAAGGAAATGAAGATATACAGTTTCATGCTACAGCTCAAAAAACTATTTTAATCGAAATACAGCGCGTAATATAAGAAAACAGGTCTGCACAACTCAAAAAAGGACCGGTGGGAGGGGGGGGGGGGCTAATAAGAAAATAGTAATAATAAAGAATATTTTTAATAATAGAAAGATAGACAAATACAGACAAAAAAAAGTGATAATATAAATACCACACAATGTTTCTGGGATCCTTGTACCTTTCACCAGGTGCTTAGAAGAGCCTAGAGCGACACAACTGCACTCGTAAGTTGACAATACTCAAAATAAGTGGACAAGAAAAAAACTCAATTTTTTTATTTTACGATATTATTAATATAATTAATATTATAATATTTAATGATTTAGAATTGTATAAGCCGGGGAAAGATACTGACAATGTGTATTAATAAACTTTAATCCACCCTTTAATTGCGCTGACAATGTATTTAGAAGATTCTCGACTATTACGTCGTCCCTTGGACCAATCAGAGTTCGATATTTAAACATTACTCCACCCCCTTGAGATGACGAATGCTGACTGTTTACGTTCCGGGCCCCATTTATTTTTAAGGCCAATCAGGACAAGACCGTCAAGGCCGCCATTAATATTTCGTGATTGTCATTGGACGGTTGTCGTCTTCTTTAAACTGACCATTCACGTAACACTTGAGTTAACTACAAGCCTGCAACTACGGAGAAAATGTCGCTGCATCTCAGTGAATGATTAGTATTTATATATTTTAAAATGTCGCTGCATCTCAGTGAATGATTAGTATTTATATATTTATTTTCCTTTTACATTTCTGCCCAATGTATATTAATAAACCTCACTCAACCCTTTAATAGCAAAGAAAATGTAATTAATTCTCGACTATTACGTCGTCCCTTCCGTTTTCTCTGACCAATCAGAGTTCAATATTTTTTTAGCGCCAATCAGGACTTGACCCTCAAATCCGTCCATTAATCTCTCGTGATTGTCATTGGACGATTCTCGTATTCATTGTTCTGACCATTCACGTAACACTTGAGTTAACTACAAGCCTGCAACTACGGAGAAAATGTCGCTGCATCTCAGTGAATGATTAGTATTTATATATTTATTTTCCTTTTACATTTATGCCCAATGTGTATTAATAAACCTCACTCAACCCTTCAATGGCAAAGAAAATATATTTGGAAGACTGTCTTCCCGTCCGCTTCTCTGACCAATCAGAGTTCAATATTTTTTTTTAGCGCCAATCAGGACTTGACCCTCAAATCCGCTCATTAATCTCTCGTGATTCTCATTGGACGAGTGTCGTATTCATTGTTCTGACCATTCACGTAACACGTGAGTTAACTACAAGCCTGCAAGTACGGGGGGGGGGGGGAAATGTCGCTGTATCTCTCAGTTAATTATTGTTATTTATATATCTGGCTGCCTAAAGCCTACGAAAATATCTTGCTGTACAGGAACTGTGCCTCGGCATAAGTTGCAACGACAAAGATTGTACAGTAAAGCCAATCACAATATTATTACGAGCGACTTCTTTCAGTTGATGATCAATAAGTTATGTTAATTGAGTCTTCATGCGCGCAGGATTATTCTGTAATTATAATATTCTAAATTTTCGCCAAAGTAATGTTGTCCAGGCCTCAACTGGGATTAAATCATTTATTCACCTCGTAGGGATTGTGATGCAATTAGAAGTGGTTAGCGACGCTCATTAGGGTCTTAATCGATGCTTCAGAACGAATTCTACAGATTTCTTGTACCAAGTTGAGGTTGAAAATAAATAAAAGACAACGCAATTTCGTGTAAGATCCATCAACTGGTGGTCAGTTCCTCAACACACTGTCGCTAGCGGAAGCACAACGCCCACTTGTGTCAATGACGGCGCCAGTGCATCTTCCACGTCGACGACTCTGCAAGTAGGTAATAAAATCGTTTCTCCTTCAAAGTCAGGATTTGTGGAAACCAAATCCGACTAGGCGGCGCAGACATTGACTATTGGAAAACACTTCGTAACACACTCGATTGTTTTATTATCAAAACTCCTTAACCAGCTGAACGCAGATGTCGAGTAGTGCTCATTTAGATGGATTTCTTGATACCTTCGGCTGTATCGTGCCTCTGACAGGCCAAGTACTTGCGCTACGTGACTTAGGACCTGTGCGTGCCGAATCCCACCCTCACTGTGACAGTGCTTTATGATCTGTCAGTCTCAGTGTGGTCAGTCGTCAATCTTTCTTGTTGTTTCCCCCTGCAGAGTCCGACTGGATGGTTATTTCCGACCACAGAACCTTTCAAGCTTTGTTCCAACGACCCATTAACAGATATTTTCATAGTTGTATTATAAATGAACAAACGAACCAAATTTGTTATAAATGTATTTTAATAGAATAAAAAATCTTATAACATATTAATAAAATTGGCACGACGTATCGTTCCTCGTGGAAACCTCTTCAGGTGCATGTATCAAAATTTTACAAATCTGAATACCTCAAAATTTAGAGAGAACAACATTATTTATTTATATTTCAAGGAATAAATTGTTGGTAATGTTAAATAATTGCAATATAAATTTAATGTTTTTAAAATCTTGTTCTCTTTAAATTTTTAGATATTCACACTTTTAAAAATTTTATATACATGCACGTGAAGAGGTAACATGTTCCACTTTGCACTTTACTAAAATATATTTCTGACAAATTTGGCTGGTTTATTTACAGATATTTTTTTATAATTACAAAAATTATTAATCGTACGCTTCGGTAGAATTAATTCGTCGAAAAAATAATAATTCATAAGAGGGCAGTTGCAAGATTAAGGTAAACTAAACTATAAATATATAAGGTAAGGCAGAGAACGTGTGGAGAAGAATTAGTCTCAAAAATGGGCTTGATTAATTGAATTTTGGCGGAAGAAGTTACAAAGACGTATATTTTGCCTTTTAATATGTTCTAAATGCCAACCACGCTAACGTATTAATGAAAATATGAATCCATAAAAAAATCTCAACTATGGCGCATAAAGAATAAGAAATACAGCTAATACAGACAATAAAAAGGGTAACATAAATACCACACAACGTTTCTGAGATCCTTGTACCTTTCGTCAGGTGCTAAGAAGAGCCTGGAGCGACACAACTGCACACTTAAGATTTGTTGTCAACTGACCAGTGTAGTTGTGTCGCTCTACGCACCTGAAGAAAGGAACAAAGATCCCAGAAACGTAGTGTGGTATTTATGTTACCCTTTTTTGGTCTGTTTTGGCTATCTTTCTTATTCATTATTTTTAATTAGACGTAAATTTTTCATTTTTATAGCGTATAAAACTGGTCTCAACCAGTAGTAAGTATTATAAGTTGTAACAATAAATTGTTAATGGTAAATTTAGGGCTATGTGAATTAAGGAATTGATATAAATGAAAAAATTAATGTAAAAAATTAAAATAATATTATTTTTTCCATTAATTTCACTACATATACGGAGTTCAACGTTGTAAATGATAAAATACGTACATAAAGAATCGCCACAATTATAAAAGTGGCCGATTATAAGAATTTTCGTGTGCTTGTCAAATTGTAATTCCTACTTACTGGTCTCGAGAAGGTCAGTTAAATACTGATAAAAGATTGAAGACTTTCCTGGTGTAATTTTTGGGTAAAAAGTTCTCAGTTTTCACTCGGGTATAATATATTTAAAACGCGACGTTTCGACAACTAAACGCTCTGACGTCATCTTCTAGGCGAATTGCCGGGACCATTCCATTTCATGTTATATAGAACATTTTTATATGTTATATACAACATATACATACATACAAAAGTTCTCGGTTTTCACTCGGGTATAATATATTAAAACGCGACGTTTCGACAACTAAACGCTCTGACGTCATCTTCTAGGCGATGTGCCGGGACCATTCCATTTCATGTTATATAGAACATTTTTATATGTTATATACAACATATACATACATACAAAAGTTCTCAGTTTTCACTCGGGTATAATATATTTAAAACGCGACGTTTCGACAACTAAACGCTCTGACGTCATCTTCTAGGCGAATTGCCGGGACCATTCCATTTCATGTTATATAGAACATTTTTATATGTTATATACAACATATACATACATACAAAAGTTCTCGGTTTTCACTCGGGTATAATATATTTAAAACGCGACGTTTCGACAACTAAACGCTCTGACGTCATCTTCTAGGCGATGTGCCGGGACCATTCCATTTCATGATATATAGAACATTTTTATATGTTATATACAACATATACATACATACAAAAGTTCTCGGTTTTCACTCGGATATAATATATTAAAACGCGACGTTTCGACAACTAAACGCTCTGACGTCATCTTCTAGGCGAATTGCCGGGACCATTCCATTTCATGTTATATAGAACATTTTTATATGTTATATACAACATATACATACATACAAAAGTTCTCAGTTTTCACTCGGGTATAATATATTTAAAACGCGACGTTTCGACAACTAAACGCTCTGACGTCATCTTCTAGGCGAATTGCCGGGACCATTCCATTTCATGTTATATAGAACATTTTTATATGTTATATACAACATATACATACATACAAAAGTTCTCGGTTTTCACTCGGGTATAATATATTTAAAACGCGACGTTTCGACAACTAAACGCTCTGACGTCATCTTCTAGGCGATGTGCCGGGACCATTCCATTTCATGATATATAGAACATTTTTATATGTTATATACAACATATACATACATACAAAAGTTCTCGGTTTTCACTCGGGTATAATATATTAAAACGCGACGTTTCGACAACTAAACGCTCTGACGTCATCTTCTAGGCGAATTGCCGGGACCATTCCATTTCATGTTATATAGAACATTTTTATATGTTATATACAACATATACATACATACAAAAGTTCTCAGTTTTCACTCGGGTATAATATATTTAAAACGCGACGTTTCGACAACTAAACGCTCTGACGTCATCTTCTAGGCGAATTGCCGGGACCATTCCATTTCATGTTATATAGAACATTTTTATATGTTATATACAACATATACATACATACAAAAGTTCTCGGTTTTCACTCGGGTATAATATATTTAAAACGCGACGTTTCGACAACTAAACGCTCTGACGTCATCTTCTAGGCGATGTGCCGGGACCATTCCATTTCATGTTATATAGAACATTTTTATATGTTATATACAACATATACATACATACAAAAGGTCTCGGTTTTCACTCGGGTATAATATATTAAAACGTGACGTTTCGACAACTAAACGCTCTGACGTCATCTTCTAGGCGATGTGCCGGGACCATTCCATTTCATGTTATATAGAACATTTTTATATGTTATATACAACATATACATACATACATAAAAAAGTTCTCGGTTTTCACTCGGGTATAATATATTTAAAACGCGACGTTTCGACAACTAAACGCTCTGACGTCATCTTCTAGGCGATGTGCCGGGACCATTCCATTTCATGATATATAGAACATTTTTATATGTTATATACAACATATACATACATACAAAAGTTCTCGGTTTTCACTCGGATATAATATATTAAAACGCGACGTTTCGACAACTAAACGCTCTGACGTCATCTTCTAGGCGAATTGCCGGGACCATTCCATTTCATGTTATATAGAACATTTTTATATGTTATATACAACATATACATACATACAAAAGTTCTCAGTTTTCACTCGGGTATAATATATTTAAAACGCGACGTTTCGACAACTAAACGCTCTGACGTCATCTTCTAGGCGAATTGCCGGGACCATTCCATTTCATGTTATATAGAACATTTTTATATGTTATATACAACATATACATACATACAAAAGTTCTCGGTTTTCACTCGGGAATAATATATTAAAACGCGACGTTTCGACAACTAAACGCTCTGACATCATCTTCTAGGCGAATTGCCGGGACCATTCCATTTCATGTTCTATATAAAAATGTTGTATATAACATATAAAAATGTTCTATATAACATGAAATGGAATGGTCCCGGCACATCGCCTAGAAGATGACGACAGAGCGTTTAGTTGTCGAAACGTCGCGTTTTAAATATATTATACCCGAGTGAAAGCCGAGAACTTTTTATCCCAAGTTTAATATTCCCAGGGAGGGGGCGCGACTTTTAGTTTGAATAGTTCATTCGTACGTTTCTCACCCCGAATGCTAGACTTGTGCTTAGAGACGCCATCGGTCTCGTTTTCCGTACAAGTAGCAACAGAATGGCCACCACGGTCATTGTTTGCGTTCGCCCCGTGACACGAGAGCACGTGGAATACAAACGTGAATGGCGAACCCTTCGCACCAAAGCGGCACACGTGCACACAAATTAGACCCGCTTATAAATCCACTTTCTAAGGCGCGGGCCATTACGCAATTCCATTTCAAACACCCACAATAGCTGAACCAATTAGCCAACGGATATTTCGGGCCCAATGTTGAAAAAAAAAAACTGTGGAAAGAAACCAGCAGCAGCGAATTTCAAATCGTCAGGCATTCCTCATTTTTTTTGCTTTCCTGGGAATATTTCTTCAAAACAAACGATTTCTCTGTTACCTATCAATGGCGGTTTTAATTCGAAAAAAAATATTTCTGGTCATTCTGTTCCACTTTTATTAAATTGTAGATTTTTTTTAGTACTTTGACGGAAGTCATGTTTTGTCCACTTAACGTGGTAAGGAATGGAAAATGGGATTGCGGGAGGGGGAACAAGATATTAGAGGATGAACCAGAGCCTCAGGACTTCAGTTTATAGAAACCAACGACGCAACCGCCTGAACGTAATTGAGAATTTGAACAAAGAAGAAGCGCTATTGCGCAATTTACGCAAATTATTCGCAGCAAAATTAAAATATATTTTCCATTCCTTCAAAGAGGCAAAACAGAAAAGAGACGAAATTCTATTTTAAAATCACACATGTGACGTTCTTCAATACAATCAAGTTAAAGCACAAAACCATTTATTAATTAAATGATTTTTGCAGAGTTTTAAAAAAATCAGGCTCTTACTTTCGGTCAAAATCCAAACATTTTACCATTATTTTCATGTCACTTTTCAAACTCCTCTCCCGCTATCGGAAGGACGTGGGACAAGTACCCAATGCCCGACCTACCCGATGCAGGTTTTTCTAGGGTTTTCCCTGCATTTCTTTAGGCGAATGCCGGGTAGGATCCTTAAAATATAGCCCGGGGGCCCTAGTTAACCCTTGGCTACCTTCCTCTACCCTTCCGCATCCCGCTTTCAAATACCTTCCTATGCTATTAAAGGGGAGTTGCCCAACGTGGATTACCCTCATGTAGCCTGTTGCCCTAAAATAAAAAAAAATAGAAGCGATTCATGGTCTGCGAGGGCTATTCTCTCGCAGGCAGAACCTTTTAGGAGAGATACGAAGGGGCTACCTTTGGGGATGCCTTTTCCTCTCCGTTTTTGAACTAAGGTTCCCACAAGCCGAGGCACCTCGGCCTGTTCTGAGAGGTGTATGTTCCGGGGTCACAGACCTTGGGCATACGGTAAGAGTTATTCTCTATTCCCATTGGAAAAGTCGGCCAGCTGCCTCCTAAACTAGTCGAGGGACGGAGAAGGGAATGCTGCGACCCCACAGCAAACTCCTCTCCCGCTATCGGAAGGGCGTGGGACAAGTACCTAATGCCCGACCTACCTGATGCAGGTTTTACTAGGGTTTGTCCTGAATTTCTTTTAGGTGAATGCCGGGTAGTATCCTTAAACCATAGCCCGGGGGTCCTAGCACCCTTGGCTACTTTCCTCCACCCTTCCGCATCCCCCCTTTCAAATCCCTTTCCTATGGTATAAGAGAGGAGTTGCCACCATGTGGATTACCCTATACATAGCCAGTCTACACCCAAAAAAAATAGAAGAGATTTTAAAGCCTACAAGTATGACTTTTCTATAACTCTTTTTGTGTATGTATCGAATGTTATAAAGTGATTAAATTATTTTCAGAATATATTTGTCTATTCAAAATAAAATAAAATAAAAAATTGACCAAATATTCCCCAGTGCCTCCGACCAACATTAACCCACTCGTATCGACGTTTTTATATTAACTATGCCCTGAACTCAATTTATCTTAACATATCGTGAATTGTTTTCATTGTGTACTGACCGACCACTTTTATGTTTTAAATAACTAATTATCCTCAACTGTATTTGGAATGAATTTTTTTTAGATTTAATTCGGACGTTTTATTAACTGAAGTCTTCTTTTAATTGTACAGCTGTTTCTGTTATGAAATCGAAAAATATTGAATATATATATCTTCAAAATTAATTAAAATGATTTATCCAGAAAAATGATAATAGACCGAGCGAAGGCAACAGGTAGTTAGTATGTATTATTAATTTTCAAACGAGAAGAGAGCACTGCAATGGCTCGTCCACGATCGTGTACCATCATAAGAGAAGACCACAACGTTTCGGTGGCGGCTGAAGACAATTACACTGCCGAGGTCTTCTTGGATTTATTTTTTTCGCGATAGAAGGCACGAAATTGCTTTAAGGCTGGAGACGCCATTCCCTAACATTTACTAAATACCCAAACGGAAACATTGGATCGTGAGTAATTAACAATATCAATAAGCCTTACTCTGGGCAGTTCGAGTATAAACGACGTAATTGTTATATGAATGTGCATCAGGTCAATAAATAGTATCAGAGTAATGGTAAAAAAAATCTTCGTTTCAGGCCAAGGGACCCGGGAGGAAAAAAAAAAGGTAACGTCAGAGTTTATTTCGAAAAGTTAACAGCACCGACACGCACAGTGGAAAAAAAGATAGGGAAAAACGTAACATATTTAATATTATACTTTCAGTGATACAATTTAATCAAAGAGAACGAGTTCCAACTGTTTTATGTAATGAGTTTACATACGCTCAGTACATAAGTCAGTATGGAATTATTCCAAAGTACTTGATACCGCGCTACGTAAATACGGCCTCAAAATAAAAACAAGCTGGAAAATGGAAGTATATTTATAAAAATATTCTAGAACAAGTTTGAGCCACTGGTTCTCAGGTCCTTGAGTCTTAATCTAATCTTTTCATATTGAAACAGCGGAACGGGAAAATTATTTTTTTTCCCTTCACGTGACAACTACATGTCTATAGGTATTTTTTCCCCATTTCTCGCCTGGCCTCCATGTTTTTTTTTCTCATAATTTTTTTTAGATATAACTCAAATGGTCTATAAGTATTTTGTTTCCCATTCCAATTCGCTTCCATGTTTTTTACCTCATAATAATTATTTTTTAGATAAAACTCAAATGGTCTATAGGTATTTTGTTTCCCATTTCAATTCGCCTCCATGTTTTTTACCTCATAATAATTATTTTTTTAGATATAACTCAAATGGTCTATAGATATTTCGTTTCTCATTTCAATTCGCCTCCATGTTTTTTACCTCATAATAATTTTTTTTAGATATAACTCAAATGGTCTACAGGTATTTTGTTTCCCATTTAAATCCCGGCCTCCATGTTTTTACCTCATAATAATTATTTTTTTAGATATAACTCAAATGGTCTACAGGTATTCGCCTCCATGTTTTTTACCTCATAATAATTATCTTTTAGATATAACTCAAATGGTCTATAGGTATTTTGTTTCCCATTTCAATTCGCCTCCATGTTTTTTACCTCATAATAATTTTTTTAGGTATAACTCAAATGGTCTATAGGTATTTTGTTTCCCATTTAAAGTCTGGCCTCCATGTCTTTTACCTCATAATAATTTTTTTAGATAATACTCAAATGGTCTACAGGTATTTTGTTTCCCATTTCAAGCCTGGCCTACATGTTTTTTTTCCTCATAATAATTATTTTTTAGATATAACTCAAATGGTCTATAGGTATTTTGTTTCCCATTTCAATTCGCCTCCATGGTTTTCACCTCATAATAATTTATTTTAGATATAACTCCCATGGTTGTTTTCACGTGATGGCAAGGATTACGGGACAAAGCTGTTTAAGGTGGTTTAGAGAACAATCGTATTGTTTATTAACACGAACCATTCTGGATTTATTGATGTGCCGATTTTCCAATGCCACATACTTCAATTTTTGGACATCAGTATTTTACTGAAATATTTCGGGCCAAGAAAATTCGTTAGGGTCGGAGAAATTCCACAGGTTACTGACGTCACGATTAAATAAACGTGTACTGTGGGTACGAGGAGCAGAGAATTTTTTTTCTTCTACGTCCACGGCAAAAAATAAACTATCACTGTTTCTTCCCCCCCCCCCCCCCGCTTAATTAACGAGGCAATCTTATTTCCTAAAATTTTCGCTTAATACTTCTTTCTCCTCTTCTCAGGCATAAGGCAGTCTTAAATTGGTATTTCATAATTATTTAATTAATCCGTACGTGCCTCTACAGTTTCACCATTGACTTGAGTTGTTTGTCCTAATTAGTAGCGAAAGTGGTAAGGGATGCGTCTCCGAAGTGAGGAAGCCGTGTTATGAAGATTCCTCTTAGGAAGATCAGCTCTCTGCGAGGAATTAGAGAAGCCTAGCGCTTATACTGGAAAATATGAGGGGTGGGAAGGAGTGAGTGTACGAGAGGGAAAGGCAACAAGGCTTAGTTATCAGCCCTCGACGCAATTACAGAAAAGTATTAAAAATCAAACACGATTTTCAGGAAACTCATAAAATTATTATGAAATAAACGGATTAAATTGTTAAAAAATATATAAAAACGATTTATTAGAAGGAAGTGAACAAAGATAAAAATGAAAGAGTCAAAAAAAATAGACAAACCTAAGCGAAAATGTTTCTGCAACCCTCGTTGCGTTCGTCAGGTGTAAAAATATCCAAAGATCATTTAAGCACAAACAACGTCATGAATTTAAACGTATCAAGAGATTTTTGTAGCTTGGTTTGTGCTGCTCTTATGAAGACACCGACAAGGATTGCTGAAACGTTTTTATTTTAATTTAGTCTAATTATTTAGTATTTATTTTACCACGTTATTTTGTCAGTATATGGGATATTTAATGACTTCTTTGTTAATTTTGTTCTATATTCACCTACCAAAAAAAACTAAGGTTTAAAAAAATTGAATAAAAAATTGGGGTGAATCTCAGTCAAACCTCTCACAGAAACAGATTATAAAACATGTATCATGTATTTTTCCAATTAGTTCTGTTAATAGACAACAGGTGACGTCAACAAATACTCCGAAAAATATAGTAATTGA
Source organism: Zhengitettix transpicula (assembly GCA_037074705.1). NCBI lineage: Eukaryota > Metazoa > Arthropoda > Insecta > Orthoptera > Tetrigidae > Zhengitettix > Zhengitettix transpicula. The sequence continues at coordinate 18,410,505 of CM073594.1, read as the reverse complement.
GATCCCAATAAAATGTTGTTGCTAGTAAAAATAGGCAAAAATATCGTCCCAATCCTTTTGAGCTGACTGACTGTATTTAAGGACAGTTTACATTACTATTTTAAGTTTTATTTAATTTCCAACTTACAGACACGCAAACATCCCAGCCCAATATTTTGCTCAAGTATAAACCATACAGTCATGTATATTAAGTTCTATTATATTCTTACAGGAACCTCGTTTTATTTGGTACATGTCGGCATGAAATGCTGCAATGGTTATTTATTCATCAGTTCCAATGGAGTCTTGTAAATTTGTATTCATGTATCGTGTGCAGTCTCCGCCCGTGGTACAATTGAAGTATAATGCTAATATACATAAATGCATAAAACGAATTCCGTTTGTGTGCAAATTAAATTTGGCTAATATCTACCATCACGTAAAAAACAAATTGAACAACCAAAACCCTGCAAAGGTTCCCGCATTACGAGTTCAACTTCTACTGAAAGCTTTACTATAGTCGCAGATTAAAAAAAATCCTCACATCTTTTAATTTTATTCAGGAAAATATTGGTGCACCACCCAGGGAACCTGCGAGGGATGTTCTCTCGCAGGCAGAACCTTGTAGGAGAGATACGAAGAGGCTACCTTTGGGGATGCCTTTTCCTCTTCGTTTTTGAACTAAGGTTCCCACAAGCCGAGGCACCTCGGCCTGTTCTGAGAGGTGTATGTTCCGGGGTCGCAGACCTTGGGCATACGGTAAGAGTTGTCCGCTATTCCCATTGGAATAGTCGGCCAGCTGCCTCCTAAACTGGTCGAGGCACGGAGAAGGGAATGCTGCGTTCCCACAGAAAACTGCTCTCCCGCTTTCGGAAGGGCGTGGGACAACTACCCAATGCCCGACCTACCTGATGCAGGTTTTTCTAGGGTTTTCCCTGCATTTCTTTAGGCGAATGCCAGGTAGGATCCTTAAAATATAGCCCGGGGGCCCTAGTTAACCCTTGGTTACCTTCCTCTACCCTTCCACATCCCGCCTATGCTATTAAAGGGGAGTTGCCCAACGTAAATTACCCTCATGTAGCCTGTTGCCTAAAAAAAAATATTGGTGCACCGAGCTCTGGAGAAGGCTACCTTTGCGGATACCTTCACATCACTCTGGTTTTTTGAACAAAGGTTCCCACATGCCGAGGCACCTCGGCCTGTTCTGAGAGGTGTATGTTCCGGGGTCTCAGACCTTGGGCATACGGTAAGAGTTGTCCGCTATTCCTATTGGAATAGTCAGCCAGCTGCCTCCTAAACCGGTCAAGGAACGGCGAGGGGAAAGCTGGAACCCCACAGAAAATCGCTCTCCCGCTATCGGAAGGCCGTGGGACAACTACCAAATGCCCGACCTACCTGATGCAGGTTTTTCTAGGGTTTTCCCTACATTACTTTGAGGCGAATTGCCGGGTAGGATCCTTAAACCATAGCCCGGGGGCCCTAGTTAGCCCTTGGCTACCTTGCTCTACCTTTCCGCATCCCCCCTTTCACTCATTTTCCTATACTATAAGAGGGAAGTTACCACTATGTGGATTATCGTATACATAGTCTGTCTACACCTTCAAAAAAAACGTTATAGTAACTATGACATTTAATTTATCAGAATCGCCTTATGCGGTAGTTTTCGAGGGCCAGAGCCCGCGTCGAGTGGCTTTCGTAAGTCGGACCTGGCCCCGAAAGTGAGGAGAGGAGATTGTATTCCTTACCTGTAGGGCAGCTGCAGCATACACGGCCATGTCTGGGACCTGCAACAGAGACACGAGGTTAGTAGAATAGTCATAGTAATTGCAGGTACGGCGCGGCGTGTGGGAGCGCGCAGCTGGGCTGGCCACGATAGCGCCACACGATCAATCGCAGACAAGCTGCTTCCACTTACAACAAAACATGCTCGCTCTTCTTTACCCACATTCCAGAAGGCATCAATTAATACAAGGTACAACTCAGTAGGGGAGGGGGGGCAATGTCTGCACCAGTTTTATTCAGAGACTTGAAGAAATTTTTGTAATAATTAAAATATCATCAGTAAGGTGTGTAGGGGAAAAATCCTACTTAAAAATTTAGTCTCGGCCACGAAAACAGGCGGGTGAAGATGTTTGCGGTGTTGCGTTGCGGCGGGTCGCTCCATCCATTCCCGCAGCCAGTAATCATTTTAAACAACGCTCGATCTATGCAACATACGACTACGAAAGTTCGTATTTACAAGACACGATAATCACGGATCGATTTACCAGTCTGTATCATGAAGATTTTCTCATCCTTCGAAATGTGTGGACGCGAGCAAAGAAGAAGCAGATTGCAGGAAGATTCTTAAATAATTGAGACTTAATAGGCTTTCCCCTCTGAATTTAATTTAATAAATTATTCGACGTCTATCAATCGGGTGAACGCCACTGACCCGTAAAAACAGATCGGAGATGTCTAGGCACACGACTCTCCCTCGCCACAACGTTATACTGTGACAAAAAAAAATTAACTGGGTTGGCAATTCGTGAATCATTCATTAAATTACACAATATTGATTTATAATATCTTCAAAAATTATTTAGAAAAATGATGAAAAGTCAGTCCCATTTGAAAAACTAAAATAATCGAGGAAGCGGAGGAATCAATGGAGTATCCCCATTTTTTTGTTCCCAGGATGTGAATGGATGTGAACTTGTATTATGGATTTATTAGTAATTCAAATTTTCTAATGAGTATATTTAACTTTATACTTCATGTAAGTCTTTCCCGAATAAATATATCATATTTGGAAAATTTATGAACTACATTGTCTGCGTTGCAAGTTGCACATAGTGCAATTATTTTCCTAGTTTTTGTATAAGTATAAATAATGTATCAATCTGTATTTAAGTTTTTTTTTTTTCACATCTCCTATTTCCTCAATATAAGGATAATGGAATCAACTAAGAAATAAAATTTATGACACGGTATACAGGCAGCTGTCTTGATGTCTATAGGTCGTCCATAGACTGTATATAGCACATTAATAATAACAAAAAATCAATTAAACGATTCGCAATACCTTAGGAAAGGGGGGTCCTGAAATTATACTAATAAAATGTATTAATATTGCATTAACACAGATAATTAATTTCATCCTTTCCATCACGACAACATGCAACTTACAGAAGTTAGAAATTATTACTTTATTATTAGACAAAATATAATTGCTATAATTGCGTTCAAAATAGTCTTAAAATAATAAATAATTAAAAAAATAAATATGACTTTCCAAATGAAATTTCTGTGTTATCGTCAATTTAAAATTAACATGTATTCAATCAATTCAGTTTCCCGTATTATCCTTGTTTGCTTTCAATTATAGTTAATTTGCCGTTGCATTTCATGGGGACGATGATTTAAATTCCGTATTGTTCAATTTTATAATTCCATCTTTATTCTTCTATCAGTTTCTATTTTTAAAACTATCTAATTTAGTATTTTTAAGAGTACTATTGAAGTCCTTTTCATTGTTTCATTCTGTAAAACAGTGATTCATAAATTCACTAGAATTTTATCTATTCCAATGTTCTCGTAAGACGGATGAAGGGATAGTTTTATAAAAACGTTCACAAAATGGCACCTCGGCCTGGTGTATCAATACCTGCGAGGGGTGTTCTCTCGCAGGCAGAACCTTGTAGGAGAGATACGAAGGGGCTAACTTTGGGGATGCCTTTTCCTCTCCGTTTTTGAACTAAGGTTCCCATAAGCCGAGGCACCTCGGCCTGTTTTGAGAGGTGTATGTTCCGGGGTCACAGACCTTGGGCATACGGTAAGAGTTGTCCGCTGTTCCCATTGGAACAGTCGGCCAGCTGCCTCCTAAACTGGTCGAGGCACGGAGAAGGGAATGCTGCGTCCCCACAGCAAACTCCTCTCCCGCTATCGTAAGGGCGTGGGACAACAAGTACCCAATGCCCGACCTACCCGATGCAGGTTTTTCTAAGGTTTTCCCTGCATTTCTTTAGGCGAATGCCGGGTAGGATCCTTAAATCATAGCCCGGGAGCCCTAGTTAACCCTTGGCTACCTTCCTCTACCCTACCGCATCACCCCTTTCAAATCCCTTCCTATGCTATTAAAGGGGAGTTGCCCCAAAGTGGATCACCCTCATGTAGCCTCTTGCCCTAAAAAAAAAGGTTTGTTTTAAACCTTGCAATAAAAAATCGGAAGCACCTGGGACTCGAAAATCGTGTCTCCAGGACTTTGTATACAAACAATTCCAACAAAAAAAAATGCGCTTTGCTTTTTAAGCTGAGCGGAGTATATTTTCCCTGACACGGAAGTGACGTCACAGCCTACCTACTCACCGTGTCACAGAAACACTGTGTAGGTGGAAACTACATAATGCAATTTGAAAATTTAAATGTAAGGATTGTTTTCAGTGTTATATTGGACAAACCAAACGTTCTTTAAACACTAGAAATAGAGTTGATCTTGCAGCAGCAAAATTTTTTATGTTTAACATCTTATTTTGTGATATATTTTTTTTACTGCTATTTATTCTTTTCTGATCATCAACTTACTAAAGTTTCGCAACGATTTTAAATTTCAAAACAGAGATGTTAATTTTTAGTGGATAGTGACCGTTTGAAAAAGAAAAATTCGTTTCCTCCTCAAAGCATCGTCAATAATGTCCAAATCATTATAGATTTATCGTGCTGGAAACTGTAAATTGCGGGCGAATTGTAGGCGATTATTCGCAATGTGGTCATACATTTTTAACATTTATTATTTCTTTGGCTAAAAATTCTTTCTGAAGAGGTAATGGTGGAAAAAAAAAAATCGATTCGTTGATCCATCAAAGGGAAGGTCTGTCAAGAAATGAGAGATGTTAAATACTTCACGTTGATATTGACTCAGTCCGCCAAGGGTAAAGCCTTTCATTTACGACAGTTGACATTTTTGTCGTCTTAAGCGGATGTGGAGGAGTTTGTGTTTTCAAAAAATATTAAAACTACATAACATAAGTGAAGCCAACAGAATATCGTTGTAACAAAATAACCGGAATTATTTGCAGATAATATTTTTGGAAACGTCAAAAGATTTACTCTTTTGCATATTACAATATATAAAATTTTTTTGTAGTTGTCTTTATGCCCCATTGGTATTTTAATTCTACCACATCCACATATCCTTACGTCATAATTTTCCAAGGAGCTTCCATTTAAAACTAAAACTTTCCTTATTTATTCTGTTTAAATTAAAATTTTCGCCTTAAATTTTCACTTCGTACACAGAATCTCGTTCCACATATAATTTATTAATGTAATTTATTTTAAATGAGACATGCGAGATATTAAATCTCATAAATTAAAATATAATATATACTGAAAATTTTTTATTTTACGTCTGTTTTTGAATTAATAAGTCAGTTAATGACCTTTTACAGAGACTTTATTTTTATTTATAGAGTTACAACGTTTCGAAACGTTCTTCAGGTATTATCCAAATTATTATAAGGAACTATTCTTGCTACGATCTCGTTGGTGTTAAGTGAATTCTGTGCCTCGGATCCGTTTTCAAAACTAGGTGAATTTTTCGACCTTGTAATTGAAGAAGATACGAACACGTATCGAAACGTCGTAACTCTATAAATAAAAATAAAGTCTCTGTAAAAGGTCATTAACTGATGTATAATATATATATATATATATATATATATATATATATATACATATTATTTTCACACAGAGGTGAGAAAATGCTGAGATACGTAACTACATGGCTTCGACAGATCGTCTGACTACTCTATTAGAATTTAAACACCTAACACTCCTTTCACACTTTTCCTTCATTTTAACATTTCTTCCTCCCGTTCGTTGGTCCCCATTTTCGTTTATTTTCCGCATCCCTCCTTTTCAAATCCCGCCACCGGAAGGGCGTGGGACGAGTACCAAATGCCCGACCTACCCGATGCAGGTTTTTCTAGGGTTTTACCTGCATTTCTTTAGGTGAATTGCCAGGTAGGATCCTTACACCATAGCCCGGGGGCCTCTAGTTAACCCTTGGCTACCTTCCTCTACCTTTCCGCATCCCTCCTTTCACTCCCGTTCGTATTCTATGTCCACTATGTGGATTACCCCATACATATCCTGTCTACGCCTTCTTCTTTTAAATCCCTTCCTATGTTATTAAAGGGGAGTTGCCTCCGTGTGGATTACCCTCTTGTTGCCTGTGACCCTTAAAAAAAATTATTTTCTCTTTAACGAAGGCAAAGTAATTCGCGCAATATTCTTCATGAGGTAGTTTACGTGTGAGGTTCCGTCAGTTTTTGTTGTTGTTGCAATATCCATTTGTTTTATAACAGAGTTGTACACTGTACTGGCACGTGGACAGATGATGGAGGTGCAGTAGCAGCAACATCGCTCCCTTCTGCCTCTTCCGACCAATTTGCCGGAGGAAATTACTCTGGAAGGCAGTGACCTCTGCGAACCCTGGAAACGCATAATTACAAGGTACTTCTTACTACGGTACTCGTCCATTGGAAGCTATGATTTTGCCCCACGACACCGACAATCTCCAATAACACTACTGGTATTAGTCGTAACTTTGCTAATGAACCAAGATATGCTTCAAAAGCCCTTGCTCATTTTCAAAATAAGTTTTAGGATTATTTTACTAGACACAACTCAAAGGATAAACTAATGAGAGACAAACCTCGGGGCGAAATTTCAATTTTTCCGTGCGCGAGTTCACAACACAGCCAATTTTATATTTTGTATGGACCAACACACCGATCAATCGGACTGATGCTCGTTATTATCACAACATTTTCTTATCAGAGTCCACTTCTTGATATCTTTTAGTGTCTCGGTAGCGTGTTTGCTGAGCTTCGTAGCTGTTTATGTTACGCTTAGGCTCAATGAAACCGGGAGCTTTTTATTATTTTTTTTTGCACAGATCGGCAGCCCTTAAGGGACAAGCACGAACGTTAAGAACTCTTAACACGCGGCCGTAATTTATTAGTAGAAGGCAATGGCGTGCCAGCTGCGGCGGTTATACGTCAATTACCAGTCATGTCGGCGCTAACGCCCACCAACTAAGACCCGTTAACTCGCACCAACATAGCCAACTGGGCCAATGTCGGGGGGGACTACCACCCTTAACAATCAATAAAAGTGTACTTGATAAGAAAAATACTCCCCTGGAACTTCATTACGGATCCGCCATCACCTTCGTAGCAAAACTTGCTAGGGAGAAAATATGTTTCTGTTTTGTGTGTGTGAAGACATTGCCTCTGCTTACGACATCAAAAGCCGTGAGAGAGAAGAAGACAACAACTCTGACAGGAACTGTTCAAAACGATGACAGTAAACGGCGTGGAAGAAACTGAGAGGAAAATAGTGCAGTTGTGTCGCCCTAGGCTCTTCTCAGCACCTTATTTATTTTTATTTTTGTTTAGCAATCAGAATCATTTAAAATTCTATGAGCTAAATTTCTGACGGCTGCCAGATGTACCGGTAGCAATAACATTATCAGGGAGATATCTAATGATGTCGCCTGCAGAATTAAAAACATGATAGAAAAGAAAGAAAAAGAGAGAGAGGGAGGGAGAGGGGGAGAGAGGGAGAGGGAAAGAGAGAGCGAAAGAGAGAGGGAAAGAGAGAGGGAAAGAGAGGGGGAGAGAGGGAGAGAGAGAGGGGGGGAAAGAGAGGAAGAGAGAAAAAAACATTACTAAATTAATTCACTTGGCCACATCTTTATCAGACTTATGCTGGAGGATCCCAGAAACGTTGTGTGGTATTTGTATTACCACTTAATTTGTCTTTATTTGGCTGTCTTTCTAATTATTTTGATGAATAAATATGACCTACTCAGTCCTGAGACTCAAATCTTAGTTCAGATTCTCTAGACCTGGAGGTTGTCAAATTTTCTGGTGTTAGATCCGTGGTATTAAATCATCCATCTGTCTATTTCGTTCAGTACACCGACCAAAAAAAAAATCTCTATCAAGAAACACAGGATTGAGTTAAATCTGATCAGATTGGAACACGACATGTTACTCCCAAGTATGGGGTGAAACGTAACCGGCGTTACTTTCAAGACCATCAGGGTGACGATCCAATTACATCAAATGAAGTTGTGCTAGGAGCTGCTGTTGAGAAAGAACCAATGCAAAGCTGTCGTTATTTACTGAGAAGCGTGTGATCAACGTCCTCACCAAACAAGTGCGGTGTTGACGTCTTCCGCGCCTACGTCTATGACTCTCTAAAATTGCGCAGACTGCTAGCGTGGTGGTAACGTGTAGGACTTGAGCTGTGACCATTCCCGAGGGCTGCCAAGAGGACGCCTAGAACCAGGCCAGACGTCGCTATAAATACTCCAGCTGAGTCACAAGCGTCCCGGCGCGGCACAAGGCAGCGGACCTCAACTGCAATGGCTTATACACTGACATAAAAATATTACTCTCTCAATTCTCTCAACTCTTGCCTCACAATAGTGCAAATCGTGAGCGAGAATTAGGTTTTCCGGATCTCAGAGCATCGTCATTTGGATCAACCATCTTGGCCGTTGAAGGTTGCTAAGCGATGTCATCAAAAAATCCGACCACAATAACAGACTCAAATCTCGAGGGCCAAATTACGATTACGTTTTTTTTTTTGCTAAACCGCGAATCGTCAGGAAACTTTTAGAGTTATTTCTATTCTGGTAACATTATCACAGACTTTTAAGACATTAATCGAGTATCATAGTTATAAACTGCACACACATCTCCCGTGAATCAGGCCAAAATATTACTACGATATTGTGATTGAAGATCATTGTCCAATGGAGTCCAAAAGCGTAAGAGATTAGAGATAGTCGTAAATGTTATGGTGAAGAATTAAACTTTGGTTTGAAGGCGAGAATGTCTGTATCAAAGACTCGGCAACATAAAACTGAGGCGTGACGTTTCCACAGTAAGAAAAAGCGAGGCTCTGAAAATAAGAAAAGTGAACAGGCTGCGTCGTGAAAAGACCTGAAGAACCGAGAGGCGTACGTGACCGCCAGAAAACAGCTCTAGCGTAACTGGGACGGACCCTCCAGAACACATTGGTGAATGATTTGGAACACCGACATGGCAACTGGCAGTACTGCAGTCCCTCGGCGTGCCAAATTGCAAACAATCATCTTCCACGGTCGACTTTGGTTTCATTACCACGGAATGACAACCGCTTAATGAGACTTTAACATTATCTAGCGCAATGGGGTTTTTACACTACCATATTTTTAAAGGAATACGGACAGAAAAATGTATTTCACATTTTATTAAAATATATTCATCGGGATTTCGTAGCTGCATTTGAAATTTGTTCGGGTGCATCTCGGGGTCGTCGAGCGTCAACGGTGGAATATCCAAGGAGACATGGACATAAAGAAAAACGACTTAGAATCTCCACTCTAGAAATGGCATGGTAAACTCTTAAAAGTCCTTACTTACAGTCGTCAACTGTGAAAATTAAATGATTTGACAGCCAGGGTAACGGAGTACAATGACCAATAAGGAACACCGAAAAGAAAAAACCTTTAGTGGGAAACAAAGCAACAGTAAAAGTATTTTGAAAAATGAAACTTATGAAGCAAGTGTCAGCAATAATAATTTTTTTTTCTTAGTTATTATGTTAAAAAAAATTAGTAACTTGTAATCTAGGTATATTATTTTTTTAAATAAAACCAATGACATGAATTATAGTATAATAATCATAATACGTAGAAAAGTATTCGGAATCAGACTCTTATAGGAATACAATGAGACGATAATTATACATTAGTCTAAAGTTTCTTCTCATGTCAGACGAGTGCATTTTATAATTATTCACAATTAAACATACAGCTAGTATAATTGTTCTTATAGAAAAACCGAGTCACTCAACTAAGAATGCTTCATTGTAAAACAGTTACGTTTATTTAATTATTATTGTGTGGCAGATAATTCAATATATACACTGACAGGAAAAAAAACGTAATTCACGTTCGTGAATTTCAAGGAATTTGCATCAAATCTCAATCACCAGCACTGAGTCAGAGTATGACGTCATCTTGTTATCGGAACATTCTTTACATCATAAATATGAGTAGTTACAGATACTTTGTAGTTATCAACGATTATGTTATACAGTCCGACCATATGTCAACAAGGAATTTAAGATAATTTCAAAGGTAGATGTAGACATGCAAAGACATTTATAAGTTCTCCAATCTCTTTATTTTTCGACAGGTTCATATTTAATTAATTATTTTTAATAAGGCATATAAATACGGGATGAGAAAAATATAACCTTTCACGTAAAGCTCTTAATTCTGCATTGTAATTGATGTTATTTTCTCTTAGAAAAATTATGTCATCTTCTCTAAGAAAAATATTAAACTTTCCAATGGCTCGAGTAATTAATGACTCATTTTTAAAAGGTAAAAATATCGATCAGGCAGCACAGCGAACGTAAATCATAGCAGATTTGAGAAATGTGTTAAAACAGTGATTTGAGACGTAAGATAAGGGATGATCAAATGATAGTATATAATGGGAGTAGTTGGAATAAGGTGACGACTGGCTTTTAAAAAATTTAAGCTGTTTTCTGAACAATAGAATTTTTAAATTACTTTTAAACAATTACAGGTAATTTAAATAGATCATATTTCATTCTGAAGAAATCTAGGAGACCTTTAACGCATTGCTAATGAAAACGGGAGGTTTCACCATACGTAACATTTTTTTATTTTTTTAGGGCAACAGGCTACATGAGGGTGATCCACATTGGGCAACTCCCCTTTAATAGCATAGGAAGGGATTTGAAAGGGTGGATGCGGAAGGGTAGAGGAAGGTAGCCAAGGGTTAACTAGGGCCCCCGGGCTATATTTTAAGGATCCTACCCGGCATTCGCCTAAAGAAATGCAAGGAAAACCCTAGGAAAACCTGCATAAGGTAGGTCGGGCATTGGGTACTTGTCCCACGCCCTTCCGATAGCGGGAGAGGAGTTTGCTGTGGGGACGCAGTATTCCCTTCTCCGTGCCTCGACCAGTTTAGGAGGCAGCTGGCCGACTATTCCAATAGGAATAGCGGACAACTCTTACCGTATGCCCAAGGTCTGTGACCCCGGAACATACACCTCTCAGAACAGGCCGAGGAGCCTCGGCTTGTGGGAACCTTAGTTCAAAAACTGAGAGGAAAAGGCATACCCAAAGGTAGCTCCTTCCTGTCTCTCCTAAAAGGTTCTGCCTGCGAGAGAACATCTCTCGCAGGCTTCTTACGTAACATTTTATCAGCAATGCTATAATTATCTTTACACAATAATAATTAATAATTCATTTACGATTTGCAAATTTTGCTTTTTCGGTCCCCCTACGTGTATTTTTTCGGTACTGACTTGTATGACAGCCACATGTTATTATTATTATTATTATTACGAAAAATTATCTTAAAATATTCTGACCTATAAAATAAGTGTGTGTGTGTGCGAAGAACTTAAATGTCAGACATAGCGTTTTAGACGCAACACATTCGCATAAAATAACGATAAGTAAGAAAATAAACGCGCTCAAAATTTTGTACAAGCACGCACAGTGGTGATTATATTGCGCCATGGTAATGAAATACTCGAGAGCGAGAGTGATTATTTATAGACAGTCTTGGGAGCAGGCATTTTGACGTAATCGTTTAAACAAATATATTACTAAACTAGCTGGGGGGTGCCCGGCGTTGCTCGTGTACTTATTTATATAAACTCGAAAAAGTATTTAATTGATTACTTAAATATATTCCTTGAGTATTTCAGGATATAATCGTCACTCAGTCTTCATACATTACGAAATATTACATTGATGAAATTGTTAGCTAGACTCACAACTAATACAGCGCGAAAATTGGCTTACATTTTCCCCAAGGATGGTAAAGTAATTCGTATTCTTCTTTATTATCATTCGATGGAGTATTGCTGTATAAAATTATACTTTTTATTTAAAGAAAATATTTCTGCTTTATTTCATACCTAATAAAGGAAATATTTCCTTTGTTCGTTGCGTAGTAACGTCTTTCTCTCGCGTGACGTCATTGTCTCTTGGCGCGCAGTAATTTAATATTTAATGATCACGGTTTCTAATTATAATTCTTTCCACATGTATACTTTATATTAAATAAAAATATTTCTGCTTTATTTCATTACGAAATACAGAACTATATTTTTTTGATGCGTCAATGTTTTGCCAATGACGTCACCGTCTCTTGGCACGCAGTAATTTAACACTAATTCGTAACTTATTTCAGTTATAATTATTTCCACGTTTATTCTACGGGTTTCTCACCCCCACAGTACCGGTTCTCGATTTTGGCAGAATATATATACCAATTTTTGTTGAATTCTGTCCACGCGATAAAATTTGTATAAAGAACAACGTAAATACATACATACAAATATACATCCTTTTTTATTATATAGAAGATAGAATAGATAGAAGATAGATTCACAACAAAATTTGGCACTAAATTAGACGACAACAGATTGCTCATTGATCTATACGTAAGATTTTTCGTATATAATTCAAAATAAATAAATTACCGTGGACGATCAAAATGTGTTATTCTGATAGTCAGAAATAGAGCAACTTGTGTAATTGACTCGGTGAAAAACGAAAGGTCAAAAAACTTTGAGCGGTATGAAACCTGAAAAAAATTAAAAACCCGTCCCCAAGTAAATATATATATATATATATATTATCAAAATTCGAAAATCCAACACAGCATTCATTTTTAAAGACATCAATGATGGATTTGATCATTTTTGGCCTGTAAAATATCTTCCAGAGAAGTCAACATTAAAAAAAGACGTGCTAGTTCCCTTGTCTAGAGTTGAACAGTAGAATCGAGTAACTACTGGTTTCGATCCTCTTACATTTTCATTTTTATCCTTAATTGAAATTTACTCCCCTTGATCGATTTTTCTTATTTATATATCTCTTGTCATGTTATCTGAAAAATCTGGAAGGTTTTTACTGTGACCTGTCTGGGACTTAACAGCGGTAATTTACACTCTTTCTATCTGATCGGTAACCCCATGCAGGATATTTGTATCCTGTGTTTACAAACCCGTAACTTATGAATATGAATTTTTCGGGATTCTTAATCTCTACTATTAATCGAGTTATCGTGAACGGTGAAGCCATTCGAGGAGTTGAAACTAAGTACTTACACGAACTCCTTGCAACCACGCTAAAACCGACAACAGCAAAACAAAGAAAAATAGCGAAAGAGAAGCAAAAAGATGAGAGAGATTCACACACACAGCTGAAGATTTGAGTCCTGTGGACTAATATATGCACTTATGGCATTTATTTATTGAGTTAATTATTCTCCATGGGGAAAGGTATTTGACAAAGGTAACTGTTACTGTCAATTTTAACATTAATAATAATAACATAATTAACTGCCATTTTATACATTTATATATATTGTAATAATCACAATTAAATGATTAAATCTAAATGAAGACAAACCACACGTTGGAGCACAAAATTTAATAATCAAAAAAATTTTTTTTAATAAACCTATAATTTTTCACACGCACACATAAATTAGCAAAATATTCCATGCACATATTACTATACTACTTGCATCAATACTTCACCAATGTTATCGTCAGCTTTCTTTTTTAACAATGTATATCCTATTCTTTATTACGAGAAACGTGTCACCACGTCTTGGAGCGCCAAAATGTAATAATCACAATTAAATGATTGATTCTAAATAAAGATAAGCCCCACGTTGGGCGCCAAAATGTAGTAATCACAATTAAATGATTAATTCTAAATAAAGATAAGCCCCACGTTGGGCGCCAAAATGTAGTAATCACAATTAAATGATTGATTCTAAATAAAGATAAGCCCCACCTTGGGCGCCAAAATGTAGTAATCACAATTAAACGATTACTTCTAAATAAAGATAAGCCCCAGGTTTGGCGCCAAAATGTAGTAATCACAATTAAATGATTAATTCTAAATAAAGATAAGCCCCACGTTGGGCGCCAAAATGTAGTAATCACAATTAAATGATTAATTCTAAATAAAGATAAGCCCCACGTTGGGCGCCAAAATGTAGTAATCACAATTAAATGATTAATTCTAAATAAAGATAAGCCCCACGTTGGGCGCCAAAATGTAGTATTCACAATTAAATGATGAATTCTGAATGAAGATAAGCCCCACGTTGGGCGCCAAAATGTAATAAACACAATATTTAATTTAAATAATGATTTAATCCAGGAATTTTTTGCATTGTAAATTTTTAATTTTGTAACAAACTCTATTGGAGGCCTAAATAAATTTGAAATTAAATATTGTGCTTATTACAATATATATATTTCAATTTATTTGACAAAACTTTTATAGTAAGATTATTTGTTATTTAAATATAGTATTTTCAAATATGTACATATCTTACATGGTAGGATGGTAAATTCGGTTAATCCAGCAACTAACCTGAATTTTGCAAAATTCTAGTATCTTAATTCCTGTGTCTGAGGGGCATACATTGTTGGACTATGAGGGTTCACTGGTGATGTATATTTTATTTATAGTATACATTTTGCAAAATTCTGGACTAAACGTCTTAATAATGTTATTATTATTTTTTTATTAGTTGAATAATACATTGTTACTGACCATTTGATCGTTTTTTTCTGTTTATTCTGTTAAAATATAATGACAAGGGCAATGTACTGTTGTCCGCAATAAAATAAAATGCAGCGACAGCTAGTTATTTTTCCGGTTGACGCCAAGCCAAAAACATGCATATCGAAATTGTGTCCCGTAACACGCGAATCCGATACACTCTAAACGAGACATCTGTCGGATGTGCAGCGTACTAATCTATCTGAGAGAAGTTGAACGTCTTCGACAGAATCTTGTATTTCGGACAGTGTCCATAAAAGACTTTTACGACCACTGTCTGTACTTTTATCAAAATTTAGCTACGCAGAAAATTTCATTTCACCGTTTTACAATTGAAGAGAATGTTCGAAACGTGGACTGATGGATTTGGGACCACTCGAATGTCCTCCTGCGAGTGAGATCGGCGCCAGATGAGGGGGGCCGATAAGCGTCGCAATGCATCCGTTGCATGCAGGGCTGACGTGACCTACCCCATCTAATCTGAACCGGCTCCAAATAGAACTGGCTTTTAATTGCGCCGCCTAGGAATTGCAAGACCTTGTCCGCAAGTTCATGTGCGATACAAGCAACAGGCCCCGCGATATTTATACGCCCGACGCCATATCACGCACCGTGCGGCGACGAGGTCACGCCTTCCTGAGTGCGTCACGTCATATATCAGCTGGAGCGGACTGCGACCTGGTCTTTGATGACAATTAGGGTGTGTTCGTGGACAACGCAGTGCTGCAGCAAGAACTGTTTGCCAACGTTTTTGTTTTTTTTTTGCACGCGGACTCTGCGGATTTCCATGGCTAGGCCGAAACGCGTCAGTGCCGTATACATACTACGTTAACATTCAAGGCCGCCGCATGCAGTCTCGTTCACCTTCCTAAAATTTCCTCCTTTATTGACCAAGAAGCAAATGCCGCTACATCTCAGCAGGTACACCTCATTCAACTTAATAAAGATTCCTCTTTTCTACAGACTCGCGTATTACTGTTATATCAAATTTACTAAGTTGACAATTATGACATTCCTATTTCGCATTCCCCCCTACACTTAGAAATGCTAAATTTAACAGTTAAATAATGGTAAAACTGCTCCGTGAGATTTTAATATTTGTACCAGAATTTGTAAGAAAAATTTTTTTTAAAAAAATCTGAACACTCGATCCGAAAAAATTGTTAAAATGTTTTTTTTAATGATCATTACATATTTTACATTGAATATAATAATAATAATAACTGTAAAAAAAACCTTCTTTACGTTCATTACAAAAATAGCTTTCGATTTCAATAATTCGATTGTAATAATCACAATTAAATGATTAATTCTAAATGAAGATAAGCCCCACGTTGGGCGCCAAAATTTAATAAACACAATATTTAATTTCATTAATTATTTAATTCAGGAATTTTTTTCCGAAAACTTAACACTCGATCCGAAAAATTTGTGAAAATGTTTTTTTAATATCATTATATATTTTAGATTGAATATAATAATAACAGTAAAAAAACATTCTTTACGTTCATTATAAAAATAGCTTTCGATTTCAAGGGACATCGTTATTATTAAAGAATATAAAAAGCGTTATGAACTGTTACACAAAAAAATTGACAACTTATGAATGTTTTTAAAGTTTGTTTATTCTTACGATCTTTTTTATTATAAAGATTGTACTTTTTCATCTGTTTATATTAAAAATAATGCAGTTTTTCGAACAATATCAGACAGTATTTTATTTGTATAAAGAGTTCTCGGGATTCCGGTCGGGTAACGTGATTTGAGCACAACGTTTCCATGGCTGACACCGCGCCATCTTCGTCAGGTGAACTGTTGTCGAGATTCGGGAAGTGTGTGTGTTATATACTCTGTCAAACCAATCAGGAGTTTTCAGGACCAATCGCTATTACTTACGGACCAGACCTGAAAACTCTTGATTGGTTTGACGGAGTATATAACACACACATTTCCCGAATCTCGACAACAGTTCACCTGACGAAGTTGGCGCGGTGTCAGCCATTGAAACGTTGTGCTCAAATCACGTTACCCGACTGGAAACCCGAGAACTCCTTATACAGAATATACGTCGGGAAAACATACGCTCTTTAGTATTTCATTTATTTATGACAACGTTTCGGTACGTTTTTGTGTACCTTCATCAGGTCTTTCCTGCTAAATGTTAAGACCGCACTCGTGTGTAGTTTGTTGAATAAGTGTCTCGAAAACCCCTCTAAATTTAGGGAGGTTTTTTTTCAATAGGATGTGAAATGACGTTTCAACATTTAGCATATTTAGCAGGAAAGAACTGATGAAGATACAAACACGTACCGAAACGTTGTCATAAATGAAAAAAAAATATTGTCTGATATTGGTTTCAAAAAACTGCATTACCTTTCTTATTGATCTATTAAAATCTAAAGTAGCAGAAAAACAACATATGTAAACTATTTTATTAATAATAAGTATTATTGACAGAGACGACGTTTTGCATCAAACAAAGAAGGCAGTTATAGGAGAGCAGTTATGCGGGAGCAGTTAGCGTGAGAAAGTTAAGGGGCAGTTAGTCGGGGACAATAAAAGGTAAATATTTAAGATAAAAATTTCTAACATAAAGAAGCAATTAAATAGGAAGCTGTTTCTAAAGTTGGATGCAGTTAGGAAGACAGCGAGAGAATGAAAGTACAGACGAGAATTGGAGATGAAACTCGAGGAAAAATTATTTGGCACCCCTGTGTCTGTCGTTCTAACTTCCAAACGTAACTTCTTGACAATAAAAAAAATCTATGACCGTTATCTCACAATTACTTTGCTAATTTCATATGCGTATCCCATTTATTGGTGACGGGGTCTTCAAATTCCATTTCAACCATAAGCTGATATATTTTGAACAATATTGCCCGACAAAATATGAATGTCTCTGGAGAGTTACGGCGGTTCAACTGTACGTTCTTATGTGACTCATCAAGTACACATAAAAAATTAATGTATGTGTTAAGTGGGCGTGTGGTAGTAGTTATTTAGTCGTTAGTTATACGAATGGATGATGAGGAAATTAATATTCTTTTTTTTATTCCAGTACTGAACTCTTCATATTATAGCACTTACTGCATCCATCGCCTTCCATTTGTCTTATTTACTCCTACTGCTGTTTCTCCAGCGTATTTATTAAGCATAAAAGGGACACTAAACGATTTCATATTATCTTTGATTTCACAAATATTATTAAACTCTTCTATTTCGTACTTTATCTTTACGGACTGCAGCATTGATTTACAACTGATCATGATCAATTTTATACAATTCTTAAGCTTTCAGTAACCTCAGAATTCCACGTAGGAACCTAATTATTTCCCTTTACATGAAGAACGCTTCATTACACCTGCCGTCGTAACATTACTACTTCATTTCTGTTACGTCATGGAAATCAATGAAGTGGTATGTGTAATTATCAAGTGGAATTTAATACAATTAAATTGGAGAATTTCATATCATGAAAGGTCCAAATTATTTTGATTTTATGAGTTGATTCTTCAACGGTAGATAAATATCAAATTTTCAATGTTGTACTCACAATAACTTTTTCTTCCACACAACGTTTCTGGGATCCTTGTTCATGTCGTCAGGACTGGTCAGTTGACAACACTTATTAAATGTACAAACAGACACTATGAAACTCTCAATAATTGCTGTGATCCCTTATTATTACGCTAAACCTTCTGTTTTCCCTTTCTCGTTGCTCCCTTATTGTTATGCAACCCCTTCGGCTCTCTCCCGTTGTCGTTGCGTTTTCGTCTCTTTTGAGTGTTGTCAACTGACCAGTGCAGTTGTGTTTCTCTAGGCTCTTCTTAGCACCTGACGAAAGGAACAAGGATCCCAGAAAAGGTTGTGTGGTATTTATATTACCTTATTCGTCTGTATTGGCTGTCTTTATTACTCATAACTTTTTCTTCCTTTCGTATATTTAAATGCTAAACTGATGGACTAAATTCTTGTACCAATTTTTTCCATGTCCATCACCTGCTTTATTGTTCCAACAAATTGAACAACATTTCTGATAGCCTGCAGTCCCGTATTTGGAATATCACCATCTTCCCCTTTTTTTATTTTAATTAATTTAATTAGTCACTTTAGTGTTCGAAGCAGATCTAGAAGGGTTCATCTTACACTGCACTATACATCAATTGATATTTACATTGTGTTCGTTGGATTACGTTTGCAAGAGATGCACCGAGTCCAGAGATAATTGTGATCTACGACTACACACACTTTGAAGCAGAGTCCAGGGCAAATAGCAGCTTCTGCTCTCCAGGAAGGTTGTTTACACGCAGGAAAACCTTACGACGGCAAACTGTCAAATCGATATGAGTGAAAGTTTTAAAGGAGAACAGTCACGCAATGGATAAAATCGTTTTGAGAAAGTTGTAAAAGGAACAGTTGTTATATGCATAGATTGAATCCAGTTAATCTCTACTTCTGTTATCGTAAATATTTACCGTTTCTTAGAGAACCTAATTATATATGTTTCGTATTTATGTAAATAAAAACATTCTAAATTACAGATTGGCTCGCGGAAAGTACGGCGACGACAAAGAATTTTTTTCAATTGCGGGGTAGGGGATGGGGGGTGGGGGGGGCGGTAAGAAGAGAGAAGGTAAGTAAAAGAAATTCAGGTAATCCGCAGAGCGCCATTCTAATTAAGGGCACGTTGTTTATTAAGTAAGGATAAAGGGTAAGGGCCTGCCAGGTCAAGATGAAAACTGCAGGGTGAAAAAAAAAATGTAAAAGAAGGTTAGCAAATACAACTAGGGCAAAAATAACTACAATATTTTTTTCGACCAGAGAATCTAGTTTAAATTCCATTCATGATAAGAAAATAAATGGCATTCAGAATGGACAAAATAAATTATCGTGTGACGTTCCATGGTTCAGATTTTCATTGGATAACTGTCATCAAACGAGTTAATACAGTCAGCACTGCCTTTTATAAAAATGCATAAAATAACTTTTCTGGAATGTTGAAGTTTCTGCTTTCTGTCTTCAATGAAAGGAAATTTTTAAATGAAAAAAAATTACGTCGTGATTGAAAATAATGAATAAGAAAGATGGCCAATTCTGACCAAAAAAATAGGGGAGTTGCCACCAGGTGGATTGCTTTATACATAGCCTGTCTATACCTTTCAAAAAAATGCGAAGAAAGCATGAAAGAGGTTTTCGCTTATCTGAAGTTTTTCTGACTTCCTCCCGCAGTACAGGAAATTATAGTTATAAAAGTATATGTGCATGGTGAATATGACGTATTTCTGGTAAAAATTCAGGGTTAATGTCAATAAACAATATTTGGGGAATAAATGTCATTAATAACAATTATCATTAACCCTTGTACCGTTGAGCGACCAATCCCACATTCGTCGGTTACTCCAGTGACAACTGTTTCAAACCTTTCGATAATTGATATAAATCCATAAGATACAATACAAAGTTCTAAAAGAAATTTCTAAGTCATATTATTAAAATTAATACTTGTAATTCAGTAAGGTTTTCAGATGATTCTTGATCATTTAGGCTATTTTAATTGATTTATTTGTAAATTTAAATTCTCAAAAACTGAAAGATATTAAAATTGTAAATTATCAACAGCTTTTTTTCTCAGGGAGTTTTTTTTTGTGAGAAGATAATTAACATAATGAATAATAAAGATAGCGAATTCAGACAGAAAAACGGTAATATAAATACCACACAACGTTTCTGGGATCCTTGTTCCTTTCGTCAGGTGCTAAGAAGCCTTTTGAGTGTTGTTAACTGACCAGTGCAGTTTTGTCTCTCTAGGCTCTTCTTAGCACCTGACGAAAGGGACAATGATCCCAGAAACGTTGTGTGGTATTTATATTACCGTTTTTCTGTCTGAATTGGCTATCTTCATTATTAATTAAATTAAATTAAAATAATATTTTATTCATATATTCTGACGCAGCTGGATGACGCGTTATGAAAGTAAGAGGGTAATTAATCAAACTTTTAGGCTAATTGCCGTGATAAGCATAGGAAAATAATAAACTGTAGGATGACTGACAAACCAAAATAAATTTCAAATACGTCCCTAATATCCGAATACATAATAAAATGTTTTATTAGCACCGGGGACGATTTCTCAACTTTGACTCTCCAAAAAAAGAAAACATAATTGATGCGAAACTGTAGTTTAATTACATTTTTTTTTACCGAAAGTTATATGACACGACGTCTTCATACATTGTTGCATCGCAATAAAAATCTCCATGCACGGTGGGTAACTCGTGGAATGGACAACAGGGAAAAGGTTATTAATGTTCTTTTATCGGAATTTCCACTCCATCAAAACGGCATAATACTTCAGAACTGGAAGTTCCCTGACACCACGACCGGCCTTTGAATTTATTGCAGTGTGTGTGTGTGTGTGTGTCATTTTATCAGAGAGGGGGGGGGGGGGTTACGTCCCGTATTAAACAGTTTCGAACCCGTTCCAAGGCAACCTTCATAAATTATGATAAGCGTAGATATTGAATGCAGTTTCTGAACACTCATCACCAAGAAAATTTCAGTCATTATCTTTACACTCGTTTTCTTCTTTCCACACTAGTTCTTATTTATTACTGATTTATGATTAATTTATATGCGGTTAAAGCCCCTAATTTAATTTCAATTATTCTTTCTTAGTGCCTCATTATTTGTAATACTAAATTATTAAAATGTTATCGTACAAATATCTAGAGATAAGTCCAATGAAGCATGTCTAAAGATCCTGGACAATTAAGTCGTTTAAATAATTTATCAAATTTATTTTGGTTTGTCAGTCACCCTACAGTTTATGATTTTCCTAAGCTTATCACGGCAATTAGCCTAAAAGTTTTATTAATTACCCTCTTACTTTCATAACGCGTCATCCAACTGCGTCAGAACATATGAATAAAATATTATTTAAAAACTATTTATCCTGACAGTATACAAATCATTTTTGTGGTGGGAAATAAATTTTTATTTCTTGTTTCGTGATTCAGTTTCGTGATCATTTGAATTGGTTAACAATAAAATGAAGCAGTTTCTCCAAAACATGGAAGAAACGACGCTGATCAAGATGGAGGAGTGCCAACTGCTGAATGAACAACGTTCTCTGAAAATGAAATCCGCTGTCGAAGAAGTTTCCAATTTGATTATGAATTGTAGAGCCGCATCACTCCATTGAAGTTTTGATGACCACGATGGTACAAGTGTGAGATTTATTTGACAACACCTTTATATACGGTCATTTCAAGTGGGTGAAATTTGAGGGCGACGTCGATGAAATTCAATACATCTACAAATCCAGTACTACGAAATCGAGATAGCGGAAAACTTCTGCGAACATTCACGAATAATTGCCATGGATAGAGTATCCATTTGTATTAACAGCTGAGGGAGTTCCGACCCCCAGGGGCTTGTCAATGCCGGTCCTTTGTTTTTGTTGGAAACGCCTGCATCCTGCCACAGATGTGCGAACTCCGGCAGGAACAGCAATTCCCTAATGGCTCCCACGCCGTTCCTTTGAAGATTTGATCGGAGCTCATTACTAATTCCCATAATCCAGATGCGACAGCCATTGTTATATTTGATGAGCCAAATACTCTCACACTCTTAATGATA
Source organism: Zhengitettix transpicula (assembly GCA_037074705.1). Taxonomy (NCBI): domain Eukaryota; kingdom Metazoa; phylum Arthropoda; class Insecta; order Orthoptera; family Tetrigidae; genus Zhengitettix; species Zhengitettix transpicula. The sequence continues at coordinate 18,388,208 of CM073594.1, read as the reverse complement.
ATCAATTCACATCCATATATCCATATATATATAATTATTTATAATAAAATAGAATTAATCGTTCATTACAATATATATATATATATATATATATATATATATTAATTCTATTTTAGAAAGAAAATGGTCCATGATATATATTTTTAAAGTGTACAAGCAAAATTTTGTATTTTTATTTTTTTGTATTTTAATTTCAAATGTCTCATATTCAAAGTATATATATATATATATATATATTTCATATAGTAAAAATTTAATTATTTATAATAAATACATTACAATATATATATATATATATATATATATATATATATATATATATATATATATATATTGTAATGAACGATTAATTTTATTTTATTATTAATAATTTAATTTTTACTATATGAAATATATATTTATATTATTTATAATAAATACATTACAATATATATATATATATATATATATATATATATATATATATATATTGTAATGAACGATTAATTTTATTTTATTATTAATAATTTAATTTTTACTATATGAAATATATATATATATATACTTTGAATATGAGACATTTGAAATTTTTTTAAAAAAAATACAAAATTTTGCTTGTACACTTTAAAAATATATATATCATGGGCATTTTCCTCAGGGTAGGTTTTCGTGGGGAGATTATGGCAAAATTTATGGTGCCAATGCGATCAAAATTCCTTTATTTATATTAATTTAAATGTCTTATCTGTGATTGTCTAATATGTAGCTGTCGAAATCTCTTCTGCAATCCTCACTTTTCACCTTAACTTCTCCAAATCACTTCAAGTATTCTTCATATATATATAAAAAATACTATACTCTGCCTTTTAACATTGATTCAATGCACTTGTCGCACTATTACTTTCGTTTCGCCATATTAGCTGCTTCCACTTAAAATTCTTCGACATCGGAAAATCACCAGCTACTGTTGCTCTCCAAGGAGCGTCGTCTCAACCCCTTCAAGTACTTACGAACCATATTCTATTAAATTCATGAAGGTGATTACGTATGTTTTGAAATTATAACGACAACAAAGTACTTGCATATCATTATAATTGATATAGTTTCTTAAAAAAATAAATTTCCTTGATACCAAAAATAATTAATTTATAAAAAGAAATTAATAAAATAATACTGGAATTTAAGTATACAAATTAGACGAGTATATTTTGAAATTATAACGACAACAAAGTACTTGCCTATTATTATTATTATTATTGATATAGTTTCTTAAAAAAATAAATTTCCTTGATACCAAAAATTATTAATTTATAAAAAGAAATTAATAAAATAATACTGGAATTTAAGTATACAAATTAGACGAGTATATTTTGAAATTATAACGACAACAAAGTACTTGCATATTATAATAATTGATATAGTTTCTTAAACAAATAAATTTCCTTGATACCAAAAATAATTAATTTATAAAAATAAATTAATAAAATAATACTGGAATTTAAGTATACAAATTAGACGAGCCATGTTCTATAGCAAGTGCTTATTTGTAAGCTTATTAAACTTATAGGAATCAGTTACATTCGTAATCCAGTATTTTTTTTCTTTATGCGGTAAGAAAATTCTTTATTAATAAAACCACCGACAATCATCCAATAGGCAAACTGTTCAAATGGCATTAATTCACGAAGTCGTTTTGGATTTCTAACCAAGTTTGGACTACCAACTCTGTAATACAAACTAATCATTTTAATGTAAAATTTCTGTGTGGCACGGACATGAAAAAAAAATCATGCCTGCTACGTTAAAATTATCTAACAACAAATGTTCATCTACATTGCGCATTCAGAAGAGCTTGATTTAAGCATTCAAAACGTAAAGGCGATTCAGCAAAAAGGACGAATTATATAGTTAAATAGATGGAGGCTGGACTATGGGTAAAAGTAGCTGGTTTGATTATATACATGTTCGTTCCCTGTTTTATGTTCTATGAAGACTAACCGACAAAGGAAGAAGTGGTATCAGCGTCCAAGGACGGCGCTTGGTAATGAAGATGCTCCAATATTGATTTTTCAAGGGCAACTGGAACCTTATCACGCTATATTTCAATCAGCTCATCTGTCTGGAGTTCCTCATCGTTGAACGAGTTCCATCTCTACTTTCAATAACGCCCACCTTCCCTTTGTACCGTGGATTGAATGATTCTACTACGTCCCTTGAGTATGATACAATTCACAAAAAAAATTCAGACAAAAAACTCCAACACACAACTTAACGCGAATTATGAAGAAGCAAATTAGTTGCCTTAATTGGTTCGCAGCGTACCATCACGAGAAAGCAAGAACAAGAGCTCAAGAGAAACTACACTTCCAAAGGAAACTTGAGGTTTGGGAGCTTTAATTAGACACATTGACCTCTTCATTTCATTAACTTTGTGCTGTTCCAATACCATTCTGTCGTTCGTAATTATTCTGCTCGTTCCGTAACATCCGGTCCACGCATTTATTTCAATGAAAGTCAAACTGAAAAGCCATTCACGTTAATGCCACACCGCCAATATTCTCTGTTCGAACAACTCATTTCCCATTGACAACATTCGGCGGGTATTAATTTAACACGACCCAAACAATCACAAAAATACGAAAAATCCAAAATTAGCATCCATTCGTCAATTACCTATCCAGAAAAATCCCATATATATATAAAAATGGGCAAGGGCATTAAGTAGCAATATTTAATTATTAAGAAGGACTGGGACAGAGTAGTATTTTCGTGATTTTTACTTTATTATTAAATAGGAATTTTTTTATTAATGATTAAGCCACATCTAAATTAATTCAAAGCCAGGAACCCAAATGTACCAAATTTAGAGACTCGTGATTGGCTCAAGTAGCGACGCGTTACGGGCAAATCTCTTACCAACTCCCTGGGTGGACCGCGTTAGTTAAAATTTTATACACACGATTGTCGTATTCGTATAGAAAAAATTTAATTAATTCTACTGTGGAGCCCGAGCCGGCCATAGTAAAGACAAGATCCGAAGGATAAGGTAAGAGATTACAATACTATATATAAGATTCATAAGAAGAAAGATAGCCAAGTACAGAGAAAATAAGTGATAATATAAACACCACACAACGTTTCTGGGATCCTTGTACCTTTCCTCAGGTGCTAAGAAGAGCCTAGAGCGACACAACTGCACTAGTCAGTTGACAAAACTCAAAAGATAGATCTTTTGATCATTCATATTCCGTTCCTCAATTCCTCCCTTGGACTATGAATCTACCCAATAATATGCCTACTAAGTAAGTGATTTTGACACCGTTCAAGACTAAAAACATTCAACTGCTTAAATTATTCCCAATACCAATCACCAGGAATGTTTTTAAAATCTCTCTCGTAAACGCGTGTCAGTTTTTATTTAAATAATTTTCATCCAAGTCAAGAACCATTTGATAACGCCATAAATAACAGTTTATTTTACGCTAATAAATTATTTTATAAAGATTGAAGTGTGTGTTCAGTAAAATCTTTATGATACATGACCACCATTTCAGCACTGGTTCGTAAATGAAGCTCCTGCGGTATCAGACTTTTTCAACCAATACAGATGCGAGCCTGAACTTTCAATTGAGAAGCCATTTTCTTCCCACCGAGCCAAACGTGTCCTGATTACGATTAAACAGATTTGATGTGATGCATATGTGAGATGAATTAGTGTGTGAGCAAGAACGACGCCGCGATCTGTCCGCAGAAGCGCGTACTAGAAGACGCGTCGCGCAGACAGCCTCGCATGTCATTCATTCTATTTCAGGACAAACTAAATTTCAGTTCCCACTGGGACACTCAAAAACTACAATTTGGAGAGATATCTCCAGCACTATTTTCCAGGAGCATCACTTGTGACACGTTTGTCGGGAGAAGCGCCTCTGTAACTTTTTCAATCATTACATTACGGCCGAATAAATTTGCATTTAAACTTCTCTATAATTGGCTGTACGGAAATAAAATATTTAAATACAGATCTGTAATATGTGTACGCCCTCTGAGACACTACGTAGTCACAACTCAAACTATAAAATAATGAGAAAGCCAAATACAGACAGAAGAAGTGATAATATAAATACCACACAACGTTACTGGGGGGTCATTGTCCCTTTCTTCAGGTGCTAAGAAGAGCCTAGAGCGACACAACTCCACTAGTCAGTTGAGTTTTGTCAGTTTGATTAATTTTCAATCAGACGTAAATTTTTCATTTCAATCTATAAAAATTAACAGATCCATACTACGAAGTTTGGTTCAAAAAAAAAAATTCTACCGCTCTCCTGGAAGATTCTTTCGAGAGCAACGAGAGAGAAACAAGCACAAATACTTATTATTTTTGCCGCCGCATATGTTTCGAAATTCCCTTGTTCTTTTTTTGGACTGGCGAAAATGACCTGAATACTGACGGGCATTAACGTCTACAGTGTTTTAAGTATGGATAGGGTGAAGTTCTAAAAATACCTGCATCGAGAGGAGTTATAGTTACTATATGGGGGAAATTGGTACGTTATATCTACAGAAAGACAGTTTAAGAGCAAAGATGAGTAACTATTAGGCTGTGCGATGGGCAATAGAGATATGAGGCAGTAACGCAATGAAAACAGTAATAATAAATACACTGAAGATACGAGATATAGACGATAGAAAATTATTGTTGATTAACAGACAAGTTATGAGCTCGTTAGAGTACAGCATACTTGCGAGAATATATTTAGGGAACGGAAGCCCTTTCAACTCGTATGGAGGAAAAAGGCCTGGTTAACGATTCCAGGAAATGCGTCGGCAAAATTCACTATTGATCGGGAAACGTACTTAAATGTAAACATTGTTCAACACTGTTTATACAATTTTGAAACTACATAATAGCAACCAAAAATACCAGTTCTAAACTTCAACCACTCAATATGTATATATTTATTTACTAAAGCAGCTTTCAACGCTTTAATTAGTTTAATCTAAAACTGAAGATTTGTATTTTCTAACTTAATTTGTAATCGTATTAAATAATCAGAATAGAAGTTTAGTCCATTTGAAAATCGTTTCTTACATATGAGAAAAGGCGATAAGCAAATATTATAATTATTATTTATATATCATTATTATGTTACGAAGTTAAATTAATTTAAATTGAATAATACAGACAAAAAAGGGTAATATAAATACCACACAACGTTTCTGGGAACCTTGTACCTTTCGTCAGGTGCTAAGAAGAGCCTAGAGAAACACAACTGCACTGGTCAGTTGACAACACTCACAAGTGTTTCTCTAGGCACCTGACGAAAGGCACAAGGATCATTGTGTGGTATTTATATTACCGTTTTTGTCTGTATTGGCTATCTTTATTATTCATTATTTTTAATCAGTCGTAAAATTGTTCATTTTAATTTAAATTGAAGTAAATTTTTAATTTAAATTAATCAATTTAAAAATTACTGTTATAAAAATCAATTTTAAATTTATAGTTAAACTTTTAAAGCCTACATTCAAAGCCTTTTTTTGTTATGGTAAGTTCATAACTATATTCTTCTCTTCCCGAAAAACGTCCCACACAAGTTCTCATTTCATTTCTATTTCTAAGTATTTCCCATCAATTTTATTTAATAATGTTTTTCTGTAGCTTTCAGCGTCCTGAAACTCGTTCTCGTTGCTAAGAATTATTAGGTTATGTGATGTCAACTTGACGGACCCCCTTCATTTCTTATTTAGTACTGTTACATATAAGAGGATCGATCATGTGGCCCATATTATATTTCTAGGAAATACAGGTAATTTTTAAACATATTTTTCAAAGCTACAGAATTTCATAATATTAACGACAAAGAGTGGGAAATGACCCTGAAATAAAGCTGAGAACTACTCTGCGGTTGCGCCCATTAAATTAACTACGTGAGAAAACTCTCGTATTCCAGAAAAATGCAACAAATAGAATTAACTCTTTACAAAACACTTGTATTGAAACGAACCGGCCAGGAGTGAATTCTGTAGCCACGTAAAGCATATATGTAATTATATGTCTCGAATAGAACACAAAATTAAGGAAAGAAATTAGGGAAACGATGGACAGATAATTTATTTTTTAAATAAATAACTAATAGAAATAGTTTACCTGAAAATTACTAGTGTTAGTGTGTAGAATACATGTAATAGGACGTACAATGAAAAAATAAACATTTAAATAAAGTTTACGTGAAAATAATGCGTACTAACAATATCATCCAAATTCCTTTTAATTATTAAGTTAGACTATCAGCACGAAAATTAATCTATAATACATGTCACTTCACCATATTTATTAATAAAAAGACTTGATTAAACAGGAATAATTTTTTCGCTGCACCGAACTACGCATGGGATATAAAAAATAAACCACAATTATAGAAGTGGTTAATCTTAAAATTCAGGCTCATCAATTTACTTTCCATATTAAGGGGCGTGTATTTGTAGGTAAACAAAATCTTGAAAGTCAATATTGACGAGATGATAATCTTATAGATACTGTCAAGAAGTATCAAAAATTCTTAAATCAATAAAACTTGATATTGGAATAAGTAATCAATGACGCGTTAAAGAAAACAATCCATGGGATCCAAATAATTTTGCGAAAAGCTGACCCTGACGTTAAGAACCGTCCGCAATAAACATTCCCGTATGAAGGTCGAGCACTTGCGAGTTCCTACTATTATCATTATAACAAGGTGGAGCAGATACTGATGATACGAAAAGCAATAACCATTTGCATTTTAGAAGAGTTTTGTTATGTATTACCGTATCAATATTAAACGGAGCGGTTTCTTATATTTATTCTTAAAAATGTAACTACACTGGTTTAATGTTCAGTATATATACTAATTTACTTTGAAGCGTCTTTATAATAATCAAATATATAGGAATGATTTCAAATATTAATAGCCTTATGATTTTAAGCCTGTACCACCGCATAATGTTAGTAAACTTGTATATATTTATAATTTGCACCATTAAATTAATGCCAGGTAAGAATTCTTAAAAATCACTCTTTCAGCCTTTAAGCGATAACCCGGACTTAAATTAACTTAAACAAAATTTTTCGTGGAATTAAGGGGCCACATTACAACATTATCTGATGCTGGGAGAGATACGAGATTGCAGAATGGTCACGTCAATCTTATCTATTAAGATAGTTGCTCTGCACTGTAGAATACCCACATCAACAGAAACATTTGATACCTAGTCACTACATTTGTCAGTACAATGCATTTTATTCAATGTACTGAATAAAAAAAAATATTTTAATCCATGTACGAGTTAAAGTTGTATCCATTGTAAATAAAAATCAAGCCTCATATTCATTACAGTAATTATCCTATTTTATTAAATAAAACACTACTTTCCTGAACCTCAGCTACTTCCACGAACAGAAGAAAAGTTATATATGACGATTAATTATTTTTGGGTCATTTAACTTTCCAGAGCTGCATAAATAACTTGACAACGGTCTGACAAAAAAAATTTATATGCAAAATAATACTCGTTTTTCTTTATATTATAGGCTTGTTGAAGATTAGTTTAATGTCAGTTACTATTTTCTGGATTACTCGTCATTACACGCAACTCTCATTGATAAGGAGCAAAACCCGACTCTCAGAAAAACATTTTAAACATGTTTGGCCGTTCTAATGTTACAAAATGTTATCGTAACCATAAAATTAAACAGATAGGAAGCATATTTCATTCGTTTGTAACGATTTGTCGTAAATTGATGCAGTATGGCAGCACCATTATGCGTATAAAGGATAAATTAGTTTAATCATGTACATTAGTCTTAACCTTTAGTACGGTGTCGTGTTACGTAAACATAAGATAGAAAAAGTAGGATTAATGCTACAAAGTTAATAAAACGAGGAGTCCAGAGATGAGAAAGCACTAAAGAGATACTTTAACTGCGTGACAATAAAATTAAGATGTAGTATCGTGTAGTTAAGTTTTCTTTGGGTTGGAGATTTTACGATGTTTCATTTACTGTAATCCAATTAAGTTCACTCAATTTGTCTATAAATGGTATCAATTCAAAGTGAGAGTTTTAAAATAAATAATAATTACCCATATAATGTAAAGTCCCTCATTTTTCCAATTATGTTTAACGTTACCGTATTTATGACTATTCCTATTCCTCTCTACGTTTACTTCAATCCTTTTATTTCCCTTGAATCGAGTATCGACAATAGACCATCAACAACCATACCTCTCGTCCTGGTCTCAGGGCGATTTCTTCTATTAATTTCCATTACAAGTCATGGTTATGTAAAAACTCAATCACGTATTTATACTGTCAAATTAATATTCCAAACTTCAGGTGTAATTAAATATAAAAATGAGCAAAGCTTTTTTTAATGTGGCATTGTATAATTAGTGCCGTGGAAGTCACTTTTATATATGCAACCCTCCACGCGTCCCTGTCACGCGAGAAGCATACTAGTTAGTGTTTCGTGAAATTCTTAGTCACTTGATAGCACTGTCTGTAAATATCATCCGACGACACAAAAATAGCAGATGCTTTTAGCTCAGAAACATTTAATACACAGTCACACAAAGGCCCGTATTCACGTTCAATCAACAAAATTTACACCAAGCCCATTTTTCTTCCTCGACATGTAAAAATGTTATGATTCGTTCGGATGAGTTCTGCAACCTCCGGGAAGAATAACAATGTTTCGTGGAAATTCAACTCACGAACTGATTTAGGTACTACTATTCAACAATCTATGATTCACTTTCCCGTTATTATCTGTTTCTCCTAGTCGTCCGGGTTAACGACGTCCTTGACCCATCATATCTCGTGTGGCTTCAATTCCGAATGTCTTTTCGTTTCTTTATCTACTTACAACTTACAATGTATCCTAAACAAACCGCCATTACCGTAAGATACATTAACGCGAGCTGATCCGAGTAGTTTTCAAAATTCGACTTCTTATTTAAAAGTTCAATTCCTGTTCAACCAGAACGTGCCCGATAAGAACCAATTAATATTCATACAATTGAGACGACATAAACAAAAGCCACTAAGTAGCTCATTATGATTGTCAAGAAGCGATTTATCATTCAAGAATCCGTGCCGCTGCTCGGTGAAAATTAATGTGAATTTCTACGTATTTCCCTCTTCAATCTTAATATCGGCTACTACGAAACACATTTTTCACGATCTAGAAATACAGACGTGACAAATTACTTTGGCAACAAAATTAAAATTCAAACTTAATGATTACACCAAGAACATACGAAATTCGGTGATAAAAATACACACTACACATCTGAAAACTTTATTATTGTTTTCTTAAAACGTAGAATGGAAAATAGTTCCGAGTTTCGCTGCACAGCGACCTAATTTTATCCTCTTATTTAAATAGTCAATTTTAAACATATACAGATAGTTTTTATTTTTTCAACATTTTAAGTTAGAAATAAATAGACTTTTGAAACATACCAAATTTTCTGAGATTGTTCCTTAGCGTTTTACAGTTGTTATAAGACTAAAATTCATGTTTGATCCGAAATACTGTCCGTTTTTTATTGAAACTAGGAAAACAATTTAGATGAATTTTTAAAACAATTAATTCCAAGTCTCAAGAAACGGACTTATAAAAGATTTGCAGTGTAGAATTGTTTCCAACATTTTCTCCTCAGGAGTCGTATTTTACTACACACTTTACTCAGAACCGAAACCCTTTTCTAGATCAATAGCGTGCAGTCATAATTACTAGTATTGATTATCTATAATTTAATCACGGTCCGTGATGACGACTTTGGCAAACATTGCATTATTTCTTCCCGTGTTTGAGACAGAAAGTGCTTCACAAAAAGGCAGAAGCGCAGCATATAACTTTCATTACTGGTGAAGGCTTACCATACTACTTTCACTGACATTTTAGGATCAATAACCACGTAAAACCTTTGCGCGTCTACGATAAGTCCATCAAACGAATGTAAGTCGCCACTGAATTTTTGCTTTCTACATATCCAAATTCTTTTAACGAGTACATCCTTATAATTTTTAGACCACAATTTAGATAAATAATGATTGTAAAAACATTAATAATAATAATTTTGATTTCTTCGCATGTAAAATTTTATAATACATTACAAAAGATCGAGATTATAACTGGCGAAAATAGTGAGACTGTAGGTGTGTCCAACAACTATGAGTATTTGAGTGAATTAATAAATGGTATAATCAAGACTTAAACTGATACTCATTTTTTATTCACTCTATACTAACATATAACTAACTGTCTTATCTCATAGTAGCTCGTTGCTGATTCCAAGAGCAAGATGAGCATTTAGAGATAGCAAGCTATAATCAATCTACAGTCCTCCTGCTATCTACAGATCTGACGCTGAAAGCTTGACAGCTAAGTACAGAAATGAAACGTCAGGTTTTGCTGAATACCTCAAGTAAAAGGTTGGAATAATTAAGACATCTGCTTGTTCCCTTTTAATCACAAAGTACTCCCATCCTTTTCTTCTTCAATTCAGGGTTACTGACCACGGCTATGCATAGAAAAGTACCAGTTTACATCTGGATGTTATACAATCCATTATTATTCGTGGAGATTTTTCCCGAATTAATTATGTCACGTTTCTATGCTAGAAATACATGTATTGACGGGGAGGATGCAAGGATTTTAGGTGTCTATACAAGGTTGAGAAACCAGTAGAGCAGTGCTCCTGCCAAGGTCGCTGGTCCCTTTGGAATGTACGGCGTGAGATGAGCAATTTAAGCACGCTCAGAGCATGGACCTTTACGCCACAACACTTCAAAACCAATATCATACGGAAACACCTCCTTAAATACGAAGAATCGGTAGAATAACAAAACAAGGATTGCCTAACTTAGAAATACTGGCCATGGTTATGACTTTTAAAAGAATTCTTACTACCATAGAGTAATCATTATTATATATCATAGTATATCTGTTTAACTTATACCTGGTAAGGAAATGGAAGGAAGATAATGTAGCACCAGGCCTAAAACTGGGACACTCTGAATATCTAAACACATTACTATTCGCCGATGACCAAGTTATTATCGAAGATAATGAAGATAAACTACAAATGGCGGTTTCCATGGCATTCTTAGGAAACAATCAAATAAGAACAAAAATTTTCATAGAAGGGAGAACACTCGAACTGGTAATCCAATATTTAGGATGTGGAATAACATTTGAAGAGGATAAAGAAATCACAAATAAAATATACAATTTTCAGAGGATATGTGGGACAATAATAAGAACGTTAAAAGAAGAAGAAGTGTAATGAAAAGACGTATAGGGAGCATTGTGCGTAAAAAAATATTTTAAAATGTTGAATGTGCACATGAAGAGGGCTTCAATAGGTAGATCCACTAAAAACTGCTTCTTACAACTCTGAACACATGTACATCCAGATGGCTTGTTTAACATCTTCCCAAAACCCTTGGTTCCACTTCATGAGAAGAATCCAAAACAGTCACCGTGAAGTTCACTGATGCGGACCTGAGAAGTCTCAGGAGATCGATAAAGCGTGTCACAACAGCAACCCACGAATTAATCAGAGTGAAAGAAGAAAAAAAAATCTATCAGACCGCTATAAATAGCCGGAAATGTATAAATAGGATCTATTCTTACCAGCCTGTAATAATAGTTCGATCGAAGAAGCAGAACTGAATTGCATGTATACTCAGACAAGGATCGCAAATCCGTGGGCGAGTGATTAAATAATCGCTGTCAAGTTGTAATGTCAATGTCGGCATCACATCATACAAGTAATGTTTTAAAAACATTTAGCGGTAATAACATACATGGGATAATTTTCCGAAACCATATCGAAGACACGGAGTTGTGTTTGAAACGCAATCAAATCTCTTCCAGCCGTGGTATAGTGAAAAAATTAAATACATTTAAAGTATTGACACCTGAACAGACGGTACTAACAACAGGAGGATGCATTAAAAATCCCTGTCCATGCCATCATAATTTAAGTTTCCTTTCTTTGCTCAAATTTGTAGACGAATACAAGCGCAGAGTACCGAGCAGAATTTATATAATAATGGAAGTATATTCTTAAAAAAAAATAGTCAGAGAATAATAGGAGATATAAAATAACAAATAAACGTCACAAAATACCGAGAGGTATTTTATATTCAGATTAGCTTTACGAAATTCTTGGCTTAAGCAATTTCCCAATGATAATCCTGAGGACAAGTAAATTAATACGTTTAATTGAATTGGAAAGTGATAAACTTATCTTGTAGTACAGACGTGAAACCTGACAGTAGGAAAGTCGTAAAGTTAAGTAGAAACTACAAGTCTATGAACGATAACCTGCAACAACTGAGAATATTAAAGGCAACAACCAACAACCGACAATGGGTTCGAGTAGATGAAAGCAAAATATCAGAAATACAGGGTTTTTAATTTATTGTGCACAGTAACGAATCTGAAACAAATGGGCCCACAATGTAGAAGAGATATAAATAGTTGATACACAGCAACTGCATTGTGTTTTGATTAATAACAGTGGAAAACGGGTATGTAACACGCATGAACTGCAATTGAAGTTGGAGGATGCCCCTAAAACATATTAATTGTAATGTCTTCATCAGTACATATATATATATATATATATATATATATATATATAGGTCTAAGCTTGAGTATTTAACCTTCTTTAGTCAGCCGTAATTAGCTTTCTTACATGAAGCAAGAGTATTACGGTTAGCCGAAAATATATGCGGTTTAGTTATAATATATAGGAGGAAACCTTATACATATTAATAAGAATACAATTTTTTATGTAAATCAACGCTGGAAGAAAAAAAAGCAATAGAGGGTGGGGATTTCATACGGAGTTTCGCGTTCCTAGGAAACTTGGGAAACGAGGCAAGAGTTCAGAGAACAGCCGTGGCTGAGGTTCGAGTGAATTCGGAGCTTTGGAAGGGCAGAACAATGGATTAAGGCCCCGAGGTTGCCGAAGGCGTGGATAATTGACAGATCGTTAGTTGTGAGTCTAATACTGGGAAAAGCCGAAACTCAAACACCGTGAACCGCTTCTTTCAGTGAGTTTGCATGGAGACCTTTCACAATGGTAACAGTGATAGCGATCGGAGGAAATGAATTGCCCTTGACACACACAAACAATGAACTGTGGTAACGGAACATCTTCCGGATGAACAAATAACTTGTAAGTCAGGCATGTCCTGATGACAAAAGCTGTCCCAGTAACGCAGACTGATAAGGTCGTATAAAACATTAATATGTGCTCCTCAATTTTACCAAATAGGGGAAAAATATATATTACGAACTGTTCTTGGCCCGCGGAACTTCTAACTCCTTATGAACATATTCGGTAATTTTTTGACTCATTTAAATTAGCAATCATAATTATAGTTCAAATAGCTAATGAGCTAACTTAGGACTGATAATAAAGAGGCAGCATAAGAACCCTAGAAAATTTCAGAATTGATGGTCGCGAGGCAGAGGACCCTTATAAATAGGGACTTGAGAAGTTCACAGGGTTTAGCAGTTGTTTCGTTAAATGTTCATATAAGAACGATACTGTAAATTTAATCTATATATTTCTGTCTATTAATTGTATCATTTTCCGCATTTTTCTTATTATTTAGAAAACTGATAAATTGTAGAAACACGTCTTGTATGAAAAATGAACCGTGATAGTTTAATAATTGGTTAATATATTACTATTATTTAATATTATATTAGCAAGGGTTGAGAACTTGGAGAGTTGGAATTTGGCCAGGGGCACCCGTGTCGTTGACACCCTGGAGCACGATCTCGGCAAAACCTCTGGGGTGTCGAAACTCTCCAGAAATGTAACCATATATTGTGATTGCCTGCAGCAATAATATTTCTTGATCCAGGAAAGATCGACCAAAAAGGATCGATTATGTCGAGATCTTTGCACGCCGCGAAGGTGCTGTGCAGAACCACTCGTCACCGTCAGAGAAGACGCTCTGTTCCTCAACGTTTCGTCAACCAAGATGGTCCGTTCGTCTGCGAGCCGTTGTCGGAGACAGCCAAAATTCTTCAATGAGTCGTCGTGTGATAGACAGAGGTGTTGTTGAGCAGAGACGACGGCCGGTCCACGGGTGACGCGCCTAGAGGGGGGTGGGGGGGGGGGGTATCGAAGGCCGTTGTGAACCCCTGAGATTCAAAGACCTGATTTTTTTCGGCGAGCTGAACCCGAATAATTTGTATATATATATATGTAAATATTATCATTTTTATTATTAATTGCAATAAATACACTTAAATTTTCCCTTTTCCATCATTTATAAACACACCCCTTTACAGTAACATATCAGGTTTTCTTTCCTTTGGTTGTATGAGTTATCACACCCATAAATAATATTTTAAAGGTTACTAAAAGTAATAATTTAATACGAAAAAATTACTGAATGTGTTCATAAGTAAAGATTGTATTTTTACCGCTTTTTATATTAAATAAATAATGAGTAAAAAAGATAGCCAATTCAGACAAAAAAGGGTAATATAAATACCACACAACGTTTCTGGGATCCTTGTACCTTTCGTCAGGTTCTAAGAAGATCCTTGAGAAACACAACTGCACTGGTCAGTTGACAACACTCAAAAGCGACGAAAACGCAGCGACAATGGGAGAGAGCCGAAGGGGTTGCATAACAATAAGGGAGCAACGAGAAAGGGAAAACAGAAGGTTTAGCGTAATAATAAGGGGGTCATAGCAATTATTGAGTTGCATAGTGTCTGTTTGTACATTAATAGCTGCGATGTTTGATTTAATGTGAAGCATCTCTGGAATTGTACCTGGTGTCAATGAATAAAATCTTTGCATTTTGACGTAAATTTTTTCATTCTAAATAAATAATGCCAAACACTTGTGTGTTGTTTGTAAATAAGTGCCTCAGAAGAGTTTGTAGTTAATTTTAATAGGATAATTATATAGTTTTTAACATTTAGCATATTTAGGAAAGACCTGAGGAAGGTACAAACACGTGCCGAAACTTTGTCGTAAATAAATAAAAATATTGTCTAGTTTTGGTCAGAAAACTGCATTATTTAGTGTTCATAAGTAGTTTGAAGATCAGCGGGCCAAGTAGCACAAGAAGAGTTCGTAATAATATTTTTTTAAGTTGGTAAAATTGAGTAGCATGACCTTATTAGTCTGCATTTCATACAATCAGAAGAGATAAGTTCCGGTAGGACAATCCTTTCGCCAGAACTACAAAAACATGAATTTTTTAAGGAAGATGGCCGTCTTGGAGTCGTCGTGATTAATCGTTTATGCTCATTTTCATACTCTCCTACTCTCAATCTAGAGGTCCATAGTAGGGACGGGTTAACGAGTCCGAGGATTATAATTGTATGGCTGCTACGACACGATCATAAGCCAACACACACACACACGATTAAATGATACATAAGGAACTCACTGAGACACTTTTTTGTAACCCAGATTCCATTACTGTCCTTGATCAAAACGACAACAAAGTTGTGTTGGATGTTACGAGTGTGTGTAAAGAGACCAGGGCCGAGCTGAGATCAATGCTATCTGGCGAGTGCGGAAGCCCATCCATCGCTCGTATCGCGAGTCTGATAGTTATTCAAATGCTGTGTGCCTCCACCTCACGCACCAAGATGCGACCACCATCAGATCATTTAACAACTGCACGCATCGACTAACCCACTTTAAAGCAAAATTACTGGTTTAAAAAAAACAAGCGTCTGCTCTCTTCTTCTTTTTTTCCAAGCTAAAGAAAAATATTTAACTCATCTTGAAAGAGCTGTATGAGGTACTTGAGTTTTATATCCTGCATCGTTCTCAACAAGTTAATATAAAGACTTGGTATTGATGACCAGGAGCTTCCAGAACTAAATCTCCTAACTAATCTCTGTTTCAACTCATTTTAGTTGACTTGTCTATTGGGGAACCATCCCTAAAAAGTTCAGAGGCTGCTATTTGATCTTGATGATGATGATGATGATAGAATTTGCGAATCGTCTGCATTCGAGTACGTTCGGGTTGCCAAAAAGATACATACGAATGTTTCTTTTTATGAAGTTAGACACGAGTAACAAGATTACGCAGCACTTGCGGGATCTTCGAAAGGTAATGTAGTAGTAGCTTTTATTTCCATGACCCCGGTTTGGTAAGTTTTCTCCCAATTAATTAATTAATTTTTATACAAAATCTCTGGATCAAAAATGTAATTCCTCATACTTCATTGACGTCTAAATTTGTTCAATACGAATAAATGATAAACAACGAAACCATCATATGTAGACTTCTGTTACTTCTGAGGATCACAGTCCTATTTTGAACTACCGTTAAATTAATGGAACTAATTTTGAAATTCACCAATAACTTCATTCACTGCTCTTGTTACTCTGAATATACTTCACATAAATTCTTTCGCCAGTTTACTGTTGGCATCGAACCTAGGAAATACTTTGATATTAGTTCTTGGATCGACAAGAAAAAATAATGCTGGCGTAATAACTATTAAATTTTGCAAACGTTATTGGAATTACTGTCTCATACGGTATTCAAAAACCGAGATAGAAATTTTTAAGTTTCCTATACTTGATAATTTTGACCGAAATACGAATAAACATAATGTTAAGCAGTTGCCGTTGAATAGGGATCCTTGTGACAGAAATATTAATTATAATTAAGAGTAGGTGGTAATCACTACTAGGCAGAAAATAATATTTACTTAATTATTTCTCTTACCAATCCTCTGTACATATACTTTTTAGAAACGAATTAAATTTCGAAATTCGTATCATATAATAATCGTTATTGAACCAAGCTCGAGTGGGACGTGTTGCGTAGGAGTTCGTTAATTACGTGATAAATCATGCCGGCAACAAAATGAGTAAATTCGATATACTAAGGAGCTCGTGTAGTAAACTATTGAAACGTTACCGCATTAGTATTCAATGATCAACCTTCTAGGTTCTATCACAAATTAAATAAATGCGTAAAGGATCTGCTGAAACAGAAGGGAAAATTAAATCACCAAACCGGTTCGAAAACTAAATGGTATAAGTAATATATATATATATTTTAGGGTAACAGGCTACATGATGCTAATCCACATAGTGGCAACTCCCCTTTAATAGCATACGAAGGGATTTGAAATGGGGAATGCGGAAGGGTAGAGGAAGGTAGCCAAGGGTTAACTAGGAATCCTATCCGGCAATTCGCCTAAAAGTAATGCAGGGAAAACCATAAAAACAACCTGAGTCAGGTAGCTCAAGCATTTGGTACTTGTCCTACGCCCTTCCGATGGCGGGAGAGGAGTTTGCTGTGGGGTCGCAGCTTTCCCCTCTCCGTGCCTTGACCCGTTTAGGAGGCAGCTGGCGGACTGTTTCAATGGGAACAGCGGACAACTCTTACCGTATGCCCAAGGTCTGTGACCCCGGAACATAAACTTCTCAAAACAGGCCGAGGTGCCTCGGCTTGTGGGAACCTTAGTTCAAAAATGGAGAGAGGAAAAGGCATCTCCAAAGGAAGCCCCTTCGTATCTCTCCTACAAGGTTTTGCCTGCGGGAGAACATCCCTCGCAGGTACTGCCTGTGAGAGAATAGTCCTCGCAGACAGCTTATATCCTCGTATAAGTAATTTTTTATTTTAGGGCAACAGGCTACATGAGGGTAATCCACGTTGGGCAACTCCCCTTTAATAGCATAGGAAGGGATTTGAAAGGGGAAATGCGGAAGGGTAGAGGAAGGTAGCCAAGGGTAAACTAGGGCCCCCGGGCTATATTTTAAGGATGCTACCCGGAATTCGCCTAAAGAAATGCAGGGAAAACCCTAGAAAATTTGCATCCGGTAGCTCGGGCATTGGGTGCTTGTCCCACGCCCTTCCGATAGCGGGAGAGGAGTTTGCTGTGGGGACGCAGCATTCCCTTCTCTGTGCCTTGACCAGTTTAGGAGGCAGCTTGCCGATTTTTTTTTAGGGCAACTGGCTACATGAGGGTAATCTACTTCGGGCAACTCCCCTTTAATAGCATAGGAAGGGATTTGAAAGGGGGGATGCGGAATGGTAGAGGAAGGTAGCCAAGGGTTAACAAGGGCCCCCGGGCTATATTTTAAGGATCCTACCTGGCATTCGCCTAAAGAAATGCAGGGAAAACCCTAGAAAAATCTGCATCAGGTAGGTCGGGCATTGGGTATTTGTCCCACGCCCTTCCGATAGCGGGAGAGGAGTTTGCTTAAGATATTTAGATGGAAAAAAAATCCTACTGCGGGTAGAACCTTTACTTGAGCAAAACCAGTTTTGATTCATGGAGTCCGCAAGGAAAAATGTGCATATTTTAGGCATGAAAACATTACAAAGTGAAATTTTCGAATTTTCGATGCACCACGTTTCCTATGACTCCCTCCCGTTACGATTTTAAGACCTCACAAAAATCTTTCGGCCCAAATTTGTTAAAATACGTCATTGATTCGCTTCGTCGAATACAAAAATAATGAAATAATTTGTCATAATTTCGTGGCATGCAAATAAAAAAAAATGTCAAGACTTGGTAGAGATATTAATCATGTGACGGTCAGAGTTCATTTTGAGGAAACAGATATTTGGCTCTGCTGCTGACTTTGCGTTTCATGACATTAAGTCAATAATTTGGAAACTGAATTACGTGGGGGGGAAAAAAACCCCTTAATACATCAGATTTAAAGTTCGAAAAACCCTCTCAAAAGAATGACGTCAAAAATTTAGCAGTATTTAAAACAATGATAAATTTAGTGGACGTTTTACTATTTAATCAGGTGCTACTAATAATCGTACAGCACGCCACTAAGTCAACGATACTACTACTACTACTACTATTAATTTCTCTCGTTGCCGTAGTAACGGAACGTTCATCATCTCTGCCCAGTGTGTTAGTAGATGTTAAATTAACGTCTGTAGTCGGTACCTCGGGGAAACATTCCAACGGCCTACTTTTTCTTTTAAAAACAATTCATTACCTAGACATGAAACTGAATTTTTTTTTTGAAGTTACCAGTACAGGAGTGAGTTTTTTTTTTTGCCTAGGCAATCATTTCTTAGTGATTCCTCACCAAACTTCATACAATTCAAGCAAGTAGATCTTTGACATTCAGATAATTTCCCGCAGGTTTCTATGAGTAAATAAAATCCATAGGATTTAACAGTCAGTCTGCTACGATACTAAGACGAGTTTAAAAACCTCATCGTACAGAACGAAAACCTCAACCGGATCAGAAACTTTCTGAAGTGTGTAATATCCTGAGGGTGAATAAGTAGCCGACCCACGGCGCGGAGAAACGTTCCATACCACTTCCTGGAAGCGGTTCAATCATGAGGGAAGTGACGGCTGTTCCGTCGCAAAACAGTTTCCCGAAACAAATAGCTTCAAAGATGACTTTTATGGGGGGTCTCATCAAGTCATAATTTTCTCTGTAAATTTACAATCACGTTCAATTCTATTCGTCCGTAAATACAGCCACCATTCCGTGAACTTCCAAACAACCGGCGACACGACTCCTCGAGACAATCACCATGGCGAAACAAGTTGCTGTAAACATCCAAAAGTGGAACGTTTAAAATTCAACTTGTTTGTAATACAAAACATCAACTACGAATTAAAAATAAACTTATTGCAGAAGGTGTTTATTAACAGCATACAAGCAGGAAAGCTCGACCGACGACATCGAGGAATGTTTTAAGATTTAATGGACTGACGAATTGAATATATTATATGTAATTTATTTTATAGAAAGTGTTCTTTGGGGCACCGAGACAAGAATGGTAAATATGTAGGTGTTTTTCTTAAAAATAAAATAAAATAGTTACGGAGATTTGTAATTTATTTTAATCAAAGTGAAATTCACGTAAAAAAAACCTCTTTAGCCTCCCGTACCAGAAAAAAAGAAACATGTAATCATATAATTTCCTCAGCATATTCTACAGAGGATTAATCTACAACAGTTGTGAATAGAAACAGGGAGAGTCATGGAGACCCAAACCGTGTCTGACATTGAAACAAAAAGGAAGGCAAATTTTAAATCACAACTTTTTTTTATCGGAAAGATAAGAGAGGCTTCCGTTGCTCTCCCTAGAAAGTCTCTCATCTACCGAACCAATCATAACACACGAATCTTTCAGTGAGAGGAATAAATGGTACAATATTACAAATATGAGAACTGTAAATAGCTCATTTTCTCTTATCGCACTGCAACAACGCAGGCAAATACAAGGCAAACGATGTCTTTATCACATGATCCATTGTCGGATTTACATACTTTGATCACCATCCAGAACAATTTATAACCCTTCGACGTGTCCTCTACAGTAATCTGTATTCCCTTAATGTAAAATTTTCATAGTCCTTCTTTTTCTCCATATTTTTCTGCAGCATTACATTAAAAAAGATTTCATTCTTTTATTTTATGCCTCATCAAATACACATGATTAAGTTTTGACACTCATCTACTATAGATAAATATTATTCCATTTTTTGCTACTTCTCCAACCGGATTTCAATATTTCCACATCTTGGTAATGTCACTCCTTATGATTTGAAACTCCTTGCGAATTTTTCTGTTATATTCTTAATTACTTCATGACCTTTACGTCTTCTCTCATGCAGAACTTCTTCTCCCACTATCGGAAAGGCGTGGGACAAGTACCCAATTCCCGACCTACCCGATGCAGGTTTCTCTAGGGTTTTCCCTGCATTACTTTTAGGCGAACGCCGGGTAGGATCCTTACACTATAGTCCGGGGGCCCTAGTTAACCCTTGGCTACCTTCCTCTACCCTTCCGCATTCCCCCACTTTCAGACCCCTTCCTATGCTATTAAAGGGGAGTTGCCACTATGTGGATTACCCTCATGTACCCTGTTTCCCTAAAAAAAAAAATAGAGGTTGTCACAATTCCTTTAAATGTAAATACGTCATATTTTATTCCAAATAAACAGTATTTTACCTTTCACTTAAGCTGTCAATGTAATTTTATTTTTGTTATACTGCAAAAGTGTTCTATGTGTTCCTAATAATAACTACGTATTTCATAACTTTCTTAGTCTCTGTTGGTCTTTTCTGCTCTTTTCCTTGTTTCACGTACGACGGCCTGCAGATTCCTCGTCACTCTGTTTCGTGACGTCACTTGTCGGACGTTTGTGTTTCCTCCTAGTGTGTGCGTGTGTGTCACTTTATGCTTATTCTTGTGTGATGTGTAATTCTATATTTTACGATAGTTAATTCTCTAATCAATAGTTTTTTACTAGTGCGTAATGAATTTTTTTTTTGAGTGCTGTAAATATTATATTATACCCTTAGTATAGTTAAAGAAATATTATTTTTGTTATTATTAATATATTTTACTTATGTTGGACAGGGAAATTTGTGTTCCCGATTTTTAATATTTTTATGTTAACTTCTAATTGTCTATAATCGTTGCCCTACGAGGACTAATGAAATAAAATACATCAAAGCAAAGACTGGGTGGAGATTCATCTTTTTTTTTATTCCAATGCTAGGGGCAGACCAGCCGGGAAACAAAGAAAAAATATTTAATACTGCTTAAGGATATGTTCATTTGTGAAATTTCCAAGTAATTGACTATTTTTTTATATATATAAAAAACAAAGAGACGACGAATAGGATTCAAAGCCTTGTAAGTATCACGCGCAGGGGCAAAACTCTGTCCCCGCTGATGATGTCAGGGCGTGATGAGGACACGTGGATCTATCAATTGAGCTCCTCAGATGTGAGCAATAAAGCCCATTACTCGGCCCACCATCCGCGCCTCTTTCATTTTGATATTGAGAGCGCCACTAAAACTTCTTTTACTACCTGCGCCGCCCTCTAAGATTAAAGAGGCTTTACTTTCCATCAGTTAAAAAACTCATCACTTAAAAACAACACGCCGCCTCTGACCTGACCAACAATGGAGTTTCGAAAAAAAAAAAACTAACGCGAAGAAGCGACTTCACAGTAGACCTGCGTCATTCATCAAACTATAATCAAGTCTTACAAAGGCTTAAGAAGAAAATTTGAAGACAAATAACGATAAAATTAATGAAAAATTACTAAAAAAAAATGTTGGCGAAGTGTCAAGGAAGGGAACTGTTATGCATTTCACCTTCGATTTCCCCCCAAACCATTCAGCAACATTTTTGAAAAATTATTCTTAGCATCAGATAAGGCGAGATAAATTTTCTATTCATTAAAGGAAGGCAAAAATGTCAAGGTAAATCTCTGACAAGAATCGACAAACTTTCCTCTGCAAATCATCATTTGTGATATAAACAAACACTTCGACGCTTACGAGCTCCATGGACTGTGCAGATGGCCAACAACTGTACTGTTAATTAAGGGATCGTAATCCTGAAACTGTCGGAGATTATATTAAGTACTCCACAAGCACATCATCAAGCAACAAAAGTAGCATATGAAAAGGAAATAAAGCCCGAGTCCCAGCAGGTGAGCAGCGCGGAGCCCCGAGTCTAATAAAGTGAGATGACGTCATCCAACGTCATAGTTGCGTTCCCGTTCTGCTTAAGTAGACGCCACGACGGCACGCTCAACAGTATTATAATACATATTATGTTACTACTACTCTTTCTCGCCATTTAATATTGTTTTTCGTGTTTCAAATATGACAATTCATTAGATAAAATGCCAAATCACTAAGAAAGCCTGCGAGAGGATTTACTCGCAGGTACCCTGCGAGGGATTTTCTCTCGCAGGCAGAACCTTTTAGGAGAGATACGAAGGGGCTACCTTTGGGTATGCCTTTTCCTCTCCGTTTTTGAACTAAGGTTCCCACAAGCCGAGGCACCTTGGCCTGTTTTTGAGAGGTGTATGTTCTGGGGTCGCAGACCTTGGGCATACGGTAAGAGTTGTTCGCTATTCCCATTGGAACAGTCGGCCAGCTGCCTCCTAAACTGGTCGAGGCACGGAGAAGGGAATGCTGCGTCCCCACAGCAAACTCCTCTCCCGCTATCGGAAGGGCGTGGGACAAGTACCCAATGCCCGACCTACCCGATGCAGGTTTTTCTAAGGTTTTCCCTGCATATCTTTAGGTGAATGCCGGGTAGGATCCTTAAAATATAGCCGGGGGGGCCTAGTAACCCTTGGCTACCTTCCTCTACCCTTCCGCATCCCCCCTTTCAAAGCCGTTCCTATGCTATTAAAGGGGAGTTGCCCAATGTGGATCACCCTCATGTAGCCTGTTGCCCTATAAAAAAAATAGAAAAGAAAAAATGCCAGAGAGCTCTGGAGGAGACTACATCTCTCTGGTTTTTGAACTAAGGTTCCCACATGCCGAGGCACCTCGGCCTTGTTTTGAGAGGTGTTTGTTCCGGGATCGTAGACTTTGGGCATACGGTACGAGTTGTCCGCTATTGCTATTGGAACAGTCGGCCAGCTGCCTCCTAAACCGGTCAAGGCACGGAGAGGGAAAAACTGCGACCCCACAGCAAACTCCTCTCAAGCCTTCGGGAGGGCGTGGGACAAGTACCAAATGCCCGACTTACCTGATGCACGTTTTTCTAGTTTTCCCTGCATCACTTTTAGGCGAATTGCCGGGTAGGATCCTTAAACCGTAAGCCATTTTTTTTTATTTCATAAAATTAGTTTATGGCTTTTGAGTGTTATCAACTGACCAGTGCAGTTGTGTCGCTCTAGGCTCTTCTTAGCACCTGACGAAAGGGACAAGGATCCCAGAAACGTTGTGTGGTATTTATATTACCCTTTTTTTTCTGTATTGGCTATATATGTTATTCGTAAATTTCTTAATTTGTAATTGACATTTACTTACAATTTTCTGAGAATTTTACGTTGAAAGTTTTTATCCCCAGAAATTGCGCCCTTCTGGTCACAACAAAAAGTAAACTCAGCCAGCAGGTAACAGACGTCAATATTTTGCGTCCCGGACACCCGACAAATGTTCGCACGGCTCGGCTAAGAGCAATAATTACCTCCGGTGTGTATGGTGCAGTCACTGTTGTTATTGCGTCTTAAACTAATCTGATTCATACTAAAATCCAAGAATTTCTAAAACAATCCGTGCATATTTTCCTTAACGCTCAGATCATTCTACGAATTTGATATATTTTTGTTTAGCCTTATTATGTGTTGTGAATTTTTTTTCTTAGTCATTTTGGCTTTACAGCTCTCGAATATCAAAAAATTAGATGACAGGTAAATCCGAGATGACTAAGATAATACTAGACGTGGTTCTAAACTTCAAAATCAAGGTTGACGTAGCAGCCCAAGTCCAACACCTCCACAGTGAATCACGCTAATTTACTTAAGAGGATGTCGCAACAATTTGCAAATAACTAGCATTAGCGTCGAACATTGAGTCCTATACCTTTCGACTGAAAAGATCCTTGGTCTCAAATTTTCAGATATTGAAACAGGAACGCATTCCTTGAAAATCTGCAAAGTGCTAGAATCTGCTTAAAAAAACAACGAAGATGAGAGAGTCACCAGTCGTTTGAAAAAGTTTCAATTCAGTGTGTGCGACTAACGGGGCACGTTAATAGTGTAGAGAGTCCACGAGAAAATAGCTGTACTATAATAAAATATAGAACTAAGAAGTGGGACGAGGTATGAGATAAAATTAGTTTAATAAGAAGAGGAAGAAGAAAGATAGCTAAATACAGACAAAATAAGTGATAATATAAGTACCACACAACGTTTCTGGGATCCTTGTCAGGTGCTAAGAAGAGCCTAGAGCGGCACAACTGCACTCGTCAGTTGACAAAACTCAAATCTTATATTGTCTGTATTTGGCTGTCTTTTTTATTATTAACTACCTGCGTGCCCGGTGTTGCCCGGGTACTTAATTATATAAATCAGAAAAAGCATTTAATTCTATATTAATCTTTAGTCAAGAAGTGATTTAACCTACATCTAACTGTCCCTAGTTCCGTACACACTTTCGACCGATAGTGCATTAATTGACCAGCTGTAAAATACATGGAATTTTATTGCATAAATCCCAAAAAACATACCTCCGAATTTCTTTACGAATAGAATACTTAAATATACTCCTTGAGTCCCTCACTCAGTCTTCAGACATTACGAAAGATTAAATTGATGAAATTATTAGCTAGATTCACAACGTAAACAAATAGTCGCCATATTGGACTCACTAATATGGCGAGGAAATTAACTTACATTTTCCGCGCGAGGATCGTAAAGTATTTCGTAAAGTTTCTCATTATCATTAGATGGAGAATTATTAGATAAAATTATACTTTTTTATAATTTCTGCTTTATTTCATTACGGATAAAGGAACTATTTCCGTTGTTCGTCGCGTAGTAACGTCTCTATGGCGTGACGTCACGGTCTCTTGGCGCGCAATAACTTAAAATGATCATATTTTTTAATTATAATTCTTTCCACCTTTATACTAGGGGTTTGTCACCCCATCAGTACCGTTTCTCGAGTTTTGTGTACCAATTTTTGTTGCAGTCAGTCCAGGCGTTTAAATTTGTATAGAAATTAACGTAAATACATACATACAAATATACATACAGATTTTCAATCAGACGTATTTTTTTTTTCATTTCAGAAAAATAGTTTATGCTGGACAAATGAGTTATGAGTAACGCGTTAAATAAATCGATTCGAGTACTATGCTATTAATATTATATAGAGGCTAAAAAACGTAACACTAACGTAAATAACGGTTTGAAGAAAAGGGAAAAAAGAATCGGACTATCTTATTATCATCGTCGCGGCCTCCGCATTGACATATTCTATCACAGAGGAGCCGATATTAAGAGCAGTTGGGGAGGCGTTCCGCACGCGTGCTACCGACTCCTTGTGAAAGGTGGCACATTGTGGCCGTATTTCTGTTAACGAGATCTAAAGTGGGACGCTATTGAAGCCCTCCACGGCATGATTACAGGCATTTGCAGAGAACAAAGTTGTAAGCATGGATGTGCGTGCTAATTCTCACCTATGGGGGCTTTATGCGCGCAGATAGCATCACCCTGTAAGTGCAGGATTGCGTGAAGGCAAAGGGTTATCTAGAGCCGCGCGGGGTGCAGTTTCCTTTCCACCTTGCGATGTTCTTGGATAAACATGCCTACTGCCCAGGGGAGTCATCCAGAAAGCTCACGAACCCTGCCTCGGCCCCTGTGCAGATCACAAGGCAACGACGGAACAAAGTTCAAGCTGGGGAAGACGTTTCAGGGCGACCTGGTTCACATCTTCAGTCAGCCAAGAAATTTAAACTTTATGTATTTAGGATGGTTGACGGTCTCATAATGATGACAATGTTGAAAAACGTCGGTGAGGGCATATCATGATTTTAAGGATTACTTACAAAGAGAATTAATTTTCTGTCGTTTCGTAATGAAAAATGTTTCAAGTACCTTATGTGTGTAACACATACGGAGTGTTCAATGTAACGTACCGTTAATCCTTAAATCCGAAGCCGTTTACGAAGGGGGGGGTGGAAGAAATTAACTTATACGGTACCCGGTCCCTATCAAATACGCTCCTGTTTCCGAGAGACATCTGCTTAGCTGGTTGCGTCCAGTAGGGGCGCTCATTTTTGTGAGGACCGGCGGTCAGTACCTTCACTACAAACTGGAGGTTTTACGTTATATATAAAACGAGAAAACATAATTCATTTGTAAAAACTAGTAAAAAGTGACTGATTAACATAATACGTATTGTCAACGGAATTACTGAAACGAAGCTACTTATAACACAAATGAATGGGTATATATATATATATATATATAGATAGATAGATAGATAGATAGATAGATAGATAAATTCAGTAGTATTGTTTCTCTATTTTCTATGAATGGGTATATATATAGATAAATTCAGTAGTATTGTTTCTCTATTTTCTATTCTCCTGGAAAATAAAAAATTTTTGAAGATTTCTTCATTCAGTTACTTTTTCTTCTATATACGTTTTTTATAATTAATGAAATGATGTATTAATCTGTAAAAAAAAATATAGTAAACTTCCTGTTTTGTACCTTTTCTATTTCCTCAGTAAAGGATTTAAAGACATAGATTAATCATGGTACAGATCTCCAGTTGTTGAAATGAAAAAGTTCAAAAACTTTTCTGGACGCAAGTGCGTGACAAAATAAATCAATAAACGGATCCACGTAAGGAAGAAATAAAAAAACATTCGTAGACAACCACGCATACATCTTTATAGGAAAAAGGTAAATTAATTGAAAATTGTTAGCATTAACTGATGTAGTTTACAAATACAATGTTAATGAAACACATATTGTTTATTACACTTCTGCAGTTTCAGTCTCGAGAGTCTAGTAAGTGATCACAATATATATATATATATATATATATATATATATATATATATATATATATATAAATATTTGTTAAAAAAAATGTTAAGGTTTCCCACACATGATACGTTACTACTGCGTTGTGGTAATTATTTTCCAGTGAGTCTAATTTGGAACGTACTTTGCAATTTATCTTGTTTCGTGCAGCCCCTTGCGTATTTGTATTATCACTTATTTTGTCTGTTTTTATTATTATTAATTTTCAATAAGCCGTATTTTTTTTCGTTTCATCAGACATTAATTTATTAATCCATACATTAGACATTCTAATGTCCGTCATTTATAATCGGGCGCAGTAGATCTCTTCAAACTCGTTTAAGGGTAAATACAACCGAAATTAAATGCTCAGTTTTCGAAGTGAAACTTATGTCACGGTAGGGTAGTTTGGCGTGTTTGGGAAACACTGGCGTGACGTAGCGGAAGGGAAGTGACGTTGCAGCCTGCATAGCAAATTAGTGAGTACTAAAGCAAAATCCTCCACGTCCATGGCTTATATATTTAATCATACATTTCTTAGTAACGTTTCTCTCAGTAGCTACCAGAAATATTCGTCCCATACTCTGTCAACTGGTGGTGAAAAAGAAGACCCTTCAGAGGTAGGTGGAAAACTTACGGGAAAGCTGCGTTCCACAGTAAAACCTCTCTGGTCATCGTGGGGAAAATTACACAGATCCCAAACTACATTATGCAAACTTATCTATTTTTCCCCTGCATCACATTTAGGTGAATGTGGGGGGTAGGATCCTTAAACTATAGCCAGAGCGCCCTAAATTAAATCTTGGCTACTTTGCTTTCCCTTTCACATCCTCCTTTATAACCTCTCCTATGCCATTAAGTGGATTGTTTCTCAAAAAAAAAATTCTCTAGGAAAGCTTCTGCGAAACAATGCTAAAGTGTTGTAGTGTTATACTTTAGTGTGCAGTTAATACTCATTTAAATTAATTACGTTGTATACGCATTACGATTTCCCTACCGACGTCGAATTTGTCAAAGTGAGGTGCCATATTTTAAGTTATATGCCTTATTTTTCATTTGTATATTTTATATGATGCCATGGACACTGGATGAATAAAGAAATAATAATATAGAATGAGAAAGACAGCCAGTACAGACAGAAAAAAAGGGTAATATAAATACCACACAACGTTTCTGGGATCCTTGTTCCTTTCGTCAGGTGCTAAGAAGGTGCACTGGTCAGTTGACAACACTCAAAAGCCTTCTTAGCACCTGACGAAAGGAACGAGGATCCCAGAAACGTTGTGTGGTATTTATATTACCCTCTTTTTTTTTCGTCTATATTCGCTATCTTTCTTACTCATTATTTTCTATCAGTCGTAAATTATTTTCATTTTAAATAATAATATATATGTTTTAGTACACATATCCATATATTTTTTTTCGTTGCACTATATTTCAAGCTCTCTTTAAAAAAAAGACTTCCAGAATTTGTTTTAATGCATTCCTGTTGATTCGTGTTGTACTTACACTACTCAATTTACCGTACTAGTACATTTGAAACTTCTTCGCAATCTTATTGGGATGTCCTCAATTACGAAAACCAGTATTTCTTTGTCCCATTAGTCGTCCTATATAATTTTTTTTTCGTCTCTTAATATTCATAATCAGAATTTTCATACGTTCTACTAACAGCGATTATTAAAGGACATTGCACTCGTTTTAGCAGGTTTCCGGTTCGCAGACAAGCGATATACAGCTTTGTAAGTGAAGGCAGTAATTGCTTTCCACTTATCAGAAGTTCAACTGTTAGTGGCTAACGGTGATTCCTATCTTCATATTTCCCTTAGAGTGCGTGTAACTCGACCGGATTTGAATTTATTACGCTGCATATAATTAATTTTATCCGGTTTTAAACAACTTGTAAACCAGAGGTTAATTCTTCCCGCACTGGTTTCTAAGGTTGCCTGGTGATACGATCGTTATATTTATGCGGGGTAGAAGGGGGGGGGGGAACCAGACAACTGTTATCACATTCTGGTACTTGGATGGAAAGAAAAGGTTCGGCCTCGTAAGCAACTTAAGTAGCACTCGCACCAGCGACGATGCTCAAGGATTACAACCGGAGGTCCTGAGTCGCTGCCTGCACTACCCCGACAGCCGCCATCGTGATTAATGTTTTCAGAGGTGCAGAAGCTTGGTGGCGTTACATAAACGTCCGGTCCCCTGCAAGTCATTCGTCACCTTGGTCCACATGCTCTGATGTCATTCGAGGCCAAGTCTGACGGCGGAAGTTTTCCACCGTTGCCGCTAAGTCAAGTTCACTGAGTCCGTAACACAACCCTGTACCTTTTCAATGGTCTAAAGTCTAAGAGTTTACAAAGTACATTCATACTAAACTTGTGTAAAAACGATAAAATATTATATTAAAATAATTCAATAATTTTACAATATTTTGTTTTATCACTTAAAGACAAAGTGGAGATTTTGTTCATAGTTCACATGTGTAATATGTAATTTTTAACGACAAAACCGGAATAGAAATGGTCAAGAAATAGAACCAGAGCCAATAAGAACATCTCGTGCTCCGATACCGCGGACTGGTCTATATAAGCAACCTTACCTACATCGAACGGCACTTCCTCTGATGAAGATGGCGGTGCAAGCCATCGAAACGTTGTGGCAATTAAACGACTCTACCCGAGAAAACTTTATCCAGCAGTTACACCAGGAAAACCTACGTTCCTTATAATTGTCAAGAAATAGTCTGTAACAGTAATTCGCTTACTTTATGGAGTCACATTAGTCAGATGTTAAGTTAATCATTCATTAACTACATCCTACCTCCGCAACTGTATTATTTTTCAGACATAGCTTGTATCAAAGTAATAATGGATTGGGTCCTCCATAACCTCCTTCACTCGAAAATTATTTATAAAATTAATTTTAATACTCAATTAACTTGACAAATGCCACAATATATTTTGTCCGACTCTCCCTCCACCTATCCCAAATTTTACTTGCAATTAAATATTGAGTAGAGCTCAGGAAAAATTAAGCATTTACGTGTTGCACGAGAACAGAGAAACTACGAAATATTCAATACGTGACATAAGTTGACACAATACAATCGTGAACAGTAGAAAAATCAAGAACATACCAAGTGACGCCTCCGAGGATCCACGTGGTCTTTGTTGCTGAAGTGTTAAATCAAATAACGATGATCTCACATTCAAGGATGTTTAAAAAGGATTACGCAAAGGATTCTGGTTGAAGTACATACAGTGAAATCAGCCGTTCGAGCTTCAAGTAGGAATCTGAAGAAGTAAGAAAAAAAAACGACAAGTCAGTGATTTCATTTCCGCTGATCCGCACTGGGAAGATGCGAAAACTAAAAGAAAAAATGAATGTAACTAAATGAGACGGAATATAGTTTAGCGGCTAAGAACTAACTCAAATAATGAAAAAGAAAGATAGCCAATTCAGACAAAAAAAGGGTAATGTAACTACCACACACAACGTTTCTGGGGTCCTTGTTCCTTTCGCCAGGTGCTAATAACAGCCTAGAGCGACAAGCTTTTGGTGTTGTCAACTGACTTGTGCAGTTGTGTCGCTCTAGGCTCTTCTTAGCACCTGGCGAAAGGAACAAGGACCCCAGAAACGTTGTGTGTGGTAGTTACATTACCCTTTTTTTGTCTGAATTGGCTATCTTTCTTTTTCATTATTTGCAATCAAACGTAAATAACTCAAAGGATGACAAGTTGCAAATATTTAGGTTTTAAAAATAAACCAACTTAATATTATTAATGCACAATCAAAATCAATTATTCAATGCGAAGTATCTGTAAGAATTAAGCCGTGATTGTTAATGCATTCCATGCAGTGTGATATCTTATCAGGATACAAATATTACTAAAAACAATAGTTCATCTTCTTGACCGGCGTTACAGCCCTTTGTGAGCTCCTTAATGATATCCTTCCATCTATTCCTATACTGCGCCTCTATCCACCATGCTTTAACTTTTACTGTCCTTCAAGGCTCCGTCTAGCCATCTTAACTTGGACCTTCCTTTTTTTTTCTATTTCCTTCTACCTTTGTGAAGGTTAGCTTCTTACATGAGTTAGTATCCTCCATCCTTTTTAACCATTTCAGCCTACATATTTTTGTATAGTCTGTATAACTCGTCGTTGTATTTTATTCTCCATATTCCATAAGCACAGCTTGGACCATAAATTTTCCTCAGGATCGTCCTTTCAAATATTTTCCATTTTTCTTCGTCGGCCTTAGTTAGTGTTCAACTCTCACACCCCCATACAGGCCTACAGATTTTATTAGGGTAAGAACAATACTTAGATTGGAATATTATTACAGGCTATTAAATGCTGTATTTGCCAACGGGCTATTTGTCAATTTGTAGATAATCAAATATGCACATAATAAATAAGAAAACATTGTGAATGTATTCATATAGAACTCGAAAAGGTTTTCCTCGTTACGTAACGAAGATAAAGTTGCGGACAATCTCCATCGTTAAACAAAACCGATAATTAGTCTATTCAAAGTTGTCGCAAATAATTGGTTGAAAGAAAACTTCGAAGGTGACCGAATCATTGCAGAAAGAATCGCAGACCATAATTCAAAAATACGTTACGTAAACAATCGTACGGATCCAATAGGGTGAATAGTGCTTTTTGTTTAGGGCAACAGGCTACATGAGAGTAATCCACGTTGGGCAACTCCCCTTTAATAGCATAGGAAGGAATTTGAAAGGGGGGATGCGGAAGGGTAGAGGAAGGTAGCCCCGGGTTATGGTTTAAGGATCCTACCCGGCATTCGCCTAAAGAAATGCAGGTAAACCTTAGAAAAACCTGCATCAGGTGGGTCAAAATGTGAATTCAATAACTGAATTAAAATATACGAAGGAAGCCTGCGAGAGGATTCTCTCGCAGGTGAAACTTTCCCACAGACTTCTGGAGAAGGCTACCTTTGGGGATACCTTCACATATCTCTGGTTTTTGATCTAAGGTTCCCACAAGCCGAGGCACCTAAGACTGTTTTGAGAGGTGTATGTTTCGGGGTCGTAGACCTTGGGCACACGGTAAGATTTGCCCGCTATTCCTATTGTAATAGTCGGCCAGCTGCCTCCTAAACTCGTCAAGGCACGACAAGGGGAAAGCTGCGTCCCCACAGCAAACTCCTCTCCCGCCAGCGGAAGGCCGTGGAATAAGTACCAAATACCCGACCTACCTGATGCAGATGTTTCTAGGGTTTTCCCTGCATCACTTTTAGGTGAATTGCGGGGTAAGATCCTTAAACCATAGCCCGGGGGCCCTAGTCAACCCTTGACTACCTTTCTCTACCTTTCCGCATCCCCCCTTTCACTCCTTTTCCTATGCTATAAGAGGGGAGTTGTCACTATGTGGATTACCCTATACATAGCCTCTCTACACCTACAAATAAAGTGAATTAATATAGTTTAAGAGTGATTAATTTCTTATGATTAGTAGAAAACATGAAGCAATAATCCGTTAAAATCTCTAATGCATTAAACTAAGAGTTCCGTTACGTTTTAGGGAAAGGGAAAAATCAAAGACAACGTGGCAAAGATCAAAGTAAGAAAGCGGAAGATCAGTGTGACTGATTATTCCAACAACAACAAAAAATCCGAAAATTTACGTCTGATTGAAAATAATGAATAATAAAGACAGCCAATACAGACAAAAAGGTAATATAAATACCACGCAACGATTCTGGATTCCTTGTTTCTTTCGTAAGGTGCATGGAAGAGCCTAGAGAAACACAACTGCACTAGTCATTTGACAACACTCACTACCTTCATAGCACCTGATGAAAGGCACAAGGATCCAAGAAACGTTGTGTGGAATTTATATTACCCTTTTTTAGTATGTATTGGCTATCTTTCTTATTAAAAAAAAAGGTTTGCAGTATTGATTCCTGCCATTTATCCATTTTTCATGGCTATTTGATGGCATCGCATCGTTCATTTTGTTTTCGGATGTGGTAAAATACACACATCATTTAAAGTTGAAAATGGCGTTTAAACTAATGTACTATTTGTTGTTATCGTGATCACTACTGGTGTTTGTAGTTTGTTATACAACTAGGAAATCACAGAAACCAGGAAGTGAATATAACGGGGTTTTAAAAAAATCTGGAATTAGACTTTATAAATTATCTTCCCTCGCTTAGTAGCAGATCCTTAGTCGTGGGCGTTAACTGTGACGCCCTTCGCGTCTTCTACGTGTTCTAACACAAAATAGAATAAAAAAGCATTACTGGGATTTACGAGGCAGTTGTTACGTCGAGGCGTGACAATGAAAGCGCATTGTGTTCGATTGCCGGGTAAGAAGCGTTCCTCCTCGTAATAAGAGCCTATTTAGTGGGCAATTATTCGCTGAGAGCAAGAAGGTAAAGCCTAGCCAAAGCACTACTGTCATTAAAGCCACGATACATTCTGGTTGTATTGCAAAGTATTCAATCTAGAAAAAAAAACTGATGTATTTAACAAGCACACTCGTGAACGATGAAGTGTATTTTGATTGGGCGAGGCACATCGTCAATTTGCTTGGGACATAGACAACTGTTTACTTGGATATTTTCATGGAAAAAATAATAAAAAGGTAGCCGCAGTGAACCACTGGCTATTTACCTGAAATATTTGCAAACTGGAAGACAGACTGCGGACAATGCGGGGTTCCGTGACTTGCTCGGCACTGCTCTGTTTATTGATAAACTTGTCAGACTAAAAGGGGACAAGTAGGAGCACACTGTATTTGGCGAGTGTTGACATAAATACGAGTTAATAGGACTTGTGTAACGCAACGCGAAGTTGACGTGAATTGGCGGTCTGGTAAGCTCGGTACGTGTCAAATAATTATCTGTTTTTCGTACAGGCCTCTGCAAAACGACACGATTAATAGTTACTGTATTAAGAAACCACGTCACAGAGTCCGCAAGCACATTCTTGATATGAGAAAGGTAATGCAGGACTAATTCCCAAAAC
Source organism: Zhengitettix transpicula (assembly GCA_037074705.1). Taxonomy (NCBI): domain Eukaryota; kingdom Metazoa; phylum Arthropoda; class Insecta; order Orthoptera; family Tetrigidae; genus Zhengitettix; species Zhengitettix transpicula. The sequence continues at coordinate 18,353,864 of CM073594.1, read as the reverse complement.
TGACTTCGAGCCTTCCGTTTCACCTATGTGAATATACGTACAAATCATCTTATCTCGAAATGTCTATAAGAAGATTTTAAAAATGACTTATTTGGAGATGAAGACTGCTGAGGCTTTTTCTGACAGCAATTCACCAGTAGTGTATAATACAGTATAATGCAACCATACCAATGAACGAGGCTGCTTTCTTCTACACCGTTAAATAAATCAGAAGAAGAAGAAGCGAAAATAATTATTAGATCCTCAGCCTTCACTCTAAAAACTTGCCGTTTAACAATTATTAGCCGTGAGTTATTTAATACTTATTTCTAGTATAATTTTTTTTATTGTAAACAACGATAGTTGTGGTGGATAACACCCATATAATTACGAATGCGGTATTTACAGACGAAGTAGACACTATTTTTTTTTAGGGCAACAGGCTACATGAGGTGAATCCACTTTGGGCAACTCCCCTTTAATAGCGTAGGAAGGGATTTGAAAGGGGGGATGCGGAAGGGTGGAGGAAGGTAGCCAAGGCTTAACTAGGGCCCCCGGGCTATAGTTTAAGGATCCTATCCGGCATTCGCCTAAAAGTAATGCAGGGAAAACCCTAGAAAAACCTGCATCAGGTAGGTCGGGCATTGGGTACTTGTCCCACGGCCTTCCGATAGCGGGAGAGGAGTTTGCTGTGGGGACGCAGCATTCCCTTCTCCGTGCCTCGACCAGTTTAGGAGGCAGCTGGCCGACTATTCCAATGGGAATAGCGGACAACTCTTACCGTATGCCCAAGGTCTGTGACCCCAGAACAGGCCGAGGTGCCTCGGCTTTTGGGAACTAGGAAGCAGACTTTAAAAATCGTTTTAATAAAAGTGGTACATACTTATGCATATAAGTGGGTCATTTAATACATATGCTCAGATTGGCAGGACTGCGGATTGCAAGACGAAAATAACAGAGATGAAGGGACACGCACGTTTGTGTTTCATCCATCTAGTTTTTAAGTGACACCTCAAAATAGAAACCTGCATGAATGTGACCGTGGAAGACTGAATGTTTACGAACTTCACCAAAGTCCACAGAGGTGTGAAAGCACATGACCAGGAAAGCCACAAAAACATCAACGAGGTGTGGATACTCTCGAGAGGACGATCGTCGAGCAACATTCATGATCGTCGAGTCCATCACCGACAGAAATACGTATTTTGAGAAATGAATTAAAGGGAAATTTTTTCTGCACGATGAGTATAAGCAGAAACACTTCAACGTAGCAGCCTTGCTGGTAGGAAAATTCGGCATTGAAGGCAAGCATTTCTGTGTCGATTTAAGGCTCTTGATTAAACATGGGTCACAGACTTTTGCCCTCAGGGACAAAAAATTACGTAAAGCAAAGATAAAGAAAATGATTATATTTGCTTACGATCAGCAGGAAATAATCATGATGGAGTCCGATGAAGGACAGAAGTGTAGTTACTTGACCTAACGCCAAATTGAAAACAAAAAAATAGACCACAATTACTGAAGAAATGACCACCCATTCTTCAAAGCACTCGCCGACATACGAGGAAAATGTGTTAATACACGTGGAAAGAGCACTCAAAACCTATCAATGTACAGAAATGGTGTCAAACGAAAAGTACGACTCACAAGATGAACACGGGCTGTAAATGGATGTAATTGTAATAAAATAAAAGTGTAAATGAAATGAAGTATATGTACATTTATCATCGACTGGAAAGTCAGTTGAACGATGGGAGAGAGATCAATGTGAGGTGTTGCCAGGTGACGTTGGTTGGGTACAATGTCCACGTTACGAACTTTATACGTCGAGGTACGTAATTTTCTTACAAGGGCAATGCACAGAGAAGATAAGAATCGGAGGATGGTAGTGGCAGTGATGGAGTGTTCTCGACCTTCCTGCCAAGGCCCCAAACCCCGGACCTGGGCGTCATTTCGCTTAATTGCCTTTCACCGCTGCACCCACAGCAACGGACTTGTGATACGAACACGTCACTCAAGTATGCCGTGCCCACGAGAGCCACGTCAGATCTTCCCACTGCAATGTAATACAGTTTAACAGAGATTAGAGGCCCCGCAGCATCATTAACGGACAGTAAGGCCTGCAGTTTCGTAAGCTTCCAGCCTCTCCCACGTCGTGACATTCCACCAGTTCCTACCGACCCCGTCATACGGCGTGAAGGGAAAGGTGCACGGAGGTCTGCAGAAAGAATTGCATTTGAGAGAAACCTGGAAATTTAGAGGCCGAAGCTGGGAGCGAAGAAACCCATCAGCTCATGTGTTCATGAGAAAAACCTTCAGGACACCAAAATCTGATTCGTAAAAAAAAAGGCGATTTCAACATCGTCAGAGGAACCAGTAGATTCTTTGAACTCGAGGATCAGAAATAATTATGAAAATTTTTCAATTTGTAACAATCAAATATATATATATATATATATATATATATATATATATATATATATTGCTAAAAGTATTTATGATTTCCAAACGTAATAAAATGAACTTTCACACTGTACGTGTTAAAGACGGGAATAATGGAACATCTTGAATTATTTCAACAACAGAACCTATTGGTCTTTCAACGTTGTCGCCATCTACTGTAAATTTTCCACTTATTAAATAAGAAAGATAGCCAATACAGACAAAAAAAAGGGTAATATAAATACCACACAACGTTTCTGGGATCCTTGTGTCTTTCGTCAGGTGCTAAGAAGAGCCTAGAGAAACACAACTGCACTGGTCAATTAAAACACTCGAAAGGGACGAAAACGCAACGACAACGGGAGAGCCGAAGGGGTTGCATAACAATAAGGGAGCAACGACAATGGGAAAACAGAAGGTTTAGAGTAATAATAAGGGATGATAGCAATTATTGAGTTTCATAGTGTATGTTTGTACATTAATAGCTATGATGTTGGATTTAATGTTAAGCATCTCTGGAATTCTACCTGGTGTCAATGTCTAAAATCTTGACATTTTGCCAATCAAATGTATGTTTGGAACTGTTTATATGTTTGGATGCTACAGATTGTTTATCAATGGGAAGTTTGATATTAGATATATGTTCTTTGATACGTGTATGAAGGGAACGTTTTGTTCGCCCCATGAAGCAGGAATTACAATTAGAGCAAGAGATTTTGTAAACAACATACAATGTTTGCTGTAGGTGTCAAGTTGGTCCTTGTGGGATTTTTAATCAAGTATGAAAGGGTATTAGTGGATCTGTAAATGATGGATATTTGATATTCCTTGAATATTTGGACAAATTTGTGATTTAGAAATTTGTAATAATAAGCTTGAGGTGTATGGGGGAGATTTGACAGTAGGATGTTGGATTTTGTTCAATAATAATAAAATTTAAAGGGTACTCATTGAAGATTAAAATATTTAAGTTGTGTTGATGGAACTGGGAGTTAGAAAGTAATACAGCTCTGTCTACAAGATTGAATACCACAGCTCTCTTTTGGTTTGGAGGATGATCAGAAAGATAATTGAGAACACGTCGAGGGTGTGTAGGTTTTCTGAAATAATTGGTGAGAATTGAAGTATTGTGAATGGATACGGTGACATCAAGGAAATTAACAGAACGGTTAGATTCAAGTTCATGGGTGAATTGTAGGTTGGGATGATAATTTTTCCACTTATTGTTGAGCAATGCTTCGAAGCATTTTTAGGTGACATCAATCCATCCATCGAATATTCTCGCTTTACTATGTGCAGCTGTTTACCTATACTATATATATACCGTATAGATTCTCTCAGATATCCATTATGATTTCGCCACGGGAGATAAGGTCTAACCACACTAATTCTTCCTCTGGCAAGGTCGACCTTATGCCGTGATAAGGAATATGTTGCGATATTACGACGATGTGCAGATCCGTCGAAAAAAAATGGCCGCGTGTTAGGTAATAATTCTTTTATCGCGGGCCACTTGATACGATACGTCGTTTGCGAGGATTTGTACAACTTTGGGATATTTCTGATACGGTGGCAACTAAATTGGAAGAAGCCGTCACTAACGATTTCCGCTGTTATGTCTCAGACTCTAAGAGGCTACACAAAGAAAGGTTTGTAAACGAGCGGAAATACTACATAACAGCAGCAGGCCTTGCCGATTCGGAAGACAAGTGTCCGTGTTGTATGTTCGTCACAGACGGACGGTTCTGCTGTCAATCCATCTGGAATTACCTATATATTTCAGTTCTTAATACATTATAACACCTAACTTCCCTACAAATAAAAACTTCAGTATTGTACCACGGGATGAAGACTGGCTTGGATCCAAGAAAGTCCACCTAAACATCATTTATATTTCTTTCACCAGACAAAGCTAAGTCCCTCACAGACGTCATCTAGGGATTATGATTAGCAAATGGTTTCTTTCAAGCCTTTTTTGTTGAAATTTCATACCCGTCGACATCCATTAAACCCATTATCATTATTACCTCGACGCTCCAAGCCTTCGAAGGCATTTGTTAAACTTGTCTCTCGTTGGGTTTCAGGCAGAATTGACACAGTTTTGATTGACACACTGAAACGCGTAACAGAACCTTCTTATATATATATATATATATATATATATATATATATATATATATATATATATATATCTACGTTACTTAACTATGGCAGTATTAGTTGCGAAAAATACTACTAAATAAATTTAATGTTCACAATAAACACTACGACTTACTACACAATAATTTTAATATATCCTCTACCATTGACGCAACTTGCTTGCCAAGACAGTCAGTCACGTGTGAGTGAGGAATTCATCATGTATGAACAAACACTGCATGAAAAATTCACAAACCGAGTTAATTTGAAACAGCCATTTAACCCACATTACATCTATGTAATAAAAAAAAAGGATGTATATTTGTATGTATTTTTTTAAATTATTTTCTTTACATATTTAAACACGTGGACAGAAACAAAACAAAAATTGGTAAACATATTATTCAAAACACGAGAAACGGTACTGTGGGGGTGAGAATCCCCTAGCATAAAAAGGTGGAAAAAATTATAATTAAAAAAATTACTGTGCGTCAAGAAACCATGGCGTCACAGCACACGCGAGAGAGACGATTCTACACCACAAAGTAAATAGTTCCCTTTTTTTCGTAGTGAAATATAACAGAAATATTTTGATTGAATAAAAAGAGTATAATTTTATCCAGAAATGGTAATAAAAGAAAAACAATACGAAAGATTGTACGATGAGTGGAACTAATTTTCTTTTTAAGTATCTCGACTTTTAACGTGACTAACATGGGATAAATATGGCACGTACCGACGATTTTGTCCCATTCTGAATGTACTGGAGGAGACATAAAATGATGGTAAAATCAATACCTAATATTTTTTAATCATTATAATTTAATAGATTTTTAATGTGCTAAAACTGAAGAATTATTTCAAGCGAGACTCTTGAAACATTTTGGTTATATATATATATATATATATATATATATATATGTATATCATTATCTTTTCAGCTATTTGATTGTAAATGTAAAGAATGAGTACCCGGGCAACGCTGGGCACCGAGCTAGTTCAAAATAAAATCGAGTAACTAATGATTTATGTGTTTCGAGGCTCATCTAGAACACACAGGCCATTTAGTGTTAGCTGAAATTGAAACAGCTCAATAAACTTTTTATGAGCTCCAAGAGAATTTTTTAATTAACCTCAAAACAAATTTCTACAAATAATTTCATAACAGAAAGATTCTCTTAATTTATACGTACAAAAGTTTTGACTTGAAAGTGCTTAATAGAAATAAATGAAAATTCTGCACTTTAATAACTTCACATCGTCCCATGTGAGTCTGAAATGAATTATTTTCAAATGGTCTGCGCTTGGATTGTCTGTGGTAATTCTAATATTTTCTCGAGTGGTGTCACCCTGAAAATTATATTACTTTAACCTGTAGTGAATTTGCGCACGGGGCGAGGATGAAAGGAGCTCCGAGACTTATTGATGGGTGGAGACAAGCTTGCTGAGAGCGTTCTACAGTAGAATGAAGTATTAAGGCTGAAAGTTCAATGTGTTGACCGTTGCTCACTAATTGACGACAGCCTCCTGTTCTACGTCACGTGCGGACAGAACACGGCAAATGTGGGAAAATAAGAGACGCTTCCTAAAACCAATACAATCAAGGAACTCGACAACTTCCAACAATAGTTGTGAAAAAGTAATACATATATTATAGAACCTATAATGGTCTCGAGATATTCTATATAAATAATAGAACACTTTTGCTCGTGCATCCCTTTTAATAGAGTGATTTTAGCAGCTGTATATTATTAGCTGCGATTGGGATCAGTAAAGGGGGGAAAAATAGACAAAAGATATTTTAGAGGAGAAAAAAAACACTTGCAATTCACGAATCTATTTAGAATACTCTTTAGCCTTCTTATTGGAAGATTCTCCTCAAACACTGCTGCTACAGGTAAAAATGTTCCAATCGCCTACCGATGAGAATTTCCCTACGCCTAGTTTTTTTTTTGCGGTCTCGTTTTGATTTTAAATTTCGGATCACGTCTGCCAATGTCAGTTGGGTTTTTCGATCTTTTGTTACCCGTGTATGATTTTAAGTCTTTCTTTCTGCCGTCTAGATATGTTAACGTTTCACGCATTTGGGGATCTTTCTTCAAGGTAACACACACACACCCCCATTTCGATTATTTTTTATTGTTATTATACAATTCTTAGCAATCTAAACCAAAATTTCTTACTAACCCCAGCATATCCGAACCCCTCCCCCCCCACCCCCGTAGTCTCACCAACCCGTGTACTGTATAATTTTTTTTTATTAAATTGGTTAAAAATTCGCAATCTCGAAGAATGAGGGAATGCATTGAGGGAATGCATTCTATAGTACACCATAACTAAAAAGCAAATTATATTTTACTTTACACCTATTTTTTTATTAATAGTATAATATAAAATAAACGACATTTATACAGTAATTTTAAAATACTTTAAAATACCTCCATAAAATCAGTAATTTATTTAATTTATAAAAAGCAAATTGTTTCTGTATCTTGTACAAACGTATATTAAATTCATAAATCCAGAGATAATTCGCAATTTCGAAGAATGAGGGAATGAATTCTATAGTACACCATAACTAAAAAGCAAATTATATTTTACTTTGTATATTTTTTTAATTAATAGTATAATATAAATAAACGACATTTTTACAGTCATTTTAAAATACTTTAAACTATCTATAAAAAAATGGTAATTTATTTAAATGACAAAAATCAAATTGTTTCTGTATCTCGTACAAACGTATATTAATTTGATAAATCCAGAAATATACAACGTATACTTTAGAGAGTGTAAATTAAAATTATTGCTAGTAAAGGCTAAGTTTGAGAGAGAACATTATAGTAAAAAAAACTAATTTTTTATGTAATCTTGTATCATTATTATTTTTTTTAATTTTGGTTAGCTTCAGATTTTTTTTAATGCTTCAGTTCCATTTAAAGACACATCGACGAATATCGGTAATGTTTTGTCAGGATACTGTCAACTTGTTAAGAAACGAAAAATGCTGTAACAAATCGTTACCTATATTGCGAACAGTTCTACAAACCGTTTCAAATATATATTTTGACTTTCGAGAAGTAAACCTTCTTTTTCACTTAGGGGTACGAGTTATTCGAGTCCCGTATTTTAAAATTCATCTAAGCATTAGTAACTTAAGAGCGTCACAGCAGCATACTCGTGGGTACCGATGGTAACCTCAATTAAAGGTAATTGTCAATCTGACAACGCGGTAAAAGCATTACGGAAAGACAAATAAGCTAGAGATGTGATTAATCCCTCGCAAAAAAAATATATATAACTTACAATGTATGGAAAAGCATGTCGAAATAATAATTTCATGGGAAAAACAAGAAAATATTACAAGATGAATTTATATTTCTATACATACACTTGCCACTTAGAACTGAACATTCTCCTCGGTGTTTTTGCAACAATCTGCAAGGGAAACTAACTTCGGCAGGCATGAGAAAATATTTTTTTCGGCGAATATTCCGGCTGCCAATTGATCCAGCGTTAACCAGAGATATTGTAACCTTCCGTTGCAAAGAAAAATACGGTTTAATTATAATACATTTTTAATGTATTAAGAGTAGCCGATGATAGTATACGAAATTCTACTGCAGGCAAGCTGCGCTTGTAATAAAGGAGGTGAAAGGAGTCGGCAAGGAATGTGAAACGGAGCAGCTCAAGTCTTTTGGTTCGTGGTAGTAGACCACGTGATTAGTCTTTGATTTGGTGCAAATTTTAACGCAGGTGTGCTAACTTTACTGGCGTGTTGACGGCGGACTAATACCGACAATCGAACCTAAATCGTGAAGGGATTTCCGAAGCAAAGCAAGCACGTTGCGTCAGTCAGTGACCTCGCGGGGCGAAGGTTTCGTATTAAGTTCAGGGCAATTGGGCGCGTAAACCAAGGACATATTTCTACTCCGGAGTGGACACTGTTCGTGGGTAAGAACTGTCGTATAAACGCCTTGTTAGATAGGAAGCTCACAAGTGACGTAATGTTTTCGCACTAAAACCTCCAAAACACGACATGTGCTGTACTCGTATTAGCGTCGACATATCGCAATGCCGCTACTGACTACCTCTATTCAAAACGAGCAGAAATCTTTAATCCTTACATACATGAGGATCACTCTGGATTCCGGGTCACTTTCATAATTTAATAACGGCTAAATATGGGAGTCAACACAATTCTATTCCATTATAATTGAGTCAACAACGAACTTTACTCATTCGAGTGGTCCCGCTAATTAATGTATGGTCCAAGACACACGAAGCTCTATGAAGATAAACTTCGTCGATATTTGTATAACTACCCTCATATTAATATATCAGAACTCTAATTTAAAGAAAATCATGAGTCTTAGTATTTTAATGTAATAATTGAATTTTTTTCCGAAACGTAATATGTATAACATAATTATTTGTATAACGTGCTTTTATTAAGCATTTGCTGTATGATTTTCGAAATATCATCATCTTGGTCACTTAAGTTATAATTTTCCATTATTAATTTACATGCATTTAAGCTAAATAAAAAAAACGATATTAATTTTTTTTTTTAAAAAAAACAACTTTTCTTTGAGGAATAATTTAGCATTTAGTGAGTAAGTAGAATTCCAAAACAATACTCACCGCAAATTTTTGAACAAAAAATACTTAGATTAATATTACTGGATACTGTGCTTTATTATAACTTACATACCAGATGATACACGAAATAAATTAAATATCAAGCAAACAATTGCATTATAATAAGCATATAAATATTATTATATATATTTTAATAATTATATATTTTATAATAATATATTGCATTATTATAAGCATATAAATATAACTTAAGTTAACTTAGAGAGGGAAACAGGGGAATAAAGGTAAACAGGTTTTTGTAGAGTGAATTTAATTGTCACAGAAATAATTGCCAAAAAATCTGTAACAAAGTATAGAAGGGTTATAATTCTATCTGACTTCTCAGTTTTGTGATATTTTTTCTATCACTTTTTAATGGAATGATAATCTTTGGTACTTAAACTTATATTCTCTAAATAATTACTTGATCTTTAGTAATTATCCTTATTTATTCTACTACTTTCTCCTTCTTCAGTACTTCAAATTACAGTGTCAATCACATATCTTGCTTAATCTACTATTTGCATATAATTAGCCTCAAACAGACAACTAAACAGAAAATTCATGAATTTCTTCTACCTTCTCAAGCAATGAATATTTGTTTATGTTCAGTGCTTGCAAGGGTCTAATAATTGTTAGAAGAAATGTTGCAAGAATTGATAGACCTTATTAAGCATTGAGCGTAAACAAACATTCAGTGCTTCAGAAAATCTACCAATTAATAAAAGACCAGCACAAATTTTCTGTTCTGTCGTCTGTGGCCAATTATATGCAAATAAATCTAGTTACAGATTTTAATTATGATTAACTTTGTTAATAAATCTATTAGTTGAATTGCCATTATATAGAACTTTATTACAATGATATTTATTAAAATTATGAAAATTAAAGTATACGATTGTTAAAAATCTAAAGTAACAAAACACATTACTATTTGAATGCTACTATGAAAACATCAGTTTAACAATTTTAAACACTTAAAATTCCAAATCTGGTAAAGTTAGGTTCAAATTTTAAAACAGGCACCTATTATAGTCCTCAAAAGAATTAATTTCAATTAGAATACTGTCACATTTATAAATATGAAAATATATCTAATTGAAATAAATTATTTTGACCGATTGTAATTGTAAACATTTCACATGTCATCAAGTTTTAAATCAAAATATTTAAACGATTTAATCAGTTTCATTTTATAACATTTATTTTTAATAAGTTAGTAAACTATTTAATAAGTTAGTAAAAAAATTATTTTAATATATCAAAGAATTAAATATTAGGTTTCATTATTAAATAGTTTATGTGTTTACACAGATATATATATACACTTAACTTTCAACTTTATTTATTCTTAAAATGCTGGGAAATACTTAATAACTTAATATTTACGAGGTTTCAAACCAATTGAAACTTTGTAAACAATAAACAAAGCCTGAATTATTCAGTGAAATAAATTAATATATTAATACAGATGACAAAACCAGAACCAGAAATAAACTATTCCTGAGTAAAGAGAAAGGAGGGCATACATTCAACAGCCAGGTTTAAATTAATCTCTAATGTTCATACAATAATCACTTTCATCATAATTATTATTCTGGTTTATGACCGAACAAGGACTTGTTCTGAAAATTCTTTCTTGATTTTAAATCCCAACATCAGTTTCCCTATTTAAAATCCAATACAACATTCTTTTCACAAAATCATCAAAATGCCGAGTCCATCTCAACCCAGGCCCTTATACAATTCTTCACATTTATTTGTCCTTCAACACTGTCTTGTAGCTAGCTGTCCCTCTCAGAAAATGTTTGATCCAGTTGGGTTTTCTTTGAAAAACAATTCACAAAATGGATCTCGTTTCTTCTTACAGTATATTTATGTACAAATTTCTATTAACCAAAAAATACTGCCTCTGTAATGACACTTTATTAACCATTTGAACTTTGTTTAAAATGAAAGTGATGCTCTTCCTCCATCAGTCTTTGCAATTAACACTCAGCCGTTCCTCAAAGAGTCTCAACAACTCGTGAAGAATAACGTAAGGCACAGAATGAGAGAAGCATGTCTGCCTGAAATTTGAAAATTTAGAACGCCACTGGTTAAACATTTTGAAAAAGGATATAAGAGGAACCAACCACCAATGATTTTGACTCCTACTTCCAATTAAATTGTTCTGCCTTACCAAATATACTAAAATCATGCTAAATAAACAAAAACACTATAAATCAAATTGAAAAAGTATGATGTATACTGTAATCCAAAAAGAAAATATGACACACCATGCACTTATATTTGAGGGAAAAAAAATAATTGAAATAAGAAAGTGACACCAAGAAGGTCTCTTTTTTATTATTATTGATAACAGAAAAAGATAAACATTATGTTTTTTTCTTTGAGGCAATTACCTGTATTCTTCAAGTGCTAGAGAGCAACATAATTTTCAGTCAATACAGAAAATAAAACATGAAAATTTGTAATATCAATTTTTGTTTTCCAACGTTTATCGCACCTGTTCATAACAGTATATTTTAATTGAGTGTACAATTGGAATAATTATATATGTTAATAATAAATAAATCATTGCAACATCACAAAACTTCTGATGTACAAAATGTGAACTGCATATTGGATATATCTAATAAGGTATTTGAGATATAGACAAAAATCTTTGGATCTGAGATGTCTCTCTTAAAAGTATAAAAATTACATAAAAAAATCTGCCAAATAACAGACAAAATTAAGTTATAATATAAATACCACACAACATTTCAGCAATTCTTGTTAATTTCATCTGATGATTCAAGTAAAGAAAGAGCCATAAGAATGACACACCACACAAACAATGTGACGAACTCAAATGATTTTGAATTTTGTCTGTTATGTGGCTATTTATTTATCTAATTAGTAACTTTGGATCCATTCACATTCATAAATAATTCTGGATTATCTTGAATATCTCATTTATGGTTAAATACGGTTTTATATCTGCCAGCAATATCCATCAAAATCCATAATCTTTTTTACAGTAATTATCTTCTCGTGTCAAGAAGTACACATATCAAAACTGTAGCCATTACTGAATAATTCTGTGTTACATTAAATGTATTGAGGTAAAAATGAAATATAAGATTTACAGAGACTTTTCCAACAAATGCCTTATGTATACATCTACTCTTGAAACTAATTCACTATAAAAACAATTATTGCAGATGACTTGTTTATCATCAAATACATACAAAAAATTACAGAATCATTACAATGCAATGCCTAACTGGGAACAACTTGTACAGTCACACAAATGTGAAGAAAGAAAATAAATTAAAGGCAACTTTGATGACATAAGAATATTTAATTCCAAGTAATAATGTATCTTCTCATTAATAAAAAAATACCCCAAGAGTCCAGCATTAAAAAAATCTTTCAGAAAATTCCAGTAATAACTTGAAATCATTGGGACACCTCTGACTTTAAATATCGTTTTCAACAAAAATTATAGTGAATAATTTTATAACATAAATAGGGAAAGTATTTCCAAATAATATATAATTTCACATTTTCCGTACTTTCATTGAGTTTTAAGCAGCAATTTTGAATAAATAAACACTAAAATATTATAAAAAGATGTGCTGAATTGAAGTTACTAAAATCATAAGTACCAAAATTAAATATGAAAATTAGAAAAGGATGGTAAGTTATTTCTAACATGCTTCGTTTTCAGGCATATTTGTTTTGGACATAACTGCCATTGTCGTTTACCATAAGATAAAAAGTTCTACAAGAAATCATATTTGTTACATGAAATTTCAAACAGAAGACATAAAATTGCTTAGTAAAGAGGTTTTAAAATATTCTGAACATTACTGAACGGTTACAGAGTTTAATGGATTTAAAAAGAAGCATAATATTAGTAAAGCTTCTCTAACTTGTGCAGCAATGCTCCATGTCTTCAGAATATGAATATAAGAACAGAAAAATTAATGCACTATCATCATCTAAGAGAAAAGTTGTAATATTACTGTACATATTAAGTAGCATTAACATTCAAATATGTAACACATGGAGAACTGGGCTATAAAGGCTCAAAACCTTCATTAAGCAAATGAATATCTTTATTTATGTTTTAAATCTTAACTATGTCAAAATCATTGTACATATAATACATGATTGAGGTGACTGAAATAATCTATTTTCAAAATAATATATGTTGATGGTGTGGTAATCTTGTAATACAATATATATAAAAAAAATGGTGGCCGAGTATGACTAAGACAATAGAACACAAAGATCCAAGAAATTAGTTACACCATAAACACACTATTTAAAATCATATATTGCAATGATTGGAATTGCAAATTAAACCATTTAAATACACATAAGCGATAGATACACTGTAAACAAATGATAGCTGTTAATTATGATAAAAGTCGTGTTCTTGTGGTACGGGGAGTTCACATAACAAATAGAATCAATTATTACTTGGATGAATGAATGTGACTTTTAGAGAATGGGCATTCATGAATAATTTAAAATAATTTTATGGATTACTAGTGAGCTAAGTGGTACTTGGCTCAATAAACATTGATGTAGCAACAAGCAAATTACAAGATTATTTAATTACAAAAAACTATATATCAATATATTTCTCCTCAAAGACATAACAATAAAAAACTAAAATAAAATAGTAATACAAAATGTTCACAACTTAAATTCCAGGCTTTCATAGTGGTTCAATGAACTTGTTGAGCATCCACACAGAAGAGTATAAAAGTACAGAAACAATGAGGCATGGGCACTTCACTTGAAGATGATGGCAGTGACCGCCGTCGAAATGTCGTGTATCACCTGGTTGGAATCCCAAGAAGTTCTGGTTAAGTTTTAACCTTTCTAAAATCCAATTTGAGTATTCTAAGCAATCTACTACCCACCTGTTATATAAATATTTGTGAAACTTAATTTCACATAAGCCTGTTTTTTTTTCTTATCACAAAATAAGTGGAATGTGGGGTTGATTATGATAAACTCATTTAAAATAAATTTCTCATAATTGACTGTAAATGAATAAGCAATAAGCTCGACTACAATTTTTTGAACCGGAGATAATATATGAGAAGAGAATCTACAAATCACCATATTTGATACTTTGCGATGACAGGTTTCAAGATAACAAAAATACAGGAAGAGACAATTAATCTATATTACCATAAGCAATCACCATGAAAAAGTATACTAAAATTGTTTTGAGAACTACTGAATATAACTTATATGAATCATGTTGTTATAAATTAATTATTGCATCAAAACATAATGCTATGAACAACCACCTGGCAATGCCTTGCAATTTTCTATTCAAAATTTAATCAATACTTTATTACACACCATTATAAAAGCTGAATTGATTATTAACTACATGTATTTCTAATACAATTGTTGTTGAATAGCGGAGAATACTACAAAGGCATGTTTTGCTTAAAAACCAATAATTCCAAAATAAATAGTTACATAAATTATTTCAACCAACTCAGATAAATGAAAAACATAACAAAGATGCTACTGAGAGCAAAAAAAATTATGGACATAAGATTTATCTTTCATACCATTCTACGCTAAACGTCTTGGGACACCAACTAGTCTAATGTAAAATAAAAAATTAACTGCATAATTACTCTTCCACCTTTTCAACTAAAGTACACATTCCTAATACTAAATAATGGCTTATTGAAAGCTAAATATTTAGACACCTAAAATATTTGCAAACTATGTTTACAAGTAAAACAATAGAATACAATGCAAGCATACGGTACTTTTAACATTCTGATTTAAAAATTACTTCCACAATCCTTTAATTGAACCCAAAAGTAACAATAAAGACAGTCATGCTCAAACAAGTGGTGCTTACTTACCTGTCACATATGCATAGTGAATCCGAAGAGTTTATTAACCAGATTGGTTGGATGACAGTTCTATCTGATATATATTTTAACAGAGAGTTCAATTGCAATAAAGTAAAATAATAATCACTCAGAAATATCGAATTAAATGCTCTTACGTTGATGGAACTAACTTGAAAATTAAATTTAGTAATGCAATTTTGAACAGCTTCAAAAACAAATATTTAACCTCAAACTGGTAACCGATGAATTAAACACAAACTTAAAAATGACAACAAGTACGTTACATTTACTGGTAACAATATAAGATTCGAGCATGCTTATTCAGATTCACGACTTGACCTCTGCCGCCTTCTCGTAACATTCTCAGCATAGGAACATGAAGTCCTGTATCAATGTCAACACCAAAATCCAAGCGTAACAGTCCAATTTTAAGAAAGAAACTCGTGCACTGCGAAATTACACTTCCTACCGAACATTCAAACACATATATAATTTAATTATATTTGTTTACAGTTTTAATAATCCAAATACAACTCTGATTCCACAACACCAAGATACTAGACTACAAGTGCACTTCCTCTGACGTCATTGATCCTTCGAATTCATTTTAGTTGATATGAAAGAAAAATACTTTCAACAAATATTCTACAATTTAAAATAAATATATTCTTAAAAATTAATAATTATTTTAAGTTGGACTGAACTGAACTCACTGCGTTTTCGAAGCATAACATGACAAAGGTTCTAGCTTGATTCGCGTAGTACTCATCAGACTTCCCGGTGATGTCATTATGACATCACTAATCGCCAACCTTCATCTCCCGTAGGCCCCATGACCTTGGTGTATCAACACTGTTGTCGGTTATGGCATTTTTAATATATGTATAATAAATAAATGTGCCCTTAAATTGGATAATTTTAAAACTCTTTCGTGTATTTTCGACCCAATTATTTAATGTTTTAATAAATTTATCATAATTTTTCTTTCACGTAAAGATAAATAATTATTCAGCAAATACGTTTCTGGTCATTGAAGTTAGCGCATCGGGTTAAGTTTTTCCTCAAAAGTTAAACAATTACTTTCGATCTTAGAAGAATATGCATACAACTTTCTTTGTTTGATTCCATTACTAAAAATGACTATAGTACGAAGGGTATATAAATGCCTGTGCAATATTCATCTCTATTATAAAATTAGCGAAAGCGGCATTCTGGAACATTTTGAATCGTACATCACGTGGACCATATAAAATACAAGTAGCCTACTAGAAAGTTGAAATTCAAGAATAATTGACAAGATGCAGTCAATTAGTTGATGCAGAGTTTAAGTTATTTTGAAAAACAGAACTCTCATGGAAATTGGTAAAAAAAAAATATACGAAACTTGAAAAAAAAACCTGCATTGAAGCTCTTCAAAATATTTTTAGCACCATAGTCTAATAACCTGTTCATTATTTACATGGAACCATAGGGTCTAGTCGAGAAAAGCATAATATTGTAATCTAGAGTTTTCAATTTCACTTAATATTTACCGATAGTGATCAGCAATTTGTCGTGGTAAATATAAGTGTCGAGGAATTGGAACAAAACTTCTCACTGACAGTTCCGTGTTCCAAGGTTAGTTTGAATATCCACATCAAAAATCCAAATGCACAGCAATAAATAGTATTCCACAGGGTAAAAGACGTGATTAGATAATATCAATGGACGACTCATATTCGGATGGAGCGTTGGTGGAAAAACTTTCAAATCGAAATTCCCCAAGTAGAAATTCAGAGACCAGTATTTTACTAATTCGTACTTCCAATATGTTTACAGACATCAATCAAGATCGTAGAAACCTGCACTCAAAATTGGATTTATGCAAATAGACGTGCCTTGAGGGAAAGTTGGGAAATACAGGAAGATAACGTATGAGAAGTTACTGAGCTGGTGAAGTCGAACATATAATAAGTGTGAAATGACAGTGTGAAATGTATATAGCCAGTGGACGAAGACAGTTGTAAGGCGGAACACACTAGATTATAAGAGACGCAGAATTCAGCCAATTTAAGACAGAAATGTGACAATAACATTTAAGACAGGCTTTAACGAAATGAAACAGCCCAATTTAGTGAATAATATATATAGATGTGAGATATGATGACAGACCAACAGACTAAATAAGGAAGGTTTTAAAATAAATAGAATTCACTGTTGGAAATATGGAAGGTTTCCAAGAAACACAAAAATTCCATATGTCGTACAATGAAAACGATGCATCATAGGAAGCCGTAAATATAAGACTAATTTTGATAAATATATATCAACAATGATATACGTAGACATTGATGGGACCAAACAGGCAGTAAAGGAATGTTGAGAGAATTGGGAGTAGCTATCCATTTTCTTCCGGTTACTCTGTTCTGTTCCGACCTTATGTTGATTGACACGTGATTGGGACATTCAAAGTTGGACCAGTTACCTCAAAGTTTAAACCAGTAGTGACCTATGCAGCAGAAACCTGGTGTATGCTGAGGTGCGACGAATTCAGAATAGCAGCATGGGAAAGAAAAATCCTACGAAGAATTTATGGGCCTAAGTATGAAAATGAGGAATGGAGAATCAGAACTAAACAAAGAACTCTATGAACTCTATGGTGATCCCCAAATTGTGAGCTTCATAAGGAGTGCTAGACTTAGATGGGCAGGGCATGTGGAAAGGAGTGAGGAGGGAACCCTACTACAAAGTATATGGAAAGGAAAACCAGGAGGAAGAAGGTGTGTAGGCAGTCCTAGAAAGAAATGGGTGGAGAATGGAGAGGAAGATATGAAGGAGTTGGACATAAGAGGATGGAGGAGGAAAGCAAGAGATAGAAGAGAGTGGGCTTCGATAGTGAGGCAGGCTCTAGACCTGCAAGGGCTGTAACGCCAGGGTGTATGTATGTAGTTACTTCAAAGTGGTGAAATTTAATTCCACCTTTTGCAGGCGAAAAGAGAAATGCAACAGGCTCGCTCATCATTCTGACAGCATGATCAAGAAGGCGAAGAACGAGTTGAATTTGTTGGACAGGAATCCGTCACATGATCAATTCCTCCCCTCCCCCACCCCAACCCCACCAGTCACTTTCAGTCGCTGTTTCTGGAGACGTACAAAATAGATGGGCATGAGAAAGCGAAACACATTCACGAAGGAGGCTCTTATCACTCAACGTTTCAAATCTGCGCGGAGTGAATTCGACCAAGTCTTGACGCAAGAGATCAACGACCGGACACGAGTCCAAATTCTACGGCTTTCACACAATGGTATTAAAATCGTGCAGATGTCCGGCGGATGAAGAAAAATAAGCTCGACCGGAAATCATCTCGCTTGAGGTCAAATACTGAATCTTGGATTGCAGCAAACGTCAACTGCACCATCGTCTTCATTTCGGGACCATTGGTGAAGAGTATCGTAACACACAGGTTTCTAAGATGTTGGTGCTTAGAAAATTTCCGAGGAAATGCTTCTCAAACGTTCCTCGACTGTTACTTAAACTAAAACGTTTCAAGTAGAGACAATATCCATGTTCTGTGTTGTCCAAATATTTAACCCTGTGCCGTTTTATGGGTTCCACCCATAGAGACTGGACGTTAATGAATATCGCCAATGATCACTCACACTGTCAGGCCATGAAGGGTTCCGAGGAACAGAAATTCATGGCAATCAGAATCGTAGCTCTGAAATTGGATCTCACATGATCGGACAACAAACAAATCGTTCGTTCAAAAACATGTGGCACCTGTGCATCACTTCAGCGTATGTATTTGAGATTTATGTTTACATTGGAGTTAAAAACCTGAAACCTCCGGAAAATCGTGTAATAAAAAAAAGAGCATAGGAGATCTGTGGAGAGGAGAGCACCCCAATGACGTCAAGCTGATGTAGACAGGACAAATAACTCGTCAAAAATGAATATAAGACAACAGTGTGTATAAGACAAAGAAAAAGGGTACCTGAATTAAATTAAGTCGACGACATAATAAAATGAACCTGTAACAGCAAATATTTCGGTAAACCTTTGGAATATATTCTATAATTCTGGATAACGTGGAGGAAAGTAGCCTACTACATTTTTTTAAACACGTTTTTGAACAACATATGGTTAATATTAATAATAATATGTGGTTTGGGATAAAATTTAGAACGCTAACGAGGTTCAGGTAAATTAAAAAAATATAGTTGCACTCAAATAAACCGGCCTGGAGAACTGCAAGTGTTTGCTTACTATCTAAAACGACCGGTTTTATAAACTTTTGCAGAAGAAGCAACCCAAAAATATTGGTGTATTTTTATTTTTTAACTTAAAGTTAGCTGATTGGATTATTTTTCATCCAAACGCGGTGATCGAAATTGCTAAGAAAGTAATTAACGTAGTAATAATGAAGGGGTTCCTTAACGTAGTACGAGTCATTTGCTTTACAATAGAGTCCACAATAATAAAATATTTATAAAAAAAATTACACAATTTAATTACATACATAATCAATTTCTCTGGCTATAGACGAATCAGATCAGTATGACTTATAAATTAATTTACTTGAAATAAACTTCGAAAATCTGATATGTAAATAAACTGGGCAGTTTTCCCGGTAGTAGATACATGAAATTACAATTTTAATTAAAAATTAAATAATGGAAGTTACAATAAAGGAAAATAGAGTAAATTAATATAATTATTTTTTAAAAAATACATTAATTTAGAAGAAGGTTAAAGAAAGAATTAATATTGTTCTGGCCTGCAAAGAAGAACGGTGGAAAGATATCGCAAAGTTGAGATTAACTAACTATTTAACTATCTAAGGAGACAACCAATTTACTTTATTTTATACCGAAGCACTATCACTTCACTACCCTTTATTCACTCGTTAAATCTAAATTTTCTTTCCGTTGAAGGACTTTCTCCGAAAACTCTTGTTCCAGTTATTTATTGTCCTATTTAGGAATGATTATTTTCCAAAATCTGTTTTCTTGCAGCCTGGTATTTAACTTAAACAAATATCAGTCCATCGTTCCCATATCTCAGGCCAAGGCATGGCGAGGGGTAAGCTGCGTCCCCACAGCAAACTCCTCTCCCGTCATCGGAAGGGCGTGGGACAAGTACCAAATGCCCGACTTACCCGATGCAGGTTTTCCTAGGGTTTTCCCTGCATTTCTTTAGGCGAATGCCGGGTAGGATCCTTAAACCATAGCCCGGGGGCCCTAGTAACCCTTGTCTACCTTCCTCTACCCTTCCGCATCCCCCCTTTCTAATCCCTTCCTATGCTATTAAAGGGGAGTTGCCCAATGTGGATCACCCTCATGTAGCCTGTTGCCCTAAAAAAAAAAAAAAAATCTCTATCGTATAAGAAGCCTGCGAGAGGATTCTCTCGCAGGTATCCTGCGAGGGATTTTCTCTCGCAGGCAGAACCTTTTAGGAGAGATACGAAGGGGCTGCCTTCGGGTATGCCTTTTCCTCTCCGTTTTTGAACTAAGGTTCCCACAAGCCGAGGCACCTCGGCCTGTTCTGAGAGGTGTATGTTCCGGGGTCACAGACCTTGGGGATACGGTAAGAGTTGTCCGCTATTCCCATTGGAACAGTCGGCCAGCTGCCTCCTAAACTGGTCAAGGCACGGAGAAGGGAATTCTGCGTCCCCACAGTAAACTCCTCTCCCGCTATCGGAAGGTCGTGGGACAAGTACCCAATGCCCGACCTACCTGATGCAGGTTTTTCTAGGGTTTTCCCTGCATTACTTTTAGGCGAATGCCTGGTAGGATCCTTAAAATATAGCCCGGGGGCCCTAGTTCACCCTTGGCTACCTTCCTCTATCCTTCCGCTTCCCCCCTTTCAAAACCCATCCTATGCTGTTAAAGGGGAGTTGCCACCATGTGGATTACCCTCATGTAGCCTGTTACCTAAAAAAACATCTCTGTCGTGACCATTCACCTTATTTCGGTCACTTTAAACTCTCTCACCCCCATAATTTTGCTTTACCAACTTAACGAATGAACTTCTGATATATTCAGTTTCTTCTCCTAAATCACAGGTAATGGACCACTCGGAAATAAATTGTTGAGATAATGCATGGTGTTGTGGCTGAGATTTTTAGTTTGCCACCAAGATGGTTTTTTACATTATCTGTGCAAGAAAAAGGTAAAATAGTGTAACTCTTAATGTTGTATTCAATCACAGGAACAGGATGTTGTGGTTTAATAACGACGAGTCTCTCCTGCGACAGCGATCCTGAACCAGCTTTCGCAGCTTGATCCTCTTGGTCGTAATTGGATTAGGCCCTCCCGGCGCTCGTGCAACCTCTCGCTAGGTTACTCTATGCTTTGCATGACTATCAATCACCAAGATTGGTGCGAGAGGCCCTGGGTGTGTCCCACTACTCTTCGTATAACAACAACAACAAAAATATGTGACGACTCCGCCAGCTACACAACTTTGGTCCTCCAATACTCATTTTGCCTAATGGTTTATATTCCAGCACTTTGTTTTGGAAATCTGTCTCTAGGCATTCGCAATACATGCTCTCTTCACCTTTCTTCATACCCTGTTAACTTATCTGTGATCGCCTGAACACTTAGTTCCTCCCTTATTTTATCCAACTGCCATCATCTTACAAAATTTCTTTTCTGGTTTTACCTTTTAACGTTCTTCTTATATGTCCCGCATATCCTCTGAAATAATGAATATCAGCTGTAACATCTCGTCTTGTATTGAGATAAATTATCATTCCAGTAACTCATCATACTTTATCTATATTGATTTAGCTGTACGGTTTATATTTAGGTTATGGACTAATGCGTTCAGTGTTACTATTCCATTTTGTCTCCTTGATATCCGTGGTGTAAAGAACAATAATTTAATAGTAGCATTATTTCTACGAGAAATGAAGAAGGTATTGCTGCAAAAAAAACCAAATCCTGTCATTGGAACGGCGTGGGACAAGTACCAAGAGCCCGAGCTTTCCTAGAGCAGGTTTTATTCCTTAATGCCGGGTAGATTCCTTAAACTCCAGCTTGAGGGCTCTAGTTTAACCTTGGTACCTTTCTGTCTCTTCCGCATCCCCTCATTCAAATCCCTTTCCTGTGCATATCAAGGGGAGTTGTCACTAGGTGCATTACCCTCGTGGTGTAAATTAATCGGAATCTTCTTTTTTCTAGAAACCAAATTCAACTTAAGTAAATTTCATTGTTATAATCGTGTATAACGTAAGTCTTCGAGATAATTTGTTTTTCAAAGATTCGCCTCATTAAAAATAATTATGTTCCGTAAATTAATGGATATTATTCAAGAGAAAATGATATTCGTTTAAAACTGCTTAAAATACCGATGTTATACATAATTTGATTGCAAACTGTTAAAAAAGTCGATGCCATGAAGTGTTCAATTTTTTCACCCCAATAAACGGCTATCTGCATATAAATAGTATGTTATGAGATATAATTTAACTCTTTTTTCAGAACAAAAATAGTATAGTTTGAATTTTCTTCACATTATGCCCTTCAAATGACAACAGCATGATCGTTGTAGACCCTAATAACACGCGCCTTCTGCAACGATTTAATTGTGGTCGTGGTGGTCGGCGAAATGTTCTGCACGTTCTCGGTTTGTCATGTTTCGCCAGAGGAAACCGATAATTTAATAGTAACGACATAATGAGAACCTGAGCCAGGAGCTGAGAGGGACTAGAACAATGACTTGTCTTCTTTCTGAGTTAAAAACACTGATTGTGAGTGATTTCGCGTGGTTCAGCTGCCACGTCCAGTTTCTACGGCGATTTCTAGTCACAGATGTCACAAACCTGCTTCGTATGCATACCGACACGAATGGGCAGATGCTGATGCGGCATAATGGCAACGAGTTCTGCATAGGAAGCCAATGTGCAAAAAATCGAGATTTATTCTGTCAAAAATAAACTTAGCACAGCCTTAACAGTGTGTACAAATATGGAAGAAAGCCCTTACTTCATAGAAAGTGGGATGAATGTCTTGATGAATGAAATAATCACATAAATAAAATAATAGTTCGGTCTGTACATTATTTAAAATGAAGTGTTTTATTTTACCTTTCATGCTTTTAAAATCTACAATGTTAACGGGACCAATATTACATTTATTGATTAATTAATTTTACAAAACATTTAAAACCGGAATTTATGCGATTAAAATCTATGAAAAACTTTGAAGTCAAAATATTGGCGCTTAATAATATCATGTAAAATTGTGCTTTAAATATAGTTAAAACTTTCAATTTTTGCCTTAATAAATAGGGCCGTTTGTTAATTGTATTATATATAGTTTTCGTGTGTCAAAACCTTGATTTGTGATCCCATATTTCACGTTTTTTTTTAGGGTAACAGGCTGTGTATAGGGTAATCCACATGGTGGCAACTTCCCTTTAATAGCATAGGAAAGGGAGTGAAAGAGGGGAGATAGCCAAGTGTTAACTAGGGCCCCGGGCTATGGTTTAAGGATCCTACCCGGCAATTCGCCTAAAAGTGATGCAGGGAAACCCCTAGAAAAATCTGCATCAGGTAGGTCGGGCATTTGGTACTTGTCCCAGGCCCTTAAGATTGCGAGAGAGGGGTTTGCTGTGGTGTCGCAGCTTTCCCGTCGCCGTACCTTGACCAGTTTAGGAGGCAGTTGGCCGACTATTCCAATAGGAATAGCGGACAACTCTTACCGTATGACCAAAGTCTGCGACCCCGGAACATACACCTCTCAAAACAGGCCAAGGTGCCTCCGCATATGGGAACCTTAGTTCAAAAAACCAGAGAGATGTGAAGGCAACCCCAAAGGTAGCCTCCGCCAGATCTCTCTGGGAAAGGTTCACCTGCGAGAGAATTCTCTCGCAGGCTTCCTTGCCATATTTCACGTAAAATCAGGCACATAAATAGCGTGACGACAGGAGAACGTCTCCGAGGGCTATTCTCTCGCAGGCAATACCTGCAAGGGAAGTTCTCTCACAGGCAGAACCTTGTAGGAGAGATACGAAGGGGCTACCTTTTCCTCTCCGTTTTTGAACTAAGGTTCCCACAAGCCGAGGCACCTCGGCCTGTTCTGAGAGGTGTATGTTCCGGGGTCACAGACCTTGGACATACGGTAAGAGTTGTCCGCTATTCCCATTGGAACAGTCGGCCAGCTGCCTCCTAAACTGGTTCTTAAATATATTAAATTCAAAATAATTTAAATGGAAGGTTGATTAATCAAATGTAACAAAGTTATTTAGACCAGTAAAAATATTATATATATAAAATTTAATTTTAAATTTTTTTTTGTAGAGTTGTAAACTTAAGTAGAATACCAAATCTATTTCTCGTTGCTTCTTCATCCACTTACATTTTTATTATTTTTTCATGGACGTTGAAACTCAACCAATATTTTTTTTCTGGATGTATGCAGTAGATAAAGAAAGACAGAAGGCACTTTTGGTAAAAGCTTACCATACATAGTATAATTACAGAAATAAAGTGCAATACCGGTAAATATGGAATTAGCATCTGTATATCTTTCCTACTTATTCACTTCCTCCTGATATTTTAAAGTAATGTCACATAAGTCAATTACATTCTTTAAAAATGAGATATGTTTGCATTATAATATTTTGGGGGCATACGGAAACTGATTTTCTAGGTTGTTCTTTGGAAACTAACAACTTTACATTAAGTTTTATCGATTGCAGTTCCTGAATTTTAACCGCAGTATCTGTTATCTGTGTAATCCAGAAGCACGCAATTTCCTAAAGAAACAAAGAATTCATATGGGCTTATCAGTCGTCGAATTATGATTACTAAATATATATATGTACGATTTGAAATGTTTATGGAGATAAATAAATTTTATTTGAAAAAGAAAAGAATTGTTTGAATATCTTCATGGTCAAGTCTGCGGTCTAAGTTTTTAGTCATACATTTCGATTTATCGAATTTCTGAACTTGTGACATTCTTCAAATTCTTGCCCTTAATTAATGATGGGAAAAAAAATCGTATATAAAATTAAAAAACAGCTTTTTTAATTAAATTAAAAAACATAATTTTTGTTTAATATCAACATAATTGTATTATAATTTTCATACTTATATAAAAAAATGTTTTGTTTTAATTTTCGGATATTTATACTTATAAAATTCATGTAATAACACTGTTGTTTATTTATAAGTTGTCTTAAATAGTTATTATATATATATATATATATATTATATTTTATAAGAACATAACTACCTAAATTAATTCACTTGATTAAACTTCTTCATGATTATTTTGATTACGATCAAATCTAATATCTGAAAAGTTTGTTTTCTTTATTTCTTTGATTAATGTCATTTAGGCATAGGTGAACACAACAACACTTATAACAATATTATTTTTAAATAAAAAAAATTACGTCTGATGGAAAATAATAAATAATAAAGATAGTCAATTACGACAAAAAGGGTAATATAAATGGCACACGACGTTTCTGAGATCCTTGCTCCTTACGTCAGGTGCTAAGACGAGCCTAGAGAAACACAACTGCACTGGTCAGTTGGCAACACTTAAGCCAGGGCAGTTGTGTTTCTCTAGGCTCTTCTGAGCACCTGACGAAAGGAACAAGGATCCCAGAAACGTTGTGTGGTATTTATATTACCCTTTTTTTTGTATGTATTGGCTATCTTTCTTATTCAAAAAATTTTTAATCAGAAAGTCCAGTACTAACAAAATTTAAACTAATTTGCCGAAGATGAATCAAAACTTCCTTTTAAAATATCGATTATAGCTTATTAATTTATACTTGTGTACCTGAGCCCATTGGGATAGTCGGCCAGCTGCCTCCTAAACTGGTCGAGACACGGAGAAGGGAATGCTGAGTCCCCACAGCAAACTCCTCTCCCGCTATCGGAAGGGCGTGGGACAAGTACCCAATGCCCGACCTACCTGATGCAGGTTTTTCTAGGGGTTTCCCTGCATCACTTTTAGGCAAATGCCGGGTAGTATCCTTAAAATATAGCCCGGGGGCCGTAATTAACCCTTGGCTACGTTCCTCTACCCTTCCGCATCCCCCCTTTCAAATCGCTTCCTATGCTATAAGAGGGGGGTTGCCCAACGTGGATTAGTAGCCTGTTGCCCTAAAAAATAAAACAAAAAAAATAGGTAAATGTAACTATGAAATTTTATATCGGTGATGTACAGACTGATGAGAAGGTTTTCCATTGACATTAAACTAACATGGTCCATCTTAAGATAAATTACCGGACGTTCCAAAACGTGATTTTAATTTCAATTTCTGTGATGAACAATTATGAATGGACCATGTCAAAAGTACAGAAAATCTTAGCTGTAATTCACCGTGAACGAAAATTTGTTATCCTTTTCGGATATTTTTATTTTGGTTCCTCGACGTTTGATGGACGCCATCTTGAAAAATATATTCTCATAGGAACGACGGGTAGTTAAATCAAAAATTGGTGAATCTAGCAGCAACTTAAACCACTCTTCTCACACTCAGCACCAAGAAAGAAACGGGGACCATCTTTTTCGAAAACAGTTTATAAGTTTTTAATGCAGAGTGAATGAAAATCAGCGACTGTAACAAGATATTATTTTGAATATTATGAAAGAGGAATCTTCGCATTAGTCCATTTTCAGTATTACACAATAGTCTGGGGAAATAATAACTTGTTTGTGATGTGATATTATGTTAGTAATTAATTATCATGGAGGACAATGAGATGGTTGTCCGTGGGCGAGAGCATGCTGAAAATTGATCCGCTCTTTGTTCTGGCCAACAAAGCCGGTAGTAACATTTGACATCAGATAGCACTGCTGCAAGGTATGTTGTACTCTTACAACTCACTCCACGAATGTTTACCCAGGTAATTCTACGAAACGGACCGTTTTCAGCTGTAAGGGCAGTGAGAACTTTGATTTCAAATTCCTGTGAAATACATCAGTTGAATAATCTCAAAAGTAGCAGAATTTAATGGTTTAATGAAATTAAGAGCAACAACCTGTTACGATTTCCAGGAAAGGTAGGTACAGAGAGATCGAAAAGTCGGACACGTCAAAATAAACGTGCCGCTGAATAGCAAGGTTTTTTTACGAGATTATCTCAATCCACTACCACAATTTAGAAACACTGGCATTACCGGCGACAATGTAAGGGACATCTGACGTCTATAGTGTTGCGGGATTCACAGTTTCGATAACACGTTGTTTTCTCATGAGCAACAAGTACTTATTGTTGAACAAGTTTTTTGCCTGTCGTTCATAGATTTTTTTTTAGGGTAACAGGCTACATGAGGGTAATCCACATGGTGGAAACTCCCCTTTAAGAGCATAGGAAGGGATCTGAAAGGGGGGATTCGGAAGGGTAGAGGAAGGTAGCCAACGGTTAACTTGGACCCCCGGGCTATGGTTTAAGGATCCTACCCGGCATTCGCCTAAAAATAATGCAGGGAAAACCCTAGAAAAACCTGCATCAGGTAGGTCGGACATGGGGTACTTGTCCCACGCCCTTCCGATAGCGGGAGAAGAGTTTGCTGTGGGGACGCAGCATTCCCTTCTCCGTGCCTCAACCAGTTTAGGAGGCAGCTGGCCGACAGTTCCAATGGGAACAGGGAACAACTCTTACGGTATGCCCAAGGTCTGTGACCCCGGAACATACACCTCTCAGAACAGGCCCAGGTGCCTCGGCTTGTGGGAACCTTGGTTCAAAAACTGAGAGGAAAAGGCATCCCCAAAGGTAGAGAGAACATCCCTCGCAGGTACTGCCTGCGAGAGAATAGCCCTCTCAGGCCTTCCGGATGTAACAGAGCCTGACCATCCGACAATAACTATATTAATCGACAGTTTCCGTGAAACCTCATCAGTTGAAGACGCTGAATGTGATGATCCTTTCGCCTTCATAAAACACTTGGTATGGAAGTACTCAGAATGTGATGAAGAAGTTCAAGACTTCTTTATATTTACACATTTGGTTTTTTGTTTATTCAATTGTTTATATATATGTTTTTCCAAACTACCTCCGGAATTTATCAAAAACTGGACGAGACTAATTTGCGATAAAAAAAAAAGGTGGAAGTCTGTTGTAGAGCAGGCCGAAACATTTCATTAAAGGAAACTTTGTAGCACCTCTTACGAAGAAGAAGAAGAAGACCTCCGGAATTTATCCAATTTGCAGTTAATTATAAACGTGAAAATTTACGTGTTGTGCTTTATTCTTAATCTGTTTAGTCTGAATTAACTTTCTCTGTAGTGGAACAAGCTGCCGCCGTCTATTACAGAGAATTTCTCATAAATTCACTATGGGAGTAATACCCACTACAATAAGGGCTTTATTAATATCTGCAGTTATTCTACTTGAAATGAAAAAATAATGAATAAGAAAGATAGCCAATACAGCCAAAAACAGGGGTAATATAAATACCACACAACGTTTCCGGGATCCTTGTTCCCTTTTTTCAGGTGCTAAGAAGAGCTTTCGAGTGTTGTCAACTGACCAGTGCGGTTGTGTTTCTCTAGGCTCTTCTTAGCACCTGACGAAAGGGAACAAGGATCCCAGAAACGCTGTGTGGTATTTATATTACCTCTTTTTGTGTCTGTATTGGCTATCTTTCTTATTCATTATTTTACTTGAATGTCAAGCGTTTTACAGTCAAGCGTTTTTTTCGTTTCTGTCAGTTCTATCCATTATCTGGACAAGCCCATCAGTGACGAACACAATTAGTCACTTCTACACATATTCAACTAATATTAATTTTTCACAAACATAAGGCTTAAAAGATATATTTTCTATTAACAGCTGCGCTGTTCTAAAAACAAAATTACTATTCGATTTTCACATTAATGGTCCAAAATTTTTAGAATTTGTAATTTATCGTATACATTATTCGGAACAAAAATCAGAACGGGGTTATTTTTTTTGAGCGCCTTACAGAGGCTGCGATTTCTTTTTTTGCCCCTGCAAGGCGGTCAACCAGATCCACCGCCGTCTGCCCCACGTCGACGACCGCAACCCCTCAGGATAGACCAGTTGCTGAACTCAGAAACTTTCATAAATTGCAGCTCAATCGTAAGTCTAAGTTTCGTGTGCAAAAAAACGGAACCATAATTCCAGTTCCTTCATACCCAAATTCCTGAACGGTCATTTACCCCCTTAACAGGAGTAGTTTCATTAAAAGACCAAGAATCATTTCGGATGTAACGAGAAGTAAAAGTGTCTGGCACAGGCCTGGCATTGACTGAGACCTACAGATCCCATTGTTAAGGCTATATCTTATCTCCGGTGGTTCGGTGCTTAACTGCTTAGCTCTGCCATGCAGCCTTCGTTCGTGTTACTCTTAAACAAATTCTAAAGTCGTATATGCAAAATTAGTGAGAGTTACACATTACAAAACATACCAAAAGGAAAAACACAAATGATGGGCTTCGTCTTCAGGAAAACTAGACAATTTGAGACATGTAAATGACTTGATAATGGAACTTAAAAAACGATAACGAGAAAAAAATTTACCAAGGTTTTGTAGAAGTGAGAGCCAGTACATAATCTGCTAAGGTTTAGCCATGAATAAAGCCAGAGTTAATTTTTAGCCTCGAGTTCTGGGTTTCCATCTTACTTAACACCAGTTCTTGAATTTATTTTTTCTCTCAATAATTTCTACTCACCTAAAATTTTTCTTTTCACCACCAAACAACGGAAAACTAATATTATTTTTACAACTGTTCCCTTACTGCTCATCTTAACACCTCAATAAACTACGAAGTATTGTCATCAGTACGAGAGAGTATCGCGGACCCCACGTGGAGACTCGCGGGTCTTTCCCGCTCTCTACGTCGGTCCCAGTTTTTTCTCCCCGTTTCCCTCTGTCGGGATGACGGAAAGGAGACAGCTGCAGCATTGTCCCGAGGGGACACCAACTTCGGGATGAGGCTCGGGGACCGTGTTCCGTGATTTAGGATTGCAGGGTGCGGGAAATAAACCAGCCACCCCCCCAGATGCGACTTTGGCATTAAATAACTCTTTGGATTTCACCCTGCCGGATCACATGCCCTCTCGAAATAATTGCGTCAAACAGGTTTTACAATCTGTCAAATATTAAGTTTCAACCACCGGTGTAAATATTTTCGTTCTGATGATCTGCGACGACAAGCTCGTCTTCACGTCCATCCAATACTGAGCGGAAGAAAATAATACTTTTGAACATTTTTTTCCATAATTTAAACAAAAATATTTAATAAAAGTCTTCAAAGACACTTATCAACATTTTTTTTTCATGATTTAAAAAAACAACTGCTTAATAAAAGTCTTCAAAGAGAGTTACTGTAATACTTTTCAACATTATTTTCATAATTTAAATATAGATATTTAACAAAAGTCTTAGAATAGAGTTGCAACATTTTTTTCATAATTTAAACACAGCTATTTAATTAAAAAAACATCAAAGAGAATTTCTATAATACTTTTCAACATTATTTTCATAATTTAAATATAGCTATTTAATTAAAAAACATCAAAGAGAAGTACTATAATACTTTTCAACATTATTTTCATAATTTAAATGTAGCTATTTAATTAAAAAACATCAAAGAGCATTACTATAATACTTTTCAACATTATTTTCATAATTTAAATATAGCTATTTAATTAAAAAAACATCAAAGAGAAGTACTATAATACTTTTCAACATTATTTTCATAATTTAAACTCAGCTATTTAATAAAAATATACCAAGAGAGTTACTACTATATGTTAAACCTTTAAGCAAAAGATCCAGCTACATTTTTCAGTTTGCTTTTGGTATTAATTTTCGTCTATTATGATGATTGGCAAAACCAATCTGAGGTTTCATTGCCTGAGAGACTCAAGAAGAATGAAAGCAAACAGTAAAAAGGTTTATAAGTGAACGCGATAATTCAAATGATATCCATCAGGCAAATTAGTCAGTTGTTCCAATAAGAAGCAAATTACATTTTTAAATGGAAAAATTCCTCTCCGTTTTTGAACTAAGGATCCCACAAGCCGAGGCATCTCGGCCTGTTTTGAGAGGTGTATGTTCCGGGGTCGCAGACCTTGGGCATACGGTAAGAGTTGTTCGCTATTCCCATTGGAATAGTCGGCCAGCTGCCTCCTAAACTGGTCGAGGCACGGACAAGGGAAAGCTGCGTCCCCACAGAAAAATCCTCTCCCGCTATCGGAAGGGCGTGGGACAAGTACCAAATGCCCGACCTACCTGATGCAGATTTCTCTAGGGTTTTCCCTGCATTTCTTTAGGCGAATGCCGGGTAGGATCCTTGAAATATAGCCCCGGGGACCCCTAGTTAACCCTTGGCTACCTTCCTCTACCCTTCCGCATCCCCCCTTTCAAATCCTTTCCTATGCTATTAAAGGGGAGTTGCACAACGTGGTTTACCCTCATGTAGCCTGTTGCCCTAAAAAAAATGGAAAAATAATGAAAATATTGGTGTGAAAATTTTTTTTATGTGAATCTCAATCAGTTCTTTGTCTGTAAGAGTCTTTTTCAGAAAAAGAAAATCACAGGAGAGAAGGGCGTTTTTTTTAAAGTTGGAAAAGCTGTTTATGTACCGTTTTACCTCTGTTGAACGCAGTCAAGGCTTTTTCGCAATTCTTTTCTCTCCAACGTTCAAAACCATTCTTGTCCTTCTCACTTGATTCTAATTTCCGTGACGGTTTAGTTCATTCCTATAAACTAATTTTAAAACTCAAATTAATTTCAGGTCTGTTTCTTTTAAACTCCAAACGAGACTGCGGGAGTTCCGTAGAACGATTCCGGGAAAAATTACTCTCCAGGAAGAAATATGTTGCGTAACGTATCATCATCTGATGATCTAAGAGGAAAAATGCTCCATCCTTCTTTGGTATTTATCGTTAGTGAGGAATATAAAACAATCCTGAAAATGTTGTTGTAGTACCCGTTGATTTGTGGAGACCACGAACGTATGAAGATTACATTCACTGAATTCTGTAAAAATTGAATATATTACACAGACTATTATCAAAAATGATCCATTTTTCTTACTTGTTTCATATTTACCGGTTATTTAACTGGTAGACTTTAATTAAAATGTTATATTAGTTTAAATAGGTTCCTTGAAGGGGTGTATTATTTTTGTTTAGAATTTTGAGAAGAGTATGAAAAAATTACTGTCGGCCTCGTCAGTCCACAGAAGTCACAGACGAACAAGAGATCCCCTGTACGTCCTACTCCCCCCCTTTCCGGTAGCTGCAGTTGTAGTTTTTACCCTCCGATGCCCTCCGGCTCAGTTCTCAGTCATCCACCTACGTAATTTTGCCAGCTATTTAGAAAATGAATATACTTAATTAAATTTAAGCCCATTTTGGTCTTTGAAGAAATATGTAATAAATAACAATATTTACAATGTTACCCAGTCACAATTACGTGAGTTTTATTTTGAAGTTCCCGACAGTGAAATACGTAGAGCTCAGTTTTGGGACGAGTTACCACTCACACATATTGACACGAGAAAGCGCGTCTATAAACCTCGGTCGTCGCAACATAAGTCATTTTCTACCGTCAGACCGAGAATAATTCATGTGTTAAGAGGAACCACCTTCCTGCACAAAAATAACACGTTCGTCTTTAGGCATGCAAATGAAAAAGATGTGACGCCACATTTCGTAGCGACCCTGAAGCTTCACCTTTGCTCGCATAGGAGTGCCACAGCGGTAGGTAGGTGTTAGGAAAGTCGTGATCAGATAAAAGGAAAGTTACCAATAAATGGCCTCACTTCAAACAAAACATCAAAGTTCACCTTGCTGACGAGAAACAGTCCTTCACTTTTACAAGTTTGTCGTTTTTTTGTATCCCCCATCTTCTACGTCAATCTATTTTTTATTCAAGAATTTTTCATATTTATTGCCATCGATTTTTTTATTCGGAGTTCTCTCAAGAAGCCTGATTCCCAACCGGTCCTCACCACGATTTTCTCTGTTCATATACTTCAAGCTGTAGTACCACAGTTCTACAGTTCCTATTCTCTTCTTACCTTCTTTCCCAGTTATTCAAGTTTCACTTTCACTTAATTCTGTATCTATTCGTACACTTTTTAAGACAGTGTTCTTGATGAATGTGATCTAAGCTTGTTCTGATGCCTTATTTCAACGCGTCTATGCAACCTAACTGTACTTTGCTAAATAAATAAAAATAAAATGGCGTATAAACAAATAAATGCCACTCTTTATTAATAATACTAGCTGGTTGCCCGGCGTAGCTCGTGTACTTATTTATATAAACTCGAAAAAGTATTTAATTGAATACTTAAATATATTCCTTGAGTATTTCAGGATATAATCCAGTGTCCTACTGGAAACAGTTAAACTCGAGATTGGATTTTTTTTTAGGGCAACAGGCTACATGAGGGTGATCCACATTGGGCAACTCCCCTTTAATAGCATAGGAAGGAAAGGGGTGATGTGGAAGGGTAGAGGAAGGTAGCCAAGCGTTACTAGGGCCCCCGGGCTATATTTTAAGGATCCTACCCGGTATTCGCCTAAAGAAATGCAGGGAAAACCCTAGGAAAACCTGCATCGGGTAGGTCGGGCATTGTGTACTTGTCCCACGCCCTACCGATAGCGGGAGAGGAGTTTTCTGTGGGGACGCAGCATTCCCTTCTCCGTGCCTCGACCAGTTTAGGAGGCAGCTGGCTGACTATTCCAATGGGAATAGCGAACAACTCTTACCGTATGCCCAAGGTCTGCGACCCCGGAACATACACCTCTCAAAACAGGCCGAGGTGCCTCGGCTTGTGGGAACCTTAGTTCAAAAATGGAGAGGAAAAGGCATCCCCAAAGGTAGCCCCTTCGTATCTCTCCTAAAATAGTCGGCCAGCTGCCTCCTAAACTTGTCGAGGCACGGAGAAGGGAATGCTGCGTCCCCACAGCAAACTCCTTTCCCGCTATCGGAAGGGCGTGGGACAAGTACACAATGCCCGACCTACCCGATGCAGGTTTTCCTAGGGTTTTCCCTGCATTTATTTAGGCGAATGCCGGGTAGGATCCTTAAACTATAGCCCGGGGGCCCCTAGTAATCCTTGGCTACCTTCCTCCACCCTTCCGCATCCCCCCTTTCAAATCCCTTCCTATGCTATTAAAGGGGAGTTGCCCACAGTGGATTACCCTCATGTAGCCTGTTGCCCTAAAAAAAAAATATTTTGGACATGTTCTGTTTGAGCTGAAGGTTTATTAAATATTTAATATAATTTATATTAAATTTGTAATTAAATATGTCAGTTTGATAATGATTCTTCGGAGTCACTACATCATTTCAGACGAGTGTTAGGAACTTTCCTTCCATAAATCATTAATTACTTACAAACATCGACTTCACATCTCATCTCTAATTTTTCTTCAATAAATACAAGGGCGAGCTGCAAAGTAATGTCTCCGAATACTCTTAAGGCTATTTAAAAGAAATCAAACTTTATTGACATTCTACATATTTATTTCTCAACATATTCAGCCTGGCGTCGAACACAAACTTCTCCCAACGAGAGACCAGTTTGTTGATACGTTCACTGTAGAATGTTTGACTCTGCTTGCACCGCCTCATCACTATCAAAGTGAACTCCTCGAAGGTGTTCTTTAAGTTTTGGAAAAAAAGATGACATGTACTTGATGTTAAAACGAAAAATGAGAATTAACGCAGAATGTCTTCAAGTCACTTTGTAATGGTGAACGTGAGCGTAGGAACCGCGAAGGAAAGTGAAACAGGGAGTGTACATTGAGGTGACGCAATGAATCTCGTCATCGAGTATAACGTCATAGTCCCTAGGGGCCTGACTTCTCGACTCTGACGAAGTGATCTAGACAGAACTGCTTCGGTTCAACCAACTCATATAATGTGATTAAAAAAAATTGTATTCACAATGACCAAAAAAAAAGTAATTCATTTCAAACGTTACGTAAATGTATCTCTTTCTTTTCACTGACCAGTTTTTTGACTGGTTTGATCCGGTTCTCCATCTCGCCCCATCCTTTGTTTGAACTCCTTCCGAATTCAGCTACTTACTACACACAAAATCCGTAAATATTTTATTTATTTACAGATACTTATGCGATACGTTCAACTTCTAGTCATTGTATTCATTAGCACCAAATACCACAGACCAATCCCTATTTTTTGGTCTATTCAATCTCCATCGCTAATCCGTAGCAATACATTTCGAACGCATACTTCTTGGTATTATTTCAGGCTTGCCAACTATACAGGCCTGAATTACTTAATAAAATTATTCTAATACTTGAATGTTGAAAACTAAGCATTTTCTTTTTGAACAAGGTTTCCTTCCATGTACTTTTAACGTTGGCTTTGATCCATGAGAATTGAAATTCTTACTTCTCCAATTACATATTACCTGGAGTATTCTTTCGTTATGTTGCTACATATAACATGTGAAGTAGTTAATCCATTCCGTTCGAACAGATCTTTCCAAAAAAATATTTTTCATCTTGAAAGACAAGGCTGCCTGTCATATAAAAATTTATAAACATTTTTGTTGTGAATTTTATTATATTTCCGGTTTTTTTTTAGCCTTTAAAACAGTGTCAGTAGAACGTATCATTTTTGGTTTTAGAAGCACCCTGGCTTCTGCTGTGTCATGTATTACTAACAGAATATTTCATATAGACAATATTGAAAATCACTTATTGCATGTTTTAATTATAGTAAGGATACACATTATTTCAATTTAAAAAATCATACAATTCAACAGCAAACATAAATTTAACAAATTATAAGTAATAAAATTAGAAAAAAATTAAGAATGATTATTAAGTACATTTATTATTTTTTTTTAAAAAAAGCCTATTAGATAAATATAATTTTAAGAAGTAAATAAAATTATAAATCACACATTATAGTTCTAATATCACTGCTAAGGGTAATCCTATATAAAAAAACTAGTTTCATATTTATATATCACATAAAAAATTAAAAGTACAGGTTTGAAACTTGAATATCACACTATATATGATAAATAAGTCAGACAAATCATAATTCATGATGTTCAGGTAAATACATAGAATCACTGTATTTAAAATCTTCACATTAATTAAGTTTAATTTAACAATATTTTTCATAATTCCTTTTACAGTATGAGCTGTTTGTCTAGTTCCACCTGTCTAGGATTTTTTGGCTAACACAAGTATATACGGAATTAAAGGTATAAAACAGGGTGGGCACACATGCGGCAAAAAAGAGCCACAATCAGAATTTTTATATTTTATAAAAAACAAATGGTAGGAACACAAATTCTATTTTTTAAATTAAACGAACATAAAAACACATAAAGAAAATAAATATTTCAAATTTTTAGTAAAAATATTCAATTATAATAAAAAATTAAATATGATAAAAATACATGTATTAATAAAAGTACAACAACATATAACGACAATCTTTAATAAAAAAATTTTAATATTTGACGTAGAATTAGCTAAAACTGTTCGAAGAAATTCTGTACGAATTGGTCAACTGAGAAGGATGTTTCAACTTCACGAACTTCATTATGGAGAACAAGAGATTCACAGCAATATGTTATGCCAAAAATCAAAGGCAGCTTCATCTAAATTTGGATAGTTTCATTCAGTCACGAGTTTCCAAAATTCAATCATAGAAGATCATTTCATTGACTCAACGAAAAGCCGCATTTGCCCGCTGTTGGTATAATTTCTACATGACTGATCGGTGACCAAGATCGATCCAAATATCGATCCAAGCCTGATGCGGAGTTGGATACAGAGTATGTAAAGAAAATTCAAAACATTCAGACATAGATGAGAATAGATCAATTTAAGAAATTCCAAGTTAACAAATTACGTCAACTCTTAGATTCAGCTGTATTATTTTAAGGATCCAAAAATGTATGCCAACATCTTCCGAAGCAGATCATAACACCATTAGGTATTCGTTGAAAGCTGTTATAACTCCAGAGAAATACGAGAATAATTTACGGGTAAAACCTTGAATGAAGGATTGATGGCTGTAGTTATTTATCATAGTTGGCATTAATATGAGCCATATTAATATCAACATATATCTCATATGTTGTCGAAATACAAGCTTCGACTGTCTACGAAAAATATAAGGAAATTGCATTATCTTTGAAGAAGTAGGAGTAAGTCTGTATTATGTTCTTTGAAATTAAATATGGCAGCCTTCATGGCCTTAAGGAAAACATTGTCTGCTGCGCCTTTATTTAGCAATGGGTAGGGAAAAATCACTAGAGACTTTGTTTTGGGTTTGTAGTGTTATACTTCAGCAAACAAATTAATTAACGTCCTTAAATTTTAGGGGACTAAAGCTGTTTCTTTAATTTTTCTTTCTGTTTTGTTGAAATTTTCATCATTTATATATTTATTTACAAAAAAAAATAGAAATTACATTGTTTTTAGACACTAAGTAACTTACTGTTGAAAAATAAATATTCCACAAATCGTTGGAAGCATTTGAAAATTTCTGAACATTGTTAAAGTATTCTAATAAAGTATAGTTACAATAAAAACGAATCTACAATTTTCACTTGTCTGTATGGAACATTGAGACATATTGAATAAAAACTTGTGATTCTTTATTTGTTATTTAAATTTACTAGACAGATTATTTTCTGTTTTGATCTATTAAAATATCTGTAAATAAGTGATGATTTTTCTACAACTATTTCTAACAAAATTAAAAAGATTACTAGAAGTTAATGCAAATTTGCCATGGTGGAACCTACATGGAAATCTGACTTGTTTGGTTTATCAATTCTTTCGACAATTATTGTAGAATATTTAGTACCCACAAATGCTTGTACAGGCTTCAACAATGACTAATTACGAAAATTTCATTGTAATACATGTTCTAGAATTTTTTACACATCCTGTTGTCTTATCATTAATGTATTTTATGACACTTTTGCTTACTGATGCTATTTCAATCAAATTTCCTTCGTGTAACCAGTCTTTCCTCCCATTTCAGATGCAAATGTAAATTTTCAAGATGTGCTGTAAATTTTGGAGATAATGTGGATAATGCATTAAAGATAAAAGAAGCTCCCAAACTTGACACTAAAAGTGCATTAATGAAACCAGAGGAACTTGCTGCAAAGAAACAACTTGAAAACTACATTACTATTGATCAGCCTGTAAGTTGACAGGTTGTTTTATGACTATATGTATAACACTTAAGAAAAATGTGACAAGGTCAAATTAAATAAGAAATTTGGATAGGAAATAGAGACAGTGATGCCGAAATCAAAAGTTGGTCCAGTCTGGCTTAGGTGAAAGTTCCAAATTTTTGAAGGCCTGAGACCCCTTCGTCATGACAGAAAATCTGTGTGCCAAACATGCAGATTGCTCTCTCTCTCTTTTCTATTGAAATTCATAAAATGTTATACCAGAATTATGTTATTAATTAGATTTTGTTGCTTTTTTAGCTCAATATATCAACAATAAGTGGTGTGCCAGAGGAACACATTAAGAATCGTTTGGTGAGAATTTACATGCCATCAAAGAATTCAATGCAATCTGGTACAAACAATATACAGTATTGGCAAATGGAATTTGAAACAAGAGAACGTTGGGAGAACCCATTAATGGGTTGGACATCGAGGTAAGTTGGAAATTAAAGACTTTGTTTAGTAATATTTTAATTTTGATTGTTATGTTAATTTTTCATTATCTAACAATATGTCGGTAAATTCCAACAATTTTATTTTAATATTAAATGGTATTTTTCTGTCTTTAGTGGTGACCCATTGTCAAATATGAAGGTTGATTTTAGAGATAAGGAAGAAGCAATCAGATTTTGTGAAAAGAATGGCTGGCAGTGGTTTATTGATGAACCAAAACCAAAACAATCAAAGGTGAAAAGTTATGGTTTCAATTTTTCATGGAATAAAAGGACACGGGTATCAACAAAGTAGCAACGTTGCAGACAATGAATTGAAGATTTATTTGTAAAAATAAAACTGTAAAAATAAAGTTATAGATATATGATAATGTCTGAACTTTGCATTTTTCTATTCAATTTCTACATAAATTATACCTATCCTTATTACAACAACATGACAAACAATATTCAACACATGTCTTTTATTAAATTGTAAATTTAGAAAATTAAGTATTAAAAATTTTCTATTATCACAAGAGCATGTTTTCAAGTTTAAAGTATTTGTGGTGAGACTGGATGTTGATACTCCATGACCAATCTTACTTTGACTTACTTCACTTGGATAAATGTATTTTACCTTTAACGTTGTTTATAAAATCTGTTATGATGGATCTAGTCAAGAGGTGCTCCCTATTATTTAACTTTGCTTATTGAATCTTATCCCCAAATAGTTTTTGGTAGATTTATTTCAGTGAAAAATGTCTCTTTTACGCTTGACCTTTATTTTTTACTTTTTTCTCCACCACAACATGTTTGGCTAGCACAAAGTGCACTACTGTGTTCTAGTATCTCTCAGCATATGTAAAGTCTCAGTACATTTCACAATGCATCAGCTTAATATTACCTGAATTTATTTTGTCAAAAGCACTGCATCCAGACCATTGGCCTTGTCTGTTGCAGCATCTGGCTGTATGCTGTAAGACATTGGAATTTGTGGCTGATTTTTGTTGTTGGGGGCTAGGGAAAGACATTATTGGTTTTCATTCCTGACACGAGCATCTTGCCAAACTACACAAAATAGTGGAATTGTTCCATTTATCTTGAGAAATTTTACTGTACACAAATTTTGTCATGGGATAGCTCTTCTAGTTTCTTCTTGACTTGTTCATTATCTCTCTTATCTATATTTGGGATCACAATAAAGGAATTGTCACCAATAGAGGTATTTGGTGACTAGCGTTGTTGGTATTTCAGCAAAAGAGTTGGGGCTCCTCAGTGGAGTACTGTGGTTGCATGCCTTAGTTTGAAGATTTGCTGTCTCTAGCTATCAAAATGGATTGTTGAAAGCTTTAATGTCTGCTAGTCATGTCTATATTGATGCTGAACACTGGTTTTTGAGAGACACACAACATGCGGATGTTTCAGCACAGAATGGGAACAACGTTATAAAGTTGACCAATTCTGATATCTATGGGATGTAGATATATCTGACATGACTGATCTTGGACTCTTCTATAGAGACCTTTGGAAGCTTAACAACTGCCTGCTTCGTATTAGACATGAGGATGGTTCTAAAGATTGCACTGAACATTGAATTGTATGGGATTAAGTGTAAACTGCTGACATACTCCTGCTCTGTGATACAGGAAGCAAATGCACAGTGACATTTCACAACATTTGGATACTTTTATTATAGTTTGTTGTTAAGAAATCTGAACCCAACTTGTGCATAGGAAATAGATTTCACTTTAGATGAGTGTGCTTATTATTTTGTACTAAATTCAGTGGAACATCCATTATTTGTAATAAAAATTCACTATACCATATTAAATTAATGACTAAACTGAATGGTAGTCTCTGGGTGTCAATCGAGAAAAATCACTGTTTTGATTGGGATAATGTTGAGTTGTTGGATGTTGAACCAAATTTATACAAACTTAACATTTCAGAAATGATACACATTGTAAATATCCATGACAACATCCCTCCATACCTAGCGACAGGAGATGAATACCAGGAAGTGAGAAGTGTTGTGTACGTGTTTCTTAAAGATAATGTGTATGAATATGGTGACTGGACAAATGTGAACAGATATGAATTTTTTTGTGTGTAACTTATTAATTACTACTGGTGAATTAATCTATCTATCTGTAAAAAACACACTCGATTCACACAACGGTAGAATTATGTTAAGCAAGGTTTACAACTCCTTATTTTTCAAAATTGTGCCGAGGTACATTACCCGCAGCAGCCCTGCCCACAATAGAGCTCCGGACCCATCGTCTTAACAATGTTATAGCTGGGTCCCAAGTCTTGCTCAATTGAAACCCGGTTTAGCAGGTTGTCTTGTGTCCTAATATGTATGGCCTCTTTGATGATGCTGCTCCAGAAACCATTGACACTATCCAAGATTTTTGTTCCATTGAACTTTATGTCATGGCCGGTAGTGCCCTCTTTATCTGGCCGGGATTGTATCCGTTCTGGCGGAAAACGGTTTTAAGATGTTCTAATTCACCAGCTAGATTGTCTTCACCCTGGCCCTATGGACCAAGGTTGAGAGAACTCCACTCTTCTGTGACGGATGGTGGAAGCTGCTGGCATGCAAATACCGATCTGTATGAGTGGCTTTCCGATAAACGGAATGGCCAAGTCCACCATCTTGTTTCCTCCGGATTAGAACATCTAGAAAGGGGAGGCACCCATTCTTCTCCACCTCCACTGTAAATTTGATGTTAGAATGCAGACTGTTGATGTGTTCAAGAAACATCTGCAGTTTCTCCGCTTAATGCGGCCATACAACAAAAGTGTCATCAACATATCTAATGAAATGTTTCGGACGTAATGGTGCACTATCCAGAGCCTTATGTGTTCCGTGTAATAATTGGCAATCGCCGGGGAAAGAGGTGACCCCATGACTACTCCATCGAAACCTGTTCATAGAATTTTCCATCATACTGGAAGTATGTGGTCGTCAATACATGTCTAAATAGATCGGTTATTCCCGGGGAGAAATGCATCTCCAGAAGTTTTAGTACATCCTCAATAGGTACACGTGTGAACAATGAAACTACATCAAAGCTAACAATAAGGTCGTCAGCATCTAACTTGATGTGTTGCGGCAGCTCAATGAAATGTGCTGAGTTTTTGATGTGATGTTCACATTTTCCAACAAATGGTCTCTTGGTCAAATTCTTGGCAAGGTTGTATGTTACCGAACCAATGGAGCTAACAATCTGCCTCAAAGGAATGCCATTTTTTATGAATTTTCGAGAACTACTTATTGAATATCTAAAATGGGTTCACATCTCATGTGCATGCATAGACATTGACGGCGACGAGGAAATGCTGATCTGTGAACACTGTCAGTAGGCCGATGACAGAAGCCTGGGATTTTCTGTAAAAATGCAGCATTTTCTACACCACATCCAGTCAACATTGGTTGGCGAATTCCGGTGTACCCCCGGATAGCGGTATGAAGGGGGGAAGTGATAATAATAATGAGGGGGTGTGGCGTGCAACTCTCATTGTGCCTTGGTGTCTGGTAGAATTACCTAGTATCCTATATGAGCACGGGAGTGTGACAATGACGGGGTTTGTCAGCCATGGCTTTCACTAGTAACCGAGTCCACTCAAGGCGGTCGTCTAGTCTCCGGACTAAGATGTTGAGGATGGCCAGCCTCAGTTATCCGACGACGAAACCGCCTGGCTGTAATTCTCTGCTGGGTGGGAGCGCAACTTACCCAGTGCAAGGAGATAGCCACTAGCTTTACTGCTCCGACGGCCGAATTGCTGGTTTAGGACCAGCCGTGACGCCGAAGGGAAGAAAGCTACAAAGCTAGGTATGCGATCATCTAATGACCGTTTCGCCATGAAGGAGACCGCGCTGGTGATGGGGTGACTGAAATATCTATAAGTGCAAGCTCTACCAAACGGTGGCCCTCGGGTCGCGCATGTTCTCGGGGCCATTCTCCATGTTGATGGCGCGACTTAACAGAGCCAAGCGCGCTACGGCAGACCAGAGCCATCAGTGAAAAAGTCTGGTGGTCGGGGTGAGCGCAAGGCCAGCTGCCGTCTTGTCTTGGGATGGCAGCTCAAGCTCACGAAATGAGGTTGGACTCGACGTGGCAGTGGGTTGCGTATGTAAATCCCATGAGGTGGTGCTAGCAAGCCGGCCTGGGTAACTGTAACCCGAGAGTGGGGAGGGGGGGGGGACCAGACTGGTATTTGAAGCCTCGAGCCCTTGGGGAAGACACGTGGTCCTGAAGGCGCGATATCCGCCTCTCTCCCGGCAACGGGAAAGAAAAACTCAGGTATGGGAACCACACCACTCTTCTATCCATTGAAGAATACTCGGATTAAACCAAAGCTGCAGATCGCTATAAGTTCATCCTCCCTGTAAAACCTTCCCAGGTATACACGGGGAAGCGCTGCGTCGTTATTGTAACGACGTAATGTGCGATAAAGTTTAACACTCACACACCACATTTGGAGGCAGCAGGCCGACTGTTCCAATGAGAACTGAGAGCAACTCCTACCGTTTGCGCGTCAGCGACCTCGGAAAACTGACCTACTTGTCACGGTTTATGGGACGCTTGATCGAAAACTCACACAGGAGGAAATACATTTTCCCCTGAGCGATTTTTGTGAGTAATCATTATATCGTTATGTAGCATATATCTATGTGATCCATTATTAGAAACTCTCGACTGGCATGCAGTTGACACCCTCGTTCGTGGTTGCGGCACTTTAATGAACGAGAATCAGCGACACTCTGGGCACCGGAGACAACATAATGGCCCTCTCGTCAAGTTCAATCTCCAACAACAGGCCACAGACTCAGTCGTCACAGTGAGCTTCAGCGGTTGTGGCCGTCTACTGAAGGTGAGGAATTCGCATACCACAATAATTTTGGAAAAACTGCCATTTTATTTATTTATTTAAAACACATTAGTCATTGGCTAATATAATAACTTTTTTCTTATATTATAAGAAAATTTAATTTGGATCAATTCGTGAATAAAAATAATCACAACCAAATAATTTTATTGAACTTATTTTAAATTTTTCATTTTGTGTATTACAAATAACGCCTTCGCATTTTAATGTTAAAAAAATCAAGTACCACCTGGTACACACACACACACACTTGATAATGTGGTCCAAGTCCAAATTATACTGAGGACTTCGAGTGCTACTGTATCATTATGCACACACTAGATAACAGTATCGTGCTTGATCTGACCTGATGGTAAACAATACTTTTTTTCGGGAAACTTTACTGTCTAAAAACATGCTGGATTAATGAAGCTGTGTCTTACACAGAGAAGAAATAATATATTAGTTTTCATGATGGCTTGCAGACGAGACGGTAAGTTTGACAGATGAAATTATACCCTTACCGCATCCCTCCTTCAAATCCCTTCCTATGCTATTAAAGGGAAGGTACCATCGTGGTCTTCCTAAGCGTTGCACTGTTAATTTGCAAATAGTTATATATATAAAGTCTACCTGAAGCACTCTATGAGGGATGGGATTAGTTTCTGACTTCCATTATTAATACAAATTTGGGACATGCCCTTAAATTGCATTGCATATTGTCCTATGGTGACATGAACGTGCAACAGGTTGCCGACTTGCGGTACAAATTTACGAACAGAAACAAAATAAAATGAGACAGCGAGCTGTTAAAAGTAATAATACCGCATCAAAGTAGAAGCTAAAATCTTCTATTAATGTTAAACAATTAATAACGTTTGAAGTCTGACGGCCAGAATAATAATGATCAAGTGCTAGGAGACGCGAGAAAGAGTTTGACAGCGTGCTCAAAGAGAGGAAGGAGCGTCAGAGGAACGTTTCGAACAGGAAACAACTCCGTTAGTCTTGAGGGACT
The DNA here is from genome assembly GCA_037074705.1 of Zhengitettix transpicula. NCBI lineage: Eukaryota > Metazoa > Arthropoda > Insecta > Orthoptera > Tetrigidae > Zhengitettix > Zhengitettix transpicula. The sequence goes on along the minus strand of CM073594.1, from coordinate 18,309,267 downwards.
TAGGTGCAACAATTAAGACCATACACACGAATTCCAGAACCTTAATAAAGATCTACTCACTACTCTATTTCCGGGATACGGCTTCATATGAAACGCCTCACATTTAACCTGATTCTTTTCCAAATAAGATAATGGAACATCCGAATAATATTATCTCAGAATTAAACTCACCAATTTTCATACAAATTCAAACCCAATCGATTTGACGATTGGAGCACCGTCTTTATATAGCGGTGTTAACATCCAATGATGAGAAGCTGAAGTGCATGGACTTGTCCACTACAGAGCGACATCAAAAATTATCCGGAAAACCGGAGGAAAGAGCCCCCCCCCCTTTTTTTTTCATACGAAATGTCAATATTTTTTTCCATATATTTGCTAATAGAAATCAAAATGTATTCTGTTAATATAAAATGAATGAGCAAATACCCAATGGTTGTACTAGAAGTTTATTTCCTTGCAGTATAAAAAAAAAACTTTTGGAAAAAGTATCTGCACATATAAATTTTTAAAATTTGGACTTGATTACAGAGTATAGATTCAAATGTGGGAGTTCGCCATGATCACAAATTAATGGACTAAGTTCATAATATACTGGTTAGAGCACTTTTAAAACATATAATGGAACATTTATACATGTTTTCATTATGATATATCCATCATTGGCAGCTAGATTTGAATGAAATTGAGTATGATTTTCAGGCTAACAACCACTATATGCTTGAAATCAGCAGTTCATGGTCTGGACACTTCCAGTTCATATAGGATTAATTTAGTAAGACTTTTTTGTTTACTTGAGTTCTTCAATGTTTCAGTAATATATGAAAAGTGTGTGACATAAAGAAATAAGCTGGCTCAAGAGGCAGGGAAAGGGAAGATGACTACATTTTTAAAAATCATGGAGTTGGATGTGATGAATCCATATTTTGCTTCCAGTCACAATTATCAAGTAAACTAGTTTTATTTTATTTTGAAAGAAACTATACATATCAGGTTTTTCCCCTTGTAAGCAAGAGTAAACTGATGCTTGCATTATTCCCATGAATATTGTATGATTGAAGTGAAGCCGAAAGTGACAGAAGTGGTGATGTTTCTGTTGCCTACGAACCAGTTAATCAACTCGCCTCATAATGGAATCATCTCTTCCTCTCATTGCATCCAAAATCCTTTCACATTTGTCTTGGAACTGTGAATCCCATTTCCATCAATATAATTCTAGAATTATACGTGGATATAAATTTCTGTGCCAATATTCTAATTGTAGGATGTTATTAATTGTTGTGTACACTGTTAATGTCCTTAATTCAGCATGACAGTGCATCTGTTCCAATGAAATCCATAGAAAAACTTCTGTACCACAAACCTACAATTTCTATATATTTTCTTGTAAATTATTTTGAAATTTATTCCCTCCCCCCTCATGTGCATAATAACTGAAAGGACTACCCTGAACTTCTGATATTATTTAATGGATTTTATAGATAGCATCTAGCATCCTAGTACCATGTAAAGGTAATTTCCTGTATGAAAAAGAGAATTCTGAGAGAAAAATTAGAGTAATAGTTAATAAATATATTTTTTATTACTACAACAAACTAGTTTTCAATTGTTTTAAAAATAATTTATAGCAGAAATAATGCTACAACCAGGGGTGAAGATAAAACCAAGAGTGACATCTGCAGACGCTGGGAGACTGGTCCATAAACTGTACAACTTCACAGAAACTACAGTCCTTGAACTTAATGGTTATGATGATTGTAATTTCCATATCAAGGTCAGTAGTTTTCTCTCACAACCAAGTTTCAAATACATTAATTGAAACTACTTATTAGGTATGAGATGTGAGAACAAATGTAACTTTTGTGGTTATTTCTTTCAACCAACACACAATGTGTTGTCCTATACGCAGGAAGCAATTGATACATCCCTATCAAAGAAAAAAAATTTTCATAAAAATTAATTGCAAAAGTCATTTTATTTCATTAAGTGCAACGTTGTCTAAAGTATTTACCAAATTTAGTCATTCCATAGTTGCCAAGTAATTGGAAACTGAGAGAGGGAGGTAGAGAGAAACTTTGTTGGGTTGGGTATGTATTGTTGTCATTTAATGATTAGTCCTCATAGAGCTTGAATTCAGCTCTGTCCAATTGGTCTCCTGCAAAATATAGTAGTGTTGATTGACCACAAAGTGTACAGTCCTGATACAGGGATGGACTATTTTATGGCTGCCAACTCCTCTCTCTCCCTCTCTCTCTCTCTCTACTTCCACCTCTCTCCAAACAGGTTTTTACATTAAGAAACATGGAAAGAATAGAGAAAGGAAAAGGGATACAATGAACACTAAACAGGGGCTTGTAGAAGACATTGTGTAGCACCAGTAGGAGTTTTTGGAGCTTTGTTTAAAGGCATTATCAGCTATTGGGAAGTGTGTTATCTGTTACAAGTCAGTGCTGTGGTAGTTAGCTGTCATTCTTGATCAGGTAATTTGATTTAACTATTGTTGAATTTAGATAAATTAGAAAGTTCAGCTGAGCAGAATAGTTTCCCAAAACTTTGGATGGCTTAATCCAATCTCCCCAAATTAATTAAAAAACTCTTGAATCACAATGCTCCTATTTATAAAATAATTACTGTTTTGCAAAATATTTGATGTATTATATTAGTAAAATGTAATAGAATTGCAACTTTTTCTAGTACAGGTAACAAATACTGCGAATAATGAAAGTGTTTGGACTCATGGTTATGTTCTGAAAGTTATTAATGAGCTAGATTCCAAAGATGAAAATATAATAATTGCCCAGAATGAAGTGTTGTTATACTTGGGTAAGTCATGGTCAATTTTTAAAAAATAAGAGAACAGTATAAAATATTCCTCTTAATAAGGAAGCCAAGTTAGAGTAATTATAATACTTATTGTAGCTTAGCATTTATCCTGCAAGTTTACTGAATTTATACTTTCATTGAGCAAGATAATGACATTGGCTACTGATGAAGAGATATATTCTTACAAGTTTGATGTGAAAGGAAATTTTATAATTATAGACATTATATAATAATAATGACAATGATGAAGTAGTTAAATTAAATAATTTTTCTTGCATATTTCTAATACATTGTAATTGAAACAGATAATAGTAATGAAATATTAGGAGTAAGGACAACTGCACTGACATATGATACTGCTTACCATTCATATTAATTCCAATCATTTCATCTTTAAATTTACAATGCTATAACTACTACTAAAATTTCAATAGGGGATTCTTAAACTAAATTAAATGGAATTTGCTGAAGTGGCTTATACTATACAACAAATAATAAGAAAAAAAGAAAAAAACCATAAATTAATATTTTGTAATGCTTAAGGAATGATTATTTTCATATATTTATTCCCATAAAGAAACAAAAACATGAATTTATACTAGTCAAATCGATTTTTGCCTTAAAATATGTGACACACAAATAGTATATTATTTTATGAAATATAGCTTAATATGTATAAACATGTATCAAGTACGCCTTGGTATATTTTTTTCTTTTAAATTACAGGAAAAATGGGAATTAAATGTCCACAACCTGTTCAAAATGTTTACAAAAGATATTACAGCAAAGAACTTTTGGGAGAAGGTAAATTAAATTAAATTATGTGTTTGTGATCTCTAAAATATACATGACTCAAGGATCACATGTAGAACAGACTGATTCATTGACCAGTTCTCCATATAATTTAGTTTATATTAAAACTTGTGGTTTATGCTTGATACTGATCAAGTTTTAGGTTTTTTAGTATAAGTTAATAATGAATTACTTTTTTGTTAACAATTAATCCACATTTAGGTCAGGTTTATATATATGAATCTATATACAATTGGATAGGAAAGAGACACAACAATGGCGAATTACCTGAAATCAATAGTTGGTCCAGTCTGGCGCAGGTGGAAGTTCAAATTTTCGAGGGCCTGAGCCCCTTTGTCTCAAAGGATCTGTCTGGTTGGCATACAGTTCAGATTTTCCTTCCTGACATAGAGGGCTCAGGCCTTTTAAAATTTGAGCTTCCACCTATGCCAGACTGGACCAACTATTGATTTCAGGTAAGTTGGCATCACTGTCCCTCTTTCCTATCCAAATGTGTTATTAAATTTGACCTCATCACATTTTCCTTAAGTGTTATATATTATTGCTGTAAAATGGATGTTGCACATTAACTTGAATTTGTTAATTTGTGTCCGACCAGCAACACAGTTTAAGCCTTCCTTTCTGATGGAGGAGAATCTGTCCCTTGAAAATTTGAAATATTTTTGTGCTCATCTCAACTAGACAAACTGTTGATTTCAGAGTAAATCGACTTCACTGTCGAGATATATATATTTGAGGCTCTCAGTCTCCTTCTAATGGAAAGACATTTACATTCTGAACACCAGGTGGTGTATGGATATGTAATTCCTCTTTAAAATTTTATTGGAATAGCTTTCATAATTTCTATTATTTTAGTAGTTTATGTTACAAACTGTTTCAGAACATATTGTGAGACTTCTAACTTTCCAGCCTGGGACTTTGCTCTATCAAGTCCCTGTAACAAGAGAACTGCTTTATCATGCAGGACAGTATGTAGCCAAGCTGGACATAATTTTACAGGTTTGATAAAATTATAAATTTCCATTAATAAATTGGAGATTTAATTCAGAATAATAATTAAATATTTTGCAATGAGAAGTTTCATGTGTACTATTGTTCAAGTCCCAAGAAATATGACTAAAATGTTTTGTATTGTATCACGAAACAGATGAATAATGCCACTGTATTTAATCCAGTTAATTTAAATGTCTAAATCATATTTAATACATTATTAAATAACATACAGATGTTTAAAAGTGTATAGGTTTGTAACAGTTCTTAGAAATAATGGAAAATGTAAGAATTATAGAAATAAATTGAAATAATAGTGTATGGTACACAATATAACAGTAAAATAAAAAATATTTTTCATAAAGGTTTAGAATTTTCTGGTTGATATTTGTTAGTGTAATGTGATTTCAATTATTAGGGATATCATCATGAAGCCTTTGTGAACAAAGATACTATTTGGATGCTAAAGAATTGTCCTTATTTGAAGAAATTTTTATTTGCGGTTAAAAATGAAGATCGCCAACTACTTGTTTCAACTGTTATAGAAGCTTTTGAGAAGAAAGTATTGCAGAAGTCTGAGTCATTTGAAAGTGGTATGAAAATCTATTAAACAATCATGTATACTAATAAAGATATTAGGTGCTTCATCAGTAAATTAATGAAATTGTGGGATAAAGGCATTTGTTCTTATGTGTTTGTTTAATTTCAAACTTTTTCCTTTACCTATTAAATATTAATTTTAAGATCAGAAATTATGGCTATAGTGTGCTTCTATTTTAACATCAGGTAGTTGATCAATAAACTTCACCATTTAGTATTATACTTATCTTATCTAAAGTTATTTGACACTATCATTAATTAAATTGTAAGCAGTTGCACATAGGTTGTAAATAAATTAAATGATTTTATGTTATTGTACAGAAACAAATATTGAATCAAAGCAAGAAACATTAAATAACAATTTATTTCAATATTTCAGGACTAATTCATGCCGACTTCAATGAACAAAATATTCTAGTTCATCCTACCTCTACAAATGCTAATTGGGAAGTTAGTGGAGTTTTAGATTTTGGTGATGCACATCAATCTTTATATATATTTGAACTTGCGATTGCTATGTGTTATTTGATGTTACAAGTTAAAAATATGGATTACATCAAAGCCGGAGCACATGTCATATCTGGTTACACATCAACTAAACCTTTAAATTTTGAGGAGTTGTTGTTACTGAAGGTGAATGTAATATATTTTTAGTTATTGCTTGTAGTTGATTTCCAAATATAAATATAACCCTTTAAGTTAAAACATTATTTAGTAAACACATTAATATTACAGGTTTGTGTATGTGCAAGATTATGTCAGAGCCTTGTTTTGGGAGCTTATTCATATATTCATAATGCAGATGACTATCTTCTGATTACATCAATCCGTGGATGGGATTTACTCAGCACTCTGTGGAATACTCCTGATGAAAAAGTTAATCTTATATGGGGAATTGTTAATACATCTCAAAATTAAAAAGAATTCTAATAGCTAAGTATTTTATATTTAATTTAAATATATAATAAAATGGAAATTAGTTATGGTTATATTCTTTTTATATCTCTTTTCATATTAATCTGATTATGAAAAATCTCATTTTTATTTGTGTTTTAAAATTGTGAAAGTCAAAATCATGAATATTATTGGCTGCAATGTGTCTCCTGAAGGAGAATTTGGGCTATGAATTCTACCAAAATAGTGACAAATCATCATTCTCAGATAAGCCATGTTATTTATTCTTTCTTACATTTCCATATCAACTGTATTTAAAATATGTCCAAAAGAGCAATACTTAGTTATTAGTAGTATAGAATAATGATAGGAATATATGTTTTTATGGCAACACTTATTATTTACCTTTATAAAATAAATAATTTTAGAAGGCCCTTTTACTTTATTGTTCATGCTAGGCATAAACTTTAATTTAGGCCTCAATAAAAATAATATATTGGTATAAAATTCTAGAAAAATTTCTTTACTTTTATTATCGCCATTTTTTGTTTTCTATACTTATGTCACTACTTTTTTAAATTTAATTTATACTTAAACTCTTTCAATAAATAAGAACAAATAGTAATGTTGATTGAATCCGGATTTTCATATCAGATTTAGTTTGTCTGATTTGTTTCATGGTCTGTTTAATATATCAAAACAATAAAAACCTTCTATTCTTTTAGTAGCACTTATAGAACTTCTATATACAAACTGTTTACTTATTGAATTAAATATATAGGACACAATATGAACACATACATATTCTTTTCAATGCTATTTCTTATATAATATATTCAAAAACATTTGAAATTTATATTCTCATAATGTTTTATGATGAGATGTATTAATATTGGTCTAAATTAAGTAACCCATTTTACATTATAAGTCAATTAATTGTAGCTGATGATAAATTTATACTACTGGTTTATATAAATTCTCTTAAAATTTTTCACTTACTGTATATACTCAATTAAATATCTTCTGAGATAAAACTAAAATTGATAGTAGTATAATTTAATATTTTTAATAGTTAGTAGCTTGAAAGAGAAATTAATTATTGTGTTACATACACTTCTTTGATTTATCATCATGGAAAGTATTTTTTATTGAATGTGTTCAGGCATGCCGGTCCCAGTTGAGATATATTGACAATTCACCTTGTCCCAAATGCAGTGGAGCCACTGCTAGTCTTACAGACTTATGCCAGATTGGCAAATGGACACGATTCTGTCCCTTGCACCGCTGTCACTCTGTCCAAGTCTATGTTACGAGCGCCCCTCTCTCTTTGCTGCGAGCTGAGCTCGCAGTGTCTCCCGCCACTGAGCCGTGAGAGATTGGACTTGCTGGTAGAGCTATCTTAGATAGTTGGCTTTTCCCAGGATTTGGTCTATAAAAAGTTTAAGACCCCTGAGGCCAATGCCAGCCTTTGGCGGTGGGTGACTGGACAGAGCTAAGCGTACGAGGGATAAGACAGTACATTGAGGAGAGCCAGCCCCAATGGCTGCCCCACTGAATGACTGTTAGCACAAGCTGACCCAAAAACGCACTATTGAGCACTGTTGTATACAGGTCCGATGATGTGCCGAGACTGTTAGCTTTATGTAAATCCACTGTATACTCAGGTCAAATTTTACGCTGAAAAAACTCACAAGACCACTCAACACTGACTTGCAGCCAGCACGAGAATATATGCACCAGACTACAGGAATCAAATCAAACCTGACTTCCCAAGCTGTCAACAGCACCAACAATGGCAAACCACGGTATCTACATTCAGTACCAAACGCAATGTGTTCAATTTAAAAAGTACTTGATTGATATTAATGGAACACCAATCATTCATTTGTGTTAGTCTTATCACCACTCATGATCTGAAATGGAAATATTTACTTTCTAAAATAAAGATGATAATAATCTGATAACCATATGTATTTATGTTTTTGATGTATGTAGACATAATTTGAATTCTCTAAATGACAATCACAGCTCTCAGTGGAAGCAAATTCCCACTCAGATTAATCAACAAACACATTTATTTAAAAGGTAAAAGTAATGAGCATACTTTTCATGTCTGATATTTCCAGTCTTTAGCATAATATTAAAAATGACTAATATATATATTTATATATATATATACATCCAAATCTACAAGTTCATACAAACAATCATACACACACCCAACATCTAGTTTACTGTAATATTTTTTACAATTCAAAAAATAAACTCAACAGGCACATGTATGTGTAACACTATAAAAATCACATTACATCTCTAATGTAGACTATATTCAACACATTGTTTTAAACAATTTCAAGTTTTCAATTCATATAAAAGATAATAATATTAAATTTAGTTGTCATATGTATTTATTCAATAAAATTAACCGTTTTTAACATCTATTGTTTAGGAATATATATATATATATATATATATATATATATATATATATATATATGTATATATGTATATATATAACACAATAAGATAGGAAGGAGAGAGAGTGAAGTCTACTTGAAATCAATAGAAGGTCTAGTCAAGCAGAGGTGGCAGAATAGTACAAATTATTGAGGGCCAGGAATGCAATTCAGACCTTCCATCATAAGGAAGGAACCATAGACCCTCGCAAATTTGTACTATTCAGTCACCTCTGCTGAACTGGACCAACAATTGATTTCAAGTAAGTTGACTTCGCTGTCTCTACTTCCTATCTGATTGTGACCTTGTCACATTTTCCTCAAGTGTTATATATATATAGACAGACAGATAGATAGATAGATATGGGTAGGAAAGACAGAGTACTTGAGAGTGAAGATCAGTCACCGTGCTGGGAAGAATAAGTAATTCAAATTTTGTGAGGTGTTATCTTCCTTTCTTGGCAGAAATCTGTCCAACATAGTGACTTATTTTCACTCTTACAAAAACCATGTGAATATTTCTTCCTCTTTCCTATCAATATATAATATGCATTACTGCATGAAACAAGTTTTTCAAATTAACATATGAAATATTAATTGTTTTATGGTTGAATTCAGGTTTTATGAAGTTTTTATTTCCCGATATATTATGATATAATTTTGAGTAAGTATGCAACAATAATTAGGGTGGAAAGGACTGGGGTTCAGGACTGGAGGAAATTATAACATTTTTGTAGGCATTAGCTTTCTTCTTCAGGAGTAGAGTGCAGCCTCTCTGCACTACTCAAAAGTAATGTACTGGCAGAAACTAAGTTTTATAAAATTTATTTTGATTTTATGTTAAAATAATTGCAAATGTTTATGTGATGCATGAATTTAAAGGTAAATAGTATGGGCAATATTTGAATAACTTTTCTATTAAAGAAACACTGACTTCTCCTGATGAAGGTGGCTCAGGCCCCATGAAAATTTGTAGTATTCTCTCACCACTGCCAGACTGGACCAATTTCAGGTAAGTCAACATTGCTGTCTCTCATTCCTATCTAAATGTGTTATTTAATTTTGACCTCATCACATTTCCCTATATATATATATATATATATATATATATATATATATATATATATATATATATATATATATATATAGTGTGTTTCCATTGTGCAGAGTCTGTTTTTGTAAAACATTAACAACAATTTTTATTATGTTGAATAGAAATTTATTAGAAAAAAACCTACTACACTGTTTTGAACACAATAATTCTAAAACGTAGTCAAACTTTCAACTAATGTTGGAGAAAATGAATAAATGTTCACAGAAATTTAAAAAGCATATGACCTACACATTTTCTGAAGAGGGATTTAGTCATTTTTTTAAAAAAATCTTAAATTGTGATCTGAATTCAACCATCACATTATACTTGAAATACAAACTTTATAAAGTTGCCAGATGTTAGCATACATAATCTAATAAATTTAATTCTAATAGCTGTAATTTTGTTGAAATAATTAAATCAATTTTCATAGCACATAATGACAACAAGAAATTGTAACTATCTGAGCACAGAGGAGGTTCATGATATATTTGAGGACTAAGACATGTTAAAACACTTAAAATATTAATTTACATACTAACAAAAACTTTCATTGTGGCCAAGAAAGAAGCAGTCACATCTTCTTGAGAAAGGATTGGAAAATGAAAGAAAGAGAATGAAGAGGCAGGTACATTTGATGGAAGATTAATGTAGAAACAGGAATAGTTATTTACTAGCCTTTCACTCTGTGCACAGATTGAACACATTTTCTTCAATAATTTTATGTTAATATATGCATATTACATAATAATTATAATTAATATAAATACCAAGAAACCAAACATTTTACAAATAAAAACAAATAATTACATGTTAGATTAGAATAAATTCTAATGATCTTATAATATATATATATTTTTTATTTGAATTATGTTGTTTTTAAATGGTGATAGATGTTATAATATATTTAAAATATACTCTAACTAAATAAAAAATTTAACCACAGTAGTTTTATGAACATTTTAAATATATCATATAGATATACATGTCAATTAATTTTTAACCTCAAGTTTTAGATACACAAATATATTTGTGTGCCAACCTTTTTAATATTAAAAAATTAAGCCTTATAGTACAAAAATAATTTTTAAAGGCCTCTAATAATGATATAATTGGTAGTAGAGAATGATTGATATAATTTTTTTTATAAAGCAGAAAGTTCTATATAATAATGACAAAGCAATTGTTCGTAACTTTCTTATTTTCATGCCAGAGGGCTTAATGAATATGTAAATGTGAATGAATAATGAATATCATTAAACAGACTACAAAAGGCAAATAATCCAATTTTATAATCAATATTCACAAATACAATATGTGTGTATAAGTTATGATTGTATATTGCTGTAACATGAAAGTGTATGCTTCCTATAGCCAAGTAAACAATACCTTCATGGTGATGATGATGGACTATTTTGTTTATTAATACTTGTAGTTTCTAAATTTGAAAAATAATTTATTGGTCTAATAAGTCAATTATGTCATTTGTTCAAAGTAAATTTTGCAATCATATGTACATTATATTATGCAAGCATAGTTTTACAAATTTTGAACATTAAATTATTATGACACAGATTAATGAATAACAAATAAGGAATACTTCTGAGGGTTTAACAGTCTTTCTTGCTCCAGCTATGATTGTGAAATACACAAAGTATTGTTTGGAATAAAATCTTTAGAATTAATATAAATATTTTAGAAATTACATCACTGAAGAATATTGCAATACTGCATGGGAATAACTTTATAATTTATAAATTCATTAATCAAGGAAAAGTAATATCAAGAATAACCAATAAACTTAATATAAGAAAATACTCAAGGGACAATAAGAAGAAAGAAGAGTACAAATAAATTATTATTGACAATATCAAATTTTAATAAGAAAGATAGCCAAATACACATGAAAGAAGTGATATAAATACCACACAACCTTTTCTGGAAGCTTTGTTTCTTTCTTAAGGTGCATAAAAAATGCAAGAGCGTATAGTGACAGAACTGCAAAATTCAGTTGATAAAACTCTAGATTCTTGCATTTTTTTCTGCACCCGAAGAAAGGAACAAGGCTTCCAGAAAAGGTGGTATTTCTATCACTTCTTTTGTCTATATTTGACTATCTTTCTTATTATAAATTTTCAATTCATATGTAAATTTTTCATTTTATCAAATTTTAATGTTGAATTAAAAGTAAATGGAAGGCAGTATTCATTGAAATAAATTACTACTGTAATAATTAAACAGTTAAGGACAAAGTTATGTCAGCAATGATGAACCTATCTTCATGTATAATAAAAAAATGTAATTTTTAGAAATTCATTTAATTCACAAGAGAGTCTATATTTAACACTAACCTGAAGATAAAATAATATTAAGACTGTCGAGAAGTGCAAATATAGTTTTCCCTGGGATAAATAGAACATAAGTTTCTATGTTTAAGTGATTGTCTATGCACTATGGTTAGTTCCAAAATATTTCTATGACTTTGAATAATTTGTCATAAATTTTTGGAACATTCTGACAGTTTTCATAAAATTTAAAAGGCATATTAATGAAATATTTAAAATGAGGTCTCTAAACATTATAAAATGCCTAATTATTAATAAATGAGGAATATACATGTGTTAATATTAGTAAAAATATAAAATTATGATTTTCAATGAAATTAAATAATTTGAGTAAATATTTGTGCATGTATTTGCTGAATACATTTTTATTCACATGATATATTTCATTTCCAATTTTTTTTTCTCTTTACAAGAATAGGGAAGCTTAAAGCTGAGTGTAGAAAAAATATTAAATAAGGGGATAGCATACACTTACATAATAGCAAATATAAATTTGACTGACAAAAATCATTTCTCAGAGTATATGTGGTATCAAAGACACAGAAGGTAATAAATTACTTTCAAAGTCAACAATTTTATGGAAAAATACTATAATTTTGTTAATAATATGTTGTTAGTGATTATGAGAAAAGAGTTGAGTCAATTGACAGCTATTTAGGCTACATGTTTATGTGCACAAAAATAAATAATTCTTATACAACTTTGTAGACCCATAACTAGCACAATATGTATTACAGTTACTGTGGTAAAAATTTTTTAATATCTATATAGGCCTTTGATTTCATCAAGTTCATATTTACATATATATTTTATATATACAATAACAATATTGTCAATGCTGATGGGCGATTCTTTGCAAAGTAATTTACATTAATCTTTTTAAGCTTATTCACTGTTATTTTTAACATGCCAAATACTTTTTAAATGTTTAAAAGCAATGTAAGGGCACAATTTTTTTTAAAAAAAGAATTGTTATAAGGAAATTAATTCTTTATTAATGTTGAACAAATACTGTCAGTTGATGTATATCCAAAGTTCTTAATGGTTAGCTCCCAAAATTTTTTCTATAATTTGCATATAGTGTAAGAATCCATAAAAGTTTAACTAGTTTTTAGTAGCTTAAGAAAAATGTTGCCTTTTACAAAGTAATTTAATGTAAGCTATAAGAAAAATATGTTAGTATGAATTAGAGCAGCTTTGCTGATTCTATTATTCTACTCTCACCACTAACAATATGGGATTCTTAATCTGTATTCTTGCTGTACTATATTTCACTTTCCTAACAATATAACAATTTATTTGTAGAAGCACTGTAGTTTCAAAAGGGAAGCCCATATTTTTAGTGGTAATGTCGTTGTTAAAGCCTAATGAAATTGGGGTCCTTTTGATTGTACAAAATTGAGATTTTATAGGTTAAACTTATCATTATTATAAATTGACTATAAATTTATACCTGCCATAATTGACTACCACTCACTTTGTTAACACTTTCATTTCCTTGCAATATTTTGTAGAGTTCCTTGACTATTACCACTAATTTATTGCAGAAAAATGTTCTATATTTGAAGGCCCCTATATTCATATTGGAAATTATTAAACAGCAACAGTAATCTACCAATTCCAACTTGATGATGTAAGTTCAATCTTAAATATTAATAAATATTCTAATAATAACATGTCATTCTTGAAGTAGATATTCCTTTATAATGCCATAGGGCAATGACTGAAATTCCAATTCTACCCTCCCTCCCTATGTTGGTCCACATATCTTTTAAGTACCTGGACAATGCTGGGTACTTTCATGTAGTACTTTGCCCAGTTCTACAAAGGCTGACTCTTAGCAGCCTTTATTTCTAGAAACGCCACCTGGTACACAACAAGTCCCTATTTCACACAAAAGGGAACTTTTAATCCATTGTTGGATCTACAGCTAATATTATTGCTTGTGTGAAATATACTAGGGACTAGCTGTTCATCCTCTGGAAAGGCGTCTGAAAGGCAGCCCCATTATTCAGTGCAACCCTGCTATTACCCTTCTTTTCACAGAAAGGATAGTGCATGAGAAGCAGTTTATTTTTGTACCAATCAGCTGCCTTTATCATCAGTTGTTTCTTCAGATTCCCTGTGCACTAAAACATGCACTAAAGTAGCATCACCTGCATAACGTCCTCTTACTGACCGTCTTTCTGGGGGTGCTGGGGGAACAATTGGAGATTCATCAACCATAATAACAGGCTTAGATGGCGGTAATGACAGAAGTGAACCACCTGGAGTGAGCTTCACAGGATGTTTTTCCAAGTGATCTAAAGGTGTTTCAGACATCTGTCTTGTTGGGAAATTGGAATGTTTTACACCATTTGAATCAGGGCACAATGAAAGAGTGTTTCCACCTGGCAGTAAGCCTAAAGGGTGTCGGTCTTTGGGACTGTTAGACACATCAGGTGATGAACCCCTGTCAAAAAATATTGAATCTCTTCGAGCATATGGTTCTTTATTACAATCCTTGTCCACTGAAGCTAATGACTGAGGGTTACTTCTAGCTGCATCACTTGGTTTAAGTCCCACCGACTGTGTGTCTACAGGCGGAATAGCACTTTCAGGGGAAGCTTTTGTAATCATTATACTAACATCACTGTTGTGTGAAGTCTGATCCCCATTTTCACCATCACAGCTGTCTGACACTTTTTTTGATGCATTATTGTCTACATCAATGGGCCCTGTCTCAGGAGAAGGTTCACTTACCATAATACATACATTACCATTGCCATTTGTTGTTTCAACTTGTTCATCTCCTAAGCCTATTCCACTAGCACCCCCTACAGCTGGATGAGCACTTGATAGGAAAAGTAAAGGAAGGTTAAGCCATGCTCCACCTAATTCTGACAAATCACTTGCATCAGAGGCCCGAGAAGACTTCCTTGATGATGCACGACTCCCGCGATGAACATGTAAGAAGGCTGAAAGACGGCTCTGCCAACCACCTGGGCTTGATGTCTGTGTCATTTCATCTTCTAAATCCAATGTTTCCCTTTCTCTTTCCCGTTTTAATCTGCAAGATAAATTAATTTTTTTAAATAATATTAATTTAACTCTTCTGTAAATTTTATAAGACCCTTAAAATTTGGTCAATATGGGTTATAAAAAAATATATTTTCCTACAAGTTATTCCAAAGTGAACAGAAAAGACAAACTAAGCAAAGTGGTATAATATTATCCTGTAAGATTATATCCACATGATTTATACACTCCTAGAGTACTGCTGCAGATTCTGGTATTAAGAATTTTTAGAGTTAAGCTATTTATTAAAGCAGAATTACCATATATTATATGAAGGTCTACATGCCAAAAAATCTTTCTAACACATTTAACATGAGAATATAATAACTTATTTTCGAAATTGACCTAAATTATTAAGAAACACTTAAACTATATAAGGAATAAATAATTTTTTTTAGACATAATACAGAGAAATAGCATGGAAAGTACTTCTACAAGGTAGTGTAAGGTCTTAATACAACTGAATTACAAACCTTATGTATTCTCTAAATGATCTTTGAATAGTCCTTGCAGCTTTGTCTTGTCGTTTCCAAATGCGAGTGGAAGAAACTATTTCTAATTCTTTTCTTGTTGGAAACTGCTTTTTGAATTTAATATCCATTTGGTCTTGCAACTGTAACATCCAAAATGAAACCAAAATAAATATGTGGAAACATAGCACTTTCGCATAACTAAACTTTTAATTAATTTTTTAGATAATATATTTTAAGGTAATTACTAGTTAACCAAACAATTAATAACATTATGAGAAAGTTAATTCTCAATACAAATTAATCAAATATGAAATAAAAACTTTTGTTACAGCTGAAATTAAATTTCATAATTATTTTTTGAGATATTTACTTGAGATCCTTAAATAAATATGAGGAAACATAAAGGTAACCAATGGAATAATTTATTACCTTTTTAAACTCCTCTGTTTCTTCCACATGACCAAGAACATACTTTACAAGTGAATGTAGGATGTCTAAACAATGAATTTTGTTGCCTCGTGCAATTGGAAGATTAAAACTAACAAGGGCCACTACATTAGGCTTGGGAATTCCCAGTGGAGGGTCTAAGCTTGCAATGAAATCAGATAACTGAGAAAAACGAATAAACTGTGTGGCATGTGGATCATATCTGAAACAAAGTAAGGAAAACAATGTGTAAGTTTACATTTCCATATATTTGCAATACTGTGAACACAATTTATTCAGACCAACTGCCATCAAACTAGACTTCTCATTATATTGAAATTAATCACATTTGCATACAGAGTTCAGAAAACTAGTATATCATATTTCTTTACTTCTTTCAGTTATTTCATTTTCAGCACTCACAGTAAAATATACCAATAAAGTGAAAAATAATCACAGAAAATAATTTTAAAAAATTATGTGAAACATTATATTTTTGACAAACACATTTCATCCTTAATTGGTACTTCTTCAGGTGTTTAATTTCAATTAAATTCAGTTATGATTTATTAAAATTTATGTTAACATAAATTTCTAATGTGCGTGTTGTACACACAATCATATTTTCTTCCACAACATTTCAGATTGGGCCACAGCTGCTTAATAAATAAGCTTCTGTTACCCAACACTAGACCTACTGATTCAAAATATGTTTTTTATGTCATAATGACACTTATTTGATGGTTTACCCATTTTGAGTGAAACATGAATGGGTTACAATAAAAGTTTCTATGAATAAATCTTGATTAAACAAAACAAATGTGGCTATTATTTAAATAATGTTTTAAGGATAAAGTAAAGTTACTATGTGTGTGTTTTTTTGCTCTGAAGTTCTAGTCACCTTGTTTAGAATCTTAAAAATATATTTATTTATATTAACATATTTAATTTTTATAGCAAAAAATACATACTTTGACCATCGGATGTAAAACATTTCTAAGTCATCTTCTACAATTCCAATTTCTTCCTCCTGATGTGCTTGATTAAAATTTTCCAAAATAATTGCAATGTACATGTTTATGACTATCATATAACTGATAATAATAAAACTTGTAAAATATGTTATTGCTAATAATGGGTAACCACAGTTTCCATTTGGTTGATTGTTATAGTTCAAATCACAGTTAGGAGGCTGAAGCATTAAGGATTCCAACACATCATTCCAACCTGCAGAAGTCATAAGCCTGGAAGAGAAAACAAAACAAAATTTTAACATACAACTTTCAATATATCACAATTAAATAAAATAACCATTCACTTTACCTGAAAAGTAACTGCATGCTTCGACCAAATGTCTCAAAATTGACCATATCATCCAAAGCACCAGTCTGTTTTACATGACCAAAGACAGACATTCCAATAATAGCATAAATAAAAGTTATCAGAGCCAATAAGGCACCAATATTAAAAAGGGCTGGCAGAGATACAACAAGGGCAAATAATAATTTTCTAATTCCCTTTGCTGCCTGTAATAAAACATAATACATTTAAGAATTAAACTATTTTAAATTGAAATAAAAACTATTGCAGGATTAAATAAAACTACACACTTTAATAAGACGAAGAATCCTTCCTATTCGGAAAACTCTTACTACTCTTAAAAGAGTAGGTGACACAGGAAAATCAATCATAATATCCTCCATAAGAATTCCAAGTATCGAAGCTACTACAAGCAAAAAGTCAAACAAATTCCAAGGAACTGTAAAATAATGGTAGCGGAGCCCAATGATTTTTACTGATGCTTCTAAAACATAAAAACAACACAATAAAATAATTTTTTAAAAAACATTATTATATACATTAAATAAGTTAATTTTTCTACTAGCAGCACAATTAATATCCTACTCAGACGGAAGCTTCAGAACTGTTTATGCTTCTGTACACATTGTTTATACTGACAGGACATTGCACTTACTTCACTAATTATAAAAAATAATATATATTTTAGCATTGTATATGAGTTTCTTCAGTGACCATATTCTTTGGAAAATAACATATTTGAATATTTAAGTAGAAAATTAAAATAGGAAAACAGTTAACTGTAATTCTAACTATGCAAATGGACTTTTCAACTTAATAATATAGAATTAGATATCTTGTATTATTGATCCATTTACAATAATTGAGAATCAGTTCAATACACCCAAAACATGTCTTACTGAGTCTGAACAAGGATAAAATCCAAAATTTGGAACTCAGTTCAACCCTACATGGAAAAAATACAGTTTTTGGCTCAGTCAATTTTCTGGGATTTACAATAGATTGAAGTTTAGATTGGGATCAACATATTGGGTCAAAGATAAGTAGAGGTATATTTTTATTGAGGCACCATTTGGTGTTCAATTTAATTCACTTTTTTTCTAGCTACTCCCTATGAATATTTTCTTAACTTTTACCATTTGTCTGACTCTTTTTCATTGTCACTAATAAGAGGTTGGTATGAAAAACAAAATTGAAACAATTTGAATCACTCAATAATAAAAAATCTTATTTTAAAGTAAAATAATTAATATTTTCAAAGGAATAATAGAATTTGTACATTCTGTGTAGTATCTAAAAATCACAAATTGCAGTAATTTTAAATAAAAAAAAATATTTAAAGTATTTTGAAGAATTGCACAATACAAAACAAATCTATGAGTTATTTTGTTTGTATCATTTCATATAGGGTGATAATATGTTGTTTTTTCTCTTTGTGAATATAAACACTTTTATTGAAATAAACTATAGTTTAACATTCAGTTTGTTTTTATGTAGATGTTAAGATAAATGCTTAATTTTAAGTAATACTTTGTTGTGGTAATGCAACACCTACCTAAACCAAACACTGTTGTAAAGAATGCATTGCTGACTTCAAGCACAAAAAAAATAGCATGAGGTTGGTTATAATGTTCTATGCCCATTGTTAGCATATTTAGAAAGATGAGTACAAATATAGCAATTTCAAACCTGAAAATAAATCAGAATATATATCATTAAAACATTATATTAGTAAGAAGAATGATCAGATTTTACCCTCAACATTAATTAATAGCTTCACTGAATGTATGTGTAAGATTTATAGAGTGAAGCAAGGCAGAAATACTGCTATGAATAATAGAAACCCAATTAATAAATGTTAAATTATGATTTATGAAGAATAACAGTGTACATGCACATTACAAATATACTATGCAATATATTAACCGAGTTCCACAATTTTTTCCACGAGACTATTATTTAGAGTCTAACCAATTGATAGTTGCAACCATAACATGAAAGAAAAATATTAAGAAATACATATGAAACTGGAAATAAGCAACACCATCAATATTTTCATACTTGTATAAATTATCCACTATGGTTTATGACTGCGATTTACACACTTTCACATACATTTTGAAAACACAAATGATTGTAGAAACATTATATAATAAATTAAAAAAGTGTTTAAATATAATTCAGATTAAAATACTTGCCTCCTTGAATTTGATAAGTCATAGAACATTGCTAGGAACTGATTCATTGGCCTTTTAATGACTTTCTGTGGTTTTTTCCTACCCAACTTTTTCATAGCTGTATAGTAATGTTTCTGACTTTCTGTGAGAAACATTTCTAAAACACCACCTTCATACTAAAAAAACAAAAAAAATATTCAACATATCAAATTTCTAAATAATTTTGAATACACTAAGTACTGAAAATAGACATATTTCAGAACAAAATTTGATTGATTGTATACAATATCTTACCTTTTTCTTGAGCATGTTGAAGTTGTCAATAATAACTCCAATGAATAAATTTAAAGTGAAGAATGATCCACAAACAATAAATATTACAAAATATAAGTAGGCATAAAGATTTGCTTCCCTTTGTGGCTGTAAATCAACACCTCTTGCATCAACAGCATCTGCCATAACTTCCATCCATCCTTCAAATGTTGCCTACACAAACAAATTTTTTATATATATATATATATATATATATATATATATATATATATATATATATATATATATATACATTAGTTGAAATATTTTATTTAAATTTGTACTGACAAAGAAAATCATTTCCTGTTATCAACTTTAAGCAAAATTAACTATGTTTGAAGTAATAGAAAATAATAATGCTAAAATATTAACTACTGAATTTATATTTAAATTGTTTCACACTACACATTGTTCATACAAGTATTTTCTTTTATAATTCTATTAATTTTCTTCTTTGTAGTTTTCCATGAAAATATTACTTCAAAACTTGAAAATATTTATATTTGATGGAAAAATACAATGTTTCAAAAGTTACAGGACAAATAAATTTTAATTCAATAAATAGGATTTTTTTAAAATTGGGATATGGTTGCATCTGACACCCATCAAGGATCTAGCTTTATTTAATATATTTATTAATATATGGTTTAATTATTTAATATGTACTTTTACTATTTTACTATTTCCTGATTACTGTAAATTTATAACACTGCAATATCTTAAGTAAATATGAAAGTTATTGAAAATACATTAAATAAAATAAATTAATAATATATAATATAATAATTTAGTTATAATAATTATTATAATATTTGTTTTCCAGGTCAAAACAATTTAACACATAGGCTTAACAGCTCATAAAATATTCAATCTATAAAATATTTAAAACTAAATTTTTTCAAGAATAAGTTTTGGCATATTTATTTTGTCATAAAATTAACATTTAAATTGCATTTGGAAAGATTGACGATCATTCAAATTATTCATAACAAAAATTGTTCGATATATTCTTATCTCACCACTTGAAACAATGCAAGGTATGCATTTCCTACATTATCAAAAGTGATTTTTGAATTCACCCAGGAATAATTTAGGTACAGGCATCTATCCATGTCATTCACAACCTAAAAAGAAATCATAATTACCAACATTCATATTTTAACACTACAAACAATAATTTTGCTAGGTTTAAATATCACTACTGTTTAGTGTCAAATTATTCTGATAACTATATTAACACTTCCTTGATATTTAAATAGATGAAATTAAAATATTAGAGAGATTACAGGAAATACGGGTAGTGAATCGTATTGTGTTAGAAATTCGTGTTTATTATCAGTTGTTATCAAATAAAAAAATAGCTTTTAAGATATTCATATTTCAAGGTATATATGAACTGGAATTACAGTATCTTACCTCAACTGGAAGCAGTTCTCCCTCTTCATCAATACATTTGAAAAATTTCCCCCCAAAAAATTGGACTCCCATTATAGAGAAAATAAGCCAAAATACAAGACATACCAGAAGTACATTAAATATGGATGGTATAGCATACATGAGAGCATTTACTACAATCTGAAAGTAAAGGAAAAAAATATCTATTATTTATACATCTTGAACACATTATGAATTAATAACAATTTTGTAGTGAAATGTGTAACATATTAATAACATAATTATTAAAATGTTCAACAATGGAGAATAGAGGTTTTGCAACACTGGGGTCACCTACTGAACTTCAATACTTTGTATATTTTATTACTTTAATTTTGTGCCTTTGAAAACATATATTGTTCATATATAATATAAAATGGCTAAATATTATGTAATATATTCATATGTATTATGAGAAATCTAATGAAAATGATTAGTTGAAAATTACTTACTCTCATTCCCTGCCACCTGGATATAGCTCGCAATGGTCTTAAAGCTCGCAATGTTCTAAGAGAACGTAAAACCTTCAAGTTTTCATTTTCTTCTATTAATAAACTAAATACTGACACCTAAAAAATGTAATAATACATATTTTACATCAAGTATAGGCATCAACATTTTTATTAGAAATAGCTTTCAGATTTATTATTGAACATACTTTAGAATTGTGTTAATCTTTGTATGTAATTTAATGCTTTATAACATCTATATTTACTATTGATGTTCTTATTGAAAACAATTTTGTGGTTGTGTAATTTGGGTTACTTAATTAAGAAAATTTCTTACAAACACAATAATGAAATCCAAAATGGTCCAGAAACTTGTAAAGTACTTCCAAAATCCAAGAGCAAGCCATTTTAGCATCATTTCAATACTGAACAAAGTACAAAATCCCAGATTGGTCCAATACAATATTTTCTTCAACATTAAGTTTTCATCAAGATAAATATCTTCAAAACATAATGTAATGCTTGAAGCAAATATGAGCACTAAAATAAACCATTCAAAAATGGGTGTGTCAACCACAGATAATACACTGGTTCGAACTTTGGTCCAGTGAATCCCAAACTTCGTCTGCAGACAAGATTCACAGATGTTGCATCTGGAAATATAACTTTTTAATTTAACAGGTAATCATTATATTGGTTTTATTCTGTAAAAAAATAATTTTAATAATTTGATACACACAAATTACTTGACATGTTAAGTTTTATTATTATGCACGAGTCTTGTGTAAAATAAGTTCTTAATTATAGGTGAAAACCAATGTAAAATGTATTACTCTTTTCACAATATGAAAGCTTTGCTTCTCATAGGGATCTATGGAAAATATATTTATTATATTCTATTCAACCTAGTTGATGGAGGATTCCAACCTTGGAAGAACATTTGTTGATGGAAAAAGCCCTGATCTCAAAGTACAGTTTTTCAACTGTAAAAAGAGCTTCAGTGGCAGCTAATTCATTGTTACTTTGAGTGAAATATGAATGAATTATGTCAGTCTGTGTTGACATGGTGAGCATAAGAGTTGGTATTTATTTGCTAATAATATTGAATTTTGACAAATGTAAGAAACACAATAATACCCTATATCAACTCCAAATCTTGACCATACTTTGTTATCATTCTAATATTACAAAATGACTAAGTAAAATGTAAAGTAAGAAAGAAAGCACAACAATATAATTATAAATACCTTTCATAGCAATGTTGAGGAAAACAATCCTGTGGAACCTTCTTTACTTTGTTTCGACCAAATCCTGGAAAACTGCCCATACCGTCTATGTAGTGTCCTTGAGAATCTCTTCGTCCACCTACAGTCAATTCATCAACATAAGATACTAAGGCATGCCAAGGGTGGGAGCCAGATTTATTTTCAACTTCACCACCTGCAGGTAACATTGTTTCTAACTCTTCAGGTCCCTTAGTAACGTTTTCTAATTCAACACTTTCCTCAGTGTTCGATTCATCTGTAAGCAATTAAAATGTAAGAGAAATACAGGATTTTAAAAATGAAATTACATATAGTTTTACAACAGGCATTTATGCATTCATCTGGATATAAGATACTTTCTCCGTTGTTGTTTTTTGCACTGAAATTCAATTTCAAAAATGATATTATCATTACTTTTATTTTTGTGAATCTAAGGAAATCAAATATTAAGAAACAATGGCCATTTTCATAAATGATTATTAATTTTTCCAAACCAATCAATTACAACAGGAGTTATGTTCAAGAATAAAGTCTGTAGTAATATGCTAAAGTTTTCCATGGTTCTCACACAATACTATAAACACATAAGTAGAATGACAATTGATCAAAGAATCAATAAAATCTCATAGTAGAAATTATTATTCACTCCTACGATAATTCAAAGGTGTACATAATATTTTCTGAATTTTGGAGTTAATAGAAAGAGTACAAATCCATTTTAAAAAAACACAACAATAATATAAAGTATGATTTCTGGAAACTGTTTCATCTTATACTCAGATGAACTGTCTTGAAAATTATAATTTATATAACAAACAACGATTATACCATGAATTACCTCACAGTCAAATGCTAATAACTTTTTATAGTGAGTATTGAAAAAACTGTAAATATAAAACATATATGAAATT
Organism: Zhengitettix transpicula; assembly: GCA_037074705.1. Lineage (NCBI taxonomy): Eukaryota > Metazoa > Arthropoda > Insecta > Orthoptera > Tetrigidae > Zhengitettix > Zhengitettix transpicula. The sequence goes on along the minus strand of CM073594.1, from coordinate 18,285,429 downwards.
TAATTTAAAATAATTAAATCTGAAAAATTGATGAAAACTAGAATACTTAAAACTTTAATATTGTGAATTTGAATGAATTTTACTTCCGAGAGTTATACATCGGGCATAACAAATGTTGAAAGTATCTGCATCAGAGATTATTTATAAGCAAAACTCTCAGTATTATAAATATTCTGAAATGTTCAGTATGACATGAGAGACTATAGAAGACATGCTGTAGTTATAAGTATAGTTAACTATTAACAAATCAAGTAAGCATGTTCAATGTCATACTAAATAGTATGCCTTCTTGAATTTTTTTGTGAGTTTATGTACACTACTATGAACTTAATGTGAAAGTATCTACAAAAGTTTGTAAGAGTAGAAGCACTACACTACTCAGGTTATATGTAATATTTTTAAATAAAATAATATCAAACTATTTACTAATAATGTTGCCGAGATAATAGTGAAAATGAGCACTACAGATAGTTATGAAGAAAATGAGATGTACTGTCTACTAATGTTGATGGTATATACATTTGAGTGCAGTATATTTCATTATACATTGTGGAGCATTTAGTGGGCTAAAATCAGAGTAAAAGATAAGTATAGCTGAATATTATATTTTCTTTAAAGCCAATTTAAAACCATTGTTTAACTTTGTGAGATGATACATAAACGGTTTTTTACTTAAATGTTCTTTTGGAAGAATCATATAAAATTAAAAATATATTATCCTACTGCAAGGACTGATCATGAAAGGTAACTTTTAAACTCTTAAATTATATCATGTCTGTTAACATTCGTGGTTGTTATTAAAAATTTTAACAGACAAAATTACAATTACCTACAAATTTACATTACTGATGAATTGTTCAAGCATTATGATTTCTCCTTATTTTATATATAAACGATTGTTGATATATATTTTTTTAAAAAAAACTACTTCAAGCTTTAGTGTCATTTTCAAGATGAAAAATTTTCTGCAGTAGTCTTTTCAAACTAGTAAAATTTTACATTATTTTTACCACTGTAAATACTCCAACCAGTATATATTAACTAATGCACATTTTTGTTGCATCCAAAAATATTTCTATATATAATCAATATTATTTCTACAATAAATTGTTTTCAATTTGAAATACTCCCAATTAAAATAGTGTTTGTTTAATATATACTACTGAAGTTACATTTAAGCCAAACATTAGATGGAAATTTGTCCCAGAATCTACAACTACTAATGGTATGCAAAATGTATAAGTTCAAAAGTGTTCCACAAAATCTCAACACTCCAAGATCTGCATTGCATGCTATTACATTTTTACAATGTTAGCAATTGAATTTATTTTAACAATGTTGTATATATTTTGATAGGACTTTGGGAAAGTAAAAAATTTAGAATATAGTGGAAGCAAAATTATATGCAAAACTAAAGAGCAATTCAGAAATTTTGGGTTGCTTTCATATAAAAAAATATAGTTAAATTAATATCATAATAATTTGTGAGTTATCAGTGGTATAGATTACAAGACAAAAGTTTCAATAGAGTAATGTGGGGAAAATAAATGTATTACCCAAGGTTGTTACTTTTAGATAATACAATTCCTCAGAATTGAACAAAATAAATTATAGGATTGAGTTTTGAAATATCATATGCTATCCATTTATGTAAAAAGTTTCTTTGTCACTTGGGAAAAAACTCTTAAAATACTTATCAGGCCGAACATCAATTAGTTATGGAAAAGGGAAACAGACAATTTTTCCTGGATAATCCTTATTCTGAAATATACCAAATGCATGAAAATATAAAAACTGAAAGTTTATGGAAGCTATAAGAGATAATTGGATAAGAATTGGACTATTAATCTGTCCCTTTACAAGATGCAAATTTTTCTGGGCACTGTTCTTATTTTAAAGTAAAGTGTTTAGGTTATTCTGATCCTCCTACAAATTTTTTTTTGTGTGTAACTCAATATAACAAAAATGTTAATATAAAAATAGATTTTTACTGAGGTATAAATATTTGGTTATTATTTGTTATAAGTTCAAAGATAATTTTACAGCCATGCCAAATATATTTATATATTTTTTACTTATTAAATTATGTACATCATGCACTTAAATCTTAATTTAATTATTTCAATATATTTATAAAGTCTTTTAGTTTATAGTATAAGAAAAGGAAGAAGGAAATCAAAACTTTTAAATGGAGAAGGGATAATAAGCCATATAAAGCAATAATATTTTTTTAAGTAAACATTCAATAAAATATATTCCTGCACAACTATGATACAAAAATAAAAACTGGCAGATAAAATCAAAATGTAGTCTAAGCTATATACTGAGTGAAAAATCTTGCTGAAATAATGCTCAATACGTTTCTACACTATTTATACAAAATAACTGTGCATTTATATAATATTAATATTGGAATAAGGCTTAAATTGTACCTTACAGAGCCATCAGGAAGGAGAAAGCCACAGTTTGTTTGTGAATCACAAAATAGATTGGAGATAAATACATTAAAAGAGAAAGGGCTAAAATAATACACATATTCATAAAATATAATAAATACACTCAAGCAAACTGTCTACTTCCACACGAGAAAAAAATGAAACTAAACAGCAGAGACAGAATAATTTCAGAAGAAAGAAAGGTTGTCAGAGAAAGAAGACTAGCACAAAAATAATAACCAGTTCACAAACAAAGAATCATTTAAATATTATAATTTTGTAAGTTTATCCACTGATATTAAGAGAACTTATAAATAATGATTACAAATTCAATAAATATTTAATTATTAGTTTTTTATCTTAAAAATTAAATTCATGATGTTTCCTATGTGAAGTATTTTCACTCTCTGTGTTTGGTAAATATTAAATTAAATTTAAATAAAAACATTTTGAAAAATATATTGGTTTTGGGTATCCACTTCTTGTATTTTATGTGGATATGACACAGATATGTTACCTAAATGGATATAATAAAGAATAACTCACAGTAACATAAAATATTTATAAGAAAGTTATGAAATTCAACAATACAAATATATATTTATATTGTTTATAGTTCCTTGCACATTTTGTGGTGTAATGAATCACAAGATTTGTTTTATTTGCAAATCAAATCTAACTGCAAATAAAATTTACATGTTATGTGGATAAGTAGAACTTTTAACATTGTGTTTGACACAGAATGAATGGTACTGACATTCACATAGACTATGGAAGGGTCACAAACACATTTCGAAATATTGTGGTAACATCACCTGCGAAAAGCAATTTGCAGTTAATGAAAACATTCTGAGGTGTTAAAGATTGAAGGCTTTTGCTATGATTAGAATTACGAATGGCTTCTTGGGTTATCTCTGTAAACAGCAATGTTTTGATGGTTAGTACTGCCAAGAAGATGACAGTACTAATTGTTAAAATGTCACTGTTTATGGAGATAACCTGGCTGTAAATGTGAGAAGCCTTTCTTAATTCAGAGATGTTCATTTCCATAATAATTAATTGGAATATTTCTTCAGAATGGAGAGCATTGAAATTAAGAGTAGAGGATAATTTGGTTCATCAATCAAATATATCTGTGTATTGTACTGTATTTACATTTTAAAAGTTTTTAAAATATTATTCGAGACCTATCTGCACAGATTCATTTACAAATTTAACACTACTTACCAGGTAGTTACAGCATTTCAAAATAAATACTTCTATATTTTATGCCAATTGACATAGATTGAATTTAATGAAGCAGTAGAGGTGAAGATAAAAGGTTAAGATAGAGAGGGAAGGGGGTTATGAAGAGGGGGAGGAGTGGATGAGAGTGTATTGGGAGGGAGGGAAACAGAGATAGCAAAGAGGTAAAAATGCAGAAATATTGTTCAAAAATTTATCTTCATCAACAAGAAACATTGTCTGAATAATAATTTCCTCTTTGCTACTAACATTCACATCTAAAAACTGAATAACAAGAATGAACATAATTTGTCATTGATGATTTGTAAATCTATGCATATGATGCAAGAATTAGGGTGAAAAACATGAATGTTTATGATCATCCAACTTTTAATATCATATAAAAACTACTAAAAAGTTAGATGAAAACAGATATCTCATAAAGAATGATTTTACTAATTTATCATTAGGTGGTGGCATTGATATATTTTTAAAAAGCATTTTGTTAATTATTATTTAGCTTTTATAGTTCTGTATTTCTTCAATGGTTGTTAAAATCCATAATAGATACAACTTATTCATGAATGTCATTTAGGATTTTATTAAAGTAAGTATCTAGTTTTAGTAATCCATGTACAACTAAAAGTTAAAATTATATTTTTAGCAAGCTTGAAATCATGAATCAGTGATGCTGTATGTGAAACATTTTATTGTTTTTATAATATAAATTTACTTAATAAACTCCATTATACATGTATAGTTATATTTAAGTAAATTGTGTATCAATCTGTACGCACCTTTGCTATCAGTTTGACTAGTAACCAAAGATAACTGCTTCTTCATCAAGCGTTTAATTCCTTGTGCAGATTCTTTAGGATGAGTTGAAGGAATATGCTTCTCAGGAGCTTCAGATTGTTGTTCTGGATTCATAACTGAGTTTTCAACATCAGCATCATCAAGATCAACTGCTTTCTGTAGGACTAAGGAATATCTTTTGTCTTCTGCATGCTTACTCAAACACTCCTGCAGACTTATTGAGTGTTGTTTGTCAGGTACATGTTTGTTAGGAATAGCTGGAATATTTACAGAATGTCTGTTAGCTAGAATTTGGGGACTTCTTGCAGTTGGAGTGTGTGTTGATGGAGTTTGATTATCTGATATTTGAGTCTTTTCTTCAGAAGGATTTGAACGATTATCAGTCTGCTTGTTCAAAATGGTGGTTGACTGCTTTTTCTTCTCAGGTATACCGATAACAGTCTCACAAACTGTAGTAGTATTTCTCTTCTCTGCTGCATGCCTTGTCATTACTTCACGAACCATCTGCTCCAGACGCATATTTTGTTCATTATCAGTCTTCTCCCGAGCTTGACGCTTTTTTCTAACAATAGATCTGATGCGTTCAAAACTTCGAGCTAGTTTTGATTCCTCTCCAACTTCCTAGAATAATAATTTCTATTATAGGTCAATATAATATAAAGGTATGTTTGAATGCTAATTTCTATAATTACATTTTTTAAATTTCAAATGAATTTTAGGAGGAGAACAAAGTAATTGGAGATAGATTTGTGATATGCCTTTCCTTTAAAGTTGTCCAATCCCTTTGTCTTTATTAAAAAATCACATCTTAATACTGAAGTATTGATCATTAATAAATGATTACATATGAATAAAACTACTTTTACTAAATGAATATTGGAAACACTTATAAATATTATATTTACCTCCTTTTTTGATTTAAGTTCTTCTGAATTAAAACTATTGAGCAACAAAGCCAAGAACAGATTGAGCACCATAAAATTTCCCATAACAAGTGCAGGGAGGAATATTGCAAAACATGTCTCAGGGCCCTGGAAGAAAGAAGTTTATGATCAGAAACATGCAAAATGATCAGTTGTAGTAGTAGTAAATATTCTTACAATTGTTATAAATAAAATGTTTGTGAACTGAGGATTACAGGTATTTAAAATCTGTTACTAGTATTTCAGCAATTTAATGGACAGTAGAAATTTTTATAAAAGCAAAGACTTTCAATTTACAAACTAATATCCAATTATAATAGTTGCATTATATATATATATATATATATATATATATATATATATATATTAGTAAGGATATGACATTGTCAAAAAGCAGCCAGCAGCCGGCCGGTGCACGGAATGGTGTAACACTCCTTCCTAAAGAAGGATACTGAGAGCCTCCGAAAATTTGAAGAACAACCTTCAGTTCCTTATGGCGACACCACACTTCACTTTCAGGTAAGCCACAACCTATCTCTCTTTCCTTTCCATACCAATATTTCAATTTTATATATGTATATATATATGTATATATATATATATATATATATATATATATATATATATATATATATATATATATATATATATATAATACATTTGGAATAAAAGCAATAAAGAACTGAGATTATTTAAGCAATATAATAAATAATAAAATACATGTCGCCCACTAGATCATCTTACAGAATTAATTATATGAATTTTTCACTTGATATTTCAAAGCTAGTTGTTAGCCGAAAACATTTTGTTTATATTTATAAATAATCTAGCTCATAAAACTTGCCTCTTTTGCTTCAGCTCTCATACAATCCCACAATGGTTCTATCCATTCTCCACACAATATTCGAAAAATCATCATAAATGAATGGAAGAAATCTGTGAAATTCCACCTAAAAATAAATATACAAATAAAACAGCACACATTATACCAGTAACACAAGATTCTTAATAGATGAAATGAAAAATTACTTTCTGGATAGTGAAAATAAATCATTCAACCTATTTATGCAAAGTAGTTGATGATCAAAAAAATCTAATAGATAAACAAATGTCCAAATAAGATAAAAATAAGTGCTCAATGTAATAGTGTGGTATTTATTTAGCATTCATTTTTGTCTTTTATCTCATTCTGCCACTGCCTTTCCACAATTAGGCCATAGGGCTGTTATGGTCTCATCATCACTTCCACAGTCTTCCCACACTTCTCTTGCCTATTGGGCTATATTCCATTGCTATTTAGGAATTCTTTGTGGGGACATATATGCTCACTACATTTCTCTTTAAGTTAGGTTGCTTAATCTGTTATTGGTTGCATCCCTAATTCATCTCTTATGGTTATGTTTCTGATTATACCTTTTCTGGTGCAGCCTTAAACTGATCTTAGAAACTTAATGTATGAAGCTTCCAATTGTCTCAATTCTTTATTTTCCATCATCCAGCTTTCTGCTCCATATAACAGTGTGTAAACTGCCATGACTTTATAAAATTTTGATATCTCTCCCCCCCCCCCCCCCCGTTATTCTTATTGGGCCGCACATATCCTTTTTTTTTTTCTGTATGTCCTCGTCTTGTTCAAATGATATATCACATCCTAGATATTGTAAATGTGATATCTGTTCTGGTCTCTTATTATTGAGGGTAATTTTTGTTCTTATTAGGTAAGGTCCTACATGCCATGGTATCAGTTTTCTTCAATGAAATTTGGCTTAGTATATTTAATATGTCATTTGTCTGTTATTTGGCAATTTAATTAGCATATGTTTGATACAAAAATGTTATAATTTATTACCAAACAAATCAATTAATTGACTAATAACAAGTATTACTAATGATTGATGATATAATAGTTAAAATAACTTGCACTAAACCAATGATGTATTTTGTGGAGTTGAAAGTGAAGTCTACTACATCATTGTTTACAAATTACATAAGAACAATGGTGCATAAAGTATTGTTTTTTAAATAAAATAATCTAATACTCATTTTCCCCCAATTATTTGAGAACAATAATGCAGAATGTTAAGAAATGGACCTGGTATGATAATGAGAATTTTGTATGGACCGGTATAGAAGAGATGTAGAAGTATTTAGTTTGAGATCAAATGGACACTCGAATGGACATTTTATTGTTTGATTTAATTATGCTATAATTATTTCAGTAAATTTAAAAATATTTAATTACATAGAAACTTAAGAAATACACTATCACATGTGCACACTAACCTTGGCACTGGATCTGGATCAAATCTTTCTTTTGTGTAGTCTTTCGAAAAAAGTTGCATTCCAATAACAGCAAAAATGTAAATAACAATAACTAATACAAAAGTTAAATTTCCTAAAGCACCTATAGTTGAAATAATAATGCTGAGTAGCACTTTCATTGTAGTCCAAGATTGTGCCAACTTTAATACTCGTAACTGTAAGAAGATTGATAAAGCACATTATTGCACAATTCATAATAGTACTCTGATTCTACACAGGAGCGTTTTGTGAATTAATGATAAATACAAAATTAATATTTTTTGATGAAAATGGTAAAGAATTGTATATTTAAGAGAAATTGATATTATGAGGCTTACATTAGTCAACAAATTTGTGTTCATACTTGATTTTTAAGGAAAAGTAGCTTATAGCCAAATAGACAATATATAATTTTTCAAGTGGTGGAATATTCCTTATTGAAGGCTGATTAAAAAGTAATGCCTCCATTTTATAAAGTTTTATTAGTATACCTGATTGTTTCTTAGAAAAAAAATTTGTTACATATATGAAATAAACCTAAAAACAATAGAATTTAGTTTACCTGAAATTATTTCCAATGTTACATATTTTCATTAAGAATGTACCAGAAAATTTGGAATTGATTGGTAATATTTTAACCATTATGTTGTCTTTACTCTCCAGAACAATTTCGGAAAAATTCCACCATTGAAAAGGGCTAAATTGTCAATTCTATATTTATCACATGGGATCTTTCATTAAATTATACTTACCAGTCTCAACCCTCTCAAAACAGAAAGTCCATCTACAAGTTCAAATGCTAAGTCTAATAAACTCGCAGATACTATAATAAGATCAAATATATTCCAGCCACAAGCAAAAAATTCTTTGCTGAGTGCCAGAAGTTTTAGGAAGCACTCCAATGAAAATATTGATGTGAACACCTGAAAATAAGAGCTTAATAATATGAATGAAGTAGTCATGAAATTGAAAAAGATTTTGAGATAAAATTAAGGAATTTTAAAAAAGAATCCTAATTAAAGTTGTTAAAGATATTTATGGTTTATTTTTCAAAATGAAATAAATATGTTATAATTGTAATAATGATCATAATTTCTTTTAATAAAAAGTTTGTTTGGTGACAATAATTTGTACAAAATAAAACAAAAATAGTTACTTTCTAGATTGTTAGAATATTTTTTAGACAAAAATATGTAAAAGTATTACAATTATGTGATATTTCACTAATATAATTAATTATGTCTTATAAATGATATAAAAAAGTTAACTACATATATATGCTATAATGTTATTACAATAATTCAGGTCCAATATTAATTTATGAAATTCTCTATTAAATTTTCTAGTTTATTTTTAAATTTAAAATATAATCATTGTTTTGTCAAATGATAATTATTAGACAAGGATTTATGCACCATTGGACAAAGATGCTGTTTTTATGTTTCTCTTACTTTATTGCCTATGTCCAGTGCTTGTCGAACAGACTCACTCATTCCATGGTGTTCCATAGCTAGAAACATGGTGTTCAAAATGATGCATAATGTTATAAGCAGATCAAATAGAGGGTCCCTCACTACTTTGTAAAGTCCACTTTGAAAACGCAACCAACCATCATAATCAACACAGCATTGTGTACATTTATCACAATTTCTATCTGGCAGATCATCTAAAAATGAAAGGAAGGAAAAATGTTACGTATAACTAAATGACATAAAACTAGTTTTGACTATGAAATAATCCTACTACTATATTTCATATGTGGTCTATAGTAGGAGTTTTCACTAGTTTCATAGAACTGCAAGAAATGAAAAAGTATCAATTATGTTGCTAAACCAGATTCATGTAGAATCTACTTAACGGTAAATAAAATTTAATTAAAACCACCGAAATCTTAGAAATGTTTTCTAGACAACAAGTTTTATATAATACATTATTTCTGGCTTCTACTATGAACAAAAAACACCTAGGAGAGAAGAAAAATTATCGAAATTTTGTTCAGGAAAATTCCAGAACAAATCCCAATGTTTTGTAATATGATTTATGAGTAATGGAATTTAAATACATATTTAAATTGCAAAGGAAATGGTTCATCTATTGAATGATGGTTGCAGGGATGCATCTACCAAAGCAGAAATCCTTTCGGTGGGGAGTTGTAGCCAGTGACAACCAGGAACCCTGGTTTGTGGATTTTTGGGGTGAAGTTAGAAGGTGGGTGATCTAAGGATTTTTGGAGTGAGGAGCTCAATTTCACTATTTTTTGAGTATCAATGGGTTATGATGGGTTGTTTGGAAAGGGAGTTATATTATATATTAATAAAATTATATATATATATATATATATATATATATATATATATATATATATATAATTTCATTAAACAAAATCAATTAAAAATTAAATAGCTTTCAAATATATTGTAAATTATGCTCATTATCTTACCAAGAACAACAATGTGTGAGAGGTAATCAGGTGGAAGTGTGTACAAATGCTTTTTCGTTCCATGACCTGGACTGACGCCGTTACATTTGATAACCCGTATTTCCTTTGGGCTCAGAGCAACTGTGACAGGTTCAACTCTCTAGAAAAAATAAGGTAAAAAAAGTTATTATATATTAAAACAATTCTTTTCAATTGGGCAAAAATATAACTTTAAAAACTCACCTTTTTAATTCTATTAATATTTATTTCATAATAATATATAGTAGTTAATTAACATATTAAAAAATAAAAATATAATATAGTGCATAAGTTTAAAATATGCTGTCAAGATAATAGACATTGAAATATATTAATTTTTCTAAATTTAATTAAAATTTGTGAGAATTTTTGGTAGGAACCACAGGTAAGAATATCAAAAATATATATTATATGGTCCTTAATTTAAGGTACTGTATATAATTAAATAATTTTTTCCGGAATTCATGTTGGTGTCCTTAAAATAATTATTTATCATTAACTAAAGCCTATGAAAATAAGCAAATTTTACTTATTTACAGTATTTTGTGTAGTGAAATATTTAATTTAATGACAAAATAATAGAATACACCAGTTGCATGACAAGTCAAGGCAAAAATAAAGTAACCTGTACTTACCTGAACAACATTAGGCATTTGAGCTACATCTTCAGATGTAACATCTTCTTCATGGTCATCTACAACCCCAGAATCATCTAATGATGACTCACGATTATTACTATCACTATTATTGCTACTAGGATGCCTACTAGAGTGGAACTGACTTCTGAGAGGTGGACCTTAAAACATTGTATGCATTTATTTAAAGCACAATGCAAAGTAACAAATTTGAAGTTCTTCAAAAACAAATAAAAATAAATAAATCGAAATAGTACAAGATATAATTATTAACAAATAGAATAAAAGGGGTTCTAATAAATGATTAAATAACTTTCAAAATAATTAAAAATTGAAACAAAGATTGACTTATATTAAATATAATTATGGGAATTGGCCAACAGTCAGAATATTTATTTATAACATTAAATTAAAAGTTACATATATTTACTGAAATATTTTTCTTCCCTTTGATTAGATAATACTTTTTAAAGGATAAACATACTCATTTTCTTATCTAATATGACAACACAGACAGTAATTATACATTTGAAAAATATTATTTTATTTGTTTTTAAGCTCCTAGCTTTTGTTTTAATACAGTCTCAATTAAAAATAAAATATCTCCATTAAATTGTTTTTAATCGTTTCTTAGTCACAAACTTCCTTAACTCAATAGGTTCATAATGTTTATTTCATTCTGAAACACTGTTTAATTTATGTCAAACATTTTGAAGCTACGTAGCTGCTCCTTGTTTTGGTGGTATGACTGACTTATATATTACTTTAATAATTTCCCTAGCTTTTGTTATTAACACCATATAAATCTACTAAGGTTAAATCATTTTTGTAGTATTTTAATTCAACAATAAACTTTATATTCGGTACTTTTCTAGAAAATTGGTATGCAATTACTAAAGCATAAAGCAACTGTGCTTCAAATAAAATTTTTTTAAGATTAAACTTCTGCAGAAACCTTACCTAATACATTACTTGGCCTCAGAGTGTCGGAAGCGCGTGTTGGTTCAGGAGTGGACACATTTTCTGGGGCAGGGGTGGGAGGCAGGGTTATTGCTTTTTGATCAGGACGGGGTGTACTACTGTGTCTAGGACTAGGTGTTGCAGATCTACTATGACCCTGTCCATTCCCATTATCACTCCCACCCCCACCCCCATTACTATCGCCAGTATTTCCACCACTTCCTCCTCCACTTCGTCCTCTTTTCCTTCGGCGAGTTTTCTTTCTGGAGTAAGATGCTAGAAGAACTCCTTTTCGAGAGTCCAGACGTTTTCTCTTATTTTTTTCTAACTGTTTAACATTGATTTTGGACGGGTCAAAACTAAATGTTGAGTCATCTCTATGATCTGTAAGATCCTTTCTTCTCTCCTAAAAATGCATTTATTGAATTATTAAAATTTAATATGAAGTTATTGTTAATAATCTCTAAATGAATAAAATAAAATGTAGAACATTTAAGTGTAGATATTTATAAAGTCTTACCTCCTGAGTAATTTCTGCTTCTTCCTCGTAACTTAATGCTACCACAGCCAACATTAGGTTAATTAAATAGAAGGAACCAAAAAACACTACTACTGTAAAAAATACTACACTTATTGGTCCACTTGAAGCCAATACCTGCAATAATATAAACAATATTTATATTAACATTACAATAATGAAATTTAAAATGGACTATTAAATCTATAATATTCAGTAGTTGTCTACAGACGAAAGTTTGATGTTCATATAGAAAACTGCAAACTTTTGATAAAAATATGTTGCTGGTCAAACATTATTAATTAAATAATTAACATTAGCCATGTGCAAAAGAGTTGTCATTAACTGCAAGGATAATTATTCTTATATAAAAATCTTTAAAATTAACAATTAAAACATCATCTAATTTATATTAAACACAAATTAGTAGAAAATGTCCAACAGTCAGAATATTTATTTAGAAAGATTAAAAGTTGCATATAAAACATAAGTTAAAATTTCATGTAATGTTTCTTCTTTTTGTTTAGGAATCTCTTCAGATGTTATTGAACATTATTTGAAAAATATAATAAAAAACATTAAAAGATTTCAGGAAGAGTTGCTTGGTTTTGACATGGGTACAACAGCAATTAAACTGAGGATTTAATCCCAAACAAATAAGTAAATTAAGTATCATATGGTTCCTTACAATATTAAAGAAATAAATATATATGTATGTTCCATATGTTTAAATTAGTATACATTGTTTAAGTGAAAAATTTATCAACTTCCATGGCTGATTTCAGAGTGAACAGAGTTTTTATTGTTGTAACTGAATTTATAACAGAGAACAATTAAACATTCAAACGTACAGGAATACATTATTTTAAATCATAACAACAGATAATCGTAAAGGGAATTTAAATTTTGTGCTTAATTTTTTACATTGATTGAATTTATATTAGACCTAATGAGCAACATTTCATTCATCTAATATGGATAGTAATTGCTCTCTTCATTGAAGATCTTTATATTATGATATTATATTTATGTTTAAGTGTACATGTTTGTCAGAACAGATCGTTTCTCTAATGTTTTTTTTTTTAGATTAGAAAAATGTTCTTTTATTCTAGTTTGATGCTTTCATTTTGTCTGACCTATATAAGAGGCATTACAATCTAAACTTAAATTTTGTAGTAGACCGTATTACAATGTGTTTCTCTAAATACAGATTTAGAAATTTTAACAAAATTGAAATATGTTTTAAATTTTATCCTATGATCATAATTAGCAAACAGATTCATTAATTGAAATTGTGGGCTATCTATAAATACCAAACAATGTAGCCGATAGTTCTTTTTTACTATTTTTGGTTGTGGTCAAATTATTTTTTTATATAATTGAGTTTAATCTACATTTAATAAGTTTATTCTAGATTTAATAAGTTTATTAATGACACTAGAAAGGTCATAATTTTATGAGAGATTGCTAGGGCAGATTCACTCTGGAAAAATGTAAAGTGTCAAAGCATATTTAGAGTTCTGTTCTATTTATTATGCATATGCTAAAATTTATTACATTAATATTGACACAATTATGTGAAGAATAGGGATTAAATCTAAATATTTGATAAAAAAAATATAGAGTTAACACAATTCCAATTGTCACCTGCCAATGAAAAACTTAATTTTATCCTTAAATGTTAATTTAGATTTTAAAATCCTTCCATACCATGTTGTACACATTTTCCCAATAGTCGAGGGTAATGAGTTGAAACGTGGTAAGCATGGACCAAAGAAAATTATCAAAGTTGGTGTACCCGTGATTTGGGTTTTCTCCTACTTGAATACAAAAATAGCCTGGAGGGCAATGTCTGGAACATAAAATATATATATTGTAAAGTATATAATTATTATACATGAACACCAAAAATTTTCATGTTTTTAGGAACTATAAATTATGAACACAAACATACACAAGACAAAGATGAATTAGAAGAAGATTAAGACCAAAGCACATTATGGTGGGGTTACATTATTAACTATTTATAATAATTACAGGAGGGTAAGAATGTTTCGATATTTGGTGGGGTCATGAGAAATACATCTGCCCTTATTCAATGGTCTGATATGTACGTTGAAATAATTATATAGCAAATATTTAGCACTTGCATATTAAAATAAATACTGAAAAAATGTAGACAAGTGTTTTTGTATTGTATGGTTTAACAATCTAGACTCCTATATATTTTCTCAATACATATTGAGTTTTTAAACTACTGAATAATTGTTTTTATTATTGTTAATACACACCTTGCACCCGTAGTGTTCCCACAAATAACAGGTTCCGCTGCTAAATTGTATAACCAGTTGCTCTCATTTTTGATCCAACTGTGAACATAATTTTTTTTCAGTAAATGAACTTTTTTCATTGAAGACAAAACTTATTTTTATCACTTATTGTTTATAAAACAAGAAATTTATTAAAATTACGCGCTGTACGTTATATGTTTGTCCTTCATCCGCAATTAAATTTTCCTCATCTTTCCCAATTAAGATTGTAATTTATTGACCTTAATAGATTATGTAGTTCTTAGGGAAGCAATGAGCCAATATTTGGTTATTAACAATAATGTAGACCTATCTAAATTTTTGTGGCAGCCTAAATCTAATGAAGTCGGAATCTTAATTTTCCTATAAATTAATCCAGTAGCGAAAATGGTTGGAGGGGAGGGTGAATTGTGAGAACCATTATTTTAAGTCAATTCTTTCTTACCCCCGAGACCGAGAGATTATATTTTAGTTAGGTATGTCTGCTCCAGTTTTCTCGGTCGCATGCAACACTTTCGTGATTTATTCCAACACTGCACGCAAATTTTCATGTTTCCTGCGAGTGTGTGTGTGTGTGTTTCTTAGCTCCCAGAATCAACTGGTAAAAAACAACCGGTTCAGAATAACGGCCTGACGAAACATTACGGTTGTAATGTAGACATTGAGCCAGTTAATTAAGATCATTCGTTTTTCCGACGTTAATGGCACTGACGTTGAGGAAAGCAACTACTTTGCGAGTTTGGAGCACGAACGGGGGGGCAATATTCACCACGTCCACTCAACTAACTAGTTGTAAGCCTCGGACGGTTCTGTGACGGACACAAACGAGTTCCATTCACGATTGTCTAAAGGCACTGTTCTATTTGTCGCTTCCACGTTTCCCGCTGACCATCACTTTCCTCCAACTTGCGAGTGACGGCTGCCATCATCAGCAGCTAGTTGCTCCTCGCCGTCGGCCATTTTCCGTGTTTTTCCTGGTAACTTGCCTTCACAACTTTCCGATGCCGATGCGAAAGAAAACAACGACAATTTCACTCAACTGTGATTTCAAAGCGTAGCTGCGCCCCCGTGACCTGCTACGGTTAAATGTAATCGGCAAACAAGAAACAAAGTAAAAGATCTGAATTCATTAAACTTAAATTCATGTAGTAGAAGTCGACGGGAATTACAACAAAAAAAACAAAGCCTACAAGTTGGACAATAAAGGAAAAGACAAATTAGAGTTGCTAACCAACGAGAATAGGAGTACAGTTTTTATATATACTTTAACAAATACTGCTGTTAAGAATAAAGAAATCTATAGCTATGTAACAATTTATACCCTTTTATATTGATTGCTCAGCGGAAGATTTTACAGATATAATAAGCCCCTTATCAAGCTAGTCGTCTTTTCTAAAAAAAAAAAACACCGAATGGTTCTGACTAGAAACAAAAAGCCAGATTCAGCGCCTCGATGCAAGAATATTTTTAATGAAAAAAATTAAGTGTGATTGAAAATTAATTATAAACAAAGACAGACAAATACAGACAACAGAAGTGATAATATAAATACCACACAACTTTCCTGGGATCCTTGTTCCTTTCTTCAGGTGTTCAGAAGGGCCTAGAGCGACACAACCACACTCGGAGTTTGAACTCACAAGTTTTGTCAATTGACAAATGCAGTTGTGTCTCTCTAGGCTCTTCTTAGCACCTGAAGAAATTTATATTATCACTTATTTTGTCTGTATTTGTCTATCTTGTTATTATTATTATTAATATTTTAAATAGTTGAGCCTTGTTCTGAGTACAATCTATCCTGAATTGAACTGAGTTCAGTTAGAGAAGCCTGACTGAATGTTGGAATAAGGCAATGTTTTCTTGGTGTACTATTTAAAGCATTACTGAACTCTTGACAGGTAATATAATGCCTTACTCGTAGAACTCGTGGCTGCTGGTGTTGGTTATGTTGACTTTGAGCACACACTTGTTCCGCAGCTCTCCCATGTAGACTTGGAGAGCGAACAAGGCGAACACCATAAGGCAGAAGATGGTCAATGTCATGACCTCCGCCAATTGTCTGAAGGAATGCAGCAAAGCGTTTATGATGGTCTTCAGACCTGTGTGCAGAAAGAAGACACGGGTTATTTACGCGGAATGACGGTAAAATAAGCATTATAACAGGTATTTGATACTTTTATCAAACCATTCGCGCACTTTAGAACCCTTCACTTGTTGAAATATCGTCTAGAAGATCAGAAAAAAAAAATGTTGAGATTTACTCCAACGTATGGAACAGTACGGAAAAAATTCTGTTCGTCACTCACGTCATCGCTTTAGCCTGCCTCTTTCTTTCTTGTTTTCTTTTCTTTTTCTTTTTATTAAAATTTTTTTCTTGCTTACCTATCTACTCCCAGACACTGGAATACCCCACTAATCTAAATAATAAAGTTCCCTCACCATTGTCAAAAAATTTCAAATCATTATTACTTGTATCAGGTGTGAAATTAAGCACGAATAGCTTTTTTTTTTTTTTAAAAAAAGTTGCCGCACTAAATTTTTACCTTACTCAAATTTTAACAGCTGTGGAAAGTAACAGACCGCCACGTGGAGTGTTTGTATTTTCCATGTTATTTATTATCAACTATCTGGGTGCGACAAGCGTTGCCCGGGTACTCATTCTTTACACATTTACAATAAAATATGAGAAATTATAATGAAATACACATATAGCAAAAATTTTTCAAGAATCTCACTTGAAATTATTCGTCAGTTTTGCACATTAAAAATCTATTAAAGTATTATAATGATTAACAAATATTAGGTATTGATTTTACCATCACTCTACGTCTCCTCCATGGCATACAAAATTGGGTAAAATCATGGTACGTGCCATGTCAGGCATTTAAAAGTCATGTTATTTAAAAGAAAACTAGTTCCACAGATCGTATAATCTTTCGTATTGTTTTTTATTATCATCATTCCATGGAGTATTCCTGGATAAAAATATATTTTTTATTCAATCAAAATATTTCTGCTTTATTTCATTTCGAAAAAAGGAACTATTTACTTCACGTAGTAACGTATCTCTCGCGCGTGTGTGCTGTGACGTCATGATTTCTTGACGCGCAGTAATTTAACCCAAAATGATCACAATTTTTAAATTATAATTCTTTCCACCTTTATGCTGCAGGTTTCTTACCGCTTCACAGTACCGTTTCTCTTGTTTTGAAGAATATGCGTACCAATTTTTGTTGCAATCTGTCCACGCGTTTAAATATGTATAGAGATTAACGTAAATACATACATACAAATATACATACTTTTTTATTATATAGATTCGTGCACTTTAGAACCCTTCACTTGTTGAATAAACAGATTTTGGTTGTCAACAGGGCAGGTTAACTTTATAAAAGGATATAGATTGTGCAGCTTGCTGCCCGAAATTATAATGAATTTTATAATAATTTATTTAAAGTTAAAATTTTAATTGTATTTGAGTTCTGCATGGCCTTGGTCCAAACAATCGGCAGATGAAAAGAAAAAAAATCAGATAATTTTCAGAGTTAGAGACTGATGTTCTGAGGTGAACAGATAATGAGTTCGCACAGAAGCCGATAAAGGATTTCGATATGCTGAGAAAATTAGGAGAATACCGAGGCGAAATCATCATACAGGTCGTTTGCTGGAATGATAAATCTGGAGTTGTGGGCGGTAACCATGGAATCGAGTGATGATAAAAGTTCGTGGACTTGGAGCCATAATAAACCGTGAATGGTGACTGACGTACCCGGCATGATGGAGACCGTCTTGAGAGCGCGAAGCACGCGGAACGTTCGCAGACCGGCGAGGTTGCCCACTTCCATGCCGATGGTCACGTAGCCCGAGGTTATGACGATAAAGTCGAGCCAGTTCCACGGGTTCCTCAGGTACGTGTACTTGTTTAGGATGAAGCCCTTCGCGATCGACTTGATTATCATCTCCGCCGTGTAGATTGCTAGAAATATATATCTGCAAAAAGGGGAAAGAAACATACAGTTATCAATGATTGACATTTGAAACCAGAAATCTGTTTAAAAAATTAAGAAATAATATAGACATTTTAAGTCAGAATAAAATGGGCATTAACCAATTATTAATTAAAATGAAAAAATTTACGTCTGATTGAAAATAATGAATAAGAAAGATAGCCAATACAGACAAAAAAAGGGTAATATAAATACCACACAATATTTCTGGGATCCTTGTCCCTTTCGTCAGGTGCTAAGAAGAGCCTAGAGCGACACAACTGCTCTGGTCAGTTGACAACATAAGTCAATCCCTTATTGTTAGGCAACCCCTTCGGCTCTCACGCTGTCGTTGCGTTTTCTTAGCTTTTGAGTTTTGTCAACTGACGAGTGCAGTTGTGTCGCTCTAGGCTCTTCTTAGGACCTGGCGAAAGGAACAAGGATCCCAGAAAGGTTGTGTGGTATTTATATTACCCTTTTTTTTGTCTGTATTGGCTATGTTTATTATTTATTATTCAATTATTACTTACTTACACAACCTTGTATTTCCTCTCTTAGAATGATTAATTTTAATACCCATACTAAATTTAATTTAATAATATTTTTAAGCGGTGATTTGAATATAAAACATAATTTTTCTATATCGGCCCGCATGAAAATTGAGACTTGGAATACACAAAGTTCAAGAGGATACTAAATCAATACAGGTAGATGAAAATGTTAAATGATGGATTCATACACGATTTATCTTCCACTGCTTCGTATTGAAGTTAGGCTTGATATTTTCTCATATAAGGCAAGATTTTCCACGGGAAACGCAAGTTTCAAAAAGAGAAGAATGTTGTTGTGGTCAGTCCAAAGACTGGTTTCATGAAGCTCTGCATACTTTTCTATCCAGCAAAACTCCCTTCTTGATTGTTTCTTTATTTTCGTGTCAATTTCAATTACTACTGTCTGTCTGTCTTCTGAACAGGTTATTTTATTCGGTATTTTATTCCAATCATCTTCAATATACTAATGAAGTATCAAAAGCTTTTTTCCGGATCTACAAATGCCACGAAAGTGGGTCTCTAATGCAGTCTAATCCTAGAATTGAATTAAATTATTTTTTCGAGGACTGGATTACCGTTCGTTTTAAGGATTTTTCAAGGTATCAAATCAACTTTACTTAAAAATCCGTTATAAGAAATTTTTTAAAAATGACTTCTTAGAAGTCGAAGCCTTGAGTGGGACTTGTAAATGTACATGCATTTAACAGAGTAAATGTCTTTCAAT
Organism: Zhengitettix transpicula; assembly: GCA_037074705.1. NCBI lineage: Eukaryota > Metazoa > Arthropoda > Insecta > Orthoptera > Tetrigidae > Zhengitettix > Zhengitettix transpicula. Next base: position 18,265,590 of record CM073594.1, on the reverse strand, counting down.
GCGTGGGAATTAACTATGATATAAAATATTCAATTATTACAAAAAAATGGTATCATAAATGTGGGGGGATATAATTTGATTATTATTAATTATTACAATTTGGACAATATTATCCGGGACAGTCTTACTATTAGTATATTGTAAACTACAAAGTGAATTATTTTTTTTAAAAAAATTAGATTAAAGTAGATATTTTTTGACCCGTTTATTTCCATCATATATATATATATTTATATAAATTTTATAGCTTTCAGATTAGGGTTGACAAAAATCTGTTTTACCTCCCTCGGTTGTCCTGGTAAATGCGAATGTAGACTCAACAGTGGCACTCATCGTAGTATTTATTTCACTTCCCTTCTTTAGTATCCTTTATATTTATTTTTTCCGAGGACTACAGACACTGCTTACCGTTATTTACATACAGCAGTTTGTATACTACATTTAATTTATTTACAATTTTTTAAAATCTTTAATTATTCACCGTAGAAACATCATTTGTGGCAATAAAATCAATTGAAACCAATTAGAATTAATATCACCAGGGAAAACATCTAAATTAATTAGTAAATACAGACTAAATCTAAGTCTAAAAATATACCAAACATTTTTTAATCTTTAATTACTCATCATAGAAAAATAATTTGTGGCAATAAAATCAATTGAAACCAATTAGAATTAATTTCACAGAGGAAAAATCTAAATTAATTAATAGATAAAGATTAAATCCGCAGGGAAAAACTGTATCATAACAAGTCTAAAAATATACAAAACATTTTTTTTATTTTTAATTATTCATCTTAGAAAAATAATTTGTGGCAATAAAATCAATAGAATCCAATTAGAATTAATATCACCAGGGGAAACATCTAAATTAATTAGTAAATACAGATTAAATCCGCAGGGAAAAACTGTATCATAACAAGTCTAAAAATATACAAAACATTTTTTTTATTTTTAATTATTCATCATAGAAAAATAATTTGTGGCAATAAAATCAATTGAAACCAATTAGAATTAATATCACCAGGGGAAACATCTAAATTAATTAGTAAATACAGATTAAATCCGCAGGGAAAAACTGTATCATAACAAGTCTAAAAATATACAAAACATTTTTTTTATTTTTAATTATTCATCATAGAAAAATAATTTGTGGCAATAAAATCAATTGAAACCAATTAGAATTAATATCACCAGGGGAAACATCTAAATTAATTAGTAAATACAGATTAAATCCGCAGGGAAAAACTGTATCATAACAAGTCTAAAAATATACAAAACATTTTTTTTATTTTTAATTATTCATCATAGAAAAATAATTTGTGGCAATAAAATCAATAGAAACCAATTAGAATTAATATCACCAGGGGAAACATCTAAATTAATTAGTAAATACAGATTAAATCCGCAGGGAAAAACTGTATCATAACAAGTCTAAAAATATACAAAAAATTTTTTTAATCTTTAACTACTTATCTTAGAAAAATAATTTGTGGCAATAAAATCAATTGAAGCCAATTAGAATTAATATCACCAGGGGAAAAATCTAAATTAATTAGTAAATACAGATAAAATCTGCAGGGAAAAACTTATCACAACAAGTCTAAAAATATATATGCATTGAAGGACAGACAATAATTTCTGTATGTACATTTTTTTAATCCCCCCACATTTAATTCATTTACAAAAAAATCTCTTTCTTTAATTATTTGTCTTATATATTCACATATTAAGGAAATTCATGATTTATAGAAACAATTAGGCCAACGTACAATTGTAGTTCAGGTAAAAAAAATTATGAGCTATCAGTTTCAACTGAGTTTATCCCTGGCTAGTTTTAATAAATAATTGGGATTCAAAGATTAATTTTGAACCTGACAGCAATGCGTTATTTATTAAACCTCAGTGTTTCTGGAAGATATAGTTCTGCGTGTAAATTATCAGTAACTCCATTTTTCTTGTTTAAATCAATTCGATTAATTTACGACCTTTCATCTCAATGTGTTTTCTCCCATAGAATATAAATTATCAAGACATTATAATGAATACCCATAATATGTTAACGTTGTCACAAGATTAGAGCTACTTATAAAACTTCCTTCAGTACTGGTCTCAGCCATGAAATGTACAAAGTTTTCGGGATTATAGCTCGAAGGAGGGCAGTGATTTACGTCGCGAGAGAAAGTTTAATGAAAACCTTGCAGCAGAAAAAAAAAATCGTTTCAGAGCTATAACGGACACTTAGGAGTTCCTGTTTGAACGAGACCATGATTCAAACATTTTGACTACGGCGTAAAATTTTAATATAGACCATTATATTGTCACAAAATAAATAACTTTGCAATATGTTAATGCACGCCTTTGTTGTGAATATTGTTATTTGGTTTTTAGAATAACTAAGTGTTCACTAGCAGCCACAAAATAGAAATGTGCCCTGATGCAGGTTTTTCTATGGTTTTCCCTGCATTACTTTTAGGCGAATGCCGGATAGGATCCTTAAACTATAGCCCGGGGGCCCTAGTTAACCCTTGGCTACCGTCCTCTACCCTTCCGCATCCCCCCTATCAAATCCCTTCCTATGCTATTAAAGGGAAGTTGCCAGTATGTGGATTACCCTCATGTAGCCTGTTATCCTAAAAAAAAATTATAGTCCGTTTTAAATAAGTCTCCTGGCGTGACTGATGCCACCACGTATGAAACACGACTTATACAGCGCACTGAAAGTACTTGAATAACACCACTATTGTTCAAAACTTTAAAAACATTTATTATCTTTCTGATAAAAAATTAAAGCTGTTGTTTTTTTTTATTTGTGTCAATAAAAGTGTTATTTAGAATTTATGAATTTATATTTAAAGCGCGCAATCCAATCAAACGTAATATTAATTCAAATAAAATATTATTAATTTAACACTATCACAACATTATATATATATTATAATAAACCCTTTATTTATTATCATACTTCAGCGGTTCAATTAATTTGCATATCCGGGAATGCATATTAAAAAATAAACTCCGTCAACTTTGATTAATTTATTGTTCACGCGTCGCCATTACCAAAACAACTAAACAACGATAAAACAACACCAACAACAAACCCAAAGATATAACCCCCTTTCTTCTTCTTATTATTATTATCAACTAATGAATGTAATACGTTTATTAGTATATATATATATATATATATATATATATATATATATTGTAATGAATAACTATTAGTCAATTAATTAAATTAAAAGATTATAAAAAATTAACAAACAAAATAATTGATTATTTATTCACTTGTGGCTTCCCAAAATTAAAACAATTACCATCAAATTAAGATCTCTTCTCTAGGGCCGTAACTGGGTTTTATAATTAACAGAAAAGTGATAACCTCCTTTCTTCTTCTTCTTCTTATTATCAACTAATAAATGTAATACGTTTATTAGTATATATATATATATATATATATATATATAGTAATGAATAATTATTAGTCAATTAATTAAATTAAAAGATTATAAAAAATTAACAAACAAAATAATTGATTATTTATTCACTTGTGGCTTCCCAAAATTAAAACAATTACCATCAAATTAAGATCTCTTCTCTAGGGTTGTAACTGGGTTTGATAATTTACAGAAAAGTGATTTAATAAACTGATTAACAATTCATTTTAAAATTTACCTAAAAAGAATATGTTGATGAATGAAAGAAAGCTAAATGTAAAGAAATTAAACTTGAACGAAATGAAAGATGAACGAAATCTGACTGTTCCCTTTTAGTTATCGTTTACAAATATTATTATCAAAGTTTTGGTTACTCATATAATGTCCGACTGGTACCAGCATTCTTTTGTAGCTTCAACACTACACTTTAAATGCAAAATTTTACACTGATTCTAATTTCCTCACAGATTTTACACATACGCTGTCGAAATGCACGTACTCAGCTACCAGGAACCTCGGATGATCCTCTCCTAATTGGTCAGCTATCGGATGTCGGTTTCCCTCAATGCAAAATTGTTCAATTTTTGATAATGAAGCAACCTTTGCTTCACCGTTGGCTAGTTGTTAGAAAATCTCTCTGTCCAACTATCTGCTTGCTTACAGGAACTCACGATTTGCAGTTTTTAGACTTTTACTGTTTTATTATTACCGATTTGGATAAGGTACCGATAAGGTATCTCGGTGAACATTTGTTTTAATGTCTCTCCTCTCGTGGCTGACCGTAGACGTAGACTAACTTTACTTTTTTGCGCGCAATCGCCATTTCGGCTCTTCAACAAAGCAACAGAGCTCAGCGCTATTGTCGCTTTGATCGCTCAATACCGCTACAATTCATTTATCAAAACAATTCAAATTATCCCTAATCGATTTAATGGCCTAGTTAACTATTGCTACAATATATATATATATATATATATATATATATTAGTTTTGAGACTGTAATTTGTAAAACACAAATGTTGAATAAAGTATAATAAAAATTAATATGGACAAAATTCCATTTTAAAGTGTGATATCTGGCAGTATTCGCGCTAACAAAACGGAGGATTCGAGGACAGCCGGAAGAAAGTACTTGGTAATAACTACAAAGCAAGAAAGGTTTATGATATAATTTTTCTACTGGGGTAGCAGAGGAAATATTGCAACTTCTGCTGGTACGTATTCGATCTGTTGCTGAAACATTTTTTTTTATATGAAGGAAGAAACCTTTTAAAATGTATCCATCTCTCTTGTTGTAAAATCGTTCGCCACTTTAATGTTTGTATCTGCCTGCCGAGGGTCTAATATCTTACTAAGATTTATGACTGTTATGCTTTTAACAAGAGTTACGAATCTTGTTTCCTGTCGTTTCCCTTTTTTTTTTGTTACAGTCGACTGCTAAACTTTATCTCGTTTGTTCCAAATTTCGCTCTGCTCTTGCCTGCAGTCTTTTTTTTCTTTCTTTTCTTGAGAGCTTTTCTTGGGCGTGCGATCTTTAAGGGTCCCGGCAGAGATGTGTGTCGTGTGACTGATGCCTTGACCCTAGAGGATATTTATAAATGACGTGAAGGAACGGAGCATTTTTCTCAGAAAATTCTGATATCCTGATACAGTGATCACTGACAGAGTCAGTCACGCATATTGTTGAGTGAGTATGAAACATCGTAAACTACGATACAAAACATTTTTTTTAGGGCAACAGGCTACATGAGGGTAATCCACGTTGGGCAACTCCCCTTTAATAGCATAGGAAGGGATTTGAAAGGGGGGATGCGGAAGGGTAGAGGAAGGTAGCCAAGGGTTAACTAGGGGCCCCCGGGCTATATTTTAAGGATCCTACCCGGCATTCGTCTAAAGAAATGCAGGGAAAACCCTAGAAAAACCTGCATCAGGTAGGTCGGGCATTGGGTACTTGTCCCACGCCCTTCCGATAGCGGGAGAGGAGTTTGCTGTGAGGACGCAGCATTCCCTTCTCCGTGCCTCGACCGGTTTAGGAGGCCAAACTGGGTTACCGTTTAATTTTTCGACGTTGTGGTATTAAATGTGTGAGAAATAATTTTTAGTACCACTTTTAAGAAAGAAGTTGGCGAATTGAAAGCAGCCAATTTATTTACCCTCCTTCAGTAAAAGTTAACTGTTTTCTTGATAGAAAAATTAACATTTCTGACCAATAAATTGAAATATATTAAATATGTGATCAACATAACCGTGGAAAATGTTACATGGGGCAAACTAAACGTGCACTTGAAGCTAAAAGAACAGAAAACAATTAATAAACTGTAAATCATAACGTTAGAAATGTTCACGCATTAGAAGAAAACCACGAATAACGAGGAAGTTTTCGATAGTGAACAAAATTTATTAAAACGTAATTTAAACCACTTTCAACGCACTACATTTACAACATAATTGTACCTAAAATTATGTAATATTTACAATCCATTATTTTATTTTACTTTAGACATAATTTTGTTAAATTTATATAAAAAAATTAGTATTAAATTGTAATTTTATTTGGAAAAAAAATTAGGTTAATATTTTACTTTATGATTGGTAGCATTTATTATTAAATTACAGGAATGTTGAAAATTTATCATTCAATTTTTAATTTTATATTTGGTAAAATAAGAAGAAATATTTACTGTAAAGTTGAGATTTGAAATTAATGTACGACACAAAGTCGTCACCGTAGTAACATAACAACCTGATTAAAACCTTGATGAAAGTACAGAAACGTTGTTAAAAATGTTAAATAAAATATTTTTTTTAAAATAATGATTGATAACAGCGTTAATTTTTTTAATTTATAACTTGCAGTTAATTAAATTGTTCGTGAATTTAAAAAAATAATTTTTATAATATTAAGGGCGTGGGACAAGTACCCAATGCCCTACCTACCCGATGCAGGTTTTTGTAGGGTTTTCCTTGGATTTCTTTAGGCGAATGCCGGGTAGGATCCTTAAAATATAGCCCGGGGGCCCTAGTTAACCCTTGGCTACCTTCCTCTACCCTTCCGCATCCCCCCTTTCTAATCCCTTCCTATGCTATTAAAGGGGAGTTGCCCAATGTGGATCACCCTCATGTAGCCTGTTGCCCTAAAAAAAATGTTTTTAATAAACTGAAAGTGTGTTAAAAAGCTCAGAAATTTCTATTATACCCCACACTTTAAAACCAAATCATTCACATGACACAGCCTGACGATTTTGAAGATTCAAAACTCCGACTACCAAGTTCCAAAGAACTTCTTTATAACATTTTGCGATGAATTCCATGTCTCTGACTAAGTTTTATTAAAACCACTGGCAAACCCCGTTGCCTAGTTTGTAGAGAGAAACGAGTAAAGTATTATTTTCGTTCCAGGAATATATATATATATATATTTCAGCAAACTGAAAATGTACAGTGCAATACTTCGACGGAATATTTCTCTCTCCTTATTTAATGGCGGAAGAAAAACAAAGTTAATCTTCTTTATAGATACACGAGTTTCCTTCAGTATACATTGAATAATGATAGTGTTATATTTACACTAAAATAAATAACTTTTTTTTGCAGTTTTAGCAATAGAAATAATATATATTTTTTAATGTAATATGTTGAAGAGATCTACAGAAGATCTACAGAAGTAAAGGCTGGTTGTTTCTAATGTAATTTTCGGAATTCCCAAATATTATGCTTAATATTATTAGAGCAGTTCTAACTTTATAGTATGAGTTAAACATAATTACTAGATCACGTAACGGATAATTAATGGATTATTAGTTCTGGTATCTATGTCTCATTCAAAATATTAAAACTTAAGCATTGGAAAAATAAAGTGATTTATTTAACAAAGTAAAAGGGAAAATTACGTAATAATGAGAGTTGTCACTTACTCAGCTTCCTCGACGGTCTCTGTCATGGCTAGGAAGACACAGTTGAGCAAGATGGTGAACATCACCACGTAGTCGAAGTACTGGTTCGTGGACAGGAAAATACAAGTTCGTCTGAAGTTGTTCCAGGGGGAAAATATGAAAAAAGAACTGGTAGCGGTGAACCGGTGAATGTAGTTCTTGCGGAAGCGCTTCGATACCACGCAGAAGGTCTGGAAAAGACGGAGGAAAAAATAATTAATCACATTGGTATTAAGACTACTGTAAAGGTAGAGACAAGTAGCAAGTGGTAATATTGACTAATTTTTTTTTGTAACAGTGCCATTGATTTACTTATTATAAATTAACGGATATGAATATCTTTATATATATTATAATAATCAACTAATTGCCTTTTATTAATTTAAAGAATTTGCCCCACGTTGTGGTGACATTTAATGTAATAATCAACTAATAGCCTTAATTAAATGAAATATTAATCAAAAGGATAGGCGTTAATTAAATGAATGACTAAACAAGAATTTACAAATAAAATATAATTTATTATCAAGTTGTGGCTTCAAGAATCAAAACAATTGCAGTTAAAATTTTAATATCTCAGGGTCTTTACTGGGTTTGATGATTAGGACACGATAAAAGAAGAATTTGACTAATTAAAAATTCAAAATATTATTTGCTTATTTGCTTAAGTCGATCAATGAAAGAAAACTAGAAGAAAGCGAACGAAATATGACTCTATCCTTTAATTAGCGTTTACAATATTATCATAGTTTTGGTTTTGTTACTTACACACTGTCCGTCTGGTACCAGCATTCTTTGTTTCCCCTACACAACACGATAAATGCAAATCGTTATTTACACAGATTCTAGTTGTCACAGAATTTACACGTTCCACCGGCGAGTAGAACGCAGACAAATTACCGGAGCCTTGGATGAACCTCTCCTTGGTCACCTATCGGATGTCGTCTTCCCCTCAGCGTAAAATTGTTCGAATTTGCCTTATTACCGGAACTGATGATTTGCAGATTCTTTGTAGACTTATACTGTTACTTTTATTGATTTGAAATAAACTGCAAGGTATCTCGGTGAAAAATTGGTTATAATGTGCCTCCATTCCTGGCTGGCTGTAGACGTAAACTGACTGAGACTTTCGTGCGCGCAAACGCCATTTCGACTTTTCGACAAAAGCAGACGAGCTCGCTTCTTTGAGCTTGCTTTGTTCGATCAGAAATTTTATGTCCAAACAATTAATGGCCTAATTAATTGGCATTAGAATATATATATATATATATATATATATGTATATATATATATATATATATATGTATATATATATATATATATATATATATATATATGTATATATATATATATATCCGAAAATAAGATAATTTACGTTTCTCTGCAAGAATTCAGATCAACTGCTATCCATGTTCTTATAAACAAACAAATTATGTTAACTGAATCTCTCTTAATATTTTATTCAATGGGGGTGCGACACACAGGGGGAATGTTTCAGAATGACTATTATATTAAAAAAATGTACCTGACATCATCATAATGGACAAGGGTTGACAGACTAGTAAACAATGAAGCATAATATACATTGGGTCATATTAATAACTTAATATGTTAAATAAGAATTGAAATGGTTTGTCTCATCAGATACTGGCGATTTTTCCTTAGCACAGCGAAATTGTAAAAAAACAGGAGAAATTATGTGTTATTGATAGCTAACTGAAGTGTGTCAGGGGAAGATTTTAAATTTCTCAGTTTCGTACAATAATAAAGTACGTGGAAGGCGTATCTATGTTATTTAAATGAATTTTTATCGACATGTACCTGTAATATGCTTTACTTTTTATATGGATCAATATTAGTGTAATTTCTGCACTATGAATCGATGTTATAATAAGAAGAACTGTAAGGAATAATAATTTCATACAAATTCAAGGCCGGCCTGCTGTGACGTAGTGGCCAGCGTCATTGCCTCGCTGCATCACAGAGGTCCCGGGTTCGAATCCCGGCATGGACATGTATGTTTGTGGTCGTCCTGGTCAAGAAAACTGGGGGTTAAGGCTTGTGGGAGAATCAACAATCTGACCAGGTGTCACTCCTAAATCCAGAATGTGTCATGTAAGATGACAGTCTGGCAGCCGTCTCGGTAGGCCGAGGCCCTTCATGGGCTGTCGAGCCAAGGAGTTAGTTAGTTTCCAAGGAAATAATATATTCTGCGGTATAAAAGATTTCCATGACAATTTACCTTACGATGGGACACCACCCGGTAATTTTTCTTTGTGACTAGAGGGAACAATAGAAACTCAAATTAAATTGGTGATTGATACGTCGGCAAAGAGAGTGAAAAAAATAATTTTTGTTATTTTAGGTAAAATTGAAGTGTTTATAATAAAACATGGAGACACGGAAACCAAATAATAATACATATTAATTATTTATTATTATGCATACTGATTGAAGGAAGACGTTGATAACATTGGATTATGATCAGTACTGTGGCAATAGAAAGGTTAGCAAGTATAAAACATATTGGAGATCTGGTATACTACTGAAAATTTAGAAACTGTCTGTTTGGACAAGGTGAATTGTATTTTTTTTTGCAAAAGGAAATAACTAAATTAATTTTGTTTCAAGTTTCGGATCTGAAATAAATCAGCTAAAGCGATCTGCTCCCTCTCATTAGTTAATACTTTTAATAGGGACGTATGGATGCGAGGGAAGATATACTAGCCCGCGACACAAGGGGAAAGTTTCTGAACGAATTATTACAATAAAAAATGGTATCTGTCAGCGTCGTTTATTCAGGGAGGCAGGACCAAATTCTCTTCTGATTGTTAGTATTATCAGACTTTCGGAGAAGAGAGTTGGCCGATAAATTGTGCCAGTTTAATTTCTAGAACGTCGAAAGTACATTTGATAAACGGCGGCAGTTCCAAATGGCAATTTCACGCAGAACAATTTTCGCAACACAAAGTTGACTCACGGATCCATTCCAAAACTTTTTTGTGACCTGTATGGAAATTCGTTCGTGGCGGCGGCGGCGGCGGCGGAGGCGGCAATTCCTATTCGTTTTTATTTCAATTTGCAACTTTTTTTTTTACGTGGGGTATTCAACATATCTCCTAAGCAGAGCACAAGAAGTACCTCAACACATGGACACCATAGAGTGTTTAGAAAGCATTTAGAGGATCGTAAGTTTGGAGTGACAGTTAATTTATCAATCGTGATCGTCGTTGTAGTCGACTTTTGAAATTTTGACCTAATCGTGGACCTATCAAAGCAAAATTCGAGAATATGGCTCCAAATAAGTATACTAATGGTTAAATTATTATCAGAATAATTAAATAAATTATTTTTACACTGCTTGGTAGTTGTCTTGAGTCGTGGCTGTATTTCTCAAATACGATTATATTTATAACAACATTTGCCTAGGCCCTAACGTTAATGCTGTTTAATGACTACAAATTTACTTTTGAAGCAATTGCCTGTGGTGTAGGGAAGCCATTTTCCATGGATCTGTAGCGTTTATTTGCATCAAAATACTACCTCACGTCCTGTTTTAAAGTAATTGATTATTTTAGCAATTAAGTACAACGCATAGAAAAGATATACATTCTCGCACTCGTCACCAGAGAAGTTATTATAAATCAATAAACTCAGTTGCTAGGCAAAAACTAAATCAGAGAATGATAAGGCAGAACCTTGTAGGAGAGATACCTTTTCATTTTGATTATTACATAAATGGCCACCACAACGTGGGGCAAAAATTAAATAAATAACCTAAATAATTGTATATTACATAAATGGCGCCCAACGTGGGGCAAAATTTAAATAAAGCCTAACTTGTTTATTTACAAACATTAAATGGCACCACAACGTGGGACAAATTAATTAAACGACTAATAGTTGTTCATTACATAAATGGCTACTACAACGTGGGGAAAAATTTAAATAAAGCCTAACTTGTTTATTTATTACAATAAATTATATTGAATTAAGCTAGCGTTTGGCACTACAGCACATGAAATTGGACTGCTGGAAATTATACGTGCTTTATGAAATGTGCAGCTTCACCATAATAATGCCGATTAAATGAAGAAAGAAATAGTGAGAAAGAACAACGTTTTTGGAAAATATTGACAGTGTAGTAACAACGAAAAATTTGATAAAGAAAAGTGGTTTAAAATTCTTTCCTAAAATAATTTCTGTAATCATCCTGATTCAAGTCTGCGAATACCCGGTGTTAATGTATAAACAAATAAATAAAACGTGTAGATAGTTCTATAAAACAAAATGTTTGCTTTAAGATACGAAATTCTGCAGAATTGCGTTAAATAAGGCAGGTGATTAAAGAATTTAGGTGGACGTTACATAATTTTACATTTATATATAAATATCCATAAAGTCATCATATATATAAATATAAATATACAGAAATATTCTTTCTATGTTAATTAAAGATTTTGTAATTAGGTTTCGTAACGGAAAAATTCCCAGAGAATAAACTAATTTATTTATTTATTTACAAGTATTCAGTTTTATGTTACATAAAGGACTCACAATAAATGTTTGTGTTTAAAATATTACTAATAGCTTCAACGAGACGTCGTATATACGCAACTTTATGACGAATGTACTTAACCGTAACTGAATGTGTAGACGTGTTGTTGTAGTGCGGTAAAGAGTTTGTGCTCAAACCTTTGTGTTTATAGTAATTAACGCTAATAATGGCCGCGTTAATTCAGTTCCTATTTATATTTTCTCTCTGCGAGTGAAATTCAGTTGAAAGGTCTATCACTGGGGACAAGCAAAACACTGCCTGGTAATTACCAAGCCTTTGTTAAATATTTGGCTTCTAGCCTTCGCTTCTCGCTTACAGAACGTTCAATCGTTTCACCGCCGTCAGACAGATATTCAAGCTTTGTACCTGAAAACCGAAACATTTGGAATTTGGTGGAACAAATATCAAGTGAACTACTATGAGAGATAGAAATGTGTTGCGAAATGGAAATTTTTAATAAGTTTATCAAAAAAAGAATGCCAATTAATTAGGCCATTAGTTGTTTGGACGTAAAATTTGAATTGTTTGAGAAATCCATTACAGCGGTCTGATCGAACAAAGCGACAATGAAAAAGCGAGCTCACTTTGCTTTGTTGAAAAGTCAAACTGGCGTATGCGCGCTAAAACTCGAGAGCACTAAGAGTTAGTTGATGGCGGGACATTTCAGAGGACGGAACAAATAATACTAGAGCAGAGACTAGCCGTCGTTAATGTATTATTAAACAGAGTTGCGAATTTAAGACAAAGTAAAAACATTCACGGAAGTATTACATCGTAAATATCGCTAAGTAAAAGCAGTTTACGTCTATAGCCAGCCAGGAGAGCCTAAGAGAGTTTACGTATACAGGCAGCCAGGAAAGGATGTCAGCAGTTTACGTCTGTAGCAAGCCGGAATAGTAAAGTTGCAGTTTAAGTCCAAAGCGGTAAAAGACTAACAAATCTACGAATCATAGGATTCGTATAAGGCGAGCAGACATCAGATAGCTGACATTCAGGAGGACCATCCGAGTTCCTGGGAGCCTATCAGTTTTGACTTCAATAGTGTAAAATCTGTGAGTCGACATTTTAGAATCAGTGTATAATTTTGCCATAGTGTCTTTCCGAAACCAAAAGAATGCTGGTACCAGCTGGACAGATGTAAGTAACAAAACCAAACTAATGATTAATTGCAAACGTAATTGAAAGATAGTCAGATTTCGATCTCTTTTAATTGTCAATCAAAGTTAATTTATTTTCTTTTTAATTTATTTCTATCGACGTATTATTTAGGTAAATGTGAACGGTTTGTTAATAAGATTTTAAAATCAATTTGTTGTGTCCATTATCAAACCCAGTGAAGGTCCTGAGAAATTAATATTTTAAATTGTAATTGTTTTTGAGTTAGAAGCCACAAAGTGAAAATAATTTTTTTTTGTATTAAATTTTATTTATTATTTTATTTAAATAAACCCAATCGGATGATTATTTCAATATATATATATATATATATTAGAGATAAACAATTTGTAGTGTACATTTTATTTAATTTTTTTTATTTTAATTATTGGTGGCGTAACTTTGAGGCCAGAACATTGCAAAGAACAGTCAAGTGTGTCGCAAGAATATAGAGACTGTATTGCTTGCTACGGCTATTGTTGTGGAAAAGCGCGTATACACACACAGAACTTTGGCGGTGTGCTGAGCAGAGTGTTTGGAGGGCCTGACCAGCATAGTAGTCATGGCGAGAGTCTGTGATGTGGCGCCCCGGCCGAGGTGGTCGCATTCAGCGTATGTATTAAAGGTTTTTATACAGCAAAACTGAGTGTGACAATACGTGCGACAGTAAAGTAGAAAGGCGACAAAGTATATAGCAATCAGCGTTGTGGCCTGTAAATAAAATATTGTTCTTTAAAATTAAAAAATCCACGAGTGCTCAAACCAGTACCAGAGCAGCTCCGAATAAAAATGGTGTGTCGAAAACTGATTTTGTAAACCTTTACGTAAATAATTTACTGTCAGATTTGTGTTGATTTATCAGATTTCTCTAGATTTTTGTTGTTGTTAGATCCTTTTTATAAAATTTTTGTTATTGTAGATTAAATTTGTATATTCATTTGTAACTTTGGAGACAATTGCAGATCACTACCATTAATGGAGGCCCTGTAAGTGGCCCTGAAGTTTAAAGCTGAGTCATATATTAAAAACAAAAAATGTCCAAAATTCAATGTAAGTCGAAATTTCTAATTAAATAATCTTTTTTTTATCTCTTTAAATTTTTGTTTAATTTTAAGGGTAAATCCTGATAACTTTCTTCCTTTGTTTAATTTAAATTGAATACTAAATAATTTTGACTCTGTATCGGGGTGGCTTATTTTATTTAATTAATAGTGTATACTACAATATATTGTGAGATACATTTTTCAATTATCATCATATTTAAAGATGGAAAGTCTTCCGGGTGTAGTAGTTCATGGAAAGGTTTACATGTGGGTAATAGTAATGAATCGCGACCATGTGCAGTGCCACCTTCCAGTTGAAGTGGAAGACGAGAATGTAGTTTGCCGACGGAACGTCACGGTTTAATTACTGTTGTACTCGAGATTTCCGTGAAATCCAAGCAAACAGTTTCGGTTTAATTTCGTAGAATTTTGAATTTCCTCCGCTCCAAGATAACAGAATACCAGATTAATCTCAATAATAATATCTATCCGTTGTGAAGAAATTTCGATTCCAAATTTATGACCTTAAACAGACACTCTTTATTTTTTGTTTATATCATGACGACGTTTCGATACCTTTCGTTATCTTCTTCAGTTATAATATAAATCTAATCGTTTGAAAATACCTCCTCTGTAGGAAAATACCTGAAGGTGATACAAAAATGAATCGAAACATCGTTATAATTAATGACCGAATACAGACACTTTTTATTTATAATATGACGACGTTTTTATACCTTTTATTATCTTCTTCGGGTATAATATAAATCTAATACCTCTTCTGTATGAAAATACCTGAATAAGATAGAAAAAGATATCGAAACATCGTCATAATCGATGACCGAATACAGACACTTTTCATTTATATTATGACGCGACGTTTCGATACCTTTTATTATCTTCTTCAGGTATAATATAAATCTAATCATTTGAAAATACCTCCTCTGTAGGAAAATACCTGAAGATGATACAAAAAGGTATCCAAACGTCGTCATAATTGATGACCGAATACAGACACTTTTTATTTATATTATGACGCCACGTTTCGATACCTTTCGTTATCTTCTTCAGGTATAACATAAATCTAATCGTTTGAAAATACCTCCTCTGTAAGAAAATACCTGAAGATGATACAAAAAGGTATCTCAACGTCGTCATAATTGATGAACGAATGCAGACACTTTTTATTTATATTATGACGACGTTTCGATACCTTTTATTATTTTCTTCGCGTATAATATAAATCTAATCGTTTTTAAATACCTCTTCTGTAGGAAAATACCTGAATAAGATAGAAAAAGGTATCGAAACATCGTCATGATTGATGACCGTATACAGACACTTTTTATTTATATCATGACAACGTTTCGATACCTTTTATTATCTTCTTCGGGTATAATATAAATCTAATCATTTGAAAATACCTCCTCTGTAGGAAAATACCTTTAAATTTTTGTTTAATTACAAGGTAAAAATCCTGATAGCTTTCTACCTTTGTTTAATTTAATTTGAATACTTCATAATTTTGACTCTGTATCGCGGTGGATTATTTTATTGAATTAATAGTGTATATTACAATATATTGTGAGATACATTTTTCAATTATTGACATATTTAAAGATGGAAGGTCTTTCGGGTGTAGTAGTTGATGGAAAAGTTTACACGTGCGTAAAAATAATAAATCGCGACCATGTGCAGTGCCACCACCTTCAAGTTGACAGTGTAGTTTGCCGACGGAACGTCTCGAGAATTCCGTGAAATCCAAGCAAACAGTTTTGGTTTAATTTCGTAGAATAATTGAAACCATGTTGCGCGTGTCAAGATACTTGGAAAACAGATTAATTTCCAGCTCATATTTAAATAAACTCATATGTGGAGATGGTAAGATTTTCCGGTGAGAGTAATTGCAGTTCCGGGTGTTAAATTAAACCATAGGAGTTGTGTGTGTGTGGACGTGTGAGAGCGCTTTGTCTTAAAAGTGTCATCTGTTACGGACAGATCCTCCGGCCTTTGTATGAGTTAAAAGGGAACCCACTTTTGTAAAATTAATTTCCCGCTAACGTCGTGCGTGAACTTTGAACTGTTCGTAAAATGTATGAGGGAAGGCATTTCTCTCTCACTGCAGGTCGTTATTCATAGATCCTAGCTCATTGTTCATAGACAACAATAGCGGCGCGGGGAAACTTGCGGCAAATGGAAAAGCATCAAACCGAATCCAATGTTACAAAAAATATTAAGTTCCCTTGTGAGAAATTTACTTTCAACATTTTCCTGTTCTCTTTACACAGCATTTCACGGGTTTAATAGTGACCTTCTATTGTAATATTTCTGTACATTTTATTTTTAACTTTCTTCAGTAACGTCATATTTCAGTCTTTCCCTTTTATTAAGTTCCCAAATCATCGAATTCACAGAAGTGTGATGTAATTTCTGGTTCCCACCTTGTTAGTTACTTCGTTGATGCAATGAAATACTTATCAGATACTATTTTATTCCGCAGAGTACATTTCGTTAACAATTGATGACCTTATTATTGAGATTAATCGGGTATTCCATTGTCTTGGAGTAGAAAAAATTGAGAAAGGAAAATAAAAGGAATGTAAAACCAAGAAACAAGAAAAAAAACACAGAAAAGAGAGAGGCAGGTCAAAGAGATGACGAGAATGATCGTCTAGAAGATCAGAAAGAAGATGAACTCCAAGCGAAGAAAACAAAGGAAACAAGAAAAACAGAAAGAGAGAGGCAGTGTGAAAGAAACAAGTATATCTCTACATCTTCTTTCTGATCTTCTAGACGATCATCCTCTTTGACCTGCCTCTTTCTTCCTGTCTTTTTTTTTCTAGTTTCTTGGCTTTTCATTCCTTTTATTTTCCTTTTTATTTCTCCACTCCAAGACAATAGAATACCCGATTAATCTCAATAATAATACCTCACCATTTTCAAGAAATGTCAAATCCAAATTTATATGACCTTAAACAGACACTTTTTATTTTTTATTTATACCATGACGACGTTTCGATACCTTTTATCATCTTCCTCAGGTATAATATAAATATAATCATTTGAAAATACCTCCTCTGTAGGAAAATACACGAATATGACACAAACAGGTAGCGAAACGTCGTCATAATTGATGACCTATTACAGACACTTTTTATTTTTTATTTATATCATGGCGACGTTTCGACACCTTTTATTATCTTCTTCAGGTATAATATAAATATAATCATTTGAAAATACCTCTTCTGTAGGTAAACACCTGAAGATGATACAAAAATGTATCGAAACGTCTTCGTAATTGATGACCTTATACGGACACTTTAAATTTTTTATTTATATCATGATGACGTTTCGATACCTTTTATTACCTTCTTCGGGTATAATATAAATCTAATCGTTTGTATATACCTCTTCTGTAGGAAAATACCTGAAGAAGACACAAAAAAGTATCGAAACGTCTTCATAATGGATGACCTTATACAGACACTTTTTATTTTTTATTTATATCATGATGACGTTTCGATACCTTTTATTACCTTCTTCGGGTATAATATAAATCTAATCGTTCGTATATACCTCTTCTGTAGGAAAATACCTGAAGAAGACACAAAAAGGTATCGAAACGTCGACATAATTTATATAAAAAATAAAGTGTCCGTATGAGGTCATCAATTGTTTTTTTATTAATTCAAAACTTACTCGTAGTGTAGAGAATCAGATAGCTTTTCACTGTAAAAAAACATTTTTAAAATATATATTCTCTCACAGCTGTAGCGTGTTTATCAGCAGCGGCGTGTCGGAGCATTTATGAGGTTAAAAGGCACATTTTAGAGGCAACCACGAACTTTAAATTTCAGTCATCAAGCTTCGTGCAGTTAAGTAACTCTGCAGTGTGATAACACAACGACACCATTTAGGAAACGCGAGTAGGCGAATAATACAAATATAGTCTTCTGCTGTATGCGGGAATCCAGAAAGAGAACGAGCGGCGGGGAAGATAACACAGAAAGTCCTCTAAGCCACCGGAATAAATCCTGGACTCCGGATACTCGCTTCGTGTTTTTCCAGAGTAGAAAACATTGCGTGAAATAAAAACGTCCCGTAACGAAATTTAGTTTCCTGACAAAGAGTAGTTAAGCCGATTGAGAATAAGAACCTGAGAGTTATTGTGAATTTTCATTACAACTATCTTTAAATATCATTTTCTCCGAGACGTTATGTAACTAAATCTATATTTGAAGTTTAATGTCCACGGAAAACTCCTCTCCCGCTATTGGAAGGGCCCGACCTACCCGATGCAGGTTTTCTGGGGTTTTCCCTGCATTTCTTTAGACGAATGCCGGGTAGGATCCTTAAACGATAGCCCGGGGGCCCTAGTTAACCCTTGGCTACCTTCCGCTACCCTTCCGCATCCTCCCTTTCAAATCCCTTCCTATGCTATTAAAGGGGAGTTGCCCAATGTGGATTACCCTCATGTAGCCTGTTGCCCTAAAAAGAAAGGAAAACAGCTATTCACTCGCAGGTAATATCTGCGAGGGATGTTCTCTCGCAGGCAGAAACTTGTAGGAGAGATACGAAGGGGCTACTTTTGGGTATGCCTTTTCCTCTCCGTTTTTGAACTAAGGTTCCCACAAGCCGAGGCACGTCGGCCTGTTTTGAGAGGTGTATGTTCGGGGTCGCAGACCTTGGGCATACGGTAAGAGTTGTCCGCTATTCCCATTGGAATAGTCGGCCAGCTGCCTCCTAAACTGGTCGAGGCACGGAGAAGGGAATGCTGCGTCCCCACAGCAAATCCCTTCCTATGCTATTAAAAGGGAGTTACCACGATGTGCATTACACGCATGTTGCCTGTTACCAAAAAAAAAAGAAAAGTAAAAGCTGCGACTCCACAGCACACCGCTCTCCCGCCATCGGAAGGGCGTGGGACAAGTACGAAATACCCGACCTACCTGATGCAGGTTTTTCTAGGGTTCCTGCATCACTTTGAGGCGAATTGCCGAGTAGGATCCTTAAACCACATCCCGGGGGCCCTAATTAATCCTTGGCTACCTTCCTTTGCCCTTCCGCACCCCCCCTTTCAAATCCCTTCCTATGCTATTAAAGGAGAGTTTCCACTATGTGGATTACCCTCATGTAGCCTGTCTACACCTATAAAATAAAATAGAATTAAAAAAAATGCATGTTTTCTAGGGTTTTCCCTGCATTACTTTAATGCAAATGTCGGGTAGGATCCTGAAAACATATCCCGGGGGCCCTAGTTAACCCTTGGCTACCTTCCTCTACCCTTCCGCATCCCCCGTTTCAAATCCCTTCCTATTCTATTAAAGGGGAGTTGCCACCATGTGGATTACCCTCATGTAGCCTGTTACCCTAAATGAAAAAAGGAAGTGAAAAGATAAACTCTTTTAATTTTAACCATGACTGTACAGCTCATCAACATTACTGCTTGGACTCGCTTCCAAAGCTTCACATCCTCATCCATCAGATTGTCCAGTTCTTAATATCGATTAACAAGTACCACAAAATTCTGTAACAGCAGTGAATACAATTAACTTACATCTCTTAACACCCTCGTTTTCACTGACGTAATTTCTCTTTCTAGAAAATTTTTTGGAGGACTGGAAAAATCTTCTTCGGAATCCCTTCGAGTACCAGCCCCCTTCTGTCTCGGTTACTACGATTAGGATAAAAACGACAACTTATATTCACGTACTGGAATGCTACAGGATAACGATTTATAGTTAATAAAACAATTGATGACCATATACAGACACTTTTTTATTTTTTAATTATGACGACGTTTCGTTACCTTCTTGTATCTTCTTCAGGTATTTTCCCACAGTGGAAATTTTAAAAAAAATTAAAATTAAAAATAAAAAGTGTCCGCATAAGGTCATTAATTGTTTTATTAATTCAAAACAGACGTTAAACTAAAACTTAATTTCTAGTTAATTTTTTCTTTTTACAGTCAGTAGTCACAGAGGATTTGAGATAGATAAATATGTACTCTAAAAGCATTATTTTCTGAAGATGTCTTTGTCTTCAAGTCGAATTCGAATGAGCATTTATGAGGAAGAAATTGGGTTACTGAAACGAGTCGTCGGCCTTTCGCCCGTCATCAATCCTTGGTCTTGATGCTAGAGTCTTTGTGTATTCAGTAACCGTGTTTTTTTTTTCTAGAAAATATTTTTGTATGCAGGTTGATTTATATCCACCATTTGAACCAGGGCGAGTCTTTTTAAGTCTCAATGGTGACGATACAACTTAAAATGGCCGGTCGCTTTCTTATGACGACTGCATGTCTGCTAAAGCGAGGGGGTTTTGGATTGTTGGAAACGTTGGCAGGTGGTCTAGAATAGAGGCCATCCGGGGCTGGAACCGAAAAGTCTGGGTCTCTTGGGATCAATACGACGCCGACTCCGGCTCATTACAAAACTTCGCAGTTCCTCAGTGTCTTCGGTGAACCTTCCTTGTACCTTCATTAGCACCCAGCAGCTGCTTCCCCGGCGTCGACAAGCTATTAATTTCTCCTCATATCAGACAAAAAAAAATTCTTTCTATAGAGTAATGTCTAATAATCTTTATTTAAAGGTATTTAAAAATATAAAGAGAACCCTCAAATTTATTTTACAGGTTAACAGTAATATTAGTCCAATTTGAAACATTTGTAGTTTCACCTCCATTAAAAAAACAACAAGTACAAAGAAATACTTGGATAAAACCACCTTGCTGGCCATGCAACATAACGTGGTACGTGAGAGTCAAGTCCTCATCGCAGTTTGTAACCGTGGCCTCACACTATTACTGCCAAATAAAGTACCAAACCCATACAGGAAACTAAAAGTGCTAAATGAAAAAAATGCCACATTCAGTGAAAGATGTTGATTAAGTGGAAGACTGGTCGAGTTAGGCTCGCGTCAATTATGTATAAGGTACCAGCGGCCATAACACTCCACGCGGAAATTTCAAGTAACTTCATATTTTAATAGCTGTCCGCACAACTTTATGACGTTACTAGGGTGAGCAAGTGTTATTGAAATATAAGATTAAGGAAGTATCAGAGAACCATAAGCGAGACTACGAGGGAAATTTGGAACCGGACCAGGAGATGAAGAAGTTCATAGACGCAGTCGCCAGGATTCATCACAACGTTGCATATAATTTTTTTATCGTATATAATAATCGCAGAAAATATCTCCCTATGTAACCAAACCGTGAAAAAAAAAAGATATTGCTATAAATTGTAATTTTTGATTTAACAATCTTTAATAAAATGGAGAATAAATTAAAAAAATTATTAACGAGTATGAAAATTCTAAAAATTAATAAGAAAATTTCGATTTTCAAATTTATAACGTCTGGTTTGTCACAGCTGTTTATAGTATTACTGCATTTTAAGATAGCCATAGAAATAATAAAGGTTCCCACAAGCCGAGGCACCTCGGCCTGTTCTGAGAGGTGTATGTTCCGGGGTCACAGACCTTGGGCATACGGTAAGAGTTGTCCGCTATTCCCATTGGAATTGTCGGCCAGCTGCCTCCTAAACTGGTCGAGGCACGGAGAAGGGAATGTTCCGTCCCCACAGCAAACTCCTCTTCCGCTATCGGAAGGGTGTGGGACAAGTACCCAATGCCCGTCCTACCTGATGTAGGTTTTTATAGGGTTTTCTCTGCATTTCTTTAGGCGAATGCCGGGTAGGACCCTTAAAATATAGCCCGGGGGCCCTAGTTAACCCTTGGCTACCTTCCTCTACCCTTCCGCATCCCCCCTTTCTAATCCCTTCCTATGCTATTAAAGGGGAGTTGCCCAATGTGGATCACCCTCATGTAGCCTGTTGCCCTAAAAAAAAATAAAAAAAATATTTATGAATAATAAAGATAGGCAATACAAACAAAAAATGTAATGTAAATACCACACAACAACGTTTCAGGGATCCTTGTCCATTTCGTCAGGTGCTAAGAAGAGCCTAGAGTGACACAACTGAGTGTTGTCAACTGACCAGTGCAGTTGTGTTTCACTACGCTCTTCTTAACACCTGGCGAAAGGAACAAGGATCCCAGAAACGTTGTGTGGTATTTTTTGTCTTTATTATTCAGTGTTTTTCAATCAGACGTAAATTTTTCATTTTAATAATAATTTATATAGAACCAAAAATTGTACGTAACATTCTATAAATTATATTTATACATAATTGTATTAAAAAAATTATCACGTATGTAAAACTTTAGTTCTTAACTTTTATATATAACTGAATAACTGTATACCTGAAGAGGTCCTAAATCAGCGGTGAAACGTTTTGTTTTTTTAAATATTATGTTCTAAAATTGATAATAAATTTTTATGAGTCTGTAATTGTGCGGTTGTATCGCTACTGGCTCTCGTATTTCCCCCCCCCCCCCAATCACCTGACGAAAATGACAAGGATCCCAGAAACGTTTTGTGGTATTTATATAATCTCTTACTTATGTCTGTATTTCTTTTTATATTCTCAGGGTATTTTTTTAGACATTTATTTTTAAATAATTCAGATTAATAATGAGAAAGACAGTGATAATATAAATACCACACAACGTTTCTGGAATCCTTGTTCCTTCCTTTAGGTGCTAAGAAGAGCCAAGAGCGACACAAATGCACTCGTTAGTTGAGAGAACTCAAAAGCTTTTGGTATTTATTTTATCTCGTATTTTGTCTGTATTTCGCTATTGTTCTCATTATTAATTTTCATTTTTAAGTCAGATTTATATAGTGTTGATTATTGTATATAAATGCAACTGTTTCCATCGACATGACATGATCGCTGTTTTTATTACCGAATTTCGGGTTTATTTATATGTTCAGGAAAATGTTATGAATGTGACTTATACGGGTTTTAATATCCGAGGAGTACGTAATAAGAGTTATAATTGACCCAGGCCTCTGGTGATTTGTTGTCCCATGTTAATGTGCTTGTTTCACCGTTCCATAATCAGGTGACTGATGAGCCGCACGTGTCATTACTGTTATACACCTCATCCATTTACGAGTAACAGAGAATTCCCCACATCATTCGTCCAGTGGCTGCTTACTTCATTAACATTTCTTCCACGGAGGGTTTAGTATGAATGCACTGCAAAAGCTACATTAGATGCCAAAAGTTAGAGAAAAATCCCATTTTCTCTTGGAGTCATTCCGCCCCCAAAAAATTTATTTATATTTTATTGTATAAAATATTTTTTGCGTCAGGAAAACAGGTTCTGATGTAGTTAGAATGTTGTGGACTATATATATATATATATATTATTTCTGAAAGAAGAACAAACATGTCCCCTTTGATACCACTTCACTCTATTTTTTCCCCTTTCTATTTAAATAGTTAAAAGCAGCCGAGCAACGATTAAAAAATATGTAACAAGATTATTTCATTCTGTTTAGCCAATTTAAAAATTTTAAATACGTAAATAAACAGACAAATAATAAATTAGGATCGCAGAAACGTCACGTGGTATTTAGCACTTCTTTTTGGACTGTTATTTGGCTATTTATTTATGAAATGAATATATAAAAACATCACTTAAACTTTATATATACTTTTTTTAAAAATAATTGTAACTGTATTTGTAAATGAGAAATTAAGCATTCTCGTATTGTTTACCAAACGAATATATCAAATTCAACTTCGTTTTCAGCTGCGGAGGAATTTAAATGAGCTCAGATGCGCCTTGTGCACAGGCGTATCGTAACAAGAGGTGGATTTCCGCGATAACAATATTGGGAGATGGTGTTAACCCGCTCTGGTGCGAGATAATAGAATATTTAATAGACTGGAAAGTGGTCTTGTCCCGAGGACAGGAAATTCACCCACGTGAGAGCATTGGTAGCTGCAGAAAAAAAATAATAAATCGTAACTGCTTCAGGAACTCAGGAATCAATCAACAAATTAATTTTATTAAATGGAGTGACTTTACGAGAAAGCTGATATGAGTATCGATGGATATATGAATTTTATGTATATATTATTTATATATATAATTATTTATATATATAAATATTAAATTTATATATATATATAATTATTTATATAAGATATATTTATATAAATATTGTATTTATATAAATATAAATAATTATTTAATATAATATTATATATATAAATAAATAATTATTTAATATAATATTATATATTTATATATATAAATAAATAATTATTTATATAAAAATTTATATAAATATTATATTTATATATATATGTGTATTTATATATAAATAATTATTTAATATACTATATATTTATATACATATATATATAAATAATTATTTAATATACTATATATTTATATACATACATATATATATATAAATTTATATATATTTATAAGTTATATATATAAATAAATAATTATAATATTATATTTGTATATATATAAATAATTATTTATATTATAAATAAATAATTATATATATCATAAATATATATATATATCATATATACATATATATATACATATAATATAAATATATATATCTTATATAAATAATATATATAAATATATAGACGTATAATATAAATATTATATTTATATATATAAATAATTATTTATTTATATATATTTTATATAAATAATTATATATAATGTATAAATAATATATATATATATAAATAATATATATATATATAAATAATATATATATATATAAATAATATATATATATATATATATAAATAATTATATAAATATTATATTTATATATATAAATAAATAATTATATAAATATTGTAGATATAATATATATATAAATATTAATAGAAAAAGAGCGTAGTAGAAATCATTATTTTATAAATAATCCGATCTTTTATTTGTACAATGTCAATAAATAAATTATTACAATAATATTTTTCTTGGTAAATTGTTATTCGTTAAATAATATTCCAGAATTTCTTTAAGTTCGATATATAACATGTTTGTAGATTATTAATTCATTTTCTTAAAGGTTAATCGCCATTTCCCTGAGCCTCAAGTTTGTTACAAATCCTCTTTTATTCTCGTCTATTTAATGATATCAGGTGATCTGTCATTATTTCTCCTTGGAAACTACAATCTTAAATTGGGCTGAAGCAGCTGAAAATCCACTTGAGCTGTGGCCGTATCCGCTGGGGGCCAGCGCCTGAGGTATTTACAACCCCATCACTGGACTTTGCGGTATTTCACGGACGCAAAGTCCGCCCTCACGTCTTCCTAAACTTTATCCGCCTACGACCCACCTCCTCCCCCCCCCTCCTCTGGCCACGCAGGACTCAACAACACGGCGGGTTAACGTGATTAGGGATAAATGCAATTCAGGATTAATATTTAAAAATCAGAGTCAACTTCGTGTCGACATCAATAAAATTTGGATTTTTGAAATAACGTTGTTTTTAGTTTCTCATTGCAATTTGTCTGATACGGATTAGGTATGTTATAATACTTAAAAAATTTAACAATTACAAATTTTAATTTTTTTTAACTATTACAATTATCTGACATAATTTTTAAATTAAATATTAGAAACAACAGCCTATTAGTCAGAAAAAAATTATTATTCTATTTAAAACAAAATTTATTGTAACGTTTCTTGTATTTGATAAATATTGTTTTACGTAGAATAATAAAATAATTTTGGCAAAGTTTTTTCAGTAGCTTGAAACTGGTGGGACGGTTTTGCATCAATTATAAGCAGAAGCGTGAGTCAAAAATGGTGGTACTTAGATTCTTGGTTTTCCATCACTAAGCTTTCCTTATTTTTTTTACCCTCTTCTGCCATAAACATGTTTCCCCATACGACGTCCGTTGAAAGCGTCTCCCATAGTAAATGAGCAGCCGTGAAAATAATTTATTTTTGGTCGAAAGCGAGGTTTTTATTCTTTCCTAACCACATCCTTAAAGCATCTATTTCAGTCATTCAGGATTATCGTGTTTGTATTTTATTCTTGACATGTCCTTTTGAGTCGAAGAGAGGCGTGAAACTGACATACTGCCTCAGCAACGTCTGGAAAGTTTCTGCAAAACTCCAGAACGCGGGCGAAAAAAAGCATTGGACTGGACTGGTAAAAAGTGTAAAAAAAATGGAGTGAGCTCAGGGCTTTGAATCGGTGCAAGTTCTCTTTCTCTCTCTCTCTCTCTCTCTCTCTCTCTCCTGGCTGAGCACGAGAGTTCGTTATGCCGCCATTGTTACCCACTCTTCAGCTTGCTACTGTACCAAGCCAGCCAGCGCTGCCCAAATACAACATTCATTAAAGCTGCAGTTCTAAATATAAACACTAACATCTTCATGAGACGTGCTTATAGTTTTAGGAGTCTTTTTCTACGACCGCTAAAATGTACGTAAGGCAAAATGAAGGGCATACTTTTAGAGATTCCAAGATGGTGTCGCAACTTTCCGTCATTTCTTTGGGTCCTCTGTAAGACAATGAGTGTACTTTACACATTATGTTTACTTAAAATCAATACTGAATTAGTTAAATTAATTTGTGAACCGCCGAGAAAATGTTGCCATATTCGTAAATGTTCCCTTTATAATTCTCATCGCTTTTTGTATTCAGATTATTTTGATACTCCCTGCCTTCACCACGTCTCGACGAGAGGTTTACAGTTACGATTCTGTCCCCGAGGTAACTTCTTTTGTTTCAATGTGCCATGTCTGTCGACATTTCAAGTTGGTTTTCTTTTTAACTGTTCCCTGTCCTACGTTTCAGGAAACTTTCCCTTCTGTTATTCGCAAAGCCACAGTAAAAGTCAGATTAAATCAGCAAGTTAAAAACAAAATGGTTGATATTTTTTATGATGAACTAAATATATCTAATATCAAACTTCCCATTGATAAAGAAGCTGTTAGTATCCAAACATATAAACAGTTCTAAACATACATTTGATTGGCAAAATGCTAAGAGTTTAGACACTGACACCAGGTACAATTCCAGAGATCCTTCACATACATCAAACATCACAGCTATTAATGTACAAACAGACACTGTGAAACACGATAACTGCTATGATCCCTTATTATTACGCTAAACCTTCTGTTTTCCCATTGACGTTGCTCCCTTATTGTTATGCAACCCCTTCGGCACTCCCGTTGTCGTTGCGTTTTCGTCCCTTTCGAGTGTTGTCAATTGACACGTGCAGTTGTGTTTCTTTAGGCTCTTATTAGCAGCTGACGAATTGTACAAGGATCCCAGAAACGTTGTGTGGTATTTATATTACCCTTTTTCGTCTGTATTGGCTATCTTTCGTATTTCATTATTTTCAATCTGACGTAAATTTTTTCATCAACTAAATTAGTTTCCATTTATGTTTTCTAGCCTTTCCTAGTTCGGCTTGAGAGACGCAGCAGCTGGCCAGGCCATTCTGTCCAGGTGCTGCAGCTATCGATCCCTTGTTTACTTCTGTTGTTACGTTTCTTCCGAGAAAGGGGAAGTAAACCGTCCAGCCACTTACGAGCCTTCACTCCAGACTCGATTTGTGCTTGGATAACATCACGATGTAAATTCAATCCACTTCAGCGGAAGACAATCTCATAAAAAAACACTTTTCTTTGTTCCTTTTTCTGAAATTACGGTATGGATTATTACAGATTACTACAGAAAAAATAATTCAACTGTAATATCGTTGACGGGATTAATTTTTTGGGGGGGAGGGGGTAACAGGCTACATGAGGGTAATCCACATAGTGGAAACTCCCCTTTAATAGCATAGGAAGGGATTTGAAAGGGGGGATGCGGACGGGTAGAGGAAGGTAGCCAAGGGTTAACAAGGGCCCCCAGGCTATAGTTTAAGGATCCTACCCGGCATTCGCCTTAAGAAATGCAGGGAAAACCCAAGAAAAACCTTCATCAGGTAGGTCGGGCATTGGGTACTTCTCCGATAGCGGTAGACGAGATTGCGTAGGTACGCAGCATTCCCTTCTCCGTGTCTCGACCAATTTAGGAGACAGCTGGCCGACTATTCCAATGGGAATAGCAGACAATTCTTACCGTATGCCCAAGGTCTGTGACCCCAGAACATACACCTCTAAAAACAGGCCGAGGTGCCTCGGCTTGTGGTAACCTTAGTTAAAAAACGGAGAGGAAAAGGCATCCCCAAAGGTAGCCCCTTTGTATCTCTCCTACAAGGTCCCTCGCAGGTACTGCCTGCGAGAGAATAGCCCTCGCAGACCTGTCGACGGGATTAATCCAACGGGAAATTATTTATAATTTAGATTCTGTCTCTCTCCTGCGTCTCTCAGGCCGAACTCGGAAAGGTTAAAAAACTTAAATGGAAACTAATTCAGTTCATGAATAAAATTACGTATAATTGAAAATAATGAATAAGAAAGATAGCAAATACAGACAAAAAAAGGGTAATATAAATACCACACAACGTTTCTGCGATCCTTGTTCCTTTCGTCCGGTGGTAAGAAGAGCCTAGCTAAACACAACTGTACTGGTCAGTCGACAACACTCAAAAGGGACGAAAACGCAACGACAATGGAACTACTGGAGAAATACGATTAATTATACGCAACATACAGAACTAAGCCATCATTGCTTATTTATAATAAAAACTATTTTTTTAAAAAATATTATAATTATATAATAACAGCTCCTTAATTTTTATGACCATAAAAGTGTAAGCAAATGTCAGAATAATCGCATTTGAAGGTTTGATTTTTTTTGTACTTCATAGTTGTCCACCCTTTTTCTCCCATATACCATAAACCCAAAGATTTCGCCAGTGTGAGGGAGTCTTCGTAACTCCTATAACCATTATTGATGTACAGTATTCTTAGGCATTCTAATATTTTCATATTAAAATGAGCAAATTAATTAACGTATTAAATCGTAGCTCGCGATGACCCTTGTTTAATTTACTTGTAACAAAACTTTTGAAGATTTGTCATGAGCTGTGGCGTTCATGAATTCGCTGTGAGTTACGCGAGACAGCAAATAGTTGCAAAGTGCTTCAAAGTCCAACAGCCAGTTTCCTCAAAGTTTTAAGCAGGATGGAATTAGGAGGCCCCCACTTACTTGAGTTCTCCAGTACTTTGTGTCTACAATACTTCGTGTGGTAAGTAGTAGCAACACCACTGTCAGACGGACGGAAGTCTCGTAAACCCACAGCATCTGAGTTTACTTATTGTTTATTCTACGACTGAGACGCTTTTATGGTTGGAGAAATAAAGTTACGTGGTGGCACGTTCACTACGTATTAACTGAACAACTGTGAAAAGAAAATGTTGTGAATTTTAATCAGTTAGGGAAGGGAGTTAGTAACACTCAGTGAAAGATTTGTTGGAGTTGACCGAGTGGAAGCGTTTTCGTGATACTGCAACCTGTTGTCTAACAATTAGAAAAATACTATCTTCGTGGCGACTACTAAGACATAAAACGGTTTTGAAATTTAATAATCGTTTATTCATATTGGATCCTTTTTAATGCCGTCAACACGCCTTGGCCGGAGCAGTCACGTAAAGAACAACAACGAATAAAATAACCTATGCTTTTTACGATTAAAAAAATACTATGATAGAATTTAAATAAAGAAGTTTGAAGAGACTACGTTAGGATTTATGTTAATTGAATGGTGAAGTAGCCATTTATTTCGATAAAGAATTATTGAGCGAGACTTGGCTTAGCCCCCTGTGAGGTTAATTAAAAGATAAGAAAATAATTCAACACAGTACTTGAGCTAAAACCAGAAGAAATATCATTCAATGTATAGTGAGAATAAATAAATTAGGTGAAGATTGGTAAGGGGCTAGATCCCCAGAAAGGAAAGATGAAGGGTGCGAAATCACTGTAGACATATGTATTTATTTATAAAACTTCCCATGGTAAATTAAAACTATTATTATCCGCTTCTAATTTACTGAATTCTGAAAAAGAACATTACAGAATACAAACGGGAAATTACGGATTGAAAATTCCTTTTTTTTTGTAACTCCGAAAATGTTTTCCACCGCCTCATCTCCACGTATCCACCATAAAACCTTAAATCTCATTATATCATTTCCTGAGGAGAAAAAAAACACATGAATTTTTCATCTCAATTTTTTTTTAGCAGCACGCGGGTTTCTTGGCTTCGTTCCCAGCTGTCTCTTGTCTTCTCTTCAGCTTTTTCACAATAGTCGAGAGAGAGAGAGAGAGAGAGAGAGAGAGAGAGAGAGAGAGAGCTGTAAACAGATTCCATTCAAATGTGTGAATAAAGAAGTGGACGTTTTCTCACACCCTTCTCTCTAAGCACGCGCTCATTTTCAACTTTTCGTCTAAAAACATTTTAGTTTTCGGCTTCATGTTAATTATATATTTCCTAAAGTAAAATACCCCTTAGTTTTACAATGAGTCGTTTTCGTATTTGAAAACGTTTGATAACAGGTTATGGGAATAAATTATAAATCATGACTGAATTTATTCCGTCACTTAATTTCCTGATTCGACAACGTGAAAACATTTATGTTACGGAAAAAACATATTTTATTTTTATATTCGTGATTTTTTTCTTTGCTTTACAGAAGAATTTCCTATCTTTTATTCAATTTTTGAGGGGTGTTGACTTACTGATAATTTTTTTTAATTGAATCATATATTTTTCTCTTTTAAATGTACGTTAGTAAATATTAAAAATAATAATTATTCGCGTATTTCTTTTTTTTTTAAGTAACAGGCTACATGAGGGTAATCCACATGGTGGCAACTCCCCTTTAATAGCATAGGAAGGCACCTGAAAGGGAGGATGCGGAAGGGTAGAGGAAGGTAGCCAAGGGTTAACTAGAGGGCCCCCCGGGCTATGGCTTAATGATCCTACCCGGCATTCGCCTAAAAGTAACGCAGGGAAAACCCTAGAAAAACCTGCATCAGGTAGGTCGGGAATTGTGTACTTGTCCCACGCCCTTCCGATAGCGGGAGTGGAGTTTGCTGTGGGGACGCAGCATTCCCTTCTCCGTACCTCGACCTGTTTAGGAGGCAGCTGGCCGACTGTTCCAATGGGAATAGCGGACAACTCTTACCGTATGCCCAAGGTCTGTGACCTCAGCTTGTGGGAAACCTTAGTTCATAAACGGAGAGTAAAAGCCATCCCCAAAGGTAGCCCCTTCGTATCTCTCCTGCAAGGTTCTGCCTGCGAGAGAACATCCCTCGCAGGTATTGCCTGCGAGAGAATAACCCTCGCAGACCTTCTTTTTGCGTATTTCTTAAGGCGAGAAAGTGTATTTATTAGATGCAGTGACAGTAGGATACAAATTAATTATTCGATAATAATATCGAATTTGATTTGTGATCCCAACATTTTTATATACACTGGTTTGATTGATAAAGTTTCCAACGATCCATATTCTCTCACTACTTTATCCAAAATATGACGAAATGACTGATGGAATTAAAAAAATCATTCCAGTCCGCTTGTTGGAGCGACTAAGGAAACCGTAACCCAGGGTTTTTATTTCATCTAAGATTTTTCAGTCTATAAGGATAAATAACTAGCCAAATAATAAACAAAAATAAGTCGTTAGTAAATACCACGCAGCGTCTCCCAACAACTCTTGTTGCTTTCGTCAGGTCAGGTCAAGTAAAACCAAGAGTCGTAAGAACAAAACTTGGGCATACGGTAAGAGTTGTTCGCTGTTATCATCGGAACAGTCGGCCAACTGCGTCATAAAGTTGTCGAGGCTCGGAGAAGGGAATGCTGCGTCCCCACAGCGCCATCGGGAAGGGCGTGGGACAAGTACCCAATGTCCGACCTACCTGATGCAGGTTTTCTAGGGTTTGTCCTGGCGAATTGTCGGGTAGGATCCTAAAACTACAGCCCCGGTGGGGCCTAGTTAACCCTTGGCTACCTTCTCTACCTTTCCGCATCCCCCCTTTCACAACTTTTCCTATGCTATAAGAGGGGAGTTGCCACTGTGTGGATTACCCTACACATAGCCTGTCTACTACACCTTCTTTCTCTTCTTTTCAATTTCAGAATAACATTCTTTTCCGACAATTTTCGTCATTTTTAAGATAATACTCCAAAATATTTTCGACGCTAATTTTCCCTTCAACCCTGTAGTGTGCTCGCTTCGCCCTCGCTTAATAACAGAATCAGCTACGTGTGAAGTTTAATTTGTCACGGTTATGCCACAAGAAACTACCTTTCCTCATTCCCCCTTTCACTCCCTTTCCTATGCCACAAGAGAGCAGTTGCCACTATGTGGATTACCCTATATATAGTAGAACATCAGATACAGTATATATATATTAATTCATTAAAGACTCAAAAGATGGCTTAGTTTGTAATCAACTGCTTTACCGTAAAATTAGTGCAGTAGAAAATGAAGACTTTCAAAATGATTTTAAACGCTTATTTGTAAACACACAGATATTTTTTCCTTTTCTATAAATATTTATCGTAGTGTATAAAAGTAATGATCATTTTTACTAGCGGTAAAAATGATGACCTTTAAAAAAAATGTAAGAATGGTACGACTGAGTTGCTGCAGTTGTTTGACATTTTCATATCACTATCATTACGACAAATAATATTATTAATTATCTTATTTATTTATTACGACAAATAATATTATTAATTATCTTATTTATTTATTACGACAAATAATAGTATTAATTATCTTATATATTTATTACGACAAATAATATTATTAATTATCTTATTTATTTATTACGACAAATAATATTATTAATTATCTTATTTATTTGTTACGACAAATAATATTATTAATTATCTTATTTATTTATTACGACAAATAATATTATTAATTATCTTATTTATTTATTACGACAAATAATATTATTAATTATCTTATTTATTTGTTACGACAAATAATATTATTAATTATCTTATTTATTACGACAAATAATATTATTAATTATCTTATTTATTTATTACGACAAATAATATTATTAATTATCTTATTTATTACGACAAATAATATTATTAATTATCTTATTTATTTATTACGACAAATAATATTATTAATTATCTTATTTATTTATTACGACAAGTAATATTATTAATTATCTTATTTATTACGACAAATAATATTATTAATTATCTCATTTATTACGACAAATAATATTATTAATTATCTTATTTATTTATTACGACAAATAAATTATTAATTATCTTATTTATTTATTACGACAAATAATATTATTAATTATCTTATTTATTTATTTCGACAAATAATATTATTAATTATCTTATTTATTTATTACGACAAATAATATTATTAATTATCTTATTTATTTATTACGACAAATAATATTATTAATTATTTTATTTATTTATCACGACAAATAATATTATTAATTATCTTATTTATTTATTACGACAAATAATATTATTAATTATCTTGTTTATTTATTACGATAAATAATATTATTAATTATCTTATTTATTTATTACGACAAATAATATTACTAATTATCTTATTTATTTATTCATTGAAATTACAAATATTCTCGTGTATTCCAACATCGTTGCTCCTAAGTCGTACATGTTTCAGCCGCGGTGGTAGATTATAAGTGAGATGCAAACTCAGTGTCTTACCTTTGCGTCGTCGTCAGTCGTGTTATGCGATCAAATGAATTGAACGGCCTTTAACATCTTTTCGACGATGAAAGACCGTCTGTCTGTTATTCTAAGTGTAAATACGAATCAAGCGGATGATGGCTTCAAGATGCCATTATACACATCATGCCGGAGCGAAGTAGCAGTAATCGCGGAAACGAATTGCACGTTTACCGTTTCCTGCCTGTTGATGTTGGTGAAGAGCCGTTTCCTTTATTGTCCGGGGACTTTGCGAGGCACGTGCTCGGCTAATCCGCTAAGGCCGGATAGATGGTGCCTACGCTACCTGGACGCTAACTGAAATTGTTTCCTCTCGGCTTGTGATGAATCTCACCGACGTGCAGTGTTGCCGGAGCTCTGATTTATTATTAATGTGCGAGTGTAACAGACGAACGCTCTCTCGGATAGCGCAATCCGAGCCGAAGAAGCTAAGCTAACTCACTCAGCGCAGGAAATGATGAACGAGCTCCACTCCAGCCAGATTCCTCCTCACTCACTCACTAATCCAGCAGCCTCAAACCCGGCACACGGCGATGGGGAAATTTAAAAGTATTCCAAAAACTCATCCGGGGGGGGCTATGAATTTATAGTTAGCTGGTAAATGTGTTCAACGGAGATCGGAACTGTTCTCCGAATATTTCTTTCGTCGCACCATAGACTAGACGTTTATGGCAGATAATATTGAACCACAGCTCTTTCCTTAAGTCTATATAAATATTAATCTCTAAATATTCCGTCGTGCTTCATTATTTTGAAACAAAATTCATTTAATCATGGCCTACATATAAAGGAATTGCGCTAAACTGTATCTGATGCTCTACGATGAAGAATAAGGTGTAGACAGGCTATTTATAGAGTAATCCGCATAGTGGCCACTCTCCTCTTGTAGCCTGGGAAGGGGAGGATGCGGAAAGGTTGTGCAAAGTAGCAAAGGGTTAACTAGCGCCCACCGGGATATAGTTTAAGGATCCTACCCGGCAATTCGCCTAAAAATAATGTAGGGCAAACCATGGGAAACCAGCATCAGGTAGGTCAGGCATTGGGTACTTGCCCCACACCCTTCCGATGGCGCTGTGGGGACGCAGCACTCCCTTCTCCGTGCCTCCACCACTTTATGACCGCAGTTGTACGACTTATCCAATGGGAACAAAGAACAACTCTTACTGCATGCCCAAGGGTTATAGTTTAAGGATCCTACCCGGCAATTCGCCTAAAAGTGATGCAGGGCAAAACCATAGAAAAACATGCATCAGGTAGGTCTGGCATTGAACACTTGTCCCACGCCCTTCCGATGGCGGGGTTTGCTGTGGGGTCGCAGCTTTCCTCTCTCCGTGCCTTGACTAGTTTAGGAGGCAGCTGGCCGACTATTCCAATAAGAATAGCGGACAACTCTTACCGTATGCCCAAGGTCTGCGACATACACCTCTCAAAACAGGTCGAGGTGCCTCGGCTTGCGGGAACCTGTGTTCAAAAAACCAGAGAGAGAGAGGAGAGGGCGTTCCCAAAGGGAGCCTCCTCCTGAGCTCTCTGCGAACGTTCACCTGTGAGAGAATGCTCTCACAGGCTTCCTTGTGTGTTGATGTCATGTAAACGTTATAACGCTTCTTGTTTTGTACGGGAGAGGGTGTCATGGATATTAAGAAGCAATGAACAAGGAGAGAAATCAACGCGGTGATGAAGTGTAATGATATTTTAGAATTATTATTTAATTATAATAAAAAATAATATTAAATTCGATCAAAGTGATAAAAAATAGCTTGCAGTCAGAGGACATCAGACACGTTAACTCGGAAATAATTCAAAGAAATATTTGGTAAGTATTGGCTATTAAGTCATATGGACATAATCCTTTAATTAAATAAATAGATTTATAATTGCTTTTTTCTAAATAAAATTGGCCATTTATTTATGTATTACTATTCCCTGTAAAATAGAGTTTTTTGCCACTGGGCAATTTAAGGAATAAATATATTTATTATTCTATAGTTATTTCACATCTATCATATTTATTACACATTCATAAAATATTGTATGACTTTATATTAATAATATATAGATTAAAAAACGTGAGAAGAAGATTAATTTTTTTTTAAAGAAGAAAATAATAGATACTCTCCGGAAAAGAAAACCGACGTGGATGAGTGATCATTTTAATCTCAGGACCGAGATAAGCAGCCGTGTGTATTTAACGTGGGCGGGACGGTTATAATCACTGTCTCCCGAGTTCCGTCTCGCTGTAGAGCACGTTACATGGAAATTGCTGGGGTCACGAAAGCACGAGAAAGCAACAGGAAGATGGCAAAGAGGCCGTCCGTCTAATTGCCAGCACGCTAGTCCGCGTGTCGTCGGAAATGGACTTCAGCGTCCCTCGATATCTTTTAAGGCTTATGGAATACTTTTCAAACAAACATAAAAACCCACGTCATTAATCTTGATGCTCGCAACAGAACCAAGGAAGTGTTTTAAAGACGATAAACCTTAAATTCCAGCACATTTATATACACATTATTTGTAGTTATTTAGTACGATTTTATTAACGTCAACTTAAAATAATTCAAAATTAGTCACAATAAAATTATTAATTTCGGTTTATGGCCATTTCACTAAAATAATAATCCACAGGAATTTTAAGTATTGGGAAAGCTAAAATTAAAAGGTGATATGTACTTTTTTTTAAGAAGGTTAAAACTTCTGGAAAATCAAGAAAATTAGTAGCATCCATCGTATTGTGGTTTTAAGGATAAAATACGGGTACGAAAATATTTTTTTCCCTCTAAAATATCACTATAAGACAGCTACAGTATTTGCTAGTTGTTAATTTAACTCAACTAACATATTTAAACTCTATTTTTCACTAGTAACGGATCGAATTTACTTTTTATGTATGCCAAATTTGATCGAGATGTCTTTTATACAGAAACCCCCGATTTTTTCGTTATTGTTGTGTAACGCACCCTCGACCCCTATCCCTAAGCGTGTTATCGGCCGGTTACATTGTTTGAAAATTTCTATTCCCCGCCCCCCCCCCCCGTCCAACCCCGAAAATACCCAGTTTGTCACAATGAAACTGAGCGACATCCATAACGCCAGAATTGACTCGAATCTCGTTATTTTCATGTAACGCTCCACCAAAACCCACCCCCGTAAGC
Organism: Zhengitettix transpicula; assembly: GCA_037074705.1. NCBI lineage: Eukaryota > Metazoa > Arthropoda > Insecta > Orthoptera > Tetrigidae > Zhengitettix > Zhengitettix transpicula. Next base: position 18,228,757 of record CM073594.1, on the reverse strand, counting down.
ATGCTCCCCTTCCCATGCAGGATAGGGGTTGAAATTAAACACAGAGAATATGTACCGAAATATTATAAATTTAAATGATACCGACAAATATTTATTGGACTCAAATATCGGCCGATCAACGTGCATCCCCGTTCAGCCCCAACCGTGGGGGTTAAACTGCAAATTGAATGTAAAAATTAATCTCAGCTGCATCAATAACGCCGGATTCGACTCCAATCTCGGATTTTTTTTTTTCCCCCAAGCCGATACAGTTTGTAATTATACAACTATATACAAACAAACAAACAGTCTGCTTTATTTATAAGATTGACATCACTTAAAAATTCAACGGTTAAGTTTATGAAACTAGAAATTACCAGTAACACTATACAGAATCATTTTTCCTGTCCGTTTTTATTTTTTTCATGCGCACACAACGTTCATTTTGCAGCGAAAATAATTCACGCCGCTATTAAATTCCCTTTAAATAAAACGTAGGTATTCATTACGCCGAATGCAACATTCATAACTTTGTCTTTGTTTTCGTAACACAGCCGTTTCACAGTAAGTGGAGTGAGTGTGTGTGTGTGTGTGTGTGTTATACGTGGTCTGGCAAATGTTTGGACAGTGAAACACGAAGCTCGAGACTTCTTCCAGTTACTTCAGTCACTTCATATCAAAGTAATTACACTAAATTAGCTTCGGAGGGAAAAATATCCCCGAGTGTACACACACGAGTGCAAGATTAACACTGAAATTTATTCGCAATTTAATGTTCAGTTCAAATACATTTTAGCAACATTCTGAAATAAATTATTAACAATATAAAAATGAAATTGTTTTAAAATGCGAGAATAAGTTGTATCGGACGGGTTTCCTCTGTTTCACCCTTTTTCCTCCCCCCCCCTCCCACCGGTCCTTTCGTTCCACCCTCACCCATGTACTTAGCCTCAAGTGCCATGTCATTTTCAGGAACAATATGGCTTCCCTTGCGTTTCCAGTGAGTTTTAAGAGCTCAGAGAAACGCCGAGGACAAAAGCAGCTTCTTTGAGTCACCAGCAACACGACTGTCTTCATTCTGTGATGACCTGTTACCATCCCATTTAGAACACTCTTATTTCTATATAATTAATTTCGATTTTTATAAAGTGTATTTACTGTTCTACCCTTAAATATTAATTTTGTCACAGAATTTAGCAACAGTGTACGCCTCAGTCAGCAGACTACTTGATTTTAAATCTTATATTCTACTACATTATTATAGTGCGTAGTAAACCTACATTTCGTAATGCTTCAAATGTTACCATCTTTATTTTCAGGTCATTCAAACAGTTCTGTTGTTTTTTCTTTACTTTCATATAATTCCCATTAAGTTTTAAAAACATATTTTGCATTATTTAAATAGTTTTTCATATTCCATTTCTCCATCATACTCCTGAACTTTCGACATTTCTCTTTTGGAATCACAATTCATTTTTCCAACGAATAAGAAGAAATTTCATTAATTAAATGAATACTTTAACTAATAAGTCATATCTTGTAAATTTAATTAATTGATAAAAACATTGAAAATCTTCATACAAAATTGAAAAAACTCTGCACTTCGTCCCTAATTTGGGACTTCAACAGGGGTGATACATAATATTAATTAGAAAATAAGAGACCTAATATATAAAAATACAGAAAATACAATTAATTACTCGTCAGAATACAAATAATCGAAATGTATCATTAATAAATAATTTCTTTTATATATTATGTTTAATATTTCATTTTTAGTGTTGTTAACTGACCAGTGCAGTTGTGTTTCTCTAGGCTCTTCTTAGCATCTGACGAAAGGAACAAGGGGTCAAGAAACGTTTTGTCTGTATTGGCTATCTTCCTTATTCATTATTTTCAATCAGACGTAAATTTTTTCATTTTAATATTTTCTAATGCTAATAGACTAAATTCTGCTGCCACATGTTTCTTGTGACATAACCGTGACAAATTAAACGTCGCACATGGCTGATTCTGTTATTAAGCGAGGGAGAAGCGAGCACACTCCAGGATTGAGGGGAAAATTAGCGTCGAACACATTTTGGAGTTTTAACTTAAAAATGACGAAAATTGTCGGAAAAGAATGTTATTCTGAAATTGAAAAGAAGAAGGTGTAGTAAACAGGCTATGAATAGTGTAATCCACACAGTGGCACCTCCCCTCTTATAGCATAGGAAAATGAGTGAAAGGGGGGATGCCGAAAGGTAGAGGAAGGTAGCCAAGGGTTAACTACGGCCCCCGGGCAATGGTTTAAGGATCCTACCCGGCAATTTTCCTAAAAGTGATGCATGGAAAACCCTAGAAAAACCTTCTTCAGGTAGGTCGGGCATTGGGTACTTGTCCCACGCCCTTACGATGGTGGGAGAAGGGTTTGCTGTGGGATCGTAGCCTTCCACTCACCGTGCCTTGACCAGTTTAGGAGGCAGCTGGCCGACTATTCCAATAGGGACAGCGGACAACTCTTACCGTATGCTTTTTTTTTCTTTTTTAGGGCAACAGGCTACATGAGGGTAATCCACGTTGGGCCACTCCCCTTTAATAGAATAGGAAGGGATTTGAAAGGGGGGATGCGGAAGGGTAGAGGAAGGTAGCCAAGGGTTAACTAGGGCCCCCTTGATCCTACCCGGCATTCGCCTAAAGAAACGCAGGGAAAACCTTAGAAAAACCTGCAACAGGTAGGTCGGGCATTGGGTACTTGTCCCACGCCCTTCCGATACCGTATGCCCAAAGTCTGTGAAATATAAAGAAAACACTTCTTGATAAATGTGAGAGATAATTACCCGGGTAGTTTATAAAACGACAGAAAACACTTGCTGAGGAGTTTTAGAAAGTTGGAGGCACTAAAAGAAGAATAAGTGACAGATAAGGTTGAAGTTTTTGGAGGATCATAGTAGCTGCAGATTTATAATAAATAAATATGTTGTATAATTTTTTTTACCAACGGCTAACTTGTGTTCCTATGAGAGTAATTTTTATAAATAGTTTTTTTTAGACTTTATTACTTAAAATATCGAAATGAGGATGTGAATGTCCATACATAAGTTATCATAAGCATCAGGTCATGTATTAATAATAGGAATGAAACTGTCGAGGGTAACTCAAAATTTCACTTTGTTTTTCTCCTGGAGTCTAACTTTTCTTGAGAGAGAGAGAGAGAGAGAGAGAGAGAGAGACAGACAGACACAGAGAGAGAGAGAGAGAGAGAGAGAGAGAGAGAGAAAAACAAAAACTTATTGGACCTGAGTGAGGGATGAATAATTCCAGTTCACCCTTGTCTTCTTAATATGTTCCTAACTTGTGAAGACGTAATCACTTAAGCGTTAAAGCTTGTTAAGTTCCAGGAAAGCCTGCGTAAATTACGTGACTGGAAAACCGCGGAAAGTAAGATTACCCCCCCCCCACCTCCCCCCTCCTTGAGAAGAATTTATGCACGACAAGAACATTGGAATTTTTTGTTTGGCCGCTCATCAAGTCGAAAGAAGGGAAACACGATTTTAAAAAAAACCCTGAAATTTAATTTCTGTTATCATTAAAAGTTTTACAGGGAACTTTTATATTTTCATGAAATATTGACTACTGCATTATAGGCGGTAGGTTTAACCACCCTTATACAGCAAATGGCTTTACCTAATTATTTATTAGTTCCACTCTACAACAACTTCTATAAATGCGTTTGAGGAATTCACTCCGATTTATTTCAACCTTTGGGCAGTTGTTTACGACTTTATCAGTTTCGATAGTTTAGAAAAATGCCCTTATTATGGCCAGCACTCAGTATAATTATATTTTTATTAATCATGATTCACGTGTACGCTTAAGACAGTCAATCGTACTAATTATTTATTGACGGTTTATATTAAAATTTCGAATTAACATTACAACTTTGAATAATGAATAAGAAAGAAAGCCATTGTTTTTATCGTCATTCGATGGAGTATTACTGAATAAAATTATACTTGTTTTTGAATGAATATATTTCCTCTTTATTTCATTACGGAAATAGGAACTATTTCCTTTGTTCGTCGCTTTGTAACGTCGCTCTCGCGTGACGTCACGGTCTCTTGGCGCGCGCAGTAATTTAACTCTAAATGATCACGTTTTTTTTAATTATAATTCTTTCCACCTTTAAGCTAAGGTTGTTTCTCACCCTCACAGTACCGTTTCTCGTGATTTTAATCATATCTGTACCAATTTTTGTTGCATTCTGTCCACACGTTTAAATTTGTATAAAGAGTAACGTAAATACATACAAACATACATCCTTTTTTTTATTTTATAGATTTAGAAGGAGACTAAATTAAAAATAAATTGGAAAGAAATAATTTTATTTTTATCGTGGGTCACTTTTCTGGTTTTACAACATTCTTGACAGTCTCATTTCGGGTTTTGTAAACATCTGATATTAATTTGTATATATTCGTATGCTTTACTGATATATTTGGTTGTTTTTTTCAGGGATACAAACATCATCGTTAGTAACGTCCTTAAACTTCGGCTATGGTAGTCGTGGTGTCTTATTTGCGGCATCCAATCGTGATTTATAATTCAATCTTTTTGATTATAATTGTAATATCGACTAGGTCGGTCAGTATATTCATGTTAGTCTCTATCTTCCTGCCTTTTGTTGTTTTCAGAAGTAATTTATCCTATTTTTTTTCCTATACGCATTCTTCTTCTTTGAAAAGGAGGATCATATCGCCTTCATCCTTAGTTTTTTTCTCAGATTCATACATCCCTACGGCTTTCACTTCAAAGACACCGTTACCAGGAAATCGGGGACATACACATCAGCGGGTCTATGTTGATCTTGCACCGTAACCTCATTCTTTCTGGCCTGTTTTAACGGCAGTTCTCGACATCTGGCTCAGGGGAATCCAGGATAAAATTTATTGTCCAGGGGGCAGTAAATGATGTCTCTGGGACCAGATGGTACTTTACTTCCTGCTCTGATCCTGATTGATGCATGGGGTTTCGCCTCAGAAAGCTCTATTGCGGTATTTTCTTTTCAGGACCGACTTTCACTCTTTCCCCACCATTCATCACCATTCATACTCAGTGGAATACGAACGGGGAACATCGTAAAATTCAAATCAGCTTGAGAAATAAACGTTTAAAATATATTTTTAATATTGTTTTGAACACAGTACTACGAAGGGAAGACATTTGGGTACACGTTCAGTGACGAAATAAATATTAGATGTCCGTTATTATATATATTAAAATTACGTATATATATATGGTTGATTTGAGAAATGAATCACGATAAAAACAAAATTATTTCTTTACAATTTATCTTTAATTTCGTCTCCTTTTAAATCTAACTACATAATAAAAAAGAATGTATGTATGTATGTATTCACGTTACTCTTTATACAAATTTAACTCTGTTGACAGATTGCAACAAAAATTGGTACAGATATTATCAAAAACATGAGAAACGGTACTGTGAGGGTGAGAGACCTCAAGCGTAAAGGTGGAAAGAATTATAATTAAAAAAACGTGATTATTTTGAGTTAAATTACTGCGCGCGCGCCAAGAGACCGTGACGTCACGCGAGAGTGACGTTACTAAGCGACGAACAAAGGAAATAGTTCCTATTTCCGTAATGAAATAAAGCGGAAATATTTTCGTTCAAATAACAAGTATAATTTTGTCCAGTAATACTTCATCGAATGACGATAAAAAACAATACAACGAAATACTTTACGATCCTTGCGGAAAATGTCAGCTAATTTTCGTGCCATATTAAGTGACTCAAGTTGTTTACATTGTGAATCTAGCTTACAATTTCTTCAACTTAATCTTTGGTAATGTCTGAAGACTGAGGGACAATTATATCCTGCAATACTCGAGGAGTATATTTAAGTATTTTATTCGTAAAGAAATTCGGAGGAATGTTTGTTGGGACTGATGAAATAAAATTCAATGTATTTTACAGCTGTAAAATTAATGCACTATTGATCTAGAGTGTGTACAGAACTAGGAACAGTTAGATCTAGGTTAAATCACTTCTTGGCTAAAGAGTAATATAACATTAAATAATTTTTCGGGTTTATATAAATAAGTACACGGGCAACGCCGGGCACCAAAGCTAGTACACAATAGTAGTTCATCTCTGTTTTTTTTAGGGTAACAGACTACATTAGGGTAATCCACATAGGGGCAACTCCCCTTTAATAGCATAGGAAGGGATTTGAAAAGGGGGATGCGGAAGGTTAGAGGAAGATAGCCAAGGGTTAACTAGAGCCCCCGGGCTATGGTTTAAGGATCCTACCCGGCATTCGCCTAAAGAAATGCAGGGAAAACCCTGAAAAACCTGCATCAGGTAAGTCGGGCATTGGGTACTTGTCCCACGCCCTTCCGATAGCGAGAAAGGAGTTTGCTGTGGGGTCGCAGCATTCCCTTCTCCGTGCCTCGACCAGTTTAGAAGGCAGCTGGCCGACTGTTCCAGTGGGAATAGCGGACAACTCTTACCGTATGCCCAAGGTCCGTGACCCAGGAACATACACCTCTGAGAACAGGCCGAGGTGCCTCGGCTTGTGGGAACCTTAGTTCAAAAACGGAGAGGAAAAGGCATCCCCAAAGGTAGCACAAGGTTCTACCTGCGAGAGAATATCCCTCGCAAGTACTGCCTGCGAGAGAATAGCCCTCGCAGACCCTCATCTGAGTTAATCTCTTATCCAGTCTCTTTATACGTTATTTATCTACGTTGTCTCAGCTACGTCTTGTTTCATTTAAAGCTAAGATTCCTTAAGCAAGCTATTCCTTTAGATTTCGGAACACGAATTGCAGATCTTCGTGATAATTTTCCTGAAATAAATTAAATGACAGCTAAAAGAATAGGTGAGTCACTGCACAGTATAGTAGTTTTGCGGGGGTGCATAGAACGAACATCAGCAGCCACCCTCAGGATCGATAAGCAATCAGGTTATAACAGGAAATGAATACGCACAGTTAATAATTCAAATATTAATTCTGACCTGTTTCAAAATTGATACAGAGATAACAATTGTGAATTCTAGGTTAATTATATGAGCATTTTTAATGGACGTCTCTTTTCTGTACTGTAATCTAATTCTATTTCTCTCTTCCAATGTATATTTGGAATCGTTCCAAGAAATTGCTTTTACTGTATGACGATATTGTTAAATTTATACATTTAATTACAGCGAAAAAAAATTTAAATGAATACTTTTTATTTACTACATCGGTTTTAGTCCTGTAATCGATGCGGGTTTGCTATTATTACTTTACAAATATACAAATATTTTTGGGTGACATTCTTAGTTACTCCTTGTGACAGCAGACTTAATAAATACACTTCACAGAGAGCTTAGTAACGCCGCTCTCGCGTGACGTCACGGTCTCTTGGCGCACGCGCAGTAACTTAACTCGAAATGATCACGTTTTTTTGAATTATAATTCTTTCCACCTTTAAGCTAGGGGGGTTTCTCACCCTCACAGTACCGTTTCTCGTGTTTTTTTTAATAATATCTGTACCAATTTTTGTTGCAATCTGTCCACACGTTTAAAATTGTATAAATAATAACGTAAATACATACAAACATACACTTATAAATCCTTTTTTATTATATTGATTATATATTATATAGATATATAGATAGATAGATTTAGAAGGAGACGAAATAAAATAAATAAATTGAAATGAAATAATTTTATTTTTATCGTGGTTCCTTCTTTCTAATCAACTATATATATGCAACTGATTTTTTTTTAAAAAATGAAGCATTAAAAATATACAAGAATAAATTATTTTAACTCATTATAGCAGAGAATCATAAATGGAATTTAATTTTTGTGTATGATTTTTGTTAAATTAAATTTATATTTCACCTAAAATTGTTGATTCAAATTTATAACATAATTAAAATGTATCTTTAATAATGTAAGTAAAAACATTATACTTTATTAATTTATTTGTTAGAGATTCAATGATGGTACCGTTTCTTGCCCCCCTTATATTTCTAAAATAATTTTAGATAATGAATAAGAAAGACAGCCAATTCAGACCAAAAAAGTGATAATATAAATACCACACAACGTTTCTGGGATCCTTGTTTCCTTTCCTCAGGTGTGAAGAAGAGCCTAGAGCGACACAACTGCACTCGTCAGTTGACAGAACTGAATTGGATAACTTTCAGATTCATTATTTTCAATCAGACGTATTTTTTTCTTTTAATTTTAACAATTGACGTCTTCTATTTCGTTTTATGTTTATATTTCGTCTTTTCTGAATTATGTTTTGCTTACTTTCGGCTTTAATATTTAAAGTGCAGTAGTGTCGCTCTAGGCTCTTCTTCACACATGAGGAAAGTAAACAAGGATCCCAGAAACGTTGTGTGGTTTTTATTTTAATCATATTTTTGGGTCTGAATTGGCTAACTTCCTTATTCTTTATTTTCAACCAGACGTATATTTTTTTTAATTATTAATTTTAGATAATGTTTAAACGTAAAAACGACACGATGAATTTTAAATTAAGTAATACATGCAGTCTTTTGTTTCTAAATAAATATTGTCGACCGTTACCACTAATTTAGATGCAGTTTCAATTTTTTAATTTTAATTTTCTTTGATGCTTGACGTATTAGTTTATTGTAATAATTAACTGCGTCCATCCTATTTTTACGACTAAAATAGTCGGAAATAATAAATAGCTTTAAACGATGCTATGATTTTTTTTTGAGGATTGGGATTGTGAATTTCACAATTAATAAATAATTTTTCATAGGAAAATCTGAGGAAAATGTTTAATGAAGTAGCCATTGAACAGGAATAATAGGGTGATAAATATTGATCGTTTCTGAAATATTTGTTGTTTTCCTGAGGAAAAGAAACGTGATTTTTGATCGACAGCGATTATTAGAACTGTAAATATTATATTATACCCTTAGTATAGTTAAAGACTTATTATTTTTGTTATTATTAATATTATTTAACTTATGAATAAGAAAGGTAGGCAATACAGACAAAAAAGGGTAATATTAATACCATACAACGTTACTGGGATCCTTGTTCCTTTCTTCAGGTGTGAAGAAGAGCCTAGAGCGACACAAATGCACTCAAAATAATATAAGTTAGATATAGTTTCAATTTTTAAATTTAATTTATTTTTACACGACTAATATGGTCGGAATTTGAGTGTTGACCTGTGCAGTTGTGTCGTTCTAGGCTCTTCTTATCACCTGACGAAAGGAACAAGGATCCCAGAAGCGTTGTGTGGTATTTATATTATCCTTTTTTTTGTCTGTATGACCAATAAAATTTTGTATAATAAAGATAGCCAATACAGACAAAAAAGGGTAACATAAATAACCTACAACGTTTCTGGGATCCTTGTTCCTTTCGTCAGGTGCTAAGAAGAGCCTAGAGAAACACAACTGCACTGGTCACTCAAAAGCGACGAAAACGTAACGACTATGGGATGCGTAGCACCTGAGGAAAGGAACAAGGATTCCCAGAAGCGTTGTGTGGTATTTATATTACCCTTCTTTTTGTCTGTATTGGCTGTCTTTATTATTCATTATTTTCAATCAGACGTAAATTTTTTCATTTTATTTTCTTTAAGTTGGACAGGGAAATTTGTGTTCCCGTAGTTTAGTATTTTTATTTTTGCTTTTTCTAATACCACATACTTCATTTTTTGTTTGTTTGAAGGGATGTAAGATTAGCAGTGTAATAGAAGATTTGTTTCAAATATAATTATAACCATGAGGGGAACCGCTGTGGACGAGTCTTCGGGAACGGCTTCCTCACGTCAAATTTTTAGAGAAACAATTCAATTCGATTCACGTCATCCAACCGCAATGGCGGTTCGATAAAGCGTAATCCATTAGTTGAGAGAACACAATGGATTTATTTTTGTCATAATAGTGTGAAGCGAACCCGGACGAGATCGAGGTCGTCGCGTTGAAAGGATCTTTCCAAAACTGTTTGGTTCGTCAGTTCGCCTCTTTACAGGGCGCATCAGAACACAGTTGATTGTGATTTATGATTGTGCACAGCAGCTGTCGAAGTACTGATAATATATTTATTTTTTTTGAACAGCGCGGAGGTTTTCAATTGAATGGCTGTTGTCCTTAGCGCTCGCGGTGTGTGACGTCAACTCAAACTGATTACATATCATTGAAAAAAAATAATTTGACTGTTTTCATTCATTTTTAATTATATTGAAGTCAGATAAATTTAACTATTAGGAAAATTATTACATTAATTTTAGGCCTGTTTTGAGAGGTGTATGTTCCGGGGTCACAGACCTTGCATATACGGTAAGAGTTGATTCCTGTTCCCATTGGAATAGTCTCCCAGCTGCCTCATAAACTGGTCGAGGCACGAAGAAGGGAATGCTGCGTCCCCACAGCAAACTCTTCTCCCGCTATCGGAAGGACGGGGAACAAGTACCCAATGCCCGACCTACCTGCTGCAAGTTTTTCTAGAGTTTTCCCTGCATTACTTTTAGGCGAATGCCGGGTAGGATCCTTAAATTATAGTCCGGGGCTACCTTCATCTACCATTCTGCATCCCCCCTTTCAAATCCCCTCCTATGCTATTATAGGGGAGTTGTATTACCCTCAAGTAGCCTGTTACCCTAAAATATATATATATATTTAAATATTATTAAACGTTATATTTTTTCTAATTTTGGATATAATTTTTTAATATGGAAATTAATACTTTTAAAATAATAATATTTGCGTATTAGTAGATGCACGACATGATAATCAGTCAGATAGACACGTGACGTCATAGCATGCGCAAAGGCCGGTTGAAATGCAACTACACTGCGCAGCATTAGAATTCACCGCGATAAATCAATAAAATGAAATATTTCTAAATTGGATAACGGTCCCACTATATATATATATATATATTTATATATATATATATATATATATATATATATATATATATATATAAGAATTTTAGCAATTACAGTCCGCCTTTCCTCTAGAGGAATAATATTTTCAGCACGTGGGTGATCATAACGTCATGAGCGACCATTAAGGAAGATGGAGATTAAATCCCTGAGCATTGATTGCTATTACGTGAGCCGATTCTAAACGTTAGGCTTTAGCGGCAGATTTCTGGTGCGTGTGCCCCTAAAACGTGAAATGTTCTACTTCAAAATACAGTAAAAGATGTACATATTAAGTGTAAAACGTGAGTGAAAGTGTTATATCATAACGTTGTGAACAAGTACTTTTCCTCGTTGACTCACAGCAGGGCAGAAAGGACTCTTAGGTGATTACGATTGGAGGCTTCGTTCTCCTTTGATGTTTTATGTCTTTGGAGTTTTATAGAGCAGGGCTTTTACTGGAATAGTTTTATTGCGTAGTCTCCGAGAATACATACGCTGAGTCAAGGTTCTAAAGATCCGTCTCCGATTCTAATCCTCCCAGATATATTTACATCGGCGTGAACGAACACTGCTAAGTTAACAGTCGTGATTTCAGGAATCTCCGTGAAAAATAGTAAAGATTAGATTAATTTTCTATTTAAGTTACCTCAAGCTACGGAAATAAAGTGTCTACTACATTCATTTTAGCTATAAACATTTATTTTTTTTCAAATCAAATAATAATATTTTTGTACTGTAAATTAATTTCTGTCTGTCAAAAGTATTAAGCATTAATTAATTAAAATACATTCAAAACAATGTTTAATTTAGAGTCAAAATAATCGTGAATTCTAAACAACGTTAAACGTCACATAAAATATCATTTTTAAATGCTAACATTTTAGTGAATTTAATTTTATAAAGTGTGTTTGTTCTGTAATGTTTTGGGGCGGAGACGTGGACCCTAAGTAATAAAGATATGGAGACTCTAAGGAGATTTGAAAGGAAAATTATTAGGAGAATCTATGGAGCTGTTGAAGAAGGTGAAAGATGGAGATTAAGATATAATGAAGAGATAAATAGCATCCTAGAAGGAGAAGACATAGTTAAGATCTATAAAATCACGTAGAATCTCATCGTTGGGAAACTTACAAAGAATGGCTACAGAGAGAATTCCGAAGCAGATATATAAAGGGAAAATATTTGGTACTAAAAGAAAGGGGAAGACCAAGGAAAAGATGGATCCAAGAAGACTTGAAGAGAAAGCCGAGAGGAGAGAAGATTGGAGGCAGATTGTGAAGGCAGCCAAAGCCCACATCGGGCTGTAGATCATTTTGAAGAAGAAGAAGAAGAAGTTTGTTCTTAAATATTTGGCTTACGTATTTATTCTTATTCGCGACCACCCCCGTCACACCTTATTACTTACCACAGAGGTAATACTCATCTACAATACATCGCTGTTATTAAAGCAGAACAAACACCCAGGAAGGCAGCCAAGGGTTAAATAGGACCCCCGGGCTATCGTTTAAGGATCCTACCCGGCAATTCGCCTAAAAGTGATGCAGGGAAAACCCTATAAAAACCTGCATCAGGTAGGTCGGGCATTAGGTACTTGTCCCACGCCCTGGGCGATGGCGGGAGATGGGTTTGCTGTGGGGGTCGCAGCTTTTCCCTCTCCGTTCCTTGACCAGTTTACGAGGCATTTATTTTCCTATTTATATTGCAATTATTAAAATTAGATTGCGAGTTTTACACGGCATAAATGAGTCGTTGTGTTTATTTTCTTTGGGAAGAGAAAGAAGTAGAATCGGAACATCTGATAAGGGAGAATGGTCGTGCTATCTCGTTTAGGAATATAATTATATATATATATATATATATATATATATGAGTTAACGAGGCTCGTTTAACAGTTACATTAATTTTGCCGGGACGCCTCCATTATTTTCTTGTAAGAAACGCACTCGGAATTCATCTGAATCCGGTCACCAAGGACCACAAGATGAGATACATATTTGGATCTTGGTCCTGGTTTCGTTCCTAACCGAGTGTTGTTGGTGACATCTTTGTATAAAAGTTGGCAACGTTTTCATTGTGTATTCAAAATTTTGTGTGTATTTATTATTACTGGGAACAATACACGTGAACTTTTCTTTTGGTATCCATATTGAGTTTGTGTATTATCCTTTGATATAAATATTGGAACAATACGAATTATTGTCCTTTCTTTGTAAATATTTTTTTTGGTAAATGGCCCTTAAATAAATATAACCTCATTCTAAATCAAACTAATTTCCACAAATCATAACATAATATACATAAATAATCATCCTTGACCTGAAATTTATATCTGTAATGTAGCGCGATTATTTTATTATTGATATATATGTTTCATTTTAATATAATTATATATTAGCAAGGGTTGAGAGCTTGGTAAGGTTGGAATTTGAGCAGGCGCCGCCGAGACGGGGAGATAATCCATCCAGTCTGGAATTGGACACGTATGATTTGACCCTCGGAAGTTACCTGGACTGTCACACCGTGGGAAACGTCTCTCAGAATATCCCAGAAATTTGAGTGAACACGTGACTGCCTGAACCGATGACATTTCTTTGTTCAGGAAAGATCGAACCGAAGATGATCGAGACGATCGATTTTTGACATCCAGCGAGGAGGCTGTAAAAAAATAGGATAGACACAGAAGGACAAACCGTCGCCAGCGACGGACGTGCAACCCTAACTTGTTTCGAGAGGACCCGGAAAGAAGCCACACGATAACGGCCAATCTTTGACGCGCCTGGGGGAATTACCGTAGACCATGTTTAACTGAGATTAAGGGATCAGATTGTTTTGTCAGGTTAACTGAACACTGTATTTTTTTTATTTTTTGTCCATGTTCAGATAATTAATTAATAAATTCTGTAAAATATCCACTTAATTTATCATTTAAAAACCTACCACTACAGTAACGTTATGTAATATAATAGTCTACACGTGCCCTCTTACCATAACGTCTCTTCAGCATAGCGGACCTAAGAGGGCGCAGCTGCAAGAACGCTGATGCAGTTAAAGACATCACTTTAGATATAGTGAGTAACGATACGCACAAAAACATAAATCTTCACCCCTTCCGCCTAGGCAGCTGTGAAAACGCTGCGTCTAATGAAGTCAGCATTTTAAGTGCCTAATGCAGACATGCACACGGCAGCAGAAATCATTCCACCCTGTAAGAGTTCTCATTGGAGACTTAAAATCATCACGGAGGGGGAAAGGAGTCTTCGAATTGTTCAGAGCTTCTTGGGAACGGGAGTCGTGATCCAACCTCCAGACGGGTCGGTGGCTCCTGGTGCTATCCGCCAGTTTGTCTTACTTTATTTTATTTCTAACTATTAAATCTCTTTATTCTTCATCAACTCTTATTTAACTGAAGTGCAGCGAAACACCAACCACTACGCCTAGGTTCAATTAGTTGAACCCGAACCCTCACGTTACCGACTTTCCTATTTCCTGTTCTTAATTCTTCCTTTATCCTCTAGATCGGTAGCCAGGTGAGCTAACGGAGGTATAGCTCGGTTGGTGAACGATCTATCTGGACTTCCCATTTCCAACTGCTGGAATGCTACATGGTCACAGTGGTGGAGTGTTACATGGCGGCAGCTGTTGGGATGTTACGGTTACTTTGAGCTGCATCTTTAAGAAAAACATTTTTATTCAGATGAAATCCAATATGCATCTTAATTTCAAACATTATTTGACCTTACGGACAATAAACGCAGTCATCATCTTTTACTGAAGCGAGTAAAAAGAGAGAGAGAGACTTTAAAACCGTCAAGTCTGAAATATGAGAAGGATTAGAAGCCTTAATAAATGCCAAGGTTTAGCTCCACGAAAATTGATTATGAAAACCTTTACGACGAAGAAGATTGCATCCCTTACAAAAAAAAAGTGGCAATTAAATTTAATCTTGAATTACGAGAGTAAGAAACATAATTAAGGTTTGCATTCGCTCTTGATTCGGCTTGTGTATTTTAAACTTCATAACACTTTCAGGTAACGTTTTATATACGAGGAAAATAAAAATGCGGATTTTTTTTAAACAATGATACATTACAAAATTTTTATGAACGTATAATAAAAATATATTTAGTCCAGAAATTATTTTTGTTACTACGTTTTATTTACCTGAAGGTGTACCGAAGTAATGCAAAATGTAATAGAAATAAGATAACCTTAAATTACTAACGACGTAGTTTGGCGTTTCAAATCAATTTAATCGCACGCTCACGAATTAACGCTCTCAAGTATCACTATCAAAGCCGTTCCGATGATATTGATACAGAGGGTAATTACCAATTAACAAATGATCAGGCGTGTCAGATATTATCCAACCATATTCATTACACTTATCGGGGGGGGGGGGGGGGGCGGAGTTTATGCAATTGAGCGAACAATTTCAGCGAATTATCGCAATACGTTCAGTTGTTGATGTAGTGTTTCAGAATTGTGAACGGTACATTGGTCGGAGATTTTACATTCACCTCCGTCTATAAATACCGGGAATAGAGTTCCACCATGTAGGGTTAAATTACGATGCGTGACGTGGTAATGGAAATACAGCTCTAAAAGTCATAGGTAAAAGGAATAAGGATGAATGGCTCGGAGAGACGGATAAAAAAATGATAATATATTATTATTATTATTCCAGCTATATAACATGCAGAAATTCATAATGGACGTGGAGAATTGGGTCCGAATGAAACTTAATGATTGGTAAAGGTAGAAGAAGAAGTGAAAATTTGAGGCCTGGAATTAAACGACCGACGTTATAAAACTACCTGTAGAGGCAGAAGACACTTTTTTGTGGAGGTAGAAGTTGATAACGAGATAGAAGCAGATGAGTGGACTGTTTTTTAAGAAGGAAGGACGTCCATGTGTAGAGGCCACAGATGTTATGTGTAGAGGTCGGAGAGTGAAGAGCGGAGATAGAGGAGGAAAGGAAGAAGACCGTAGGTTATGAGAGGTGTATGTTCCGGGGTCACAGACCTTGGGCATACGGTAAGAGTTGTTCGCTATTCCCATTGGAATATTCGACCAGCTGCCTCCTAAACTGGTCGAGGCACACAGCAAACTCCTCTCCCGCTATCGGAAGGGCGTGGGACAAGTACCCAATGCCCGACCTACCCGATGCAGGTTTTTCTAGGGTTTTCCCTGCATTTCTTTAGGCGAATGCCGGGTAGGATCCTTAAAATATAGCCCGGGGGCCCCTAGTTAACCCTTGGCTACCTTCCTCTACCCTTCCGCATCCCCCCTTTCAAATCCCTTCCTATGCTATTAAAGGGGAGTTGCCCAACGTGGATTACCCTCATGTAGCCTGTTGCCCTAAAAAAAACAAAAAAAACCGTAGGTTATGAAGATTTCCTAAGAGATAGTCGTCCAGGGGTGTTTTCTAGGAACTTCCCCGAGGCGTTCCGTCCTGGAAGCCCTCACAAGAGCGAACTGTGTGAGGAGGACATAAACCTTCGATTGTACTTATTTTAAATAAGGTAAGGTAGTAAACAACCGATGAATATCCTGAAAAATTATTTTAGAGTCTCATTCCAAGTTAATCTATATATGATGTATATATATATATATAGAACTAAATTACAATCAATAACAACTTTTTAAATTTTTTTATTACAAAATTGTAATTGTAAATCAATGTTAACTTACTGTTAGTAATGCTATCTAAATAAATAACGTAATTTTATACATATCTAGTTAAAAACCCGCTCTTCTGTATGGCTGACCTTTAAATATATATATATATATATATATATATATAGTACCTTTAAAATATCAGTAAACATAATGTTAAATATTAATCATGTCATATTAAAATATAAGTTGTATTTAATTGACTTATGTGCTTTATTTCTATTATATGATTTTGTATTTTTTGCAAATGATGGAAAAATAACCGCAACCTACATGTGACGTATGCAAGGCTGCCCTGTCCTCTACGACCGCCCAAATCACGACAGGACTAGAGGACTAGAAGAGCCAGAAATTCATGAGGAGGGAAGATATGTTACTCAGCAGCGGTAATAAAGTACCTGGTAAAGTTTAGTAAGGAAACCGGCATTCAAGATCTAATATATGACTATGAGACTAAGAATAATTACGAATTAATTGTAATAATTTCATGTAATAAGTCGTCAATGACTTTTATGTTGACGCGGGTACAAACAATAAATATTTAAAAAAATCTAGAATGTACGTTTTCTTAAATGATGTTTTTTTTTCTTCAGAAGAATACACAATGGTCTCCGGAATAAAGAAACGCATTTATAACTTTTTTATTTAGTTAAAAGTATAAATAAATAGTAATTTGAGGGCATTACGACTGCTGTCTGCTGACAATGGCACGCACAAAGCAACTCTTTGGTATTCAAAGGCACGGCGCCTAATCCTCGGAGACCACCTGGTCGTGGCGCTGTAAGCCCCATGTAATGCGATGCCAGCTGGCTTGTACCGTTTTCATACGCCATCAATTATTCAGTGGCCTTTACTGACCGCCATTAGCTGAATGGCCAATCGCGGAGAACGCGGGCTCTCTGGGACCGTCCCAACTCGTTCGTTCCTACGCACCTCTGTTAAAACGCAATTCAATAATAAATATACTCGATTATTTTTAATCGCACACAAATGTAAATTAATACTAGTATAACGCCCTGGTTTCAATAATGCAGATAACCATTCCGTTCATTGGTATATTTAACCGAACCGTATGACCATGAGTCTAGTTGTATATACATATATATATTGTAATACCCCATTATTGATAATTATGATTATAGGAAATTATATTAAACACGTTATTAAATTTTATCAACAAAACAATTTTATTAATGTAGAATACATTTTAATAAATCAGACTCTGTACCTCCAGGGTCTTTACTGGGTTGATAAGGAAACGGAACACAATTAAACAATGCAGTTAAAATAAATGAAAAACGAAATGAAACGAAATCTGACTCATTACCCTAATTTAACAATTTACAACTACGAATAAAGAAAAAATAAACTTACAATCTGTCTGGTCCATGCAATTTGCATCTCTCGCATACCAGCACACACACTCTTTATATAGGTATAAAGAGCACCAGGTTGCGCTCGCACTTTGCTTTCACAGCCACCTCTTCTCGATGACGTTACCCTCACGACGAATTCCTCCAAACAACAAACTCTGCTGGAAGACAGATTTCCTCGACGAAACTCCCACCGACTGTTGATGACTGATGTCCAAGTGATTACTCTCGGCCACCTAGCTTGGCCTACCATCCGACGGTCTCTCCTGACGACTCTAAAACTGCCTCTTGAATGAATAAAACTCCTATTTATTTCGGCCACCTTAACTTGGCCTACCATCCGATGATCTCTCCTGACGTCTGCTGACTCTAAATTCACTCTCCTATGAGTTTCTCGTACAGATTCTGCTAGCACACTCCACGTCCATCACCTTCCAACTCTTACGTCCAACTCGTCTGAGGTCTCCTGTCCAACTGTTCTTAGGTCTCCAGTCCAACTGTTCTGAGGTCACCTGTCCAACTGTTCTGAGGTCTCCTGTCCAACTGTTCTGAGGTCTCCTGTCCAACTGTTCTTAGGTCTACAGTCCCACTGTTCTTAGGTCTCCAGTCCAACTGTTCTGAGGTCTCCTGTCCAACTGTTCTGAGGTCTCCTGTCCAACTGTTCTTAGGTCTCCTGTCCCACTGTTCTTAGGTCTCCAGTCCCACTGTTCTTAGGTCTCCAGTCCCATTGCTTTTATCTTCTTTCTCTCTCTCCAGAATATTCCCTTGTTTTCACAGTTTTTGAGTGTCCACGTTCGCCAAACAAACACCAGCGTGTTGGCTTTCTCACGCTCCGAGAGCCACTCAATACAATTAAAATGAATATTTCCTTTTAATATAATTCTATGTCCATAAAACTTCTGTCATTATGCCTTTAGGGTTCCGTCCAGATGTCGGTCACAACCATTAGGTCTAAGAGCCGCTAAACGTCCAATTATAGTCCTCCGCTTCTCAAAGAGCCACTTATCCATCATTTTATTATTATCCTTTTTTTATACAAACCACTCAAGAATCCCCAGTCTGAGTTGGTAAACAAATCTGATGAAATAAGAACAAAATTCATGTCCTTAACTGGGTATTACAATATATTGTCCTGATATATATTGGATTCCTGATTAACGACAACACTACCAAACAGCGTCTGTACAGCTACCACGACGCTTGCTTGCGGATTATCCTCGGCGATCCGGGCGTTACGATGATGACAAGTGTCGACCAAAGCCAACTGCTAACGTTTGTCCTTCTAATGCAACCTAATTGCATATTACCGTCGCCCAGGGGGGGGGGGGGGGGTAAATTATCTCTATTTAGTTGTAGCAAGCACGACCTTGGGTTTGAAATTAATTTAATACTTAATGACGTATAATTACTAGGTTTGGTAAAAATGATAAATAATTATTGAAGATCCAACCCTAGAGATAAGAAGAAAATTTTCTGTAAATATTAATTAATAACGATTGAGCATCAGTGATAATTTTTAATAAATGCCTTGTTATTTATTAAGGAGAGACGATCCAGTCACACAGTCTGTAGGTTTTTAGTCCACCACCATCAACAGGAGCGCTCAACTTGCCAGATAAATCGTCATTTGAGCCTCTTCAGACACGGATCATGGAGATGATAAAACAGAAGGGATTACGAAGACAGAAAACTAATCTGAAATAATTGAAATGTGGTTCGTTATTAAAATATTTTCGATGATATTTGAAACAACGCAATTTTCAAACTGTTTAACTTGGCCCTTCACGTATTTAGCAGTCCGATACAATGAATAATACTGGTGCAAAAGTATATTTTTATCAATTATCTGAGTGTCAATGGTAGTTAGTTATAGAAAAAAAATTTATTCTGTTTACTACCTCCTCTTAAGACATTTATTTCTACATTTTTTATAAAAGAAATTAATTCATAGGTCACGCATCCCTACCGCTATTATTAAGTTTCACTTTGTCTTAAAGAAAAGTAAAAGCTTCATAATAATTACTTTACTCTGACACGAGTTAAATAAGGACGAAAATCCATCATCGGGGGTTGACATTCAGATCTCTTTCTGCCTCGGTTTTCTGTCTTCGTAATCACTTCTGTTTTATCATCTCCATGATCCGTGTCTGAGGAGTTGAAGAGGCTCAAATGACGATTTATCTTGCAAGTTGAGCGCTCCTGTTGATGGTGGTGGACTAAAAACCTACAGTCTGTGTGACTGGAACGTCTCTAGTTAATAAATAACAAGGCATTTATTAAAAATTATCACTGCTGCTGATCGTTATTAATTAGTATTTATAGAAAATTTTCTTCTTATCTCTGGGGTTGGATCTTCAATAATTATTTATCATTTTTACCAAACCTAGTAATTATTAATTTGAAAGTGACGAAAGTAAACTTAAAGCAATCAATTTCAGCGATTATCGATACTCGACACTGCGTTCAAACTGAAAATTATTTACTCTTAACATAATTTCCGTATAAAAGATCAATTATGTATCTCAGTTCTGTAATGTATTTTTTACAGAATTATTTGACTTCCCCCACCCCAAATGTTGACAAAATACAAATATAAATGCGATATAAATTGAATTTTAAATTATAATAACATGTCTGTCATTTTTTGTAAAATTTTATTTGTAATGTGACTTGATATGTATTTAAAATAGGAAACAAGGAATAAATAATCTTTTTTTTAGGGCAACAGGCTACATGAGGGTAATCCACATGCTGGCAAATCCCCTTTAATACCATAGGAAGGGTCGAGGAAGGTAGCCAAGGGTTTACTAGGGCCCCCGGGCTATAGTTTAATGATCCTACCCAGCATTCGCCTAAAAGTAATGCAGGGAAAACCCTAGAAAAACCTGCATCAGGAAGGTCGGGCATTGGGTACTTGTCCCTCGCCCTTCCGATAGCGGGAGAAGAGTTTGCTGTGGGGTCGCAGCATTCCCTTCTCCGTGCCTCGACCAGTTTAGGAGGCAGCTGGCCGACTGTTCCAATGGTAACAGCGGACAACTCTTACCGTATTCCCAAGGTCTGTGACCCCGGAACATACACCTCTCAAAACAGGCCGAGGTGCCTCGGCATGTGGGAACCTTAGTTCAAAAACGGAGAGAGGAAGAGGCATCCCTAAAAAGGTAACCCCTTCGTATCTCTCCTACAAGGTTCTGCCTGCGAAGATAATCGATATTAAATCCATTTTAAACAATTCTAACTTTACCGACATTTTGATGACAACAGACGTTCTGCTTGTATGCAACAGTGGGTGTAGAACATCTTGTAAGCTGTCTGTTTTGTAGATTTCAGGAAATATTAATCTGTAAATATTTCTAATGATAGACCTTTCCTAAATCTCTGTTATGGCTCCACGACTGTTAGTCACGTATTCTAAACTCTTCAACTGCTTCCATTACTAAGTTGCCTTTCTCATCTCTCTGCATGCAAAAACCAATATTTTGGATTTAAAATTATTTAAAAATCCTCTTTGAGTGATAAATATTTTAATTTCTTTAAAACAATAATTTTTCGGTTTATTAATTTTTTTTTAGAAAACTGCGTTAATGATAATTTATAAAATAATGAGTAGAATCGTAAGCTTCATAAATGGAGCAACGGTACAGACGGTACGTTGGCACAGAAGATGGAGATAAAGTAGATGAGATCAGTTGGAAGGGAATATAAGAAAGGAGTTTAATTGTAGAAAATCGCGCAAAAATTAAGAATATGTGAGTGATAAATGGACGACGTTTCAGCACACATGAGTAATAGTGCAGAATGGTTGCCTCCGTTTATGTAGGGAAGTATGACGTAGCGGTCGGTAAAAGGGCGAACAGCTTCTGATATTCACATCATAATCGCCGTGGGACACGTATCGGACCAATATTTTTATTTTCATATACTTTTATAGCTGTGATAAAGTTCCGTACGATGCTCCCATAAAAAGCAGAAAGCCAACACAAGCCAAGTAGTCCATAAACATCTCACTTTACCGGACAATTGGCTACAGCTACTTGTCAAGGCCGAATAAAACTGGAAACATCCAGATTTCGTGCCTAAGTAATCAATTAACCGGAGAAACCAAAAAAAGCCTAAAGTTCACAGAAAAGAACAAAAGGGAGATTTTTTGACAGAAAATAATTTTTTTTTATTATTTCTATTGTAGCGCGATAGTTTTATTATTGGTATATATATATATATATATATATAGATTTTATTTTAATTTAATTAGATATTAGCAAGGGTCGTGATCTTGGAAAGTTGGAATTTGACCAGGTGCCGCCGTGACGGAGAGATAATCCCTAAAGTCTGGTCTTAGGAACGTAGGATGTTGACCCTCGGAAGTTACCTGGACTGTCGCACCGTCGTGGGAAACGTCTCTCCAAAAATCCCAGAAATTGAATTAACACGTGACTGCCTGAACCAATCACATTTCTTGGTTCAGAAAAGATCGATCGAAAATTGGTCGAGAACATCGATTTTTCATATCCAGCGAAGGGGCTGTAAAGCAAGTGTAGAGTGACTCCTCGACGAACCGTCGCCAGGGACGGACGTACAGCCCCATACTTGCAGTTTTCCAGAGGACTCGGAGACATCGAGGGTTCCACACGATCACGGCCAGAGATGCACGCAAGTGTCTCAATCCTTGACGCGCCTGGGGGAATTACCGTAAACCATGGTTTAACTTGGGATTAAGGGATCCGATTGTTTTGCCTGGTTAGCTGAACATACATAATTTGTATTCATTTTATTTTATTTTTCTCATGTTCAGTTAAATGATGATTAAATTCTGTAAAATATTCCTTTACTTCGTCATTTTAAAAAAAACCTACCACTACATTATAAAGCACTTGGTATAAATATTTCGTATAGAGTTTAATATTAGGAAACATTGGACGAGACAAAAAAACTGTTTAGTAAGGGAGTAATAAATAGTTACTTTAAAGCAGAAATAGTTTATTGTATCCTATTTTAGCAAGAGGAAATATTAAAGCCTATTGATATTAATGAATAAAGAAAAAATGAGATAAATTGCAGACGTCAGAATTATTTATTAAAAAAGTAGGATTGCACGTGATTTAAATAAAGAAACAATTTTACAATTTATTTCCTTTTCAGGACAAACTATCTTTAAAATACACAGCTTATAAACATTTTTATTCAATACATGTATAATTAACGGTTATTATTAGTGAAAAATAAATTAACGGAACAACAAAACTACTACAATCATCTTTAAATAATATTAACCTCAAAATATATATTGTAACAATTCAAATGATCCAAAAATATTTGTATCTCAGGAATTTTATTAACAACACTTGTTCCCGATGATTTTAACATTTCATAGCAAAAAAAATATTTTTTTTTTTGAATACAGTTGCTCCAACGTTTCATAAGAATTCCGTTAAGACGAGAAAAAAAAGAGGTTTTAGGTTTAATAGAAAACCATGAACGCAGATCCACCTGCATGATTGAGCTTGCTGTGAACAATTTAATAATCACTATCATGAATAATGTGCATATGGTTTGGAACTTAAGTTGCACGTATTCAGAGCTAGGACACGGCAGTGTTGCCATCAGTAGTGGAAACGGCTGGATGACCTGCTTTTTTATAATCGTAATTCAGGCGTTATGTGCTGTAAGTCTTATTTTTCAGTTTCTGGCATAAAGAGACACCTCAACGCGTTTCCTGACTGAATGCGTGGACAGTCCTAAGGCGAGATGATTCCAAGGTGGGAGAATTTAGACAAATGCTCGGCTGACGATCATCCACTGCGTCGCTCCGGAATGGATGATTTAGCAGCGAACTTTGCGTTCACTGGGCGTCGACCTATATTAATAAATAAAACTAATATGACAAACGGAATTAACGTAGAAACGTCCAAACAGATTTCTGATAATAGTGATGAAAGGAAAAATTATTACTCAACTCTGAAAATGATATTTTTTATTTTCAATGCTGCAAGTAGAATTTACTATAAAGATTATTAGAATCATCCAGTAGTTTGAAGAGTACCATTAACTCTTCTCTCGAAATATAACGATAAACACAAGTAATACAACCTAAGCTTTGAAAAAAAAACCAACCATACCACTGGGAACAATTTATTCCTCCAACCCTCGGCATGGTAAAGCCAGTTTGAAACCATTATTTAGTTTGGAGCGATGTTGAGTTTTATTTACCCGTACGATAGAAATTTGAACGTCCCTGGTGTTTGTTTTGCGAGCCGGTCGAGGTGCAGCAGTCCGTCATAACAGCGGCGGCACAGTTTATCAGGTGGCGTGGGAGTGTCCACCAGGATACGGCGTGTTTCCATTCAATTAGCATAGCTATTGTGTTAGCTCTACCAGAGCGAGAAGATGCAATTGAGAGCGGCCAACTCCACACCAGATGAATTATAACTCCTACCGTCAGAAATTACACGACGTTTATCGCCGTCGCTGTTCACTCGTCCGGAGGGGCAGGTGTTCGCATCCGTGGTTTCTCCCCCCCCCCCCCGCCATGGGACGCCTGTGCTGTAATTCACACACACACACACACACAACTCCCGGTCACGTTCAGGCCAATTCAAATCAAAAATGTGTGTGTCTGCTGTTTTTCCTTTAATAGTTGTATTGCCTTGCTATATTACACGTATTATGTGATCAAAAAAATAAAAAAACCTTCCATGTGCGATTCTTTAAATGAAGTGAGAGATGAAAGAACTCGTTTAGGAGTATTCTTGTGATTAAATAGATAATTTTTTTGAGCCGTCTACTACAGATAGTAACATAACGTACGACGTAAAACGGAAATACGAAAACGGTAGAACTTAAAGAAAATTTATATAGTATGAACTTTATTATGAAAATTATAATCATAATCATACTAATAACTAATATTTAAGCATAAGGCATATCATCAAAGAAAGACAATAAATGTTTGCCCTTATTGACACTTATATTCCCAGTTTCAGATCAAGGCAAAAGAAGACTCATTGTGGAAGCCTCTAACTTTGCAATGGTTCTCTTTTAACCAAATTTGGTACACGAGTACATTTTAGACGTACCGGATAATATTAATGGCGTTAAAATGTTTTATTAACATTTTATTGATCCATAAATAATTCCACTAGCGCGTAATTGTTAGCTAACGTTAAGGGGCAAGCACACTCTCCCGCAGTACACAACGGCTCTGATCTAGGATCTGTGTATGCGTTCTCCTCCAGTATACTTAAACATTCTTTTAAAGGCTTTTGACCAAATAAATCTTTTCGTATTCCCAATAAATAATCCCGTAAAATACTTTTACTTGTATTTAACAGCCGAAAAGGGATAGGTTAATTTTCTTTAGTGTTCCACGTGGCGCTTTGCCTTATTTCACGACGCAAGGGCAGAAATTTGCCAACAAATTTTCCACGTGGCACGTTCCGCTAGAGAGAAATAAGCGCAAACAAATCTCGTTCATCGAAGTGCCTGCAGCTCCTCAAGAGACGATAAATATTGGTGTGGAGTGTCGCCGAGTCACAATGGCGCTGGCACGACGCCAGACGTCGCCGTTACCAGGATTCGCAACAGGCTGCACACTGCTCAGTCGGACGCTGCTCTTGCGTCGTTATCAAATCTTGCAAATGATAGCCCTCATGGCACACACTCATATATATGTATATATATTATACAGACCTGTCCATTTACTTTGAGAATGAATTTCACCTGGAGTGAGAGAAGACGCAATTTGGAGATCGTGACACACTATTTGTGATTTTACGGGATGATTTATTGGCAATACGAAAAGATTTATTTGATCAAAAGCCTTTAAAAGGATTTTTAAGTATACTGGAGGAGAACGCATACACAGATCCTAGATCAGAGAAAAATTGTGTACTGCGGGGGAGTGTGCTTGCCCCTTAACATTAATTAACAATTCCTCGCTAGTAGAACTATTTATGGATAAAAATATGTTAATAATACATTATAACGGCATTAATGTTGTCCGGTACGTGTAAAATGTATTTGTGTACCAAATTTGGTTTAAAGAGAACCATTCTTAACTTCGGGGCTTCCAAAACGTTTCTTCTTTTTCCTTGATATGAAACAAGATACATAATTATCTATAAGGTCATAATTTTTTTGTGTTTCTTTGATGCTATACCTTGTGCTTGTCTCCTTTGAAGATTTTTTTTTCAATTAAAAATTTTCGTATTATCCATTTCTCTATTTGTAATCGGGAATTTTTATTATTTCTGTTTCAGTGACTAATAAGCTTCGTTCTTTGCTTCTTCGTCTATGTACGTTTCTTTCAGTTCATATTTAGAGAAAGGCTGTCCGTAATTACTGCTGTTGGAGTACGCCTTAAGGGTTTTGCACTCTCGTTCTTATGCTTGCTTTGAAATGATGTCCACGCTCCCACATTTCCTCTCTACCCCTAGATGATTAGCAGACTCTTTTACCCTTAGTCCTTTCTTTCTATTTTATTCAATCTTTGTACGCGACTGCGAAACAGCAAAATAGTAACTTATTTCGTAATGAAGTACAGCAACTATATTAGTTATTCTCTGCATTTCACCGTTTGAAACGTTATTAATGACACTTTGCCTTATATTTACAATTATTATATGCCAATTGGAAATATGATACTAAAATAGGTTACGTCATATTAGTGTTCAAAGCGAATCTAATCGAATGCAAATTAATTCACTCTGGAGTAATTACTATGAATCTGCACGATAATCGCTGGCTCGTAATTAGTTTCGCAGCCTGTAAATCCTGGCTTTGTTAACAATCATATAATTAATTTGCATTTCATAAATTAATTTCGTGGAAAATGTAAGCTGAATAATTTTTTTTTTCTTATTGAAATAAAATTGTAGAATTTTTTCGGTTTATAAAAGCCACATTATCAATAAAGTGAAATAGTAACGTGATATGGACGCGTCTTATTACTTTTATCTTACAATTGAACCGATATTTTTTTTTCAGTAACCTAAACTCGGTGTTTTCAGTTGGCAGCGGGAGACTGAGAGATGTGATGACTTTGGCCAGCTGATACAATGTTATCTGTGAACTATATTTTACACAAATGGTATATTATCTTTTTATGTAAAATAATTTTTTTTTACCTTGGTGCGGAGAATATCTTTGGATTATTGGGATTGTTAAAAAGAGGAGTCATTGGTGTAACTGTGTGGTAAAGAGTTTGAGTTTATAACGTTATTTCAAAATAAACAAATTATTCATCTTAGAATTTTTCCCACGCTTATATATATTATTTGAAGTTGAATTTACTTCAACAAAAGATCGCATAGGCACCTCGGCCTGTTCTGAGAGGTGTATGTTCCGGGGTCACAGACCTTGGGCATACGGTAAGAGTTGTCCGCTATTCCCATTGGAATAGTCGGCCAGCTGCCTCCTAAACTGGTCGAGGCACGGAAAAGGGAATTCTGCGTCCCCACAGAAAACTCCTCTCCCGCTATCGAGAGGCGTGGGACAAGTACCCAATGCCCGACCTACCTGATGCAGGTTATTCTAGGTTTTTTCCAGCATTTCTTTAGACGAATGCCAGGTAGGATCCTTAAAATATTTCCTGGGGGCCCTAGTTAACCCTTGGCTACCTTCCTCTACCCTTCCGCGTCCCCCCTTTCAAATCCCTTCATATGCTATTAAAGAGGAGTTTCCATGATGTGGATTACCCTCATGTAGCCTGTTACCTAAAAAAAAAATATTATGTTGATGGTGGTTGTACGAAATCAAGGCTGCCTTTAAATTTCTATGGAATCTTTCCACTTGGGAAAACCGTTTGCTACAATAAGGATAAGTGTACCATTACCACAAAATTCGTACACAAACGTACTAAATTACAAGTTAAATCACTTAAAAGATATATTTTTACCGGACGAGACTTGAAACATTTTTATTTTATGTTGTTCCTAGAACAAATTGTTATAAATTACTCCATAAAAAGGATAAGGTAAGACTATTAATTGTTTGAAAGTGAGAAAACACGTAGTTACCAAAGTATTATTACTTAAGCACTTTCCGCAACTTCTGCATCAAGTACAGTGTTACACAGAAGGGAAGGGAAGCTGTATGGTTCTCAATACGTAAAAACACGAGATGATTTATAACTATTGCGGCACGATACATCATTATGAAGATTAAACGAACTGGGTGATTAAATAGGAATTTCGGAAGGCGAGTCCACTTCTGACAATACGAAGTGTGCGAGTTACGTTCACATTAAAAAAAAATATCGTTAATTGGGATACTTGTTGTCGTGACAAATTAAAATATGTTTCTTGAGATTCTCAATACAATCATTAATTCTACACCTCACGCTACAGCTGTAGTTAGAAATTAACTGCGACGGGGAACGCGGCAAGTCCAAATTCGGGCTGTCAGATGATTCACATTCTCAAAGTATTCATAATCTATAATCCGTATCTTATACTCACAGATGAGTTGTAAAAAACCAAATTCATAGCCCGGGGGCCCAAGGTTAACTCTCCTACTATCGGAAGTGCGTGGGACAAGTACCCAACACACGATCTACCTGATGAGGGTTTTTCTAGGATTTTCCCTGCATTTCTTTAGGCGAATGCCGGGTAGGATACTTAAAATATAGCCCGGAGGCCCTAGTTCACCCTTGGCTACCTTCATCTACACTTCCGAATCCCCCCTTTTAAATCCCTTCCTATGCTATTAAAGGGGAGTTACCCAAAGTGGATTATCTTCATGTAGCATGTTGCCCTAAAAAAAATTAACCCTTGGCTAGGTCTGCGAGGGCTATGCTCTTGCAGGCAATACCTGCGAGGGATGTTCTCTCGTAGGCAGAACCTTGTAGGAGAGATACGAAGGGGCTACCTTTGGGGATGCCTTTTCCTCTCCGTTTTTGAACTAAGGTTCCCACAAGCCGAGGCACGTCGGCCTGTTCTGAGAGGTGTATGTTCCGGGGTCACAGACCTTGAGCATACGGTAAGAGTTGTCCGCTATTTCCATTGGAATAGTCGGCCAGCTGCCTCCTAAACTGGTCGAGGCACGGAAAAGGGAATTCTGCGTCCCCAAAGCAAACTCCTCTTCCGCTATCGGAAGGGCGTGGGACAAGTACCCAATGCCCGACCAATCTGATGCAGGTTTTTGTAGGGTTTTCCCTGTATCTCTTTTAGGCGAATTGCCGGGTAGGATCCTTAAACCATAGCCCGGGGGCCCTAGTTAACCCTTGGCTACCTTGCTCTACCTTTCCGCATCCTCGCTTTCACTCCTTTACCTATGCTATAAGAGGGGAGTTACCCCGATGTGGATTACCCTATACATAGCATGTTCTTCACCTTTAATTTTGGCCCGGGATTTTCTTAGCACAGTTTAAGGGAAATCCTAGTTCGGTTACCTTTTACTGCTTGCCATTGTCCATTACCCTCCTCGTAGCATCTCTGCGAATTGTACAAAAGAATGTTTCTGTACTTGATAAATATCTACTATGTTTACTATCGTATTGCACACTTCAAAGCTAGGGCCAAACTTATTTTTATATAGTTTCTAAATTATTACTTTCACAGAATATTTAAGTTGCAAGTCTGGTGACGTGGATTAGGGGCACAGTTTGATGTTTTGTGACACTGTGTTTGCCCTCTGGACGAGCAGTGTTTGTGCGAGTATTGCTGTTGCACCACGGAGGCCGGGAAGCGAATTACCACATTGGATTGTATTGCAGGCCGATGAAATACGAACACACTAACGAGAATTGCGCCGCGTTTGTCCCGCACTGCTCATAATTATTAATTACGCCGCACCGCACTCATTTCCACTGTATTTCTGCCCCAATCAGCCAGTCGAATAAAAAGAACAATTTTTTTTACACACATTCACATCTTGTTCTATGCGTGTTCGTATGACATTTCAATCTCACTGACTGCCTGAATTTTCCTGTACGAGTCTTACGGAATGTGGACGTTTACGAGGAGCGCTACAAGGTAAAAAAATTAACAAAGCGTGAATTTTGTTTTAGGGCAACAGGCTACTTGGCATGGTGGCAACTCAAGAATGGATTTGAAAGGGGGGATGTGGAAGGGTAGAGGAAGGTAGCCAAGCGTTAACTAGGGGCCCCCGGGCTATGGTTGAAGGATCCAAACCGGCAATTCGTCTAAAAGAGATACAGGGAAAACCCTAGAAAAACCTGCATCAGGTAGGTCGGGCATTTGGTACTTGTCGCACGCCCTTCCGATGGAGGGAGACGGGTTTGCTAAATTGTTTGAGTAAAGAGAACCATCAGATGAAAGTAAACGGTGGTGACACAGTATAGAGAAAATCAACAGTGAGAAGGAAGGCCAAGAAACATCCAAAAACACAACTGCACTGGTAAGTTGTGTCTCTCTTGGCTCTTCTTAGCACCTGAAGAAAGGGAAAAGGATACCAGAAACGTTGTGTGGTTTTTATATTACCCTTTTTGGTCAGTATTGGCTAGCTTTATTATTATTCATTAATTTCAGACGTAAATTTATTTCATTTTCTTGTTCGGCTTTTCTCCCTTTTATAGGTTTGCGCGTCTTCAATTTCCATTCCTGTCTGTCGTTCCAATCTCCCTCTTCCAAATTCCTATCCTCCATTATGATTTTCACATGGGTTTTCCCACTTTAATCTGGGTCTGTCCCTGTTTATTTTTTTTCCAGGAGGTGTGACCATTGTAAAATTTCTTTTGGCCATCTTCCATTTTCCATTCTTTGTACGTGGAATCCTTTTAACGACAGACGTGGTTACGTTCATTTCTTCCCAAAGGAGCTCATTACTAATTTTGTCCTGTCTTGTTGTATTTTGAAGACTTCTCCTCAGACAATCGAATTCTACTGTTCTAATTTTGTTGTTTTGTTCTTCTGACAGGGGCCAAGTTTCACTTCCATATACATAGAATGTTCTGTATTATTCTGCTCTTATAAATTTTGATTTTTGTTTTTCCTTTGTTTTATTTTTATTCCAAATTATTCCGTGTAAAAACTTGGTAGCATTCTTTGCCATTGCAATTTTAGTTTGTGTATCTCTTTCACACGTTCCTACATTTTTAATTACTGCCCCCAAGTATTTTTGTATTTATCCTGTTTCGAGTGTTATGCCTTCTACATCTTTCCCTAAACACGTGAAATGCACTATAATATCATAAATTAATTTTAAGAATAATTTTTTTTCTTTGGCGTGGGTTTTGTATTAACGATACAATTACATTGAACATAATTTAATTAAAGGGAGCCGGACAAGAAAATCGAAATTTTTTTGTTACGCCATTATTAAAGTACAACTTTTCCTTATTTCAACCACGTGATACGTTTACAAGTGCATTTTAAATATCGTTATTATAGTAACATATACTTTCTTTTCGTTTTTCGATAAACCTTATTTTTCAACATACAAAATACAGCTCTATTATTTATAATTTATTATATATTATATATAATTTATTATTTATTTATATTACATCAGTTACGGATCTCTTAAAATTGGATCGCTTCGATAATATATAGACATTTTATTTATTTTATTGAAGTTGAATATAGGACCAGTTATACAACTACTTAAAAAATGGAATTATAAGATTAACGTGTTGACATAAAAATAATTTTTTTAAATGCGAAAGATCCAATTAGAGAGTTTTGTTGTGGACGACTTACATTTTTTTTCGATTATCGATAACCTCGAAAAAATACCTCGATTTTGAAACAGACGTTGATAAATCGAATAGCAACCGCCCTGAGGAAAAAATTGATGCTATTATACTTATTAAAGGTTATATTGCTTAACTGTATGTTTAAATTGTGATAGGGATCCAGAAATCAATTTTTTCATAACTGTTGCCACTTTCTATTCTTCCTACGTTTGCGATGCTCCTTGGCCGTGTTTTCCAATTTACGACCAGATCACGTAAATGAAACGTGTTGGATACGACAACCACAAAGGGCTTAGTGGACTGTAATTAAACTCGCGTTACGCGGCTCACGCAACCTCGCAGACCGTTGGTGAAGAACCGCCGGACTGGACCTTGGGCAAACGCGCGTCTTCCTCCAAGTGGAATACCGAAGTAACATTTCTAACTTGTGATGGCGAAACGTGTGGTAAATATTACAGCGACGTTGACCGGTTCAATGGCGATCAAACCTTCTGGTTACTACGGATTACGTTAATGCGATTAAATATATATTATGACCAATAAAATTTTGAATAATAAATATAGCCAATACAGACAAAAAAGGGTAATATAAATACCACACAACGTTTTTGGGATCCTCGTCTCCTTTCGTCAGGTACTAAGAAGAGCCTAGAGAGAAACAACTGCACTCGTCACTCCAACGCGACGAAAAACGTAACGACAATGGGATGCGTAGCACCTGAGGAAAGGAACAAGGATTCCCAGAGACGTTGTGTGGTATTTATATTACCCTTTTTTTTGTCTGTATTTGCTATCTTTATTATTATTTTTTTTTTCATTTTACCAATAAAATTTATTTATTTAAACCTCAGTTTAAAATAACAACGTTTCGGTACGTATTCTACCTTCTTCAGATTACGACTATTTATGCCTGGCTGTGAAATAAACCTGCTTGTTTTTGTGCCGAATAAACGTTTATAATTTCAAGTTTCACTAATTTTTCCTACATAGGTTACAGTCGTAACATCATGAAGAAGTTCGAAACGTTCTTATTTTAAAATGAGATTCTGGGATCCTTGTCTCCTTTCGTCAGGTGCTAAGAAGAGCCCAGAGCGACACAACTGCACTGATCAGTTGACAACACTCAAAAGCTTTTGTTATATGGTCCCGGCACTTCGCCTTGAAGATGACGACAGAGCTTTTAGTCGTCGAAACATCGCGTTTTAATGTATTAAACCCGTGTGCAAAGCGAGTACTTTTTATCCAACAATTACACCGGGAGTGTTGTCAACTGACCAGTGCAGTTGTGTCGCTCTAGGCTCTACTTAACACCTGACGAAAGGAGACAAGGATCGCAGAAACGTTGTGTGGTATTTATATTACCCTTTTTTTGTCTGTATTGGCTATCTTTCTTATTCATTCGTTCTTATTTTAAACTGATTATATTAAATTGTCTATCATTGTTCATTAACTACATTTTATTTTATAAATACTGAAAATATGACGTAAAATCAATCATATTTATATAAATAGGAATTAACATGATCAAAGGTTGAAGTTCGCGGGTTTCACACAGGGTTTCCTTCAGGATTTCTTTTGCTTACTTATTCCTACAACAATTTTGATTTTAATGCCTTTAAAATGCCATTTTAATTCCATTTAAATAGATTAAAACGCGACGTTTCGACGACTAAAAGCTCTGTCGTCATCTTCTAGGCGAAGTACCGGGACCATATAACATGAAATGGAATGCTACCGGAACTTCGCCTTGACGATGACGACAGAGCTTTTAGTCGTCGAAACGTCGCGTTTTAATCTATTTAAATGGAATTAAAATGGCATTTTAATGGCATTAAAATCCAATTTCTTGTATGAATAAGTAGGAAAAGAAATGCTGAAGGAAACCCTGTGTGAAAACCGAGAACTTTTTATCCAGGAATTTGCATTTCTATTTATCAATCCTAATTAAAAGTTTTGATATTTTATTTATATTATTTGTCCATAAACTTGTCACATTTCTTTTATTTCATTTAGGGTAACAGGCTACATGAGGGTAATCCACATGGTGGCAACTCCCCTTTAATAGATTAGGAAGGGATTTGAAAAGGGGGATGCGGGAGGGTAGAGGAAGGTAGCCAAGGGTTAACTAGGGCCCCCGGGCTATCCTACCCGGCATTCGCGTAAAAGTAATGCAGGGAAAACCCTAGAAAAACCTGTATCTGGTAGGTCGGGCATTGGGTACTTGTCCCAAGCCCTTCCGATAGCGGGAGAAGAGTTTGCTGTAAAGGTCGCAGCATTCCCTTCTCCGTACCTCGACCAGTTTAGGAGGCAGCTGGCCGACTGTTCCAATGGGAACAGCGGACAACTCTTACGGTATGCCCAAGGTCTGTGACCCCGAAACATACAACCTCTCAAAACAGGCCGAGGTGCCTCGGCTTGTGGGAACCTTAGTTAGTTTTATCTATATGCAATTAAATTACTAGATTCTATGACGTGTTCTACGTTTAAACAAGTTTTACTATCACCCTAAATTTAATTTAACTCCCCCAGAAAAAAAAATTCTAAAACAAATTTCATTTACACCGGAACCATGTTTTTTAAGAGAACATTTTTTATCGAGTAATTTATTAATTTCTTATATGAAATTTAGTTGAATACCGGCTGTTAATATCACCATTTATATCTTAGAAATTTATGTTACAGAGGAAGACATCTATAGGACGATAATCTCAGTATATATAACGAAACTTTTGACCCTCTCAGCTAAAACAATTGTGGTAATTATTAGTCACACCTTTTTTTTCTCTGTCTTCGTAAAGAGACAGCAAAATTGTTTGTTAATTTTTAACGCGTCTTTGAGGCTCCACAGAAGGGGATGTTTGTCCGCCACGAGGGAGATTGTGTCCATAATAGTTTCGTTTGTAGCAGAAACAATTTCGTTCTTTCGGGTGTTTGGAAATCCCGCCGCCTGGCCCTTGCCAGCAAGCCAACTGTGAAGCTATATGCAGTATTTTAGGTGGCCAGAAAGGAAGTTAATGGCTGCCTCTAAATATTTACTGTCGAGCAAAATGCTGGCCCGCGATAGGAGCACACCTGGACGCGCAACTGCGGAATTGGCCGTTACAGAAAGTGCTGACGATAACAGCCAAAGTACACACATATATGTCTAGGTAAAAATATGAAACAAAAGACTCCGAAGCTCATATATTTATCTCTACTTGTAGGTAACGAAACGGTGTGGGAAATAAAATTATCAAGCGTGAGGTGGTTGTCAGCACAACATATTCTGAACTTATATGACCAACTAGGCGAGGGAGTCTACCATTTTCCCTATTATTCGTTTAATTTAAATTAATTTACATTCCCTGCAAAAGGGATTTTTTTGAAAATTGTGTGTTTGTCTACCATTAAAGGTTTGTGATTACTCACTTTTGGCCTATTAGGGGTAGGAGTCAATAACAGAACAGATCCCAGCACTGCTTTCAATGTAAATATTAGTGTGACATTAATTTTTATTATAAAGAATATAAATAATTAAAATAAAGCATTCAATAGTCACCTACGCAGATCCATCTTAATCAAATAATTTCTCAAAACAACCCACAACTTTCCCCCCCTCGTAACACCTAAAATATTAAGAAGACTTAAATAGAAAAATGTATCATCAATGGTAACTGAACTTACTACATGTATGGAAAATTAATGAAATCCAAGACGTTAAATAGGGAACTGAAGTTAAAAATTTACAAAACACTTATAAGACACTGTAGTGATATACGGTTGTGAAACGTGAACCCTTAATAATAATTATAAGCACTTACTCAGTGAACGCAAGTTACTGAGAAGGATATACGGACCTGTATGTACAAATGGAGAATTAGAACAAACAGAGAACTAAAGAAGCTCATAAATAACGAGGACATTGTTAGGTTTATCAAGAGCAGAAGGTTGGCCTGGACACGTACTTAGGATGGATGAAAGCAGAACACCTAGACGGATTATGGACTGGAAGCCAATTGGGAGGAGGAAAATGGGGAGGACAAGATGGGTAGATGACATCGAGAAGGATATACAAACAATCAAAGTAAGAGGATGGCGGAGACTGACACAGGAGAGGGCGGAATGGAAGAAAATTGTTAATAAGGCCAAAATTAACATTTTTTTAGGGTGTAGACAGGCTATGTATAGGGTAATCTACATGGTGGCAACTCCCCTTTAATAGCATATGAAAGGGATTTGAAAGGGGGGATGCGGAAGGGTGGAGGAAGGTAGCCAAGGGTTAACTAGCGTCCCCGGGCTATGGTTTAAGGATCCTACCCGGCAATTCTCCTAAAAGTGATGCAGGGAAAACCCTAGAAAAACCTGCATCAGGTAGGTCGGGCATTTGGTACTTGTCCCACGCCCTTCCGATGGCGGATTGGGTTATAGTGCCAATAAAAGAAGAAGAAATAGAAAAATACTTGCGGATTTAACCAACTAAGAACAAATTGAAATTTGGCACTTCATAACGATAATACGAGGTATGTAAATATCGCTCATATATATATTTTTTGTCATAACGAGAAAATCTTGTAGATAATAAGTTAAACGATAATTAAAACAAAAAACATTTATTTCTATATCAATTGTTTGATGATCCATTACGTCATTTATATGAAATCGTTGTGGCTATTTATTTTATATATGAACGATTTGATTCTGAACGTAATTAAAATAATAAATGTTATAAAGATTTATTAAAAAATTCATTTTTCAATCATTTTATCGTCTACGTACACCTGCGAATGGGATGAATTCTGAGCGCTGTCTCGCGGGAGTCGAGTCGACCTGCGAATCTGTTCGCTGTTGTTCCTTCTGTAGTTAAGCTGTCTGCGAATCAGTTAAGCACACGATGAACGAGAAGAAGGAGATTTCATAGACCGTGGTAATTATTGAAAGCCTGTAGATTTCTTTCTTTACTCATTTCTCGATTTTAAAGTTGTTAGGAAAATTATATTCATTTTGGTGATGATGTCAGAATTACCTGGCGTGAAATTGATCGGTGGATCCGGTGGAGATTCACGCACGATCACAATTCCTAAGGGTTGAGTTGAGTTGGCAAAATGTGATGAGAGGTTCGTCACAAATATATATTTACCACTAATAGTATAATTACGTATTATTTGTGAAACGAAATTTTTATGAGTTTCTTTACACAAAACGGATATTTTATGTATATATATATATTTATAGTATTTTCTATATTCTTTAAATTCTTCACATTGAAATTGAATATTCATTTCTTTCAATCAAGCCCAGTAGAGACCCTGAGATATCTTGAGTTTCATTTCAATGTAAAATTAAATTTAAATGTAATGTAAAGAAATAAAATTGAGATTGAAATTTGTATTGTTGAGTAAATAAATTTGTTTTGTTTTATTGAATTTAAAAATTTGTTTAATTTAAAATTCCTATCAAATTATTTGTATTTTGTGCTTCAGTGTGGGCAAATTAATTAGCCTTCTAGTTGTTAAGAACATTTGGCAACAACTTGAAGCAATCATAGTATTTGTCGTTATTTATTTTGGTTCGACAAATTCTTTAAATTTACTTTAAAAATTTTTGAAAAATTTGCTTATTTAATTTTATTTAAATTGATAGTTATTGGTTATTACAAAGTGGCTTCCACAACGTGGGGCAAATTAATTTATTTAAATTCATTTCCATTTGATTATTACAATATATATATATATATATATATATATATATATATATATGTATATAATTATTCTATTGTGGTAAAAAGAGCAGTCGGTGTTTAAGACCTGATATTAGGTTTAAGTCATACACAAAATACACGGTTTTAATGGTAATATAGAAATTTCTCATGAAACACTGTTTAAATACGTTAAATTCTTTGTAAAGGATTCGAATATAAAAGTAAAACTTGGTAGAACCAATTAACAATTTTTTTTTGATAACTGTTATTCACTTTACCGTTTCTTGAGAAAATCTTCGCCGGTGGCCAGGAAAATCGGTACAATTCTTACCTGAAACAAAGAAATGTATATTAATACCACGTGTATGTAGAGAAAGAAAAATTAAAATTATATTTTATGACTGAGGGTAGTTTCTTACATACAGGAGGTATAGTTTTGTATAGTATTAGCAGTGTTTGAGGAGAATCTTCCAATAAGAAGGTTTAAGAATAATAAAAAAACAGTGAATTGTATTTTATATAAATATAAATATATATATATATATAATATGTGTTTTAAATGAGTTTGTCTATATTATTCTTTATTTTGGAAGGGCTCTAAATTTTCAGGACAAATTTCTGGTACTTATTTTAATACTATTATTATTTTTTCTTCTTCTTTCAAAATTCTTTAATTTTTTGTTTATATATTTGTTTTAGACTTCTACCGTAAAAGATCTCAATCGCATACATATAATTGTATCATATTTTGAGAGTTACACAGTGCTATTCTTACTCTCTTAGGTGAATAAAAATTTCAGTTTTAGTGCCAAGCACGTAGGATATTAGAAAATAAAACGTTAAGTGTTTAAAAGAAATAATTTTTATAATTTTATTTAGCAAATAAATAATATCAATAATATACGTAACGGGTAATAATATAACAATATTATCTGTACTATTACATATTTCATTCTAGAAATGTGCTTTACCCTAGTTTCTTTTTCACACAAATACTCTGTTTAATTACATTTTTTTTCTGATTATCGACATTAAAAGGTTATTTATATTGAAAACCAAAAAAAAATAAAATAAAAATATATATATATAAATCTGTTACCTATGTGCTCAATGTAGTATAATAAACACTTTTTTTAGGGTAACAGGCTACATGAGGGTAATCCACATGGTGGCAACTCCCCTTTAATAGCATAGGAAAGGATCTGAAAGGAGGGGGGATGCGGAAGGGTAGAGGAAGGTAGCCAAGGGTTAACTAGGGCCTCCGGGCTATAGTTTAAGGATCCTACCCGGCATTCGCCTAAAAATAAACACTTTAAATTATTGTTTAACTTTATACATCCAGTTTCAATTCATTTGAATGCGGGTATGCATATTAGATAAATTATTTGTCTCCTTTAATAAATAAATTTATTGTACAACTATCGCCATTAACAAAGCAGCTAAACGAAGATAAAAGGGAACCCAAAGATATAAATCACCCTTCTTCTTCTTCTTCTAATCACTTATGATAATAATAAATTTATTACATTATTCCCCACCTCTCTTTTTTAGATAGTCTCGAAGACCAATATATATATATATAATGTTGCGAAATTAGAATCATGTTGGCAACAGTTGAGATAACACGTCGCAGATGATGTTACACGCGGTAGAGAGAAAATATTATCGCTAAAAAAGAATGTAGTATCGTCGTTGTATTATCATTACATTGTACAATAAAAGTTCCTGAGTTTTAACGGACTTGAGGGTTCTTTAATTAATTTATATAGTACAGTATATATATATATATATATATGTGTGTGTGTGGTGCATCTGTTACCAATGAGCTCAACGTAGTTCAAAATTCGTCCCTAATATATCTGTTAAGAG
The DNA here is from genome assembly GCA_037074705.1 of Zhengitettix transpicula. Taxonomy (NCBI): domain Eukaryota; kingdom Metazoa; phylum Arthropoda; class Insecta; order Orthoptera; family Tetrigidae; genus Zhengitettix; species Zhengitettix transpicula. Next base: position 18,189,617 of record CM073594.1, on the reverse strand, counting down.
CAACAACCTCGCGATTGAGCCTCATCTTGTTATCTCTGTAAATTTTCAGTAAATTATAATCGATTTTATAGCTTCTATAGTTGAGGTTATATTTTCCCGTCGTGGCAGCGTTGGGCGAGAGACGCATCAGTCAGCGAGCACAGGATCAATCAATGCGGTTCATCCAAATATAGCGAGGACCTTACCATAATTACCAATACTGGTATCACAAATGTAATGAAATTTAAAAGTATTTTAACTTCCTTCTCTAAATATAATAAGATATATTTAACGACCAATTAACGGATATTTTAATAATAAATAAATTATTGACCTTACCCAGACAGTATATTTTTGTTATATCCTAAGGAACTTTTCAATCCTTGTTCGTATCTTCTTCAGGTATTATCCAAAATTATAAATAAATTATAAATAAAATAAATAAATAATAAATAATAAAAGTTATAAATAAAAAATGTTTTAGTTAACTTCGCTATGTTTCGGTACTTATTTGTACTATCTTGAGTCTGTTGTTAAAATAGGGGTGAGAATGGGCGTCGAAATGAAGCGCAGCTAAATAAAAAAAAATCATTTTCATGAAGAATATTTTAAAATAATAAAATGTGTAATAAGGAACTTTGGTTTTCCCTGTGTAACTGCTATATCACATCCTTTCAATTTATTCCTTACTAGCTGGGTGCCCGGCGTTGCCCGAGATGTCATTTATCTATAACCCCCGATTTGACTCCAATTTCGGCTGCTTTTGCGCAATTTTTATGTAACGCTACTCGAACCCTAATCATTATAATTAACTCTGAAAAATATTTCTTCAACGCAAATATCTGTCGTGTTTGCATGTTCCAAAATTTGCACCCCGCTACCCCTGCATCTGAGGGGTAAACCCCAATTTTAATGTCGTAACTAAACACAGTGACTTCCATAACCTTTGATTTGACTCCAATCTCGGTTGTTTTACTCGCGTTATTTTACTGTAAAACATCTCCACCCCAAACCCGAAGGGTGTCCTTTTCACAGGGCGTAGGGGATGAAAATTGTATTCAGATAACATTGGTAGAAACACTATCAATATCTTTGACCCCTAAAAATATTTATCCGACTCAAATATCGGCTGTTTTAGTATGTTTAAATATTTCCACCCCCGCTTCTGGGGGTGGAAGACGCGTCTCACCCCGACAGTGTTTGTTTCCGGGTCGCAAAGAACACGTGTCCGAAATTTGGTGAAAATTGCTCGACTGGTGTAGATTTGTATTTTATTTAGAAAACGTTTGTATGGGAAATAGAAAAGGGCTGTTTTTAGGGTTTTCCCGGAAATTATTCGATTTTTTCTCGCCTTTTAAACCTTCGCTAGACCTCTACGAACATTTCAAGACTAAGATAAGATAAATCCGTTCAGCCGTTCTCGAGTTTTAGTGAGACTAACGAACAGCAATTCATTTTTATATATATAGATAGATTATATAATATGAGTTAAATTGTATATTTTTGTTGTGGAAATTCTTATTAACAGAATACAGGATACGGAGTGTCCTAGTTACTTAGTTGCTTCTGACTTGCCCAATTCTGTTTCACGGTTTGATTTAGTAATTTCTCGTGGATATTAGTCCTGTATATTTGTCAGTACTGACAACTTCTGAAAAATAAAACAATATCACGTGCTAATATATATTATCTGACAGAATTTGCAAATGTGTTTGCTAATGCAAGGGCATGTGGATTTTTCTGCAAAAGTCTACATAGTTGTCGGGGGGAGGATGGGGGGGGGGAAGATATTAATATGTCTGCACTTAGGTAATGACGTCTGCCCTGGCGAAGGAAGTGGCTCATTCCCCGGGGAAAGCAGAGGCATTGCAGAAACAGATGTTTTTGTGGAGTAAGCGATGGAGTGCGTAATATTGCAGGGGTGAATTTACTGCTACGGGGTCTCGCTTGGGATGCATGGGCTAGCAGCAACTCGAGATTGCTTGCAAATGTGCCTCCGTAAAATCCTCCACCCCCTCCCCCTCCCCCCCCCTCTCCCGCACATTGTCCAATTGTGTTCCTCGAGAGCCGCCCAAAGCAATGAGCACGCTGCGCGGAATGCGGACACGACGAGACCTGGATGACATCGGTTCATTATCACGGTGACCAATATTTACCCCTGCAAATAATTCGATAAATAGATTACTCAGTCATAAATTTAATTATCAACAACCGACTTATTATATTTCAATTTTTAAATGCGTTATTCTCTAAAACTTATTTTTAAACTTATTGTTTATACCCGCGTCAACATAGAAGTCATAGACGACTTTCCAGACGTACTACATTAAATTCTTTATTGTTAGTCAGAGATTAATTGTCTATTTAGATTTTATCTTGAATACCGGTTTCCTTACTAAACTTTCTTCTTCTTTTTCCGATGCTCTACAGCCCGATGGCTGCCTTCACAATCTGCCTCTAATCTTCTCTCCTCTCGGCTTTCTCCCACCATATGATTGTCTTCATTTTATTTAAGTCTTCTAACACATCTTGGACCCATCTTTTCCTTAGTCTTCCCCTTTTATTTAGTACCAAATAGTTTCCCTTTATATAACTGCTTTGGCATTCTTTCTGTAGCCATTCTTTGTATGAGTCCGAACCTTGAGATTCTACGTGATTCTATAAAACCAACTATGTCTTCTCCTTCAAGGATGCTATTTATCTCTTCATTATATCTTAATCTCCATCTATCACCTTCTTTAACAGCTCCATAGATTCTCATAATAATTTTCCTTTCAAATCTCCTTACAGTCTCCATATCTTTATTAATTAGGGCCCATGTCTCTGCCCCAAACGTTACTATGGGTCTTATTAATGTTTTATATACTTTTACTTTTGTTATTCTTGTTATTAGGGACGATTTTAATATTGGGATCCTTACTAAACTTTAGCAGGTTCTTTATTGCCGATGCTGAGGTACATCTCTCCCTTCTTGTGCTATTTTAATCCTGTCGTGCTTTGGGCAGTCGTAGAGGACATGCTAGATCGTCAGGGAGAGTTCTTAAACTAGCAACAACCACCTGCTGTGTCCGTTACAGATTTCCAGTGTAGGATATTTGCTTGAAGTTATCGACTTCCTTATGAAACATTCCCTTCATTCTTTACTCTTCTACACTCGTACCATTTTTCATCCAGTATTCTGACACAGGCCATCATTTTTAGTGCATATTGGACTGTTGTTTTTATTCTTCTGTTGGGATCCCTCCAACTTAGTACTTTTCTCGGCCCTATAGTTTCCCTCTATTCCTCTGTGTGCCGGTATCCAACCTACCAGTACCTTATTATTGCTATTTAGAATATATAATGTACTTAACAAAATACCCGAGTTCCATTTCTGGAATTAGCATTTAACTAATGGTGACCTTTGTATCAAATTTTCATACTGAATGTATGTGCTCTATATACAAAATTATAATATAGTATGCAATATAAATTAATATATAATATAGCCATAAGGTTTTCTATGATTTTCTTGACGGTTCCATTCCATATCTTCTGGTTGGTTCTTAAGTTTATTGCAGCCAGAGAATCTGTTACGATTAAATTATTTTTGTTTGGTTCTCTCATGCACTGTTGCCATATATATATGCCATATATTTCCGCCGTAGTTATAGATGCGTTGCTATTTATGGTTGTCCTCTTTGCAAACTCGTCTGAAACTGTGGCCCATCCAAGTCCTTCGCATCCTTGTATATTAATTCCTCTAGGTAACTTTCACTCCTCCATTAGGTTCTTCAGCTCCATCTCCCAGTCACTATTCTTCGTGTTATTTGATCCCGTCCTGGCGAGGGAATTTCCAGGGCGGTATCCTTGGAGTATAATTACGGCCTATTACCGGAAAAGTCCATATTTAATTTCTTTAGAGAGTGGTGTGACACTGGACGACCGATAGTTACTAATTCATTCGACCTCAATTCGTCACGTTCAGTCGTCTGAAAACTAATGAATTGCTCGTCTGTAACGACGAACGCGGTTATTAAAAGAAAATTACTGCCGATGATGTTGAGTGGTTAAATACATTGTTGATGGAGAGAGAGAGAGGGGTGGGAGAGAGAACAACGAGAAGGGAGGATGGGATCAAAAAGATAGGAGACTAATGACTTCAAAATAATAATGCAATTCACGAATAATTTACGAGTTGAGTGAACTACTGGTGCTTCATCTCCCCCCCCCCCGAGCAACTGCGCCATTGTCCTCTTGATAATTATGGACAAGGGAAAAAAAGCTTCAACAAAAATTCTCCACGTTTGACAGGTAATTTGTTTCAATGAAGCCGACGTCGCAGGCTGCTTGCTTGCTTGCTGCTGGAGGATTGTTTCAGAGAAAGTTTTTTCTTGTAAAAGTCGCAGTTTCTTTCATGGCGGAATAATGAGACCTTATTTCTAGCACCTCGGGCATCGTTCCTGAGGACAAATGATCCTGGCACGGCTCATTCCGTAGCGAGCAAACACACTCATAATTCATAAGGCTCGCGCTCAAGGCCTAGATATGTGCTCGAAAAAACTTTAACACCATGATTTACTGGAAAAATCAATTCTCTTACCTAACTACGTCGTGGCGTCTCGGGAAAACACGCAAAACTGCGAGATGACGACATCAAAACATTACTAGGAACATTAAAACTTAACTAATACTGTTAAAATTAATGTCTAAATTCAGACCATCACAACTACTATATTTTATGATAGTTAATTCACGAATCATTAATTATTTATCAGTGCGAATTTAAATATTTTTATTAGAACTGTAAATATTAGTATAGTTTAAGAATTTTTGTTTGTTTTTATTAATATATTTTACTTTTGAATAATAATAATAGCCAATACAGACCAAAAAAAGGGTAATATAAATACCACACAACATTTCTGGGATCCTTGTTCCTTTCGTCAGGTACTAAGAAGAGCCTAGAGAAACACAACTGCACTGGTCAGTTGACAACACTCAATTTCCAACCATTTTACCCGTAAAAAAAATTAAATTTAAAAAATTGAAACTATATCTAACTTGTATTACTTTTAGTACTGTTGTGTCACTCTAGGCTCTTCTTAGAAACTGACGAAAGGCACAAGGATCCCAGAGACGTTGTGTGATATTTATATTACCCTTTTTTTGGTCTCTATTTAGCTATCTTTATTATTCATTATTTTCAATCAGACGTAATTTTTTTTTCATTTTAAAATAAGAACGTTTCGAATTTCTTCATGATGTTACGACTGCAACCTATGTAGGAAAAATTAGTGAAACTTGAAATTTATTCAGTACGAAATCAAGCAGGTTTATTTCACAGCCAGACATAAATAGTCGCAATCTGAAGAAGGTAGAATAGGTACCGAAACTTTGTTATTTTAAACTTATTTTAAAATAAATTTTATTGCTAAAATGAAAAAAAAAATTACGTCTGATTGAAAATAATGAATTTACAAAGATAGCCAAATGCAGACAAAAAAAGGGGTAATAGAAATACCACACAACGTCTCTGGGAATCCTTGTTCCTTTCCTCAGGTGCTACGCATCCCATTGCCGTTACGTTTTCGTTGCTTTGGAGTGACGAGTGCAGTTGTGTTTCTATAGGCTCTTCTTAGCACCTGACGAAAGGGACAAAGATCCCAGAAACGTTGTGTGGTATTTATATTACCCTTTTTTTTTGTCTGTATTGGCTATCTTCATTATTCATTATTTTCTAACAGACGTTTTACTTATGTTAGATTAAAATTAAACAGAACGTATATTTTAATATAACATGATTAATATTTAACATGATATTATATATATACTATATATATATTTTTAAAAGGTGAGGCATACAGAAGAGCGGGTTTTTAAGTAGATATTATTTTTAGTTCTAGTTCAAATAACTTATTGTCTACATTCTTTCCATATTCAGGGAGTTTTTTAAACAGTATTGGGCCCTTAACATATGGGTATTGGGCCCTTAACATATGGGTCGTTGCCTGTGCCTCTTTTATTTGTCCTGATTCTAAAATAATCTCTCTTACCTCGAGTATTGCTACCTGTTATTCCCTGTTTTTTGCCATCATAATAAATTTATATATATATTGTAATGCCAATTAATTAAGACATTAATTATTTCAACATAAAAATATAAATTTTTTTGAGAAACTCATTATAGCTGCTGGAGCTTTTGGATCAACAATAGAAAACCCGGCTCTGTTCCTTTGTCGGAAGGTCTGAAAAACGGCGTATTGCGTGCTCAAATTGCGAGACTACGGTTCAGTTAGTATTGAGATATTGAGGAGTTCAGTTCGCAGGAAACATTGAGGAGTTCAGTTCGCAGGAAACATTCAGGAGTTCAGTTCGCAGGAACAAATTGTTAATTCGTTCGCATTAAGATATTCAGAGAAGCAGTTTGCAGGAAGATATGGTGAGATACAGTTCGCAGGGAGATTTGGTGAGATTCAGTTCACGGAAAGACCTCGTCGAGGTATAACAGTTTTTGAAAGGAGAATTCAACAGGGTTGGCAAGTAGCAGGACAAAGTAAAAACATTCAATAAAGTATAACGTCGAAACCTGCTAAGAAAAAGCAGTTTTTGTGTCCATAGCCGGCCAGAAATAGCAAAAGTTTCGGGTTAACTCCGGATAAAAACAGTAAAGACTACCCAATCGACAAATCGCAGAAGTCACCTAGGGCGAGCGGTCAACCGATAGATGACGAAAGGAGGATCATCCGAGTTCCTGACATCATATAAAATTTGGTGTAGAATCTGTGAGTTTAGAAGCTGTGTAAAACCCCGCAATAGTGTTCTCGAAAATTAAAGGTATGCTGGAATGCTGGGCAGACGTGAGTAACAATTTAAAAAACAATTAATTATGTAAACGTAATTGAAAGATTGCCGTCAGATTTCGTTCTTCCTTTTTTTTAAAATGGTTAATTAGAGTCATTCTTTTAACTTTTAATTTCGTTCACAATTAAGTTTCGTTCTAATTTAATTGATGAGTAAGCTTCTTCTCTTTTAATTGTGTTTTGTTGTTGATAAGATTATAAATATTATTGATTTGTCCGTTATCAAACCCAGTGAAGACCCTGAGAAATTGAATATTTTAACTTTATAATTTTAAATGATTGCTACAAAATAAATCTAGTGTTTGTAAATTTTATTGATTTTTCATTTAAAAAGCCCATCTTTAGTAAACATTACAATATATATATATCATATACAGCCTGTATGTAAATTTGATACAAAGGTCACCATTAGTTAAATGCTAATTCCAGAAATGGAACTGAGTTATTCTGTTAAAGTAAAGTTTTATTCTCTTGGGTAAACTATCTTCTTGGCCACGTGAACAGGAACTGTAAACTTTGTTTTCAGCTTCACTGAAACACGTTGGCTTCGGTTCATTATTGAAGCAGAGTACACGGTTCGCATTTCGTTCTTCGGAAGAAACTTTCCTCTCCGACGCCACTGCCATTACGGAAGCTAAATGAATTAAGAGATCACGGGTTATCCATTAAACAACCAACTCTCACGAGCAACTCTCAATTCTCAACTCGTAATTAGCCTTGCCAATTGCAATCGCTTGATTTTGTTGTGAACGATGACGGGTTGAGGAACTTCAACAACTTTGTTTACTGTTTGTAAGATAATTTCACACTTATAATTTAAATCACTAGATATTTTGGATTTCAAATGTTCAACTTCGAACTAGGACAAACATTTGTCATTTCAGGGTTGCTTTCCAATTAAGGTTTAAAGAAGTAAAACATTATTATGATGTATTTGATAGTCAGTAATTCCTAGCATAAATGTGGAAAGAAATATAATTAAAAAAACGTGATAATTTTGTGTTAATTTAAGAGACCGTGACGTCACAGATCAACCCTATATATATATATATATATATATATATATATATCTATATATATATATAGAGAGAGAGAGATAGAGAGATAGAGAGATAGATAGAGAGATAGAGAGATAGAGAGATAGAGAGATAGAGAGATAGAGAGATAGAGAGATAGAGAGATTGAGAGATTGAGAGATTGAGAGATTGAGAGATTGAGAGATTGAGAGATTGAGAGATTGAGAGATTGAGAGATTGAGAGATTGAGAGATTGAGAGATTGAGAGATAGAGAGATAGAGAGATAGAGAGATAGAGAGATAGAGATAGAGTAGAGATAGAGAGAGAGAGAGAGAGAGAGAGAGAGAGAGAGAGAGAGAGATAGAGATAGAGTAGAGATAGAGAGAGAGAGAGAGAGAGAGATTGAGAGATAGAGAGATAGAGAGATAGAGAGATAGAGATAGAGTAGAGATAGAGAGAGATAGAGAGAGAGAGAGAGAGAGAGAGAGAGATTGAGAGATTGAGAGATAGAGAGATAGAGAGATAGAGAGATAGAGAGATAGAGATAGAGTAGAGATAGAGAGATAGAGAGATAGAGAGATAGATAGAGAGATAGAGAGATAGAGAGATAGAGAGATAGAGAGATAGAGAGATAGAGAGATAGAGAGATAGAGAGATTGAGAGATTGAGAGATTGAGAGATTGAGAGATTGAGAGATTGAGAGATTGAGAGATTGAGAGATTGAGAGATTGAGAGATAGAGAGATAGAGAGATAGAGAGATAGAGAGATAGAGATAGAGTAGAGATAGAGAGAGAGAGAGAGAGAGAGAGAGAGAGAGAGAGAGAGAGAGAGAGAGAGAGAGAGTGAGAGACGTTACTGCGCAACAACAAAATAGTAATAGTCATATCGGGGGTTATGGATAAATGACATCTCGAGCAACGCCGGGCACCCAGCTAGTGAATAATAAAGATAGCCAAATACAGGCAAAAAAAGGGGGGGTAATATAAATACCACACAACGTTTCGGGGATCCTTGTTCCTTTCGTCAGGTGCTAAGAAGAGCCTAGAGAGACACAACTGCACTGGTCAGTTGACAACACTCAAACGCGACGAAAACGTAATGAGAGAGCCGAAGGGGTTGCATAACAATAAGGGAGCAACGACAATAGGAAAACAGAAGCTTTAACGTAATAATAAGGGATCATAGGAATTGTTGAGCTTCATAGTGTCTGTTTGTACATCAATAGCTGTGATGTTTGATTTAATATGAAGCATCTCTGGAATTGTGACTGGTGTCAATGTCTAAAATCTTAGTGTTTTGCAAATCAAATGTATGTTTAGTGAAATAATAAGATATATAAAATTATAGTAATTGCAGTTTTTAAAACGCAGAATAGACAAAAAAGAAGTGATGTGATGTGGAAGGTTTTGGGGAAGCGTGTAATAAGAGAGTGAGAAGCAACAGCGTCGCCATTAGCCCTTAAACAGTTTTGCGCGAGGGGCGCAACATGAGAGAGCTAGTTACCAATTCCTTTTGCTCTTCTGAAGATCTAAACTCAGAAACACGGAATCACAAATTGCTTTAATTATCGCTGCTTGTAAGTGTTGGCCTTTCCGCCTCGTACCGCCACCTGTTTGCCGCAATAAAAAAAAAGCAGCGATCAACTTAAAATCACCCTCCTCCACATGTCAAAGTCAGTTCGTTTGCAATAACCAAAACACAAAGCGCAATATATATTTGTTTATTAAGTATTATTAATAAACCAGTAATTTATATAAGAATATGACGTGTGAAAATACATTTCAGAGATAATCGTGAGATGATGGAGAAACGTAATTGTATAGAAAGGATTCATGTATTTGAGATTTGTTAAATGATAGAACTTTAAGAATTTTTTTAAAAAAAATTCCCCAGGGTGTAGAGGATGAAAATTATATTAAGATAACATCGGTAGAAACACTATCAATATCTTTGACCCCTAAAAATATTTATCCGACTCAAATATCGGCAGTTTTAGCATGTTCAAATAATTCTACCCTCGTCCACCCCCCGTTTCTGGGGGTGGTAGACGCGTCTCACCTCGACAGTGTTTGAGATAACATCGGTAGAAACCCTATCAATATCTTTAACCCCTAAAAATATTTATCCGACTGAAATATCGGCTGTTTTAGCATGTTCAAATATTTCCACCCCCGTGCACCCCCGCTTATGGGGGTGGTAGATGCGTCTCACCATTACAGTGTTTGTTTCCTGGTCTTAAAGAACACGTGTACGAAATTTGCTCCACCGACGTAGATTAGTATTCTCCACCCTTAATCCTAAGGGTGTCCTTTCCCCACGGTTTAGAGGATGAAAATTGTATTCAGATAACATTGGTAGAAACACTATCAATATCTTTCACCCCTAAAAATATTTATCCGACTAAAATATCGGCTGTTTTAGCATGTTCAAATATTTTCACCCCCTCTTCTGGTGGTGGTAGACGCGTCTCACCCCGACAGTATTTGAGATAACATCCGTAGAAACACTATCAATATCTTTCACCCCTAAAAATATTTATCCGACTAAAAAATCGGCTGTTTAAGCATGTTCAAATATTTCCACCCCCGCTTCAGGTGGTGGTAGACGCGTCTCACCCCGACAGTGTTTGAGATAACATCGGTAGAAACCCTATCAATATCTTTGACCCCTAAAAATATTTATCCGACTACAATATCGGCTGTTTTACCATGTTCAAATATTTCCACCTCCGTCCACCCCCGCTTCTGGGGCTGGTAGACGCGTCTCACCCCGACAGTGTTTGTTTCCTTGTCGTAAAGAACACGTGTACGAAATTTAGTGAAATTTGCTCCACCGGTGTAGATTTGTATAAGGAACATACAAATATACAAACAAACAAACAAACATACATACATACATATACTCATTTTTATTTATAAGATTATTTTCAATCAGACGTAAATTTCTCCGTTGGACAGTTTTGATTAGCTACACATTACGGTAAAATAAATGTTTAAATTCGTAACCATTTATCCATTTCTCGAAGGAACAAAAACTGTTACGTGCACATGCATGTCATCCAATTTTGAGGTTAAAATGGTCGCCTAAAGTATTAAAGAAATTTTTTTCAATTGTGATATACATTAGATATTAACGTTTGATTATAATAAGCGGTATTCATAATATTCCATATTAAAATATGATGAACGGTTCCATTTATTTTCATAAAATTTATAACTCATATTTATTATTATACTCAAAATGTTTGTGTCATTTTCCCCAAATTTTTCAGTTTTTATTTCCCGACTAGACTACGAATACCACCAATTTTTCCGATCCTGTTTGTTTTTATTTGTATTTCTTCTTTTTTTTACGTGAATTAACTTTCTAGGTTTTATTTAGTGATTGCGGCTACGCTCTTTCCTTTCAAATTAATTTTCCCCCCTCCTGCGTTGAACTGGTGGTTTGACGGAAATGTTGGATTGGAGAAAGCAAAACACGTCCGATTTTCGATTCGAATGTAGCTGAAATAATAGCTGTAAATTTCCAGCAGTTATTCGCGAGTGTTTCCTTTGCAAACATCGCAAGGATTCTTGTAATTTAGCAAGCAGAGGTTCAAGTTAACCTGTTTGAACAGGAGGGGGGGGGGAGGTTTCCCCCCGAAAGAATTTAATTAAAGGAAATTAAACAAACCGCTCTACCCCAATTCATCTGTTATCTGAAACAAACTACGTGTCCAAAAAGCTTAAAGGGTCGTTTAATTAATAATGCCACAGGGACAGGGAAGGGACAAATAACAAACAGGAAAGTACACACAAATATTGCCATATAACACGTATTAAAAATATTTGATTTTTTAATTAATATTTCGTTTTTAAAAAAAACTCAATAATTCAAGAAGAAAATGTTGTTGTGTTTTTACTAAAAATGGCGGAGGCCACAGCAAGAAATTACTCTAACAGCGTGCTTTACCTCCTTAAATACTTTAGAACACGAGACCAATTACTGCTATTAGTAATGTCATTAAAGTAATCCATCTTCTGTCAAGATTAACCCCCCAGAGAAAATAAGTGCCTTAAGGTGGATTTACAATTCGTAAATTGATGAAATAACACGTTAATGAAATGAAAAAATCAATTATGTGAATCAAAAAGTAGAAAAATAGCAAAATATTAATGTATAAAGTTTATAATATTCAGAACCTGATTTGTCGATGAAGAAATTTCGGAATTTAATACATTCCGTGAGATAATTGTTATTAGGATTTTTTTATTGCATTTCATTTTAAATTACATTATGTGCAATTGTATTGGTAAAAAATATTACTATATAATAACCATCTAAACCGAATTATTTTTTCGTATTATTAATAATTAAGAGAGCTTTCGACTCCATCTATTTATTTTTGAGGGCAACAGGCTACATGAGGGTGGTCCACATTGGGCAACTCGCCTATAATAGCATACGAAGGGATTTGAAAGGGGGGACGCGGAAGAGTAGAGGAAGGTAGCCAAGGGTTAACTAGGGGCCCCCGGCCTATATTTTAAGGATCCTACCCGGCATTCGCCTAAAGAAATGCAGGGAAAACCGTAGAAAAACCTGCATCGGGTAGGTCGGGCATTGGGTACTTGTCCCACGCCCTTCTGATAGCGGGAGAGGAGTTTGCTGTGGGGACGCAGCATTACCTTCTCCGTGCCTCGACCAGTTTAGGAGGCAGCTGGCCGACTATTCCAATGGGAATAGCGAACAACTGTTACCGTATGCCCAAGGTCTGTGACCCCGGAACATACACCTCTCAAAACAGGTCGAGGTGCCTCGGCTTGTGGGAACCTTAGTTCAAAAACGGAGAGGAAAAGGCATACCCAAAGGTAGCCCCTTCGTGTCCAAACGTTGCGTTCTAATATAATTATGCAAAACCCGGTTGAACTCCGAGAACAATATATTGAATATACAACTGTATTTTTAAGTGACGTCGTATACTGTTTCAAAACTGTTATCAAAGGGAATTATTAATCTATGGTGCAATATATTTTTAACGACTTATTTCAATATATGAACAACTTAACTTACAGGTATTTAGTATATAACAGCTTTGAATTCTTAGTGCACGTTTTAATATGAAATGAATAATTTTAGTTGCCCTTTAATCAGAACGTACAGAACAGAACGTGACGAAGTCACAGATACTACTAGTATTTATATTTCCGTTGCCGTGGTAACGGAACTTTCATCTGCGACGTATGTGTGTTCTCTTTGTTCCTATAAATCAATCAATGTATAAAGTAATTATGGACCAAGGTTCCAAAGAAAAACTTTTATTTGTGGTGAGTTTATATTTTAAAAATATGGAACTTGACACACACACACACACGCACATACACTCACTTACATTGCAGTCGGGTTCTTATTCTTTCATCGGTTAAACAATGACTGGGAAGCCTTCTGTGAATGACGAAACTATTTCCAGTCTGGGTAACGGAACAAAAATTAATTTTCTATGTATTTTATTATGCTTTACTAGAGAAATTTTTTAATTTTTGATTTAAAATATCCCCACGATTTTTTTTTAAAAAAAGCTTCATTACTATTTCTTCCCTAAGATTTTCTTTCGTAAGTTTTATTATCAGTGTCCATAAATCTTCCTTACACAAGTTTCGAGCTTTTTATTCACTAGTTTCCGCCATGTAATATAATAGTCTACACGTGCCCTCTTATCATAACGTCTCTTCGGCATAGCGGACCTAAGAGGGCGCAGCTGCAAGAACGCTGATGCAGTTAAAGACATCACTTTATATATAGTGAGTAACGCACCACAACAACATAAATCTTCACCCCTTCCGCCTAGGCAGCTGTGATAACGCTGCGTCTAGACGTCAGCATTTTAAGTGCCTTATGCAGACATGCACACGGCAGCAGAAATCTTCCACCCTGTAAGAGTTCTCATTGGAGACTTAAAATAATCAGGGAGGGGGAAAGGAGTCTTCGAATTGTTCAGAGCTTCTTGGGAACGGGAGTCGTGATCCAACCTCCAGACGGGTTGGTGGCTTCTGGTGCTATCCGCCAGTTTGTCTTACTTTATTTTATTTCCAACTATTAAATCTCTTTATTCTTCATCAACTCTTATTTGACTGAAGTGCAGCGAAACACCAAACACTACGCCTAGGTTCAATTAGTTGAACCCGAACCCTCACGTTGTTACCGACTTTCCTATTTCCTGTTCTTAATTTTTCCTTTATCCTCTAGATCGGTAGCCAGGTGAGCTAACGGAGGTATAGCTCGGTTGGTGAACGATCTATCTGGACTTCCCATTTCCAACTGCTGGAATGTTACATGTTCACAGTGGTGGAGTGTTACATGATAGCAGTTTGGGATGTTACAGCCAATTCAATTGATTTTTTTTTACTAAATTTTATATTTACTTATTCCTTGAAGACTGAAAAATTATAGAGAAATTTGTGTATTATATTTTTTCCATTGTAAAAGGTAACATTTTCAATAAATTTAATGTTGTATACTCTACCCAAAATTCACAATTCCTTAAACTAAAAATCCTTGCTCTAAATACGTTCTTAAGTGTCTTATTTATTTTTGAAAGCCCAACACTCACCTCGACTATTTTTTTCAATTTTTTTTAGATAGCTAAAAATAAAATATTACTTTTGGACCAAATCTTAACCGTGTTATGTAGAGTGAAACGTTTTGGGCGGAGGAATCTATAACCACAAAAAAGTCTATTTCCGTTTAGAATTCGAAATAAAAATTTTCTATTGGTCTTTGAATATGTTAAAGGGTTTCTTGTCATGCTTTGAAACGTAATTTTCATCGACTACTTCGTCGTACGCTTATATCAGCAAATTCCCGGTTTAGTGATAGTGTAGTGTAACAGGGGGGGGGGGAGGGGCGTGTGTTTAGAAATTTTTGTGTAGGAGGAGGAACTTTCTTTTTTAGAATAATGTAATGTTAGTGAGGCTGCAGGACACGGGGCGCCGTAATTGCCGCCGGGAAAGATGGCCACCTCCATTATTAACCTCGTCAATATTTAACAGGGACGCACTGCGGCGTTTGGACGGAAGGTCGTGCCTTGACCTTCACTGCCTTCTTGCCTTCTCCCCCATTAAAGAAACGAGATTCCTCGATGCAACACTCAAAAGGGGAGAATAAACGGTCGTGTTTTCCCTACGACTGTATCTTTTGTGAACGTAACAATGGTTAGTTTTCCCTTTTTCATGAACAAAGTTCTGGGGGGGAAAAACGTAATGTTTCCTTAAAACCGCCACAGTCACTTTTGAATTGACAAAATAAAAAGATACGTCATCAAATTAATATCTGTCTGGCTCGAAAGGAAACTGCTCCTTGATATGAAAAATCGTGAAGTGAAAGGAATCATACTGTATAAGTATTACAAAAAAAAAATATTTCTAATGCAGCTGAAACGGTTTCCATATCGACGAAAATTATGGAATGTAAATAGACAAAATATTCAAGGACTCTAATAAATTTGTTTTACAATAAAAAAGGATGTATATTTGTATGTATGTATGTATGTATGTATTTACGTTGTTCTTTATACAAATTTTATCGCGTGGACAGAATTCAACAAAAATTGGTACACAAATTCTTCAAAACACGAGAAACGGTACTGTGAGGGTGAGAAACGCCTAGCATACATGTGGAAAGAATTATAATTAAAAACCGTGACCATTAAATATTAAATTACTGCGCGCCAAGAGACAATGACGTCATGCGAGAGAAAGACGTTACTACGCAACGAACAAAGGAAATATCTCCTTTATTAGGAATGAAATAAAGCAGAAATATTTTTTTTTAAAAGAAAAAGTATAATTTTATACAGCAATATTCCATCGAATGGTAATAAAGAAGAATACGAATTACTTTACCATCCTTGGGGGAAAATGTAAGTTAATTTTCGCGCTGTATTAGTTGTGAGTCTAGCTAACAATTTCATCAATGTAATATTTCGTAATGTATGAAGACTGAATGACGATTATATCCTGAAATACTCAAGGAATATATTTAAGTATTCAGTTAAATACTTTTTCGAGTTTATATAAATAAGTACACGAGCAACGCCGGGCACCCAGCTAGTATATATAATAAATATAGCCACACAACGTTTCAGGGATCCTTGTTCCTTTCCTCAGGTGCTAAGAGGAGCACAATTTTAATATTTATTGAGAGTACAACGCTTTGATGTGTCTCTTGTAATTTTTAACGTTATAGTTATTTATTAGAAATCTTACGACAGTCAGAAAATTATATTAAAATGCCAGGTAGCATAAAAAAATTAAAGAATAATGTTAGGGTATTTTTTTATTTTATTTTTTACTTATGCCATATTATTATCCAACGAAGCATTGATATTTTTGGACGCAGTATTTATAGTGTTTCTACGTCACGGGTGGTCTAGAGAAAGGTGCAAGAAGAAGAAGAAGACAAGTCAACAAAAGTTCGATAATGCTTCGTGAGAAAGTCTATATCAGTTTACGGATGGCGGATTCCGCCGCATGAAATTTGCATTCTGCATGATAAAACGATTACAAGTCACGCAACTCTGGTCGTAAATATTACGATTTCGCCTGTCGTATTACTCACGATACAGGGCCGGGGGTAATCCTAAAAGTCAAATATAATTACAACAGTACACACAAAAAGCCTCGTTGAGTGTTCCTTACTAACGTTACAAGAATACATTACAAAGTATACACGTAGAATTCGACCAAGTCTACAGTCAATGACAAGTCAGAGCTGCAAGTACGACACCGCGCAAAATCAGGAAACGAAATCCATTACCCTTATTACAAACCTTCACATCATAAGTTACCCCTAATTTTTAAAGAATATCATTTATACGAGGGTGAATCAAATATAAACGAGACTTATTGTTTAAAATATTTATTTTGATTTTAAACGCACAAACAATCATAGTTTATTTTTCTACATAATCTCCTGATTTATAAACACATTTTTCCCAGCGTATAGGTAATTTTTTAATTCCTTCCACGTAAAAAGAGTCAGGTCGTGTTTGTAGCCAATTGCGCACATATGCTTCAACCTCATTATCGCTGTGGAATTTTTGCCCTCCCAAAGCTTCCTTGAGAGGACCAAAGGCATAGAAGTCGCAGGGAGACAGGTCTGGACTGTATGGAGGGTGTTCCAGTGTCTCCCAACCCAGTTGCTCCAATTTTTGTACGGTCAGGGCTGCTGTATGGGGGCGAGCATTGTCACGGAGGAAAATCACTTTTCTCTTCGGAAGGTCTCGTCTTTTGCGGCGATATGCAAGTCTGACCTCAGTCAAAATTTGGCAGTAGTATGCCGCATTAATTGTTCTGCGCTCATGCAAAAAATCAAGGTGCAGCAGGCCACGCTGGTCAAAAAAAACAGTAGCCAAAACCTTGCTAGCCGATAATCGTGTCTTGGCTTTCACTGGTCCGGTTTCTCCTTTCTTCCTCCACTCCATACTCGCTTGTTTCGACTCAGGGGTGTAGTGATGCACCCACGTTTCATCACAGGTGACAATGTGAGAAAGAAATGGGTCTACTTCTTCCCGAAATCGTGCAGGAAGACGCTCACACACTTGAAAACGATTCAGTTTCTGGTCAACTGTGAGAAGGCGAGGAACCCACCATAGCTCCTCTGAGAGTATAGAGTAAGTGCTCCCATAACTTATTCCAACCTCAATTGCAATATCCGAAGTTGTTAGACGCCTATCACCTTCAACAAGTTGACGAACACTGTCGATGTTGCCCGCTGTAATGCTGGTGCACGGCTCTCATTTTCAACACGTTCACGGCCCTCCACGAACTGTTTATGCCAAGCAAACACTCTAGCTCGCGACAGCGTCTCTTCCCCGAACTGTACAGTCAATCTTCTCAAGATTTCGGCCGGTTTTACACCTTCTGCAGCTAAAAACTTGATAACAATACGTTGCGCAATAGAGGGAGGTACCTCCTGCTCGGACATCGTAACGATGGACACTGCGCGAGTCTATGATGATGAGTCACGTGCTTCCCCCACTCCTGACAAACAAACCTAACAGCCAATAACAGCGGAACGTTCTTCCATCACTATTGCGCGCGCAGGTCCAAAAGTCTCGTTTATATTTGATTCACCCTCGTAGATACTCTGTCCTTCATGGACCACTTGGCACCTATACTAAACACCCTGATGTAATTTACAAATCTCTTGGTGTGACTGTTACGCCTGCTACATTGGACAAACTAATCGGTCTCTTAACACCCGTATCAAAGAATATTGTCCAATACGAATCATCCAATCTGTAAATAAACTGTAGTCTCCAATTTGAAACGTTGATTTGATTGCTTAGATTTTAGAAAGCTATTCCAGAATGATATCAGAAATGATTCATATTAAAACTAACATCGATGAAATTAATGGCTACGATCCTTTTTTTTTGTTACGGTAACTCCTCTTTGTTTTTCCACGTAATTCTCGTGTGATATTTACAATTGTTTAGACGCTCGTCCGTAAGTAGGTCGTGGAATACTTGAGGAAGAGTCATTTAAGAAGGTAATGTTAAGTTTTCGGACGCTAGACAACAGTACGTGACTGTTTTTTTTAGGTAACAGGCTACATGAGGGTATATAACATATAACATGAAATGGAATGGTCCCGGAACTTCGCCTTGAAGATGATGACAGAGAGATTTTAGTCGTCGAAACGTCGCGTTTTAATCTATTTAAATGGAATTAAAATGTCATTTTAATGGCATTAAATCAAAATTCTTGTATGAATATGGAGCAAACGAAATGCTGAAGGAAACCCTGTATAAAAACCGTGAACTTTTTATCCAGGAATTAGCATTTCTATTTATCAATACTAATTAAAAGTTTTGATATTTTATTTATATTATTTGTCCCTCAACTTGTCACATTTCTTTTAGAGTAACAGGCTACATGAGGGTAGTCCACATGGTGGCAAATCCCCTTTAATAGCATATGAAGGGATTTGAAAGGGGGGATGCGGAAGGGTAGAGGAAGGTAGCCAAGGGATAACTAGGGCCTCTGGGGTATGGTTTAAGGATCCTACCCGGTAATTCGCCTCTAAGTGATGCAGGGAAAACCCTACAAAAACCTGCATCAGGTAGGTCGGGCATTTGGTGCTTGTCCCACGACCTTCCGATAGCGGGAGAGGGGTTTGCTGTGGGGACGCATCTTTCCCCTCGCCGTGTCTCGACCAGTTTAGGAGGCAGCTGGCCGACTGTTCCAATTTGAATAGCGGACAACTCTTACCGTATGCCCAAGGTCTGCGACCACGGAACATGCACCTCTCAAAGACAGGCCGAGGAGTGGAACCTTAGTTAAAAAAACCCAGAAAGATGTGAAGGCATCCCCAAAGGTACCCTCCGCCAGAGCTCTCTGGGAAGGTTCACCTGCGAGAGAATTCTCTCGCAGGCTTCCTTCTGATATACAGTACGTGACTTAAACGGGGATATATCAGGACATTCATCTGGGAGAGGCAGTGAGAGAGAAATAGGGGTGACAGTGAAGGAGAACAAACCCGGATGGAGGAAGGAAAATGGAAAAAACTTGGTAGGAGGATAGGACGAAAACAGTCGTCGTCGGATGACAGAAATGTGGAAAAAACACCTACGTGTAGACCAGAGAAAAACCGCGCATGAAACTGACCCTAGCTAGGGCTAAGACTACGAGAGGACACAACGTTTCTGGTAACTTTGTTTCTTTCTGCAGTTGTACTAAATGAACACAAGAGCCAAGAGTGACACAATCGCTCAATACAGTTGACAAATTCTAAATCTTAAATTTTGTCTGTCACAATATTAGGAAATGTAAAGACAGGGAAATTTTTCGAGCTCTCGGTCTCTGCTGCATGGCCCAACATCCGCTGATTATTAGAATCTTATGATATAAATGTGAGTATTGAATGATTAGAAATTTAAATTTCTAACGCCCTTAATTTAATTATTACAGTAATACAAACTTAAGTTACGGGTCTGTACGAAAGTAGAAGCACTCGTCATCACTAAACAACGAACGGCTGCTTGATTAATGTAATGTTTTTTTTGAATCACTGTTCCAGTCCATATGCCATGAAGTTTTGAGCCAGTCGACAGACTTGAGGCAGACATTTTGCTTTGTATAGAATTGTTCCGCGGAGGCGATGGCTTGCTGTCACTTGTGCGATGCTCTGTGACCTGGAAAACTTTGTAATGCTGGAGCAGAGTGCTCCTCGACGTCGAAAGATTGACGACGCTTTCGAACGACAACGACACGTACTTATTAGCAAAGGGGAGGCGCACCTGCTTCTGGAAGCACTCTGCTCTGATCACCGTAGCCCCACAATGTGTCTGTCTTCGTCTGAGGGGCGCTCACGAGGAATCATACGGATATTGACTGATGGCTCGGAACACAACGTGGATCAAGAAATAATGTCCTTGTAACTACGAGTTACAGAATACCACGCTGAAGCAACTTTCTCTTGGCCTTTCTTAATCTCTACGTCTAGTGTAATATCTATTATACGCTCAACTCCTTATCCTTAATACCTACTCTCTACTTATTACAGTAGTCAAAATATGTTCCGCCGACTAGGCTTATTTGCTACTACCTTGGTGCCAGCCGTTGCCCGGGTTGTCATAATTAACTCAGTGACATCCATAATCCCGGATGTGACTTCAATCTAGGTTGTGTTTCGTGTTTTATTCTTGTAATTCCCTTACACCCCCACCCCTAAGTGTGTTTCTCCGTCACTGTATTAGTTCCACGGATTGTGTAACCTTTCGTATTGTTTTTTTTATTATCATCACTCGATGGAGTACTGCTGAATATAATTCTGCATTTTATTCAATCAAAATAGTGCTGCTTCACTACGAAATAAGTTACTATTTTGTTATTATGGAGATTAATCGGGTATTCCATCGTCTTGGAGTAGAAAAAATTGAGAAATGAAAAAGGAATGAAAAGAAAAAAATAGGTCAAAGGGATGACGAAAATGATCGTCTAGAAGATATATAAGACAGTTAATCGTTAACTCGGTATATATTAATGTAATCCTCTTATTTTTAATGGAAAGAAATGTAATGATTGTATTTAATTACTCATATGATTTTTCAACTGTCTGGCGTGTTTGCCAAAATGGCTGCACGTCGATCATTTCTTCTAAGTGATTTCGAAGTATGAAGCAGTGTCTAGAGGATCCCGTGTATGAAGAGCGACAGGATTCCGGAGCGACAGTGATCGATGGTCCATCAGCTCAATTTTGCCGCAGCCTGACCTGATTACGTCAGCAGATGTCGGCTTGTTGCTGCTGCATTATCGTTGAGCTGTTAATAATTTGGGGGAAGGGAGGACGGATGGCTGCCTCTGCATGTTTTGCTTGCCCGTTGAATCAATGCGTTATTTACGTTCCATGGTGCGTCAGGACGCTGCCTCTTTAATCCACACGAGTAAAAATATACCTTGTGTATTGTCCTCTTTATCAACACGAAACCGAAGTTTCATTACAGCTGCCCCCACGACGCTCTGCTAGAGTAGATTTATGGATGAAGCTTCTTCATCATGTTTGCAGAGCACGTTGCTTGCAGCTGCATGATTTGTTTGAAAATCCAACAGAAAATTTTATCTCTACGTTGCTGCGTTCTCACGTAACGTAAACATTGCCTCTCCTTTAAGTGGAATAACCTTAAAACTGCATAAAGCCTTCGTAATTCTCTGTCAGTTTAAACAGCGTTGTTCTAGTATTTATGCATCCATTAAAAATTACGTATCACACAAGGAAGCTTGTGAGAGAATTCTCTCGCAGGTGAACCTTCCCAGAGAGATCTGGCGGAGGTTGCCTTCTCTCTCTCTACTTTTTTGAACTAAGGTTCCCACATGCCGAGGCTCCTCGGCCTGTTTTGAGAGGTGTATGTTCCAGGGTGCCAGACCTTGGGCATACGGTAGGAGTTGTTCGCTCTTCCCATTGTAATAGTCAGCCAGTTACCTCCTAAGCTGGTCAAGGCACGGCGAGGGGAAAACTGCGACCCCACAGAAAACCCCTATCCCGCCATCGGAAGGACGTGGGACAAATACCAAATGCCCGACCTACCTGATGCAAGGTTTTTCTAGGGTTTTCTCTGCATCAATTTGAGGCGAATTGCCGGGTAGGATTCTTATACCATAGCCCGGGGGCCCCTAGTTAACCCTTGGCTACCTTCCTCTACGCTTCCGCATTCCCCCTTTCAAATCCCTTTCCTATGCTATAAGACAGGAGTTGCTACTATGAGGATTACCCTATACATAGCCTGTCTACACCTTTAAAAAAATTACGTATCACAAGGAAGCCTGTAAGAGCATTCTCTCGCAGGTGAACCTTCCCAAAGAGATCTGGCGGAGGATTTTCCCTCTAGTTTTTTAACTAGATTCCCACATGTCGAGGCAACTCAGCCTGTTTTGAGAGGTGTTTGTTCAGTTGTTCTCTATTCCCATTGGAATAGTCTGCCAGCTGCCTCCTAAACTGATCGAGGCTTGGAGAAGGGAATGCTGCGTCCCCACAGCAAACTCCTCTCCCGCTATCGGAAGTGCGTGGGACACGTACCCAATGCCCGACCTACCCGATGCAGGTTTTTCTAAGGTTTTCCCTGCATTTCTTTAGGCGAATGCCGGGTAGAATCCTTAAAATACAGCCCGGGCGCCCAAGTAACCCTTGGCTACCTTCCTCCACCCTTCCGCATCCCCCCTTTCAAATCCCTTCCTATGCTATTAAAGGGGAGTTGCTCAAAGTGGATCACCCTCATGTAGCCTGTTGCCCTAAACAAAATTATGGGTCCCAAAATTGAGCCCTGAGGGACACCGCAGGTAATTGTTTCCCATTCTGTCCGATGATCATTTCCATCCGACTTTACAATCACAACCTTTTTGGCGCCTATTTTGCAAGTAATACTTAGGTGGGGATTTTTTTTAAAGGTTTAACTGATATAAAAATAAATAATTGTATTGAAATGAGGGGATCATGCGGCAAGGGCTAAAGTTTTAGGAGTTACGGTTTTTTTTAGTTGGTGCCATGTAATAATAATATTCATGTTAAAAAAGGCGACGTTTTGAAGTGTTTGACAGTTTTAAATTTTCTGAATATATCCTCGTTATTATAGTGTATTTGTGTCAATTAAATATACGGAGGAATATCTCTAAAGATACATGAATTTGTTCAATTTCGTTAAACTAGCTGCCGTCACCCAAGAGACAAAAATAGCGCTGGTAACTTCATTTAACCGTCGGAAGCCGCAAATAAACTCTACTATTCTCCGAAGTCCAGATCCCTGGTGATGTCTAAATTGTGATGAAAGGAACCACCGCTCAATACAGTTTTATCTTCTCAATTCGTTAGACTTTTAATACAACCTAATTAATATTTTTGTAATTTCTTTTGAATGCATTAAATATCTGAGGGGCTTCTTTTTAAGCCACAATGGACTCATTCTGCATTGTTATTTTGTGCGCAAAGTCTGTGAAATGAATATCTTGTGGGGGGTGGGGGGGGGGAAGGGTGTGTGGGGGATAGGAAGAGTAGAGCCGTACAAAGGACCGCTGGTAATTACTGGAGCATCTGAGCCGGTTTTTAGGCACTCGTGAATTATCAGAGACAAATATAGTACCGACTGAAGCGGCCTTCTCCCACATAAAATAGAGCTTATTGGACGACGAGGGCGTTTGTCATGGACAAACACGCGCCCAGATCCCACAGAAATTAATCGCCATCTGTTGCGCCTCAAACATATACAACAGTGTTTAAAAAAAACACTCTCTTCAAAAGTTAAACTTGAATAGAAACTCTGATTTATCGCTCAAATTTTTTTTTCCTGTCCGACGCGTATTCCGACTAGTATTCTATATATGTAAAAGTTATGTGATTGACGGGAGCTGTCACGCTATGTATATATAACGCAATATGTTATTTTAATTGTATATAACAGAGGAATCTGACACCAAGGCGAAAGCTCCTGTAGTAAAAAAATAATAATTTAAGAATAAGCAAGAGAGACTGAATTTACTGGTTATGTCTTTTACATATCGGATAATTAACATCAGTCTTTATTTTATCACTCTAGCTAGCTGCGTGCCCGGCGTTGCCCAGGTATTTATTAATTATGGTAAAAAGGACTGTTGACGTAGACGTTGATGAGTAGAAGAAACCAAAAACAGTCTCCAAGTTTATAACTTTATTAATATATAGTCGGAAGCTTTCAACTCATTGTTATAATCATCCTTCTTGTCTTATAATTAACATCACTTTAACTTTAAAAGGTATTAGTACCTATAGGTACTTAGTCACTACTATAAAACTATGTTGTTATTCAACAAGGTCGGTTTTTACATATTACATATTAATCTTTGTACAACAAGTGATTTAACCTAGATCTAACTGTTCCTAGTTCCGTACACACTTTCGACCGAAAGTGAATTAATTGAACAGCTGTAAAGTACATTGAATTTTATTGCATCAGCCCCAACAAACACACCTCCGAATTACTTCTTAAATATACTCCTTAACTACTGCAGGATATAATTGTCCCTCAGTTCCTCAGACAATACAAAAGATTAAATTGATGAAATTCTTAGCTAGATTCACAATGTAAACAAATAGTCGCCATATTGGCGTCACTAAACATGGCGCGAAAATTTAACTTTTATTTTCCGCGAGGATCGTAAAATATTTGGTATTCTTTTTTTTATTATCATTCGATGGAGTATCGCTGGATAAAATTATAGTTTTTATTCAATTAAAATGTTTCTGCTTTATTTCATTACGGAAAAAGGGAACTATTTTCTTTGTTCGTCGCGTAGTAACGTCTCTCTATCGCGTGACATCATCGTATCTTGGCGAGCAGTTATTTAACACAATATTATCACTGTCCCCCAGTTCCTCAGATATTACAAAAGATTAAATTGATGAAATTCTTAGCTAGATTCACAATGTAAACAAATAGTCGCCATATTGGCGTCACTAAACATGGCGCGAAAATTTAACTTTTATTTTCCGCGAGGATCGTAAAATATTTGGTATTCTTTTTTATATTATCCTTCGATGGCGTATCGCTGGATAAAATTATAGTTTTTATTCAATGAAAATGTTACTCCTTCATTACGGAACAAGGAACTATTTCCTTTGTTCGTCGCGTAGTAACGTCTCTATCTATCGCGTGACGTCATCGTATCTTGGCGAGCAGTTATTTAACACAATATTATCACGTTTTTTCAATTATAATTATATCCCACTGTACCGTTAATCGTCTTTTAAAGAATATGTGCGTACCAAGTTTCGTTGCAATGTGTCCACGCGTTTAAATGTTTATAAAGATAAACTTAAACACATACATACATACATAGACATAAAAATATACATCCTATTTTATTATACAGAAGAGGAGGATAACTAGTATTGTGTTCAGAAATTAGATTAATGTTCAAATTAAAATTTTGCATTGAAAGATTTATTTATGCAATCAGAGACGTAGTTAAACTATTATAATTTAAAGTGAAATGATATTTTATTGCAATTTGTAGACAAATTAATTATTAATTTGAACTCACCAATCTTTATAAATATATAACAAAACACAAGTTTACGTTCAAAACCATGCAGAGAAGAAATAACGTACACAGAGAAATATATGTAACACGTCAACGATGGACTGGTTTGTTTCGTCTGCAAAATATGTGAATATAAAAGTGCTGGGTTCTTTTTTTCACCAAACAAGTGGTTCCGGGGTTACTGATTGATTTAAGCAGTATTATGCATTCTTAGGCGTTTCAAAATTTTTCAGCTTTTTCTATTAATACTTTCAATTGTCACCAGGAAAATGGCCGTAATTGTAGGAAGAAAAATTATTTTTCAATGTATTTGTTATGAAAATAATTATTGAGGATATTTATGTTTTACAAACAACATAATACGAAAGTTATTCCAATGACAATAGAAATTTGACCTTTTTAAAACATAAATAAATATCAATCAGGTTCTGTTTCTTTCCTGGAACGGTTGGGCCTTGAAGCAGAGACAATAATTAAAAACATGTGGATTTATTTTTAAGAATAAATGACTGTAGTCAGGCGGACAATTTCGGTTGAGGTTCAGTGTATCTGGTATTAGGTTGAACTTGCGGCTTTCAGGCGCTAGTATTCATGACACCGTAGGCCAAGCTTATCTCTCCTTGCCTGCTCAATTAATGTGACCTCTCCAGCCCTGTTCAATTATTCTCCTTGGTTCTCACACATCAGCTCTCCTCTGGGTCTCTCCTTCAGCACCGCGTCTCGTCTGTTTCTCGTCAACTCTCAGAGATCCTAGATTCATTCAATCCCTCTTTCTCCGCGACTCTCACTTCATTTCTCTGCGTGAGATTGAAAAATTTCCTTTTTTCTCCTGTAGTTCCCGCAGAAAAATATTCTCATTAACCTAATTAGGGTGGTTTTTTTTATAATTCAGCTCGAAATACTTGGCGCGTCTTATAACTATTGGACGAATTTATCCCATTATTTTTAACGAATAAAAATAACTTAAATATTTACGTAAAAATCATTCGTTACTCATACTCGTTCCTAATACCTGTGAAGTATTTTACTGTTCATTACATTTAAATTGACTAAGGGACGTCTGCGAGGGCTATTCTCTCGCAGGCAGAACCTTTTAGGAGAGATACGAAGGGGCTACCTTTGGCGATACCTTTTCCTCTCCGTTTTTACCACAAGCCGAGGCACCTCGGCCTGTTTTGAGAGGTGTATCTTTTGGAGTCACAGACCTTGGGCATACGGTAAGAGTTGTCCCCTATTCCCATTGGAATAGTCGGCCAGCTGCCTCCTAAACTGGTCGAGGCACGGAGAAGGGAAAGCTGCGTCCCCACAGCAAACTCCTCTCCCGCTATCGAAAGGGCGTGGGACAAGTACCCAATGCCCGACCTACCTGATGAAGGTTTTTCTAGGGTTTTCCCTGCATTTCTTTAGGTGAATGCCGGGTAGGATCCTTAAACTATAGCCCGGGGGCCCTAATTAACCCTTGCTACCTTCCTCTACCCTTCCGCATCCCCCCTTTCAAATCCCTTCCTACGCTATTAAAGGGGAGTTGCCCAATGTGGATTATCCTCATGTAGCCTGTTGCCCTAAAAAAAATTTGACTAATATGTATCGTGTCAGAAGATACAGAATGATCTAGAAGTTACTTGAAAGTCGACGTTCTAAGGGTAACTTTAAATTCTTAATACGTTTCGTTTGCCAGAATTTCCTCCGAAACAATGTTCTGTGTTCCTCAGTCTGGTGAATTCTCTTAAAATTCTTTTTAAAATTTTCTATAGATTTCCGTGGAGCTGCTACATTAAAAATTGTTTACCTTAAGCCGAAAAGTCAACTGCGGCCTTCTTATTTACAAATTAATATAATCTGAAAATTATCTCATTTTTATAAATAAATAAGCAATACTCAATCATAATATTGTTTTTGGTTAAATAAATTTTTCTGACATACTGCCTTTATTTTATTATTTATTTATAACTTCATTTACATTTATATATATTTTTCTCGGATTTAATGTCACTTCTCCTACGACCAAGCCCATTAAACATCTCATAAATTATTATTACTCCTAGGTTTTAAGAAGTTATGAGAAAATTTACTTGTAACGACCAATGAAGGAAAAATTATTCGTCCATAAAACGATTGAGAATAAATTCTAGTATTTTTAGAAAATGAGATTTAATATTTTCTAGGTATTTAAATAACAAACTATTCCTTCAGTGTTCAAGGGTTTGAAATATTATTTTTTGGTAATAATTATGTTCAAAATTTATTGGGTACCTTGAAAATAATATTACCATTGATTGAAATTATGTAAAATCCTTGTAGGTCCACCTGTTATTATCTATGGAATTTGAATTTTACTCACTGACTTGGAAAAATTTTAATTACGGTTAAAAATTCGTATGATTAATGATGGATTTTAGTATATATATATATATATATATATATATATATAATACACTGTAACATTTAATATAAAAATAATACATTTTCCTGTGTTCAGTATAGTTGAGGTCTGCGAGTGAATCTACATTCTCTGGTACTTATACATTCGTGATCTAATACAACAAATGCAACCTTAAATTCTTCCCGCTTAAAAAAAACAGTAATGGGGGGTGTTTACTGGTGAACATATGTAGAGGACATTCGTCAGCATACAGGAACTTTTTACGACCTCAGGAAGCGTCAGCCTCTAAATTCTAAAGTACTTGGCAAAAATACAGTACTCTTGTCTTTCATCAGGGCACAAATTTCTAGGAAATAAACTGTAATATATTCTGTATTATAATAGTGTTGAATATACGACGAAAGTAAAGTTGTTTTGACGTGACAACGTCTCACTTCTTGGTCATCTTTGTACGAAATATTAACATCACGGAAATTTTATGTGACGTCTTATATTCACTATAAGTGAAAAATACAATTTTTTTATATCAATGATCGACTCTAAATCTCATCTAAATGCTCTCAGTATACGTTTTCCGCAGCACTGGAACCCCCACCCCGTCCACTAAGGCGCGGGCGGTTTCTACCACATGAATATGTCCGTGATTACGAACTGTAAATTGATCAACAAATCAAATTATACAATATTCAGTAAAACTAAGTTTATAAGATTGAATTTGCCTCCGTTCGGTACTTCACCGCGTAATTATTGGATAAAATATTTTATATCACACTCTAAACTAAATATAATGACACAAACAAAGTTAAATTCTACTCAAATTTATAATCAAGCCGGGTGTAACAAATAAACACAGTGAATTTTAAAATTCTTTTCATTTATTCAATTCGAGGAGTAATTTGTCACTCGCAAAACTCCCCCGCGGCCTTTTACACGACACAAACAATTTCTCTGATGTATTCTGATATGGTAACATCAAACTTCATTATTGTGGAAACACGTAATTTTTTTTTTGGTAATTAAACCCTATCGCCGTGGTATAAACAGTGTGTATACAACTCTGTTGCCCCAGTGAGCGAAGGAGAAACGCTCAGGAAACTGCAATGCGGTGGAGTCTAAGTACGATGTGGAAGGGGCAACGCCGTCAAGCCGGAAACAGGTTGGTTGGACTTGTACGTTTGTCACTCGACGCAGCACCGCGATAACGAAATGCAAATTTAATTGTTAAAAATATCACAGAATAGTTTGAATTGCCATATTTAACATAAAAGGATTATATATCTAATAAGTGCTTTACATTTATGAGAGTTGCGAAGTGCGGAAAAAAATACCAATTAGCAAAATACTTTTATTTTTTTCGTTATAGCGTCCCCGACTCGTATTTAAAAAATAACATTTCTCCGCGTATATATTTGCTCTACTATTCTACAAAGTAATAAAGATGATTAATTTAACAACGATTAGTTTAAATTTTATCATTTTAATGACTAATGCAAGAACAGGATTTTAAAGACTTGGAAAAGAATTTATAAAACTCTTCAAGCGAAACTAAAATAATTGATTAAGCAATAATTTTTATTCTAGCTGATCCACGTAAATTAAGAAAACATTAAATATATATTTTTGATTTTTACGTGTGTGTTTTTTAAAGTTTTGAAATAATAGTAATTGACCAATGACTAACAGTTTATTGAAACTAATTAAGTTTAAAAAATATGTTTTTTAAATAACAGGCTACATGAGGGTAATCCACATGTTGACAACTCCCCTTTAATAGCATAGAAAGGGATTTGAAAGGGGGGATGCGGAAGGGTAGAGGAAGGTAGCCAAGGGTTAACTAGGGACCCCGAGCTATATTTTAATAATCCTTCCCGGTATTCGCCTAAATAAATGCAGGACAAACCCAAGAAAAACCTCCACCAGGTAGGTCGGGCATTGGGTACTTGTCCCACGCCCTTCCGATAGCGGGAGAGGAGTTTGCTGTGGGGACGCAGCATTCCTTTCTCCGTGCCTCGACCAGTTTAGTCAGCAAACTCCTCTCCCGCTATCGGAAGGGCGTGGGACAAGTACCCAATCCCCGACCTACCTGATGCAGGTTTTTCTAGGGTTTTCCCTGCATTTCTTTAGGTGAATGCCAGTTAGGATCCTTAAAATATAGCCCGGGGGCCCCTAGTTAACCCTTGGCTACCTTCCTCTACCCTTCCGCATCCCCCTTTTCAAATCCCTTCCTATGCTATTAAAGGGGAGTTGCCCAAAGTGGATTACCCTTATGTAGCCGGTTGCCCTAAAAAAAAATCTCTCCTACAAAGTTCTGCCTGCGATAGAACATCCCTCGCAGGTATTGCCTGCGAGAGAATAGCCCTCGCAGACAGGTGACCCTGTTTTTTGCACTTATTTCAGGTTCTGACTGCGGAGAAATTATAAATTTTGATCACATAAAATTGGGATCTTACGCTTAAACCTTTTTATAAATTAAAATTTTTTTAATTTTTAATTTTTTTTATGAGAAATTATTTATTGTTATTTTGTTTTGTGTGATAGTTTTAAAAAATATGTTATCGTAGTATCCTAATTTTTTCCGATCAAAATTGTTCTTTTAACTAATTTTCCGTAGTCATATCCTGAAGAATACGTACAGAAACGTTGTTCCTAATTCTAACTGAATTGTTTATTGTTGTAAACTACGCTTTGTTTTACGTAAAATATGGTGTTGTAATTATTAGGCGCAGCTGGCTCATAATTTCCACAGCAATAAATCTTTAACTTACGGAGTCTTTCTTGAGATAAGAATAAAAATAATACACAGCGGTGGCGAGGAAGAAACCAGGTTATCGCGAGGGTTCGTAAAACTTCGTTTCTCTGCAGCCTAATATCCTTTGACACTCCGAGCATCAGCGAGTTATTGGCAATATCGGATTACTCTTCACCACTCTCGAGCCTTCATTACAGTATTAACTTTATTATGCGGTCCTCATCAGCTTCTTTTTAGACCCGCAGTTTTGTACGGCGGGTAATTATTTGTTTACGAATTCAATGAAGACCGTTAGACGGTATAAAAATTAACGTTACACTGAGGCTCAACCAATCTCATTTAAATTTAGCGCTCGCCTGAAGTTTCACAGTCGAGGCAAATATCTTTGTTAAAGCAAGTGAATATAATAACTTCGTGATGGAACTGATTTTTAAATCATATATTCTATATGTTAAGTGTAATACTTAATCTCAGTTCAATCTGGTGTACGGTTAAGAAGATATTTTTCATTAATGATTTTTGGTCTTTATTACAGAAATTATGGTTTCAATTAATATGCTTCTGTCCGGACGCGGATCCTCATTAGGTTAACAATTAAAGAAGTTCGTCACAAACGGACTCAGCTTCTTTGTGAGAAAATTTGCTTTCGGTCGAGAATTGTATTTGGAACTAATTTGACAGGGGAAAGCCTTGGCTCCCTAATTCTATGGCATGGTCCACGAAGTTGCCGAGGGGCGCGGTTAATAACGTTTTACTATATGCATACTAAGACAGTATGAAACTTACTATGTAGAGAAAGAAACTGGGTTTCTTGGGGTTCCTCTGAGGGGTTACAGGATTTTTGTAGACAGTTACATGAATACTAAATGAAGGAACTGGGTGACAACTGCGTTTCTTTTTCGTCCCCGAGGGGAAAAAAAATGTATGCCACATTTAATATAGAAACACGTGGATAACTGATTCATTAGGAAGCCAAAGAGAGCTGTTCTCAGCTCTCGAAGGCGATGGTGAGGAATCCCTTCGGGGATGCCTTCTTCTCTCTCCAGTTTTTGATCTAAAGATCACACAAGCCGAGGCACCTCGGTCAGTTTTGAGAGGTGTATGACCCGGGGTCGCAGACCTTCGACATCCGCTAAGACTTGTCTGCTATTCCTAATGCCATAGTCGGCCAGCTGCCTCCTAAACTGGCCAAGGCACGGAGAAGTGAATGCTGCGTCCGCACAGAAAGCTCCATTCCGGCCATGGGAAGGGCGTGGGACAAGTACCGAATGCACGACCTTCCTGATGCAGGTTTTATAGGAATTGTCAATAGGCCAATAGAGGGTAGGATCCTTAAACTATAGCCCGGGGAGTCTAGTTTATCCTTGGCTACGTCCATCTACCCTTTCGCATCTACTTTTACATATTGGGGTTTCCACCATGTGGTTTAATCTCATGTAGGTTGTCACTATAATAGGTGTCATATTAAAAACAAATACATATAATTAAAATATCGCCGTGCAGTTGATCACAAATGGTGTTGTCCTTTTACAGCTCTGCTTCCCAGACACGTGGAATATAGAAAGTGGTGTATCAGGGCCGTGGAACTGGACACCGCACTTGCACCGCTATTGCTGGATAATTGAAAGCTTCCTTTGATTAACACGGACCTCGCCACTTCAGGCGCTGGCAATTAGTTTTTATTCCCCTCCGCGTTCGGATGCCAGAAATGGATTAAGCAGCGTGTCACAGGAAATTAAATTCACCCTTTGTGTTAATTACTTTCGCAGTTCATTAATTAGTGGGCGCAGACAGCATCTTGGCGGCGGAGCTGCGCTGTTGGCACCTACGGCCTCCTATCCGTCTTCTCGTAAATATTTGCGAGCTAAAATAGTTAACGACACGGGTTTGAAAGCTGTAACTCCTGAAATAAGAAACTATATTACGGATCCTGGGAAATATGACGTGCGCGGACTGAATTCTGTGAATTGCCGCTTCCACATCTGGAGCGTGGTTGTCAGCACGTGCACTTCACGGACCGTGGCCCGGCCTTGCAATTCACGACACCGGCCTAATTACTTTATATAAGTTGAAATTTATTAAGTTACGTGAAAATAAAAGGACGAATAGAAATATTAGAAAGCCACTAGAAAGACGGCAATACGTTGATAGTCAGACAATTAATAGCATTTTTTGGAAATACCGATTAGATAAGCACGCAAACGAATAAAATAAATCAAATCAAATACACTTATGAAGATTAATTATTTCGTGTAGGTTAAGTGAATGTGGAATAACCTAGACGAAATTGCTATGGATACAGCTTCATTCACCCGTCACACTCTCCTCCCTCTGACCTTGATTTATCTGTAATAATGCTCACAGG
Organism: Zhengitettix transpicula; assembly: GCA_037074705.1. Lineage (NCBI taxonomy): Eukaryota > Metazoa > Arthropoda > Insecta > Orthoptera > Tetrigidae > Zhengitettix > Zhengitettix transpicula. Next base: position 18,156,735 of record CM073594.1, on the reverse strand, counting down.
AGGGAGGTGTAACAATCTCAAGTATGCGTTCATTGGTAAATTCATCGGCATGGAATTTCAGAGCTGGAATTTGAACATGCATCACAAACGTTTCTTGAAGGTTAATTCCACTTAACTGCTAACTGCTGAGGTAATTAAGCCAAAAGATGAAGGAGCTGGGTGAATTATATACTATAGTGGCACGTTTTCTTTTATTACTCCATACTCGTATATTAGTTCAGGGACCTGAGAAAAAAATAAAGCACTCCGTTTCTTGTCCAAATACACATTCAAGAAGATGCTTCGAAAAATTAACATAGATGGTTAAATAAAAACCACAAACAGTATATGAATCGCAAATTTCTGTTTACCAACAAATAAATTAAAAAAACGTAATCGGATTTGCGGTACGAAGAAATGAAGTGGACAATTTTAATGTCGATGTTTGTACTTAGCAAAGCAAACAGCTACAGGCTTATTTCCTTCACCTATATTCAAAAAATTCTAGTTGCACTGTTAGAGGGTCGCCAATAACCATCACTTTGACGCGACCATAAATCAATTTAAAAAAATTCTAGTTTTAGTATTCATCTATATGCCAAATTTATGAGGATTAATCAATCTCGGGATTGGGAAAAAAATATCTGTTATTAAAATGCCATTATAAATTAATGTGTAGTTGCTTGATACCTAAAGTGAATTAAAACAATAGTATGGACGATTATTTGCATGATTTAGTATCAAATTATTTATAGTGAGTTTTTAGTTCGAGATCACTTGAAAATTGTCGTATAATTTTGAGGCCGTAACTGTTTGAAACCGTTTATTATGGAGGTGAAACATGCCCAATAAGGATATACAAAGAAAAGTCGTAGAAAAACCTTACTCTGGAACTGAAATTGTTTAAAAGTGACAAACAAAAACCTTCCCAGCGATCAGCAGCAGCGTGTCCCATTTGTTGTATGAGTCGTTTGTGTCCGTTGTTTTCCCGTGTCTGCGTTATAATTTCACATTCTCGCCTACAAACATTATATTCTGCGTTTTTAAAGCGCGAAATGTTAACGATTGTCCTGCTTTTGAGGTTAAATTCGCAGAAACGAATGTGTAAGCCTTATTTCGAGAGGAGCAATGCAACGTTCTGACCGTCGTTTAAGTGGGAACATGTGTTAGAAGCGTTTCAGAATGTGACGTTCAAGACTCGCAAATACATCGTAGTACGAGGCACGTCTGACATTAAATCGTCATGAGGCAAGGATGACATAAAAATCGTCATGAGTCAACGATGATATAAAAACGAGGAACTTTCCCAATAGAAAGTCGTTGCCGTCTCCTTGGATATGCAACCAGCATTACTTAAGGAACTAATTAGTTTTCTAACTTGAAAATACGTACAAAAAAAATTAAAATTCCGTTAACTTTGCTATACGGTTCTCAAACACAACATTAACGAATAATTAAAAATTATTTCAACACTATTTTTAGATATATAAATGAGGATTCATATCTCTTTTTAGAACAAGTCTCATCATTTATCTTGCAGAATTTTTTGGCTGAGAGACAGAACGTATTAAACATATAGTAAATATTCATACGGGAATGAAAACATCGAACGCGGTTCTTTACGTTAGGGTTATCTTTTCACCTAAATAATGCATACTATTGATAGGACCAGGCTGGACCCAATCTCTTTTCCTTAGATAGATAGATAGATTTATTCACCATTAGCCCTCTAAAGAGGAAATAGGATTCGTCACAAATGTACAGTAGATAAATTGCATATAAACTTATAATACACAAAAACACACACAAAAATTCATATCTGTTTATATTAGTCTAGTCACTACAATCATACACACTATTTTTAGGAAACACGCACACGACACAAATCACTTCCTGGTATTAATCTCCTGTCGCTAGGTACGGAGGGATGTCGTCATAGATATTTACTAAAACAGAAAGCAGAGGCAGGAAAACAGAACCAAAAGGGGAAAACTGGACAAACTATTTACATATTTATAGCATATTCGGCAATTTTGTAGGCAAGGCAGTTCAACGAATGTCAGACCGATTCAAAAATTCGTGAACGGAGTAATAAGTTCCATTGACAAGGTAAGTTTTACACTCCTTTACGAATAAGTTGTAGTTGTTGATGTTCTTTACATGATCAGGAAGGCTGTTAAATAGTGCGATACCGGAATAATGAACGCTAGACTCATAGAGACTGAGGCTGTGCTTGTCAGACCTAAGAACTGAACGGTTTCTTGTGTCATAGCCATGATTGTCCCCGTTACTTGCAAAAAGGTTCATGTTGCGTTTAACAAATTTTAGTATTTCTAATATGTAAGCGCTAGGTAGAGTCAGAATATGGAGTCTTTTGAACAGCGGCCTGCAGCTTTCTCTAGCATCTGAATCTGATATAATTCTAATGGCTCGTTTTTGCAGTTTGAAGACATCCACACTACGAGAACAATTGCCCCAGTTGGCAATACCGTAACACATATGTGAATGAAAGTAGGCAAAGTAGACTAGTGAAGCAGTTTTGGTATCAACTTGTTGCGTCAATAGTCTCAATGAGTAACAAACAGAACTAAGTTTGCGCACGAGGCGATCAATGTGCAAGTTCCATTTTAATTTCATGTCGACTTGCAAGCCGAGGAAAGTCGCATGATCAGAGAACTTATCCGTTACGATGTTGTTGGTTTCTGTTGTAAAACGAACTAACTTAGTTTTCTGTACATTGAGTGTTAATTTATTGGCGGCGAACCAAGTATTTAGGTCTCTAGATGCAGTCTCAATCTTCGCATTGAGATTATTTAAATCAATGTCCGTAATTAACAAATTAGTGTCATCTGCGTATAAGACAGATTTTATAGGGTCCATATATTCTGGAAGATCGTTAATATACAAAAGAAAAAGCAGGGGACCTAATATTGAGCCCTGAGGCACGCCACAAGAAATGCCCTCCCATTCTGACAAGTGCACCTCACCAGCTTTGTTTTTTAAGGCTACCTTCTGTTTCCGATTGTTGAGATAAGATTCAAAGAGTGCCAAAGCGTTGCCTCTGATCCCATAATATTCTAATTTTTGGAGGAGTATTCTGTGGTCTACAAGATCAAATGCCTTCGAGAGATCAGCAAAAATTCCGGCTACCTTCAGTTTTTCATCAAGGGAATTTTGTATACTCTGAATAAACTCGTACATAGCGGTGCTCGTGGATTTTTGTTTGAGGAAGCCGTGTTGAGCAGGAGTAATTACTTTATACTTCGTCAAGAATTCAAGTAACTTTTTGTGTAAAATTTTTTCTAGTATTTTTGAAAATATCGGAAGTAGAGAAATTGGTCTGTAATTTGATGCGTCGGTGGGCGAACCCTTTTTGAAGATCGGAATAACTTTAGCAGCTTTAAGAGAGTCGGGAAAAATGCCGGTAGAAAGACACGCGTTGAATATGATTTGAAGGGGAGTAGCTATGACTTCGGCACAGTAGTTCACGACTTTGCTTGAGATGCCATATATATCCGCAGATTGGGTACATTTTAGCTTTCTTATTACGTTTATTATTTCGATACTGGTAACCGGTTGAAGAAAAATGGAATTCTGAACACTCGGTGCGGCGTTTTGTAACAGTTTATAAAAAGCACGAGCTTCTGATGGCTTATTATTAGAAAATTGATCCGACACATGAACAAAATATGAATTAAATATACCCGCAGCGTGTCTGTTGGTGAAAGTTTTACCGTTGTCGACAAGCTTAATATCTGCCACGCTATAATTGACTTTACCTGAGATATTTTTAATCACCTCCCAAGTTGCTTTTATTTTGTTATTTGAGTTTGCTATATACTCCGATGTATGTAATTTTTTAGCAGCTACAAGCACTTTCCTGTAGATACGTCTATAAGATCGGAAGAAAGTCAAGAATTGTGGCGATGAATTAATATTTTTAAATTTATTCATTTGGCAGAGCCTTTCGCGAGAAACTAGTATGCCTTTAGTTATCCAATTTTTTACTTTGATATTGGGTCTATTCTTTAATTTAAGTGGAGCTGTCTCGTTGATGACTAATAAGAAATAATTTAGAAAAGTTTCGAACATGTCATCAGCATTCTTAGTTTTATTAACATCTAAAATAAAATCCCATTGTACGGTCTCTAGTCTATTTGCGATAATTCTGAGTTTTGCAGAGTTAAGGTTTCTAGTAAGTAGTACTGAGTCTTTAGGGCTAGGTTTGCAGATTATTTCACTCTTTATGTTCATTAACATACCCTTGTGATCGGATAAACCTGTTTCTATTATATTAACATTGTAAGAATCTATGTGAAGGTTACACAACAAATAGTCAATGCAAGTTTCTGAAAAGGCAACTCTAGTGGGATCTAAGTTAGTGAAGGAAATGCCGTAGGATTTAAGCATGGTCCCAAGGTCGCGTTTATTACTGGACTCGCGCAGGTAGTCAACGTTGAAGTCGCCTGATACAATAACAGTCTTATTTTCCGCGTTGATTTTCCTTAATACACGGTCTAAAAGCGAAATAAAACTTGCACAATCGCTACCCGGTTGGCGATAAATTGATAAAAATATGACATTTTTAGAATTATTAACGGTTGTTAGTTCAACTGCACTGCACTCGAAAACACATTCACGACTGAGATTACGAATGTCTGGCCTATCTTTGCTCTTTTCTAATAGCTCGTTTTTAATGAAAATGCACGACCCCCCATTTTTCATTATTGTTCGACTGAAATTTGATACCCTAGCATAACCCTCTAGGACAAAACAATTAGCTTCGTCTTCATTTTGCCAGTGCTCCGTCAAGGAAAGAACATCAATTTTATCCTGACGAGATAGAAACAATTCTACGTCAAGTTTTTTATTTCTTAAACTTTGAATATTTTGGTAAAAGATAGATAATTTAGTAGCATTTAACTCAATACTGCCATAATCATTTGAGAGTTGAGGAATATTTGACGACTGTCTACAAAATTGCTGAATAACTATCGGGTTAAATACGCGAAATCTGACGAGAAATATTCAATACAAATTGTCTTTTACCCTTATAATTCATATGAAGTCCGTGAGTGGTATAACCAGAACGGGGTAGGTTATTAAATAGATCAACAATACTCACATTTTTGATTTTATCAAGGCCCATAGCCAGTAGTCGCCGGTTTTCGAAGATGGTCCGGCGCTGAGCAGCAGGGTCGTCGTGTCTCGCTGGGATGGGGCTCACGAAGATCTTCTTAGCTCGCATCTTTGGCAGCACTTTCTGGAGTACAGTCCAGTCCACTTTACCTTTTTCACTAATGTCGTTTGTACCACCCACTAGTACAACGGCATCTGCATCATTAGTTAAGGCTGGCGCGTCCTTAACTACTTCCGATAGAGGGGCTCCGGGCTTCACAATACCACAAACTTCGAAGTCATTCCCTAGTTCTTCTTTTAATAGTTCACTACACCCGCGTCCGTGAGATGACATTAATAGAACTACTTTCTTCTTTTTCTTCGTTGCTGGCAAAGTTTCTAACATATCTTCAGTACTTTTCTGGATAACTTCCTGTTCCGCCTGATATACCGTTGGACGGAGAGCCTTAATCAGTGTCTCTAGATCCTTCACTCGATTTTCCAGAGACTTGCATCGTTCGCATTTATGTTGGCTCACTTCATATTGTTGCTCGTTGTCATCAAATCTTCGGCGTAAGGTTGGTTTCTTACCAGTCGTGGGCAAGCCCATAGCTTTAAGACGCTTCTTCAGCTCGGAGACGGTAAGTGTGGCGGACTTCCCGGTCATGCTAACTGCAAATTTTTCCTTCTACGGACAATGAGGAAAACACGTCTGAACCCTACGGAGGTCTGTACTGTACTTACAACGTTACTTAAAACATATAGTTCCAACACTTGATTTAATTACTTCATATATTTATCTATTAGACTATGTTTACGCCTAATATTGAAAATATTGTTCAATCTACTAATAACGTTGACGCAAAAATGAAAACAACTTTTTGGAAATCTGAATTTGAAGTTTTATCGTTTCCAAATGATGGATGGCAGCTGAAGATGTGCTTTCAAGTCAAAGTTGGTAAGCTCTTTTTAATTGTACCTTAGTTTATTATATAAAGTGTAGTGTGGTGTAGCAAAGAAAATTATTCCATTTTAATGAAGTCCTTAAGCCGTAAAACGAACGAAAACCATGCCCACGTGGTTGAAATAAGATGTTTAGAACGACGTTTGCCATTTTTCCAAACGTGGAAGATGGGAATTTTATATTGCTTAAAAGATTTATATTCGTCTGCATCGAAAACATAAAGTTTCATAGACCGTTTTTATTGTGAAAAGCAATTCTGTTTATATCGCTAAGAACTTTCTCACGTTTCTGCAATAAATTATAAATGATTCATCGAAATCGGTCCAACTATTTTTGTGTGAAAAAACTTTATAAATCAACGCTTTGAAACGTTAAATATTTTAATAGTTACATTTAAATGAACAATAAATACAATGGCCAACATTACAACGGTTACATTATGTGGGAAAGGCAAATTAATTAAAAATTATTTTCTTTACTGTATTATGTACTGAAAGCGCATAGGATTAAGGAAATAAATTATATTATTATACATCTTTTATACCTGAAGAAGTTCTAAAACAGAAAAGAAACGTTGTGCTATTTTATATTGAGCTTTTTCTGACTTTTTGTTTGAAGATGGCAGATGAAAGTTTTATATGCTTGAGAACCTTCTCATCGACCTGTATAACAGCGATATAAAGTTATATTCGGTATAACTGATTTATTGTGAAAATCTAACAAAAGTCAACGTGACAATGGTTTCAATTAAGCTAAAAATCACTCGATTACGGGAAGTACGGGAAGTACGGGAAAGTCCAAGTTAAATGTTGTAGTTTGAAAATTGTATCATATTAATCATAAGTCTAATAAAGTATAAATTATAGACCATTTGTCTAAGCCACTTAGTGACGGTGTTTATGATCCGCGAAGTAGTGAATACAGACGCCGAGGTAAGGGAGCAGCCAACAGCCCATAAAGGAGGAGCATTAACGCAGCTGCCAGCCTTTTACTCTGCAAAAACAATTTACCTAAATGGAAATTGACTGCACGGGAACCTGGCCGATGTTTCGAGAGGATTTTCTTCACCAGTTTTGGAACTTCGAGACACACTGCAGCAATAATGAAGTGAAAATGAAGTCAAAATTCACAAATAATACTCGCCTATTGTCTGTGGTAAAATACTTGTCAGTAGTAACACGTTGTGGTCGAGTCCAGAGTAAAATGAATTTAGTCACGAAGGTAAACCGAGAGATCCGCTTTACTGCACATTAGTCGTGTAGAGCTGGTTGCATACCTCAAGGACATTTGCGTCCAGGAACGTACATCGTTATCATCTTAAATGATGCCACATCACAAAATGTTTTTACACTACCATAACAGACAGAATGTAGAGTAAACAGGATTCTGTTATATGATTAAATCCAGTATATTTTGAAGGAATATTACACTTAATTTGTATAACACGTAATTTTGATTTGCCTAACACCAATAACAATAATAAAAATTACGTAGCTTAACCTGGGTTCGATTCCCCGTCCGAGTGATATTTTTTTCCATCCAGATCCATGAATACAATTTAATTGAATTTACCGTTGAGTTCTTCTATTCTTAAATCATAATTATATCCTGAAAAATATTTTCAGACATTTTTATGGCTATTTTTTATCCGGTTGATTTAATCTCTGACAAGACTGCATAAGTGATTTAAAAAATGCTTAATTCTTCGTTTCATAAAGAATATACATTTTAATTTAATTAAATTATTTAAATCGCAATTTTTTATGATCGCGTCGACCAAAAAGTTATAGGCGTCCTTCTTCATTTTAAACTGATACGGTTCATAATATTTTCTTGTTTCTAGTGCGATGATTGTGGTTGCATTCAGTTTCTTCTCAAATTAGATGGTCGATTATGGCACTGGTTAAGAAGGTTATTAATGAAGCAATTGCTTCTGGATCAGTGCAGAAGTCCTTTGTATTGAATTTGGCTATTGTCACGTTTCGTTTTTCTTCGTATAATTTTTTTTTGTATTCAAAGATCACATGTTGAAGGGTGCAGGGACTACATATGGCATTGTATCATAGATAAATATAGAATTCCTTTATCATTATAAAAACTGTAGAGATTATATCAACAAACAGGAATTTTTGTTTAAAGACTGGAGGAAAAACAAAAAGGACATTAAAAACTCGCCTTAACGAACCGTCTGAAAAACAATTGAACTTAAATAATCACAGTTTTGATTGGAATAATAATAACATTAGATTCTGAAATCGATTATTATGTGAGATAAATTAATTGTTGATTCATTAATGTAAAAACCGAGGCAAATAGTCTGAGCAACATCTCGAATAACACTTTGGTTTCCTCAAGTGTATACCTTTGATATGTCATTACTTCAGATTATTTGTGGTCCATGGATTTGCAAAGAAACGTAGTGTTTTAGAATTTTGTTTAACATAATAATGTGCAAGTAATTTTTCATAGTATGTCTCATGAAACAAATTTTGCTCTTTTGATTCTAATACGTACATATTCACTTACATATCAGATTGAAAAGTGCCAAAGAAATACATTTATTTAAAATTATTTAATGGTAAGAACGGATCTTTGCGTAAATGAACATCACGTTTTTTGTTCGATCCCTCCCGTTCCTCCGAGAGCTTTGAGAAGTGTGCGTGTGTGTGAGAACCCTTTCAATGTCTGGTCACATCGCACAGAACAGACACACATTGACGGAGATATTGCATCGCAGTCGGAGAAAGGTGAATCGATACATGCAGCGAAAGCCGGGGACGCGGTGTAAATTGAAACCTCTCCAAAGGTCATCTAGGCGCCACAAACAGAAATGTTCGTATCTAGACGACGTGTGTCGATAAAACCTTCACGTCTATATGTATGTATATATGTATTGTACACACTCCGAGTCTCTCAACTAAATTTTTATACGTGTCGAAGCGGAATGGTTTTAAGTGTCACCCAATCAGAAACGTTGTTCTTCGAAGGGAATAATCAAAAAATTGCATGGATATTCAAGCACCTAAACGTTAATATTCTTTCTAAAGGGAGGTAATAAATAAGTCTCGGAGTATAAACCGTTTTAATACTGAAAAATAAATTTTATTAATCAACTTTGTTGAATATTTTACCAGTAAAGATTTGGTTCAATGATAAAATTATTTACATAATTTCATAATAATTTAAATATGAGTTGGGGTGAACAAAGAATCGAAATGCACGACAGGATCGTATAAGGACGAATTAATTTTATTGAGACTGTAAATAAAGGCGCTTTAAATCAGAAAAAGAAATTTCCAGGTGTTAAAGACGTGAACTAGAATTTTCAACTCTGAATAGAAATTATTTTTTTATTAATGTTTTTACCAACGGCCACTCAAAATATTTAAAACACACCTATAGAATAAACTAGAACATATCGTCCTTTTTTTAAGGTGTAGACAGGCTGTGTACAGGGTAATCCACATAGTGGCAACTCTCCTCTTATAGCATAGGAAAGGGACTTGAAAGGGGGGATGCGGAAGGGTAGAGGAAGGTAGCCAAGGGTTAACTAGGGCCCCCGGACTATGGTTTAAGGATCCTACCCGGCAATTCGCCTAAAAGTGATGCAGTTTAAAATCTGTCTTATGTTGTTCTGTGGGCGAAAAAAATAGTCTTTATATTATGCTTCGCCAATATCCTGCCAATCTTTGACGTTTTTGGCCCTGCATAGTGAAGGAAAGCTAAGGCTATAGGATCCAACTCAGGTTTTCTCTTCTTTTGATTATTCCTAAGAGCCTCGTAAATTTTCCCTTTTTAGAATATCCGTTTTTAATCATCGATTTCCGGAGCCAAACTATCTTTATCTGAAATTGAACGTAGTCGGTCAGCTGCCTCCTAAACTGGCCGAGGCACGGAGAAGGGAATGCTGCGTCCCCACAGCAAACTCCTCTCCCGCTATCGGAAGGGCGTGGGACAAGTACACAATGCCCGACCTACCCGATGCAGGTTTTCCCTATGAATTTCCCTGCATTTCTTTAGGCGAATGCCGGGTAGGATCCTTAAACCATAGCCAGGGAGTCCTAGTAACCCTTGGCTACCTTCCTGTACCCTTCCGCATCCCCCCTTTCAAATCCCTTCCTATGCTATTAAAGGGGAGTTGCCCAATGTGGATCACCCTCATGTAGTCTGTTGCCCTAAAAAAAAAGGTTTCCTGAACACAGAGCAAAATAAGAAAGATTCTGGGTTCTGTGAAATAAGACATTGGCCTAAAAACGGCTGATTCCTTACAATTGTGGACGAAAATTCATCGGACAAACTTGGAGGACCATCGAGCAACGCTGCATTGAACACGACAGATATAATATTCGTCTAAAACATCCTCACAGCCGAGCTGGTCTTATGACAGGACACAAGATGTGCTTTATTTGGACACTGTCAAATTAAAACATGTTGAAAAGTGTGATTTTGGAAGCCATTGAAATTAAAATCCGTAACAATCTTTGAAACAAAGACTCTGGATTCCAATCATTAAACTATTCCGCGACTTGGCAACACCAAATGTGTCCTTGACACCGTGGTCAGGCCATCCTCAACGGCCAATCACATCACAGCATGTCCGAGCCCATACATATTACAGCGACACAAGTCTGAAGACACCGGTGCAGAAGGACCTGCAGAAACGTCAACATCGTGAAGTCTCAACCTGGTGCGTAACCGTGAAAAAATTATTTAAATAAATTACTCTGCAGGAAAGCTTACGTTCATTAATAACAGTTACATTATTTACGGAAAGCAAACTAGATAGACTATATCCCGTGGGGTTGTTACAATTACTTTGAGGCTCTGGGTTTTCGCTCAAAACGAACCACCTCTTGAGAGGCAGCTGATGACCAATCTGCTGATGGTGGCGCTGTTAGTGACATCATCATCTGCTGATTTATCTAATCAAGATTTCTCTTCCTAAATTATGAAGTTGGGTGAATAATTCTTCCCCACACGCATCCCTAGAAGTAATTAGAAGGTTTCTTTAAATTCTTGCTAATGAACAAGCAACAAAACGTAGCATTGACAATCTGCAACCGTTTTGTCGTTTATTTATATCTTCACACTTTTATACGTTATGCTGGTATCATTCATTTTCTTCAACCTAAAATTTATTTATGTAACTGGTTTTTTTAAACCGAATTTGAAAGTAATCTAACTTCAGTTTGATTCTTCGTCATGGTGAAGTCCATCACTGACAGTTTCCTTAGAGAAATTCCTTACAATCAAGCATCCTCTAAAAGATTAATATTTAACTTTGTCACCTGTTCCAATTAGTGATTTAATTGGTTTCGCGATTCTAAAAAGTATTATTATCTGTTTTGAAGGTAAGAAACCTGGAACTCGGAGTTTGTGAACAGTTTGTGAACAGATATTTCCAATTTAATCTTTTTTTTATTATAATGTCATAGGCTTCAGGTTATTCTGTTTATTTTTTACTGTCATGTCTCTCCTAGATTATACTGATTCCACCTTGGCTGTAGAAAAAATCAGTGTCGTGGGATTCTTGTTTAGTGCAAGTTATGAGGGGTACGCCTGTTCGGAGGGGAGTAATTAGAGGCGCTAGTACGGTGTGTAATCTGCGCGGCTATTGTGCTTTGTGGCTAATACAGTTCCCTGACCCGGAGAGGAGCGGCCCGCTAGGCACAAGTTCTCTGGTCTGTGGTTCTGGCCTGGCATTGCCTGGCCTCGTTGTCACGTGACCGCTACACGCCGCACCGCTGTTCCCCATATTAATCTTCAGGCCGATACCTCTCAGATCTCTTGTACCAGGGTGTAGGACGTTTCGGCGTGAGAACTGGCAAAGTCGAGGGCACGCGTTTGAAACAATTTTTTTTTAAAAAAAACAAATACACAAGAGAATAAAAAAAATTATTTTCTGCTAAAAACCACTGATTCAGTTTTTTAGAGATGAGAAAAAATAATAATATACTGATTAACATATCAACACGAAGACGGAAATTCTGAGGGTAGATACGTGAACCTTCACGCAGCCCTGTATGAATAATCTCGATGAGTTTTTTTATTTGTCTCTCACTGTACAGACTATAATAATTTTACTTTACATGTTATAATAACGTGAATTTTATGCATATTTTGTAAATAAAATGTTGCACTCATAGTAATGAAAAGTCATCTATTAAGTTATTTAATTACGTACAAATTAATACTATGAATTAATTGCATGTAATTATTGTATTCTTAATTATTTTGTACAGTAATTTTTTTTAAGTAATTTTAAATTATTGAAGGTTAAAATAAAATAGTTTCTAATAATTATTTGTGATTTCACAATATAACGTAAACTATTTGCTTATCCGGGCTACTTATGGAATTAATAATAACTAAGTTTCAATCCAATGTTCACACCAAAAGGATCAAATGCAGAAATGACTCCCCTCGTACCACGACCACGAATTTCAGAAGAAAACAAACCTTCTGGTGTACCACGTCATTAGCGATGAGCTTTTTTCTACAGCGTTGACATGGAAACGTCAAAACGAAATTTAGACTCTAGTCTACAGTCTACTCAAATTAATGACCCAAATCAGCTTAAATATCACAATATATGATCATAAACATTATCAGGTCATTCACTATCAATCCTAAAAAGTTTACTATTGGGTTTAAGTTATTTAATCCTGGATTTTTGAAGCTCGTAGTTGGCTTTCAACACTCCATTTTTATTAACAACGGCATGAGATTACCATTTACGCGTGTTTATGGTCACTAAAATATGACACATTAGAGTGATGTCACCTCCGTGGCGGGAAGAAGAAGAAGAAAAAGTTGTTGATATAGGGTAATCCACATAGTGGCCACTCCACACTCTTACAGCATAGGAAAGGGGGGATGCGGAAGGTAGACGAAGGTAGCCAACGGTTAACTAATGTCATCGAGCTATAGTTTAAGGAACCTACCCGTCACGTCGCCTCAAAGTGATGCAGAGAAAATCCTGTAACAGGTAGGTCGGGAGAGAGATATGCTGTAGGGACGCAGAATTCCCTTCTCCGTTTTTTTTTAGGGCAACAGGCTACATGAGGGTGATCTACATTGAGCAACTCCCCTTTAATAGCATAGGAAGGCATTTATAAGGGGGGATGCGGAAGGGTAGAGGAAGGTAGCCAAGGGTTAACTAGGGCCCCCGGGCTATATTTTAAGGATCCTACCCGGCATTCGCCTAAAGGAATGCAGGAAAAACCCTAGGAAAACCTGCATCGGGTAGGTCGGGCATTGGGTACTTGTCCCACGCCCTTCCGATAGCGGGAGAGGAGTTTGCTGTGGGGACGCAGCATTCCCTTCTCCGTGCCTCGACCAGTTTAGGAGGCAGTTGGCCGACTATTCCAATGGGAATAGCGGACAACTCTTACCGTGTGCCCAAGGTCTGTGACCCCGGAACATACACCTCTCAAAACAGGCCGAGGTGCCTCGGATTGTGGGAACCTTAGTTCAAAAACGGAGAGGAAAAGGCATACCCAAAGGTAGCCCCTTCGTATCTCTCCTAAAAGGTTCTACCTGCGAGAGAACATCCCTCGCAGGTATTGCCTGCGAGAGAATAGCCCTCGCAGAACTCAGTGTATTTCCCTTCTCCGAGCCTCGACGAGTTGAGGAGGCAGCTGGCCGACTATTCCACCTGCGACTATGCAACATATACTGGCCGAAGTGCCTCGGCTCGTTGGACCCTTAGTTCAGAAACCCAGAGAGGTTTTTTTTTAAGAATATGTGAACCAAGTATTGTTGCAATCTGTCCACACGTTTAAATTTGAATAAAGGTTAACGTAAATACATGCCTACATACAAAAATACGTCCTTTTTTTATTATACAGATTATAATTTACCATGATTTCGGGCTTATCTTCGTTAAGAGAATTTTTATGTCGATAGTAATTGAAAAATTTATTATTTATTCGTCTTAATTTATTTAATAAATCCAACTGTCAAAAACATAACCATAATATCCAACGTCCAACAGCATAAATGTTTGTCTACGTTATTATTTATTTATATATGGGAAATATTTATTTTATTTGTTTGTGTGTATTGTTGCAAATAATATGAGCAAAGTAGTTCATTAAATTTAGTTTTGAATTAAATGGCGGATCGTCATAACTTCGTCGAGATCGTTACAGACGTTGAGATGCTCTCATATGTTTTTTTTTAACAGAAGAAACGACTGGTAACAAGCTGAAGTAAAGTTGACGTAGTTTTCACTTTAAGATATGTGAGGCTTCCCCTTTATAGCTTACATTATACAGCGTTGGCGCTTCTTCGTCTGGATATATTGGCCATTCATGGCTGCAAGATGCAGTGTTGAACGAGCCTATTACGTAATTTATGACCCTAAAATATTTCTTAAATCTGCCTGGCGAAATGCGGCGTGCTCACAGTTTTTATTGTGATATACGAGGATGGATCGTAAAAGTAGCTACCGTTATCCCGTGGCTCCAGCAGAAGCGGCTTAGAGGAGGCCACCAAGGGTTTTTAATCCAGACTCCAAATAGCTTTATCTCCTGTCAGAGCGTCGCTGCGAATATCAATGCCAATACTGAATCATGGAACTGTCGTAAACATACTCACCATAGTTCTCCATATTGAATTAACTTGTAGTGAACATTCACTCTTTAAAACATGAGGAACTACACATGTGACATTTGTTACCGAAACGTTCAAGCAGATGGTTTCAGAATAATCACAAAATAAATGGCGGAAATGGATGTTATAGAATGTGTTAGGGGTAAAAAGAAGGTGATAATAGAACTAACAACTGTTGTCAATAAATAAACTGTATTTTTATCACTAAAATTATTTTAGAGAACCGGGGAATGGAATTCATAGCTCAATAAGGAACGTAGGTTTTCCCGGTGTATTTGCTGGATGAAATTTTCTTGGGATTCCAACCGGGTAGCGTACACAACGTTTAGATGGCTTGCACCGCTTCTTCTTCAGGTGAAGTGAAGTGAAGAAGATGGCGGTGCAAGCCATCGAAACGTTGTGTGTTTACTTAACTACGCTACCCGGTTGGAATCCCGAGAAAACTTCATCCTAATTCATAGCTGTTTTAAAGGGATGTGGCCAGGTATAATAATAAAAAAAAACCTGTATTTATTTTCAATAAAATATTCTGGTTATCTTGCGTCGTGAAAAATATAGTACAATATAGTTCGTAGAGAAAGTTTTCATAAGAATCAGTTAAAGAGACATAGTTGTGGGAGAGAGATGATATCTGGAATCAGTTACGAAGATAAGTGGATAAGATACTGGAGAATTAATTAAAAGGCAGTTTCCAAAATGGCCTTCTTAATCGCCTCAAAGTATTTTGTGAACATAATATTTAGTAATTCCCAAACATGTTGCTCCCACAGAAACCGTGAGTCAGAGAGACAAATATTTCTTAAATTAATTAAAAATTCATTTTTTAAAAATATTGTAAGCGTTATTTTTTTAATTATTATTATTATCCGACATCTTCAAATAAATAAAAAAAATTAAAAAAAGCAGATCTATTATTATGAATAATTTAAATCTATATAATAAAAAAGGATGTATGTTCGTATGTATCTATTTACGCTAATCTGCATACAAATAATAACGCGTGGACAGATTGCTACAACAATTGGTACAGATGTTCTTTTAAACACGAGAAACAATACTGTAGGGGGTGAGTTTTCAAACATTCTAAAACGGCCGATATTTGAGTCGGATTAATATTTTTCGGGGTCAAAGAGATTGATAGTGTTTCTGCCGATGTTATGGGTGCATAATTTTAACCGGAAAGGAGCTTAGGGGTGGGGGTGGAAAATCTTTGCAAGAAAATAACACGAATAGAACCGAAGTTGGAGTCAAATCCGGGAGTTGTGGATGTCGCTGAGTTTAATTATGACATTCAACTTGCCATTTAACCATCAGATGTGGGGGTGGGCGGGGGTGGAAATTTTTAAACAAGTAAACACGGCAGATATTTGCGTTGAATAATTTGTTTTAGGGTTACTTAGTTTGATAGTATTTCTATCAATGTTTATAATTTCAACCCTTCGAAGATGAACACATAGGGGTTGAAGGTGCAGGGGCGTTTCTGGAAAAAAACGCGAATACAACCGAAATTGGAGGCAAATCCAGGATTATTGATGTTGCTGAGTTTCATTATGACATTTAACTTTCCAATCTACCCCCATGTGCAGGTGTGGGCGGGGTTGGGAAATTTTTAAACATGGAATCATGGCAGATATTTGCATTTAATATTTTATTTTAGGGTTACTTAGTTTTTATAGTATTTCTAAAATGTTTATAATTTCAACCCTTCGAAGGTGAACAAATAGGGGTTGAGAGTGCAGGGGCGTTTCTGGAAAAAAACGCGAATAAAACCAAAATTGGAGTCAATTCCAGGATTATGGATGTCGCTGAGTTTCATTATGACATTTAACTTTCCAATCAACCCCCAGGTGGAGGTGTGGGCGGGGTTGGGAAATTTTTAAACATGGAAACATGGCAGATATTTGCGTTGAAAATTTTTTTTTAGGGTTACTTAGTTTGATAGTATTTATACCAATGTTTTTTTTGCGTATAATTTCAACCCTTCGTAGGTGAACACATAGGGGTCGAGGGTTCAGGGGCGTTTCAAGAAAAAAACGCGAAACTTACCGAAATTGGAGTCAAATCCAGGATTACTGATGTCGCTGAGTTTCATTATGACATTTAACTTTCCAATCTACCCCCATGTTCAGGGGTGGGCGGCGTTGGGAATTTTTTAAACATGGAAACATGGCAGATATTTGCATTGAATATTTTATTTTAGGGTTACTTATTTTTTATAGTATTTCTAAAATGTTTATAATTTCAACCCTTCGAAGGTGAGCACATAGGGGTTGAGGGTGCAGGGGCGTTTCAAGAAAAAAACGCGAATAAAAGAGATATTGGTGAAAAATCCAGGATTATGGATGTTGCTGAGTTTCACAATGACATTTAACTTTCCAATCTACCCCAATGTGCAGAGGTGGGCGGGGTTTGAAATTTTTAAACACGGAAACATGGCAGATATTTGCGTTGGATAATTTATTTTGAAGGTTACTCAGTTTGATGTTGTTGGTGTATAATTTCAACCCCTTTATCCATGAGAGGGGAGGAGCACGCTTAGGGTGGCGCGTTGAGGTGCGTTACATGAAAATAACAAAATTGGAGTCAAATCAGGCGTTATGGATATACGACAACCCGGGCAACGGCTGTAACCCTGATAGTTATTATAATAAAAGAGACATAGAAGTCAGCGTAATACTTTAGTGACGGTAACACGATTTTCGTAACATTTAAATAGTAAGTGACAGCTGAAATAAAGCCTACGCATCTCTCTCTGCTTCTGGCCCATAATTAACAAACATTTCTCCTCCAAAAAAAAATTACGTTCTTCTTTTCCCCAGCTTTGGACAAATTAAGTTATGCGCAACCCGGCACTGTGTTCTCAGGATGAGCAGCTAATTGCGGGAAAATAAAAGTTCTACAGACGAAGGAATGCACTCACGGGCTCAACTGTGCTTTATCATTTGAAGTCGCAGTTAAAGGGGAAACTTCACGACATATTCGTTATTTTCCCACGCAGCTACGTCACTCTGACTGCTACTCGTACACAACTCTCAACTCTCAACGAGGATAGCTAAATACTGACTTCAACAACTGCACATGAGACTACAAGATGTCTGATTTATTGTGTGATCACAAAACCTTGTAATTATGACTATTATTTAATTTGATAGTTATGCGTAATTATCTGGCACATTAATTCTGATTTCATAAAATATTTTTTAATTATTTAATTGCACCTAAAAAATATTGAAAATACCATAACGAAAAATAACAACAAATAATGGTGGAAGCGCCTTTTCGTGCAAACTATTACGATGAAAAATTTATTTGTAAATAGCTCGCTGCCCGGAGGTGCCCGTGTACTTATTTATATAAACCATTGGTCGAGGCACGGAGAAGGGAATGCTGCGTCCCCACAGCAAACTCCTATCCCGCTATCGGAAGGGCGTGGGACAAGTACCCAATGATGCAGGTTTTTCCAGGGTTTTCCCTGCATTTCTTTAGGCGAATGCCAGGTAGGATCCTTAAAATATAGCCCGGAGGCCCAAGTTAACCCTTGGCTACCTTCCTCTACCCTTCCGAATCCCCCCTTTCAAATCCCTTCCTATGCTATTAAAGGGGAGTTGCCAAAAGTGGATCACCCTCATGTAGCCTGTTACCCTAAAAAAAGTATTTAATTCTATTTTAATATTTATTTATGAAGTGATTTAACCTGAATCTAACTGTTCCTAGTTCCGTACACACTTTCAACCGATAGTTCACAAATTGAACAGCTATCAAAAACATTGAATTTTATTGCATCAGTCCCAACAAACATACCTCCGAATGTCTTCATAAATATACTCCTTGAGAGTTGCAGGAAATAATTGTCCCTCAGTCTTCAGACATTACAAAAGATTAAATTAATGAAATTCTTAGCTAGATTCACACTGTAAACAAATAGTCGCCATATTGGAGTCACTAAACATGGCCGCGGAAATTAACTTACATTTTCCACATGGATCGTAAAGTAATTCGTATTATTTTTTATTTTCATTCGATGGAGTATTACCGGGTAAAATTATACTTTTTATTTAATCGAAATATTTCGGGTTAATTCCCTTACCGGAAAACGGAACTATTTCCTTTGTTCGTCGCTTAGTAACGTCTCAGTCTCGCGTGACGTCACGGTCTCTTGACGCGCGCAGTAATTTAACACGAAAAGATCACGTTTTTCTATTATAATTATTTCCACCTTTATGCTAGGGGTTTCGCACCCCTGCAGTACCGTTTCTCGTGTTTTTAAGAATATGTGTACCAAGTTTCGTTGCAATCTGTTCACGCGTTTAAATTTGTATAAATATGAACGTAAATGCATACATCCTTTTTAGTTCTAGTAACTATATTATAATGTATAAGATTCTGAGTTAAATTAAATTTAGTGAATTGGAATAGATCCTACTTAAAAATTCTATTTATTGTAAATTATTTTGTCTTATATATAAATCGCCTCCAATATTTTTCTTTTTTTTTTAAAATAAATAATATGATCAAAATCAAAATAATGTTTATGGCACTTAGAGTGAATTTGGAAGTTTGTATTAATACAATAATTTAATTTAATATGATGGTGACACAATGTACGCAACTCCTTATCTGGTAGAATAATGAATATTTTTAAAATTATATTTACAAGTACATGGTTGACAAAGATGGACGTTGAAGATGTTCGCGTCTGATCCGGCGTGAATTTTCATAACTCATGGATTTATTATTTATTCTATTGACGTCATAGTAAAAAAGTATCAGGTTAATAAAATTAATAATCAACTTGGGTTATTGCAGAAAGTAATGTCTTTTATCATATCAAACGTGTTGCTAATGGGGCCGTAGTTTTCGGCTATATATGACCAATGCTCCTACAACTATTAATTCTATACATTGAACGTTGCCTCTGTTATCGAATATGTGAATTTCGTGATCATCGGCACAAGTAGGACATTTTGAAATCATTCTCTTTGAGTTTTGGTTTTTAATTATAAATATGGCTATTTCACATCCTTTTTTTATCCCCTTCCACCTTGCTCAATTTTTCCGGGGATTCTTCATTAAGCACATCTCATTCATTTAAAACATTCTGGTCATTTCTTTATCAGGGGCGTAGCAACTGCATATTTCCTCAAACGGTTCATATTCGTGGTTTTGTGTTCAGGAAAAGGTTCTTGAGAATGACTGACAATGACGGTGAAAGCTTTTCCGCGCGTACACCCGGAAAAAATTTCCACCTAGAAAATTGCAGCCGAAGACACACTTTGGAAGAAGCGCAAGTGCGAAGCGGTTCATCTTCCAACTCGCACATTTTCTGCGAGCGTTGCAACATAAAGACGGTTTTCATCCGAACGGCCTCTGCTTGCGGTTCCTTGATTACATCCTTTTGGAGACGCAGACAAAGATGAAGAAGCCTCAGAATAGTTCCAAATGGCGATGCGACGGTGAATCACATGTCAGAAGCGTGTGAGTTTTGCAGTTGTGTCGCTCTAGGCTCTTCTCAGCACCTGCGGCAAGGAACAAGGATCCAAGAAACGTTGTGTGGTATTTATTGTATCACTTTTTTATTTTTCTATATTTTTTATTATTAATTTTCAATCAGACTGAATTCAGATTGAAAATAATGAATAATAAAGATAGCCAATACAGACAAAAAGGGGTAATATAAATACCACACAATGTTTCTGGGATCCTTGGTCCTTTTCTCACGAGCTAAGAAGAGCCTATAGCGACACAACTGTACTGGTCAGTTGACAACACTCAAAAGTGACGAAAACGTAGCGACAATCTGAGAGCCGAAGGGTTGCATAACAATAAGGGGCAACGTCAATGAGAAGAACAGAAGGTTAGCGTAATAATAAGGGATCATAGCAATTCTGCCGTATAATAACATTTATAATGTGACATCTGAGATTGTAATTTTGAAGTATTTAACGCATCATAAGATTCAGTGAAATAAAAACGGAACATTACGGACATTTACCAAGTTACTTGCACAGAGGTTTACATCTAATATGAATTAACAACTTATTGTGTGGCATTTTTCATACTGGCTGATGATATTAGTTGTCTTCCCTGGAGAAAAATGAGGGTAAAATTATAAAGCAGAAAAGTTTCTTCGTGGTGTTGCAATTTCCATTTACTTTAATGCAGCAGTGAAAGGATGAACGGAGCTGCTTGTGAGCCTACCCGAGGGTAGTGAAAGTTGTTGAGAAAGTCTAGACGGAGGTGACGAGCTGGAGGGCAGTGGAGTTACTGCACTGCTCCAGTTATTTCTAAGGATTGGAGCGAATTTGTGGTCGCCCCAGGTGGACGATTGTCGCCTTAATCTAGGAAGTGGTATTTCTCGCCCCCGTGTTGACGTTTCATCCGCTCGCAATCTTGCGGAACTCCGCCCCCGGCCAGCAATGGCATTATCTTGCTCAAACGTTCCTCGTGGTGGTGGTGGTGGTGGTCGTCGTCGTCGTAATTATCCCAGTGCACCAGTGTTTCGGCTGCGACGCCCCTGGCGAAGTCGCAGAACAAAGCGAATCCTTCCACCACGGTGTCCTCGCTCATTGGGGGAATGCATACGAAAACATCTTTAGCCGTGCATGAGAATAATGGCACAGGGTTGATGGGCCTTGTGCTGAGGATTCACAGCACCAGCGTAATCTTTTAATTACGATCCGTCCGTGCTGCGTGCTAAACGTACTGGATTAATGTCTTTCCAGCTGGATGTCTTGATATCGTGACGATGGCACTGATTCTCCTGAGACAATCATCGGTTTTCATTACCCAGTTGTTTCTTTAATTTTTTTTTATTTTTAGTCGCATCAACTTGTTTCATGTAATAGATTTGATTTTAAAAGTGCAGGTGAGATTTTGTTATTAGTTTAAATAATTATAATTTCACATATTTGATTGTTTATATATGTAAAGACAATGGGAATAATTACAAGTGACAATTTGATAATTAAGACATTGAAAATAACGGGAGAGAAACCGAGACTGGAGTCAAATCCGGGGGCTATGGATGTTGCTGAGTTTAATTATGGCAACCCGGGCACCCCAGCTAGTATTAAATAATTGAAAATAAATGAAGATGTGTAAGGCGTTGCAGCGTTGTGCTGATGTCACAAAAACTTTTTTTTCATTGTAATTAATTTATTACAGCACATTCTTGCGTAACACTATGTTTAAAATAATCGCACGAATAGTGCATTACATGTAAAGAAAATATATGTGTTTGTAAGACAGTCGTGACACAATGACATGGAATAATCAATAATAATGAGAAAATAACTTCAATGAACTTCTCAAAACAAGGAGCAAAATTTCTCATAACCAGACAGCAAACCAAACATTTACTGATCAACATTGAATAACGATCACTTAAACTGAAATTATGCAGTGAAAATTGCGCTCCTGAAGGGAGAAAAAACCTGTCACTTGACCAACTTGGGAAGACGATAAAAACGGGAGAAATCAACATATATATCGCATTATAATAAACTCTTTCATTAGTATTATATTTTTTTAACTTCAAGGGTTCAATTCATTTCAAAATATTTATTAGGGATGTAAGTATTAAATAAATAAATGTAATATGGTGAATTAATTTATTGATCATGCGAAATGCGTCACCAAAGCAGCTAAACAAAAACAAAGATAAAACGAAACTAAAACCTAACCCAATAATATACCCCCATTTCTTCTTCTTATTATTATTATCCACTTATAAATGTAATCGTTGAGCGCGCCATGTAGAAATAATTTCCAATCTTTTGGTGATGAATAAATTAACTTGAAGCGGCTTGGGAAGACGATTAAAACGGTAAAAAATCAACAAATATATCATTATAATAAACTCTTCAATTATTATTATATTTTTTTTAACTTCAAGGGTTCAATTCATTTGAACGCGGGGTATGCGTTTAAAATAAATAAACTTAATACGGTGAATTAATTTAATGCTCACGCCAATGCGTCACGAAAGCAACAAAACATAAACAAAGATAAATCAAAACTAACAACAAACCCAAAGATATACCCCCACTTCTTCTTCTTCTTCTTATCTACTTATAAATGTAATGTTTATTACGTCGTTAAATTTATTTAATATACTTAACATTTTAAATCCCATTACTTTCATTTCTCGCAAATATATTGTAATATTACAAATGAAAGACGTTAATTAAATAAAAATTGGATAAATTTGCCTCTCGTTGAAGCTATTAATGTAATAATTAACTGGAGGCGTTAATTAAATAAAAAAAAATTAATAAAATTTACAAACAATATTTTTATTGTGGCAATAAATTTAAAACAATTACAAAATTAAAATATTGTTTGTAAATTTTATTAATTTTTTGATTTAATTAACGCCTCCAGTTAATTATTACATTAATAGCTTCAACGAGAGGTAAATTTATCAAATTTTTATTTAATTAACGACTTTCATTTGTAATATTTCAAAATGGCGCCCCACGTTGGGCGCCATTTTGTAATATACAAAATTGGAGTCATAAATTAAATAAAAAATTAATATTTTAAATTAGTAATTGTTTTAAATTATTGCCACAGTAAAAATATTGTTTGTAAATATTAATTTTTTATTTAATTAACGACTATAATTGTGCATATTACAATATTTATTGTGGTTGTTACAATTAAATTATCAACAAATTAAAATTTAATGATTGGATTTTAATTAAAAATCAATATTTTGAGCACACAAACAGATTAATTTATATTGTCAAATTTTAATATGTGATATATCTTCAATAATTTAATTTAATAAATTTATCTGTTTGTATGCTCAAAATTATTGTTTTTTAATTAAAATTCAATCATTAAATTTTAATTTGTTGATAATTTAATTGTAATTACTACAAATTGACGCTTCAAACGTGGCGATTTAAATTGTTTATTTATATTTAATACTACAATATGTTTTTATTAAATTGGACATTGACACGTAAACGGGTATTTTTGAGTTAGTAATGTATCGGTTTAAAATATATTCAGTATTATGTTTGATGTTTTTACTTTAATAATAATACAGATTAATGGCTGATTAAAGTTTTCATGATCCGTGTTAAGTGAAACAACGATTACTGTACTTCTTAGTGACTTAGATTACGTATGTCTTTCTCCGGCGGATGTAATTCAGAAACATCCACATCTTTTCTACTTTGGCTTCTCATGTCACGTTTTTCTCATTCATAAATTTGAATACATTACCGTAGTGTGACGAAGAGAACTCCCGACGTGAAAACGTTTTCGTGCATACTTTCTTCTCGCACTTACCTGCAACAAAAGAAAAATATATTAATACATAGGATATTGTATTATCTTTATTAATTATACAGAAATATCGACATTTCTTTTTCACCTTTGGTGAATATTTAATTTTATATATAATTATTTTCTAGAATGTTTTCACTTACAGTGTTTCAACTTTATCATGAAATATTCTCATATATTATTGAAGAAACTTTTTTCTCTAGGAAAGGACTCTCTCGAATTAACCTCCATTGTTCTCTTACGTTGATGCTATTACCTAATTATTTTCACAGTTGATTCCTCTATTACGTGTTCCTTTATTCGGCCCCCTTTTGTGAGCGCTACATAGCTTTAACAGCAGCTATTAAACACCTTCAAAGTGCCCTTTGTGAAGCAGTAGCAAAAATTACATTTCGTTTTAAGGACCCTTGGCAAGAAGTACCGAGAAAAAAAAAAGCTCAGAACGCGGCTGCTTCCGTCTCGGAGAACGTTTACTGACAATATGAATTTTTGTGTATTATTTCTTGCAGTTACAAAAAAAAATGCTATATATTTGGTAAGAGAGGCGAGAAGCCAGAAAAGAGCTCTGCGAGGCATGTTCTCTCGCAGGCAGAACCTTGTAGGAGAGACAGGGAGGGGCTACCTTTGGGGATGCCTTTTCTTCTCTGTTTTTGAAGTAAGGTTCCCACAAGCCGAGGCACCTAAGCCTGTTTTTAGAGGTGTATGTTCCGGGGTCACAGACCTTGGGCATACGGTAAGAGTTGCCCCTTATTCCCATTGGAATAGTCGGCCAGCTGCCTCCTAAACTGGTCGAGGCGCGGAGAAGGGAATGCTGCGTCCCCACAGCAAACTCCTCTCCCGCTATCGGAAGGGTGTGGGACAAGTACTCAATGCCCGATCTACCTGATGCAGGTTTTTCTAGGGTTTTCCCTGCATTACTTTTAGGCGAATGCCAGGTAGGATCCTTAAAATATAGCCGGGGGCCCGAGTTAACCCTTGGCTACCTTCCTCTACCCTTCCGCATCCCCCCTTTCAAATCCCTTCCTATGCTATTAAAGGGGAGTTGCCACTATGTGGATTAACCTCATGTAGCCTGACTACACCTTTAAAAAATGCTGCGTCCCCACAGCAAACCCCTCTCCCGCTATTGGAAGGAGGTGGGACGAGTACCCAAGAGCCCGAACAACCTGATGAAGGTTTTTCTAGGGTTCCCTGCATCAGTTTTAGGCGAATTGCCGGGTTGGGTCCTTAAACCATAGCCCGGGGGCCCTAGTTAACATAGCCTGTCTACACCTTCTTCTTCTTACAATAACGGTAGTGATAATAATTTATCGAAGACCTGAAATATCTTCTTTTCCTTTAACTAGGATGTCATAATTATTGCTGCAGGTATTTTCAACGAGAAAACATACTGACTGAAAATTTAACGTTTTACTTACAAAGATATTGCAAAAGAAATGATGGAAATTCTTTGCTGCTGCTAAAACTGTGAGACTTCGATGTTGCCAGACCGACATTTGTTACCATGGTAACTTCAAAGTTTCGTGAATATTAAATTGACTGAATTGAACTATCGCAGTTTTGTGACTGAAAAACCTGCTGTTTGATAGCCTTCGGTTCTTTCCGGAACAAAGATATAACATAAATACATATATTAAGGACATATATTAAAATTACGTCAGAGAAATCTTTTAAAAAATACACTGGGAAAATTTTCATTATAATTAATTAGTACAACTTTTCTTCTTCAGGCGAAATTTTACAATGCATGTTTTGATAACGAGTAAGTCATAATTATAACTATTTAATTTTCTTCACAGTTGCGTTACACATTTTAAGTGCAAAAATACGATGTCTTTTTCTTTTGAAGTTAACTCAATATAAAAATATTTTTATTCTCATTATTTATGCCTGACTTGCCATAAATAAATAAACTGACCGTAAGTCACAAAATATTTAATAATTAATACCATAAAAATAAATTAACAGGACGCTTCGACTCTAATTAGTCACTGTATGAATAGTTTATTATTTGTTAAAACATTTCTATGTATCAGACTTTAATTATTAATTCAGAATTTTTTTAATTATTTTAATTATCAATTTAAGAACAAAAGGTTCTGCAATGAGATGGAGTATTACAAATATAAAACACTGCGAAAACTTTCCACAATTTAAAATTCAAATAAATTTTTAATTAAAGTTTCAGTAAAATTATTTCCCTGCCGTTGTAACCGTAATTTTTGCTCTTAAATAATTAATTACCGTCTCATGAATCTTTTATTTAAACAATTAATGTACTACTGACGTAGTCGCAAATTAGGGACGAAATGCCACAATAATAATTTATTTTTGAATAATAAAGATAGCCTAAACAGACAAAAAAAGGGGTAATATAAATACCACACAACGTTTCTGGGATCCTTGTTCCCTTTCGTCAGGTGCTAAGAAGGCTTTTGAGTGTTGGCAACTGACCAGTGCAGTTGTGTTTCTCTAGGCTCTTCTTAGCACCTGACGAAAGGATTCCAGAAACGTTGTGTGGTATTTATATTACCCTCATTTTTTTTGTCTGTTTTGGCTATCTTTATTATTCATTATTTTCTATAAAAAGTAAATTTTTTCATTTTAATAATTTATTTTTATTTTATTGATTGTGGTATAAATTATGATTTTTTCTTTGAGCTACGATCGTGTAACATTAACAAATGTCATGATTATAATTATTATAGCTGAGTTGTCGAAATTGGTAACTTTAAATTATTTGCAAATCCCACTTTGTCACGCTCTGTAGTCAACTACAGAGCGTGACAAAGTGGGATGAAAGCTCATTTGTTGGTTTTACAAGCATCAAGATCTCTGGCAAGGTTGACTAAAAGTGATCTAAATAATTGAAAGTGACGTCGTGTTGGAACGAAAAATAAAATAGTCAAGGGGGTTGCGGCTGATCGCCTTGAAATATCCATAAAACGTTGCGACAGGTGCAGACTATTGGAGGGGGATTTCGTAGAGTGGAGATGTTAAGTTGGAGGAGGCACTTTTCCAGATGGGCGCTCCTGCCAGGAACGTCATTAGCGCCGCCAAGGCCGCTGAAGCAGGTCCATGAATGAGTCAAGCATTCCGGAAGGCTTAAGCCACCGGCCTGGCGTCGGTCCAAACCGTGGCTGTACATCAAAGATTAAGCCACACCGCCCGTAATTAGCAGACAGGCTTCTGCGCGTTTTAACCACAGATGCGCGCTGGCGGGCGGGCGCGCCAATACCAGCCAGGGGAACGAAATTTTTAATCCGTGAGCTCGCCAGGTGGAGCCACGTACAGAAAACATCTTGCCGTTACCGAGGAATTAAAAAATGGTTGCACAACTGGCTGCTCTAACAGTTTTATCCCTGTCACAGTCGATTTCATTCTTTGTAATATCCAGCACCGCGATCGAGATGCCACCGTACTCTCTCCGAAGATCGTAACGTGACAGGTCGTAACGAAACGTACTTAGCTTGACGCATTGAAAATTCACCGTTCACACTCCACAATCACTAAACATCCTCCCCACTCCCCCCAAAAAAAATTGGGAAAAATTCTCCGAAAAAAAGAAGAAGCGTAAATTGAGAGTCATAACTATAACAGTTTGTGCTCAATCGAACTTTTCAAAGACTGAAAATCATTTCTTATTTTCTAGTTTTCAAGTAAGGTTGAAAAATTAAATCAAATAATTTTTTAAAAGAAATAAAAACTTATAAACCTCGAAAAATCCATTTATTATGTTCTAGTTTTCAAGTAAGGCTGAAAATTAAATAAAATAATTTTTATTAAAGAAATAAAAACTTATAAACCTCTAAAAACCGATTTATTATTTTCTAGTTTTCAAGTAAGGTTGAAAATTAAATCAAATAATTTTTTTTAAAGTAATAAAAACTTATAAACCTCTAAAAACCCTTTTTTTATTTTCTAGTTTTCAAGTAAGGTTGAAAAATTAAATCAAATAATTTTTTAAAAGAAATAAAAACTTATAAACCTCTAAAATCCATTTATTATTTTTCTAGTTTTCAAGTAAGGCTGAAAATTAAATTAAATAATTTTTCTTAAAGAAATAAAAACTTATAAACTTCTAAAAATCCATTTATTATGTTTCTAGTTTTTAAGTTAGGTTGAAAATTAAATAAAATATTTTTTTTAAAGAAATAAAAACTTATCTACCTCTAAAAATCCATTTATTATTTTTCTAGTTTTCAAGTATGGTTGAAACTTAAATCAAATAATTTTTTAAAAGAAATAAAAACTGATAAACCTCTAAAATTCCATTTATTATTTTCTAGTTTTCAAGTAGGGTTGAAAATTAAATCAAATAATTTTTTAAAAGAAATAAAAACTTATATACCTCCAAAAATCGATTTATTATTTTCTAGTTTTCAAGTAAGGTTGAAAAATTAAATCTAATAATCCTTTTTTAAAAAATAAAACCTATATACGTCTAAAAATACCATTTCTTATTTTTTAGTTTTCAAGTAAGGTTAAAAAATTAAATCAAATAATCTTGTTTAGAAAAATAAAACCTATATACCTCTCAAAATACCATTTCTTAGTTTCTAGTTTTCAAGTAAGGTTAAAAAATTAAATCAAGTAATATTTTTAAAAAAATAATAACCTATATACCTCTCAAAAACCATTTTTTATTTTCTAGTTTTCAAGTAATGTTGAAAAAATAAATCAAATAATTTTTTTAAAAGGAAAACTTATATACCTCCGAAATAAGCATTACTTTCGCCCTCCATAAACAGTTTTAAATTCCGTTACAGTTCTGCCTGTCACTGAAGGAAATGACATCAGAAACAGGCACACACAATTGATGAAGGTCCGACTGGTTGCTAATAGTTTTATTTGTTTTTTATTATAATTTTACGCGTTTTCATTGACTAAATTATCTCTGTGTATGTGTGTCGTCGTCATGCACACGCGTGCTCGTGACAGGTCGTGAAATGAAGTCAGCCAGACTATCGTGGAACACGGATCTGGAGGGTCAAATTGTCTCCATTGTCTGCGTAGCCCCTTGAAAGGAGATTGCAGCAGCTGGGGGACAAATTAATCCGTGTAACACTTCAGCTTCACAGAACTTCCAGGAAGGAAAGATTACTGACCACAAATATATTCACTTCAACGGTCTCGTTATTTCTCCTCTGTTATCTTTTTACGTCGCTCCTGTACAAAGACCACGGAGTCTTCGATCATCAAGTATCAGCTTTTCCGTAAAAATAAAAATTTTAAAATACGGACACTCGACCGAAAATTGTCTCTGAATCAACGAACATCAGAGGATTCTTTCGTCGTTTAAAAGAGACATACCTGAGGAAGGAACAAACACGTACCGAAACGTTGTCTTAAATCAATAAAAAATATTGTCAGGTATTGGTCAGAAAACTGCATTACTCTTGTTTTACAAATTAGTTTGTTTTGAACATTTTATTTAGTGATTTTATTATATACATGGAATTTTTCTTCATTTCGAACCAATTAAATGTGTAACCTATGAGTCACTAAATCACTAACCCTTTGTGGCATGGATTATCATTGTGAACGTGTGGCTCTGTTGAGTTTAGAAATGTCTGTAGCTGTTTGTGTTTCCCATGTCTCGGTAATTTTTTTTTCCTCTCATCCTCAAATTTCTATACAATGGTCAGTTAATAACTAGAAAATTTTTCAATCAAATAATACATTACAAGAGAAGATGCTAATTAAATATCAAGAACTATATTTGGCTTTTATCGATTTAGGAAAGGCTTATGATAGGATCCCTCGACATCTGTTATGGTCGGTGATGATAAATATGATCAATGGATTAATACTTTTAGGAGAATCTATAATAATACAAAAGCCAAAGTTAAAATGAGGAATAAACCAACAGAAGAATTCAGAGTGAATAAAGGCCTTAAGCAGTCGATCACCGAAACTTTTTAATATTTATTTAGATCAGGCACTTAATTTATGGTATAAAAATGTTCTGGAATGGGGACATTCCTCTAGGTGCCAGGATACTACGTTCATTGTTGGTCGTCGACGACAGGTAATATTTGCAGAAGATGAAGAGGACACGACGTACAAAGAATTCGATTCTTTCATGCTTTTTCTGTCATTTATTTCCGACGTGTGTGTATTATAAGTCTTTAGGCACACATGTTCTTTAATTTTTCTTCTTCTTCTTCGGATTTTCCCCCCTTTTATAGGTTTGCCGTCTTCAATTTCCATTTCTGTCTGTCGTTCCAATCTCCCTCTTCGAAATTCCTATCCTCCTTTATGGTTTTCACATGTGGTTTCCCACCACTTTAGTCTGGGGTCTGCCCCGTTTATTTTTTTTTCCAGGAGGTGTGGCCATTGGTATATTTCTTTTGGCCATCTTACATTTTGCATTATTTTGTACGTGTCCATACCATTTATAAGGGTTTGATTTTCAATCCTTTTTAACGACAGATGTGGTTACGTTCATTTCTTTCCAAAGGAGCTCCTTTCTTAATTTTATCCTGTCTAGTTGTTTTTTTGAAGACTTCTCCTCAGATAATCGAATTCTACTGTTCTAATCTTGTTCTTCTTGTCAGGGGCCAAGTTTCACTTCCATAACATAGAATGTTCTGTTTTATTCTGCTCTTATAAATTTTGATTTTTGTTCTTCCTTTGTTAAATTTTTATTCCAAATTATTCCGTGTAAAATCTTTGCCATTGCAATTTTAGTTTGTGTATCTCTTTCACATGTTCCTACATTCGTAATTATTAACCCTCCAAGTATTTTAAAAAAATTCACATTTTGTTTATTTTTCCTGTTTCGAGTGTTATGTCTTCTACGTCTTTTCCCTAAACACACACGTGTATTCTGTCTTCTGTAAATTTATGTTCAGTCCCCATTTTTCATATTCTTCCATGAGCTTATTTATCATGTCCTCTTCCATCTCCTGCAAATATTACCTGATCGTCGGCGAACAACAATGAATGTAGTATCCTGGCTCCTACAGGAATGCCCCCATTCCAGAACATTTTTTATACCATAAATTAAGTGCCTGATCTTAATACATATTAAAAAGTATCTGTGACAGACTGAATTCTTCTGTTAGTTTATTCTTCATTTTTAACTTTGGCTTTTGTATTATTATAGATTCTCCTAAAAATATTAATCGATTTATCATGGATATTTATCATTGCCGACCATAACAGATGTCGAGGGATCCTATCATAAGCCTTTTCTAAATCGATAAAAGCCGTATGCAATTCATGGACTTTAATTAGCACAGAATATGCTTTCCGCAATTTTTCTTACAACCTAAATATCAATTTTTCCTGCTTGAGGAATTTAATTCTCATATATTTTCAATTTTCTTACATTTCCATGGCAGACGGTAATGTGCCTGTTAAGCAGACAAATATACCAATATATATATATATATTGGTGAAATAATCCGTCTTGTGTAACATGCCGAGACTTGTTTCCACCAGAAAGAATGCCATCAATCTTCCGCAGAGCGCTGAGGGCTGCCGACTGAATCGATTTTGTGATAACCAGTGGTGGCCAGAATACATCACTTTAAATAGCAGCAGATGGGGGAGAAAATAGCGCTATTAATAAGACATTTGCGGCGGCAGTGACCGGTAAGTAGCTCTGGAACACGCAGACCTGAGTTCAATCACACTCCCACAATGTAAGAGAAGTTTAAGCGATAAATTACACGAATGGGCATCTCCGACAAAGTGTTAAATAGCACGGACAAACGAAGAA
Organism: Zhengitettix transpicula; assembly: GCA_037074705.1. Lineage (NCBI taxonomy): Eukaryota > Metazoa > Arthropoda > Insecta > Orthoptera > Tetrigidae > Zhengitettix > Zhengitettix transpicula. The sequence goes on along the minus strand of CM073594.1, from coordinate 18,125,032 downwards.
AAAAGATTTCTTTTTTCCCTGAACGCGCATGTGCAGAATGACGAATTGGTAATATGGTGGCTTAGAATGGTAATTCCTACGGTTAGGCGACATCAACGTGTAACGATTTTTATTTTGACGTTTAAACTAATCCTGGCCCTCTTAACATAAATACAAAGAGTTGTAGGAGCAGAGAGAAAAACACTTCTTCCGTTACTACGGCAACGAAAATATAAATAGGGGTAGTATTATCTGTGATTTCGTCGCGTTCTGTACGGGCAGAGGGAACTAATAACATTCTTCATATTAGTACCAATTCACTTAATAAAAAAACGTGCACTAAAATGAAGTATTTTATTTGTTCTCTAATCACGCACAGAACGCGACGAAGTCACCGATACTACTACCACTATTTATATTTTCGTTGCCGTAGTAACGGAAGATTTATCTGCGACAAGTGTGTGTGTGTTCTCTTTGCTCCTACAGAGTGAACGGAAAAGACCGTGATATAATGATTGCAGTTATAAATATGTAAAGATATTAATATGATTACGGGATATATATATATATATGGATCCGGTGGAATTTGAAGAAACGTTTCTTTCCTATAATTATCCAAAGACAAATTCAGTTGAGTGTTTCTTGAAAACATTTTTAAGTCCGAAAGACTGTAAGTATTATTTTTCCGAATTTTAACTATTTAGTTGTCGTGTGTACAGACACTTTTATTCCATTCTAACAGGTGTTGGTAAGAAACCAAAACTTTATTTAATCTTTTAGGATTATGATTTCCTAATATTTATCAATATTTGTTTACGTTTACGTTCTTCTATGTATGACAATTCTAATTTTTATTTATTGCAGAGGTATTTACAAATATTTTGGTTTAATTCTGTTCATTTCGTTCAAATTCTAATTTAAGCATTTTTATCATGTTCTCTTTACTCGTATTTGATTTTTTAAAATACAGATCTTGTAACATAGATTGTGGTAAGAATTCCTATTCTCCTAACGCTAATGTCACCATGAAAATAGTTAAAGACCATCACCGTGTAATGATAGACAAATTCCGATTACATCTGCATCTATTTTCTGGACTGAAAAATGAATTATCTATCTCCGAGTGAGTATTAAATTACCTTGTTTGTATTTAAAATACTATAGTCTCTTTAAGGTTGATGGTGGCATATTTGAGAATGGAGTTTTACGAAGTTGTTATTATTATCTATTATCTTTGTTAGTGTTGTTGAGATATCGTAAGAATAAAAGTGTTTTTTCCTTCAAATAAATGTGTACGAATTATAAGGTTGTGATTGATTTATGGAATAATCTTTTTTCGGAAGGGGGGGAACAGGCTACATGAGGGTAATCCACATGGTGGCAAATCCTCTTTAATAGCATAGGGAGGGATTTGAAAGGGGGGATGCGGAAGGGTAGAGCAAGGGTTAACTAGGGCCCCCGGGCTATGGTTTAAGGATCCTACCCGGCAATTCGCCTAAAAGTGATGCAGGGAAAACACTAGAAAAATCTGCATCAGGTAGGTCTGGCATTGGATACTTGTCCCACGCTATTCCCTGGATGGCGGGAGAGGGGTTAGCTGTGGGGTCGCAGCTTTTCCCTCTCCGTGCCTTGACCAGTTTAGGAGGCATCTGGGCCACTGTTCCAATGGGAACAGCGAACAACTCTTACCGTATGACCAAGGTCTGTGACCTCCGGAACATACACCTCTAAAAACAGGCCGAGGTGCCTCGGCATGTGGGAACCTTAGTTCAGAAACGGAGAGAGAAGAAGGCATCCCTAAAGGTAGCCCTTTTCGTCTCTCTTACAAGGTTCTGCCCTTAGGAAATAATTTTTTGTAGGGTAACAGGCTACATGAGGGTAACCCACATGGTGGCAACTCCTCTTTAATAGCATAGGGAGGGATTTGAAATGGAGGATGCGGAAAGGTAGAGGAAGGTAGCCAAGGGTTAACTAGGGCTCCCGGGCTATATTTTAAGGATCCTACCCGGCTACTGGCCTAAAAGTAATGCAGGAAAAACCCTAGAAAAACCTGCATCAGGTAGGTCGGTCATTGGGTACTTGTCCCACGACCTTCCTATAGCGGGAGAGGGGTTTGCTATGGGGACGCAGCATTCCCTTCTCTGTACCTTGACCAGTTTAGAAGGCAGCTGGCCGATTGTTCCAATTGGAACAGAGAACAACTCTTACCGTGTGTCCAAGGTCTGAGACCCCGGAAAATACACCTCTCCTAACAGGCCGACTTGCCTCGGCTTGTGGGAACCTTTTTTTTTAGGGTAACCGGCTATATGACGGTAATCCACCTCCGTTTCTACAAATTTGTGCCTAATTGCTTGCCTGAACATTTATCCATTATAGGATAATCGTATCACGTAATCTGTCCGTTCGTTGAGCAGCTTAGAAAAGGCTGAAATTGTAGTCAATGTTCCCCTAGTAATTGTTTGCAAATATTCCGACAGAAAGGAGTCCACTTGACGTTGTGATGAGCAAGAAATAATTGACTGGCTGTGAAACGAAGACTGCTCGTTATTCAAATTAGAAGTTTCTGAAAATAGCTGTAATGGGCTGTTTCAAGCTGTTACAATCAGAGAACAGGAGAGGCGGAGACGAGTGAAACAGTTAATGGTTCAGTCAGTATGAATTTACTTAATTAGCCATATATACAGTAGGACACAGCTTCACTGGAATAATAATTACATTGTAAGTATTGATTGATAAATAGTCAGGGAAGGGATTTTAATTTAAGTGTAGTAATATTAGAATCCTTTTGGTTAAAGTCAGTAAGGTATTTTATTTTATTTTAAATCACGATCTTGTCAGGTTTCGTGATGCGCGTAATTCATCCGAAAACACTATAAGTCAAGATTTAAGATCAGAAACGGTTACGTATTGGAAGTTTTTTGAGCCTGATTTTGCTAAGTACGTAAATTGAGTAATATTGATTAAAATTATTTTTGTAACTTTTTGATCTAAGCCAATAAAACTTAAATCTACCCTCAAATGAAGGTACAGTAAAAATAAATATATATTTAAGAAAGAAAATGTTATATGAGTCTTATTTCTGGCGGTCCTTGTAGTTAATTCAGATGAGAAAAGTTGGTCAAAAGTTGGACGAGACGTAACCAGCCTCAAAGTCCTAAATTTCTGAGTCTCGTCTATTCTGGATGCTGCGGTTCAGGTTCCGGAAACAACCGTTATGTGGCGAGGGATGCAGATGAGACTTGACCACACGATCATGTGGAAGCTGCGTCGGCGTCTGAAATCCTTGCATTCGACACAACTTTCTAACATTTTATTTTCGCTAATATCGAAATAAGAATACGATATTGTGGAGGAAAAAGTGTGGGGGGGGGGAGACATAAAATAGATCCTGCTTTATTCTCAAAATCAGGCAATTGAAATAACACACAATATTATCCTATAATTAGTCATTAAATATTTAATCAAACTAGGATTTAATTTAAAAAATTACTACAGCTTTTTCTTTTTTAACTTTTCTGAGCAAACGTTTAAATAATTATGTTCTTAAACAGAAAACAGATTATTCAGTGAATAAGAAAGACAAAAAAAGGGTAATATAAATACCACACAACGTTTCTGGGTCCCTTGTCCCCTTCGGATTTAAAAAGGGGGAAACGGAAGTGTAGAGGAATGTAGCCAAGGGTTAACTAGGGCCCCCGGACTATGGTTTAAGGATCCTTCCCGGCAATTCACCTAAAAGTGATGCAGGGAAAACCTGCATCTTTTTATTTTTTTTAGGGCATAAGGAGGATACATGAGGCTAATCCACTTTGGGCAACTCCCCTTTAATAGCATAGGAAGGGATTTGAAAGGGGAGATGCGGAAGGGTGGAGGAAGGTAGCCAAGGGTTAACTAGGGTCCCCCGGGATATAGTTTAAGGATCCTACCCGGCATTCGCCTAAAGAAATGCAGGGAAAACCCTAGGAACTCTGCTACAGAACCGGAAATAGTATCCAGGATCACCTTCGTTGTCCTATTCGAGCTTTTCTCTATCCGTTTTATAAACCCAAGCTCACTGCGCGAGATTTTTTTTCTACTGAAAACTATTCTTAAATTCTTGTTCCATGACTCTTAACTAATTTCACCTGAATCCCAGAACCTATGCTTACACTTTCATTGCTCCTTCTGCTGTCTAATTTAAAACAATTCTTTAATTTCCTCAAACTTGATGCACCTCATACTAATGTTAATACTATTACCATTAAGCTTTGAATGTTTATTATTGGGCAAACAATTTTAAATTTCTGCAAATATTTGATTATTTTCTAAAATAAATATGTTAGGAAACAAATCATTAATAAAACCTTATTTTTCTTTAAATTTTCACAAGTCTGACTGTTCTCCGCATTCCAGTTAACATCTGTCTTTGTTAATAATTATCGAATTTTTTTTTCTATTTAATTTCAACATCTTTTTGATGAACCTTCGACGTAAAACTTTCAACTATAAATAATCTTACGTTGTTAAAGAATTTTTTTTGTCCAATTTGTTTTTACAAAAAACATATTTCGGACCATTTATGATGAAAAAAAAATTTTTTTTTCTTGAATAAAGTCTTATTTTCAAATAATTTCAAGTATCGTCTCTGAAGGAACACTTTTGGTTTTAAAATCAAATGGATTGTGATATTTTTTTAAAAAAAATAATTTCTAGCAATATTCTGCAGTAAGTATAACAGTTCCTTTAGCTATATTATGATAAATGAATAATTAAAATATTTTGGTTTGTGAGGATAACTTTAAAAAAACTAATATTTTCTTCCAATATTTACCTTTAATAAATAAACATCAGACAATTTTAAGTCAGAAAAATGAATTTATTACTTATAATAAGAACGTTTCATCGCTTGTTTTGCGACGTCATCGGGTTATAGTTTAAGCCACTGCAGACAGCATAGTAGATCTGCAAATTATTTTTTTAATACTTGAACCTGATGCTGTCGCAAAGTAAACGACGAAACGTTCTTAATTTAATTAACAAATTATTTTTTAAGACTTAAAATTGGCTGTTGTGTTTATTTATTTATAAGTTTTCTTAATTGTCAGAATATATATTTAAATATTTACATTTACAGCTTTGACCATCAAGGACAACCAAGGTTGGATCAGGAACTTCAATATACGAGACCTGTCGCTCTTCGTATCTGAAAAGTTGAGGCCCTATGTTCTGGTTACTTTGTTTCTCTGAGGATTTGGCACGCCGTTCGCCTGCCGAGACCTTTAAATGACTTATCACCTGAGGTTCTGCAGTTTGCTCCAAGAGTAACGAAGTTATTTCCTGGTTGCAGCTGGAGCCGAGATCTGTAGTGATTGCCGTTCCAGTCTCTCTCTCTCTCTCTCTCTCTCTCTCTCTCTCTCTCTCTCCGCTCTATTTCCCCAGCGACCAACTATTTGCTATCGAAATCAAAAGGGCCTCGAACGCAGATAAACTGCAAACATACTTTAAATTAAGCACACTGCCGACCAACAAAAAAAAGGAAAAAAGGATAGCGGATGTCGGCACACGGTCGCTCGTGTGTAACGTAAAGCGCCATTTTGATTTAGGCGTGGATTTACTCCAAATTAATGCTGCGTCTGGCGCGGTCCCAACTACGCCAAGCTGGGATGAAAATTCACGGTCGTTTGTCCGCGATGCTAAATGAGATTTCACTGTTCCGGAATCGAACCACTTTAGCAGGGATTTTTATCTCTTCGTAGTCCAGGTCTGAAAAACATCATTCGAAATCTTCACATACGAGGTTATTGAAATTAAATTATCTGAATCAAATGTAAACCAGACGGAAACTTGAAAATTTTTTTTTCAAGAACCTTATGACTTTTCCGTTGCATTTTTTTTTATTTTGACTGACCAGTCACCCTATTCAGAATTCGTGCAATGACATCATAAAATCTTTTAGAAAATTTAGCTTTGAATGTTAATCCAGAAGTTGCCACAACATTAACAGAAAAATATTACCAAATTTATGGTCTGTAGCGGTGCGTCACAAGTAGAGATGTTGTACGGCACTGTCTAACTGACAGGCGCTACGCTTCTCATAAATTATATTAAATTAGCTTTGTATTGGAAAGTTCCCTGCTTCCACTTCACTTCAAACGAGGTGTAATGAAGCAGTTTTTTTTTCAGCTCTTACAAAAAAAAATGACGTTGATAGAAGTACCTGATGGGCGAGGTTTAGAATATATTATAAACTAACAAATGTTTAACGATGATTAGGAAATTCGGAAACCTATGTAAGACAGTATATCGGAAACTGAAATGAAAGTAATTGGAAATACCCTTACGGAATTTGTAAAGAAGCTTCTTTTCATCCTTAAAGACACTGGCTATAGTCTGAAGATTTATTTTAAAATGGGTATGTTATATTTGATGGTAAGTTGTATAATTAGTATCCTTGACCGATAGTTTACGTGTATTTAAGTGGTCACAGGCAATTATACTGATACATATATTGTAGTATACACATTTAATTAAATGGAAATTATTAAAAGAGTTAACATGTGCCCACACGTTGAAGTAAATATTATGTGGTAAGCACATTTAAAATGTAATAAAATAAACCACCACTCGTTAGAGTCAAATTATATGGTATTAAAATTAAATAACAACAAAGGAAGGAAGTTTAGAAGGATTTTTTCGTTGAAATTAAACCAAAATTAACAAAAGATTATTTAATTTACAATTGCGATTTTACATTGACTTTTGTACGTTTATGTTTTTAGTAAATCCCTCAGATTTAATGAGAATCAAAAAATCCAGGGCCGCTAATAAATTTAGAGACTTTCAATTTTCACCAGACGTTACGAAAGAGAAATTAAAATTTAATTTACAATGGCAAAATTTTATAAAAAGAATCTAATAACCAAAAAACCTAGAAAAATCTGGCAAAGCTATAGAAATCTGGCGGTAAATAATATTTATGTAAAGGTTTACAAAATTACGGTTTTTACATGACATGTTTATTCAGCGTTGCTACGGTTTGTGCACTCGTGGTTATTTTAATTTAAATAGAACAGTATTTTTTTTGACCTGCCCTGTAAGAGGCCCTGGAGTTTTTCCTGATGCATTTATTTAAAAACATAAAATTTAAACAGTTTAACGTAAATCAAAATTATAACTTAAATAATATTTTGTTAAATTCGGTTTTATTTGAACGTAAAATCCTGTAAACTTTCTTCCATTGTTTTAATTAATTTATATACCATATTATTTGTCTACGACGTTATTGGCGCTCTTTTAACTTCTCTAATAATTTAATTTTATATTTTGTATATTAAATAATTTGGCGATTCAACGTGCTGGCCATTATTTTATTTTATTATTTAATTTGAATACTAGAAATCGTTGAAGTGATTACTTCCAGAAATAATATACAACTCGGTGGCAGTAACAAAAATGATGAAAGTAATGTTTTGACATTTCATTATAAAGTTTTTAAATTAATTTTCTAAAGTTTCTCTAGTTGTTTTTTTTTACTCCAAATAATGCACTCCTCGTGTCATGTTTCTACTGTAATTTACAAATCGTGATTCTTGTTTGCAAAATCCTGCGATACAATACCTCAAAAATTTTTTTACTAATTAATTATTAAAATAATTATGAGCTAGTAAAATTACAACACCTTTTAAATATTTTCTTTGCCATATTGGGATTCGCCTTACATTGGTGAGTAAGAATAGGGAAATACATAATATAATTGTAAGTCCTATAAGAGTATTTTTCGAACAAGAATCAAGATTTGTAAATTACAGTAGAAACATGACACGAGTGCATTATTTGGAGTAAAAAAAACTAGAGAAACTTTAGAAAATTAATTTAAAAACTTTATAATGAAATGTCAAAACGTTACTCTCATCATTTTTGTTACTGCCACCGAGTTGTATATTATTTCTGGAATTAATCACTTCAACGTTTTCTACATAATTATCACTTTGACATGTGTTATGTGACGGAGTACAGTGATGTATTAAAATCAGCTCGCAACAAAAATTAATTTTTTTATTTTAGACGAGACGAAAGACGTTGAGTCTTTACGGGACAAAAAACATAAAACAAATATGGGATACTTATTTGTAGACGGAAGGTGCAACTTCCATTTAATTAAGCGAGGTGAAGTACGAACAACACGCTTTGAAGTTGTCTGGCATGGAAAAAGTTGCCGCTGGCGAAGGAACGAAGATCAGAGACCGGGGTGGGGGGGGTGTAGGAGAAGGAACTAGAATATCGTTAGAGGACCAGAGTGCCCTTGACACACATGAAAATCTCACACTGAGAAAAATAAACGATTCAAGTTTCCACTGCAAATGCTGTCTAGTTCAGATGTTAATTTACTGATGTTGGGCTCTGAATATTATGTTTCAAATTAATAAATTAACTAGATGATAGTCTCTGGTATTTTTTTATGGTTAAGGTTCTCTTTCTCTCAGGACTGAGGATAATTGAAACAGCATGCATATGGTTTTTTTAGGGCAACAGGCTACATGAGGGTAATCCACTTTGTATGTCTTTAAGTTAATTTTTATACAAATTTTATCTCGTGGACAGATTGTAACAAACATTTGTACACATAATCTTCAAAAATCGAGAAGGGGTACTGTAGGGGTGAGAGACCACTAGCATAAATGTGGTAAGAAATTTAATTGAAAAACGTGACAATTTACTGTTAAATTACTCAGCGCCAAGAGACCATGACGTTACTACGCGACGAAAATAACGAAATAGTTCCTTTTTCCGTAATAAAAGAAAGCAGAAATACTTCCATTGAATAAAAAGTATAATTTTATCCAGTAATACTCCATGGAATGATAATAAATAAACAAATCGAAGTACTTTACGATCTTTGCGGAAAATGTAAGTTAAATTTCGCGCCACGTTTAGTGACTCCAATATGGCGACCATTTGTTTACATTGCGAATCTAGCTAACAATTTCATCAATTAAACCTTTCGTAATGGATGAATATCCTGTAATACTCGATGAGTATATTTAAGTAATATTTTCGTAAGAAAATTCGGAGGTGTGTTTGACGTCACGAGGATAGAGAGACGTTACTACGCGACGAGCAAAGAAAATAGTTCCCTTTTCTGTAATGAAATAAAGCAGAAACATTTTCATTAAATAAAAACTATAATTTTATCCAGTAATACTCCATAGAATGATAATAAAAAAAGAATACCAAATATTTTATGATCCTTGAGGAAAATAAAAGTTAAATTTCGCGCCATGTTAAGTGACTCCAATATGGCGACTATTTGTTTACATTTGTGAATCTAGCTAACAATTTTATCAATTTAATCTTTTTTAATGTCTGAGGAACTGAGGGGCAATTACACCCTGCAGTACTCAAGGAGTATATTTAAGAATAAATTCGGAGGTGTGTTTGTTGGGACTGATGCAATTAAATTCATTAAATTTTACAGCTGTTCAATTAATGCACTACCGGTGGAAAGTGTGTACGGAACTAGAAACATTTAGATTTAGGTTAAATCACTTCATAAATAAATATTAAAATAGAATTAAATACTTCTTCGTGTTTATAAAAATAAGTACGCGGGCAACGCAGGGCACCAAGGCTAGTAATAAAATAAAATAGTAACCGTTCGTAATAATTATTTTACGGTAAGTACAATTGAATTAAGAAATGTCATCATGACTTATACGGCAAGAGTTAGAGACATAGTGACCACCAGAAGAGATAAATGAACTAAAAATCAAGTGACCATGAGTGACACACATATTTGCACATAAGGAACCGACACAATTAAATGCTCTTCCAGTTTTCTTTGGCAAAGATCTATTATTTGCTGCATTGAAGTTGCTAACTTTTGCTATGGAGTAGACTCCTGGGAATAACCTCGGGAACCGCATGACAAAAGCCTGATGTTTCCATCGTAAGTTAGCGTCTGAGGGAAGCGAGGAAACAAAACACTGGAAGCCTTAAAGCTGCTCCAGTAAAACAAGAAACTTTTTAAAGGTCAGCAGCGGCAGTTAACTGTATAATTAGGAGGAGTTTAGGAATTGCAAATTGGGATGGTTACTTAAAAGGATAGGGGGGGGGGGAAGAAGTTTCTCAAGATAGTGGCTGGCTTCAAAACGCTGCGGATAAGCATTTCAAATTATAGGAAAGAAATAATCTGACAGCGCTGAGTTTCTTTCTGAACTTACACAGAACCTCACTTTTATAATTTCTATATCACTAATTTGAAAACTATTAAAAATTATTTACTGATAACTCAAACGAGTTGAAAAGTTGGAAACCCTATTCAGGTATAAAGGATTGATAAAACTACATGAATAACATTTATATAGAATAAACTTGTAAAATATTAACTAAATAATGAGAAAAAGTGTATCAATAATATTTTGTACGAGTAAATTAAATTTTATATATATATATATATATATCTATAATGGTGAATAAGGAAGATAGCCAATACAGACCAAAAAATGGGTAATATAAATACCACACAACATTTCTGGGATCCTTGTCCCTTTCGTCAGCTGCTAAAAAGAGCCTAGAGAAATACAACTGCACTCAAAATAATATAAGTTAGACTAGCAGGGTGCCCGGCGTTGCCCGAGATGTCATTTATCAATAACCCCCGATATGACTCCAATTTCGGCTGCTTTTGCGCAATTTTTATGTAACGCTACTCGAACCCTAATCATTATAATTAACTCTGAAAAATATTTCTTCAACGCAAATATCTGCCGTGTTTGCATGTTCCAAAATTTGCACCCCGCTACCCCTGCATCTGAGGGGTAAATGCCAATTTGAATGTCGTAACTAAACACAGTGACTTCCATAACCTTTGATTTGACTCCAACCTCGGGTGTATTCGCGTTATTTTACTGTAAAGCATCTCCACCCCAAACCCGAAGGGTGTCCTTTTCACAGGGCGTAGGGGATGAAAATTGTATTCAGATAACATTGGTAGAAACACTATCAATATCTTTGATCACTAAAAATATTTATTCGACTCAAATATCGGTTGTTTTAGTATGTTTAAATATTTCCACCCCCGCTTCTGGGGGTGGAAGACGCGTCTCACCCCGACAGTGTTTGTTTCCTGGTCGCAAAGAACACGTGTACGAAATTTGATGAAAATTTCTCGACTGGTGTAGATTTGTATTTTATTTAGAAAACGTTTGTATGGGAAATAGAAAAGGGCTGTTTTTAGAGTTTTCCCGGAAATTATTCGATTTTTTCTCGCCTTTTAAACCTTCCCTAGACCTCCACGAACATTTAAAGACTATGATAAGATAAATCCGTTCAGCCGTTCTCGAGTTTTAGTGAGACTAACGAACAGAAATTCATTTTTATATATATAGATAGATAGATATAGTTTCAATTTTTAAATTGAATTTTTTTTACGGCTAAAATGGTCAGAAATTGTGTGTTGTCAAGAGACCAGTGCAGTTGTGTCGCTCTATGTCCTTCTTAGCACCTGACGAAAGGAACAAGGATCCCAGAAACGTTGTGTGGTATTTATATTACCCTTTTTTTGTCGGTATTGGCTATCTTCCTTATTCATTATTTTCAATCAGACGTAATTTTTTTCATATATGTATATGTAATATATTTAATGAATCGGAGACCTGCAGGTAGTTTTTAAACTCGGAATGTGTTCACGAAAATATTCAGAAATTAACTGATCTACAAATGGGAGTGTTATTTGTGCACTGCAGAGTTATTTTTGGAAAACTTTTACTGCTATTAGTCGAGTGAAGTTCAGCTTACAATTATTATTTATTCTTTACTTTATATTTAATGATTTTTTTACTTTTATAATCCTACAGTATTCTTTCTTATTTACGCATGAGGTATTCCTTATATTCTCCCTGAACCTATTTCATGTAATTTAAAATAAGTGCGCTTTAAATCCTCTCATATCAGTATTTATGTATAGTCTTAAAAAATCTAGAGTATTTATGTATAGCTCATTCATACCTTTGTAAGTAATACTAATTTGCCTTGTCCCATTTCCTCAGACGAGGACTCATGGAACTAATAAAACTAATCTAATCCACTTCTTTCTTTAGTAACATGATATAAAGTCGACTAACACTCATTTAAAACTGGTAAAATTCCTTGAAGTGGTAAATATGTCTCCATATTTATAAAGAAAATTATTATAGTTTTATTTATAATATCTAAAATATTATTATGCCTACAATGAATTATTTTTCTATCGTAATTAATTTTTAGCAGTACATCGTTTGGAGAAATTCGGAGCGTAAAACATATAAAATTTTATTTGCCACACGAAAAGACTAATTTTTGTTTTAAATAGTGTACAAAAAACGGATTACATTAGCATTAATGTGTTTTTTCTTCTTTTACGTCTGTTTTTATTAAATGTTGTTCATGACTAATAAGAACAGTTCATAAAAATAAAGGATTTAAATAAACTGGAGACGCAGCACCCTTAATTCATCATATAGGTGATTGCATAAGTAAGACAGATTATTTTTCAATTTTTATTGTCGTTTTGACTAAAATTATACATAGATCTATACGTGAATTTCGGCCGATTCAGTACCCACATTATATAAATTATATTATGAAGTAAAAATATAAACACCATTCCAGTAAAAAAAAATATTTCATAATTCCAAGTCTACATAAGCTTCAAAATTACACAACGATACGAAACATTTAATAAAGAAACAAAAATAAAACGGTCAGGAAATTTAAAGTTATATTATACAATTAAAACTATACACTAATACCATTACGTGGGAATTTCCTCACGCAACAGTCAGTATTAAAGGATCAGGTCAGTCTTGAATATATATATATATATATATATATATATATATATATTAGAAATATAAGTCCAATTATAAATATTGTAATTATTTTTGTGTTAAATTTGAATAATACAACGGAATGTTTCTGACTAATTGGCCGTTTTCATTTTGTTCGTGTATTAAATTATAAACGGTAAGATTAATTAAAAATATAATATGGATTTGATTCGGGTATTCCATTGTCTTGGAGTAGATTTTCTTTTATTGAAACAGGCTACATGAGGGTAATCCACATAGTGGCAACTCCCCTTTAATAGCATAGGAAGGGATTTGAAAGGGGGGATGCGGAAGGGTAGAGGAAGGTAGCCAAGGGTAAACTAGGTCTCCCGGGCTATATTTTAAGGATCCTTCCCGGTATTCGCCTAAATAAATGCAGGACAAACCCCAGAAAAACATGCATCAGGTAGGTCGGGCATTGGGTACTTGTCCCACGCCCTTCCGAGAGAGGAGTTTGTTGTGGGGACGCAGCATTCCCTTCTCCGTGCCTCGACCAGTTTAGGAGGCAGCTGGCCGACTATTCCAATGGGAATAGCGGACAACTCTTACCGTATGCCCAAGGTCTGTGACCCCGGAACATACACCTCTCAGAACAGGCCGAGGTGCCTCGGCTTGTGGGAACCTTAGTTCAAAAACGGAGAGGAAAAGGCATACCCAAAGGTAGCCCCTTCGTATCTCTCCTACAAGAGTAGAAAATAAAATAAAATAAAAGGAATGAAAAGCAAAAAGAAACAAGAAATAAACAGAAAGAAAGAGACAGGTGTCAAAGAGACGACGAGAAAGAACGTCAAGAAGATCAGAAAAAAAAGATGTAGAAAGCCCAACGTTTCGAACAGTACAGAAAAAAAACTGTTCGTCATCAGGAAGAGACTTTAATATATGTTAAATGAATGAACTGTTGTTTTCTTTAAACAGACGCAATCTTATGCATGCAGATTTTCCTAATTATTTCAATTTGTAAACAGACTAATTAAAAAAAACAGTAGGGGAAACTTTATATTTCTATTAAGGAGGTACACGTGTGTATGACCAGCGTAAATGGTAACGTCGTTTCCGTCCTGTGTTTTGGATACAATGCAAACTCTGGAGGAAACCTTGTGAGTGGATTCCGCGCGGGTTCGCAGAGGAAGACAATAGATTGTAATAATGTGGTTCCACCAAAGCACAATTTCCGAGTTATGTGTATGTTTATTTGCTGCATGTATAAAACAACGTACTGTCGGTCTGATATGTAAATGTCAACTTGTCGCACCAATGCAGCCGCCCCCGCCTCCCCCCCCCCTCCCACCCAACTCTCAAAGTAACCGTCACCTGCCACGCCAGCATTCACTTACAGCTTTGGAAATCGAACGTGGTAAATAAATTTCCTGGCGGGAGGGTGGGGGGGGGGTGGCATCCGTTTGGGGGTTGTATATCTCAGCGTTATATCCATTACAATTAACAACTAGAGACCGAATTTCTGAATTAATTTATTTCTAATGGAATGACTACACTTTTATAACTTGGTTACGAGTTTTACTAAAATTCACAATAAAAATCGTGAGGTATTTAACAGAAACTTACAATGCCTTAAACACAGAATAAAAATTCTGAGAAATTAAAAAAACTTGTTTAAAGTTTGTAGATAAAAATATCCTATGAAGAAAACCTCATGTCTTCATTTTTCACGGATTAAGTAAATGTGCAATAATGCAGGGTATTAAATAGATTTTTTCAATGTATCTTGTAACACAATGGTTGATATTTATAATAATTAATGAAGAGACTATGATAAATTACGAGGAAATGAGTTTTTTTTAGAGTAACAGGCTACATGAGGGTAATCCACATGGTGGCAACTCCCATTTAATAGCATAGGAAGGGATTTGAAGGAGAGGATGCGGAAAGGTAGGAGCAAGGTGGCCAAGGATTAACTACGGCCCCCGTGCTATGGTTTAAAGATCCTACCCGGCAATTCACCTAAAAGTGATGCATTGAAAACCGTGGAAAAACCTGCATCAGGTATGTCGGGCATTTGGTACTTGTCTCACGACCTTTTCTATGGATGTTGGGGACGCAGCATTCCCTTCTCCGTGCCTCGATCAGTTTAGGAGGCAGCTAGCCGACTATTTCAATGAACGCCCTTTTCTATGGATCTTGAGGACGCAGCATTCCCTTCTCCGTGCCTCCATCAGTTTAGGAGGCAGATAGCCGACTATTTCAATGAACGCCCTTTTCTATGGATCTTGAGGACGCAGCATTCCCTTCTCCGTGCCTCCATCAGTTTAGGAGGCAGCTAGCCGACTATTTCAATGAACGCCCTTTTCTATGGATCTTGAGGACGCAGCATTCCCTTCTCCGTGCCTCCATCAGTTTAGGAGGCAGATAGCCGACTATTTCAATGGGAAAAAAAGGATAACTCTTACCGTATGCCCAAGGTCTGTGATCCCCTGGAACCTCGGCTTGTGGGAACCTTAATTAAAAAAATAACCAAGGAGAGGAGAAGACATCCATATTTTTTCTTTTTTTAGGGTAACAGGCTACATGAGGGTAATTCACAAGGTGGCAGCTCCCCTTTAATAGCATAGGTAGGGATCTGAAAGGAGGGATGCGGAAGGGTAGAGGAAGGTAGCCAAGGGTTAACTAGGGCTCCCGGGCTATAGTTTAAGGATCCTACCCGGCAATTTGCCTAAAAGTAATGCAGGGAAAACCGTGGAAAAACCTGCATCAGGTATGTCGGGCATTTGGTACTTCTCCCACGCCCTCTTCTATGGATGTTGGGGACGCAGCATTCCCTTCTCCGTGCCTCCATCAGTTTAGGAGGCAGAGCCGACTATTTCAATGGGAAAAGGAGATAACTTTTACCGTATGCCCAAGGTCTGTGATTCCCCTGGAACTAAACAGGCCGAGGTGCCTCGGCTTGTGGGAACCTTAGTTAAAAAAAATAACAAGGAGAGCAGAAGACATCCTCAAAGGTTGCCTCCTCTGGAGCTCTCAGAAGCGAGAGAACAGCCCTCACAAGCTTCCTTGATGCATTGTTTGCAGAGAAACGTGTTCATTGTATTTCATACATCCACCTGTCTATGATAAATCTGTTCCATTGTAAACCGTACCCAACTATGTAACTGAATATTTACAGGTCGTTCTCATTTAAATTGTGCTTTTAGGCCACAGGAATCAGTCGAGAAG
Organism: Zhengitettix transpicula; assembly: GCA_037074705.1. NCBI lineage: Eukaryota > Metazoa > Arthropoda > Insecta > Orthoptera > Tetrigidae > Zhengitettix > Zhengitettix transpicula. The sequence continues at coordinate 18,109,040 of CM073594.1, read as the reverse complement.
GACCTTGACTATCAAAAGTGGTAAGTCTACCAAAAAAAAATAATATATGATAAATATTTTTGCGAAACCGATGATAAAAATTATTTTAATGATTGTATTTGTTTGGTTTTTTACAGTAAATCTTCTTAGCATAAAATGTCACAATTAGCGACGAAACGTCTGATGTTAAAAGGCTGTTGTTTATTTATAATTTATCTTCAATAGTCAGAATATACATCATTATAAGGTTTAATTTTTTAGTAGTTGCAATTCAGTGGCGTTATAAATATGCTTTACGAGTACAGTACGTGGTTAATTAAAGACAGTAAAAGACGAGGTGAAGGTAAATGTACGAAACGACATCTGTAAAGCAAAGCGTTGACTCAGGAAGTGATTGAGTTCATACGCAAACCGAGACGCGAAGGAGAATCTGTTTGCGTTCCGCTGTAAGCTGCTGTCCTTCATCACCTTTACCTCTGCGATGCCTGGTCCCTCCTGGTTACATATGATCGATCAGTTAACTTTGGAAACGACGGCGTTATCCTCCCAAGACCACAAACTGTCCTCCACTAAACTCCTGATGGCTGGAAGGTGGGGATACAGAACCTCAATACGCTATTTAGACATCTATATTACGTCATTGATATGATAGATACAGAAGCAAACATTCTGGATACGTCCTTTTTTTAAAAAAAAAAACAGCACTGGGCCACTTGCCAGGTATTTTTCGAACCAGAAGGAAAACTCCAGCTTACTGTCAACTTTTCCGACCTCACGTATAAATTGTGACAGATCCTGTTAGATTATTATTTTTCCAGTGCGTTTTCTCGTACGTCCGCTGACGGAATCTGTGGATTGGTACACGGCTCACTCTTGAGGAGCTAATATTTGCCGCATGAAATTGGCGTTTGCGGACAACGCCCCAGGGACGTGTCCAGCACAATTGCCTAATGGGCCAATCGCCGTTCGTATCTGCACGTTAATCAACCATTACAGAGCGCACAGCTGGAAGGGAACTGCCGCCGCCTCATTGTAATTCCGCGCCACCAGCGCAAACTAAACACCATTACGCCCTCGCTCAGAATAAACTGCTCGCTGGACTCTGTTTTCATTTTACAGACTATGAAAAGGGATTGAAGATTACGTAATTCCATTTGGAAAATTATTTAACCAGTTCGTTCTACGAAGTACAGCCATCATTGTTTTTATTATTAATTCAATATTATCTCTTACTCCTGAACGAATTCCGGTTTATTATGTAGCACGATAGTTTTAAAATTGTTATATATATTGTAATACCAATTAAAGAGGCTATTAATTGTTTTTAATATAATTTAATTGCTGGCGGTACGGGTGCTTAAAGACGACAATCACAGCTGGTCAACCTTTGTTAACAATCGAGACTGGAAACCGCGCGCTTAGAGAACTCAGTCTGCGTCGAGAACTGGGACACGGCAGTTCGGTCCACATAGAGAAATAAAAACAGTACAAGTCTGCGGATCCAGAATTATGAATAGGGGGCTATCCAGGGAGTCCAACAGCGAGATATAATAGTTTACATAAAACGCACAGTAAACAGTTTTGATGGAGAGACTCGTAAAATCGCAGGTTGGAAGCAGAAGTTTTGCTTCACAAACTGAATTAATTTTCGCATAGAGAGACTTTGAGGAAACCTACGTCCGAGGGCTGACTGAGGGTGGGCTAATCCAGGTTCCAGGTTAGCAGAGATCCAGAGCAACTACCGTGTGTAGGATCAGTGTATAACGGCCTGTTTAGTGGGTGTTGACTTCAAGATACAAAACTCCTAACTGGTACCAGTAGCACTGTCATGAGTACAAAACAATTATTAATGACTGTAAACGATAATTAAGGGGTATAGTCAGATTTCTTTCGCGTTTTTCTTTTCATTCGTTTTCTTTTACTTTTGTATTTAATATCGTATTCCGTTAACTTCAATGAGTTTGGATTGTTAATATTTTAGTTCATTGTATTCGTTCTTCCCATCAAACCCAGTGATGACCCTGAGATAAAGAGAAACACAACGTAATTGATTCTAAAATTATAAAGCTGTATTTTCATAGAACGCCACGAATTATTAAAAAAAAATTGAAAAATTTGTGTGTTAAATTGATGGAATTCGGCAGGGCACTCAGGGCTTTTTTAAATACATAATACATAATAATTTTGTTAATTATTCCTATTAATTAAGACCACCTTTTTAATCATAACTATATATATATATATTTATTTGTATTTATATAATATAATTAGATAATAGAAAGTTTGAGCAGCGGAGAGATAATCCATTCGTCCTGGAGGGTGTTCACCCACGGAGGTTAACTGGAGTTTCACACCGTGAGAAACGATGTCTCCAAAAATCCCCCCAAAATTAAATAAACTCGTGACTGCCTGGATCAATCAAATTTCTCGGTTTCAGGAAAGATCGACCAAAAAGTGGTCGAGAGTATCGATTTTTTTTCTCAAATACAGCGAAGGGGCTGTGAAGAGAGAAAAGAGAGATTCCTCGATGAACCGTCGCCAGAGACGGACGTAAAGTTTGAAAGGTGCCTGCCTGGTGCAGAGGACTCGGATATAACGAGGGTACCACATGACGACGGCCAGAGACACACGAAAGGTAACTGCCAAATGTCTCAATCCTTTAACGCGCCTCCGGGAATTAAAGTAGTCCACGGTTAATCTTGAGATTAAGGGATCTAATTGTTTAGCTAAATATGTATAATTTGTATATTTGTAATGTAAATATTTGTCCATTTTCAAGTCCATGATTAGTAAATCCTTAAAACGATCCCTTTATTTTTATCAATTACAAACGCACCCTTTAAATAAATGGCGCCCAACGTGGGGCACCATTTATGTGTGAATGTTGCTCAATGGAAACGAAACTACTACACTGACCAAGTTTCCTCTTAAAGGCTTCAAAGCAAGTTCATCTGCACGTTTCAAATCAACTACAAATCATTCAGTTAGCAGACGATCCAAGAGCTGCTTTAAATGACAAGAACAAGAACAAGCTCAATTGCGTTGATACGAACGACTATATGTAATATTTTTCCGTATTATGGAAATAGTTATTTTTCCGATGAACGGAATACGAGTCTAGCAGCTCAAAGACTGTGTTTTATTAAGAGCTCGTTTACAAGAGACGGATTCTTTCTTCTTCTTTTTTTTTTGTCCGGAGGCAGACAAAGGGCGAAGAGTCAAGTAGAGCCGCGTGTGCAATCTCTCATCCGCGCAGTGATGGCGTCTGCAACTAGTCTCCATCTTCTCGCCGCGTGGCTATTCAGACGCACCAGATAACAACAACAAGAAAAAAAATATATAACTGAACACGCCATTCCTATACCATCGAAAATAGATGCATAGAACTCGCACGGGAAAACCGCAGAGAAATGATACAAGGCAGGAAACTTTACAACGTTCATACTTAAGACAAAATGTAATATTTTGTGGTCAGTCTGGCGACCAAACATTTTTATATTTAACACTAAAAATTATGTTGTGTGTATAAATATTTTTATAATGCAAAATTGTTAATTCAGCAACGATAATACCACCATAAAGGCGCATTTTCCCTATTTATATATCTATGCAATAATAAAGGATGTATGTATGTATGTAATTACGTTATTTTCTATATAAAAAAAATTAAACTCGTGGACAGATTGCAACAAAAAATTGGTACACATATTCTTAAAAAAAAACGAGAAACGGTATTGTGGGGTGGTGTGTGTGAAATACCTATCATGAAGGTGGAAAGAATTATAATTAAATAATGTGATCATTAAGTGTTAAATTACTGCGCCGCCAAGAGACCGTGACGTCACAGCACACTCGAGTGACAGAGAGACGTTACTACGCAACAACAAAATAGTACCTTATTTCGTAATGAAGTAAAGCAGAAATATTTATTTTGAAGAAAACGTATAATTATTTCTGGCTCTACTCCATGAAATTATAATAAAAAAACAATACGAAATACTTTACGATCCTTTTGCAAAATATAAGTTAATTTCCGCGCCTTGTTTAGTGACACAAATATGGCGACCATTTGTTTACATTTAGTCAATTTAAATATAAAAGTTAATAATTTAATTAACAGACATAAATTAGAATAAATTGTAGTAATTGGTAATTAAGGCATTGTTCTAATTGAAAAGTTGTATTGTAGAGGACTCATTATTAGTGATTATAGAGCGGACGCCGCAACAAACCGGCAAGGCAAAGAAAGCATTGCTGATCGGTCGAGAGGATTTTTACGCGCTCAAAATTTACGAGACGAACAGTACAGTCGGGCAGCAGACAGCGGATAGATCAGACGAAAAGTTTTGCAGTCGGCAGTCAGAACGAAAGAATGTGGTCCAGTCACAAACATGCTTTCAAATATTAAAAAGTAAAGCAATATTCAGTCGGGAAGGAGACAGAGCAACTTGTGTGTATTCGGTGGTCGAGCGTAGATTCATCATGCTGGCCATTGTCAACTAAAGTTCATTAATTACAGCATTGTATATAGTGTTTGACCCAATAATAACTTCAGCAAATGTTATGGGTAACGGTGCGTTCACTATGATGTTTACAAAGCTCTATGATAAGTTTAAGTAATGTCCATTCTAGCAATTAATACTGTAGGTGCTGGTAGTTCAATAGCAGTAATTGATTACGATGGTAATTGTTTTGTAGAACGCAATTCTGCAAACAATAGTCATGCAGAGTCATTTTTTCAAATACTGAATACTTTGTTTGATAAGCATAATTATTGTCAACTAAAGTCACGAGATCTGCAAATCCAGGTTGCAGTAAAGCATCGAGAACCAACCAATTTGTGTCAAACCAACTAACAAACTACGCCAATTAGAGCCTGTGAACATTTAGAGTCTGTGAGAACTTAGAATCAACGATGTCCCCAAAATTGTGCACGAAAAGCTAAAATGAGACCTGGACGGCCGTAAGTAGAGAAAAACTTTAAAATCATTTGTAAACCGTGTTTAAAAGTTAAAAGTCAGATCGTTCTTTAATTATTTAATTATCGATAAAATGAGATCCTTAATTCTTGATAAAATTAAAATTGTTTAAATTCAATCTTTAGTATTATTTCTTCCGCAACAAATTTCGTCTATGTTCAGACGCATTGATTCCTATAAAAGGTAAATGTAATTTTGATTATATAAATTCTGCCATTTATCAAACCCAGTTCAAGACCCTGAGATCCCAAATATTTTGTGTATTTTATACTTGTTTTAAAATTGTTAATAAATCTTGTTTAATAGTTTTCACTTAAGTTCTTTCATTTAGAAACGCCACATTCTTATAATATTTAATTATTACAAAATATATCTTTAAGAAACAATAAATAATGAACAATATAGATTATAATAGGGAAGGGCCTAAAAATAAATATGAAGATATATAAATAATTTTTTGAAATATTATTTTATTATGTAACCAGGGAACGGATGAATTTGGCTAGCTGTATACTGTAAATTATTTTGAACAGCAGTGACTGTTATAAGGTTCTTTACTATATCGTAATAAATAAATTAAGAGGCGGAATAAAAATATATAAATCATACAAATACGTCATTAATGGTAATCGTACAAAACGGTTGATCATGACGGAGAGTCGAACTGTCTAGTTAAAACCGGATCTAAACAGTAATAAAATAAGATAATTTTTACATTTATTTACTATCCATGGACAGTTTCATGTCGTTTAATGTTTGATGTGTGTGTGTGTGCTTGTAATTAGCATTGGTGTTATTTATCTAAACAGTTTTAATCTTGATTAGTTTGAACTGCAATTGATTCACTTAGGCACAGTAGGTGTTAATCTGAACATGTGACGCCTGAGAGCAGGATGTGGATCGATGCGTGCCTCTGGTGGTGGCCATTAGGGACCTGCTAGCTCCGCCGATTCGAATTGGAGGTACTCAGGCGTGACTCGAGTTACACGACAGCTGGTAAATCGCCTGTGAGAAGAGGAAGAAACAGTCCTAAAGGGACAAATACCACAGGGTTCGTCGTACAGAAAGAAAAATAGCGGCTGAAGAAGTCTTGTCTCTTAAAGGCCACGTTAGGGGGGGGGGGGGAAGAACGTCCAGTGGGTTATCTCGAGAAAATAGGAAACATGTTGAAGCACAAAGTAACCACTAATCTCAGAATGTTGTATATTACCTGAGTGCCCGGCGTTGCCCGGGTACTTATTTAAATAAACACGAAAAATTATTTAATCCTTTACTAATGTTTAGTCAAGGAGTGATTTAACCTAGATCTAACTGTCCCTAGTTCCCTACACACTTTCGACCGATAGTGCATTAATTGGACCGCTGTAAAATATATTAAATTTAATTGCATCAGTCCCAACAAACATTCCTCCGAATTTCTTCTTAAATATACTCCTTGACTATTGCAGGATATAATTGTCCCTCAGTCTTCAGACATTACAAAAGATTAAATTGATGAAATTCTTAGCTAGATTCACAATGTAAACAAATGGTCGCCATATTGGAGTCACTCAATATGGTGCGGAAATTAACTTACATTTTCCTCAAGTATCGTAAAGTATTTAGTATTGTTTTTTATAATCATTTCATGGAGTATTGCTGGGTAAAATTATACTTTTTATTCCATATTTCTGCTTTATTTCATTACGAAATAAGGTACTATTTTGTTGTTGCGTAGTAATGTCTCTCATTCGCGTCTGCTGTGACGTCACGGTCTCTTGGCAGCGCAGTAATTTAACACACAATGATCACATTTTTTTAATTATAATTCTTTCCACCTTTATGCTAGGGATTTCACACACACACACACACACACACACAGTACCGTTTCTCGTGTTTTGAAGAATATGTGTACCAATTTTTTGTTGCAATGTGTCCACGCGTTATATTTGTTTAGAAATCAACGTAAATACTTACAAACTCACACATAAATATACATTCTTTTTTATTATATAGTCTACCCTTCCGCATTCCCCCTTTCAAATCCCTTCCTATGCTATTAAAGGGGAGTTGCCACCATGTGGATTACCCTCATGTTGCCTGTTACCCTAAAAAAAACGTAAATGGCGTATATTAAATGAAATATATAAAACTATTATTGTGTAATCTTCCAGGGCTATTCTCTCGCAGGCAGTACCCGCGAGGGATGTTCTCTCGCAGGCAGAACCTTGTAGGAGAACCAGGAAGGGGCTACCTTTGGGGATGCCTTTTCCTCTCTCCGTTTTTGAACTAAGGTTCCCACAAGCCGAGGCACCTCGGCCTGTTCCGGGGTCACAGACCTTGGGCATACGGTAAGAGTTGTCCGCTATTCCCATTGTAATATTCGGCCAGCTGCCTCCTAAACTGGGTTGAGGCACGGATAATGGAATGCTGCGACCCCACACCAAACTCCTCTCCCGCTATCGGAAGGGCGTGGGACAAGAACCCAATGCCCGACCTACCTGATGCAGGTTTTTCTAGGGTTTGTCCTGAGTTTTTTTAGGCGAATGCCGGATAGGATCCTTAAAATATAGCACAGTGGCCCTAGTTAACCCTTGGCTACCTTCCTCTACCCTTCCGCATCCGCGCTTTTCAAATCACTTCCTATGCTATTAAAGGGGAGTTGCCACCATGTGGATTATCCTCATGTAGCCTGTTACCCTTATATATATATATTACATATTAAGTCTGAATGCATTCTCTTTGAATAAAGTTCACGTGTGAGGTATCATTTTTATTAAATTGAATTCCTCTCCTCTGCACGACATCTTTTTATAGGTTTCACTACAGTCGTTGAATTTTGGCTTAATATTTAGATTAAAAATTGTGGGATCTCAGACTGGAGCACAGATACTAGTGCAGTGTATACGGAATATTCCTCGGTCGTGAAAGGCGATTCCAGAGAGTGTGCATATAGCAAGCTGAATCAGAAGCAATGACAGGTAGTTTTGGTAATTACTGTGGGCTAAGAGCCTGTAGAAAGGAGGCTTATAATTGAAAATTGATTTTAGGAAAATGTGGTATTAATACCTGAGAAAGTTTTCTGAAGAACCCAGGAGCAGGTGAAAAGCCAATACCAACTAATACTGCAAATATTACACGTGAATAGTTTTGCTACTACCAATTACACTGTACAGTTTGTTTTCTATTTACGTAAGAATGTAAAATATTTATATTATTATTTTTTACTTAATTAATAGATTTGTCATGCTAATTTATCGTTGTATTTTTAAGGCACGTTAGTTGCCGAAAGCTACCGTACAAAAATATTGATTTTAAACAAGTCACCGACCAAACAGGTTTTATTTATACTATCAACTTTTAAACGTCGAAAACAGAAATAAAATTCCGACGAAACGACTCTTAAGAGTTTTATTTTAATACCAGTGAAATTTTTAAATAATAAATAATTTTTATTCGAGGTTTATAGATAAACATTAAATCAAAAATCGATATTACTTACAGGTAAATCAACATTTATGTGTTTCACATTACATTTTATAATAATTTACGAAGTTTTGATTTTACAGGACTTCCCCCCCCCCTCGGTCCCCCGCCTCTTAAAAACCAGTTTGTTGGTTTTTGATGTTAAACAAATGGACCACCAGCACTTTGGCGGTCAGTTTGATGATGGCACTTCCAACGTTTGTAGACGGGGGTGTTCACATAAATTTTCCCCCTCTTCGGTGAGTTGGACTCGTTCCAGGATCAGTTTTTACGATCTCACTATTGCTTCCAGATCAATGGACTATTGTGGGAGAGTTCTCATAACTGTACTTGGCTTACGATGTGTGAAATAAAATTCAAACAAAAGCTATTCGTCGTTTGGGGACGAAAAAGGAAATAAAATATGTTTGAAATGGCTTGAGGTAATTTGAAAAGTAGTTCGTTTCCTTTATTCGGATAATAATTCTACGTACTGTCTTAATAGGCGGGTGTTAAACCAATATTCTATGCTCTGGTATAATAATATGGACCACAAAAACACACGGAGGATGAATGCCACAATTGTTCTCAAAATACAATTACGCAGTTGAGAATAGAACAAAACTATGTTGGGGATAGATGAAAAATAAATCGTAACATAAAGGACTTGTAAAGAATTACTTTAATATAAGAGAAATTTATAAGAAAAGGAAAAGCAATATTGACTTGTAAAAAAAACATTGAGAATATAATTTAAAACTAAAATTAAAAATTCGTAACAGTATTTCAAAGTTACGTAGTTAAGTACTTTTTTAGTTTCAAGATAAAAGATTTTTAATATTAACACATTAAAATGCGTCAATATTTAAAAATAATATATAATCAAATAAAAATCTGTAGAAATAATTATCATGTTTATTAAAAAATTAAAATTTCGAATGTGTTTAGAGTGAACTGAGTGCGATTGCTCTTATGAAAATGACAGTCTATCAATGTTGAGATTCCTCAGAGAAAGTTGTATCGCGATAACGCAAACCCTCTGGAACGTTGCCAAATACCTCGAGAGAGCCATCGGCTGCGGCGTTGCATTACGTGAAGGGCTCAGGGGCAAATCTCTTCCCAGCTTGTTACCATCTCCGTGGAATCACGTTCCGCAGACACATGAATATTCCACGAGACAGTCAGTGATTCAAATTATGGTCATTACGATCGCGCAAGCGCACAGGTCCTAGGCTCTGGAACGCCGTTGAGTATTTGTAACGAAATAGATTTATATTTTAACAACTAAGCAGGACGTTGAATTTAATTCAAAGTCAATTAAATATAACTAAAATGAATATCTTTGAGTTTCATCACTTAAAATCTGTGATTTCAGAAAAAGGAAAACCAACAATGTATTATTAAAACGATGACCTATATTCCAGGAATGCTGCGTCCCCACAGAAAACTCTTCTCCCGCTATCGGAAGGGCGTGGGACAATTACCTAATGCCCGACCTACCTGATGCAGGTTTTTCTATGGTTTTCCGTGCATTAGTTTAGGCGAAAGCCGGTTGGATCCTTAAAATATAACCCGGGGGCCCGAGTAACCCTTGGCTACCTTCTTCTATCCTTCCGCATCCCCCCCTTTCAAATGCCTTCCTATGCTATTAAAGGGGAGTTGACCAACGTGGATCACCCTCATGTAGTCTGTTGCCCTAAAGGATGCCTTTTCCTACCGGCATTGCGAGGGATATTCTCTCGCAGGCAATACCTGCGACGGATGTTCTCTTGCAGGCAGAACCTTTTAGGAGAGATAGGAAGGGGCTACCTTTAGGGATGCCTTTTCCTCTCAGTTTTTGAACTAAGGTTCGCACATGCCGAGGCCCCTCGGCCTGTTTTGAGAGGTGTATGTTCCGGGGTCACAGACCTTGGGCATACGGTAAGAGTTGTTCGCTGTTCCCATTGGAACAGTCAGCCAGCTGCCTCCTAAACTGGCTGAGGCATGGAAAAGGGAATGCTGCGTCCATACAGCAAACTCCTCTCCTGCCATCAGAAGGGTGTGGGACAAGTACCCAATGGCCGACCTACCTGATGCAGGTTTTCCTAGGGTTTTCCCTGCATTTCTTTAGGTGAATGCCGGGTAGGATCCTTAAACCATAGCCCGGGGGCCTCTAGTTAACCCTTGGCTACCTTCCTCCACCCTTCCGCATCCCCCATCTTTCAAATCCCTTCCTATGCTATTAAAGGGGAATTGCCACTATGTGGATTACCCTTATGTAGCCTGTTACCCTAGAAAAAATAATTGGATCATAAAAATTAAAATTATTATCGTATAATTATATATATGGATGTATAGAGGGCGCTAACTTAATTCAGTCCCGTTGCCTTCCATTTGTTTTTTTGTTGATAACCACACACTACAAAAAAAAAATTAACTAAATTTTCTCACCGCTGCCATTATGTTTGATTAGTCAACTCTTTTATTAATTATCGTCGTGGACCCATGACGTCATAAACACCGCCCTCTATACAATTATCATTCATGAAAGGAAGAGGTCGCAAGTAACCTCTGAGAACCCAAGTATTACCATGAAAATGGAAGAAAAACTGTCATAAAATCAGTTAATTAATTAATTTTATGTACAACACAGAAAAATAAATTTTTATGGAGTGTGAATAAATGACTTTTCAGTTATACTTATTAAAGGGAAAATGGATCTTTCCTCTCACATCACGCAATAATAAATTATCTCAGTTCAATGTCTTTAGCTCCACTTAAAAAAATATTCTACAGCATCATTAATAAATCAAACTCTAATGAATACTTGTGGAATAAATAAATAAAATTGTATTGTATTGATTAGGAGATTATCAAAATCTGCATGAAGTCAGTGATTCTAATGTGCATAAAATTTTCAACAACTCACAGTAGAAATAAAAATTTAATTTCGTTAATGTTAACACGAAGAAACTCACCCCTTCTCTCCCTTTGTGCTGCTGGGAAGACATTTTTATTCATTGACCCATATCTTTAAGCACTTCTTTGGTGGACTTACCTGGAAAATTAGAAAAAAAGGTTTATGTTTTTTAACAAACTACGACATATTTACAATTATTTTACATGTATTTTAATTTTTTATAAAAGAATAAATATTATAAAACTACTACTAAATCTCTTTGAAGGATATTTAAATTGAAATTCCAGCAAAAATTCCAGAACAGTTAATTATTTTTTCATATTGGAATTTTTAAACGTGTCAACTGAAATTTTTTTTCTCAGCTGAATTGGTTTCAGAAGTTGTCAAGCCTGTCTGAATTTTAATCTGATAATTTGACCAAATTTCTCTATAGAAATACAAATAATATTTAACTATATTTTACGTACTTAATAATTACGTTTCATTCCCCGTTTTTCTTTTGAAGAAAATATTTAATGTTTGTATATATGTAAATACGTTATAAATGCTCTGATGCTGTTCATTTGATCTTTCCTACTGCCTAATGGCCCACTCTCTCTCTCTCTCTCTCTCCCTCTCTTTTTCCTCTGATCCTTGCACCACTCCATGCTGCGCTTTCGGCTCGCCTGCGCCTATCTCCTCCTCTCCTTTCCTCTTCTCCTCTTCCTGCTGGTGAGAATAGTCTTGTCGAATGTGTTTCCCTGACAATGGCAACGCTCCTATCGGGGACGAATGATTAACGATGAACACGAAATCCCTTCAGTCATCAAAGCCTGCACTTGAAATGTGCGTGTATCGTCGTCTATTGTAATAATAAAATGTACTGGTTCGATATTATATATTTTATTCATGACTAAAATATTTATAAATGTGTAAATAATGTCATTCAAAATATAAATATTTAAAGCTCGCTTGTCCTTGCATTACATGATACTTCTTCTTAGGAGACATCGCACCCCGTCATCATGGTGGCCCAATCACACAAGTTCATACAAACGTGTAGCATGCGGTTCCTAACACTGAGAACTAACTGAAACCAGAGAGAGAAAGATAGAGAGGAGGGGGGAGAGAGAGGAGGGGGAGAGAGAGGGAGAGGGGGGAGAGAGGAGAGAGAGAGGAGGGGGAGAAGAGAGGGGGAGAGGGAGGGAGAGAGAGAGGGAGGACGGAGAGGGAGAGGGATCTAGAGATAGAGATAGAGATAGAGAGAGAGAGAGAGAGAGAGAGAGAGAGAGAGAGAGAGAGAGAGAGAGAGAGACGTAAACCACGTTTACTTTGGCAGATAATTCAGCTCGTTCTCGTCAGAGGAGGGATGATCATGTATGAAATAAGAGGAAGCAAGATAAAAAAAATTAAAATTTGTAAACTGTAAGTGTACAGTATTTTTCCTGGTGACTGATAGTTAGGATAAACGGTTTACATATTGATTCACAAGTGAACAGTACGATACAGATAAGGATATTTTTAACATTTATTAATATATATTCTGAGATTTTTTTAAAGGGGGTAGACAGGCTACATGAGGGTAATCCATATAGAGGCAACTCCCCTCTTATAGCATAGGAAAGGGGGGATGCGGAAAGGTAGAGCAAGGTAGCCAAGGGTTAACTAGGGCCCCCGGGCTATATTTTAAGGATCCTACCCGGCATTCGCCTAAAGAAATGCAGGGAAAACCCTACAAAAACCTGCATCAGGTAGGTCGGGCATTGGGTACTTGTCCCACACCCTTCCGATACCGGGAGAAGAGTTTTCTGTGGGGACGCAGCATTCCCTTCTCCGTGCCTCGACCAGTTTAGGAGGCAGCTGGCCGACTATTCCAATGGGAATAGCGGACAACTCTTACCGTATGCCCAAGGTCTGTGACCCCGGAACATACACCTCTCAGAACAGGCCCAGGTGCCCCGGCTTGTGGGAACCTTAGTTCAAAAACGGAGAGGAAAAGGCATCCCCAATGGTAGCCCCTTCGTATCTCTCCTACAAGGTTCTGCCTGTGAGAGAACATCCCTCGCAGGCTATCTGCGAGAGAATCCTCTCGCAGGCCTTTATCTTGGTACTTTTCCTTTCTTTTATATCTCTCCACAGGCTGTTAAATAGCTGCGAGGAGAATGACCCCCATAAGACACGACGGAGGGTTAAATAAACATGATATACAAATAATGACAGTGACTGTGGTCTACTTTCTGAGAAATCTTCGTATATATTGTAGCAATAATTAATTAGGCTATTAAATTGATTAGGTATAATTTGAATTGTAGCGAATAAAATTTAAATGGAGCGGCAGGAGCTTCCAAAGCGACAAATAGTGCCAAGCTCTGTTGCTTTGTTGAAAGCCGAAATGGAGAATGCGCGCGCGCGGTGAAAATTCAGACAGTACGGAGCCTGGGTCGAGATAGGATGAAACAGTAGAAAAGTCTTCGCCGAGAAACGTGGCAGTTCGGTCCACATAGAGAAATAAAAAACAGTAAGGTTCTGCACTGAGCCTGGGTCGAGCAAGGAGAAACAAAAAAGCCTGAAAATCTGCGACGAGAAGAAAGTAGTTAAAGTCTGGACTCTGCATATGCTAAGTAAAGTCTGCAAACATAAACTACACATCACGAGCTCCTGTATGGAAGCAGGAGTTTGCTTCACAAATTGAACGATCTTCGCATTGAGGGATCCGGCAACGGCCAGCTGACCAGAGAGGGGAGACGACAACCGAGGTTCCTGACAGCTGAGGACGTGCACTTCGACCGCGTGTGTGTAAAATCTGCAAGGAAGTTAGAGTCAGTGTAAAAATTTGCATTTTTAGTGTAGTGTTGAAGCTACAAAGGAAAGAACTGGTACCAGACGGACAATACGTGAGTAGCAAAACCTATAGAAACTTGTAAACGGTAATTAGAAAGGTAAGAGTCAGATTACGTTCAGTTTATCGTCATATTATTTTAGGTGAATGTTTGAAGTGTTGATCAGTTTATAAATCACTTTTATTTTAATTATCAAACCCAGTTGTGACCCTGAGATTAAGAGATCTTAATTTGATTGTATTTGTTTTAATTTTGGAAGCAAAAAGTGAATAAAATAACATATTATTTTATTTGTTAATTCTTTTAATTAAATGATCATTACATTATGTTAAATAAATATCAATATTAAATTTCAGATTATTAAAATGAAATGCGTGGAGACTTGATCTTGATGGGGGTGGAAGGGGGGGGTTTGGAGAGTACGAAACCTTTCCTGATGGCATCGAAGTCATTTATAGATGGCGACGCGTTCACCTCTCTCCGTCTCTCTCTCTCTCTCTCTCTCATAGGCATACTTGTTTACTCTGCAAACACACCACGGATAGGACTGTGTGCTGTAGGAAATCGGAACGAACTCACAAACGGTCTCTCATGTTGACTAAATCAGCCCGCATGGCATCGTCAAAGTCGTGAAAAATAGCCTCAAGTCACACACACACGATCACACATTTCGTGTGGTTTGCAGAGTCAAAATTGAACCCGTGATTGGTTTAGTGACTCGTCACAAATCAATTCATAACGCTTCAGTCAACAAATGTATTTAAATTTTACTGTTGAAGAACGAATCGTTGAAGAACTCGAAAATTTTACTCACCACAAATATATTTATTTGAAGTAATTTATCAATTCAGAATTTTTAATGCGTTTGAAACAAATTATAAATACCTCATTTAAAATTTAATTGTGTTCATTATCGCAATTAATTTTCATACCTGCCAATTTCCGTATCATTTATAATTATTGAATTTTTTTAGTTCGCTTATTAAAAAGAGAAAACTTTAAGGGGATCAGGACGTCAACAGGTTTTTTTAATGGAGACTTTTCTCAGGAACTGTATAACATTTTTATTGTGATATTTGATTAGCGAAATGAACAAAGACACAGAATTTGATTTCTGTGGAAATTAAATTGATGCACCTTGTAATAATCACGCTATAAAATAATAAATACAACCTACGAAAAAAAAACCCATTAAAATTGCATGGCATCAATTTTTTAATTTCTTTTTAGGACAACAGGCTACATGAGGGTGATCCACATTGGGCAACTTCTCTTTAATAGCATAGGAAGGGATTTGAAAGGGGGGATGCGGAAGGATAGAGGAAGGTAGCCAAGGGTTAACTAGGGGCCCCCGGGGTATATTTTAAGGATCCTACCCGGCTTTCGCCTAAAAGTAATGCAGGGAAAACCCTAGAAAAACCTTCATCAGGTAGGTCGGGCATTGGGTACTTGTCCCACGCCCTTCCGGTAGCGGGAGAGGAGTTTGGGTGACAACTCCCCTTTAGTAGCATAAGAAGGGATTTGAAAGGGGGGGGGCATGCGGAAGGGATGCCAAGGGTTAACTAGGGCCCCCGGGCTGTGGTTTAAGGATACCATGTTTTGGCGTGGTGACAGAAAGTGAATGGAGAAGTAGATATTCGATATCGAATTCTGATTGGTCAATCACATAAAGTTGCTGGTCCAATTAATAAATAACCGATTAAAGACCTTTTATTACGTATCCTCATACGGGGACGGACAGAATGGGTTATTAATAACTAATAGAATAATTACTAAAAGAAAATAAATAAGGATATAATAATTTATAATCACCTAAAGTAGGGCCACAGCTACGAGGGGAGGATGGACAGTTTCTTACTTCTCATTTGCCAATAAACTGTTGGTGATAATAATTACAGTAAAAGAAAGTAATATATCATTGAGGATGAACATTTGTTAGGTTCTCAACATTTTGTAGTGGCTGAAAATGTCTTGTAGAAGCACAGTGTTACTTCAACGTGACACCAGGACCGTTGGAAAATCTTGTAACGTGATTCTTCAGACGAATAAAAAAAATGAATCGAGACCGTCTCCTTGGTTGGTCGTCAATGGTAACTGCGTTATATCAGAACGTCGTTCAATACCTGCGTGACGTCTGCGATGAAGCGAGGACCGAGGAAGCAGTTAGTTAATTTGGATGGAACATGTGTTGTGGTGAAGGGATGACCTGAGATATGACAGGGACTCCTTTAAGTCGTTTAAATGATAAAGAGTTATTTGAATTTATGTTGTGGTTTTGTCGGAAAAAAAGCGGAGAAAATAATTTTTAATGAAATGGGCACGTTTATAAGCAAACTTGTTGGTTTTGACCAATGAAAATAACTTAATTTCCTTCCTCCAAAACTTACTTATAGGGGTAGGTCTGGCGATTATTGCCTTTGTAATATAATAGTCTACACGTGCCTTCTTATCATAACGTCTCTTCAGCATAGCGGACCTAAGAGGGCGCAGCTGCAAGAACGCTGATGCAGTTAAAGACATCACTTTATATATAGTGAGTAACGATACGCACCACCACATAAATCTTCACCCCTTCCGCCTAGGCAGCTGTGAAAACACTGCGTCTAATGAAGTCAGCATTTTAAGTGCCTTATGCAGACATGCACACGGCAGCAGAAATCATTCTCTCTGTAAGAGTTCTCATTGGAGACTTAAAAATCATCATGGAGGGGGAAAGGAGTCTTCGAATTGTTCAGAGCTTCTTCGGAACGACAGTCGTGATCCAACCTCCAGACGGGTCGGTGGCTCCTGGTGCTATCCGCCAGTTTGTCTTACTTTATTTTATTTCTAACTATTAAATCTCTTTATTCTTCATCAACTCTTATTTGACTGAAGTGCAGCGAAACACCAACCACTACGCCTAGGTTCAATTAGTTGAACCCGAACCCTCACGTTACCGACTTTCATATTTCCTGTTCTTAATTCTTCCTTTATCCTCTAGATCGGTAGCCAGGTGAGCTGACGGAGGTATAGCTCGGTTGGTGAACGATATATTTGGACTTCCCATTTCCAACTGCTGGAATGTTACATGTTCACAGCGGTGGAATGTTACATGATGGCAGTTTGGAATGTTACACCTTCCTGGTTTGAAGAAGCCATGTTGCACGCCTGGATACTGTTTTTTTTTATATATAGAAATTAATTTCTTGAAAGTTTAGACAAGCACCATCGGGGACCGCATTACAATTAATTTCACTCTACCAACTTCGCAATTCAACCAACTGTGCTTAATGTTCCTGTGGTTAGTTCGCCGCCAGGACGAAAGCCGCTTTAGTCATGTTTTCCGCGTTTTAACCCCCGTCATTTCCAGGTTTTTGGCCGACTCTGTGTGTTCTCCATTATTAAGTAGTCCTCCGCACACACCACAAAATGGAATGTAAAACCAGCTGGTTCATGTAAATACGGTGTAAAGGACGCCATTTGTGTACAGACTCCCGGATATTGCGATATGCCACCCTGATGTACGATATTGTTATGCAAAAGTAAGTTGTCATACCTCACAAAAGGCATAAAATGGTGCAGATAAAAGTAAAACCTAAAATATATTTATTTTGACTGGAACAGGCGTCTGTCCGTGGGTTGTTGGCAAGTAGCGACTCCAACTACTCGTTTTGAGACAATGCGATATTTCGGCAGCGGACCAAGAGACTTTGTCTCATTAGTGCTGTGCCCCCTGAGCCCAGAGATTTAGTTTTAATCAGAGTAAGCAGGGCACGAGGACAGAAAAAACGAAAGAAATAAATTTCGTTAAGCATTTAGTTAGCTGCAAACCATCTGAGTCGAATTAAAGTACTAGGAAATTCAGACGTGAGTAGTTTGAGTAGTAGGTGGGACTTTGCCTTGAATAAAATTAATATTTCAATATGGATGCACTTCTACACAGGGTGTAGCTAAGAATATTCCTAACTGAGTTATGCAAAGTATATTCCTGTGATGATTTGAATTATAAGCCATGCTCCGAGCACATTAATAGGGGTTGGTAGGTCGATTAGAGAATAATTGATTATTTTAATAACGAGTTTTTTTTCGGGTACGTGTAGACATTAGAATATTTTTTTTCGTATTGGTCCTTCCTCTAGTTGAGATTTTAATTACAATAAATAAATAAATAATTATTATTATTGATATTGAATATGATTTGGTAGGGGGTAAATTGAATTTAATGTTTTAATGACAGCTTCAGTGTTATTAAAGTGTTCGTTTAATGTCATGAATTTGACTACGATGAACTTCCCGTTATAAGGATTATTATTGTTCTCATTTTACATTTTTAATTAGGGGTAATTATTTTAATCAAGATCGTTATTAATAACTACGGAAATCAGGATGATTTTTGTTTGCATACTCATTATTATTTTGGTTTGCATAATGATGGTGATTACTATGTTTATGGGTTGTTTTGATTGGATGAATATTACCATTATTGTTGTTTTCAAGCTGATGTCGGGGGAGGGGGGGGTAGTTTAGGAAAAAGTTTAAATTTGGGGTTTAGAGAGAGAGAGAATGATCAAATCCAGAATCTCAACAAAAGTCATCATTTCAAGATATACAAGAAATCCAACCCCATCCCAGATCCTAGCCTCACAATACCAAAACATAAAGTCACTAACGATCATAAAAAAAACCACAAGCATAAACAATCACCCCTGAACGACCCATTAAAACTGATGGGATTTTAAATAACAAGATCATTAACATAGAAAACATATGTCCCACAAACATAATCATTACCGAATAAGAAAGATAGCCAATACAGAAGAAAAGGTAATTTAAATACCACACAACGTTTCTGGGATCCTTGTTACTTTCGTCAGGTGTTAAGAAGAGCCTAGAGTGACACAGCTGCACACTGGCCAGTTGACGACACTCAAAAGCGACGAAAACGCAACGACAATGGGAGAGCCAAAGGGGTTGCATAACAACAAGGGAGCAACGGCAATGGGAAACTGAAGCTTTACCGTAATAATAAGTGATCATAGCAATTATTGAGTTTCATAGTGTCTGTTTGTCCCATTAATAGCAGTTACCATTAGAACGAATTATTCTAACCAAAACTGATAAGCCCAAAGCCCCCTCATACACAGAAAAAAAATTAAAAAATAACCAAAAACTAACTCATATAACCGTAATAAACTAAACAAAGAAAAAGTAGGAAAAAAACACCCAAAACTAAATACTGTAACCTTAATGAAAACAACAACAACAATAAATAAAACATTGTTTTATTTTAAGCTATTAAAACTGTTTTTTTTTAATATTGGTATATTATTTATTGGGTTGTATATTTTATTTGTTTTCAGAACGAAGGCATTTGTTGTCGGTTTTATAAATAAAAATAAACTTACTATGGTTTAATTAATTTATTGCTCACGCATCGCCGTCACCATAGCAACGAAACAAAGATAAAACAAAACATTAAATCTAACCCAAAGATATACCTCCACTTCTTCTTATTCACTTATGAATGTAATAAGTTAATATTACAACGCAAATAAGTGGAGCTTCTGTTTCTATTGTTCAGCCAAAAAGTAATATATAAAATTTATAATCATTACATTAGCTGTTGTGACGTCAATATACGTAAATAATGGTAAGTCGCTTGTTTAAATAACATTTGCCGAAACCTTTTATTTTTCTTAAAAAGTATTCTTTATGCATTTTATTACGCTAAAATAATATGTAACGTTTATTCCTTTTTAACAAAATTAAAATTTTGTATGTATTTTCTCTTAGAATACTATTATAACTACTTAACGCACAAGAAACGTTTTAGTTTGCATAATATTATAGCAAGCAACTTGTTAAACTCGTTTTATTCCGAAAAAAGTTGCACAAAAATAATTACAATTTTTTCGGCAAAAATATTGACGTAGTCCATACGTCTCTGTAATTTTAATTAATAATTTTTTACCATAGATAAAGAAAGCTAAAAGCTAACCCAACGATATACCTCCACTTCTTCTTCTTACACACTTATAAGTGTAATAAGTTTATTACAGTGTATAGTAGGTTTGCTGGTGAAAATATGCCAAAATAACGAGTTCATATATATATCACAAATTATTTTAAGAGTGATAATGACCAAAAAATATATCGTAAAAACCAAAAATCCGCTTTGACAATGTATCAAGGGTTGAGATGACTTTGATGTAAATTATGCGAATTGTCCTTGTAAGGCGGCTGTGCTTTGAGCCTCGTATTAGCGTGACATTTTCCTTCGTCACATAAGGGCGAGCCTTTGTTAGTTTCTTGCTCAAGGTTCTCTCGGCTGCGGGCGAAGTCTCTTGTAATGAATCTCTCAGTCTCCTCCGTCTCCATCTCACGCCAACGCCCTCTCTCTATCTCCACTCACACTTCTCCCTAAGTACGCGTCCGTACTCAAGTGTTAAGCGATACAGGGAAGTGTTGTATTTCTCCACACCTATGACTGTCCAGTTATTAAATCTGTTCGTCATACACCATACTTCTCGAGTCTTCTTCTATGAATAAATTGTCTGAGACGTAGTTCTTCAGATGTGATGTGTATATGCTCTGGCGTTTATTTTGTCTCTAGTCCTCAAAAAGGAGACTCAATTATATATGACGGACAATGTTTCATTATGGAGAATATATCAAAATGGTTTTGCGTAATTTGTAATTAATTTATTGCTCACGCATCGCTGTCACCATAGCAACGAAACAAAGATAAAACAAATCATTAAAACTAACCCAAAGATATATAGTAGTTACGAAGGCAACGAAAAATAATTTATTGGCACACGTTCTCGCCAGTAATTTTCTTAAAATTTATTTTTTAAAAGGCTATAATAATTAGCCATTTATTTGGGGCGAGGGCTATTCTCTCGCAGGCAGAACTTCGTAGGAGAGACGGAAGGGGCTACATTAAAGGATGCCTTCACAACTCTCTGGTTTTTTGAACTAAGGTTCCCACATGCCGAGGCAACTCGGTCTGTTTTGAGATCTGTATGTTCAGGAGTCGCAGACCTTGGGCTTACAAGTAAGAGTTGTCTGCTGTTCCTATTGGAATAGTCGGCCAGCTGCCTCCTAAACTGGCCAAGGCACGGGTAAGTGGTAAGCTGCGACCCCACAGCAAACCCCTCTCCCGCCATCGAAAGGGAATTTGGAGATTAAACACGTACCGAGAGACGAAGACGAAAACGAAAGGCGAGAACGAGAATCGAAATAAACTTGCAGGAAAGCATAGACAAAACATTCACACTAGCAGAACTATAAAACCTGCTAAGCACAGACAGTTTTGGTGAACTTAGCCAGGCAGAGAATTAGCAGGAGTCAACCGAGTGAGGGAGAGACGAAGAGGTGGTTCCTGGTACCTGATTTTGATCTACAAATATTAATTTTTTGAATCAGTGAGTTTTAGTAGAAGCTGTGCAAAAACCCGTCATAGTGCTTCGTAAGTCAAAAGTATCCTGGAAATGCTGGGCAGCCGAGAGTACCAATATAAAACAACTCATTATGTAAACCGGTGTAAAAGATAGAAGTCAGATTTCGTTCCCTTATTTTAATTTAAAATTTGTTAATTAGATTCAATCTTTTTAGTTTAATTTCGTTGACGAATAAATCTTGTCTCTTTTAAATTGGAATTTGTGTTTAAGTTGAGAAATAAAATGATTCGCCATTATCAAACCCTGTAGAGACCCTGAGATCAATTCTATTTGTAATTATTTCTGTAATTGTTTTTAAACTTTGACAATAAAATTTTGTTGTTAAAGTTTATAATCTTTTATTCATTTAAAAGTCCATATTATTTTGAATATTATAATATTTTTCGTAATAAATAGAGGAAAAAAATGACGTTTTCATTTTATTAACTTAATATTACCTCTACTGTTCAGATTTAAATTTCTTATATGAAACCTCAGATTGTTTGTAGATCTTTATGGCCCATTGAAGCAGGCGACAAACGGCCATTACGGTTCTTCGTTCATGCTTAATGATATCAGAGTCTTTGTCATTTTTGATGGCTCTTTCTTTTCCTCCATGAACTCAGAGCTTTCGCCTTTCCACGCGTTACAGACTCACTGCTTTTAAACGCAAAGACTTTAGTGATTTACATTTTTTAATAGCCCTTACAACCATCTCTTTAGCGTCTTCTAGGGGCCTTTTCGCTCTACCTTCTCACTGCGACGCTGAAAGTGAAAAAAAAAGGGGGTTCCTGCGGGATTTCTTTGTGTGCAGATGTCTATTTCGTGTTAAAGCAATGATGAAAAGAAAATTACCATTCTCCAATATAGTTTACTGGCCTCTCTGTTTAGAGTTAAACGAGATAATTTTTTTTTTCGAAAAACTTACAGTACTAAAACTAAATTGCACCCTTATTATACTTTATAATTTGTTTGTCTTGTATTGTAACGACGAATTAATATTAAACTCAGTGGTTAGTTGGAGGAAAATATCACAGTGTGAACGAAACCAATGACAAGGCGCAATTAACAAAAAATGAGATCCTCGTCAAATCATGGATATGTATTCATTTTAGACGCGAAAGCAAAGAGAATTATTGAGGGTCTGTCACATAAAATGTTGTTGTCAGTCGTCTGCGGATGAGAGTCTTTGATGTCAGGTGACAGAGACACGGACTCATCTCAATTAGTCTTGAGTCTAATTACTAGGAGATTATTAGCACGAGCAAATTTTACTGAAGTTTAACGATTACGGCAAGAGTACACACACACACAGAGAGAGAGAGAGAGAGAGAGAGAGAGGTGTAAACAAAGACTTCGAGACTACTTTGGAGATAGAGAATTGGAATCGGAACAACAGACTCCATCAGGTATGATTTTTAAAAATGATTTATAAACTAGGTGGGTGCTCGGCGTTGCCCGGGTTGTCATATATCCATAACCCCCCGATTTTACTCCAATTTAGGTTGCTTTAGCTCCCATGCTGTAAGGGGTTGAAATTATACACAGGTAACATCGGTAGAAATACTATCAAACTAAGTAAACCCACCCAAAAAAATTATTCAACGCAAATATCTGCCGTGTCTGCGAGTTTAAAAATTTCAATCCCCACATCTGGTGGTTAAATGGCAATTTAAATGTCATAATTAAACTCAGCGACATCCATAACCCTGGATTTGACTCGAATCTCGGTTTTATTGACGTTATTTTCTTGCAACGCATTGCCGCCCCTCCCCCACTCCCTCACACCCCGAAGCGTGCTCCTTTCCAATGCCATAAGGGGTTGAAATTATGCGCCCATAACATCGGTAGAAGCACTATTTATCTCTTTGTCCCCGGAAAATATTTATTCGACTCAAATATCGGCCGTTTTAGAATATTTGAAAATTTCGTGATCTGCTCCCATGCTGTAAGGGGTTGAAATTATACACAGATAACCTCGGCAGAAATATTATCAAACTAAGTAAACCTCAAAAAAAATTATTCAAAGCAAATATCTGCCGTGTCAGCGAGTTTAAAAATTTCCACCCCCGAATCTGGTGCTTAAATGGCAAGTTAAATATCATCATTAAACTCAGCGACATCCATAACCTCAGATTTGACTCCAATCTCGGTTTTATTGGCATTATTTTCTTGCAACGCCTTTCCTTCTCCCCCCACCCCTATGCGTGCTCCTTTCCCATGCCATAAGGGGTTGATAACATTGGCAAAAATATTATCAAACTAAGTAAACCTAAAAAAAAATTATTCAAAGCAAATATCTGCCGTGTCAGCGAGTTTAAATATTTTCACCCCCGCATGTGGTGGTTAAATGGCAAGTTAAATGTCATAATTAAACTCCACGACATCCATAACCCCAGATTTGACTCCGATCTCAGTTTTATTGGCATTATTTTCTTGCAACACCTTTCCACCCTCAAACCCTAAGCGTGCTCCTTTCCCATGCCATAAGGGGTTGAAATTATATATCCATTACATAAGTAAAAGCACTATATATCTCTTTGCCCCCGAAAAATATTTATTGGACTCAAATTAACGGCCGTTTTAGATTGTTTGAAAATTTCCACCCCTGCTCCTGGAGAGTAGTAGGTCTCAACTAACAGTACCGTTTTTCATGTTTTTTGAAAAATATGTGAACCCACTTTTGTTGCAATCTGTCCACGTGTTTTTAATCTGTATAGAAATTAACGTAAATACATATATATATATATATATATATATATATATATATATATATATATTGATAGATATCCCCAGATAGAACATGAGATATTGCTATAAATTATAATTTTAATAATTTTTCCACAACGTTATGATATAATTAAATCGTTAATATCAAATTACTGACTGTTTTCTGCCACTTCCACAGTTTAGAATTCCATCGTAGAGAGAGAGAGAGAGAGAGAGAGAGAGAGAGAGAGACAGAGCCAGAGACAGAGACAGAGACAGAGACAGAGACAGAGACAGAGACAGAGACAGAGACAGAGAGAGAGAGAGACAGAGAGACAGAGAGAGAGAGAGAGAGAGAGAGAGTATTGCAGAAAGTGCATCGCAAACGCTCGTCACTGTTGGGAGTGCAAGAGGGAGAGAGTCTCCTGCAGTACAGCGTTTCTTGGTGGCCTTCCTTGTCGCATTGATCTGTTGCGTCCGTGGCACGCTGTTGCATATTTCACCGCGTCGATGCTTCGCTGGCCCCCGACAAAAAAAAAAGACAAGCCAACCGAGCTTCCGTTGCTCAAACACGCCATTAGCGACAATTACACGCACCTAGAAACACCTGTAATCCACCCTCGTTGCTGTCGTTATCAGCTCATAACCACGCTGTTTAATTAAGCACCTATGTTACTGTATGTACTATAACGCTGGAGAAGGGCAACCAATTAAATTTTAGAATTAATGTGTTTGGACAAATATTAATTATCAAATACCTTAATACATTTTAAGTACATAATTGGGCCAGCCGGGTTCTCCCATAACGTGAAATACTAATAACTCATTAAAAATCTGAATAGTTTGGACTGTTTTACACGACTCTGATTGGATATTCAACAAAATAGTTCGTCCGATTCCGCACTTTTCGCGAATTTCAAATATTCACTGGATGCCCTGGTGCTCATTTTAAAAAAAATACATTATAAATATAGGGTAAATATAAACATAACCAATAAAAAAAGCAGCGATTTACGATTCACAGCCTGGATAATCTATTTAGCTCTGGCGGATTCAATTGCAACCAACTAGGTGCTACTATATACATGTGAAATAATTGAAATAAATATATCCTAAATCTTTGTTGCCTGTAAATGGTGATTGTGCTGTAACGTAACAGCCAATACGAAAAGGCTATGCAGAAACCTCAAAATATTTATATTGTAAGATACTAAGATATAATTAAAAAATTTCTTCATTAATTTGTTTATAAATAAATTGGAAAACAAGTGTTTGACGATGTTCGTCTATATAATTCAAGTATATTTTTAGTGCTCCGTAGAACGCATTTCCGTTTAGTGTTTAAAATCGTCTCATTTGTAGTAAAAAGAAAATATAGGTGGTAATAGAGAGGCTAAATAATGTATAGTAGGATTGTAGTAAACACAATTTACATACAATTTTAAATTTAATTTTAATTTGCCCCCACGTTGGGCGCCAAAATGTAGTAAATACGATTAAACGATTAATTATTCAATTTAAATAAGCCCACATTGGAGCACATCTACTACATTTTTGGCGCCCAACGTGGGGGCAAATTAAAATTAAATTTAAAAGTGTATGTAAATTGTGTTTACTACATTTTGGCGCCCAAAGTTGGGGGCAAATTAAAATTAAATTTAAAAGTGTATGTAAATTGTGTATACTACATTTTTGGCGCCCAACGTTGGGGATAATTAAATAAAATTTAAAAGTGAATGTAAATTGTATTTACTACATTTTTGGCGCCCCACGTTGGGAATAATTAAAATGAAATTAAAAGTCTATGTAAATTGTGTATACTGCATTTTTGGCGCCCCACGTTGGGAATAATTAAAATGAAATTTAAAACTGTATGTGAATTGTGTTTACGACATTTTTGGCGCCCAACGTTGGG
Source organism: Zhengitettix transpicula (assembly GCA_037074705.1). Taxonomy (NCBI): domain Eukaryota; kingdom Metazoa; phylum Arthropoda; class Insecta; order Orthoptera; family Tetrigidae; genus Zhengitettix; species Zhengitettix transpicula. Next base: position 18,082,875 of record CM073594.1, on the reverse strand, counting down.
GGCAAATTAAAATGAAATTTAAAAGTGAATGTAAATTATGTTTACTACATTTTTGGCGCCCAACGTTGGGGGCAAATTAAAATGAAATTTAAATGTCTATGTAAATTATGTTTACTACATTTTTGGCGCCCAACGTTGGGGGCAAATTAAAATAAAATTTAAAAGTGTATGTAAATTGTGTTTACTACATTTTTGGCGCCCAACGTTAGGGATAATTAAAATGAAATTTAAAAGTGTATGTAAATTGTGTTTACTACATTTTTGGCGCCCAACGTTGGGCGCAAATTAAAATGAATTTTAAAAGTGTATGTAAATTGTGTTTACTACATTTTTGGCGCCCAACGTTGGGGATAACTAAAATTAAATTTAAAAGTGTATGTAAATTAGGTTTACTACATTTTTGGCGCCCAACGTGGGGGCAAATTAAAATGGAATTTAATTGTTTTGGAAATTGTGTTAATTGCAGTATATATTTTACACCGGCGCCTATTAAAAATAAATAATGTTGTTCGATGCTCCGGCGCTGTTGCAGAATCATTGCTACTGTTAATATCATGGTTTGTTGTTGAGGAGTATGTATGAATCTCTGATTGATTGTTTTTTGTTAAAGAGGTAGACACGCTGTTTTCTGTATATCAAACTAAAAATTTGTATTTCACGGCACAATTTTAAATTACGAATTAAGTTAGACCACTTACTTAATGCGATTAACTTAACGGCTATTACATTATATGACTTAATGTCAGACTTTTGTGTGTGTGTGTGTGTATATATATATATATATATATATATAATACGTAGTTACGTGAACAACATAGACTTAGCTTGCTCGCGAGTGCAAAGCCGGGTTTACTGTACCTAATTACACCAAATGAGCCTAAATGTTGCCATAGTGACGTGTACTTTAGCCAGACCAACGAACCTGCTAAGTCGCTTTCAGGTAAGTACAGTGTGTGTGTGTGTGCGTGTTAACTATTAATTATCATATATATACTTTCACCAGGAAAAGGGAAATACGATGCATAAATTACAATATATATATATATATTGTAATAATTAAAAATATTACGATGAATGAATGTAGCGTTTTTAAATGAAAGAACTTAAGTGAAAACTATTAAACAAGATTTATTATCAATTTTAAAACAAGTATAAAAGACACAAAATATTTGGGATCTCAGGGTCTTGAACTGGGTTTGATAAATGGCAGAATTTATATAATCAAAATTACATTTACTTTTTATGGAAATCAATGCGTCTGAACATAGACGAAATTTGTTGTGGAAGAAATAATACTAAAGATTGAATTTAAACTATTTTAAATTTTATCAAAAATTAACGATCTCATTTAATCGATAATTAAATAATTAAAGAACGATCTGACTTTTATCTTTTAAACACGGTTTACAAATTATTTTAAAGTTTTTCTCTACTTACGGCCGCCCAGGTCTCATTTTTGGTTTTTCGTGCACGATTTTGGGGACATCACTGATTCTAAGTTCTCACAGACTCTAAATGTTCACAGGCTCTAATTGGCGTTGTTTGTTAGTTGGTTTCACACAAATTGGTTGGTTCTCGATGCTTTACTGCAACCTGGATTTGTAGATCTCGTGACTTTAGTTGACAATGGACTTCATTGGTTTGTCTATGGCCAGCATGATGAATCTACGCTCGACCACCGAATACACACCAGTTGCTCTGTCTCCTTCCCAACTGAATATTGCTTTACTTTTTAATATTTGAAAGCATGTTTGTGACTGGGCCACAATCTTTCGTTCTGACTGCCGACTGTAACACTTTCCGTCTGGTCTATTCGCTGTCTGCTGACCGACTGTACTGTTCAAATTTTCATGACTTGGAATTTTGGTCTTTTCTCCTTGCTGCTTCTTACTGCCCGACTGTACATTTCCTGACTGTTCGTTCGTCTCGCAAGTTTTGAGCGCGTAGAACCTTCTTGACTCATCAACAATGTTTTCTTTTCCTTGCCGGTTTGTTGCGGCGTCCGCTCTATATTCACTAATAATGAGTCCTCTACAATTCAACTTTTCAATTAGAAGAATGTCTTAATTACCAATTACTACAATATATATATATATACTAGCTGGTTGCCCGGCGTTGCTCGTGTACTTATTTACATAAACTCGAAAAAGTATTTAATTGAATACTTAAATATATTCCTTGAGTATTTCAGGATATAATCGTCACTCAGTCTTCATACATTACGAAATATTACATTGATGAAATTGTTAGCTAGACTCACAACTAATACAGCGCGAAAATTAACTTACATTTTCCCCCAAGGATGGTAAAGTAATTCGTATTCTTTTTTATTATCATTCGATGGAATATTGCTGTATAAAATTATATTTTTTATTTGAAGAACATATTTCTGCTTTATTTCATTCCTAATAAAGGAAATATTTCCTTTGTTCGTTGCGTAGTAACGTCTTTCTCTCGCGTGACGTCATTGTCTCTTGGCACGAAGTAATTTAACATTTAATGATAATGGTTTTTAATTATAATTCTTTCCACATATATGCTAGGGGTTTCTCACCCTCACAGTACCGTTTCTCGTGTTTTGAAGAATATGTGTACCAATTTTTGTTGCATTCTGTCCACGCGATAAAATTTGTATAAAGAACAACGTAAATACATACATACATACATACATACATACAAATATACATCCTTTTTTTATTATATCGATAAAGAATTGATGATTTCATTGCTATTACAGTCCAATGTTTTTTATTATTTGTTTTTAATAGTAACGAAATTATGTTATAAATGGTGTTAATTTTTACCCTACACGATTCACTGTCATTCAATTACTGAAATACTGGTTTTAGAAGCTCGGTTTACGTGACTTAAAATTGGTCAAATAATAGTGAATATTTAAATTTCTAAAAAAAATCGGTTATTAAATTTCCGGGAGTCTCATTTGATAATTAGTGTAATTACAGACTTTTTACGGTTAATAGTGTAATTTATGAAGCTATATTTTTTATGGAACCGCGTATATAAGTTGTTATTCGGATAATGGTTGTTTGCATTCGCATTATTTAATATCCCAGGCAGTTTAAAATTGGATTTTAGTTGGAGTAGAGGATTTACCGCGTGAGAAGAGGCAATATGGAGCGGTGGAATTTACTGAAATATCACTTCATCCCCCTCCCCACTCTCACCTTCGCTTTGCGCCAGAGGCGTCCCCCCCCCCTCCTCCGTAATTTCATTCCGTGGTGGTTATAAATCGTATCCTGTAAGATATCTCTGCAAAGAACTGCAGAATGCCATTTGCCGAGGAAATTGTATGTGGCATGCACTGATCTGCCTCGTCGCCTTGCGAATATTCAATAAAGACTGCAATGATGGCTTCCTCCGCTCTCTCGGGAGACAGGGACGGGGAAAAGAGAAGATAATCTTCATCACGGCTTTCCTTTTTTTGGGGGGGGGATGAACTACTTACCCATTTATAGTATCTGGAGGAGTATAACGGACATTAAGCTTTGTCTGATATACATTTTCATCTCGTTTACGTCACTAAAAATATATTTTCATACTTAATAATGTTCGACACACTGCATATTTTTATCACGCGCAAAATAAGTTGTTTTTTTTCATGTTATAAGTGAAGCAATCACTTTTATGACGTTTTTACATTTAAAATGATTAATTATCACTTTGATGTTCTGTATTTACTATTAGAATACGTTCTTATAGTATCAACCTAATTGATTAAATAAATGGAAAAGCACAAAAAATAAAATGTGTAAAAATAGTTCATATGAGGGATGAATGAAGTTTACAGAATAAGCCATCATGTCATAGGTTTTAGATAATTTAAACCAGAGAATAATTATTTGGCGTCAAGTTGGTAGTGTACATGCTTCTGCTAGTCTCTTTGGATAGGAAGGCAGTGAAAACGTCATAAAAGTGATTGCTTCACTTATAACACGATAATGTGCCTTTGTTGAAGAACCGCGCGCTCCTGGGAAGGCAGTCTGCGGCGAGACGCGAAACAGAAAAGTTTGAGGAAAGAAACGAAACAGTTCGGTCCGGCAAAGGTTGCAGTAAAGGTAGATGCTTTTTTTTTTGTTGACAAGTTAGGCATAGGGTAATCCACATAGTGGCAACTCCCGTCTTATAGCATAGGAAAGGGATTTGAAAGGGGGTAAGCGGAAGGGTAGAGGAAGGTAGCCAAGGGCTAACTAGGGCCCCCGGGCTATGGTTTAAGGATCCTACCCGGCATTCGCCTAAAGAAATGCAGGGAAAACCCTAGAAAAACCTGCATCAGGTAGGTCGGGCATTAGGTACTTGTCGCACGCCCTTCCGATAGCGTGAGAGGAGTTTGCTGTGGGGACGCAGCATTCCGTTCTCCGCGCCTCGACCAGTTTAGGAGGCAGCTGGCCGACTATTCCAATGGGGATAGGCCGAGGTGCCTCGTCTTGTGGGAACCTTAGTTCAAAAACGGAGAGGAAAAGGCATCCCCGTTGTTATTTTCTCTTTTTTATCTATATAAATTAACAAGATGGCTGTCTGTATTTTATCATATCTTCTCACAATCTCTGTGATATCTCAAAATTTCTTCAGTCTGACTTCGTCCCTCCTCCACGCTTGAGAATTCCTTCTCGTTTTATAATTGGGTTTTCCGAACTCTGCATAATACAATTTTGACAGAATTATTTTTGGCGAGTAGAGGCAGCGTCGGCGTCTCAAAGGAAAGCGATTTAAGTGGCTACGTTAATCCACTGCCGCCTGCAGTCTGCCTCCATCAGCGTCAGAGGTTCCACTCACGCACCGGGGGGGGGGGGGGGATTGGACTTTGCATTAAAGTCTTAGTGTGAGAGAGAATCTCGTCCCGTCGTACGTTTGAAAGGGAAATGTTTTGCCGAAACAAACAAAGCTGTCCTAGAGCTTGGATCCATCGAGGGTCACAGCGAAAGAAAATCTATAGGTTTGGCTATTTATTTGTACAGTCCAGATGTACATCTGTATCAGAGGGAATGTAAATCCTGTATAATTATGTGATATATTAAGGTACAATTGTAACGATTACAATTAAATAAAATGCTTACCAAAAAAAAACATACGCCACAACTACCCGAAGAGACCAGGACCATGTAGTAATATCCAGAACCAGGACAGAAGGGTCAAAGATGTCACACCTCCACATCATCAAGAATAGCCCTACACCTAATGGGGATCTATGCAAGTACCCAATATAATAAGCGATACGATAAAGAAAGAAAACAGCTACTCGACAGTAAAAACATCACTGAACAGTCAAAAGAATAATTAAATACCTGAAAATGATTAATCTTTATTATTAAATATATTAACAACCTGTAAATATGTATTAAGTAGTCGCTAATGACCTAAAGAGGATGCGACTCATAATAATAATTTTTTTTAGGGTAACAGGCTACATGAGGGTAATCCACATGGTGGCAACTCCCCTTTAATAGAATAGGAAGGGATCTGAAAGGGGGGGATGCGGAAGGGTAGAGGAAGGTAGCCAAGGCTTAACTCGGGGTCCCGGGCTATAGTTTAAGGATTCTAACCGGCAATTCGCCTAAAAGTGATGCAGGGAATTCTTCAAAGGAGTTTTTTTTAGGGTAACAGGCTACATGAGGGTAATCCACATGGTGGCAACTCCCCTTTAATAGCATAGGAAAGGAATCTGAAAAAGAGGATGCGGAAGGGTAGAGGAAGGTAGCCATGGGTTAACACTGTCATACAAACACATATATTTTCTTTACATGTAATGCACTATTCGTGCGATTATTGTATACATAGTGTTACGCAAGAATGTGCTGTAATAAATTAATTACAGTGAAAAAAAAAGTTTTTTGTGACATCAGCACAATTCTGCAACACCTTACACATCCCCATATATTTGCAATTATATAACACTATCTGAGGTGCCCGGGTTGACATAATTAAACTCAGAAACATCCATAGCCCCCGGATTTGACTCGAATCTCGGTTGCTTTCAATTTTGTGCAATGTCTTAATTATCAAATTATCACTTGTAATTAACAATCAAAAATGTGAAAAGATAATTATGTAAACACATAACAAAACCTCAAATGCAGCTTTAAAATCAAATTTATTACATGATTATGATTAACAAATATTAGGAATTAAAAATGAAAAATATTTACGCAAGGTGTCTGCGAGGGTTATTCTCTCGCAGGCTTTACCTGCGAGGGATGTTCTCTCGTAGGCAGAACATTGTAGGAGAGACACGAAGGGGCTGCCTTTGGGAATGCCTTTTCCTCTCCGTTTTTGAACTAAGGTTCCCACATGCCGAGGCACCTCGGCCTGTTCTGAGAGGTGTATGTTCCGGTGTCACAGACCTTGGGCATACGATAAGAGTTGTCCGCTATTCCTGTTGGAATAATCGGCCAGCTGCCTCCTAAACTGGTCGAGACCCGGAGAAGGGAATTCTGCGATCGCACAGAAAACTCCTCTCCCACTATCGGAATGGCGTGGGACAAGTACCCAATGCCCGACCTACCCGATGCAGGTTTTTCTAGGGTTTGTCCTGCAGTTATTTAGGCGAATTCCGGGTAGGATCCTTAAAATATAGGCCGGGGGCCCTAGATAACTCTTGGCTACCTTCCTCTACCCTTCCACATCCCCCCTTTCAAATCCCTTTCCTATCCTATAGGAGGGGAGTTGCCACTAAGTGGATTACCCTATACATAGCCTGTCTACAACCAAAAAAAAATATGGCTGATTGATGATAATGAATAAGGAAGATAGCCACCAAGATACCACACAACGTTCCTTTCGTCAGGTGTCTAGAGAAACGCTTTTGAGTGTTGTCAACTGACCAGTGCAGTTGTTTTTCTCTAGGCTCTTTTAGGACCTGACGAAAGAGGGACAAGGATCCCAGAAACGTTGTGTGGTATTTTATATTACCTTCATTTTTCTGAATTGGCTATTTTTGTTGTTAAAATTGATAAAAATAACAAGAAGAAGGGGGATTTATATCCTTGGGTTGGTTTTATCGTTGTTTTAGCTTTTAGTTGCTTTGTTAATGGCGAGAGTTGTTGTACAATAAATTGATTTTCCGAAGGAGACTAAAATAATTTATTTAATATGCGTACCTGGATATGAAGTTGAACAGTAATTAAAAATAATTAATACAGTGTTTTTTTTAAGTACTATTAATGTACACGTTAAAAAATTCTAGATACGTTCAACAGACGCCTTAATATGCAAATAAATTTCCCGTGAGCGTTGTTAGCCGAGTACGTGTTGGCACATACAACCATTGCCACGTAGTGGTTAAATTTAGCGAAACACAGAGAGTTTCTGTGCGCGGAGAAAGGACGCTGACTGCGTTAACTAAGATCCAAGAGAGGAGCACGAGAGTCCTTAAGGGAGCGAGTCCAGTGTCCATTAACAAGGATGTGCGGCGCGTTGCATAGCCAAGGAGCGATTCCAATTTCCCACAACCGCAACCTCTTAAACTGGATTGCGTTTCACTGTATCGAATCTCCTCACAAGGCTACGGCGTGAGTGGAGAACATTTACGGCAAATAGATACATATTACTAACACACCGTTTAGGAAGTTCCAGTACCACGAATCCCTGAGGGTTTCATTTGTTACTAGCTGCGTGCGACCAGAGTGGCCCGGGTACTCAATCTCAATACGTGAAATTATAATTAGATACGCGTATAATGAAAAATTGTCAAGAATCTCACTTGAAATAATTCGTCAGTTTCAGCACATTAAAAAATCTATTAAATTATAATGATTAAAAAATATTAGGTAGTTATATGACCATCATTCTACGTCTCCTTTATGGCATAAAAAAATTGGGCCGAATTTACGCCATGCCAGACATTTAAAAGTCACGTTATTTAAAAGAAAATTAGTCCCACGGATCGTATTGATTTTTTTTATCATTATTCGAAGGAGAATTACTGGATAATATCATACTTTTTATTCAATCAAATTATTTCTGCTTTGTTATATTACGGGAAAAAAGGAACTATTTCCTTTTTTGTGCAGTATCGTCGCGTAGTAACGTCTCTCTCTCGCGCGCGCGCTCTCTCTCTCTCTCTCTCTGTCTCTAACTCTATGTCTCTCTCTCTCTGTCTCTCTCTCTCTCTCTGTCTCTCTCTATGTCTCTCTCTATGTCTCTCTCTGTCTCTCTCTCTGTCTCTCTCTGTCTCTCTCTGTCTCCCTCTCTCTGTCTCTCTCTATGTCTCTCTCTCTGTCTCTCTCTGTCTCTCTCTCTGTCTCTCTCTCTCTGTCTCTCTCTCTCTGTCTGTCTCTCTCTCTCTCTTTCTCTCTCTCTTTATGCCTTACTCGCGTGTGCTGTGACGTCACGGTCTCTTGACGCCCAGTAATTTAACACAAAATGGTCACATTTTAAAATTATACTTCTCTCCACCTTCACTGTACCGTTTCTCATTTGTTGAGGAATATGTGTACCAATTTTTTGTTGCAATCTGTCCACGCGTTTAAATATGTATAGAGATTAACGTTAATACATACATACATACAAATATACATAATTTTTTTATTATATAGATTTAAGGAGCAAGATTTCCAGACTGCAGCTAAATACAAATAAATGTTGTTAGAAGTAAATATTTTCAGCTCGCGTGTGCTGTGACGTCACGATAACTTGACGCGCAGTAATTTAACACGAAATGGTCACATTTTTGTAATTATAATTCTTTATAATTCTTCCCACCTTTATTTTTATAGGTTTCTTCCCCCCCCCCACTCCCACCCACAGTACCGTTTTCCGTCGTTTGAAGAATATGTGTACCTATTTTTGTTGCAATCCGTCGACGCGTTTAAATATGTATAGAGATTAACGTAAATACATACATACATACAAACATACATCCTTTTTTTATTATATAGATTTCATGACCATTGTATGATTGTTTTTTTCAAGTTAATTAGTTTCGTTGTTTCATAAACAAAATTTTTTTAAAAAACCATATTCTTGACACGTACGGCAAATAAAAATGGAGTTAAAGAGAGAAATAATGAAATGTACCAAGTTGTAGCTTAGAAAAATAGGTGCTGTAGAAGTGAAAGTTAGAATTATGAAATTCCTCACAAGTCATGATGTAGGAGTGAAAAAGAGTGAGAATAAAAAATTTTATGAGTTATAATCAGGGCCTAGCAGACTCGCAGCAAGTCAGAAGAGACGACGTAAAGAACAAGCGTAAGCGTCAAATCTGATGGTTTCTTTTATTGACAGGAATCAGCTCTAGCAGAAACCCAGATTATTATAGAAACTAAATCCAAAACTTTCCGGTAAACCAATTCAAGAAGACTTCATTCATCTTATAAAGAGGAGTAATAACTGTAAATTATGACCACGGCTATTCACACCTTTAAACTCATGTAATTAAATTTTAAATCTTATATATATATATATATATATTGTTTTTAATACATCACTATGACAAATTTGCAAAAACTACCCTTGACAAAAATTAAAAAACTTTGAAAACTACTTTAAAAAATTTCTCTTTTAAAAATCTGGCGAATGATCTTAAAAAAAATGGGGAAAAATGTAATGACATTACAACCTAGAGTCAGTCATTCTAATTTAAGTTAATTGAAGTAAATGTCATTAATATTATTATGTAAATATTTATAATGAAATTTAATTAGAAAGATAACAAATTCAGATTAAAAAAGGTGATGATAGAAATACCATACAACGTTTCTGGGATCCTCCGTGGCGAAGAAGAGCCTAGAGCGACACAACGGCACTCGTCACTTGACAAAACTTATTAATTTTTTTCAATCAGAAGTAAATGTTTTCATTTACTGATGATTCACGTGTCGACTGCATCGAACATAAACTGTTGTCATCGTAATTAAAATGGACGACAGACGTGAAATAAGAATTCCCAAACGTGCTCAGAAACTATTAAATCGTTGCACAGAAATCTTTGTTAATTGTTGATCCTCGCGTGTGATGTAGTTGTTAGGTCCTCTGGCCTCGATAATTCAAGCACTGAACCTACGATAAAATTTATAGATCTTATCTTTCGCGGCAGATTGTGACAGTCCTTCTATTATTTTTTTTTTCAAGTTGTTGGCGTTCTAGATTATTATTATTTAGTTTGTTCCTTACCTTACATAGAAACGCAATTTAGAATCTTGATGGCCAACAGAAAGCGAGATCCTGATCGTTCATATCGTAGGTTCCCCCCCCCCTCTCCACATGACTACACAACATAATTGGTGCTACAAACTTTGAATCAATGACATTATGATGTATTAACTCTCGTTAACCTTTTTTTTTAGGTGTAGACAGGCTATGTATAGGGTAATAAACATAGTGGTAACTCCCCTCTTATAGCACAGGAAAAGAAATGAAAGGGGGGATACGGAAAGGTAGAGGAAGGTAGCCAAGGGTTAACTCGGGCCCCCGGGATATAGTTTTAATGATCCTACCCGGCAATTCGCCTAAAAGTAATGCAGGACAAACCCTAGAAAAAACTGCATCGGGTAGGTCGGGCATTTGGTACTTGTCCCACGCTCTTTCCTGAATGGCGGGAGAGGGGTTTGCTGTGGGGTCGCAGCTTTCCCCTCTCCGTACCTTGACGAGTTTAGGAGGCAGCTGGCCGACTATTCCAATAGGTACAACCAGCGAGCAACTCTTACCGTATGCCCAAGGTCTTCGATTCCGGAACATACACATCTAAAAACAAGGCTGAGGTGCCTCGGAATGCAGGAACCTTAGTTTACTTTTTTTATAGATAACAGGCTACATGAAGGTAATCCACATAGTGGCAACGCCCCTTTAATAGCATAGGAAGGGGGGATGCGGAAAGGTAGAGGAAGGTAGCCAAGGGTTAACTAGTGCTATATTTAAAGGATCCTACTCGGCATTCGTCTAAAGAAATGCAGGGAAAATCTTAGAAAAACCTGCATCTGGTAGGTCGGGCATTGGGTACTTGTCCCACGCCCTTCCGATAGCGGGAGAGGAGTTTGCTGTGGGGACGCAGCATTCCATTCTCCGTGCCTCGACCAGTTTAGGAGGCAGCTAGCCGACTATTCCAATGGGAATAGCGAACAACTCTTACCGTATGCCCAAGGTCTGTGACCCCAGAACATACACCTCTCAGAACAGGCCGAGGTGCCTCGTCATGTGGGAACCTTAGTTCAAAAACGGAGAGGAAAAGGCATACCCAAAGGTAGCCCCTTCGTATCTCTCCTAAAAGGTGATGTCTTGATTATTTTTTTAGGGCAACAGGCTACATGAGGGTGATCCACATTGGGCAACTCCCCTTTGATAGCATAGGAAGGGATTTGTAAGGGGGGATGCGGAAGGGTAGAGGAAGGTAGCCAAGGGTTAACTAGGGCCCCCAGGCTATATTTTAAGGATCCTACCTGGCATTCGCCTAAAGAAATGCAGGGAAAACCCTAGAAAAACCTGCATCAGGTAGGTCGAGTATTGGGTACTTGTCCCAAGCCCTTCCGATAGCGGGAGAGGAGTTAGAGGATTTTTTTTTTAGGGCAACAGGCTACATGAGGGTGATCCACATTGGGCAACTCCCCTTTAATAGCATAGGAAGGGATTAGAAAGGGGGGATGTGGAAGGGCAATTAACAGAATAATACAACTATTAGGGGGTTACCGTTACTCCCGCTGCACGCATCTGGTATGAAAGCGGTCGAGGAAGACGGGAACGAAATAAAATTCCAGAGAAATACAAATGGATGTACAGGAAAACAGAGCAGCTGAAGGAGTGCAAATTATTTATTCCATTGCGTTTAGAGAGCAGCCTTGCGCTTTACATCTGAGGACTTTATATATTGAAGCCCTTTATTATTCCTACTCCCGGGGATTATAAGCTTTAGAAATTACCTTGTAGCTACAACAAGTGTATTGTTAGCAAGCTTGTAATTCTATTTAGGCTTTGAATATATAAGTAGACTACACCTCACCTCCATTATTGGACTCTATGAAATTAATTAAGGTGTTGTTGCAAAAAAAATTGTACAGATCTAGCACAATGTTCTGAATTTTTTCTCCGTCTTTTCACACGTGAAACAAACACGTCGTACACAGTTTTTCCCCCCTTTTATTTGAAAATAATATCTGACGTTAAGTATAATTACAATAAATAAATTCACCTATAATGTCAGAATAATTTTTTTTTAGGTAGCAGGCTACATGAGGGTAATCCAGATGGTGGCAACTCCCCTTTAATAGCATAGACTTTATTTATCCGGGTGAATACTTTCAGTGCACATATGTCGAGTATTGTTAAACAAAACAACAAGCAGCTCATGAAATTTTGCAGGATTACATTCAGCTTGATTTACACGTAAAATTTTCTTACAATCGAGTCCATGAAAATAAAGAAGAGAGTTGTTGTTACCAGAGACTGATTCGTGTACAACATGTTGTTTCGAGCACTAAATTCTTTCCTTTCGCTTTCAGGTTAAACAAATCATCTGCTGACCTCATGCCGTTTTCTACGACGTGGTCGTTTTTGCCCCCCCCCCTCCCCCTTGATGAATTTTTGGCTCCCAAAGTCACGGACGCCCCGAACATTAAAATTCGCGCGGCATCACGCAAGGTAAACACTCCCCCAATACAATGTTTCGTTCTCTCATGAAAATGCATCGGGAGCGCGGCCGCCGTGGTATTAGCATATCTGTGCGCAGGGGGTGAAACCATCCCTCGTAACATCGATTTTACACATATTATCAAGTTACGCCACGCAGATATGAATTAAAGCCGACGTTCATCGCTTGTACGCCTCCAAGTCTCACCGTCAATTAACTCACTATTGTCAATTTTCACTGTCCGTTATTATCATAACAACTACTTTAAAAATTATCAGTAATTTTTAAGATATATTTTATTATATATTTATTATCGTATTACCAATTTAACAGATTCCACAAATTAAAGCCATTACTGAACCCGAAATCTCCTTTATCCTTCACAACAACAAGAAAACTCCTTCACACCTCCCTCATGCATCCCCTCTGGTTTTATGCGTGTTATATCTGGGGGTTCGACCGCTACCACCCACATAAATAAAATTCAAAAATCGCAAAAAAATCCTCCGCTTTATAACTAACTTGTCCCTGGTACGTTACTAACTCTAGAATCCACAATGACATAAATATTACTTCAACCCCCCCCAAAAAAAAAACCATAATTCAAACCGCCCTAATCCAGCGTCATAGAAAACTCCACCACTTCAGTCCCATTATCTATAATACTGAATCCTCCACCCAAACCCTTTAGACGCTGAAAATAAATCGACAAAGTCACCTGGCACCCACCGTATATATACATATATATATTTTAGCCGCTCGGCTACCCTCCTTGCGTTTTTTCGTTGATTATTCATAATGTTTGGGCGCCAGGTAATTTTTGGGAGAAAATCACCAAAACAACTTTTTAATATTTTATTATTTTTATTTAACCGAACATGAGGCACAAATTAACTTCAAGGCGTGGTTTATCAAACTTTGTATTTAGCGGTAGCACGTCCATCCTTGGTCGAGTCCAGCTTGGAACTGACCCTTACGCTTCTTCCCTTGGCCGGCCTAAAACAACTTCGCATTTCCGGCACGTGCATAAACATTACAATTCCCCCTCGCCAAGGGTCTCGACCGTACCTCGCAATGTAACAATCATGTTACAATATATATATATATATATATATATATATATATATATATATTGTAATAACAATTAAAGAGGCCATTAATTGTTTTAATTAAATTGGATTGAAACCATCTAAATAATTATTTAATAAAATTAAAAACTTGGTGACTGTTTTTGGTTTTTTCTGCTCGTCAACACTAATATATTTCCTTGCGTTAATATTTTCAGAGTATTTGTTACACAACAACGGCTCGTGATGGACTGATCCTTCCCCCTCCCAGGCCTACTTCCACTAAACTCACAGGGCAGTGGAACGCTGCGCATCATTTTTTTTTTCAGACGACTATTTCCCTCCAGCTATAGTTTTATTTTACTCCTGAGGTTACTTGCAATACGGAGGGCAGTCAACACTGTATTAAAGTAGTAGAATGTGTGTCAACTTATTAAATTACTGGAAATGACTTCTTCTTCTTAAGAGGCGCTACAACGTTTCCTTTAATTAAATGTTTTGGCCTGCTCTACAACAGCCTTCCACCTTATGCTATCGTAAATTAGTCTAGTCCAGTTTTTGATTTTCATTAACCTAATGTCTTCCATCTGTTTTTTGGCCTTTCCTTCTTTCTTGTCTTTAAAGGGATCCAGTCTCTTTCTTGTCTCGTCCATTCCATGTAAGTGTCCAAACCAACTCAACCTTAACGCTTTTATATGATTTACTATGTTTGTATGCTTTATTAGTTTATCTTTTTCTCTGTTTGTGCTCTATAGCTCGTCTTCTAGCCTTACAGTACCTAATATTCTTCTTAAAATTTTTCTTGTAAATACCATAACTTTGTGGTTTGCAATTTGCTTTTCGAGTCCACGTTTCGGCCTCATATGTAAGAATTGGTCTAAACTCTAACTAGAGTTTGGCTCCTTAGGAAAACAGTTTGCTTTTGAATAAATCTTTATATGCAAAATATACTCTGTTTCCAGTAGTTATTCTTTCCTTGATTTCTTCTTTATTACGTTGTTTTGGTTTATTAATGACCCAAGATACTTGTTACTCTTTGACTTCTTGATAAGCGACACTGTCTCAGTGAGCTGTAACGGTTCAGGCTTACATCTCATGTACTTGGGTTTCATTTTGTGTTGATTATTAAGTTAAATTGTTCTGCATTTTCTATCAATTCATGGAACAGCTGTTTCATTGCTCTCTTTGATCTTGTTGTTAAAGAAAAATTTATATTTCGCTTCTAAGTCTTATAAATAAATTTTATCTACTGGTAACAGAAATAAAGGCCTTGAATTGTAATTGTGAAACGTTCCTCGCAGGTTCAATCAAACCGAGGTAGTCTGCAGGATCGCTTCTAATTTTTAATGTGTATACCTTCCAGCAATCTGCGTCAATTTTTTTTTTAATATTCCATCGTGCTGGCGTCTCCAGAAAAAAAAACCTCTCCAAATTCTATTTGATTTCACGACTCCTGCGTTGCCCTTCATTTCAACGAGCTCTTTTTACCTCTGTTAATGTACAAACAGGATTCTTGTAATATTCACTAGACAATTAAGCACGTTAACTTGCCTAATAACCTCAGCTACGGGGATATAATATCTACGTTTACCGCAGAGCGCCTAATGGAATAAGCTCCACGCTTTTGTAGTTATGGTTGCCAATACAATTACGACGCAGCAGTTAGTGCTTCTGGGAAGTAGTATCCGCTTCTTGGAGGCAGTTTTAGCTTTCACAATACCAAGTAAACTGTGGAGACTCAACTAAGTAGTTCTTTTTTTAACTAGCTGTAAGCCCGGCGTTGCCCGTGTCCTTATTTATATAAACCCAAAGATGTAATTAATTCAGTATTAATGTTTAATCAAGAAGACTTTTAACCTAGATCTAACTGTTCCTAGTTCCGTACATACTTTCGATCGATAGAGTATTATTTGAACACCTGTAAAATACATTAAATTTTATTGCATCAGTTCCAACAAACATATCTCCGAATTTCTTCTTAAACAGGCTTCTTAAGTACTGCAGGATATAGTTGTCCCTCAGCCTTCAGACATTACTAAAGATTAAAATGCATAAAATTCTTATCTAGATTCACAGTTAAATTAATTATAATTTATAATTCATTTAATTGTTATTTAGTTTTCAAAACTAACTTTAATTCACCCACATTTTTTTTATTATTTTTATAGAAAAAGAAAAAAAATCATGAAAGAATACTAATAAAAATATCATACTCCTAAAGCCTCCATTATGCAAGCTTCAGACATTACGAAAGATTAAATTCTTAGCTGGATTCACAATGTAAACAAATAGTCGCCATATTGAAGTCACTTAATATGGAACGAAAATTAACTTACATTTTCCGCAAGGATCGTAAAGTATTTAGTATTTTTTTTAGTATCATTCAATGGAGTATGACTGCATAAAATTATACACTTTATTCAATCAAAATATTTCTAATTTATTTCATTACGGAAAAAGGAACTATTTCCTTTGTTCGTCGCGTAGTAACGTCTTTCTCTCGCGCGCGTGACGTCACAGTCTTTAACAAAACATTATTAATGAATGATTATGAATAATAAAGATAGCCAATACAGACAAAAAAAGGGTAATATATATGAGTGTTGTCAACTGACCAGTTCAGTTGTGTTTCTCTTGGCTCCTCTTAGCACCTGACGAAAGGATCCCAGAAACATTTTTGTGTGGTATTTATATTACCCTTTAATGTCTGAATTGACTTTCTTTCTTATTCATCATTACGTCAATCAGACGTAAATGTTTTTCATTTTAAAACCATTTTTTTAGGGCAATAGGCTACATGAGGGTAATCCACTTAGGGCAACTCCCCTTTAATTGCATAGGAAGGGATTTGAAAGGGGGGATGCGGAAGGGTAGAGGAAGGTAGCCAAGGGTTAACTAGGGCCCCCGGGCTATGGTTTAAGGATCCTACCCGGTATTCGCCTAAAGGAATGCAGGGAAAACCTTAGAAAAACCTGCATCGGGTAGGTCGGGCATTCAAATTCATATATAAATTAATCAAAAGGGAAACAAGTTTAGCTTAGAAGCAAAACTGTAATAGAAGTTACAGGGTTTAGGAAACAATAACCCATTCACGGTTAACATTATTATATTTAAAAAAATTAAGCTGTCGAACCAGACATATATATATTTTTAAAAACCTGTGTAACTATGATGTTTTGATCAGTGTAAATATTCTTTATTTATTTTAAAAGTAATAATTAATTTTGTTTTTCTGCTAATTGTCAGCTCTTCACACTGGAATATTAGTCATATATCTTATTTCCACGTCTGTTTTTAACAATGAACATCCTTAACGGCCATTAACAGACTATTTTTATAATTTAAAATAATTATGAATCATATAATCTTTAATTAACAACACAAAAACGTCTCTGTATATATTTGTAACATCTTCAGGCTGTGTGAGTGGAACAAAGGTTTGTTTTGATGTTTCTCAACGTTTTCTCAGTCTGATTTTAAATACATCTACGTGGTCACAGTGTAACTAATCTCTAATTTATTATATTGATACATTATGTGTGGCATATGTGGTACATTGTGACTGCTGATATCGTCTGCTACTGTAACAATTTATATGTTTAATAAATTGTTCACGCTTACGCACCAGATTTAGATTTTTCGATGCTGACGTCTCTGCTGGTCGTTGTTCACCTACCGCTGTCTCCAGCCTGTGTGGCGCTGCGTCATGTGAGCGAGGTATACCATATATGGTCACGGACGTGCTGCGACCTGATTGGCCGTTGAGGATCGCCTGACCACAGCGTCAAGGACACATGCTTTTCCATGTCGCGTAGTAAATGTCAGGCGATCCTCAACGGCCAATCAGGTCGCAGCAGGTCCGACAAGACCATATATGGTATACCTCGCTCACATGACGCAGCGCCACACAGGCTGCAGACAGCCGTTGGAGAATGACCCGCAGAAAAGTCAACAAAGAGAAATCTGGTCCAGGTGCGCAACCGGAAACAATTAGTTAATAATTTACACCGGGAAAGCTGTCTTCCTTATTAAAATTATTTCCGATGTGAGAGTCTGTGCGTTATTTAGGAAGTTAAATTTATTTAAGATGCACATCTTTAAAATGAGAACAAGAAACTTACGTGAATATTGGGAACTGGGCGAAAATTGCATTAGACACCTACTTTTTTCTCCTTATTATAGACAGCCATTTAATTGTGTTTATGGGACTTTATATGAAAACTTATGGAACGAATAAAAAAAATGATTGGCTATAATTTTACATTTGTAATTATTGTAAGTACAGTAATTATTGATTTAAAAAAATAAATACGCAATACGAAGAAGATGAATATTGGAACGCCAACATCATCCCGCTTAAAAAAAATTGATTTGCAGAAAAATAAATATAATAAACAAATAGTTTTTAATTGAAATAAAAATTAATTATTTAATTACGAAAATTACTAAATGAAGTACTTCATTATTAATTTAATTTAGTGAATTTTCAAACAATGCAACCCTGGCCGATAACACGTTTAGGGGTAGAGGGGGTCGAGTTGCGTTACATAAAAATAAGGAGAAAAAATCGGGGGGGTTGTGGAAAAATGACATCTCGGGCAACGCCGGGCACTCAGATAGTGTATCAATAAAAAGGTAATACTAGGGAATATATAAAAAAATTATTGTGTTCATATATTAGAATCCAGTATAAAATTAATACATATTTACGTTTCATGCACTGGGAGCTAATTTAAATTCCTGTATTTCTTTCATACGGACGTTGTTGAGTTGTGACAATAAAACGGTAGAACCGATTTTTGAAAAAAAGGCGAATAAAGATCAATTATCCCAGCTGCCGCGGCATATAAAGTACACTAGAAGAAGATAGTGTTTCATTAGAGTATTATTTCGATATATTTTGCTATCTGTATTTTCACGTTCGAATTAAACAATCCCCCCCCCCTAATACGATATCCAATTACCTAAGTTTACAAATAATTATATTTTTAACCCGTTATTTATTGAAAATAAGCACCTTAATACAAGTTAAATTTTTTCCACTGACCCAGTAACAGTTTTTTATAAGCCTCACTCACTAACAACTTGCTTAACCTAACGTTAAAAATGTTTTGAAACTTTCCATATAGCAATATTTCTGGAACAACTTCTGAATAGCCGCGTGGATCATAAAAAATATATAAATGGCTTAGGGTTGCCAGAGTAAAGCAAGTTTAAATACACAGTTTCTAACTGCCATTGCATTCGTGTGTTCCTCAACAAAAAAAAATATATTTTTTTTCTTCTTGACCTGTCCCATATTTTAAGAGTTTTGGCAGGGGTCATTAAAACTCTAAATTACCATTGCGGAGGAAGTTGTGTACATATATATATATATATATATATATATATATATATATATATAATGTCTGGATGGAAGAATGACGTTGTAATTTTAATGCACCGAAAATAGAAAAATTTGAGATTACGCGATACACTATAATTGTTAAAATCATTAGATTAATCTTAAGGACGTGAAAGATCACACTTAGGGGTGGGGGTTTGAGGGGCGTTACAAGAAAATAACGTGAATATATTCCAGATGGGAGTCAAATTCAAGTTATGGATGTCACTGAGTTTATTTATGACAACCATTGGGAAAGTGACTGGGGGTGGTAGGTTCTGGGCGGGGGTATAAATTTTCAGAAATGTATAATTGCCGATATTTGCGTGAAATAAATATTTTACGCTGTCAATGTCATTGATAGTATTTCTACCGATTTTGTTTGACTGTCATTTCAACACCTTACGGCATGATAGGGAAGTACGCGTAGAGATGGAGGAGTTGGGCGGAGGAGGAAATTTTCAAACATTTTAAACGGTCGATATTTGCGTTAAATAATTATTTCCCGGGGTTAATGACTTTGATAGTATTTTTACCGATGTTGTTTGTGTACAATTTCAACCCCTGTGAGGGGAGCAAGGTTAGCGGTTGGGGTTGATTTACGTTAAATAAAAATAACGCTAAAACAACCGAGATTCGAATAAATTCAGAGACTATGAATGTCGCTGAGTCTAATTGTGACAACCTTGGTAACGCGACGGGTTTGGGAGGTGGTGGGCGGGGGTAGAAATTTCCAGACAATGTAATCGGTCGATTTTTGCGTGGAATAAATACTTTTCGATTATCGCACATTTGTGGGTGTGGTCAGCTTCTAACATGTAAAAACGGCCGATATATTTGGTCAATGCCTTCATCCGCCTTTAGTATGGGAGGTGAGCACATTTAGGGATAGTGATCGAGGAGCGTTACATAAAAATAGCGCAAAAGCAACCGAAATTGGAGACATATTGGGGGTTATAGATAAATGACATCTCGGGCAACGCCGGGCACCCAGCTAGTTTTATATAAAGGACAACCATTAAAAGTCACAACAGATTTTTTGTTTGTGAGCTTTTGGCCTCACACTAGGCAACATTAATCAGCATATATTTATATTTAGGTGTTGTTTACACCGCGTCAGGTCCTTATTAATTTTTTTTAAAAAAAACTACGTTTCGGTACGTGTTTTTTCCTTCTTCAGCTATTTTCTACGGAGAAAATACAATATACAATTTTTTTTATTATCATAAAAGTCATAATTTCCCAGATTGTGGTTACAACGAGTATAACAGACAACTGACTTATTGAAAATTAAATTGATACAATTTAAAATATTAACTCTATAAAATAATAAATACAACCTACAAAAAAATCCCAATAAAATTTGCATGGCATCATTTAAGTATTTTTTTTAAAAAAAATAACCAGTTCAAGACCAAAAAACTATACTTGTCATACATAAATGTTTGTTGAATATGTGTAGGACAATTCTAGTCAAATAATTAGAAATAATAATAACAATAATATGACATATACTTTAAAACTATTTTGACAATAATAAAATAAATAGCCTCCGGAGGATTTCCTCGACGGTGAACCTTCCCAGAGAGCTCTGCCGGGGGCTACCTTTGGGGGTGCCTTCAAAACTCTCTGGTTTTTTGAACTAAGGTTCCCACATGCCGAGGTACCCTGGTCTGTTTTGAGAGGTGTATGTTCCGGAGTTACATACGGTAAGAGTTGTTAGCTGTTTCCATGGGAACAGTCGGCCAGCTGCCTCCTAAATTGGCCAAGGCATGGCGAGGGGTAAGCTGCGACCCCACAGAAAACCCCTCTCCCACCATCGGAAGAGCGTGGGACAAGTACCAAATGCCCGACCTACCTGATGAAGGTTTTTATAGGGTTTGCCCTGCATTACTTTTAGGCGAATACCGGCTAGGATCCTTAAACTGTAGCCCGAGGGCCCTAATTAACACTTGGCTGCCTTCCTCGACCCTTCCGCATCCCCCCTTTCAAATCCCTTTCACATGCTATAAGAGGGGAGTTGCCACTATGTGGATTACCCTCATGTAGCCTGTCTACACCCAAAAAAAAAATAGGCTATATTGCTGAAAAATCTTATTACTAATATAGCTAAAGAAATAATAGAGCTGTATTTTGTATTTTGTCGGAAAACGAAAATAAAGTATATGTTACTATAATAACGATATTTAAAAACCACTTTTAAACGGATCAAGTGGTTGAAATAAGGAAAAGTTGTACTTAATAATGGTGCAATAAAGAAATATCGATTTTCTTGTCCGGTTCAAAATTAATAATAACAAACATAGCCAGGCAAATGCAGATAAAATAATTTTTGTAGAATACGCAACGAAACGCCTTGATTGTGACAATTTGTAGCTGATGTTGTTCGCATGGAACTAAAGACGAGGGTGTTGAATAGATAAAGTAAATAACGGTTGTCGTTGAATATATTTACTGAGCTGAAGCAGCGGGCGTTGATAGGAGAACAGTCAGAGTCGCTGGTGTGGTAGAAGCAGGAGCCTGGCAATTAGCGGCGGTCGCGAAATTGCTTGTTACGTTGGCAGCGCCGTGCGTGACTGCTGTGCGTAATGCATGCAAAAGAGTCCTACTCTGCATTACCATCCCCCCCCCCCCGCATTATCCTGAACGATGTCGGCAGGATGAGAGGTTTCTGTTACAACGTCTCGTAGGTGCGGGTTTCTCTTACAAGGGTCGACGTCGTCGTCCAATCACAGCGGAACCCGTAAAACTAACTAAATAACGGTCCCAAACTGATGGAGGTCCTATTGAAATATCACGGACTGGTGTAGCGCACCAACGCTAAAAATAGTTCCAATAGAAAATATAATTATAATTTAATTAACTAATTCACCTATCACAAATATTTTATCCGATTCATAAGACTCTTTAATTGTTTTTTTAAAAAAAACCGTAAAAATGGTGAAAGTAATGGAAAAGAAAAAAGTTTATAAAAAGACAACACTGGAAAAAAACAAAATAACGATCCGCATAACCGGCAATAAAAAATTAATTGCGAACAATACATGATTGTGAAGTTAGCAGGTTATATAGATTAAAATACACTATTCTTCTTCTTCTTCTTCCTCTTTTATCCCTTTTATAAGTTTGCCGTCTTCAATTTTCATTTCTGTCTGTCGTTCGAGTCTCCCTCTTCCATATTCCTATCCTCCATTATGGTTTTCCAATGGGTTTCCCACTTTAATCTGGGTCTGCTCCTGTATATTTTTTTTCCCCAGGAGGTGTGACCATTGGTATATTATTTTTCTGCCCACCTTCCATTTTCCATTCTTTGTACGTGACGATACCATTTCATGGTTTGATTTTCTGTTAATCGTTACAAGTCAGCAACAGTAAGACTCAGGCCGGACCCAAATGTCGTATACATGTAAAGATAATTCTACGTTCATTACAAAAACGAACCAAAAACAATTATACTTGTTCTTTTTTTTGGTAATACTCGTGTAAGAGGGAGATCCGAACAGTATAAAAAATTAAAACATTAAAATTGATTGCCAATGTGGTTTCTGACGATCAGTGAATCATTAAATATTGTATTTTGGCTAATGAATTTTCCTGACTTTGAATGATTTCAAATTTGAATTCAATAGACACTTAGCCGGAAAATAGTTATTTAATTATCTTTTATTACTTGAAAACAATTTACAACGACTCATTCCTTGTTTTAGGACCTTTTCAGGCGATAAATATTAAAAAAATTTCTAAAATATCTTAAAATAATTTTAAAAAAATATACGTCTGATTGAAAATTAATAAGAAAAAAAGACAGCCAAATTCAGACAATGTCATTTTAAATTATCAATTATTTTTTCTGTATTTGGCTATCTTTTTTTATTATTATCTTCAATTAAATTTTAAAATAATTGTTTCTTGGATGTGAATTTCGTATTATGGGGATCTGCAAGTCAACTGCTTTATATATATATATATATATATATAGGTTTTGCAACGGAGACTTTGAATTAATTTTTCTCAGGAACTGTACACCATTTTATTGTGAAATATTTGTTAACGAAATGATAAAAGCCACGGAATTTGATTTCTGCGAAAATTAAATTCATGCTGTTTAAAATACTAACTCTATAAAATAATAAATACAACCTACAAAAAATCTATATAATAAAAAAGGATGTATATTTGTATGTATGTATGTATGTATGTATTTACGTTGTTCTTTATACAAATTTTATCGCGTGGACAGAATGCAACAAAAATTGGTATACGTATTCTGCCAAAATCGAGAACCGGTACTGTGGGATTGAGAAACGCCTAGCATACATGTGGAAAGAATTATAATTTTAAAAAGTGATCATTAAGTGATAAATTACTGCGCGCCAATATATCATGACAGAGAGAGACGTTACTACGCGACGAACAAAGGAAATAGTTCGATTTTTCCCTAATGAAATGAAGCAGAAATATTTTCATTGAATAAAAGTATAATTCTATCCAGTAATACTCCATCGAGTGATAATAAGAAACAATACAAAATACTTTACAATCGTTGCGGAAAATGTTAGTTAATTTAGTGAGTGCAATATGGCCACCATTTCTTTACATTTCGAATGTAGCTATCAATTTGATCACTTCAATCCTTCGTAATGTGCGAATACTGATGGACAATACTCAAGAAGTACTGTCTGAAGACTTACTGACAATTATATTTCTAAAGAATAACGATGGTATGTTTGTTGCTATTATGCAATTAAATTCTATGTATCTTATAGCTATTAAATTAATGCAGTATATTCATGTATTGGTAAAGAAATTCGGAGGTATGTTTGTTGAGATTGATGCAATAAAATTCAATGTATTTTATAGCTGTTCAATTAAAGCACTGTTGGTCGAAATTGTGTACGGAACTGGGAATAGTTAGATTTAGGTTGTGTCTTCTTGACTAAAGACTAATATAGAATTAAATTCATTTTCGGGTTTATATAAATAAGACACGGGCAACGCCGGGCACTCAGCTAGTACTTAATAAAATTGCATGGCATCATTCAAATACTTTTTTTTAAAAAAAAATAATCAGTTTTAGGCAAAAAAAATGTTTCACTTGTCTTACATAAATGTTTGTTGAATATGTGTATGACAATTCTAGTCAAATAATTAGAAAATATATTTATTTTGCAAATAATAATAATAATATATGACCTTTACTTTAAAACTACTTTCACAATAATAAAATAAATAGCCTCCATAGCAGAAAAAATCTTATAAATAATATAGCTAAAAAAATAATAGAGCTGTATTTTGTATGTTGATAAATGAGGTTTGTCGGAAAACGAAAAGAAAGTATATGTTACTATAATAACGGTATTTAAAATCCACTTTTAAACGTATCACGTGGTTGAAATAAGGAAAAGTTGTACTTTAATAATGGTGCAAGAAAAAAATATCGATTTTCTTGTCCGGCTCCCTTTAATTAAATTCTGTTTCAATGTAGTTGAACCGTTAATAAAAAAAACCACGTCAAAGAAAAAAATTATTATTAAAATTAATTTATGATATCATAGTGCATTTCACGTGTTTAGGAAAAGATGTAGAAACATAACACTCGAAAAAATAAAAAAATACTGGTGGGGCAATGATTACAAATGTAGGAAACATGTGAATACAGAGATAACAAACTAAAATTGCAATGGTAAAGAATGCTACCAAGTTTTTCCATGGAATAATTTGGAATAAAAATTTAACAAAGGAAAAACAAAAATCAAAATTTATAAGAGCAGAATAATACAGAACATTCTATGTTATGGGAAGTGAAACTTAGCCCCTGACAGAAAAAACAAAATTAGAACAGTAGAATTCGATTATCTGAGGAGAAGTCTTCAAAAAATGAACAAGACAGGATAAAATTAGAAATGAGCTGCTTTGGAAAAGAAATGAACGTAGCCACGTTTGTCGTTAAAAAGGATTGAGGAAGAGACGGAATATTATCATATTTGAAAAGTGACGAGATCCAATTTTATGTTTCTTTAAAAAGTCTTTAATTGACAACTTTAAGTTAGTGATGGGAAGAAAAGTGCCGCTTGACGTAAATTATATTCACTTCCGTCTAGAACGAAGCTGAGATTAAATCCTCAGGAGACGAAACAAGGCGACTGAAAGCATTAAAAGATTCTTGAAAATGTAGCTTGAAATTAAATACGATTATCGTGTTTCATACAAAAAAAGGAGTTTCATTATATTCATTCGTCTCTCACACAGACGATTTAATATTCTTCAAATTTAAAATAATAAGAACTGAAATAGCTAGAGTCAAGGAAGCCTGCGAGAGGTTCCCACATGCCGAGGCACCTCGGTCTGCTTTGAGAGGTGCATGTTCCGGGGTCGCAGACCTTGGGCATACGGTAAGAGTTGTCCGCTACTCCAATTGGGAATAGTCGGCCAGCTGCCTCCTAAAGTGGCCAAGGCATGGCGAGGGTTAAGCTGCGTCCCCACAGCAAACCCCTCTCCCGCTATCGGAAGGGCGTGGGACAAGTACCCAATGCCAGACCTACCCGATGCAGGTTTTTCTAAGGTTTTCCCTGCATTCCTTTAGGCGAATGCCGGGTAGGATCCTTAAAATACAGCCCGGGGGCCCTAGTTAACCCTTGGCTACCTTCCTCTACCCTTCCGCCTCCCCCCTTTCAAATCCCTTCCTATGCTATTAAAGATGAGTTGCCCAATATGGATCACCCTCATGTAGCCTGTTGCCCTAAAAAAATGCCTTCTCCTCTCTCTCTCTCTCTGGTTTTTTGAACTGAGGTTACCAGAAGTTGAGGCACCTCGGCCTGTTTTGAGAGGTGTATGTTCTGGGGTCGCAGACCTTGGGCATACGGTAAGAGTTGTCCGCAATTTGCATTGGAACAGTCGGCCAGCTGCCTCCTAAACTGGTCGTGACTCTGAGAAGGGAATGCTGCAAACCCCTTCTCCCACCATCGAAAGGACGTGGAACAAGTACCCAATACCCGACCTACCTAATGCACGTTTTCTAGGGTTTGTCGAGCATCACTTTTAGGGTAGGATCCTTAAACTTCATCCCGGGTTATCCCTTCCGCATCCCCTATTTCAAATCCCTTCCCATTCTATTAAATAGGAGTTTCCACCAAGTCGATTACAATCATGTAGCCTGTTACTCTAGATCCAAATAATTTGGGTTAGTGGAAGACGTTTACTAACCCAAATTATTTTTAGGTTGGGTATTGAAGGAACGTCCCCCGATACGAATGATGTAACGAATTAATTCAATCATTAAATTTAATATTTTATGTTCGGCAGAAATACAATATGAAGTTGGAAGCTGGTTCAAAAAATAATCAAATTTCAGTATAACACAGTGGTAGGTTTCAGCAGTGCAGATTAATTACTTTATAGATAATTTTTAATCAGTTATAATTATTTCATACAAAATAGTATCGTCAATTTTTATTCAGACTTCACGTTTTCAATTATCGGTTTCTATAGAAAACCTTTAGAATAATTCAAAGTAATCGATAGTGACCCTTTATGGAAACCGTAAGTAAAACTAACAATTCCTGTATCCCAATAACGAACAGAACAAATCACGACCGTCGTAAATGAACGAATAAACTCTTGATTGAACGTTGTATGTGGATGGAGCCTCATTAGAGGTTAAGCACCTGGCCCAAGACTGATCAGTCTGATCCCTCTGCGTGCTTGAATTACTCTCAAAGTTCACCACGGCAGGCACAATTCTCTCACAAGGGAAGAGGGGGGGGGCAGGGCCTTTGTTCGTCCGCTGGACCGTGCAAATTATCGGCTCAAAGGAAATCTTTGTCCATGCCACGGCGAAAGAAACCAATCAGATGTTCTTGCCACGTGACTTAACTTCAAATGAAGAAAAATGTGGTGAGCGAGGAAATAGGTAATAGTCCCAGACATTCATGATTTTCAATCTATAAAACACAAAAAAATATATATATTTTATAGTGTCTTTTTTTAGGGTAACAGGCTACATGAGGGTAATTCACATGGTAGCAACTTCCCTTTAATAGCAAAGGAAGGGATCTGAAAGGGGGGATGCGGAAGGGTAGAGGAAGGTAGCCAAGGGTTAACTAGGGCCCCCTTCTATAGTTTAAGGATCCTACCCGGAATTCGCCTAATAGTAATGCAGGGAAAACCCTAGAAAAACCTGCAGCAGGTAGGTCGGGCATTGGGTACTTGTCCCACGTCCTTCCGATAGCGGGAGAAGAGTTTGCTGTAGCCTGAATTTATATTTCTTTGTAATAATAAATTCACTAATATACCTGAAGGAATTCTTTAATTTGCAAATCGTTTATAACGAAACGTCACGAGAAATGCAACTATCATTCATGTAATATTTATATAAAACGTTATCGATATTACAGTGATTCGGAAAAAAAACTATCATTGCAATTATTATCGGAATCAATAATAATCTTCAATTTCTGATGTTACCCTCTTAATATTTTATTTCATAAATCCTAAATCATTTTTTCCAGACTTTATTATTTACATATATTTGATTTTAATTATTACACGTGAAGGGTCAATTGTTCATCAAATTGTAAAAATTATGCAGGTGTAATGGAATAAAAATTAAACCAAAATATCCAATGGGGTGGAGTTATTTTCTTTCGAGTATGAAATAAAAAATTTTTAAACAATAAATGACCGGAGGCACCTCGGCCTATTTTCATAGGTGTCTGTTCCGGGGTCACAGACCTTGAGTTGTCCGCTGTTCCTATTGGAATAGTCGGCCAGCTGCCTCCGAAACTGGTCGAGGCACGTCGAGGGGAAAGCTGCGAGCCCACAGAAAACTCCCTGTCCCGCCATCGGAAGGACGTGGGACAAGTACCAAATGCCCGACCTACCTGATGCAGGTTTTTCTAGGGTTTTCCCTGCATCAATTTTAGTTGAATTTCCGGGTAGGATCCTTAAACTATAGCCCGGGGACCCTAGTTAACCCTTGGATACCTTCCTCTACCTTTCCGCATCCCCCCATTCACTCGTTTTCCTATGCTATAAGAGGGGAGTTGCCACTATGTGGATTACCCTCATGTAGCCTGTCTACACCTTTAAAATAATAATAATAAAAAATATAACAACGACTGTGGAGTAAAGTATTTAGGAACAGGATGTAATTCTTTACGAATTAAATCATTTATACCAGAAATAGAATGATTTATAATGTAAATAAATGTTAAGTAAATTAATAAAGAATAGAAATAAAAATCGTTTGAGTAACGTTGAACGGATTTAAAATCAATAAATCTAGCAATTGTGAATTAATGAGGTATTTACTGCTGTTATTAGCACTTGTGAATTCTCATAAGCAGAAATTGGCACATTTATTCCATTTTAAATTTAATTCATCGTTATTGACCACCAATATTTCATAACACCGAATGGTGGGTAATATATTTTGTCTGCCTCAATTAATTTTATGTTATTTATAATAGTGTAGGGAATATTCCCTTATTTTCGTGTTTACGTCTTATAAATTATTAATAATATGGTTAAGGACTATATTGGAATTTATACTTTCCTTGAAGGCGTTGTGGTTCTTCTGGGGGAAGTTTGGGGAAGAAGAAACATTCAGAGTTTTAGCCACGTGGCGTTTTGAATAATACATCATCAACTTGAAGCAAAAAAAAAGGGGGGGGGGGAGGAACAGCATTTCGTAGTCTGATCTCAACATTTACCCAAACTTCCCAGCTAGGAACTTATTTCCTTTGAGAACGTGATAAGAAAATTACTCGGCTTTTCAGCTTGGGATATTTTCCGTCGAAAATGTAATCTGCACAAGGGGAAACTGTTCCCCAATATAGAAAGTTCGAGAAGAACAGGATTACTGTTATATATGTATATATATATATATATGTCGAAAACACTGATATTTTCACATAATTCGCATCCCACTCAAGTTATTATTATTGAGATTAATCGGGTATTCCATTGTCCTTGAGTAGAAAAAGTTTAGAAAGGAAAATAAAAAGAATGAAAAGTCAAGGAACCAAGAAAAAAACTCTCTCTTTCTGTTTTTTTTTGTTTCCTTTGTTTTCTTCGCTTGGAGTATATCCCCACGTCTTCTTTCTGATCTTCTAGACGATCATTCTCGTCATCTCTTTGACCTGCCTCAATTTTTCGTTCCTTATTTTCTTGTTTCTTGGCTTCTCATTCATTTTATTATCCTTTCTCAATTTTTTTTCTACTCCAAGACCAATGGAATATCCGATTAATCTCAATAATAATAATATCTCACCTTTGCCAAGAAATTTCAAATCCAGATCAATTCCAGCTACAAGTAGTTTATTAATAGAACGATCCTTTGAATTTAAAAGAATTTTCAGGATGTAAGACTTGAACTCGTATATTTTTCTTAGGAGCTTCTAAATAAACTATGGGACAAAAAGGTTAGTAGATTAGGAATTACCCAAATTTTACGATATTGTAATGGTTTAAGATGCAACGAAACCAAGTTATATTTAAAATTTCATTTTTCAAAAAAAAAAAAAATTCTGTATATTTTGAATCTACGAGTAAAGTTTCAGAAACAACCACGGATATTAATGACTTCCCTGAAGATTTCAAAGTGTATTATTATTATTATTTTAGGGCAACAGGCTACATGAGGGTAATCCACATTGGGCAACTCCCCTTTAATAGTACAGGAAGGGATTTGAAAGGGGGGGATGCGGAAGGGAATAGGAAGGTAGCCAAGGGTTAACTAGGGGCCCCCGGGCTATGGTTTAAGGATCCTACCTGGTATTTGCCTAAAGAAATGCAGGGGAAAACCATAGAAAAACATGCATCTGGTAGGTCGGGCATTGGGTACTTGTCCCACGCCCTTCCGATAGCGGCAGAGAGAGGAGTTTGCTGTGGGGACGCAGCATTCCCTTCTCCGTGCCTCGACCAGTTTAGGAGGCAGCTGGCCGACTATTTCAATGGATTATTTAGCAAAATAAGTTTTAAATATTAGAATTAAAATCTATATATCAAGAAAAAACCAAAATTAACTGATTTTTACTAATGTTTTTAGTTGACAGTAAAAGCATAATTTTTTTTTAGAGTGACAGGATGCATGAGGCTAATTCACGTGGTAGTGGCAACTCCCCTATAATAGCACAGGATGGGGTTTTAAAATGGATAATTTTTTAAAGGGGGTAGACAGGCTAGACTGGCTGGTAGCAACTCCCGTCTTACACCAAAGGAAAGGGAGTGAAAAGAGGGGATACGGAAAGTTAGATCAAAGTAGCCAAGGGTTAACTAGGACCCCCGGGCTATGGTTTAAGGAACCTACCCGGCATTCGCTTAATATGCTGCATAGAAAAACGTAAGGTACGTCGGACTATCTGTACTTGTCCCACGCCGTTCCGAATAGTGGGCGTGGAGTTTGTTGCTGGGACGTAGCATCCTCGTTTCCGGGTCTGTACCAACTCATCTACAGTCCGATGGTCACTCCTATCACGTGTATTTTAAGCAACAAAAAATTATTTTTTTCCCTGGATACAGTTATTTTATTCATTCATTCAGTTTATATCATAGTATAGGACATTCGGGGCGTATTTTTACTATTACCACTTTGCGTTGTGTATTTTAAAGAAACGTTTCTCTCGAGTGATCTGTACACACAGAGCCCTTTTCCCATGTTCGAATACTCCAATGATCCGTATGGAAAAGATAGGCCTAGCAATATCCTTGTGTAGGACGTGATCATTTACTTTGTCTTTCCCCGTAACGTAAAGTATTTATGATTAATTAAATTGTTAAAAAATTATGCAGGGTTAATTAAATAAAAATTAAACCAAAATATACAATGGCGTGGAATTATTTTATTGTATATATGAAATAAATAACCTTTAATTCTAAAGAACGACCTAGGAGTAACGACTCGGGCTGCCATTACAGTTTTAGGGACATGATGTAATTATTTACGAATTAAATAATTTATTCCAGCAATAGAATGATTTATAATGCAAAGAAGTGGTCACTCAATTAATGAGAATGAATGAAAATCGTTTGTGAAACTTTGAAGGAATTAAAAATCAAGAAAATTGGCAAAAAATTAATTAATGAACTAGGGGGAGGGGGGGGGTGATTTTTCATAAGCATGAATTCGCACTGGTTGGAGCATTTATTCCACGTTAAAGTTAATTAACCGTTACCACCTTGCGCTGTGTATTTTTTCTCTCGGGAGATCTGCACACAGAGCTCTTTTCCATTTTCTGCTACCCCCATGTACCGTATGGAATAAATTCGTTACCCAAAATTTAATTTCAGAGTTTCTCCAACCCAGAAGTAACCCAGGTTTCGCCGAATAATGCAGCAGCCGATTCCTGGTTTCCATGGTAACGCTTGCAGGTCCATCGTTAAGTGTTCCACATTGATCGCATTACGTGCGTGTTTTTAACAAAAATAATAATAGTAATAATAAAAACGCCGAAGAGTGTGTGGGAAGAGTGCACTTTAATTTATTGCAGTCGACACAGTGGCAATTCAATTTCGGAACATGTACCACCACCACCACCAGCAGCAGCAGCAGCAGCAGCAGTGGGGGCGGCTTTCAAGTTCGCCGGGGCTAAAAAAGAGCATCGACAGTTTAGCGATACGTAATATAATTCAGGGCGTGGTTTTGGCGCTGCTGGAGCTTCTGTCATCGACGTTAGTATGTTGGAAATTAATGGTGTCATCACGATTCCAATTACGTTATCAATTAAAATGCTGCGTGCGCCGATACTATTTATAATGCAGCCGGCGGACAATAGTAACAGTTAGTGTTTGTATGAAGCTCGCTGGAGGAAATTAATAGTTGTCATTTTGTGTCCGCCGATGAATTAATACACAATTAAAAATCCTGTATTTGATTTCCTTTCATTTATCGCTTCGAGCAGCCTATTTTAATCCAATTGTAATTAATTTATTACATTTATAAGTTGAAATAATAATAATAACAAAAGATGAAATTATTATGTGCAACTTTTTTCGAAGAAAAAAAATTAAGAAATTGCTTGTTATAATATTATGAAAACTAAAATGTTCCTCGTGCGTTAAGTTGTATATATATATATATTGTAGTAATTGGTAATTAAGGTATTGTTCTAATTGAAAAGTTGAATTGTAGAGGACTCATTATTAGTGGATATAGAGCGGACGCCGCAACAAACCGGCAAGGCAAAGAAAGCATTGTTGATCGGTCGAGAGGATTTTTACGCGCTCAAAATTTACGAGACGAACAGTACAGTCGGGCGGCAGACAGCGAATAGATCAGACGAAAAGTTTTACAGTCGGCAGTCAGAACGAAAGAATGTGGTCCAGTCACAAACATGCTTTCAAATATTAAAAAGTAAAGCAATATTCAGTCGGGAAGGAGACAGAGCAACGGTGGTCGAGCGTAGATTCATCATGCTGGCCATAGACAAACCAATGAAGTCCATTGTCAACTAAAGTCACGAGATCTACAAATCCTGGTTGCAGTGAAGCATCGAGAACCAACCAATTTGTGTTAAACCAACTAACAAACAACGCCAATTAGAGCCTGTGAACATTTAGAGTCTGTGAGAACTTAGAATCTGTGATGTCCCCAAAATTGTGCACGAAAAGCTAAAAATGAGACCTGGGCGGCCGTAAGTAGAGAAAAACTTAAAAATCATTTGTAAACCGCGTTTAAAAGATAAAAGTCAGATCGTTCTTTAATTATTTAATTATCGATAAAATGAGATCGTTAATTCTTGATAAAATTAAAATTAATTCAATCTTTAGTATTATTTCTTCCGCAACAAATTTCGTCTATGTTCAGACGCATTGATTTCCATAAAAAAGTAAATGTAATTTTGATTATATAAATTCTGCCATTTATCAAACCCAGTTCAAGACCCTGAGATCTTAAATATTTTGTGTATTTTATACTTGTTTTAAAATTGTTAATAAATCTTGTTTAAAAGTTTTCACTTAAGTTTTTTCATTTAGAAACGCCACATTCATATTATATTTAATTATTACAATATATATATATATATATATATATATATATATATATATATATATTGTAATGATTAAATGGGAAGCTCATTTCTTTGCGTTTTCCTAAAATTGAGGTGCGCTTAAGACGAGAGAGGAGAATATTTTCTTTCAAATTAAGTTAAAAAATAATTATAGGAAGAAATTCCATTATAGAACTGAGAATATAAAAAATTATTTCACATCGTGAAAAAAAACCCTGCAAAAATAATAAAAAAACACATGTTAATATAATCTTTGGCAATTAAAAGTTTTTTAAACTTAATAAATTTTGTTAATTAATATCATTTAAGTAACCTTATATTTTAATCATTAAATTTTTGGCTCCACAACGTCGGGCAATTTAATTAACTTTCTATTTTGCTCATTACAATTTATATATGTATATTGTAACATGATTGTTGCGAGGTACGGTCGAGCGCCCTTGGCGGGGGCGACTGCAGTGGTTGTGTTTCTGCAGGTGCCGGAAAGGCAAAGTTGTTTTAGGCGAAAGCCGAGGGGACAAATGTAGGGGCAGTTCCAAGCTGGACTCGACCAAGGATGGACGTGCTTCCACTAAATACAAAGTTTGATAAACCACGCCTTGAAGTTAACTTATATCTCATGTTCGTTTAAATAAAAGTAATAAAATATTAAAAAGTTGTTTTGGTGATTTTCTCCCAAAAATTACCTGGCGCCCAAACATGAATAATCAACGAAAAAACGCAAGGAGGGTAGCGGAGCGACTACCATATATATATATATATATATATATATATATATATATATATATTGTAATACCAATTAAGGAGACCATTAATTGTTTTAATATAATTGGATTGTTAGCGGTACGAGTTTTGAAAGTAACAATTGGCTAATGTTGCCGGGGAAATTCACGCGAGTAGTAGGAAGTCAGTCTGCGACGAGAAGCGAAACAGATCAGTCCACACGGGAACTTAAAAATGTAAAATGTGGATGCTGATCTAAAAGAATGAATAGCGCGGTCCAAGAAGTCCAACTGTGAGATCTGTTAGTTTACATAAAACGCGAGTAAACAGTTTTGACGGAGAGACTCAAATAATAATCGCAAAATTGGAAGCAAAAGGTTTTGCTTCACACAGACTGAACTAAATTTCGCATAGAGGCATCAAGGAGACCTATGTCCGAGTACTGACTGAGGGGTGGCAGATCCAAAGTTCGAGGTGGCAGTGAACGAGAACATCGACCGAGTGTATTAAAAAATTTAATGTGTAGAATCAGTGAATAATGGAATTTTTAGTGAGTTTTGTCCTCAAGCTCCAAAAATCAGATCTGGTGCCAGAAAGACATTCGTGAGTACAAAACAATTATTTAAAAATCTGTAAACGAAGATTAAAGGTAGAAGTTTTTCATTTTCTTTTCATTTAGTTTCTTTCATTTCGTTTATTTTCATATTGTATTAAGTTAGCTTCAATGAGTTTGATTTGTTAATGTTAGTTTATTAAATTGGATTGTTCTGACTATCAAACCCAGTAGTGACCCTGAGATAAAATTTCGACGTATTTGACTGTAAAATATAAAGTTGTATTTTTCCCTAGAACGCCACGAATTTCAAAATTTAAATAAAATATTTATTTGTTAAATTGATTAAATTCGGCGTAAAAGGTAGGGATTACAATTTGTACTCTTAAAGAATAAATTTTTAAATCTTAATAATTTTGTTAATTAATTCTTTTAATTAAGACCACCTTTTTAATTATTACTATATATATATATATATATGTTTTGACTAATAGAAAATACTGATTGCGATCGATGAATGCTGTCGTGATAAAACTTAAGAGCCTTATTTCCTATTTGCGGAGAGAGAGATGACACCGCCCAATGGACGAGACCATCAGCGGGAGCCATCACTCTGTGAAACTGTGTTATAGCGATTAACACGGACAGTCTGGTAATGGTCATCGATTCGATCATCATAACATGGAAGCGCGTACTTGCTTAATCGCCAGCACTGAGTACAGGCAAAAATAACACACACCCACACACACACACACAATCACGGATTTATTTATATTATACATAAGTAGCGAGGAATTTAGGTTTACACTATTGAATATTTATAATTATATACAAAAATAATATTAATATGTTAAAATTGTACTTGATTTACGGGAGAGTGATGGATCTTAATATAAAAAAAACAATAGGCATAATAAGGAAAAGTTTATTGAGAGGAGTCACAACCTAAAAAAAAGTAGAATAAAGAGAACAAATTTCTGGATTACAAAATTACTACATTTAAATTGGTAAAGTTAAAGGAAATTTTCGTGACTGTGTCTATTTAATTCAAATAATGAACATTTTCCCAGGATTTTAGAATTATTTCAGGTCCCTTCCTTGGATCTTTCCAAAAAATTTTCACAAATGACGCGACGACGAGAGCATAAAATAAAAAAAAAACATGCCAGGAGATTTTCTCCAGCAATACTCAATCGAATGATTCATAAAAAAAAACACAATAGAAAAATACTTTACGATCCATCCGGAATATGTAACTTAATTTACGTGACTCCAAAATGGCGACTATTTGTTTACATTGTGAATATAGCTGACAATTTCATCAATTTAGTCTTCGTAATGTTTTACATTATCTTTGACAGGTATGAAAATAATGATGAAAATATATTGTGATGTAATTTAAAAAATAATAATAATTATATGATGTACGTAAAATTATATATGTATGATTGATGGTGTGTTTTTTAAAAAAACCATTAACAACAGATGATTATGGCAAAGGCCGGAAGCTTCTGTAGTTTACATATTTAACAAAATAAAGATACGTGGTTTGATACATAACAAAAAAAAGTTTTTATCACTTGACAGTGTTATTACAATATATACGGAGCCAATAAGCAACAGAAATTATTAAATATAAATGAACTGGAAAAAAAGTTAAATAAAAAATAATCATCGTGGGCAAATAATTGTGCCAAAAAAAAACTACACTGACAAGAATCGTCACTATGAAGGACGCGTAACCAGTATTATTATTATAACCTCACCAACTGTCTTGTGTACCTTGTCGACATCCTCCACTACCACCATTTTTGGATTCCGTGTCGTGGCCAGGTTTCTAATGTTTTACCTGCGACTTGGTGTAGACGAAATTGTGTTTTATAAGAATTTTAATTTGTTTAAGACCTTCCACTACTCTAGAAAATTGTGCCGTAGATCGCTGGTGGAACACGGTGGTTGCCGGCATCTTTGCACTTCCGCTGCTCCCACTATATTACCACGCGCTTTCACGTGTTAGTGATTCGGGACTCATGACAACTGCCAAATTAACAGACGAGCTTTTAGGAATATTATTCATCTGTTCAGATTATATTACAGCATGACCTACTTTTGTTAATATATATATATATATCCTTTCCACCAAACGTAAAAACTAACTCCTTAGCTCGACAGCCCCATGAAGGGCCTTGGCCTACCGAGACGGCTGCCAGACTGTCATCTTACATGACACATTCTGTATTTTAGGAGTGACCTGGTCAGAGTATTGATTCTCCCACAGCCTTAACCTCAGCTTTCTTGACCAGGGCGACCACAAACATCCATGCCCATGCACATCGAACCCGGCACCTCTGTGATGCGAGGCAATGACAATGGCCTCTACGTCACAGCAGGCCGGCAACGGAAAAACTACTATATATAATTATTACTACTTAATTGTGTATTTCATCAATAATATAGAGGAATAAGAACAAGGCAGTCGAAATTACGAGACTGAAGCCTCATAAAAGGAATCTGATTTTGAATTGCAGGATTTTCCTTCTCGAATAAAAAAAACAGGAATTACAAATATAAAATGGCGACAGAAGAAATTTATTTAATTAGTTATTTATTATGTTATTGTGTTTTTTTTAAGAAAAATATATATCACCTGAATAAGTTCCAAAATAAGGGATGAAACGTTGTGATTAGAAAATAAAAATAAATAAGTCGTTAAATTTAAGAAGAATTTTTCATCAAAGAGATATCGAGAAAGATCACTGAAGCACCGTTCCTGTTTTTTTGTTTCCTCTGTTTTCTTCACTTAGAGTGTATCTCTACACCTTTCTTCCGATCTTCTAGACGATCATTCTTGTCATCTCTTTGACCTGCCTCTATCTTTCAGAATTCTTCTGGTTTCTCGGCTTTTCATTCCTTTTATTTTTTTTATTTTTCACTTTTTCTTCTCCACGACAATGGAATACCACGAATAATCTCTTCGTTTTCTTCTTCTTCGGCTTTCCCCCCTTTTATAGGTTTGCGTCTTCAATTTCCATTTCTGTCTGTCGTTCCAATCTCCCTCTTCCAAATTCCTATTCTCCATTATGGTTTTCACATGGGTTTTCCCACTTTAATCTGGGTCTGCCCCTGTTTGTTTTTTTCCAGGAGGTGACCATTGGTATATTTCATTTGGCCATCTTCCATTTTTCCATTCTTTGTACGTGGCCATAACCATTTAAGAGTTTGATTTTCAATCTTTTATAACGACAGACGTGGTTACGTTCATTTCTTCTTTCCAAAGCAGCTCATTTCTTAATTTTATCCTGTTGATGTTTTTTGAAGACTTTTCCTCAGATAATCCAATTCTACTGTTCCAATTTTGTTCTTCTGTCAGGGGCCAAGTTTCACTTCCATAACATAGAATGTTCTGTATTATATATGCTCTTATAATTTTTTTTTTTTTCCTTTTTTAAATTTTTATTATAAATTATTCCGTCTTAGTACCATTCTTTGCCATTGAAATTTTAGTTTGTATATCTCTGAAGATTTCTCCTCAGATAATATAATTCTACTGTTCTGATTTTGTTCTTCTGTCAGGGGCGAAGTTTCACTTCCATATACATAGAATGTTCTGTATTATTATGCTCTTATAAATTTTGTTTTTTTTTGTGTTTCCTTTGTTAAATTTATATTCCAAATTATTCCGTGCAAAATCTTGGTAGCATTATTTTTTTCCATTGCTATTTTAGTTTGTATATCTCTGTATTCCCATGTTCCTACATTTGTAATTATTGACACCCCAAGTAATTGAAAAATTTACATTTTTTTATTTTTCCTGTTTTGAGTTTTATGTCTTCTACATCCTTTTCTAAACACATGTATTCTTTATATTTATGTTCAGTCCCCATATTTTTATATTCTTCCATGAGCTTATTTATCATGCCCTCTTCATCTCCTGCATCTCGGCGAACAACAATAATCTCAATAACAATTATTTTGTGATGCTTAGAAATTTTAGAAATAATATAATAATTATTAGCTTAAATTCCTTTCAAAAGAATATGCTCATGTGTTGTTTTGGAAAATCGATCCACAAATATTGTTCACTAATATGAGAAAAGTCTCGTACAGAAAGTTCGTGATATTTAATTTTGTCTGTTTATCGTCTACCTTGATTATCTGCTTGTTACTTTTTAATCCACACCCCACACACACACGTAATAGTCCACGTGTAGTATTTCATTGTCACCAAGATGCATGCTGGTACTATATTAGACTGCGTCAATTACGTACTGGAATCATTAAAGTGGGACGTTGAACGATGGCATTCCTTCCAGCAGTATTGTTAGCTGACTGTGATATTGATGTCAAGGAACATGGTCCCACCACGTACGTACACAGGAGTGATGAAGTGTATGTGTGTGTGTGTGTGTAAGCTATAAAGTCAGAGCTGATTTCCGTCCTCAGCCGTCTGAAATTGCGTCCAGCGTTGTCATTACCGCAATACTGTCCCAACGAAACAGATATTTAAGAGCAGACGACGAACGTGATCCCAAAGAGAGAGAGAGAGAGAACCCTCGCAGCTATTAACAGCACACGAGATTAAATCACCGTGACCCATTCTGGGCTTGACGTCATTGAAAGTAAAACACCATTAGTAACAGCAGCTTTATCAGCGGCATAAATCAAGTTAATAAGGAGGAAAAAATGAAGGGTGTTTATTTCAACATCACAACTGGCTTAACGCTGCACGTTTAGACCATTAATAAAAGTGAAAAACAAATTCAAATATTTTAAAATCAAAGACATACTAATTTTCAAAGACTTCCTAAACAAGAAGAATACATGACATTATTCTTAGACTTGTCCTTGACTCGACTAATATCTGGAATATTAGATATGGATACTGCTAATAGTTTTATTTCTAACAACTTAAATTTATTACAGTCCTGCCACCCGTAAACCGAAAGTTACTTAAACCACAACTTGCATATTAAGAATACAAAGATAAATCACAGAAAAATGTTAATCTATATAATAAAAAAGGGAGTATATTTGTATGTATGTATGTTTGTATTTACGTTGTTCTTTATACAAATTTTATCGCGTGGACAGAATGCAACAAAAATTGGTATACGTATTCTGCCAAAATCGAGAACCGGTACTGTGGGGGTGAGAAACCCCTAGAATAAACGTGGAAATAATTATAATTGAAATAAGTTACGAATTAGTGTTAAATTACTGCGCGAGACGATGACGTCATAAGTTTTCAAGACATTGACGCATCCTAAATATAGTTCTGTATTTCGTAATGAAATAAAGCAGAAATATTTTTATTTAATATAAAGTATACATGTGGAAAGAATTATAATTAAAAACCGTGATCATTAAATATTAAATTACTGCGCGCCAAGAGACAATGACGTCACGCGAGAGAGAGACGTTACTACGCAACGAACAAAGGAAATATCTCCTTTATTAGGAATGAAATAAAGCAGAAATATTTTCTTTAAATAAAAAGTATAATTTTATACAGCAATACTCCATCGAATGGTAATAAAGAAGAATACTAATTTCTTTACCATCCTTGGGGAAAATGTAAGTTAATTTTCGCGCTGTATTAGTTGTGAGTCTAGCTAACAATTTCATCAATGTAATATTTCGTAATGTATGAAGACTGAGTGACGATTATATCCTGAAATACTCAAGGAATATATTTAAGTATTCAATTAAATACTTTTTCGAGTTTATATAAATAAGTACACGAGCAACGCCGGGCACCCAGCTAGTATTAGAATAAAATTATAGAATAGTGTACCTGGCATCTCAAATAAATTAAATGAATGAACTTCCGTACTCTCTCAAAAAATAAATAATAATTGAGAAGAAGTAAAAATGAAGTTGTTTATTTCAACCCCACACTGGCTTACGTTTAGACCATTAATAAAAGTGAAAAACAAATTCTAATATTTTAAATCAAAGATGTACTAATTTTCAAAGATTTCCTAAACAAGCAAAAAAAAGAATAGATGACATTATTCTTATACTAGACCCTTACTCGACGAATATCTTGAATACACTCGATAGGGATTCTGATAATAATTGTT
Organism: Zhengitettix transpicula; assembly: GCA_037074705.1. Taxonomy (NCBI): domain Eukaryota; kingdom Metazoa; phylum Arthropoda; class Insecta; order Orthoptera; family Tetrigidae; genus Zhengitettix; species Zhengitettix transpicula. Next base: position 18,042,483 of record CM073594.1, on the reverse strand, counting down.
TTCAACAACTTTAATTTATTACAGTCCTGCCACCCGTAAACCAAAAGTAACTTAAACCACAACATGCATATTAATACAAAGAAAAATCACAGAAAAAATTTTCATCTTAGAATAGAATAGTGTAATTCATCTCTGAAATAAATTAAATGAAAGAACTCTCAAAATATAAAAAAATAGTTAATAAGGAGTAAAAATGAAGGGGGTTATTTCAACATCACACTGGAATTTGCAGCACGTTTAGACCATTAATAAAAGTAAATAACATATTTAAATATTTTAAATCAAAGATATACAAAATTTCAAAGACTTCCTAAACAAAAAGAATAGATGACGTTCTTAGACTTGTCCATGACTCGACATCGTAACTCGTGAACTAACTTTTTGAATATATTCGATATGGATTCTGCTAATAAATTAGTATTTTAACAAATTAACCCGTAAACAATTACACTCATATTAATACAAAGATCATAGACAGAAAAAATAATAGTTACGAAGCAGTAAAAATAAAGGTGTTTATTTCAACATCACCACTGGCTTTCGCTGCACGTTTGGACTATTAATAAAAGTGAAAAACAAATTCAAATATTTTAAATCAAAGATGTACTAATTTTCAAAGACTTGAAACATCCTAAACAATAATAATAGATGAAATTATTCTTAGACTTGTTCTTGACTCAAATAATATCTTGAATACACTCGACCTGGATTATGCTCATAATTTTTTTCAACAACTTAAATTTATTACAGTCCTGCCACCCGTAAACCGAAAGTTACTAAAAACCACAACATGCATATTAAGAATACAAAGATAAATCACAGAAAAATGTTCATCTGAGAATAAAATTATAGAATAGTGTAACTCACATCTCAAATAAATTAAATGAATGAATTTCCGTACTCTCTCCAAAAATAAATAGTAGTTAACGAGGAGTAAAAATGAAGGTGTTGATATCAACGTCACACTGGCTTACGTTTAGACCATTAATAACAGTGAAAAACGAATTCAAATATTTTAAATCAAAGATATACAAAATTTCAAAGACTTCCTAAACAAAAAGAATAGATGACGTTCTTAGACTTGTCCATGACTCGACATCGTAACTCGTAAACTAACATTTTGAATATATTCGATATGGATTCTGCTGATAAATTAGTTTTTTTAACAAATTAAATTTATTACAGTCCTGCCACCCGTAAAAAGTTACACTCATATTAATACAAAGATAATGGACACAAAAAAATTCTCATCCTCGAATAAAATTATAGAATAGTGTAACTCATCTCTTTAATAAATTAAATTAATATACTTCTACACTCTCTCAAAACATAAAAAGAATAACTTTAATATCTATGACAACGTTTTAGCCTGATTAAAATGACAGTTTATTTAAAAAATATATGATTGTAATAATAACGTTTCGGCACCTAACTGCAACTTGGCTTGAGTGTAGTAAAATTAGTGAAGTTCAAATTATAAAATGATCGCTTAGTCTGGAAATGAAGCAAACCTTATTTTATAGCAGGACTGAGTGAACGTATATAATTTCAAGTTTTACTCCACAGTCAAGTGACAGCCTGAAGACGGTACAAATAGGTACCTTTTTTTTAGGGCAACAGGCTACATAAGGGTAATCCACGTTGGGCAACTCCCCTTTAATAGCATAGGAAGGGATTTGAAACGGGGGATGCGGAAGGGTAGAGGAAGGTAGCCAAGGGTTAACTAGGGGTCCCCGGGCTATGGTTTAAGGATCCTACCCGGCATTCGCCTAAAAGTAATGCAGGGAAAACCCTAGAAAAACCTGCATCAGGAAGGTCGAGCATTGGGTACTTGTCCCACGCCCTTCCGATAGCGGGAGAGGAGTTTGCTGTGGGGACGCAGCATTCCCTTCTCCGTGCCTCGACAAATTTAGGAGGCAGCTGGATGACTATTGCAATGGGAATAGTGGACAACTCTTACCGTATACTCAAGGTCTGTGCCCCGGGAACATACACCTCTAAGAACAGGCCGAGGTGCCTGTGCCTTAGTTAAAAAACGGAGAGGAAAAGGCATCCCCAAAGATAGCCCCTTCGTATCTCTCCTATAAGGCTCTGCCTGCGAGAGAACATCCCTCGCAGGTATTTCCTGCGAGAGAACATCCCTCGCAGGTATTTCCTACGAGAGAATAGCCCTCGCAGACCCACACTAATAGGGACCGAAACGTTATAGTTTATAACTGATTTTTTTTTAACTGACTGCCTGTTATATAACTTTATTCAGTATAATTGAAAATTGACCTACAACAAAAAATACTATTTTAAACGTATTAGTAATGACGTATTAATTTTTGTTCTGAGCCTTACCCTTATAAAAAAAATTTAAAACTCGCAGCAAAACAATTGAGTGTATTAAATCATTAATCTGCAAACCCGGAAAAATACACCTCTAGAAACACGCCGAGGTGTTGTGGGAACCTTAGTTCAAAAAACAAGAGAGAGGAGAATTCCGCAACCACTACAATTTCCAGATGTGTTAACTGGAAGCATTTCTTTTGGTTTAGTGTCTACGTTCGTAAAATTATTTGGTCATCTATTGACCTCATCACAGTTAGGCGAGATTGTCCTGCTTTTTTTTTTATTTGGAATGAGGCGTGCACTTGAATAAATTACAGCCTTGAATTATGGTCCAGCCAGTCTGGCGTGTTTACAAGCGGTTATTAGAGTTTTATTCTAAAATTTTGGAACGGAGCTGACAATATAAATCCAACGAACGTTTAAGTATTGTGCTGGGTGTGTTGATAAATTTATGTTATTGGAATTAATTTTTAAGTTGAAGTTGGTAGAGTAATAAAGGGAATATATTTAGAGAAACATAATATTCCTTTTCGTATTAGAAATGTAAAATCCATATTGTATTAAAAATCTTTATACATTTAAAAATGGAATATAATAGCAATATAAATAAGTACAAAATAATTATTTCTTTTAATGATTTAAACTCGATTGCAGTCAAATCCAGGGTTATGGGTGACGCTGAGTTTAATTATGACAATCAATTGGCCATTTAACGTCCAGGAATGGATCGTACTGAGGGGTGGAAATTTTAAAACACGTATTCGAAGTCGATATTTGTTTATAATAATTATTTGTAGAATTATTTAGATTGATAGTATTTCTACGGATTTGTTTCATCTCCTTTTCGGAATGGAAGGGGAGCAAGGGTAGAGGTGGGGGTGGAGGGGAGTTACAAGAAAGTAACGAGAAAAGAACCGAGATTAGAGACAAATCGGGGTTGTGGATGTCGCTGAATTTATTTACGACAATCTGGGTAACGCGTGAAGGTGGGTGGGGGTGGTAGGGGCTGGGTGGACTTGGGCGGGGGTACGAATGTTCAAAAATGTTAACCAGTCGATATTTACGTCGAATAAATATATTGCGGAGTCAACGACACTCGTAAGATATTTTAAAATATATTCTGTACATAATTACAACCCCTATCGGCTTGTGAGAAGAGAACCATGACGTGTAGGGTGGAGTTGCATTACTTGAAGTCGAATTTGGGGTTATGGATGCCGCTGAGATTAATTATGACATTCTACTTGCAGTTTAACCCGCACGGGGTTGTGGAAATTGTCAAACATGTTGATCGGCCGATATTAGCGTCCAATATATATATATATATATATATATATATATATATATAAATTTCATCCCCTATCGGTGTCGGAGGTGAGCACACTTAGGGGTGGGGTTTGGTCGAGCGTTACATGAGAATAACGCGAATATACCGAGATTCGAGTCAATGCTGGGGTTATGGATGTCGCTGAGGTGTGACAAACTGTGTATTTCTCAGGGTTGGGCGGGGATTCTGGTCGGGGGTAGAAATTTTCAAACAATGTAACCGGACGATTTTTGCGGTGAATAAATACTTTTTGTTTAACGCACAGTAGCGAGGATGGAAATTTTCGAACATGTTCAAACGGCGATATATTTGTCGGATGAAACGATTTCAGGGTCAATGTATTCAACCCCCTCACCTTTAAGAATTTAAGCTGAACACATTTAGGGATAGGGGTCGAGTTGTGTTACATAAAAATGACGCAAAAACAACAAGAGATTGGAGTTATGTCGGGGGTGACGGATAAATGACATCCCGGGCAACGCCAGGCACCCAGGCAGTGATTTAAATGATACAGAAGGTCTTGTGGTCTTTTCGGTAGAAAAAAAAATTACGATAGTCGCTGTACAAGATACGAAAAAAAAAATTGTCACGAAAGTTTTCATAGGTTTGTGTAATACTATATGGAATTTAATACATTACTAATACTTGTCGAAAATATTGAGAAGAAAAAGATTGAAATTAAGTTACGTGAATGATAAGGAGATTTAAGTGTATTTAAATATTTTGAAAAATAGGAGGATTATTATTCCAATAAGAAGTCAGAAGAAATGTTAATGAAATTATTTTATTGAATGAAAATCGAAATTTCAGAAATATAAAGGACAATTTAGCGAAGCATCTCTGCATTTTAGTTTCCCGATAAAATCTACGAAGGAAGAGAAAATAAATTATTTACAGGCAACTCAAAGGAAACAATCATTTGTTCAGCAAATAATAAGGTAGAGAAACACGACGCAGAAAGGATACGTCGCAAAATGGGGGAATTGTGTCTGGGACAGAACAAATACAAGAAGAGGATCCAATAAAGCTAATGAACGGAGCCGCTGTTTGCGCAGTAAAGAAGTCTTCAGCAATTACGGAACAAACCCTCATTGCCCCCCCCTCCCGCAAACAGTTCACGCAGACGCCCACACTTCCAGGAAAGAAACGATTGCTTGGGCAAATAAAATAAAAAATATATATGGAGTCGCGGTGAAGTTTAACTACACGGACGTGGATCACTGCAATTCCTAAGTCCGTCGTGCATTAAAACAACTGTCGCGTGCAATACAATTACCATTTAAATCTTGACATTGTGAATCGTAACTTAGATGAGGAAAATATTTCTGTAAAAATATAATAATTATATAACGGATAAATGGGTCAATAAATGGTATAAAAATTCAGAAACACGCTACGGTCGTACAACTAATGTTTGTTACATTCTTCATATGTTAATTATTACTAAACATTAGATTTAATTTACCTCAACTCTTTCCTCCCTGATTTTCATTCCCTTTTTTACTATATATTTTTAAATCACATACGAAAATTAAATACACAATATTCCACTGATACAAACGGAGGACTAACGGGTTTGACCCAACCTTAATCAAAGTATTAGGCTGTTGAGTTGAAATGCCTAGAGACAGGACATATATATATATATATATATATATATATATATATATATACAAGAAGAGGATCCAATAAAGCTAATGAACGGAGCCGCTGTTTGCGCAGTAAAGAAATTTTCAGCAATTACGAAACAAACCCTCATTGCCCCCCCCCCCCAAACAGTTCACGCAGACGCTCACACTTCCAGGAAAGAAACGATATATATATATATATATATATATATATATATGTATATATATATATTGTAATAAACAAAATAAAAGATTATTAAATTTAAATTAAATAAGGACGAACCCCACGTTGGACTACAAATTTGTAATAAACAAAAATAAATGATAATTAAATTTATCTGAAGATAAACCCCACACGTTGAGGTGCCAATTTTTGTAATAAAAAAATTAAAAGTTAAAAATGAAAGGATTGAAATGGAAACAACACTTTAAAATATAACAAAACTAATTCAATACAATTTTTTTTATCTTAGTTGAACCTTTACAAATTGATGTTGTTGTGTCACGGCTTAATTTTCAGGTGCCACCTCCAATAAAGATAGTTACATAAATGACAATTAAAATCCAACAAGGCAAAAATATTCCTGACTTAAATTATTATTCTTATTTTAAATTAAATTATCGAAATTTATTATCTGACGATAATTATATTTACACTACAAGGTTTTAAACAGTCTTTTTTTTTTACTTTACCCTTGTCTGTTCATCTGGGCTCGACCTCACTTGTTTTTTAAATACATCACACAAAGGCCATATTTCACTGAATTTAAAGATGTTTTAGTTTGCAGCACACAAATCACTTTCTGCTCCTAACTGTTGATAACGTTGTTTCGAACAATCACAGTTGATGGATTCTTCTCTAAAACCTTGATAATTACTCGAAAATGGCAATAGACGAAATATAATTCCACACTGGCGACTCGCAATTCCAAAACTCCGGGGACTTTTAATACAACATTTCTCAGCTTCCAAATCACAATTGCTCAGTCGTGGTCCCGGGAAGTCTGAATACGGACTCGTCTCAAAACACACCTTCCTCAATCCTCCTCTGAGCAACTCTCAAGTTCCGTACGTCTCAGTGCTGCCTGAGGCAACAATGCAACTCTAGCAAGCAAGCATTGTAGGCTCCAGATGCTTGCAGGCAATCCTCAAGCTATAATGCAGTTGCCTCATATTTACGCCGCCGATAATGAAAATAGTAAAATTTTGTTTATATATATATATATATATATATATATATATAACAGTCGGTATTTTCACGGTTACCCTCTCAGTATTCTATTTCAGCTATTCCTGCCATTTTCATCTTCATATTATATCAAGTAATACATTTACTCCGCAAAATAACTTGGATATCATGTTCTTTAATCAAATTCCTCTCCAGTGTGTCATGAAGTATTTTCGAGGCAGAGCCACTTCCAGATAATTAAAAAAAAACTGTGACAGGTAAAACTGGGCCATCTAATTGGCTGACGACCTGAAAGTGCCCATTCGTGTTTCAAAAGCCACGATATAAATTAAATTATAATTTACCGCCTGAAACCCTTTTCGACATGTTTGCGGAGTATCTCAGTTTACCTTTTCACCCTCGGTGGAAAACAATTTAAAAATTTCCAATCTGTGTCCAGCGATGGCCGAGATTATGTCCCGGAGAGGCCAAGCGACATTGATGATCGATAACCTGTTACGAGGCTGAGGAATGTGGCGGCAATATTTCCGATACACACAGACTTATTGGAGCAGCTCAGTGCACGTGAAGGATAACCGCAGATTGCAGAAGCACGTGACTTCGTATCAGGCCACGGCCCCGAGATTGCAGCTTCCGATATTACGCCCGATAAGAGAAGTAGTCTTCAATTTCTGTAATGTTGGCCATGCTCGAGGCACGAGCGGAAAAAACCCGTCCCTAGTGGAACGAAGGAAATACACGAGACGTCAATAGCCAAGTCCAGTTACTCTCGTCTTAGATATAATCCATAGTCAGTTCAAATTAATGAAAATAACCCCTATATTTTAGCACACGTTTAAAGGACGACGCCAAGAACACATGGTGAAATATCCCACTGTCACTCCTCCCCAAACATCTCAAACATTTTTTTTATCGTACTCCCTTATTACAAATTTCTACATAACAAATTCCTCCAAATTTTCAAATAATATAAAATATCCAGCATTTACAGATCCACTAATACTTTTTCCCACTTTATTAAAAACCACAAGGACCCACTTGACACCTGCAGCCAACATTCTGTAGTTAATAAAACACTTACTGTAATTGTAATTCCTGCTACATCATCAATTCGAAACATAGCATTTGAAAATGCTAAGATTTTAGACATTGGCACAAACAAAATTCCAGAGATGCTACACATTAAATCAAACATCACAGCTATCAATGTATCATCTCAACAATTGCTATGATCCCTAAGACTACGGCTCGCATTGACTTTGTCCCCTTATTGTTATGCAACCCCTTCGGCTCTCCCAATGTCGTTGCGTTTTCGTAGCTTTTGAGTTTTATCAACTGACCAGTGCAGTTGTGTCGCTCTAGGCTGTTCTTCGCAGCAGATGAAAATGGACAAGGATCCCAGAAACGTTGTGTGGTATTTATATTATCACTTATTTTGTCTGTATATGGGCTATCTATCTTATTAATTGTTATAAATGTAATAAATAACTATCCCTGATCATTTACGATCAGTTTGAAGTGGCAAATATTCGTATATAAAAAGTACTGTGATCCTTCACCACGAGAAACACAGTCAGTCATCTGTCCGCTACAGAAACATCCTGTTACTTTCTAAATTTCTATTGGTATTGCCGAAAATAACAGTGACTTCTAATGGCGGCTGTAAATCCCGATATGAGACTATTGATACGCCTCACTTTTTCTGTATGAAGCAGAACCCAATTACAATTGTTTCTCTTCGGGGAGAAAGCGTGCTTCCAAGAGGATTACGGTGTTGGCTCTGGAATTCCTCCTCCTTCAGCGACGTTCACTAAGAGGCTTACGCGTGGTTCACATTCTTCCTTATTTACTTGCCATGGCGATAGAATCGCTTGTAGTTACAGCTGAGGGAACCCAGTTTTATGTTTCATTTATCTCTCCCGGTGACGTCATCCTACTTTGCTAAATAAGCGATTTTATTCACTTTTTTCACAACAGTTGAACCGATTTTAATACCAACTGGATGAGTATTTTCATAGTTGACAGAATTTATAACTTTTCATGAAATCATGGTAGTTTTCTTGCGATATAAAACTTAATTCGTAATTCGTAACACAAATGTAATACTAGTAATAAATAATTGTAAAATCCCATTTAAATTATTCACATTGATCTTCAATATTTAAGACGTCTACAGTTGTTTGTTTAAATTTATAAATTTTGCTGTCGAAATTTCCTGAAACAGTGGGCTAGCGGCGAGTATTTTCCTCTATGCATCCTTCTTGATGCAAACCCAACAAATCTCCTGTCTTAATTTCTATTTCTTCACGTTACCTCCTACCTAAAATTGTTTGTCAGTCCTTTAAATTTTAAACGGCAGTTCCACTATACATCTACACCGACCTCTATCATCTATTTAACTATTATCATCTAGGAAAAACTTCTCTTCTCTATACGAATCCTACAAACACTTGTATTGAACCAACACTTGACTCAGATTTGACCTCTTTAAATCTTATAACATACAAATATTCACTTCAAATTCAGTTTTTAGTTCTTATTCATCTTTTTTTTGTCTATTCCTTATTTAAAATGTTAGTTCTCCTCGCATTAGTAGACAATATCGTCTGTGAGTCGTAATTTAAAAAACGTTAGTTTTTATATATTTATTCCTTTATCGATTTCCCTCTTCTTTCATTCATTATTTCCTCGTCTTTGTGGTTAATAGTAAAATTACTACCCGATTATCTTCTTTTTGTGAAGTATTTACTTATCACTGTCTACTTAAAGAATCGTACCAAAGTTGAATTTGAAATCATAATATATTTACTTTTTTATTTGCGTGATAAAACTATCAAAAACACACTCAAATATAAGCTAAACAAAATATCTACAAATAAGGTAGTGTAAAGACGCTCGCCGGCAACTGTTCTACTGTGCTGACGTCACAGGACTCGGCCGCTCAGAGATTCTCCTCACGCGCCGAACACAATCAGCTGATTTATTAACTACGGCGGCAGAACCACAAAATAAAGGTATTCAAATAAATAATTTTTTCCACACTTATTTTCAGAAGCCATTTGAATTTTAACAAAACTTATTTAATGATACTTATATACCATCAAACATGGCAAAAATTATCATTATTATTAAGCTAGTATTGGGAATTTTCCCGGTGGTAGTTATATCTACAAAAATGACGTATATACAAATGTAACACATATAAAATTATATGGGTAACATGAACTAACTGTCTTTAAAAAGTTTATTATTATTTACCTGAACTTAACTTTCTTATTTGATATTTATTTTCTCGTAAATCACTTCACTTCATTGTTTACTACGCTGACCAGATAGAGAGTAATAAGTGTAATAATAATAATAAAAATATATATAATACTCCATGATTACTGTAGTTTTCTTATCCTACGTCTAAACTGATCAGCGCTATTCGGAAAAGTCGTCAGTAATTCTGCAGACAACGAATTCCAGTCACGAATTGATCTAACAAAAAATGAATATTTGCCCTTTTCCCTTTAATTTTGAATGGGTGATCATTTTTAGAAATATAACTTGTGGCCAAGAGATTGTTTTTAATTTCTTTCGAGGCCTGTATAACAATGAAATATGTTGTGCAGTGAGACAGACGTCATATTCTACGCCCCCCTCCCCCCGTCATATGCCTTCTATAAAAATTCAATGAAATAACATGCTGAATTATAAAACGTCGGATAAAAAATAGTATTTTTTTATTTTAACGGTTTTTATTCAGGTCCAATATTTTAGGGTATTCCATTGGTTGAATTCAGAGTGACTTTGTAAAAAAAATAGATGTAGAAGACCAAGAAACGACTGAGAGGTTGACGTTAAAAAAAGTATCTGTACTTCTTCTTGTTTGAAGGTACACTCAGGCTGAGTGAATTTAAATTAAGCCTGGAGGAAAAGATTTGACGATATTAGATCACCAGAATTACTGTTATAAAATTTTAAATTCCAGTTAAACATATGCATATGGCGCCGAGTTGAATTGCTGGTTCAGGTAGGACGTGAATTATTAAATAATAACTCTTACATATCAAAGTGGAAATTAAATATGAAGATTGACTGCGGCCAAAAAAAGACAGGTGTAAGATTTTGTCCCGGGAGTTGGACCATCGCCGCCCCCCGTGTACGATGACTCTCTGTCCTTGGTCCAGATAGTTGGGAATCGCTATCTGCTGTACAATATGGACAATTTTTGCCGCTGCAGCTGAAGAGGTTCATTAGCGAAGGCCGGGTCATTAGTGGTTGAACGCTGTGTTGCAGCGGCCCCAGCTATTTTAATGGTTGCATCTACAATGGTGGCAGCCTTGCCACTTTAAAGCTGCTCCACATGTTTGTTGCGGGGGGGGGGGGGGGCGTAAAAAAAAGTACGGAGGAATTAGGCTCACGCTGGCATGAAACAGACATCAACCTCTCGCAACGAATTAGTTACGGTGTTTGCCCTCGACAAAAGTTCAGTAAAAATAATAGAAAGGAATGGAAAATAACCGTGTTAGTCGTGACTCTTTGTACCTTCTCTAGATACAAAGAAATGTTGATCAGAAACGGATATTTTATAATTATATATATTGAAGCTTTAAAGAAATTTAAACAAGTGTGTGACGTCCAGCAACGGGACAGACCGAAGCGTGTTCAGTGTCGCTGCTGCTTGGAGTGTTTTCCAGTTGTGGCATTTGGGAAGAAATCGACCAGCAAGTGGGCGTAGCCTTGTCGTGGCATGTGAGCAAACTGCCGAGTGACATGCTCGAGTAATTTTCCACGTGCTCTGGCAGCACTGCAGTACACTGCAGCCGGCGCAAGTGCAATTAAGACATTCTCCACATCAACAACAACAACAAAAATGATCGTCATATAAAGGACTCTATTCACATACTGCATTTACAGACGTTTCGAAACCTACGTAGCGGGAATCAAAGACGTTCGGATAAGACAGACCTGAAAAATATCGTGTCATTAAAAATAACAAATATTTTTGAATATATTCAGAACTTTTCACTAATTTCAGAGCGTGGTATAAGATGTACTTTCCTTGTCATGAGGATATTTAATGCCTCTTTATGTATAAAACACTGGCACACTTTTGGTGGACACTGATATGTAAATATTCCACAAAAGAAGAAAAGAAGCAAATCGGGTACTAATTTATTGACACTATTAACCACAAATATGAGGAAATAACGAATGAAAGAAGAGGGAAATTGATAAAGAAATCAAAATATTTTTCCCATGTTTGATGGTATATAAATATTATTAAATAAATCTGTTAAAATGCAAATGGATTCTTAAAAAAAATATTGTTTGTACAGATTAATGTTGAAAATACCTTTATTTTGTGGTTCTGCCGCCGTAGTTAACAAATCAGCTGATTGTGTTCGGCGCGTGAGGAGAATCTCTGAGCGGCCGAGTCCTGTGACGTCAGCACAGTAGAACAGTTGCCGGCGAGCGTCTTCACACTACCTTATTTGTAGATATTTTGTTAAGCTTATATTTGAGTGTGTTTTTGATAGTTTTAGCACGCAAATAAAAAAGTAAATATATTACGATTTCAAATTCAACATTGGTACGATTCTTTAAGTAGGCAGTGATAAGTAAATACTCCCCAAAAAGAAGATAATCGGGTAGTAATTTTACTATTAACCACAAAGACGAGGAAATAATGAATGAAAGAAGAGGGAAATCGATAAAGGAATCAATATATAAAAATAAACGTTACTTAAATTATGACTCACACAGACGATATTGTCTACTAATGCGAGGACAAGCAATATTTGAAATAAGGAATAGAAAAAAAGGAAAGACGAATAAGAACTAAAAACTGAAATTGAAGTGAATAGTTGTATGCTATAAGATTTAAAGAGGTAAAAATGTGAAACTTTTTGCAAAACGTTTCACTTCAACTGTTCAATCAATACAAGTGTTTGTAGGATTCGTATAGATAAGATAAGTTCTTCCTAGATGATAATAGTTAAATAGATGAAAGGGGTCGGGGTAGATGTATGATCGGCCATGAAAGAAAGTATCCTCTTTCGATTGTCCTAATTACGACAGTATCTCAATCCCAATATTTTTGTACCATACCTGTCCTTATTATAAAGAAGATATGCATTGTAAATAATCGTAAAATGTTCAACATAACTTCCAAACTATTATAGCCTTGATGAAGACTTTAAAACGTCTCTAGCTATACGAATGCGTACTGGGTACTTGGGTAAGTTGGTGATATCTCTACACGTCCATTTTAAATAATAGTTTGCAATGAAAACTTAAAGTTAGTTCGATATAATAAATAATAAGGAAACATAGGAATTTAGCGAGACAAAAAAAACTATTTAGTGAGTCATCAAACCGTCCATATTACCAAAAACAATGTTAATTTAATATTAAACAGTAGTCTAGATGTTTCTTGTATTTTTTTTATTTAAGGCCTCAATAAATCTGTGTTTCATGTTCATGCCATGACGAATTTTGAAAGAGAATATTTAGAGAAAAAAATTCTTGACTCTTCCAACCATTTACAAACAACCGAGTTATTTCTCCTTCTTCCACCTCGCAGAACGTCTTGTGAACTTATTCCACACGTCATAAAATACAAAATATGTTCAAACGTGGTTTTTCTTTTCCAGAAAAAATAACTTAATATTTAGTGCCCGTGTTTACGTATTCTGGTCACCGCTCAAGGGGTAGAAAATTAGTTCTGTCACACGCTTTGTTTAGGACACGAACCGAGACCCATTGACATTGACCTGCAGTCTCGTAACATCGTCGGCTGACGCTAATAGCCAATACGTGTCGTGGTAACCTTAACCTAAAGGACAAACATCAGGGACCACTAATACTGTGAACAGGAATATATAACAGAAAGCCTTTATTATTAATTATATTATTTAAATTATATTTAAATCCTAAGTAAAGATAAGAAAAAATTTATACATTTCTTCCAGTCATTGAGAATTATGTATTTATTTATTTAATCTATAAATGGCAGACACGTGAAGTTACAAATAAATAAACATATTTACTTTAAATAAATAAACTTGACGTATTTATAGAATTATATTAATTCATTTAAGAACAATTTTGATTAGTTTTTCCCATTCATTTATGGTTCTCCTATTTTTGTTATATGTATTTATTAAATTTTACTTCTGTCATTATTTTTTAAATGTTAAATGTTTATATAAATTATTAATTAAAATTACTGAGACGTATGGACTATGTCACTTTTTTGCCGAAAAAAATTGTAATTATTTTTGTGCAACTTTTTTCGAATAAAAACAAATTAAGTAGTTTTTTGTTATAATATTATGCAAACTAAAACGTTCCTCGTACGTTAAGTAGTTATAATAGTATTATAATAGGAAATACATACAAAATTTTAATTTTTTTCGAAGGAATAAACGCTACATATTATTTAAAGGTAAAAAAAATGCAGAGAGAATACTTTTAAGCAAAAAAAAAAAAGGTTTCGGTAAATGTTATTTAAACAAGCGACTTATCATTATTTACGAATATTGACGTCACAAACGCTAATGTAATGATTATAAATTTTATATGTTACTTTTTGGCTTAACAAAGAAACAGAAACTCCGCTTATTTGCGTTGAATAAAACTTATTACATTCATAAGAGGATAATAAGAAGAAGAAGCGGAGGTATATCTTTGGGTTAGTTTTAATGTTTTGTTAAATCTTTGTTTAGTTGCTATGGTGACGGCGATGCGTGAGCAATAAATTAATTAAACCATAGTAAGTTTATTTTTATTTATAAAACCGACAACAAATACTGGAAAATAAAATATATACAACCCAATAAATAAAATTAATAAAAAATATACCAATATTAAAAAAAATCTGTTTTAATAGTTTAAAATAAAACAATGTTTTATTTGTTGTTGTTGTTGGTTTCATTAAGGTTGGAGTATATAATTTTGGGTGGTTTTTTTCTACTGAACAAAGATAAAACAAATCATTAATTAGTTAATGATTATAAATTTTATATATTACTTTTTGGCTTAAAAATGACAACAGATAAGTTCCACTTCTTTGCGTTGTAATAAACTTATTGCAGTTACCAGTGGATAATAGTAATAAGAAGAAGAAGAAGGGGAGGTTATATCTTTGGGTTAGTTTTTAGTTTAGTTTTACCTCAGTTTTTGCTTAGTTGCTTTGGCGATGCGTGAACAATAAATTAATTAAGGAGACGGAGTTTATTTATTTAATTTGCAAACCCTGCTCTCTCTCTCTCTCTCTCTATATATATATATATATATATATATATATATATATATATACTCAAATGAATTGAACCATGACATATAAAGTTGAACAATAATTTAAGAGTTTTATCATAGCGTGTGGATGAAAATTTCGGGTTAGAAACTCGCCATATTTGTTGGCACAAAATGGTGCATGATTATAAATGAGCCAGCAAATATCCAATCGATCACGGCGTGGATGATTAATGGACAAGAATATCCGTCAAAAACTACACAAAGGAATAATTTACTCATGAATAAAATGAATTCCTGTTCGAAACCTTATTAAGGCCTGTGGAATACTATCACATACTGTCTAACGATTAACCTTGGATATGAGAAATTCAGTCGGACGACGTCGTTAATAATTCTTTTTCGGTTCTCTGAATACTTTCAGTTATAAATACAAATTTTATTTGAAGAAGATCTTAGTCTTAATAAGGAATTAAGTAACAAAACGTGGCCCAAAAAAAAACCCATCTAGAATAAATTAAAATTTATATTAATAAATTGATGTATGTATCAGTTTCCAATAAAATTCAAGTAACACGGTCCCTATAATATTTTTAATAAGAAGAAGGATTTAAAAAATTAATAACCTTTACGGAGATATTTTATTTAACACAATGAAGTTTCAGTTCCTTTTGTACCCCCAGTAGGGTGTTAAATTTATACCGTGACAATTTTTTTTTGTTATTCATGAACAGAACCAAAAAATATTTCAAATCACAAATTTACAACATTTATTTCTTCTTATTCTTTCATCTTAAAATGTAAAAAAAATACAAGATTTAAAATAATTTTTTTTCAATAGTCATGTAATTTAATAACAAATATTAACAACTGTAGGGCAAACTAAGCGAGCTTTTGAGACTGGACTAAAAGAACACAATTACAAAACTTTAAAATAATTGCAGAAATTAGAAGAAAACTATTAATTTGATTGTAATAATGTTCAAATTATAGATATCGATCAAAATTTATTAAATCACCATTTATTAGAATTTCTACCTATTAAAACATATAATTAAACCTTCAAATTAATTAGTATTTATAATCAATTATCTTTCAATATTTTTATGATTTTTTAAAATAATTTTTTACTTAAATTTTTAATTTTAATTTAAAATATTTCTTCGTAATTAACGACTAATAACATTTATTTTTAAAATGGTAAAATGTTGAAAATTTATTATTGATATAATCTTTTTCATTTTAAGAATAACAAGAAATAAATGTTGCAAATTTTATCACTTCTCTATGTATGACCAAAGACAAAATGTTACCGTAGAAACCTGACGTTAGTAAAATATGAAACTGAAACGTCGTTTTGAATATAATATTGTTATATATTTTATTTAATACCTTCGCTATAATTAATGTGTAATGTACTATAAATAAACACGTTGAAATTTACACCAAATACTTTGAATATTAATTGATCGATAAATTTAAATATAATGTGTAATTTAGGCGTTATTCCATGGCCGAAAATCTTTACAATATATAACACATGAAGTGGTTCCCATGTATAGGGATGGATCGTTATATTTTAGACTGCAGTATCGTAACTATTTTAATTTAGTTTTAATTAATTCACAAAATAAATACATCATTGCCGGTTTTTTTTTTATTTGGCCATGTTTAAGTTACATAACAAATTACTTTTACTTATGTTCATAATTTATGAGAGAAATGGACAACAGAAAACAAAAAAATTCTTCAAAGAGTTTTCCAAAAATTGAGAAATAATTAAATATAAATATTCTTATATTTGGTTTTTTTTAGGGCAACAGGCTACATGAGGGTAATCCACTTAGGGCAACTCCCCTTTAATAGCATAGGAAGGGATTTGAAAGGGGGGATGCGGAAGGGTGGAGGAAGGTAGCCAAGGGTTAACTATGGCCCCCGGACTATATTTTATGGATCCTACCCGGCATTCGCCTAAAGAAATGCAGGGAAAACCTTAGAAAAACCTGCATCGGGTAGGTCGGGCATTTGGTACTTGTCCCACGCCCTTCCGATGACGGGAGAGGAGTTTGCTGTGGGGACGCAGCTTACCCCTCGCCATGCCTTGGCCAGTTTAGGAGGCAGCTGGCCGACTATTCCAATTCGGAATAGCGAACAACTCTTACCGTATGTCCAAGGTCTGCGACCCCGGAACATACACCTCTCAAAGCAGACCGAGGTGCCTCGGAATGTGGGAACCTTAGTTCAAAAAAACCAGAGAGATGTGAGAGCATCCCCAAAGGTAGCCCCCGCCAGAGCTCTCTGGGAAGGTTCACCTGCGAGAAATTCTCTCGCAGGCTTGTTCAGGTCGGCAGTTTTTTTTTTTTTTTTAGGGCAACAGGCTACATGAGGGTAATCCACTATGGGCAACTCCCCTTTAATAGCATAGGAAGGGACTTGAAAGGGGGGGATGCGGAAGGGTAGTGGAAGGTAGCCAAGGGTTAACTACGGCCCCCGGGCTATGGTTTAAGGATCCTACCCGGCATTCGCCTAAAGAAATGCAGGGAAAACCCTAGAAAAACCTGCATCGGGTAGGTCGGGCATTTGGTACTTGTCCCACGCCCTTCCGATGACGGGAGAGTATCTTCCCACAACCAAATATAAGAGTTGAGCGATTCAAAGCCTGCGAGAGGATTCTCTCCCAGGTAGCCTGCGAGGGATTTTCTCTCGCAGGCAGAACCTTTTAGGAGAGATACGAAGGGGCTACCTTTGGGGACGCCTTTTCCTCTCCGTTTTTGAACTAAGGTTCCCACAAGCCGAGGCACCTCGGCCTGTTTTGAGAGGTGTATGTTCCGGGGTCGCAGACCTTGGGCATACAGTAAGAGTTGTTCGCTATTCCCATTGGAATAGTCGGCCAGCTGCCTCCTAAACTGGTCGAGGCACGGAGAAGGGAATGCTGCGTCCCCACAGCAAACTCCTCGCCCGCTATCGGAAGGGCGTGGGACAAGTACACAATGCCCGACCTACCCGATGCAGGTTTTCCTAGGGTTTTCCCTGCATTTCTTTAGGCGAATGCCGGGTAGGATCCTTAAACCATAGCCCGGGGGCCCTAGTTAACCCTTGGCTACCTTCCTCTACCCTTCCGCACCCCCGTTTCAAATCCCTTCCTATGCTATTAAAGGGGAGTTGCCCAATGTGGATCACCTTTCATGTAGCCTGTTGCCCTAAAAAAAATTATTATTCAAATACCTTAAGGATGTGCGGGTGGTTAAAGCATAAAATCAGGAAAGCAGGAAAGTTTGTTGGGACTGATGCAATAAAGTTCAATGTATTTTACAGCTGTTCAATTAATGCACTATGGGTTAAAATTATGTACGGAACTAGGGACAGTTAGATCTAGGTTAAATCGCTTCTTGACTAAAGATTAATATAGAATTAAATACTCTTTCGGATTTATATATAAATAATTACACGGGCAACGCCGGGCTCCCAGTTGTCCAATTTGTCCAATCACAGTTATTTCAAGGCTGCCGCAGGAATCGAAATCGTGTGTCACAAAATTCATGAAGAACCTGAGAGGGTTTTTTTTGTACGTTCTCGACAGAACCTAAAATATATTGACATAATTTTCCATATTGCATCGTTTTATTAAAAATCTGGCGATGGAGCCTCATTAATTAACTTTCATCTGGACACTTCCCGCATCCTTTAACAAGCCCCGAAATTAAATTGTAATTAAAGTGTTGTATAAATTATTATTATTATTAAATCCCGCTTGTCCATAATTTTTTTTTGCAATACACATGCTGGATATTTAGAGTGAACGGTTTTAATGAATGCATTGCGGCCCGGTTAACGTATGGTTAAAGGATTTAATGGATATGATAGAGGAGAAATTAAATGGCGCGGTACAACGGATAAGGTTTAATGTGAATAAATTGAGGATGTTGTAGCTGGAATGATAATGGAGTTGTCGCACCAAATCAGTTTCGTGACGGTTGCTTCTGTATTAATAAGATTTTTTGAAACTCAGTTAAGTACATTTTTCATGTCCTCCCTCATAACACGCTTAGTATTTAACTGAACCTTCTGCAGCGGCCAGTGGCATTATTTTTTTTGAATCCCTTCTCATTCCTGCTTTCACCTGATTTACTCTCGCACTACGCAAACAATTAATCGTGTTCAGGGGGGGGGGGTTGTAATTATAGCCGCACTCAGCCATAATGTACCTGGTTTCAGATTGATTAACACTGTATTCCTCCTCGTACGCCTATAGTCGCATTTGTTGCATGTAAACATCTGCGTCAGTCATAATTAACTTTATATGGTGGATGTAAAAAAAAACCATCGTGGCTTGTTACACTGAGTAATAAAAGCCTTTTGAATAATTCATTCGTTGCAATAGCGTTGGATAATGTTTATTGTGTTAATTTGTTGCTAAAAATAGTGAGTAAAAGTTTTATAAAAATTTATTGGTCGTTAAGTGACCAGCGAACTCCTTTATTTCATTGGGAGCCGCGGCGTTGCCACGTGTGCTTATTTATATAAAGCCGAAAAAGTATTTAATTCTATATTAATCTTTAGTCAAGAAGTGATTTAACCTACATCTAACTGTTCCTAGTTCCGTAAATACTTTCGACCGATAGTGCATTAATTTGACCGCTGTAAAATATATTAAATTTAATTCCATCAGTCCCAACAAACATTCCTCCGAATTTCTTCTTAAATATACTCCTTCAGTACTGCTGGATATAATTGCCCCTCAGTCATCAGACACTACAAAAGACTTATTTGATGCAATTCTTAACTAGATTCGCAATGTAAACAAATGGTCGCCATATTGGAGTCACTTAATATGGCGCGAAAATTAACTTACATTTTCCGGCAGGGATCGTAAAGTATTTCGTATTGTTTTTTTTATTATCATTCGATGGAGTATTACTGGATAAAATTTATTTGATAAAAATATTTCTGCTTCATTCCATCACGGGAAAAGTAACTATTTCCTTTGTTCGTCGCGTAGTAACGTCTCTCTCTCTCTCTCGCGTGACGCGCAGTAATTTAAGACAAAATGATCACATTTTTAAATTTATAATTCTTTTCACCTTTATGCTACAGGTTTCTCACCTCCACAGTACCGTTTCTCGTCGTCTGAAGAATATGTGTACCAATTTTTGTTCCAATCTGTCCACGCGTTTAAATATGTATAGAGATTAACGTAAATACATACATACATACATACATATGTACATCCTTTTTTATTATATAGAATACTAGCTGAGTGCCCGGCGTTGCTCGTGTACTTATTTATATAAATTCGAAAAAGTATTTAATTGAATACTTAAATATATTCCTTGAGTATTTCAGGATATAATCGTCACTCAGTCTTCATACATTACGAAATATTACATTGATGAAATTGTTAGCTAGACTCACAACTAATACAGCGCGAAAATTAACTTACATTTTCCCCAAAGACGGTAAAGTAATTCGTATTCTTCTTTATTACCATTCGATGGAGTATTGCTGTATAAAATTATACTTTTTATTTTAAAAAAATATTTCTGCTTTATTTCATTCCTAATAAAGGAGATATTTCCTTTGTTCGTTGCGTAGTAACGTCTTTCTCTCGCGTGACGTCATTGTCTCTTGGCGCGCAGTAATTTAATATTTAATGATCACGGTTTTTAATTATAATTCTTTCCACATGTATGCTAGGCGTTTCTCATCCTCACAGTACCGGTTCTCGTGTTTTGAAGAATTTGTGTACCAATTTTTGTTGCAATCTATCCACGCTTTTAAATTTGTATAAAGAACAACGTAAATACATACATACATACATACATACATACATACAAATATACATCCTTTTTTATTATATAGATAGGTGGCCTTAGTATCGACATAATAAAGAAGGATGTATTACTGGATATAATTATACTTTTTATTTAATGAATATATTTCTGCTTCATTTCATTACGGAATAAGGAACTATTTCCTTCGTTTGTCGCTTAGTGACGTCACGGTATGTTGGCGCTTAGTTAAATAACTACTTAATGATCACGTTTTTTAAAAATTATAATTCTTTCACTGTACCGATTCTCGTGTTTTTTTTAAGAATGTGTGTACGAAAATTTTATTTCAATCTGTCGACGCGTTTAAATTTGTATAGAAATTTCATTAAAAAAATTTTATCCATTGAATTCAAAATTAAAAACAATACGAAACACTTTACGATCCGCTGCCGGAAAATGTAAGTTAATTTACGCGCCATATTAAGTGACTCCAATATGGCGACTATTTGTTTACATTTGTGAATCTAGCTAAGAATTTCTTCAATTTAATCTTTGGTAATGGGTGAAGACTGAGGGATAATTACACCCTGCAGTACTCAAGGAGTATATTTAAAAATAAATTCGGAGGAAAGTTTGTTGGGACTGATGCAATAAAATTCAATGTATTTTACAGCTGTTTAATTAATGCACTACGGAACTGGGAACAGTTAGAGTTAGGTTAAATGTTTTCTTGAACAAAGATTAGTATAGAATTAAATAATTTTTCGGGGTTATATAAATAAATACACGGGCAACGACGTGGCACCAGGGCTATTACAGAATAAACCAAAATTCTACTGTGGCCCGTATTCATACTGAAGCTCCGATGCCACCTGGTGGAAATCGCTAGGCGAATATATTCCATTACCATTTCACGTATGGAACCTCCATTGGAGCTTCTTGTTTCGAGTGAAATTTCCATCCTCTCTCTCTCCCTCCCTCCGTCCCTATACCTGGAAAACACGAACACAAATCCAATCTCTCCGTATTGCCCGAAGTCAGCACTCGGATGCGCAAACCTTGTATCTGGTATCGCTGACTGAGCTTATTTTATGATTACCCTTTCCAATCTAATTTGCCAAACTTTGGAAGCTTATGGAGCGTCGCTTCTGCGTTAATCCGTCTCGCAAAAAAAAACAACGGCGAGAATTCTATATTCCTCCGAGACTTTATCAAACTATTTGATTATAAATGTGTTGGCGCTCAACAGTTGAGAGACAACATGAAATAACACCAAGTCTCTGAAGCTAAACGATTGACCAATAATAATCGGATTATAATATAACAAAAAATACGAAATACTTGCGGGAAATAATTTAAAAAACTTTAAATTACTGCGTGCCAAGAGGCCGTGACGTCACGCGAAAGAGGGAGGAGAGACGTTACCACGCGACGAACAAGGGAAATAGTTCCTATTTCCGTAATGGAATGAAGCAGAAATATTTTCATTAAATAAACTTTATCCAGTAATACTCGATCGAATGATAATAAAAAAAACAATACGAAATACTTTACGATCCTTACAGGAAAACGTAAGTTAATTTTCGTGCCATCTTAATGACTCCAATATGGCGACTATGTGTTTACATTGGGAATGTAGCTTGCAATTTCATCAATTTAATATTTCGTAATAGCATAAAAATGCATAATTGAGACATGATATTTTTATTAGTATTGGTTCATGATTGTTTTCTTTTTCTAGAAAATAATTAAAAAAGACTATGGTTGAATTAAAGTTAGGTTTCAAAACTTTAATGACAATTGAATGAATATTTCATTATAATTAGTTTAATTTTATGATTATTTGCTGAATAAAAATAAAAAGTACGTAAATTACAAGGAATAATTAACTTTTTTAAAAATCAAAATTCATTAATGAAATTTGTGTATAAAGAACGTTTGAGAAAAATTATGAACAGCGTAATTTCGCTCCTTTTCTTTCCAAAATGTTTTTTTTTGTTTCCCAGTTCTGTTGTCTTATAATTTTTTTTACGACGTTGTTTAATTCTTTCTACTATTTCCTCTTTTCTCTTTCGTGATTCTTACCCACTATTTTTATTTTTATTTTTCGACTTCTTTGCCTACTACAACAAAATTTATTTTATGATTACCCTTTCCAATCTAAATTGTCAAAGTTTGGAAGCTTATGGAGCGTCGCTTCAGCGTTAATCCGTCTTGCAAAAAAAAAACAACGGCGAGAATTCTATATTCCTCCGAGACTTTATCAAACTATTTGATTATAAATGTGTTGGCGCTCAACAGTTGAGAGACAACATGCAGTAAACATGAAATAAAACCGAGTATCTGCATCTAAACGATCGACCAATAATAATCGAATTATAATATAACAAAAAATACGAAATACTTCCGGAAAATAATTTTAAAAACTTTAAATTACTGCGTGCCAAGAGGCCGTGACGTCACGCGCACGAGAGAGAGCGAGAGACGTTACCACGCGACGAACAAAGGAAATAGTTCCTTTTTCCGCAATAGAATGAAGCAAAAATAAATTTTATCCTGTAATACTCCATCGAATGATAATAAAAAAAAACAATACGAAACAATAAATGCATTTTTGTTCTCGATTTGTATATAAAAAAGAATGATATTATTAAGTCTCCTTAAAGGACCACTCGCAATTAACACGGCTGAAATATATGAAAAAGAACAAAAATAAATGATTTATTATTAATAGACTCGCAATAAAATTTGTAGATTGTAGTGTAGACTCTAAATTTTTCAAACAAATAAGTTTTGAAAAATAAGAAAAAATTATAAAAGTAAAAAAAATCGCAATTATTAATTTCGACTACAAATGGAAATCAGTCCGGTGGAGTTTACATAAAATAGGGTTAATAATAACATTCATTTATACTATAACAATAAAAATAAAAGTTACTTTGTCGGAAAGTCAAAATGGCGTATGTGAGCTAAAACTCGAGACTACCATAGTTAGTTGGTGACGGGACGTTTCGGAGGACGGAACAAATGAGTCTAGAGCAGAGACTGGCCGTTGTTTAATGTATCATTAAACAAAGTGGTGAATTTAAGACACAGTAAAACATTCACGGAGGTATTATCCCCGTAAATATCGCAAAGTTAGCAGTTTTTAGGTCTATCAGCAGCCAGGAAAGGAGTGACGTTTTTACGTCTGTAGCCAGCCAGGAATAATAAAGTTGCAGTTTAAGTCCCAAGCGGTAAAAAGACTAACAAAACTATGAATCACAGGATTGATATAAGGCAAGCGGTCACCAGATAGCTGACAAAAAGGAGGATCATCCGAGTTCCTGGGAGCCTAGGAAGGTGTAAAATCTGTGAGTCAATATTAGAGTCAGTGTAATTTTTTTTTTCAGTAGTGTACTCCAGAATACAAAAAGGAATGCTGGAACCAGCTGGACAGATGTGAGTAACAAA
The DNA here is from genome assembly GCA_037074705.1 of Zhengitettix transpicula. Lineage (NCBI taxonomy): Eukaryota > Metazoa > Arthropoda > Insecta > Orthoptera > Tetrigidae > Zhengitettix > Zhengitettix transpicula. The sequence goes on along the minus strand of CM073594.1, from coordinate 18,018,534 downwards.
ATACAAAATTAATGATTTATGTAAACGTAATTAAAGGATAGAAGTCAGATTTCGTTCTATTTTAATTGTTAATCAGAGTTGATTTCTGTACTTTTAATTTCGTTCTATTTTAATTGTTAATCAGAGTTGATTTCTTTACTTTTAATTTCGTTCTATTTTAATTGTTAATCAGAGTTGATTTCTTTACTTTTAATTTCGTTCTATTTTAATTGTTAATCAGAGTTGATTTCTTTACTTTTAATTTCGTTCTATTTTAATTGTTAATCAGAGTTGATTTCTTTACTTTTAATTTTGTTTTATTTTAATTGTTAATCTGTGTTGATTTCTTTACTTTTAATTTCGTTCTATTTCAATTGTTAATCAGAGTTGATTTCTGTACTTTTAATTTTGTTCTATTTCAATTGTTAATCAGAGTTGATTTCTTTACTTTTAATTTTGTTCTATTTTAATTGTTAATCAGAGTTGATTTCTTTACTTTTAATTTTGTTCTATTTCAATTGTTAATCAGAGTTGATTTCTTTACTTTTAATTTCGTTCTATTTTAATTGTTAATCAGAGTTGATTTCTTTACTTTTAATTTCGTTCTATTTTAATTGTTAATCAGAGTTGATTTCTTTACCTTTAATTTTGTTCTATTTTAATTGTTAATCAGAGTTGATTTCTTTACTTTTAATTTCGTTCTATTTAAATTGTTAATCAGAGTTGATTTCTTTACTTTTAATTTCGTTCTATTTAAATTGTTAATCAGAGTTGATTTCTTTACTTTTAATTTTGTTCTATTTCAATTGTTAATCAGAGTTGATTTCTTTACTTTTAATTTCGTTCTATTTTAATTGTTAATCAGAGTTGATTTCTTTACTTTTAATTTCGTTCTATTTTAATTGTTTATCAGAGTTGATTTCTTTACTTTTAATTTCGTTCTATTTTAATTGTTAATCAGAGTTGATTTCTTTACTTTTAATTTTGTTCTATTTCAATTGTCAAGTTAATTTCTTTTCCTTTTAATTTATTTCTATCGACGTATTGTTTAGGATTTGTTTGTTAATAAGATTTTTAAATCAAATTGTTCTGTCCATTATCAAACCCAGTGAAGACCCTGAGAAATTAATATTTTAAAATTGTATTTGTTCTTGAGTGATCGCCACAAAATAAATCAATCTTTTGTTTGTTAATTTCGATCTTTTCATTTAATAAAAAGCCTTCCATTTGATTATTACATTTTGACGCTTTAACGTGAGGTAAACTCTTTAAAATTCTTGATGATTATTTTATTTAATTAACGCCTCATTTTAATTATTACAATATATTGTAATAAAATTATAGTATATTTCTATCACATTCAGAGATCATAGGTTTACGAGTCAAGGGCGTAATTGCGCATCCTGAAGACGTCACCACTACGTTGCATGAGAGCTGTGCCAGGTGTCGGGCAATATAGACGTTCCTCGCAGCGGCAGCGTTGAAACGTTGATGAGAGAGAATGTTTGAATCCCGGAGGCAGTTTTCATCCACATCAAAGAAACAAGGCAAGGGAGGCTGTGAACTAATCCTTCTAACCAATTGGACTTTATCTGCCGTCGGGGTAGTTCCTTGTGGCCTCTTTAGCTTATATCGTCAATTTACATCCGCTGGATTTTGATACTAATTTTTTCCAGTATCAAACACGGCTACAGAAACTCAGACGAGGGCTGTTTAAGAAACTAACAGAGTTTACAACACTAAAATTCTTCCGCTGTGAAAGTAATGCACTTGATACATGTACGTCAATCAGTTTGTTTTATTAACATACCTTGATTTGGAAATCCAGAGTCACGCGAATTTAATAGATTCAGGGTTTTTTTTACAAATTTTTATTATTATATACAGAAAACAGCGAGTGGTACACCTATTTAAGAAAAAAAGCAATCAATCAGAGAGTCTCTTTTACAAACTCCTCAACAAAAAAAATGTATATTAACATTACCAAAGGTTCTATAACACCGTCGGAGCAACGACCAACATTATTTAATTTTTATTAGGTGCGCCGGTGCAAGACATAAATTAATCCTTTTTTATTTGCCTACCTAGACAGGGTTCATTACAAAAATTATTTTAGACACTAGCAACAGTCAACGGACTGCTGATCAAAAAATATTTTCAATTACAAAATTAAGTTAAATAAAATCTTCAATAATCAAAGAAATAGATCAATAAACTTCAAACCATAAATGTTACGGAAAGATGGTGTAGTAAGAAAAAAAAATTAGAAGAATCCAGATACTGATATAAATCACTACAAAATAAAACTAAAATTTATTCAAAATTCCTTCAAAATCCTAGGAACAAATATATCAAAACCTGTTTCAATAAATACTAAACCACCCCTCCAAAAATTTTATTATTGTAAATAATTATTATTTTATTATATTTCTTTTAAATATGTTTATATAAGAATAGTTTTCTTTAATTAGATATACGTATATATACACGTATATATTGTACTACCCCTCTTTTCGATAATTCTTACTATAGGGATTTAGATTAAACAAGTTATTAAATTTTATTAAACAAAACAATTTTATTAATCTAGAATACTACTCAAGAAAACCTCTGTATATTTTTATTATATCCTTTTACCTCAATAATTGAATTACACTAATAATTATAAATCAGCCTCTGTACCCCAGGGTCTTTTCTGGGTTGATAAGGAAACGGAAAACTAATATTTACAATATAAACAATGCAATTAAATAAAATGAAAACGAAATCTGACTGATTACCCTTATTTAACAATTTACAGAATTTATTACTCAATGTCTACTTACAATTTTATTTGGGTATTTTCAGGAATTCTCTTTACTCTACAATGCCCTTTTGTGCACAGACTTTTACACACACGCTTCACAGACACTTTCACTTTATCCTTTTTGATGTCCCGACTCCTGACAGCTTGCATGGACTAAAATGTTTATTTTATTTTTAGAGACGGCCACCATTCAATTTGACCGAATATTTATCACCGCCTCCACGTCCCCCTCCTTTGAGGTCTACAGTCCAACACTTTTAAGTCTTTCTCGTTAAGATTCTGGCGCCACATTAACTTTCATCCACGTCCTCCTCCCTTGCTCTCTGACATTCAACTGACTTTTCTATGCACTTCCCCCTCCCCTTTAATAGCATAGGAAGGGATTTGAAACGAGGGGATGCGGAAGGGTAGAGCAAGGTAGCCAAGGGTTAACTAGGGGACCCCGGGCTATAGTTTAAGGATCCTACCCCGCATTCGCCTAAAAGTGATGCAGGGAAAACCCTAGGAAAACCTGCATCAGGTAGGTCGGGCATTGGGTACTTGTCCCACGCCCTTCCGATAGCGGGAGAAGGTTTTTGTGGTTTTACATTGTATTCCATTAGAGATATTATTAAATTTATTAAAACGTATGTACGAAAGACTCAAATCTGAGGCGCTAATTTTTTTACTTGACATTTAACTGTCATGTTTTTACACCAATTAAATAAATAAAGAGAGCTTCCTAGATTTATTTGATTCTTTTACATGGATGAAAAAATTACATAATTCTGAGCGAAACGTTTAAAACCGAGGAACTTAAGAAATATAAAACGTCCGTCTTAGAAGTATAGTAATTAAATAAATTAATAGGCAATAACAGACAAAAAATAAAAAAAGTGACACTTACTTTTTCTGTTATTTGGATTTTTATTTATATATTTATAAATTCTAGGGAAAAGTCTTACAGCAACTGATTTTTTGTAAAACCCCAAAAAATATAAAATATTTCGCAATTTTTATAATAACGCTTCCTTTATTTTCTTGATCACCAATTAAAACACTCTGACAGCATTATTTATTTCTAGTAAAAAAAATACTTAAAGTGTACGGTTCATTGTTACCCCCCCTCCCCCCTCTAAAATCATAAATTAATTTGCAAGCCTCGTAGAGGTAAATCTGACAACGTGGAAGTTGTCGAGAAGAAGATGTTATCTATGCAGATTGCTGAAAGGAAAGTGAATCTCTCCGAAGGCGAACGAACGGCCATGTGTCAGCTTCACCACTTTGTGTAATGAAGGTCCAGAGGGTCCAAAGCACTGGCTCATTACCAACGCGCACCTGCTACCCTCCAGGGAATATTATCGATGACGGAGCTGGAACACGATGGAGTTGCAAACTTCTTGCCTGCATTAGCATAGAGTTTATCAGATCCTGCAGCTCCGCACCTAACATAACCCACATAACCTAAACCCGACCCATTCATCAAGACAACATCAACTAACATAAACGACGCAGGGGGAATTGAAAAAAATTATATTCAAGTTAGCGAAAAATAGTAAGAAAAATATACAGAAGATCTGAAATAAAAATAAAGGAATTATGAATGTGGATTTAGATGAAATTGTAACGAAAGAGACAGTTTCTGATCCATAAAAGTTTGTCGTAACCATTATACAAATAACTATAATAATAAAATGCCAACACGTTGTGGCTGTAAATTATGTAATAATTACTGAAACAAAAACCCCCCACGTTGGACAGTCAAATTATGTAGTATACAAAATATAAAAGGAAATTATTAGAAAAGTTAACATTGAAGGTCTGCGAGGGATGTTCTCTCGCAGGTAGAACCTTGTAGGACAGACACGAAGGGGCTACAATTGGGGATGCCTTTTCCTCTCTCCGTTTTTGAACTAAGGTTCCCACAAGCCTTGGCACCTCGGCCTGTTTTCAGAGGTGTATATTGCGGGGTCACAGACCTTGGGCATACGGTAAGAGTTGTTCGCTGTTCCCATTGGAACAGTCAGCCAGCTGCCTCCTAAACTGGTCGAGGCACGGAGAAGGGAATGCTGCGTCCCCACAGCAAACTCCTCTCCCGCTATCGGAAAGGCGTGGGACAAGTACCCAATGCCCGATCTACCTGATGCAGGTTCTCTAGGGTTTGTCCTGCATCACTTTTAGGCGAATGCCGGGTAGGATCCTTAAACCATAGCCCGGGGGCCCTAGTTAACCCTTGGCTACCTTCCTCTACCCTTCCGCATCCCCCTTTCAAATCCCATCCTATGCTATTAAAGGGGAGTTGCCACCATGTGGATTACCCTTATGTAGCCTGTTCCCCTAAAAATAAAAAGTTAACTAAGTGCCCACACACGCGTTGGAGACAAATTACGTGAAATTCAAATTAAATAAACAAACGAAGAATTAAAGCAAATTTTAACAAAAGATTGTTCAATGAATAAGAAAGATAGCCAATTCAGACAAAAAGGTGATAATATAAACATCACACAACGTTTCTGGGATCCTTGTCGCCTTTCCTCAGGTGCTAAAGAAGAGCCTAGAGCGACACAACTGCACTTGTCAGTTGACAAAAAACTCAAAAGCGACGAAAAAGCAACGACAAAAGTCTTGATTTCTTATAAATAATTTCTAATGAAACCACGAACTTAGGCAGTAGGCAGATAAATTTATTGCAAAAATTATAAACCAAACTGTAATGGAGACAAAATTAATTTAGTTTTGTATTGCATTAAGTTTAAATAATATGTCATTATTCTTGTTGTTGTCGTCTGTAAAAGTTTTTTTTTAGGTAACAGGCTACATGAGGGTAATCCACTTGGTGAAAACTCCCCTTTAATACCATAGGAAGGGGTTTGAAAGGGGCGGTGCGAAAGGGTAGAGGAATGTAGACAAGGGTTAACTAGGACACCCGGGCTATAGTTTAAGGATCCTACCCGGCATTCGCCTAAAAGTAATGCAGGACAAACCCTAGAAAACCTGCATATATATATATACTTGTGAAAAATCCTATTTCCTAATATGCAGACTACTCAAGTATTAAAGCAATTCTAATCTTTCTTTCATCATATTCAAAGCTCTTCAAGGTAACACTTGCCAAATGGGAGACATCTTTGAGTTCCTTTGGATGAGGAGAGTTCTGTTGTGTTTCTCTATGCTTTTCTTCCCACCTGACGAAAGGAACAAGAATCCCAGGTATTTATATTATCATTTTTTTGTCTAAATCGACTATCTTTCTTATTCATTAAAAATGAGTTTTCTTGTCCCCTAGAAAGTCCCTACATCCTGAATAAAAGAAAGACGATCTGTGCACGAGGAAAATATGAATGGTTGCCCAGTCATTTGAAGGAAGATTACAATAAGTCTACGACGGCTTCATATCCCTCAGTAAAGGTTCTGATGTAGTCTGATGAAAATTTAGGGGCCGGGAAAAAATGGGCGGAGAGGAAAGGGTTGGATGAAGGGGGGGGGGGGGAGAGAAAAGCGCTTGATAAGATAATTATGGAAACTTTGTTAAAAGGAGACCAGCGAGAGATTTTATTCGAGAAAGTTTTAAATTGAGGTTGTTTGTAAGATTATTTAGTGAAGAGTTGTGTTGTTAGGGATCAGAATCCTCGTGGGCGAACATTGCACTGTAAACGCTCCCAACATCCTCCCAATTAGCAATGGAAGCAATTATACCGACAAAGTGCTCCTCCTAATACCGCGAATATAGGTAGGAAACAAGAGAAAGGTTTCTCGTTCTTTTATTTTTTTAATAGTATGTAAAGACCACGGTAGGAGACGGGAACAAGAGGAGAATGTAACTAAAATAATTAGTATTATAAACACTGCAGTGAATATGACGGGGAGGAAATTATAACACAAATGTCCCTGGGGGTCCTTAAAAACAGTAGCCGATACATTTATTAATAGGATTAGTTGAGTAATGGTCTGAAAAAAAAGGAGTGAAGTGAATGGAAATGTTTCATAAAGTAAATTAAATATAAAATGACCCTGTCGGTATTTTTTTTGGGGGGGGTGCAGGGGGGGAGGGGGGCAGCATAACAACACGCAGATTAAAAATACACTGATCGTTGCCTCTTCTGATTCACCCTAAGTGTGTGACAAAGAGTTTGTAACGTAGGATTCTGTATCGTTAGTGGCTCACAAAATTAAAGTTTGTAATTTATATCAATTGGAATAAATATAACCAGAACAAAACAAACACGAGGATGCCTCCAGAGTTGGTTGATCTCTGGAAAATTTGTTTTCCAATAAAGTCTTTGTATATTTTAATTATCTGTGGTGGTGTTCGACTGAAATTATTGAACCAGTAGAATGGCACAGTAAGAAGAAGAAAAATAATTTCGTCTCGCGCGAACGGACCAGTTCTTCAAGTCAGTTGCCCTCACGAGTGAGGAGAGTCTGACCGAGCGGCAGAAGGAGATAGCAGAGAAAGAAATGACATCAACGAAATCCCCATGACCTGATGAAGCGGCCACACGAGAAAGCCCTATTGAATTTGGCAATGTCCATCAGGGACGCCGCTCAATAACCGTCGTCAAAGCACCGCATCAACATCTGGAGCTGACGTCGTGCGATAAAAATCCACCGATGTCAAACTTTACCTCAGTAGTGAAGTAGAGCCAAGGTCGATGATATTTCCAATTTTATCTGTGTAGTTTACTGCATTCGATTTATCTATAATCCATTTCACCAAATTGGATTTTTGTTTCCGGTCAATTCATTTATATAAACAAAAGTTAATATCTTCCCAATTTAGTACCAATCTTAATCGCGGAGAGAAAATTAGTAGGATTAAATGTGAACAGTTCTCTGTATTTTAAGTAAAAAACTTAGTGTCCACGCTGGAACACTTTGAAGTTGGTCAACGTGTAATTCAATCTTCTCTCACACACGCTATATTTAATGTCATATTCAATATTCAAATTATAGAACCCCTCTGGTTTTTTGAACGATTTAATGGATAGGGGCTTGCGAAAGTTATTCTCTCGCAGGCAGAACCTTGTAGGAGAGATACGAAGGGGCTACCTTTGGGTATGCCTTTTCCTCTCCGTTTTTGAACTAAGGTTCCCACAAGCCGAGGCACCTCGGGCTGTTTTGAGAGGTGTATGTTCCGCGGTCGCAGACCTTGGGCATACGGTAAGAGTTGTTCGCTATTCCCATTGGAATAGTCGGCCAGCTGCCTCCTAAACTGGTCGAGGCACGGAGAATGGAATGCTGCGTCCCCACAGCAAACTCCTCTCACGCTATCGAAAGGGCGTGGGACAAGTACCCAATGTCCGACCTACCTGATACAGGTTTTTCTAGGGTTTTCCCTGCATTTATTTAGGCGAATGCCAGGTAGGATCCTTAAAATATAGCCCGGGGGCCCTTGTTAACCCTTGGCTAACTTCCTCTATCCTTGTACATCCCCCCTTTCAAATCCCTTCCTACGCTATTAAAGGGGAGTTTCCACTATGTGAATTACCCTAATGTAGCCTGTTACACTAAAAATTTTTTTATTTGAACTAAGGTTCCCACATTCCTGTTTTGAGAGGTGTATATTCCGGAATCGCAGACCTTGGGCATACGGTAAGAGCTGTCCGCTATTCCTATTGGAATAGTCGGCCAACTGCCTTCTAAACTGGTCAAGGCACGGCGAGGGGCGTGGGACAAGTACCCAATGCCCAACCTACTTGATGCAGTTTTTTGTAGGGTTTTCCCTGCATCACTTTTAGGTGAATTGCCGGGTAGGACCCTTAAACAATAGCCCGGGTTGTAGTTAACCCTTGCTACCTTCCTCTACCCTTCCGCATCCCCCCTTTCCCTCCCTTTCCTATGCTATAAGAGGGGAGTTGCCACTATTTGGATTACCCTATCCATAGCCTGTCTACACCTTTTAAAAAATAAATAAATAATAATAATAATAAACTCACGTTGCAACGACAAATAATTTGAAGAAATGATGCCAAAACAGTAATGGCTGACTAAGAGAGCCACCACGATGTGGGGACTTAAAGGGATTTATAAAATAAATTTTTACAACTTTGAAAGATAAAACATTTATACAAATTGCGATTTAATTAGGATTCTGTACGTAAACATTTTAATAACTTCCACATCTTTTAGTGAAATTCTTCAGGGCCGCGTGTTGGGCCTCTAATAGTTACAGTAATTCGCAATCAGCACCAAATCAAATGAAAACCAAAATGTTAGAAAAAAATAATAATTAAATTTACATCAAAATGTTAACATAATAAAAATCTAAAAAAGTCTGAAATCCAGAGAGAGCTATAGAAATCTAATGAAACCTGACGGTACGAAATTTTTATAAAGAGCTTACACTCGAAAATTTTTTTACATACTATATTATCAGAACTTCTCAATAACACATTGCTTATACACTTCACTGTTTATTTAAAAGATATTAATGAAGACTAGTTATTGTACTTTACTGTTCTGAAATTTAAAGCAGCCTCTCCGCGTTACATAATATCATAGGCTGAATGCGACCACATTCGGCCGGTTTTCGTTACGAACTGACATGACCATCATCAGCCGAACTCCCCCCAAAACAGACTGACTTGTGTTCTGGTCCAATCTTTCAACCTGAAATCTACGCCGACAACAATACGTCCACATTCTTACGCACCGCTGACTGTTGTTTACAATACCATGGCCATAATTACTACGTCGACAATAATATTAAAGAAAATCCTTTTATTACACATTACTGGTCTTTACAGTGCAGATGTGTTACTGTTAGCAAATTTATGTTTTAATACTTCTGTACATGACGATTATAACTGCTCGCGTGTAATGATCAATATATGTCCTGTAACGTTTTTCAAAGACAGCTTCAGAACTTAAGGTTATAAAATCAAAAACCCAACGCTTTTCTGCCTTCAGAAGTGCAAAACAGTTATCACTAAATAAAATAGTTTCTCGCAACATTTGAAGGCTTGAATAATAATAATAAGTTTTTTTATAAAAAAAAGTGATGATGCTTTACTTGACGTATATCCCCTCTCATCCGTTTCCGACTCCATTTCACTGTGAGATCATCATTAGTCGACGTTGTTTTGTTTGCAGTTTGTCGTAAGTGCAGAGTGCAGGGTTGCTTTGGGGTGACTCTGCCAGGGAGGATTCTATTCCTAGTTGGCACGCAAACTTTCCGTGCCTCGCACAAAGACCCCCGGAATTGTGAGAGAAACTTGTGCCAACCTGTTACCATTTCCTCGCTTCAGACTTTGCACAGAGAGGAGGAAAAAAAATGGCTACAGATTTGCTCCAATGCATAACAGAGCATTACAAAAATAGCTTCGTTCATCCCTTGAGACCCCCTGGTTTTACGGTGTCAGTGTTGGTATTGAATGTCATACAATTTAAAGCATAATCTTATATATATATATATATATATATATATATATATGTATATCAATATAATTATGTATGCATGTATTTACGTTGACTTCTATACAAATTTAAACGTGTGGACAGATTGAAACAAAAATTGGTCCACATATTCTTCAAAACACAAGAAACGGTACTGTGGGGGTGTGAAACCTGTAGCATAAAGGTGAAAAGAATTATAATTTAAAAATAGTGATCATTTTGTGTTAAATTACTGCTTGTCAAGAGACCGTGACGTCACGCGACAGAGAGAGACGTTACTATAGCGACGAACAAAGGAAATAGTTCCTTTTTCCGTAATTAAATGAAGCAGAAATGTATTTATTAAATAAAAAGTATAATTTTATCCAGTAATACTCCATCGAATGATAATAATAATAACAATACGAAATACTTTACGATCCTTGCCGGAAAATATAAGTTAATTTTCGTGCCATGTTTAGTGACTCCAATATGGCGACTATTTGTTTACATTGCGAATCTAGCTAACAATTTCATCAATTAAATCTTTCGTAATGGATGAATATCCTGTAATATTCGATGAGTATATTTAAGTAATATATTCGGAGGTGTGTTTGACGTCACGCGATAGAGAGACGTTACTACTCGACGAGCAAAGAAAATAGTTCCCTTTTCCGTAATGAAATAAAGCAGAAACATTTTCATTGAATAAAAACTGAATAATTTTATCCAGTAATACTCCATCGAATGATAATAAAAAAAGAATACCAAATATTTTACGATCCTTGAGGAAAATAAAAGTTAATTCTCACGCCATGTTTAGTGACTCCAATATGGCGACTATTTGTTTACATTGTGAATCTAGCTAAGAATTTCGTCAATTTAAATGTTTGCTAATGTCTGAAGACTGAGGGACAATTATATCCTGCAGTACTCAAGGAGTATATTTAAAAAGAAATTCGGAGGTATTTTTGTTGGGACTGATGCAATAAAATGCAATCTATTTTACAGCTGTTCAATTAATGCACCCTCGGTCGAAAGTGTGTACGGAACTAGGGACAGTTAGATCTAGGTTAAATCGCTTCTTGACTAAAGATTAATATAGAATTAAATACTTTTTCGGATTTATATATAAATAATTACTCGGGCAACGCCGGGCTCCCAGTTGTCCAATTTGTCCAATCACACTGATTTCAAGGTTGCCACATGAATCGAAATCGTGTGTCACAAAATTCATGAATGAACCTGAGAGGTTCTTTTTTTTTTACGTCCTCGACCCTTGACAGCATCTAAAATATTTTGTCATAATTTTCCATATTGCATCGTGTTATTAAAAATCTGGCGATGGAGCCACATTAATTAACTTTCATCTGTTGACATGGACACTTCCAGCATCCTTTAACCAGCCCCTAAATTAAATTGCAATTAAAGTGTTGCATAAATTATTATTATTATTAAACCCCGCTGGTCCATAATTTTTTTTTTTGCAATACACATGCTGGAAATTTAGAGTGAACGGTTTTAATGAATGCATTGCGGCCCGGTTAACGGATAGTTAAAGGATTTAATGGATATGATAGAAGAGAAATTAAATGGCGCGGTACAACGGCTAAGGTTTAAGGTGAATAGATTGAGGATGTTGTAGCTGGAATGATAATGGAGTTGTCGCACCAAATCAGTTTTGTGACACTAGTAGTATTAATAAAATAGCAAATATATAAAGACATAACGTTCCTGTTTTTGACAAACGAAAATATTGGTTCGCAATTTAACTATTTAATTAATTTACAATTCGTCGACATTACGGGAAAATATTTTTTTGAGAGGAGAAACAGTGAGGAGATTCCAATACCCCCCCCCCAAAAAAAATAGCAACATTATATTAACTGGATCAGTATTAACAAATGATTTATGATGTCGATGTACCAATATATATATATATATATATATATATATATATATATATATTATTTTACATTTTAAAACAAACGACGTTTTCGTGAATCCGACCAGGGAAATTTCAGGTAATAATTTTATTTAACCTCATTCTTAGACTTGTAATTATTAGTACTATTATAAATCAAATTAGTCTGTCTATCATATTAAATGAATGTCCTTACCAAAATGAGTTGATTCATTCGAATAATTCGTAAGCTAAGGAGTTAGCTGATGAAAGAATCCGCACTCACCTGAAAGAAAGATAAAAAAAAGAGGTTAAGGTCAGTAAATGCATACGTAATTATCTGACTAGAAATAGAGGTTTATAGGAAGCATTTAAGATTCTTGTAATTGGAATATTTTCGTAAGGTTTTTTTCTGACACCTCAAACAAAAGCTAATTTTATCACACGTCCTTCTGTCAAAAACATGCATCACATGCAATATTGTCATTTATATATTTAACACGTGTTCAAATATTGGGATACACAGCTAATATAAGTTCAGGGGTTTTTCTCTGTGTCTTTTTTTTACCATTATTAATTTTTAAAGAGTCAAACGACTAAGAATAACGAACATTAACCGAAAATACACAAATGTTCTTCGGATTTAAAACTGTGTTTATGCTGAAAGAAAAAATAATTTTAATAATAAAGAAGATAGAAAAATACAGGTAAAATAAGTGATAGTATAAATGGTATATTATTATTTTGTTCAATCAGATGTAATTTTTTTTTAATTTCGAAAAAATAATTGTTACCGTTTTACTATTTCGTTCTAATTTCGACTTATATTGGCCGCAAAATAATTTTTGTTGAGTCCCAATTTCTTAACCATTTTTCACTATAAGTTGATAATATAGTAGTATTCCTTTTTTTTAAGTATTTGGCAGTTTATTTCTAAAACATATTTCAGTTTTTGTCAACAACTGTGCCACAATTGCGCTGAATAGTGTTTTTTTTCTTCAGGATTTGCATTTTTTGACAGCGATTTCTTTTGGAGGGGAGGAAACTCCAGGAGAAACTAGTTGTGATTTGACAATCAGACATAGTTCTAGTGGAGTGTGTCAGCTAGCTTGGGTTGGAGCCGTGAGCTGCGTCGCGGTATATCGCGGGACGACGCCGTGGAATATTAGTATAATTTCCAGATTATGGAACACGTGAGACTAGAGTAACAGATAATTTATAAATAATGGTTGTCTTACAAAAACTCTCTACCGTAATTTTTTTTTTCTGTTACAAAGAAAAGTAACAATTCGTTCGCCTTTATAGGAAGAAGTTTTCAGAAACGAGGAAGTTTGCTTTGAAACGTCACAAATCAAATAAACCATTTGTAAGCGGCACAAATATTTTCTTAGCTTGGAAGGGTTGGGTTAAAAACACATTGAAGGGGAGGAATGTATGAAATATTACTTTTGATGTTTGACGCAGTTGAGGAGCTGCGCGGAGATGAAGAGCGACGTCAGAACAGAATCACAAGGCGTAGCTGCTGCTGGTAAATATTGAGTGTAAGGCGCGTATATCACAAGTTTGCATGTAGTTAGGGAGCGAGTCCTCAGGGACTCCCGGGAAGCGAGAGTAATGGCTCCGGGATGCAGGAATTACAGCTGCAACCTGCCTGCATCCTTCCTCCTCCTCCTCCAACACCAGAAGACTTAAACATTTACACTTACAGTACCACGAAGAAGAAAAAAACACTGTTGTTGCCGAGACGTTAAAAGACTTTTTACTCATAAGGGATACTATATGATTGGAATTCACCGTATATGGCAGAGAGACGAACCCAGGCATCCATATAAATAAAACAGTGCTTAGAATCGAGTAATTTTACTTTATCTTTTCCTTTCATACATTACGGGATTTTTCTGAGAGGTGTAAGTTCCGGGGTCGCAGACCGTGGGAATACGGTCAATGTAGTCCGCTGTTCCCATTGGCATAGTCGGCCAGCTGCCTCCTAAACTGGTCGAGGCACGGACAACGGTGCGTCTTCCACAGCAAACACTTCTCTCATCATCGGAACGGCGTGGGACAAGTACCCAAGAGCCCGACCAATCTGATGCAGCTTTTCTATGGTCTTCCCTGCAAAACTTTTAGGGGAATTTCCGAGAAGGATCCTTAAAAAATCAAACCCGACGGCCCTAGTTAAGCCTTGGCTACCTTCCTCTACCCTTCCGCATCCTCCCTTTCAGTCCTTTTCCTATGCTATAACAGGGAAGTTACCACTATGTGGATTACCCTACACATGGCCTGTCTACGCCTTTAAAAAATGCTGCGTCCCCACAGTAAACCCCTCTCCCGCCATCGGAAGGACGTGGGACAAGTACCCAAGAGCCCGACCAACCTGACGCAGGTTTTTCTAGGGTTTTCCCTGAATCACTTTTAGGGGAATTGCCGAGTAGGATCCTATAAACCATAGCCCTGGGGCCGTAGTTAACCCTTGGCTACCTTCGTCAACCCTTCCGCATCCCCCCATTCATATCCTTACCTATACTAATAGAGGGGAGTTGCCACCACGTGGATTACCCTCATGTTGCCTGTTACTCTAAAAAATAAAGCCTTATATAACGCTTATTGTAATAAATTATTTAGTAGGCCAAACATTTCCTCCTTATTTTTATTTAATATATTATTGAACTGAACCTTCCTCCATTTTTCTCTACATCGAACCTTTATTTTTCATTGACATCTAATCAGATTTTTCTTAATCTTTCCATCGATTAAATTTACGCCTCGTTCAGAGTAATCGTTTCCCCTCAGAAATTTTTATAGATGATGTCCTACTTATCACAAACTACTACAAGACTTTTAGTGTGAGTTCTCGTCCCGTCTTTCTTTCCGCAGCTTGAATATTGAGCAGCACAGCCGTCCACGTATGTGATCCGCTTCTCTGCAGTACCGGGGGAGTACACATTCGCCGAGAATCTACCCCTGAGGACTAATTGAACTGTTATTGGGTAGGTAAAATATGTCGGGGGAGAGCAACAGGTTGAGGCCTAGGAGACAAGTCGTCGAGATAGCTCCGAGGGAGGAAATTGGCTTGTGGTGTCCTGCACCTGGTAAGATTAGCCTCTCCCGGTCACAGCGAGCGGGGCATATCGATCTGTAGGTATGCAGTCGACACCTCCCGGACCGTCTTCTGCAACGACGGACACGCTAACACCGTGACACGAGGTGCAGAGGAAGGGGGCGAAACAGCCTCCAGCAGGTACTACAGGGGCAGTCGTCGGGTCACTCCAAGATAAATTACGTCATGATCGTCATTCACTGTCCACTTGGAGTGGGGGGGAGGAGGTGAAATCCATTTTAAGAACTGCTCTGACATTTGTTTAAATACGTTAAACAAATATGGAAAATTATGAGCTGAACAAGCCCCACCCTTTGCATCCCAAATTTCTCATGCTATTTCTGAAATTAAAAAAAAATCGAATCTGGTTATTATGCACTTGATCTAGGAGATTTTTTAAAAAAATCAATGCAGCAATTTTTAAAAAAAAAATGTTAACGAGGGAACTGACTAAACAGAGAAATTGAAATTCTTGACGAATGTGCTAAATAATGAATAATAAAGATAGCCAATACAGACCAAAAGAAAGGGTAATAGAAATACCACACAACGTTTCTGGGATCCTTGTTCTTTTCGTCAGGTGCTTAGAAGAGCCTAGAGCGGCACAACTGCACTGGTCAGTTAACAAAATCAAAAGCGTTTAAGTAAAGGAAACGCAACGACAATTGGAGAGCCGAAGGGGTTGCATAACAATAAGGGGGCAACGACAATGAAAAAACAGAAGGTTTAGCGTAATAATAAGGGATCATAGCATTTATAGAGTTTCATAGTATCTGTTTGTACAGTAATAGCTGTGATGTTTGATTTAATGTGAAGCATCTTTGGAATTGTACCTGGGATCAATGTCTCAAATCTTAGCATTCTGCTTTTGAGTGTTGTCAACTGACAGGTGCAGTTTTGTCGCTCTAGGCTCTTCTTAGCACCTGACGAAAGGAACAATGAAACGAAAAACGTTGTGTGGTATTTATATTACCCTTTTTTATTGTCTGTATTGACTATCTTTCTTATTCATTGTTTTCTATCAGACGTAAATTTTTTCATTTAAATAGGTTAAATATGCTAAAGAGAATACAAAAAATGTCAGTTGCAACTGATAGGCCGAAAATTGTGGATAAAAAATAAATTTTAGGTTTTATGTTTATAAATAAACAGAGGAAGGACGAATTTGTCAGAAAACAAAATTACGAAAATTCAAACAAAAATTTCCAACGTGACGTTTAGTCCACAGTTTTGAGAATTAATCACCTTAATTACCTTAATAAACTTCTTAATGAGCAAAGTAAAATTAAATATAATTGTAAAATGTAAATAAATTTATTTATATAAGTTATTTAACTTTTTTCTGAATAACTGCCCGTTTTTTTTTGGTGTAGACAGGCTATGTATAAGGTAATCCACATTGTGGCAACTCCCCTTTAAAACTATAGGAAGGGATTTGAAAGGGGGGATGCGGAAGGATAGAGGAAGGTAGCCAAGGGTTAACCAGAGGCACCCAGGCTATGGTTTAATGGATCCTACTCGGTAATTCACCTAAAAGTGATGCAGGACAAGCCATAGAAAAATCTGCATCAGGTAGGTCGGGCATTGGGTACTTGTCCCACGCCCTTCCGATAGCTGGCGGGAGAGGAGTTTGATGTGCGGACGCAGCATTCCCTTCTCCGTGCCTCGACCAGTTCCAATGGGAATAATTAATTATATTATTGCCCGGCATCCCTTTTAGGTGAATTGCCGAGTAGGATCCTTTAAACCATAGCCTGGGTGCCCCTGGTTAACCCTTAATTATAAGTGCCAAATTGTAGAAACTATGAAACGATTGTAACAATGCAGAGACATTAAAAGAACAGCATTTATTTGTGGATTCAAATATGAGAAATTCCGAAGACTAAGGCAACGAATAACATACGGTCCAAAGGAATTATAATTGTGATGTTTACAAAGAGTAAATAAAAACAGAAATCTCTGAATATAATTTCTATTCGCAGAACAGACTTTTTTTTTAATTTTAAAAGATAAAAAGTATTGGATTTCACAACCGTTTGAAGGTTATAATTTCCTGGAAGCAAAATTCGTCGTCCTTTTGATGTTGTCGTGTTTAATTTTGTTCGTGTTAATGTTTAGTAAAACCGAAATTAATTTGTGTTTACTGTAACTTTACGATTCCGCGACGGATTGAGAGTTGTTTTTTTTTTATGGTGAAAGTGAAGCAGAACCGACGATATGAAAATTAAAAATTCTTCCTGCATGTATAAAACGATGCCTTTAGAATCCGGACGCTACTGTAGATTGAAGTCTACTTAATTTTCAGCATAATAAGAATTGCTTTGGCATCTGAGTGTGGCGAGGAATTCATTACGTCCTGTTGGAACGAGACTGTCCGTGGCGGGAATAATTATTTGACTAAGTAATTTCTTTCTGTCACTGCTGGTTAATTAATTCCATGTTTCGCCAACAGTTGGTTACGTTCTCGGCAGTATTTTTTTCCTCTTTAACTTCAGAATCGTCCCCCCCTTTGCTCACGGATTAGTATCACATCTATGACATTACGTTAACTTCCCGAGAACTTCTTTTTAAAAATATTTAATACACAGTGTGTCAAGTTTTCAGTCGAGAACCTGAGAGGCTGATGCAGATTTCTCCAAGGATTACTCTGCAACTTTATTCTAACTTTGGTTACCTTACTCTCTCTTCCGCATCCTCATTCCTATTCCTTGCTACGCTAATAAAGAGGATAAACATCCTGCTGCCTCTAACCCTACAAAAAAAATTAAATTAACCGAGTCTTTCCATTATGTACAGTGTCCCGTAATTTAATTTAAATTATTTACAGCCCGTCTTTTGACAAACAAATTATGTCATACTTTATTAATTTCAAGGATAATATAACCAACCGATTGGCGCTAAAGATAATATTTTAATTTTTTAAAAAATACGTAAGGAAGAGGACTCTATTTTTATTATTTTTCTACACTCTTCTCACATGAATTTCAGAAATAAAAATAAGCTACGTCAGTACAATTTTAATATTATCAGAGGAATAACGTCTCAATCCCATGGGTTTCATAACTACTTTTCTGCAAATAAACTGTGGTATTTTTTTAAAGTATTCACTGCCCCGTGGAGAATTTTTTTTGGAAGCTGGATAACTTGCGGTCGGTGCTTATAAGTTCTAAAGCCTGAGACTTCGGCGTATAACTGGCTGGCAGTTTGTGTCCTCCGCGTCGGTCGTATAAAATTATCTAACTTTCAACTTTAACTGCCTCCATCACTTTTCCTCAGCATCTCTCCTCTCCAACTGCCTCCACACTTTCTCTGTATCCCCCTTATCAAAGCTTGGAGATGCGGAAGGCACTCAGTTCCCAACAACCAGAGAGTATTTTCAACCTGTATTGACAATCTTCTTCTTCTTCTGCTTTCCAGGATTAGGCTTTTAGCCTGTTCCGGCCGGCTTCAGCTCGCCGTCTCAACCTTGGTCTTCCAACACTCCTTTTTGCCTAATGGTTTATATTCCATCACTGTCTCTAGGCATTAGCAATACCTTTCTTCATGCCCTCTTAACTTCTCTGTGATCGCCTGAACACTTAGTTCCTCCTTATTTTATCCATCCTTGTACACCCCTCTTCTCTGCTCTAAGAAATTTCATTCCAGCTGCCTCTATTTGTTTGAGATCTTTATGTTTTGTTACCAAGCATTCTGTGACATTGTAGGAACTGCCATCACCTTATAAAATTTAATTTGTGCGTTTCTCTTCTGGTTTTACCTTTTAACGCTCTTCTTATTGTCCCACATATCCTCTGAAAATTGTATATTTTAGTTGTGATATCTTTATCCTCTTCAAATGTTATTTCACATCCTAAATGGGATACCCGTTTGAGTGTTTTCCCTTCTATGGCAATTTTTGTTCTTATTGGATTGTCTCCTGAGAAGTATTAACAATAACACCGAGCTCAGGTCATGTAAACGTCTAAACAAACAGGACCATAAAGGTTCCGATCCGATCCATCTTTACAATGAATATGAGAGTGCTCCCCGTGTATATTGATACTGGAAACGTAATGCTTTAAGTACACACACACAGCCAATGATACACACACACACAGCTGTGCTTCATATTAATAGCGGCTATTAAGTTAATGGCGCACTTGTAAGCTGCGCTTCACAGTTAGTTTCGTTTTGTCCGGCCGAAACAAGGGCAGAGTCTCACTGAACGTTAAGTAATGAGTTGTGAGAGAAATAACACACGCGGAACTAACCGGCGGAATTCTTGTGGATTTATATGACGCATATAAACGTGATGAACGACGTTAGCGACATCAGCAAAGATTCGAAAATTCTCGGAGAATTTAATCTTTAATTCGTCGTACTTTGACTCCTTGAAAAGAAGTTTCTTGCGTTGGGCTCACTGAGATCCTCCAATATTTTTGGACTGCGTTTTCCCATTCGTGTAAAAGGGGATTTCTACAAACGTTTATTACAGACGTATTTCAACCGCTGCAGTACTTGTTGACAGTTATCAGGAACCTGAGGCTTATATAGCGTTAATTATACGGCGGAAAAAATAGGCCCTACGATTAAAATCTCGAAATTCAATATTGCGTTTATTAATAACGTTTAAAATTAAAAAATTGCACGTGCCGACCTCCTGTCGGTGTAGGGGTCAGAGTGACTGCCTCGCAACCTGGGCTGTTTATGCAACTGTAAATAAATTAATTTTAATATATATATATATATATTATATTAATTCTGAAAACAATGTATTTTAAATACACCGACCGTAACTAATATTTTTTATTATCAATTTATTTATCGCACGAGCAAATCTATATATATAAAAATGAATTGCTGTTCGTTAGTCTCACTAAAACTCGAGAACGGCTGAACGGATTTATCTTATCTTAGTCTTGAAATGTTCGTGAAGGTCTAGGGAAGGTTTAAAAGGCGAGAAAAAATCGAATAATTTCCGGGAAAACCCTAAAAACAGCCCTTTTCTATTTCCCATACAAACGTTTTCTAAATAAAATACAAATCTACACCAGTCGAGCAATTTTCACCAAGTTTCGTACACGTGTTCTTTGCGACCAGGAAACAAACACTGTTGGGGTGAGACGCGTCTTCCACCCCCAGAAGCGGGGGTGGAAATATTTAAACGTACTAAAACAGCCGATATTTGAGTCGGATAAATATTTTTAGGGGTCAAAGATATTGATAGTGTTTCTCCCAATGTTATCTGAATACAATTTTCATCCCCTACGCCCTGTGAAAAGGACACCCTTCGGGTTTGGGGTGGAGATGCTTTACAGTGAAATAACGCGAATACAACCGAGATTGGAGTCAAATCAAAGGTTATGGAAGTCACTGTGTTTAGTTACGACATTCAAATTGGCATTTACCCCTCAGATGCAGGGGTAGCGGGGTGCAAATTTTGGAACATGCAAACACGGCAGATATTTGCGTTGAAGAAATATTTTTCAGAGTTAATTATAATGATTAGGGTTCGAGTAGCGTTACATAAAAATTGCGCAAAAGCAGCCGAAATTGGAGTCATATCGGGGGTTATAGATAAATGACATCTCGGGCAACGCCGGGCGCCCAGCTAGTAACAGATATATTCGTCTTACTGTCATTTTTTTTCAGCCATCACCCTAAATCCAAACGAGGAAAAAAATAGAATCCTATGTTCCAAATTCCATAAACAGTTTACTGGTGAGTTATGTTACATATGATTTATTATTATTATGTTGTCTATAAAATTTATTAACCCCAACCGTGCCATAATAAATTATCTGCAGTGAGATTATTTCGTGTGCGGTTCAATTTTAAACAATAAAATTAATTGAGTGTGGCTCATCACAATTTACATATGAAAGTGTGACTAGCGTAATCTACTTACTCAATTACTGACCGGGGCAATATATAAATCGAACCTAATAATGTGTGTTGGTTTTATCTGCCCCCCCCCTTCCCCCCAGTAAATCACATCCGCGTGCTCTGCATGGGACGAAGGGTGGTGGGGAAGTGACGTGCCTTTATTCGCCTGTAGGAGGAAGATGGGCTTAGCTTCTGTGGGAAGTTTTGCAGGAACAGTGCAGTGGGTGACAGGCGCAGCGCTGGAGATCTGGAGATTTACCAGGAGCCTTGGATAAGCCGTCAGGCCTCGCTTTCGTCGAATCTCAAAGTCTATCTCAGTCGGAAATCCCCAACCAACCGAGCTACGTGCTCCGTCGAGCTCCCGAACACGGACGAAATTATTGGGGAGGCGTGGGGGGGGGGGGGGGATGTTCTCTATTTTGTAGAAAAAATTCCGTATACTAAATCACTATTTGGTTCTCCACGCAAACACTGAATCAGAAATGCAACCATTTATAATTCTTTAGCAATAATAATCGTTATTATGGTTATCCATTCTATTTTTGATTGAACTGGAAGCAGAAATTGACGACGAATTTTAATGTGCATGTACAGATTAAACAACGACGAAAATATTGATACTAGGAATAACAAAAAAAAACAGGAGAAACGTTTCGTGCGATAAAAGAACAAGTCTCTACCTATAAATTTGTCTTCCTTATTTATTGTTACATATCATTTCCTTAGCAGACTACGTAAAACGGTAACAAGATCATTTCTAGTAAAATTACAGTATTTCCAAAGACAAACTATGAATTTTATGCATGAGGTAGGGCGGGCATTGGGTACTTGTCCCACGCCCTTCCGATGGCGGGAGAGGAGTTTGCTGTGGGGTCGCAGCATTCCTCTCGCCGTACCTTTACCAGTTTTAGAAGGCAGCTGGCCGACTGTTCCAATAGGAATACCAAACAATTTTTACCGTATGCCCAATGTCTGTGATCCTGTTACATACACCACTTAAAACAGACTTTCACTGTAGTTCAAAAAATCAGAGAGAGAGAGAGGGAGAAGGCATCTTTCTTTTTTTCTTTTTTTTGGTGTAGACAGGCTATGTATAGCGTAATCCACATAGTGGCAACTCCCCTCTTATAGCATAGGAAAGGGATTTGATAGGGGGGATGCGGAAGGGTGGAGGAAGGTAGAAAAAGGTAACTAGGGCCTCCGGACAATGTTTTAAGGATCCTACCCGGCATTCTCCTAAAAAAAATGCAGGACAAACCCTATAAAAACCTGCATCAGGTAGGTCAGGCATTGAGTACTAGTCCCACACCCTTCCGATATCGGGAGAAGAGTTTGCTGTGTGGACGCAGCATTCCCTTCTCCGTGCCTCGACCAGTTTAGGAGGCAGCTGGCCGACTATTCCACTGGGAATAGCGGACAACTCTTACCGTATGCCCAAGGTCTGTGACCCCGGAACATGCACCTCTCAGAACAGGCCGAGGTGCCTCGGCTTGTGGGAACCTTAGTTCAAAAACGGAGAGGAAAAGGCATCCCCAAAGGTAGCCCATTCGTATCTCTCCTACAAGGTTCTACCTGCGAGGGAATATCTCCCGCAGGTGCTGGTGAAGAAGGAATCTTTTTTTTTTATGGCAACAGGCTACATGAGGGTAATCGACGTTGGGCAACTCCCCTTTAATAGCATAGGAAGGGATTTGAAAGGCGGGATGCGGAAGGGTAGAGGAAGGTAGCTAATGGTTAACTAGGGCCCCCGGGCTATTATTTAAGGATCGTACCCGGAAATTCGCCTAAAAGTGAAGCAGGAGAAAACCCAAGAAAAACCTGCGTCAGGTTGGTCGGGCTTTTGGGTACTTGTCCCACGCCCTTCCGATGGCGACAGAGGAGTTTGCTGTGGGGTCGCAGCATTCCCCTCGCCGTACCTTTACCAGTTTTAGGAGGCAGCTGGCCGACTGTTCCAATAGAAATAGCGGACAACACTTAACGTTTGCCCAAGGTCTGCGCCCTGTGACAAAACAGGCCACTGTGCCTCGGCTTGTGGGAACCTTAGTTCAAATAACCAGAGACAAGTGAAGGCATCCTCAAAGGTAGCCTCCTCCAGAGCTCTCTGGGAATAGTTTTCTTATTGTTGTGCTAGTTTGAGTCCATCGACGAGGACTACGAGTAGGACGGTGGTGTATTAATGAATGACGAATTGAAATGCACTTATCCCTTGGCCTGGTATTTGGCAGCATCGCCTGTGGTTGCAGCAGAGTTCACGTTGAACTCCATTCCATTTGAGGCCCGCACTTGAAACTTGGTAAAGAGAGAGAAGCGCTGCGGGGAATTGAACTTTAAACAAGCCGGCCGTTACACCATTCTAGTTGGAGCCCGGCCAGCTCTTTAAACGAGATTTTCATGGAACATAGGCGGACACTTAGTTTTTATAGGCGTAGACGTCAGGATATTATATCTATTCTCCCCGTTAAATCTGGAGTTATGCGCGATAAAGTGAGCATTTGTATGTGGCAGGGATCGGCTTTGGGCTTCTGGGCGAGTTCGAAATTCCCGATAGTGACGACGATGACAGAAGATTGGGGTAACTGAACAAGGCATCTCTCAAAATGCCGTTAACATTAAGCTTAGAAACGTAGATTCTAAAATGGCGTGTAAATTAGTTCAAGCAAAACAAACCCAAGATTTTATTTTTCAAGTTTCGTTAAAAATATAACCATTTCATTTAGGAAGTCTGTAGAGTAATGAAACAGAAATTAGGCGACAGGGAATCGGTATACAGTGGAAACGCTGATGAAGCGTCATTAGCCGTAACGGAGATTAAACGAATAATCACAACAAATGCACTTTAGGTGTATGTTCCGGGGTCGCAGACCTTGGGCATACGGTAAGAGTTGTTCGCTATTCCCATTGGAATAGTCGGCCAGCTGCCTCCTAAACTGGTCGAGGCACGGAGAAGGGAATTCTGCGTCCCCACAGCAAACTCCTCTCCCGCTATCGGAAGGGCGTGGGACAAGTACCCAATGCCCGACCTACCCGATGCAGGTTTTTCTAGGGTTTTCCCTGCATTTCTTTAGGCGAATGCCAGGTAGGATCCTTAAAATATAGCCCGGGAGCCCTAGTTAACCCTTGGCTACCTTGCACTACCCTTCCACATCCCCTCTTTCAAATCCGTTCCTATGCTATTAAAGGGGATTTGCCCAAAGTGGATCACCCTCATGTAGTCTGTTCCCCTAAAAAAATGGAGTCTCATAGTTCTTTCAGTGAGGTATATATGGGTTCAATGAATATAAACCTTGAAAATAATGAATAAAAAAGGTAGCCAATACAGGCAAAAAAATAATATATAGATACCACACAACGTTTTTGGGATTCTAGTTGTCAGGTGCTAAGAAGAGCCTAGAGAAAAACAACTGCACTGCAACTGCACAACTGACCAGTGCAGTTGTGTCGCTCTAGGCTGTTCTTAGCACCTGACGAAACGGACGAGAATCCCAGGAACGTTGTGTGGTATTTATATTACCAATTTTTGTCGGTATTGGCTATCTTCCTTATTCATTATTTTCATTTTAAACCTGAAAATAATTGAATTATTTTATAACACTCAAATGTTCAGAATACGTCCATAATAGAGTTTGGTGGTGAAAAACGGTAGGCCAAATTTTTTGCAATCAAAATCACGTGTTGCGATTGAAACCCTCGAGTCTCACGAAATAATATGATGTTAATGGCTAACGAAAATATATACGTAAATATCTACTTTCGGTATGAAGCACCTTGAATTCTTCAGCATTGCAAAAAGTGAATCAAACCACGACTTCAATTAACAAAATTCAGTAGGATTTCACATGATCACACGGAGATTGCAGCAAGTAACAACAAATAACGACCGACTCTTGCATACATAAAATATTCTGAATGTTGATTAAGTGGCGAACGTCGTTACCGCGTCGGTGGAAAGTTTATGAGGTCCGCTGGGATGACGACGGGTTGGCATGCGATCGGGACATTTGGACTTTGCCTGAGGAAGCAGTGAACCGCAAGGCACACACAACGAGAGCAAACTTGGCAAGGCTGGCCACAAGCCACATTACACATGGTCAACAGGTGGTCACGGGGATGGCGGATGGACCAGTCACTACTACGCTCATCTGCACGACCGACACGGGGACCAATAAAACACAACAAGCGGCCTCCTCGTGGGACCCGGGAAAGATAATGTGGACGATAACCTCGCGATAAGCTTCTGAATGGAACACAAAAGGAGATGAGGGACTGGTCCCGGATGGACGCGGCCTCCAGGTAGCGGAACGGCTAATTGGGAAAATACTTCATTCAGCCTTTCCGCTGTTTACCAAATAAATAAAATACCTTCTAATACGGATAATAAATCCAGTTATAAACCTCAAATATTAACTCGTCCCAGCTTTCATTCACGAAATTTTAAAGGTCGTTAATCAGAACTTGCATATTTTTAAAACTGTAATATAATAGTCTACACGTGCCTTCTTATCATAACGTCTCTTCAGCATAGCGGACCTAAGAGGGCGCAGCTGAAAGAACGCTGATGCAGTTAAAGACATCACTTTAGATATAGTGAGTAACGATACGCACAACAACAACATAAATCTTCACCCCTTCCGCCTAGGCAGCTGTGAAAACGCTCCGTCTAATGAAGTCAACATTTTAAGTGCCTTATGCAGACATGCACACGGCAGCAGAAATCATTCCACCCTGTAAGAGTTCTCATTGGAGACTTAAAATCATCAGGGAGGGGGAAAGGAATCTTCGAATTGTTCAGAGCTTCTTGGGAACGACAGTCGTGATCCAACCTCCAGACGGGTTGGTGGCTCCTGGTGCTATCCGCCAGTTTGTCTTACTTTATTTTATTTCTAACTATTAAATCTATTTATTCTTCATCAACTCTTATTTGACTGAAGTGCAGCGAAACACCAACCACTACGCCTAGGTTCAATTAGTTGAACCCGAACCCTCACGTTACCGACTTTCCTATTTCCTGTTCTTAATTCTTCCTTTATCCTCTAGATCGGTAGCCAGGTGAGCTAACAGAGGTATAACTCGGTTGGTGAACGATCTATCTGGACTTCCCATTTCCAACTGCTGGGATGTTACATGTTCACAGCGGTGGGATGTTACATGATGGCAGTTTGGGATGTTACAAAACTAATGGCGAGTCTCACGAATTCGAGACTAGAAATCCCGCAGGTCTAAGATCTTTGCTCCTCTACCAGAGAAGTATTCACCATTCAGGGATAATAGTCTTCCTCCACATGTAAACAACAATAATAACTGCAATAGTTTTGGGATTCAGTGTAAAAATATTCTCCTGAAAGGCCGCAGGTGTTTTACTCAGTCCAGGAGTTTCTTAATCGTTCCCCCTGATAATTAATTTTTTTAAACTGCAAAAGTCTTGAATGTGTTACTAATAATAAATACTTATTTCATAACTTTCTTAGAGTCTGTTGGTCTTTTCCTGCTCTTTTGTTTCTTTGTTTCACGTACGAGGGCCTTGGAGTTTGCAGATTCATCGTCGCTCTGTTTCGTGACGTCACTGGTCCGTCGTTTTAGTGTTTCCTCCTAGTGTGTGTGTGCGTGTGTCATGTTTTTTATGTTTATTCTTGTGTGATGTGTGATTCTATATTTTTATTATAGTTAATTCTCTAATCATTAATTTTTTTTTACTAGAACGTACTGAACTATTTTTTATTAGTACTCTAAATATTATATTATACCCTTAGTATAGTTAAAGAATCATTAGTTTTGTTCCTATTCATATATATAGTTCTTTTACTTATATTGAACAGGGAAATTTGTGTTCCAGAATTTTAGTGTGTTTATGTTAACTTCTAATTATTTTATAACTGTAGCATCCAATAATTATATTAAAATTTTTATGTAATGACGCATCCTATTTCCTCATACGAGGATAAATCAAATTAAATATCAAATTTAAGATGTGTTTGAGAGATTAAAGAATCCTGGAAGAAGAAACTGACTCAGTTATAATTTTCGACTCAATAAATTGTAACGGTAATTTTCCATATTTGAGTCCATCAGAAAATTTCCATCACGGTCACCTCAACAGTTCTCTGAAAAATCTTCCCCCTCTTATTCTCTCTAGGGGGTGGTAGACGTGTCTTACCCCCCACACAGCGTTTGTTTCCTGGTCGTAAGATACACATATACGAAAATTGGGGAAATTTGCTACACGGGTGTAAATTTTGTACGTGGAACATACACACATTCATCCAGACATACATACACATTAATTGTAAATTTATGAACAAAACTGTACAATCCTTAGGTAGAAAGTTTTTAAGAATAAAATTTAAAACGCATAAATACCACTAAATGTTTATTTATTTAGTCAATAATAATAATAGTAATAATAATAAGCGACGAAGACCACAAGAGGAATGCGACATTTTTATGCAAGCCTTGATCAGTGACAGTTTTATTTGTTTCGCCTAATTCTATCGGCTATTTTAGTATTTTTATATTAGTATAAATTGGCCAACACTCAGAATATTTATTTATGAACATTAAAAGTTACGTATATTAACTAAAATAAATCGTAATGATTCTTCCCTTTGACTAGGATCCTCTTCAGACCTTATATTATTATTATAGAAAAAATAATTAAATATATTTTATGAATGCTTAAATTTGACAAAACAATTTACGTTAAAAATAATATTATTTTATCCCCTTCTTCATGGTTAATATATGTAACTTTTAATATTTACAAATAAATTTAAATTAGTAGTCCGGGTCCAACAGTCACGTTGCCTGCTTAATAAAGCTTAGATATAGTTTTAAGTTTTCATTTTAAGTTTTAATTAATTAATTTAGTAATATGTAAAAATTGGGTACGAATTGACGTTTAATGATGAGAGTTGAAGTAAGCAGTAATCACCCATTAATTAGCAGAAACATCTTACAGTAGAGGGGTGACTCATTATGACGTGATAAGTGACACTGTGTTCTCAGTCCGCTATCACAGGTCTCAGGAGTAGCGCTAGGATGGTAGAAAAACCAGTGGCCTACATTCCTCGAGTTGAATAGACACAAACACAATATTTCAAGAGTCCCGATACGTTCACGTCCCAGAGCGACCTCGTCACTAGGACGCAGCAACGGTTCAGCCCCTCCAGCGACTCCGGTGATATTATTTGTCCTGCATATGTCACGTTGTCATCTTTGCCGCCGCTGCTCAACACCGCCGAGACATAAAGAGAATTTAACAACAAACTTGGATTTTTTTTTATGTCCCTCGTGATGCACCGTGCCGTGGAAACGTAAAAAAAGCGGTGAATAGAAAACATTTCTAGACTCTTGACGAGGATGACTCTCGCAGGGGGGAATCGACTACAAAGGAACGAATGAAAACAAGACGAATTTTACTAATTTCAAGATGACAAGGTTGTAACGATTTTTCATAAAATTTATAAAATGCCAAGTGAAAACGAAACGAAAATGAAGTAAAAATAAAGCAAAGGGTA
Source organism: Zhengitettix transpicula (assembly GCA_037074705.1). NCBI lineage: Eukaryota > Metazoa > Arthropoda > Insecta > Orthoptera > Tetrigidae > Zhengitettix > Zhengitettix transpicula. Next base: position 17,990,020 of record CM073594.1, on the reverse strand, counting down.
ACCGAGTACTTTGAAAAGTAGTTAAAAATTAATAATGGGAAATCGGAAAAAATTTCTCTACTACTGAGGATTTTTTTTAATTTAAAAACAGTTAATGAGGGTAATAATTTTCTAAATTATTTTTTTATATTTTTTCTTAGAAATCTTTTCACACCCAATTAATATTTATATTTTAAAATTCTTTGTATGGGACCGATTATTTGATTTTTTATTTATTTTACTAAAATTCAATTACCCATTATGCAGTTTTATTTAGGTAGTCAGGCTATGTATAGGGTAAACCACATAGTGGCAACTCCCCTCTTATAGCATAGGAAAAGGAGTGAAAGGGGGGATTCGGAAAGGTAGAGGAAGGTAGCCAAGGGTTAACTTAACTAAGGCCCCCGGGCTGTGGTTTAAGGATCCTACCCGGCAATTCGACTCAAAGTGATGGAGGGAAAACCCTAGAAAATCCTGCATCGGGTAGGTTAGGCATTTGGTACCTGTCCCAAGCTCTTTCGATGGCGGGAGAGGGGTTTGCTGTGGGGTCGTAGCTTTGACCTTGACCTTGACCATTTTAGGAGGCAGCTGGCCGACTGTTCCAATAAGAATAGTGGACATCTCTTACCGTGTGCCCAAATTCTGCGACCCCGGAACATGCACCTCTCAAAGCAGGCTGAGGTGCCTCGGCATGTAGGAACTTTAGTTCAAAAAAATGTGAAGGCATTCTCTAAGGTAGCTTCTTCCAGAGCTCTCTGGGAAGGTTCACCTGCGAGAGAATTCTCTCGCAGGCTTCCTTAATTATACAGTTACTACATTTTAGTCCGACAAAGAGTTGTCCCCTATTCCCATTGGAATAATCGGCCAGCTGCCTCCTAAACTGGTCGAGGCACGGAGAAGGGAATGCTGCGTCCTCACAGAAAACTCCTCTCCCGCTATCGGAAGGGCGTGGTACAAGTACCCAATGCCCGACCTACCTGATGCAGGTTTTTCTAGCGTTTTCCCTGCATTTCTATAGGCGAATGCCGTGTAGGATACTTAAACCATAGCCCGGGGGCCCTAGTAACCCTTGGCTACCTTCCCCTACCCTTCCGCATCCCCCCATTTAAATCCCTTCCTATGCTATTAAAGGGGAGTTGCCCAACGTGGATCAACCTCATGTAGCCTGTTGCCCTAAAAAAAATTATCCTCTACCATTCCGCATCTCCCCTTTCAAATCCTTTCCTATGCTATTAAAGGGGAGTTGCCACCATTTGGATTACCCTCATGTAGCCTGTTACCTAACAAAAAAAAATTAACGTTCCACGTGAGATTTCGAGTAAAATCCGGGGTTGTGGATGTCGCTGACATTCAATATGACAACCCGGGGAACTCCGGGCACCAAGCTAGTTTTTGATAAAGGTAAAATGTGTAGCCCTCAGTTAGAACAAAACTTAAGGGTTAAATTTGCCTCGGTGAAATTTTGAATAAATTTTTCTGACGGAACACGGTTTAAGAGGTTTTTTTTTGGGTATCTCATATCTATTTATCAATAGAATCAATGTCTGTTTTTCTAACCTTCTGTTATATTTTTATTTAAATTTTAATATTATTTTTAATTTTTTCTAGTTTCCTAATTCATTCCTGAAAACTAATATCTTTCATTTTATTAAGAATTTTCTTACATTTCGTTATTCTCTTTTACGTTCTGCAATTGTTCCTTTGTAAGTCCGCTAGCAGGACGCTTCCGGGAACGAGTTTAATATTATGTGACCCTGTGAAAATACTCAAAGATATTAGAATATGTAGACCGGAAAGTCCATTACGGCCTTGTGAAGTGCGGAGGTGATCGGTTTTGAGCTCTGTAGTCTTTGTGCTTGATAAAATTTTCCCGGGCCGTGGAGCTTATACAGGGCTAACTCCGAATCGATAGCCCGACCCTCCCTCGCTATGTCTCATCTCAATATACAGCCGAGGGCCCCCGAACTCACACATATATGTGTTATTTATAGTTCCTCCCAAAAGCCATATGCGTAAAAACTGAGCGGAGCCTCGCATGCGTCGAGAGGTACACACATTTAGCAAGCCTCTCCTCACAACTGGCCCTTGCAAGAATTACTCTGGAATTTCATAAAATAGAAAGTTTATTACCAATATAAAAGTGCCATATTAAGTACAGGATCGATACACACAAATATTAAATTGAGTTTATTAGCATCATAAATTATAACACTGACTGTTTCAAGACATATGATTATTTTCTCCCTAAATTACTACCCTTCGAAATACCTTCATTCGTTTCTAGGTCATCTGCTTTCATCTCTTAACTTCCTGCTGTGTGGCTTCATCCTTGGACAATCCCTGTCCTTCTCACTTGCCTAATAAGCTTCTTCTTCCTCTATGGTTCCATGATATGATATGATGTCATATCCGCCTATAATTTCCGCTAATCAGAATACTGCATTCAAATTTGGGCTTCGAACTGAAACTCAGTCGAAACCTGTCAACGAAAAAATAAGTTCCCGTTGGGAAATGGAGAACGGAATGCTGCGTCCCCACAGAAAACTCCTCTCACGCTATCGGAAGGGCGTGGGACAAGTACCTAATGCCCGACCTACCTGATGCAGGTTTTTCTAGGATTTGTCCTGCATTTCTTTAGGCGAATGCCGGGTAGGATCCTTAAAATATAGCCCGGGGGCCCTAGTTAACCCTTGGCTACCTTCCTGCACCCTTGCGCATCCCCCCTTTCAAATCCCTTCCTATGCTATTAAAGGGGAGTTGCCACCTTATGTATTACCCTCATGTAGCCTGTTGCCCTAAAAAATAATAATAAAAAAAGGTAACCAGATTTTTCTCAGGTGTTCCATTATCTAATTTGGAGGTGAAAGTGACGCATAATTCCGAGTCATTCATAATTGTAGATCTCGAGTGTTCCGACTAGTTCACCCTGAGTAAATACTGAGAAATTACTCCCTGAAGATAAACCTGTCACACCTTCCTCTTCCAACTGTCTTACTGTGTCTGATTTTTTGTTTCTTCTTCGTCTTCTTCTATGGTTCCGTAGCCCGATATCAGGCCTCGACCTCCAGTAGTAGCTTTCTTCAAACTTCTCTGTCGAAAGCTATTCTCCTTCAGTTCCTCGAATCCATCATCCTTTTTATTTCCTGCTCTACTTCGTCTATACATCTGTTCCTTGGTTTACCTCCCATATCATTGTATAATGCATCCTTTCCTTTCCCATGCGTTGCACATGTCCTATCCATTCCATTCTCTTTAACCTAATAGCTGTTGCGATGCTTGGGTTCTTTATATAGGTCATATATTTCCTTATTATATCTCTGTCTCTATATGCCATTTTCCATTTTTTAGGGCCCCAAATTCTTCTTCCGATCTTTCTTTCAAAGATTGTTAATCGCTAGCTCCTCTTTCTTGTTTAGTGTTCAGCCCCTCACTTCCATAATATAGTATTGGCCTAATCGTGGTTTTATATATCCTCATTTTTGTTATTCTGTGTGTTGTTCTTATATTGAAAGATGGTAGTAGTGAGATTTATTTGCTAAGTTCATTCTTCTCCTGGTTTCATGCCGTTCATCTCCATCTTCGTGGAATTTGGATCCCATATATATATTAAGTCATCGCTTATTTCTGTCACATCTCCATCTATGTCCATCCATCCTTTTTCACCAAATTTCCTGCGGGACATTTTTGGCTTTTTTAAGTATATTTCTAGACCAACCGTTTTGGCATGTTTCTTTATATGCCTCCTCTGCTGCTTCAGTTGTTCTTGATATTATTACGTCATCAGCATATAAGCCATCATTTGTGATGACTTGTATGCTATAGTTTGTGTTGTATCTAGAACTCTCATTATCATTTATTTTTTTCTTTCTGTTCTGCCAATCAATTTTATTTCGTCTTCTTCACCATAACGTCTTCCGTACTCCCTCTCGTAACTTGGATTTTTTAATGCAAACAAATTGGCTACCTACCATGTGGACGTCCACAAAATAAGTTTCGTTTAGTAATAAAAACAAAACGAGTACAGATAAATAAATGACTTTTTACTGTAAAACAAAATACTTCCACCATTTTGTAACAGGCTCTTGTCATGGCGTCGCAAAAAAAAATTATATGCCTTTTTCAATAAACGATACCGCCTGTGTTATCAACCATGCGCTTACGGTTGTCTAACTTACAGGAACTTGGGCTGTAGCAAGTTTGAGCATCCTCTGTACAGCCCTGACCTCGGTGTCCATTGCGACTTCCATCTCCTTTGGCACTTGAAAACGTTCCTTGGTGGTCAAAAATTCAACAACGATGGCGAGCTCAAAGAACATGTTTCCAACATGGTTGACGACACAGGCGGCGACGTTTTATTAAGAAGGCTACGCTACGACAAGCGCCTACAAAGTGCTGGAAGCTACATAGAAACATAGTTTAATATTTGTAGGTTTTTTTTTTCTGGAACAAATATTTTATCTGTATCTGTAGTCGTTTTTATTTTATTTTTATACAGAACTTACATTTTGGAAGTCCTTCGTGTGTCTTTAAAAGCAAGAATAAGAATGGATCACTTAATTTCACTTTTTACATTTGATTATCACAGATTTTCTACTCTATAATTATTTTATTGGCCTCTAATAGTAATCATCTTTTTTTTAGAAACAATCTGTTATACCAAGCCGCCATTTTGCGAACCCTGGTAGAATTGATAGGGCGTCCAAAACTGAAGCGTCTGTCATTAAACCCTATTTAAAGAGAAATGATAATTTACGTCCAATATTGAGTATGCTACAAATTGATTCTATCCACATGAATTTTTTAGGTTAAATATTTCCGTGTCCGTAACATACGAATAAAATTGCCTTGTGACATAACCGAATAAAAAAAGGTTTTCTATTTTTTTATGACAACAGGCTACATGAGGGTGATCCACATTGGGCAACTCCCCTTTAATAGCATAGGAAGGGATTTGAAAGGGGGGATGCGGAAGGGTAGAGGAAGGTAGCCAAGGGTTAACTAGGGCCCCCGGGCTATGGTTTAAGGATCCTACCCAGGCATTCGCCTAAAGAAATGCAAGGAAAACCCTAGGAAAACCTGCATCGGGCATTGGGTACTTGTCCCACGCCCTTCCGATAGCGGGAGAAGAGTTTAAAGTTTTGTAGTAATTTATTCCACACATAAAGACAAAAAACGTAATATCAACTGCAGTTTACTTACATTTATTAATTTTCACAATTTCCTCCGCAATTATAAATAAATTTTTCTATTGCAATTAATTACGTTCTTCTTTAATATAAACGGAAAAGATACTCTCTCACAGTCACGGCACAGATTCTCCAACCCAACATGACATAATATATTTTCTTTTACAGACCGGAGACAAGGTTCCCACAAGCCGAGGCACCTCGGCCTGTTCTGAGAGGTGTATGTTCCGGGGTCACAGACCTTGGGCATACGGTAAGAGTTGTTCGCTATTCCCATTGGAATAGTCGGCCAGCTGCCTCCTAAACTGGTCGAGGCACGGAGAAGGGAATGCTGCATCCCCACAGAAAATTCCTCTACCGCTATCGGAATGGCGTGGGACAAGTACCCAATGCCCGACCTACCTGATGCAGGATGTTCTAGGGTTTTCCCTGCATTACTTTTAGGCGATTGCCGGGTAGGATCCTTAAACTATAGCCCGGAGGCCCTAGGTAATCCTTGGCTACCTTCCTCTACCCTTCTGCATCCACCCCCCCCCCCCGTTTTCAAATCCGTTCCTATGCTATCAAAGGGGAGTTGGCACCATGTGGATTACCCTCATGTAGCCTGTTACTCTAAAAAAAATCTTTTACAGACAACAACAACAAGATTAATGAGATATTATTTAAACTTAATGCAATACAATACTGAATTTAAATTCCTCTCCATTACAGTTTGGTTTATAATTTTTGCAATAAACTTATCTATCTACTGCCTACGTTCGTGGTTACATTATAAATTATTTAAACTAAATCAGGACTCTTTGTCGTTGCGTTTTCGTCGCTTTTGAGAATTTACAGTGCAGTTGTGTCGCTCTAAGCTCTTCTTCGCACCCGAGGATAGGGACAAGGATCCCAGAAACGTTTTGTGTGGTATTTATATTATCACTTTTTTTGGCCGAATCTACTATATTTCTTATTCATTAATAATTCTTCTACGTTGTCATCGGGACGAGAAATTGATCTTTCATTTGAAATCATTCAATGATGTCTTATTTTCCTCAACTATCGAAAATTTCTCGTGACATAGCCAGGATTTTTCTTTTAACTGTTTATTTGATTATAGCATTCAATTACTGGATTAACCTTTCAATTAAAAAAAAAGGGAGAATCTTTGCCTAAATGAAATAATATTTAAAGGGGAACTAGTTCAATACCTCTAAATATATATACCATTTTGTTCAAGAATTTTTTTTTTGTGCATAGGTTTAAATCTCTACACCATTTTTTTTCATGTGCAGTTTATATATCATTACATGTATTTATATCATTATTTTCTCTTTATTAAATTCTGTGTCTACAGTAGAAGCCATTGATTGTAAGAATCGCTCGCTATTCAGATAAAACACGATGAATTTCAATATGATATTACTTTTAAATGTAAATATATATGGTATAAGATCCCACTTTCGCATTAATTGGCTTATAGATTCTATGTGAGAAAATTTATAACCTACAGTTTGCCTCACTGTACCTTTTTATTCCAATATAGAATGTAATTTCACTTCTATAAATAATATTAACGTAAATTTATACGCTCGTTCTGTTGATAATCTCATTTTTGGAACATTATAAAAGTCAAAATTCGTCACTTGTTATGAACGACAATAAAATAAAATCGAGGCAGACCGAATTCACTGGGAGAAGACAACGGGAACAAGAATCTGGAAAAGACGGGCTCAACATAAATGATTAAATCAGAGAGACTTGAGGAATTTCTCTGCAAGCATACAAACAATTTTTTTTATTCTTTCGTTTGCATGAATTCAGCAGTAAGATTTTTTTTTTCGCCCCGCAGATAGAATCTTGAGCCCATCAAAAAAGTCTGGGAGATCAAATTAGAACGTCAATATTTTCCCCCTCGCAGAAAGCACGCCATCCATTCGAAATCACTTTCAACGGCAGCAGCTTTGAAAGCTACGATTCATATCCCAGGGCTCGGAAACGGAACACCTCCTTTCTGAGGAGAAGAAGAAGAAATCAGGAATGGGGAACGTGAGCGGAAGCTTGTCTACAAAGAAAACGTAGACCAAAGTTTCCACACACACACACAAAAAACATTCCGAGACGGCGATCGACTGGAACCAACACAAGTCATTCGGCTTAGCACTTCCAGGACGTGGGTTGCCTTTTTATCGCTTTCATATTATATAAAAAAAACATGCATTGCTTGATTTGAAAAAAAATATACTCAGGTTCCCAAACAATAGTAAGTCTAAATAAACTCAGTTTTATCTAATCTGTGAAACTTACAAACAGCTTTGAATTAAATAGAAGCAATCTTTGAATTTATTGGTGGTAAAATAACTGAAACAAAAATTAAATTTTAATTAACTATAATAATATTCACGATACGTTAAGTGTGTAAAAAAATACTCTGGTTCCTTTATAAATATACCCTAGATAATATAAAGGAGTCAATATACTGTTTGGTGGATTTTTCTATCTGACGTTGGTAGCACTGTATAAAGTAAATGCAAAACATATCGAAATACGACAATTCTTCAATAGAAATTTTTTTCAATTTTGTGCAATGTCGTAATCCTCAAGTTCTCACTTGTAATTATTCCCTTCGTCTTTACAAATACACAATTAAATAATTACAATTATAATGATGTACGCACATAACCAATTTTTTTTTCCAAGACGCTCGCCTCCACTTTTAAAATCAAATCTATTATCACGACTAACAAATATTGGTTGTTACCATCATTCTGCGTCTCCTCCAGTACGTATTTCAATATATATAATTGGTCAAAACCTTGGTTCGTGTTCCCGTTAAAAGTCAAGTTATTTAAAATAAAATAATGAATAAGAAAGATAACCAATACAGAAAAAAAGGGTTAAATAAATACCACACAACAACGTTTCTGGGATCCTTGTACCTTTCGTCAGGTGCTAAGACGAGCCTAGAGAAACACAACTGCACAGGTCAGTTGACAACACTCAAAAGCCTTTATATTACCCTTTTTTGTCTCCATTGAATATCTTTCTTTTTCATTATTTTCAATCAGACGTAATTTTTTTTTTTTTCATTTTAAATTAAAAATGACTTCCACGGTTTGTGTAACCTTTCATATTGAATTTTCATTGTCATTCGATCTGGTATTGATATTGGATATAATTATAACTTTTAATCAATCTCAACATTTCTGCTTTTCTGCATTACGAAATAAGTTCCTATTTTTTTTTATGCGCAGTCGCGTAGTAACGTCTCTCTGTCTCCCTCTCTGTTCCCGTGTGCTGTGACGTCACGGTCCATTGGCGCGCAGTAATTTAACCCAAAATGATCGAATTTTTTAATTATAATTTTTTTCCACCTTTATGCTGGGGGTTTCTCATCCCCCCACAGTACCGTTTATCGTGTGTTTGAAGAATACGTGTACCAATTTTTTGTTGCAATCAGTCCGCGCGTTTAAATTTGTATAGAAATTAACGTAAATACATACATATAAACATACATCCTTCTTTATTATGTCGAAACTAAGGCCATCTATCTATATAATAAAAAAGGATGTATGTATGTATGTATTTACGTTAATTTCTATACAAATTTAAACGCGCGGACTGATTGGAACTAAAATTAGTACACATATTCTTTAAACGACGAGAAACAGTACTGTGGAGGTGAGAAACCTGTAGCATAAAGGTGGAAAGAATTATAATTTAAAAATGTGATCATTTTGTCTTAAATTACTGCGCGTCACGACATCGTGACGTCGAGAGAGAGAGAGAGAGAGAGAGAGAGAGCGAGAGAGAGAGAGATAGGGAGAGAGAGAGATAGGGAGAGATAGGGAGAGATAGGGAGAGATAGGGAGAGATAGAGCGAGATAGAGAGAGATAGAGAGAGAGAGATAGGGAGAGAGAGAGAGATAGGGAGAGATAGGGAGAGATAGGGAGAGATAGGGAGAGATAGAGCGAGATAGAGAGAGATAGAGAGAGAGAGATAGAGAGAGAGAGAGAGATAGAGAGAGAGATAGGGAGAGATAGGGAGAGATAGGGAGAGATAGGGAGAGATAGGGAGAGATAGTGAGAGATAGAGAGAGATAGAGAGAGAGATAGAGAGAGAGATAGAGAGAGAGATAGGGAGAGATAGGGAGAGATAGGGAGAGATAGGGAGAGATAGGGAGAGATAGGGAGAGATAGGGAGAGATAGGGAGAGATAGGGAGAGATAGGGAGAGATAGAGAGACACAGAGAGAGAGATAGAGAGACATAGAGAGAGAGAGATAGAGATAGATAGAGATAGAGAGAGAGAGAGAGAGAGAAAGAGAGAGAGAGAGACGTTACTACGCGACGAACAAAGGAAATAGTTACTTTTTCCGTAATTAAATGAAGCAGAAATGTATTCATTAAATACAAATTATAATTTAATCCAGCAATATTCCATCGAATGAGAATAAAAAAACAATACGAAATACTTTACGATCCTTTCCGGAAAATATAAGTTAATTTTCGTGCCATATTAAGTGACTCCAATATGGCGACTATTTGTTTGCATTGTGAATCTAGCTAAGAATTGCATCAAATAAGTCTTTCGTAATGTCTGAAGACTGAGGGACAATTACATCCTGCAGTACTGAAGGAGTATATTTAAGAAGAAATTCGGAGGAATGTTTGTTGGGACTGATGCAATTAAATTTAATATATTTTACAGCGGTCCAATTAATGCACTATCGGTCGAAAGTATTTACGGAACTAGGAACAGTTAGATCTAGGTTAAATCACTCCACGACTAAACATTAATATAGAATTAAATACTTTTTCGGGTTTATATAAATAAGTACACTTGGCAACGCCGGGCACCAAGGATATTATTAAGATATAATACTACCGTCATTTGATATGATTGAAGTAATAGTTTATTCTCTAAGTTATCCGTTGTCTTCGTTTAAAATTCTGTAGAAGAGAACAGACGAACAATCCAAACTATTTATTTTTTTCTGTGTTATCCGGTTGCAGATCTTGGATCTTACGTCACGGCATTTGGCTTTACGGATGCTCTGATACGTTGAAACCTGGATTCTGCTCACCACACATCAGCAGCCTTACTCTTTTCCTACTCGTTTTATTCTAATTAATCTAAGTAAAGAGCCGCCGTTGTTCTTCTCGAGCTGCTGTCGTCGCATTCAGGTTAATCGTCATGATAGTGTGTATTTAAAGCTGTTTCAGCTTTGTTTATTCTCCTCCTAACAGAAGGGCTCTTATTTATCGCATCTATTCTTTAGTGTCAAAATTGTTGAAGTGTCTTTCGCGGTATTATTTACTAAAATCTACCTTTTAACCTGCGATATGTTGAACCCTGAGGGAAGTTGTAATACGAAGTGCTTGCTTGCCTGTGTATTCCGTAAAGACAAAGAAGACGTGAGCTTTCTCGAGGAGCACGCACTTTAATGAAGCCAGGTTAATGAGATCACAGCCTAAAGCTAACTCTTGTATTGCCTAAAGTTAAGGCGGCGCTGAAGGAAACACAATTCAGAAGAAACATCGCTCTTCACGCTCACGAAACTTTCCCACTTAAAATTATCCGATTTATTACAACCACGAGTATACGACAATAATATCTGCGGTTCATTTTTCATTGGTTAATAGAATTTGTTCTAGTTTTTTATGTTTGTTGCGTCATATTGTAACATTTATTTGGTTTCACTTGATGTTTCAATGTTATTACGCTTACGTACGTTATATGGAAGTGAAAGAAAAATAGCACACGTCTAGTTAAAGGCAGTTTTTATCAAACTTTAGGTTAATTGCTGGATTAACCATCCTACAGTGTAAACTATGTACATATATTATATTTTTATATGCTATAACTATATTTAACCAACGATTTAACTAACGACAAAAGTTTTGTCAAATATTTTTTTTAAAACAAAATGGCCGTTTTGACTGTAAATATTTATTAATCAATCATACTGAGAAAAAAATAATCCTCAACACCGAATATTTGCTTTCAAGAAAGTCACGCGATAGTGGTAATAATTTATTATTCGTTTACTAAGTCGACGAGGTTGAATTTTCCCCTTAGTTGGATTGATTTTTGGCGAAATTTGAATCTTCTTCCGCACAAAGTCAACTTAATCTAAAAGGTTTTTGTCGATTTACTCAAACGGTTCGGAAAAATTCCTAATTTAGACCAAGATGGGATTTTATTCCATTTCTTCCTTAAATAAATAAACTCATCGATTACAATTCCCATAATATTTCTATCTTTTTTTCCCCTTCTATATCTGCATTGAAGACTATTTACCTTTTTAAATATTCCGAATTATTTTCTATGATAATACAAAAGCCAAAGGTAAAATAGCAAACTCCTCTCCCGCTATCGGAAGGGCGTGGGACAAGTACCCAATACCCGACCTGCCCGATGCAGGTTTTCCTAGGGTTTTCCCTGCATTTCTTTAGGCAAATGCCGGGTAGGATCCTTAAACTATAGCCCGGGGGCCCCTAGTTAACCCTTGGCTACCTTCCTCTACCCTTCCACATCCCCCCTTTCTAATCCCTTCCTATGCTATTAAAGGGGAGTTGCCCAATGTGGATTACCCTCATGTAGCCTGTTGCCCTAAAAAAAAGCAGAATAAACTAACAGAAGAATTCAGAGTGAATAAAGGCCTTAAGGAGTCTATGACCGAAACTTTTTAATATTTATTTAGATCAGGCACTTAATTTATGGTATAATAAATGTTCTGGAATGGGCATTGATACAGGAGCCAGGATACTACATTCATTGTTGTTCGCCGACGATCAGGACATGAAGAGGACATGATAAATAAGCTCATGGAAGAATATAAAAAAATGGGGACTGAACATAAATTTACAGAAGACAGAATACATGTGTTTTTAGGAAAAGATGTAGAAGTCATAACACTCAAAACAGGAAAAGTAAAAACATGTTAATTTTTTTAAATACTTGGGGGGTCAATAATTATAAATGTGGGAACATGTGAAAGAGATACACAAACTAAAATTGCAATGACAAATATTTTACACGGAATAATTTGGAATAAATATTTAACAAAAAAAAAAATAATAATTTATAAGAGCATAATAATACAGAAAATTCAATGTTATGGAAGTGAAACTTGGCCCCTGACAGAAGAACAAAACTAGAACAGTAGAATTAGATTATCTGAGGAGAAGTCATCAAATAACAACAAGACAGGATGAAATTAGAAATGAGCTCCTTGGGAAAGAAATGAACGTAACCACGTCTGTCGTTAAAAGGATTGAAAATCAAACACTTAAACGGTTATGGTCACGTAAAATGAATGGAAAAATGGAAGATGGCCAAAATAAACATACCAATGGTCACACCTCCTGGAAAAAAAATAAACGAGGCAGCCCCAGATTAAAGTGGGAAAAAAAAACATGTGAAAACCATAATGGAGGATAGGAATTTGGAAGAGGTATATTGGAACGACAGACAGAAATGGAAATTGAAGACGGCAAACCTATAAAAGGGGGAAAAGCCGAAGAAGAAAAAGAAGATCTGTTGAAGGACTGCACATTACTAGGTGTCAACTTCTTGTTAAACCATTTTTCTCATGCTGGGAAAAAGAGATCTGCACTTGGCTTCCAAAATACTTTTTAAACATTTTGACCTTTTTTTTTAAAAAAAAACATAGTCTGGTAATTTCAATGCAACATTTTAAAAACTTCTGTGATATTGAAAAATATCCACCATTGTTCCTTAAGAATAACCGTTTCGGTCGTTTGCACATATAAATAAAGAATTAAACTAAAATAATGGAGAAAAGTGAAATTCTCCAAAATCTAAAGCCTTAAACTATTCACAAAGTGATAGACAAAAATATAAAGTTGTTGTAATAGAAAACTCAACTTATTTTTCATTCACTGACAACTTAAATCCATTAATATGTCTATCGTGTTGTTCGTAGCTCATTAAAAATTCATCATCAAAATTCTATTTTCAAAAAGTATCCTAACACAATTATCTACATAACCAAAATTTCGATTACCAAATTGCTAAAAAAAAATTTAGATGACCAAAAAAAAATATAATTCAAGGTTGATAAGTGAAATGTTGCGCATAAGGTCAAATAACTTTCTATAAATGTCCAACATGATACAATATATTTACTAATTTAAAATGAAAAAATTTACGTCTGATTGAAAATTAATGAATAAGGAAGGATGCCAATACAGACAAAAAAGGGGGGTAATATAAATAGCACACAACGTTTCTGGGATCCTTGTTCCTTTCGTCAGGTGCTAAAGAAGAGCCTAGAGAGACACAACTGCACTGGTCAGTTGGCAACACTCAAAGGCTGAGTTGTGTCGCTCTAGGCTCTTCTCCGTACCTGAGGAAAGGAACATGGATCCCAGAAACGTTGTGTGGTATTTATATTACCCCCTTTTTTGTCTGTATTGACTATCTTTATTATTAAGGAACGTAGGTTTCCCCGGTGTAGTTGCTGGATTAAGTTTTCTCGGGATTCCAACCGGGTAGCGTAGTTTTGTAAACACAACGTTTCGATGGCTTGCACCGCCATCTTCTTCAACGTTTCGATGGCTTGCACCGCCATCTTTTTCACCTGAAGAAGGTGGCTGTGCAAGCCATCGAAACGTTGTGTTTACAAAACTACGCTACCCGGTTAGAATCCCGAGAAAACTTCATCCATCTTTATTATTAACTAGCAGGGTGCCCGGCATTGCCCGAGATGACATTTATCTATAACCCCCGATAAGACTCCAATTTCGGCTGCTTTTGCGAAATTTATGTAACGCTACTCGAACCCTAATCATTATAATTAACTCTGAAAAATATTTCTTCAACGCAAATATCTGCCGTGTTTGCATGTTCCAATATTTGCACCCCGCTACCCCTGCATCTGAGGGGTAAATGCCAATTTGAATGTCGTAACTAAACACAGTGACTTCCATAACCTTTGATTTGACTCCAATCTCGGTTGTATTCGCGTTATTTTACTGTAAAGCATCTCCACCCCAAACCCGAAGGGTGTCCTTTTCACAGGGCGTAGGGGATGAAAATTGTATTCAGATAACATTGGTAGAAACACTATCAATATCTTTGACCCCTAAAAATATTTATCCGACTCAAATATCGGCTGTTTTAGTATGTTTAAATATTTCCACCCCCGCTTCTGGGGGTGGAAGACGCGTCTCACCCCGACAGTGTTTGTTTCCTGGTCGCAAAGAACACGTGTACGAAATTTGGTGAAAATTGCTCGATCGGTGTAGATTGTATTTTATTTAGAAAACGTTTGTATGAGAAATAGAAAAGGGCTGTTTTTAGGGTTTTCCCGGAAATTATTCGATTTTTTCTCGCCTTTTAAACCTTCCCTAGACCTCCACGAACATTTCAAGACTAAGATAAGATAAATCCGTTCTGCCGTTCTCGAATTTTAGTGAGACTAACGAACAGCAATTCATTTATATATATATAGATTATTCATCTATTAATATAAATGAATTTTAAAATACATTGGTACTTTAAATTGCTTTTATTATTTAATTTAACATATACTGAGAAGAACTGCATGAAAAAAATCGTATCACACATTGTATCGACAATGTTGTTAATGCATTGCCGCTGTTTCTTTTTCTGTGTTCCTCCTTCCAAAAAAACGTAAAACGTTACCTAATTTTATTGTAACATTTATGTTTTTATTTAAACAACTAAGCCCCAATAACTTGAAAAGTATTTTCTTCAGAAATAGTCCAATATTTTAACCACTTATTTAATCTTCAACATAAATTCTGCAGCTCTTTGCAGTATCAGAATCTATTCCCGGGGAACCTACTTGACTGTTAAAATCGAAAACAACGTTATTAATTTTTCAAATTTAATTTCCTTGATTACTGATGCCGTTTATTCATGTTATACTTTGTATTGCACTCAGTGGGATTAAATGAACGTGTGTGTGGCAGCTAAAGTCGACACTCATAGAGATACAATCTGTACCTAGATAACTGCGTGTAGAACCTTTGGCTTATTTCGAGAGCTTTGGTCAGCCGGCGATCACCTTATTTGGTGAGTGACAAGTGTAAAACTATATATTTCGCACAGCTTATCTTTGAGAGCGTCGTCGCTTTATGGCGGTCGTTTCAGCTGCTGGTTGAAATGGAGCCGCCACGCTCAATGCGCCGCTCTATTTACTGTCTTCCGACTCTCCCACTGTCATTACCCAAGCCCGTCTGTTCAACCAAGAACACTGGGACGAGGAATCACGTCTACAATGAACACTACAATTTGTTATATCAACTTAAGTAATATTTTAAAATGAAAAATATTTACGTCCGATTGAAAATAATAATTAATAAGAAAGACAATTCCTTGACCCTTTCACCAGGATCTGAGAAGAGCCTAGAGCGACAAAACTGCACTCGTCAGTTGACAAAACTCAAAAGACGAAGGAAACGTAACGACAATGGTAAATCAGAAAGGCTTAGCGTAACAATAAGGAAGCGGTGACAGTGGGAAAGCTAAGCTTTACGGTAATAATAAGCGAGTAACAGTAAACATACACTTTGGGGCTCCCGGCTAATATCCACAGAGCTCTGGAGGAGGCTACCTTTGGGATGCCTTCACATCTCTCTGTTTTTGTTTTTTTTAACTAAGGTTCCCACATCCGAGGCACCTCGGCCAGTTTTGAGAGGTGCATGTTCTTTGGTCGCAGACCTTGGACATACGGTAAGAGTTGTCCGCTATTCCTATTGGATAGTGGGCCAGCTGCCTCCTAAATTGGTCAAGGCACGGCGAGGGGAAAGCTGCGACCCCACAGCTAACCCTTCTACCGCCATCGAAAGGGCGTGGGACAAGTACCAAATGCCCGACCTACCTGATGCAGGTTTTTCTAGGGTATGTCCTGCATTTCTTTTAAGCGAATGCCGGGTAGGATCCTTAAACCATAGCCCGGGGGCCCTAGTTAACCCTTGGCTACCTTCCTCTACCCTTCCGCATCACACCTTTCAAATACCTTTCCTATGCTATAAGAGGGGAGTTGCCACTAGTGGATTACCCTATACATAGCCTGTCTACACCCCCCCCCCTCCAAAATCCAAAAAGGTCTGTGAGGGCTATTCTCTCGCAGGCAGAACCTTGTAGGAGAGATACGAAGAGGCTTCCTTTGGGGATGCCTTTTCCTCTACGTTTTTGAACTAAGGTTCCCACAAGCCGAGGCACCTCGGCCTGTTTTGAGAGGTGCATGTTCCAGGGTCACAGACCTTGGGCATACGGTAAGAGTTGTCCGCTATTCTCATTGGAATAGTCGGCCAGCTGCCTCCTAAACTGGTCGAGGCACGGAGAAGGTAATGCTGCGTCCCCACAGCTAAGCCCTCTCCCGCTATCTGAAGGGCGTGGGACAAGTACCAAATGCCCGACCTACCTGATGCAGGTTTTTCTAGGGTTTATCCTGCATTACTTTTAGGTAAATTCCGGGTAGGATCCTTAACATATAGCCTGGGGACCCTAGTTAACCCTTGGCTACATTCCTGTACCCTTCCGCATCCCCCCTTTCAAATCCCTTCCTATGCTATTAAAGGGGAGTTGCCACCATGTGGATTACCCTCATGTAGCCTGTTTTCCTAAAAAAAACTAATATCCAACAAACGTAAATGGAAACTATTAAAATATCAGCCATCCTAAACCACTTTCCGGCCATTTACAAGTCGATTTGTGAAATAATTTTTTTTGCGGAAACATATACTTACGAAGATAGCCTTATTTTGCAGGTGTGACGTCCATGCCCTAGCTTCCTCCCGGGAAAGCACTTCCAAGAATGAATGGCAAGTAATAAGAAATAGTAGAAGGAAGAAACTTTATAAAACCACAACAAGACTCCATTGAAAATAATGTAGAATCGAGTAATCGATATGCTGTATTTAAAAGTAATACAGAAAACCATTCTCATGAAGCTAACATAAGTCTAGAAGAAGAGAAAAGGAATAAAAAATATCAGAGACCGCCACCAATATTCGTAGATGGAGTCGTATAGACTACGCAAAAATGATTGAATCAATAAGTGACATTGCCGAAGAGCAAAAAGCCTAGCAAATAACACTATTAAAATAAATTGTGTAACGGCTGAGACATATCGGAAGTTAATAAGGCATTTTAAAGAAAACAAAGTGTCTCACCACACATACCAAGTAAAAGAGGAAAGAGCGTATCGTGTTGTTATAAAACACCTACATCATTCAACTGACGTCCAAAAAATAAAAGAAGAACTGATAAACTTAGGACACAAAGAACGCAACGCAATAAATGCAAGGCATAGGCTTACAAAACATCCCCTAAACCTGTTTTTCATAGACCTGGAACCAGCAGATAATAACAAAGATAAATTAAAGGATTACAAAACGTGATAGTAGAAATTGAACCACCTAGAAAAATTAATAATAACATCATGAGGTGCCAAAAATATGGCCACTCAAGAACGTATTGCAATAAACCATACGTTTGTGGTGGTCCTCACAACACCAAAGATTGCGAGAAAAGATGTGCTAGCTGTATGTGCTCTATGTGGAGGAGGGTGTGAACACTACAATTAATGAAAGGGAATTACAAGACCAGAAGCAACCCACAACAAATAAAAACTGCTGGAATCCCGAGAAAACTTAATCCAGCAACTACACCGGGAAAATCTACGTTCCTTAATAATAAAGGTAGTCAATACAGACAAAAAAGGGGGTAATATAAATACTACACAACGTTTCTGGGCTCCTTGTTCGTTTCCACAGGTGCGGAGGAAAGCCTAGAGCGACACAACTCAGCTTTTGAGTGTTGCGAATTGACCAGTGCAGTTGTGTCTCTCTAGGCTCTTCTCCGCACCTGAGGAAAGGAACAAGGAGCCCAGAAACGTTGTGTGGTATTTATATTACCCCCCCTTTTTTGTCTGTATTGACAATACGTAAGCCTATCAGAGTAACATACAGCACTCAGAAATAGTTCAACAGACACAATCAAGAAGTAATGCAGGTTGCAAACCAGAGGCAATGATTCACTCTCGTTATTAACAGACCTCCTTGAAGAATTCAAGAGCTTACTCAACCAATTACTTCAACAAAACAGCATGGTACTCAACCACGTTAATGAACAAGCTCCACTAATGGCTACGTTTATAAGAATGGCTGAATGGAACGCGAATGGACTGCAGAACCATAAGGAAGAGGTCAAATTGTTTCTGGCTCGAAACTATATTGACATACTACTAATTAGTGAAACACACTTTACTAACGTAAACTATTTTAACATACCAAGATATAAAGTATACTGTACAAATCACCCAGACGGAAGAGCGCATGGAGGGACAGCGATGCTTATGAAGGAAACCATAGAATCATATCCAAGAAACATCGATAAAAGTAATAGGAATTTCATACGAAACAACCATATCAGCTGTTTATTGTCCACCCCCGACACAACTTAAAACGAGAACAATTCTGTGATAAACTAGGAACTACCTTCATCGCAGGTGGAGACTACAACAGTAAACATACGCTTTGGGACGCCCGGCTAACAACACCTAAACTCGCACATACTATTCAAGAAATGAACCTAACTTTCTTGTCAACAGGGAGGGCAACATGCTGGCCAACTGACGTAAATAAAATTACCGGACTTACTAGATTTTTTTTTGTTTTTAAAGGCATCTCCTCCACCTACACTGATGTAACGCCGATGTAACTCTCGAACGAACTGGGATAAATACAGCCAGATAATACAGAGCCAAGTGAAACTACAAGAACAAACTGATATCGAAAAGGAATTATGTCAAATTACTACTGAATGCTGCTTGAGAAGCTCAACCAAAAAGTATTCCTGCCACACCATCCACTTTCATACCTATTGAAGTTAAGAAACTAGTTGGCGAGAAAAGGAAAGCAAGAAATACAAGGCTAAGAACTCACACACCAGAACACAGAAAAAGATACAAGATGGTTAAGTAACAAATTAAAATCGAAACTCAGGGAACTGCAAAACGAATCCTAATCTTACCAGGCAAGACAATACAATTGGGAAACCGATAAAGAATACAAAGCAACTTCACCCTCAATTCGGCAGTATGGACCATGGCCAAAAAGTAATAAACAAAAAGTCGACCTGTTTTCAAAACACTTATCACAAGTTTTTACTCCTCATAATAACGACCTGGATCAAGAAGTGGAGCAAGAACTATCAGAAATTAACGTGGAACAACGCATTAAAATAATCCGTTTAAATGAAATCAAAGCAGAAATAATGAGACTTAATCCAAATAAATCGCCAGGTCTCGATCTCACAACGGCTAAGATGCCACGTGTCTTCGCCTATCGTTGTGGCAACATCTCAATTCCCGTGATTAATATATTCAATTCTTGTACGTGTTTAAATGCATATACATTTTTTTTAGCATCTTTGTGGAGGAGTTTCAGTTTTCCATCGTAGCTGGGACGTAGACTTTGACCGATATCCGACCATGGTGGTTTCCGCAGTGTCGTTGGCCTTCCTGCGGAGTATCGAAGTGGCAGTCTTCCACGCGAGTGAGCGTGTCCTGCCATGTAAATGACCATTCGCCTGTACACTAAACCGAACACCGTTTAAAGCACAGACACTGATCGCTGAGCTGATACTCACCTGTGCTTCGGCCGTCGCACTGCGGTCCTGGATATAAAAATATAATAAGTACTGCTGCACTCACAAATCAGCTTTTGCATGCTCGACATGACACATGTGTGTAGATGTGCAGAGAAACGTCTTTCACAAGTCGTCAACGATACTGTTGGGCCGATTGGGGTCTTCCATCATGTTGAATTCTTTGATAATAATTCAATAACATCTCTGATCAATGCCTAATTTTTGAGGTAGTAAGAGAATTGTAACTTCTTATTATTAAGCCACTACTTGACATTGCCCCTGTGGTTGCTGAATCTCAAAAAAAAAACAATATATCTCCAAAATGACAAAAAGTAAGTTGAATTTATTTACAAAATATAAATTCTTTATTTATTCTTCCAAATTAATGTCATCCCCTTCAAAGTAATCCCCGTCCGATAAAACGCTCTTTTTCCAACGCTTTTTCCAGTCCTCGAAACAGTCGGAATAAACTTTTTTACCGGTATAGCCTTCAAGACCTTCTTCGATTCGGTTTTTATCTCCTCAATCGTGTCCAAAACGTCGTCCCCGCATTGACCTTTAGAGTTTTCTGAATAGCCAGAAGTCGCACGGAGCCAAATCAGGCGACTACGGTGGTTGCGGAAGGATACGAGTCGAGTTTTTGGCAAAAAAAAATCGCGAAGAACCAATGCAGTGTGACATGGTGCATTATCGTGGTGAAGGAACCAGGAGTTTCAGACGAATAGCTTCACGCAAACGACGAATAACGCTCAAATAATATTCTTTGTTGACAGTTTGGTCCGGCGGAAGGAATTCACAGTGCACCACACCACGGTAATTAAATAAAACCGTCAACATTACCTTGATTTTCGGTCTTGCTTCACCTTTTGCACGATATTCGCTGGATTGGTCGGTGGTTTCAGGGTCGTATGCGTAAATCCAAGTCTCGTCTCCAGTAATGATGCACTTCAAGTGGTCCTGATGGTCAGACAGCAAAGTTTCACACAACATCAACGCGACGCTTTTGGCACCAATCGAGATTTGACGCGTTAGAGACACAAAACATTCTTCAAAATGGTTTGGGCTGAACCAAATGATATTCCAACACCATCAGCGAGATCTCTAATTGTCCGTCGACGATTTTCAAGCACCAAATCTTTGATTTTTTGGACGTGGCCCTCGTCGGTAGACGTTGATGGTCGTACAGAGCGCGGTTCGTCTTTGAATTCGTTGTACCACTTATAAACGTATTTTTGTGCCATAGTTTGATCACCAAAGGCCTTCAACGTGTCCGCACAAGAATATTCGTTCCTCAAACAAAATTTGATGCAAGTTCTTTGCTCAACAAAATCACCCGCTGCAAAAATCGAAAAATTCACTTTTGGTTGTTTACAAAAAACACGTGTAACTCTGAGATAATTAAACCTTTTAACAAACAAACGCTTGGCAAATATTATAGACAATCCTCCCAACCTAGGAAAAAAAAATTACCTGCCTTCCTAATACTCGGGAGTTTCAAATGACAATTTCACCTTACTTTTTGATCACAGTGGTAGGTAACATAAACCAACTGTCTTTGTAAATTTTATTATTATTATTATTTACCTGAAAAAAATAAATATACAACCCCCCTCCCCTTATTACTTTTCACTGCACGTCACTGTTTTTAATTCGATCTTTCTTTTCTCATCAATTTTTTCACTTCACTGCTAATTAAATGTTATTTCTCTGGAAATTCACAATTGTGATGAAACGATCTCTGAGGTGAAAGTAATAGTTAATTCTACATGGGAATTTTGTTTGAAGAATTAAAAATTTTTCGTCATGAAACGTGTTTATGTATAATAAGTAGCTCCCGGATTTCGAACCGGGACGTAGCGTTCCTCAGTGACGT
This sequence comes from Zhengitettix transpicula, assembly GCA_037074705.1. Taxonomy (NCBI): domain Eukaryota; kingdom Metazoa; phylum Arthropoda; class Insecta; order Orthoptera; family Tetrigidae; genus Zhengitettix; species Zhengitettix transpicula. The sequence continues at coordinate 17,968,348 of CM073594.1, read as the reverse complement.
TTCGATAGTTGGCGTGCGGCGTCATCTTCACAACCCGATTGTAAAGTCGACAGCATTTAATACATGCCATTCACTGGGAAAGACCTCGATCTAGAAATTTTTTAAAATTTACGTGTTGTTATCAGCTAACGTGTATGATTGTATGATCTTTGATCTCATATATCACCAAATTTTACCGTGTTAAAAAAATATAAAATCTCCAAATTAGCTTCCACCTCTAGTTATTAAAGTTAAGGGTTTAACGTTAAGTAAAGGGGGTTATGAATTAAACAGCTTGAAAATACGGCACTTGCAAGAGTAAAACTGCTTTAGCTCATACAAAACTGGATCACGGCGATGAGGGACGAGCGTTTTCGTGCAGGTGGCTGACGGCTAGTACCGTCCATATTGTTTTCAGGTTATAAAGAAAGCATTTTCGCAACTAAGGAATAATACATTATCTTCCCACTTCAACTGACCCCTGGTTTGTCAATTAAGTCTATGTTCTTAAAACTCAGCTTACTTTCTCAATTAAAAATTCTCTGTCTATCTCAAATACGATTTCCTCACCCACTTACTTCCTGTTTGGCCTCTACGACGACGTCACATCCTTAGTTTAGCAAAATTTGTTGTTAAAATGCAGTTGTGTTCCTCTAGGCTGCTCTTCTTAGCACCTGACGAAGGGAACAAGGATCCCGGATACTTTGTGTGGTATTTATATTACCCTTTTTTTTGGTCTCTATTGGCTGTCTTTCTTATTCAAAATTTGTTCTTTCCTGAAGAATCTGGATTGGCTCAATAAATGGGTTCACTGTGCGAAGTTTCTGCATCTTTTCTAGGTTACTTCACCATTACTCAGGATAAAATAAATGTTTCAAAAAAATTCCCTCAGAATATTAATTTTATTCAGTATTGTATGTGGTAAATATTGAATTATTTGGTTCAGGGATATTATCACTTATTAATTTATTATAGTTTATATAAGTGTTCAGAGGAAATGAATACTTTTTTTATTTCGTCAGTTCTTTAATCTGTAAGGTTTAATTTTAACTGAGTTCCTCAAAATAAAATTGTATTTTGTATCTTTCATTACTTCAATTCGATCCACTTGCTGATCCATAATTTTTCTATTTCTTTTCAATTTAATGACATGTTTTCGGTATCCCTTTTTCTGTTATTTTATTGTGATACTAGCTGGGTGCCCGGCGTTGCTCGTGTACTTATTTATATAAACTCGTCGTCACTCAGTCTTCATACATTACGAAATATTACATTGATGAAATTGTTAGCTAGACTCACAACTAATACAGCGTGAAAATTAACTTACATTTTCCCCAAGGATGGTAAAGTAATTCGTATTCTTCTTTATTATCATTCGATGGAGAATTGCTGTATAAAATTATACATTTTAATTAAAAAAAATATTTCTGCTTTATTTAATTCCTAATAATCTCCTTCGTTCGTTGCGTAGTAACGTCTTTCTCTCGCGTGACGTCATTGTCTCTTGGCGCGCAGTAATTTAATATTTAATGATCACGGTTTTTAATTATAATTCTTTCCACGTGTATACTTTATATTAAATAAAAATATTTCTGCTTTATTTCATTACGAAATACAGAACTATATTTAGGATGCGTCAATGTCTTGAAAACTTATGACGTCATCGTCTCGCGCAGTAATTTAACACTAATTCGTAACTTATTTCAATTATAATTATTTCCACGTTTATTCTAGGGGTTTCTCACCCCCACAGTACCGGTTCTCGATTTTGGCAGAATACGTATACCAATTTTTGTTGCATTCTGTTCACGTGATAAAATGTGTATAAAGAACAACGTAAATACAAACATACATACATACAAATATACTCCCTTTTTTATTATATAGATTGTATGTGGTAAATATTTAATTATTTGGTTCAGGGATATTATCAATTATTAATTTATTATTTTTTATATAAGTGTTCAGAGGAAATGAATACTTTTTTATTTCGTCAGTTCTTTAATCTGTAAGGTTTAATTTTAACTGCGTTCCTCAAAATAAAATTGTATTTTGTATCTTTCATTACTTCAATTCGATCCACTTGCTGATCCATAATTTTTCTATTTCTTTTGAATTTAATGACATGTTTTCGGTATCCTTTTTTCTGTTATTTTATTGTGATATTGGTAGCATTCTTATCAAATATATTTGTAAACCTCACAGTAAAATTGATGACCTAATAACCGTTGATTGAGAATACTACATTTTTCCATTTATAATTAAGCTAAGAAATAAAATAGTGTAAATATCTTTATTATAATCACAAATTAAATGCCATTAGCACAGTTCGGACAGTTGACAGTTGTAAATGTTTGACTGCATGAAAACAATCGATCCGTTGGTTTGCTGTATTCGGAGGCTGGAAGGGCTTCTTCCTTCCTTCCTCTCCTTCCTGTGTCCTCAATTGCTGCAACGCCATAACTAAGTTAGCGGGGTACAACTGCGCCGGCCAGATGACGGAGGAGATGTAATTAAAGACCGACAACGTGGATCACATCACAAAGAGAACAAATTTCGTTTCCAGTACTATCTATTCCTGGACAATGAATCTTAATTAATCCGTTACATACAGCAAGACCGACTAAACCACCGAACGTTTTTCGCCTATTTATATCCATTTACATATTTACTACTAGCTGTGCGCCCGGCGTTGCCACGTGTACTTACTTTGATAAAACCGAAACTGTATTAAATTCTACATTAATCTTATGTCAAGAAATGATTTAACCTAGATCTAACTGTTCCTAGTTCCGTACACACTTTCGACCGATAGTGCATTAATTGAACAGCTGTAAAATACATTGAACTTTATTGCATCAGTCCCAACAAACATACCTCAGAATTTCTTCTTAAATCTACTCCTTGAGTACTGCAGGATATAATTGTCCCTCAGTCTTCAGACATTACCAAAGATTAAATTCTTAGCTAGATTCACAATGTAAAAAATGGTCGCCATATTGGAGTCACTAAACATGGCACGCGAATTAACTTACATTTTCCGCAAGGATCGTAAAGTATTTCGTATTGTTTTTTTTAGTATAATTCGATGGAGTATTACTGGATAAAATTATACACTTTATTCAATAAAAATATTTCAGATTTATTTCATTACGGAAAAAGGAACTATTTCCTTTGTTCGTCGCGTAGTAACGTCTCTCTCTCTCTCTCTCTCTCACGCGCGTGCGTGACGTCACAGTCTTTAACACAACACTATCAATGAATAATTATGAATAAGAAAGATAGCCAAAGCAGACAAAAAAAAGGGTAATATATATGAGTGTTGTCAACTGACCAGTGTATTTGTGTTTCTCTAGGCTCCTCTTAGCACCTGACGGAAGCAACAAGGATCCCAGAAACGTTGTGCGGTATTTATATTACCCTTTTTCTGTCTCTATTGGTAATATATATGAGTGTTGTCAACTGACCAGTGTAGTTGTGTTTCTCTAGGCTCCTCTTAGCACCTGACGGAAGCAACAAGGATCCCAGAAACGTTGTGCGGTATTTATATTACCCCTTTTCTGTCTGTATTGGCTATCTTTCTTATTCATTATTTTCTATCAGACGTAAATTATTTTTATTTTTTCAATTATAATACTCTCCACATGCATTCTAAGGGTTTCTCACCCCCTCCCCCCCACCCAATTGTAACGTTTCTCGTGTTTTGAAGAATATGTGTACCAAGTTTAGTTGCAATCTGACCAAGCTTTTAAATTTGTATAGAAATTAACGTTAATACATACATACATACAAATACATTTTATTAAACGCCATAACATTTGTCATTTAGTCGGAGTCATCACACATGTTTTTCATAATATTATTTACAGTGATTTGCTTCTTCCTAGTTTGTCCCTTATCACATAAAGCCTTTCAAATATTTTTTGTCTCCTAAGAGGCCATGTTTGTAAAATATAACTGCATATTTAATTGTATTGATACATGTGATTTTATTGTAATATAATAAACCTGAATTATATTTATTTAAATTTATTATTTTATGTTCTGAAAAAATATATATATTTTTTAATTAATTTAGGAAGTGACGTCAGTTATATCCTTGCCGGGTATTTTGGATCATAATTATTTTTGCAATTTTTAGGGATTTGGGCCAGTAACTTAGCCTTATTATTGCATTAAACAAGTAGAAGAGTAACCTGAGACATTCAGTCAACTTAATCTAAAAGGTTTTTGTCGATTTACTCAAACGGTTCGGAAAAATTTCTAATTTAGACCAAGATGGGATTTTATTCCATTTTTTCCTTAAATAAATAAACTCATCGATTACAATTCCCATAACATTTCTTTCTTTTTTTCCCTTCTATATCTGCATTGAAGACTATTTACCTTTTTAAATCTTCGGAATTATTTTCTTTTGTATCAGTTTAATACTATCTATGATACTACAAAAGCCAAAGGTAAAATAGCAAACTCCTCTCCCGCTATCGGAAGGGCGTGGGACAAGTACACAATGCCCGACCTACCAGATGCAGGTTTTCCTAGGGTTTTCCCTGCATTTCTTTAGGCGAATGCCGGGTAGGATCCTTAAACTATAGCCCGGGGGGCCTAGTTAACCCTTGGCTACCTTCTTCTACCCTTCCGCATCCCCCCTTTGAAATCCCTTCCTATGCTATAAAAGGGGAGTTGCTCAACGTGGATCACCCTCATGTAGCCTGTTGCCCTAAAAAAAAAATAATACAATTTATCTTCGTAAAGTACGCAATAAATCTTGTACAATTTTTGTGCCTACGTATGAACAGGTTTATGCCTGTTAAATCATAAACATAACATTCAAATATTTGACCTAGGCTATTTTGTTTACTCATAAAATATTGGTCTTCAAAGTGATTAATTGTGCTTAATTTAAGCTATATTTATTGACCTTACCGAACATGTAATCCCATAAATTGGTTTCAGCCTTTACATCAGCAAAGCACTAATATAGAGTTTAATAAATTAAGAATTTCAAAGTCCATTTAAGCCGCCACGTAATCTCCTTAACACCTTTCTAATATTGCATTTGCTCATTAAATAAATAGATGAAACGTTTGGAGTGACTTTTATAATTTATTCGTATGGGTTAGATGCTTAATAGGAGGAAAGTTTGTATGTTGATGTGACCTCGTAGCCATAGAAATATGGCGTTAGTATAGATTATTCAGAACTTGCTGATAGAAAACGTAAGGAATTGTTTTTTGGGATTGATGAAATAAAATTCAATGTATTCTCTCTTCATCGGTAAGTAAAATCACCCCTTGAATAACGATTAATGTAGAATTAAATATTTTTTCGTGTTTATATAAATAAGAACACGTGGCACCAAGGCTAGTTTGAAAATAAATTTAATGTAGCATTAACTGAATAAATGAAAAAGTAGATAAAGTTCTCGTGGATGTAATAGAATTTTTTTTACGCATGAATATTTGAACGAATTAAACGGACGTAAATTTAAATTTCTTCTTCTTCTTCTGAGAAAGCGAAGTGGATTGATTGACTGTGTCCTAGGATTGCAGAGAGAGAACAAGCTCCCCTCTTTAACTGATCAATGTTTACTAAGCGGCACAGCTTATTTGGTTCACAAATAAGCAAATAGAGGAAATAGCTCGCGATGCACAAATCATCCGGATAATGGGAGGAGTAAACGCACGCTGGGTCCATCACAATCAACGCAGTCATGCAAACTAGTTTACATGGCAAGAGGATCAGCAACATCAAATGTGCATTTTTTAGTTACTTCAGCATTAATCCTTCTGATTGTATGAATCGCGAGCTTTCACGATCTTCGGGGAGTGGGGGGGGGGGGGGGGAATCAATAAAAAATTTGCAAACCGCTTCAATTTTTAATATCAATTGCGACGTTGCAATCATGAATTTTTATAAAGGTGAAATTGCAAAAAATCCTGAAGGTGAATTGACACCTAATACTTAAAGAGACCAACACCATAAAAAAAATTCAGAATTGCAGCTGTCCGAGAACGTAGAGGATTTCACCCTGATCAGATATTAATGTATGGAAAAACGCAGTGTCAATACAAAGGTCTATAAGAAACATGGAGTATTGAAGGAGGACACTGCACCAAAGCTGAAAACTCAAGTAGGCTGTTTTACCTTTAAAAGATCTCATCCTAATTCCTGATCATTTAAACCGTCAAAATAATTCCTACTTTTATCCATATAAATTTAAGAAAATGTAAATTATTTATATTAAGGCAATAGACTCAGTAGAAACTGATAATATTAGACATGAGTATGTCAAAACAACACAGAAAAATTATATAATCTGTATTTTATGGTGGGTTATCAAGTAAATAAGAATTTGTACTTACTCTCGTAAGAAATTGAGGTCAACGAAAGATGAGCGGAAGTTGAGAAAAGACTCATATTTGACAATAATTACCTAATAATTCAGAATACTGAGACGAATAAAATACTATAGTATGTCAAAAATCGGTCGAAACCTAGGACAAAGGGTGTCAGGGTTTTTTTTTTTAGGGCAACAGGCTACTTGAGGGTAATCCACTTTGGGCAACTCCCCTTTATTAGCATAGGAAGGGATTTGAAAGGAGGGATGCGGAAGGGTAGAGGAAGATAGCCAAGGGTTAACTAGGGCCCCCGTGCTATATTTTAAGGATCCTACCCGGCATTCGCCTAAAGAAATGCAGGGAAAACCCTAGAAAAACCTGCATCAGGTAGGTCGGGCATTGGGTACTTGTCCCACGCCCTTCCGATAGCGGGAGAGGAGTTTGCTGTGGGGACGCAGCATTCCCTTCTCCGTGCCTCGACCAGTTTAGGAGGCAGCTGGCCGACTATTCCCAATGGGAATAGCGAACAACTCTTACCGTATGCCCAAGGTCTGCGACCCCGGAACATACACCTCTCAGAACAGGCCGAGGTGCCTCGGCTTGTGGGAACCTTAGTTCAAAAACGGAGAGGAAAAGGCATACCCAAAAGTAGCCCCTTCGTATTTCTCCTAAAAGGTTCTGCCTGCGAGAGAAAATCCCTCACAGGTTACCTGCGAGAGAATCCTCAAGTCTAGGGTGTCAGGGTGACCGAAAGTATTTTTATTCACTTTTAACAACCATGGAACTATGAGTGGTGAGATACGAAACAGGACAGTAAAATAAATTTATAGCCGGAGACGGTGATTAGGACAATCAAAGAAGCATTTAAACCGGTTACAATGTAAATATCACAGGAAAAATGTAAGAATGACAGTTAAAATGAAGGTATCAGGGGAGGAGAGGGAGGAAGGGAATCAGTTCCGTGTTAATCACAGAGAGAACTTATTAAACGAGTTACAGGAACACTTGAGTGGACGTCAGAGAAATCCACTAAAGTTGATGCAGAACGCCTAACTCATCTCATTTGTAGGTTTACGTAAGTTATAAAATATATGCAGTTGCATAACATTTTTTTTTCTATTATTACCTATCAAATACTTTATTTACATTTAATTGTTGACGAAATTGGTTCGATTTTTTTTAGGTAACAGGCTACATGAGGGTAATCCACAAGGTGGCAACTCCCCTTTAATAGCATAGGAAGGGATTTGAAAGGGAAGATGTGGAAGGGTAGAGGAAGGTAGCCAAGGAGTAACTAGGGCCCCCGGGCTATTTTTTAAGGATCCTACCCGGCATTCGCCTAAAGAAATGCAGGACAAAACCTAGGAAAACCTGCATCAGGTAGGTCGGGCGTTGGGTACTTGTCCCACGCCCTTCCGATAGCGGGAGAGCCTCAGATAAATTTATAAGTAATTATATTGTGTGTACATATTTATAAATATTTTTATACACAGTCAGCAACGTTGGAAATATTATTTCATTATAATTAAACCCTAAAATTTAATTTTTTTAAATAGAATAGCCTTGTGATCAGGGAATATTATCAATATATTTCAAAAATTAATTAAATCAGTTTTTTGTTTGAGTGTTTTGTTACATCTCTTCTGATTATTTCTGTAATTTTACATTTATATATTTTAATATTTTTAATTTGTGCTTCATTCAAGTTGACAGGTTTTTCTAAATGATATACAAAATAATAAGTTAATAAATCAAGATGATCAACAACAACGTAAATTTATAATCAGGAAGATTGCCAAATACGGGGGGGGGGAGGGGAGGGGTGGAAGTGATAATATAACGTTTCTGGGATCCTTGTTCCTTTCTTCAGGTGCTAAGATGTCCCTAGAGAAACACAACTACACTCGTCACTTGAAAAAACATTCATTTCAAAACCAATTTATAATTTATTCGAATAATTGGGAAAAATACAACAGAAAACATTTTTTACTGTAAGTCTCTGGAGTTTCCTGAAACGAAAAATTGTAATAATTATGTCTCGTATCTGATCATTTTTCATTACATTATAAACTGACAGGATTCTAACGAAAAAAATAATAACGTACACCTGATAATGTCCTGTATTGAGGACGAAACGTTATGCTAATTTTTTTTTCCCGTTAATAAATTATTTGTGATTAAAAACACTGAAATGTGGAAAGGAGTGTGACAGTAACATAGAAATAATTAGTGGTGATTGTTGTAATACTGGTATTTAGAATTGCTAAGAACATTGTATATTGTATAAATCAATAATGAAATACATAATACTTTTGCGATGTTGCCCGACAGGTGACAGATTTGCATTTAACGTAAAAGACTTAAAATATGACCCGGAAACCCCCCCTAAGAATTGACTTCCACAGCTGGAAGTCTCGTCGTGGCTATAATTCTACTTTCGTGTAAATAAACAGTCACGTCCAAACACACGTCAGATGAGCTGTAAATGACTTTGTTACAGTGCAGTTGTGAGAGAATAAATTTTAAATAACATTTTTCACGTCTTAACAAAGAACTCGTTAACCTTGTTCAGGAGCCGGATCACTTCTTTTTCTCAACCATGGATGATTCAAATAATAAAAATGCGTGAACGCTGATTCAATTAATTTGTACCACGAGTTCCCGTGCTTCTTAACAACTTTAAATCCAGCCTGGTTTGATTAGATAAAAATATGCGTTATTATGATTAGTATGTATGCATTTATTAAAGCAACAAATGGACAGTTTGCCCCGGTGGCAGATGCATGAAATTACAAACTAAATAAGGGAAGTTAAAATAAGGGAAAATTGAGTAAATTAAAATAATTATTATAAAATATAAGCCAGGTTTAAGGAAATTATTACAACTATAAATACCACTGTGAACAAAAAGTAAGGTGGATTTATTTATAAAATATAAATTCTTTATTTATTCTTCCACATCAATTTCATCCACTTCAAAGTAATCCACGTCCGATAAAACAAACTTTTTCCAACGCTTTTTCCAGTCCTCGAAACAGTCGGATTAGTCTTTTTCCGGTATAGCCTTCAAGACCTTCTTCGATTCGGTTTTTATCTCCTCAGTCGTGTCCAAAACGGCGTCCCCGCATTGGCCTTTTGAGTTTGCTGAATAGCCAGAAGTCGCACGGAGCCAAATCAGGCGATTACGGTGGTTGCGGAAGGATACGAGTCGAGTTTTTGGCAAAAAAAAGTCGCGAAGAACCAATGCAGTATGACATGGTGCATTATGGTGATGAAGGAACCAAGAGTTTCAGACGAATAGCATCACGCAAACGACGCATAACGCTCAAATAATATTCTTTGTGGACAGTTTGGTCCGGCGGAAGGAATTCATAGTGCACCACACCACGATGATCAAAGAAAACTGTCAACATCACCTTGATTTTCGATCGACTTTGCCGTGGTCTTTTCGGTCTTGCTTCACCTTTTGCACGATATTCGCTGGATTGGTCGGTGGTTTCAGGGTCGTATGCGTAAATCCAAGTCTCGTCTCCAGTAATGATGCATTTCAAGTGGTCCTGACAGTCAGACAGCAAAGTTTCACACACATCAACGCGACGCTTTTGGCACCAATCGCGACTTGACGCGTTTGAGACACAAAAACATTCTTCAAAATGGTTTGGGCTGAGCCAAATGATATTCCAACACCATCAGCGAGATCTGTAATTGTCCATCGACGATTTTCAAGCACCAAATCTTTGATTTTTTGGACGTGGCCCTCGTCGGTAGACGTTGATGGTCGTCAAGAGCGCGCGAGGTTCGTCTTTGAACTCGTTGTTCCACTTATAAACGTTTTTTTGTGCCATAGTTTGATCACCAAAGGCCTTCAACGTGTCCGCACAAGAATATTCGTTCCGCAAACAAAATTTGATGCAAGTTCTTTGCTCAACAAAATCACCCATTGCAAAAATCGAATAATTCACCTTTGGTTGTTTACAAAAACACACGTGTAATTCTGAGATAATTAAACCTTTTAACAAACAGACGCTTGGAAATTATTTATAGATATCTACCAACCTAGGAAAAAAAATTTACCTGCCTTCCTAATACCCGGGAGTTTTAAAGACAATTTCACCTTACTTTTTTATCACAGTGGTACATGTATATAACATTATATGAATTAAAGGTTAGTTTTGAAAATGTTAAAGAAGGAATTAATATTGTCGTGGCCTGAAAAGAAGAAAAGTGGAAAGATATCTGAAAATAGAGGTTACCAAACTATTTAACTACCAAAGAAGACAAGGAATGTTTCCATTTTTTAAAGAAACACAGAAATAAACCCTTTTTTATAAATGTTTACAAAGACTTGTATATATTAGTTTGTTTATTGGTCTTAAGTTCCAACAGTATTTAATTTACAGATTTTAAATTAACTGTGCAGATTTAACAGGAAAAGAGAAAATATAATAATGAAACATGATCCGATGACAAAATTGTGATCATGATCAATAAATTTCAAAATTATTTTTTGAGTGTTTTGTTAATCTCTTCTATTATTTCTGTTATTTTATATTTATATATTTTAAATATTTTTAATTTGTGTTTTATCAACGTTGACAGGTTTTTCTAAAGGGTATTCAAAATTAACTGTTAAAATGAAGATGAGCTACAACATAAATTTATAACCAGAAAATAATAACAACGTAAATTTGTAATCATAAAATAATAAGTTAACTGTTAAAAATCAAGATGAGTAACGACGTAGAATTTTAAATCAGAAAGATAGCCAAATATAGACAAAAATAAGTTATAATACAACGTTTCTGGCATCCTTGTTCCTTTCATCAGGTGCTAAGACGTTCCTAGAGAGAGACAACTGCACTCGTCACTTGACAAAACTAAAAAATAATAATTTATTGGAATAATACGTCAGAAAACATTTTTTACTGTAAGTCGCTGGGGTTTCCTGAAACTCAAGTCGCTCAAAGCGACTAAATATCTTAACCACATCAATCAAATATTCGAGGGCCATTCTATTTTACGTGCTCGAATATCAGGAAAGAATGGAAAACCACTTAATTCGTGTGTTGAAATATATGTATCGTTGTTTTTCACACATTTTATCATAAAATACTCCCAGAGTATTGAATTTAGAGGCTAGTAAATTAGGGAACTACAAGGCAGTCTGTTACTCAATCATTTATCAAAGGAACTTAATGTAGAAGAATTCACAGACCCGAAGAGAAAAAAATCTTATTTTAATGAGTCAGTTGTAAGTAAAAAAATATCGTTTTGTGGTATTCATATTTACCATTCTTCAAAATGCCGTGAGAGTAGAAAAAAATCAGCGAAAAGTTATGTTACTACTTCGCATAAGGCTTCAGCGAGGACCAGTAACCAATTCAAAAAATCAGGTTACTCGAGCGTGTCCTGTTGCAAGGGTAAACTGAATGGTACTTATTTCGATCGCTTTCAGTCCCTTCCGGAATGAGCTACAATTTGCGACTTCATTTCAAAGTTTTCCTCTTAACCTTATCTCCTAAGTCATGCTCTTTTTCTTTTTCTTTTTCCGAGAGCTGACGTGCATATCTTATTGACCGAATCTGTTCTCGCTTATGTTCGTGACCTCGACCCTCGCAAACGTGTGGAAACAGTTCCTTTTAATTCAGGCTTGGCTTCCGGTCTTTTTTTTTGTTGTTTCAGACCAGAAAAACTTTGTTTCATTTTGATACCACAATTGTAATTGTAATCAAACTTTACTTAGTCATCTCTAAACAAATTACAAGGTTTATCTAATGAACAAATAAAATAATTCTGATAATTTTCGTTAAAAAAAAGCAATTAATTGGATGTGTTTAACATGACAAAATAGTTTTTTTATATTTACTTCACATTAAAAAAATTGTGTTACAATATATAGCGCCCAAAATTGTTAACTTCTGGCTCGATTAGAAGTAATGAATAATTAAAGGCGAAAATTTTCGACTTAAGTAATTTAAAATGAAAATAATTTACGTCTGACAGAAAATAATCTCACATCCACTTTTAAAATCAAATCTATTAAATTATCATGATTAACTCCTCTCCCGCTATCGGAAGGGCGTGGGACAAGTACCCAATGCCCGACCTACGCGATGCAGGTTTTCCTAGGGATTTCCCTGCATTTCTTTAGGCGAATGCCGGGTAGGATCCTTAAACTATAGCCCGGGGGCCCCTAGTTAACCCTTGGCTACCTTCCTCCACCCTTCCGCATCCCCCCTTTCAAATCCCTTCCTATGCTATTAAAGGGGAGTTGCCGAAAGTGGAACACCCTCATGCAGCTTGTTGCCCTAAAAAAAAATATATTGGTTTTTACCATCATTCTGCGTCTCCTCCAGTGCGTATCTCAATATATATAATTGGTCAAAATCTAGGTTCGTGTTCCCGTTAAAATTCAGGTTATTTAAAATAAAATTATGAATAATAAAGACAGCCAATACAGACAAAAAAGGTAATATAAATACCACACAACGTTCCTGGGATCCTTGTTCCCTTTCGTCAGGTGCTAAGAAGAGCCTAGAGAGACACAACTGCACTGGTCAGTTGACAACACTCAAAAGCCTATTATTATTATAATCATTAAGTAATTGAACTTGTCATTATCGAATTTTTTTATACTTAATACAATAAATATTTAAAGAATAATTATATATTATGATTTCCCATTTCAATTTTTTCTGGGGGGTGGGGCGGGGGCAACAGGCTACATGAGGGTAATCCACTTCGGGCAACTCCCCTTTAATAGCATAGGATGGGATTTGAAAGGGTGGATGTTGAAGGGTAGAGGAAGGTAGCCAAGGGTTAACAAGGGCCCCCGGGCTATATTTTAAGGATCCTACCTGGCATTCGCCTAAAGAAATACAGGGAAAACCCTAGAAAAACCTGCATCAGGTAGGTCGGGCATTGGGTACTTGTCCCACGCCCTTCCGATAGCGGGGGAGGAGTTTGCTGTGGGGATGCAGCATTACCTTCTCCATGCCTCGAGCAGTTTAGGAGGCAGCTGGCCGACTATTCCAATGGGAATAGCGAACAACTCTTACCGTATGCCCAAGGTCTGCGACCCCGGAACATACACCTCTCAAAACAGGCCGAGGTGCCTCGGCTTGTGGGAACCTTAGTTCAAGAACGGAGAGGAAAAGGCATACCCAAAGGTAGCCCCTTCGTATCTGTCCTAAAAGGTTCTGCCTACTCAATTATAATTATACAGCTCCGGGTTTTAAATTCAAGAAAAAAATAATCGCATGGGATTGTGGGTAAAACGTCTGTGGTTATGGTTAAAACAAACAATATTATTTTTTTTCGAATTTAGTTCATCCATTGTAAGTTATTCTGATGGCTGTTTACGGGTGATTCCTATAATTTATTACATCTACCACCTTCATCTATCCTTGAAAGAAAACATCAAATTAACTGCCTTATTTTCTGATGATAATTATATAAATAAAATTAATTAAATACGTCAGGAACATGTTTGTAGTAATTTTTTGTGTGGATTATTTACTATGTAAATATCTATATAACATTTAAAACATAATTAATGAATGTAAGAAATACCTCAAATCGAAACTCAGCTGTTAAAGACTCTAAAACTGAATTAACTGATCAGGATTCAAAAAATTTGAATCAGACCTGGTTTCCATTCGCTGTCGAGTTTTTTCTATCCTTATCCATTAATAGAATCCGTTTAATTAAAAATTTTTAACGTATTAGAGTACTCTTTAATCGATTATTAATGTATTTTTAAGCGTTACAGAACTACCTTTATCGATCTGTAGGTATGCAGTCGACACCTCCCGGACCGTCTTCTGCAACGACGGACACGCTAACACCGTGACACGAGGTGCAGAGGAAGGGCGAAACAGCCTCCAGCAGGTACTACAGGGGCAGTCGTCGGGTCACTCCAAGAAAAATTACGTCATGATCGTCATTCACTGTCCATTTTTGGGGGGGAGGAGGTGAAATCCATTTTAAGAACTGCTCTGACATTTGTTTAAATACGTTAAAGAAAAATGGAAAATTATGAGCTGAACAAGCCTCATCCTTTGCATCCCAAATTTCTCATGCTATTTCTGAAATTCTCTGAAATTAAACAAAAATCGAATCTGGTTATTATGCACTTGATATTGAAGAATTTTTAAAAAGTTGCAATTATTAAAAAAAAAATGTTAAAGAGGGAACTGACTAAATAGAGAGATTGAAATTGTTGGGAAATATGCTAAATAATGAATAATAAAGATAGCCAATACAGACGAAAAAAAAAACCGGTAATATAAATTATCACACAACGTTTCTGGGATCCTTGTTCCTTTCGTCAGGTATTGGCTATCTTTCTTATTCATTATCCTTAAATCGCTTCACTCCATTTTATGTAGACCAATAAAATAACATACTCGTATATTATAAATACCTTGAGCATTTTAAGAATTTTCTTCAATTTTTTTTATTGTGAAATGTAATGCAATAAACTGAACATTGGTATATTAAGGTAATATTTATTTTCATATTGATATTTTTCTGATTATAATAGCGAAATAAATACATATATACTGGCCTAATATTTCAGAAAGGGTTTATTAATTAAAATTTGAATCAAAACAGTGAGAAAAATATATGACTACGTTTCGACCCAAATTTACAACTTCATCAGGTGAACGAGAAAATAATAATTAATATTTAGAAAAAATCTTAGTTTGAATATTCTGATAAATTTTATTGCACTCACTTCTGGTATATTCAATAGTTTATCATTAAATAAAATTTTGATTAAATATTAAAAATATAAGATGGCTTCCATACCTGTTGTAAGGGAACTTTATATGTACTTATCTATAAATAGTCAATTTTCCATAAAAAGAACGATTTAAAACATCGGAAATGTTTTAAAGAATCACGTTACCCCCTTCATTTGATAGAAAATAGTGAGTAGTTCCCCAGACGCAGATTATATTTGATCGTCTGCTAGGAAGATAAAATTTACACTCCGAGTCTATGACCTTTAAGTAGGAAACGTCTGAGAAATCCTGGCAAAGGCCAGGAAGCTCCTGACGACATCAGACCGCATTCAGCAACCGCGATAATTGATTCATTATTCAGCTTTGAAGATCCTTGCTAGCAAAACCATTTCGGCAAAGTTTGAGCAGGACGGGGAATCCGTGACATCGTGAATATTAGATGACGAGCTCTGCATTTGCATTTTAAACAGGAACCACCCCCTGCTTTGGAAATGCAGATCTGCGAGCTCATCCCTGCGAAATATTGATACCGTGGAGGCTGTTTCGAATATTGCTTTATGTGGATCTCTTAAGGAGTTTAGCTCGGCATAACATTACAGTTAACATTCTGTTGTAGAATCACCAATTCCGTGTTTTATTTTCGGAGTTCCCTTTCCGGTATTCCATTTTATTTTCTGTATTCATATACAGACAAGGGGTTGCTTTAATAACAATATTATATTAAAATTTAATATCTAAAAGTTTTATTTTAATTACGGATTCAGCCAGTGACATGTTTTCAAATTTGGTAAGACATTTTGTAGACATTATGACATAATAAAACTGCAAAATTGTGCGATTGATTAAATTTTGTATTTTAAGAATTATTCTGGGAGGGTTGAAAAGTTTATTTAAATTTCAAGATATATTTAACATTATTTATTAATTATAATTTATAAATAATAAATATAAATATGTTTTAAATAAATAAAAACTTAATTTATATTAAACTCTCGTCTCAGTCACCATGAATAATAGCGTCAGTTTTTTTATATAATAAAATCATTTATATAGGACTCATTTTTTATTTAATTATCTATACAATTCTTCATCCCCGGCTGTTTGTAATTAACCACTTGTACTAAATTTTTCAATAATTTTTTTATTCATTATTAAGTAATTCGAAGAGTTTTCGGGTATATTTTCAGTCTTCAGACTTCACTTAACATGGTTTTACTGGTTTAGTATAAAAATCATTTATATGACCATGTTCGTAAATAACTGCTACCCGAATGGATTCAGGATTTCCAAACGAACTTGGATAATAATTATTTCAGTATATTAAGACTGATTTTCAGCTTTTTTATGCATGGAACAAAGTTATAGCAACATGTAGGTTCCTTCTCAATTTTATTTTTAATTTTCATTATGGTTTTAATTGAAAAATAAAGAATATCGGAATAATAGTTTTCCAACAGTCTTTTATATTCAAAGATTTTTATCAGGTTTTTCTAGGGTTTTCCCTGCATTACTTTAGGCGAATGCCAGGTAGGATCCTTAAAATATAGCCCGGGGGCCCTAGTTAACCCTTGGCTACCTTCCTCTACCCTTCCCCATCCCCCATTTCAAATCCCTTCCTATTCTATTAAAGGGGAGTTGCCCAAAGTGGATTACCCTCACGTAGCCTGTTGCCCTAAAAAAAAAGGGGGATGTCTTCTCCTCTCTGCGTTTTTAAACTATGGTCCCCACAAGTCGAGGCACGTCAGTCAGTTTTGAGAGGACCGCAGACCTTGGGCATACGGTAAGGGTTGTCACTTTATTCCCATTGGAATAGTCGGCCAGCTGCCTCCTAAAATGGTCGAAGAACTGAGTGGAGAATTCTGCGTCCCCACAGTAAAAGCCTCTCTCGCCATCGGAAGAGCGTGGGACAAGAATCAAATACCCGACGTTCTTCTATGGGTTTACTCAATCGGAAAACCTGCGAAGGATTTTTTCACGCAGGCAGAACCTTTTAGGAGAGATACGAAGGGGCTACCATTGGGTATGCCTTTTCCTCTTCGTTTTTGAACTAAGGTTCCCATAAGCCGAGGCACCTCGGCCTGTTTTGAGAGGTGTATGTTCCGGGGTCACAGACCTTGGGCATACGGTAAGAGGTGTTCGCTATTCTTATTGGAATAGTCGGCCAGCTGCCTCCTAAACTGGTCGAGGCACGGAGAAGGGAATGCTGCGTCCCCACATCAAACTCCTCTCCCGCTATCGGAAGGGCGTGGGACAAGTACCCAAAGCCCGACCTACCTGATGCAGGTTTTTCTAGGGTTTTCCCTGCATTTCTTTAGGCGAATGCCGGGTAGGATCCTTAAACCATAGCCCGGGGGCGCTAGTTAACCCTTGGAAACCTTTCCCTACCTTTCCACATCCCTCCTTTCAGTCCTTTTCTTATTCTATAAGAGGAGAGTGGCCACTATGTGGGTTAGCCTGTCTACAGCTTCTTCTTTTACGTATTTCAATTGTTTTAATGTAAGTATTCCCTTTCCCCGCACGAATTATATTTTCGTATGCGTTTAATGGATGCAGTGGAACTCATAATAGTGTGAATGTGTGTGTGTGTGGGATGGGGAAAATAAATAATAGGAGTGCATTTATTAATTAAGAGTTGTTCAATGATGGAGATCTGCAAGTCACCAACAGCAATAAACAACTAATTTTAATGTTCAGCAAATGTGAAACTTAAAATATGTAAGTCGCTAATAACTAATAGGTTAATGCGACTATAAACTGTAAATTTTTAAAAAAATTAAAATATAATTATTAATTATATTCAGAGCCGCGTACTGCTTCTCACCTGTTTTAAACTTACTTTTCTTTAAACAAAATCTTCGAAAACCCCCGGAGCCGTAGAATATTCAGTTATGATTGTCTTTAATAAATTGAAACAAAAATAAAAACTTCTACATAAAGCCCCAGTTTTCTGACAGAATATTAATAACCTAATTACGAAGTTTTGGGGCGTAGGAAAGTTTTCGTCCTCGATCTTGAACGGTCCGACCAGGCTGCACAAAATTTTGTTAACACTTCCCGTAATCAACGCTCGTTTTATCTTCAACTGGATCACACACACACACACACACACACACACCATGCCGTAAAATATATTTATCATCGACGATGACGACGGTAGTTTCGTGGATGGAGCTGAGATAAGAACCGCGAAGAGGCAAAGTTTCGCCGACGTTATTGACTACTTTACGACTGCGGTGTTTTAGCAGCAACAATACATAATCTTCGCGTGACAACGGCCACGTCACTTGGCTGGATGTGGTTCGTTGCCTTCACGCCCTCCAAAGCTCACCTTGATGTTTATAAAAAGATAAAATCGACGTAAATTATTCAAGAGATACTGAACATAAAAAATTCTACTTTTCGCCGAAAAGGTTGGAACAGCAAGTTCCGTCAGTCCACGAGATTATTAATAAACCAAACGCATGTAAAGAAAAATTCTTCAAGTTTAAAAAATGTCCGAAATTGGTTATTCATATATATATATATATATATATATATATATATATATATATATATATATATTGTAATTCCTTGAGGGAAAGGCATTGTTTCAGATTAATGGTCTTGGCCGTCAGAGGAAGTTGTAATGTTTACTTAGGACAGGTCTTGAGAATTCAGAGCAATGGACGTGTGCGGGTGGCCTGTCACAAAATAAATCTGTTAAGGCAGGCATTGTTTCTGATAATGGCCTGTACAGTTGAAAAGACATTCTGTAATGTGTTTATTTAGGTTCTTGGGAGCGCTGGTCGTGTGAGGATGAGAAGACAAGTCTAAAGTAATTGAGGGTGCAGTTGGGCGGTCTGGAGAATTTAGAACCGCGCACGTGTGAGTGAGGGTGAGAAGACAAGTTTAAAGTAATTGAGGGTGCAAAGACAAATTAGACCTGTCTTGATTGTCGGCGTTGGGACAAGACAGAGTGACTAGATATTTGCTAGCTAAGGAACCGCAGCTGCATAATTTAAATCTCGGGATAATGGAGGAAACTGTCAACGGGCAGTTGCGACGTAGTTTTGGAACAAAGGAAAAAAGAAAGGACTAGGATATATAAAGGGAAGATAAGATTTTTGGAAGTTAGTTAGAGTGGGAGAGGGGGCTGTGAACACCGAATATGAGTGTTGGAGTGAGAGTTGTGGAGGCGTACGGCGAGCACCGAGAATTGAGAAATTTTGCAGCCTGCGAGAGAAATAGCAAAATTATTCAACGATAAACATTTTTGTATGCAGAAGTTCAATCTGTTGTAATATCAAAATTTGACCACTGCCTTCGATGGTAGGAGACCAGGACACTGCATCCAGCGTCGAGTAGTTTTCACCACGAGCAAGTGATATGTCCTTCACGAACGGAGAACCAGCTTTCATCAAACCAACAGTGTGTGTTAGAGTCAGTGTTTAAAACGTCCAGTATATAAAGTGTGTGTGTACGAACGAGCCAAATTTTCCTGAGTAATCGTAAGTTGAAATTTTATGGTATTAATATGTGTAAACGGAATTAAAAGATACAGTCAGATATCGTTCTTTTCTTTTGTATTAATAAAATAAACTCTTTAAATTTAAAATCAATCTGGTAGAATAAGTTTGTCAGTAATTTTCGTCTATGTCTAGACAAATAAATATTTCTTTTTAATTCAAAAATAAATGTTGGGTTCTTTGATTAAGTTAAATGTTCTGTCCGTTATCAAACCCAGTTAAGACCCATGAGAGATTGAGTTATGTTTTTATTAAACTTGTATAATTGTTTCAAGTTTTGTTAAATAAATTTTGTTAGTTTTAAAGTTAATAATCTTTCATTTATTGAGCACCTTATTTAATTATTACATTTTGGCTACCACAACGTGGGGCAAATTAAAAAGTAACCGTTTGTTGATTACATTTTTGGCGCACAACGTGGGGCAAATTAAAAAGTAACCGTTTGATTATTACAATATATATATATATATATATATATGAGTTTTAATAAATCTAAAACCATTTGAGAAATTATAGTACGGCGTCTTGCATATCATGTTTTGGTGTTTTTTGGATGCTTTCGTGAGGCCTCGGATTTTATCTCGTGTCCTTAAAAAAAATTTTTAATCGAAAATAACTGATGGCTTCCATTTTCCATATAAATATTAAAATATTCACTATCAGAAGAAACACTTTCAAACAAAGCTCAGCCAAAGAGGCTACGAGGGTTCAGGATAGGAAATAAATCTCTACGGAACCGGAAATTAAACCCGGGACCTCCAGTTGGTACGTGGTGTGAGCTTTCTCTATCCATTGTATAGATATGAATACAGAAGCTCGTCTATTAACAGTAAATAATCTGGCGGAGAGTCGCCTCAGGTAACACAACGTACTTAATGGAGGCCCCTGATTCGTTCCGGACTCGTCCAAATTTTTCAGTTCTGATTATTTTAAAAAGGTTACAAGTTTAGATAAAACGGTTTAACTTTTTTTTCTTTTTTAACATTTTTATTTCTGAATTATTTCATGACTCCCGTTACCTGCATGTATATTTTTTTTTACAATTCACTTCCGTTATATTCCCTCAAGTAAAATCACCTGTAATATTAATTTTAAATTTTCACAGGTAAACAGTTTTCCCGTGGATAAATATAGATCTCGTTTTTTTAATTTAACTCTTAGTTTTATAAATATCAAACATGTTATAATAAAAAAACAAAGGTTAATATATTCTTATTATTCAAAATACATTACTTATAAAAGTTGAATATGAAGTCAGTTTTAATGACCAGATATTTTAACCCTTAGTTTCATAGGCAAAGTGGAACTTTGATGGACACGCTCGATACCTGTCAACTGAACTCTGCTAAATGGAGCCGGTGGCCGACCCCTTGTTTAAAATTTATATATAATTTTTTTTTTCCGAGGCAAAGGGCTCATCGAGGTTTCTCCTCTCACCTCAGTCAGGTACGGGACTAATTGCCTTCGTTATCTGCTCCCATTAGCAAAGAGATCGGCGGGGGCCCCCCATCAGAAAGAAATGGCTGCCGCTTTTGGCGTGATCATTATTTAGTGATGCTCACGTTCAGCCCAGCCTTTTCTAATTGCCTCTTTCCGGCGACGATAGCGAGTGGCAATTTAAATAAACATTTTCTCTGAAGCGAGATCATTTGCACACAACCGCAGACGTTTAATCATTTTCAGTGAGAGAATGATTAATAATTTTCATGAAAATGGGGACAGAGCCAAAAAGACAGACGCAAGAGGTGTTGAAATTTATGCATGTTCCTTCACCATCCTATAACTTTAAAACAAAGCTGTAGACGTACGTGTTTAAACTTTCATGTATTTGTGAATATGTTCATTTAAAAGTAATTCACTAATGCAATTAAAATGGTCCCCCGCCATACCACGAATACAAACGACACTCGATCACTGCACGGGTTAAAGGAAGAATCCTGTAGTCTTCAGTTAATTTAGAAGATTTTTTTTTCCTAATGCATTATACCAGAATAAATATTGTTCAGTCTCTATCATGCAGAAACACAAATCAGAAAACTGTTTGATAATTCACATAAACATTAGAGAGTTATTTCGAGTGAGGCATGATGGGAAATACTAGAAGACAATTCATTAGTAAATAAGTTTCCGTAATAGACCCCCACGCCACTTAAAAGAGCGGCGCCAAGTTGTATATTTCCATTTTTTCATAATAATATTTCTAAATCAAGAGCACCTAGATAAGGACATCATTCGATATCAGAGTATTTCATATTTTCGAGATCAATTTTAGGACTCGATAAAAAACATGCGGACATTAACCGAATCTTCTATTCAAAAATATATTCTATATATATTCAAATAAATATATATCAAATAACTACGGAACTTAAATATATCAAATAATAATATATTCAATTTAATTAAACTCGTTTTTAGAGTAATTATTTCTCTTACACTTTCATAACATGTAGAAAAACGACTTCGCAAAATCAATGTGTTAAATCTGATTATATACTGCCATGAAAACATCTGAGTACAGACACAAACACAAACACACACACACACACACACACACATATATATATATATACATATATATATATATATATGTATATTCTAATACCTAGTTAAGAAGGCCATTATATTTGTTTAAATTTGATAATATTTTGTTTCACGACACAGACTAGAGGTGGAAGGTCATTATTTTTTTTACCAACTCAGACTGGGGAACTTGGGTGGCTCATGTAAAAAAAAATGATGATTGACAGCGGATGAAGGCTCACAAAAGGGAATATTATAATTGGGAGTTTTTAGCAGCTCTTTGATCTGGTGTCTGATGAACATCGGAACAGGACCCCAAAAGGAACAATGACAACAGTTTTTTGTTGACATCCAATTATGGGATAAGGGAATGTTTATATAACAATATTGAGAGGCTCTCTGAGTGTAGGAAATCAAGATGAGGTCCGAACGTTGGAAATCAAAACTGTGGAAAAAAGGAATATTCTGGGGAGGGGGAAGCTGATAGAAGAGTTAGTCGGATGGCAGATCTCAAGGGAAAAGGAGGAGCACGGATTTGGATGGCAGATATCAAGGGAGAAGGAGGTTCAAGCAGTCGGGTGCCAGATCTCAAGGGAGAAAGAAGTTGATGTCATAGCTGGAAGGAGAAAGGAGTGTTAGGTTGAACACCAGTTTTTTAACTCTGTCTTGGTGAAGGTTGAGAGATCCATAACATTTTAAATAAGACAAAACGCAATCAATTTGTCAATCATACTAGACAAATTTATAGTTGCCCGCGGGCGAAACATCCATACGAGTAGTCGGAAGTCTGCAGTCTGGAGTTTGGATACTGAAAGGATAGTGTTGAGTTGTGAAACGTGTGTCAGTAAAAATGTCTGTGTAAATTTTATGCACAGACTGGCCATTATTAAAGTGAAGTGTGTTCCCGAACCCAAAGGCATAAAACTTATAAGTAGCGATTTAAAATAAATAATTTTGTAAACTGTAAATTTAAAGGTGAAAGATCAGATTTCGTTTCTAGTAACTTCAATAAATTAAATTTCAATACTCTGTAAAATTCTTTCAAGTGTAATTGGATTTTGTTCTTTCTATCAGGCCTAGTGGAGACCCTGAGATTTGAGCTTAATTTTTTGTAAAAGAAAAATATAGGTATAAATTTTCTTAAAGAAGAGATCTAAATTGCATTTTGTGTGAATAAATTTGTTTTCTTTTGTTAAATTTAAATATATGTTTAATTTAAATTTCCTTTCATAAAATATTTGAAAGTTATTTATTACAAATTGCTACCACAACGTGTCATTTAATCAATTATTTATTTGTAGTTATTACAATATATATTACTAATCAGATCACATAGTTCCCGACGCCAGCATGTCTATCGTCAACAGACGTTCCAAAAATCATCACAAAAAGTTGGATTTTCATTTTTATATTTATAGAAAATATCTCTTTCTCAACAATAACAATATAATGGCTAAACAATGCTTATTTAATATGTGAGTATTTCTCTCATGGTATGGAGGGGCATAAAAATGCTAGAGTTGGGCATACGGTAAGAGTTGTTCGCTATTCCCATTTGAATATTCGGCCAGCTACCTCCTAAACTGGTCGAGGCACGGAGAAGAGAATGCTGCGACCCCACAGAAAACTCCTCTCCCGCTATCGGAAGGACGTGGGACAAGTACCCAATGCCCGACCTACCCGATGCAGGTTTTTCTAGGGTTTTCCCTGCATTTCTTTAGGCGAATGCCGGTGAGGATCCTTAAAATATAGCACGGGGGCCCTAGTTAACCCTTGGCTACCTTCCTCTACCCTTTCGCATCCCCCCTTTCAAATCCCTTCCAATGCTATTAAAGGGGAGTTGCCCAACGTGGATTACCCTCATGTTGCCTGTTGCCCTAAAGAAATAATAAATAAAAATAATAAAATAAAATCAATTTAGGTTATCAGCAAAACCGACGGTGTTTTTAAAACTGAATATTTGAAACTTACAATCTTTCGAACGTCCATGGATTGTCCCTGATGATCAGCGTTGTCTCTGCTGTCCGGTAGAATTTTTTTGCTTGACGGATCAGCGTACTCGCACTTGTAAGGATCACCAATGTAGAGAGAGAATTGATGAAACCAGGTTGTCCGTACGTAAATGAACAACTACGGAACTAAATCCTTATTGGATAATTTATTGTAAAAAAATCTTAGCATTTAAAGTCTCGCGAAGAAGTCCTCTAAAACAATGCCTTTTCCCAGCGATAACGTTTTCGCCAGAGATAATTATGAAGTATACGTCAAAGAAATACACAGTTTCAAAGAGTGTCCATTACATTATCTTGCATTATAAATTTGTTAATTTAATTATTTTTAAGTTCCTTATATGCCTCTCAGTTTATATCAATAGTCTTGTTAAAATAAATATTTCTTTCTTAATTCAGCTAAAATAATATAACATGATTAAATGCTAGTTTTTTTATTACAATATAATTTTCCAAGTCAAATATATGGTGAAAGGTATTTGAAGATAACTATTTCTGGCCTGAAAAGATCTGAGGAGGAGGAAAAGGACGAAATATGAGAGCTTCTGTAGCTAGAAATTTTGGCCATCTTTATTATTATTAATTTTCTATCAGACTCGTTTCAAATTGTTTATTGCTGATGTTTGATGGCAAAGTATTATTCTCTATGGTTCCCAGACTGTATCATTTCACTACTTGCAGCGAAACTTCTATGTTCTCCTCTGACACCATTTATCAGTTAAAAAAACCATCACACGCCGGATCAATTGCGGGCTACAAGAGGCCGGGAATATGGACAGAATGTCAGCAAATATTAACTTCGGTAAGATTATTTAATCATTGCGGATTTGGTTTACTTCGTGACTGCAACATTGTTTTGATGTGGAATATATCTGAATATAAATGGCGGAGGAGGACCTATTGGGTTGAGCGAGCGACGGGTGCCGTGCTGACAGGAGGCAGGCAACCTTGTTTCTTTGTTATTGCCGGTCGGGTCATTAGGACGCAGGGCAACGACGTCACGGTGCCTGCCGTCGATATGCTGACCTGCGTCGATGACGTCGCGCCGACCGTCACCGCGAATCGATTTGCCACGACCTACATGCAGTTATTAAAACAACTACCGTGTGCCCTGAAAGACCTGCTTCCCACGTGCAAACCTTAGCACCAGAGGGCGGCAATCTTAAGCCCACCATCAGGTGATGAGGATGACCTGTTGGCCGCGTGCTCATCCTGACGTGGCGCGGAGAGATCTCTCAACCGGAACCTCGCAATCATAAGCCTGCAAATCCCGACTCCATGACCATCTCACTCAGGTTTCCCTTCAACAACCTATTAACATCACACGTTTTACTTAATTGATTGTTTTTCTTTTACGAAGCAGACTACCTGAGGGCAATCCACGTTGTCGCTTCTTCCCTTTAATCACATACAAAAGGAATTAAGAGTTATGTAAAGCAGCAATAGGGATCCATGAGCCACCCCACCCGGCATTCGCCTTAAAGGTGATGTAGGGAAAATCCTAGACAAAAAGGTAGATCGGACTCCTGGTACTTGAGTGTCTCGAAGTTTGTTGTGAGGACGCAGCATTCTTACTCAATGCCTGGATCACATTTGGAGGCTGTAGAATGACTGCTTCAATGGGAGCAGCGGAAAATTCTTTCTCTGGTTCAGGTACACACTGACTTAGGCAAACCTTAAGTTACTTCCGTTTGGAACCGGATAGCTTTCCTCCTCCTTTATATATATTGGTGAGGCTTTGAGAAAAGGAGAAGGAAAGCTACACATGGGTACCCAATTTTTTCTCTATCCGGTTCCAAACGGAAGTATATATATATATATATATATATATATTAGTGAGGCTTTGAGAAAAGGAGGAGGAAAGCAACACATGGGTACCCAATTTTTTCTCTATCCGGTTCCAAACGGAAGTATATATATATATATATATATATATATATATATATATATATATATATTTTAGTGAGGCTTTGAGAAAAGAAGGAGGAAAGCTACACATGGGTACCCAATTTTTTCTCTATCCGGTTCCAAACGGAAGTATATATGTATATATATATATATATATTAGTGAGGCTTTGAGAAAAGGAGGAGGAAAGCTACACATGGATACCCAATTTTTTCTCTATCCGGTTCCAAACGGAAGTATATATATTAGTGAGGCTTTGAGAAAAGGAGGAGGAAAGCTACACATGGGTACCCAATTTTTTCTCTATCCGGTTCCAAACGGAAGTATATATATATATATATATATATATATATATATATATATATATATATTTTAGTGAGGCTTTGAGAAAAGGAGGAGGAAAGCAACACATGGGTACCCAATTTTTTCTCTATCCGGTTCCAAACGGAAGTATATATATATATATATATATATATATATATTTTAGTGAGGCTTTGAGAAAAGAAGGAGGAAAGCTACACATGGGTACCCAATTTTTTCTCTATCCGGTTCCAAACGGAAGTATATATGTATATATATATATATATATATATATATATATATATATATATATATTAGTGAGGCTTTGAGAAAAGGAGGAGGAAAGCTACACATGGATACCCAATTTTTTCTCTATCCGGTTCCAAACGGAAGTATATATATTAGTGAGGCTTTGAGAAAAGGAGGAGGAAAGCTACACATGGGTACCCAATTTTTTCTCTATCCGGTTCCAAACGGAAGTATATATATATATATATATATATATATATATATATATATATATTTTAGTGAGGCTTTGAGAAAAGGAGGAGGAAAGCAACACATGGGTACCCAATTTTTTCTCTATCCGGTTCCAAACGGAAGTATATATATATATATATATATATATATATATATATATATATATATTTTAGTGAGGCTTTGAGAAAAGGAGGAGGAAAGCAACACATGGGTACCCAATTTTTTCTCTATCCGGTTCCAAACGGAAGTATATATATATATATATATATATATATATATATATTTTAGTGAGGCTTTGAGAAAAGAAGGAGGAAAGCTACACATGGGTACCCAATTTTTTCTCTATCCGGTTCCAAACGGAAGTATATATGTATATATATATATATATATATATATATATATATATTAGTGAGGCTTTGAGAAAAGGAGGAGGAAAGCTACACATGGATACCCAATTTTTTCTCTATCCGGTTCCAAACGGAAGTATATATGTATATATATATATATATATATATATATATATATATATTAGTGAGGCTTTGAGAAAAGCAGGAGGAAAGCTACACATGGGTACCCAATTTTTTCTCTATCCGGTTCCAAACGGAAGTATCTTAAGACTTGCCTGAGCCAGAGAAAGAATTTTCCGCTGCTCCCATTGAAGCAGAGTCATTCTACAGCCTCCAAATATAATACAGGCATTGAGTGAGAATGCTGCGTCCTCACAACAAACTTCGAGACACTCAAGTACCAGGAGAATTTTGTCTTTAATAAATTAACTAGTAGTAAAAAAAATTACTTGATTTTTAACATATTTTATTTTCGTGAAAAAAAAAACCTTGTTTTAGACACTGGTCTACCGTTTCAAGATAATTCATAAGCTTCATTATATGTATTAAGTCAGACAATTCTGGAAAATAATATTAAAATGTGGTTTTTCGAGTTTTTCACCAAAAACTTTACAAGATTTTAAATTAAAAATTGATGTCAAACAGTGTTTTCCCAACAACAACAACCAAAAAAAATCGATGAAAGTGAGTAGCAAAGTGGTTTTTTTTTCTTTCTGATTGATCCGTTGTTTCTTGTGAATGCCAAGATTATAAGTTAAATCTTCCCTTGTTCTCGTCATTTCTTCGATTAACGTGCCAAACATGTTGAAAGCCACACAAAAGAAGCGAACACAGCATTGTGTAGCGACGAACTCTCGGCAATCGATTCCCTTGCGGATGTCCTCAATTGTACCCAGATCCTGCGAGAAATTAAAAACACTTGAGGGCGATATGGTTTGGTTTTAAGCTTAACGTGGAACTGCCAGATGAGGAAGCTGAAGCAGATAACCAACTGATAACAGGTGTTGCAAACGAAACGGTTTGTAGGCCAAAAAAGAATAGGCATTCGAAAATGTGAACCAACTCGCAATAGATGAAATAAAGTTCAAACTAAAAATACTTCTATTTGAATGTTGAAATGTAAACTATTACTTTCTCACGATAATGAACGACCCAAAGTTAAACTATTTTTTAGAAGAATATATTGTTAGTGAACATTTCCCGTTATATTTTAAAGAAAATAATTCATTAAGAGGCCATAACACATCACAAAAATTCAGGCGGCTCTCTAACAACTGTTCACAAAATTAAAGTCGTCCTATTTTTTATTTTACCTTTAGATTGGTTAAAGTTCTCAAGACTCGTGCTCCATGAACACACTGGTCAACCTCTCAAAGCAGACTCCTTCATCAACTTTATCATCATTTGAGCTCCCCAAAACACACTGGTCAAGCTACCCAAACCACTGAGACTAGACATGACCACACTGGTCAGGCTCCAAAAAAACACACACGCAGTCTGTTTCCGCCCAAGTTCCGTGCGTATTCCGTACGCTTTACCGTCAAAACATTTCCTGTCTCTGCATTCTTGCGCCAAATAATTACGCTGACAGTAATATTCTTTATTTTCACGTCTGTCGTCCATTTGAATTATGATGACAGCATGTTCGATGCAGTCGACACATGAATAATTGTAAATGGAAAAAAATTTACGTCTGATTGAAAATAATGAATAAGAAAGGTAGCCAATACGGACCAAAAAAGTGATAATATAAACTCCACACAACGTTTCTGGGATCCTCGTGACCTTTCGTCAGGTGCTAAGAAGAGCCTATAGCGACACAACTGCACTGACCGTAGTATGATTTCTGTCCTCATCCAAAGGAACTTAAAATGTCTACTATTTGGCAAGTGTTACCTTGCAGAGCTTTGAATATTAGGAAATAGGATTTTTTCAGAAGTATATATATATTAGGTACTAGAATACGTAATTACTTTGCTATAAGAAGATTGTAATTAGGAAATAAGAAGAATGATGATAAACAATTTTGCGAAAGAAAAATAAATCCCAAATATTATACACAGTACGAATTGAGTAATGTTTGTATATAAGTAGAAAAGAGTAAAAAGAGACAAAAAAGTGATAATATAAACACCACACAACGTTTCTGGGATCCTTGTTCCTTCCCTCAGGTGCTAAAGAAGAGCCTATAGCGACACAACTGCACAGGTCAGTTCCACAATGAAGGAAAGGGATTTGAAAGGGGGGTTGCGGAAGGTTGGAATAAGGTAGCCAAGGGTTAACTAGGGTCCCCGGGCTGTAGTTTAAGGATCCTACCCGGCATTTGCCTAAAAGTAATGCAGGACAAACCCTATAAAACCTGCATCAGGTAGGTCGGGCATTTGGTACTTGTCCCACGCCCTTCCGATGGCGGGTGAGGGGTTTTCTGTGCGGTCGCAGCATTCCCTTCTCCGTACCTCGACCAGTTTTGGAGGCAGCTGGCCGACTGCTCCAGTGGGAACAACGAACAACTCTTACCGTATGCCCAAAGTCTGTGACCCCGGAACATTCACCTCTCAGAACAGGTCGAGGTGCCTCGGTAAGAATTCCCTCGCGCCATTTTATTTGAAGTTAAGTATCTATTGACTTGCTGAAAAAAGGTGCAGTAAGTAATTAAACATTTTCCTTGTAAAATCCATTGGTACAGCTAAGATTCAGATGTTTTTAAAGGCACGTATTCAGCCATCGTGAGGAGGGTTTTAATTACAAAATAGCCGAGAGATTAACGTCGACATAATTAATTTCCCCGTCTAATAAAGTGCGATAAATAAATACAGAGGCAACGCCGGGTAATCAGCTACTGGGGTATAAAAATATAACAATCATAATTAACCTACAACGAATATTAGAGGACGGTTTTTCGTAATCACGTGTAGAAAAAAACCAGTCAAAATGAATCGGAGCATAAATATCACGTACTACCGAAAAAAAAAACCTGCTGAAATGTAAATGGGGAAGTTGCCTAATATTATATTTTAAAATTACATCTGGTAATTATGTGAACAGGAAACTAAATTATACAGCTGCCGCCTATTTAAATAATTCTGTTTTCCACGTATCGCGTTTCGTGATATGAAACCCCAATATGTTCCACGCTAAAGGCGGCCCACGGGCATGTCCAAAATATTTTTTAAAAAAACCTAATAGCTTAATAATAATTAATAGTAATGCAGTTTTTCGACCAATATCAGCCAAAATATATATTTTTTTCTTCTAATTTACGACAACGTTTCGGTACGTATTTGTACTCATCATCAGGTCTTTCACAGTGCGGTCGCAACAGAACTTTTGTGTGTAGTTTGTGAAACAGTGTCTCGCGAAAAACGTCTAAATTTTGTGTTTTTTTTTTCTTTTCAATATGATGTGAAATTAGGTTTTAACGTTAAGCATATGTAGCAGGGAAGCCCTGATGAAGGTACAAATAACGCACCGAAACGTTGTCGTAAAAAAAAATTAAAAAAAATATTGTCTGATATTAGTCGAAAAACTGCGTTATTTTTTAATAAAAACAGACGTAAAAATACAACCTGTAAAATAATTAATATTATCTATTATATACATTGGTTTATTACGGTAATTTTTTTATTAAAGTTCCTGTATAAACATAAAGGATTAATTAAATATTTATTACTAGACTTTAAAATAATAAGATAATTATAATTATCTGTCACTGGAATTTTTTTGGAAAAAATTAAATGAATATAAGTCAGAAAAAAACATTTTTTTGCAATATGATGCATATTTATCAGGGAAGACCTGATGAAGGTACAAATAACGCACCGAAACGTTGTCGTAAAAAAATTTTAAAAAAATATTGTCTGATATTCGTCGAAAAACTGCGTTATTTTTTAATAAAAACAGGCGTAAAAATACAACCTGTAAAATAATTAATATTATCTATTATATACATTCGTTTCTTACGGTAAATTTTTTTTATTAAAGTTCCTGCCTGTATAAACATAAAGGATTAATTACTAGACTTTAAAATCCTGATATAATTATAATTATCTGACTATGGAATTTTGTAAGAAAAAAATTAATTGGACATAAGTCAGAAATTTGAATATGATGTGAAATTAGGTTTTAACATTTACAATATTTAGCAGGAAAGACCTGATGAAGGTATAAACACATACCGAAACGTTGTCGTAATTAAATACAAAAAAAAACTATTGTCTGATATTGGTCGAAAAACTGCAATTAATTGTAATAAAAATAGACGTAAAAATACAACCTGTAAAATAATTAATATTATCTATTATATACATTGGTTTCTTACGGTAATTTTTTTTATTAAAGTTCCTGCCTGTATAAACATAAAGGATTAATTACTAGACTTTAAAATCCTAATATAATTATAATTATCTGACAGTGGAATTTTGTAACAAATAAATAAATTGGACATGAGTCAGAAAAAATTTAATAAAGAAATTAATCAGAAAATAATTACACAACGTTTCGTTAATTAAATAATTTGAGAATAATTCAGTTACGTAATTGTCAATTTTTTGGCAGATATTAATTGATTACAATTATTTTTAATACGTCCTAAAATTAAATTATTAATATTTAGTGACTTTCGGGCAGTTTATTTATTTACTTTACCTCCTAATGTAATCTAATAAACCAAAGTTCAGTCCCTTGAGTCTCAAATAATTTTTATTTAATGAATTTAATTAAATTATTCCGGTCCTTCGAGCTGCTACATTTTTAACAGACCAAATATGATTGTATTCATACGCAGTTGTGTAACCTTACATCATGAAATGAAATAAATATGTGTTCAAAAATATTATAAACAATTAAACACTCAAGTCATATGTAAGATAAATATGTAAGGCCAAGGTTTATATTCTTAAAATATTCCCTTGTAAATATATCGAATTACATTGCTCGTGACGTCATCACAACCTCACTGTCATTTAAATTCTTTACTGTTGATATTTATCTGATTGCTTTTTAATGGCTTATATATTTAAAAGGTACTCGAAAGAGGAAAAATAAAAAAAAATGTGAATTTTTGAAATACTTGGGGTGTTAATAATTACAAATGGAGGAAGTGTGAATGATAAAATTGCAATGGCAAAGAATGCTACCAAGATTTTACACGGAATAATATGGAATAAAAATTTAACAAAGGAAACGAAAATCAAAATTTATAAGAGCATAATAATACAGAATATTCTATGTTATGGAAGTGAAACTTGGCCCCTGACAGAAGAACAAAATTAGAACAGTAGAATTCGATTATCTGAGGAGAAGACTTCAACAAACACCAGACAGGATAAAATTAGAAATGAGCTCCTTTTGAAAGAAATGAACGTAGCCACACGTCTGTCCTTAAAAGGATTGAAAATCAAACCCTTAAATGGTATGGCCACGTACAAAGAATAGAAAATGAAAGATGGACAAAAGAAAATATACCAATGGTCACCTCCTGGGAAAAAAAAATAAACAGGGGCAGACCCAGATTAAAGTGGGAAACCCATGTGGAAACCATAATAGGAATTTGGAAGAAGGAGATTGGAACGACAGACAGAAATAGAAATTGAAGACGGCAAACCTTTAAAAGGGAGGAAAAGCCGAAGAAGAAGATGTTTAAAAGTACATAAGACAGCAAACGTACTTATAGAAATGATTTCTGTAATACTTTATCTTGTGAGTTATGTTTTCTAATATAAAAAGTTAGTAGACTCATTCATATGAACTCAGAAAACTTCTTTCTTTATTAACCACGGTAACCCCTCCCCCCTATCCATCTGGAAGCGGACGAAATAAAAGTTATGATTCTCAGAGTGGAATATAAATGTCATATATCATTTAAATAGCATGGGATATTTTTTGGGGGGGCATTGTGTTACCTTCGTGAATATTGTAGAAGATCGTAAAACAAAAATTCTTGCATTTTTACGAACTCCTTACGGAAATACAGAGCTCTCAGTATTGTTCTTCCTGCTACAGTTCTTCGTTTTTACTACCGTTTATTCGAGTCTTACCCTGCATCGTACAAACTATAATAATTTTGGGGGTTACGGAGCCATCTCCATAAAACTACAGTTATGACTCGTCACTTTACGACTCACTTAACTCATCGTGTGAGAGGGGAATCATTAGGTCATTCTGTTAGAGCGGAACGTTCACGCAGTAGGAAGGTGGACATAATAATGTGGGTTAAGATGGAGGATCCAAAGTTAAAGTAAAGAACGTTCTGTAACGCATCTTGTTTGATATGATGATTTATTGATTGGAATAGTCGGCCAGCTGCCTCCTAAACTGGTCGAGGCACGGAGAAGGGAATGCTGCGTCCTCACAGCAAACTCCTCTTTCGCTATCGGAAAGGCGTGGGACAAGTATCCAATGCCCGACCTATCTTATGCAGGTTTTTCTAGGGTTTTCCCTGCATTTCTTTAGGCGAATGCCGGGTAGGATCCTTAAAATATAGGCCTAGTTAACCCTTGGCTACTTTCCTCTACCCTTCCACATCCCTCCTTTCAAATCCCTTCCTATGCTATTAAAGGAGAGTTGCCCTAAGTGGATTACCCTCATGTAGCCTGTTGCCCTAAAAAAAACAGAGTTAAAGTAAAGAACGTTCTGTAAAGCATCTTGTTTGATATGATGATTTATTGAAAATTAAAATTTTTAATCTTATCTGAGAGCTTTCAAGGGCTCATCCTGGAAAGACGGTGAGGGGGGGGGGGTAGAAATCGTCAAAGAGTTTATTCAAACCACTTAGAGAAATATTTCCTAAAAAAGCCAACGGAAATGTTATAAAAGGACAATAGATTTTAAGAGTTACAAAGTCAGTTAGAGAGGTCAGAAAGGCCACCACATTAATATATTAAAAGTAGAAACCAAAGGGAAAAAAAGAGAACTGTTGATAATTAACTGAATTTTTTTTAAAAAAAAGGAAGTGCAAGAGGAAAACAATTCGCAGGTAGGAACATAAGTGGCAGAGTGTATCATTTAAGTGAAAATATCTGGAGTTATGCGGGGTAACAAAGTTATTATTGGCTTGGGTGCGATATCAAAATTAAAAGGCACAAAATGATTCTGAAGTGGAACACGGAGGTTTCATAGAAGAACGAAATTCAAAGGCTAGGAAGCAGAACCTTTAAGTAAAATCGCAGCAATGCGAGATGACGCAGAATGCATAATTAACCACATTTGAAGGTTTATGTGAGTTATAAAGTAAATACGGTCGTAATAACACAGACGAATATTTAGCTTATATATATATATATATATATAAGGTTAAGTATTAATTGATTTTAATTCATTTATCATGGTAGGTTATTTTCAAAATATTTTGAGGAGAATATTTTACATCCACTACATTCATGAGTTAAAATTTGTGTATTATTGTTTCACCCGAAAAAGTCCAATATATATTATTGAATCCCTACAGTATAAAATGAATTTTTTTTAAAAAAAATAATAATTGAGCTGAATGAGTGATGTCCTAAGTATACTATTGATATAACTATTAAAATAAATACAAAACTGTAGTTGCAAACAAATAAGCTACACAAGTAGGGATTAAAATAATGAGTGTGGTAATGTTTAAACCTTAACAAAGATTCTAGTATAATAGCAAAGTTATTCAATTATAATGAAAATGCTCGGTTGAGGGTTCTTGACGGCAAGAAAAAGTGAAAAGGAATGGAGAGAAATTAGTATTACAAATCGAGAATAAATTTAATCACTATTAAACGAACAAATATGAAAACTGTAACAACATCATACTTTAGTAAATGGGACAATAGTTGAATTACCGTACCTACAAGTATTCAAATTATCTAATATTAAATTAAAAAGCTTTAAATAATTTCTCTAGAGATGTCCATAATAAAAAAGTTCCGTATTAAAAGTATGTTAAATTAAAGTAATTTGTTTCTCCTACGATTCTTAAGACTGTTTTGCATATATAACGTGATTATTACATTTGGAGGTGTATTGTATTTATATTAAATAAACAGATATTTCGGAAGGATTATTTTATCTCTTTCATAACCAGAGAGGAAAATAAATTGCTTTCAATTCATAAAAAAATAGTCCGAATTCTTCGATTTGTCCACAGAAATAGCGATAATTGTAATTACGTTATATTCGTAATATTTTTTATTATCAGGACGTTTCGATATGTTTTTGTACCTTCATCAGGTCACTCTCGAAAACTGTGTGTATTTAATAGGTATTTTTAATCGTGTTGTTAAGATAGTTTACTGCATTGACTTGGTAAATACTTAAATATTTAATAATTTTTTAAACTAACAAATTCATCAACAAATAAATTTAAATGGTCCAAAGTAATTGGTGACTTGTCCACAGAAATAGTGATAATTGTAATTACGTTACATTCGTACGTGGAAACGAAATATTAATATCTTTATCAACGAATAAATTTAAATGGTCCAAAGTGATTGGTGACTTGTCCACAGAAATATCGATAATTGTAATTACGTTATATTCGTACGTAGAAACGAAATATTAATATCTTTATCAACAAATAAATTTAAATAGTCCAAAGTCATTGGTGACTTGTCCATAGAAATAGCAATAATTGTAATTACGTTATATTCGTACATGGAAACGAAATATTAATATCCTTATCAACAAATAATTTTAAATAGTTCAAAGTCATTGCTGACTTGTCCACAGAAATATCGATAATTGTAATTACGTTATATTCGTACGTAGAAACGAAATATTAATATCTTTATCAACGAATAAATTTAAATAGTTCAAAGTCATTGGTGACTTGTCTACAGAAATATCGATAATTGTAATTTCGTTATATTCGTACGTAGAAACGAAATATTAACATCTTTATCAACGAATAATATTAAATGGTCCAAAGTGATTGGTGACTTGTCCACAGAAATATCGATAATTGTAATTACGTTATATTCGTACGTAGAAACAGAATATTAATATCTTTATCAACGAATAAATTTAAATAGTCCAAAGTCATTGGTGAATTGTTCACAGAAATATCAAAAATTGTAATTACGTTAGATTCGTACGTGGAAACGAAATATTAATATCTTTATCAACGAATAAATTTAAATAGTCCAAAGGCATTGCTGACTTGTCCACAGAAATAACGATAATTGTAATTACGTTATATTCGTACGTAGAAACGAAATATTAATATCTTTATCAACGAATAAATTTAAATAGTCCAAAGGCATTGCTGACTTGTCCACAGAAATAGCGATAATTCGTACGTAGAAACGAAATATTAATATCTTTATCAACGAATAAATTTAAATAGTCCAAAGTCATTGGTGACTTGTCCACAGAAATATCGATAATTGTAATTACGTTATATTCGTACGTAGAAACGAAATATTAATATCTTTATCAACGAATAAATTTAAATAGTCCATAGTCATTGGTGACTTGTCCACCGAAATATCGATAATTGTAATTACGTTATATTCGTACGTAGAAACGGAATATTAATATCTTTATCAACGAATAAATTTAAATAGTCCAAAGTAATTGGTGACTTGTCCACAAAAATATCGATAATTGTAATTACGTAATAATCGTACGTAGAAACGAAATATTAATATCCTTATCAACAAATAATTTTAAATAGTTCAAAGTCATTGGTGACTTGTCCACAGAAATATCAATAATTGTAATTACGTTATACTCGTACGTTGAAACGAAATATTAATATCTTTATCAACGAATAAATTTAAATAGTCCAAAGTAATTGGTGACTTGTCCACAGAATTATCGATAATTGTAATTACGTTATATTCGTACGTTGAAACGGAATATTAATATCTTTATCAACGAATAAATTTAAATAGTCCAAAGTCATTGGTAACTTGTCCACAGAAAGAGCGATATTTCTTACGTAGAAACGAAATATTATCATCTTTATCAACGAATGAATTTAACTTTAACTGGAATACAGTTTTCGGTTGGCTTCTCTTCTTCCTGGACCATTAAGTAACTTGCAGCCTTCAGCTAAGAAGCCGCCCCACATAGCCAGGAATTTGATCTTTGTGTAGGAGCAACGCAAGACATAATAAGGTTTCCCGAAGAAAATATGCCTTTCACTTTACCAGGATAAAGCGCGGCTGCGGGGAAACCAACGGAAGCTTACTTCTGGCAAGGAAGAATTTATTCCCCCCTCCTCTCAGTTTTTCTTTTCTTTTTTCAACTCTCGGTTTCAGATTCACGGTTCCCATATTAAGAACTGAAAACAACGAGAGGAAGGAATATTATATTTAAGAACTTGAAAATCGATGAGTAAGCTACAGTGATCAAGACTCGGGGGGGGGGGGGAAGATGACATTGAATTCTGTACAGAACAAAGTCGAGAGGAGGTGAAGAGATGAGCGGAAGAAAATTTTAAACAGAGGAAACGTAGAAAAATAAACTGAGTTAAATTCAAGCGCGTCTCACAAATTAGCAAAAACTAAGAACAATTGGTCATTAAAATTAAACATCGTCTGACAATTTATAAATTAATTTAATGATTGATGAGTTGAGAAATAATAAAATTACATTTAATATTTAATATATTGAATTATTAGTTGAAAATTAAAGAACGTTTCAGTAAGTGTCTAAAGCTTGACCTTGTTATATCGTTGTTGTGTGTGTCTGTGTGTTTACTCTTTCCATATCGTGGACCTGAATCTGCGCTACGCGTCTTCCTTGCTGACTCGTGTTATGAACCTCGTTTATTCCTTTACTGGCCACACATCGATCACATGCTAATATTATATCTTATTATTTTATCTTATATCTTATAAATTTCGTATTAACTTGTTGAACTGAATCCCCAAGATAAACTCATCACAAATTACATTTCGTACATTAATTTGATCAAACATTGAAGTATAATGACTTAAAAATATATTTCAGACAATAGAATAGCTTCTGTTATTAAAAGGATCCTTGGAAATATTTATCAAAGTTCTTGGGTCGAGTTTTGAAAGGTCAGACTTTGTTTTCTAACTCATTTCTAATTAAATCAAATATTTACAGTGCGAAAAATTATTTATCTTGTTAACGCATTTCCTGAGTCTTTAATTTAATAAATTTAAATTTTATTCGTAAATGGAGCGTGTCGTTCCTCTTTTTATATATATATATAGAATGTAATCAAATGTCTGTTTTTATTATCAAATAGTTGTCATTTGTGTCGACACCGGCCGCTTTGTTACCCGAACTAAAAATGGCGTCAGCTGGATTCAGAACAATATTCAATTGGTTTTCAACAGTAACTACGTTACGAAGTTCGGGGTACAATTTTAAACTTGGATATTGGAACCGGCATTTCATTCTACATTGATTCTCTTCATCAACGAAGCTCTGGACCAAAATGATATGTACATTTGGCAAATCACGTCATTCTTTGCTTTCAGTCGAATGGATATTTTTGTATCGCGGTTAACAGGTTCCTCTTTTGCGGCGATTATTTGAGGTTTAAATGGTGTCCTCGACACATTTCTGCAGTGGAAAATAAATATTATATCTCTCACATAAACGCTAGTTTCTTCCCCCCCCCCCCTGAGCCTGCAGATAAAAATGAGTATATACTTTCATACTTCATTCCAGCCATTAATTTACCCACCGTAATGTCTTATTATTATTATTATTAAAAGATACTTATTTAGATCAGGCACTTAATTTATGGTATAAAAAATGTTCTAAAATGGGCATTCCTGTAGGAGCCAGGATACTACGTTCACGATCAGGTAATATTTGCAGTAGATGAAGAGGACATGATAAATAAGCTCATGGAAGAATATGAAAAAATGGGGACTGAACAACAGAAGACAGAATACATGTGTGTTTAGGGAAAGATGTAGAAGACATAACACTCGAAACAGGAAAAATAAAAACATGTGAATTTTTTTAAATACTTGGGGGGGGGGTCAATAATTACAAATGTAGGAACATGTGAATACAGAGATACTCAAACTAAAATTGCAATGTCTAAGAATTCTACCAAGATTTTACACGGAATATTTTTGAAATAAAAATTTAAGAAAGGAAAAACAAAAATAATAATTTATAAGAGCAGAATAATACAGAACATTCTATGTTACGGAAGTGAAACTTGGCCCCTGACATAAAGAACAAAATTAGAACAGTAGAATTCGATTATCTGAGGAGAAGTCTTCAAAAAACAAGACAGGATAAAATTAAGAAATGAGCTCCTTTGGAAAAGAAATGAACGTCACCACGTCTGTCGTGTTAAAAAGGATTGAAAATCAAACCCTTA
Source organism: Zhengitettix transpicula (assembly GCA_037074705.1). Lineage (NCBI taxonomy): Eukaryota > Metazoa > Arthropoda > Insecta > Orthoptera > Tetrigidae > Zhengitettix > Zhengitettix transpicula. The sequence continues at coordinate 17,928,916 of CM073594.1, read as the reverse complement.
AAATGGTCACGTACAAAGAATGGAAAATGGAAGATGGCCAAAAGAAATATACCAATGGTCACACCTCCTGGAAAAAATAAACGGGGGTAGACCCAGATTAAAGTGGGAAAACCCATGTGGAAACCATAATGGCGGATAGGAATTTTAAACAGCGAGATTGAAACGACAGACAGAAATGGAAATTGAAGACGGCAAATATATAAAAAGGGGGGGGGGGGGGAAAGCCGAAGACGAAGAAGAAGATTATTATTTTTAATCTGAACGTTAATCGTGCATTCTTTATTTGAGCGATTTAAAGAACATTAAATACATTCCAATAAAAGAACTTCCGTGACGCGCGTAGATACAATTCTTATAGAAGTATTTATTGTGTTAATGACGTGTAATAAACATTCTAAGTGACCTGGATGTGAGGAGGAACACAGAAAAAAAAATGGTAAAAATTACAATGATTATGTTCCAGGGCAACTTTTCAGAGGAAAAAGGGAGTAGTATACAAAAAAAAAGTTATAGGAAGAAGTTGGAGGACATAATCTTTAGAAACATAAAGGTAAATAAAATCATAATGTTGAGAATAAAATTCTCGGGTCGCAACCCGGGCCAATTGTTTGTTAAATAACAACGTTTCGACAGCAAGCTCCGCCATCGTCATCAGGTTAACTGTGATGGCGAGACTGTCCTGAACTCCACTCGTCTACTAATAATAATGAAGCGAACCAATCGGAACGCAGCACAGCACCCAGCGGGTCACAGTGAACCTGATGAAGACGGCGGAGCTTGCTCTCGAACCAATCGGAACGCAGCTCAGCACCCAGGGGATCACAGTTAACCTGATGAAGACGGCGGAGCTTGCTCTCGAAACGTTGTCATTTAACCAACAATTGGCCCGGGTTGAGACCCGAGAATTTTATCTACAACAGATTCACCGGGAAAACCGTCGCTCTCTAAAATCAGAATGTTTTAAGGGAAAAAATAGAAGTCATGGATAAGGTGTTGAGTTGAATGTAATAATAATGGTTTACTTGCACGTGAGGACCAACTTGATTCATCGTCAGAAACAAAATTCTGGGGAAAAAAAGGGGGGGGGGGACTAATTTTAAAATTATTTTCTATATGACTACACTTAAAATTTGGTTCAAGGCCATGTTGTTATGGTACAAACAGAGGAGAAGTGGTGTTATGTACAACACAGTGACGGTATAACACACACACACACACACATATCTGTAGTAAACACATCTATACTACGTGATTGCTGTACACTCACGTTATTCAGTCTCGTGTATGAGAAATGTATATATATATATATAGGAAACGCGAGACATCTCATGTGGAAGGAGACTGATGTTTCTCAAGACCTGTCTCGTGCATCTTTTGTGAGTCCATACTGGTGCCAACACATTGTAATGGTGTATTTACACTGTTGTTACTTTTCTAAAACCAGTGCCACACGTGGGTGGGACGAGTTGATGTGAAAATATACACTTGCGCCATGTTCAAGCTTGGAGTTACCGTTCTGAAACACGAGGAGGTGGACGAGACACTTAAAGAGGGTTGTTTTGAAAGAATAAAACTGAAAATCTGGTCAGCCGTATTTTAAAATATATACAGGAATATTTTTTTTTAATAATGTGGCTAAGAAAAAAAAAGGTAATTCAGAACTCATGAAAATCACCATTTATGCAAATTATATGTACTGCCGTGATCTTCGTACAATTTTCCGTAAAAGTAATAACCAGGGTTGTAAGAAAAAATTATTTTTTATTAGACCTTTGAGGAATCATCTACAAAAATTAGACGATACTTCAGGCTGTTGATGATTGGAATGGATGCTTTGGATGTCAAAAGCATAGAAAAAACTTAAAAATGTTTACATTTCGAAAATCACTCTCCCTGGACTTACAGATACAGTAAATCGTCTGTGAAATGGTCGTCAAAACTATCAAATTGGCCATTATAATGATCTTGACTGAGGAGGATTCAAGATTACATCAGCTATCTCTGGACTTACATTATTTATATGGTCATTTTTTGGGGCAATAGCTGATGATCTGGACAGAACATTTGATGATCAGCCATTTTGGGCAATAGCATATGATTTGGACAGAACATTTGATGATCAGCCATTTTGGGCAATAGCAGATGATTTGGACAGAACATTTGATGATCAGCCATTTTCGGCAGTAGCAAATGATTTGGAGAGAACATTTTATGATCAGCCATTTTGAGCAATAGCAGATGATTTGGACAGAACATTTTATGATCAGTCATCACTCAGATGGAATATTATTTCTTTGTCTAAGTATATGCTTGATATCATTTGTCTCTTGAGAGAAAATTGACGGTTATATCTTTGTCATGTGATTATCCAATCCAAACAGCCATCAAGCTTGATTAATTGGGAAGCAGATGTAAAATTTTGGAGCATAGAAATGAATCCAAATTTTATTGTATTTTGAGGTAACGTCTGATAAAATATAACGTACATTTGCTGGAAGAAAAATAGTGCTATAGAATTATTTGGGTTATAAATGGTAGATAAAGAGTCCAACCAATTGGTGATTAAATTTGATTGAAAATCTCAGGCTCTTCATTGATGATCATATGGACTGTTAGCTAAAGATTGAACATTCTGGTCTGACGGCATCATCAAGTTTGGTGCTAGTTGGACATTTGGACAGAAAACTAACATTTTGTTAGTCTTAGAACTGATTACATCCCAAGCATTAAATGGAATCCCAATGAGAGCATGTAGTTATGATGGTTCCATAATTTAACCATAAGAGATCAGCCGAACGTATGACTATGAAAATAATTCGACCATTAAACACCTGATTGTCTTTCTTATTTGACATGTACTTGGATAGCTGAAATCTAGTCCAGAGATGCTACTGACCCAAACACCTGATATAGGGGGAGGGAGGGGGGAGGTTTTTTACGGACTGCCCCGTCTCTACTAGCTTGAAGATGGCAAGTGACAGGGTTGGGGAGGGACGTGCTTCAGTACCGTGTTCTCAACGGTGACTCGCAGGTCTGCGGGACACATGTTCCTCCCGGAGAAGTAGGCGTCCATGATGATCCTGCGTCTGCTTGGAGGCAGCGTAGGGCGTAGCTCCTTCCGCTACAATGCAACACAAACATTGGTCAAAGCAGTCCTCAACATTCTACTACATCCATCCAGTGATACATCAAATACACACAAAAGGACCTTGCTAAAATTATTCGAGGGACTCGTCTAAATGAGGGTAAATTATGAAGCTCTCTCTCTCTCTCTCTCTCTCGGACTACCGCATGAATTTTATTATTTCTCATTACCTGGGCAATATATTTATATTCAACTTAAGTGCTTCACCTCCAGAATAAATTTCGTATCAATTTGTTGAACTGAAAGTCGCGACATAAACTCATCACAAATTACACCTCGTTCATTAATAATGACAGTTTACAAGTACATGTAGAATTACTCCTTTTCACAAATTTACAATCTAGTGCATTCAATCTTCTCTGTAATAAAAAACTATGTATATTTGTCTGTACGTATTTACGTTAATTTCCATACAAATTTAAACGCGTGGACATACAACAACAACAAAATTGTACATAAATTCTTTAAAACTCGATAAACGTTAATATGAGGGATAGAAACTCTTATAATAAATGTGTAAAGAACTCAAACTTAATAATTTTGTGTTAAATCCCAGCACGCCAAGAAACCGTGACGTCACACAAGAGAGAATGACGTCACTACGCGACGAACAAGGGTAAAAGTTCCTTTTCCCGTAATTAAATAAAGCAGAAATGTTTTCATTTAATAAAAAGTACAATTGTATCCAGTAAGAATGATAATAAAATTAATAATACGATATACTTTACGATCCTTGCGGAAAAGTGTATGTTAATTCTCGTGCCATGTTTAGTGACTTCAATATGGCGACCGTTTGTTTACATTGCGAATCTAGCTAAGTATTTCTTAAATTTAATCTTTGGTAATGTCTGAAGACTGAGGGACAATTATATCCTGCAGTAGTCAAGGAGTATATTTAAGGAGAAATTCTGAGGTATGTTTGTTGGGACTGATGCAATAAAATTCAATGTATTTTACAGCTGTTCAATTAATGCACTATGGGTGGAAAGTGTGTACGGAACTAGGGACAGTTAGACTTAGGTTAAATCGCTACTTGACTAAAGATTAATATAGACTTAAATACTTTTTCGGGTTTATATAAATAAGTACACGGACAACGAAGAACATCGGAATATTCGCGTATACGTCCTCCTGTTTTACCTCTTTCCGTACAACTTCAAAATTCGCATAGTGAACATCGAGAAGAAAATACTTTATTTTTCAATGTTGAATCAAGGCTGAAGCTTAACTTTTTCGTAAAAATTATTATCAATATAATACCTGGACAGCTGAAAATTCCGATATTAAATATTTCTAAACGTTGTGTTACTGAACAATTCTATAGACTAAAAAAATATTATTACCAGAAATACTGAAATTTTAAATAATAATTTTGATGACGCAAAAACGGATCTCAGGATTATTCTGTGATTAAAAAAAAACAACTTTCTGACATGCAGCAGTATAAATAAAATATTTGAAGATCAAAGGATGATAATAATAGCAGGTTACTATGGGTAGTGTAATATATTAATGAATTAGAACGAAAACAATTTACGTTTGATTGGAGATAATTAATAAGGAAGACAGCCGATACAGAGAAAAAAAGGGGTAATATAAATACCATACAACGTTTCTGGGATCGTCGTGACCTTTCGCCAGGTGCTAAGAAGAGCCTAGAGCGACACAACTGCACTGACCGTAGTATGATTTCTGTCCTCATCCAAAGGAACTTAAAATGTCTCCTATTTGGCAAGTGTTACCTTGCAGAGCTTTGAATATTAGAAAATAGGATTTTTTCAGAAGTATATATATATATTAGGCACTAGAATATGTAATTACTTTGCTATATGAAGATTGTAATTAGGAAATAAGAAGAATGATGATAAACCACCCATTTGAAAAATAATAAAACAATTTTGGGAAAGAAAAATAAATCCCAAATATTATACACAGTACGAATTGAGTAATGTTTGTATATACGTAGAAGAGAGTAAAAATTTAACGAATGATTCGATGAATCAAATACGACATAAGTAAACTAAGAAACAAATTAATTTTTAAAGGAAATAAATAAATAAAAACTTAAATTAAGTTAAAAATATCCATTTAAATTATTTTATTTCCTCTCGGTTACAGTTTTATTTAATTTCTATTTTTTACCAGCCTTCACCATGAATCCAATTTTCCCTCTCCGTACCCCTTTACTCTTGTTTCTAACAGGCAGTGAAGAAATGTTCGAACCGACAGTTGAGGAATTTTCAAACCGCAAATTATATTTTTTTGAGACATTAATTGTACGTTGGATTAATTAGCAGTGGTATTGATTTACTAAGACAATAATTGGAAATTTGTCATATAAATCGATGATGCAATATTTTACATGTATCTGTACAGATTATAAAGTCAGTAAAAGGTCAAAAGGTAGTGTATACTAAATTATATTAACTTTCATATACTTGTAAGAAAACTACGACACAAAAACTAAGCGCCCCGACCTCATTAAGTCAGCGAAACTGCTGAAGACAACGACTATATCAATTATTGATGGTCATCAATATATCATAAATTCGTAATTATTTGCAATTATCTCTGAAGTATATAAATATCTCTGAGAAATATTTATGGATAAATGTTTGACCTTCGGCAGCAATTAAATAATCCTCTAAATTTAAAAATAAAACGACTATCGAATTATTGGCAACGTTTATCTGATATAATTGCAATTACTCCTCTTACCGCCGAGGGTCATAAATGAGAAAACATTTTCGAATAAAATTCTGGGAATTAATGAGTGGAATTAAACACGAGAGAATATTAATTGCGGATGATTGCAGCTCACGTAAGGGGAGAAATGAATAATAATACCATGAATTCGGTTACAATTTAATGAAGATGTCGCAGAGCTAAATTGAATTCAGATGACGTCATGAAATTGTAATTAACGATTACACCATTTATGACTAATAAATATTTATATTAATTTTGCTTCGGTCACGTGAATTTTAAAATTACAAAACGTTAACTACAGCTGGTTTATTTACCAAAACAAATGTTAAGACATAGCTTTAATAATTATTGGTCGATGAAACGATCGTAAAAAAAATTAATTTACCTTATAAGAGAAAACACTAAAATATATCTGTAAGTATTTTAGAGAAATATTTTTTTTAAGGAAAACAGTTATTTCAACATTAATAGAAATTTTTTATAAAGGGTGGAATTTTATCATAGTTCTACGCCTTATTTTTTTTATTAAACCAGACGTGTAAGATCACTATTTTTATAAACAAGTGTAATAAAGTCCCACTTAAATAATAATAAAAAAGGCAGATAAATGTAGAAGTCAACTTACTGTCAATCGTCCCCAAACACCACAAGCCAAATGTTTTCTCGTACTACTTGTTCTAATTGTAATTCCTGCTACATAGGGCAGACAAAACGTTCCCTTAATGAACGTATCAAGGAAAACGTGTCTAACATCAAACTTCCCGTTGATAAACAATCTGAAGTGTCCAAACATATAAACCGTTCTAAACATACATTTGATTGGCTAAATGCTAAGATTTTAGACATTGACACCAGGCACAATTCCAGAGATGCTTCACATTAAATCCAACATCACAGCTATTAATGTACAAACAGACTTTATGAAGTTCAATAATTGCTAAGATCCCTTATTATTATGCTAAAACTTCTGTTTTCCCATTGACGTTGCTCCTTATTGTTATGCAACCCCTTCGGCTCTTCAAATGTCGTTACGTTTTCGTCGCTTTTGAGTTTTGTGAAACTGACCAGTTCAGTTGTGTCGCTCTAGGCTCACCTTAGCACCTGACTAAAGGTGCAAGGATCACAGAAACGTTGTGTGGTATTTATATTACCCTTTTTTTGGTCTGTATTGGTTATCTTTCTTATTCATTATTTTCTATCAGACGTATTTTTTTTCATTCTAACGTTTTGGTGTTTATTTTTTTTTTTAAAAAAATAGTATTCTCAGAATATTCATTTAAATTTTCTTAGGAGCCAAAATATTTTTTTTAATAAAATTAAGGCTACATTGCCTTGAGGTTTAACTTATTTTTACAAAGATTTTCTTTTCTATTCTGAATATATATTATATAGTGTCTAGTCTTAAGGCAATTAAATATTTGTATATAATTAATTATTCACCTATTTTACTGACGTCTAATATTTTCCTATTTGCCATTTTAAAGCTGAGAAGAGAAGAAGAGAGCAGTGAAGTAATTTTCAGAGCCGGTCAGCTCGACTTAGATCTTCCGAGTTGTTTTTCTTTCCAGGTGATTAACTGCTATCTCGGAGGCCTTCCACGTTATACAAGCAAAGCCCTTTTTTAACCGTGACCTGTAAACAACTGTCCGTCGTAGGGGCTGAGGGTTAAAGATAACACTACGTAAAAATACATTTACGTTGTCCTCGAAATTGTGATTCTTTCACATTGTAATTAAAATGTCTTATTTGACGTTATTTATTTTGTTCTGAAAAGCCGTTGTAAGATAAATTAAAATCGTTAGAACTATGGAAAACTTGAGCCGGAAATCATATTAATGTAGTTCTGTAATTCACCTTTAAAAGGGAAAATACTAAGAGTTTAAATTTTAATTATCTGTATTTATGATCGTTACGTTTACGTCGCTTTTGAGTTTTGTGAAACTGACCAGTGCATTTGGGTTTCTCTAGGGTCTTCTTAGCACCTGACGAAAGGAGCAAGGATCCCAGTGGTATTTAAATTCTTAATTTTTTTTTCTGAATTGGCTATCTTTATTAATCTTTATATTTTTAATTAGCATAACCAGAATATTTAATATTAAGTTAATATTTTAATATGAATATGTGTAACCGTAATTTATCCAAAGAGTGAGCTTAAAAACGTCCACCCTCCTGTATCAAATTGGTCAGTAAACCGCTTGAAATCCTCAACATATTTTCTTTGATCCAAAAAAAAATTCGGGATTAAAGTACCGTGTACTCGTACTGGCTTTGTGGTCTCGGCTTTGCAATGCAAGCCTGTCAGGAACAGCGGTAATTCGATGCTTGCACTAATATGTCACAAGGATAATGAGATATACTATTGGAAAGAGAGTAAAGCCAACAATCAACCACGTTTAATTAACTGCGTTTTTTTTTGAAAGAGGTTTGCAACGGTGAGTCAAAAAGTAAAACTATCTCACTGAAAGAATTATTTCTGTGTACCAAATATGATAAAAGCAAAAATCTTTCCATCCTGTAACATTTTTAAGTTGACTATTATTTTACCTTAATATCAAAAATGTAATTACAAACCGTATTGATTCGACAGTGACGAAGAAAAAATAAAATCGAAAGAAAAATAATGGTCTCTAGCATACTGATGTGTTAATTTCCGGAAGTATGTGAGACAACGTTAGCTACTGTTACAGATAATTATTTTGACTTTATTTATTTTAATACTTGCTCTTATTGTGTTCACGGATTTTTCATTAAAACAATTTTATGATTAATAAAAAAACAGTATAGTCTCTAGATCACCGCAAGCTACATGTGACGTATGCAAGGCTGTTCTGACGATCCAGGATGTCCTCTACGACTGCCCAAAGCACGACAGGATTGAGAAATACACAAGGAGGAAGAGATATACTTCAGCAGCGGCAACATTAATGTACAAACAGACACTATGAAATTCAAAAATTGCTATGATCCCTTATTATTACGCTGAACCTTCTGTATTCCCATTGTCGTTCCTCCCTTATGGTTATGCAACCCCTTCGGCTCTTCCATTGTCGTTGCGCTTTCGTCGCTTTTGAGTGTTGTCAAACGGACCAGTGCAGTTGTGTCTCTCTAGGATCTTCTTAGCACCTGACGAAAGGTACAAGGATCCCAGAAACGTTGTGTGGTATTTATATTACCTTTTTTTTGTCTGTATTGGCTTATCTTTCTTCTTCAGTAAAATGCATAGTTAATATCAATTAATTGTAATAATTCCATGTAGTAGGTAAGGAAAGTCGTCAATGACTTTTATGTTGACGTGGCTATAAACAATAATTTTTTTTAAAAAAAAATATTTTTTTTTAGGGCAACAGGCTACATGAGGGTGATCCACATTGGGCAACTCCCCTTTAATGGCATAGAAAGGGATTTCAAAGGGGGGATGCGGAAGGGTGGAGGAAGGTAGCCAAGGATTAACTAGGGCCCCCGGGCTATGGTTTAAGGATCCTACCCGGCATTCGCCTAAAGAAATGCAGGGAAAACCGTAGAAAAACCTGCATCAGATAGGTCGGGCATTGGGTGCTTGTCCCACGCCCTTCCGATAGCGGGAGAGGAGTTTTCTGTGGGGACGCAGCATTCCCTTCTCTGTGCCTCGACCAGTTTAGAAGGCAGCTGGCCGACTATTCCAATGGGAATAGCGGACAACTCTTACCGTATTCCCAAGGTCAGTGACCCCGGAACATACACACCTCAGAACAGGCCGATGAGCCTCGGCTTGTGGGAACCTTAGTTCAAAAACGGAGAGGAAAAGGCATACCCAAAGGTAGCCCCTTCGTATCTCTCCTAAAAGGTTCTGCCAATTCTGACTAAGGTAATTTTTTTATTTACCAATTATTCCCGCGAGTACATCCTGAGATTATGAACTCTTCGAAATTTTGATTGTTTATTAAAATATTGTAATGTACTCCCATAAAATAAATTAAAATCAACCTAAGCCTGCATTTGAACTGAATCCAAGCTTTACATATTGATTCCACTTTTTGGGGGTTGTTAATATCTGAACCCACGCAATAAAAACTGCGTGTCATTAATGGCTTTCAACTTTAGCACTTGTTATTACGAAATTATTTTTCTCGTGCTTCCTCGACTTAGTTACGAAGTGGAAATATAATGTGTCACAGTATTAAGGAAAACTAAGATTTCGTTCAAAAGCAATTCAAAAGCAATCAGATTATTTATGGAGGGCTCCTCCATTCAGACGAGTCCTTAAATTCAATATTTACTGTCACTTTTATTAGATTTGAGCACGTGCACCATTAAGTTATTTCCGTTCGTAAAGATCGTATCCAGAAATGCTCTATAAATTTTGCATCTATAATCCGTCTTCTACGTGCTCAGACTTCGCATTTGTTACTTGGTATAGCCTACACCTTACAATTATACGACTAGGCAGAGCTGGAAAGAAATAGTCGCTTCAAAGTTAAAATTAAACGAAAGGAAATGGTAAATGACTTACTCCTGCTTTTAACAGTGTGAATTCATCAACAGTAAAATAACAATAATTTTCAAAAAATTTCCAAATTATTATAAATAATAATAAGTGAAATTACATTGTGTAATACATATAATTAACAGTCAAAAAATAGTTTTCCGTTTTTATTAATAAAGCCTTCGGCTATCCTTCCTCCTCTTGTTAATATTGTAATGGCCTGCAATTTGTTTCAATTTATTGACGTTACACTGTAAAAATTAAGATTTTTAAAATAAAATTTTTACAGTGCTTAAAAATGGTGTTAATAATGGCAAATACACCGAAATCTGTTTTAATCTAAGCTCATAAATAAAGCAGAGTGTTTGTTTGTTTGTATGTTCCTTACTTAAATCTACACCGGTGTAGCACAAATGTCACGAAAATTTCGAACACGGGGTCTTTCCGACCAGCGAAAAAACACTATCGGGGTGAGAAACGTCCACCACCGCCAGTAGCAGGGATGGACGGGGGTTAAAATATTCAAACATAGCTAAAACAGGCGATATTTGAGTCGGATAAATATTTTTAGGGGTCAATGAGATTAATAGTGTTATCTGAATATAATTTCATACCCCTCACAGCATGACAACGGAGCACTCTTAGAGGTGGGGGGGGTTTGGGGTAGGGGGCGTTACAAAAAAATAACGCGAATATAACCAAGAAAAGTGTCAAATCCATGGCTATGGATGTCGCTGAGTTTATGACATTCAAATATTTGTTTAATACACAGTATCAGGGGTAGACGGGGGTTAAAATATTCAAACATAGCTAAAACAGGCGATATTTGAGTCGGCTAAATATTTTTGGGGGGCGAAGAGATTAATAGTGTTATCTGAGTATAATTTCATACCCCTCACAGCATGATAAAGGAGCACTCTTAGAGGTGGGGGCGTTGGGGGTGGGGGCGTTACAAGAAAATAACGCGAATATAACCAAGCTTAGAGTCAAATCCATGGCTATGAATTTCGCTGAGTTTATGACATTCATATATTTGTTTAATCCACAGCAGTGGGGGCTGGACCAGGGGTGGAGGCGGCGGATCAATTTTCGAACATGTTAAAAACGGCCGATATATTCGTCGAAAGAAACTTTTTCCAGGTGAATGAGTTCAACCCCTTTCGGCATGGGAGGTGAACACATTTAGGGATATGGGTGAAGGTGTGTTACATGAAAATATAACGGAAAAGTAACCGAGATTGGAGTCAAATCGGGGGTTATGGATATATAAGACAACCCGGGCAACACCGGACACACGCAGATAATATATAATATGAAGAAAAACCACTTTGTCACTGTTATTGTTATTATATATATTATTGATTTTTATTATATATAAAATAATACAAGTTTGATAAAATAATATTATTATTTAATTACTAATTATTAAACATTATTTCTCCCATCAGGTGGTATAAAAGCGTTCATTATTTATTGTTTGGGGTCAATGAGGTATAAAGCCAAAAATTTAACGAACACGAATATTTTTCCAATAAAGACCTAGTTTCATATTGGTCACAACAAGTATTCATTCTGCTGCGGAATGTCGTGGGGCGTCCTCCGCAACAGTGGCGCCGCTTTTAGAAAATTTTGGTTTGTCCTCTTTCACCACTCACAAAATATGTAAATTGTCATGTAGAAAATTTTCTACGTATTAGAATTCAGGCCTTTGCGGTGTCATATTAACAATTTTTTACAACGTTTCGTAATTTTGACTGTAATTTTTAGCTTTGAATTACTCAAATAATTTAAAAGTTGATGGTACGTCAATGAAAAAGTTATATTTATAGTTGAAATAGTGTCTCTAAACCTAGCTTATATTTTAAAATAATTATATTATTTTACTCTAATTTATTTTATTGTAACGTTTTTTTATTTAATTTGATCTTTGAATCATCTACCAACGGACGACCTTCCCAATTGTAGATTAAATAATAAACACTTATTGTTCAACTCTATATATCAAGGTTCAATTCATTTATATATATATATATATATATATATTATGGTACGCATATTAAAACAATAAACTCCGTTTCCATTAATTAATAAACTTCCCACTTGTAGATTAAATAATAAATAATAAACACTTTTACTTATCGTTTAACTCTCTATATCAAGGTTCAATTCATTTTAATATATATATACACAAACACACACACACACACATATATATATATTATAAAATTAAACATCGTCTCCATTAATTAATAAACTTCCCACTTGTAGATTAAATAATAAATAATAAACACTTTTACTTATCGTTCAACTCTCTATATCAAGGTTCAATTCATTTATATATATAAATACACAAACACACACATACACACACACATTATATATATATATATATATATGTTATAAAATTAAACTCCGTCTCCATTAATTAATAAACTTCCCACTTGTAGATTAAATAATAAATAATAAACACTTTTACTTATCGTTCAACTCTCTATATCAAGGTTCAATTCATTTTAATATATATATACACAAACACACACATACACACACACATTATATATATATATATATATATATATATATATATATATATATATATATGTTATAAAATTAAACTCCGTCTCCATTAATTAATAAACTTCCCACTTGTAGATTAAATAATAAATAATAAACACTTTTACTTATCGTTCAACTCTGTATATCAAGGTTCAATTCATTTATATATATATATATATATATATATATATATATATATATATATATATATATATATTAGGGTACGCATATTAAAAAAATAAACTCCGTCTCCATTAATTAATAAACTTCCCAATTGTAGATTAAATAATAAACACTTTAACTTATTGTTCAACTCTCTACATCAAGGTTAATTTCATTTTAATATACATTTATATATAAATATATTAATATTAGGGTACGCATATTAAAAATATAAACTTCGTCTCCTTTAATTAATTAACTGTTCAACTCACGCCATTATCAAAACAACTAAATCTAAACAGAGATAAAACAAACCAAAAACTATAAATACATGTATATAGAATTATATTAATTAAATGTTAATTTTTTAATTTTGAAAAATCTAAAGAAAGAATTAATATTTTACAGGCCTAAAAAGAATAAAAGTGGAAAAATATCTGAGTGTGTCGAATTTGTCTCAAAGATTAAAGAAATTATATATTTATTTAGTTATTCGATAATCGATAAATAATATATCCGTGCGTCTTCCATGGTTAATGGAATACGGAAGCATAAACAGAAAAGCGTTTAATTAATTTTTTTTTGGGGGGGGGACATAAGAAGGTAAATAATCTGGTTAGTAGCGTTGGTTATTTGTCCTGTGAGATAAACAAACGTATAGCTGGCGCGTGGAAGGAAAATCTGGAAGCTGCACGTGATTTACAGCGGGGGAACCTCACGGCATCATATGGGGTTCGACAACTCACAAACACTGCAATAAAACATCCTCCGTTTCAATTACTACTTCTCTTGCTTTACAAGCTGGCCCGCTCAATAACTCACTGGGAAAAAGAGGGCGAAAGATAAAGAGAGAACAATGAGATATATTCAATGAAACGGAAAAAACGTGAAACAAGCATAAAAATTATATATGAGTAGTCGAGCTTCCGTTCAGGATTTGTCCATCATAGTGCTTAAGTAACGAACGTTAAATCTCGGAATATTTGGAAGACGCCCCCCCCCCCCTTCCTCGCTAATTTTTTTTTTAAAACAATCACAGTACTTGTTTTGTCTATTTGATATTACGGTGATGGATTTTTATCGTACGACATAAATAAAATAAAATTGTCAGGTACTACCGGCAGGTGGGGTCGATGACGTCACGCGTTTCAAATTTTTAAACTTTAAAAAGAACCGCATCATGTGCGGATTGTAAGTTTCCACTTGCAATCGCTGGAATTTTTTTTTTTTTAGGGCAACAGGCTACATGAGGGTAATCCACTTTGGGCAACTCCCCTTTAATAGCATAGGAAGGGATTTTAAAGGGGGGATGCGGAAGGGTAGAGGAAGGTAGCCAAGGGTTAACTAGGGGCCCCCGGGCTATAGTTTAAGGATCCTACCCGGCATTCGCCTAAAGAAATGCAGGGAAAGCCCTAGAAGAACCTGCATCGGGTAGGTCGGGCATTGGGTACTTGTCCCACGCACTTCCGATAGCGAGAGAGGAGTTTGCTGTGGGGACGCAGCATTTCCATCTCCGTGCCTCGACCAGTTTAGGAGGCAGCTGGCCGACTATTCCAATAGGAATAGCGGACAACTCTTACCGTATGCCCAAGGTCTGTGACCCCGGAACATACACCTCTCAAAACAGACCGAGGTGCCTCGGCATGTGGGAACCTTAGTTCAAAAAAAACAGAGAGATGTGAAGGCATCCCCAAAGGTAGCCTCCGCCAGAGCTCTCTGGGAAGGTTCACCTGCGAGAAATCCTCTCGCAGGCTTCCTTCTGGAATTTTTAACATTGCCCTGTACGTATATTCTAGAAATTTTAAAGTTTGTCTGGAGAAACATCAATTTACGAACTAAAGTAAAATGGTAACATTCCTTGTCTCCTTCCTTAGATAGTTAAATACTTAGTTAATCTCTATTTTTTTTCAGCTATCTTTCCACTTTCTTTCTTTCCAGGCCTGTACAATATTAATTCTTTCTTTAGCTTTTTTCAAAAGTAAAAATTAGCATTTAATAAATATAATTCTATTTATACGTGTATTTATAGTTGAAATAGTGTCCCTAAACCTAGTTTATATTTTAAAATAAGGATATTATTTTACTATAATTTTATTCTAACTTTTTAATTTAATTTGTAATTTCAATCATCTACACAACGAACTAACTTATCAATTGTAGATTAAATAATAAACACTTTAAATTATTATTCAACTCTCTATATCAAGGGATAGGGATGGAGAGGATTCTCTCGCAGGTAACCTGCGAGGGATTTTCTCTCGCAGGCAGAACCTTTTAGGAGAGATACGAAGGGGCTACCATTGGGTATGCCTTTTCCTCTCCGTTTTTGAACTAAAGTTCCCACAAGCCGACGCACCTCGGCCTGTTCTGAGAGGTGTATGTTCCGGGGTCACAGACCTTGGGCATACGGTAAGACTTGTTCGCTGTTCCCATTGGAACAGTCGGCCAGCTGCCTCCTAAACTGGTCGAGGCACGGAGAAGGGAATGCTGCGTCCCCACAGCAAACTCCTCTCTCGCTATCGGAAGTGCGTGGGACAAGTACCCAATGCCCGACCTTCCCGATGCAGGTTTTTCTAAGGTTTTCCCTGCATTTATTTAGGCGAATGCCAGGTAGGATCCTTAAAATATAGCCCGGGGGCCCTAGTTAACCCTTGGCTACCTTCGTCTACCCTTCCGCATCTCCCTTTAAAATCCCTTCCTATGCTATTAAAGGGGAGTTGCCCAAAGTAGGTTAACCGTCATGTAGCCTGTTGCCCTAAAAAAATAAAAATATAAAAATCTATATCAAGGTTAATTTCATTTTAATATATATATTGTAATATTCACAATTAATACGTTAATGAATTTAATGAATTTGAAGAATTCGAGCCTCACGTTGTGGAAGCCATTTTTGTAATATTTACGATTTGAGGTCGTTAATTAAATTTAAAAAAAAATTAATAACATTTACAAACAAAAGATTTATTCGTGGCAAAGAATTTAAAACATATTCAATTTAAAATATTAATTTCTCAGGGTCTTCACTGGGTTTGATAATGGACACTTCAATTATATTTATAATTTTATTAACAAACAAATCTCAATTAAAAGAAAGGAAATTTACTTGACCATTAAACTAGAATGAAATTTAAAATGAGAACGAAATTAAGAAGTAAAAAGATTAGAACGAATTAACAATTTAAACGGAGAACGAAATCTGACTTCTATCTTTCAATTACTTTTACATCATTTAGTATTTTGTTACTCACATTTGTCCAGCATACCTTTCGTTTTCAAAATACACTATTGCGGGATTTTACACTGATTCTAAGACTCACAGATTTTACACTGATTCTAAGCCAAAATTTTATATGATGTCAGGAACTCGGATGATCCTCCCCTTTTGTTGTCAGCTACCTGTTGACTGCTTGCTTTAGGTGAATTCTGCTTGCCTTAGGCGAATTCCGTGGTCTGTAGATTTGCCAGTCTTTACTGCATTGGACTCGAACTGAAATTTTACTATTTCTGGCCGGCTACGGACACAAAACTGCTTTTACTTAGCAAGTTTTAGACGATATGCTTTCGTGAATGTTTTACTTTGTCCTCAGAAAATGTCCAGGCACCAACTAACTCTGTTAAATTTTAATCGCCGGCTCTGTTGAATTCTCCTCCAGCTAACAGTTATACCTTGACGATGTCTTTCCGCGAACTGAACACGCGTCTGGCATTTTAGCGCGCAATACGCCATTTTTCGGACCTTCCGACAAAGGAACAGAGCTGGACTACATTGTCCTGGACCACCGCTACAAAGGATTTCTCATACAATTTAAATTTTTATGTTCAAACAATTAATGCCCTAATTAATTGGCATTACAATATATATATATATATATATATATATATATATATATATATATATATTAGGGTACGCATATTAAAAAAATAAACATCGTCTCCTTTAATTAATTTACTGTTCAACTCACGCCATTACCAAATCAAATTAAACTAAACAAAGATAAAACAAACCCAAAGATATAAATCCCCCTTCTTCTTATTATTATCAATTTGTAAATGTAATAAGTTCATAACACTAGTTTATATTATAAAATAATGATATTATCGTACTCTAATTTCTTTTCTTTGAACTTTTTTTTATTTAATTTGTAATTTCAATCATCTACCAACGGACAAACTTCTCAATTGTAGATTAAATAGTAAACAATTTAAATTATTGTTCAACTCTCTATATATAAAGGTTCAATTCATTTTAATATTTATATATTACGGTACGCATATTAAAAAAAGTTAAGCACGTGTCCATTAATTAATTTACTATCCTAATCACGCCATTAACAAAGTAACTTTAACTAAACAAAAATAAAACAAACCCAAAGATATAAATCTGCCTTCTTCTTCCTATTATTTTATCAATTTGTAAACGTAATAAGTTCATTACACTAGTTTATATTTTAAAATAATTATATTATATTATTCTAATTTCTTTTATTGGAATTTTTTATTTTATTTAATTTGTAATTTCTATACAATAGTCTGTACAAACACTTTAACTATACAAAATTTATTTATAAAGGGTTGTAAATCTCTGTTAATTAATGGAGCATCTTACTCGCCTAAACAGTTCGTAGAAAGGAAGGACAGATCAGATCCTCTTTAATAACAAATATATTTCTGGTATCCTGTCAAGTTATTTTACGATTATAATCCTCTGGAATTTAACTGCCGCTTTATTTTCTTTTTCACGTTCGACGACGGTAATCGATGTACGATTTTCAGCTGGAAACTTCGCCGGGTGAAATTTGAAGATTAATATACTTCTCATTTCTTTAATTACCGTTATGTTAATATATTTAACGTAGTTTTAAATTATATAATATTTTTTATAAATTATACCTTTGTAATTGTATTCATTTATTATTTTCATGTAATCTTATATTATGACGTATCCTATTTCCTCGGCCGAGGACTGATGGTAGGAATAATAAAGCTATCTAAAGTGATTGTAATGTGAAGGACTGTAGGGAATTTAACATACGAATCGTCCGACAGTGTGAGCGTGGACTCTCGTGGCGTCTGCATCTCAGTGACGTCATCACAAGTGTCTGTACAACGGCGGAGCATTTTCTTCGTTCACTGTTCGCAGATCGGTCCTTTCCTGTATACCATCAACATGTCAGGTAATATCGGTACGAGGAAAGCGAAGAATGGTATACACAATGACCACCATGTTATTTCAGATCAACTGTCTAGACGCTTCCGTAGTGACCCTCCGGAACGACCGAGGAAGTCGTGTGATGTTCTCCTTTCAGCTGCCTCGCGCCGCTATATTCCAGTCGGACATTGACTGATCACATGTTGCCGGAAATATTTATGCTGTCTTCGACGCACGGTAGATACTGTTTCTGCTCGAGCGTCAGACACGTCCCCTTTTGAAGGTGAATAAGATATGGTTGTCCGTCAATGTCCTGCAGCAGGGGGCAGCACCAATGAACAGCCGGATAAATATACAAGCAGCACGGTGGGGAATTTTCCGAAGAAGGAAACCAAGGTTGCTGTGACTCATATCAGGCCTTCATTACACCTCGTGATAAATACATAATCATTGGGGCTTATAATTTAATCCTTACGTAAAAAATAAATTTGACCGCCATTCAGCTGAATGATTCGACGAATAACTACACAAGTGTAGTCCAAAAATACCTTTCACAATCTCACTTTGTGGCTATATTCAATTACCAAATTTTCACAGCCTTCTACACGCTTCAAAAAAAAAATAATGTCACTCACAGACAACTTACAACTTGCTAAATTCCATTATCCAGTAATTTCCTGCCGCTGATGGCTGTCACGTTGTTCGCCGTAAATAATTATTTTTCGCATAAAACAAGAGGGGTTTTTTTTTTCAGTAAATATTCGGATTTATTTAGAAAATATTGCTGCACTATATTTTACATACATCATAAATACATGTTATGGTGGTAATCAGCTGTAGGTGTTTTCATTCCTCCATGTATATATTTTTAATAATTGATCGTGATTCTGATAGTAGCGCTATAATTCATATTAAGTGAAGAAGAAGAAGAAAAAAAATCAACCGTAGTAGGAGTATATTGATTTGTCTTTTATCAATGATCATAAAGCTGTCGGCTTATTCATTATTTAGGAATGAAATGGCCGTCGCGTATTTAACATATGCATAATCGATGGCAGATTTTTATTTACGAATGACATTTAAAAACGCATGAGTACTAAAAGTAATGGACCTTCTATAAATGTGACAACACTGGTTCTTATTCCGTTCCCTATCAATTTTATAACGCTTATTAACCAAACACAAACGTATATTAACAACTGAAAAGTTAGTCATCTTAAACAGTATTTAAATAATTTATTTTATGGCGTTTTTTTATTTTTTTCCTTCTTCTTTCATTTTAAATAGAATAAATAAAATACACAACATATTTTAATGACTTTTCCACGTTTCTAGTAGTAAAAAAAAATGGGATATGTGATTTCACAAATAAAATTTCCCAGTCTTTTACTTTATTTATCGCACGAATTGACTCGACAATCCGATTCTCAAATTTTTGCAGAAGAATATTTGAACGTGCCGTGACGGATGTTAATAAATATGTAAGTAAAAAATCCTACTAAAATAAAAGTTCGTTATACTAGAAAATATTATCGGTACCAAGCAACATATAAACGCCATCAAACAAATTATATTAAAGCATTTTTAAAAAAATATTGTTCAAAGAGGATAACTTTTGAGTTGTTAATTTTGAATAAGAATTGAGAATTACAACTCACTTTACTTGAGGAAAAAAAATGGGGTCAATTTTAAATCCGTAAATAGGTGGCAAAATTCATCTACAGCGGAGTAAAAAAGAGGTATAATAAGAGTAAAGAGAAATTTTTAGAAAAAAAATGCAAGATAAAATTAAAAATTAAAAAATTCTTAAAGACAGCCATCAAACAGATTTTTTTAGGGTAACAGGCTACATGAGGGTAATCCACATGGTGGCAACTCCCCTTTAATAGCATAGGAAGGGATTTGAAAAGGAGGGATGCGGAAGGGTAGAGGAAGGTAGAGCAAGGGTTAACTAGGGCCCCCGGGCTATGGTTTAAAGGATCCTACCCGGCATTCGCCTAAAAGTAACGCAGGGAAAACCCTAGAAAAACCTGCATCTGGTAGGTCGGGGATTGGGTACTTGTCCCACGCCCTTCCGATAGCGGGAGAAGAGTTTGCTGTGGGTTCGCAGCATTCTCTTCTCCGTGCCTCGACCAGGGCAGCAGGCCGACTGTTCCAATGGGAATAGCGGACAACTGTTACCGTATGCCTAAGGTCCGCGACCCCAGAACATACACCTCTCAAAACAGGCCGAGGTGCCTCGGCTTGTGGGAACCTTAGTTCTAACACGGAGAGAGGAAAGGGCATCCCCAAAGGTAGCCCCTTCGTGTCTCTCCTACAAGGTTCTGCCTGGGAGAAAACATCCCTCGCAGGTACTGCCTGCGAGTGAATAGCCCCCTTTAAAAAGATTAACTTAAAATAATTTTAAATATTGATGAAACACAGCATTCGCCTACGACAAACCCTAGAAAAAAAGGCATCAGGTAGGTCGGGCATTGGGTACTTGTCCCACGCCCTTCCGAAGGCGGGAGACGGGGTTTGCTGTGTAGACGAGCCTCGACCACTTTAGGAGGCAGCTGGCCGACTGTTCAAAATCGTAACAGTGGACAACTCTTACCGTATGCCGAAGGTCTGTGACCCCGGCGCATACACCTCTCAAAATCTTGTAGGAACCTTAGTTAAAAAAAAAGCAGAGAGAGAAGGCACCCCCAAATATTATTGAATTGATCAATTGGATTTGAATCATGATGTAATAAATGTATTACATGCATAAGTGATTATTATAATAATAAGAAGGGGTATTTATACCCTTGGGTTTGTTTTTTCTTTGATTTGTTTTAAGTTTCTTTGTTAATGGTGTGAGTTGTATAATAAAATTGATATATTATATGAAAATAAAATTATTTATTTAACAGACGTACCCGCATTTAAAGAAATTGACGCTGTTATTTAAAGTTTAACGGTAATTTAAATGTGTTTATTATAATAACTATTTTTTTCAGCCTCATTTAGCTTTACTAAGGTGGTGGAAAAAAATATTCACAGCTGCCATGGAGGGTGTCGTTTAACAACTTCAAGTCCTCTTCGAAAAAATTAATATGACTGGACGGATTTTTCCGGTTGAAGGCAAGTTGAAAACGTTTGTTTGTTGTAATGGAATAAAATAAATGAGCAAAACCAAAGGAAATATTTCCCTCTCTGGAATAAGAAAGTACATTTTAGTACATTTTAATTCTTTGACATTTTGAAACGATTCAAGGTACTCATTAGAGGTTTTGTGACCATAAGAAATTATTAACTAATGCATATTTAACAGAGTGAACTTAGCGGTTCGTCACCTGGTGGTAAATCTTTCTCTTTCACGTTTAAACTTTGTGTAAGGCCTTCTGGGGAAACTATTATCAGAAGATGTGGGCTCCGTGTGGAGATTTGGCGTGTATTGTTACTTGCGATTCATTAAGCGCTCCTCGATTCTTAACAGTCGTCAGTGAATAATGTTTGGTTCCATTTATCTTCTCCATTTGAGGTCTGAGAGGAAGACGAAAGTGAAGTTCCTAATGAACTTTCCGTCTGCGCGACGACGGACGAGGTGCAAAGAGAGGACGCTGAATAAACACAAAGATCTTCGCTGCAGGAGTTTGATAAAGCAAACTGCAGAGAATTCCGTGGAAAGCTGCCAACGAGAGAGCAGCCGCACTAACGCCTCCGAATAGCCTCAACAGCCTTGGAATATAGGCCAGAAGGTGGTTCGCACAGACGGAATCTAACTAAATACACGTGGTCCGTGGTTCAGAAATGCCGACAATATGGAGAGGTGTTGCTAAATTTAATTAGAATAAAAAAGATTGTAATAAATTTATTACATACAAATTGATAAGAAGAAGAAGAAGAAAGAGGATTTATATCTTTGGCCTGGTTTTATCTTTGATGAATGGTGAGTTGCTTTTGTTAATGGCGAGAGTGAGTGTGTAATAAATCTTTCAATTGCCATACATCTGTTTGAAATATACAGTAAAAAAATTAAATTAACAAAAACCGGCTTGAACTGTAAATTTCTCATAAAATTTTTATTTGATTAATTCAAATTTTTGAATTGTTAATATTAATTACTGAATAATTAAATAATAACTTTCATTTTGCGATAAAATTAATAAAAGCGATCAATTTTGTTCCCCATTGGAACAGTCGGCCAGCTGCCTCCTAAACGGGTCGAAGCACGGAGAAGGGGATGCAGCAAACTCCTCTCCCGCTATCGGAACGGCGTGGAACAAGTACCAAATTCCCGACCTACCTGATGCAGGTTTTCCTGGGGAAGCCTGCGAGAGGATTCTCTCGCAGGTAACCTGCGAGGGATGTTCTCTCGCAGGCAGAACCTTTTAGGAGAGATACGAAGGGGCTACCTTTGGGTATGCCTTTTCCTCTCCGTTTTTTAACTAAGGTTCCCACAAGCCGAGGCTCGTCGGCTTGTTCTGAGAGGTGTATGTTCCGGGGTCACAGACCTTGGGCATACGGTAAGAGTTGTCCGCTATTCCCATTGGAATAGTCGGCCAGCTGCCTCCTAAACGGGTCCAAGCACGGAGAAGGGAATGCTGCGTCCCCACAGCAAACTCCTCTCCCGGTATCGGAAGGGCGTGGGACAAGTACCCAATGCCCGACCTACCTGATGCAGATTTTTCTATGGTTTTCCCTGCATTTCTTTAGGCGAATGCCAGGTAAGATCCTTAAAATATAGCCCGGGGGCCCTAGTTTACCCTTGGCTACCTTCCTCTACCCTTCCACATCCCGTCTTTCAAATCCCTTTGCTATGCTATAAGAGGGGAGTTGCCACTATGTGGATTACCCTGTACATAGCCCGTCTACACCTAAAAAAAAGTGGTAATCACTTCTCTAAATAGTTTTTTAAAAATTGGACTTCTACATCTAAAACATTCTGACATTCACGCTTTGTCTTGAAGAAAGCTGGACATTGAAAATAATATTTGATCATATCTTTCCGTTGACGATGAAAATTACTTAACTACGTAGCAGTAACAATTAAGAAGACGAAATAGTGTGATTTTAAACTTTATTATAATTAGTGTGAAAGGCTGTTGAATTATAGCCGTACAAG
This sequence comes from Zhengitettix transpicula, assembly GCA_037074705.1. NCBI lineage: Eukaryota > Metazoa > Arthropoda > Insecta > Orthoptera > Tetrigidae > Zhengitettix > Zhengitettix transpicula. The sequence goes on along the minus strand of CM073594.1, from coordinate 17,905,644 downwards.
TGTGTTGGAAGGCCAGTGTGATTCCTTGGAGATAAAATTAGTATGTCAGAATGTTTCTTGTAAATAAAAGTCCCTCAGTGGACTTTGGCCCATGGAGCAGAGTTGATACTTCTAACTACTCCCACGACAAACTTTAATTCGCTGGCTTGTAGCATCAAGTTTCTATTTCTTCTTTACGCTCATTCTACGGTTCCTCAACTTGCGTTCTTGACTGTGTCCATTGTTCAATTTTTATTGCCCCGTTCTTCCGTCTGCCCATGGTCGTTGTTTAAAATTCTCTTCTCCATCTTTACCAATGAGACATCATTTTCTGTAGGCCACTGTAGTCGATGGAAAATCCTGGCGAGTTTTCCCTCATTCTAGAACTCTGTGGAATCCAGGACTGCTTCACAGCTCATCCTCCAAATCAAATTTAAATATTTTTTTTCAAATAAATAAAATTCCTAGGAATGTATTAATTAACCGTTCAAGATAATTAATATTTAATATTATTTACGGCTGTTGACGTGATCTTCAACTGAGATTTATTATCACTGGTGCAACAGCTTCAACGCTTCTTCGGGTTCATCGCAGACATGGCTTTTTTTTATCTATTTTTTTTATGGAAGTAAACGTGATTCACGGCCGCCTTCAGATTTTTTGCGGACATTCGTCACGAAGCGCGTAGACTGTGAAATACGTCACATTCTCCAGACATTCCCCGAAGATGTCGGCGGATTTATCGCCTTTTCTTGACCGTAAAGAGTGGATCATATACGACGGAAGAACTGCAATTTCCGTGGGTAAATGCTCTCTCTCTCTCTCTCTCTAGCTCTCTCTAGCTCTCTCTCTGGCTCTCTCTCTCTCTGGCTCTCTCTTTAGCTCTCCCTCTCTAGCTCTCTCTCTCTAGCTCTCTCTCTCTAGCTCTCTCTCTAGCTCTCTATAGCTCTCTCTCTAGCTCTCTCTAGCTCTCTCTATCTAGCCCTCTCTCTAGCTCTCTCTATCTAGCTCTCTCTAGCTCTCTCTCTAGCTCTCTCTCTAGCTCTCTCTCTCTAGCTCTCTCTCTCTCTAGCTTTCTCTCTAGCTCTCTCTAGCTCTCTCTCTAGCTCTCCCTCTCTAGCTCTCTCTCTCTAGCTCTCTCTCTCTAGCTCTCTCTCTAGCTCTCTCTCTCTAGCTCTCTCTCTCTAGCTCTCTCGCTCTCGCTCTCTCTCTAGCTCTCTCTCTCTAGCTCTCTCTCTAGCTCTCTCTCTCTAGCTCTCTCTCCCCAGCTCTCTCTCTAGCTCTCTTTCTCTAGCTCTCTCTCTCTAGCTCTCTCGCTCTCGCTCTCTCTCTAGCTCTCTCTCTCTAGCTCTCTCTCTCTCTCTAGCTCTCCCTCTCTCTAACTCTCTCTCTCTCTCTCTCTCTCTCTCTCTCGTCCTGTCTGTCCATCTGATACGACTGTTATTAGCAACCTGTTGAAAGTATTAATTTCACCTTCCAGCGCGATAAAACTTTCTTCGAGACTTGTTGCTCAGGGCGGGCCCCTAGTATTAATAAAGTTGTCCGGCACTACATTTTGTAGCTCTCGGTTACTTTAACTTCGTGTGAAACTTTTTTCCGTCGAATTTTGGACTAGGATTAATATTAAACGTGTTACTCTATTTCCAATGCAAACCGACTGTGTTGATACGGCTGGAAAACTCTATTGCCATTTATTATGTGGTTTAATACAGGAAAGTAGCGTTTCGGTAAAGAAAGGAACATATGAGTCAAATTTGTTACTGATTTAATTTAAATAAATAAACAACTTTAACAAACGACTGATAATGGAGCAGAAAATAAAAGCCAATTTTAAAACAACAAACGGTTCGTCAGTATTAAATTGTAACGAATTAATTGAAAATATTTTATTTCTAATTTATAAACCTGTAGGAGCAAAGAGAAAACACACACACACTCGTCGCAGGTGAAAGTTTCGTTACTGCGGCAACGGAAATAGTAGTAGTATCTTTGACTTCGTCGCCTTCTGTACGAATCAAATTCATCATATTAGTAGTACTTCGTTTCGTATTAAAATGTGCAACTAGAAACGTACATGAATTATCCTTCTGATGATATGAACCTATACAAATTTCAGTACACGAAACACACCTCAACTTAAATAATTATAAATATCAACCAGCAGATATCTTTCTTAATATAACATCAACTTCACGAAATTTCTGAAAATAATAATAATATACTTCACTACAAAACTGTTACAAATGTTAAATAATTTTCGTAATGCAGTATAAAAAAAACCATTAAGAGCAGACTTCTCTCTCTCTCTCTCTCTCTTTAAAGCAAATATTAAAGTGCGTGGGAGGAAGGGGGGCGATGGGGGGGAGGGGGGGGCGCCGCCGCCATAAGGGAAATTAAACGCAACGGAATGTGAGGTATAAATCGAAGTTTAAAGCACTGCTGGGATTTGTGTAGTTTCTCGTTATTAGAGTGCTTTTCGTTTCAGTTATACATTGTAGATCATTAAAATTATTACGTAGATGGATTGCGTAGTGTAGCAATTAATAAATGGAACTTATATCTTCAATTTAATAGCAGCAGGAAAAAAAAGGGGGTGGAGGGAGGAAAGAGACAGAAAACTATAATAACAGTTGACACTTCAATCATAAACTGATGATTGTTTCCGTCTAGTGTTGATTACAGTGGATTAAAGGGGAACGGGATTTGTTATTCAATGATACGTAGAACGGAAATTACATAATGAAACATTGAATCTATATATATAAAAATGAATTGCTGTTCGTTAGTCTCACTAAAACTCGAGAACGGCTGAACGGATTTATCTTATCTTAGTCTTGAAATGTTCGTGGAGGTCTAGGGAAGGTTTAAAAGGCGAGAAAAAATCGAATAATTTCCGGGAAAACCCTAAAAACAGCCCTTTTCTATTTCCCATACAAACGTTTTCTAAATAAAATACAAATCTACACCAGTCGAGCAATTTTCACCAAATTTCGTACACGTGTTCTTTGCGACCAGGAAACAAACACTGTTGGGGTGAGACGCGTCTTCCACCCCCAGAAGCGGGGGTGGAAATATTTAAACATACTAAAACAACCGATATTTGAGTCGGATAAATATTTTTAGGGGTCAAAGATATTGATAGTGTTCCTACCAATGCTATCTGAATACAATTTTCATCCCCTACGCCCTGAGAAAAGGACACCCTTCGGGTTTGGGGTGGAGATGCTTTACAGTAAAATAACGCGAATACAACCGAGATTGGAGTCAAATCAAAGGTTATGGAAGTCACTGTGTTTAGTTACGACATTCAAATTGGCATTTACCCCTCAGATGCAGGGGTAGCGGGGTGAAAACTTTGGAACATGCAAACATGGCAGATATTTGCGTTGAAGAAATATTTTTCAGAGTTAATTATAATGATTAGGGTTCTAGTAGCGTTACATAAAAGTTGCGCAAAAGCAGCCGAAATTGGAGTCATATCAGGGGTTATAGATAAATGACATCTCGGGCAACGCCGGGCACCCAGCTAGTTAAACAATAATTATCCAATATCACATCTATCAACCAAAAATATAAGAAAATATTTCCCATATAAAAAAAAAGATCAATCAACGTCTTCGTCTGTCACAATGATGACTCTTTTTTTTTCAATATAGAAATACTGTGGATCGTCAAATATGGTCAACTTTGCAACACAAAATTTCAAGGAATAAATAGCTATTAAAACAAAGAGAAGTAATCAAATATAATCTCTGTAAGTAAAAAAAATATAATTTTCTAAAAATTGTTTCTCGATAATGAAAAACGTGAATAATCACAGTTTCCTTTTCCCCAAAGAGAAAATAATTATTAGAAATTCATTATTCAATGCCTTTTTTTCTTAAAAATAACAAAGTTTATTAGAGCCTATTTTTATACTTTCATATAAAAAGTCGTTTCGAACCATATCCTCTGCTTAATTTATAACGGTTATAATTATTATTATTATTAAAGAGAAATAATTATTCTTAAAATTTATCAATTACAAAAAAAATTATTTTAAACATTTCTATGATTACAAAGTTATTTAATACTCATTTTTAATTTAAATATTGGCAATCAATAAAATCATTACATAATGATGACAATCTCATTTTAGTTAATATCATTATTAACACAACATGTCTAGAAACTCTGTTCCTTTCTTCAGGTGGCTAAAATAAATCACCCACAAGAGCAAAGAGCGACACAACCGCACAATACAGTTGGCAAACTCAAAAGCACTCTAAGAAAATCCCATACATTGAAAATACGGTAATAATCGCGATGTTTAGTGGCTCAAGTTTTCAGGCAATATAAATTAATTTTTTTCAGTCCTTTTCTGCGTTTCCCAGTAAGGGTTGTTTTCTTTTAGGTTATTTATTAGAGAAGAAAATTTATACGTAATAATCATCCAGTTGGTAGACAGTCATAAAACCTGTTGAAGTTTAGATAAGAAAGTTCGTAAAATTTGGACTAGGGCCAAGGAAACTTTCATTAAGTTTCTCCGAATGGTTCGTTTGTCTTCTATTAAACTTTATTGGTAAGCGGGTTAATTATTGAAATGTTACAGAGTTCGCTAAAATATTTTTCCCACCTCAATTAATGTAATACTGTTGAAGTATTTAATTTACAAGTTATGAAACATTTAAATGTCTATTTTACAGTCTGAGAATACTGCTCAAGTTGAAGTTTAGCGAATCCAAACACTACTGTGGCGTTCCGTCATTCTCGAAGGTTCTCGTCGTAGCAAGCGGCACAGGGGGGGGGGGATACTTCTCGCATTTCCCATTCGTCAAAGGTGCCGTTTTTCGGCTCCTTAACAACGGGAAAGCATAGCGACTGTCTCTCTCTCTCTCACACTAAAATATAAAGATGACGGGACAAGACCCAAGCGTTTAGAGGGATTTCCCTGCATTACTTTTAAGCGAATGCCGGGTAGGAACCTGAAACTATAGCCCGGGAGCCCTAGTTCACCTTTGGCTACCTTCCTCTACCCTTCCGCATCCCCCGTTTCAAATCCCTTCCTATGCTATTAAAGGGGAGTTGCCCAATGTGGATTACCCTCATGTAGCCTGTTACCCTAATTTTTTTTTCGGTTGTATACAGACTATGTATAGGGTAATCCACATAGTGGCAACTCCCCTCTTATAGCATAGGAAAGGGATTTGAAAGGGGGGATGCGGAAGGGTGGAGGAAGGTAGCCAATTCCCTAAAAAATTTAGGGCAATAGGCTACATGAGGGTAATCCACGTTGGGAAACTCCCCTTTAATAGCATAGGAAGGGATTTGAAAGGGGGGACTCGGAAGGGTAGAAGAAGGCAGCCAAGGGTTACTAGGGCCCCAGGGCTATATTTTAAGGATCCTACCCGGCATTCGCCTAAAGAAATGCAGGGAGAACCCTAGAAAAACCTGCATCGGGTAGATCGGGCTTTGGGTACTTGTCCCACGCCCTTCCGATAGCGGGAGAGGAGTTTGCAGTGGGGTCGCAGCATTCCCATTGTTTTCATTCGAAGGAATCCTGCGAGAGAATTCTCTCGCAGGTAAACCTTCCCAGACAGCTCTGGCGGGGGCTACCTTTGGGGATGCCTTCACAACTGTCTGGTTTTTTTAACTAAGGTTCACACATGCCGAGGCACCTCTGTCTGTTTTGAGAGGTGTATATTCCGGGGTCGCAGACCTTGGGCATACGGTAAGAGTTGTCCGCTATTCCTACTGGTATAGTCGGCCAGCTGCCTCCTAAACTGGCCAAGGCATGGCGAGAGGTAAGCTGCGTCCCCACAGAAAACTCCTCTCCCGCCATCGGAAGGGCGTGGGACAAGTACCAAATGCGCGACCTACCTGATGAAGGTTTTTGTAGGGTTTGTTCTGCATTACTTTTAGGCGAATGCCGGGTAGGATCCTTAAATATAGCCCGGGGGACCTAGTTAACCCTTGGCTACCTTCCGCATCCCCCCTTTCAAATCCCTTTCCTATGCTATAAGAGGGGAGTTGCCACTATGTGGATTACCCTATACATAGCCTGTCTACACCCAAAAAAAATTTGTTTTTTATTATTGATACATCCGTTTTGAAAGAAAAAAATAAGTTAGTAACACGGATCATTAAATATTGAAAATATTAGCTAAGTAAAAAAAAAATAACGAGGTTTAAGCTGAGTAGAATAAGTTTGGTCATGGAAATTGCAGGGTTAGCGACGACAGATCGATACGCTCTCACGAAAGGTGGACGGACACGCACCCCCCAACGTCACTGCAGAACCCACGTGACGTAATCAGGTGCTCCACTTCACGGCGAACGTAAATGCTTCTGGGGAGAAGTTTTCGACTCAATTTAAAATATATATACATATATATATATATATATATATATATATTCACTCGGGATCGTATTTAATAGAAAAAAATTAAATTTTATAAATAGTGTTTTATTTTGATATTAAAATAGAGACCAGTGAACTGTAACGTGTAAACAGTTTTTGTGGAACCAATGGGGGGATGGAGGGGGGGCCACGATAAGCAACAGATCGCTGCAGAGCGATGGTCGCGAGATAGCAAGAGAAGTGGAGAAGAGAAGAAGAGGAAGGAGGAGGGCGCGGCAGATCAATCAGCCAGGGGCCAGAAATAAGGACGTCGTGACTCAATAAACACCTCGACCTTACATTTAAGCACCAGAACGATGTTCCTTTATAACCAATTAAATTGATTATTTTAAATATGAATGAAAACAGTCAGAAGTAATTTAATAACTTAAAAATTAACACGACGTTTCTTCCTCAATCTAGGATTTTATCAGGTGTATAATGGGAATTGGGCAGTTAAAAATATTTTCCATCCTATCAACAATTTTTTCTTTTAATATCTTCTAGATATTAATGTTAAATTAATCAATACGTTGTAGAATACTTTTTTGTTATGTCTGCAATGCCCCCTCCCCCCCCGGTTGTAGCCAAATTATTTCTCACATATTTTGGCTATTTTTATTAATTTATAATTACATAGAAGCCAAATAAATATTTTTAACATGATTATATTGAATATTGCAATTGAGATGACTTTAAGAACTTTATCCTTGAATATTAAAATAATTTCCTTCGTAAGGAAAAAAAAATTATTGAATGGGTCGCTAAATAAAAATAATTGCATGTAAAAGTTAGAAAAAGAAAAATTAAACTAAGAGAACAATAGTAGAATTTTTTTTACTATGTGGCACATTTTTAAAAAATGTATTCATTACAGTTCTCAAGTAATTTCTAAAGTAGTTTCTCTAATAGTTCTTTCCACATCGGCGTATTAGCAGTGAGTTCGTATCCTCTTTTCTAAACATGGTGACCCAGTTACTGTTTTAATTATCATCATATTCGGCACCAACGTAAACTCTTTAGCTTTTAAACGTTTTTAGCGTCTGAGCCTAGTGTCAATCATAAACATCGGCCGCATCTACCAAGACTTCTACGGAGCCGATGCGAACTCTAACGGACGGGACGTTAACTTCAACGACAGACATGACGATGAAATGGTTATTCAGCTACAAACGTACCTTCCGAATTGAAAAAAAAAATTACTCTGTGTGGCGTTGAAGATGTGACGGTAATTTTTTGTGAAATAATAAAACATATTTTGTTCCTTCGAGACGTTTCTCTTCTCTCGAAATTTGTTTGCATTTTTTTTCTTTATTTTATTTTAAGCTATACACACTCGTGTACTTTCCTCAGTTGACCTGTCTTCTAATCGTATATTAATTCCTTAAATGGTGTTCCCATTCATCTCGATCCTAGTTGTCAAATATCTCTCCATTTTTAGGGCCAATAAAGAGTTTGATAGGATGATTTGGAGAAACCCACGCAAAAAAAAAACAAGCAAGACAAATAACCTAGTGAATTTATGGAAAGAATAATTGACTTCATACTATTTAAAATTACTCTAATTAATACAAGAAAAGAATAAGGCAAATCAGTTAATTTTAAAAAAAATTAAAATAAAAACGCTAAAGTATTTATAAAAATACACAATTCATTTTAATATTTAATGTAATCTGACAATTATCTTTTTAATAAATAAATAAATAAGCAATAGAAACAATATATTCGTTCCAATACAACGTTTCAACCACACTTTTCGAACTTCTTCAGGATAATAATAATGCATAGTGTTATACAAAATTCGGCTACAGCCGTCATAGGACGCGATCCACAGCTCTAGATTCATATTTCTCCTAATTTAGCAAATATATATATATATATATATATATATATATATATATTGTAATGCCAATTAATTAGGCTATTAATTGGTTTTAATAAAATTTAATTGAACCGACAGGAGCTTCCAAAGCAACAGTGGAGTCAGGCTCTGTTAATTTGTCGGAAAGTCAAAATGGCGTATGCGCGCTACAGCTGGAGAGCGCTAAGTTTTAGTTAGTGACGGGACATTTCAGAGAACGGAACGAATAATACCAGAGCAGAGACTAGCCATGGTTTAATGTATTATTATTAAACAAAGTTGTAAGTTGAAGACAAAGTAAAGACAATCACAGAAACATTAACCCGTAAATATCGCTTAGTAAAAGCAGTTTTACGTTTGCAGTCAGCCAGGAATAGTAAAGTTACAGTTTTAAGATCCAAGCGGTAAAAAGACTAGCAAATCTATGAATCACAGGATTCATATAAGGCAAGCGGTCAACACATAGCTGACAAAAAGGAGGATCATCCGAGTTCCTGGGAGCCTATCAAGGTTGACTTAAAGAGTGTAATATCTGTGAACCGATATTAGAATCAGTGTAAAAAAAATTGCAACAGTGTACTCCCGAAAACAAAATGGATGCTGGAACCAGCTGGACAGATGTGAGTAACAAATTACAAAATAATGATTTATGTAAACGTAATTAAAGGATAGAAGTCAGATTTCGTTCTATTTTAATTGTCAAGTTAATTTATTTCCTTTTTAGTTTATTTCTATCGACGTATTGTTTAGGTAAATTTGATTTGTTTGTTAATAAGATTTTTAAATCAAATTGTTGTGTCCATTATCAAACCCAGTGAAGACCCTGAGAAATTAATATTTTAAATTGTAATTGTTTTTGAGTTAGAAGCCACAAAATAAATAAATCTTTTGTTTGTTTATTTTGATCTTTTCATTTAATAAAAAGCCTTCCATTTAATTATTAGATTTTGACGCTTAACGTGAGGTAAACTCTTTAAAAAATCTTTAAGTTAAAATTAAATAATTAAAGGCTTTCTTTTGATTATTACATTTTGGCTACCACAACGTGGGGAAAAATTCATTTAAATAACGCCTTATTTTTAATTATTACAATATATATATATATATATATATATATATATATATAAATATATATATATATACTCAAAATTGTATATTACCTTATTACCTGAAGAAGTTCCAAAATTGTGGACGAAACGATTCTTGGTTTAAGTTATTAATATAATTTCTTTCTGTCATATTTACTGCACTGCTTATTTATTCAATAATGGATTTTAATTGCATTTGACAACTATAATCCTGCGAGGGATGTTCTCTCGCAGGTGATCTGCGAGGGATTTTCTCTCGCAGGTCGAACCTTTTAGGAGAGATACGAAGAGGCTACCTTTGGGTATGCCTTTTCCTCTCCGTTTTTGAACTAAGGTTCCCACAAGCCGAGGCACCTCGACCTGTTTTGAGAGGTGTATGTTCCGGGGTCACAGACCTTGGACATACGGTAAGAGTTGTTCGCTATTCCCATTGGAATAGTCGGCCAGCTGCCTCCTAAACTGGTCGAGGCACGGAGAAGGGAATGCTGCGTCCCCACAGCAAACTCCTCTCCCGCTATCGGAAGGGCGTGGGACAAGTACCCAATGCCCGACCTACCCGATGCAGGTTTTTCTAAGGTTTTCCCTGCATTTCTTTAGGCGAATGCCAGGTAGGATCCTTAAAAAATAGCCCAGGGGCCCTAGTTAACCCTTGGCTACCTTCCTCTACCCTTCCGCATTCCCCCTTTCAAATCCCTTCCTATGCTATTAAAGGGGTAGTTGCCCAATGTGGATCACCCTCATGTAGCCTGTTGCCCTAAAAAAAATTGGATTTGATATGATTTTGAGATTTAACTTGTATATTTATACAAACGTCAGGTTTACGTTTCGTGTTCTCGAGAAGCCATCAAGATTACGATTCATCACGTATTTATTGCCGTCTGAATTTTTTTTTCCCCACGAGTTCATAAAATAAACGCCGCTGCAAGAAACTTCTCCGAGTGTTGCACATTTGTTGGGATGGAAAGTCCGTAAGTAATATCGCGAAATGTTTATAACCTAGAGCGACCTCGCTTCTAGAGGCAGAATCTACGGTTTAACCTTTGTCCGAACCCCTCCCCGCAACATTTCTCCTGAATATGCCACGAAAGTTATCTTTGTCACAGCGCAACGACACTGAGACATAAAGAGAATTTAAGAACAGTAGAGAATTTTACAGTCTCTACTTGCAGAAGCTTAAATAAAACGACAGTTTCATGATTTTATGTATTGTATTGTATAGATTGTATAGAAAAATAGTCTCTTATTTGATTGGGACCATTAATTATGATAAAAACAGTAGAGAATTTTACAGTCTCTACTTCCAGAAGCTTAAATAAAAAGACAGTTTCAGGATTTTATTTATTGTATAACACCGTTAAATGATTTAACTCCCCCTAATAATGCAGACGACGGTTAAATAAATTATTTTAACTGGGTATGATTTGATTTACTTGATTCCATTAGTCCTCATATGAGGGAATAGGATACGTATACACATAAAATTATATTATAATAATATAATGGATGCTAGAATTATAAATAATTAGAAGTTAACATAAATATATTAAAAATCGGGAACACAAATTTCCCTGTCCAACATAAGTAAAATATATTAATAATAACAAAAAATAATAATTCTTTAACTGTACTAAGGGTATAATATAATATTTACAGTTCTAATGGAAAAAAAAAATTCATCATAAATAAGTTCTTGGGTATTTTGTAGACCTTATTTTGGTATCCTTCCAATAATTAATTTGACACTAACGTAAGACGTGGGGGATTAATTTTCCACTCGGGGGAAAAAAAAATACTGGAAACGTTAAGTCAAAAAGTAAGCGTGGTGTCAGACTCAAAGCAACAGGCTGGAGATGAGGCTGGGGCGGATGATGCAGCAGGAACCGACGCGACGCTCCCAAAAAATTTTATGTAACAATAGAAATATCATTTTTATATCCAATTTAAACCCGGTGATAATTCAATAATAAAATTAACCTTTAATCCTTTCAATATATATATAAAATTTCATAAATATAATATATACAATTATTTAGCAGAAGCTTTCGTCGTTTATCTACGCTAAAAAGGTAAATGAATTGATCGATAACCTTAACAAAGGAATTTATGAGGTTGTCAGGCTATCCAAACTCCCGATAAAAAGAACTCATTATAATTAACCTTTACACATAACTATTCAACCCCCCCCCCACCCCCCTTTCTTCCTCGTTTTGAAGCATAAAGCGTCGCAGGTATTATAAGTATTTAGTTGACGGCGAGTTCAGTAATGAGATACACTCTTAAAACATCAGCTCAATTAGAGGAGAAACACATGAAATTAGAACATCTTAACTATTCTTAATGCGAAGCATTGGAAACGTTAAATTATTTTTAATTAAGTTATCTGAAACTATTTAATTAGTGGAGGCCATTCAAAAAAATCTAACGTTATACTTCGCAGATTATATTTTATATATTTAAGTCAGCCGCAGTAATTTAATTAGTTATAAATTAAAATGTTCTCTTTCACGTCTGTTTTTAATTATATACAATTGATTGTAGTTTATGAACAATGGCATTTAAATAAATAAAAATCAGTTTAAAATAGCAACGTTTCGGTACCCCTTTGTTCCTTCTTAGGGGTTCTGACTTGACTTGAGTGTGACTAAAAAATTATAAATAAGTCTGACATTGAAGTAAAGTTGTTTATAATTTCAAGTTAGTTAAGAATTTAGAAACTATTTCAAACTGATTATTTTTTTTAATACTCTGTCTCTTATTAGTCATCAACTATTAGATTTGATTCTATTTAATTAGTTGTTCTCGTTTTCAACGACAATATATGACGTAGTAAGGGGATGAAGTCTTTTGTGGTGAATCAAGTGAACGTTTTGATATTTTAGCACACAGACCCGCCATCATCTACACCAGCTTCATCAGGGGCGAAGCAAGGTGTCGAAACGCCACGTTTTTTCAACAGAAAAAAAAACAACTATTTATTAAATATAAGCTGTAGAATGGTAACAAAAAAATTTATTTCTCCCAAGCATTTTTTAAAATGAGGTTCAACGCAAGTAATGTAGTCAAATTATTTAATTTAAATAATTCTGGTTAAATGTGACTGAATAATTAAAACCAATTTTTTTAATATATTTATTTCTCTAATCCTTTTCCAGTCAAGTCAATTTAAAACCCATAAAAAAAAATTTCAGGCCTGTTTATTGTTGTATACAACTCAGTAATCTAATATGGTTTAACCGTCATGTTAAAATATAAATTAATTATAATCTATAAATAAGGACATTCAGTGACAATTAAAAATCGTAAATATTGATTAATTGTAGGCATATTTATGAACTAGAAATTGCCATCAAATATTCTGTATGGTTATTTACCAATTATCTTCTGAGTTTCCAGAATTGTGACCAACAAAAACCTGCTGCGCCGCCTTGGCCAAGATTCAGACCCTTTGAGGTTATCCAATACAAGCATTATCTCCATATTTACTTCAGCGCGCACGCTTTGCAAATCAGTTTCTTTTTGAAAAAAAATTGTTTCTCCTACCTAAAATACTGTAATATAATTTATTAGTGACCAATAACGACCTCATCAAATGGGTTAATTGTCCTTGGGCTTAAGGGCCAATTTAACAAACTCTAGTCATCTTATAATATAACAGTTATCCAAATCTTTGTCATTTTACGGTGAAGAATGTTGACTGCTGCTTCGTCTTATTTATTTCAAATTCTCAATAAAATAATTATTTTTTTCTTTAAATAATTATTCACTAAATTGTAATTTTTTTGAACTACAGACTGTGTCTATTACTATCCCATTCTTATATAATTTCCTTCTTGGCCGAATTGGAAACTCTGTCGGACTGTTTAAGATAGGAAAAAAACACACGTTACCACTTCCGAAGACAAAGATGATCGTATTTCGGTTCTCAGAAAGGAATTAATTTAGCCAAAGAGACGCAAAGATCTTCTTAATCGTATAATTTCTATGACGCAACCATCGTAAATACCGTAAATAACCTCTGTATATATTTTCAATGATTTTTAAAGATTATAAAATTTAACAGGTCTGAAAAATTCAAGAAAAACTCACTCTCAATTGTAATAAATTCCGTAATAGTTTTTGTATTTATTCAAGGCAGTCTTCCGACTAGACATTGATTTTTGGTTTTCGTATAACTATATTTTTTGTCTTTAAGGGACGGTGAACTGTAGAAATATTTTTTTTTAAAATTATTAACAGATTAATTCAATCCTCCAAGCGTTTTCTTTCTTAATAGTTATAATAAACTGACTTCTTTAAATAAACAGAAGGGAGCTCTGGCGGAGCCTTCACATCTCTCTAGTTTTTTTCTTTTTGATTTAAGGTTCCCACATGCCGAGGCCTGTTTTGAGAGGTGTATGTGCCGGGGGTCGCAGACCTTGGGCATACGGTAAGAGTTGTCCGCTATTCCTATAGGAATAGTCGGCGAGCTGCCTCCTCAACTGGTAAAGGCACGGAGAGGGGAAAGCTGCAACCCCACAGGAAACTCCTCTCCCGCCATCGGAAAGGCGTGGGACAAGTACCAAATGCCCGACCTACCTGATACAGGTTTTTCTAGGGATTTCCCTGCATCAATTTTAGGCGAATTGCCGGGTAGGATCCTTAAACCATAGCCCGGGGGCCCTAGTCAACCCTTGGCTACCTTCCTCTACCCTTCCGCGTCCCCCCCTTTCAAATCCCTTCCTATGCTATTAAAGGGGAGTTGCCACCATGTGGATTACCCTCATGTAGCCTGTTACCCTAAAAAAAACAGAAAATCCAATCACTGTATTTTTCTTTTCGTTGCTATTTTTACATTCAACAATACTGTCAGGGTAAATAAACAAATCATGCAGATGAAAGTTCCCCTATTATACATGTAATTAATTGTAAGTAATGTTCTATAAAAAAAATATATAATTGTGCTGTAAATTATCATTCTTGTTTTATTCAAATTTTTATATTACGTTTGTTTTGATGTTTTTTGATCTAGGATGTATTAAATAATAAATTTCTGACTTAATACGCTGAGGTTTTTTCTATCTTATCGATTGACGATATATTTTTTTACGAATTAAATTAAATATTTATTTGCAATTATGTAGTTTAATTAAATTATTCAACACAAAAAGCGGAACCAGAAAATTAGGGATATTTTTTGCTATTATGATGTAAATTTTTATTTAATAATAAATTTGTGAAAAATATATTCAGAGGCTTTTTCCTATCTTATCGATTGACGATTTTTACGAATTAAATAAAATATTTATTTTGAATTATGTTGATTAATTAATTTATTTATCTAATTTATTAAGTTTTAAAGATACAAACGTTGCTCATATCTGGCGACACACGCCGGGAACACATCCATATACTGCGGGGACTACACTCGTACAACAACGTTGCCAAAACGATACATACATACACAGAACGTACATACAACATACAAAGTTATGACAGCAGAATTTAACATTCTTTTCCAATCTTATCGATTGAAGATTACTTATTTTTACGAATTAAATAAAATATTTATTTTGAATTATGTTGATTAATTAATTTATTCAACACAAGAAGCGGAAAATTAAGGATAAAACGTTTGTTTTTTATTCTTTTTGTTGTTATGATGTTTTACATTTTTATTTAATAGTAAATTTCTGACTTAATAGGCTGAGTTGTTTCCTATCTTATTGATTGACAAGAACATTTATTTTTTACGAATCAAATTAAATATTTATTTGGAATTACGACGTTTAATTAAATTATTCTACGCAAGAAACGGTACCAGAAAATAAAAGGTTTGTTTTGATGCTTTTTTTGGTATTATAATCTTTTAAATTTCTGACTTAATAGGCTGAGGTATTTTCTATATTACGGATTGTGGAGAACATTTACATTTTTAAGAATTAAATAAAATATTTATTGACTTCGTAACGACTTTTTTATAACAATTTATTTTGTGTTATAAGTAAGAAAACACACTGAGTCACAAAAACCATTTCAGTTAGAATATTAGCAAGTGGCACTCAAAATAGAAACTTTGTTTCGCAAGGCCACTCAGAAAGCAATTTTATTTCATACATTTTAGATGAACAACTGTAAGGAGAACTATTTTATCATAATTATTTCTAAACCTGTCACTAAATAATGTCAGTAAATATATGCATTTGAAAGTTTTACCTGATTTATTTTGTAATAAAACACGAGTCACCGAACGAGTCGTAAATTTTTGAGGGTAGTGTAATGGTGTTCCAGACTTGTGTGTAATCAATTGGTCACAAATGAAATATAAAAATAGTACGTAAATGTCACGTCATAAGTGCATCAATATTAGAAATTCGCAAACACGCCACTTCGTATTTTTAAATTCAGCCACAATACAGCAAAATAAACTATCAGAGGCCATAACTTAAAATTTGGAAGAAAATAACAAGTGTATTTATTGTAACTACAGTTTCAATTACTCTAGATTTGTGATTAATTTCACCCCCCCCCCCCGCGCGCTTTTTGTATTTTACGATCGTCTAGAGCTAGATTGTGCTACTAAATACAGCTGGTTCTATTACTTAGAATACACGAGAATATTCTAGAACACAAAAAAAACATTATAATATAATTTAAATAAATTGGGCTTTCAATTAAGTGTAGTTTCCATTGATGAGATTTATATAGATACGAGATTCCTTCTATCAATTTGTAGTACCATATTATTATTTTTTAAAATACAAACATAAATATTTTTAAAATGGGAACGAGTAAAAATATGGCGTCATATTCTGTAAAAGCGGACGTTATGACTTGTGTATTAAACACAGTTTCTGTAAGGAATAAATCAATAATGGAATTATATCTACAGTCCCTGATGTTGTGAAAGAAGAATCAATCTTTTCGGTATTTCTAATTTCATTAATACTCCATTTTCATTTTTATATCCCATAATTCGAAACAACTGTGGTTCCGAGGTCGTCCAGAAATTTTCCTTACTAGAAAATGTTAGAGTAAATTTAAAAATATATATCAACAACTTGACATTTACATTATTAATTATTTTAATCGTTTTTATTTATATAACGCCTTTTTATCCCAAAATGATGGTCATAGAGATGGAGAGCCGGGAAGAACCGTCACAACACAAACAAACAAAAAAGTCCTTCCCAGGGAAGCGAAATAAAATGTTAGTAATTACATGAGTTAAACTGTTCTACTGTATTTATATTTGTGACGTCACGGGGCTCCCAAAAATATATTTTTAAATGTGTCTTTCATATCTCAATAAAATGTTTGTAATTACACGAGGTAAACTGTTTTATTGTATTTATATTTGTGACGTCATGGGGTTCCTAAAATATATTTTTAAATGTGTCTTTAACATGCGTAAAAATAAAAATTATTCAACATATTTTTATTGTATTTATATTTGTGACGTCATGCGACTCCCAAAAACATTTTTAAATGTGTCTTTCATATCTCGTATTAATAAAAATTATTCTTTTAATGTATTTATATTTGTGACGTCACAGGGTTCCCAAAAATATATTTTTAAATGTGTCTTTCATATCTCGTAAAAATAAAAATTATTCCACATTTTTTAATTGTATTTATATTTGTGACGTCACGGGGCTCCCGAAAATATTTTTAAATGTGTCTTTCATATCTCGTAAAAATAAAAATTATTCAACATATTTTCAATGTTTTTATATTTGTGACGTCATGGGGCTCCCAAAATATATTTTTGAATGTGTGTATCGTATCTCGTAAAAATAAAAATTATTCAACATGATTTTTATTGTATTTATATTTGTGACGTCACGGGGTTCACAAAAATATATTTTTAAATGTGTCTTTCATATCTCGTAAAAATAAAAATTATTCTACATATTTTTATAGTATTTATATTTGTGACGTCACGTTGTTTCCAAAAATATGTTTAAATGTGTCTTTCATATCTCGTAAAAATAAAAATTATTCAAAAATTATTTTTATAGTATTTATATTTGTGACGTCATGGGGTTACTAGAATATTTTTTTAAATGTATTTTACATCTCGTAAAAATAAAAATAATTCAACATGATTTTATTGTATTTATATTAGTGACGTCACGGGGCTCCCAAAAATATTTTTAAATGTTTCTTTCGTATCTCGTAAAAATTAAAAATTATTCAACATATTTTTTTTGGCAGTGTCACGTCAAACGGACAACAAAATTATTTTTACCTTGGTTTAAGTAGAGAATAGTTGATGAAAAAATTATTATTTTCACGATGTTAATACATCAAGGATTGATAATAATTCAACATAAAAAATATTTCGACGACATTTCCCGTTTTTTTGTGATATTTAAGGTCGTTGAATGGAAGGAGTAGCACCGAGAGTTTAACAAATTGTCACTGAAGTTCTGTACACGTTCTCATAGCCAAAAATTAGTTCCAGAAAAATCCGAAAAATTAAGAAATAAATCTACATAAATGTAGATAACCGATATAATTAAAATTTTGAAATTAATAAAGCGTTGTGTAGAATTATGTTGAGGATTAATTTTAATTGTGTTTGCGTACGAAGAAACATCCATATTTATACGTAATAAACATCATGTTGTATACATTTCAGTAAAATAAATATTACCTTAATATCACTAAGACTGTTATTAAATTTAATATATAGTGGTTTTTACCATAAGACAAATTTGTCTCCCAGGTTTGAGATTTCTTAAAAATAATCACACTACTGTTACTGATTCGTTTTTAATCTACTTAACCATATGAAGAAAAATGCCTCTTTTCCATGTGCATTAAAAAAGATATTCTTATTGTTATTATTTAAACGAAAGTGCATCTAAAAATTTAGTTCCATTTATTTTTTATTTCCGTATTAGAGAAATATTGAAACTGAACTGAAAGTTTTTATCATAAAAAATACTTCACAGACCATTTTCACTGTTATTTTTTTTAAAAAAAGTATTTTGATAGCATATTAAAAGTACTTCGATTTTTTTAAGGCTTCAAGCGAGTCTTTTATAACAGTTTTAAGTTCGGAGGCTGTTAAAGAATTGGACGTGGACTCTCCAAAAATAATTTTTAAAACTTATTGTTTTTGTTTAGAAAGAACTAGAACATTGGACCCTTGTAGAATATTAATAAACCAACGCCATTACTTTTTTAAACATGAATTTTTATTTTACGGTAACTCGTGTATATTATTAAACAAAACGTATTTGATTATAAATAATCCAGTCCCATTTTATAAACTATTTATGAACAATTAATTTCAATATAATTGTTATAATGAAATTTCTGGCAATATGTCGCAAATTATTCCATTTCAGATGTATAAAAAAATATAATGTTGACATTAAATTAAACGGATACGATGTTTGTGACAGTTTAATTGATGTATTACATTTTGGCGCGTAAACAAGTGAAGCTGGTTTTATTAAATAAACTACTGTAGTGCGACGGATGTTATCAAAATATGTTATATACCTAAAACTGATTTTTTTTCTTCTTCTAAACCTAAAGCTACATTCCATTAAAAAAATATATATGTTCTATTTACCCTAAATTTTATACTCAATCATAGTCCCTTATCTGTTTGTCGGGTCGTTTGAACGCGAAATAAACCAAAAAAAAGGTTGTCAATGAATTTTTATATTTAAATATGGCGAATGTAGAACACAGTCTATATAGTTTGTCTTATTTATTCAAGTCAAGGGTGAGTGAGGGTTTTATAGGGACGTCCGAAGACACACACTTGAATTATGGGCTACGGACAACTGCACAGTCTTTAGATTTTAGTAACACTTTCCTCATTGGTACAGCAAAATAATAAAAGAGATTGTGACACCGTTTTTAGACTAATAACACTTGAAGACGAATTTGTGACACGGATGTAATGGAAGTGATGCAGGATGACGAAGGACATCTTTACGTAATACTACGACAGCATAAGCTTATAATCATCTTCTTAACTCAACCATATATTGAAGCATTTTTACGTTAGTATTCTTTTTATGAAAATCCGTAGAAAATGTTATTAAAAAATCAATGTTTTCGTCATTAATATTTTTTTAAAAAAAACTAAGGCAGTAACGCGTTATTATTTTTTAAAAATTTGTTTTGAACTATAGAATATATACGGCTTTGAAATATTCCAAGTTTATAATATGTTGTAAACATTGGAAAGAAATACGTGTTGTTATTTCCTGTTATAAATGCATTAAGTGTCGGCGTAGTTGTTTAGTTTACAATTTTGAACCTTCAGAGAATTTATTTATCTACAGTGATTTGTAAAAACTGAACGTGTGTGGTTTATAAAATTTCCTATAACTTTTAAAAATTCAAAAAAATATTATATGAAACGTACATGGACTATTTTGACAATTAGCAAAAAAATATATAATGACCAAGGAGTAAGTAAAGAATTAATTATATATATATAGAAAAAATACTTTCACATCGTTTATATTAACAAAATAAAATGTTTTAGAAATTTGTCCAAGGTGTAAGTAAAGAATTAATTATATATATATAGAAAAAATACTTTCACATCGTTTATATTAACAAAATAAAATGTTTTAGAAATTTGACCATATAAAAAAATACTTCACATCGTTTATATTAACAAAAATAATGTTTTAGAATTTTTTTTTGTATTTTAGAACTCATATTTTTTTTATTAACGGTTTTCATAGTCGAATTAACCTAACGGTTATTAGCGACTTACATAAGTTATATTTTTACATTTCTGTTTCATTTTTTTCTTTTTTCTACTGAAGTAAAATTTGTTTATAATTAATTTTTAACTAACTCCATGACCATAGTTTTTATATTTAATAAAATTTAAAACAATATTTTTTTATAATGTTTAACAGCCATGAAAATTTTATTTTTTCTGTTTTCTTATTTTAATAATTTCGTGACGAAGAGAGCTTAGTTATTTCAATATTTCTGATTTAATAAATAAAAATATTGATTTTAAACTGTGTCCGGTGGCGGTCCCAGTTGAGAGATTCCGTGGTGCGGACGCACATGGGTCGCAGAGGAAATCCTGTCAACGCGGTGGGTGTATTTAAATTATTCAAGTCTGTTGACCGCAATTGAATTGACACTAAAATGAATGTACGGAGGGGGGTTTTGAGGTGTGTTTGTTCACAGCACTGTTAACACTGTCCGCGGAACTAACCTCGTCGTAGATGAAGTTGTCGATCTCCTCGAGCGGGCGTCCGTAGAGGGCGCTAGGAAAGGGCTCGAACTTGATGGGCAGTACGGAGCCATCCTCGACGCTGAGCTTCCGGCGCGGCTGGAAGCCGTACTCGCGCACCAGCTGCACCGTCTTGCTCTCCAGCCGCTCCAGCGACTCCCGCGTGAACGGCTTCACCGTCGCTTTGCCCGTGCCCGTGCCCGAGGTCGCCATGGCGCTACCCTAGACGCTAGACGCTAGACGCTCGACTGGCGCCCGGACAGGCTCGAGGCTCCGCGGCGCCCCCGCGTCGACGCCGCTCCTGCGCGCGCACTCCGCATCGCACCACTCTACCTTCCATCACAGTGTCCTCTGGCGGCGTCTGCACCGCTGATGTCTCTCGCCGAGTCCTTCCTCGTCGATAAGCGGTGCCACACACGACGTTTCATCGCAAACGCAGACTTACTTTGGCCACGATCAGCTGCGTCACAGTCTTCCGGTATCACAGTGATCCTGGTTTTTCATTTCAGCGAAGAGGTCAAATATACATGGGACCAGATCAAGCAACTCCGGCCAAGTGTCAGTCCAACACCATGAACGCTATACGCAAAAATCTTCACCAAACCTGTCTCAGTTGTGCACAAATGTTCGTAGTCTTCGACAAGTAAAATTTTAAAATTCATAAAACACAAATAAAAAAATAATGTAAACAAAATAATTACAGTGTAACATTGGATAAGACGAATTTCCGTCTGATTGAAAATAATGAATAGGAAATATAACCAATACAGACAAAAAAAGGGATAATATAAATACCACACAATGTTTCTTGGATCATTGTCCCTTTCGTCAGGTGCTAAGAAGATCCTAGAGCGACACAACTGCACTGGTCAGTGACAGACCAGTCTTTGAACTCCTTAATATCGGAGGCCATCGGAAGATGCTAAGAAAAGCCTAGAAAAACACAACTGCACTGGTCAGTTGATTTGTGTTTATATTACCCTTTTTCTTGTCTGTATTGACTATCTTTCTTATTTTCTATCAGGCGTAATTTTTTTCATTTTAAAATGAATTAATATTAATAGTAATAATTAATAAGTTACACAAAAAAACATATGTTCACATTTGTCCAATTCTCACATTCATACAAAATATATATATATTCAAAAATTCAGTATCGGATTAATAAGTTCCATTTACAAGAAAAGTTTTACACTCCGTGACGAATGAGATGTAGTTGTTGAATGAGTTGTTGTTGTTTGTCGTCCTCTGCATCGTATGGGACATGGAAGCCGAAGGGTTGTCCCAACATCTCCAATTCCCAAAGAATTCCATAGTCGCTATCATTTGGGGAAAAAAAAATTTCCAGTCAGATCATGTAGATGTCAGGTTCAGAATTTACCAAAAAACAGCATGAAACCAATAAACCACTCACAAACACGACGAGTGCAAACATTCGAGATTGGGACGGGGGAGAGGGGGGAAGAAATGTTATGATTTCGTGTAGAACAACGCCGGAATAGCATAACATACATGTTGATATGGATTTGCAACTTCTTGACAATGGTGAGATTCATCGGGTATTTCATTGTCTTGGAGTAGAAAAAAATTGAGAAAGAAAAAGGAATTATAGGCCAAGAAACTAAAGAAAAACCAGAAAGAATGAGGCAGGTCAAAGAGATGACGAGAATGATCATCTGCAAGATCAGAAAGAAGATGTAGAGATATACTCCAATCGAATAAAGGGAAGGAAACAAGAAACACAGTGTGAAAGATACAAGTTAGGTTAAAATAACTCCAACGTTTCGAACAGAAAGAAAAAGGAATTATAGGCCAAGAAACTAAAGAAAAAACCAGAAAGAATGAGGCAGGTCAAAGAGATGACGAGAATGATCATCTGCAAGATCAGAAAGAAGATGTAGAGATATATTCCAACCGAATAAAGGGAAGGAAACAAGAAACACAGTGTGAAAGATACAAGTTAGGTTAAAGTAACTTCAACGATTCGAACAGAAAGGAAAACGAATTATAGGCCAAGAAACTAAAGAAAAAACCAGAAAGAATGAGGCAGGTCAAGGAGATGACGAGAATGATCATCTGCAAGATCAGAAAGAAGATGTAGAGATATACTCCAATCGAATAAAGGGTAGGAAACAAGAAACACAGTGTGAAAGATACAAGTTAGGTTAAAATAACTCCAACGTTTCGAACAGAAAGAAAAAGGAATTATAGGCCAAGAAACTAAATAAAAACCCAGAAAGAATGAGGCAGGTCAAAGAGATGACGAGAATGATCATCTGCAAGATCAGAAAGAAGATGTAGAGATATACTCCAACCGAATAAAGGGAAGGAAATAAGAAACACAGTGTGAAAGATACAAGTTAGATTAAAGTAACTCCAACGTTTCAAACAGAAAGAAAAAGGAATTATAGGCCAAGAAACTAAAGAAAAAACCAGAAAGAATGAGGCAGGTCAAAGAGATGACGAGAATGATCATCTGCAAGATCAGAAAGAAGAAGTAGAGATATACTCTAACCGAATAAAGGGAAGGAAACAAGAAACACAGTGTGAAAGATACAAGTTAGGTTAAAGTAACTCCAACGTTTAGAACGGCACAGATATAATTCTGTTCTTCATCAACGATCATGTTGGTGTTGGAGATTGCAGCAGCATCAAGTTGTCTCTCTTGTATGGTGTCAGATTACTCGTCTCTTCTTTCAACAACTGGGGTGACGTCGGTGGTGGAGTATGGAAGGAGAAAGGTGGCCCAAAGAATTACCGATGAGGTGCCAGTAACTTGGAACATCAACACAACGTAATAAATAATCAGCAGTCTTTCATTTTTAATTAATTTAATTAATTTAATAAACGCATTTAAGTATTATAGAGCCAGAACACCCGTGACTCGACCCACAACTCGGAAGCTTTGCTTCTCACTGAGATCTATTGAAAATGATTCTATTATACTCTATTCTATTGACGGTAGGCCTACATAAATAGTGTTGCAGGAGTCCGTTGTTCACAAAATGGCGTCGATGAATAATAAAGCGCGCTGTTTGTTGTCTGTGGTCTTCTCATTTCACGCGATGCACGACGATTTGACTGACGTGATATTAACAGGGGAACGAGGAATTTGCCACGCATT
This sequence comes from Zhengitettix transpicula, assembly GCA_037074705.1. NCBI lineage: Eukaryota > Metazoa > Arthropoda > Insecta > Orthoptera > Tetrigidae > Zhengitettix > Zhengitettix transpicula. The sequence goes on along the minus strand of CM073594.1, from coordinate 17,882,004 downwards.
ACATACAGCAAGCCTGCCACTTCTTGTAAGACCACCAACGCTGACAGTTTCATTGTTTTCACGTAAGGAGAATCTCGTCCATAGCAATGGCGAAATCCAAGTTAAACAAAAGACTTTCTGGTGCAATTATTTATATGTTTGTGTGTCTGTTTTTTTTTATTTTGATCACTCGGCTATAATAGTCATTATCATCTACGTTTACATTATTTATCTTATCTTGTTACAAATAAAGCAGTGTTATAAATAAAGGAGGCTTGTAGTATCCTCAAGTGTTACGTGACTGGTCAGAACAATGAAGACGACAATCGTCCAATGACAATCGCGAGAGATTAGTGAGGGTCAAGTCCTGATTGGCGCTAAAAATTAATATTGAACTCTGATTGGTCAGAGAAACGAAAGGGACGTCGTAATAGTCGAGAATCTTCTAAATACACTGTCAGCGCAATTGAATGGTGGATTAAAGTTTATTAAGACACGTTTCCAGTGTCTTTCCCGGCTAATAAAATTATAAACCATTCAATAATAATTTTTAATTATAATAATAATAATATCGTAAAATAAAAAATTGAGTTTTTTTCCCGGTTGGCTGAATCAAAATGAAACAGAAGGAGTGTTTACAGGCTGAATCTCACCTGGAACTAAAAAGGGAATCATCTCAATGCGAATTTATTAAAATATTTTTGAATTTATTCGTTTAATCCAGTCTGTTATATTAATTTATTTACTTATATATAATAATAAGTATTATTTTTTCGAATTAAATTTCTGTAGTAAATATTGTACACGCTAATAGGAAACACAGGTGGAAACGCTCTCATCTTCTTCTTATAAATAAAACAGTGTGTTAGTTGTCCGCTATTCCCATTGGAATAGTTGACCAGCTGCCTCCTAAACTGGTCGAGACACAGAGAAGTGAATGCTGCGTCCCCACAGAAAACTCCTCTCCCGCTATCGGAAGGGCGTGGGACAAGTACCCAATGCCCGACCTACCAGATGCAGGTTTTCCTAGGGTTTTCCCTGCATTTCTTTAGGCGAAGGCCGGGTAGGATCCTTAAACCATAGCCCGGGGGCCCTAGTAAACCCTTGGCTACCTACCTCTACCCTTCTGCATCCCCCCTTTCAAATCCCTTCCTATGCTATTAAAGGGGAGTTGCCCAAAGTGGGTCACCCTCATGTAGCCTGTTGCCCTAAAAAAAAAGGAAATGTACGTTCCGCATACAAATCTACACCCGTCCAGCAAATTTCGTACATGCTTTCCATGTGACCAGGAAACCAACACTGTCGGGGTGAGACACGACTACCAACCCCAGGAGCGGGGGTGGAAATATTCAAGCATGCTAAAATGGCCGAAATTTGCGATGAATAAATATTTTCAGTGTTAATTAAATTGATAATATTTCCACCTATGTTGTTTCTTTATTTTTTCAACCCCATTTCGGAATTGGGGGAAGGAACCACGCTTAGGGATTCGGGTGGAGGAGGGACGTTACATAAAAATATTGCAAAAACAGCCGAGATTCGAGATAAATTATGGTTTATGGATTTGTCTGAGATTAAATACGACATTAAAGTTTTTTAAAAAAATCAGGGTTATAGATGTCACTGAATTTGTATATTACAACCTGGGTAGTGCGTGGCAGGGCCGGTCGGACGTGGGCAGGGGTAGAAATGTTCAAATAATATTATTAACCTGTCGATATTTGCGTCGAATAAATTTTTCGCGGGGTCAATGTGACTCATAATATTTCTAAATATATTCTGTGTATAATTAAAACCCCTATCGGCTAAGCCTCAATCCGCGAACTGTCATTTCACTGTGTTTATATATAGTGAAATAGAGAAATCAAAATTATCCATCGTCATCTAAAATTTCATTACTCAATTTATCTAAAGGGTATTATTGGATCGTAATAAAATAATTTAATAAACCCCTCTACTACAAATTGATTTGAAGAAGTTAATAATACAATTAAACAAATAGTTTTTATTTGATTCAAAATAAATTTGTTATTTAATTTCGAAAATAATAAATTACTTATCACATTAATAATTTAATTTAGTGAATATTTTATATGTTATCGATTATTTATGTATTTAAAATCATTCCTTCATTCCTCTCAGCTGGAGAGAAATAGAGAGTCGAGTAAGCAAGGGTAGGCAGGGTTGTGCGGATGAATGTAAAATGGAGGAGCTCCTGCTGTAGGGGTGGGGCTTAGACTCGTGGACTGACACACCTGCTCGTGGACTTGAGATACCTGCTACAACTTCTACTAGCAACCCGCACGACAAAATCACGAAATCCCATACTAAATTAGAAACGCTTCAAAAAGGAGGTGGTCATGCCATCTGTTGGGACTTGGTTCGTACTAAGGATTTAACATGGGGTTTGATTTTCACGGAGCTCGATACATCAGGGGAGCAGCCGGCCATAGTAGTTGGCGAACTTCTGTGCTACGTCACAACTGCCCCTTCTTCCTGCCTCGCCTTGGTCAGAGGCGTTTACCCAGAACTAAGCAAAATGGCGTCGTTGTTCTCTGAATTATTCAGTTAAGAGGAACATTATTTAGTACAATAAATGACACACACTTATTTTTGTCTGATTTTATATTCATTTTTTAGAAGTTCAAGACAATTAATTGTTTTTATCTTACAATCAATCAACTTTTATGTGCTGAAATATTTTATTACTTAATGTCGCTGTTTTGGCGAATGTAATTCTTTCTAATTTTTTTTTTTCGATATACGGATCACTTTATTCAAGGTTACATTTCTCATAACCTTCTTTTTTTAAAAAAAAGCTGTATAACACAACGGAAATATTTTGTGACGCCCTGTGGTGGCGTAGTGGTCAGATTGACTGCCTCGGAACCCTGGGTTCGAATCCCGGCGAGGGCAAGGATGTGAGAGAAAGTCTCGTGAAATCTCGTACACCCCGAGAAGGTAAATTGAGTTCCCATACTGGGTCGCTGATAACCAGAGATGGTGATGCGACTGTAAATAAATCTATCTATCTATCTATCTATCTATATCTATCTATATATATATATATATATATATATATGCTGAACTTACCCTAGCCTCCCAAAATGCAAATAATCCTGTTTATTCCCTTGAGTTTTATTTAAATCCTATTTCATACCATTGATGATGTCAGTAATTCTGATATGTGGATTCGATTACATCCTGTCATTCCTTTAATAAATTTTCCTAATATGGTCGATGTTGATACCGGTCAATTTTTTTAAATGTTTTAAAAGAGTCTAATAGACGTAAGGCTAGGATGTAGTCAGTACAACATTACACTAACGAGACTAAATGCAGGGTAGGGTTGACCTCGGCTCGCTTTGCCAGTCCCATACATGATTTTTCTCACCAACTTGGTGGCCGCCACTATATTTACCCGTGGCTTGCTTTTAACTTTTTAAAGTAAACAAATCTTCTTTTACATTTCGCAGTTGTTTGCCCTCTGTCTGCAACAAGACAGTGAATCTTATAAACGCATCATCAGTCCATGTAACATGCTCCGTATAAATATTTATAATCCGTTCATTAACAAGAGTTTCTTTGCAACAAACAAACTTTCATTGTGCTTGTTTTGCAGAAATGACGAATGAAAGAAGCGGAAAAGGAGAAATATTTTCTGTATTGTAAGACTCTTTGTGTCGCTGCTGCGTAAATGGAAACAGAAAATGTAACAGCGGAATGCGCTGTGAAACACGTTTCTCTCTAATGTTTAAGTTTCACCGTATAAATGGTACAAAAAAATGTAGTTTCCGTCTCCAAAATAAAACAAACTAGTGGCTCATGAATTCTTTGGCGAATAATCAAAAGTTTATTTACTACTAGCTGCGTGCTCAGCGTTGCCCGGGTACTCATTCTTTACTCATACAAAATTGGGCCATATTTACGCCATGTCAGCCATTTAAATGAAAATTAGTTCCACAGATCGTATTGTTTTTTTATTATCATTCGAAGGAATATTTCTGGATAAAATTATACCTTTCATTCAATCAAAACTTTCTGATTTATTTCAATACCATAAAAAAGGGATCTATTTACTTTGTTGTGCAGTATCGTCGCGTAGTAACGTCTCTCACGCACGCGCGTGTGCTGTGACGTCATGACTTCTTGGCGCGGAGTAATTTAACACTAAATGATAACATTTTAAAATTATAATATAGTTGGGTGCTAGGCGTTTCCCGTGTCCTTATTTATATAACCCCGTAAAAGTAATTAATTCAAGCCAAGGGCGAGCTTGCGAGGGATTTTCTCTCGCAGGCAGAACCTTTTAGGAGAGATACGAAGGGGCTACATTTGGGTATGCCTTTTCCTCTCCGTTTTTCAACTAAGGTTCCCATAAGCCGAGGCACCTCGGCCTGTTTGGAGAGGTGTATGTTCCGGGGTCGCAGACCTTGGGCATACGGTAAGAGTTGTTCGCTATTCCCATTGGAATAGTCGGCCAGATGCCTCCTAAACTTGTCGAGGCACGGAGAAGGGAATGCTGCGTCCCCACAGCAAACTCCTCTCCCGCTATCGGAAGGGTGTGGGACAAGTACCCAATGCCCGACCTACCTGATGCAGGTTTTTCTAGGGTTTTCCCTGCATTTCTTTAGGCGAATGCCAGGTAGGATCCTTAAAATATAGCCCGGGGGCCCTAGTTAACCCTTGGCTACCTTCCTCTACCCTTCCGCATCCCCCCTTTCAAATCCCTTCCTATGCTATTAAAGGGGAGTTGCCCAATGTGGATCACCCTCATGTATCCTGTTGCCCTAAAAAAAATTAATTCTATATTAATCTTTAGCCAAGAAGTGATTTAACCTACATCTAACTGTTCCTAGTTCCGTACATACTTTCGACCAACCACTGAACAGCTACAAAATACATGGAATTTTATTGCATCAGTCCCAAAAAATACACTCCGGATTTATTTACTAATAGAATATTTAAATTTACTCCGTGAGTATTGCAGGATATAATTGTCCCTCAGTCTTCAGACATCACGCTAGATTCACAATGTAAACAAATGGTCGCCATATTGGAGTCTTTAACTTACATTTCCCGCAAGGATCGTAAAGTATTTTTTTTATTATCAGTCTATGGAGTATTACTGGATAAAATTACACTTTTTATTTAACAAAAAGATATTTCTGCTTTATTTCTTAACGGAAAAAGGAACTATTTACTTTTTTGTGCAATATCGTCGCGTAGTAACGCTTCTCATTAATGCGCGTACTGTGACGTCATGATTTCTTGGCGCGCAGTAAATTTTCTCGTCGTTTGAAGAATATGTGTACCAATTTTTTGTTGCAATCTGTCCACGCGTTTAAATATGCACAGAGATTAACGTATATACATACATACATACAAATATAATTCCTTTTATATTATAAAGATATATTTTGTTCTGAAAAGAAAATGTTTATTTCTTGCAGCTTCTATGAGAATGAAAATTCTCGGTCAGCAAAGTTTTTTAACAGTATTATTTTTTTTCGAAAATTTTTATCAATTTATCTATTTTTTAAATAGAAAAAACTTTACGTCTGATTGAAAATAATGAATAAGAAAAATAGCCAATACAGACAAAAAAAGGTAATATAAATACCACTTAACGTTTCTGGGATCCTTGTCCCTTTCGTCAAGAAGAGCCTAGAGAGACACAACTGCACTGGTCAGTTGACAACCACTCAAAAACGACGAAAACGCAACGAGAATGGGAGAGCCGAAGGGTTGCATAACAATAAGGGACCAACGACAATAGCAAAACAGAAGGTTTAGCGTAATAATAAGGGATCATAGTAATTATAGTGTTTGTTTGTACATTAATAGCTGTGATGTTTGATTTAATTTGAAGCATCTCTGGTGTCAATGTCTAAAATCTTAGGATTTTCCTTTTGAGTGTCCAAATTCCATCAATTATTTTTTTTAGCAATACGGTGTAGTTTATTTCGAACCACGTATATATTAAAGGAAATTTAGAGAAGTCAGGTTACAAAAAAGGCTGTCTAAAAATAAAATACAATTTTTTAAATAATAAATCTATCAGATAAATAAATCTAAATGGACGACTCTTTAGAAAAAGATGAGTCTCGGAGGTTTATTTCGTTACGAAGTGTTGGGACTCGTGAGCTCAATTCTGATTTCTTCCTTTGATGATAAACAAAATTTTATACTGTTTGAAACGTTGATCACATTTTTTTCTTCCCTCTACCATTATCTCTCAATTTTGCTTTATTACAGACAATGGAACAGCCTATTATTATTATTGTCCCTTTCGTCAGGTGCTAAGAAGAGCCTAGAGAAACACAAATGCACAGGTGAGTTGACAACACTCAAAAGACCTGTGCAGTTGTGTCGCTCTAGGCTCTTCTTAGCACCTGACGAAAGGGGTCAAGGATCCCAGAAACGTTGTGTGGTATTTATATTACCTTTTTTTTGTCTGTATTGGCTATATTATTCAATTCTATTCTTGATTAAACAAATCCAACTTGAAAGTTAGTCGTGTGCTTATTACGTGATGGTGCGACGTACAGTGACAACAACAAGCCGTTGGCTTTGAAGCAACGTGACAACCGCGGAGCTTAAATTGTAAATTGAGTTATACGCAGAGATATTAATGCTTGGGCGATGTGCAGCAGCATCGTGACAGCAAAGCCGTGTTTATGGGGTGGTAACTCCGGGATTATGCGAGAAAGGCTCCTGCTGACAGACATTTCAGCTCCCCGTCACTTTGTATAAACTCACCGTCGTTTACAGGAATACACCTGAGAACCGTGGCTGGCCTTTTGAGATTTCACACTCCGAATATCGCGAAAATATATAAACAAGAAAAAGTATTGGCATACGCAAAAGCTGTGAGTTGCTTAAAAACGTAACTGTTGTTAGCTTGGACTGATTATAAGTGAAGATAAAAACAAAGGAAGTTAACAGGAATCGTGTATTGCGGATGCGGACAGTAGCGTTCGAATTGCGTACAAATTATAAGTTAAGGAAGAAATTGAGGAAGTGATCCAGACACGGTTATAATAGGATTACGATATATTTAACTCGATTAATTAACCTGAAACATTTCAAGAAAGTTAATTTCGGTTGAAATTATACCCAAAAAAAAACATGGATAGAAATAGTATCAATCGCATTAACCCAGAAAATTATTTATTTTACATAAATATCGGCCGTGTTTGAAAATTTACGCCCTCTGGTGATTTAACGGTAATTTGAATGTCATAAATCAACTCAGCGACATCCATAACATCGCATTTGCCTCTAATCTCGGTTGTATTCGCGTTATTTTTTTTTTGTAACGCCCTTCCACCCCACCCGGAAGGGTGCTTCCATCCAATGCCGAAAAGGTGCTGAAATTATACTCATAAAACGTCGGGAAAAATTCTATCAATCTCTTTGACCCTGAAAAATGTTTATCGGACGCATGCATGAGCCGTTTGAGCATGTTTAAAATTTTCCACCCCCGTCCCTGGAGGTAGTAGTTGTGTTTTACCTCAACAGTGTTTGTTTCCTGGTTTCAAGGAACACGTGTACGAAATTTGATGAAATTTATTCCATGGGTGTAGTAGATTTGTATGCGGAACACACACACACACGCACACACACACACACACACACACACACACACACACACACACACATATATATATATATATATATATATATATATATATATATATATATAGAAACACTCTGTTTTATTTATTAGAAGACTATCTGGATGCCCAGCGTTGCCCTGGTTGTCATATATACATAACGCCCCCCCCCCCCCGTTTTGACTCCAATCTCTGTTGCTTTTAAGTTATTTTGTCTTACCGCACTTCAACCCCTATTATCCCTAAATGTGCTCACCTCCCTTGCCGAAGGGGATAAAATTAATTGACCCCGAAAAAGTTTTTATTTCGACGAATACGTGGGGTGTTTTAACATGTTCTATAATTTCCACACCCCCCTCCACCCTGGTCCGCCCGGTTAAACAAAAAAGTTTATTAACATAATTATACTCAGCAACATCTATATCCCCGGATTTGACTCAAATATCGGTCGTATTCACTTTTACTATTATTATAAGCCCCACACCTAAACCGTCCCCCCCCCTCCCATACGTTAGGGATTGAAATTAAACACAGATAACATTGAAAAATATTATAAAATTCATTGACACGGAAAAAATATTTATATCGGCCGGTTAAACAAGTTGGAAAATTTCTACAACTGGCCAGTCCCTCCACCCCCGCGCGTTGCCCAGATAAAAAAGACTAGAAGATTACATCTTAAAATAAAAGTTATTAGTTTATTCATATTATAATAGCTATACTTTTTAATATGATTTTTCTCTCTTTAATTATTTGTTAGAGAAAAAGAATCACTATTTTCATGCGTAATAAAATGTAACAAATATTCTTGCATTCTATGTTTTTGTTTTTGTCGTGTATTAAGTATCTAAAATTATTTTATTTTTAGATATAGCAGAATACTGGGGTTCAAGTAAGTATCTCGGAGTATAAAATTGTATTCATCTTGCAAAACTGTTTTTTTTTCCGCAAGGCTTGCGCCTCCAAGATATGGAAGACCAATTTAGTGGAGACTATCCTGAGCCTCGGAGGAATGAACATCACGAAAAAGGGTTTATAGCCGCGGCGAGCCTCTACAGGTTTATACCGTGTGGCCGTAGCTACTTCTTATCTGACAGCTGAGTGAGGCTCTCGTACAACTCTGGGATACAAATTACAATCTGAGAGGATGTCGGTGCGGTACACGTTCAAACGAAGCTCTTCGATAACTGTGCATGGCAATTACTCAAATGAGATATCTTAGCAGTGAATAATTGGCTTGTTAATTCCTAGGTAGTCAACTTGACTTAGGAATATATATGCAAAAAAGTAAACAGCAATGTGTTATATGCCTTAAAAAGGTTACCTAGAGTATTAGATAGGGACAACCTCATTTAAGGTATATTAAGGACTAATTTATCCACATATAAAACTACGGTACTGAAATATGGGGGTTGTGCAGCAGCTGTATATATATATATATACATATATATATATATATATATATATATATATATATATATATATATATTGTAATAAACACTAAAGACGGTCTTTTTAAATGAAAGATTAATAAAATTTACAAACACTATTTTTATTGTGGCAATAACTCAAACAATTATAAATTTATAATATTCAATCTCTCAGGTTCTTCACTGGGTTTGATAATGGACAATTTAATAATATTTATAATCTTATCAACAACAAATCACAATTAAAAGAGAAGAAGTTTACTCGTCAATTAAACTAGAACGGAATTTAGTTGTGAACGAAATTAAAAGTAAAAAGATTGACTCTGATTAACAATTTTAATCAAAAGGAGAACGAAATCTGACGGCTATCTTTCAATTACGTTTACATAATTAATTGGTTTTTTTAAAAAATTGTTACTCACGTCTGCCCAGCATTCCAGCATACCTTTAATTTTCGAAACACTATTGCGGGGTTTTACACTGCTTCTAAACTCACAGATTCTACACCAAATTTTATATGATGTCAGGAACTCGGATGATCCTCCTTTCGTCGTCTTTCGGTTGACCGCTCGCCTTAGGTGAATTCTGCGATTTGTCGATTGGGTAGTCTTTATTGTTCCGAAACTTTTGCTATTTCTGGCCGGCTATGGACACAAAAACTGCTTTTTCTTAGCAGGTTTCGTCGTTATACTTTTATGAATGTTTTACTTTGTCCTGCTAATTGCCAACCATGTTGAATTCTCCTTCCTGTTATACCTCGACGACGTCTTTCCGTGAACTGTATCTCAACATATCTCCCTGTAAACTGTTACTCTCGTCCCGCAATTTTAGCGCGCATACGCCATTTTGACGGACCTTCCGAACAGATCCGGGTTTTTCTATTGTTGTTCCAAAGACTCCTGCAGCTACAAAGGATTTCTCAAACAATTTATATTTTTATGTTGAAACAATTAATGTCCTAATTAATTGGCATTACAATATATATATATATATATATATATATATATATATATACTACTTCTAATTGCACAAAAAAGGCAATTAGGTATATTTTTGGAATGATCAATCTTTAGGGAAAACAATTTATTAAAACATAAAATATTTAGGATGTGATTGTAAATTTAGAATCCCCATTTTCCATAACCAATTTTAGAAATAAAATTTCACTATTTAACTCTATTTAAGTATAATAAATTTCTAACTGAAGATTCTTTACTCGACATCTTCGAACGTGACAGCCAGAAATAAAAATTATGATTATAATGTAATGAGCCAGATTTTTAACTACATATAATGTGAGGCTTTGTTCCACAAGCCGAAGTCATTTTCCGTTGTGAATTCACACAATGACGCAGATAATTTTATCTGAGGAGGAAGACGGCAAATGAGGCGAGATTAGATCATTCTCCTGTCTGTACCTGCTCACTAATTCGATTGCATCTCAGAGCTCGGAATATTACGAGTCTAAAGTTTCATGGATGGAACAATGAAGGAAATAAATTTAACAATTTGAGAACAGGATACAAAGTTTATGGGGGGTGGGGTGGGGGATCGTAGACACAAATTCGCTTTTGTGTTGGATAATACGTTGATAGAAATTGACAATTTACTCAACAAATAGTCCACTTTAATAATGAAAAGAGAATAATACGTAAGACAGTGAAAATACTGGTTCTGGTGCACGGGAAAACAATAATTTTGGTATTGAGATGGCAAAAATTTTGGAATGAACAAAATAACTCGTTTGGTGATCATTTTAAAAAAAAACTGGTTAAATTAAATCATGAAATAAGGCGAATACTACTACTACTTACAGTCCATGGAGGACCTTGGCCTCTCTAGCAATCATAGCACAATCCTCTGCTCGTTTCCTCCATCTTCCGAACAAAACCTCTAATGACGATCTAAATTTTTGGTCACATCTTCTCCATTTCCAAACAAAGCTTTCTTTGTTACTTCTACTTTTTTATCTATTTTCTAATCCATAACTGGGGCTTTTAGTAAGAATTGACAAAGGTTTTCTGTCATAATCTTACATTCTGACCCTTTTTTTCCTATAGCTAAACTCAATTGATCTTCAGCAACTATTAACTCTATACAATTCCTCCATCTTCTTAACACCCATCTTTTGTACGTTGACCTCCACATCGACTAACCATCGTCTCCCTTTGCACCTTCTGCCACCTGGATTTCCTTTGTAGATCTTCTTGACAACCCTGTCTTCTGACACTCGCCCTACATGGCCCCAACCATCTCAGTCCGTTCCCCTTTATTTTCCAATACAATGTCTACATTCCCATACTGTTCCTCCAGTTCCCTATTTCTTCGTATTCTGCCTTTTTACCGCTCCAAAAATCCTTCTTAATATTTTCCTTTCCACATCTTCTCAAACACTCTTCTTCTGCCGCAGTCATTGTCCATGTTTCCGAGCCACCGGTCTTATCATTGTTCTATAAACAGTCACTTTCACTTTCCTGTTCTCACTACGTGACTTGAGAGTCTTAGATAGGACCCAGTAAGCTCTCCTTGCTTTTATTTCTTCATTTATACTGTTATCCTTCGTTACCAGTACTCCCAAGTACTTAAAACTCTCGCATCTCTCATAGGTAACTCCATTTAGCTTCATGACTTTGTTTTCCCTAACGTGAAGATGGGCAGTCTCGAGAAGACAGTGTAATTGAGGAGTTAAAGAGACGCAGTTGACATTTAAAAGTTGTTTATCATACGAGTTAATTTTCAGTTAACATGTAGTTGATATAATGTTCGAGGGGGCAGTCGTGAAATGGAGTAGGAATGTGAGTAGAGAATAAGAAATAAAGGTTAGTTGAAAACAAGCTCATGAAAATGGAGGATCGATCAAAATATTATCTACAATTGATAGAGTTTTTGGAGTGTCCAGATAAAGAAAACTAACACTATGATATAAACGAAGCTATATATGATAGGAAAGAATAATGTGAAGGACAGCAACAAATCAATCATGTCTGTTAAATACGCGTATTATATAATGTTCTATATATTTCAGTGTCACTTAATAGAATATTTAAAAATAAATTTATTCGAAGACATTTTGTTTGTTTTCATGACAACGTTTTCGGTTAAATATTTGTTATCTGCAAATCCTCGTTCCCACAAATGTATAGAGTTGTAGTTCCATAGTTTAATGTGAGAATCGTGACACAGTTGCATGTCATTGGTGAAGATATGAGCAGACCTCCACGTTTTAGATATTTATGAACGGAGAGGCTTCACGTCGAAGTGGTTCCATGCCATTTCAACAGCATAATTCAGCCTCACTGGTCGTGTATGGAACCACAGACTTATAAAATAGTTACGAGCTTTAATAAATATACTGTGTTCATAAAATAACAGTTCCTGTACTCTATTTATCAAGAACCACTGTAATTGTGTCGTAAAAATGAGAAACAACAAGAAATATATTAAATTTCTGCTAGTATTTATTTTTCAATATTAAATTAATATCTAAAAATGGGTCCTCAACTAATAAAATTAACAAAATATCTTCTAATTCATATTAAAGGATTTAGTAAAATTGTAAAACAATTTTTATTACCTCACACACACAAAAAAAAATTCTGTAATGGAAATTTTAATCATCTTCAAAATGACCACGATATAAAAACTATTGAAATAATGTCGAGTCTAAAAAATGTGTAGCTATAAAAATAAATTCAGATAATATATTGTTCTCGGAGTTCAACCGGGTTTTGCATAATTATATTAGAACGCAACGTTTCGACGACTAAAAGCTCTGTCGTCATCTTTTTTTTTTAGGTCAACAGGCTGTATGAGGGTAATCCACATGGTGGCAACTCCCCTTTAATAGCATAGGGAGGGATTTGAAAGGGGGGAAGCGGAAGGGTAGAGGAAGGTAGCCAAGGGTTAACTAGGGCCCCTGGGCTATATTTTAAGGATCCTACCCGGAATTCGGTTAAATAAATACAGGGAAACCCCTAGAAAAACCTGCATCAGGTAGGTCGGGCATTGGGTACTTGTGCCACGCCCTTCCGATAACGGGAGAGGAGTTTGCTGTGGGGACGCAGCATTCCCTTCTTCGTGCCTCGACCAGTAGGCGAAGTGTTCTAATATAATTATGCAAAACCCGGTTGAACTCCGAGAACAATATATTGAACAACTACACCGGGAAAGGCTTCAATCTTTGATAAATTCCGATAGTTAATCATGAGGTGTCAGATATATTATATATATATATATTAAAATACTTGAAATATAATAATAAGATAATACCCAAATAATATCAAAAGAAGTGATGATATAAATACAACACGTCGTTTCTTGAAAACTTGCTCCTTTCTTCAGGTGCCAAGAATAACACGAGCCAGATACATTGTGTCGTACTTATATCATCACTTCTTTTGTCTGTATTGGGCTATTATCTTATTATTAATTTTCAAAGAGGCGTTCTATATTTTCATTTAATAATAATAATGTTTAATTATATTATATTATATCATTCGTTATTTTGAAATCACTGTTTTATCTTACACTTATTTAATTTATTTTTTCTTAATGTTATGACATTACTAATTTCATATAATCTGGAATCCAATTTATTCAACCCAATTTTAATTAATCGTTTTTGTTCTTTGCTGTTCCGAAGACTACAAACACCTCCCTTACCGTTATTTACATACAGCGGTTAGTATACTACATTTAATTTATTTACAAATCTTTTTTTTTCTTTAATTATTCTTCATAGAAAAATAATTTGTGGCAACAAAATCAATTGAAGCCAATTAAAATTAATATGACAGGGGAAACATCTAAATTTATTAGGAAATACAGATTAAATCAGTATCACAGCAAATCTAAATATATATATATGCATTGAAGGTAAGACATTAATTTCTGTACGTACAAACACGACACGGTAAGTATACTACATTTAAGTAATATACAAAACATTTCTCTATCTTCAATTATTAATGTTTTCAGATTAATAATAATTGTCTTTTATGACAATAAATATTGTAGAAATAATCGTAAAGAAGACAACAGATTTTTTTATTACTCGATGAACTGTATTTATTTAAAATAATAAAATCGTATTTTGTTATAATTTTTATATATAAATATATATATTATATATAAATATATATATATTGCACTATAAAAATTAATAAAACTCTCAATTACGTAAAACTATGGATAGTTTATTTTTCTTCGTATATATATATATATATATATGATATATAAGGTAAATTAATAGATTTATGAACCAGTTAAATATAATTAGAGATAAGGAACCTAATGATATATATATATATATATATATAACAGACATTTTGTTATTCAAATAATTATTAACCTCTATATTTGTACTGAAACGTGGCTCTGTTAACGAATTTAATTGAATAAAAATTATTTTAATATATTTATATTTATATATATATAGGTTATAAATTTGTGAAGCTTTAAAATAATGCATAGATACATTGAATATTAAATTGTTAATAAAAAAAATTGAAAAAATATAATTTTGAATTTAAAAAATGTAAGTATTTCTTCTTATTATGTTATTTTTTTTCATATATGATACTAAACTATGTCACAAAAATGCTAAATTGTTTTAGAAGAATCTAATATAGGGAGTATTATAGAAATTACCGTTATGGTCCTACATTCATTTTTTATTTACTTATAATAATTAATTTTAATTTCTGCTTTTTCATAAATATATTAACATAATTTTTATTCAATAAAATTAGTTGACAGAGCCACGTTTCAGTACAAATATAAAAGTGTAACTAAGGAACTAAACTTAATTTTTTTATGAATAATTATTAGAAAAATAAAATGTCTGTTTTATATATATATATATATATATATTATTAGCTTACGTATCTCTAATTATATTAAACTGGTTCATAAATCTATGAATTTACCTTAAATATCATATTTTTTAATAATTATAATGTACTATAAAATTAATTATTGTAGCATCTGAAACCTAAAAAAATATTTCCTTTTTCCCAGAGGACATTGGAATAAATTATTTCATCGTCATCATCATCATTGACATTACAGCGCGGTGTGGGCCTTAGCCTTCTCCAGAAGTTCCTGCCATTCCTTTCCTATTCATGGCTATGGTCCGCCAATTCTTCACTTTCAACATCCTGATAATCTGGATCACTCCATCTCCCCACCTTAATTTAAGTCGTCCCACTTTTCTTGATCCTTATGGTCTGCTGTTAATAAATGATTTCTCGTATTGGAATATGAGAAGTTAAGGATTCATCAACAAGCAATTGGTGCATTATGCTTTCTCTAACCGCAGTAGAGGCGGTGCTCGGTCATTGACGTGGTAGAGTGTGACGCAGAAGGGTAGTCTGAATGGTCAGCCGCATATTTCCCTTTACTTCCGCTAAACAAAAATATTTTTTTATCTTTAATTGGCACTATATATCATCACTGTTAGTTTACTACATTATCTATCAATTTGATGTCACATACCGTTGATGCTGAAAAATCCCTACGTCACTCATCTTAATTTTTATATTGTTAAAATACCTTTCCCTCCAAGCTTCAGGTCGAATTGCAAAAAAATAAATTATTAGTAGATTTAATAATATTATTTTTAATTAAAGAAAATCCTGGAAGGCTATGTTTAGGGTAATCCACATAGTGGCAACTCCCCTCTTATGGCATGTAGCCTGTTTCCCTAAATATATATATATATATATATATTTAACAGAATAACGCAATACTGTGCGTATTATGCAAACTCGAATATTCTGTCTCTTGTGCCGTGGCATTTATATTCCAGATATGATCTACACGTGCGAGAGATAAAGCGTCCTGGCATACTCGTGATATTTA
Organism: Zhengitettix transpicula; assembly: GCA_037074705.1. Lineage (NCBI taxonomy): Eukaryota > Metazoa > Arthropoda > Insecta > Orthoptera > Tetrigidae > Zhengitettix > Zhengitettix transpicula. The sequence continues at coordinate 17,866,115 of CM073594.1, read as the reverse complement.
ATCTGCAGAATTCCTCTCGATAAACTCGTACAGTAATTTCTGTCTCTGTGACCGCCGTAGAGTCAAACAGCGTACGGAATTTCGTTATATCCAATAAAATATAAATATTGGAGAGTATTATAATTATTTTTAAAATTTTTATTAGTTATAATTGCGACTGTGATAAAATATAATTAAAGTAAGGAAGTTAAAAATGTCAATAAAAACGATTGAAACATAATAATTACAGAAAAATAAAAATATAGTATAACTTAACACGTTTTTTTTAGGGCAACAGGCTATGTATAGGGTAATCCACGTTGGGCAACTCACCTTTAATAGCATAGGAAGGGATTTGAAAAGGGGGGATGTGGAAGAGTAGAGGAAGGTAGCCAAGGGTTAACTAGGGCCCCCGGGCTATATTTGCCTACCTGGCATTCGCCTAAAGAAATGTAGGGAAAACCCTAGGAAAATCTGCATCGGGTAGGTCGGGCATTGGGTACTTGTCCCACGCCCTTCCGATAGCGGGAGAGGAGTTTGCTGTGGGGACGCAGCATTCCCTTCTCCGTGTCTCGACCAGTTTAGGAGGCAGCTGACCGACTATTCCAATGGGAATAGCGGACAACTCTTACCGTATTCCCGAGGTCTGTGACCCCGGAACATACACCTCTCAAAGCAGGCCGAGGTGCCTAGGCTTGTGGGAACCTTAGTTCAAAAACCGAGAGGAAAAGGCATCCCCAAAGGTAGCCCCTTCGTATCTCTCATACAAGGTTCTGCCTGCGAGAGAACATCCCTCGCAGACCCATTTCCCCAACTTACTTAAATCAGAAAAATCAGACATATAATTATAGATGATATTAAATAATGACGTGTAACCAGAACTGGGGAAGTCGTCTGCTCGTGACATGATTTTAGAAAATAATACCGGAGAATGTATTAACTTTTGATTCACTTAATAATAATGCGTAGATTTTAAGCAACAAATTAAGTTATTTAATTGTTTCATTTGTCTAATACACCAGAAAATAAGAAAGTTATTAACATCTTTATGTACACAAATAGGAAACAAATTAAGGCTCTGTATAAAATACTATAAAAATTTCTATATTTACATCGCGCTCCAAAAATATTTTTTGGGGGTTGAAATTTAACTATGGTTATTATTTTAATAATGTTCTAAAGGCGTACTCTAAATTTAGTTTATTTCCACAATTGTTCCAAATAATGTAAATTATTTATATTATATCCAGTAATCATTATAATAATTTTTTTCTCAACTGATTAAATCAAAAAAAATTTATATATTTATAACTATTCATCTCAAAAACCTAATAAATTTTATAATTATTTAATTATATATTTAAGTTTCTCTTTTTAGGCTCGTAGTAGTCTTTTAAAAATTGTATAGATCCTGGCATGGTTAGGATTAGTTGTGCCTAAAGCAGTTGACATTCCGTTTGAAAGTATTTTTTTTATATACAAAACCATAAAGACCTGTGAAAGGGTAGAAAAAAATCGAAAAGAAAAATTGACATCTGATGAAGGGGACAACGGAGGATATGAATATGAGTGGGTAAACACTAAACATGTTATTCTACTGCAAATAATAGGATGTGAAAAATGTTGGTCTAAGGAAATATTTTAAATGAATTATCAGATGAATATGGTTAGAATAACGGAAAGCTCCTGACGTTCTATTCTTAAATCACGATATTTTAATTAAATAAAATTTTTGTATGTGTCTGTATTAAAATAAGGTTTTAATAATTTATAATGTTAATAATATATTCATACAGTCCTTTACCGTTTTTATTAAACAAGTACAATTACTTTGTTAATAATACAATTTTCGGTCGCCTAACGATCATTTTGCTAATTTGACTATTTACTATTTTCCCTGCACCATTATATTGGAAATATGTTTTTCCCAGTAAATGTAGCAGTATAAATTAATTGGTGAATTCTAATAACCGTATCAAGTAGTCAATTAATGAAATCAGATACAGGAAATTAACTTTCTATTTGTTTGTTTTTCCAAAGTGAATTATCCATGCATTTTACATTGAGAGAATTAAAAGTAGATTTTTTAAACACCCATTTTTGAAATGGTACAGCCACTTTAACCCTTCAGAGATTTTTTCCATTAACAAGGCAATGAATCAGTTGGTGTTGACCCTAGTCAAGAACTTCCCTGGTGAACGCGGGGGCGGGGGGGATTTTTTTTGTTCATAAAGGTAGCAGAAATAGTATTGTTGAGAAAAGACTTAATCTAATTACTGCAGACAGGTTTCGGAACAAGAAAATATTTCTCTCTGGAGTTAACGCATGCTTAATGGATGTTTATGCTTCGTGTCGTCGTAATGCAGTGCAGGTTTAGACTCGACAGTCCCAAAAAGCCGTATAAGGTGAGCTTTGTAGAGGACATTATGTGCGTTTGCACAGGTGTGTTCTGTGTATCGTTTTTCAAAATATAAATAATTAATAGTCAGTTGACAAAACTCAAAAAACCGTTTTTTTTCAAATGACTAGTGCAGTTGTGTCGCTCTAGGCTCTTCTTAGCCCCCGAAGAAAGGGACAAGGATCCCAGAAACGTTCTGTGCTATTTATATTATCACTTCTTCTGGCTGTCTTTCTTATTATTCATTTATGATAAATTCTAAAAGTAAAGGAAACTTGTATAATATAATAATCTAATATATTATAACTATTAAAAATTTAATATATATATATATAGTGGTAATTAAGAGGAAATAATTAATTAATAAACAAAAATTTGGACTCGCATTGTTAGCGGCATAAAACACACAGGTCGTGCACAAGAATGTGGCAAGAATGCAATGCTTGTGGGTATTGTAGAGGTTGGTTCGCTAGACGCGCAGAGCTGAGTCTGTGGGGAGCCGAGCTCCAGTAAAGTCGTCTTGGAAATATAACAGTGAACAGACGAAAAGTATAAAAATCCAGAAAGTGTCTGGATACTTGTAACACAACAGCTGAAACAGTTAGAACATTTAACAAGGTGCAGTCTGTGAGACAACTACGTAATATTCAACGTTAAATATTCAGAGCGTTGAGTCTAAATTATTGCATTCTCGATTCAGACCACGTTCGTCAATCTTGGGATCCCAGGTAACTGCATGCAGCAGTTGACAAACTTCGGAACGAGCTGATAGGATTTCTTAAACGAACAGTGAAGCAACTTTTAGCTAAAATAAAAGTGTTGATTAGACTCAGTGGATAAAAATGGCCTGTCTATAAAATGCAATAAGTGTGTGTGTGTGTGTGTGTGTGTACGAACGAGACAATTTCCTTGAGTACCAGAGACAGTAAGGTAAAATTCCCCAAAATTACTATCTGTAAACTCTAAGTAAAGGTATTGTCGTCAGATTTCGAATTTCGTTCAGAATTTAAAACTCATATTTTATGTTTTTGCATTGTAATAAATCTATTGATGAATTAAGTCCATGATAGCTTGATAACAAGTATTTCTTTATCAAAGGCCCAGTAAACGACCCTGAGAAATAGTCATTTTATTGTAAAAGATCAATTGATAATGTAAATTGAAATTTATTTGCCTAAATAACTTTTGAAAATTATAACGGTTTGCAGTTAATAAATGTTAATTGTTTGTTTTTAATTGATTTTGCATTCTTCATTGAACGTAAAATACTATAAATTGACCTTCAACGTGAGGCATTGCTTTTAATTTAATTGTCTTTCATTTGTGATTACTACAAAATGACGCCTTAACGTGGGGTTTATTTTCCTTCAACGTGGGGCTTTCTTTGAAAATCGATAATAATTGAAATTTAATCGATTATCACAAATTTTCACTCCAACGTGGGACTTTAAGTTTTATTTACTTGTAAATACTACAATATATAACCATTAAAATGATGTCGTATATAAAACGAACAGAAAATATTAAAACAAGTAGCTGAACTCGACTATTAATTAATCTGAAGAATATTTGAATGCACTCAGGATAATAAATTTAAGCAGACTTTAATAGAAATTCATTTAGAACCATTTAGGTGTCGTGTTGAAGGACGTGAATGTGGACGCTCTTATTCGCTACAGGAGACACACGTCATTTTGATAAAGCTTCTCCCTGAAGCCCCAATATCAGTCCTTCTATTGAATGAAGCTCTTCCCCGAAGCATAGTTCTTTCAGCACATACCAATAACCCGGATCCACTGGTACCTCGTGTGTCATTGTTTGTGTAACGCATCAACTCCTCAACTAGGCAACATATTTATACGCTAGATTGTGCTACAAACATAATAAAAATATGTACAGTTGCGTTCTCCACGAATAACCGAAACTCTAAGGGACTTTAAAACCAATTATCTACAGAACAACTTCCATATCGATATTTCGAGTATATCGATTCAAAACGAATAATTGAAATGTATACAATATGCAAAATCTTAGAGTAGTGCTTTCCAACATGACCTATATCATATCTAGTGTTCGTAGAGATTTAAATATATTCCGAGGTCGCCATATAATATTTTTTCTTAATGATAATTTTTTTTTAATTAACAAAAAAAAAGATAAATACCACACAACGTTTCTGGGATCAAAATATCACACTCTCTAAGTCAATGTTACATTTATTTTTCCATCTATGGAGTCACCAAATTTATATCCCTTCAAATTTTTTATCAATAAATGTTAATTAGTACGTTAAAAAATGAGTAAGTAAGCTACATTAAAATACCTTTAAAATCTTAAAAATTAAGAACGAAAATATTTTATTAGAAATTCAAACACAACGTTAATAGTAAAATATTATTATTATAAATGTGGCAACCCTTCTTTAACGGTCATTTATCATTATCCCATTGGAACAGTCGGCCAGCTGCCTTCTGAACTGGTCGAGGTACGGAGAAGGGAATGCTGCATCCCCAAAGAAAACTCTTCTCCCGCTATCGGAAGGGCGTGGGACGAGTACCCAATGCCCGACCTACCTGATGCAGGTTTTCTAGAGTTTTCCTTGTATTACTTTTAGGAGAATACCGGGTAGGATCCTTAAACTATAGCCCCGGGGGCCCTATTTAACCCTTGGCTACCTTCCTCTACCCTTCCGCATCCCCCCTTTCAAATCCCTTCCTATGCTATTAAAGGGGAGTTGCCACCATGTCGATTACCCTCATGTAGCCTGTTGCCCAAAAAAAGAATGGCGTAGCACTGACTGGTTGTGTGTGTGTGTGTGTAACGCATTAACTCCTTTTTTTATGATACCAGAATGATACTAGAATTATTACAGATAATATTTGTAAATAGTAAAATTAAGTCTGTCATAGTAAACCTTAAAGTTATAATATATTTATGTTCGTTCTTTTTTTCTAAAATACATGAGAGTAATCCACGTGGTGGACGCTCCCCTTCAATAGCACAGAATGGGAGTTGAAAGAGGGGATGCGGAAGAGTATAGGAACATATTCGACCGATAACTATGGACCACGGGCTGTAGTGTAAGGATCCAACCCGGCTTTCACCTTAAATTTATGAAGGACAAACCATAGCAAAACCCTGCATCAGGTAGATGAGGCTACAGATTATAATTTATAATGAGGATGACAGCGTGATATTTATCACAACTCTCGAATATAAAACGTATTAAAACTCAGTCGGGAGGTTTCGTAGGACCTCGAGCGTGATCACGGTGATATCCAGCATCATTTTCTGTCCCTTCATTACTTGCGGTGAATCGTTTGGTACTTGTATTACAATAACCAGAACGTTTCAATGCTGAAATAAAATTTAAATTGAAAGAAAATTTCCAGTTCATCGAAATAGGAACATACGGACTCGTGCGTGTGTCAATAATAATTCATTTTCAGTATGGATGCATTAGTATGAAGAATCGAACAAAACTTATCAGACAAAACAACAAATAAAATCGAGAGAATAGTTCACTCCTTTTTCGAAGTTTCTGATTTCTCACACTATAAAGTTTTAATTGGGATAGAAGTATCGTCTTAATGAACCTACAATTCATCTTTCTAATTTGCAGACTGTGGTGTCTACAAATTATCCGAGGCACAAAAACATGCAATATGGAAGGATTTGTGGCTGTTCCAGTATGCGCTGTAATTACTTGTTTAAATAGTAATGAATCAGCACCAATGTCTATCGAGCGTTACCATAAAATTAACTTTAATCTTCTCTACTTATGAATTACCTCCTCCACGTGGATCCACTGTCTGCAGTAACCTGAAATTAATTAATCTCTGTGAACGCGGGAGGAATTGATAATTGCTCCGCCATAACAAAAAAAAAGAAGAAGAAGAAACGCGCCGAGGGTGGAAGTAATTACGGAGCCTTTCGGAAACTTTGAAAGCCGGGAAAAGCTGGTGTGACCAGCACTTTTCATGAGCTGCAGAAGAGAGGGCACAGATAAAATATTGCACGCGACATTTAAAGTCGAGCTAAGTAAAGCAATAAGTGGAACGTACTTTAGAAAGGGGGGGGGGGGAAAAGAAAGGAAAGCGTGATCCCGAGATTGCTGAAGATTAAATTAAAAGATAAGAATGCTGTTCAGACGTGCATTATAGAAACGCTTACCAATTGCATTTTTATTCCAATGAAATTTGGATAGCTTGAAAAAAAATAAACATTTAATAGGGATACTAGAACATTTCTTCCTCAGACGCGTTTCATACAAATTAGGAATTGAATAAATTCGTGTTTAACAACTAAATCGGAGGTCGTTGAATGAACGAGGTGAGTCACCAAAAGTAAAATATACCACTGTGAACAAAAAGTAAGGTGAATTTATTTATAAAATATAAATTCTTTATTTATTCTTCCAAATCAATTTCATCCTCTTCAAAGTAATCCCCGTCCGATAAAACGCACTTTTTCGAACGCTTTTTCCAGTCCTCGAAACAGTCTGAATAGTCTTTTTTCCGGTATAGCCTTCAAGACCTTCTTCGATTCGGTTTTTATCTCCTCAATCGTGTCAAAACGGCGTCCCCGCATTGGTCTTTTGAGTTTGCTGAATAGCCAGAAGTCGCACGGAGCCAAATCAGGCGAATACGGTGGTTGCGGAAGGATATGAGTCGAGAAGAACCAACGCAGTATGACACGATGCATTATCGTGATGAAGGAACCAAGAGTTTCAGACGAATAGCTTCACGCAAACGACGCATAACGCTCAATTAATATTCTTTGTTGACAGTTTGGTCCGGCGGAAGGAATTCACAGTGAACCACACCACGATGGTCAAAGGAAACTGTCAACATCACCTTGATATTCGCTGGGTTGGGTCGGTGGTTTCAGGGTCGTATGCGTAAATCCAAGTCTCGTCTCCAGTAATGATGCATTCCAAGTGGTCCTGATGGTCAGACAGCAAAGTTTCACACACATCAACGCGACGCTTTTGTCCACCAATCGAGACTTGACGCGTTTGAGACACAAGACATTCTTCAAAATGGTTTGGGCTGAGCCAAATGATATTCCAACACCATCAGCGAGATCTCAAATTGTCCATCGACTATTTTCAAGCACCAAATCTTTGATTGTTCGGACGTGGCCCTCGTCGGTAGACGTTGATGGTCGTCCAGAGCGCGGTTCGTCTTCAACGCGTTCTCGGCCCTCTTTGAACTCTTATAAACGTTTTTTTGTGCCATAGTTTGATCACCAAAGGCCTTCAACGTGCCCGCACAAGAATATTCGTTCCGAAAACAAAATTGGATGCAAGTTCTTTGCTCAACTAAATCACCCGTGGAAAAAATCAAAAAATTCATTTTTGGTTGTTTACAGAAACACGTGTAACTCTGAGATAATTAAACCTTTTAACAGACGCTTAGCAAATATTATAGACAGTCCTACCAAGCTAGGAAAAATAATTTACCTGTCTTCTTAATACCCGGGAGTTTTAAATTGCAATTTCACCTTACGTTTTGATCACTGTGGTATACCAAAACTATAAGAATGTGGAAATAACTGGGAGTTTATTACAAGTTATATCTTTGTTTTTAGTATTTACTCTCTGGCACTGTAGCACTGTAGCGTGTCACTTTATAATCCTGAGAGATAATTTTCCATGTCACCTTGGGGGTACGATCTGTTCTTCAATCTTTTTATAGAATAAGAAAATAAATCAGAAATTCTGCTTTAGAGTCTAGTAACGCTGTTATTACCCATAATTCATCTGGATCACAGTGGCCAAAGAACGCCATTTGTGGAAGAAGATAGTGGGCTTCATAATCAGTAACATCTTAGTATCTCATACGCTGCGTGCACAGATTGAAACAAAAATTGGTACACATATTCTTCGAAACACGAGAAACGGCACTGTTTGGGGTTGAGACACGCCTACCACCTTCCAGGAGCGAGGGTGGACGGTTGGTAGAAATTTTCAAACATTCTAAAACGGCCGATATTAGAGTCGAATAAATATTTTCCGCGGTCAAATAGATTGATAGCGTATCGACCGATGTTATGGCTGAATAATTTCAACCCCATATGGCGTGGGAAAGAAGCACGCTTAAGCGGGTCGGGGTGGAATGGCGTTACAAGAAAAATAAAACCAAGATTGGAGTCAAATCCGGGGTAATTAATGTCGCTGAGTTTAAATATGACATTCAACTTGCCATTGAACCATCAGATGTGGGGGTGGGCGCAGGTTGGAAATTATTAAACATGCAAACACGGCAGATATTTGCGTTGAATATTTTTTTTTGTGGGTTACTTAGTTTGATAGTATTTCTAGCGATGTTTTTTTGTGTATAATTTCAACCCTTCGGAGGGGAAAATATAGCGGTTGGGGCTGCAGGGGCGTTACCACGAAAAAACGCGAATACAACCGAGTTTGTAGTCAAATCCATGATTATGGATGTCGCTGAGTTTAATTACAACACTTAAATTTCCAATCCACCCCCAGGCACTGGGGTGGGCGGGTTGGAAATTTTTAAACAAGGAAACATTGCAGATATTTGCATTGCATAATTTTTTTAGGGTTACTTAGTTTGATAGTACTTCTACCGATGTTTTTTGTGTATAATTTCAACCCTTCTGAGGGGAACATATAGTGGTTGGGGGTGCAGGGGACGTTACCACGAAAAAAACGCGAATACAACCGAGATTGTAGTCAAATCCATGATTATCGATGTCGCTGAGTTTAATTACAACACTTAAATTTCCAATCCACCCCCCAGGTGCTGGGGTGGGCCGGGTTGGAAACATCGAAACATGGCAGATATTTTCGTTGAATAATTTTTTTTGAGGGTTACCGATGTTTTCTGTGTATAATTTCAACCCCTTACAGCATGGGAGGGGAGCACGCTTAGGGTTGGGGAGGAAAGGCGTTACATAAAAATTACGCTTAGGTGCGAACTACTCTGGAAACGTTTCGAATTAACCAATTTGCATTTCTTTGATTGTACCCCATATATTATTTTTCCCCCGCAACCTGGTGTCACCCTTGACAATTTTTTATTAATGTTCTATTATTTATGCCGAATCTCTTTTTTTTTCGTGCATATGTTACTAGAAAATATTTATCCACCTGATAATCTCCCTATTTGTATAATCCAACAAATTGTCACCTTTAATATTTCAGTAAGTGGCATTTAAGCAACTTAGTTTAATATTCCAATCCATCGTATCGTATCGAGTAAACTGTATTTACTAGTTTAATATCGAGAGTGTTCTTGAGAAGCAAACCGAAGTAAGGAGTGTAACCGGATTGCCGGCTCCAGATCTAAAGCCTGGGGATAACACGGGGGCTCTACGACCTGAATAACGATCCCCGGTCTGTCGTCGAGGAGGTAATACACCTGCCTCAGTTTTACCCAAATAGATTTACAGCCTGCACAACATACTCCGCGTCTCAAAGCCACACCAGAGTTACAACCCAGGTGAGCCTGGTGGGAACTCCGGAATTTCTTGCCACATTCCAAAAAAAACAACACGTGAAAGTTTAAAGGAACGTATATTTGTGATACACGTGATGGTCATTAAAGTCGGACAAGGTTACATTTGATTGAAATGGTTTCTAAAGAAAAATTCAGGTCAGGAAAGCAGAAACACTATAAAAATAAATCAGCCTGGAGGAAAGCGTCATAAATAGGTGTTAAAATAAATGTTAAAACTACAAGACCGGTGGTCAGAAAAATTTATAATCACATTTAAAACATTATAAATAACACATACGTCTATTAATTTTATCCAGACCAGTTTTTAACAAATATTTTTAAAAAAAGAGATGTTTTGTTTCTGTAGTAGACTGCATGAGGAATAAGAAACATAGACAATTCAGGCCAAAAAAAAGTGACAATTAAATACCACACAACGTTTCCGGGATCCTTGTCCCTTTCCTCAGGTGCAGCAGAAGTGCCTAGAGCGACACAACTGCACCCTTCGGTTGACAACACTCAAAAAGACTTTTGAGTTTTAGTAATTAATTTAATCTTTTGAGTTTTGTCAACTGACCAGTGCAGTTGTGTCGCTCTAGGCACTTCTGTTGCACCTGAGGAAAGCGACAAGGATCCCGTAAACGTTGTGTGATATTTATATAATAACTCTTTTTTGTCTGAATTGGCTGTCTTTCTTATTCATTATTTTCAATCAGACGTAATTTTTTTTCATTTTAAACGTATAAAGAATTGGATTATTCAAGAATCACGCAAATTGACATCAGCATCTATTATAAATATTATCACTTATTTCCTGTGCAATTTTCCCAAATTTTCTGCTTTTACCAGTTTACAAAACTAACCTGACCCACTGCTTCCAGGCTCAATTTTCGGTAATTTTACCCTCAGCTCCTTTGACTTGCACGTTTACCCCACATTTTCTAGTCTAGTCAGTAATCTTCCTGATATATCTAGACAATGTCGTAGAATGCCGTTATAAGAACTTTTCTTTCGTAATATATACTGTAATTAACTTATTACATTTACAAATTGATAATAATAATAAGAAGAAGAAGGGGCATTCACATCTTTAGATTTGTTTTATCTTTGTTTAGTATTTTTAGTTGCTTTGGTAATGGCGAGAGTTGAACAATAAAATTAATTAAAGGAGATGGATTTTAATTATTAATATGAAAACCTATATATTGTAATAAATAACATTTTTAACGATTAATTTGCCCCACGTGGGTGAAGCCTTTTATGTAGCAAACACCTTGTTAGGATTAATTAATGAATCAATTAACGAAAATTTAATGTTGATAAATTTACATTGTTTAAGATCTATTTTGCACGCCGAAATTCATCCAGTTAAGAACAAAAACTTTAATTTTTCATTTATTAATTCGTGGCATTTTATGAAAATACAGTTCTTAGATCATTGCAATCAAATACGTCAGATCTATTTATCTCAGGGTCACTACTGGGCTTGATAATTAGAACAGAAGCAATGTATATAAACTGACTATTAACAATTCAAATAAAAAAAGTTAACCTAAAACAATAGGAAAATAAGTGAAAAGAAAACTGAACGAAATCTGACTCTACCCTTTTAATTATCGTTTACAAATTAATATCAAAGTTTTGGTTACTCACGGACCGTCTGTCTGGTACCAGATCTCTCTCTTGTAGCTTGAAAACTACCACACTAAAAGGCCATTTAGTTACACAGACTCTACACTTCATTGAACTTTCTAATACACACGATTAAAATAATCGTCCTCTGCTATCTGGAACCTCGGATGAGCCGCCCCCCTTTGGTCCGCTAGTAGATGCCGGTCTCCTCTATGCGACAATTGTTCAATCAGCGTGAAGCAACCATTTGCTTCACCGTGTGCAAATTATTATGTAAACCTCTCCGTGTAAATGTATGCTTGCTTTCATGTATAAATACGGGGCATCGCCGTTCGTACTTTATATCTGCAGACTTTACTGTTTGTTGCTCTACGTGAACTGAACTGTATTATATCTCCCCGTCGACTTTTAACTGTTTCATCTCTCGTACACAGATTTTTAGACTCCTTCACCTTTCATCGCCGATTCCAGACTGCCGTTCTCCAAGCGCATACTCACTCAGTTCTCTAAGCGCGCGGTCTCCATTGTTAAACAAAGGAAAAAACCCACTTTCATTGTCGCCTTTACGCATTCGTACCGCTAACAATTTAATTATATTAAAACATTTAATGGCTTGTTTAATTGGTATTACAATATATATATATATATATATATATATATATATATATATATATATATATATGTATATGTGTGTGTATTCATATGAATTGAACCTTGATGTCTACAACTGAACAATAATTCAGTACTTCAATGTTTTGTTTATTTCAGTATTTTTTATTGTCGCATTAAACATCCTACATTTTTCAGGTCACTGCTCGTAATAAGCGCTATAAATTGAAACTAAAATATATTTTTTTTGGTTTAAGCTTTTAATCTCCGGCATAAATACACAAATAATATGTTTACCTTCCTCTCGGTATTGTTGTCACGTGGGAAAGATAAATTACCGTTACACCACGACTCGATAATTATTATTTTAATACTGTATATACGAATAATAATTATTTAAATGAAAGCTAAATACTGTAATGTGTGTTTACCGTATTTCGTATGTGAAGCTTCAACGTTCTGTACATTGTGTGGAAAAAGAACTCGGCTCTCAGTGGTTTGGGGTGGCGGTTGGAGGGGGGGGGGGGGGGTTAGGAAGATTTAGACCCGCGATTATGCTCGTCCTGTTGAAGAGCTTTTGTTTTTACGTTTACCTTTAGCCTTGAGGGAGTAGTAAACCAAGTCACGGGGCAGACGAGAACGTATATCTCGTGAAATCAATCAACACTGATTCTATTGTGGAGGTCGTAGAGCAGCTCTGTGGGTGAAAGAAATACGACACCCCAGCCGAAGCCGTTTGTTTGAACAAAAGGGCGCAGCGTAACGAAGTTGGAACTCACTCGCCTCTCCTGGCTCCACGTCGTGCGTGACGGGCTTGCAAAGACACCAACGTCTCATTCTCGTGTACCTGCGGGGACAAGCAATTTTATTCCACTACGACTAATTTACATTCAACACCGGTGTCACGAGATTTCATACAAACATGCTGAAAACACGAAGAAATTATAGCTGTACTAAATATCAATAAAGGGATTAAAATAACTTAGAAAGTACAGAAATGCTCCAAAAATCTACATGACTGATTTTGTACTTGACCAGGTGTTTGGCTCAAATAATACCAAAAAAAGTATCTGTTGATACCATATAGAAAAATCGATTTAATTAAACCTGAAATTAAATTATTATTATTTAAGATGTAGACAGACTATGTATAGAGTAATCCACATAGTGGCAACTCCCCTCTTATCGCATAGGAATGGAAGTTGAAAGGGGGAATGCGGAAGGGTAGAGGAAGGTAGCCAAGGGTTAACTATGGCCCCCGGGCTATGGTTTAAGGATCCTACCCGTCAATTCGCCTAAAAGTGATACAGGGAAAACACTAGAAAAACCTGCTTCAGGTAGGTCGGGCATTTGGTACTTGTCCCACGCCCTTCCGATGGCGGGAGAGGAGTTTTCTGAGGGGTCACAGCTTTCCTGTCGTCGTGCCTTGACCAGTTTAGGAGGCAGTTGTTATAAATCTGAATCACTTTACTGTTCACTGTTCTAAGGAAGCCTGTGAGAGCAGGTGAGCTTTCCGAGAGGGCTCTGGAGGAGGCTACCTTTGGGGATGCCTTCTCCTCTCTTTGGTTGTTATTTCAACTAAGGTTCCTACGAGCTCGGCCTGTTTTGAGAAGTGTATGTTCCGGAGTTCGCAGACCTGGGGCATACGATAAGAGTTGTCTCTTTATTCAAATTGGAACAGTCGGCCAGCTGCCTCCTAAACTCGTAGAGGCACGGAGAAAGTAATTCTGCGTCCCCACAGCATACCCCTCTCCCGCCATCGGGGAGATCGTTCGACAGGTTCCCAACGCCCAACGTACCTGATGCAGGTTTTTCTAGGGTTTTTTTCCCTGCATCATCTTTAGGTTAATGCCTTGTAGGATCCTTAAATTATAGCCCGGAGGCCCTAGTTAACCCTTGGCTACCTTCCTCTACCCTTCCCCATTCCCCCTTTCAAATCCCTTCCTATGCTATTAAAGGGGAGTTGCCACCACGTGGATCAGCCTCATGTAACCTGTTACACTAAATAAAAATTAAAATTCGGTAGTCACGTGCAAACAGTAACGTGGTTTAGAATCAGCAAAGCTCGTGACTTTGTAGAAAATAGAAGTTCTAGACACCTGGAGGTAGCCGAGATGAGGCACTTCGGAGGAATTCCTAAAACACAGATGTTGAACATCTCAATAAGTCAACTCAGACACCCTTAACCTTGTAATTGATGTCGTGAGTCCATCCTGCTGTTAGAACTTTGTTTTGTCAATTAAATACCGTATCTTCTGTCTTATTGTGCGGCCCAAGAAATACGACCCTCAAATTCTCACTTATTCAACAATGTATAGTATATTTATAATCATTTCTGTTAGAGAACAAGTGGATATACACAGGAGAAATTTGAGATTATTGTTATTTATGTCCGTGTTATAAAATTTTCACGCAATTACTTTATGTTTTTATTTTATTTTCTGTACATATCAGTACACCTTAATAAATTTAAAATTATTATTTAACTTACTGTTCATATACATTTCAAAGACTACCAAGTACAGACATCCATTGTTCCTTAAACTCAATGATTTCTTATTCTTATTATTATTAACATCGTGAGGTCCATCCAGCGACAGAAATGTACGCAGAATATATCCGGGAGGAATTGTGAGAAGAGAATGGCCAGCTTTAAGTTGTCGGCTCGTGGAACGGACCAAGAAGAAAGCTGTCCAGGGCCAGAAATACTTAGAGCTTGTTCTGTGCTGCAGACGGGAGCAGTTCATTAAAACGGAGGAGTCGTCCTGAGGACCCTCCACGTCCTCGTGTCCTCGTGTCTGCCGGCGCCGCAATTACTAATTCAACTCTGTTCCCGGCGCCGCGACACCTGCGACACCTGTCAAAAACATACACCCAATTCATGCAGGACAACTAGAATATTTCAAAGTTCATAAATTATTTGTTCATTCACTTATGAAGGCATTTCTTTCATCGTAAAAAAAAACAACCTGAAGTGCAATGCAATGCGTAGTCTCAGCATTGGTCACTGGTGAAGTCACTCGATGCTTCTGTAAATTTCTTAATTAAAATTTATAACATGTAACAGAATAATTTTTTACTGTATATTTTTCTCTATAATTACTTAATTAAATATTATAACACGCAACAGAATAATTTATTTAGCTAAAATATTTCTTCATTAAAAATTATAACACTCAACAAAATAATTTTTTAATAAATATTTCTCTCTAAGTTTCATAATTAAAAACTATAACACTCAACAGAATATTTTTTACTCAATATTTCTCTCTAAATTCCTTAATTAAAAATTATAACACTCAACAGAATAATTTTTTACCCAATATTTCTCTCTAAATTCCTTAATTAAAAATTATAACACTCAACAGAATAATTTTTTACCCAATATTTCTCTCTAAATTCCTTAATTAAAAATTATAACAGTCAAAAGAATAATTTTTTAATAAATATTTCTCCCTAAATTTCTTAATAAAAATTATATCACTCAACAGAATATTTTTTTAATGAGGACTTCTCTTTAAATTTTTTAATTAAAAATTAACACGTAGCAAAATAATTTTTTTAGTCATTATTTCTCTCTAAATTTCTTAATTGAAAATTATATAAAAAATGATTTTTTAATGAAGATTTCTCTCTAAATTTCTTAATTAAAAATTATAACAGTCAACAGAATAATATATTTTACTGAACATTGCTGTTTAACGACCCGTTCTTTGTGATAATCACTTTTGTATATATCCGATATTACAACTGAAGTAATGCAGGGTTGTAGTTACTGCGTGTCACTTGTTATTTTTTTTTTCTGGAAATGAAAAACACCTGTTAGGCACAGTTTCGGAGGATCAAAGGGGGACTAAATTTCTCAAGGCGAAAATCTCACAGGTTACGATTATATCGAAGTAAAATTTTGGGCGAAGGAAAATAAGTTTTTGTTGTGTAAAAATATTTTTAAAATATTTTAAAAAATTCAGTAAAATTATATGATGATTAATGTCCGTAGAAGAAGCCGTAACAATAAAGTTAAATGAAATTTTACAATTTCTTCATATAAAAATCTATTACGGAAACTACGACGTTTCGTCCAGAAAATTAAATCCTCTTCACGTGACGACAATAAATATTTTGAATAACTTTAAAAATTAAACGAATTATCTAACGTTTTTTTATGTGATGTTGCAGAACGTCCAAGCATAAAGTTAATGAAAATTAAATATAAAAAGTCGATGAAGGTATGTAAGTTAAATTTCATACTAATTATAATAAAACCCCTATCAACGAAGCATAGATTTTAAATTATTCCCGATTCTGAGTTTAAAGGTTTTAATTAATCGTATGTTGAATTAATATAAACAATTGATGACCTTGTACAGACACTTTTTATTTTATTTTTTGTATCATGACAACGTTTCTGAGTGAATTTAAAAACTTGTTTCGTTTAGTTTTTCTATTTTTTGTGTTAATTTGGTAAATACCTGAATAAGATACAAAAAGGTGTCGAAACGTCGTCATAATATAAAGAAATGTCTGTATAAGGCCATTAATTGTTTTTATTGACGTGTCTCTTTATGTGTTTGTATATAGATGTGGATGATCGCTCTAAATTTATTTGAGACCTTCGTTGTGCAGTTCGCATTAGTTTTTCCTTCATGTGGTAATATGTTATCGACGTGTATTTATTCTTCCGCCGGTTAACACGATGAGTCGTTCCATTGTTTTCCAGAGTCGCGGCGTGGAAACACACGCACGCTGATCCCAATTACAACGCACGCTCTGTTTGCGGACCCCCGAAAAATAATACGCCCTCCGTGTTATCAGCGTTTTTACAGAGTGGAACAGTGTAAATGTGTTGTCACCGACACTGGGCAAACAAAAACAAGCGGTCATTGTTGTCCAGATAAAGCGAGTTACAGGCGATTGGAAGACTAGGGAGCGTGTTGCGGTGCCGATAGTCTGGCAGACGGTTATCCTCAGTCACCCATCACGATAACCGAGTTTTAATTAATATAATAACACAAGCGTTGTGATGATCCAAGAAAGTTAGAAACCCGGCACCTCGGCCTGTTTTGAGAGGTGTATGTTCCGGGGTCGCAGACCTTGGGCATACGGTAAGAGTTGTTCGCTATTCCCATTGCAGTAGTCGGCCAGCTGCCTCCAAAACTGGTCGAGGCACGGAGAAGGACATGCTGCGTCCCCACAGCAAACTCCTCTCCCGCCATCGGAAGGGCGTGGGACAAGTACCCAATGCCCAACCTACCTGACGCAGGTTTTTCTAAGGTTTTCCCTGCATTTCTTTAGACGAATGCCGGGTAGGATCCTTAAAATATAGCCCGGGGGCCCTAGTTAACCCTTGGCTACCTTCCTCTACCCTTCAACATCCCCCCTTTCAAACCATTCCTATGCTATTAAAGGGGAGTTCCCCAAAGTGGATTACCCTCATGTAGCCTGTTGCCCTAAAAAAAATTAAGAGATTATTGACCTATTTTTAAAATTTATTCGTGGGCTCTTGTGGAATTTTAATGTGCCTTCGATAGAGAAAAATAAAATTCTATTAAAATTATGTACTTTTGTACTAATTATTTAAAAACATTATTTAAACTGAAAAAAAAATTGAAAAAATTTCTTCTTCTTCTTTTATCGGCACTATAACCCAATGTGAGTTTTGACCTTATGAACAATTTTCTTCCATTCCGCCCTCTCCTGTGTCAGTCTCCGCCATCCTGTTACTTTCATGGTTCGTATATCCTTCTCGATGTCATCTACCCATCTTGTCCGGGGTCTCCCCCCTTTTCCTCCTCCCAATTGGCTTCCAGTCCATAATCCGTCTAGGTTGTTCTGCTTTCATCCATCCTAAGTACGTGCCCCCATCCAGGCCAACCTTCTGCTCTTGATAAACCTAACAATGTCATAAGCTGCTCTAGTTGTCTGTTTGTTCTAATTCTCCATTCTCCATTCGTACATACAGGTCCGTGTATCCTTCTCAGTATCTTGCGTTCAAATATTCTGAGTAAGTGCTTATAATAATGATTAAGGGTCCACGTTTCACAACCCTATATCACTACAGGTCTTATAAGTGTTTCGTAAAATTTTTTTTAACTTCAGTTCCCTATTTAACATCTTGGATTTCATTAATTAATGAAAAAAAATTACGTCTTAATTAATAAGGAAGATAGCCAAATACAGACAAAATAACGGATACAACGTTTCTGGGATCCTTGTCCCTTTCTTCTGGAGCCTGGAGCGACACAACTGGACTCGTCAGTTGACAAAATTCAAAAGCAGAATCAAAAAAAAACTAAAAGTAAACAAATTAAGTAACAGAGAAATGCCAACAGATGGTTTCCATTAGTCCTCGTATGAGGAAATAGGATACGTCAATACATAAAAGTACAATATAATAATTGGTTGCTACAATTATAAATAATTAGAAATACAAAAAATCGGGATCACAAATTCCCCTCTCCAGCATAAGTAAAATATATTAATAATAACAAAAAATAATAATTCTTTAACTATACTAAGGGTAAAATATAATATTTACAGTTCTAATAAAAAAAATTCAGTAAGTACTAGTAAATAGTTAATGATTCCAGAATTAACTATAATGAAATATGGAATAAACACAAAACTGGTACCGTGATTGCCTGCTGAGGTGTAGTGGCCAGCGTCATTGCCTCACATCACAAGAGTTCGAATCCCGGCATGGGCATGGATGTTTGTGGTCGTCCTGGTCACGAAAACTGGGATTAAGGCTGACTCCCTGACCACTCTTAAATCCTGACATGACATGACATGACAGTCTGGGAGTCGTCTCGATAAGCCAAGGCCCTTCAAGGCCTGTCCAGCCAAGGATTAGTAGATGGTGCTACTCCCCTGATAACGTAATTGATTGATACGCATCTATAATTCGAAGGTCAACTTGGCAAACGATTTCATACTTATGATGCGAAACGTCACGTTGTGCTGATCAGTAAAAAGGCTGTGTCTAATGAAAAAAAAAATTGAACTGGCAATAAGTGCAACTTCAATGAAGAGTAGAAGAAAATCATCTGTGGGAGGGACGCAGCTATGAATTTCAAGTTTCAGTTTCGTTTATTGTACGATGAGAATTAAAAACCTCACCACAATCCTCCTTTCAAATCCCTCGTGACGAGACAAAATAAAAGAAGAAAATTAGTCCATCAGGTGAGAAGTGCGCACATGAGGAAGGACGTAACAGTTCGAAATTCCCGCACTGCCACAACCGACACACGTAGAGCAATTAAAATTAATTACTTAACAAGGAAGCAGCACGTCACAGCGCCTCTGGGAATCCACGAGCAGCTCTGGGCAGATTAAAACAACACCCTGCAAGTCCATCCACAAAACTTTCCGTCACATGTAAAATGGTTCACAGAGATATTAAACATGTATTGTATCTCCTTTAAAATTCCCTTATAAAGCGTCCCAATTGATCACTTAAAAATTATGAGGTTTCAAAGATTGGTTATTTTCATTATATAATTTATTTTGTTTTTATTTTCCCCTAATTTATCATTTTTTTTCAGGGTATAAGGCTACATGAGGGTAATCCACGTGGTGGCAAATACCCTTTTAGGAAGGGATTTGAAAGGGGGGATGCGGAAGGGTAGAGGAAGGTAGCCAAGGGTTAACTAGGGGCCCCCGGGCTATGGTTTAAGGATCCTACCCGGCAATTCGCCTAAAAGTGATGCAGGACAAACCCTAGAAAACCTGCATCAGGTAGGTCGAGCATTGGCTACTTGTCCCACGCCCTTCCGATAGCGGGAGAGGAGGTTTGCTGTGGGGACGCAGCATTCCCTTCTCCGTGCCTCGACCAGTCTAGGAGGCAGCTGGCCGACTGTTTCAATGGGAATAGCGGACAACTCTTACCGTATGCCCAAGATCTGCAACTACGGAACAGCAACCTCTCAAAACTGGCCGCGGTGCCTCGGCTTGTGGGAACCTTAGTTCAATAAACCAGAGAGAGAGGAGAAGGCATCCCCAAAGAGCTCTATATGAAGGTTCACCTGCGAGAGAATAGCCCTCGCAGGCTTCCTTATATTTTTCAACCGACGCGTTTGTTAAGACTTACTGTATAAACTGATACGAGTTTCATATAATACGAAATCATTTATTTTTAAATTAAATTATAAAATATAATTTTTATCAGTATCTATTTAATATAATTTGGTATTGCTTTAACCCATTAAATGTTACGGTGAATAGTGGAAAATTATTTTAATGTCTAATTCAAATTGCATTTTTAATATTTATCAGCGATAATCTACTATATATATATATATATATATATATATATATATATATGTATATATATATATATATATGTATATGTTATTTGTATAATTTTCATGTCACTTTTTAAATAGGTCTAACTTTAAAATATACAAATGAATTTATCCAAACTTTGGTATTATCTTGCGGTTGACTTATAAATAAATAGTAAACTTCTGTAACTAGTAGTCATAACTTTAATAAAAAATTAAAACTAGAATTTAGAACTTAATAATTATGGAAAGACACGTGAAAATTAATCTTCATACTAAACGTTAACGATTCATTACATCCGCTTATGAAAATTCTCCAAACGCTCCTGGGTATATTTCGTCTTTGGTTAAAATTAAAAAGAAAAGGCAGAGGAATTTTTTTCGTCTCATAGGCTTTTCAATTCCATTCCGAAAGACTATAGTGAAAAATTGCGACTATGTCATCAAATAATGTGACTTTGAAAGTGACAAATGTTCCGTGTCAAGGACGATAGAAAATGAAAAGAAAAATTTACCACTTTTGATGTCACAATATTTGGCACATTTTGCAATAATATCTCTGACTTATTTTTAAATTGATAATATTATTTGCCTCCTAAACTGGTCGAGGCACGGAGAAGGGAAAGCTGCGACCCCACAGAAAGCCCCTCTCCCGCCATCGGAACGGCATGGGACAAGTGCCAAATGCCCGACCTACCTGATGCAGGTTTTTCTAGGGTTTTCCCTGCACCACTTTTAGGCGAATTGCCGGGTAGGATCCTTAAAATATAGCCCGGGGGCCCTAGTTAACCCTTGGCTACCTTCCTCTACCCTTCCACATCCCCCTTTAAGATCCCTTCCTATGCTATTAAAGGGGAGTTCCCCAACGTGGATTACCCTCAAGGAGCCTGTTGCCCTAAAATAATAAAAAATTATAAATTACTTCGACTAGTTTTTAAAGAGTAACAACGCTTACTGACGCTGCTACCACCATGTTATTTCCCTGTGTTTTTCTCTACCTATTTTTGTGTCAGTGATCCTTATCTTCGTCGCTTAGAAGAACTCGAGTCTTAATCCGAACATGTCCATATCCTCATCTTCTTTCATAAAATGTGTGCCTATATTTTTTTTCCCAATAAACATCGCCTAGCGGCAAGGCTTTCCTTCTCCACCGCCACGATGTTCCTCGTCCGCTCACAAGTTTTGCCGATTTTCATCCTCTACTATTCTTGCCGTAGAAAACACACGCGAATTTATCCTTTATTGAATTTCAAGTGGATTAACACCTTCGACGTTAAAAAACGATTAAAATGCCGCTATTCCGACGAGGTTATGCAAACACTTGCTTGGGCTGCCATCTTACTTGGCTGTCGCTGCTTCCTTTAACAGTGTTGCAGCAGCAACACGACCATGTCTCTGGTTTGACATTCATTTAACCACAAGGATGAATCCTTTTAATTAAAAAAAAATAATCCTGCATCTAATTTTAGTATTTTCTCTGGTGTCACACTTTATGGAATTATTAAAGAGGCGGTGTGTTATTTACTATCCTCAATTTTTTATTATTATTCTCAATTTTCTTTACCATATAGTAAAATTTCTTGAAGTACCCCATTGACTGCTTCATTAACTAATATAAAGTTTTAATTTATATATAAGTAACATAATACAGTACAAAATAATTATTATGTAGGTCTATGTGATCGTTCCGAAGGTTTTAAACCTTTGGAGTCACCGTTTGTGGTCTTCTTCTTCGAACAAACACTTAGAAAAATTTGTTTGGATGTTCACTAATTCTGTCACTGTATTGAGTACTAAATGTACGTATCGTTTCTAACAGTGTCTATTTCTAAATCACTAATGATGACGTTGTTCGTTGATCAGTGTTTTTATTCAATTATTTTCGGGATATTTATGCTGAATATAATCGAAAAGTATTAAATCAATCATCTCAGAAGTTAACTGTTAACCAGGTTAGTAGGATTGAGTTCATAATATTGACCGAATTCGTCAAAATCTTCTAGAGACTTATTGGAAAACTGGTTATGTCTGATCTTGTTCGCAAACAAAAACCAATATTTTCTTCTCCAAGCTAATATAAACAATAAAAAACGTTAGCAATGACGACGTAATAGTCCCATGTAGTAAACGAGAATGTGCGGTCGCAATATTCAAGCCGAAGAAGATCTGACTGGCACCTCAGGACAGCTAGCGCTCAAGAACCATCAGCGCATCCAGAAGAGAAACGCTTAATTAACATCTGATAAACTAGAAGCATCCCATGTTGTTCCTTACTTTACTTCCTTTATAAGTGAATAAATATTAAAAATGGTAGTTTGTGATTGTTTTTCCCATCTAGTTTTCAGAAGAGCTGATCAGATCAGACAACGCTGAGTCGGTCCTGAGTTGGCCGCCAAAGTCGTTCGGAATCGATCTGACGCGGTACAGGTACAGGACGGAATGATGTTTGCGTTCACCTCCGCCACGAATCAGTAACAAATGAATGCAATTTCCGGAGCGTCCCCCGATGTAAACAAAGGAGTGTGTGGGAACGTTGCACTCGTCCCGGCCGGCCGAGTGACCTCCTGCGGGAGTGAGTCCTGGATCAATACCGGCCTCGCTGACGTCACGGCCTCAGGGACCCCCCCACACACACACACAGAAAACACTTCTTACAACCCCAAATTTGCATGCTTCAATTAGAAACGAAGCTGAGCATTGTCTGGTTGAATCCAGCGATCGTCCGGAAGCTCCAGAGAAGCATCCCGGACCGTCTGGAACGCGGGCTTCGGTTTCGTATCCAGGTGCGTCAGGGACCTTGACAGAGTTAGCGATCCGGAAACGGCATTTCATTCCTTTGTCTATGAGGTGAATAAGAGATTCATACAATGGGTCGATGAGAAGAAATGATTACGAATGAAGAAAGTGGAATTACTTCCGAGAACGAATGGTCGCTCTACCGACCATCGACCCCACTACAACACGAACTTACATAAATTACGCGGTTAATTCCTATGCTGCCACATTCAGATGCTGAATGAGACAAAACCCACCCCCTTAGGATAGACTGATATAAGTTCGAGCGATCTTCCGATCATTACTTCACCTTGGTTTAAGACCTTCTTCATCTATGAACTTCTCAACACTTCAAAACAATATCTCATTGAAGCGAAATAGATATAAAATTGCATTATATCAGAGTTTGATCATATACAGACATGGTAAGGATGTTGGTAATATTCTACGTTAGTTTCAGAGGTGCCACTAATCTCTGCACACAGTCAGAGTTGATGTCCTGGAGCTTCCGGGGGACGAAATCACGATGGGTCAATATTAGTGCGAATCGGACAATGAACTTTTGTTTCAAAAAAATTAATAGTCAATTTAGGGTTTCCGCATAATCAATGGCGTTGTAAATAAAAACTGAACACACATGCAGCTTACTTACAATGCCGCAATGGCGTCGTCCCCCTGCGATCTCCGCTGTTGTCCAGGTCCTCCGTTGGTGAATAAAAACTACGGAAATTAATCGTTGTAGTTTAATTTATTTTGTCTGATATCAAATTCAAAATCACAACTCCACAGAAACGATTCTTCGCGCAAGCAATCTAGCAACGAAGCCCCCATCAACAACCCCTTTTCCCAGAGATAAAATTTTCGCCAGTGATGATCATTATGTATATAGCAAAGAAAAGCTCATGCTCAAAGAGTGTACAGTACAATATCCTCAGATTATAACATAACGCCAAGTTTTCTCAAACCTTCACTCACCTAGAAGTGTACCAAAGTTATATATATATATATATATATATATATATATATATTGTAGTAATTGGTAATTAAGACATTGTTCTAATTTGGGAGTTGGATTGTAGAGGACTCATTATTAGTGGATATAGAGCGGACGCCGCAACAATCCGGCGAGGCAAAGAAAACATTGTAGGGCAGTTGAGAGAGTTTACGCGCTCAAAATCTAAGAGACGAAGTTTTACAGTTGGGCAGAGGAGAGCGAACAGTTCGAAAGCTTTACAGTTGGGCAGCCAGAACGAAAGAATGTGGTCCAGTCACAAACATGCTCTCAAATATTGAAAAGTAAAGCAATCTATAGTTGGGAAGGAGAGAGTGCAACTAATGGTGTATTCGGTGGTCGAGGGAAAATTCATCATGCTGGCCATAGACAAACCAATGAAGGACCTTTTCAACCAAAGTTACGAGATCTGCAAATCCAGGTTGGAGTAAAGCATCGAGAACCTACCAATTTGTGTTAGACCAACTAACAAACTACGCCAATTAGAATTTGTTGACATTTAGAGTCTGTGAGTACTTAGAATCAGTGA
Organism: Zhengitettix transpicula; assembly: GCA_037074705.1. Lineage (NCBI taxonomy): Eukaryota > Metazoa > Arthropoda > Insecta > Orthoptera > Tetrigidae > Zhengitettix > Zhengitettix transpicula. The sequence goes on along the minus strand of CM073594.1, from coordinate 17,841,430 downwards.
TATCCCCAAATTTTGTGCACGAAAAACCTAAAATGAGACCTGGGCGGCCGTAAGTAGAGAAGAACTTTAAAATAATTTGTAAACCACTTTTAAAAGATAAAAGTCAGATCGTTCTTTAATTATTTAAATATCGATAAAATGAGATCGTTAATTCTTGATAAATTTAAAACTGTTTAAATTCAATCTGTAGTATTATTTCTTCTACAACAAAGTTCGTCTATGTTTCAGACGCATTAACTTCCATAAAAGGTAAATGCAATTTTGATTGCATAAATTCAGCCATTTATCAAACCCAGTTTAAGACCCTGAGATCCCAAATATTTTGTGTAATTTATATTCTGTGTTTTAAAATTGTTAATAAATTTTGTTTGTTCATTAAAGTTATTATAGTTATTCATTTAAAAGCGCTCATCCATTTATTATATTATTATATTTTAATTATTACAATATATATATATTGTGGCGGTGTAAATTGTTTACCAAATTTATTTAAGTTAAAAAATTAAATTACTAGTCGTTAAATGTATTTTGTTTAAATGATTTTATTCTTAATATTGTCTATATTTTGTGTGTTAGTGGAAAGACAGGAGTAAAAATTTTATTTTATTGGGTCGTTATGAGGATTGAATGCGTGTGTGTTTTTGTTTTTTTTAAATTTAGATTTTCATATTATTAATTTTAATTTTTTGAATTTCAATCATTTTTAGACTTTGACTAAATTGAACTATTTAAACAATTTTGAGAATTAATTATTTTGATAATTAACATTGTTGAAGAATTTTAAAAAATTCATAACTTTCCTAATTAATTTTGAGAATTAATAATTTTTTATTAATTTGAAGATAAATAATTTTATTTCAATTTTTTTCTAACATGAATTTGAGAATTTTATTTAAGAAAATTTTAATGATCAATGACTTTCATTTTTTCCTAATAAAATAGGACAATTTAATTGAATTTTATTAATTTTAAGTTTAGATTTTGACTACCTCGTGGAACACTGATGTACTTCATTGAAAACAACTGATTTTGATTAACTTGTTTATTATTAATAATTAAAATTTCATGAATTTATTATTTTTCAAACTTGCTTTTAAATTATTCAACTTCTGCTTTTGAATTTTAAATTCTTTTTTTTTAATTAAATTCAAATTTAAATTAAATTTTCAAGCAACATTAACAAATAGTAATTAAGTTTCATAACCAAGACATTAAATTAATAATTTTGTGCGTTTTAATTTTAACAATTTTTCTGAAATTTTGTTTTTTTAATGCAACAACTATGTTGAATGTTCAACATTAATAATTTTGAATGGTGAAAAAAATTAGTATAAAGTTGAATTATTTCTTAAATGTACTGACTATTTGATTCCTTTTAAATTTCGACTCCCCTATATATTTTTCTCTACCCCAACGAGTTCAGCGGACATAAATTGTATCCGGTTGCAGCAACTGAAGGTTGGTACCGTTATAATATATATATATATATACATCCACGCCCTAAAAAGTCACTCCAGCGCCGCCGCATGTCCAACAATACTAGAATACAATAATTACTCGCAGTCAGCATTCTACGTCGCAGACTTTCCAACATTGATCCTTCCAGCTGCCTCCTAAACAGGTCGAGGCACGGAGAAGGGAATGCTGCGTCCACACAGCAAACTCCTCTCCCGCTATCGCAATGCCCGACCTACCTGATGCAGGTTTTTCTATGGTTTGCCCTGCATTTCTTCAAGGCGAATTCCGGGTAGGATCCTTAAACCATAGCCCGGGGGGCCCTAGTTAACCCTTGGCTACCTTCCTCTACCCATTCGCATCCCCCCTTTCAAATCCCTTTCCTATGCTATAAGAGGGGAGTTGCCACTATGTGTATTACCCTATACATAGCCTGTCTACACCCAAAAAAAAAAGCTGCCAGTCCAAGAACAATAAATATCAATCTTAATTCTATTAGAAGATTAATTATTAAAAGATAATGTATTTAATGAAATTAATTAAATTCGATAATAACCAGTAGTTCCCCTTCTCTTTTAATATTATATTTATTTCCCATTATATGGGCGTGAGACTTGTAATACTTAAATAATAGATTTACAACGGGAATTAGCACAAGGAAAATATTACACATCCTTACATTAACAATTGTCATAATTTCATCTTCTCAGGAGAGACAGAGGGATTTTCAAAACGTTAAATTTTAAATAAAAATGTTAGTAAGTTACAAATTAAAACTTGTGTAGAATAATACGGTTAATAATTATATTTTCACTGTTTTCACTTCTGTTTCATGACTTCCATCCAATACAGATGTTACCCTCTCCGATCCTGTCGTCCACCTTGCAACGGATTCGAATTTGAACTTAAGGGAGCTTCAGACCCCGCTGATTTCCGCCGTAATTGACAATGACGTCTTCTGGACCATTGTCCAGCCCAATCACAAGCACCTGCTGGAGACCAGCCACTGCCAATCCTGTTAATTCCGCCTCCCGCAAACAGATAAATAAGGCTTATTGCACGGAGTCGGGACCGCAGACCTATAAATAGATTCGCGTGTGGTCTCCATTTCGTCTCTGGATTGACGCAGCCAAACTCCCACGTTCAATTTACACTACGATCTTTCCCAGGCAGGTTAATTGTGCAGTTCGTGCATCCAAATAAAGACGTATGGAAATCTGTGGAATATATTACCGTGCCTGTTTGATTTACTACCAAAAAAAAGTACCCTTCATTATTCCTCAAAGGGATACAGTTAACTGTCTCATTACACGCCTGTGCCAGAGTACAGATCCTCTGAATATTCATCTCTGAGGGCGAACGGAATTCATTACTTTCTTTGTGTATTAATTTTCGTATCAACAATTTAATTATGTAGTCCAATTATTATTTCCCAAACCAAACTTCCCTTCCCTTACCATTTATATAATTCCATACATATGCATACCATTTAAATAATAATAAAATTAATGCGATTGATCTATATTATTTCTTAAGGGGATGGCAATTTTCAGGGAGACTAAATGATTAATTTCAACTAAGAACATAAGGGGGTGTCTCGTATGTTCTGCGATGGTTGATTTCAGGTCAACATGTTTGTCCCATTAATAACTTTATGTTGTTTGTTTGAGGGTGCTTCAGCACAGAATTAAAATTATACTTTCTCCTGCTATCGGAAGGGCGTGGGACAAGTACCCAATGCCGGACCTACCTGATGCAGGTTTTTCTAAGGTTTTCCCTGCATTTCTTTAGGCGAATGCCTGGTAGGAACCTTAAACCATAGCCCGGGGGCCCTAGTAACCCTTTGCTACCTTCCTCTACCCTTCCGCATCCCCCCTTTCAAATCCCTTCCTATGCTATTAAAGGGGAGTTGCCCAATGTGGATCACCCTCATGTAGCCTGTTGCCCTAAAAAAAAACTTTCCATCGGAAGGGCGTGGCACAAGTACCAAATTCCCGACCTACCTGATGCAGGTTTTCCTAGGGTTTTCCCTGCATCACTTTTAAGCGAATTGCCAGGTAGGAGCCTTGAACCATAGCCCGGGGGCCCTAGTTAACCCTTGGCTACGTTCCTCTAGCCTTCTGCATCCCCCCATTCACTCATTTTCCTATGCTATAAGAGGGGAGTTGCCACTATATGGATTACCCTATACATAGCCTGTCTACACCCAAAAAAAATCTGTGAGGATGGAAATCCTGTGAGAACTGTTCTCTCTCAGTCAGAACCTTTCTGGAGAGACAGAGAGTGCTACCTTTGGGAATGCCTCTTCCTCTCTCCGTTTTGAACTAAAGTCACCAGAGGGCGATGAACCTCGCCCTTTTTCGAGAGGTGTATGTTCTGGGGTCACAGTCCTTAGGCATACGGTAAGAGTTGTCGCTATTCGTATTGGAACAGTCGAGCAGCTTCCTCATAAACAGGCACGGAGAAGGGAGTGCTGCGTCCCCACACCAAACTCCTCTCCCGCTATCGGAAGGGCGTGGGACAAGTACCCAATGCCCGACCTACCTGATGCAGGATTTCTACAGTTTGTCCTGCATCAGTTTTAGGTAAGATTCTTAAACTACAGCTCGGGTGCAATAGTCAACCTCCGCATCCTCCCTTTTAAATCACTTACGATGCTATTAAAGGGGACTTGCCACCATATGGAATACCGTCTTGCAGCCAGTCACTTTCAAAAATATCTGTGAGTAGTTCAACAAAGACAAATTTTAGCAACTCAAGACATGTTAGACATGCATGTATACTTTTTGGGAGTTCCAGTCACTCAGAAGACATTAATTACAGTTTATAAATCGGTTGATTGGCAATGATGATGTACACTAAATAGTTCTCGGAATTCATACGGATTTTCCATATTTATATTTCCACGCAACGTTTCGCCGACTGAAAGAACTGTCGTCATCTTCTAGGCGAAGTGCCCATTTTTTTAGTGTAACTGGTTACATGAGGGTAATCCACGTGGCAACTCCCCTTTAATAGCATAGGAAGGGATTTTAAAGGGTAGAGGAAGGTAGCCAAGAGTTACTAGGGCCCCCGGGCTATGGTTTAAGGATCCTATCCAGCATTCGCCTAAAGAAATGCAGGGAAAACCTTAGAAAGACCTGCATCGGGTAGATCCGGCATTGGGTACTTGTCCCACACCCTTCCGATATCTGGAGATAAGTTTGCTGTGGGGACGCAGCATTCCCTTCTCCGTACCTCGACCAGTTTAGGGGGCAGCTGGCCGACTATTTCAATGGGAATAGCGATCAACTAATACCGTATGCCGAAGGTCTGCGACCCCGGAACATGCACCTCTCAGAACAGGCCGAGGTACCTCGGCTTGTGGGAACCTTAGTTCAAAAACTGAGAAGAAAAGGCATACCCAAAGATAGCCCCTTCGTATCTCTCCTAAAAGGTTCTGCCTGCGAGAGAACATCCCTCGCAGGTTTATCTAAGCCTAAGTTCCACTTCATGTTATATATCCTCAACCGGATCATCACACTGTGAGAGCCAAAAACGCTCAGTCAACAGCAAGACTTGGGACCCAGCTATAACATTGTTAAGACGAGGGGTCCGGAGCTATATTGTGGGCGGGGCTGCTGAGGGTAATGTACCTCTGCGAATGCCCGACTTTTGACTGATGCTGACGATGGCTGAGGCGGACTGTTGACTGAGCATTTTTGACTCTCACATTGTGATGATCCGGTTGAGGATATATAACATCAAGTGGAATGGTTAGAGTACTTGTTAAAGCCAACGAAAGCCTGCGAGAGGTTTCTCTCGCAGGAAGAACCTTTTAGGAGAGATACGAAGGGGCTACCTTTGGGTATGCCTTTTCCTCTCCCTTTTTGAACTAAGAATCCCACAAACCGAGGCACCTCGGCCTGTTTTGAGAGGTGTGTGTTCCGGGGTCGCAGACCTTGGGCATACGGTAAGAGTTGTTCGCTATTCCCATTGGAATAGTCGGCCAGCTGCCTCCTAAACTGGTCGGGGCACGGAGAATGGAATGCTGCGTCCCCACAGCAAACTCCTCTCCCGCTATCGGAAGGGCGTGGGACAAGTACCCAATGCCCGACCTACCTGATGCAGGTTTTTCTAGGGTTTTCCCTGCATTTCTTTAGGCGAATGCCAGATAGGATCCTTGAACCATAGCCCGGGGGCCCTAGTTAACCCTTGGCTACGTTCCTCTACCCTTCTGCATCCCCCCATTCACTCATTTTCCTATGCTATAAGAGGGGAGTTGCCACTATATGGATTACCCTGTACATAGCCTGTCTTCACCCTAAAAAAAAATCCTGTGAGGATGGAAATCCTGTGAGAACTGTTCTCTCTCAGTCAGAACCTTTCTGGAGAGACAGAGAGTGCTACCTTTGGGAATGCCTCTTCCTCTCTCCGTTTTGAACTAAAGTCACCAGAGGGCGATGAACCTCGCCCTTTTTCGAGAGGTGTATGTTCTGGGGTCACAGTCCTTAGGCATACGGTAAGAGTTGTCGCTATTCGTATTGGAACAGTCGAGCAGCTTCCTCATAAACAGGCACGGAGAAGGGAGTGCTGCGTCCCCACACCAAACTCCTCTCCCGCTATCGGAAGGGCGTGGGACAAGTACCCAATGCCCGACCTACCTGATGCAGGATTTCTACAGTATGTCCTGCATCAGTTTTAGGTAAGATTCTTAAACTACAGCTCGGGTGCACTAGTCAACCATTGGCTACGTTCTTCTACCCTTCCGCATCTTCCCTTTTAAATCACTTACGATGCTATTAAAGGGGAGTCGCCACCACATGGAATACCGGCTTGTAGCCAGTCACTTTCAAAAATATCTGTGAGTAGTTCCACAAAGACAAACTTGAGAAACTCAAGACAAGTTAGACATGCATGTATACACTTTGGGAGTTCCAGTCACTCAGAAGACATTAATTACAGTTTATAAATCGGTGGATTGACAATGATGATGTACAATAAATAGTTCTCGGAATTCATACGGATTTGCATATTTATATTTCCACGCAACGTTTCGCCGACTGAAAGAACTGTCGTCATCTTCCAGGCGAAGTGCCCATTTTTTTTAGGGCAACTGGTTACATGAGGGTAATCCACGTGGCAACTCCCCTTTAATAGCATAGGAAGAGATTTGAAAGGGGGGATGTGGAAGGGTAGAGGAAGGTAGCCAAGAGTTACTAGGGCCCCCGGGCTATGGTTTAAGGATCCTACCCAGCATTCACCTAAAGAAATGCAGGGAAAACCTTAGAAAGACCTGCATCGGATAGGTCCGGCATTGGGTACTTGTCCCACACCCTTCCGATATCTGAAGAGGAGTTTGCTGTGGGGACGCAGCATTCCCTTCTCCGTGCCTCGTCCAGTTTAGGAGGCAGCTGGCCGACTACTCCAATAGGAATAGCGGACGCTCTTACCGTATGCCCAAGGTCTGCGACCCCGGAACATACACCTCTCAAAACAGGCCGAGGTGCCTCGGCTTGTGGGAACCTTAGTTCGAAAACTGAGAGGAAAAGGCATACCCGAAGGTAGCCCCTTCGTATCTCTCCTAAAAGGGTCTGCCTGCGAGAGAACATCCCTCGCAGGTTTATCTAAGCCTAAGTTCCACTTCATGTTATATATCCTCAACCGGATCATCACACTGTGAGAGCCAAAAACGCTCAGTCAACAGCAAGACTTGGGACCCAGCTATAACATTGTTAAGACGAGGGTTCCGGAGCTATATTGTGGGCGGGGCTGCTGAGGGTAATGTACCTCTGCGAATGCCCGACTTTTGACAGATGCTGACATGGCTGAGGCGGACTGTTGACTGAGCGTTTTTGACTCTCACAGTGTGATGATCCGGTAGAGGATATATAACATGAAGTGGAATGGTTACAGTAGTATTAAGGCCCGGAAAAGGCCTGCGAGAGGATTCTCTCGTAGGTAACCTGCGAGGGATGTTCTCTCGCAGGCAGAACCTTTTAGGAGAGATACGAAGGGGCTGCCTTTGGGTCTGCCTTTTCCTCTCCGTTCTTGAACTAAGGTTCCTATAAGTCGAGGCACCTTGGCCTGTTTTGAGAGGTGTATGTTCCGGGGTCGCAGACCTTGGGCATACGGTAAGAGTAGTCCGATATTCCCATTGGAATAGTCGGCCAGCTGCCTCCTAAACTCGTCGAGGCACGGAGAAGGGAATGCTGCGTCCCCACAGCAAAATTCTCTCCCGCTATCGGAAGGGCGTGGGACAAGTGCCCAATGCCCAACCTACCCGATGCAGGTTTTTCTAAGGTTTTCCCTGCATTTATTTAGGCGAATGCCGGGTGGGATCATTAAAGCATAGCCCGGGGTCCCTAGTTAACCCTTGGCTACCTTCCTCTACCCTTCCGCATCCTCCCTTTCAAATCCATTCATATGCTATTAAAGGGGAGTTGCCACCGTGTGGATTACCCTCATGTAGCCTGTTACCTAAAAAATAATAGTTCCGGCACTTCGCCTAGAAGATGACGACATATATCGTCGAAACGTTCCGTGTAAATATAAATATGCAAAACCCGTGTGAATTCCGAGGGCTATTTATTGAACAACTTCACCGGGAAAGACTTCAATCTTTAATTATGTTGTAATATGGACAGAGGTTAGTGGTTAATAGAACAGTCTGGTTGACTGAATTAATCTGTAAGAATGAATAATGTCCCCCGGAAATAATTTTTTAGTCCCAATGATCGACAGGAAGGAAGCTTATATTTAAACGAGCAGCGTCTACTCGTGAATATTGTGCTTTTAAACGTGAAACATTGGACGCATGTCTCTGTAATGCTAAATGAACTGCATTCATGTGCTCATCAGGCTCGTGGCAGTTCTCAATTACAGCGCGTTGTCCACAATGAAATGAAGCCGCTCTGCGTTAATACGAGTCAGCGATATTGTGTTGCAACTAACCTCTTTGTCATCAAGGAAGGCTCATTCCCTGTATCGAGTTATTTACTTAATGCGGATTTACTGCGACGTATATTATTATGATTATTACGCATATTGGTAATGATTCATAACAACGTAGTTACACTCTGGGTTGATGAAGAAACGTTAGTTTGTGTGGCATGGAAGTAAAGTACGGAGGCTGAAAATTAACATATTTTCTTCGGCGACATATTGAGTGATGAGGAAAATAGCCTTCCCAACCCTCTTCGTACTGGTAAGATGGAAGGCTCACCTGGTTCAATTTGAGGAAATAGGACAAACCATAATATTTTTATAAACACATACAGCCCTTGTAGGGCTAGAGCCTGCCTCTATATCTCTTGCCTTCCTTGCATCCTCTTACGTCCAACTCATTCATATCTTCCTCTATATTCTCCACCCATTTCTTTCTAGGTCTACCTGCACACCTTCTTCCTCCTGGTTTTCCTTTCCATATTCTTTCTAGTTGGGTTCCATCCTCACTCTTTTCCACATGCCATGTCCATCTAAGTCTTGTACTCCTTATAGAGCTCACAATTTGTGGATCACCATAGACTTAATAGAGTTCTTTTTTAGTTCTAATTCTCCATTCCTCGTTTACATACTTAGTCCCATAAATTTTTCATAGGATTTTTCAAAAAAATATTTTTATATTCATATTGAAAAACTGCACTATAATATATATATATATATATAAATTTAACGAAAAAATACATTAAATTTAAATTAGTATAAATTGGCCATTAAAAATTACATATGGAAAAATTTACTACGTCTGATTGAAAATAATGAATAATAAAGATAGCCAATTCAGACAAAAAAGTGATAATATAAATACTACACAACGTTACTGGGATCCTTTGTTCCTTTCGTCAGGTTCTAAGAAGAACCTAGAGAAACACAACTGCACTCGTCAGTCCAAAATATTCAAAGAATACCAAATATCATTTACAGATCCACTAATACCATTTCATACATGTTAAAAAAAAATACAAGGACGAACTTGACACCTACAGCAAACATTGTGTGTTGTTTACAAAATCTCTTGCTCTAATTGTACCTCCTGCTACATAGGGCGAACAAAACGTTCCCTTAATACACGTATCAAAGAACATGTTTCTAATATCAAAGACAATTTGTTAGTATCCAAACATATATTCAGTTCTAAACACACATTTGATTGGCAAAATGCTAAGATTTTAGACACTGACACCAGGCACAATTCCAGAGATGCTTCACATTAAATCTAACATCACAGCTATTAATGTACAAACAGACACTATGAAACTCAATAATTGCTATGATCCCTTATTATTACGCTAAACCTTCTGTTTTCCCATTGCCATTGCTCCCTTATTGTTATGCAACCCCTTCGTCTATCGCATTGTTTTCGCCGCTCTTGAGTTTTGCCAACTGATCAGTGCAGTTGTGTCTCTCTAGACTCTTCTTAGCACCTGACGAAAGGAACAAAGATCCCAGAAACTTTGTGTGGTATTTATATTACCCGTTTTATTTGTCTGTATTTGGCTATCTTTCTTATTCAAAATTTCCTTTATTACACTAATTTAAAATATATTGTAACGTTAACTACGAATTATTTCAGAAATATAAAGAAGAAACAATAAAAGTAATGAATCCCGAAGATATAAATAAATTAAGTGTATTATGTTAACATTCATAGAGAAAAAAATTTAAATTTGAATACGCAATTTAAGTGAAAAAAAAATTAGAACTCTGCTATCAACTTCCATGGCCGAAATTAGAATAAACAACGTCAATCATTTCACAACATTTATGATATTCCAAATGAGTTTTCTTCTATATCCTCGAGAGTGAGAAACGATTTCAAGGCTTGAAGCTGACATCAGAACAGCGTATCACAAGGAAACCATGTTAGAAAACATTACAGCTTCAAATTATTTTTCGGAGCGAGGCAATTACGTGCCTGTGACGTCGCCTCTAGAGTTGGCATTACAATCTTATCTATCAAGACTTTTCGATACGTTTCTGTTGACCTGTCTCGAACTTTAATATCAACCAACGTTCGAGAGAACACTCAGGACTGGCGTTGACTTGGTTATGAACGTAGTCGAGTGTAAAAACGACCAAGTACAACAAAAAATTATTAATCGGGATTTTTGGTAAGTGTCTAAATTTTTCCGTTAACTATAATTACGCGGCTTCTATACTTTTTCCGTATCTATTAATTTTTTTTTCTACTAGATGTGCTGTGACCCTTCATGAAGTTGTAAAAAAACCCTATGAAAATTCTGTTAAATCTGTTCAGCTAATTTATATTACTCAAACAAACATTAATACACATTTATTTACATAAATGTATCCCCTCTACATTTTAAGCTCAGAAACATACATATATGAGAAGATCATTGAACTTTTGTTTGAAATTTTAAATAATTTTTTTCTGTATTCTAATAATCATATATGTTAAATATAAAATGAAAAAATTTACGTCTGTTTGAAAAATAATGAATAAGAAGGATAAAACCAATACAGACAAAAAAAGAGGGTAATATAAATACCACACAACGTTTCTGGGATCCTTGTCAGAAGCTCTTGAGTGTTGTCAACTGACCAGTGCAGTTGTGTCGCTCTAGGCTCTTCTTAGCACGTGACGAAAGGAACAAGGATCCCAGAAACGTTGTTGTGTGGTATTTATATTACTCTTTTTTGTGTGAATTGTCTATCTTTCTCATTAATTATTAATAAGTCAACTGAATAGTGCAGTTGTGTCTCTCTCTAGGCTCTTCTTAGCACCTGACGAAAGGAACAAGGATCCCAGAAACGTCGTTGTGTGGTATTTATATTACCCTTTTTTGTATGAATTATCTATCTTTCTCATTAATTATTAATAAGTCAACTGACTAGTGCAGTTGTGTCGCTCTAGGCACTTCTTATCACCTGTCGAAAGGAACAAGGATCCCAGAAACGTTGTTGTGTGGTATTTATATTACCCTTTTTTGTGTGAATTGTCTATCTTTCTCATTAATTATTAATAAGTCAACTGATTAGAGCAGTTGTGTCGCTCTAGGCTCTTCTTAGCACGTGACGAAAGGAACAAGGATCCCAGAAACGTTGTGTGGTATTTATATTACCCCATTTTTTTTATCTGTATTGGCAACCTTTCTTAACCATTATTTTCAATCTGACGTAAATTTTTTTCAGTTTAATTAATGTAAAATCCGATATTAAATAAACCTCATAAATAATCCGTAATTGTCAAAAGTAACTTCTTTGGTTTGTGTGTGTCCCTGTCGTGAATTTTTAAACTCTATACCTGTATAAAGCAACAAGAAACGTTGTGTTGGATTTATTTTTAATCACCTAATTTTCTCTGTGGTTTTTGGTCTGTATCATTATTTAATTGTTATTTTAAACTACTACAGTTTTTTTCTTGTTTTTTTTTTGGACCTTGCGGCTCGTTTCCTTTCCGCAAATGCATTCTGATTCTGGAATGTCAACCTAACTTGAACCATTTTTAACTACGGAGTTATATATATATATATATATAAATTATATAGAACTACAAATAAAAAGAAGCGAATAGCGACTCACTGTTGCACGTTTCCGAGGCACATGAACTAATGTGCCGTGTAACCATTAATCAAGAACGCTGAAAGCAGTTAACTTGTTGAATCGGGAAACAGATGCGTTGTTAAACAAAAGCTTCAACATATTTACGAAACATGATTTATACAAAGCTTTAATTAAAATGTGTAATTTATCTTTCTCTCTCTCTCTCTCTCTCTCTCTCTCCTCTCTCTTCCTCTCGCAATAATTCAATATTAAATATGTGACGTTGTTTACATTACGACGACATACGCGTTTGCTTTATCGAGTTGCAACATTTTGCACATCAATGGGTGTTTTATAGCACGATCGTTAATATATATATATATATATATCTATCTATATAAAAAAAATAATCCACTCAACCATCCCGATGACTCTGTAACACGAAAGAGAATTTATTAATATTTTCCCTGCGTATAACGCATGATATAAAATCATATGAACATTTCTAACTTTCATAACACAATTTCGCTTTCAAACATTTCGACAAACACTGACTACGAAATTCACGTGAGGGCGTAGCGAAATATAAATACAATTTTTTTAAACTAATACTCTTTCATACTTGATTAAAAACCACAAGGACCAACTTGGACACCTTCAGCAAACATTGAGTGTTGTTTACAAAATCTCTTGCTCTACTTGTAATTCCTGCTACGTGGGGCAAACAAAACGTTCCCTTAATACACGTATCAAAGAACATGTCTCTAATACCAAACTTCCCATTGATAAACAATCTGTAGTATCGAAACATATAAACAGTTCTAAACATACAGTCGATTGGAAAAATGCTAAGATTTTAGACACTGACACCAGGAACAATTCCAGAGATATAAACCTTGTAAGAGAGATACGAAGGGGTTACCTTTGGGGATGCCTTTTCCTCTCCGTTTTGAACTAAGGTTCCCACAAGCCGAGGCACCTCGGCCTGTTCTGAGAGGTGTATGTTCCGGGGTCACAGACCTTGGGCATACGGTAAGAGTTGTCCGCTATTCCCATTGGAACAGTCGGCCAGCTGCCTCCTAAACTGGTCGAGGTACGGAGAAGGGAATGCTGCGTCCCCACAGCAAACTCCTCTCCCGCTATCGGAAGGGCGTGGCACAAGTACCCAATGCCCGACCTACCTGCTGCAGGATTTTCCCTGCATTTCTTTAGGTGAATGCCAGGTAGGATCCTTAAAATATAGTCCGGGGGCCCTAGTTAACCCTTGGCTACCTTCCTCTACCCTTCCACTTCCCCCTTTTCAAATCTATGCTATTAAAGGGGAGTTGCTACCATGTGGATTACCTAAAAAAAAGAATTCCAGAGATGCTTCACAATAAATCCAACATCACAGCTATTAACGTACAAACAGACACTATGATACTCAATAATTGCTATGATCTCTTAATATTACGCTAAACCTTCTGTTTTTCCATTGACGTTGCTCCCTTATTGTTATGCAACCCCTTCGGCTCTCCCATTGTCGTTACGTTTTCGTCGCTTTTGAGTGTTTGTCAACTTATCAATGCAGTTGTGTTTCTCTAGGCTCTTCTTAGCACCTGACGAAATGGACAAGGATCCCAGAAACGTTGTGTGGTATTTATATTTACCTTTTTTTGTCTGTATTGGCTATCTTTCTTACTCAAAAATATGAATTTTTTTGAAATTTTTGAAAATATTTGTTTATTCCATTCAACTTCAGTCCAGCAGTAAAAGAAACTCGTTGCAAAGACTGTCTTCTGTTTCGTTTTGCTACTATCATTATTATTATTATTTATTAACAACTTTGTACAGTAGTTAACAAAGCAAAAAGTAAGAGATGTAGTATGTGTAACAAAAAACCATACATTTCATATAAGTCGAAGAATTATCGGAATGACAAAACAAGACGATGAACCATTTGTTGTGGGAGCTACGGACAAATATAAGATAAGGAAGAGTGACGAGTATATATTTGAGTAGTCGTATTATCTAGTGAACTACCTCAGTACTAAGAGATAGTTTTGAGTGTCCAGCAACCACTGATGACTCAAGGTCAGATCCATTTAACTCATTTTTTGTGTTTCAAAAGAAATTACATGTTCACTTGTAATTGTCACAAATTTCTAATTGATCGTTGTAATTATTTCTGATAAAATTTTACAATAACACGTATTACATCACTTTTATTTATTGATTTATTTCCCTATTACTGGTATGGTCTTATCTAATCTCCTTGCAATTGTGATTTAACTTCGACACAGAATTATTAATTATACTCTTCTTCTCCTTCTTGTTGTATGGAGATATCGGGCCTCGACCTCCAGTAGCAGCTTCCTCCAAACTTCTCTGTCTAAAGCTATTCTCCTCCAGTTCCTCAAATCCATCATCCTTTTTTATGTCCTTCTCTACTTCGTCTATCCATCAGTTCCTTGGTTTTTCCTGCCTTTCTTTTACCTCCCATATCATTGTATAATGCCTTTCCTTTCCCAGGCGTTGCACGTGTCCTGTCCCATTCCATTCTCTTTAATCTAATAGATGTTGTGCTTGGTTCTTTTTATATAGGTCATATATTTCCTTATTATATCCTTGTGTCTCCATATGTCATTTTCATTTTTTGGGCCCCAAATTCGTCTTAGGATCTTTCTTTCAAAGATTGTTAATCGCTGTCTCCTCTCTCTTGTTTAGTGTCCAGCCCCTCACTTCCATAATATAGTATTGGCCTGATCATGGTTTTTATATATCCTCATTTTTGTTATTCTATGTGTTGTTTTATTGAGAGTTTCATTTATTTAAAACGCCCCTAGAGAGATTCTCTACGACAAAATATTCGGCCGCCTTGACAACCCTAGAATGGGGGAGGGTGGGGGTGGGGGAAAGCAATGAGTAATTTTTTCCTTATTTTTGCTTAGCTGAAACTTTAAATAGGCTGGAAACATGCAAAGGCTGATAGAAAAGGTCAGTCATGTTTCACATGTATTGATCCACACTAAGCAACAACCACTGCATGGTTCAGTGGACACGGAAAATGTTGGGGGATCAGCACTTACCTGAACGCCTCCTGTTCTGTTCAAGGGGAATCAAATCATTTAGTACATTATCTGTCTGGTGAATTTGTTCTCCTAGCTTACGAAATTTGTTAGAATTGCTAACCCAATTTTTTTATTACTCTCATTAATGAAGGTAAACGACCATTTTTTTTTATTATTGACAGAGTCGTTGGTGAGCTTCGAGGCAGGTCGAGCGTTAAAAAAAACGATAGCTTTGTAATGGAAACAATTCAAATGCGAGTGGTGCAGACGTCGTGTTTTACGAATGAATTGGTTTATTGAACTAAACTTGTGGATGTACGTCAAGTTGCAGTCTGTCAACGACGTCATGATCAAACATCCCGAGGGTAAATTACGATGAATGGAAATGAACAACTTAGAAAGTTACATAACCAATGGCGGACTTATTTGAGAAAAAAAAATATATCGTCTTGTTTTCATTTCCACGGCATGTCCTCAATTACTTCGCCCTTCTCTGTTATTCGTGGCTGAGTTCATCGCTAGATTAATGCTAGGAACACGTTCACGGAATTGAACTTCGTAGGGCAATTATTTAATTCCTCAGTTCTGTTCTTACGAAACTCCATAGAACAGCGTATTCCTCGAATTCCCCGAGCTCCTTCGACAATCCCCCGAGGTATTTCAGAAGCTGAATTAATCGAAGGCACATTCAGAGAAGAAACGCCCCGGTATTTGATTCGCCATTCGTGATTGGTACGATTCTAAGCAATCACAAGGAAAGGGTAACTATTTATTATTACGCGTGTATATATATATATATATATCTATATATATATATATATATATACGTTATTTCTGAGATAATTCACGCTGAAAGCGATTACATTTCTCTTTATGTTCCAAAAAATCTTATTTAAAAAAATAAATAAATAAACTGGACTTCAATTTCTATTAAGTTGTAACACGTCGACCTTCGTTACTGTTTTTGTTAACTGCCAATTTCTTATTTAACTTTTTTTTTCCACAATGGAAACAGATTTTGTTAGCAAACATTTATGAAGACGAACATTGGTCAAAATAAAAACTCGTTCGAACTGGAAATTTCGTATAAAAGCTGCGAGGTTCTCAAAATAGCAGAACAATAATCAGCATCCAATATATATATATATTGTAATAATCAAAAGGATGACGATTAATTTGCCCCACTTTGGTGAAGCCATATATGTAATAAACAAACAATATTTAATTAAAAGAAATAATTTATTTAATTATTTCAATGATTTAAGACCACCTTTTTAATAATTATATATTTGACGTCTTCAACGTGTGGCTAACTATCATTCACATTTTAATTAATTTTTTGTAGTAATTAATTCACTTAATGAACCCTATTAATCGTTAACCTGTTGTTTATTACAATATATATATATAACATAGCAGTATTAAATCTGTCAAATTACATTTATTCGTAAAATTATTTAAAAGTGCATATCAAAATTTATTTTTATGTATTCAAAGTGCTAGTAACAAAAAAATCTATTTCAGGGGTCTTTTTTCTCTAGAAAAATTGCGGTTTTACAAGAAAAATGTCAATTAAATTCCATTTAATAAGAGAGATAAGGAAATAATAATAATTGCAAAACCTCAGCTTCCGACGTCTTTCTGTTCCTCAAGTCAGTTTTTCCTTGTTGCTGCCACTCTTTCTCCAAAAAAAAAGAAGTTATGATACATCAACTTTAGCCCCTTGGTGTCTTATTATACGACGCTACACATCACAATATGAAGGGGAGGGGTGGAAAAGCCTGGTGAGTCTATTCTCTGTATTTTTATATCTCTTTCCCCCACCTGGGAATAAACGTCAACCCACTTTACCCACGTGGTCTAGTTGTTTTTTGACCGTGTCTATGTTTCACGGCGCCAGCAGTGGTAATGTTATTAAAGCAAACCTTTTTTATTTCAAGTATCTGGAGGATTTATGATGGTGGACACTTTCCATTTGCTTTTAAGGCCGATTTGGAATTTATCGTACCAGAGAATGTATAGAACATCGAACATCATTCTGGGGGCCCATTCAAGAAATTAGATGTATTTAACACATCCATGTCAATTTATATTCATTAATGATTTCACTAATAATAAATAACTAAAAGCATTGAGATATACACGCACCAGTAAAATCAGTTGTACAACGTCTGGAGGAAATATGAGATTAATAATTTTAACAAACATAATATATACATTGGAATAAATAAGAAACTCTCCAAAAGCGAAATTAAAAAATTATACTGTAAATGAACTTAGAAAGTTTGCAACAACAGTTTTAATATTTAATTATTTATATTTATTATACGTAATATAATAATTAATATTTTATAATACCTATGATACCTCAATATTAGTGTAAATAGTCAGTGTAAAGTTGTCCATTCTTATTGTCCACTGGAAATTTATCTGTCCGATGGATTTCCCTTGAAAATGCATATTTTAAATTAAATATATATTTAATTAGCTGTCACAGTTTTTGTTATGGATCAAGAGGTACATCTATTTTGACTCTTTACACATTCTCGAAGGCCAGCTCCATAAAAGATGAGTGTGAAAATGACGTTTCGTCGTAAACCGAGGCGTAAAGGTTACAAGTTGCAACCAGAGCCGACCAGCACATTTGTAACGTTAGTGCGGAAGCTTTCGTGACACGGAACGTCAGGAATCGATCCGAGGAGCGCCAGGTGGCGTGGCTGGCACGGAGAGTCGTGTGTCCTCAAGGACAGCGAAAAATTTCCCTTGTAACAAATCTAGTTCACACTCCACGACCACTTGATACGAACACCGACACTTGTTGGCCACAGACCGCGCTCCGACGACGTTCCACGGACGGTTTTTCCATCACTTGATCAAAACAAATAAAATGGATTTTTAATTGCGGATTAATTTAGATTAATTGTCCAATATTCAAATGAAAATACAGGATACGTAGCAAACATATTTAATATTAAAATTTTCAATAATAATAATGACATTAAGTGAAAGGTTTTGATTTAAAATTTCATTTGTGGACACAATATCAATAAAACAAATGTAGTTAAAAATCAAGAATGTCGGCTATAAAATAGAAATCAACCCAATTTTATCTTTTTATAAAAAAAAAATCAAGAACCACGAGACATTCATTCTGCATCATGTTATCTTTTAGACACATATACAAAATTTATTACAATATGCAGATCCAAATTATTTTTAATAAGAGTCAATTTTTCTGAACAAAATTTAATATCTAGTTAAACAATTACAGGACTGAAATAAAAAAAGGAAAAGCCTTCATGTTTAACCAAATTAAGATATGTGAATATTTACTTAAGTATATCTTCATATATTAGTTAGAAATATGCTTCACCTAGAATTAAATTTAAGAGAAACAGCGTAATAGTGGATTTATTAAAAAATATATGTATTCGTCCCTAAGAATTGCACAAGTTATTGTGATAATAGGGAATCATTGTTTAAAAAAATATAAAACAAATCTTTCTGCTGTGCAGATTAAAAGTTCTTTAAAAATTTAATATTTTAGAAAATTATTAATTAATTTTTTTATTAAAATGTGAATGACAAAAAACATTGGGGGATGAATAGATAAAGATCAGTAAATCAATACCAAATTATTTTAATAAAGGTCCATTTTTTCTGAAGAAATAGTTACATTGCAATTCTAATCTTTTGAAATAGAATTTTTACTATAGCACTTACAGGACTGAAATAAAAAAGGAAAAACCTTCATGTTCAACCTTGATTAAGATATGAAGATTATTGAATATTTGTTTAAGTATATCTTCATATATTAATAAGAAATATGCTTCACCTAGAATTAAATTTAAAAGAAACAGCACAATAGTGGATGTATTTTTAAAAAAAATATGTATTCATCCCTAAGAATTACACAAGTTATTTTGATAAGAGAAAACATTGTTTAAAAAAATATAAAAAAATCTTTCTGCTGTGCAGATTAAAAGTTTTTTAAAAATTTAATATTTTAGAAAATTATTAATTAATTTATTTGATTAAAATGTGAATGATAAAAAAAACATTGGGGGATGAATACCTTAAAGATCAGTAAATCAATAACAAATTATTTTCAATAAGAGTACATTTTTCTGGAGAAATAGTTACATTACCATTCTAATATTTTGAAATAGAATATTTACTAAGGCACTTTACAGGACTGAAATAATAAAAAAAAGGAAAAGCCTTCATGATTAACCTAATTAAGATATTAATATTTACTTAAGTATATCTTCATATATTAGTAAGAAATATTCATGACCTAGAATTAAATTTAAGAGAAACAGCACAATAGTGGTTCTCTTTTAAAAAAAATATGTATTTATCCCTAAGAATTTCAACAGGTCCTTTTTATAATAGGGAATCATTGTTTATAAAAAATATAAAACAAATCTTTGTACTGTGCAGATTAAAAGTTCTTTAAAATTTAATATTTTAGAAAATTATTAATTAATTTCTTTTATTAAAATGTGAATGATAAATAAAACATTGGGGATGAATACATAAAGACCAGTAAATCAATATCACTCATATTAAATTTAAAATCTTGAAGGAAAGTAAAAAAAAAAGATTCTTTGTTCTTGTGTCTGCCAATGACACTCTCCACAAAGTGGAGCACAAAGGATTGTTCTTATTACCAGGTTAATATTTCTGTAACCAAGAACATAGAAATATGTCAAGAATGCAATTCTTCAAAATAACTACTGCCATTACATGAACCACTCTTACAAAACATAATCTGTGACATGTGAAATATTATAATTCTGAATTGAATGAATTACAAAAACATTATCTGACTCGATAACGATTACAAGTTGTAAAACTTTTCTTACAAGGGGCATTATAGGATATAACTTCATTTTATGGTGAAATAAACTACGGTACTAGTTGTATAATGGTGAAAAAATATAAATTGCTTGTGAACCTGGAAAAATGAATTGTGTAGAAATGTCGGTACTTGGGTTTCACATTGATTTTCTTTCATTTAATATTCCGCTCTGACTCTTTCACGTCAAGGTCGAACATAACGAGCTGTGTAATGACAAAACTCTGACCAGTTGTAATCACGGATCAGCATCGTTCAAAAATTAGGGAATTAATGACACTGTAGTTTTTATACCAGAAAGATGATTTTGCGCAGAAGAAGGAGATTAAACGAGCAGGAAAAAAAATATAATACACGAAATTATAAGAAAAATAGTTACCTAGGTAAGAAAAAAAGTTAAGGTAAGCTATAAAAATAAGAATATGGTAATAATAAACAATGGAAGGACTAAGAAAGTAATATTGGCAAAAAGAGTCACAAATTCAGACGGCTTCTTAGAACTATATAGTAATTTAGTAATTATGTGTAATGATTCAAACCGCATAAAGTACTAAATTTTATATGTAACCAGTTTGCGCCATGGATATATGTTTTAGAGAGATATTTTCCAAGAGAACTGTTATCTTTGACTTACCTAGTCATCAGTATTCTGAGAATTAAATTAATTGTCGTTTGGAGAGCAAAGAAGCATAATGTTGCTGTTTTTTTGACTGAGGGAGTCGTTTATGCATTTTAATTGGCTAATTGTCGTATGGAGGAGCACACAAATATATGATTTGTTTGACGAAGTCGTTTAAAGTATTTTTATTCAATATATACTTTCGTTTACTGGATTCAATTGTCGTGCGAAAATCCAAAGAGAAACCCCGAATTAAAAATCTCATCTATCTGTGCTCAGCTTTTAACTGAGTGTGGACGACAATCCATGATGTCCTTCTAAATCACGTGGATTGTTATTTGACCAAAATGTGTTATCTTATCCATGTTTGGCATTCAAATTGCCGGGCTGGACTCTGATCAGCTTGAGACTTGAGGTCGATGCCTGTCATTTCCGCGTGTCACCGGCCTGATTCCATCTGGACAGGCGTTTCTACGTTCCTGTCAATATTTTTCTTGTTTTTACAGTGATTATCATTATTTCTGTTATAGGGGAAGTCCACGATACGCACCTGAGATACGAGTCGTTTTTATTCTTCGTCCCTTAATATAATTTCATGTTATTAATTATTCCAATGAAGTAGAATGATCATTACAATGTTACTCCTTGGGTCTACGACCTCCTATCAGACTTGGCCTCTTGAAGAATAGTTCACTTCACATTGTCCGCAGCTTTCCTTCTCCACTTTCCAACCATCTAAGTTTTGATCTTCCGACCCGCCTTGTTTTACCATCCATGTTTTATTAACCTGATAATTACAAGTGAAGAAGACTATTGGCGTACTTAGGTTATAGAAAGCTTCGGCTTTAAAAAATCCTATAAGGACAAAAAAACTCATTTACAACCCTTAATCGTAAATTCACGAACGTAAAATATATATCGATCAGCTCCGGTTTTTATAGTCCTAAAAAAAGAAGCTTGACTCATTGGTAAGGTCAAAGTTATGACCAAAATGTACGTCTCGAAAAGGGAAAAAAAAAACCTTGTTACAAAAAGTCGACTATTTAGCAGATTTAACAGTTTTGAGTTTAGTGGCCAGTGTTTTAGCTGTAGTTATTTATACGAGCTGCTATCGAAGGGCCACAGATAACTCGCTCATACGTAACCCGGAAGGCCCATAAATATCAAGCTCCAATGATTTAATATCAGCTCTGGTTTTTTTTTTGTTTGTTTGTTTGAAGTTAGCAATCTGTTGTTGTTGGTCAATTTGAGCAATTTAGTAGGCTAGATCTGTATCTTTCTCTATATATATAGCAAGGGGGAAGGAAGGTGAAGTCCTACATACGTATTTAATAAAAAGAAAAAAAACATAGAGAATTATTTTATATTTAATACAGCCGTGAATTATTAGATTTAAACAGCAAGTGGCTATTATGAGAAACCATTTATTAATGCGGCGAAGTTTTTTGTTTGTGCTCAACCTTGGCCCCCTTGTTTAGTGAACATTATCACAATCAAAACCGTGGTCTCATGTTTACTGAGAAGTGAATGTTTTGCCACATGGTTGTTTTTAAATTCAGAAAGGCGAGTTTTTAATGCCCTTTTTGTTTGTCCTATGTAACATACAATTTTACAATTATAGATGTAACCTATGCAGGGTTTTTTTTATAAAAAAAAATAATAATAAATCATAAAGATTAATGATGGTTGTTTTGTATATTACATCAATGTTGAGACACACATAAATATGTGACAATATAAGATGTAACAAAATGAATTAAATAAGAGATTACTTGATCCTGGAACAACCTGACTCATAAGTAATGCTTTGAAGAAGAAGAAAAAAATATATATCCAAACCCTTTCCTACTAAAAGTATAAATTGTAGACAAATATTTTTTTTCCAAAAGCTCCCTAACGTTAACAATGTTATCAGTCCCGTTTGAAGGACGTGCGATCGATTTTATTTTAGTTCCTGTACGACTGAAACGTTCGCATCGTTTATATATCTTTGACACTGGCTAATTATATATATCTATGAAATCAAATGTTTTATTTGCTCGAGATAACTATATTCAAATGATCTGTACAAGGACATACAAAAATATATTCAAATTTTCGTTATGTACCTCATTACTCCTTCCTCCTGGCAATGGCGTAGTTTCTCCCACTGTAGATGTCGCGCACTCGCCTCCCAACAATGGGACCACGCGAACGAACACCTTGCGTACTGAAAACAACAATCTCTTTAACTCTGAATGCATCTTTAAAGGACCAAATAATAATTGTATTATAATTTTCCAAAAATTTGAAACCATTTCTTTGCCATTTGTTCAATTCTAATTTAATCATTTACAAATCTGGGAAACTGAATATCAAAATGTTTAAAATTTCGAAAAAAAAAACCTTGGGATTTAGTATATTATTTCAAACATTATATATCTCCAGGTACCTATAATAAAATAATAACTGAAGGAACTTCTAGTATTTGGTAATCGATTACACGGGGACGAGTCAACCCCCAAGTTTTTTTTATTTAGTTTATAAGGTAGCAACAATTTCAGTGTTAAAAACATACAAAGAACTTTATACTCTTGATATGATCCTGATTTAACGAAAGTCAAGAAATTGTCTTAAATAATTTGATATACGTTTATCAAGGAAATCAATAATTCCAAGAGTTCAATATTTTACTTCGCAACATTTCGCGTTCACTGTTTAACAAACACCACGCGGAATCATGTCACAGATTTTCTTGCTAATTTGTCATTTTACCCTTAATTACATAACGTGGCTTATTTGTCAAGAAATCAGTATGTGTACCTGACTAACACAGTCCACAACACTATCAACTGAATGTAAAAAAAAATGCATCATTCTCCCCTCCTCTTGCCTCATGGTCGACGGGCTGACTGTAATCGTATAAACCTCATTTAAAAACAATTTGTCGTTGAATTTTCGATTCTACACAATTATCGACTCGAATTTCGGAAATGAATAACGTTTGTGCAAAGTAGTTTGGTTCCACAAGTCGAATTTCGCTGATTGTGTTAAGTGTAGAAAGTGGTTCGTTTCCATTGAAATTTATCCATTGGAGGCCGTAATCCCTGATAACACAAGGTCCTTTAAATATAGCTAAAAAAAATGACAGTAGATTGTGATTGGGCATTCCTTAGTGTTAATTCACCAACACTACATGTTCCATCAATCTATTGCTATAAAAACGGAAATTCACTGCTTCATTTACCTTGACATTCTCGATACAATTTAATAAACATGTAACCATAATTTTATTTTAGATACGTTCAAGTTCAAAATATTTATTATGCCATTAATACCAATTTGTAGATCATCTTACATCATAATCATTATTGTTCATGCTTGCATATATGCATAAAAATGGAAATGTTCTGGTCAATGATACAATAGTGCTGAAGTTACTGTGTCTAGAGAAATTAGTATATATAATTTTTTCCAGATCATGAGTATCCAGTACAGCCGCTTTCTGAACCGAACATTGACCAATATGACCCCAAGGCACATGAACGTAATGAGTGCCACAGCTGAAGAGGGGATATCACCCAGACCATTCAAGGAGATGCCTGGTCCTCGAGGGCTACCCATCATTGGAAACCTCTGGCGCTTTTTTCCCAGAATAGGTAATAGTCAATAAAGTTATCACCCTCAATACTTGAAAACCTTGCATTGATCCCATATCACACTTTGTAAACACAGCACCTCACACAAATTAGTTTTTCCTCAGTAAATAAATTATTTCAAAGGCTGAAATGTAACTAATGGGACTGTTAATGTTTCACCCTCTTTAAAACAAGATTTGTTTTGTAATTGCAAATCTCTCTTTAAAATCCAACGTATGTTCCTGGACAGGTAATTATTTGTATTATGCCAGTGACTGTCAGATACTGTGCACTTAGTTTCAAAAAAACAATCACTGTAAGACGATATGGTTACTTAATACCATACTATAAAGATGAATAATTTTCAGTTTTCAGTACTGACCAAATTATTGAATGTTGTTACCCAGGTTCTTTTTTGGCATAGTTATAATTATTCTTAAGTTTGAGTAATGGCGTAAGAATTCAACCTAAATAAGTTGTTTGGAGAACAAGCACTGCATTTTCTTTCTTTTCGAATTGATACAGTTATAAAAATATAAATTTGTTAATAATAGCTACATAATTTATACTGGATTGTATCAAAATAGCTTCATAAAGCTTTATTGATTAATTTCACTTTCTGCTTTAATAGGAGAGTTGGCATCCAAGGATTTTAGTGAATTGCAGAATTCATTGAGGTCTCAATATGGGAAGATTGTACGTCTTGATGGTATACCTACTCGGGCTCCATGGGTTCTTGTTATGGATCCTCATTTAATTGAAGAGGTATACATTAAACCAGGCTACATTTAATCCAAACTACAAAAAAAAGTAGATTCTGGAAATGGTATATTTTGCATAGAACAAAATTTTGGAAATTATTGACTAACAACTTGAGTACTAGCAGAAGCATTATTCCCCATACAAGCTGCTTCATTTCCTCCAATATTGCTTCATTTTAGTAAAAACAATTCTGATCAGTTGAGGTCAGAATGACTAATTGGTGGCGATGAGTACGAAAAATCCGATAAATTATACTAATTCATTTGAGTGGTGTGAAGCCTTGAGCAATTAGAGAAGATATTACATGTTGCATCTTCCATTAGCCAGGCTACAGTGATCAAGTGAAATGTATACAAATGAAACATAAATGCATTTCCTGATATCTGCACTTTTGTCTGACATTCTAGGTGTTGCTGCAGCAAGGCCCCTGGCCAAAGAAGCACATCTTCACAAGCATGGAATATTACCAGGATGTTACACGTAGAGAATGGTTTGGTGGTAAAGTGGGAACTATAACAACGTGAGGATTACAAAACATTTATTCTGAATTTTAATGACTGATGAAACAAATAATTTGTAATAAACAACTGTGGGTAATGTTAGTCAACTGTTGGCTTTTTATCAGTATGTTTTCTCATTTACCAGTGACTTCAAAATACTGTCTGTTATATAGTTTAATATACTACTTTCTATGTGCTATTAGTGCTGGACACCAAATGATATGATATTACAATGGTACATTATATTAACAGCATAGGATAGGAAATTACTATAGGGTCAGGTTTCAATGTTATAAAAATACCAATCCATTCAATTTTGAAATAAATCCATAAAATTATATTGAAATAAATAGAATTGGTCAATCTAATGGATACTTAAAAATAATTGAAAAAATATTAATAATGAAAATAATTGATAGTGGTAGAGTAGAGAACTGAGATTCTGTAAAATTAAAAAAGAGAGAACATACTAAATTAACTTGAACATCTTATTATTAGGTTTTGTTTACTATTCATTTTCTGGAATATTTGACACCTTTTTCATTGACATAAATAATATCCTAAAACTCCTAAATATTATTAAATGTACTGAATATTAACATTAACATGGAATGTTTGATGATAAAAATTAATAATTTTCAGTCAAGGAAAAGAATGGAAAGACTTTCGGTCTAAAGTCAATCCCTATCTGTTGAGGCCACAAATCGTCAAGAAATATGCACCTCTGATGAATGATGTGGCATCTGATTTTTTGATCAGGTTTGTGATCTATTATTAGTCTGTAAGAAAAATAGAAAGTTCATACACAAAATTGGGAAATACAAATTTAAAGAATAAAGTGATTCATAACATATCATGTTAGATTAAAAGAACAAATTTTTAAGAATTATGTGATTTTCAATATTATTGCAGAATGCAAAGTCTTAGGAATGAAAAGGGGGAGATGCCAGCAGATTTCCTTATAGAATTATACAAGTGGGCTTTAGAATGTAAGTATTTACGAGTAAAGAAAATAGTAAAACTGAAGTAATGATTGTTGGACCTTGCAAACTATCTGAAACCTTGATAACCCTGAATAAATAATGTACAACACCTCTCTTTTCACCTATCAATTTAATTCCAAATAATTGAATTTATTAAATATAGTGCACTTAGAATTATATTAGTTCTTGAAAATTAAAATTCTACATTACCTGGTTACTAATAATAAATTGCTTGTCAATGTTACATATATTTAATATTTCAATCTCAATTATAATTGAACATTGAAACCTGTAGTTCATGAAAATACAAATAGTAACCATACATGGTTCTTAAAGAGTTATAATAGAGAAAAATTAATTACTTTCTTGGTCCAGCCATAAGTTTGGTATCCCTTGACACAAGATTGGGTTGCCTGAATGGGAATCTGCATCCAGACTCAGACGCTAAAAGGATGGTGGATCTAATCATTGTCTTCTTTGAAACTATAGAAATATTAGAAAGCAAGATTTCTCCATGGAGAATAATCAGTACTCCCACATGGAGACGCTATGTCAGAACTCTCGATGAATTCTATGGGTAAGGCAATTTAAGCATAACATTTGTTTACTCTTAATATCATAATATACTTTACATCACAATGTAAAACATGAATCTTTCCAGTTTTTATAGATATCCACTTACTAGTTTCATAGACTATACTTGTGCGCTACGTGTTGTCATGATGATACAAATCTGGGCAAAAAGAAACTCAATTATAATTTAACAGTGAAATCTGGAATTTATGAACTTTAAACAACAGATGTTATTACTTGTAATTCTGCACTTATTCTGATCCAAATTCTCACAGAATTAATAAATATTTTATTATATTCATAATTGAGATATTAATTTTTATAATTTAATTTTTTACAAAAGATTGAATCAAACATGTTTTGAGAATTACTCTACTTTTTTTATAATCTTAAATTAAATTTTCTTATGTTGGCTTGCATTAAATGTAGATTAGTTATTAATTATATCAAATTATACAATTTCTTAATTATAACTTCTATTTCAGACTAGCCTTGAAATATGTGAGAAAAGCAATGGAAAGAGTCAAAGAAGAGCAACATATGGATAAAAAAGAATTTAGTGTTCTAGAAAGTATTTTAATCAATAACGAAGATCCAAAAGTAGCAATTAATATGGCCTTGGATTTAATACTTGTTGGTGTCGACACTGTATGTTTCACAACTACTACTTTAGATCTATATACACTGATTTAATATAGCATAAAAATACTAGGGAAATAAATATAAAACTTATATACAGGCTTTTCTAACAATAAGATTTGGTACCACAATATATCAACTTTTATTTGTATAAATACTTAATGTGTTGAAATAACATTTTTCTATATAAAAAATAAACATTTTTAAAACTCAGACAGTTCACTTGATAATATTGGTAACAACACAAGTTTTCTGAGCATACATAGTCCAAATAATCATAATTCATACTTTCTTTGTAGGATTTTTTTTTTAAAATCAGTTAAAATTATTTGAAGCTTTATTTATACTCTTAGTGGTGACCAGTGTTAATTATACTTACTGAATGAAGAAACAGTACATTAAATATAACCACATATAATAAGCTACTTCCAGACAATCTTCTTAAAATGTGAAATTTTGTAAAATAAGTTGTTGTTTGTTCTAAAAATTAATTAAGCAATAAGTTTGCCCTAAACAGCAAAATAATTTTCATTTTTTTACTGTTATCTCCCCATTTACAACAACCTTTTAGTTTATTTATTTGAAAAATGTATATATTGAAGTTAAATTACTCTCTGTGCATCATAATAAATAAGAATTATTTATTTCAACATATATGTTATATATTTAACTATTTTCTGATATTAGATACTAAAATATCGTTTTACTGACTAATACAGTATACTCATAAATTTTACAGAAAATAAACATAATTCATAACATTAAAACTTATTCATTAATATTTTAATCACTTAATTATCTCATAAAAATAAACATTTAATTTTTTTTAAATAGCAGAATCCTAGTACGTGTTTTAATCCATCTGTTTCAGACATCTCATATGGTTGCAACAGTTTTATATTTTCTAGCCAAAAACCAAGATAAACAGGAGAAACTTTTTCTAGAGATTCAAAAACATCTGCCCAATTCCAAAGAATCAACAATAACTGATGAGACACTTGAGGAAATGAAATACCTGAAAGCCTGCATCAAGGAAGCCATGAGGTAATCATAATGTTTATTCAGCCATTATGTGTAAGAAAAACAATTGAACTATTATTATAAATGTTTTCCAGAGACATTTGTTATTAATTATCATAGTTATTATTTTGAAAATTGTTATTAATACATTTTCCTTTATCAAATTGTGAATGTTATACATTTATAATAATTATAGTGCCAAATTTATTTTCTTTGTGGGGCCAAAATCCCTTTATATTTTTTGTTAAGTTTTGTGGTAAATGCTAAAATTTACAGGGTATATTCCTGTTTATTATTTGGTAATATTGATATAAAAAGAGCTAAATTATATAAGATATTAATTTCTTAACAAAATAATTTAAATTTTATTAAAAATTAATTAATATATTTTTACATGTGCAAAATGCTACCAATTAGTAATGGAAGAGAATAATTTTATCTTAGGGTTTTTAAGAAAATTAATAAATTAGATTAACTAAAAAAAATGTCAATTGAATCTCTTTTCAGAAGGAATGTAACGAAAGAATAATTGTGGGATTTTCTTTCATAACCTTCCACATTCTAGTGGAATATTTCCCAACGCCTTCAGGAAGTTAGGCATCTTCTGCTTCTATGCTCTTCCAGCCGCAAAGTCAATTTTTCCATGTTCCTGCCACTGTTTCTCTGAAAGAGATATGAGAGAAATTTTTGCCATTTCTCAATTTACATGCAAACAATGCTATCATCTCCACATGACCCAGATGAAGAAAAGGTCTCATGAGCTTTTTCTATTGCTTTTTGTACCTCGTTCCCCACCATAGGAATAAATGTCCCCTTCTCTACCCAGATAGTCTAGTTGGTTTTGACCAGCTCTCGATTTTCTGGCGTCATCACAATTTTTGTTATAAAAGAAAAAAACATTTCTTTTCAAATATCTGGTGGATTTATGATAGCAGATATGCTGAAGCTGCTTTTAAGACTAAATTGGAATTTTTGTCAGCAAAATTATGGATAAGATGATTGATTGTAATGCAATTAGCTATCCCAACAGTAAATTAAAAATATTTATCAACTGCAGAGTCGTCATATTTTCTCAAACAATTTGTTAAACTTCACATATATATTTTAAAATAATTTCAAATACACCTAATTTTTTACTATATTGGAAGAAGTATTGAGACTAACACTATATGCTTATCCTACTATGTTATAGTCTTTCTAGAATATATTTGAGTCACTTATCAAATCAATTTTATTGAGAACAAATCATTTTGCATCAAAATAATTCACTTAAATCATTTGTTATACTTTTTAAAAAAATCATTCTCGCTTTCAGGTTGAAACCAACTGTTATCAATAATCTGAGAAATGTTCACACAGATAATTATGTCTTGGGTAATTACAGGATTCCTAATGGCGTGAGTACTTTTTTTCATTATTCTGTAGTACAAAAACTATGACAGTTTATACCTAAATAAAAATTGATGAATTTTTTATTTTGATAGAATATCAACTGAATCATTCACCCCAAAATAAATTGTGTTCAGGAACAGCTGCCAATTTAATTCTCACAAACAATATATTATCAAATTTTGTATTTACATTATCAGAAATCAAATATTGTTAATTTTTACTTTGCAGGCATTTTTGTTCTTGTGCCACATGACTCTGTCCAACCTTGAGGAGAACTTTCCTAATGCAGAAAAGTTTGTCCCCGAGCGTTGGGTTAGAGATCCTAATGGGATATATGAAGCTCAAAAAGCCAACCCATATGTCTACATGCCATTTGGCCATGGGGTTAGAATGTGTGTAGGGAAGAGATTTGCTAATATGGAAACGGAGACACTAATTTTGAAGGTTAGTAAATATTTTGAAGGTTAGTAAATATTTTGATATTGACTGACAAACAAACAAACAAAAAACATGTAATATTCCAAGAACTGCTTGGTAATTACATACATAAGCCTTCATTCAATATAATATAATATTCATAAGCATATGCCAATATAAAATTCTAAGTTTGATTTGTTTAATATGTTCAGAACCTATAAATTATTAGCATTACATTATTTGTTCATTTGTTTTCTTGTGAAGTATAGTTAAACATTGAATTAGCACCTTTTGTCGCTTACTATTGACAAAGGTAGATTAAAGAACATAGTAAATAAAACAACTTTTATTGTTTATAATCATGATTGAAAACTGTGATTCATTAGATCTTTAATTTCTTTTTTTATCTTGTATTAAAATGTTGTTGTTAACTTACTACTGAGCTTGACTAAAAGGCTTTTTTCACAGGAATCTGATACGTTATTTGAACATGTTCGTTTTAAGCTACATTTCAATTGTCCCCATTAATAATTAGTAAAACATAAATTGCACTAATATTCATTGAACATTCAAAATGTCCTACATTAGTTTGCTGAGTCACATCAAAGTATGATTTTCACTCAATTACAATTGTGTGTGATTTTAAAGCTTGGTTTATTACAATAGTTATTTACCAACTAAAAATATCATCACAGAAAATGATGTTCTCTAAATATTTGGGAAAGGCATACCTTTCCAGTATGTACATAACAGTTTGTTGAGTAGATACAAATTTGTCATTACTGACTTGATTGCCAAAATCTCATAATGTTCATTCAATAACAGGTATTACATTAATTAGTAGTTGTGTAACTTGAATTCAAATATTTAACTTGTTTCAGATAATTCAAAAGTACCGACTGGAGTACAACTATGGTGATGTGAAATTTGATACAGGATTATTGCAGACAATTAAGTCACCTTTACATTTCAAAATGATTGATAGATAAATCTACAATTAACACACTTTAGTTCAAAATGAAGAGTGATAACTGTTCTTTGAGCAGCAATGTGTTCTTATGTAAATAATATTTTATAACATTGTGCAATTTACATTAAATTTTAAGTTTTTAAATTTATTTAAGATGGCTGAACAAGGATACAAAAAATATATTTTTAATGCAAAGACATTTACAACTGTATATAAAATTAAGGGATCAATGCAATGGATACTTTCTGTACTATAAATAAGGCATATCATCTTAGAAAATCCTGTTAAACACCAACACTTTCTCTAATATGCACAAAAATAGATTATGTAATTTAATCTCGACAATCCTTACACATTTTGTGTCTCAAATTGTGCCAAGCTAATAAAAAATTCATCTAATGTTGAATAACACTTTGTTTCCATAACCACACAGGAATTTTCTTAACGGTTTTGAACAAGTGTGTAAGCTTATTTTTATATGCCATGAAAAATAATAGGGCCAATGAGAGGAATCAAACAGTTATGGATGAAAATGTGTACTTAGGAATATAAGAAAATCCTCTTTCTCAGTAAGACACCTTTTCATAAACATGAAAATACATAGTTATCTTAAGGAAACAAGAACAGAGAGAAGATAAAATATTCAAATACTACTCTCTCATGATCTGCTTAAAAAATAATAGCAGGGAAAGCATTCTCAACTTGTATTCAGTATTCATGAAGTTTCTCATTGGCCATTTCTGCAGGTCATATGATTGGTATCTTTGTGTCCTTTGTGAAGGCTCCTGTATAGGCACCAGCAACAGCCAACAAGATTGCACTCAAGGAAAGGTTTCTTACAGACATCTAAGACTACCAATGTTCCCATCAAGACTAAGAGGCTTTAGTTATGGCAAGCAACAATCAACACAACCCCATCATACAACTGAGGGAACTCTCAGCCAGTTGTCAAAGGTCATACACCATCTGAAAGTCCTTCAGTGTGCTGAAAACAGGGGCCTCAAGATGAAATCACAACTTCACTAACTGGGGGCCACCTTGATTTCCAGATATTGCAGATCGAACAGATTTGAGTTGTAAGTTGCCGGTTGTACTGAAGATCATTTCTCGAAGCACACAAATCTGTTACAACCTGCAATTCCAGAACTTGCAGGATGTACAGGAAATGATGTGCAGTTTTAATGGTATCTGTCATGCACTGGTTCTACATCAAGGTGGCCCGCAGTTGGCGAGGTTGTAATTTCATCTTGATGTCCCTGTTTTTAACCTGCTGAGGGACCTTCAGATGGTGTATGACCAACCGAGAGTTCCATCAGTTGTAAACTGGCAAATTACAAACTTATATATATATATATATATATATATATATATAACAAATTACTAGTAAAATTGATCTAAAAGTTATTACTCTGTGATACATTGATGTTAAGAGATCGGAAATTAAACAACTATACATTCATAGATCATATCATATGGACATGTCTTTTATTTTGGTCAACAACTATGTACAAAAACAAATAATAATAAATACATACTTCACAATACAAAATACTTGTATTATTAACAATATTATAAATGCATCACTGCATTTGTAATCTGAACAATAATGAGTATAAAATTTTTTATCACAGACAAAAATATCTACCATGTACAAAGTTTGAAGACGAAGCTAGTTTGGCTGCCAAACCATTTTAAGTTATCATTTATAATTTATTTTTAATCACTAACAGAAAACCATTTTGCAAATTTTAAGTGTGAAAACTATCCTGACACGGAATACTTCATAATTCACACTGATGACAGAAATTAATAGAACATATCAAAATATATTTTTATAAAAATCCCCACATAAAAAGTTTACATATATTTCAAAACCTTTCAATAAATAAATATTAAAAAAAATATTTTCAACACTGCAAAATTAAGGAAGCATATAAATGTGACTAGTCATATCAATCTTTGGCTGCCCAAGTGCGTCTTGCTAGTTGAATTGCAGTTGACAGGACACTCCGAGAACGATTACTTTGGGAATCCAGAGATCTAGCCTCATTTACAAAGCCTGCTGCAGCCAGCTGGCTTGCCACTGATGCTACAGGAGGTAACTCTGGATCACCACCAGAAACCAGGTGATTGACCAACTGCTTGTACAAAGGCGTCTGAACAAATTTTGGCAGAAGTCCACGCTGAATTAGTAGTGTCATGACTGGTTTGTGTAACACATACTCCTGAAGCTGTAAGCAATGTAATATTAGACAAATACAATATTGGCATTATACCTTCGTAGGTAGATGATATATATTAATAGTGAGGTAGTTGTTGTATCCGACCCACGCTGAGTGAATCATGGGATTGTAAAAACTAAACTGTACAGCATAATTCAGAGCATTCATGAATATGTACAAACAAATATGTTAAAGCCATATTTGAAATGGTTAATATTAGTCAGTAAATCAAAAGTTCATAATTTCACTGTAATATATAAATGGATCTTATATTAAATACAGGTACTTAATACTTTTTTTTTCTAAAAAAAAATGTTTTATGTGGGCGACCGATTGATCATTTTATGGAAGAAAATGAGTGAGATAGAAGTGGTAAGAAATTAAATGTGTTATAAATTTTCATAGAGGGAGAAAGTACACACAGAACAAACTTCTAAACAAAAGAGAAAATAATTAATTGATATATTGCACATTATGGAATACTTTTTAACTTCATGAAAGGGGAGTAGTATGCAATAATTTTGGATGGCAGAATGAGTCTACAAACATACACCTACTTGACTAATTTGAGTTTATGAAAATTTATTTGAGAAAAAAAAAAAACTCTTCTCACAATATCACAACAACAAAGATAATAACTTTATAAAATTCAAATCTCAAATATGTCACATATCTACCTCAGAGAAATGGAAACAAGGTGATTTAATACACACCCACAGTTTAGAAAATTCATTTTCATTCAAACACTTCTTCAGACCAGAATTAGATGTAGATGTAATCGGAATTTGTCAAACCACATCAAATCTCTCTCTCTCCAACTGAGCACTGTTACCACTTTAATGTAATGTGTATCAATACATACACCTTAGAAGGTTTTATATTCAATATTAGTATAATTGAGGGCAAATTCCAAGATACATTACTCAGAGATCCGAGTTGGTGATATTTACACCATAAATTTAGATAGACAATTTTCTGCATTCTAGTCAAGGTTCAGTGCCCTTTGGCAGCAGTTTAATGGAAATATAAATAACATAAATGAATCAATAGACTTCAGTATATTTGAATAATAATTCATACTGGTAAAGTGAATTCTGCTTACTTTACTTGAGTCCAGTACTTTGCCTAGATTGTAAACATCCTCTAATATTATTATAGTGGTCATTATGGGAGTGGTTGTGATGGTGTGTTGAAATCTTGTTTTGGCGTAATATTATAATTGTTATAATGATAACTATTACATGTTCTGGTCTATCCTTTCCATATATAATTCCTTTACTTTTTAACTTCTTATTCTTTCCTTTCAATTCAATGTGTTTGTTTGTATGTGGGAATGTATGTATGTGTGTATATATTTTTCCATCATTCCCTTTTTCATTGTTGTGACCTTTCATTGAGAAAGAGAGAAGAGTGTTGTTGGGTGTCGACTGTTGCTGTCTATCAGCTGGTGCACTTTAATTTGAATTCATCAATTTGTGCCCGGCCGGCATGAAGATCAGATCTTCCTACCTGGCGAAGGGAGCTCAGACCCTCGAAAATTTGAACTTCTACCTATACCAGACTAGACCAACTACCGATTTCAGGTAAGTTGGCATCGCTGTTCTCTTTCCTATCCTAATGCGTTATTTAATTTGACTTCATCACATTTTCTTTAAGTGTTATATATATAAAATTAAATATATGCACTTACATTTGTACAATGAATGAGAAGTGTGACAGCCATCTGATGCAAATATGTATATTCTGGTAACAAACAAACTAGTAACAAATGGTGGAAGGATCCCGAATTCTGTTTCTCTGACACCAAATTAATCAGTTTCTGCAAGTAAAATATATTCATGTATTAAGCAACGTTTTATATTTAATTTTTAATTAAATAATCAGTGTTGGAATAATAATAATAAATGGAATTAGATATAGATGTGAGAGGACTAGAACTATAAAGTTAAGCTACAAAAGAAGAAAAAATGAATATTTAATTGAAAATTTTTCGAAACTCAAAAGAGCTGATTCATGTAACCTTAAATTAAAATGATTGTCAACCCAACAGTGAATGGCATTGGATCTAATTTCCAAATGATGTTTGACACATCAATTTGTATTCCACTTGGACTTTACAATTACAGTAAATTAATACTGCTATAAAATTAAACAAAGTGCACAAGCACAACAAAATCAGTATCACACCATGGACAGAATATAGACTATTTTCTAAAGTAATAGGAAAATTCTTATTTCAGAGATGGCCAAATTTTTCAGGATTATACACAGAACATCCATTAACAACATAAGTATAAGAGTTAATCATTTGTGTAATTTACCTCTTCAGAAATTTTTCTCTTTCTCACAATGTCTTTAATAACATTTACAGCTTGGTCACTATTTCCATCTCTGACATGAAGTATCTTGCTCAAAAGACAAGTCCAAGTTTCCATTATTCTGTTACTGAAACACATTTATTATGAAACAAATGAAAGACAAATGTAAATAAAATATGAAAGGTAACAAGGTGACTAAAATGTATCAATACTCAAGTAATGTATGGCATTATAGAAAAAACTTTCTTTTATAGTTAAATATGCAAGAAATTTAAAAAATATATAATACAGACTTTACTTCATAATCTTACATTTTTAAAGGCAAAATTTTGTATTCAGAAATATAAAACATCCTTCCTTATCTATAGTATGTTGAGCAGTTACTTTGTGTTCACTTTAGTGCTGATTTATTATTACAAATCATAAATACAAACCTTTCTGATGAATTTTCTAATTCAGGAAGTGCTTCTAAGAAACCTTTTACCATAATTATTTGTTGCCAAGAGAAAGTGTGTTCCAGTAGCTTCAACAAGAAAGTGTTTCTGTTTTCTGTAGACGTCAAATCAGATTCCATCACGTGCAAATCATTATCCGACCATCCTATGCTTAAAATAGCTTGTGCATGGTAGAACAAAAGGAGTGAAATGTTTCCTTCTGGGCCAGCCCGGGAACTCTGAAAATTAATTCATATCCAATTAAACACAGATTACAGTATATAATACTTGATAGGTGCGAATAAGAGCCTAGAGCAACACAACTGCTTTTGTCAGTTGACAAAACTCAAAACGACGAAAATGCAATAACAATGGGAGAGCCGAAAGGGTCACATTACAAATCACTTTTTGTCTGAATTGGCTATCTTTCTTCTTAATTATTTTCAATCAGACATGATTTTTTTTTTTCAAAATAAGTAACTTTCACAATTTGTTGGAAAGGTTCCTCATGCTATTTAAAGTCACGCTATAATTTTTCCTTCATTAATATTAAACAATATTGAAATTATAAAATATATAATGTTTACGTTTAAAGTATACTAATTAGAAAAATAGCCAAATGAAAGACAAAAATTAAGGCAAAATGATACCATACAATGTATCTGCAACCCTTGTTGCTTTCACGAGGTGAGCCTTAAATGCGAAACCATAAGAACGGCACTTGCACAAAAGCTATTTAGTTTGTCACTTAGTTTGTGCAGAGTGTAGTTCTTTCAGCTTTTGAATCAATTCGTGAAAGTAAACAGGATTGCAGATACATTGTGTGGAATTTAATTTCACATTTGTTTTTTTAAGTTATTTATCTAATTATTAAAGAATATTGTACTGATATTACGATATCCAGATGTTTTTACCAGTTTTTATTAATGGTTAAAACAACTAATTATAAAATTATATTAAATGAAATTTTAATTTTACTTTTATCAAATAAGAACATCTTAAATTAAATTACTAAAATTGCTCAAACCTGCAGCAATTGAACAATCTGCAATCTCAGTCTTGGAGACAAATGTTGGTCTTTACAGAGTGGCTGTAGTTTGTCCCAAAGACAGTCTTGTGGCTTCTCCCCTTGATCTAGAAGTTCTTGCAGTCTTCTCAAAATTGCTGGCAGCAATGCCTGAGCCTCAGCATCAGATCCATTTCTGTAATATGTTAATATATCATTACAATTTATATTAAATAATAAAAAAAACAGCCTAGCCTAGTCAGAAAAAAGTTTAATTATTCAATTTATAAAAAATAATAAATATAAAACACAACATTATGTCCCCAAATGGAGCCTCTCCAGTTGTATAGAAGTTACATTCAATTATAAATTATTAAAAGAAAATTTTGAAAACGTAGATAAAAATTATTTCACTTTCAAATAAAATTATAATTTTAATAAAATGTTTAACCTGATTCCTTCAAGAGAATGGTTCAATAACTCATTAAGTTGTTCTTTCAGCGGAACATTTGGTTGTGGAAATAAACTGCAGACAACATCAAGAACTTTTAAAGGAATGGAACTGCACACTAGCATTCTAAAAACTTTCTGTAAAAGAACAGCTTCTCCTCGTGAAATATCCAACTGCCTACAAAATATATACAACAGTGAGCAAAAGTGTCAGAAATATAAATAATTTACAATAGATTTAGATCTACAAGCATTATACTGCATTTAATCTTAAATTATTAAGAAGTAGAATTTAAATTTTATAAAAATTTACTTTTTGTTGCATAAAAAATGTCAAAATGCTTGTGATAATTTTCAATATCAAACATATTGCTATACCTTAAGAGGAACTGTAATTCTGGACTGAAATTACCATTCAATTCTTCAATTTTATGGGAATTCATTCTCTCAATATGCAGTGACCACTGATTAATCTTACTTACTGCTTCTTGCCAATCCAAACTGAAATAATTTTAAGGACTAACATAAGAAAATGAGTCAAACTATTTAAAAACATTTAAAAACAAAATACAGATTGTAATTTAAAAGCAAAAAAATACTTTAAAGTAAATTTTGTAATGAGTGATTTCTGTTAATATAAAACCAATTTAAGTCATAACCAGAGAAAACATTGTGACAAAACTATTATGTTGTGTATATACTTGCCAAGTCAGAAAATTGTTCTGTTCCAGACCGACACATAGTTTAGACCTACTCACCCAAAGAAGAGAAAATATTATTTATTTCTCACCGGCCTAAATAGATCAACTGTTGATTTAAGGTAAGTCAGCTTCTCAGTCTTTCTTTCCTGTGCAAAAGTATTAATAGTTTTGACCTTGTCATTTTTTCCTTACATATAGCAAAAAACCTAAAGCAAGTAAAGATAATGTGACATTGTCAAATAAATACAATTGGATATGAAAGATGGATAGAGACCGGCTGTCTTACCTTAAATCAAAAGTTGGAATCGCCAGGCTGGTAAGTAATATGTCTAATTTTCAAGAGCCTAAACACCCTTCCTCAGGACAGTAGGTCTGCCTATCATTCCCTTTTTACTACCATCTTCCAACCATACACATTTCAATTCCCTCATTTGATTCTTACCATTTATGTTCTCCCTGTCTCTCTCTGTCACACTTGTTTCTTTTGAATTTTATTTCTTGCACTTCTCTCTAACGTTTCTACTTGTTTAGCCTCTCAAAGATGAACTCTGCTCCAGAACTCTAGAAACTGTTTAAGCATGAAGCTTGGCTAAGAGAATTATAGCAACTGCCTTATCTGCCAGATTGTAAACCATAGGGGTAACTAATTACTGTTCCTGAATATGTGGATTCATGATATCAATTGGTAATTACCTTATTGTTTAAAACAATGACACAGATATCCAGAAAATTAAGAGAGTGATCCTTCTTAATTTTAAAAGTGAAATTTAATTGAAGATGATAATTTTTGAAAATATTGATTAAATTACTAAGGCAAATTTTGGGAATGTTGCATAAAATATTGACTATTTACCTGTAATAGTTTAATGGTTTAAAATCTAATAAGGAGATATTTGCAAGGCTTCCAAATCTCTCATTACTATTTCAGCGAGAAAAGGAGAAAGGATTTTCTGTAGGTTAACCACTGATTTGATGATAATATAAATTATTAAATAAGAAATAAGTAGAATTCAAAATGAAATTGATTAAAATAAGGACTTCAGATAAATGAATATTTGTGAAGTTAGAAAATAGTTTTCCCACCTATTTTCAAATATTTATACAATGAACTCATTAGATAAAGAATTAAATAAGGAAAGATACATCTAATTATACAAAAAATGTAATCATTAGGAGCAAAAGTATTATTTAAGTTGCTGACAACCTGTAACGAATTTTTATCAGTAAAATTCTTTATATATAGATTATATAAAAAGACTGAATTGAAGTGAAAGGGGTTGATGAAGTCCTAAATTGAAGATGAAACATGCTAATTTTTATGCTTTTGGTTATAAAATTAAATTATTTCTGAATAATTTAGTCATTTTTATATACTCATAATTTTGTTGAAGGCATACAAAATAAGGCCATAAATGGCATTTATTTCATCATCCTATTTTGTCCATTTATTTGGCTGCTTCTTTGTATTTTTCATTAATACTTAAATTATAAACATGTTTATATTTTCAAGCAGAGAATATGGTTGTTTGACAAAAATTACAAGTAAATACAATTAATCTCAAACGTATATGCATAAATATTCTATTGCTTTCAAGATCAATAATATAAAATTTTAAACTAAATAAGCAATAGTTTGTTCTCATAAATATTTCAATATTTTTTTTTACAAAACTTGATCCCTTATTTTCTTAAGGCAACGAAAATATAGAATGATATAATAAAATAATCCCTAGAAACATTTGCATACCTTGTATCTTCCTTCCCCTTCTGTTCACAAAATGAAATAATGTTATTAAGTATAGCTTTACGGCAATCCTTTGTCATAAAATCAACACTTTTATCTGAAAAACATATTCCTTTGGCAAAATTAACAAAGTCAATGGCGCCCATTTTCAAGAAGTTCTTGCTGCATATTTCATACTGTTCCATCCATTTATTGGAATTAAATGAATTAAAATCAGCTTTATTTCCTAACCCCTGAAAAGAAT
The DNA here is from genome assembly GCA_037074705.1 of Zhengitettix transpicula. NCBI lineage: Eukaryota > Metazoa > Arthropoda > Insecta > Orthoptera > Tetrigidae > Zhengitettix > Zhengitettix transpicula. The sequence goes on along the minus strand of CM073594.1, from coordinate 17,800,968 downwards.
CAATTTGTGCTATTTTAACCCTTCCTTCATAAGAATCAAAACTTTATAATAATACTAATCATGTTTTTATTTAACTTTATAAAAAATATAGTTCTGATAATTTAATTAATGTTTAAACAGAAATGCTTTTACTAATCAGTTAACATACTAGTTCACTCCTTGTGAGTCCTAAGATTTGGGGTATGAAGTAGTGTGAACAGTAAATTGTACAATATGTAGCCCAGATACAGGTATATACAGAAAGAGATGGAAGAAACTTGTCCTGAGCCATGACTTTGACAAGGTACCTCAGTGGTAGAGAACCTTTGCACTAAACAGTGGCCCAAGGTTCAATTCCTGGTTCTGTCAAGTATTTTCCATCTTACATCATAATTACAAGCCATCAAGATTTTGAGCCCAGCTTTAGTAAAATCATTTGTGCTCAAATACTTCATATAACAAGAAATTAACTTGTTGCAGCATTGAAATTTGCACCTTTCACTTTTCATATATTCTATCAAAATTTTCACTTGGATCCCAGAACTAAGTTACGAATCCAACTACTGTTATGCCTCAAAAAAATTCTGATCCAATCCATAAACTAACATCCAGAAAAAATTTTACCATTAAATGAACTCTCCCTTGCCTTATTCATGGAAAATTAAGTTTGTTGGGCTCATTGAGGAGTAAAATACATTTTTTAAATCTATATAAACAACTTAATTGTAAAAAATATGTACATCAAACATACACAAAAGCATAAGCACTCTTGGTTTAACTTGTAGACAGAAAGAAATGTTACTTAAGACAATTTTCATTTCACTATTTGTGCACCACAAAAATTTATGTCAGCAATAGACAAAAATTCATCAAACTTTTTATTAGTAGCGAAGGTGTCATAACCATTATTTCCCATAAATGCAAAAAAGTACTGTCTAACTTTTATGATCAATATTAAATTCTGAACGAACAGTACATTTAAAATTGAAACATATTTATATTAATTTTCTTTAGATAAACTCTTTCTGAAAAAAATTGCAAGAGTTAAATCTAAATATTATTCAATTATGATTATAGAGATTGGAGAAAGAATTTGCACAAAAAATTATCTACCTGAAAGAATTCCAACTGGGCCCAAGCTCCATAAAGAGTCCCTATTTGTACAGTACAATTAAGATTTGCAGGCAAGCCTTTTAGTAATTTGGCAACGAGACCAACATTTTCTTTCTTTAGAATTGGGGAAACAATATCCACAAATGTATTGGGCATTTCTGTGAGTTTCTTGTAATCAATTCCTAAAAAATGAAAAGTGAAAATTCAGAGAAAATATTAAGATTATAATTTAGGCAAATCAAAAACATATAATACCTGCAGAAGTAGCTTTTATTTTCATCAGCAATTTAATATGCTCTTTGGGTGTTAAAGAATAAGTCACCAAGTTGTCAGCTACCGACTGTAGAACAGTATAGTATAATGTTAACAGCTGGTGATCAGTTCCACCAATATTTGGATAAACCAAGTCCTGTAACCTTCAAATTTAATCCAATTTAAAAAATTAACAGAGTTTGTGTTCAAAATTTCTATAGTCATAAAACAAAAGTGATAATAATTAATTGTCCCATATTATTTCATTGGGCTTTAAGATGAATTGTGAGTAATAAAGTATTTTTAATACATTTCCTAATCTATATTTGGTACAAAATTTTAACTTTGGTAATCTTGATGTCCTGAACAAGTTGTTACTAAAATGGAGACGAAAAACTGTTGTGGATGGACTAAGTTTAGTATATCAACATATACAGCGTTTTCAATCTTGTGCATTATTTCACAGTCCTACCTCTAATCCTACAAGATTAATTGAGAATATTATGGTTTGAAATGTTGAATTGCTTCATTCTTCTTTCACTTTGTCTTATTTTAATAGACGATAGAATATTAAAGCAAATTACCACCAAAGAATAATCACACTTATGGTAACTACAAATTCGTTGAAGAATTAAAAAATGTCATAGCCGTAAATAGAAATATTCGTTACTATTGTACAAATAACTGATTGCATATGTATTAAGTGTCTTGGTAACAAGATTTATTTACTTATGGATATTATCCATTCAATAATCAAATTACAAAATAAATATATGGTCAGAAGATTGAAAATTAATTGAAATATTCTTTATCAACAAGTGTTTAAATAGGTTTGAAAAAATTATCGATCTTTTACAATATTATATGAACTGTTGAATAAAGTGTCAAATAATTAGTAATGAATCAATTTAAAATTATGTAATACATTACTAATTTATACGTAACTGTTCTCTCATTTATTATTTATATTTGTGTACGTAACTTGTAAATTATAGTTTAGCCATGCTGGAATAAGGCAATGAAAAATAAATATTTATTTTTATCATTACTTAAATACCTTTTAATCACTAAACTGGAGTCTTGTTTAAGGAGATCTACTAATTCAGGATCCATTATACGTTTCTTCAATTCGGCTATAGATATTTCCTCAGTATTAAGCAAAAGAGTACTAATATGAATGGCTGCTATTTGTCCAGATGGAACATTATGATGAGCACCTAATTCCAAAGCAACTTGAAATCGTTTGGGGTCAACAGTCCTGTTAAATAAAATTTAAAAATTATAATCTTGTGACACTGCAAGTGAGTAGCATTTAATTGTGACTTATACCTACAGTGGAAGGCCAAGAATTGAGTCTTGCCGATACTGAGCATCAGTTGCAAATCTTTGAAGGTCTATGCCACAACCCAAAACATTGAGTTGCTCACCTTGAACCAAATCTACCATAATTCTTTTATTCTGTGTAAGATAATCAGCCCAAAGACCCTTAGCATTGGAGATTTCAATTAAATCAATCATATGGTCTATTAGCTGGGGGTAAAAAACCAATATTAGAGGAATACAGATGAACAATTTTTCATTAAGATATTGTCTTATAACACTAATATATAATACAATAATTCACATTTATTACAATTTGTTTTTTAAAAAAATGCATTCATTTCTTACATATTTATAATTTTCTTATTTTCACTGATTTTACACTGTAAATATGTAAAATTTTATTTTATTTCTTATCGAGACATGTTTTCAAAATATAATCTATTCCTCGACACAACCAACTTATTTAGTGTACATATACCATTTTATAATTCTTACAAGTGAAGAAATTTAACCCCAGTTATTCAATGAATGTTTATATCACCAGAAATTGAAAAAATATCCATAAATAAGTAATTTCTCTAATTGTTCACAGACTATTTAGCCTGAAGTTTAATATAAAACAAAAAAAATCACTTTAACTCAAATAAATTATACATACCATATTTGGAGGAAATAAGTATAAATCATTCATGAATTTTCTATCATTTGGGACTCCATAAATATCTCTGTAGCCTATAATTGCATAGCAATAGTTTGCAAGTTGAACAGAAATACTTGTCACTGGTAAATTTTGGAAGCATGAATGAATTTTTGATATATCCTGAATTGTTAATAGATGCATTAACCCCAGAGGACTGTCTTCTGGTAATATATGCTCAGCCAATTGTAATAGAACTGAAACAGATCATTATAAAAATAAAAATCTAAGCAAATTAGCAAACTAGTTTCAAATATTGTAGATTATATAACAGATAACTATCACAAAAATTTAAAAAAACAAATACACAGAATCTATAATTCTGGCATTGTCTCTAATGAACCCACAAACTACGAAATTAACTGATTGGTTGAAAGCAAAAATAATCATGAGAAATGGTGGTGTTGGTTATATATAATAAATACTAAGGTGCTGTGTAAATTTTGGACATCAATTGAACCATATCAGTGTTGAATCCATAGTTTTCAGTGTCACTAAGACGAACAATAAAAATCACGATGTCAGTAAGTAATTATGCTGATAAAGTTTGATTTTAACCTATTCAGTAAGGCCCCCGTGAGAAAATGTTAATCATAAAAATATAATAATTAGATAAAATAGTCAAGTAACAGACAAAATGAAGTGATAATATAAATATCACATGATTCTGAAATCCTTCTGCCTTTCATTAGGTGATTAAAAACGCAAGAGCCACGAGTATGACACAACCACACAATCCAGGTAAACTCCTTGTGTGATATTTATATTACTTCATTTTGTGTTATTCAGCTATTTTATCTAATTAGTATATTTTTAACACCAACATATTCTATTTCATTAATCACAAAAAATCTAAATGGAATGGGATTGATGTAAAAATTTGGAGTTTTGGGATTCTTTGAGTAGGATAACAGAATTCATCATGTCTTAACACAAAGACCCCCACCCTTTACCCACGGTATAGACATTGAGGAGGTCCTACTTTGTACCACATCCATAATTTTCAATGTCACAACAATGAACAGTAACATTCTAAAAATCAGTTAAGTGATATGGGGTTAATTATAAAACAATATAAATAAATTAGAGATTAATGTTGAATTATTTTTAACTTTCTTAAAGATACTAGATGTATTTTTCATTATATTACACCTAGTTTGTTTTACTTCCTTAAGAGTTGATTTGGATCCTCAAAGTAGTTTTGGTTGCAATGAACAGTGACACAGTGGTACCCTAAGATATTGGGAGTATTTTTGTCTCTCTAGGTACTTGAGAATACTACTAGACTCTTTTAAGAGTCACTGTTGCTTTGTTAGTCTTGAATGGTTACTTGTATAATTAACATTGTGTGTAAGCAAAATTTGTGAACCAAGTAAATTTCTTTGCAACAAAAAATTATAATTTATTGTTTTCCCATAAACAAGATGAGAAAATACAGGGTGTGTATATTTTACAATGGTGTGGCATACACAAGAATATGCAAATATATGAAGACTGCAGATTTTGAATTTTATTTGATCTATCTTTTATAAAAATATAAAAGCACAACGATAATTTATATGCAATATATTTATATTAGAAATTGATACTAACCTTGTATAAAATTACTTTTTATTAAACAATTTAAATAATTTTCTTACCAGCTGTATTATCACATGATGGAAAAGCCTCTGAGCTTGATTCTAAGAGAGAAGTACGAAGAAGAGTTTGACACAAATCTAAAGTGTGATTATTGACATCTGGCATGGAAAATCTGTCATATTTAGTGTCAATACTACTATGCCAGCAGTTTGGTGAAAGTGACCCATAAAATGCTGGTATTCCCTGCAATTTGAAGTCTTCATTTGATTCGTCTGTCATACTCATTTTATCATTTATTAATGCCCAATCACTATAAAAGGAAAATAAAGTTAATTGGCACAAAATTATCATTTCACTCTCACAATAATTAAGTGCACTTGACCCCAAATAAACTAAAAGGATTTATAACCTGAAGGTATTTTTCCAAAAGTTCTTATTCCCAACGTTTCTAAGCAGATGGTAAGTCTTCTTCCTCAAAAGCTCTGTGGAAGTCCCAACTGCATTGATAATACTGGAAACAGGGGGAAATTCTCGTTTTGGGGTCATTGGCTGAAAGTACAAAAAATTGAATTAACATGATAGATAATAAAAAGATGTAAAATATCAATATTACATAGAGTAACCAAATTATTCATACAAAGTCCATACAGCAGAAAAATATGTTATCAGTTTGCAAAATTCTAATTTTCAATATAAAGTGTAACAAAAAGCAAAAAAAAAATTGATTTCAAAGAATTAAGTGTCATATGAAGTGACATTGATTGTGTGATTAATATTGAATAAATTTTAAATAAGAATACGTGTGATATATAAATATATGCAAAATTAATTATTTTTCAAAACTTTATGAGTTACATATTTGAAAATGTTCAGATCTGTATTACCGATGTTAATGCGTCTGAAAATTCTTCTTCATTATCAGAAGTAGCATCTAACTCATCATCACAAACTTGTGTAGTAACATCCTTATGAAGTAACTGTGCTTCCAACAAGCACCTGAAACAGATTTATGTCCTCATTTAATTTCATATCTGGCTAAGAAACTAGTTTTTAAATAATTCTGTAATTCTAAGAGATTATTCCCAGGAGCACCTAATAAAGAAAACATAATTGGGGAAAACCTTCCTTAAAATAATCTCCTTTTAGCATGATACAATGTTCCCAGTGTAGCTCAATAGCTTCAAAATCCTATTTAAAGTGAGAACCATTGAGCTCCTAAAAGTATCCAGACCCCACGTCTTCTTTGTAAGAAAATCTTTTACCACTACAACATTTTTTACATTTTGGGAAAGATAAATTAATCAAAGGCAGCTAAATATGGCAAATAGGGTGTACAAGGAGGCGATTAGAACTTTAAAATCATTTACTTTGGCCACCACAAAAATGGATGAACAGGTGCACTGTTGTGAAGAAACAGCACTTTCATATTTGTCAAATGTGGCCAATTTTTTCTTGATTTCATCCCTCAAATTCTGCAATAAGTTTGCATATTACTTGCTGTTGACTCTATTTTCTTTTTGAAAATGCTTCCATGCACATCCCATAATCGACACCAAGGTCTTTCCAGCAGATCTTCTTTGGAAACGATTCTTTCCTTTCAGTCAATTGTTTTGACTGTTCAGTTGTCTCAGGTGACAAGTGTAGGTAGAAATAAGTACATACACAATGTAATGAGTAATTTCTTACGAGTTAGGAACTGTCTCAGTTTATACTCACCTAGACGTAACTAAGGAGTCCAACATTTCTGGATTGCAATACAACATGGCAAATGCTAAAAGATTACAACGAAGTTGAATATCATGAAATTCATTGCACTGCCCCAATCTCTGCACAACTTCCCATCCTACAGCATGCATATTTTCAACCAATCGAAGACAAATTTCTGCACAATAATCAAAATCATTTGCCTGCAATAGAAAATAATTAACATTAAGTTTTATGTGCTTACAGGACTAAAATTAAAACTTTTAAGAAATTTCACACATTGCAATTCGATGAGATAAAATTTCAGTAATAGAAATGCTAACCTAAACAATATTTTATCTCAGAACACAGCTTATAAGAATTTCTTTTCTTTGGCTGTCTCAATTGAATATTGGAATTTTTAAGTTAATAAAGAGGGGTGATTATACATACCTCAAATGCTGCTTCTGCAACAACCACAAGGACACGGCCTTCCCGCTGCCTACTGTCTCTACCTGAAACCCTAAGTTTCTCAGCCAACTGCAACAAGCTTTGGCAATTACGGTAAGATGAAGGTTTTTTCCTGACACATGATTCTACAAGCCTCATCCGGTCACTGCATTGTCGCACTAAAACAAAGTAGCTAATCAAAGTTTCAAGTAAAATATTATTTACCATACATTTCATATGTAAATTACCTTGTAATGGAAGCATCTGTAATCCAAAATCACTGAGAATTTGAAGGGATGCAATTAAATCCAAGTTTTCTTGTACTTCTTCATGATCATCTAAAATAAGATGAAGACAAGCCCTGAAAAGTAAGCAAACAACTAAAATTATTTTAAAATGTAATATATGAAATTACCATGGTCATATTTTCTAAACATCAGACTTGAGAAAAATATACCTATCATGTTTGCAGAAAATAAATACCACAGGTATTAACTACAATTTCACTGCATGCAACTAGAGATACTAAAATCAATATAATAGACTAATCTGGCGTGTGTGGGTGTATAAGATATTCAAGACCAGGTGGAGATGCATACCAATGACAAGGATCAGTTTAGGTGTGGTGTCTGTTTGACGGGTGTACCTGTGATGTATACTCTCATATTATTGAAGAAACTCTTTCCTGTTAACATGACCAACTTTTACAAGCATGCTCTACCACAATGTATTACCAATATGATGGAGAGTATTTTGAACAAGTATTATAAATATATTAAATACCCTGTGAGTGCGGACTCAAACATATTGGGTAGAATTAAAGAGCAAAAATTACATCTATGTCTCAAACAATGCAGACACAGCTACCAGCTGAGAATATGTATATTAAGGCCCATACAACCAGATTTGAACATTCCAGCCAGAAGAAGATAACAGTGAAACATTACTACCCAGTTGGAAACCCAAAAGTAATTCATACTATAATTAATAACCTTACAATACTTAAATTATTTTGGTCAGAATAATTTGTGTGGTTTTTTATCTTTTCTATGATGCAATTATTGGTCAAAATGAACTGATACACATCCTATAAATACATCAAAAGCAAAAGATTGTCACTTCTTTATGAAGGTCTGGTTATATTTTCAGCAAACTCCTGATAATTTATTTTTTTTTCTCCAGAAAATGAAAACTCATTTCAGTGATGTGTTGAAAATTGCAACACTTACAATTCATATACTTTCTCTTGAACAAATGAAAACAACTCACTTTGCAAGTTCCATATTTTTATCCAACAAACTTCCTGCAGAATCAAAATATTCTCTTGATACCTTCAACACTAATGCTACACTACGGTCAAAATTAGCTTTTTTAGAGGCTGATTTATGGCATTCTAAAATTGATGCAGCTGCTAAAATATTTGTCTTGTTCCCTGATGACAATAAGGTTTCAGCAAATATCTAAAACATAAATAATTTATTCAAATAATGTTGACAGAGCAGAATATAATCTGTATCAGTTGAGTGTTACCTCATAGCAGAGTCTGATATCGACACATTTAAAAACTTTGTAGTGCAGAGTCAATATATCTTTTAACAATTGATCCCATTCGAGCTTTGTAGGTTGAACAGGCCTGAAAATTCATTTCAACAAAAATGTGTAATATAAGCAAACATTAACATTTATAATGATCCAAGATATTTTAAATTACCTTTTTGATAAATTTCTGGCCATTCTATTGAGAATTTTTATAGCAGAAGACATATCACTTTTTGTGTCTTTTACAAAAATTAAAGACTTGGGTACATCATATTGAAGCAAAATTTCTGCAGCTGCTAAGTCACACTTTAATTCTTCAACTCTTGTTTGCAATCTCCAATCTTCTGAATTTTGAGATCTATATTCAAATGAATAATAATGTGTTAAATTGAATGTCAAGTAAATGAATTTATAATTAAACTTATAAATTGAGCAACATTTTAAATGTAACGAAATTAAAAATTCTCACTTAACAATAAAGGATTTTATATGTTATCATCTATATCTGCATTGCAAAAAATCTTAGTTTATGTTTTCCATTGTCTAATCTTAGGAATGTGATGGGAAATAATCGTGAAATTCAAAGCTTTTCTAATAAATCAAAATTCACTATAATAAAAGTTTTGGAAGTTATGTGCCTGGATCAGTAGAAATTGTAGGCTCTCTACAAAATGACTATTAATATAACTGAAGCAAAAGTGGGTTGTTTGCTTTATTGGATGTTAGACAGATCCTCATATGATTAACTTAATTTCATAATGATTCTTTTCATAATATAAAATAATCATTCAATGAGAAATCGAATTACTCACCCCATGCTCAATTTTGGAAAACAGATCAGAATCTTATGAGCTACATCAAACTGATCTGTATTTTGATATGCATATATACAGTCAATTTGCAGATCTAAAAGTTCTTCAAATGAGGACACTAATATGCTGAATGTTTCACCATGAAGGTATTCAAACAGCATTAAAGGTTTTACAAGATCAGAACTGCTCACACTAATAAGATAGTCTTTCAGTAATTTCATTTTTAGACCAGTCTTTTGCTTTTCACAGCGAATCAAGAAAGGAACTAACAAATGTTTTACTTCTTCCACAAAAGTAGCCTCAGAAGACTGAAAAAAAGGAATAGAGTATGATTGGATAAACTGTTCCCATTACTTTTGAGAGTCATGCATAATCAAAAATGGCTTCTATTACAATTTTAACAGATGTCTCAGTACATTTAATTTAAATGTACAATATATTCATTAATTTTAAGTTTTTTTAATACAAATTCAAATAAAATGTAGAAAAAGACAAGGTTGTAAAATCATGCAATGATTATAATGTTAATTGAAATAATAACTTTGCTTCAGTTTCAATAAATTAATTTACCTTTGACATAAGAAGTTTTGATTGATCTAGGTTAGACATAGTTTCCAACTGAGACAATGTAATATTTGGTTCATTAACTTCATAAACCAAAGCCTCTAAAGTCAGAAGTTGGTAATGTAAATCATCCAGTCCCTGAAAAAAATTAAATTACATAGTTTTATGAACTCTACTGATATATACTTGCATAACAAAGTACTTGGATAATTATAAATAATTCAGCAATTTGAAATAAATTTTCTTACTTGCACATTTCTCTCCTTAGCCAGTTTTATTAAATTTAAAGCATTATCAACCATTCTGCTTTGACACTCAATTTGACGTATTCGATATGTATACCATTTTGTCAGAAGCTCTGGTGTTATTTCTTGACACTGGCAATTAAATGCTTTTAATGAAGGCTCTTCATTGTAAATAAAGCTGGATTCATCATCTTCATCTACTCCAATTGCTTGTCTACAGAGAAAAAATTAATTAAAATATAAGTGCTACTAATACCGGTAATAATAATAATCACACATGCTCATTTTAGTTTCCAGGCATACAGTTTATAGGTAAAAAGTTTCTTAATGTTATCCGCAACATAAATATAATAATTTTTCTGACAAAAAATAATGTAAAAAATCTTAGATAATATAATATCTGAATAAAATATATATTTTTAAATTATTTGAAGATTAATAATATGTATTAGAAGCACTTTACTTATATAATTTTCCACCAATTTTTATACAATTACTCACAAGAATTCCCTTTCCTCACAGTAATCTCTTACACGTAGCTTGGATTGCTCCCACATGAATACGCCATCATTAACAATGCATTCAGGAAGTAGATTTTTATAATTAAATGGGTTCATAGTCTCAGGAAAATTGGACACAACTGGCAGCCAATGATTTAAAACTTTGTCTCCATGATAAGTAAACATGTATTCCACAGCTTCATAGTTGCCCTCTCGAGCAAAATCTATAACTGATACAATTAGCGGAGTGGATCTAAACTTTTGATAAAAGGTGAAATCATAGAAAGTATCAGTAAACTGTGGACCACCCAATATAAGCTGAAAAAAAAATTATGTATTTAGATACAAACCTCTTCCAAATTTTAAAAACGTGTTTAATTTAAATTTTACCTCATAGGTTCGAAGCATATCTAAGTAATGGAGAAGAATTTGTCTATATTTAATCAATTCTTTCTGTTGTGGATTGAGATTGGTCGGATCAATCTGTAACGAAACAATTAATATTATATAAAATAGATTTAATTAACATGTAACACTTTATTTTAAAATTACAAATATATTTAATTTAATATTTTAGGAGTTCAACTACAGTGTAAATGCAAGAAAAATTATAAATATATGTTTTATTTCAGTCCTTTAAAAAAATTTTTAGGTAGTCTCTGCTTCTTTATTTTGTAAACTAGTAAATTAGTACATAAATTTAATTATATTAAATTTCATTCATTTATTTTAAAATCCCCATTCATTACATTTTGGAATATGTTAGGGCTTTCTTAATTGGTCATTATTTTATTGTTTTATTATTTCAATGCAATGTCAAACAAATCGTTCCAAGAGATTTCATTAGTGCATTATACATGGACAAAATATTTAATGCATCTTTTTAAAACTAAAAGCTATAATAATGAACATTTTAAGTGAAAGGTCTTAAACTTTTTGTTACAAAAGTCATATTTCATGTTAATTTATATTATGAAGTTTCAATTTGGAAACACTAAATATCACTGCATGATTCCACATCAAAGTCATTGTTCTATATTATTATACATGCACATATTTAATTAGAAAACTTGAACAAGTATTTTGAAATGAGTACAGGAGATATGTTACACTATTTATTGCATAGAAGAATAAAATTTAAAATGAAGCAAACTGTCTGTCTGACACATAAAATTAATACTTTTCACACTCTTATAAAAGAGGCATGCCTAACCATTCAAATTCATGTATTCATAATTATTTTAGTACTTGTTAAAATTATAATAATATCTTCAAGTAAAACAATTGGAAAAAGTCCATATGAGAAGAGGTTTGAATGGAGGGTTCTCAAAGGAAAAATCATTAATAGATCAGAGTAGCATAGGTGAATACAGTAATTAAGGAAATTTTAAGGGGCAGGGAAAAAGGTAAATAATGAAGAATTATTGAAAGAATAGTTTAGAATAGTAATGTTCTTTTAAAAGTTAAGGATAGATTACCTTAGACTTCAGCAGCTTTTCCCTTACTGTATAATCTTGCTCTCCTGAATGTTCAACATGTTCAGTATCATTGCTTTTTGAAATAAAATAATCACCATCACTACCTTAAAAAAAAAATTAACATTTCAATACTTGTTAAAACAAAACAAAAGTGAATGAAATGAATAAAGTCTTCTTCGGCTTCTAACTGAGTAAACAATTGTATTCACGATATTTTGATGAAAGTTAGAGGCACAAGAAGACTTAATTCAAAACAAAAGTGAATAATTACTACTAATTACCATCTCCTACGGCAATTATTGTCTCAGCATTAATTCCTTTCAGTCCAAATTCTAGCAATTCCTGTGTAGCCGCGAAAGTTTCTGGAACCCTTTCAATACATTCTTTTAGAACCCAAGACCGTTTCTTTATTTTACTCTGAAATATGATTAAAATTATTAAAGAAATACTTATTTTTATATACAATGGTAATAGTTTAGAGAGGCTTTGAATTCAAGAGTCAATAAAAATGAAGATTGAAAAGGGGGGAGGGGGAATTGATTGGTGTAAGAAAGTATATTATTTTCACAAAGCTATTAATGTTAATTGACCTTTCAATATACATACAAGTTTATTTTTTTTAAAGTAATATTATCAAAATTATTACAAGTCTACTGTAATTATATTTTAGCTTTTAAATACGAACTAGCAAGTGTAAAAAAAATTGGTCAGGCATAATACACATACCAAATAATCATGTATAGCAGCAACTGAAACAGAGCTTTTTCGCCACTGTTTCTGATACACAAGGTCACAATCCAAATTGTATGCTCGTGCCAAATCAAGAGCATCTCCATATTCTTCATTGTCAATCTAACAAATGGAAATTAAATTTAATATAAGAGATCAATGACATATTGTAGTTACCCTTATATAGCTTCATATAACAATTTATTAAATTATACCATTGCCAGGGTCATTATTTGTACTTTAATATGAGTTGCAACTCAAAATTTAAAAAGAATTTGACTTTTCTGCTCATACCTGCAGCAGTACAGGTGAGTGTCAGGTATCAGAAATTTGTCTAATAAACTGGTAGATATTTTCCAATTTAATCTTAGGTTTAATATAAAACTTTCTAGCACAAATCCACAGAATGCTAAGAGACAGAAAGTAGGAAAATTTCAGTGTTTTAAGAATTAGAAAGTTTGACATGATTTTGTGAAAGATGTTCTGTCAGTTCATCTTCATGCACAAATTATCTGGAAGACTAAAGATCATTCAAGTATAAATTGGGTTGTCACGTGCCAGAATGGAGATTGGTTCTTGAATCACATCAATGCAACTGCACATTCTTTACTGTACTGAATTTCTGGCAACAATAATGCCTATCATCTCACACATATCTATGCCTGCCTCATCTGGTTCCTTACAATTTTTATCCTTTCCAAATAACAAAAGTACAATTGAGAGGACATTTTGACTCCAGTGGAGAGACCTGAGATCCCTCTCAGTAGGTCCTGAACACAATGAAACTAAGAGATTCCCAGAACTATATAAAACAATAAAAAAATACTAGAACTATTGTATACAACCACAGGATCGGTAACATAAAGGTGATGGATAAAATCAATTAAACTTAGGTTTTTTAAGTTTGAAACACATGAAGGAAATTTTATTTATGAATGGTCACCTAGGTAGACACTGGCATACAATCAGTAATATGTTGTTATCAAATAAAACATTACCTTTCTCGTATACAGCTCTTCTGGTGTAGTGCTTTTCAGGCCTAACAATCGGTATGTCTTATGAAGTAACTTTGGTCTTTTTCGCTTTGGCTGGAATCTTTCCATGTCAGTAAAAATATATATTAATGACTTCACAAGTGCGGTACTTTGGTTAATTATTGAATTGTCTTCATCGTCATCATCACTACTGTCCTGAAAATGTAAAAAAGAAAAATAATTATGCATAGCAAATTATGTTTTTGAATTGAAATGCTTTTAATTTCATAACATACAGAATCAGTTGATGCCAAACTAATATCTTCATTTGGTCTCTTAATGGAGGTAAGAACAACTTCACATTCCAAGGCTAAAAATCCACATTCATTACACAATGCCGACACCTGAGGCTCCCCAGAAAGAAACTCTGGTGAATCACCAAGTAAGTTATGTAGATTTCTGACTGAACAAACACCAACAGCTCCTGACCGTCGAGCAATTATTACAGCCTGGAAATAAAAAATACCCCAATAAGCATTGTTATAGAACCTATTAAAAAATTTTATGGAGCTATATTGCTATTATTACATTCACAGACAATTAAAACACATATAAAATATAATTACTCTTTACCTTGTCTGACCACCAATTAGCATCTACAGGATAAAAGTCAGAATCAGGTAAATTTACATTAAAGCGGTACTTCTTCCTGTCTCCCAAATTAGATAGAAGTGGGTTCCTTATGTTATATCCTGGTTGGTCACACAGAGACCAAATTCTGTACATTCTGCAAAAAAAAATGATAAAATTTTGTTGTTGAAAAATCAAAATCTTATAGGGAAAATGAAAAATAATGCATTTCTTGAATTGCAAAACATTTTCTACCTTTAACTTCGAACTATAAAAGATAAATACAGAAATGGAAACATATTGATAGATAAATTTTATACGTAAATAAAAATAGGTATAAGATTTAAATGAAGTGTGCAACAGCTGAAAGAAAAACATGAATACATCATTATTCCAAATATTTGAAGACACAAATTTGATTCTATTAGACATTGCTAAAGTCTAAATGAAGCTTACTGTATAAATTCTAAGCCAAATAAATTATAATAGGACCTTTACCTAAATAGGGCCAAAATAGTATGGGGTACACTGTCACACACAGGGTTAGTAAATATGGTGGCAGATGCAGAAATGGTTATCAGGTGCATGTGGAACCTAACAACCAGTTGGTTAGATCTGACATGATTGAATCACTGTGTTCCATACAAACTGTGGCTTATGTTAAAACACAAGAACTATGTATTCACCAGATTCACTGCCAAAACCTCTATTCATTAAATTGGTGAGAGATAATTAGTTAAATGTAATAAAGTTCAAGAGAGTGTTTAAGATTATATGATTGATTACTAGAAAACTTGATAATTTTTGAATGGTCCTAATAAATGGTTTATAGTGTTTGACACAATAATTATTTCTTTTTAATACCTTAAACTGGGAAGATGCCATACTGATATACTTCCACAAGAATGGAGACATACAAGCAACTTTCCTTTAGGAGAAACTTGAATTTTCAATATAACACTCTGGAAAGAAAGGTTTTAAAGTAAGTCAGTAGCTAATTATTATTTAAAATTTTAAGTATTATAATATTTCAAACATAATCATTATTACAATTCATGTCTGCATCTTCATGAAAGTATTAAATAAAAAATCATATTCTCCATATTTAAGCAATTGATTCACAACAAACCAATTTTAAACATTACCTGTTTAACATTTTTCTTCAGAAAAGTAGTCCAACTCCAAAAACCCCATTGAGCTTGTGACATTGCCTGCTCCTCATCATCAGACAAAGCCATTCGGTAATAAGGATAGTCATTTAATAACCGCCATGCTGACAATCCATAACTGCTGCCATGATCCTGCAATTGAAGAAAATGATCACTGAACATTAAGAATCATAAATATTAACAAGATAATTCTAATTACAGATTATTCATTAAATCGCCAATCTCAATTATTTTCTCAAATTTATAGTAACTTTTATTCAAAAACTTCAGTTAGCATTAGAAAGGTGTGCTTAAAAAAGGAAATCTGATGAAGTGGAGTCATTAAATACACGGTTGTCTCAGTTATACGTCACTTTCCATTCCTAAGGAATGTCTCATAAAATGGCAAATCATGAAACTTCAGAAGCTGATAATTATAACATATTAATTAAAATAATTTCAAAGTTGTTTGCCGAAGGACAGGTGTCTTATCATATGGATTTTAAAATGAGGTTACATACATGAAAGAACAATAAATTCACCAATGGCTAAGAGAATAGGTAATTTACACTATTATTTCTTATTATACAAAAAATATTACTTCTGTAAATTTCATTTATAAAAGAAAATAATAATAATGGGACTTTAATAGTGTCTCACCTCAAGATTTTCACTACAGTTGGCATTGCTATATCCAGCAACAAACAACAGTTTGTGACTTGAATGGTAACTGACAGCAGTTACTCCACAATGATACTGAGAATGGAATGAAAATGTATGATTTTCTTGAAAACCTTCGATTGGAGAAACCAAATAATTATGAAGAATTCCATAGAAATCAATTATTGTAAATTCATATGACCTGCAAATTAATTCAGAAATAGTTACAAATGAGCGTGTTTAAAATATACAAACGTTTTGTAAATAAAGTAATTAAGGGGGGGACGGGGGAATATTCAAAGCCAAACAAGAAATATCACTATTAAGTAAAACCTCAAACAGCCAACAGACAAATATCTGAAGGGCATATATATTTATGCTACTACATTTTATAAGACAAACTTTTACATGGGGACATGTCTTTCAAACACTTTCACTTATTTTTACCAAAATACTGTTAAGTACAAAGTAAAATATTCACCACTTAGGACTTTTGATTCTTGGTTGGAGAAAAAATATTGAGGCGACAGGATGAGGACAATCCTTTTCAGTTTTGTAACGTTCCTGAAATAAAAAATAAAAGAAATCTTGAAAATAGAAAAAAATTCATCACTTGACAACCTATGTTTGGAATCAGTAAATTCAGAGAGCATGTTATCAACATGTTCAAAAATACTGTTTCATAAATCATAGAAATCAAACAAGAATAAGTCAGTGAATTATATCTATCGAGATTCTTACGCTATTTTTTTAATATGGGAATGGAAACACTCGTCTAACATTATTTGGGTAAATTAGATTGCACAACTTAGTGATTTCATATATGACTTACATCATTACCTATTAAGTCAATTATTAGTAATAAAATATATTTATCTTGATAAATAAAATAAGCTACTCAGTAATTGAAAAGCAATAAAATACGAGCGAAACAAAAATTATATTATAATATACTTACAGGATATATAGTGAACATGTTGCTCCCAAGTAAATCATAAAATGACACAGACCCATTACTATGAGCAACTGCAAGCATGCTGCAGTCAGGGCTCCACAATACTTTTCTCCACTGAGGAAATGCATCTCTTGGAACTACCAGGACAAAGAAATTAACTTTACAAATGTAAAATACTTCACAAACAGAATTAGTAAAATACAGGAGATATTTTCCAAAGCAGTGTACTGAAGGTTTATCAAAATTTATAACTAATATTTTCACTTAGAATTGTTTTGATTTGAGGGCCTGATGAATAAATGTGGTCGGTCAAGTTTATTTTCACAAACACTACGTATTTAAACAGTATGGCTGCTGAAAATAATTGATCAATTAGACCTTATGCAGGCTCATGTACAATTTACAAAACATAATTCTTTCATGCCCTAAATTTTAGGATCCCAATAAAAAACGAATTTTATATGTAATTTGTTCAAGGGTTTTAGAATTTTCAATTGAAGAAGACAGAAAAATCCATCACAAACTCAAGTTGTAAAGCTGTAAAATTGGAGGTCTAATGGATGGAGGAATTTTGTACCATATATGGAGTCGATGGGGACAGCTAAGATGGTAGAGCATCTGTACAATAAGCAGGAAGTCCCAGGTTTGATTCCTGGTCCAGTCAACTTCAAGCCATCCCAATACTTAAATTCAATTTATACAGCTTGAGCTTGTGAAAGCTATCTCTATATTCTTGAATTAATAATTTTAATATAATTGGAAATTTCAGCCCTTTCACACAGAAATCAAACAATAAATTGTTTCTAGTTATACTAACTTACCTGAGGCTTTTCCAACTACAGATGAAAATTCATCTCTACTAATTCGTATCTCCAAAACTGATTCTTGCAGAATAGCCACCACTTTTCCATTTTGTCCAACTGCAAATTGCCAAGGTAGCTGGTGAAGGAGAAACCTATAAAATATGCAATTATCAGCATATATGCCTGTATAATGTTCAGAATTTAACTACTACTGCAAGAGATCTTAAAAATCAAGAAAAAACAGTAACTTTGTATTAATAAATTGTACATCCATATATTCCTACCTTAAAACATCATCAGTAACTGAAACATTCCTTTTGAAGTATTTTAACACATTTAATCCTGAATGTGGAAGAGGCAATGCACTATCATTTAACTTTTGGAATTTCTGCAACAAACATGATGTATATTATGACAATTTTAGGATAATAAAGCTATAATATGCGGATTAATATTTAATATTCTGACAATTACCACAATTCAATCTTATCTGACAAATTGACTGTTTATTTATTACATATATTAATTAATTTGACATGAATTTCTTGGATAAATCCACAATTGTATCATTGTGGCAACAAAACAGCTGATGTATGCTAAATAAGGTTACTGTTATATTAGAGAAAAAAATGGTTTACGACTGTGCATATTTAATGCCTATACTGCAGTAATAAATCCTCTCCTGCTATATTCTGAAAATGCATCTTAATTCACCGGCTCTTAATGTGCATGTGGATAGAATAGACATTTACAACAATATATAAAATGATGATTAATACCTGAAATAAAGGGGTTTTTTTTTGGTAAGGAAGAACAATTTTTTAAAAAGGAATTTATTTTTTCCATTCTTAATGTACTAATAATTCATACAAAATACAATCATCTCAGGTTGAAGTTACTGTCAGACATTCTTGCACATTTAAAACCACATCTGTCTGCTTGTGGTAAATATCATAATACTATATAATAATAAGTACAGATATAAAAAAAGGAATTTACTGAAAGTTCAGGCTCTTGTTTCCATTCAGAATATACTAATAATTCATACAAAATACATTCATCGTCGGTTGAAGTTTCTGTGTTATTGTCAAGCATTCTTGCACACTTTAAATCACATCTGTCTGCTTGACGTACACATAAGAATACTACACACTAATATTCTTTGATAATGTGTGTTATATCTTTGCAATAAATTATTGTAGTAATATACGAAAAGGTAATTTCTTGGTAGCAGTTACCGCAAAATATCGTGTTCAAGACGATTTTAGTAACTGGTGATGTAACTTTTTTAACTGAGTCCTTTCTAATCGAGTTTTGTCTAAATGTGTAGCCACGTACTTGGAAGAATGTTTTTATTTTAGCAAGGATCATTGTTTGATATTTGTTTAATTATCACAATATGAAATCATATTTTGAAATTGACGGGAAGCAAGTAAAGGAAAAAGGGAACTAAGAATAATTTTTTTTGATTCGACATACAATAAACTTTTGACATTTTAATAGCAATACAAAATAAACGGCACTGAATAAAAAGACATTTTAAAGTAAAAAAATATTAAATTCGGTTATTTTTAAGGAAATAAACCATTTATAACATTTTAAAGTTAATTAACAACCAATTACAAATATTTTCAAGTAAACATCATAAAATGAATTTAACGTATCGCAAAGTTTTTTTTAAAAAAAAATACAAAAAATGTTTAAGTTGGCACTATTGGATCTTTGCCGCGAAGTTAAAAATGGTGACGTTTCGTATTAGCTTTTAGACGGAGTTGGAGTTCATTAGTGTACTGTGTCTTACAGAAACGGCGTATTAATTTATTAACATATGATTGTCAAGCACAGAATTAGATTTCCTACTCCTATGGTGGAAGAACCATAATGTTTTCCGTGCATTGTAAATTATCTACAGGTAAGTCATGCCCCATTAATTTAAACATGCTTGAATGAAATATACTAATAGAAAAAATGTTTATTTTAGTACATTTGATTAATTACTTTGGAAAAATTAATTCATGACTTTTTTATATTCACCACTGTCCAGAAGAATCTGTTTTAATTTTCACTTTTGCGACTTGGTCTACTTATGGAAATTAGTAAGTAGAAATAGATGTATGTATTAAATGTTTTCATATTCTTGCAGGACTCGTGTAGACCTTCAGTTATTGGACTGGCAAGAAGCTGCTTTTATAACAAAACAACTGAAATAGCCTCCAGTTTGGGTGAGTTCATTTCACTCTTGTTTATGGTGACAAATAATGTGGTTTTTGAACATTTAAAAATTGATAGGTATTTATAATATTTTCTTTCATGATATGGATTTTGAGAAAAGTAACAACTGTCAAGAAAAATACGATAATGTGAAGGTACCTATTTTTGTATATACAGCATATTGAATGTCATGGTATTTTTTAAGTAAAGGAAGTCAGGAACTAAGCTCTGCAAGACCTGCAGACTGTCGGCCATTCTAATGCTCTGAACTCATACCCCTTTTTCCTTGAAGATGAATAGTTTTTTTGCTGTTCAAACTTGTCTGCCATTCTCTCTTCTCTAGTCTATTAATTCATATTTATTTCAAATTTGTTTTGAACATCACAATAAAAATTGTTTTTCCTTTCTCCCAATGTAAACTGGGTCTTCTTTAATTAAAAGATTGGAATCGCACCATCTTGTTCATCTTCCAAAATAATATTCCACTTCTAAACTTGGATAACTATTTGTGTGTGTGTCCCTGGAAGCAACTTCTCATTGTGTGCCAATTTTGATGAATGTGTCAGTTCAAATACAAAATTTAGTTTTTGTTAATTCTACTCTTTGAATCTATAATAATCTCATGTGCCACTTAAGCCTCAGTACTATTTTTTTAAACAACAGGGATTACCAATACAGATTGATTCATAAATTTTCCACGGACTTTGTGGAGTAAAAGTATCCAATATTCTAAAGAAATAAGTCTCATTTCAAATAATTGTAGCTTGCACTGGTAGGATGTTCAGAAATAAACTATCTCCAATGTTTTATATTTTTTTGCAGGCCTTCTTTGAGGAGTTTGAAGACTGGGGCTTTTAAACCCTTGGTCCATTCCTCAAAACGCCGGACCGGGAAGATGCGGAAGGTGAAAAGTCTCGACGCTGAACAGTAAAGCTTGCTTTTGAGTTGGACTCGAGGCAGTTTTTTGAGGTTGTGGCAGCTGCAAGGACCAGTTGCCATCTTATTTTCTATCCTTTTTTTAAAAAAATAATAAAATTGAATTGATTAATACTAAAGTTTATTATTTACTAAAGATTCTGAAATAAAAGTTCACAAGAAGGTTCGCAATGAGTCACAAATTTCATTTCAACAATTTTATAAAATTTGTATACCAACATTAATCAAAACATAGAATGGGTACAAATATAAACTTCTTATGACTCTTGACATCTTAGAACAAAACAAAGAATATAATTAGATCAACTCATCTAAGGTGATAAAAATGGAGTGGTCTCAAAAAACTATATTCATTAAATCAATGAAACCTTGTAGAAAGAATCCCATATTGTGTGTTAAAAGTATAAAGACTTCATTGATTGCTTTCCAAAGTTGCTGTAGCTCCTATTTTATTTTAATTATTTTTAAAAATATTTTCTTTTTTTATAATTGTTGGAAGTTTTAGTTAGCATTACAATAGCACCTGTAGAAATATGGTCAATTACGTAAAATTATGTAAAATGTGAATTATATTGACCTGAATACAGTTTGCGTTGCTGCACCCCTTTTGGTTAAGAGTTAATTGAAATTCGTTCACTTATTCCATGTTAAATCAAATATTTCATTTTACAACATGTAGATGTACACTTTTTTGAGGTAAATAGTTTTTGACTTGCGTCCCATGCCACAGATGTACATGGAATTTTATTATTGTAAGTTATAGTTTTGTTTGTGTTCAAGCAACGTGGTCTGGTGTGTATTATATTTTTTTCCCCGAGTGAGTTTCTTGATATACTCTTCCTCATTAATTTATTTTTGTAGATTTCTGTTGTGTTTTGATGTTGAATGCACAGTGTACAAGTGTGTAATAAAGAGAATGAGTGAGACATTTAGAGTTTTAATTACTGCTACTACTCTATGGCATTACAGCCCTTGTAGGGCTAGAGCCTGCCTCACTATCGAAGCCTACTCTCTCTTCTATCTCTTGCTTTCCTCCTCCATCCTCTTATATCCAACTCCTTCATATCTTCCTCTATATTCTCCACCCATTTCTTTATAGGTCTGCCTGCACACCTTCCTCCTCCTGGCTTTTCTTTTCATATTCTTTGTAGTAGGGTTCCCTCCTCACCAAATGACCTGCCTATCTAAGCCTTGCACTCTTTATGGAACTCACAATTTGGGGGTCACCAATGAGTTCTTTGTTAGTTCTAATTCTCCATTCCTCATTATCATACTTTGGCCCGTATATTCTTTGTAGAATTTTTCTTTCCCATGCTGCTATTTTGAATTTGTCACGCCTCAGCATACACCAGGTTTCTACTGGTTTAATTACAGTTTTGTAAATCTTTATCTTTCCCTTTTTTGAGAGGTGCTGAGATTTCAAGAGAGGAAGTAGGGCACAGTAACATCTGTTCCCCATTTGTAGCCATTCTCTAATATCTTCCCCTATTGTACTATTTTTTGTTACTACTGAACCCAAGTATTTAAAACTCCAAACCCTATCAAAATTCTCTATGGAGATGTTGGTAACATTTGCCAATCTATTCTCCTTCCTAGATGCAATCATATACTTCGTTTTTCTCATATTCATCCTCAGCTCTAATTTAGCTCCTTCCTGTTATTGGGTGAACCTTAATTGTAATTCTTGGGCTGATCTGCTAATTAATACAATGCCAATATTTGTGTCATTCTGCTTTAATTGACCCACCAGGGTTAAAATTCCACTTTTCTAACTGCTCTTTCCAATACAATATTAAACATATTAGTGAAAAGTGTGTCACCTTGTTTAATATCGAATTTGGTGGATACTTCTCTTTGAATGGATACTTTCCCTGTGTTGCCAGCAAGAGTCATCTGTATTAATCCAATCAATTTCCTGGGTATGTACAAATTAACCAATGTTTCAAAAAGGACATTTCTGTCAATTTTATCATAAGCTTGTTTGTAATTGATAAATAGCTTATGTAGATCAATGTTAAACTCGTAACAGCTTTCCATAATGGTCCTTAGGATGAATATGTGGTAACAAGCAGACTTCCCTTTCCTGAATCTGGCTTGGTATTCCCCAACTGCGTTTTCCATGATTTTCTCCATTTTATTTGCTATAAGTGTTGATAATACTTTATATGCTACATTGAGTAGTGCAATTCCTCTGTAATTATCACAGTTGGTCTTGTCCCCTTTCTTATGTATTGGTTAAATTACTGCACTTCAATCCTCTGGTATCTTTTCCTTAACCCAAACATATGTAATTAGTTTGACAAAGCAGGCTTCGAATTCTCTTCCACCATGTTTAAGGAATTCAGCTGTGATGCCATCTTCTCCCAGAGCTTTATTATTCTTCATCTGCCTTATTGCAGCTATTATTTCGCTTTCTTCAGGTATAATTTGCTGTTCTCGTATATACCGTTGTGTTATCCTTCCTCTTGGGTCTGATCTTCCTTCCTTGTCATTTAACATTACTGAAGTGTTGTGTCCATCTTTCGAGTATATCCTCCTTATCTCCAATCAAATTTCTTTCTACATCTCTACAGTATTCCGTTCTTGGCTGGTACCACTTCTTAAAGTTTTTAACTCTTGCGTAAAAGCGTACCGTATCATCTTTTTCCCAATTGTTTATCTCTAGGAGCATTGAGCTTAAATAGGCTCTCTTCTTTATTCTACATAACTTGACAGTTTTCTTCCTTTTTTTCCCTGAAACCTTCAGCACTTGCTCTGGTTTTCTTTTGCATTCAATTCAATCTTGCCAAATTCCTTTCTTCAATCATTTTTTCACATTCTTCATTAAACCTATCCTTTCTCTTCTCCTCCTCCTTCTTCTGCACCAGCACTGTTACAAGGCAGCAGCAGCTGGTTTTGGTCTGCCCTAGGTATTTTATTTCCCTGGTACTCATAATATGTGGTGAGTGTTACTCTATCCACCACCTGATGGGAGACCAGCCACTCCACACAGGAGAGTTTTAATTACCTGGTCAATAATTGGATATTTTTATAAATATAAGTTAATTTCAATATTTGGTTATTGCAAGTGATTAAGTATAATGGTTTACAGCTCCATCTCCTGGTGTTTCAGTAAGTTGCCAATTACGGAACTTGTTTTTCTCCTCACTGTTTGTTTTCTTCAACTAATACTTTGATTAGAGATTTCTAATTAACCAAAAAGGTTTGCAATTAGAATTGGTCATCTTGAGTTATTAATCATTAATTTTACAAATATAAAATCAACCCAACACAAAAGAGTATTGTTATCATTTGTCCAAGGTTTTAGCTTTGTTGCATATCTGATTAGCAGTTTGCCAAATAAATTGGCAATAAATTCAGCAGCAAACAGGAAGTGATGATGAAGCACTTACAGAATCTTGTTGAGGTCATCTTCTCAGCTCTACACCAGTTCGTACCTGTGGCTGGGAAGCTTCAGAGTTCAAACTGTTGGAGGTTTGCTTTTTCTCACAACATACTCGTAGTTTTGGAATGGCTCAATGTTCTGTGCGCCCTTCGACAAATTGAATTGTCAAATATTACAAAAGCAAGTGGTGTAAATTTTGTTCAAATTGATAACATTTTTATATGATGTGATATATAGCATTTCGAGAAGTAGTTTGTTTCTTCATCAGAAATTGATGTGTTACACCAATCTATTTTACGATTCTTTGAGTAAATATGTTTTGACAAAACAATTTTGAGTTGTTCTTATGTCCTTTTAACACAGCTTTTAATGAGCATTTGGTTTGACCTATATATATGTCACTTGACAATTGATACAATTAATGTCAATTTTGTCCTTAATATTTTTTACTGTTTGAATAGTTATGAGACTTAAAAATAATTTTGACATCATAATTTTCTAAGCCCAATTAATTTATTTTACAAGCAACCAATGTCAGGTAAAACTATGAAACTACATTTTTTGTTATTTTTAATCTGTGAATTGTTACTGATAAACTTTATATCATTTAATCTACCCTTAATTTACTTATTGATAAAATAGGATATATTAATTAAATAAAAGAATATTCTTGACTTAAATTAAATTATCATTATAGGACTTAATATGAGATAATTTACTAGCTTTATCTACTAAACTAAAAACCATTGTTTTCTTTTGGAAAAGAGGATGGTAATTGAGAACTCTACCTGAATATGTTGATTTTTGGAACCAATTTGTTATTATTCATGACAGTTATCAGAATGTTTAAATAATGAATCTATTTGTTCTGTTCAATTTCAAAAGTAAACTTTTAATTATCATGGGAAGTATTAAAGTTATTGAGTAAATAAATAAATTTAGTTTTTGGAATAATGCAAAGAATGTTAACATATCTAAAATATCATACTGGTTTGAAGTCTAATTTGGAAACACTAAATCTCATTACAATTTTGGCAAAGAAAGGTGATGAAGGATTTCTCATAGAGGATGATAAAATGTCTAGGCACAGAGAATGGAAGTCATCGTCCCCACAGCTAACCCCTCTCCCACCATCGGAAGGGCGTGGGAGAAGTAATCTATTCCTGACCTACCAGATGCAGGTTTTCTAGGATTTGTCCTGCATTACTTTTAGGTGAATGTAGAGTAGGAATCTTAAACTATAGCCCGGGGCCCTAGTTAATTCTTGGCTACTTTCCTCTACCCTTCTGCATCCCCATTTCAAATCCCTTCCTATGCTATTAAAGGGGAGTTGCCACTGTGGATTCTCCTCATGTAGCCTGTTACCCTAAAAAATATGAATTTTTGATTTTTTTTTAAATTATTTGTGACAACAATGTTTTTTAATTGGTTTAGGAAGAAATTGTTTTCAGTGTCTAAATTTGTATGTTGGATTCCTAGTAACATATGAGTGATTTTAATTCTAATATTATTTTGTTCATCGTTGGTAAAAATTTGAATATAATGTTCAAAATGAAAATATTTTTAGCAAATTTGAAATTATGTAAATGAAACAATTTATTACCTAAAGATACCAATTTAATTACTTCTTTGGGAATAATTACTCAACTTGTACATAATCTAATAATGCCAGAAGATGAAGAACCTAGAAGACCTTTCATTTTGGTTTCAGGAAAGGCCACGGCACGACGCAGCAGATGTTGAGAGCGTCTCTTGCCTCGAACAGGGGCCAGCGCTGTGGTGTGGGGCTCCTTGACGTCGCGAAAGCCTTCGACTCCGTCCGCCGTGCGCATCATAGGCCACTACTTGCAGATGCGAACCTTCTCAGTAAGCGTGGGCGAGGCTCCGTCATCCTGGCAGCGTCAACAACTGGAGGGTGAAGATGGAGAAGACGAGCGCTGCATCTACAACGCCGGAAGTTGGGGCCTGGCAGGAATGGACAACCTGTGGGAGCGGATCCTAGAAACCTCCGTGAGGTTCTACCGTAGGGTCCACGATTCTGGCAATGAGCTGGTCTCGTCGCTACGACTCTGAAGGAAAGGTAAACAGGGGCCGATCTATTATTAATTTATTCATTATACTTACGCCCCTTTACAGCTTGCTCACTACTGTGATATATTTATATATACATGCAAATGATCTTATATTTATCTATTATAACCCAACATGTTATGGAGGAAGTGTCTGGGACTTGCTGTTAAATGTTCAGGGTTCTGGGGTGAAGTGACAGGCTTTGCTGGGGCGGAACGAATCGCAGATTTACGAAGGTCCTTTAACTTTCCTTTCAAGTTAATTAGGAATATATGAAAATTGAATTTACGATTAAATTCACGTGCATAATTTTGACTTCGCAGTTGCACGTTGTTCTTGCGTCGACGTGTCTTGCTGCTTCACCGAAAGCTTCTGATTTTCCTTCATGTTTTGAAAATGTATCGTAATCGCAGGCAACTACGCAAATAGCTGTAAAATAAAACATTTAAGTTAACGAACCGGAGCGTTGGCGCAGAGTCGAGGAACGGTCTTGTTTATTTTTATTACATTTTTAATATTGAATAATCGTTAGAAACCACGAGATCAGTTTGCATAATCGTCAACTTCTCTTATCTAAATTAAACTTAATTCGAAATAAGCTGATTGGATCCGTATGTAACGTAATTAACAATCCACTTGTTAGCTGCAGACGTGAACAATGCGACCGTCCTGTTATGGTTTCTTCTTCGCTAAGAAATCAATTAAATGTTCCTTAGATTGTTTGGATGTGGAGATGAGGAGAAGCAACTCCGTGGATCTGTTGCGTGAAAAAATTAGAAATAAAAATGTGTTTCTCATCTGAGATTTTATCCGACATTAAACGAACGGTAAAGAGGCGGCCTCCTTAATTCAAACTCTTACAATTTTGCAACCTCCTCCTTCCATTTCGTATCTTCACTCACTTATTCACCTGCTACGCACATTATTCCTTTCCCTTATTCATTTCCACGTCATAGAAAATGAAATACTCGATTAATATCTTTACAATCTTTATTCCGCCACTGCCAAATCACTTTAATTCTCAAGTTTTAGATAATCCGTAAAATTTAAGAGCTGATAAGTCCAGGGCGCCTGTTTATCAAAGATGTTATTAGAGAAGTTCTTCTCCTCTCCCCCACTCCGTCATGCTGGACCTCTGCAACTGTAGGAATGTGTAAACCAAACGATGACAGGATGTTACACGTTGACTGCCGACTACGAGAAAACTTCGAGTCATCTCGTCCTCGTTTACTTGCCATTTTTGTGCAGCTGCGATTAAACTCGGAATATATCAGCGGTAATATCGGTAGATGGCTTCTGGGAAAAGAACAAAAATCAACATACGACATGGCTTCGTCGGTAGCTGGCAGACTCTCTACGTAATGCAGGTCTTGCAATGTAATTTTTACCCAATCTCTTCTCCAATCAACGCGGCGACGAATTCTCTGAACTTTATCAGTTTTATTTTAGTTACTTTGTGTGTATATATATTTCTATAATATGTAGTGCCATAATATGTAGAGACAAGTCGTACGAAAGCTTCTGATTGTCCCTGGGCGCCTCTACCATTGCCACAGCGGGCATGTTTGCAATGCTAAGGACACCTCGTTTGCATACAGTATTTGCTGCCAAATACACTCCCCGTTTTTCAGTTTACGATTTACCGCATCTGTGGGGTTTCCTTTTCTGTTATTTCGTAGGTTTCCACAGACACAAGTTTTTCGTGTATTTAGCAGTTTTGTAAGAGTAACAGAATTGTAAAACTTATCCACGTTTCCCGTGTATCCTTTACTTCTGACGAATATGGACGCGCGTTCAAGATTCAGCGACAGGTCGACGCGTGCGAATTAACTCGTAGTTGGCTTCCGCGAAGAGATTTCTGTTACAGAAGACAACCACGAGATAATTAATATGACCTTGTTTAAAAAAAACACATTTTTTATGCTTTTAGATGATAACTACGCACTAGAATTAGAGTTTTTACTAATATGTTGTCATTTCAGGCGATATTTCTGAGAGTTGCCGTGGCAGTCAACGTGAATCGTCATCGCGGAGCAGATTCCACGAGGACCTCCACTTACCACGCTGCTAGAAGACCGAAGATTGTACAGATATATTCTTGTATATTGATGTAATATTGTCCCTGATAAGTGGAGCTTTCCTCCACAAAACTATTGTATAATATTGCCTCTTGGCGAGTTTGTAATCAAATGAAGGTTTAATAAATAGAAAGATTCTAAACCAATTGCTTTAAATTATTATGTAGCGCCTAGAAGACCTATAAAATAAGGTATACATGAATGTAATTATCATAAGAAGGCTTGTATGATGGCCGTAAGAAACACGTCTCGAATATATCGAGTGACCTTGAACTCAAGGTCATTGCTAAAATGGCGGCGCAAAATATCGAGTGACCTTGAACTCAAGGTCATTGCTAAAAGTTCGACGCAAAATATCGAGTGACCTTGAGCCCAAGGACACCCCAAGGTCACTCGCCAAAAGTGCTGGTACAATATCGAGTGTCCTTGAGCCCCAAGGACACCCCCAAGGACATCCCCAAGGTCACTCGCTAAAAGATCGCGCGTGGCTTTGAAAATTTACAGACACCAGGCCTTTCACGTTTGTGCCACTTACGTAATTGCATTTTAATTAAACATTTGATTACTCTCTACTCTTGGTCAATGGGTTTTACAATAATAAGTGCCAATCATATTAAATGCGTTTTTATTTATTCTGCAACTATACAGCAAGTTAATCACAATTACAAACAGACACACACACACACAACTTGCAAGTGTCTTCCTGGTCCAGCAGCATCCAACTGCCTCGTCTTCTAGTGGTCGCAATCTCTTCCTCGTGGAATCTGCTCCGCGACGACGTTAATCATGCCTGTAACATAGTAATAAGTCGTCATTACTCAACTGTGTTCCTTTGGATTACACATAACAAATGTAAACGCCTAACTACTGCATTCACTCGCACTATTCTGCCGGCCGACGCTCTCCCTTCTTTACAACTTTTCGGATTAGGAGGGGGGACGGGGTTGTAGGGTTTTAATAAAGAAATAAATATAGTTATTATATGTAAGTGATATTTGAAAATATATGAAATGTGAGTGTTTCGTCACAATAACGTAGAAGACCTCATACGTTTACTTAACACGTTGACTGCCACGGCAAATTTCAGAATCTCTTCGCGGAAGCCAACTACGAGCTAATTCGCACGCAGACACGCTTCGACATCGCTAAAGCTGAATCATGAATGCGTCAGTACAAAGGCTGGTGGATGAGTTTCTTGCATCACTGGTGGAACAAACTAACACATATGCTGCGCAAGAAATTGAGAAACGCGAAGCAATAAAAACATCTAATAGGTTATCAAAGTGGCAAGCCTGTAAAGAGAAGACAGTCCTTTGAGTAGAAGATTGTTTAAGAAGTTCCACAAACAATAAAATATTATTTTATTTCTTGAATTGGAATAATTATATATTTTTTTCGTTTTTTTACTAAATTTTCTGTTCATGCAAGCCAGAATTGATTTGTTGTTCTTTTTCCAGAAGCCATCTATCGATATTAGCACTGATATATTCCCGAGATTAATCGTAGCTGCACAAAAATGACAAGTAAACAAGAACGCAGTCTACGAGTTTTCTCGTAGTCGGCAAACTCCTCTCCCGCTATCGGAAGGGCGTGGGACAAGCACCCAATGCCCGACCTACCTGATGCAGGTTTTTCTAGGGGTTTCCCAGCATTTCTTTAGGCGAATGCCGGGTAGGATCCTTAAGATATAGCCCGGGCGCCCTAGTTAACCCTTGGCTACCTTCCTCTACCCTTCCACATCCCCCTTTCAAATCCCTTCCTATGCTATTAAAGGGGATTAATGAGGATTACCCTCATGTAGCCTGTTGCCCTAAAAAAAAATAAGAGGCACGGTAGTAAATGTGTACAGTGTTGGAAAGAAGAGCTTCAATTGGAATTTATGAGAGATGTAAAACACAAATTAATTTTTTTAGTGTAAAAGTGTTTTGATATGGGAGGTAATTGATTTATTTAGTGTTAAAGTGTTTTGATATGGGAGATAATTAACTTATTTTGCTGGTAAGTAAATGTGGAACTTATTTCATTTGGCACAATTTAAATCCACAAGTACAAATACTTATGTAAAGTAAGATCACAGCCTGGCTGTATATTAAGAAATAATTAAACCTAAAGTTAATCCTTATTAAATTTATGGTTCAGAACAAAGTTTTAGTTTTGAAAATACTATCTGAATGATTGAGAATTGTAACAAAGAAAATAATTTAGAAGCAGAAATAATACAATTAAACATGTAAAATTTCTCTAGTTTATTCTCCCAATTGGCTTGAGAAGTTCTGATCCAGTATCTGCCGCAACTCAATCCTCCACACCATCAAGAAATCAGCCTGTAGAAAGAAAGAAAAGAAATATTAGAATTGCACAACAATCTAAAGTTGTATAAATTTTGCTACCCTAAAAGATTTTCATAAGTAATGCCTGTACACAATTCATAATACTGTAACATTAATTACATAAAATTAATTCAAACAAATTGATCAATGAAATTTGAGCATGGAAATGAGGCAGTACAAAGAACACCATCAGAAATCAGGCAAATTGCCCAACCTAGTATTCTTAATAAAATTAAGAGTAGTTGCTCAACATTTGCATAAAATATTTACTAAAATATATTCATGAAATATAAGAATTTAGGACACGGGGAGAAACAATTAAAGCCTGGATCAGAGAAAAATTTGGATGTCAAAAGAAATATTACCAACTTACATTGAAACAAAATATTTTTAATCAAATGTTTAGGACTTTATTAGAATAAAAACATGACATGAGAGAAACTGAAAACAGGATTTAGTTTATTGCAATTTCAAGTGAGGAAGCAATAAAGTATGAGAGTATGAACCTGCTATTTGTGTGTGCTATATGTGGGTTTTAAAGATTACATAATTAAGTTTAATTTATATTAAAAACACTAGGTATTCCTTTTCTCAAGCTATTGGTCTCAACACAGATCATACAGAATTAATGACTTATTAAAAAGCATTACTGGGTTGTACATGTAAATGGTCTGGACTTTACCCTGCACCGACACTAAACTAATGGTTCCAGACTAAAGCAGGATGCTGAACTTGTCACCTGTCAGCTTGTTTTCACATGATCTGAAATGATGGCTCTACTTTTCTTTCCTTTATTTCCCCTTTAATAAATCTGTCCTCCATTTCACCCTGTGCACAACCATCAGTTCAAGGATGAATGCTCACTTTAATAGACGAATTAAACGGCACAACTTTGTCCTGTTCCCGTGGCTCATCTGCCAAATAGTTTATAAATAGAATATAAAATAAGGTGAAATTTAAATAAATTGCCAAAGTTTAAAATCATGTGTTGCACTATTAAGAAGATAGGTTTTGAAAGTTATGGAGAAATTATTTCAAGGAAAATTCAGATGAAAAATGGACAAAGCTAATAGTATTTTTTTACACCTCAGATTCAGCGGTAAGAGTTATTTTAGGACAAAATTAATTAGACTAAACGGGATAGTGGGGATAAGGTTCCTGGGCTTTTCTATGATTTGACAAAAGCAATTGATAGCATTAATCGTGATACACTCGCTCCAAACAGGTATGGAATTAAAGACTAAGCTTTATCATTATTGAAGTCTTAGGTAACATATGTACAATAAAACAAATCTGCATTTATCACCAGCCAAAGAAAATAATATTTAATAACTAGAATGTTTGGGCGTCCAATAAAATAATAAAGACACAAATCCTAGGCTGAAGAGGGCCTCTGGCAGCAAAGAACACACATCCTTAATAACAGTATCATCATCAGTACAATACTGTGATTAAAAACCACAACTAGCATATGTTGTAATAAACACCAATGTTTGTAAGAGTATAATTTTTAAAAATGTACAATTATAAGGTTGATTTTTTAAGATAAAAGGTGATGTGATTAAGACGCTTGAACAGTTGATCTGTTATGTTAGGAAGTTGAATATAGATCATTCTCAAAGTTTGTTATTGTAAAAGGGGTTTATGAAAACATGGATGTTTCTGACAGTCAATTGTAGGCACCATTCAAATGCATACACCTGTTTGGAGTGAGAAACCAAACAATATCTAAATTTCACCAAAGATAACATTTTTGTGCAGTAAGAGTTAGTTTGTTGGCAGAGTGCGAGGGAGAATGTTGTCATGTGGCCAAGTAGAGTTGAAGAACAGTTTTGGATAAGAAATTTGTAATAGTTCAATGGAGATTGTATGCATAGAGAATCAGGAGGCAGACAAAAGTTAAATTATGACATTAATTTTTGTTGCTGGATTTTGGAGCATTTTAATAAACTGGTGCCTGTGGGCAAACTATCTTGTTATCCATCAATAATTGTGACCATAGTACATTGACTGGTGTCCACAGTCAGAACATCTTGGGATCTGGCAAATATACTTGGTGATTGAGGGCAAAACTTGTTGGGTTCATAGTGTGATCCTCTATTGTCTGGAGCGCTGATAAGGTCTAATTGGATATGTTTCTTAGTGTGTAAATTTATGGCCTAGTTTGAAAATTTTCTTAAATATGTGGAGTTGAAATTGAGGATTGATCAAATAAAATAATAACATGGTAAATCATGCATACTTTTTTGTGCAGTCAAATTTCATTTTGATTGTATAAAGAGTTCTCGGGTTTCCGGTCAGGTAAAGTGATTTAAACACAACGTTTCTATGACTGACACAACATCTTCGTCAGGTGAACTGTTGTCGAGATTCGGGAAGTGTGTGTTGTATACTCCGTCTAACCAATCAGGAGTTTTCAGGTCTGGTCCGTAAGTAATAGCGATTGGTCCGTCCCCCTCCACCACAATCTGCATTCCATAAACTTCTCCATATGCACATGGAACACCCGACTTCCATGAGTACAAAACGTATATAGTAGACCACCCTGACTCCGCTAGAAAATGAGGATCCGCTATCCTCATCCAAAATTCCATTAATCATATGATGAACTTCCTCCCATAACATCCAATGAATTCCAATTAACACAAGTAACACTAAACCTCACTAACAACCAATCAATTAACATAGGCAGCTCCTACTCTTCCCCTTCTATAGCTTTTCCACACGACTTCTGGTCGAAACTTCTTTCATTTTAGGTGAAGACTTAAATGCTAAGCACCCCCACTTTGGATCCAGAATTCCCAATCCCAGAGGAAACAAACTATACAAATTTATCCTCCACTAACCACACCATATTATCTTCCCTCCTGATCCCACCTATTATCCAGACAATGCAAGATCTCCAGATATCCTTGACTTCTTTATCTGCTTTAAACCCTCCCACTACTTTACAAAATCTTCAGTACTGCACAAATGTTCCTCATATCACCTCCCTTATCTTAATCGTACTCTATCTCCACTCTCGTCTCCGAATACAAATAGCCACTTCATAAATTGGCAACTTCCCTCAACGACCGACAAATCAATCTACAAATTCCTGTCAAAGAACCACTTAATGATTCCCTCTTCAGAATCCTTACCAACTATCTTACTAACCATTCCTTGTCTGTCAAATTTAACAATACCCTTTCAAATTCATTTCCCAT
This sequence comes from Zhengitettix transpicula, assembly GCA_037074705.1. Lineage (NCBI taxonomy): Eukaryota > Metazoa > Arthropoda > Insecta > Orthoptera > Tetrigidae > Zhengitettix > Zhengitettix transpicula. Next base: position 17,766,637 of record CM073594.1, on the reverse strand, counting down.
TTGCTCTGGCATCCCCCAAGGCAGCATCCTAAGCCCTTTCCTTTTCAACCTCTATTTTCACAACACACCTCAAAACAAATCTACTAAAACAGTACTTTTTGCAGATGACCTTGCCATACTCCAACAAACATCCTCTCTAGACTCGGGCTCTATAAAACTACAAATTGTCCTCAACAATATTGAAAGCTGGGCTAAGAAATGGAGAATCAGCATAAACCCTACCGAATCCACAATCATTCCCATCATCCTTAAAACCAAATGTTCTCTAAACCACTCCTTTGTTCTGAATGGCACCACAATAACTAGCAAACAAACTACACCATACCTAACGCCCTACACCATACCTAACGCCCTATCCTCAATTCCAAATTATCATGGAAACCTCATATAGCCCACATTACCTCCATAATCATCAACAAAATAAAACAACTTTTCCCTCTTATCAACAGAAAATCTCCCATATCCCTTAGCACTAAAAGACTCCTCTATCTATCCTTAATCCACTGCCTATTCCCACTCCAACAAAATACAAACCCAACAAAACCAAATTCTCAGTTTAATCTCAAATTCCTCCTCGTACCTATGTAACTCGGTTATCCACAAATACCTTGAAATTCCCCTAATTCATAAATCTACCAAGTCCCTAATAAATAGCTCCATCACCCATCCAAATCCAACCATTGAGCTATTCTACAGTAACCCGCCACCTCCTTCACAAAATCACAGACTAAAAAGTAAACTCCCAATTGATATCACCCTCCCCTAAACATAAATCACTCCAGAATTACCTAACTCTAACCCCCACCTATCAACTGGCACTACATACTCCCTAAATATCTGTTCTTCCCATCTTCCCCATAACCTCCTTAACCTCCTTGCACCATAGTGCAAATTAATTATTCAATAACCTTGTTTTAGGTTTCAATTAAAACTATAAAAAATTCACTACCACTACAACTCTCATGAAAGTTGCAAATTTGTTAAAAAGGTAGAAACGGATCATTATTAAAACCTAAATGTTCCATTTGTCCATTATATAAAAATCATAAAAATAGATCAAACAGGACACAGGAAAGAGATTTGGATGGCCATTTAATATATTTTCATACAAAATCTCAAGTCAAAGCTAACATGAATATAATTTGAACATTGTTTTAGTGTTATTTACATAAAACAGATGTTAATCCATTCTTCTTCAGAGGGTCGCATCTATGATGTTTAAGTCCTGAGTAAATAGGCACAATCTTGGTTTTTACTTTCATGTATGGGTTTTGTCTTCTTAATTAACACAACACCTAAAAATAAAATTAATATAAAACAACTTTAAAAATTAACAAGCAGAATTGTTTTGGTAAAAGTAAAGCAACCCAAGCATATTAATATGCATTACTAATCTTTTTGAGTGTGGAGAATAAATACACCAGGTGATGTAATAGCAATAATATAGCAGGATTATGAAACTGAATTGGAAAAGGACCTGGGTACTATTCCTGGTCCAGAATATTTTTCTACCTTAGTCTGTTAATTCTGAATATGTGCTTACTTTAAATTTTATTTAAAGGGGAATATCATAGGCATATTCAAATAAATATTGGAATAAATTTGTCCGTTACAATTATTTATTACTTATAGTGGTTTTTTGGTTAAATCCTCATTACGCCCAGAAATAAAATAATTCTTTTGACGAAAATACTAACGCTATTCTAAATTGGAATCCGCCTTTCCATTACAATCGTGAAGAAAAGTTGGAAGCATCACCTCAAATATCACAAATTTAATGTAAAAATCTAACACTGAACAAAAGCCTACATTATCGCGTACAAAATAAAACTTCATAATCTGATAAACAAATCATTAGGCTTGCATTATAAATTAACACTTCAAATCATAACTATATGATGTGATCTTGCAGTTAATTATACGTGCACAAGAAATATCAAAATGTGTTGCATTAACAAACTTTTAACATCCCTCAATAAGCAAGTTCTGCCTTCAAAGAAACTAAAAAATATATTCAATAGATAAATTAAATGATTTGTCTTTCGCTACATCCTGCTGAGGGCAATTTTTCAACTTCTTCAACTATATTTAGGACATGAGTAATATTTTCTACATTGCAAGGTATTTTTAAAGCATTATTGATACATTCCCCCTCTAACTGTCTCAGTTATTTTTAAAACTGCATCCACACACACACACACAGCATAATTCACAATTACATTCTGGTTAAATGTTTAATATCTAAATACATAAGTATATCATGTTTTACTATCTTAGTCAAAAAGGAGAACATTTGTGAGCTTCAGAGCTCAATACTAGCTCATCAAAGCTGTTAAACTTTCTTGTAAATCATATTCTTATTTAAATTTTGCACTTGCCTCAAGTGCTTTTGAAACATGCTCAAGATGGAGTTTCTTCTTGCTTGGACTTTCTCTCAAAGTTGTGTCTTTTGACACATACTGTGGACGGTTAGGAAATATCTGTGGCACAGCAGAAAGAATAAGCCAGTCTTTCCATCAAAAGCAGAAGTATCCCTTTCAATATTTTCAGGTTTGAAATGTTTCTCACATACCTGTAAAAAGTACAAATTTTATAAATGTTGTAAAATAATATGTTATTAAAAAGATTGAAAGCCACAAATGCATTCTCATATCAGAATTTAGAACAGATCAAGTCTATTTTTGGAAGTACGTCTCACATGCAATTATAGTACAAAATTTAATTATCATCTTTAGAACTTTCTTCTGATAATTCATAATTGCAATAACTAATATTTTGAAGTATAAAGTAGAATGTTAAATAAACTATTTAAGAAAACAAAAATAATTAAAGGTATAATTGTGAGACTCCCGAGAATGACTTCAACTAGGAAATTTTAAATTATTTTTATTATATCTTGGCATTCTTTGTAAAAGTGAAACCCTTTTGGGGAATTGCTTTTAACCAAGCTGACAGATGGGAAAGCAAATATATGTACTTTATTATCAGCGTCATAGTTTCCGCGACAATTAGGTACAGAACATTTGTATAGCATGGGTGGATAATCATGAAAATAATATGTAAAATTTGACATTTATACATAAGAATAATATTCCACAATAAGCACATTTAAAAGTGTGAATCACTTATATTTTAGAACACATAAGTAAATAAATAACCAAAATTATCAAAACGTTAACTTGTCACATACCTTAACTACTTGATTGAATGGGATCACTCAACTCTGTAGAAGTCACGTGAAGAACTCTGGACACAATGAAATAACATTCCCCCCTCTCCTTGCCCAATCTAGTTGCGTATCATGACACTTGGCCTCAGCGTATCACATGATAATTCTATTTACCTGAAGTTCCAATGATAATCCCATTATATTCTCATTGTCAATACTGCTGATGTGTAATACCATACATGAAATGAAATCAAAGTTAATTATTTTAAGCATTGATTTTCAAGTAGACTCAATATTTTATCTAGGGTTGCCAGACGTCCCGATTAATCGACATTGTCGTGTCCTAGTGTCGCGAATAAACTTTTCGGGACACCCTAAAGTTCCAATTTTAAATATTTCCTATATTCTATTCTTTTTAAGCATTTTCGTCCATCCATTGTTTGTGAATGGTAACGATGTGCGGATGTTTAACACTGTGTTGTGAAAACTATTATTTCAATTCTTGCAAATGTATGATTATGTACTTAAAAATATATAGTCAAATTAAATGACAAAGATTCAAGTTTTTTTTATTTCTATTATTCGGAAACTCTCCTACCACGTAAAATAAAACTGTCTAACATCCTGTCCCACCCCCACATGAATATCACAATTAAACTCATTGACATATACAACTCTGGATTTGACACAAATTTCGGTTGTTCGTGTTTATCGGTTATTTTTTTAAGAAAGGTGCCTCCACCCCCTCTTTATTGTTAATTTAAGGGGGTGAAATTATATACTAAAACATCAGGAAAGAAAAAAAATTATCACAGAAACCTTTGCGGGCATGCCCACAACTCGCCAAAGAATCATCGCAATTGGATGAATGGTTTAGGAGTACATAGGGGAAACAGACAGACATTCATTTTTATATATAGAGAGATTTATCAAAATTATGACGTCTGTCTTCATTCTTTAACTTGAAAGATATATTTTCTTATTTACAACTTACAATAAATAAATTTATGTAATCGGTTTTTGACAACAGCTACTTTTCAGCAAATATTTTATATTCCCTTCCTGGTGTAAATGCCAAACGTAATGTAGTTAATATTATTCCAGATACCGTAAATATACCAAAGGTCTTTTCTGAAAATATTATCCATGAGGCAGCTGTCTGCTAGTGATGTGCTGCTGGAAAAAATGGAGATGAGCTTTTGTATTGTTTAAGTGGGTATATGAGCTGGCCTCTCCAGAGCTTGGAGTCTGAGGTCCTGGGAGACACCTGGGGATGGTAATCCAACCTTGGTCTAGTCATGCCTGTGGAATGAAATCACGTGAACGGAATGGGAGCAAGTTGTCGGGGCTAGTGAACATCAGGGAGCAGAAGCGGTGGTAGATCTGGTTGGCTGCCATGCAGAGGATCATCCCAATTTTTTTAAAGGAACCAAAGTCTGGAAGACAAGACATATTTAATATCTGTTTATTGTGTGCCTCTTATACTTCACTAATTTTTCATTCATATTATTATATCAGGGTATGAGAGGAGAAAATGAAGGCCAGAAATAACATTACACAATTTTAAATTGAGATCTTTTTTAATACTGTGAATTTAAATAAAAAGAGTTATTGTAAACATTGTTCATTACTTACTTTAAATAATTCAACCTTTTACATAAACTGTACTATTAAAAAAAGATGACCAAGTAAATGTCAGATTAATATGAGCACAAATATATATGCTTTTTCAATTTGACAACAAAGGGACATAGAGCATAATTAAAACATGGGTTCTGAATTAAGAATTGGTATTATTTATTAATAGATTTGAATGCTCAACTGAATAAAAAGTAATTTGTAATGTATGCATGAATACTGTGATAAATAAATGCAAAGATTTCTTTTTCATATTAATGACAGTGTTCTAATTTGCATACATAAAACTGAGTTTTTCATTAAACTTGCAGTATTCAACAATAATTTTTTTAATGAGATTCAATAGTCATAGTTACAATAATAAATGATTTTCATAATAACTTCTTATGGTATTTTGGCAAAACCTATAACTGAACATAGTGTCTCACATACATGAATATTAATTATCGTATATCCTAATTTTTGTTTGATGGTTATATATATATATATATATATATATATCGGTGTATGTAAGAAATCACAAAACCAATTCATACTGTGCCAACAAATAAACACATCTGTCTAAAAATGAAATGAAAAAAACAAACAAAAACAAATTGTGTAATTAATGAAAAAAACTACATTGACATGCAGTAAGATACATGTCAGTTTAATATGACTGTTAAATAATATATATAACATAAATTATATAAGAAAATTACACAATAAAAACAAAATTTCACATAAATTGTACTAAATTGCCACACATACATGCCATACAGTGTTCGATTTTAACAGAAAACATTGTCATATGGTACTGCACATTGTAAAGTTCCCACAGTAAGTAGTCTTCATTACAACTGTTGTTGTTATTTTTCATTAAAACAAAAATTGATCTGCAACTTATAATGAAAAAAATTGCATAAAGGTATTAGATAAATTTTATCACTTAAGAATTTATTTATGAAGTAGTCATTTAAACATTCAGATAGATTTTAGGAATCTCCAAATAAATAGCAGACATTTACATCTGTTATTAAAGCCACATTGATATTTGTAGAACAAAAGTATATAGTCAATATTTAGCAAATCAATATTTTGTCAGTATGTTACATTGGAATACAAAAATTATATAATTGTATATATCAAACAAAGATACTTATTTTATAGTCGGTAATGAATATTTATTGAATTATCTTGTAGGACATCCCAATAATTTCAATTTCATTATACTTCTTATCACCATTAATATCTATTTGATTGTGTTATCATATTTGCACCTGAAGCAGTACATACAAAGAATTGAGCTACCCAAATATGTTTTCTCATAACATAATTTAATTATTAAAAAATAAATTATTTAATTATCGAGATAATATTAATATAGAATTACATATTTTTGCATGAAGTAACTTATGCTGGTAAATATTTTCAATTCTCATTTTTAGTTAAAAACTACAGTTTAAGCACAAATCTAAAATACAAAAAAAATTAAAAATCTAAAAAATGTTTTTTGACCTTCATATTAATTTGTTGAAATAATTGATTTAATTATCTAATAAATTCATACAACTGTATTTAACTTAAGATAAAAAAATGAATATGATACAGACATCTTATTTTAACAATTATATAATTTTATGTTTTCAAGTTGTATAAGCTTGTTACAGTTGTAATGAATATATGCATGATTCCATGGTTTGTTTAACACTTATATTATTAACTTCAAATCAATTAAGTAATCTGAAACAAATTGTTTAATATGTAATTAAAGTTCAACAATGGAGCTTTATGGTTTCACTTTACTATTTTGTTCCAGGATGAGATCATTGTAACAGAACAGCTATTAACAATACAATTTTGTTGGTTTAAATGTTAATATTTCACATCCAGTTTATAATTACTTGTTAAATTCTAGACCAACTAATCATACATTTCAGAATAAATAGATTGTCACTACACTCAATTATAAATGGTATCAACATTTAATCACTAATACTGTTCTGTGGCAAAATACAATAGTTGCACTCAAAATTTTGAAAACATTTTTTACACTTTATAAAGCTTCATTTCTTAATAATATGGCAGTGCTAAAACTTATTTGATTCTTGCTCTGTGTCTAAATGTATTCAGTATAATTGTTTCTTAATGAATTTTTATTCAGCCAGTATTTATGTATTAACTAAAAATTTTGTTGTTGTTGTGATGCAGCTTTTTGTATTATCCAAATGTAATATAACAATCAGTTTAATTTGTTTAAGTTAATATATTATATTTTAAACTTTAATTTCTGATTTAACATTTCATGTTTAAATAAAGAATAATTGAGACACAAAATTTATACTGTATTTGTAATATTTCTCATGTGCATGTTATGCCATATTATAATCTCAACAAAAGCATAAGAAGTTAGCAACTTCTCTCCACCATAAACTATTAATCATTGGTATTGCCTACCACAAATAACAAAAGCAACTTTACTCAACCCGTAAAAATATTTGTTCAGTAGTACAAAATATGATGTATGACTCAACCCTACATATCCAGAATTACATGTAAATTGGATTTAACATATATAAAAAAAATATTTAACAGACCCCTATAGAAAGGATGGGCATGACTTAGACTATCATGTACAGTTCTTAAAAACTAATATTTACAATTAGAACACTTATTTGTAATATGATGAAGTCTAATAGTAGTAAACACAATATGTGCTATAAGTAAAATACAGATAAAAATAACAGCAATCCTGTTAAGACTATTTACTTGTGAGTGATACAACTTATGACATCAACAGGCATATTTGTTTCAATCACATAATGTTATGGGATAGCTTTGTAATATTTTGAGAGCCACATTGAATAATGATTAACATATCAAGAAAATCAAAATATTTAATAATTAATTATAAATTGTTGAAATTTATTAATGCTACTTGTAAATAAAATGATTACCAATGAACTGTTTTATATTATTATATGTATTATTTACATCTTTGCTGCAATTATGATAAATTGTAACTTTATTACTGTGCCATGCCAGTATGTACATGCAGTAGTGCATTTGCACTGTTTATTAATATTAAGTATATTTGGGAAACTAATTAAACACTTATCACTGAGCATTTTACAAAAAAACTTATTCCTCTGAACCAAGATATCTTTACATGAGACTTGCACATATATTTTGAAGGAAGTAATACTTTGCAAATGAAGCATAATCATCATACAAATTGTTTAAGTAATATTGATTTATTCTTAAAGTAGTAAAAAATGTAACTACATTATAGATCCTTTCATATATTATATTTAAGTTAAGCTGCGCACAAACTATTTGATGGTTTTCATCAAGTCTTATAGCATTACTGTTACAATTCAAAAATTTTAGTAAACATAGTAACATTTGAATGACATGGCACATAATTTATATTACCTGGAGCAATGCAATTAATTTATTATTTGTAAAATCTACAAAAATAGTATCTTAACTAGTTGACAAGTTTCAGACAACACCTTTTCCCTCGAGGATATAATTATTACAGAAGTAAAATCAAATATATCTCATGTCTCTGTTTATAACTTAAATTATTACCAAATGTTTAATTTTTAGGTCAATATTCATAGTTCAAATTTATAATATATCACTATACAATTAATTGCAAGAAAGGATTTTAAGTTAAATACTCTTGATAGGTTTGATATCAGTTACAATATATTAGATTTCCCATAATTTTGATTTTTTGTGAAGTATATGTCATACAAATATTTCTGACCCATTCTCCTGTATATCAGTTAGAAAAATATTGTTACATCAAATATTGAAGCATAGTATATTCACATGCTTGATCATTACCGTGGCTCATAACGATTGATAGTTTCAAACACTGCTCATAGACATAGATAGTAGCAACCTGTTTCAAGATGTTTGCAACTACACCATATCCCAAGGGTTTTCTGACATAATTGTGGCATTGTACTTTTACTGTGTGTACTTAATGTCATTATTATAACAGAATTACTATCAGTAATTTTTATTTTATATCACATTGAGATAAGTAGTGGATATTTCAATTGTAGACTCATTTCTGATTCATTTGATTGTTTATTAAAATTTGTACCGCAATATTAAATTGAAAATATATTTGCTCCATACAAGTGAAAAATAATGGGTAAGTTACGATAATCGGGTAAGACAAGGTAGACAAGAGAGAAAAAAAATATTTAATATAAATGGACTGAAATAAAAATCTTTGGTTAGAAAAGAAATAATTTCATTGACGTACATAGATTTTCCAATGCTTTATTCTAAAGGTTCATAAAATGGTTCTGATGTAACTGAAGAAGAAAGTTTGCCCATCACTTAGATAAGTATTATTACAATTTTGTACTATGAGTTCCTTTCTTTACAACAGTGCCATTATTATTTAAATGAACACAATATTGTACAACACCACATTAGAAAATGGCAAACAATTTTGATCATTTCATATAATATTAGTTCTCTAATACATTGTTTCATCCACTTTTAACCTCTCTGTTGTTATTATGTTATTTTGTCATGCTTTGTACATTGCTTTATTGCAGCAATAAATTATTTAAAATCTATCTAGGATTTATTCATAATTCATTTTACATATCTAGATTACACAATAATATTTTCAACAAATATTCCAGCTAAATAAAGAACGAGTATAAACAATACTAATTAACCTACAAAAAATTATATACATCAATAGATACATACATTATTTAGATTATGCTAACAGCCATATTTTTATAAATACAGTTGCATATTACACTTATAAAAGTGTGTTTATATGTGTGAAATATTAGTTCTGATATCATAAATGCAGTGAGACCATTTGGTATCACTGATTAGTGCAAACATCTATAAAACAGAGTACTACAAGAATTGAAGTCTATGTCAAAGGGCTAGAGTTCACATCACAGGAGGCTGACTGATGCAGCCTTATTTCAGTTTTCTACAATGAAGCTCTATGTCTCACGAGTACTTATTTGCGGCTACACCAGTGTCAAGCACAGTATTACCTGCTGGACCTGTAAAGGTATTAAAAAAAATAAAAGAACAGATGTTGATAAAAAAATATAAACATAAAAATTAATTAAATATAATTTCTCAAAAATATAATTATCCACGATACATTATTAATTATTGTTTAAAGCTTCTGTATATGAAAACTAAAGCCTTTCTTGCAGTAAATGTAGTATGGAGTTGAAAAAGAATTAAATGCTGTCCTGCATAATTAGTAACAAAATTATCTCATATGTATCAAATATATTATATATTACAATCATCTCATTGATGCAAAAAATTGATTTGATTATGAAGGTGTGATACTGTAAGTGTCTCTTAAATTTCTAATGAAATGATTAGGAACAAACTTGAATCTCTGAAAACAAAAAAAAATATTGGATATTTCGTATTGCTGAGTTACTGTTAGTATTAGGTCACATTGTAATCCATGGATGCTAATGAGAAGTTGGGTTTCACTGCTGTGGAACAAATTAATATTACACAAATTATAATAATACTCTATAGTAATCATACCCTATAAATAAATAAATTTTTTGTTGTGCAATAATATTATTTACTGTCAATTCATTGATCAAAAAGGATTTGATAAGCAAAAATTTGGTTTGTTACCATTTGAATTTGATTTGATTTTAACTGTTTGGAAGTTTATGCTAACAGCATTATAATGTGATTCTATTTTGTACAAAAGACACAGTTTTAACTTGCTAGTAAATGTTGTTTTAATTTATTGAATTAAAATTTCCACATCTGAATTGATTTGGCACTACATTGATTAAAGTTGGGTGTCACTGTCACGTGCATCGGGGAATGTTCTTTTTATATGCGTATATATTAAATGGTTAATATAATTCAAGACAGATAATGTATTATATACTTAAGATCTTATCATAACCTGACAAATATTTACTCACGTCATGTACTCAATTTCAAAAGTAAATTTGGAGTAGAAATGAACTGAGCAATATAGACGTAGGAAACGGAAAAAGTGAAATATTATGTTGAACGAGATACACCTAATGAATCCTGATAAAAATAATAAATATAGCTTGAATATGATAGTTAAAATTATTACAGAAGATTGAAGGTGAAATAATAGTTCAAGTTTCAGTAGCAGCATCAGAATAAGACCATTAAATAATTTAATTCCAAGGTTGTCAAAAACTGTGACAATACCTGCCAGGAAAGAATCTTAAAAATAATGTGAAATTCTATTAACTATTTCTTCAGCTTTAAGGTAAGTGCTTCTCAATATAATTATATTGACGAGTCTTTTACAGGGCAAATAATTTAAGTCATGTCTGCAGAACATTGTTTCAAATACTAAGGAAACCAATCTATTCGTCCATGTTAATTTTTGGTGACGCCAAAGGGAATATTTTCAATTTTGTGTGCTCAGTTTTAATTAATAAAGGCAGTACTGACTAAAACGCCCATGATGTTAGTGCTTCAGTGGTCAATTATTGCGGACATGTATGGCATCGAAACAAATTGGCGTAAGAATATTTGTTGCTGCATTATCTTTATTACCTGATGAGACCTCACAGCTTCCCGCGAATTTGGTCTCAATAACGAAACCGGTGGCGCACGCGTCTTTGAGCATGTGGCACCAGGACTCATAAGTTATGTTGTTGCTGCCGCAGATGGGTCCGTGGGGCGCGGGTCCGGCTCCTCCTCCACGCTTCCCCGCCTTCTTGGCCGGCCGTGGGCAACGATAGCTGCAGGTGACACAGCGCGGCCATCCTGTGGAAGGCTCCGTAAGGCAAGCCTGTCTGTCCCGGCAGCGTACGGAATTGCAGGTCGCCGTCTCTGGGAAATTCCATCCAATCAAACATGATGTAAGAAATTCGACGCAAACGACGAGTGTTTTTTAACCACAAAGGTGCTGCAATTACAACTACAGTACACAGACAATTGCAAATAATAAAATGAATAAGAAAGATAGCCAATTCAGACAAAAAAGATCACACAACGTTTCTGGGATCCTTGTACCTTTCGTCAGGTGCTAAGAAGAGCCTAGAGAAACACAACTGCACTGGTCAGTTGACAACACGCAAAAGCGTCGCGTCGCTGGTGTTTCTCTAGGCTCTTCTTAGCACCTGCCGAAAGGTACAAGGATCCCAGAAACGTTGTGTGATCTTTTTTGTCTGAATTGGCTATCTTTCTTATTCATTATTTTCTATCAGACGTAATTTTTTTAATTTTAGCAAATAATAAAAGTATCTGACTATCCACCCATTTAATTAAATTACTGCAATTTATTTGGTTATTGTCAAAGAAATAAAATCAACTACCTCGTTTCACGGTCCATTTAGCCTACTTCGTTTGATTGTCAGATTCCCTAAAATATTTCTGCTGGTGTCCAGCGCCAATCTTATATCGGTATGTTGAAAAATATTTACGTAACCACAAATTTTGTGCTGCTGTTCATTTAATACCCGAGTTCACGACGCAACATTAGTCTGCATTTCATCTTTCACGTAAAATTATTCACGATTTGTTTCCCTTGGAAACTTTAAATAGAAAGACCTTGTCATTGTTTTTTTTTTTCACATTCCGTCATCATTATTAAGTTTATCTATCACATTTTACCTAAAAAAAGGAGAATCCCATCAAGCAGACTTATTGGACGAATTTCTTGTTAATTCAAAAATCTTCTGAAATTAAATACAGATATATTTACAAAACGGTAAGCACGGCTCTAAAAAAATATTCTTTACGTAGATCGAATACAATAGTTTTAGGATATAGAAGAGTCATTCATTCAGAACAAGACAATTACCTTATTGACTCCGAAACCGTGAAAAAAATTATGTACGTTGATGTTTCCAAGAACACTTTTATTAGAAAATGCTATTATTTCTGGGAAGTTAGAATTTTTAATCAATCGGAAACAAAAATGTACATTTTTTTTAGGGCAACAGGGTACATGAGGGTAATCCACGTTGGGCAACTCCCCTTTAATAGCATAGGAAGGGAATTGAAAGGGGGGTGCGGAAGGGTAGAGGAAGGTAGCCAAGGGTTAACTAGGGCCCCCGGGCTATGGTTTAAGGTTCCTACCCGGCAATTCGCCTAAAAGTAATGCAGGGAAAATCCTAAAAAAACCTGCATCAGGTAGGTCGGGCATTTGGTCCTTGTCCCACGTCCTTCTGATGGCGGGAGAAGGGTTAGCTGTGGGGTCGAAGCTTTCCCCTCTCCGTGCCTTGACCAATTTAGGAGGCAGCTGGCCGACTATTCCAATAGGAATAGCGGACAACTTTTACCGTATGCACAAGGTCTGAGACCCCGGAACATGCACCTCTCAGAACAGGCCGAGGTGCCTCGGCATGTGGGAACCTTAGTTCAAAAACCAGAGAGATGTGAAGGCATCCCCAAAGGTAGCCTCCGCCAGAGCTCTCTGGGAAGGTTCACCTGCGAGAGAACTGTCTCGCAGGCTTCCATATGTCCAAAAATGTACATTTTTTTAGGGCTACAGGCTACATGAGGGTAATCTACGTTGGGCAACTCCCCTTTAATAGCATAGGTAGGAATTTTAAAGGGCGGATTCGGAAGGTTAGAGGAAGGTAGCCAAGGGTTAACTAGGGCCCCCGAGCTATATTTTAAGGATCCTACCCGGCATTCGCCTAAAGAAATGCAGGGAAAACCCTAGAAAAACCTGCATCGGGTAGGTCGGGCATTGGGTGCCACTCCCTTCCGATAGCGGGAGAGGAGTTTGCTGTGGGGACGCAGCATTCCCTTCTCCGTGCCTCGACCAGTTTAGGAGGCAGCTGGCCGACTATTCCAATGGGAATAGCGAACAACTCTTACCGTATGCCCAAGGTCTGTGACCCCGGAACATACACCTCTCAAAACAGGCCGAGGTGCCTCGGCTTGTGGGAACGATTTATATGTGACTTATATATTTTAATCTTTTTTAATATGTGCGGGTATAGAACTTAACTTGTTGATAACAGGATTCTCTGTCATGGTCATTCATGATGATTTTTAGTTGTTTTGTATTAAGTAAAAAAAAAGCAGGGATCTAAAATAAGGAACCGCCAATTCTTTCTTTAAGGGTTATTATTTGGTTTTAAAATATTGTGTTTAAATATTTTTCTAGTCTGGAATCGAATTATTAGGTAGTATTTAATCTCACTGTGATTAGGTTAAAGTAAAATATTAATTATTGATGTTTTTTCAAATTCAGCCAATAGTTCCGTTCTTGGAATTAACTGAAGGGTGCGACATTGGGTCTAGACTTGATCCTTGTGGAACTCCGCCATGGAAGGATGTTCGTTTCCCTTTGAGGCGCGTCACGTCAAAGTGTTATGACTTCAAAATGGTTGTCGAAGCCGCAGACAGGAACTTTATTGGCGTTACGTGTCATCAAAACCCCTCAATAAACTGCAGTCGAAGGCCAACGAACTTGGGGGTCTGAATCACCTACCGTTATTATTAGAAGCAATAAATGAAACATTCCAAGCTATAAACCAACCGGGGGAGAAGGTAATGACAACGTTGGACTCCGATTAGCTGGGGACAATCGCACGAATGGATTTGAAACAACCTGATTGCTGTGTTTGTGCTTCAAGTCGCTTAAAAATGCGATACAGTCGGTCTCTTAATGTTACACGGTGGGCGCTCCCTTCGCACACTTATTTTTCGTTTTTCTTCTTGCCTTGTTTTTTTTCCCTTTATTATTGTCGTCGATTCCCCCTTTTTCTTCCTCGAAGCTTCGCGCGACTGGTCAAGTTAGGTTATTCCAGTTGAGTTCCATCTCTCTGTAATTTGTAAGTACTTATGCATGCATTACACAACAGGCATAGTATCAAATTGTCGGATACCGAACCCAATTTGAATTTATTGCATGTAAAGTTGCCCGGGGCAAAGCTTGTCCGCCTTCACAAACCTGCGACGCCCTTCATTTAAATTAAACTACTCCTTTCAGACATTCTCAAAGAGAAGAAAAATCCAAGAAACGACGTGGACGTATTTCGCTTTTGCTGTAACTGTTTTTTTTTTGTCGACAATTCTATAACTTCCCTTTCAAGACAGTTGTAATTAAAAGCATATACAACTATTCTCCACAGTTCCTGATTCTTCACTGTCTCACTAGAACAATTTTAGGAATAATATGTATAATTAAATGTCTGTAAAATTTAAAACACATGAAACGAGAAAATATTACGGAGAATCCGACATTTATGTTGGCATTAAATTGTAGAATTTGTGGAACAACTAAACTGATATCGGTTTTACGAACATAACCTCTCTTTCTTTCCTTAGAGATGGTTTCCAGAAGCCAGATTTCTGTCTTTGTAAATCTGATTCTTTTTTTACACATAGAAAACAAATTCCACTTCTGTAATGAACATTATTATTCCGAGGATAATTTTATTTATAGGGTTAGTAAACAAAGAATGTAATCCTCAACTACACTTATTTTAGGATTAATCAAGTCAAAGGTTCTACCAGGGTAAATATCGTTTTGCTGTTGCTATGAGAAATTTAGAGAATTCTTGTCTATCTTTACCATCTTCAGTACAATCTCTATTCTACATCCTATACGTAGATGACTTTGTTTGTGTATATTTCAGTCTTCACACATTAGCCTTAATGACAGTAATTATCAACCGAATTGACAATTAGTTCGCGAACACGAATTTTACCGTGTCACAGTATCACTTTCATTCGCACTACCTGCTTCATAAAATCTAAATACATACGCTGAATTTTCTTCCTTATAATCCTCCTAAGCTTTATTAAATAGCAAAAAAAAATGTATCATTAATTTGAATAAAATAAAAATAAAACCCTGCTGCCAAATCTCCTCAACCGGATAAAATTGTTCCTTGGTCTCCATTAAGCCAAATTGTTTACATCATGGTTAATCCAAATCTTCAATATCCATCTTCTAATAAATAAAGCAGAGTGTTTGTTTGTATGTGTATATATATTTGTATGTTCCTTATATAAATCTAGACCGGTGGAGCAAAATTCACCAAATTTCGTACACGCTGTTCTTTACGTTCAGGAAACAAACACTGTATGGGTGAGACGCGTCTACCACCCCCCCAGGAGAGGGGTTGAACGGGGGTGGAAATATTTAAACCTGCTAAAACAGCCGATATTTGAGTCGAATAAATATTTTTTTGGGGTCAACGAGATGTGATATGAGTATAATTTCAACCCCTTACAGCATTGGAAAGGAGAAACGTTAGGGGTGAGGATGGAAGGGCGTTACAAGAAAATAACGCGAATGCACCTGAGATTGGAGTCAAATCCAGGGTTATGGATGACGGTGAGTTTAATTATTACATTCAATTGGCCATTTAACCCCCCACGGGGGGGGGGAAATTTTTCAAACATGGTCGATATTTGCCTGGAATAAATATTTGTCGGGGTCAATGACGTTGATATTATTTCTACCGATGTTGTTTGTAAAATTTCAACCCTTTTCAGCATGGCAGGGGACCACCATTAGGGGTGGGGGTAGAGGGGCGTTTCATATAAATAACACAAAAACAACCGAGATTCGAGTCAAATTGGGGGTTATAGATATACGACATCCCGGGCAACGCCAGGAACCCAGATAGTAATTTATAAAAATGATGATCATGATAAAAGAAATACAAGGACCGACGTGAAACCTCGGGTTTTTCACAAATATCTCTCGTTACGATCGTAATTCGAGTTACACAGGGCAAACAAAATGGTCATTAAAAATATGTATCAGAGAATATAGAGCCAATATCAAAGCTCCTATTTTTTTTTTAAAAAAAAATCTATAGTCTTCGAACTGAATATTAATTCCAATCATTCTCCGATTAATAAAATGCGAATATGTTACGTGTTCAATAAGAAAGACAGCCAATACAGACAAAAAAGGGGGTAATATAAATACCACACAACGTTTCTGGGATCCTTGTCCCCTTTCCTCAGGTGCTAAGAAGAGCCTAGAACGACACAACTGCACTAGTCAGTTGACAACACTCAAAAGCCAACTGACCAGTGGAGTTATGCTCCTCTAGGCTCTTCTTAGCACCTGAGGAAAGGGACAAGGAGCCCAGAAACGTTGTGTGGTATTTATATTACCCCCCTTTTTTTTGGCTGTATTGGCTACCTTCCTTATTAATGGTTTTCGATCAGACGTGAATTGTTTTCATTTTTTACATGTTGGCACCAGGCAGTAGAATTAAATACTAAATGATTTATATTAAATATTACTTCACCGCGATTAGCGTACTAACCGATACTCGGCAGCAATCATGTTCACGTTAAGCTAACATTTATCTTTTAAATATTAATATCTTTGCTTTTGTTTACGTATTTACTGCTGATCCACACTCTTGGCAATGTGTCTGCAGATCTCGTCGACTGTAGTTTTCTAAATTCAGTGGCTTCTCGATCACACACAAAAAAATATTTTGTACAATTTCTCCGCAGTGAAGACCTGAGGAGGGTACGAAAAACGTACCGAAACGTTGTCGAAAAATCAGAAAACTGCATTATTTACTCTGTTTTTACGATTTTAGTTCCAAAATTCTCAAGGAACAACTTGCTTGTAATATTATTTGAGGTTTCCACCCCCCCACCCCACCCCAACCCACCCCACCCCCAGAGAATATTATTTACCATTTTATAAAAGCAATGTTACGGATTTTAGTCTAGAGCGGTGAAGTGTTTTTATAACCGCGAGGTTTTTTCTTTCATGTTAATAATATCAACAGCTCATCCCCCCACTCAATCGCAGTTTAAGAATACGGGTTTCTGCCTGAATATTCAGGAAAATATTCTGATTCTCTAAATCAGAAATCAGCATCACAAACTTGTATATAGACGAGGATCTCCGTTTCCTCATGAGTTGGATGAGAAATCATTGTAACTTATAAACGAATCGATCTATTTTATTTTCAATTATATCGATTTTTCTTCAAATAATTTTTTTGATTTTTTTTCAGAGTTTTTTTTGGATTTTATTTTTTGTTCGATATTTGTTTTTCTTAAAAGTTGTTTAAATATGGCGTTTCCGTATGGAAAGGAGGCGCAGGAACGCGATGGTCAAGGTTTAAATTCAATATCTCTAACGTTTTACGAGTTATAAAGGCGTATTTTTTTCCAAATATTTCCCTGATTATTTTAGAGTTTTTTTAAAATTTTCAGAGTTTTTTTTCAGATCTTTTCAGATTATTTTTTAATTTGTTTTCGGATTTTTTTTCAGTATTTTTTTGTCAGAAACATTTTCAGATTTATTTCCCAATTTTTTCCTATTTTGTCCCCCTGATTTTTCTTTTTTAGATTTTTTAGAATTTTATATCAGATTTTTTTTGATTATTTTAAGATTATTTATCAGAATTTTTTCAATTTTTCTCTGATTATTTCCAGATATTTCAGATTTTTCTGATTTAATTATTAATATTTTTCAGGTATTTTTCTAATTTTTGTTCAGAATTTTTTTACTTGTCAGTCTCATAGGTAAACAGGCTGTTTATTACGGGTCTCCAAGTCCAACCAACAAATTTCTGATAAAACTCTGTGTTTATCAGGGCAGCTGCAAATATCTCATACTCATCAAACGGTTCGCCCTTTCCCTTCAGAGAAACAAGTATTATAAATATTATTATTACTACGTTTATAATTGAAAAGGAACACACTATAATGGAGGGATAAAACACAATTCACCATGCTGTCTAATCTATTTAAGTAATAAAAACAAAATACCATTAACCACTGAAAGCGGATACGTAGCAGAAAAGTCCCCGTTTACTGAAAGAACAACAACAACAGCAAAAAAAAAAAAATAAAGAGACAAATAATATAATGATTGTTCACTAAAAAGTCATGCAGAAATGTTCCAAAAATTGTGTCGAAAGTTTCACAAATAGCGTGAAAAAAAAAATAATTACACTTGTGATCACCACAAAAAAAAAGAGAGAGAGAAAAAAAAAAGATTCGGACGAAATAAGAATAGAGGGTAGCTTAAATTAAATAGGCTTCGTACTTTTGTTGCATGTAAAGGTTTGCTAATGAGACATGCGACTCGGGTCCAGCCATAAAGCAACTACAAATAAACAGAGAGCTAAGCAAGATAGAAACTCTGGTCTCTAACCTGGACGGTCCTGGGTTCTATTCGCTGGCCGGGCAAGCGAGTCCCAGTGGCTTCCTGGTGCCAAAAATGCACAGTCATCAGAAAACAAACATAGATAAACATTTTCAATTACATAAATGGTTCACAGTCAGATCACACGAAGAAGCTTTAATATTTATACTAGTAAAATAGGTTGGACGACGTGTAGAGGAAATATACAATAATTTATAACAATTCATACCTAGAATCTAATCCTTGTTTGCTATAGAGATTCTAGAAACACGGAAATTAATACATTTACTGACTTGCAAAATGTACTTTCATCATCATCATCATCATCAAAACCCGTGTCAACTTTACAGTTCCTGAACTGCAACGAAATGAGTTAAAGTGAAATCGGGAAATGAAAATGGAGGAATCCGCCAAAATATTTTAATCACCCTTCTTATGCAATTATGAAAAGGCGTTTACTTTAAATTTCAAACGATACAATTATGAGACTTACAAAAAAATTAAATTATAATATACCACTGTAAATAACGAAACGTATATTTTAACAAGAAATTCACTCAGATTTTTAATTTTCTTTTAATATTTTTATTTGAAACTGACTTACTTAATTCAGTATTTTTTCCATTACAATTTCTTTTAAATTATTAATTAAAATTATAATTGGATTGATAAGTCTCTAGACTGATTGTTCTGCACAAATAAATTATATTATTTTTTACAGATGAGTATGACGAAAATTGTTTAAATACGGAATAATTTTAGTGTATATCAAATATATTATATATATATTGTAATAATCAAAATTAGATAGACTTTTAAATGAATGAAAGATTATAAACTTTAACAAACACTAGATTTATTCTTAATACTTTAAAACAATTACACAATTTAAAAATTATCTCTCAGGGTCTCTACTAGGTTTGATAATGGCGAATCATTTTATTACTCAACTTAAACACAAATTCCAATTTAAAAGGGAAAAGATTTTCTCTTCAATTAACTATGACGAAATTTACATGTCGACGAAACTAAACTAAAGAGATGGATTCTAATTAACTAATTTTAATCAAAAGAAGAAAACTAAATCTGACGGCTATCTTTTTAATCAGGTTTACGTAATTAGTTGTTTTTATATTGTTACTCACGACAGCCCAGCATTCCAGGATACCTTCTAATTGACGAAACACTATGGCGGGGTTTTGCACTGCTTCTAAAAACTCACAGATTCTAAAATCTCTTTTTTTAGATAAAAAATTAGGAACCAGGATGATCCTCCTTTCGTCTCTCTCTCGGTTGACTTCTGCTAATCCTGCCCGGCTACGTTCACAAGACTGTTTGTGCTTAGCAGGCTTCGTAGTTCTGCTCGAGTGAATATTTCCTCTTGAGCACAATGTTCATGGACCAATCAACGCTGTTGATTGGTAATTCTCGATATTTCTCTGCAAATTTACTTTAAATATTTTAAATTGTCTCGTCTATTTCCAACACCACCAATTTCTGTCGTGTCTGACTGCCAACTGCTTCTACTTAACTTTACTTTTTAAAAGAATATCTCGTCTATTTTCTATCGTTTCTGCTTGCCAACTGTAACTCACCAATATCTTCCTGCGACCAAACCTTCCTGCTAACGCGACCTGAACTCTACCATATCATAATGTGAACTGGACTCTCTCGTAATTTTGAGCGCGCATTGCGTCTTCCGACAAAGGAAGCAATACTTGGCTACATTGTTGCTGTGTTCTGTGCCGCCGTCAAGAATATATTTCTCAAACAATTTATTTTTTTTAATTTCTCAATTAATGTCTTAATTAATTGACATTACAATATATATATATATTAACCTTTCAGCTTTTCCAACTATTTTTATATTCTCGTAATGAAGCTACGAATTAGAGACGGACCTTACTGTTTATAATAATATCAGTGTAAGTGGCTACATTGTTGCAGTGTTCTGTACCGCCGTCAAGAATAGATTTCTCAAACAATTTATTTTTTTAATTTCTCAATTAATGTCTTAATTAATTGGCATTACAATATATATATATATATTTATAAGGTTTGACTACATCAGAAGCTAATTAAACAACATATCTACTGAATTTCTGAAATTATAAATTACTATTCGTGTAAAATCACATGTGTCATTGTTATAAATGTATAATGGCGGAGCCATTAGTTCAAATATATTCTCTTATTATTCTAAGACGCAACGGAGAGCGGAAACATCACTGAGGAAATATTATAGGGTACGAAACCATCTATAGATAAAGTTTAAGCGAATTAACGTCTCTTTCCACATACTCGAAGGCTCGGGTAACGACAATATAATTAATTAGAACACATTGGAAACAGGTAATTACGATTAGTTATGGCATATCATTTAATAGATCCTCGTATGTAGTGCCGCCTCCTAGTCTGTATTTACTAGAAACTTGGTAATCTTTTAAAACGCCAGTGTTCATGAAAAAATCATAGAACCGTGATGAATTTCCTCTTTCACGTAGAGATTTATGTAATAATAGCGACAGTAAACGTAACTAGTGAAGAAACGCGAGCTTCTGTTAGTTTCCGAATAATTACGCATTGGCCACAGTGTTATTAAAGTTGGATGCAGCCAATTGAAATTGCAGTACAATAAATCGAACACGGGACGTAGAGATTATAATCTGTACTTTCTCCATTGACAAAAAGCAGCTACATTAATTATTAATACATTTTTTTATAAGTTTCAAAGTGCAACATTTTAGCATTGAAGAAGATAGAGGAGGGGCCGGAAATAATGACAGCTGCTATTAGTAGAAATACTGTGGCGTCGTTAAACTCCAATAGCGTTTGATTTATGTATGTAAATGCACTGATACTAATGTGTAGTCAATTAGTAGATTTTCTTTCTGCCCCCCCAAAAAAAAAATGTCCATTCCGCGGCGAATCATCCACAAGTGCTCTTAAATTAATATAATATTTCTATAATTACAAAAAAAGTTCACATAACGTTTAATGACTTTAATATATCACACACGTATTATTTAATTAATAAATTTACGTCATACTGACTTTTTATTCTTGTACCGGTACTTGAGAAATGGTCGTATTGGAAGGGGGGGGGGGGAGGGGGGGACATTTTCGTCGAAATTTCCACTCGTGTGGATGAAATAAACTTTTATGACTGTATATAAATATAATAAATAAGAAAGATAGCCAATACAGACAAAACGGTAATATAAATTCCACACAACGTTTCTAGGATCCTTGTTCCTTTCGTCAGGTGCTAAGAAGAGCCTAGAGCGACACAACTACACTGCTTTTGAGTGTTGTCAACTGACCAGTGCAGTTGTGTCGTTCTAGGCTCTTCTTAGCACCTGACGAAAGGAACAAGGATCCCAGAAACGTTGTGTGGTATTTATATTACCCTTTTTTGTTGTCTGTATTGGCTATCTTTATTATTCATTACATTCTATCAGACGTAAATTATTTTCATATATAAATGTATATTCTGACTATTGATAAAACTAATAAATAAATAAATATCAGCCAATTTTTAAGTCAGAAAAAAAGACTTTATTAAATTAACAACGTTTCATGCCTTAATTTGCGGCCTAGTCACATTCAAGTTTTTTTAAAAAATTATTTATATCCTGTAATTTTTATATTAATAAGTTGGTACTATACAATTAGTAAAATAATTTTTTTTTCTCAATTTTGAAAGCTTTTTATTGATTTAAATTCTCTATGATTTTGCTTGTATTTCACCAAAATGTGACAAATCTTTCAATGCCTAATCACCTTCAAGGGTTGAAACGTATAGAGGGCGCATTTAGTTGAATAATTCAGCTAACTGATGATATATAGTTTTCCTAGGATAATAGAATTATTATCGCTATTACCGCTAATTTTTCATTCACTGGTCCTGTAGAACGAAGCGTCACTTTAAAAATGAAAAAACACATATTGAAAATCATCTGTGACGTCAAGAAAAAATTAATTATATTGATGAAAACTGTTTGATCTTTAAATTTTTTTTCGACCCTTACAGACAATGTAAAAAATTTAACTAGTCGCTAATGATTTTTTTCTTCAAAAATAATGTTTATTCTAATTTTTTTATAGGGCAACAGGCTACATGAGGGTAATCCACATGGTGGCAACTCCCCTTTAATAGCATAGGAAGGGATTTGAAAGGGGGAATGTGGAAGGGTAGAGGAAGGTAGCCAAGGGTTAACTAGGGGCCTCCCGGGCTATAGTTTAAGGATGTTTATTCTATAAAAGCAAAAGTATTTATTGAAGACTAGCTGGGTGCCCGGCGTTGCCCGAGATGTCATTTATCTATAACCCCCGATATGACTCCAATTTCGGCTGCTTTTGCGCAATTTTTATGTAACGCTACTCGAACCCTAATCATTATAATTAACTCTGAAAAGTATTTCTTCAACGCAAATATCTGCCGTGTTTGCATGTTCCAAAATTTGCACCCCGCTACCCCTGCATCTGAGGGGTAAATGCCAATTTGAATGTCGTAACTAAACACAGTGACTTCCGTAACCTTTGATTTGACTCCAATCTGGGTTGTATTCGCGTTATTTTACTGTAAAGCATCTCCAACCCAAACCCGAAGGGTGTCCTTTTCACAGGGCGTAGGGGATGAAAATTGTATTCAGATAACATTGGTAGAAACACTATCAATATCTTTGACCCCTAAAAATATTTATCCGACTCAAATATCGGCTGTTTTAGTATGTTTAAATATTTCCACCCCCGCTTCTGGGGGTGGAAGACGCGTCTCACCCCGACAGTGTTTGTTTCCTGGTCGCAAAGAACACGTGTACGAAATTTGGTGAAAATTGCTCGACTGGTGTAGATTTGTATTTTATTTAGATAACATTTGTATGGGAAATAGAAAAGGGCTGTTTTTAGGGTTTTCCCGGAGATTATTCGATTTTTTCTCGCCTTTTAAACCTTCCCTAGACATCCACGAACATTTCAAGACTAAGATAAGATAAATCCGTTCAGCCGTTCTCGAGTTTTAGTGAGACCAACGAACAGCAATTCATTTTTATATATATATAGATAGATAAAGCAAAATAAATTGTAAAACAACTGAGATCACAAACGCTTATTAAGAGTGTCAACGACTGCCAATTTCAGGTAGCCAAAACAATGGTAGACGAAATCATCAACCAATCAGGCTGTTTTGAGTTTGTCAATTGTATTGTGTGGTTTTTTTTAGCAACTGAAGAAAAGTTTCCAGAAACACTGAAAGGGTTTTTTAAATCCATTGATACTTATAAATATGTAAATTCTATGGAAGCAGAGATGATATAGTAAGAGAAAAGAAGTATCGAGGACCAGAAATACTACTTGCAAAAATTAAATTAGTCACATTAGTATTTTAATTTGAAACACCTGATTTGATTTAATTATTTTCATACGATGCATTTTGAATTTATTATTTCTGTATCTTGCAACACAACTGCAACTGAATTATTATTCCGAATCTGCTTAATATTTAATTAAAGAAATGTATATTGATATCTTCTCTGGTTTAAGAATTTGTCAAGTAGTTTATTGACCCTGCACATTTATTCTGAGTGATGCCAAAACAACTTATGTGTCCTTTGCTATTGTTTCAGTTTGATTTAGTAGCAAGGTGTTTTCTTTTCTGGCCTCCGTATTAAATGTAAGAGTTTAAAAAAGTTCGAGTGAAAGTTTCTTCTGGATTGGTATGCAAGGTTCCGCTTTAAAGCTCCGCGGCAAGGGAGACAGTTTTATCTACGAACTTTTCCTTTTTTTACCTCGAAGGCGCTAGAGCTGTCTGCGCTAGACTCGATCAATGAAAGAGAGTCTGAGAGAGACCTTTGGCTAGGTCATATTCTATACTGCCATGTTCCAGGATTATTATGAGACACGAGTCTAGTTAATCTTCGTTGCATTTTAGTTACAACTTTTATGTAATAATAATCACTGTTAATAATAAGATGAAATAGCCAAAAGAAGTGATGATATAAAGGCCACACAACAACGTTTCTGGAAACTTTTCTTCAGGTGCTGAAAAAAAAAGCACACAATACTCAAAACCTGATTGATTGATGATTTCATCTACCATTGTTTTGGCTCTCCTGAAATTGGCAGCCGTTGACACTCTTAATTTCCGGTGGCCAAGCGTTTGTCATCTCAGTTGTTTTACAATTTATCTTCTATAAACACTGAATAGTATCTCCCCCATATGCCCGACCTACCTGATGCAGGTTTTTCTAGGGTTTTCCCTGCATTTCTTTGGGTGAATGCCAGGTAGGATCCTTAAAATATAGCCCGGGGGCCCTTGTTAACCCTTGGCTACCTTCCTCTACCCTTCCACATCCCCCCTTTTCAAATCCCTTCCTATGGTATTAAAGGGGAGTTGCCCAATGTGGATCACCCTCATGTAGCCTGTTAATAATAATAAAAAAATCCCCATTTTTCCTTAAAAACAACAACAACATTATGTTGCATCAAAATATGGGTCATTAGCGACTTTTAAAATTGTTACATTTAAATGTCGGGGTGCAAATAAGATTTTTTTTAAAAAAAAGAAATTTATGATATTTACTTGGGCTTTGATATTTTCTTCCAGTGTCTGTTTCCACTCTTAATTCGAACCTTGTTGTCACAACTTGATGATGTGTTCTATTTTTATTATTGGTCTCTGTCCACCTTAAACTTGAAGGTTTTGAAGTTTGGTGAAGAACCATTGTAGGATATTTATATTGGGGTTTTGTCTGAAGTTCTTGGATCAGAGATTTCGTCATTTCGGTGTCGTTTTATTTTGTTCTTAATTATTATGACTCTGATAAATTGTGAGATTAGGAATCTAATAACGTTTCGAAGATGTTGGTTTAATTTGGGAGTTTATTCTGAGCGTCCTCAGTAAATGGTCTGGTTGGTTCCAGTGCTTCATCTAGTTTTGATTCGATCGATTTTTGTCGTCTTTTTTGGTGGACTTAGATTTTTTTTTTCGTTGCTGTTTCGGATGGTGATGTTGTTGACAGACGCTTTTAGGACGTAGAGGTTTGGGTCATTTAGAATACTTCTATAGATATATCTTTTTTCTATAATAAAATAGACTAAATTGGCTGGAACAGCTCAAACACAGGAGGATCATAAATCAATCATGTAACAAAATGTATATCCGAAAAATTAAGATGGCAATAATTATGTGATAAAAGATAAAAATTATAAAATACTCAAAAAAATATCCCAGTTATAAAAATACACAGTTGACTCCGAAAAGGAACAACCGGAAAACGTACCACTCTTGTAAATCTCAAAATAGTACGAAGAATTTCGTAGAATCGCCAATAGTATAATTAAATTAGTCTTTAATTTTGCAGAACACACAAACTAATGGAACCTAGTTGCAAAAAAAAGATAGCTTTAGAGATACAAACCAGACGTGTTTGGAGAATAGAGTCCGAAGTGAATTGAAAAGTAAGAGCAATAATAATAATAATAATAAGGGGGATAATGAAGGTTGGAAGAACGGACAACAGAGTACAAGCAAAAGACTCGAAACTGTTTCACATTAATGGCTAATTGCGTGGCTTGTCCAAAGGTCCATGACTCTTAATTTTCACCTACTTCAACTTCCGTGTTAAAGGAATCTGAGCGAGAATATTTGATCCATAAGCACCAGGCTGAAATTGGGGATGTTTTAAATTTTAATCTACATAAACAGTTACCGGGAACTTTGGAACGTTGTAAGTTAGAGACGATAAAAAAAAACCGTATCGTTACAGATCACAGCAGCAGAAAGGAGGAACAACAAAATCAACGCTGACGCTTGATGGAAAAATTTCATTCCGAAACGTTTCTATTGGAACTCGTAACCTTCAACGCTTAAAAGTATAGTGTAGGAATTTATAACCTTAAACGCTTTTAATAAATTGGGGAGTTAAAATTTCTGATATATGATGTGAATTTTCGAGTCATATTTGAGTTCCATATTTGTACTGATTTTAACAAGAGTAGGTGGATTATAAAGAGTGATTTGATGAAGTGTTCGAAGTGAGAGAATCCACCCCCCGTAATAAGATGGCGACCGATTATATTTACCTGAACGATTCGCTTCAGCTGGAACCTCCCCCCAAAAATTCCTTCCTCCGTCATCACGATTGTGCGTACGAGGCATGATTCCCATTTTTTTCGAGTTAAAAATCAGGCGAATAAAACCCTAGTTACCTTTTAGTCCTCCTTGAATGTCGCTGAAATAAGTAGGTCCATATCGGTAAAGCGGTTTTCTCTCGCGTTAATGCAATGCTGAGCTCAAATGCTCAACTAGTTGATTTTACAGGACAAATCTTGCAGATAAAACCGGAGATTTTATCCTCTCTTCTTGACAAGTTATATTTTTGTCATTTTTCACTTTATTCACACTACATATATTTCTCTCTCTCTCTCTTTACTTATAAAAAGGTCACATGAACTACATGGTCATTAGCGACCACTGAGTTATATCTCACATCTTCGTTTGAAATTTAATTGAAAATTTTACCTCCGGGAAAATTGAAAAATAGAAGAACTATGATTATGGTAGATTTTTAATTTAATTGGCATTAAACTTCAAATCGATTGGTGTGAATAGTAATTTAAATTATTGATGTTGGCTGTAGTAAGCGAATTAAGAAGTTGCCACAGAGATTTAAATGGAGAACCGCGTCTTACCAGTAATTGATGAGGGGGAGTCATGTAATTTATGACGCGAGTTAAGACTATTTGGAGACGGAACGTTCAGTGCTGAGGGCGCGTTGATTGAGGTGCGTCACGTTGAGTGGGGCTAGACTCAAGGTCAGCCCAAGGTCGTGCTGCGCATGCGCGCGGGCGGAATGCCGTTCGCCAAGGTTCACTCGTCCGAGGGACGTTCCTCGCATCGGATACCTGCCTGCTCCTGCCCTCACTCAAAATACACACATTCGCACGAGACACTCGGTGCAAGAATATCTGTCGTGCGTACAAAGAATCTTTACATAGCATAAGTGTTGATGTATAGAGTGTGGTTGCCGGAGGTTCGGCAGGTGAAGGTAAAAACTCGAATAATCGATTATTATAAGTCAGTTAATGTTGAAAAGTATCTAAAAAATTAAGGAAATGAAGATAGTCTGAATCAAAATTAGATCGATGAAGACATAATTGCACATGTTAACAGTTCTCGTAAGCAAAACGACACAATATAAAAGGAGTTTTAGTATAATACGTAGACAGTTAATGAATATTATGCGGGGTGCCGTTTGTAGAAAAGATCATCAAGGATTCAGAAGTAAATAATAATAATAATAACCCAAGCTTCAAGGAAGTGTAATGTGTCAGGAGAAAAAGACTGTTCGATTCTAAGGAAACAGATTATTAAGATCCTTCAATCAGAAGTTATAAAAAGTTTAAAAGGGGGAAAATATAAATTTCAAAAATACGAAATAGTTAAGATATATATGTCTTCGAGCCAGGGGATCTTCAGATTAGGCACAGAATTTCCAAAAAAGCGTCTTTATGGAGTTGTTCTGAATCTAGCAGGTTCACGCCTGTGTAGTTAAAAGAATCGCCTACATGTGTTGATCAATGATTCTGAGATAGCTGTTTCTTGGAAGTAAAGAAACATAAAATAATCGATATTATAAAAAAATAACAGCAATTAAACAACTTTTGAATCGTGTCTGTTAGTTACGTACATTCATGATTTTTTTAATCAGAAAAAATTATTTTAAAGGTCCAAAGAAACGATCATAAGTCATAATATGTTGGAGATAAAATAGTGTACGAGTCTTACAGCTATTTTCAATGTACATTTCACTATTTTAACGAGAGCCCAAAGTTGGGTGAAAACATTGAATTTACGGTCGTTGTTCAGCAAATAATAAGAATAACAAAATGTTAAATTAAAAGTATATTTGAAAATTTTTCATGTTTTTAACAATTATGCAACTATTTTTCCTTCTCTTTTTTATATTATTAATTTTTACTTATTTAGTAACCTATATTAATTTATTTTACTATTTTATATACGTATTATGTCCTTGTTATCTATTTATATGTGTTGCTCTTCTTGAGTGTCTCTCGTCTCCAAACAAACGAAGATCTACGTGAGATTCTGTTTGTGAAGATTTTAAGTGTAAATGAAGTATTCCTGGCCAACGAAATTGTTTGTGAAATTCTGGGAAACTTTATATTTAGCTCTATGTGTACGCTCCTCTAAATTCTCATCTATTCGGGTGGAACTGTTTTGTAATACCATCTTGGTCAGAAACATCATCAAATTTTATTGATATTCGTGTCAGATAACATAGAAACACCCATTCTTGAACCAGTAAATTTGCATACTTAATTTTTTCCCGAATACAGTGAAACGAAATAACACTTAACGTCAGAGATAATTAATTGTACAAGGTGTTGAAGGTTGTAGGGAATATTTTCGGTTGCAAACTTAAAATATATAGGAGAAATAATTATTCAAAAGTTTTCACTTTGTACGACCAATTGAGACGGTCAAGCTAAAATGAAATGAACATATCTGGATTGTCGGAAGTTTTCTGACATTTTTTTAAATATTAAATTGTCATTTAAATATTTTAGAACAAATTTCTCTAGAAAAACGTTTTTTCTTCCGACCGGTGAATATAATCGATTTTATCAATTGCTCTGATATATTATCAATTTCACCTGTATATTGGCAGACACAATAACACCAAGGTATTACGGGCTGTCTATCCCTCAGGCGCCAACAGTTATGAATGATTCTGACGCATTGCGTGTAGGGTCTGGCTGGTTGCAATTAGTTTAATATTTCAAGCTATTGCACAGAGTTACTTGATACTCTATTCTTAAACCTAGTTATTGGTAGCAATGAGGTTAAATACCTCAATTACCATGGTAGTAATTTCTTCAACCTACACATTAGTTGGTGTGTTATTTAATTCTACAAATGGGCTGTTACAATACATAATGTAATTATTTTAAATAAATAAACTGAACTTAATGACAGGTTTTCAATTATAAATTATTATAGTTAGCTACAGAAGCAGCAAAGTTGTTTCAGTTTTGTTCAATTACATACGCGATTCTGAAGTTTTAAACAAGTATTATATAGACTTCACATCCTGCTAGGAGAGTTACAGCCTAGTATAAGTGGTAGGAATGAAGTGTAATCAATTCAAAGATGACTAATACACTGATTTAAATTTACTTAGTTCTGTTGAAATGTTCAAGACACTGTACTATATTCACGGTTTATCTTAATAAAATGATTAGTAAAACTTCACTTTACATTAGTCGTTTAGGTAAATTTTCGGCAATAGAGGCATGATTTCACTAGCACATTTATTTGCCACTGTATTAATCAATTTATATAATTTCAAATCTTATAACTGTTCTTGATCTATACCTATTTTCCCTAGCTTCATAATTTCTTGCACACTTTCATTTTACGTACTGTTAATTAATTGTCCTAAGTCTTTAATAAAGCCAATAGTCATATGTCGATCATCGGGTTTACGGAGATAATTTGTTTTGCAGAGAATTTATTTTGTTTTATTAATCACTTGTATTTGGTTGACTCAACAATTTTTATGATCACTATTATTAATTTGTCTAAGTTTATGTTTCAGAAAATATTTAAATTGTGATAATTTTGCTGCTATTTTCACTACATTCATGATAATCACTAAGTTGAGTGAGCAATCAAACACAAGTCACACAAAGAAGGTATGTCGGAAACTGTAAATTCCTCACAGCCTGAAGAATGCAAGTGACGTGCGAACTAGAAAATAACAATTTTTCCTGAGAATGAGTTATCAGATCTGGCCATGCAATAAATGTGAGCGGGCAGGAAATATGGCCGTTGCATGAGCACTGTGGTCATTAGCATACTGTAATAAGTGAGTTTTACATTTATACAATTTGTCGTGTCGTGGGAATGTTGGAGGTAACATTTGCACACGGCCGGTTTTTGGGACCCAGTTACGTCAACAGGAAGTGGGTTTTGCGAGGGACGCCTGGTCAGGTCATTTTCTGACCATAGGGGTGAATGTGCTCGGACAAAGGTGACCGTGGCTGGTCACAGCTGTGGCGGATATAGAAAAAGAGAGTCGGGTCCTGGACGGCAAAGGAGAAGCTGTGGGCCAGGAGACGGGACAGTTCTTATCCAACTTTCGGCTCGTCGGCAAGCAGAGCCGACGTCTTCGACCGGAGTGGTGTGTTGGAGGAGTCAAGTCCTGGAAGGCAGGAGAGCGGACGTCGTCAGTTCAAGGGACGAACGCGTTGGAGATTCTGGTGCGGAGGTTCTTGGAGGAGAGGACCGGGAGTTGCGGAGCAAGCGTGGGACGTCACGCCTGTGTGGTTTTAGCCGCTTTTCTGTGTGCGGCCGGGCACCTGAACCTGACCCTGGTCATCATCAGCAGACGACGCGTTGCAGCAAAGTAAGCAAACTTCCCTCCCTTTCCCTGGATCGTGTGAAGTTACTGCGAATTGATAGTTGTGGGTCCAATGACCGGCTGTGTTTGTAAAAGAACATATTGAATTAGATAAATTTGGCCGAAAGAGTAAATTTACAGAGAATTGTTAGATGTAAGTTTATCAATAAGAGTGGCAACATTTAGCGATTGAGGAGTCGTGCCGAGTGTTTGTAGTAACCCTAATTTGTTTATTAAACTGAATTTTATGTTCATATTTTGTTTTATTCAGAGAATCCTTCCTTTACGGAATTGATCAAAGCCAGGACCCCTGAGATACAGTTATTGAGAGTCTCATGCTCGACTCAAGTACTCACGAGTCCTGGCAAATCGTTTATCGGCTCCCTGGTGTGGATCGCGCGGATCGCGAACATTAATTAATGAGACGATTGTCGTTTACATAATTTAAAATAAAACTTTCTGCACATGCAGTGGCGCCCGGGTCGGCATTAGTCCATTATAAGGATCCGAGGGAGCGGGTAGGCGATTACATAAATGGCTTCCAACTGTGGGCCCCAAATCGTTAAATGTTGCTAACTCCTTTTATTATCGTGTATTCAGTGTGTGTATGTATGCTTCTACCCAATATTCCAACGCATGCCGATTAAGTTGCGCTCAGGACTCGTAACGAGTAACGATTACTCTTTTTCTAATAAGATTGGAAAGGTGTCTGTGTTTAAAATGGAAGGCATAAGTGAAACTGCCTTTAACCAGTCACGTGAGATTGATCAAGAGGAATTGATCCAAGAGAGTGATCTGGAAAAAGAGACGGAAATCCGTGCGGAGGAAAATGGGGCGAATATTGAAGAAGTTAATCGTACATGGGATAACCGCGATCTTATGGCCATGCTCCAGGAAATTAAAGGTGATATTGCTAATAAAGATACGTCGTTGAGGGAAATGTTCCGAGAATATGACACGAGACTCCATGCTAAGATAGATCTTGTTGAGGTCGAAGTGACGGAACGGATTAATGCGGAAAGAAAGAGGATAGATGAGGTTGTAGAAGTGGTCGAGAAGATTCCAAAATATTTGGACATAATTCAGAATGATGGGAAAGAACGTGTGGGATTAGTTGAGGACGAGGTCGCAAAACTGAAAATAGAACTAGAAGAGTTGAGGGTGGTTGTCAAGGGAAAAGTAGAGGGTGGTTTAGATAAATCTGTTTCTGAAGAGGTCGCTCAGGAATTTTCATTGAAGGGCGCGAGAATTAGGGCACCCTGTGACGGCGCTCAACCAAGTTTTATACCGACCGTTCCGGACGTTGTACCTTTTACTGAACGGGGACAAGTAAATCCAAAACGTTTTATTGATGACGCGGAGGAATATTTCCGGTTAAAAGGAGTCCCAGAGGAGTATAAAACAGTTGTTTTCAAATCGCTTCTGGACTCGTCCCTGAATCTCTGGAAAGACACATATTTGACGGGGGTTACAGACTATAAACAGGCTAAAGGAATATTCTTGAACAGGTTTTGGGGAGAGTCGGCCCAATGGCGAATTCGCGAAGGGTTGCATAATGGCAAATACCAGCCAAAGGCGTTAACCTCGAGGGAAGATTACCTGGCTCAAAAGGTGTTGAGTAATAAATATTTAGACGATCCTGTGCCAGAGGAAAGGCTAGTGTGGATGCTGATTCGGCATTTTGATGTACATTTAGCCCAACTATTATTTGCTAAGGCACCAAGAACTGCGGTGGAATTGCTCGACTGTGTTCGGCAGTTTGAGGAATTGGGGCGTGAATTTCAGGACCGGTCCGGTCAGGGGCGCGTAGGAAATGCCGAAGTTGAGACTTGCAACGGTAATCGAATTCGCAGTCCACCCTATAGTACGCCTAACGTAAATAGCGGACAGGGTGTAAAGGGTCACACGAGGAATGCAGTCCAGTACGATGGAAATAGAGATCGTAATAACGGTATGATGCAACGGGAAAATAAAAATACTCGTGGGAGATGTAATGACAGCGATAGAAATGATGATGTCGCGATGGGTGGAGTGCGTAACTCAAGTAATAATGGAAATTGGAGGTCGGGAAACTAGGCCAGCCGACTGACTCGTCCCCGGAGAACAGATTATGGCGCAAGGGGAAGGGAGATAGGACAATTTTGCTACCTGTATTGGTAGCTGCAGAGGACTTGAACGAGGAAACAAAGGAGCTCTCGGCTGTGGCTCATAGCCACTTGGAAAAGCCTTTGTTGCTAGACGTTGACGTTGATGGGGTTGGGGCGGTTCAGGCCTTTTTGGATACTGGCGCCTCAGGTAACTACGTAAGTGCGGAGTTGTTCGAGCGTGTGCGAAATACCCCGGCTTGCGGCGGAGTGTTGCCCGTCACTGGGATTAAGGTATACGCGGCGCTGGGAAGAAAGAACCAGTTAGTTCGACAGCAGTTAATTTTGATAGTTAACCTGCAGGGTCATAAATTTAGCATCCATTGTCTCGTTCTGCCCACCTTATTCACGGGTCTAGTCCTCGGACTTCAATGGATGAATGAGGCTAAGGCGGAAATAATTCCTCACCTGAATAAGGTTACAGCGAGCTGGATAGACTTGTCGGGAAAGGAACATGTTATAGAGTCCTCTCTGTCGCGATCTGACACACGCAACCCAGACCGCCTGGATCGGGCTGCGCGTCTCGCAGAGCCGAAGTGTGTGACAGACAGTAAAAACGGGAAGGAAATCCTAGATGAAGTGATCACGGGAACGGAACGTCTGGACGCAGCGCAAAGGGATGAATTCGCGAAGGTTTTGCATAGACACGCCCATATTTTCAGCGATGCTCCCGGAAAATTTCAAAACTTCCAGTATAGTATTGAGACCAAACCGCACTCGCCGTTTAGGGAAAAGACGCGACCCATTCCGTTAGCTAAGCGAGAGGAAGTTGAGAGAAATTTAAATAAATTAATAGAGATGGACGTAGTTGAAAGAAGGTCGAGTCCTTACGTGAACAATGTCGTCTTGGTTACTAAGGCCGATGGTTCACTGCGTATTTGCCTGGATGCGCGGCGCCTGAATAAACATATAGTTCCTATGTTCGAAGCACCGGGACGTATCGATGAGTTGTTGAGGAAATTTCAAGGTCGAAAATGGATCAGTTGCTTGGATCTGACAAAGGGATACTATCAGGTAGAACTTGATGAAGAATCCCGGAAACTGACGGGTTTCAGTCTGTTTGGGAAGCAAATGGTGTACAAACGCCTACCGTTCGGTCTGTCTATTAGCAGCCAGGTCTTCGTAAAGCAGCTCGATATTGCGCTGGGGGACGTATTGGGGGATCACTTAGTGCTCTATATAGACGATATGGTGGTCGCTAGTGACACGTTTGAGGACCATATGCGGCATCTAGATACTCTTTTCAACAAACTCTCCGAGATTGGTCTCACTGTAAATCTGAGTAAGGCATCGTTCTGCCGCCAGGAGGTCAAGTTTCTTGGACATATGGTGTCGGGAAATTCCATACGTCCTGTGTCAAAGAAAATGGATGAGCTGCAATTAATGCCTGTGCCGAAGAATAGAAAGGAATTGCAAGGATTTCTTGGGTTCTGTAATTTTTATAGGCGTTTCGTTGTTAGATTTGCGGAGATCCTACAGCCACTTTACGAGCTGACGAGTAAGAAGGTTAAGTGGAAATGGGAAGATCGCCATCAAAAGGCGTTCGCGGGAATAAAAGAAAGTTTTAAGCAGTGCGTGGTGTTGCATCAGCCGTTTGAAGATGGCGAATTGTTTATTCGAACCGATGCGAGTAAGAGGGCGGTGGCAGGTATACTATCCCAGAGGGATGAAGAGGGGAACGAAGTAATTATTGATGTGGTTAGTAAGAAAATTAACAAAACGCAATATTCATATACTATCACAGAGCTTGAGTTATGGGCGGTAATCGTGGCCCTTGAAAAATTCCGAGTCTATGTGTTGGGAAGGCCTGCGACTCTTTTGACCGATCACAGTGCTATTACCTGTCTAAGAGGAAGTCGGGGGAAAAGTGCCCGGCTTACCCGATGGGCAATGCTCTTAGACGAATACAATCTCAAGATTGAACACGTTCCGGGTACACGTAACCAAGCTGCAGATTATTTGAGTAGGTGTTATGACGAGGATGAGAGTCGGGCTGAGAACGGGGGCACGACAGAAATAATTGCTACCCTGGTAGGACGAGATGGACGAAAAGCTGGGACGAAAATATCACGGCAGGAGCTAATCGACCGGCAGCGTGATGACGTTAGGTTATGTACGCTGAGGCGGGAAGTTGAGCTGTCTAAGAAGCTCAAGAAGTACTACAGAGTACATAATGATCTCTTGTTTAAGAGAAGAGCGAAAGCCCGGCACGGTTGGGTGGTATGCATACCTGAGGACGTACGCATAAAGATCCTCAGTATGTTCCACGATGATAATGGACATTTTGGGACTGACAAATGTATAAGGCTGATGGGAGACTTCGTAACTTGGAGGGGCATGGCCGATGACCTGAAGAGATATATTAAGTCTTGCTCGCTTTGCCAGGTAAATAAACATAGGAATTTTACGTTTGTCGGGGCGTATAACGCTGTAATACCAGAGGGACCAAACGACTTGGCGGTTCTGGATTTGTACGGTCCGCTTCCAAAGGGGAAATTTGGCAATGCCCATATTTTGGTTGTTATGGATGCATTTTCTAAATTTGTCAAGCTGTACCCGTTAAGAACAGCTAACACAAATCAGTGTCTGGGAAAATTGACGAACGACTATTTCCTACGTGTGGGCAAACCAGACAGGGTCCTCAGTGACAATGGGGCGCAGTTTACTAGTAGACAGTGGACTGAGAGACTGCGGCGCCACGGGGTTGAGACGGGTTTTACCTCCGTGCGGCACCCGCAAGGGAATCCCTGTGAACGAGTTATGAGGCAACTTGGTGTGATGCTACGGAATCATTGTGGTAGTAATCACTCTTCCTGGGTTCAGCACTTGCCAGTGATCGAGGCCTTGGTCAACTCCAATTACAGCATAGCCACTGACGCAATTCCTTCTGAACTGCATACAGGGATCCGGGCCCGGTCTGATCTCGAAGCGCTGATTCAGTACCCAATGGAGGGAGTAAATTTTAATAAGTACGAAATGAGAAATCGCGCGCGTGGTAGATTAGTTCGAGCAGCCCAGCTTCGGGGCCAGCGCCAAATTGTTCGGCATGTTGAGTTCGAACCTGGAGATAGTGTCCTGCTTAAAAAATTGCGGGTATCAAATCAGGAAGCCAAGGTCACATCAAAGTTCATTAGTGTGTATGACGGACCTTATAAAATTGAAAAACGAAAAGGGCCCAACACATATAGTGTAATTGTGAAAGTCAATCCAATGGACGTGAAGAACTATAACATTTGTGAAATGGTACCCTATTATGACAGGTCAATTTTAATGCCGGACCTAAAGGCATAAAAGTCCACTAAGGAATTTACCGTTCTTTGGTAAATGCATGGCTGGCATCCATGGTGTATCCTAGCTGTTTGCGGACTTTTTTAATTTCGGTTTGCAATCTCTTCCTGTAATCTTTCTTGCTAACTTCAATTCTAAATAAGAGAATAGTATTATGAATATGACATAAAATATCTGTGGACACTATATCCAGACGTAAGGTACAATAATAAATAGGAGTGAAAGAATGTGTGTCTGACTGTTTAGGTTAAGCTAATGAGAACACGTGCCAAATAATCCCTGAATTCATTCTGATTTAATTAATTATTTGTCAGGGGCATATGTAATAAGTGAGTTTTACATTTATACAATTTGTCGTGTCGTGGGAATGTTGGAGGTAACATTTGCACACGGCCGGTTTTTGGGACCCAGTTACGTCAACAGGAAGTGGGTTTTGCGAGGGACGCCTGGTCAGGTCATTTTCTGACCATAGGGGTGAATGTGCTCGGACAAAGGTGACCGTGGCTGGTCACAGCTGTGGCGGATATAGAAAAAGAGAGTCGGGTCCTGGACGGCAAAGGAGAAGCTGTGGGCCAGGAGACGGGACAGTTCTTATCCAACTTTCGGCTCGTCGGCAAGCAGAGCCGACGTCTTCGACCGGAGTGGTGTGTTGGAGGAGTCAAGTCCTGGAAGGCAGGAGAGCGGACGTCGTCAGTTCAAGGGACGAACGCGTTGGAGATTCTGGTGCGGAGGTTCTTGGAGGAGAGGACCGGGAGTTGCGGAGCAAGCGTGGGACGTCACGCCTGTGTGGTTTTAGCCGCTTTTCTGTGTGCGGCCGGGCACCTGAACCTGACCCTGGTCATCATCAGCAGACGACGCGTTGCAGCAAAGTAAGCAAACTTCCCTCCCTTTCCCTGGATCGTGTGAAGTTACTGCGAATTGATAGTTGTGGGTCCAATGACCGGCTGTGTTTGTAAAAGAACATATTGAATTAGATAAATTTGGCCGAAAGAGTAAATTTACAGAGAATTGTTAGATGTAAGTTTATCAATAAGAGTGGCAACATTTAGCGATTGAGGAGTCGTGCCGAGTGTTTGTAGTAACCCTAATTTGTTTATTAAACTGAATTTTATGTTCATATTTTGTTTTATTCAGAGAATCCTTCCTTTACGGAATTGATCAAAGCCAGGACCCCTGAGATACAGTTATTGAGAGTCTCATGCTCGACTCAAGTACTCACGAGTCCTGGCAAATCGTTTATCGGCTCCCTGGTGTGGATCGCGCGGATCGCGAACATTAATTAATGAGACGATTGTCGTTTACATAATTTAAAATAAAACTTTCTGCACATGCAGTGGCGCCCGGGTCGGCATTAGTCCATTATAAGGATCCGAGGGAGCGGGTAGGCGATTACAATACATCAGCTGGAGAATCATTAAGGATATACTCAACCAGGGTCAATACTGGCTAGAAAATCAGTTCTTTAAGCTAAATAATGGTAATGACTTTCCCTGTTGTATGTTAAATTATAAATCTCTTCTCACGTTTTTTAACGGGTCTGAGTGATGAGTGATGAATTTTTTTTTTTAAAAAAAGTAGAAGTGTTAAATAGAGAGCTATAAATTATTGTAATAATATTTTCCAAGGGGGTTTCAATTCGGCAACTTGGCTTTGATGAAAAAAATTAAAGGCACTGATAAGACGAAGACGTTCATAGAGTTTCATGAAATTATTTATGCCTTCAACACGAGTGCCATAAGGAACATGATCATGAATGTCCCTTCTTCATTAAATATTTATACTCAGTTGTCTCCATTTTCTCCCAATCTAAATATTCAATTCAAGAATAAAAATCCGTTTCCCACTGGACCACAGAGATCACGAAAACGAACAATTAAATACATGTTACAGGAGGTACCAAGATAAAACTGAATAAAAGTAGTTTAGTCTAGTCTAGAGAAGAATTTAGAATAATTACTTGGTGGTTAGTTTACTTCGGTAAGTTTCAATGTTGAAGGTTGAATCCTCGATTTTCGGGATTCAGTGTCTGTGTCCTCTATTGAAAAATCTCCATAGTATCTTTGTGGTAAGATTAATACTCTAGTGTCTGTTCAGCCGTTACAACAGTCCGACGGTTATGACATCGTTCCTCGGTGATACGTGCAGTTATTTTTTTGAATAATCTGAGAAAGTCAGTTTCGTTTTTTTTATTATATCGCTTAAACTTGAAAGAGTCTCTGGTAACTATTTTCATACCGTTGTAATCGGTCCTAGTTGCATTTGAGGGAGGGACTCATAGGTTAAGAGTTTGCGACACGTGGTCTGGTGGCCGAGGTTGTTAGCTTGTGCCTCAGGCGAGTCATGAGAATTACTACTCACGTTTGCAGCGGCCTTTGTACGCCTCGGGGATGGCACGGCCTTTGTTGCACGCCGCCTCCCGGAGGTGGCAGGCGCTCTGGTAGGTGACGCCGTCAGCGCCGCACACCTGGCTGGGCGTCGAGGTGGGGCGGCACCTGGGCGCGCACTTGACGCAGTGGGGACTCAGGTTCTGGTCCAGCAGGCAGTGTCGCCCCGACGGACAGTGGATCCGCTCGCACGAAGCTGTAACACACGTCCTCCTATAGTCATCCATTTTAATATAGAAATTTGTAAGAGAGCAGCGCTTTACACTATGAGCGATTTTTTTCTCTCCCACACGCTCCCATCAGCCAAAACAATCAAATCTCTCAGGAAAGTGTTTTAATTCAGCAAGAATATGTCAAAAAAACACGAAGTAATAATCAACTAAATTGAATATGCCTTAGCCATTCAAAAATTACACACGTAAATTTTAATACATCGAAGATCCCCCTCGATTGGTACTCGACTTATCTAATGATACTGTTACTGATCGTGAAACGGTTGACTGTAAATAGAGACAAACATGCTCAGCGAACACCAATCGTGACAGTATATGTCATATGTCATATTAAATAAATAATTAATAATTCAGACAAAAATGTGATAATACTATTCAACAAATATTATGTGTAATAATTCTAGAACACCAGGGTTCAGATCCATAGTTAACTGTTAACCTGATGACGATGGCGGAGCTTACTGTCGAAACGTTGTTATTCACCAAACCATTGGCCCGGGTTGAGACCTGATAATTTTACCTTCAGTCTAATTTACTTGATAAATAATATGAGTATTATCACGTATAGACAATTTGGCCAATTATAGATTAATATTAAATCAAATACTTACATTATTTTATCCAAATTGTCTGCCACCGCGATGAATTGTAATTTGGAAACAGTTTCTAACATTTCATAGTTTTTTCGAGTGAGTTTGTTTATTCGAAACTCTAATAAACATTATTATATAAGGGTTGGATAAGATAACACAGCCTTATTTCAGCAAAGGAGGACGACACTTCTTTTCCCAGTTATTTCGAGTTTTGACCTGGGTCTAGCTTTAAATATGTTATATTTGTTAATTACATTAGCTGCAAATCAATATTAATTGATTTTGTTAAATAAATAATTCTTGATTTCCTTTAAAATTTATTTTATAGAGACAAAATGTTGGGATTTCACAATCTGGGATCCATTACTCGACTTAATACATACACGTACATATGATGACTCAATTTGCTTACGTTATTCTGCTTGCAATTAAGAACCTAAAACATAACACTGACTTTTGTAGTGTTAGGATCAATCATTTTTGAAGATTTTTACTAGTAGATTTACAACTAGCGCATACAAATTTAGGGTTTGTCCGGCTAATTAAATTAACGAAGGCATATTTTAATTTTAAAAATTTTTAGAAAGAAAGAACAGTATTTTAACATGTATGCTATAAAGTAAAAAATAAATTGTAGGATATCTGTGTTCTCATAAAATAAATATTAAATTTCCAGTTTTCTGACAAGAACGTTGGCAGCAGTGTGTTGAGTAGCAGGAAACACTGTAGTGTGAGGGCTATTAGGAGGGGGACCCAGGGTTTCCTATGCAGACCCCAGAATACCAGAAACGCATTTAATGCGGTTCCTTGCACCTGATTGCACGTAATGAAGGGCGCCGGTTATTCGACCGCAGTAATTCATTACGCAACTTACCAGTCTGATAATTATCTCGACAGCAGACAGTGTCTAGACCACGGATGGTAACACGGTCGCTACGTGTCCAATTAGCCACATAACAGGGACCAAGGCTGCATTTACTCGCGTCATTCCCGCAGAATCCTTCACTCGGTATCACCCACAACGGCTCGGTTGAAATTGCACGGGTTTTCTATACGGAAGGATTCAACTGGAATAATTTTTAGTACAGATATATTCATTAACACTGCGACTGCGTTTAAAAGAATCGATCGCGCATTAGGCATAACAAAAAAATACCTGTCAATATTTAGTAAAAAAATTAGAATTAGAATTATAGCAAAGAAACGGCCATGAAAAATGGTAAAACAGTAGTTGAATGACAGTTTATGGAATTAAATGTCATATCACATGTCACAGATAATTTTGAGAGAAACTGTGATGGAACCTGCTGTTCTATTAACAGTATAGTGACGCCCTTCATAACCACCAGTAGCCATTCAGTCCACTAAATTTGTTGCTATTTCACAGAAAAAGTATCCAATACTTTTGAAAGAAAATCTCAACAATTTATTAATATTTCCCCGTATTTGTATAATTTTATAAATGAAAGCTATTTGAAGGTAATCCACATTGTGTAAAAACAGGATGGGACAGAAAAGGGTTGTGGAAGCGAAACAAGGTATCAATAATGGCCGCTGGACTATAATTTAATAGATGACTCCAACGAATCCTGCATCAAGCAGGTCGGGGCTCCCCGGTTCTGGTCCCTCACACCATTCCGATAACTTGAGCAATCCATGACTGGACCAGGTTTGGAGCCAGATGGTCAATTGTTTCAGTGTGTATCAACTTTTGGAAATTTTAATTTGGAACCAGAGGAAAAAGGAAGCAACCCACGTAGGTTTCTGTTTCCTTCTTCTCTCATTTTTGGTAAAAATGAAATCCTGAATCTCCAGTGAGAAAGAAATCCAAGAATCAATCGTCTGCCATCGTAATTATCACATTTTCTTTGGGCAATTTTGGAACTTAACCTGGCCCTCTTAAAGAGGAAGACATCGAGTCAACAGGTGAAGACAGCCTCATTTGCTGCTCAACCAGGAACTTTTTTTTCTGTCAGGATAGTGACCGATACAATCATTGAACAAGTGTTTTTAAATTATTTCTCCATGGGATATATAACTCCAATCACCTCTAGTACCAGTTTTTTTTCCCTGAAAACCCTGATATATCTTACATCTGAATGGCCGCAGATCAACACATGCTAAGACACGGAAGGATAAATTATATTAGAAATGTACAGGATACTGGAGAGACATGGTGTTTTTTTATGAAGATAACTTGATAATACTCCATGGCATGTTAGTAATTTGACACTACAACGGCTCAAGAAGTGGCAGCCACTTCCTGCTACTTCACGGTCAACCGAATGAACCATCGTGAACCTACCAGTAGTTGTATCAAAAATAAGAAATAAACATATGACCTTACAGGAGATTAACATCATTGGATGGATTCCCGCCTCATGTATTATATTATATATGAAATAAAAACCAATATTCTTTGGTTTAAAAAATTTATTCAACCATAGCCATTTATATGGCATACAGGAGCTGTCGACCTCTGGGTGTCATCGACATCTTTCTCTCAACTCCCTGACGATTTTTCACGTTGTATTTTAGCACACTGCCCCTCTCTGTATGTTTTCCTGGTTTTCTTCGCTTGGAGTATATCTCTATATTTTTTTCTGATCTTCTAAACGATATTTCTCGTCATGTCTTTAACCCTCCTCTTTCTTTCTGATTTTCTTTGCTTTTATTTTTTATTTTTCTTTGCCTTTTTTTTCACTTTTCCTTCAATCTTTGTCAGGGAACAAGGAATAAGGACATTGGATTATTATTGTTAGTATATGTTAGATTATAAATAGGCCTATGTATAATTTTAATTATTTTTTTAAAAAAAACCACTAAAATACACAATGTAATTAGGACTCTTACGCTGGAATTATATTTTATGAAATAAAAACCAATATTTCTTTGGTTTAAAAAAATTATTCAACCATGGCCATTTATATGACATACAGTAGCTGTCGACCCCTGGGTGTCATCGACATCTTTCTCTCAACTCCCTGACAATTTTTTACGTTCTTTTTTGCACACTGCTTCTATTTTTCTGTTTTCCTGGTTTCCTCCGCTTCGAGTGTATCTCTACATTTTTTTCTAATCTTCGTAGACGATCTTTCTTGACATCTTTTTAACCCTCCTCTTTCTTTCTGTTTTTCTTGTTTTCTTTGTCTTATTTCACTTTTTCTTTCTCTCCTATATACTCCAAGACAATGGAATGCCCGAATATTCTAAACAATAATAAGTTTTCCTCAACGTTTCAAATCATGATTCAATTTAAAGGCAAGAGTAGTGTTAAACCGTAACTATTCCAGGCAGTGTTTTTTCTTTGTCAGGGAACAAGGAATAAGGACACTGGATTATTATTGTTAGTATAAGGTAAATTATAAATAATGTATAATTCTAATTATTTTTTTTAAAAAAACTGAAATACACAACGTAATTAGGACTTTACTCTGGCATTATATTTTATGAAATAAAAACCAATATTTCTTTGGTTTAAATAATTTAATCTAACCATGGTCATTTATATAACATGCTAGAGCTGTCGACCTCTGGGTGTCATAGACATCTTTCTCTGAACTTCCTGGCGATTTTTCTCGTCATCTCTTTAACGTAACTTGTTTCTAGTACACTGCCTGTCTCTTTCTGTTTACCTGGTTCTCTTCGCTTGGAGTATATATCTATACATTTTTATTCTGTTCTTCGTAGACGATTTTGCTCGTCATCTCTTTAACCCGCCTCTTTTTTTCCTGTTATTCTTGTTTTCTTTTTACTTTAACTTGCATTTTTTCACTTTTCCTTGCTTTTCCTTACTCCAAGACCTCTAGGTGTCATCAACATCTTTCTCTGATCTTCCTGACGATTTTTTACGTCATCCCTTTAACCTAACTTGTTTCTTGCGCACTGCCTCTCT
Source organism: Zhengitettix transpicula (assembly GCA_037074705.1). NCBI lineage: Eukaryota > Metazoa > Arthropoda > Insecta > Orthoptera > Tetrigidae > Zhengitettix > Zhengitettix transpicula. The sequence goes on along the minus strand of CM073594.1, from coordinate 17,722,752 downwards.
CTTTGTTTTTCTGGTTTTCTTTGTTTTCTCCGCTTGGGGTATATCTTTACATCTTTTTTCTTATCTTCTAGACGGTCTTTCACGTCTTTTTTTAACCCGCCTCTTTCTTTCTGTTATTCTTGTTTTCTTTCCATTTCTTTTTTACTTTTCCTTGTCTTTTTTTCACTTTTTCTTGCTCATCTATCTACTCCCAGACAATGGGAGTAATCTAAACGATAATGTTACCTCACCGTCGTCAACAATTTTCAAATCCAGATTATCTTTGGCAGTGTAAGGTACAAACTCGTGCATAGCAGAGTTAATTTATTCTGTTTATGCAACCAGCCAAGCACTTACGTTTCAACGGAATTTCAATGCAAATAAATTTGAGCGATTCGGCTCTGAATCCGAGGCGGACGTTACGTTATTCGAAGGAATGACGTTTTATAACGCAATCGCGCCATTGTGCGAAATACCGCGGGCGGTGATTCAGCGAGTTGAGATGCTGCAGATCTCCGGAGATATTCTGACAGCTTACAGAAATGACAAATACAATCCGGAATATCAAACTACGCTAAACAAGTCGTGTTTATCGTCTTGAGGCTTCTGGGGTCCAAGGAATGCAGTCTTCCCTTGCCGCGTTCCTATTTATAAGCAGCCCAAATATATAAACTGTAATATAAGCGACAAGAATGATAAGCTCCGAGTAATAGGGACTAAAATAACCGTCGTGAGGCACATGAACAGCGTTTCAGTTCATCAGCCTCTGCTGCTATAATTACAAATTACGCGAGAGTGGGCCTTTTCGTTTCTTACTTGATGACGATTTCTTCTGAATCACGGTAAGCTGTAATGAATGCAATTAGAGTAAAAAAACAACAACTACAACGAGAGTGAAGTTGTAAATTAAAACGAGTATCACGTGTACGTTGCTAAGATTAAAAAAAATAATAATTCTGATTTCATCGCGCGTTCAATCAAATTAAACTGTTTGGTTTACTTATTTCCCATTCCGGTTTCTTTATTTTTAATTTTATTCTCTTCGTTGACTTTTAAATATTTTATTGTCCAAGCCCACAGAAAAAAGGATTTATTAATCAGTATTCTTAAGGTTACTGTGTGTTTTGCGGCGTAGATTCTAATTTCCAATAAGATAAATGCGCTTAGTGTCCTATAGTTAAATACATACATGGGGAAAGTCGGAATGATTTGTTCATATATACAAGGTTTATTGAATTTTATCAGTGTTCATATTTGTAATTAAAATTTGACCCAATACCATGATTTTTTCATGTATATATAGTCATTTATTTTCCTAGTTACCACTAATTTAATTTGTTATTCCGCCATCCAATTCATGGAAGAGTTTTGGTTAAGTGTTAGAGGGAATAGAACTATTATAAATTATTCCAAGTTATTGCAGACTGAAAAAATATATATTTATGGCCCAATATCGTCCCTAACATAGGTGTGCATAAATTAAGACTGTTATTGGGAAATAAAAGTGTCTGGAATTCTGAAAGGATGAAATTAATTCATTGAAGCACACTTCCGATGGAGAGACAGGAGGACCAAGTGAGTACGGGTACTGTAATGTGGATGAAACCTAAACAGACACGTTTATATATATATATATATATATATGCATAAAATTCAATTTGTTCATATGGGGTTGAGCTGTCCTGTGGATAACTTTATGGTCCTATTTGTTCTCAAAGTCCTTCCCGACTTCTCGAATATTTATCTCCGATTGGGCAGAACCTCAAAGAAATACGGCTTTGAAGAACGCCATTTGCAAAAGAGGATGAGGAAAGTTAAGATGGGCAGTTGAAGGTGATCCGTGGAAATAAATATTGGGCCAGAAGTGAAGATGTGGGTTACAGTTTGTTTTTAAAAAATATGTTATACGACTGATGCATGAGAAAACTTTGCCATTATTTCATCTAAGTCATCGTAAACGAGGTATACGACGCCGGAAGCTTCAGTGATGGAACTTCTAAGCCACCGACCACACATTATCCAGCACCGGGACAGGATTTTCTATAAAACTGCCACATACATGGGGAAATTCTGAATGATTTGTTCATATATACAAGGTTTATTGAATTTTATCAGTGTTCATATTTGTATTTAAAATTTGACCCAATACGATGATTTTTTCATGTATATATAGTCATTTATTTTCCTAGTTACCACTAATTTAATTTTCTTATTCCGTCATCCAATTGATGGAAGGGTTTTGGTTTAAGTGTTAGAAGGAATAGAACTATTATAAATTATTCCAAGTTGTTGCAGAATGAAAAAAAAATTATGGCCAGAAAATTTGTCCAATTTCGCCAATGCTTAAATAAATCACCCAGAAAATGGATAACCTGGGATTAAGATCTCATTGTGAAGATTTAAAAATTGTACTCTAGATGAATAACGCGTTTCATATCAATAATTCTAAATTAAAATATTTATTTAATAAATATTTAATTTTGTTATATTGGATTAAACTACATTCATTACGCTCAACGTGACAGTTAACGTTATTTGAGAAATAAAAATATTACGTATTTGTCAAAATTTTAAACAGATACATTTTCACAAATGTGAGAAATCCTGAGTGATATTTGACAATTTTTTAAATAAATAAATATTTTACATTGATTTAGCGCCCAACGTGGGGCATCGGTAAAACAATCATAGTGTCAGGTATTACAGTACTTACAGTAAATATCACCAAGATTCTTAAATTGTCGCATTAATTAATGATACTTTTAAGAATTTGTTTAGTAAACAGGAAAAATGGAGGAACATATTGATTTTGTGAATTGGATTAGAAACATGAGCCTTTTAGCCTCGTTTAGGTTTACGAAGATCGTGTATATATCGAGGCGACATCATGGAATACGACCTCGTCTCCGATGTTGCGTCGAAATCGTCACCACTTAATTTTTATTTCAGTCAGGCTAAAATTATAATCAACAGTTCAACACGGAGTGACGTCACGACATGATAGTTATTTCGTTACATTGATTCTGTGCATATAAAATACTATATATAACTATTTTTTATTCAATGAAAGCCATTACGAATATAATTAATTTTTCTATACATGCGTTCATTTCATTGAACTAGACACGTAGACCACGTGCTTTTAACGTAGTCGTGACGTATATTAATTCAGTCTGTACGTTTTACACCTCTTACTTACAACCTCGTTTCACCACCAATTCATACACAATTAAATAAATATCCTGGCTAAGAAAGAGAATAGTGTGACGTACTCTGACAATGGCCGCTGTAGGCGACGGTGAGCGTGCTGGCTTTCTTTCGGCAAGCCCTTTTCCTGAGGCGGCACACGGTCCTGTAGGAGCGGCCGTCTGTGCCACAGACGGGTCCTCGAACCCGGGACCGAGACCTGCAGTCCGGTGCACACACGCAGCGGGGGAGTCCCTTCTTCAGCACGCAGCGCCGCCCTTCGCCGCACTGCACGCCCGAGCACGACTCTGCAGAAGCAAAAAAAAAACACACGCAATGCTTGCATGAAACTAAAACAATTACCCTAAAATGTATAAAATACAAGAAACAAGTTTGGAATTAATACCTCATACAGACAATTTTAATTTTTAATTAAGACGACGTTTCGATACATTTTTTGTATCTTCTTCAGGTATTTTCTTACAAACGGGGTATTTACAAAAGATTAGATTTAAAGTATGATTGTACAAAGTAAACAAAGGTAAGCGAAAGTACACAAAAAAACTTACCAAATTAACACAGTAAACTAGTTACATCTAATCTTTTGTAAAAACCTCCTCTGTAGGATAATACCTGAAGAAGATAAAAAAATGGCATCGATACGTCGTCATAATTAAAAATTTAAATACATAAAAAATGTCTGTATAATTTTTAATTATTAATTATTTATTATTAATTAGTAATTATGACGACGTATCGATACCTTTTTTGTATCTTCTTCAGGTATTTTCCTACAAAGGAGGTATTAACAAAAGATTAGATTTAAAGTATGATTGTACAAAGAACTCAAAAAAAACTTACGAAATTAACACAGTAAACTAGTTAAATCTAATGTACTCTTTTGTAAATACCTCCTCTGTAGGATAATACCTGAAGAAGATAAAAAAATGGCATCGATACGTCGTCATAATTAAAAATTTAAATACATAAAAAGTGTCTGTATAATTTTTAATTATATCGACGTTTCGATACCTTTTTTGTAACTTCTTCAGTTATTTTCCTACAAAGGAGGTATTTACAAAAGATTAGATTTAAAGTATGATTGTACAAAGTACTCAAAAAAAACTTACGAAATTAACACAGTAAACTAGTTAAATCTAACCTTTTGTAAAAACCTTCTGTGTAGAAAAATATCTGAAGAAGGTATCGAAACGTCGTCATAATTAAAAATTTAAATACATAAAAAGTGTCTGTATAATTTTTAATTATATCGACGTTTCGATACGTTTTTTGTAACTTCTTCAGTTATCTTCCTACAAAGGAGGTATTTACAAAAGATTAGATTTAAAGTATGATTGTACAAAGTACTCAAAAAAAACTTACGAAATTAACACAGTAAACTAGTTAAATCTAACCTTTTGTAAAAACCTTCTGTGTAGGAAAATACCTTGAAGAAGGTATCGAAACGTCGTCATAATTAAAAAATTAAATACATAAAAAGTGTCTGTATAATTTTTAATTATATCGACGTTTCGATACGTTTTTTGTAACTTCTTCAGTTATCTTCCTACAAAGGAGGTATTTACAAAAGATTAGATTTAAAGAATGTTTATACAAAGTACTCAAAAAAACTTACGAAATTAACACAGTAATCTAGTTAAATCTAACCTTTTGTAAAAACCTCCTCTGTAGGAAAATACCTTGAAGAAGGTATCGAAACGTCGTCATAATTAAAAATTTAAAATAAAAAGTGTCTGCACAAGGTCATCAATTGTTTTATTAAATATACAATAAACTTAACCAACTACGAATCGTCTTCGATCAAACTCAATTAACTGAATTTTTAAAGTAAGAGTAAAGGTACAATTAAGGCGATATAAGATTTTTCTACTTAATCGTTTTTAATGAGAAATACATCTTCTCAGTGGCTGAAATTACGCGTCATGTTTGAGAGTGGCTCACAGTTTAGTGCACTTCTTCACCAAATTAGCGTCAAGTAAGCGCCTAGAGCTTGACCTCGTTAGATCGTCATCATGTGTGTGTGTGGGTATTTCGCGCGAATCGTGGCAACGTCGGACAGGCAGAGAATGGGAGTGACGTCTCCCTCTATCTGCGCCACCAGTCCTCCTTGCTGACGCGTGCTGCTACAGTCAAGTTCTCGACTCCTATTTCGTACGAAGGAGAAGGCTGGGGTTGATGCGCCTTTTGTGAAATAAAAAAATATGTCGACCCTGTGCTTCCTTCAGGGTTTGAAAGAGGTGATAATGTTTTTGTCGAGCAACAGCTGTTGTATGACGAAAATATGTCACTTCCGCCGATAAGAAAAATTCCTCTCACCGTCCCCCCCCCCCCCCCCCGGAAAAACGGACAGTACTTTGCAGCGATACGACGTAGGAAATCGATAGGCCAAAAGGCCTTTAAAGGGAAAACAAATAAGGTATTTCGAGAACAATCCAGCAGCCTGTAGAGATTTTTTTTTTAACTGGAGCCCCCACTTTGTTCTACAGCTCCATAAACACTTGTTGCGGATTTACCGAATGTGTTGAATTCTTCTCCTTCGTCTTCCAGACACTCGAAGAACATAGTGTTGACGCTGAACACCTTCTTGAAGGATTTCTACATAAGAAATATTGATCGCAAACTTTCCCAAGTGCTTGGAAAAATTGGATTAGGAGATTATGTAGAAAAAAATTATATATCGCCATGCTTATATTTTTTTCCCGATAAATTTTAATTAATAATAATCTTAATTGATATACGATCGGCCATTTGTAAATAAGAGACATCATCATGTTACGTTCGTGACTAATATTAACAAATTAAAGCTACTAAATAGAGGTGATGGGGGAATGCAGTGGAAGATATTTTAAAGCTGTGCCAATTATAAAGTTAAACACGTTTATAATAGACTCTAAATAATTAATATCCTAATAATTTTGCTGGCGGGGTTTTTCACCATTAGCCGACCATTCGTCTTAAGCCTTATAGAATTCTCGTCCGCGTGAAAAACATCGAATGCTTTTCTCTGGTTTTCATTAATGAAATCCGCGTGCAAACACGAAGTGCTATCTCAATTTGCATTCCGATATAGAGTACACGGTCAGGAACGAGTTCTCTCGGCCTGTAATTATTGCAGCGTAAATATGGACTCTCCCGAGTGCTGTGGCCGTTCATTTCTTACCGGCAAAAGAACGTCACTGAGTGAGAAAAAAAAATATATATACCCGTAATACAACAGACAGAATCATTTTCATGAAGACATTTTAGATCGTGTTAAGAAATTAGTTAATGTGGGGACGGGAAATATATTCATTAATAACTGAAACTCGTATGATTTATATTTCTGAATATGATCATTGTTTTAACTCGAGGTAGCAGGACGATATTTATATATATATATATAAATAAGAAATAATAAATTATTAAAAACTAATTGATAATATTAACCGACTTTTTCGTAAATACCATTGTTTGTTCTTGTCGTCGTCATATGTGAACAAACTTTATCTTGTTTTTAAAGATTATAATTCTTGAGTTATAAAGGTATAAATAACATAACACAGGGATGCAATTATTCGAATGGAAAAATAGTATTAAAGATGGATAATGCATAATCAAAAAAAGGAGAGACTGATACAGAGGGCAAGTAAAATATATGGGGAGAGAAATTTTAATGGAAAATCGAGACTTGAAAATTCGTAAAAAAAGAACGAAGAAACTTCCAGTTAATAAACAACTATCTGTGTGTCTCTTGAAATCTCAGCACCTCTCAAAAAAAGGGAACGGTAAAAATTACTGTAATTAAAACAGTGGTGTATGCTGAGGTGCGACGAATTCAGAATAGCAGCATCATGGGAAAGAAAAATCCTACGAAGAATTTATGGGCCTAAGTATGAAAACGAGGAACGGAGAATTCTATGAACTCTGTGGTGACCCTCAAATTGTGAGCTGCATAGGGAGTGCAAGACTTAGATGGGCTGGACACGTGGAAAGGAGTGAGGAGAGAACGAAGAATATGGAAAGGAAATCCAGGAGGAAGAAGGTGTGCAGGCAGACCTAGAAAGAAATGGGTGGAGAATGTAGAGGGGAAGATATGAAGGAGTTGGACATTAAGAGGATGGAGGAGGAAAGCAAGAAATAGAAGAGTGTGGGCTTCGATAGTGAGGCAGGCTCTAGCCCTACAATGGCTGTAAAGCCATGGTGTATGTATGTATGTGTATCTCAAATTATGTGTGGAGATTTGTAGTTCTATCTCACACCTTTTTTCCTCCCATAACATAATTCGCATTTGAAATTTAATAATACTGATATATATATATCCAGCATCTATCGATTTCCTACGTCGTATCGCTGCAAAGTACTGTCCGTTTTTCCGGGGGGGACGGGGGGACGGTGAGAGGAATTTTTCTTATCGGCGGAAGTGACATATTTTCGTCATATATATATATCCATATATAATATAAGGAAATTTAGCGAAATATTAATATATATTATATATGTATATAATTAATATACATTTTTATACAATCAAGTATATATTATTTGCCAACTAGGAAAACTGACAAAATTTCTAGCATCTTAAACAGGCTAGATGTATATATATATATATATATATATAAACATCTAGCCTGTTTAAGATGCTAGAAATATATATATATATGTATATATATATAAACATCTAGCCTGTTTAAGATGCTAGAAATATATATATATATATATATATATATATATATAAACATCTAGCTTGTTTAAGATGCTAGAAATATATATATATATATATATATATATATATATATATATATATAAACATCTAGCTTGTTTAAGATGCTAGAAATATATATATATATATATATATATATATATATATATGTATATATATATAAACATCTAGCCTGTTTAAGATCCTAGAAATATATATATATATATATATATATATATATATATATGTAAACATCTAGTCTGTTTAAGATGCTAGAAATATATATATATATATATATATATATATATATATATATAAACATCCAGCCTGTTTAAGATGCTAGAAATATATTTATATGTATACATATATATATATATATATATATATATAAACATCTAGCCTGTTTAAGATGCTAGAAATATATATATATAAGCTAGATGTTTTGTCAGTTTTCCTAGTTTTCCTAGTTGGCAAATAATATATACTTGATTGTATAAAAATGTATATTAATTGTATACATATATAATATATATTAATATTTCGCTAAATTTCCTTATATTGTATTTCTCCCTAACGTAATTCTATTTTCCCGAATGGCCCACTATACGTATTTATTAAAACAATATAAACAATTAAATTGTCTTTTTTTTCTTTTACAATTAAAGTATTTTTTCTTCAAGAATATAGAGAGAAGTCTTTCACATGCTCAAGCCATAGATAAGAAAAATATTGAGTGGAGGAATTTCGCACCGACACGAGTAGTTCAGCTAATAGTTCTTCCATCCACTAAGGGGAAGTCCCAGGTTCGACTCCTGGTTCGGTCGAGATTTTTTCCATTCCTTTTGTATTGAAAATTTCTTAAATTTATGTAGATTCAATTTTATTATTCTACTAGTGCGACTGATTGCTGTTCACGGTCTTGGTTTTTAACTATTTTACCGGCCAACGAAAATATAAAAGCTTCTGTAGAGTATAGAAAACCCTTTTAATGTTTTTTTATATATATTATTTATAAATAATTTTCTCGTGTTGCAACATTATTTAATATTGTCAATTTGTGAAAATTCCAGAAATTCTTGACTTTGTTCGGTCGAACCGAATCAAATTCTTACCTTTGCAGGCTACGCAGGGAACTCCTCCTCCTAGAACTCTCCAGAAAAAGAGTGTTCCCGAATCCAGGTCCTCGGCGCTCCAGGCCAGTGCCATGCCGTTCCTGGCGCAACACTCTTCTTTGCTCATGGGCTGGCTAAATAAATCCGTGCAGCGGCCGTTCCGCACCCTCACAGACCAACAGATACCTCCTGCAAAACAAACAGCCTCAAGTCAACACGCCGTCTGCTGGGAACTATGTTCAAAACCATTAAATATCCGCCGTTTTAAGGGCAAGATAACCTTTATCCATTACTATTAACATATATATATAAATGTACTATCGTGACGCAACTCCGATATATACTACTTCACCTTCCAATAAATGTTGAAGTTTCAAGACGTCAAGCAGTCTCTACAAAATATATAAAAAGAAAAAAAATGAAGAAACAACAAATAACAGGAAGTCAGGCGAAATTTAAGGGATTCTTAAATGTATCCAATATCATTTAATGTTTCTCGCTAACAAGAGAGTAGAATTTGAAAATAATTGAAAAAATCCGCAGAAAATTTTCTATTACGACAATAATTAAACGAATTAATTACCTACGAATTATCTTGACGTAAAATAATTTTTAATAAAATATATTAGTCGGTAAAAACCAATAAAAATGGTGTGCGTGTAAAATAGTGTCCGTTTGAAAGTAAACGCACAATTTTTTTTAAAAAAATTAACAATAGTTTTCTTACAATTCGTAATACATGAAAAAAATTCTAGAATATCTTTTGTGTAATTACGGGTCCTTGGCACCCTTCGTCAGGCGATCCTCAACGGCCAATCAGATCGCAGCACGTACGACCATATAAATACGACGCACACGTCACGCGGCGACGCGTTCTGAATGTGGAGAATGACCGCAGAAACGTCAATATCGAGAAATCTGAACCTGGTGCGTAACCGTGAACAAATTATTAATAATTCTAGCTTTTGTTTCGAAATAGTTCTGTCTATAGACGAGATTATAAAGATATATATATATATATATATATTATAGTCTAGTATATAATCTAATTATTAGTATCTTAACACATTAAATATTTAGACTGGGTGAATTTCCTAATATTTAGCAATAAAAAACCCAGAAAATATAATAGCTATTAATTTTTTTTAGGGCTACAGGCTACATGAGGGTAATCCACATTGGGCAACTCCCCTTTAATAGCATAGGAAGGGATTTGAAAGGGGGGGTGCGGAAGGGTAGAGGAAGGTAGCCAAGGGTTTAAGGCTATATTTTAAGGATCCTACCCGGAATTCGCCTAAAGAAATGCAGGGAAAATCTTAGAAAAACCTGCATCGGGTAGGTCGGGCAATGGGTACTTGTCCCACGCCCTTCCGATAGCGGGAGAGGAGTTTGCTGTGGGGACGCAGCATTCTCTTCTCCGTTCCTCAGCCAGTTTAGGAGGCAGCTGGCCGACTATTCCAATGGGAATAGCGGACAACTCTTACCGTATGCCCAAGGTCTGTGACCCCGGAACATACACCTCTCAGAACAGGCCGAGGTGCCTCGGCTTGTGGGAACCTTAGTTAAAAAACGGAGAGGAAAAGGCATACCCAAAGGTAACCCCTTCGTATCTCTCCTAAAAGGTTCTGCCTGCGAGAGAACATCCCTCGCAGGCTTGTCGGTTATCCTATTAATTTTATTTTTAAATCATATATCATACGTCCTGAAACAAAACCAGACTTACAGTGTTGAAATAAGACAGTTTTTTTTTAAAAAAAAGTAATGTGAGCTGCGGCTCTGCAATAGTCATATTAATATAACCTCCAACCTATATAATTATGTTTAAAACATAATATTCAATAAATAGGCTAAGTGTAAATTTGAGTTTTTTAGTTTCTGTGATCCTTCCTAACTATGATGTAATGTAATTTTTTATTTAATTTTTTAGCGTAATGGGACAAACAGACATTACGAAACTCAACAATTGCTACGATCCCTTATTATTACGCTAAACCTTCTCTTTTCCTATTGTCATTTCTCCCTTATTGTTATGCAACCCCTTTGGCTCTGTCCTATTGTCGTTGCGTTTTCGTCGCTTTTGAGTGTTGTCAACTGACCAGTGCAGTTGTGTTCCTCTAGGCTGCCCTTAGAACCCGACGAAAGGGACAAGGATCTCAGAAACGTAGTGTGGTATTGAAATTGCCCTTTTTCTGTCTGTATTGGCTATCTTTATTATTCATTATTTTCCATCACACGTAAATTTTTCATTTTAACTTTCATTTAAATTGCATAGCACATAATTTGACTACTTTCTTAAGTGGTGGCTTATTTTATTTAATTAACAGTGTATGCTACAATATATATTTTTTTATTAATACAGATAATGTAAAATGGTAAAATTTAAGTTATAAAACGAGAATGATTTGAAAGGATTGGAGGATTTCAATGGTCTGATGATCACTCTGAAGCCTCACGCTACTTTTTTAATATGTGAATGAAATAGAGATGATTGAAGAACTCAGATTACGGTTATTATTCATTCTTTTTGCAGACTAATACAATTAGAGGACGATAATGAACTGACGTGAGGAGATACAGAATGAATGGACGACGCAGACGTTAACAGTTACGAGAGGAACGGAGCCGTGGAGGAGAGATTGGTTTCCGAGATCGCTCCCACGCCGGCGGCAGTTCAGTCACATCCTAAAAGCCAGTGGTTTTCCTTGATTGAGCTCTCACATTTCTGTCCCCTTCCCCGCCGTCTAGCCGTCATGCTATCAGACTCCGGGGGCCAGACATGAATGGGAACAAGACGATCCTCCTCCGCGGACAAATTACCAGACACAAGTAGTAAACAGTAGTAAAGACTTCGCTCTCCGGCGCCGTCTAAATAATCTTGCAGAAACTTCTTTGAAACGCTTTCATTTCACGATTCACAAAAGTTACTGTTTGTTGATGCGAATGATAACCCAATCCAATTCCTCGTCTGGCCTGCCGACCTAAATTCTTAAGTTTTTTCTCCGTCGTCGTCGTCGTCGTCGTGGTAGTCAGACACTGAGGCACTACAACTATGCCCGCATATCGTTGTTCACAAAACGTCTGTAAGTGGCCTGTAAACACACACACACACACACCAGATATTCTTAGTACTTTTATATCGTGTCCATTCATTTCTTATACGTTCCATTACGGCCACAACTCTGTTCTATGCCTGACGAAGTATTCTCGCCCTAAGATCTAGTTTCTCCTCAACGTGGATTATTGAATAATTATCATTTTGTTCCCCATTACATGCCACAACGACTAACTTATAATATTTTTTTTGACTTGATTTACATTGTTACTTTTACCGACACGCGGTTTTACTTGCACCCAGAGAATTACACAACAACAGGATCAGTCCATTTATTACAATATATATATATATATATATATATATATATATATATATATCTATAATTGATTGATGACATGATGACGTTGCCCATCACCTCAGAAGAAAATTCCGGAGGCCTACATCCATCAGTAGATTCCGCCGATTCTCTGTGAAAAAGCCTCCTCACTGTTACTCTCAAACCAATGGCGTCAACCTTTTTCAGACATTATTTTTTAAAACTTCTGCTAATTATGTAAAAATAATTTTGCAACATTTCCACTGATAACGTCCTTGTAGACGAACCACAAGCTTAATGAAATATTGAATAAGAAAGATAGCCAAATACAGACAAAAAAAAGTGATAATATAAATAACCTCATACGACGTTTCTGGGATTCTTGTCCCTCTCCTCAGGTGCGAAAAAGAGCCTAGAGCGACACAACTGCACTTGTCAGTTGACAAAACTCTTCTTCGCACCTGTCGAAAGGAACAAGGATCCCAGAAACGTAGTGTGTGGCAATCTTTCTTATTCCTTATTTTAAATCAGACGTAATTTTTTTTTCATTTTAATTGAGTATAAATAGCCAAGTCTATTTGATGACCGCTTGAGCTCGCACAAATCTGTGGGCCACGAGTTTGCGAATTTAGCCAAAGCACCTAGCGTGGATATTCTTTATTAATCCCCACTGTACCCTTAATGTCCATTACAACAGTGGTAAATCACATTTCTTTTTCTTAGCCCTGGAAGCTTGAATATGGCAAATAATTCCTTACTATGATACTTTCGTATCACCGATGTGCCAGGAGACTCGTGATTCAGATTTCCATCCAGAAATACTGATTCCAGACCAATAAATCGATATACTTCCAAATTTTCCGAAAACCAGTCAAAGACCCATGGATAAAATTGAGGATAATCGATGCCATGTGCCATTTATATTCCAGAAAAGGGTAAAGTAATATTTTTGTCTGGCTGATTTCTTACGTAATGACGTTAGTAGCTTCCTTTGCATATTTATTACGATTTTTAAAATGAATAAAATTACGTCTGATTGAAAATAATAAATATGAAAAATAGCCAATTCAAACAAGAAAGGGTAATATAAATACCACACAACGTTTCTGCGACCCTTGTACCTTTCCTTGGGTGCTAAGAAAAGCTTTTGAGTGTTGTCAACTAACCAGTGCAGTTGTGTTTCTCTAGGTTCTTCTTAGCACCTGACGAAAGGAACAAGGATCTCAGAAACGTTGTGTGGTATTTATATTACCCTTTTTGGTCTGTATTAGCATTTCTTTCTTATTCTTTCTTACGATCTTATTACTAAAATTAGAGTAATGACCAGAATAGGATTGAGACATGGTCATCATGAGAAGAAGGCAAGAGGGTTCATAACCTTAACATAGGACAGGAGATTTCAAATACATCTGATGGTACGACACTTGATTTACAAATATTACATGTTTAATAAAAAATTCGCAATAAAATGCCTGATTTTTATTCGATAATGTGACATTTTTTTTGGCCGTATTTGACATTGATTGGAACAGATTTATTTAGTTGTAATTGAAACCTGATTGAAGGAGACGGTCTTGAATTACCACCACGGTTTACTCTTATTTCTACAAGTGCACGAACCGAGTTGAAATGAGTCAAGCTTGCGTGGTCCGTGCTAAATTTGTGTTTAGTTGAGAATTTCTCGTCTTGTTAGGTACTGAGAAACAAATATTTACTTGACTTCATCTGTTATGTTATTGTGAAGTTGCCAAGAATTTAGATCCCCATCGTGACTCAAGGCGATTCCTATTTTCTGAATAAAGAGGACGCCGAATGAAAAACAAATCTTGTTCTGAGATTTATGAAGGTTAAAGGTGGTGGTGGTTTGGACTAGAACACGCCAACTATTGTCAGCCATGAATCAAATTCCTTTGTTCTTTCGCTTTCATAAATCTAAAATGGACCTCGAAGGTCGGGCTGTATATTATTTGGGAGATCAGATTAGCAAGTTGAAGTATTTACAGAGTCGGAGGGTTCCGAGGCGATGATGTCCAGAGGGGGGAGGGGGGAAGGGGAATATCGAAGGGTTCGTATTGCATCAACTTAGGTGATCTGGAAGAGAGGAGTCGAAGGGATCAGCCGGATGAGTCAGCTGAGAAGTGAATGGGCGGAGCAGGGAAAAGTTTTTTGTCCGCATATCGGGTTTCTGGGGTTTGGGCACGCCACGCTCAAGGTTACGACACAAGTTCATTCATAGTGCCACGCCGCACTGCTCATACATCTCAAAATTCACAACTCTGATGTGTGGTCTTCAGGCATAGTGACGTCGACGGGAAAGAGCGGTCGCTGTAAGGACATACTCCATCAATTCGACAGGATGTGACAATGTGGGTAAACGAGTAGTCCGGTTGGATTCAGGTTTACCAACAGGACATCGAACAGAGAAGAAATGTTACACAAGCAGATTATATCTGTTCAAAATCGCACAACCATGCAATATAATAAAGATAATACAGACTACACTCTGTTGATGACCTGAATGCTTCTTAGCACCCGCAAATAACTCTCCCGTCCTTGATGTATGATGATGCTCCAGCACATTGAAGTCCTTTTAGAACCCAAGTGCACATTTTCCTCGCCGCTGGATTGGTCGAGGTGGACCAGTCCGCTGTCCAGACATTATTTTATTTCTTTTCGGACACATACAACGTATTCAACTGCTGTGGATGATTCACTAACTCTGTGAACACATCGTGGCAGCCTGTCAGACAAGTACGCACAACACCAACGTGTTCTGAACCTCAAGACGAAGAAGAGCATCAGCCTGTATTCCCTCAAAGGAGGAGGTCCACGTAATTCCCTTGAAGGCCCTAAATCTATTCCAGACATCAGCAGAACCAGACTCTATCACGTGGTTTCTTAACCCTGATATATGAAACATTTCGCTCCACCTAGTCAGCTGAACTTCACACAAACCGATCAGGTACGGAAGTTGTCATAACTCTGTAATTAAAATGAAAAATTTACGTCTGATTGAAATAAGAAAGACAGCCAATACAGACAAAGAACGGGTAATATAAATACCGCACAACGTTTCTGGCGTCCTTGTTACTTTCGTCAGGTGCTAAGAAGAGCCTAGAGCGACACAACTGCACTGGTCAGTCCATGTCCGGACCCATGCTATACAACTTTTCTTTCTTCTTTTCTCAATATGAAGAATCCATTTCTGCAATTTTGCCATCGAGTTTCGTTACACCCTGTATAGTACCGAGTTAGCCTGGATTTAGGAATTCATACTCGAGTAAGTACGGAAGGTTATTATTATGCTTTAATCTTTGTTTACAAAATAATATCTATTCACTTGGGCAAGATTAATAATTACAGTGTTAAGAAGCCACCTGATAGAGGCTCAATCACTTACTGGTTCTGCCAAATATGATGTCTGGAATAGGAATTTAGGGCCCTCAGGGAATTACTTGACGATAGTTTTAAGAGGTGGACCGTTTCGGGTAAAGTCAAAATTTTCTGTACAAAAAAAAATCACTTTTTCACGAAATTAGGAGATTCTGGAAATGACTCCTTGGAAGTCGAAGGTGCAAAATTCTTTTCTTTTAAGGCAACAGGCTACATGAGGGTAATCAACGTTGGGCAATTCCCCTTTAATAGCATAGGAAGGGTTTGAAAAGGGGGATCCGGAAGGGTAGAGGAAGGTAGTCAAGGGTTAACTAGGGGCCCCCGGGCTATATTTTAAGGATCCTACTCGGCATTCGCCTAAAGAAATGCAGGGAAAACCCTAGAAAAATCTGCATCAGGTAGGTCGGGCATTGGGTACTTGTCCCACGCCCTTCCGATAGCGGGAGAGGAGTTTTCTGTGGGGACGCAGCATTCCCTTCTCCGTGCCTCGACCAGTTTAGGAGGCAGCTGGCCGACTATTGCAATGGGAATAGCGGACAACTCTTACCGTATGCTCAATGTCTGTGACCCCGAAACATACACCTCTCAGAACAGGCCGAGGTGCCTCGGCTTGTGGGAACCTTAGTTCAAAAACGGAGAGGAAAAGGCATCCCCAAAGGTAGCCGCTTCGTATCTCTCCTACACCTTTTTTCCAGTTATTTATTGGAACATAATACTGTTGAGAGAGAGTCGAGGTTATGAAGAAAACGAGACTTTATCAGCAGAGTGCAAACGGAACTCAGTGACGTTGGGTGACGTCACTCAGGTTCACTAACGATTATGTAATTGTGCCTACCTTTATTTATATAATTCTTCCATGTCTCTACACTGACTTTGTAAACTTATATTAACCGCTAATTGGATTACCTTAGCCTGGAGGTTTACAACGGACCATCGTATATGAAACTAGTCCTCAAGGAAGAGAGACTTTTACGATGCAGATCCTTACGCCTGATGCCGAAAAGAAAGAATATCTATAATGATGCGTGACTATATGTAAACATTAGAAACAATTTCAAATTATATTCCTTCTTGGGATTCTACTGTCGATAAAGCTGGAAAGGTCTTGATGACTGATGAGTCTAACAATAATACAAATCGATATTCTTCAGTGGCAAACAGTGAAGTGAGGTAGCAAAATGTTGGATAATGTTACCGCGAAATTAGAACTCGCAAACAGTTTGACAGAATCGCACGATAGGAACGATACCTGAACTGAATCGTTTATCGTTTCTTTTATTAATAAAGCGAGTTATTTGTAGAACACTAGAATTTAAAATTCTCAAGGGGACCCATTGGATTATTAAAGGGGGAAAAAAACGTATTTTTCAAAAGAAGATCTCATTTCATTGGATTGTGTACAGGACAGGAATGAAGTTTCAAAGAGCAGATTTACGAAATGCCATTTTCAGGATTTTATTTCTACGAGAAACAGTTAATAGGAGAAAATTAGTAAAAAACCATTTTTACGTGGAATAACGGTCGACAGGACGGGCACGATAAACGAGTTCTTGGTAGGATTAAGAAATTCCTATTACAGCATCAGCAGATCATAAACGTCAGGGAATAATTTACACTAAAGTCATCTCGTAACCTCGAAAGATCCAACACACACACGCGGGGGGGGGGGGGGGTTACGTGATCTTGCATTCTTGCCGCTCTTAAGCAATAAAAATAAGTCTATACTTCAAGGCTTGACTACCTGAGGAAACGCCAATAACATGTGTGTCAGTAGAATGTGGACTTCAAGGTAAACGATTTTAGGAAGGAAAAATCTACAATTGTTCCGTAGATGAAGAGAGTTACCCTTGAGGTGGAGGAACAAGGGAGATAAAATAATATACATCCAAGGAGCGAACAGTTCGTGAATTCCAAAGACTGAGTTAATCTGGATTTGAAATTTTTTTTTTACTATTGTGAGAGATATTATTATACACATTAATCGGATATTCCATTGTCTTGGAGTAGAAAAAACTGAGAAAGAAAAGGAAAATAAAAGGAATGAAAAGCCAAGAAACAAGAAAAAAACCACAGAATGAAAGAATATGACGAGAATTATCTTCTAGAAGAAAAGAAAGAAGATTTAGACATACTCCAGGCGAAGAAAACAAGAAAAACAGAAAGAGGGAAGTACAGTACAGAAAAAAAACTCTGTTCGTCCGAATTTGGACTCTAGATACTGGGTCAATTGTCACTCTAGGTCTGCCCCCGAAAATGAGCCTTAGGACTTTCATGTCACGCGTCTGAGTGTTCTTCTCTCCCTGATGACGAACTGAGTTTTTTTCCGTACTGTTCAAAACGTTTTCTATAACCTAACTTGTTTCTTTCATACTGCCTCCCTTTTTCTGTTTTCTTGTATTCTTCGCCTGGAGTATGTCTCTACATCTGCTTTCTTTTCTTCTAGAAGATAGTTCTCGTCATCTTCTTTCTTTCTGTGGTTTTTTTCTTGTTTCTTGGTTTTTAATTCCTTTTATTTTCCTTTTTCTTTCCCAATTTTTTTCTTATTTCCCTTGTTTTCTTCTTTCTGATTTTCTGTACCATCATTCTCGTCGTCTCTTTGAGCTGCCTCTTTCATTCTAATTTTTTTTCTTGCTTATTGTCTTTTCATTCCTTTAATTTTTCTTTTACTTTCTCAATTTTTTTTCTACTACAAGATAATCTCAATATAAAAGTCTGAGTTATCAAGCAGTAAAAGATGAGGACACTAACCGTGCCTTCAGTAAATGCTGATGATTTTTGCTCGTGAATATTGCAAAACTGAAAATTTGTATACCAAAAAAAAATATGCGTGTCTTCAGGTTTGTAATTGATCTTTCCCGTTCTTGATAAAACTCGAAAGTGAATTTGTGGATCTATAAATAATTTCCGATATTACACTGGAGTAATAATTTGGGGTACGGAAAAATTATCTTAACTTTGGGAATACAACGAGGCATTGTGAGGTCTGGTTTTTGGCCAAATTGTACCCTTAGTTGTAATATATATATTAACAGACGTAAATTTAACATTAAAAAACTGGAAAGTGTGATGCTACTGAAGAACGGTTAAGGTGTACTTACAAATAAATTAGGGATACGGAATTTTGTGTGTGTAGGGAGTCGCAGGAGAACGCCACAAAGTCCAATGAAGTTTGCGAACCCGCATGCTGTTATTAAACACTTAAATAGAAGACACTGTGTAGCCTACGAATAATAGGGAATGAGGCAGTGATCACAGTTTATAAACCAAATAATTTAGGATGCAGTAAATAATATGCTGGCTGAGTATAGACAGTGATGACTGGAGAGTGCGTAGTGCTGTGTAATTTGGTTAGGGCGTTCCCCCGGAGCCGCGGCTAAGGCGAGTGCTCGGGCGTCGAACCCAGGTCTCGGCAGACAGAATACCATTGTTGCCTGTCCCCCTTCGCATGGGCGCGCCACGTGGTAGCGTTTCTTCAAATTGCTTCAGCGCCTCGACTTGTACGTTGACGGTTCTTCCCCACCGTATCCCCATCATCAACGTGACGAATGTAAGAAGTAACGTGACAGTTTTATTCAACAACTGATTTTGTTAATGTAATCGAATAATGACGTGTATCCACACAGGACAAAATAGAAGCGTATTCGATAAATTCACACGTATATATATATATAATCAGCATTCGACTCTACAATTTAAAAAACTTCAACTCATATTTTTAATCAATTTTATTTCTCCTTTGTCCACCATTACATCTCCCCACCAACGACTCTCAACTCTCAAAAATCAATCTCAGAGTCTCCACTATCATCAAAGATATCACATCATCTCTGTTTTACTTCTTTTTCTTAGTAGATCAAGTTTTAAATTATAATTGACATGCCACTATATATATATATATATATATATATATATATATATATAACTGAAAGACTCAGCTACAACGCTGTATAATTTGTTTTTAAAGAAATGTAACCGTCTTTACCGTTTAATTTTAAAGGGAGGTAGTTGGCCATTATTTACTATATATACACTACATCAACAATTATTATTTATTAACAGTATAAAAACCATTAATTCGTAAGTGTTTGAACTAAGTTATATTGATTTGGAAATATTTCACTAAAATCAAAAGCATTTTCATATTTATTACATTTACAACGCTCTAGCACAAAAAATAATATAAAAATTGCTTAATTGTGTTATAAACATATACTGTACTCATTTTTGCAACTAGCCTACTAATCTAGACTAATTGTATCTAGAAGTGTAACTTTTAACTCAAACTATGGAAGTTTTTATTCTTTACAACGTGTAATTTTGATTCTGGCTTATTCTGATAGAGAAAAGAAGACATTTTTAACTTGAGACTTTCTGTATATTTTATTTTTCTTCCGGGATTCTGTGTAACTACTTTTAAATTTAAATTTTGTACTGTAATTATGAAACTTTGTATGTTGATCGTAGATATATATATATATATATATATATATATATATATATATATAAGATTTATTCCTTCCTTAAATGTTAAAAATTAACCTTTAATTCATTTAATGTTATATAAATGTATTATTAGCTGAAATATTTTCCCTAAACCTAGCTTATATATTTTATAATAATTATGTTAATTTACTCAATTTTTCCCCCTTATTGTAACTCCCATTATTTAATTTGTCATTAAACTGTAATTTCACTGGGAAAAATGCCCATTTAAATATTAAATACATACATACACATGTATTTATTCAGATGTAATGTTATACAAGTTTCCTAGCATCTTCTTCAGCTTTAGTCGTGTAGGTCTTATTGTCCGTATTTAATTTAACCATAAACTATTCAAACTGTTTGCTCACAGAAATTCCAACCATTTTTTACGTTCCCCCTTCGTCTGGCAGAATTTACTTGCGAAGTATCCAAAAAATATTCAGATTTTGTATTATTAAGTAGCTGAGACGGATAAGGAGACTGAGAATTTACAATACCCGAAACAAATGACATGTACACCTTCGATTCAAAGGGTAAACAAAATTACTCGCCATTTTCAAATGATATTAAAAATAAGACTACGAAACCGTTTTTAGATCAGTTCAGTGCTGTTTTTTTATTAATTAATATTCCATATACTCGTAGAGTGGCTCCAGAAATGGACTATTCCGACCTTCAACATCACGGCACAATAAATTCCTCAAAAAATATCGTTTTCATTACTTTAAGATTTGTATGGAAACAGAACGTTTCCGGAAAATATGAATTTAAAAATATAATTTATTTAGGACGTACTGTAATAAACTTATAATATTTACAAGTGGATAATAATAATAAGAAGAAGAAGAAGAAGAAAAAGAAGAAGAGGGGGTATATCTTTGAGTTAGTTTCGTTTTTTTTGTTTTCCTTCTTTCGTGATGTATTGGCGTGACTAATAAATTAATTAAACCATCTTAAGTTTATTTATTTGATACACTCACCCCGCTACATATATGTTCAAATGAATTGAACCCTTGAAGGAAAAAAATATAATAATAATTAAAAGAGTTTATTATAGTACACTTTAATAAATAATAACAACAATAATAATTTTTATTTCATTCAAAAAAATCAGTAGTATAGTCTGATTCAGTTAATTAAACACCCTTAATTATTTATAACTCAGAACATTACTAATTAAAATATTTATTTATTTTCGTTGAATTACCACATATCGCATATAATTAAAATAGTAGGGTATATTTAATTGCCCCACTGATGAAAATGTATAGTACTATTGAACATAAATTTTATTATGAATAAGAAAGATAGCCGATACAGACAAAAAAGGTAATATAAATTTATATTACCCTTTTTTCTCTCCCATTTATATATTACCCTTTTTTGTCTGTATTTGGTTATCTTTCTCATTCATTATTTGCAATCAGACGTAAATTTTTTTCATTTTAATAAATTTTATTATTTTTCGAAACCTTTTTTGGTCACGTAGCTCAACCATTAATTTTATTTATTACTGAGTTAAATCAGTTAATTATACAGAAATCTTAATTTTACAATATCACAGCTATTAATGTACAAACAGACACTATGAAACTCAATAATTGCTATATCCCTTATTATTACGCTAAACCTTCAGTTTTCCTATTGTCGTTGCTCCCTTATTGTTATGCAACCCCTTCGGCTCTCCCATTGCCTTTACGTTTCTGTCGCTTTTGAGTGATTGTCAACTGACCAGTGCAGTTGTGTCGCTCTAGGCTCTTCTTAGCACCTGACGAAAGGGGCAAGGATCCCAGAAACATTGTGTGGTATTTATATTACCCTTTTTTTGTCTGTATTGGCTATCTTTCGTATTAATTAAATCTTGGTTTAATTGTTTAACGAACAATACTTGTTCTCCAGCTGATTGAAAACCGTAAAACCTTAAATAAATGTATGAATTTGTTTCCATATGTGTTAACTTCTGTTTATTACCCAATGCCGCTGACATGAAGCCCAAGACAACTGTATTTATTTCTATTTTTCTCCCTAAAATCTGACAAAGTGAATCCGTAAGAAGGTTCTGTTAAAATGTTTGGACAACGGAGGAACCATAGTGTTCCTTCCACCTTCAACCTGGCTTGCAATATTTGCCCGTTATGAGGTCCAGGAGAGCGGTCATTGCTGCCTGCGAAACGGGTCCCGGATGCGAAGCCTCGGGACTCGACGCCGTGACCTTGTCTGAGAACCGGGAGCCGCGGGAATCGATCTGGAGCCTTCCGCAAAAGTACCGCATATCTACCACCAATACGTCCCTATATATATATTTTTTTTCACTATAAAAACTTTCATAATATTAACTGCAATTAAATATAATATACTCATGAATATAATTGAAGCCACAATGAGACTTTTTCAGGAAACAAGAACATACAAACAGCTGATGAGGAATTAAAATCGTCCCAGATAATTACTTGGTTATTTAAATAAAAACTTTACCAAAGAGGAAATTAAAATGAAAAATTTACGTCTGATTGAAAATAATGAAGAAGAAAGATAGACAAAAATCGGGGAATATAAATACCACACAACGTTTCTGGGATCCTTGTTCCTTTCGTCAGGTGTTAAGAAGAGCATAGAGCGACACAACTGAACCGGTCTTAGCACCTGACGAAAGGAACAAGGATCTCAGAAATATTGTGGGGGTATTTATATTACCTTTTTTTTTGTCTGTATTGGCTATCTTTCTTCTTCAAAGAGGAAATTAGTTTTGAAATTTTGAAAGTATGAAGAGAACCGTTTTTAAATTATAGTTCTCATAATTATGGTTAGCCGGAAAAGTCTTTAAGCATGAAGCATTCCTCATAATTGAAATTTTTACACTGCCATAATCACGTTGGAAAAAAAAATGTTCAGGAACGTTTTGGATTACCAACCATCCTCAAAAGAAATCTAGCAGAATCAAAATTACATCTTCGAAAGTAGAATGAGTGCAGAAAAAATTTGTCTCATAAACAACATACTCTAGCTTTTAAATTTATTTTCCTATAAGGAACTCATGAACTCTTTCTTTGGTATAAAAGTAGCATAATTTCATTTACCAGAACTGAAATATTGTCAGTATTATTCACTTTACTGCAACCATGCATGACGCACTACTGATAAGTCAATTAAACTGATTAAAACGCTCAGTAGGGGGTGAAATATTTGGTATTATTAAATTTTGGGAATTTAGAGGATATTTTTATGGATTACTTGAAAGCATAATTGAGATTTAGTAAAATTAAAAAATTGCTGGAAGAAACGTGCTAGTAATACACTTCGTAAACATTTCAGTTTTTTGGGGGGGCCTCAGTTTTAAGACAGACACGTCATAACACGAAAATCATATACTTTTTGATCATTACGAAAAGAACGCCGAATTTTGGAAAGCGTCCGTCCGGCCGTGGCCTCAAGAAAAACGTGCTACAGGGTCACACACGGTAATTAGAAAGAAATTTTTATGTTATGTTTGCTATCAAGTTACGTAGAAAACGTATCTGGTCAGAGACAACTTTCTCTCAATTAAAAGTTTTAAGTCCGAGGGTGAAGTAAGACGCATTGAGTAACGAGTCACCGCTCAGGGACATTCCGTTCGCCAAATGTGTGTCCTTTAACAAGTTGTCTGGGAAACTTTGGCCCAATAAAAATACTGTAGTTTTGCTTAAAATTGACAAGACAGTCTACACGGAAATTTTCCATTGGGTGGAGTAAGATTAAGAGTCAAACGTAGCTGTTCTGGGAACATTCGTTTTCCAAAAATCTGTCAAATTTGATGACGTTTTGGCCACAGAAAAAAAAAGTACTTTACTTAAAACCGACAAGTCTCCATGGAATAATACACGGACATGATGTTGGTTCAATTTTTTCTTTTAAAAGCTGTCAATTGGATCACGAGACTTTGACCCAATTAAAAATGTAGTTTACTTAAAACTGACAAGCCTCCATGGAATGATACAGATTAAAGAATCAAATACAGTGGTTCAAGGACATGATGTCGGTCCAAATTTTTCCTTTAAAAGCTGTCAATTGGATCACGAGACTTTGACCCAATTAAAAAATTTAGTTTTCTTAAAAAAAGACTCATGTTATTTTCTGTAAGGATCCCAACCATGGTAATAGTAAATTATAAAAAGATATGAACAAGAAAGATAGCAAATACAGACAAAAAAAAGGGGTAATATAAATACCACACAACGTTTCTGGGATCCTTGTTCCTTTCGTCAGGTGCTAAGAAGAGCCTAGAGCGACACAACTGCACTGGCAACACTCACAAGCGACGAAAACGCAACGACAATGGGAGAGCCGAAGGGGTTGCATAACAATAAGGGAGTAACGACAATGGGAAAACAGAAGGTTTAGCGTAATAATAAGGGATCATAGCAATTATTGAGATTCGTAGTGACTGTTTGTACGTTAATAACAGTGATGTTTGATTTAATGTGAAGCATCTCTGGAATTTTACCGGGTGCCAATGTCTAAAATCTTAGCATTTTGCTTTTGAGTGTTGTCAACTGACCAGTGCAGTTGTGTTCCTCTAGGCTCTTCTTAGCACCTGACGAAAGGAACAAGGATCCCAGAAACGTTGTGTGGTATTTATATTACCCTTTTTTGTTGTCTGTATTGGCTATCTTTCTTATTCATTATTTTTTAATCAGACGTAATTTTTTTCGTTTTATAAAAATAAACGTCCGGTGTAAGTTTAGTAATTTAGCACGAGCATTTGTTTTTAATTTCAATTTCGTTGTACGGGGCTGAGGAAACGTGCTGCCGTCGGTCCATTAGTTGCGTCATATTTGCGCAAAAGCAAGCATAAAGAGCGTATTCTACGAAGCGTATCAGAGGACAACGAGGCAAGGAAGAGGAGGGGGAGACGGAGCCCCCGAGAAAAGCATTCCGAGCCGAGATTAGATTCATTAGGAGGCAAACTTACGACAAGTGCGCGGCGCTCTCTAAATACCGCAATTTATGGGCGGAATGCGCCGGGGAAAGTCAGCCGGCATTGTCCGATAGCCTACTTACGGATTATCTGTCGCACTCGAAACAGTTCCCCCTTTGACCGACACAATGGCAGCGGGAGAGCAGCCCTCTAACATAAAACATTGGCCACTTCTTGCACACGCGAAAGAGCTTCCATTACGTCGTTGTGTGGTATTTGGCTGTCCCTCCCCTTTACAACCCTTCCTTCCCGGTAGAAACAAAACACGAGTTTCCCTAGCACCCCTACCCTCACAGACAAAATAACCCTTTTACAGTTTCCTTTGCGGGAAAACTAAACCCATTAGTGCTCCTGGTTGTTTTACGTGGCCAAGTCACTGTAATCTCTTTACATGAACGACGAAATAAAACACGTTCGTCCTTCTTCAAACACACAAAAATTTAATTTACAAAGATAGTCGTATCATTTTGATGTAGTATTAATAGCGAGGAATAATGAAGCATTAAAAGATACGTTTATTAAACTTGAAGTAAAAAAGTAAAATAATAGGATTGAAAATAAATGAGAGAAAAACTAAACATCTAAGAATGTCAATAGCGGAAAATAAAAGTGCAATATTTAAGAATAAATGAATATAACTTCGAAGGAGTAACTGAGTTCACATATCTTGGAGTGAACATCATATATCTACAGAACTTAATCAAATAATAACAAAAGGAAACATTCCAATATTAAAATCGTCCCTAATAACAATAAGAACAAAAGTAAAAGTATATAAAACATTAATTTGACCAAGAGTAACGTTTGGGGGGGGGGGGGGCAGAGACATGGACCCTAAATAATAAAGATATGGGGACTCTAAGGAGATTTGAAAGGAAAATTATTAGGAGAATCTATGGAGCTGTTAAAGAAGGTGAAAGGTGGAGATTAAGATATAATGAAGAGATAAATAGCATCCTAGAAGGAGAAGACGTAGTTGGCTTTATAAAATCACGTAGAATCTCATGGTTGGGACACATACAGAGAATGGCTACAGAAAATAATGCCGAAGCAGATATATAAAGGGAAAATATTTGGTACTAAAAAAAGGGGACGACCACGGAAAAGATGGATCCAAGATGTGTTAGAAGACATGAAGAAAATGAAGACAATCAGATGGTGGGAGAAAACCGAAAGGAGAGAAGATTGGAGGCAGATTGTGAAGGCAGCCATCGCGCTGTAGAGCTTTAGAAGAAGAAGAAGAAGTCATATCATTTATGATATTAACCCCCCCTAAAAAATAAAGAATGATATATATCCCTCTAAACTAGTGTTTCAAAAAAATGGCACAATTGTAAGTAGTGAATCAATGGACAATGACTGAAGTGTTTCAAAGAAGGACTAATTGATAACAATTGACTGAAAAAAGAAACCCTGAAAAATTGGTCGACTATGAGAGGAGGAGTATTTGAAGAATAGTGAAAGGAAGACATAAAGACCGTTATAGGTGGTTAGGAATCATTTTCATTCAACTTCCTTCTTGATTAACACGTTCCTCTTTTTTTTTCAAGAGAGTTTTTTTCTTAAAGTTATTTTTGATATTCCAATGTTTCTGCTCATTTCACTGGTTTTCCCCCGACGACTACGTAAGGGACAAAGCCTTTTGGCTGATCCGTTTGTCACACACACACACACCTTTCCGTGTGGAAGGCCCCCTCTACCATTGCATCCTTGGTGAATACAGTAGCCCCTTCCTTTAGGTCTTTGGACCCCCAACGTCACATAATTTTTCGTAGTTGACGTGTATGAAATCGTGTGCCTTTTGTGGTGAGGCATCAATTTCGGGACGGGGAACTTCTCCGAGGCAAGAACGTCTCCCGTTTATTGCATTATAAACTCGGGCGAAGGTTTAATGTCTGACTTATCACAAGAGGGACCGGGTTATTTACGTGCTGGTGCAGCTACAGGAACGACCAGTAAACATGTCGAGACTTTCGGAGCCGGCCTTACAGTACTCCAGTAATTATAGAAACCGAAAGTGGCGACACGAGTACACTCCACTGGCATAAATACCGACTTCATTTTCTTCGACGCGGTGCTACTTGCGTGGATGGTCATTCGGAAAAATTTTCGCCCGTAAATATTGATCAACCGGTTCCAGACGCACGCACCTAATCCATTTCTCAAAAAGGTTAAGGCGGATTTTAGTCGGCCTTATTAGCGGAGAAACAGTTTGCCTTCATCTAATTCCAGAAATACTCAACCCGTTTCTCTAATCAATTATGTATGCATAATTTAGTACTAAAATTATATATATATATATATATATATATATATATATATATTAAATTTTAATAATTTTATAACATGCTGTTACTCTTCGTCTCACGATTACGAGACTAGAAATCGCTCAGGTCTAAGATCTTTGCTCCTCTACCAGAGAAGTATTCACCATCCAGGGATAATAGTCTTCCTCCAGATGTAAATAAAAATAATAACTGCAAGAGTTTTGGGTTTCAATGTAAGAATATTCTACTGTAAGACCGCGGGTGTTCTACTCAGTGGCGGAGTTTCTTGATCGTTCCCCCAATAATTATTATTTTTTTAAAAAACAACTGTAAAAGTGTTGAATGTGTTGCTAATAATAACAACTTATTTCATAGTTTGCTTAGTCTCTGTTGGTTTTTTCCAGCTCCTTTGTTTGTTTGTTTCATGTACGAGGGCCTGGAGTTTGCAGATTCCTCGTCGCTCTGTTCCGTGACGTCACTTGTCCGTCGTTTTAGTGTTTCCTCCTAGTGTGTGTGCGTGTGTCAGGTTTTGTGTTTATTCTTGTAGGACGTGTAATTCTATATATTATGATAGTTAATTCTCTAATAAATAATTATTTACTAGTACGTATTGAATTTTTTTTTATTAGAACTGCAAATATTATATTATACCCTTAGTATAGTTAAATAAATATTATTTTTGTTATTATAAATATATATAGTTATTTTACTGTCAGAGTGTTGCCTGCGAGAGAATAACCCTCGCAGGCCTTACTCTCCCCGGATTTGAAATAATTTTTTTTTAGGGCAACAGGCTACATGAGGGTAATCCACGTTGGGCAACTCCCCTTTAATAGCATAGGAAGGGGGGATGCGGAAGGGTAGAGGAAGGTAGCCAAGGGTTAACTAGGGCCCCCGGGCTATGTTTTAAGGATCCTACCCGGCATTCGCCTAAAGAAATGCAGGGAAAACCCTAGAAAAACCTGTATCAGGTAGGCCGGGTATTG
Organism: Zhengitettix transpicula; assembly: GCA_037074705.1. Classification (NCBI taxonomy): domain Eukaryota; kingdom Metazoa; phylum Arthropoda; class Insecta; order Orthoptera; family Tetrigidae; genus Zhengitettix; species Zhengitettix transpicula. The sequence continues at coordinate 17,694,320 of CM073594.1, read as the reverse complement.
GGTACTTGTCTCATGCCCTTCCGATAGCGGGAGAGGAGTTTGCTGTGGGGTCGCAGCTTTCCCATCGCCATGCCTTGGCCAGTTTAGGAGGCAGCTGGCCGACTATTCCAATTTAATTTTTTTAAAAAAATTATTGGCTATTCTAAGCATTTTGATACCCCCACCAATACCCTGAGAGAAAGACTCACATCTTTGAGAAACAGAGTCGGAGGGGGATATCTTTCAGAGCGGAGCGCTGCAGAGAGACGTTTTACCCTGTACGTGCTCTTTGGAGTCATTGGATCCCTATTTTGGAGCGTGGATTCGAGTCAGTCGTTAGTTTTAAACGACTCGCTCCGGAGCAAGCCATCTCTGTTAGAGAACAACATATTATAATTCATTTTTTTCCAATGTCTGCATAAATAATTTTATTTTAACCACAAATGGTCTTCTACCTGTCCTCTGGTGACTGCAGTAATGAAGAGGAATTGTAGCGCCTATTGCGATTAATCACCCACGGAGTGACTACTGCGTCTGCTTTAAAGCAAGGTGACCTGTCTGAAACACGCAGATGATTTGGAGACTGCCAAGCGCAATCGCACAAGCTGCACTTGGCAACCGTAGCGAAAACAGTGGAATACTTCCATAACACTTTCCTTTTTAAACCACATTTCTTTTTTTGTTTCTCTATTTAGGAAATGCGGGTAAACTAGAAATCTAAATTAAAAATAGATTATCTGTAATCAATACCAGTTACAATAACATGGATCTTACTTTTTTTTTTAATATACAGAAAAATCTCACATTCGGATATAAACCAGGCTTCATCACTCATTCAAAAATATATGAACTTCCTTCAAGTATGGCTTCAGAAATGGAGAATAAAAATAAATGACGTCAAGTGACGTTTACATTATGTAAAACACATTGTCCACCGATCTTTATAAACAATACAGCGATTCCTAAATCAACCTCTGTCAATTATTTGGGTTTACATCTCGATAGCAAACTCAATTGGAAAATGCACATAACCAAGAAAAGAAAAGAAATGGATATTAAACAAAAATAAATGTACTGGTTACTAGAACGCAAGTCACACCTCCCCTTAGAAAATAAACTACTACTATATAAAACCATAATTATACCAATATGGACCTACGGGATAGAATTATGGGGATGTGCCAGTAAGTCAAATACTGCAGTAATCCAAAGATGCCAGTCTAAAATATTAAGAGCCATCCTTAACGCCCCCTGGGGTACATAACAAATGAACAAATACACAATGACTTAAAAATACCAACTGTTATGGAAACTGCCCGTCAAAAGAGTGTTAGTCACCACGTAAAGCTTAAATCACATTCAAACCCATTATTAAAACCACTACTAGAAAATGATGGAACAAGAAGACTGAAAAGAAAATGGCCGCCACATCTCTAGACAAGATTTAGAAGTTCTCTTCGCTGGAGGGGATCTCATCATGCCATAATGTAAATAACATGTCAAAGCTACCACATTAGCTTGTAGATTAAAATGTAATCTGCTTGCTGATAAATATAATGTTAAAAAAATAAAAAAAAATAAAAAAATGTTAATTTACGGTGGTTGCCAGGTCAATTTGTCGTTTTTAGTCTTCTGATGGGTTTAGGTGGGATTCTGTATTTGAGATAATGGGATTGAAGTGGTGGAGATTTCTATGACGTTGGATTAGGGCGGTTTGAATTATGGTTTTACCCAATCCGGTGGTGTAGGTTTTGTAAGTTACGGATTACTCACCATCCATGATTTCTCACTTCACTAGTTTCCTCCACAATAGAAGGCACATTAAGAACAGGGCCTTTCCATGCCATATTCCGTCGTAACGGCTGATGAATATATATACCTTTTACTGAGTAAACAGAAGTTGACTGCCCCAATCTACGGTCGGTTGGAAATCCTACCAACTTTGTCATAAAATGAAAATAATTTACGTCTGATAGAAAATAATGAATAAGAAAGGTAGCCAATACAGGCAAAAAAGGGTAATATAAATACCACACAACGTTTCTGGGATCCTTATTCCTTTCGTCAGGTGCTAAGAAGAGCCTAGAGAAACACAACTGCACTGGTCAGTTGGCAACACTCAAAAAGTGTTGCCAACTGACCAGTGCAGTTGTGCTTCTCTAGGCTCTTCTTAGCACTTCACAAAAGGGACAAGATCCAAGAAACGTCGTGTGGTATTTATATTACCCTTTTTTGCCTGTATTGGCTACCGATCTTATTCATAACTTTGTCATAGTTGGCAATTGGTAAAATAATTTTATAAGGGATTTTATAGGGTTATATGTCTAAAATTCACTTCCTCATTGCATTTAAGGAAATAGTAGGGGTCCACAAAATCTTTAGTTGCTGAAAAATCATAGCTACGTCTCTGCAGATACCAATGAGTGGTGTAATACCTGCGTATTGGGTCCTTAGAAGAAATTAACTGATAAGCTGTTATCAAGTGTAATTTGAGAAAAAAAACTACTTCTCTTGTCATAGAGTTTGAAGTCTGGAAGGCTAAGTATGATACTTTCAATACTATGATGTAGAACGACGGACACTGACCTACAGATCCATCGGCTTAAATCGAGATTTTGGTGAAGTTTCCTCGGTTGTTTCTGTAAAGTATGAATAGTTTACTGAGGAATATATTTCTTTATAGAGGTCTTGAAAATCAGATTAACTGGACAACCGGCAATGGAACATCTTTTCTCTGAGAGGGTCTGGAAACTGCGTCTCTCCGGTGCTGATGAAGCGTGTATTGTCTAGGATCAAGGTTTGGGGCCCTCATGAAGGTGTCTGAGCAAGTGACGCAACAGTCACCACTGGCTGGTCGCCGCCTAGACGCAGCGGCCACCACTCACACACAGTGTTGGATATCAATGCGTAGACTAATTAAGCTGCCGTCAATGCGGTCGCTGTGGTTTTGCGGCAAGAAATCTCCGTCTGGGGTTAAAGACACCCATTAAAGTTGCACTCACAGACACGACAAATTATCTCTCTCCGCCTTGATCCAAGCCTAACCTTGCGCGCTGTTTATCCTGCGGAAAGGACAAAAGAACGAGCTTTCTTCCTAGACGTAAACACTCGTTCCAAGGACGACGTGATCCGCAGCGTTCAGTCTGTGAGGCTCCTAGCTCATTCACGACTAGGTTCTCGATCTCTCTCAATTCAAAACGGATTACCTGCTCAAGTATGGCCACGTTCAATTCACAAGTTTTTATTTTTAGGAGGAGGATTCTACTGATATTTGATACGTGGCTTATTCAGATCCCACCACAACTGAGATATCGCTTTTCAGAAAATGGGAGATATTTTCCTCATATCTCCGTTACCATATCAAATGACCACTTTCGGCCCCGACTTTCCTTTCCACGACCATTTTAAGAGCGAGAAAAAAAAATTGTTCTGGACTGAACGAAAAATGGACTAGCCACCTCAATGAAACTAAAAGTAAAGTCACGTTCACCTTTGCATTTAAAAACAAATAAAAAAATCGTTTCAATTGCAATCAATATAGATACCTTCGATTTAGCACATCAGGCGCCATTATCCTGTACAGTGGGGGGAAAAATAATGCGGTTCTCACCTTGAAGAGTAAATAAGTGATCAGAGAAGCGTAGGTTTCATTGAATTAATGAATTAGCTGCAGGTTTTTTTTTTCCATCCAAGGACAAATCACAGGTGTCTCACAAACAAAATCTGTCCCCTTCGACCTTCGCTTTTGCACCTACGTTGCCACAAACACGAAAAATGGACGATGAGAGTTCTGTGGATGGAACACTCGATGACAGATTAATAAATAATGTTAGGAAATATTAAAACTTAAAATGGCTGGACAACATTCGTGTGTCTGTCGAGTATGAACTGAATTTTCAATCAAATTTAAAAAACACGAAAAATGGACGATTAGAGTTCTGTAGATGGAAATTCTGTGACAGATTAATAAATCATATTAGGGAATTTTAAACTTAAAATGGCTGGACAACATTCGTGTGACTGTAGAGTATGAACCGAATTTACAATCAAATTTCCTTCGTATGAACCACTTTTAGTTCGTTTAATTTTTATGAGGCGATTTTTTTTATATATTTCGTCAAGCCATGGAGTTCTGTTTCATCAATGTCATATATAGGAAGAAATTAGTGAGACAAATTGGTCTTGGGATAAAATTATAATGTTACTTATTTCCTGTAATAATTTTTCTCATTCTTGTATTTTACTCTCCATTTAATTCTCAATGATCTTCTAAAAAAAACACATTTCCAGCCTTTTAGATCCAGAATATTCATGAATCAGCTTCACTTCAGCCTGTTTTAGAAATATTTTTTTTGTAAAACTAATTCCGTGGTCGGTCTTTATTATGAGCAGTGACGGAAAGTAACCTCAATGTTCACCAGCTCTCGTCGAAGATTCCGTGGACTTCTGCAGTCCCATTCTCTTAATCTGAATCCTTGGAAATAGGAAGTACCCGTTGTACAGACTCAAAGTTTGAGTTTTTGGTCCGTTAAGCAAGCGCACTGAGGCTGAGCTGCTAATTCCTCGCAGATCTCAGCTGGTAATCTTGAGTATGAACGGTAAGTCATCACGAACAGCACAGAGGTGGAGCACACAGTCGTCACGCCCTAATGAGCTGTTGTGTGACCAGATGATTTGTTAGCTCACGACCTTGGCCCCTGCAGATAGAAAGCTGCACATTCACTTGCAGGTGCATCTCAAGGCTACGGTTGCGGCTTTCACCGAGGCGTTGTCAGCCCCAAGGTCCTTCATGACACCATAAAGGCCCCTGCGTAAGGGGAAGGGGGGGGGGTTCCTAATCTGTCAACAATCCTGACTACGTCATTGGCAAGCTTGACGCTTTCCTGGCCTGATCACGACCAATCCTTCACCATCCACCACTTTGTAACCACTCCAGAAGACGAGCTATGTTGAGTGGCGGAACGAATTAAATGTAAATAATCTAATTCGAGATGTTCCAAGTATTGTAACGGGAAGAAGCAACCTCCAGGTGTTTTTGGCTAAGGTAGAAAGAATAAGGCCAGGAATAACTGAAGGATGATTTATCCACTATAACGACATATATCTATAGTACGATGTAGCAATATCATGCACACAATAAAAATTTAGTCTCCTTCGACAAAATGTAACAAACGTGTGGAGCATCTGAGGATACTCGCGTTATATTCCCATAAAACAACAAAGTCTAGGTTTTTGAAATTTTCATTTCTTCAATTATTAAAATCTCTTTGAACGGGTTTCATTTTCTGTTGACATTTCTTGAACGTTTTTTTTTGTTAAAATAGACACCGCAGCGATTAAGAATAAATTGTCACCAACAGACGTAAATTTCTAAGTTACACGTTAAAAATAATTGATTTTTTCTAACAATTTTAAAAACTTCTTTCTGGGCTGCGGTTTCCAGACTGGTCAACTCGATTTTTTTAAACTATTACTATAAAAAAAACCGTAAATACTATTATCACGTTTAAATTAGCATAACTGTAAAGTCTCGGGAATAAATTTGATTTTTTAATAAAATTAAAAACAATTTATAAAAAGAGTTAAACACATTTTGTCTTACTTAAGCCTGAAATATACATTCAGAAATTTATATGTCGGAAATTCCATTACATTTCGTGCTATATATATATATATATATATATATATATATATATATGTATTTATTTTAATTTGATACAACTGTTGTTTTTGTATTTTATTCCTCCCAATTTTTCTTATCATTCACATTTTAATAAATGCTGACGGTTTCTGATAAATTGTCACATTCGTCTGTACAGAAATAATAATAATTTTTTACTCTATTAAAATTACAATTGAACAAGAATTTCATGCATAAAAATATTTGACTAACAATTATTCATTATTTGTTTAATATTTTTTAACTATTATACTTTAACTTGTATAAATAAATAATTTCACAAGTCGTCATGATAAATATGAATTAATTCCTGATGTGTTTAATAGTTTTTAAATATTATAATTTAATTTCTATAAATAAATAATTGCACACGTCGTCGTGAATAATTTTGTCCAATATGTTTATGTAAGAGATTATTGTTCAATTGTAATTTTTAGAATAAAAATAATTTTTAGTTCTGTAAAAATGATGGAAAATTGTCGAAAGCTGACGATTTTCTAAATCAAAATTTATTTTTATAATATTATTAGTCCGTTTTTTTTATTAAAATACAACTGAACAAATTATTTTAACATTTTATGAATTTTTTCGTAGATTAGTAATAACAAAAAGATAAATACAGCCATATTTTTCTTATTTTTAATGTTCAATCAGCCGTAAATGTTTAATATTTTGCAGTTTCATTGAAATTTGTTGTGTTACTTTATTTTTATATTTTTAATTGATTATTCATTAATTTAAAAATAGTGAGAATTGTGTCTGAGTCAGTTCCAGATCTGACCACGTGTTTCTTCTCAAAGTAGAAATGAAAAGTTAGATCCGGGCAAATTTACCACAGTATTATTATTTTGCGATGGAGAAGAGAGAAAATTACCGTTGTATTTATCTTTTTATTACTGAATTACAAAAAAAAATCATAAAATGTTAAAATAATTCGTTCAGTTGTATTTTAATAGAAAACGACTTAATAATTTTCTAAAAATAAAATTTGATTTATAAAATCGTGAACTTTCGGGCACTTTTCCGTCTTTTTTAAAGAAATAAAAATTATAATTGAACAAGAATCTCATACATAAACATATTTGACAAAATTAATCATGACAACTTTTGTAGTTATTTATTTATAAAAGTTAAATAATAATATTTAAAAAATATTAAACATATGAGGAATTATTTAATAATTATCATGACGACGTGTTTAATTATTTATTTATACAAGTTAAAATATAATAGTTAAAAAAATATTAAACATATAATGAATTCATGTTGTCAATTATTTTTATGCATAAAATTCTTGTTCAATTGTAATTTTTAGAATAAAAAATTATTTTTATTTCTGTACAGACGAATGTGACAATTTTTCAGAAAACTGGATGTTTGGGGGCCGCAGGCGTCATTTTTGTATGCATAATGTTGTAATAAATAGAAACGTTTTTAACTGGTAGGTTTAAAATGGAATAGGTTCGAGGGATAAACATTAGGACTTAAGTGAAGATAATTCATGAATATTCCAGGAGGAAAGTGATAGTAAGGACCATAACAAATTTTTATGCTTTCATAAAAACGAGAGAAAAAAGGAAATGTATGAATAATAAAAAAGAAACGTACAGAGCTTTGAGAAAACCCCCATAATTATGTGCGAAACGCAAATACGACGATTAATAACAAAAAGATAAATACAGCCATATTTTTCTTATTTTTAATGTTCAATCAGCCGTACATTTTTAATATTTTGCAGTTTCATTGAAATTTGTTGTGTTACTTTATTTTGATATTTTTAATTGAATATTCATTAATTTAAAAATAGTGAGAATTGTGTGACTGAGACAGTTCCAGATCTGACCGCGTGTTTCTTCTCAAACGACGAGCAACGTAAAGCCATAAACTTTGATCTTTAAGGCAGTAACTATGCAACCCGCTGTACTTTCTATTACATTATAACAAAAATTTGGAACATTTTTTTTTGTACTTCACTAGTTTGAGACTGTAAGATTCTACGGCGATAAAATGTAAACTTTTAACGGCTTTCTTGTGCAGATTTTTGCCTTAATAGATGATAAAGGGATAATGTCTGCCCTTTGGCTGAATCCTGTGTCCTTGCCTGTCAATATCATTACCATGGCGTCCACGTTTCTCTAGACAGACAGATTTCGTGCGAGACACAGCTTCGCACGATCTTCCAACGGAATGCAAAGCAGAAACTTGCAAGCACCTAAGACGCCCTCATAAATAACCAGGCGTCCTTCCAGGACATACTTTGGTCTGGACAGTATCCTCGTCCGCCACAGAACCCACTATATGTTCAATTAATCGGTATTCATTGACAATTTACGTCTCATCAATAGCTTCAAAAAGGCACTGAATGGCCTCTCAAGTTACTGAAAAAATTCTCAGACAATGGTTGATGGTCTTCAACAACACACTGTCAATACTTTACCAGGTCATTATCCATTTAAAAGACGTTTACAGAAATTTTAGCTCTCTTATAATACGAACCCATGCAACAACCCTCAGTAGGTCATCAAAAGCTTTTGATTTTAGTAAAAAAAATCCCTACATGCCAGTGATGTAAGATAAAATAAAAATGAGCTCTATGTTTCGTAAAAAATGGTAACTTTTTCAAGCCTCAATATATAATTTATTAATTGTAATATAAATAAACAATTTAAATTAAACGGACGAATTTATATATGCGACTGAAGCGGAAATAATATTATATCTATTAAAGTTACATATGTTTTATTCTACACTATCTGGGTGGCCGGCGTTGTCATAATTAAACTCAGCGACGTCCATAAGCCCCCGATTTGAAACGAATCTCGGTTGTTTTTGCGTTGCGTGACTTTTCAAAAAGGCTACCACGCCTTACGATGCTGAAAGTGGGTTTAAATTGTTCACAAACAACATCGGGAGAAATACTATCAATCTCATTAACCCAGAAAATTATATATCACTATTGTTTGCATGTTTGAAAAATTCCAATCCCGCCACCGGGGGGGTTAAACGGCAAGTTGCATGTTGTAATTAAACTCAACGAGATCCATAACCCCCGGATTTGGCTCCAATATCAGCTGTATTCGCGTTATGTGTTTGTAACGCCCCTCCACCCCGACCCCTAAGGATGCTCACCTTCCCATGCGGAAAGGTGTTGACATCATACGCAGAAAACATCGGTAGAAATATTATTAATCACTCTGACCTCGAAAAAAATTTGACGCAAAAATAGGCCGTTTGGTCGACTTTGAAAATTTTCAGTCCCCCTACAATGTTTGTTTCCTGGTCGCAAGGAACACGTGTACGAATTTTTGGTGAGAGGATCTTTGTAAGAAATAAATAGAAAAAAAAGTGTTTTGTTATTAAAGAATGTAAAGATTTAGGATAACGTTTAAAAAAAATTGGTCAAGGTTTTAAACGAAATTTACGAAAGGCTTGAAGTAATTGAAAAAAAATAAAGAGACAATTTCTGTTAACAGGATTATAAATTAAAAATAAGAATAGGAAATATTTAGAGGCATTTATTGTGATATTAATTATTTGCACGTTTATACATTCTTGTAAAAAACATGTTTACAACTGAATCTATGATTACAATGAAGCATAAAAAGGTAGAAAGACGAAATCAAAAAAATCAGTTGGGTTAGAAATTTGAAACTTTCTGAAAAATTATTTTAAGACGTTATAATGAGCATAAAACTTACTAATTAATATTGGTTTCGATTCCGTTATAAGGAATTTGATGGTATGAGATTAACCATGTAGTTGACGATTATTAATCTATTTCCAGGTTTTAAGACCAAAATAAATGTTGCGTGTGCTAGAAAAATAGTTAATATATAAAGTAACACTAATTGTTTTACGCGGTATTAAAACATCACAGACTGACATTTTCATTTTATAGGCTTAAATATACTCAAAGTATTAAAAGACGTATAAATTTTAAATAATTTATTTCAATGCTGGTTGTGAACCACAACCGTTTGTTATTCATACCCCGAAAGCTTTACGCGTCTACTTCCTCGTAAACGACAATGGTCGCAAAAAAAAGGTTCATCCAGAACGAATTAATTTAATCGTTATCGTGAAAATAAAATTTATTAAGCACTTGTCGCTAGAAGAGGAAGAAATAAGAAGGAGAAGAAAAAAAACATCACACTCGGTAATAACCGGATAAATTAACTTTTATTTTCCCACGTGGAATGCAGTAGCTAAGAATCCATAATATTGCGTTTCCAAGTGGCAACTGTCCAATTAAAGACGTAATAATAATTTTATCATGGCGAGTGCAATTCCGAGCACCGCAAAAAAGGGCACAATCTGGCAGCCAAACAGAAGCCGTTAAACTGCGTGCTTATTAGCAAGCCTCATAAACATCTCCCTGACGATTAATCATTCTCTTCATTTCAGTCCAGTTTGCTTACACCTTGTAATATATCTCGAATCCTGTGATTATATTCGCGCTGCATTACGCTAATCGAGGTTCCCATTCGCATGCACGGGGCAGTGATAATCCAAACACTCGATATATATAGTTGCTTTTTTTTTTCACGTGTAAAGTATAACTAATAGCTAACGACATGGGTTTAAAGTCGACCTCTGCAAGACGAAGCTGGTATTTAATTGCACATTAGAGAGAAATCTAAATTTCGACTTATGAATGTGTTCTAAGACTTACTTAGGCACCTCGTCCTTGTTTTTTGATCCGGGGTCACAGACTTTGGGCATACGGTAAGAGTTGTCCGCGATTCCTATTGGAATAGTCGGCCAGCTGCCTCCTAAACTGGTCAAGACACGGCGAGGGGCAAGCTGCGACCCCACAGCAAACCCCTCTCCCGCCATCGGAAGGGCGTGGGACAAGTACCAAATGCCCGACCTACCAGATGCAGTTTTTCCTAGGGGTTTCCCTGCATTACTTTTAGGCGAAAGCCACGGGGTAGGATCCTTAAACCATAGCCAGGGGACCCTAGTTAACCATTGGCTACCTTCCTCTACCTTTCCGTATCCCCCCTTTCACAACCTTTCCTATGCTATAAGAGCGGAGTTGCCGCTATGTGGATTACCCTATACGTAGCCTGTCTACACCTTTAAAAAAATCGAATGATGAATATGTTCTTAGACTTCCTTAGAGTTTCCGAAACGAGTAAACCAGCATATACTTTTAAAAAACTGGATTTCCATAGGATGCCGATACGAGAAACGTTCGTTAATGTTGAATTACGACCCCCAATGGCTTATAGTTTAAGGATCCTACCCGGAATTTGCCTCTGACGCAGGTGAACCAAGTAGAAAAAAATGTCAAATGTTTCATTCGATAAGACTTTAAAGACACGTTGTGAGGCTACATTAATAAAATACACTTTTTATACGAATTGAAAATTTATCGGTTATCGGTCAAGAAAGACCTTCAATATCGTTTCCCTGCTTTATAATTCCAAAATATTGTATATGAAGTGTAGAAGTGATTATTAAAATGAAAAAAAAAACGTCTGATTGAAAATAATGCATAAGAAAGATATCCAATAGTCAAAAAAGGGGTAATATAAATACCACACAACGTTTCTGGGATCCTTGTCCCTTTTCTCAGGTGCAGAAGAAGAGCCTACAGCGAGACAACTGCACTGGTCAGTTGACAACACTCATAAAAGGAAGTAATTATTGTTAACGCTACAGTAGAACTTGTAGATTCCGCATTCTTAATTTAGTAAAGTAAATAATTGTTAACTAATATTTTATTTTAACGTCTGTCTGTAATTATAATTAGATATATGAAAAAATAACTAGGCTATTTAGCCAGAAATTTTTTTGTAATAAAAACTGAAGCATTATAATAGAACAAAAATGTTTTAAATTTTTATTTGTTATAAATATATCTGACTTATTCGACTTTTGTTATTTAAAGCAGTCAGATAAATGTAACTGCTATAATTAGAAATAATTAATATTAAATTAACAAACATTTTATTATTAAAAACTTTAATTATTAATAAATTCTTTAGTCAACATCATGTTAACTATTTATCGATTTGCTAAATAAATAGTCTGGGACGCGAAATAAATTAATTGAAACAAATAGGATGGTAAATATGCCCCCAAAAAAGCATTAAAAACATAAAATAAATTTTATATTACTTTTGAGTATATTTTAATTTAAGCTGAAAAATAAATTTAATGTAGTTCTATATTTTAATGTCAGAAAATTCTAGGCTGTTTTATTTCTATTCTATGTTGAAATATTATTATAAATACATATTATTTTAACACTGATAAGATTCCATATTTTTCTAGAACTATAATTACGCTATATGCTGTTGTTATATTTATATCCTGTTCATGTTAACTATTTATCGATTATTTAATAAAAAGTCTGTTAAAAATAGCTCCATATAATTGTGTACTAATTTAGGGACCCAAAATAAATTAATTGAAACAAATGGGACAGTAAATATCCCTCGCCCCCCCCCCAAAAAAAATAGCATTAATAAATAAAATTAAAATTTATATTACTTTTGCGAATATTTTAATTTAAGCTCAAAACTAAATTTAATGTAGTTCTATAATTTAGACGGTTTCATTTTTATTATATGTTGAAATTTTTTTTATTATAAAGACATTATTTTAGCACTAAAAAGATTCCATAATTTTTCTAGAACTATAATGACGCTATATGTTACCTGTTTAATTGAATTTAAAATTAATAAATCACTATTTCTATTTGACTGACTGCTAACACCTTGAAGTATATGCAGTATATATGATTTTTCAGTTAACTATTTTTTTTGTTGTTTAGTAATTTTCTCCTGGACCAATTCAGATAAAGTGTAGATCCATCAAAATTGTTTTCCAGTTTCCGCTCTGGCCTTTATCGAAGGGCGCTGAAGGATCAAAATCGATGGAACAGGACGACAGAAGGCAAACTCTACTAAGGCACATGGAAGGGCGGCGGCGCTAATGCAGGATTTAGCATGCAACACACGTTCACGGTTACGGACTAAGCTCATCAAAATTTAATGGAATATAAAACAGAAAAGAAACGTCTCCATATTTGTGCTGTAACAGTATAAATTCCGTAGAAATTAAACTGGTCTCTGCTATACGATTAGCTGCTTTGAGATTGAATTTTTTTAGTTTTTCCTAAACGATATGTGATATTGATGTCGTGTACTTTTACGAAGTTTATATTATTAATATAATAACATTCCTGAAGTATTAAATCCTGATTTAAGTCCAGAAAATCTTCAGGTATATATAATACTTATTTTTTAAAAAAATTCAGGATTTTATGTAGAAAATTATTCAAAAATTAGTTTTTGTAAGCCTACTGGACACTAAAGAAGTTTGTAACTCAGGATTAATCCTTTCCCAGTTAGAAAAATATGAGTTTCTTGGAAAATAATCATAAAAGTCAATGTTTTCTGAAAAATTGAGTAATAAGTGCGGCCCGAAATGTTGACATTTTCTACATAACAACTTATTCACAGTAATCACAGATTTAAAGCTTTTATATATTTTAACACTCGACAAAATTCAGGTTTTCAAACTATAATTATCTTTCGAATCCCATCATTCACTTAAACTGGCCAAAAGTATATAGCGTATATGTATATAAGACGTGGTGAGAGTCTTTGCCTCGCACGAGGTTCGAACCCTGGCCCGTGCTCCGCTGTCAAGTTTAATTTTTTTTAAAAAAAACAAAAACATCGACGATGACCTGCGTTGTCACTCTACTAAAGCTTCACTTTATTCATAAGTTCAAAAGTATTATTTTATATATAACTACTTATCTGATTGACTACTGTAAAATGCAAAATTTTATTTTTCATTCCAATACTAAGATTCGACCTCTCAAATTTCAGGAAAAATTCTTTGGAAATGTTAGTTGAAGCTTTAAAACGAGATAAGCTGATTTTTATTTGTTGCATAGATTCTCGTTTCGGCTAGTAAGTAGAAGTGTGTTCTTGTTGAATGTGAAATCCGGAAAAATTGTTAACTGTTCAAGATTTTTTCATGCCACGGTACGTTTTATTATCCAAAATTATTTTCCCAAATTTATCACTTAATATAATAACACTCCTGGAGTATTAAATCCTGATACAAGTCCAGAAAATCTCCATATATATATATATATTGAATAATTTTCTACATAAAATCCTGAATTTTTTTAAAAATTAAAAATGTGTATATATATATATATATATATACTTTTTTCATTATTAAAAAAAATCAGGATTTTATGTATATATATATATATATACGTTTTTAATTTTTAAAAAAATTCAGGATTTTAAGTATATATATATACATTTTAATTTTTAAAAAAATTAAAAATATATATATACTTTTTTAATTTTTAAAAAATTCAGGATTTTATGTGTATATATATATTTTTAATTTTTAAACAAATTCAGGATTTTATGTATATATATATATGTATATATATATATATGTATATATATATGTATATATATATATATATATATATATACTGTGTTAATTTTTAAAAAAATTCAGGTTTTTATGTATATATATATACTTTTTTAATTTTTAAAAAAATTCAGGATTTTATGTATATATATATATAATTTTTTGATTTTTTAAAAAAATCAGGATTTTATGTATATATATATATACTTTTTTAATTTAAAAAAAAAAAATTATATATTTTTTAATTTTAAAAAAAATTCAGGATGTTATGTGTATATATATATATATATTAATTTTTAAACAAATTCAGGATTTTATGTATATATATATATGTATATATATGTATATATATATACTTTTTTAATTTTAAAAAAATCAGGTTTTTATGTAGAAATATATATATATATATATATAGTTTTTTAATTTTTAAAAAAATTCAGGATTTTATGTATATATATATATATCGACTTTTTTAATTTTTAAAAAAATCATGATTTTATGAATATATATATATATACTTTTTTAATTTTTAAAAAATCAGGATTTTATGTATATATATATATACTTTTTTAATTTTTTAAAAAAATCAGGTTTTTATGTATATATATATATACTTTTTTAATTTAAAAAAAAATTCAGGTTTTTATGCAGAAATATATATATATATATATATATATATATATATATATATATATGTATATATATATACTTTTTTAATTTTTAAAAAAATTCAGGATTTTATGTATATATATATATACACTTTCTAATTTTTTAAAAAAATCAGGATTTTATGTAGAAAATTATTCAAAATTAGTAAACTGTTCTTTAACCCCACTGGACACTAAAGAAGTTGGTCAAGAAGTATAATCAAGGATGAAACCGAAAAACACTATATTTTTTCAAGGTAATGTGAAGCAAATTAAATTGTTAATGGTAATGTTATGAATTATTAACTGCATTTCTGGTCATACCACTTCGAATTCACGTTCTTCAAGAATACCTCGTTTGCGCTCCGCAGATATTTATCTCTTTTTTAATACTATTATTGATTTTATAAATGAACTGCAGGCGATTTTTTTGAGGGGTTAAATATACAGTTCCAGTAATAAAATATTACTTTTTTCTATTTATGAATGCATTTTTTTTCTGAGCTTTTTTAGTAACTTAGAAATCTTCCCTATATCTTTTCCAGAAATATACTTGTTGTTCTTAGCTGTGGTTGACTGTTCTGCAACCACTGAAGAAATCACGTGTGGACCATGGACTCTGGTCAGGTCGTTCGTTTCTGATGACGCTGACGGAGTTATCCATTGGGACGTCATTTTTGCGGATCTTCCACACACACACACACACACACATACATTACTTGGATATATATAAATAAATATATATATATATATTCCTCCGTGTTCTCGTTCATTGACCAAGCCGCTGTGAATGGTCTAGACGGAGCCCAGGTTGTTCACACTGAACAACCGGCTCGGTTTATCTTGTCTCAAGTCTCGCGCTGACTTACAAGCTATTACCGGCACCAGCTCGGAGATTAAGTACCACTTTTAACTGAGAAGGTCTGGCCTTAAAGAATAATATCTCGATAAATTTAGTAATTACATCTCCAAGTGGAATGTTGACCACTAAAAAGATCTCGGACTTATGAAGTTTGAGCAGTACTGGGGCTTCACAACGAAACGGACAACATTTGTCTAAAATTCATATCGTAATAAGATACACAAGGATAGCCAAATATGATTTATTGGCAGGAAAACTAAAAGTAACTAAGAAGCAAAACTTTAAAAATCCATCCCACTGCAAATCTTGAAGACTCTGTACGACAAACGTTTGGAAAGTAAAAACAAACGAGGTATTCCTGAAGAACGTGATTTCGAAGCGGTATGAACAGAAATGGAGTCATTAACAATTTAATTTGGTTCTCATTACCTTGGCAAAAATATTTATATGGATTTTTATCCTTGACTATAACGTAAGTGATAAATTGGGGGAAATGATTTTGGATAATAAAACGTACCGTGGCATGGAAAAATTTTAACAGCAAAAGGTTCTTTAAGGGACGATGGAAGAATAAGTGACTGAAAAATCTACTCAAGAATGATTTTGATTTTCCGAAACGTCCACTCGACGAGTAAAATTACATCTATTATCCACATAAGTTTGCAATTAGAACAAAATTTTGGGTATTTATTAAGGTAAAACCAGAAAACAAACGCCAATTAAATTTTATAAGGTCATGGCAGTTCCTACAATGTTGTATGGGTCAGAATGCTGGGTAACAAAACATAAAGAGCTCAAACAAATAGAGGCAGCTGAAATGAAATTTCTTAGAGAAGTGAAGGGGTGTACAAGGATGGATAAAATAAGGAGGAACTAAGTGTTGAGGCGATCACAGATAAGTTAAGAGGGTATAAAGAAAGGTACTACGAATGCGTAGAGACAGATTTCCAAAACAAGTGTTGGAATATAAACCATCAGGAAAAAGGAGTGTTGGAAGACCAAGGTTGAGATGGTGAGGTGAAGCCGGAACAGGCTAAAAGCCTAATCCTGGAAAGCAGAAGCAGAATATTACGTTTGCAGAAATTAAAAAGGTCCTCTACTTTGTGTTCTGTTACTATGTAATCGTTTCCGAATTTTTTTGGATTTTATCAGTGCTATACTATATAAAATATAATATTAAAAAAATTCTAAGAGAGGTGAATTTAATTAATATAATAGAAAATAATTTTAATCATGATCGGTTTCATATAACGTTTTATGGAACCGTAAAGGGATGCAACCACAGCAGGAAGGGAAAGGAGAAATATGAGGTAGCAGGTGGTGCTCGAGGTATCTGAAGCTGGAAGCAGATCAACTGTAAGCGCGGGAAAGAGATGTTTTCCTCCGAGTAACAGACCGTGGCAGCTGAGTGGAAGGACAGCTGGATAATTTCCTGCAGCAAATGGCCAAATGCAGCGGACAATTAAAGGCAACGCTCTAACAGGCTGTGAATGGAAGCCGCAAGACTTGGAGCGTTGCGAAGGTCAGGCATTTCTGTCGTGAGTCTGCTAATTCCGTAGTCTTCTATCCTGTTTACTGGGCTGCAGCTCGCAAGGCAAACATTTACTTTGGAAAGGCTGCAGTGTTGCCTATGGAAACCACCTGCCCGCTATTACGGACCACGAGGAGTGCTTCTCAAACTCCGAGGATAGACCAAAGTCACCTCTCAGCCCACTCGTTCTTCCTGAAAAAATATATTTTGTTCGTTCAACACGGGACGAGCCCTCAAGGGCATAGAATTCTCACCAACATTTTCCCATAGGTAACTCGCATCACCGCACAAGTCTTGCCTCGTTGCTTTTCATCACTGATTCACTTATTCTTGGTTGCTCTGTTATTTTACAGCCTTTTAGTCTGGGAAACTCGAAAGCCTGTTGGCTATAGAACGCACCTGTCTGACGGTCAAACAAGAGCAGCTTCCAAATTGAAAAAGGAATTTCAGATCCAACCCCTAAATCTTCAACGTCAATGAAGTTTTTTTGTGATGAAGAATTCTAGTAGATCAGGTATTTTATCAGTATCTGACGACCAGTAGGTAGGTTCACCTGTTGAGTGATAACTGGAACAGCTTTCTTTAATTCTTTTCCTTTCGTCGTGGTTAATCTTGACCCCCCCCCCACCCTCCCCCCAGTCTGTATTTTTGGAGATGAAATCGCCTCCAACAATGTCTCAAGTGTGTCTCAGGAGAGTCTGTTTTCATGTTGTGTCTTCGTGGACAGTAAACAGCCCCAACTCTCAACCTTTATTGCAACCACAGTTAGCTGAATATCCTCTCTTTGCAGATGACATTGTTGAAAATGGTTGATTATTACAATCGCACTGCCACCCGTGGCTTTGTTGTTCGGGTTGATAGTTTTTTTTTATATTAAAATTAACTCTTAGTCCGGAGACTTAACAGTTGTGATATTAACGTAATAAAATTATTTACAATTGTAAATATTTAACAAATAAAAAAAATACAATTTGTAAATATTTCGTATGTAAACTTGGGGTCTTGGATGTGACCCTTGTCATTCCAAATTAGAGACGAGAGAAACCGACTAAATTGTTTTCCACATATTAGCCGGCATGATGTGAGGGATGGATCAGATTCGTCTTTGGAAAGCGTTAAGGAAGTTAAGATGGGATGTATGTAGTTGGTAGGTGGGGGTTAGAGTTAGGTAATTCCGGAGTGATTTAGGGATTGGGGGGGGGGAGGATGATATCAATTGGGGGGTTTACGTTTTAGACTGCGATTTTGTTCAGGTGCGGGGGCGGGTTACTGCAGAAGAGTTCAGTGGTTGGATTCGGATGGGTTATGGAGCTATTTATGAGGGACTGGGTAGATTTATGAATTATGTCAGGAATTAGGGAAATTTAGATTGATAGTGTGATATGTTTTGTATCCTAGTATTTTAAGATGTGAGAGGTGTCATGTGTGTCTCTGAAATGAGGCAGACGTCTGTATGTTGTGTATTTAGAAAAAACTCCAAGATAATATTTTCTTTTGATTGTTGTTTAGAATACTATTGGCATTCCAGGTTCCAATTCGTAGGCCTTGTTCCATACTGTTATTTAGTCTTGGATGTGGTCCTGGCTTCTAGTTTGTCAAGTCTAGTATTTATAACTTCTAATGTCATCATCATATTCTCCATAAGCTGCTTCATGGATGGTCCAGATACTGTTGGGAGAGGTTCTGGCTCTATTGACTTTTTATTATTTTGTTTTGGAGGTTGGGCATGAGATCCTCAGCTCTGGTAATATTAGGAGTAATTAGTCTTGGAAGAGAGGTGTCTTTATTAGCCTTTTTGGTATTGTCTCTCTTCCTTTTTTGTAAGCAGTGATCATCTTCTGCACATTTCACGCAGGTTGAGGTTTCTTTTACAGATGGCTCACGTGTTTTTCAATGAATGTGAGAGGAAAAAAAACGAATATATTTTTCAGAACTCTATTTGCATCAACAAATATATAAAGAGAATCAATATATAAATATATATATGAGAGCCGTCCGCAGTTGCTTTTATCCACTGTTATGTCAACTGGTCGTTCCAAGCTTCCTTTCTGTAAAGGACTTTTCTTTATCCTTTCATCTGAATCCGATAATTTTTTTTTTACTGTTCGCAAAGGCAAAAACATTTATTTTGGAGACGATTCGCTGCCTACACAAACAACACCTGTGTCCAAGTTGTGGCTTTCAGTGAGAGCGTTTATAATATTTTAGAGTCGGCATTCTGTAGCAATCTGGCACCTAAATATGTAGGAGTCCAGAAAAGTTGATATTTCAAACCAGTCCCCGGGGATTACACGCTTGGGGTAGACAAGTAAGGAATGCTAATGGAATTAAACGACTACAGGAAATGAAGCAGATTTATGGAGATTTATCCCTGTGCTGTAAGAATGTTCTTTATCAAAATCGTTCTGAAATTCGCTGTTTGGAAGAGGAACCTGCAGAATTTACACGAAATTTATTGGTTTAATTAATAAGCTCTTAAGAGGAATTAAGTTTAGCAAAAGAAATACGTCTGATTGAAAATAATGAATAAGAAAGACAGCCAATAGAGACAACAAAGGGTAATATAAATACCACACAACGTTTCTGGGATCCTTGTGCCTTTCGTCAGGTGCTAAGAAGAGCCTAGAGTGACACAACTGCACTCGTCGGTTCACGGGTATTTATATTACCTTTTTTGTCTGTATTGGCTGTCTTTCTATTCATAAATTTTATATTAAGCCTGATGTTTTCCCATATTGTACGTATGCAATTATATGGAAATAAAGTTTATATTATTAATATTTCTATTTCTTTATGAAGTTCCATTAAATTAATAACTACCCGTCAACGCACACCTACTGTACAATAAAACAAATCTTCCCTTACGTAAAAAAAATAGAAGACATAATTGATAATTTTATATCCGTTGGAAATCTTAGACTCAAACGATTATAGTAATGATATCGAGTACACTTGGCAATCAGATTGAGAGATAAGGAAAAAGAATTAAGGATTCCCAAATATGATGCTACAGCGATGTGTTGACCATAAAAATTACCAAATACGGTTTGAGAATCTCTGCGATGGAAGATACAATACAGTTAATTAATAAGTTTTAAACAAATTATGTAAATAAAATAACGAAAAGTTTTATCTGTCAGGACCGTGAGATAACATCATATAAAAACTGACAAATAAAAAAAAATATTCTCCGTGTCTTTGAATGCAATAAAACAGAAGAACAACTTTACCAGCAGATTTATGTAGTCTCGTTAAAGAAAAAAAAGGTGGTGCTGTTACAAAAGTTCCAAATTAACTTTAAACAGTCCTACTTTCATTAAACCCACCCAGTCAACATTCCAAATTCGTTTAGAGAAATATTTACTTCCTGTGACTGTCTTTAGTCCATTAACACAGTCGAGTATTAAGAATTGAAAGACTGACAATATTGGTTATATTATTTTTTTTTTCATTTTGTAATGGACGGATGGACGACAAGGTGAAGTGTTACGTAAAGTGCTGAGAAGTGCAGGGACGCCCTTGAGTGCGACAAAGGCAGCCTTCATGCAGCTTATCGCGTGCACTGCGATGCACCAGCTGCCGCCGCCGTCGCCGCGGTGGTCACAAAAGACCTTTGTACGGGTGCACATTTCCCCTCTCATACCGTGTTGCCATCTTAGCTTTCAACACCGCGAAAAATCCCCCCCCCCCCCAAGGGAAGAAACGGAAACAAATCGAAAACTCTCTCTCGAAACTTGTCGAATGAGCGATCAGTGTTCGCTTGGTTACTCTCATATATATATATATTGTGGTAATTAATTAACAAAGTTTGGACTTGCATTGTTGGCGGCGTAAAAACACACAAGTTATATACAAGAATATATGGCAATAATGCATTCTTGCTAGGATTGTCGAAGTTCATTTTACGAAACGCGCAGAGTTCAGTTTGTGGGGAGCGGTGCTTCAGTGTTCTCCAGAGTGTCGAAAGTATATAGTAGTAGACGGACGAGAAAAGACAAAAATTCAGAAAGTGTCTGACTGTATGTAACTAACTTAACAGCTAAAAGTATTCAAAAACGGTCTACAGGTTACAGTCGGTGAGCAAATAATTACGACGATCCAACACAGTTCGAAGTCTAGCTTACATTCATGAGCTAGACATTTTTTTTTCAATTATTGGGAGCCCCCTGCTTATTGCATCAAGCAGATAACAAACCTTGGAGTGTGTTATTAAGATGTTGTTAGAAGGAACAGCAAAGCAAGCATTGTGAGTCAGTTTAACAAGCAGAAAGTGTTGAGTATTAAATTCAGTGTATAAATGGCCTGTCTATAAAGTGTTAATAATTCTGTGTGTGTGTGCACGAGCCCATGTCCTTGGTACAAGAAAACATTAAGGTAAAACTGCACAACTTAACATCTGTAAACCCGCAAGTAAATGATATTATCGTCAGATTTCCGAGTTAAGATTTTAAATTTCATCTCTCATATTTTGTATTGTAATGTTCTATTCATTGTTTGAATTAATGCCTTGATAGCTTTGTGAATTTTGATTGTTTAATGAGTATTCTTTATTGAAGGCCCTGAGAAATAGCCGTGCTATTATTGTAAAGTAATAACATATAATCTGATTGAAATAATTTGCTTTAATAAATTAATTTGTCTGTATATTTTAAATCTTGATTTTATTAAAACATACGATCATTATAATAGTTACTTATTAAAAATTGACGCCTCAACGTTTTTAATTAAATTTTTTTAAAGGTAATTATCACAATATATATATTTAAATTAACATTTGGAATTTCTAGGTTAATCACTGAGGTCTTGGGACACTTTGTTTAAAATGAATGCAGAATGAGGGATGAGAAGACCTAACTATGCCACTGGAGCCTAGCCTCAAGATCTTTAATTGTTGAAACTTAAGATACCACAGGACGCCAGTAAGGTAAATCTCACCTCGGGGGAAAAAAAGACTGCCGGAGATTCCAGTATGAGGTGTATATACCATAATAGTTCGCACGAAAGCTTTCTACAGTCAAGAAAATTCCAGTTTCCAATGAAGCGACGTAATGGGACCCTGAACGGACACTGAAGCGCATTATTTGATAAATGAGTTCAAGCATCTCACGTGTTAAACATGGAATTACACCCTGGAGACTCAAGACTGTTTCAGAATACTTATTTCATACTTCATCCTGATCCACTGTAAAGAAAGTCTCGTCTGGGGACAAATTACGGTGCTGATACGCCGATGACATTGTTCAGATGTCAGAGAAGTAGCAGGAATGATGACTTACGTCAATGAAAGCTCAGATTACGATTAATAAGCTGAAACCTAAAGGTGATATGGAGTTTTATTATTATTTGGGAAGCAGGTTTATCAAGGATGGGCGAAGAAACGAGGATAGAAAAAGAAGAACAACACACACTAAGAGAGCGTTTATCAAAAAGTCAGACCAATATAGAAATTGGATTAGGGAAATTAAACTAGTATGTGTTGAGTACAGGACAGTAAAGACGTAAAACAATGGCCATGAAAATTACCTCAAAGGAGAAGCTATCAAATTATGAAATGGGCTTGATGAAGTTGGGGAAAAGAAACGAGGGGAAATAAATCTTCTGATCACGTTAGTGGTCAACTGAATAATGGTCAGAGGTGGACGTGACGTAGGGATTGCAGTATGCAGAATCACCAACCACGCAATGTACTGATGACCCGAAACAAAATTCCGTCTCCTGATTTTTTTTTCTCTCTGAAAGAAGGAGCAAAATCAAAATTGAGCTGTTTCCAATAAGAAATGTTTTTTTTACTTCACATAAGAAGAGAAACGTTACTGAAAGCGACATGGAAGATTTTAAATGAGGTCGAACAAAAATAATAACGTGATAAATTTACGTCTGATTGAAAATAATGAATAAGAAAGGTAGCCAATACAGACAAAAAAAGGGTAATATAAATAAACCACATAATGTTTCTGGGATCCTTGTTCATTTCGTCAGGTGCTAGGAAAGAGCCTAGAGCGACACAACTGCACTGGTCAGTTGACAACACTCAAAAAGCGACGAAAACGTAACGACAATGTGAGAGACCAGTGCAGTTGTGTCGCTCTAGGCTCTTCTTTAGCACCTGATGAAAGGAACAAGGATCCCAGAAACGTTGTGCGGTATTTATATTATCTTTTTTGTCTGTATTGGCCACCTTTCTCATTCAAAAATATTAATATACTGATTATATAAAAATCCGGGGAAAGTATTGACAAGTCTTTTGAACGGATGTGAATAGATTAAGATGACGAGGACTGTTGGAGTTGTTCCTACTGCTTTTAAACACACACACACACAAAGAAAGAACCAAAGGAAGCGTTCACAGAACGTAAATAAGAAAATACCATAGTGTATGTTATGGCAAATGAATATATCACAGAAAATATGGAGAAGATACGTAGAGGAACCCAGGATTTAGTGGAGAGTAAAATAGTTGAAAGATCGTGTAGTAAAATATCATGAAGGCTGAAACGAATGCATCCAACTAATACAAATAATAATATGACAAAAAAATTGTTATTGGTGTCTCCCCCTCCAATCACTTCTCATGGAAGATATTTTCCAATGATCCATTGAGACATTTTTTATTCATTTCAAATAATTGTTACACAAATTTAAACAAATATTGATCAGAGAATTGCCAGGCTGTTTTACATTAGAAAATGCTAGTCTATAGAAATTTGGTAAGGTAACAGAAGCCAAAAAAAAAATAATCTAAATGAAATAGCGAAGAAGTAAAGGGCAACGATTCTCAGCGACCGAATTGCGTAATATATCTCCTTAATTTAACCGCAGCTGTTCCAGCTGAAAATTATGAGAGCCGATATCTAGTGCTCAAATACAGTCGATCATTATTATTATAGAACAAATGGTCTTTTCAGTATGACGTCGACCGGTCCAGAATAAAAAAGTAATCTGGGGCCAAGGGGCATTTGTCAAAACACAATTCCAACATCCGGGGGACTGCCGCGGACTGGAGGTTCGTTCCAGTTGCTGCTGGCAGTTGCTCTGCCAAAATAAGCAACTTATATTCACTGAATGAGTTCTTTTGAATCTCCGGGGCCTCCTTCAGAAATACCGATGACACAAATGACGTCGGTATTTATGGGCGGCTGCTCAGCAGGAAGTCGCCGAGCTGTTCTCTCTCTCTCCAAAACAGAAACTTCTTGTCTGTCTTCTGGCTCCACTCGAAACCAAACGGTTTTCGTCTGACACGCGGAACTGCTGACCCACCAACTCTTCTTACACCAACACGACCATCGTTGCAATATACTTCATAGGTACACATAAATTATTTTTTAAAAAAACGGATGACCTTCACGATTGTGAAGCATCAGAATAAGAAGAACAACGGACTCCTGATCCATAAGCAACCAAGCTTTTGTTTTAAACCGCAAATTCGTCCCTAAACTATACCGTTTTTGACAAGAAAAATATTTCAATAAATAATAAAGATAGCCAATACAGAAAAAAAAGGTAATATAAATACCACACAACGTTTCTGGGATCCTTTCCTCAGTTGCTAAGAAGAGCCTAGAGCGACACAACTGCACTGGTCAGTTGACAACACTCAAAAGCGACGAAAGCAATGCAAGAGACGAAGGGTTGGCATAACAATAAGGGAGCAACGACAATGGGAAAACAGAAGGTTTAACGTAATAATAAGCGATTATAGCAATTAAATGTTAAGATTTTAGACATTGACACCAGTCACAATTCCAGAGATGCTTCATGTTAAATCACACATCACAAACAGACACTATGAAACTCAACAATTGTTATGATCCCTTATTATTACGCTCAACCTTCTGTTTTTCCCACTGTCGTTGCTCCCTTATTGTTATGCAACCCCTTCGGCTCTCTCATTGTCGTTGCGGTTTCGTCGCTTTTGGGAAACTGACCAGTGCAGTTGTGTTTCTCTGGGCTCTTCTTAGCAGCTGACGAAAGGGACAAGGATCCCAGAAGCGTCGTGTGGTATTTATATTACCACTTTTTTTGGTCTGAATTGGCTATCTTTCTTATTCATTATTTTCAATCGGACGTATTTTTTTTTCATTTTAAACATATTGACTTTGATTACAGACTGAAATATATTGATAAGAAATGTATAGAACAGTTTGTAGGTCTTTAAGAAGCACTGTTTGAAGAATAACTGTATTAAATAATTTTTAAATATATTTCAGTCTGTCATCAAGGTCAATGATCTTGCTGTTTTGGTATATGTTTACGTTTCTTGCATCACGCGTTATGCAGATTCCTGTTAAACATCTTCAGTCATGGTAAGGTACTCGTCGTATTCACTGATTTCTCTAAATTGTTCCGCGTAAAAGGTGCGGAGAAGTTATTCAGGAAATGTAATATCTATAATTAGAACGAATATTTGGGAAACGTGCCTCGTGAAAAAATCGCAGTAAATCAATGGTTGTCCGTCAGCAACCTGGAACGAAATCGTGCCGTGGCTTCTCTTTGCTTAAAAGAGTGAGCCTGCCTTTCGTACAGACACAAAACACTCGGGACACAATGTTCCGAGTTGACAGGTACGCAATCTGGAGACGTTCTATGAATAGAAATGCCGCTATGAAAACAGTCGTCGCGGAGCAAAAAGCGCGAAGGATGTGTGGGAACGTGGGACCGGATGGCAGGCACAGCTCAGCAGAGCGGTTTTTGCCAGGACCCACGAAAAGCTGCTCCTAAGGGTCGACACGACTCTACGACCGAATCGATTAGCGAAACATCAGAGCCAACATTCAAGACGCAATCCGACACCGTGGACCTCACGTCAGTCAATAAATAGCAAAACCCAATATGCTACTACCCTTTGTGGGAAAATTCATCCAATGACAATCAACCAAATTTTTAACAACAGAAGTCCCAGAGTTCGAGGACCAGTTAAATAATTATTCAATTGTTTCAGTCAGATTATATAAAACCGATGACTCGGGGCGGATTAAACCACACAAGTCTCCTGAAAATGGTTATTATAAATCGATTCAACGGGTTACAATCGACCGCGGACAGAAAATCGATTATGTAAAAATCGATACAATAGTGGACGAGTTTCGGCTGAAATGATTTGATACAAGTAAGTAGTTAACTGTCCTGTACCTTTACTATTGAACACGATCATTAAATTATCTTCTCCTGTACGAGATGATAAGCAAACGTTGTTAAGAAAATATCAACGAGACTTCATATCAAGCTGATATAATTTATTTATTGCAAATTTGCCAACGCCAAAGCTCTTCTGCTTCGTCTTCACCAAAAATACACCATATCCTTTACTTTGCTTATCCGTAGCCAAGACTAGAAGCAGTTACACAATTACCATTAGCCTTTTTTTTTAATTTTCGGCTTCCGCAGTTTCCACTTGTGCTTCTTCCAGTGTTGGAAAATGATGTCCTAACACGACCTGATTTTGGTAAATAGGAAAAAAAACACCCAAAGGTTGTAAATGAGGATAATCGATGACTATGTATTGGTCCAAAGTTGTGTTGGACTGATAACGCAATATGATGAGGATCAATGTCCTTGTGAAAAATGCAACCCATTGTTCATCAGCTCTGGTTACGTCTATAAAGACGTTCATGCGCGTTTATAATATTAAAATGAAAAAAAGAATTGTCTGTTTGATTCTTTCGCACCTGACGAAAGGAACAAGGATCCCAGAAACGTTGTGTGTGTGGTATTTATATTATCACGTGTTTTTTTCTTATTCATTCATTGTTTATAATATTGTTATATGTGGTTAATATAAACCGATTAGCCACATTCAACGGGCTACAATCGACCGCGGGCAGCAAATCGATTATGTAAAAATCGATACAATGGTGGACAGTGGTGGACGCAATTTTAGGCTCTGGGGTAACTTGATGTTTTTTTCAATAAGTGGACCGCGAATTTGTTTCTGCATCCTACGTAAATATTCACGTGTTATCAGACTCCACCTGATGTTCCGCACTGATCATCAACTGACTTTTCCGACGTAGTTCGAAAACGCGATTATGTTGAACTGATCACCCACTGCTACTGAGTCGATCAATCGAGTTGTAATTTTTTTTTTCACCGTGCAGTTGAGGTCAAGCACAGATCTATACAAAAAAGCAGTGGTCGATAATCCAACGAAACATAAATGACCGAGACGAACTGTTGAGAGCGCGGTCTCGCTCGCGTAGGGGTAAAGTGAGTGGAGTAAATTACGACTGTTGAAGTGGACGATGGACAAAGAGTTGAGGTATTTTCGTGCATTGCACCTCTGCGCGGCACTATTTACACCTGGGCGACTGCGGCTGGAATGTGACCTTGCAGAAGGTCACCGACTCGAGTCCTGGTGCGGCGCTGCGCTGCGGAAGTGCCGCCGTCTTCCGGGTACAGCAGACGCTCGGCCCAAATACTCTCACCATCGGCACAGCCTCCGTGCACCTCTCACGGTCAAATTATTCCTTCGTAGACGTTTCAACGATATATACTTTTACGTGAAGAAATGCATGTATGTATGTGGTTGAAAGGTGATCACATTATATGCAGATAATAATGAATATATTTATTTAAATTTTTTGGAACGTTACTAAACCTTTATTTACATTAAAACAAAATTTTGCAGAGATAACAATTGAGAGCACCCGTTGAAAAATCTCTAGATTATTATTTTTTAACAAGTTCAATACTTTACTAAGTAATATAATATTTATATTATTTAAAAATTTAAAAAAAATAAAAGCATACAAAAAAAATGTATATCAAATTTGACTAAGAATCTACTGTTATAGATGGAGAGAGAAAAAATAATTTTTAGTTTAATAAATACCAGCAACCATTTAAGTTTGTAAATGTCTTTAATTTGTCACGAGATAAACCCAGGCCTTCAAAAGTAAAATTTTAAAAGGTGCCAAATAATCTTTACAGACAAACTACTAATTTTTCGCGTAGGATTAAAAACCTTTAACGAAATCAAGACAGAAGTGTCAGGTGAAATATATATATAGGAATGATTAATTTATTATGATCAAAAAATCGCAGTTGTTCTGTAAATATGAAAAAAATAATTTCGATTTTAAATCTAGAACCCGGTTTTTAAGTAGCACCTAGAGCAGTGATAGTAATTAATTTAACTGGATTGTTCCATCATTTTGCTCTTATTCAAACTTCATTAGAGTTCTTTATTTTTATTACTGTACTATCTGGGTGCCCGGCGTTGCCCGAGATGTCATTTATCTATAACCCCCGATATGACTCCAATTTCGGCTGCTTTTGCGTAAATTTTTATGTAACGCTACTCGAACCCTAATCATTATAATTAACTCTGAAAAATATTTCTTCAACGCAAATATCTGTCGTGTTTGAATGTTCCAAAATTTTCACCCCGCTACCCCTGCATCTGAGGGGTAAATGCCAATTTGAATGTCGTAACTAAACACAGTGACTTCCATAACCTTTGATTTGACTCCAATCTCGGTTGTATTCGCGTTATTTTACTGTAAAGCATCTCCACCCCAAACCCGAAGGGTGTCCTTTTCACAGGGCGTAGGGGATGAAAATTGTATTCAGATAACATTGGTGGAAACACTATCATAATCTTTGACCCCTAAAAATATTTATCCGACTCAAATATCGGCTGTTTTAGTATGTTTAAATATTTCCACCCCCGTTTCTGGGGGTGGAAGACGCGTCTCACCCCGACAGTGTTTGTTTCCTGGTCGCAAAGAACACGTGTACGAAATTTGGTGAAAATTGCACGACTGGTGTAGATTTGTATTTGATTTAGAAAACGTTTGTATGGGAAATAGAAAAGGGCTGTTTTTAGGGTTTTCCCGGAAATTATTCGATTTTTTCTCGCCTTTTAAACCTTCCCTAGATCTCCACGAACATTTCAAAACTAAGATAAGATAAATCCGTTCAGCCGTTCTCGACTTTTAGTGAGACTAACGAACAGCAATTCATTTTTATATATATATAGATAGATAGATAGATTTTGCATACGAGTTAAAAAATTTTTTTGATTAAATTATTACATTTTAATATTAATAAATTAATTAAATTTACACGTTTTCCTCAACATATTGAAATTCATTTAGATTTATGTATGTTTTAATGTGGTTATGTCTTATTTCGAAACGGTATCAACCAGCTACTAAATTGTAATTATTTATTTTTATTTCGTTGCATTTGACTGCATCGCCATTAATCGTAACTTAAACGAAAAAAAGAAAACTACTATCATGAATGGAAATAACTATTGTAAGATGCAGGATATGTTAAATAAATTTAGAATTGTTAAATGTTAGGGACCCAAATTTTTGTATGATGTGATAATATTTATTTATAGAATAGAGAAGGGGGCAGTTGCCCGAGTATGTAAATAATTTTTTATATAAAAAAAAATTAGGTGACCATAATCATAACACCAGGCGGAGGGAACTATTTGTTTTATTGAGCATCTGAATCGTACTAAAAATTCGATGTTTGATAGAGGGATAATACTGTATAATGAGTTGCCTGTAGCTGTAAAAATTCGACTAGTTTAAATGTATTTCTTTTAAAATTATCGTGATAGGTATATAGTTGTAATGAAGAATATGTAATCAGCTTTAAGCAGAATTGTCAAAATAAATAAATAAATATATAAAATATTCGTGGTCAAAATAAATAAATAAAAATAATATAATAAAAAAAATATATTTTTAATGTATTTTCAATATATATATAATATTTGTCAAAATAAATAAATAAATAAAATAAAAATTATATTTTTTTAAATTTTTATTATATTTTATGATGATATTTTTATTTATTTGTTTTGATAAATAATATTATATATATATATTGAAAATACATTAAAATATTTTTTTAAATTAATTATATATTTTTAATTTATTTATTTTGACAAATAATATTATATATATTGACAAATAATATTATATATATATATATATATATTGAAAATACATTAAAATATTTTTTTTAATTAATTATATTTTTTTAATTTATTTATTTTGACAAATAATATTATATATATTGACAAATAATATTATATATATATATATATATATATTGAAAATACATTAAAATATTTTTTTTAATTAATTATATTTTTTTAATTTATTTATTTTGACAAATAATATTATATATATTGACAAATAATATTATATATATATATTGAAAATACATTAAAATATTTTTTAAATTAATTATATTTTTTTAATTTATTTATTTTGACAAATAATATTATATATATTGACAAATAATATTATATATATATATATATATATATTGAAAATACATTAAAATATTTTTTAAAATTAGTTATATTTTTTTAATTTATTTATTTTGACAAATAATATTATATATATTGACAAATAATATTATATATATATATTGAAAATACATTAAAATATTTTTTAAATTAATTATATTTTTTTAATTTATTTATTTTGACAAATAATATTATATATATTGACAAATAATATTATATATATATATATTGAAAATACATTAAAATATTTTTTAAAATTAGTTATATATTTTTAATTTATTTATTTTGACAAATAATATTATATATATTGACAAATAATATTATATATATATATATATATATTTAAAATACATTAAAATAGTTTTTTAAATTAATTATATTTTTTTAATTTATTTATTTTGACAAATAATATTATATATATATGTATATCTTATGTGTAAAAATTGAAATTATATTAAAAATATGTTATTATTTGTCTAAATAAATAATATGTATATATATATAGTGAGAGAGTGTGAGAGAATATATGTTTTATTTTTATTTATTCAGACAATTTTGCTAATTACATATTCTTCATTACAACTATATATCTATCACTATTTTTTATTTCTAACAATAATTTGTTTAAAATACTTTCAAACTATATATTTTTATTTATAGAATACATAATATAATATATATTTGGCAAACATTTTTATAAATATGATGTAATTTCCTTGTCACAAATTGTGACTGATTAAATCCTTGGCACCAAGCCAGAAGAACGTGGATTAAATATATTAAAAGAATGACATACATATACTACTAATATATTAAGCTACTTTTCTGAACGGATTTTAATTTATAAGCTCTTAAGTATTCCATATTTATTGATAGACATCAACAAACTTTGAATATTACAGAAAAATCTCCTTAAGTTGTGCATCCTGTCTTGTATCTAACATGAGATTCTTTTACACAACTGTTTGTATCACCCTGTGAGGAACTGCAACGTTCAATTGCATCCAGTAACAGTTACTTCTTTTTTTTTAGATGTTTCGTCACGCATGAAGTGTATCAAACCACTGTGACAGACCTGGTTGATTTACGTTGCCCAATCGCGCCGGCAACGGCGGAATGGCCTCCAGAGGAATTGGTAAAGTTTCGTTTGGATTGTAACCAACTATTTTTTAAAGTTCATTTGGAAGGTTAAAATGTATCTCTGAACGTAAACAGAAAAATACGTTATTGGTTGTTTTTTTCCCCTCTAGGGCCCAGTGTAAATTAAAATGTATGTTTCCAGCTCACTTGCAGAGGGTTAATATTCAAGAGTAAATTAATTTTCTCCCAACAGCTCTTTTTACATAAAAGAGCTAATTTTGGTATTTAATCGTTATTTACTAAGTTTCGCCTATATACTTTCAACCCCAATGGATGACATCAATTCTTATAATTATCTAGTAATGTTTTTATACATTTTTTTTAGGTGTAGACAGGCTATGTATAGGGTAATCCAAATGGTGGCAACACCCTTTAATAGCATAGGAAAGGATGTGGATAGGTAGAGGAAGGTAGCCAAGGGGTTAACTAGAGCCCCCGTGTTATATTTTAAGGAACCTACCCGGCATTCGCCTAAAAGTAATGCAGAACAAACCCTAGAAAAACCTGCATCAGGTAGGTCGGGCATTGGGTACTTGTCCCACGCCCTTCCGATAGCGGGAGAGGAGTTTGCTGTGGGAACGCAGCATTCTCTTCTCCGTGCCTCGGCCAGTTTAGGAGGCAGCTGGCCGACTATTACAATGGGAACAGCGGACAACTCTAACCGTATGCCCAAGGTCTGCGACCCCGGAACATACACCTCAGAAAACAGGCCGAGGTGCCTCGGATTTTGGGAACGTTAGTTCAAAAACAGAGAGGAGAAGGCATCACCAAAGGTAGCCCCTTCGTGTCTCTCCTACATGTGACAGAGGATGCTAGAGTAAGAAGTCACAGAGTAGTTGCTGGGTGGGAGTTAAGATCGGAAAGCAGAGTTGAGTCGCGAATTATTATTATTATATAAAAGTTGGAAGTATAATTTCTCATAGAATGAACAGGATGGCAGCTGGAGTGTGTGTTGGCGAACCTTTGGCTGTGGCTAATTCCATCGTCCAGTTTGGACAACATTCAGGGAGAAACGTCAACCACAACAGCTCGTCCTCAGCACATGCGGTTTCTTAATGGTTTTAGTAAAATACAAAAAAAAAATACTCACTCTTACATGGCCAATATCTTTGCCATTCGTTCCCCATGACATGTTTCTTATACGTAACTTTCTTCAACTCAGTCTAAGTTTCTTATTGGTTTGTACTGTTCTGAGGATCTGCATCCACAGATTATTTTTTTTTACCTGGGAAAAAGAAAGGAAAATTTAATTTTCAGTTTTAATAAATTTAGAAATACGTTATTATGTTATTTCATATCAATGCTTATTTTTCATAATATGATTTATCCATTATGTTACATTTCAACTGTATACTTATAAAACATTTAAATCTGATGTCCTTGCAAAGACATCACGTTAATTTTTCTTATAACGTTTTGATGATTAAATTAATTAATTTTCTACTAACGCATGAGCTTATTTTTCAAAACTTTTTAGCGTTGGTTTGGCAATAAAAAGCTGCCTCCAAAATTGGTCAAGGCACGGCGAGGGGAAAGCTGCGACCCCACAGCTAACTCCTCTCCCGCCATCGGAAGGGCGTGGGACAAGGACCAAATGCCCGAGCTACCTGATGCAGGTTTTCCTAGGGTTTTCCCTGCATTACTTTTAGGCGAATTGCCGGGTAGGATCCTGTAACCATAGCCCGGGGGCCCTAGTTAGCCCTTGGCTACCTTCCTCTACCCTTTCGCATCCCCTCTTTCAAATTCCTTTCCTATACTATTAAAGGGGAGTTGCCATTATGTGGATTACCCTCATGTAGCCTGTCTACACCTCACTAAATATTTATATTATGTCGGAAGCTGCCTACGAGGGCTATTCTCTCGCAGGCAGTACCTGCGAGGTATGTTCTCTCGCAGGCAGAACCTTGTAGGTGAGATACGAAGGGGCTACCTTTGGGGATGCCTTTTCCTCTCCGTTTTTGAACTAAGGTTCCCAAAGTCCGAGGCCTCTTTGGCCGGTTCTGAGAGGTGTATGTTCCGGGGTCACAGACGTTGGCCATACGGTAAGAGTTGTTCTCTATTCCCATTGGAATAACGGGCCAGCTTCCTCCTAAACTGGTCGAGGCACGGAGAATAGAATGCTGCGTCCCCACAGAAAACACATCTCCCGCTATCGGAAGGGCGTGGGACAAGTACCCAATGCCCGACCTACCTGATGCAGGTTTTTCTAGGGGATTCCCTGCATTTCTTTAGGCGAATGCCAGGTAGGATCCTTAAAATATAACACGGGGGCCCTAGTTAACCCCTTGGCTACCTTCCTCTACCTATCCACATCCCTTCCTATGCTATTAAAGGGGAGTTGCCACCATTTGGATTACACTCATTTAGCCTGTTACCTAATATATTTACTTATATAGAGATCGATATGGATAGGTGGAGGGAAAAATAAATTTTAAGGCATTATTTGATAATTAAACCACATTCCAACCCTTCCCCCTCCAATAAATGCAATGAAATTAATGTATTTATTTAATGTCCACCTCAGGTAGGGAAATATACTAATATATGTTTATCTTATCATGACGTCATTTGGAATTCATTATCTTTGATTTTCCGGTCACCAACACATATATTACTCGGTTCCTTACGTTTTGTAGGGTTTATATTCTTATTTATGTACATCTTACAGACCAAATGTTTACCCAGTTCAATTTCTGAGAGCAGAGAATACTTGGGCAAAAATCACTAGTTTCCCCCCCCCCCTCGAAAAAAAACACGTTGTCCGCTATATTATTTTTGATTATTCGCGAGAAATAACGCGTCTGTGCACCGCAAGTGCAATGCTAGGGGGGGGGGGGGGGGAGGGGGAGTGCTTCTATAAAGATTGGCTTCGTAATTGAGACTGTCTGGAGTTCGCGGGTTCAAACCCGGTCGAGGTCGCGAGAGAGGCCACTGTCCTTGTCCTTCAAACAGCGCCGTGTAACTGCCTCGCACTAAAACATCCAAGTCACATCCACTCAATCAAATTTACAGCAATCTCGTCGACCCATCTTGAAACGCGCTTCATTTCACAGATATTACAATCCTGAGATCCTTTTTTCACAGATAGATCAAACCCTCCCCCACCCTTGCCCCCCCGTGTAATCCTAAAGTGCAGTACATTAAATAATTAAAATGCAGAGTCCTTTTTAAAATTTATGTTTTATATACTGTGCAAATATTATGCGCGAAATTCCCTGAAATTGGGTTCGTCTTTAGTCTTTGACGTCAGAATTAATATTTCTTACTATTATTCCTCTTTGAAAAAACGTAAAATATTAAAAATAAATACAATTATAACTTCTTACAGCATTTAATATTAACTTCTTTATAATAATCACGGTAAGGATTATATTGAAACTTTAAGTTGAACGTCGCATATAGGTACGTTTTTATTTTTTAAAAAAAGACATTTATAGAACCAAGAAACAATAGTGTATACATGTTACGTATTTCTTAACGTTTACAATCTTTAATAAACTAATTTTTGTTGGAAAGTTGGCAATGATTTTTTTCTTAAAAAAATTCTGTAATGCTAACGTATAATTTTTTAATATGTTTGTGCGGTTCGCCATCTTGTTTTAACGTAAAGGTAAAAAAAATAGCTTGTTCCGTTGTGAATTAGCATGTAATTAGTGTAATTAGATCAACAAGTAATATTTATAACGGTGCAAATATTATGCGCGAAATTCCCTGAAATTGTTGTCGTCTTTGGTCTTTGACGTCATAGTTATTATTCCTTTCTATCTGCCTCTTTGAAAAAACGTGAGAGATCTAAAAGAAATAATTTATAAATTTTTACAGCGATTAACATTAACTTCTTTATAATAATCCGGCCAAGGATTATAGTGGAACTTCCAGCTCAACGTCGCATAAAAGTTTTTTTTTAAAAAAAAAGCCAATTATAGAACCAAGCATCAATAGTGTGTAAATTTTAGGTATTTCTTAACGTTTACAATCTTTGACACAGTAATTTTTATTGGAAAGTTGGCAATGATTTTTTTTTAAAAAAATCTGTAATGCAAACGTATAATTTTTTAATATGTTTGTGCGGTTCGCCATCTTGTTTTAACCTGTGATAATCTCTACGTACAGGTAAAAAAAATAAATTGTTGTGAATTAGCATGTAATTAGATCAAAAAGTAATATTATACGCGAAATTCCTTGAAATTGTTGTCGTCTTTGGTCTTTGACGGCATAGTTAATATTTACTTCAATCTGCCTCTTTGAAAAACGTGAAAGATCAAAAAGAAAAAAATTTATAACTTCTTACAGCGATTAACATTAACTTCTTTATAATAATCACGCCAAGGATTATATTGGAACTTCCAGCTGTACCTCGCATAAAAATTTTTATTTTAAAAAATCCATTTATAGAACCAAGAAACAATAGTGTGTACATGTTACGTGTTTCTTAAAGTTTATAAGCTTTGACACACTACTTTTTATTGGCAAGTTGGAAATATTCTTTTAAATAAATATTCAGTATTGCAAACGTATAATTATTTAATGTGTTTGCGCGTTTCGCCATCTTGTTTTAACGAGTGATAACCTCTTCGTGCTGGTAAATAACTTGTTCCGTTGTGAATTAGCATGTAATTAGTGAAACTGTTACAAGGATGAACGGATACCGTTTTCTGAGGTAAGATTTTTGCTATTTCAGTTGTGTAATTTTATTTTAATGAACAAACGAACGGAAAAATTTGGCCCTTTTATAATAATCATACATTATTGCTCTTAGGACAAAATGAGGTTATCCCTTTTCTACGCAACCCCATATAAAATCTGTTCTACGCGTAGATAACTTTCGAGATTGCTCCCGGTGGCTATTATTTTTCTGTACTAATAATATAATTGGGGTTAACTGAAAGAAGTAGCAGGTCGCTCAAAGTCAGGCACGTCTTTGGGGAATGCGCGTTATTTTCACTGTAAGTGACGAGGTGAAGCTACAATAAATTTCTTCCATCGTCAACACAAACTCACCGGACTCTCATAACATGAATCTGACCGTGGCCATGCGACATTCACTTTTACAGTGGTTTTATTTCTCTCTCTCTCTCTAAGTTTCCGTCCACAGTTTTATTACCACTCGGCGCTGTCACAATTAAAAAAGTATTATCTGTACATATGCTCGTTCTAAACATGCCAGAAAATAAAATACTGACTCCCACAGCTTGACAACAAGAACGTTAAAATCGTCTCACGGCCTAAGTTTGACAAAATTAAAAAACATCAGAATTATAAATTGAAACAAGAAAATGTTATTATTTACGAGGGAGAGCTGCGAGAGGATTCTCTCGCCAGTAACCTGCGAGGGATGTTCTCTCGCAGGCAGAACCTTTTAGGAGAGATACGAAGGGGCTACCTTTGGGTATGCCTTTTCCTCTCCGTTTTTGAACTAAGGTTCCCACAAGCCGAGGCACCTCGACCTGTTCTGAGAGGTGTATGTTCCGGGGTCACAGACCTTGGGCATACGGTAAGAGTTGTCCGTTATTCCCATCGGAATAGTCGGCCAGCTGCCTCCTAAACTGGTCGAGGCACGGAGAAGGGAATACTGCGTCCCCACAGCAAACTCTTCTCCCGCTATCGGAAGGGCGTGGGACGAGTACCAAATGCCCGACCTACCTGATGCATGTTTTTATAGGGTTTCCCTGCATTTCTTTAGGCGAATGCCGGGTAGGATCCTTAAACCATAGCCCGGGGGCCCTAGTTAACCCTTGGCTACCTTCCTCTACCATTCCGTATCCCCCCTTTCAAATCCCTTCCTATGCTATTAAAAGGGAGTTGCCCAATGTGGATTACCCACATGTAGCCTGTTGCCCTAAATAAAAGTTATTATTTACAAAATAATCTGACCATTTTCATAGAGGTGAGCAAGTGTTGAAAACGACTTTGTGAAGATTTGATCCATCCTCAACAACAAAAGTGAAATAAACATATTTATCTCATGATTTGTGTAGTTCATAATAACCTGAATTAATTTGTGTAATTAAGAGATCAGTCTACAAAAACCTTTAATCATAGACGTTATTTTTTTGGTGGAATTACCGATATTAAATTCAATATAAACGAATACTTTAAATGCTTTATACAATAATTTTTCACGTATATATATATATATATATATATATATATATAATATCAAATTGTTGACGATGCTGATCAGAGTGCGAATGCAACTTAGTGATGTTCAGTGCCGCTGTGGTTTATAAAATCGCTACAGTGAAACAATAATAAACTTAATTATCATTCAGCCATTTATATTTTTTGTCTTCATGCACAGGTGGATCAATTTTCCGAAAATCAATGTTGAATTCCGTTTTTCTTCTAGTCTTCTTAAAATCATATCGTTCTTCATTCATCTATGATCTCCACTTTTCTCAATGTGTCTTTCCTACTGTCATTTCAAAATTTATTTTTGGCCTTTTCCGCTCAACTTTCTCCATTAGTCCTAATTTTTACGTATCCATTATTTCTATTTCTCCTTTCACAATACTTTGTAAATCTTTATTTCGTTTCCATCATCGTTGACGGTAATAAACATTTTAGCAAACAATTTTTTTCTCTTTACAAATACTATTGCAACTTATTTAAACAACAGTGAATTATTTTCGTCAAGAGGATGAACCCGATTTTGATTATTCTATTTATATTTAGTATTAAGGAACCTTTTTATATCGATTATGTAAAAGTTCTTGAGTAGTGCAAACATGCAAGATTCCCATTTGCGACGACACGGACTCGACCCCGATCAATGAAAAGTCCTCAGAGCAAAAAAAAAATCGAATATTGAAAATAAATAAATTTTATTTTTTTAAAAAAAAACAAGTTTTGACCTTAAATTGATTTAAAATTTGTAAGGCCCTTGCCTACCTTCCTCCACTCTTTCGCATCCCCCCTTTCCTTTCCTATGCTATAAGAGGGGAGTTGCCACTATGTGGATTACCCTATACATAGCCTGTCTACACCTCCCCCCCAAAAAAAAGAGAGAAAATTGAGTAATAATTTAATACCTTGCTGCTTTCGTCAGGTGTCGATCGTCAGAATTACAGAAACGTTGTGTGTAAATTTATTTTATCACTCAATTTTTTGCTGTTATTTGGCTACTTCTTTATATAATTAATAAATGAGTACATTTGTTAAAATAAAAGAGAAGAATCCACAAATAATTGAGATAAAATATTTTCTGCGTCAACGTAGTTGAGACTTTTCCTTCTTCTTCTTCTTCTTCTTCTTCTATGGTTCGACAGTCCGATATCGGGGCCTCGACGACAAATAGTTCTCTGTCAAAAGCTATTCTCCTCCAGTTTCTCAAATCGATTATCCTTTTTGTGTCGTTCTCTACTTCGTCTTCTGGTTTTCCTGCCTTTTTCTTTTACCTCCCATATCACTGTATAATGCCTTTCCTTTCCCATGCGTTGCACGTGTCCTATCCATTCAATTCTCTTTAATCTAATATCTGTTGCGATGCTTTGTCATATATTTCCTTATTATATCTGTGTCTCCATATCCCATTTTAATTTTTTTCGATTAAGCGTTGTTTTGGAAGTTCTAAATTGCTTCCTTAATTTGTTTCTCTGATAAGGGAAATACGTTAATTTATTTTGTTACTATTCTTTTACCTATAAATTTGTATATTTTATGAGCCACCGAACCTGTTTCCCGATTTTTTTTATTCACATTAATTTTTTTTTTGTATGAAGTGAAATGATGTTGTTTTAATGAACAATAACCGTTTAAAAATTTCTTCTTATAAACTGCATTTACTTCAATACAGTTACGTTGTTTATCGACGATGACATGAAAAATATATGAAGATTTATCAACACCACGTTTCATCCCTAGCGACAAAACATAGTTCGCCATATTTGAAGACGCCAAAGAAGTGAGGAACCTCAGCTCAGAGGATTCTTTTAGAGGCCAGGCCGTGGAGTATTCAGAAAGGTTCAGTTTTGTGTCACTTGATGATCGATGTCGTGTTTACCAGAAGGCCTCCTGCATCTGCAGTCGAGACTTCACATGCAAGGCGTGCGTGCGTGTGTGTGTGTGTGTGTGTGTGTGACGCCGCGATGACGACTACGTGGTAAGGCAGACAAATATTTGTATGTGAGATTTGCGTTCCACTTTCAAGGGCACGTGCTTACGTTGGCGTAGGTCGCTGCCTGATACTTCTTATCGGCTTCAAAGCAAACACACGACGAGCAGATTGACGCAGTCACGTCACGTTGGACCGATCTAAGACGACGACCAGTTTCGTCTCACCCCCCCCCCCCCCAAAAAAATAATAATTAAAAGGGGTACTTACATAAGTGAATTAACATTTGTTAATATATCACTATGAATCTACATATATCTAGGGTAATTATTAAATCATCATGGTGTCTATACACATTGTAGTGTTAACAGGCGGTTTCAATTAATTAGGGGGAATATTTTTTATTTATTTCAAGTTACGTAAAACTCTCGCGTCCGGGTCATTGTAAGGAAATCATGAAGCGAAGAAAAAGGTAAACAGCTTTCCATTAAGAGTATTAGAGGAGTGGCCGAGAAGGTGCCCAAGAAAATTATCAACATCTAACAAAACAAATCATAACATTTTAGAACGTGCTGATGAGATTCGACGCCGACTTGGCACCGTGAAGAACGTGAGGCCCCAGGGACTCGAAATGAGTTAAGTGACACCGTTAGGGGCTAACGAGAATATTGATTTTTTTTGGGGGGGGAACAGATCAGATTTTATGATCATGTGGGAGGAATAATTTGTTCATCGAAATGTGGACTGCTGAAATATAAAGGAAAGTCGTGGAGAAAACATTAGTCGTCGTGAAGTTATTGAGTAGTCAGGACGTTGTGAAGTTTATCGGAAATGGTAAAGTCGAGATAGGGTAACAGGCTACATGAGGGTAATCCTCCCCTTTAATAGCATAGGGAGGGATTTGAAAAGGGGGGATGCGGAAGAAGGTAGAGGAAGGTAGTCAAGGGTTAACTAGGGGCCCCCGGGCTGTAGTTTAAGGATCCTACCCGGCAATTCGCCTAAAAGTGATGCAGGAAAAACCCTAGAAAAACCTGCATCATGTAGGCCGGGCATTCGGTACTTTTCCCACGCCCTTCCGATGGCGGGAAACGACCCCACTAGAGGAAATGCCACTCTTCCTGGAAGACGGAAACATCATACGACAACTTGCTGCTTGGCGCTACCCGAGGAGATTTTCCTGGCCTGATACCAGAAAGAAACCGATAAAGTATTAAAAAAAACCGTCAAAGTCGGTGCAATGAAAGCCACAGTAATTTATGACAACAGTATTTTGGTGCCCCACACCACTTTGAGGAAAAGTATCATTGTTTTTCTTTCTCTCTCTAAAGCACGTACACGGCAAGGAGAAATTAAAATTTGTAATTACAGCACCAAAGTAATTATTTATGATTATTAAAAACATTTTGTTATTGGATATACGTTTTAATTTTAATCTTCTATATTATTAACTATTAATCATACTTAAATAAGTAATTAAACTTCAATATGTGCAGAGATAAGTTAAAAATAACTTTAAAAGGAGCAAAAAAATACAACATATAAAATATATAATGTGTTTGAGATTTTATAAAATATAAAAGGATGTAACTGAAACGATATCTGAGAAAAAAATAGAAGAACGGATGTGGAGTATACTTTATGGTATCTGCTTGTCCTCAAAAATAAAATAATTACGGATTCGGATCGAAAAATCATGTTTCCTTGGATCGTTTATAATTATTTAAAAATTGTTAAATGGGAATTAAAAGCGTTGGTATACAAAATACTATAAATAAGGACAAGGTTCTTTTTTAATTATAGAAAAACTTCCTACGCTTTATAAAGTTTTAAGTTTCAATTTCCTCCAGCCCCTTAACAACAGGCTTCACGCTCAACAGAACAAAATCTTATATTAATATTGCTCTGCTCTAAGCCGCTGCTCATAATTTTTAACCTGATAATGTTTAATACATTTCTCCTCAAAGTCACACTTTAAACATACCCCCCAAAAACCGTGGAAGAAGCATAAAACAAAAGATAAGATCTCCATGTCAAAAACGTGGTTAGTTTTCTAATTATGAAACGAGAGGAAGAAGTTAATAAGGAACTCTCCAGTTCTTCGAAGGATTCTCTTCCATGCAGGGGGTCTCAAACTTAATGGCATATTTATTTTACGCCTTGACAAAAAAAAAGGAAACGAGTAATGAATAACGAGCCACAGTAGGTGAGTTGTTGTAAGAAAAAACTTCTTACCCCCACGTCTAAAAAAAAATATCAGTAATGCTGTAAAAATCTCAACTCTCATGAAAACTTCCCTCCCCCCGCCCCCCCCCCCCACCAAATAGTAGTGATTTAAGGGCACACAATTATTACGTCGTTCCATCTGAACGCACGAAGTATTGGATAATAAAATACAGGAAAATAATTCCAAAAATTTTAAGAAAATGATTTTTTTTTTCGGTTAGTGACACAAAAAACCTGGTACCTGCACATACGAATAAATAATCCAATCCATAATTGGAACAAAAAAGACACTCTAAGAAGCAAAACATTTTAATAAAAAGCCAAGTCAACGAAAAAAAAAGAAATACATGAATAGTTTGTAATGAGGGAAATCTGTTCTCTTGAAAAATCATTTTCGTACTAAGGTTGGAATTATAAAATGACCGCCATTATTCATGAAGAGAAACCTTTTTTTGTTAACTTGGTATAATGGAATTTTGTTAAAAGTGAAACCGGAGCAGTTGTAAATAATTATGTAGAAGACTGTTGAAGAATAATTTATAAATTAAAATGTTTCTTAAAATAACTCTTACAATATTGTGCTACTTGTCTCTTCCCCTTTCTAGAATATTTCTAAATCATTATAGATGTATAGCTTTCTCATTCTTAATTTTAATGGTAGTCCACGGTCCCCTACGCTTCAGAAAGAAACGAACTTATTTTGCGTGAATTTACAAGCTTTATATTCCTCTTACTTTTATAAATAATGGGGAAAAAAATCAGCATATTATTCCATATAGTGTAATAATTTTTAGAAGAAAATTAATGGTTGGGCTTAAAAGACTAGTTGCCGATTAAAATAAACATAGTATTTAGAAATTTAGTATAAAAACTTTCAAGTTCAGTCAGATAAGAATTTACCTATTAAAAAGCCTAAGAATAAATTACTTGATATATCAGAATCAGTTTCTAAAAATATACATCATATACTTGTTTAATAACTGTGGCATTCAGTTAACTATTTTAAAAAAAATCTAGAGTACATTAAATTCAGTCAAATATATGTTAAAGATGAAATTAACGTTTTAGATAAGCATATTATTATTATTATTTACAAAATTAATGGTTTAAAATTACGACGCTTGTTATATCGGTCAAACGAAACGCTCTTTAAAAACTGAGAATAAAAAAAATATGATATTTAACTATCCAAAATTATACAGTTGTCAAAAATTTTAATTCAACGTCTGTTTTTTGAATTAATATAACAATTATACGCCCATTTTTCAATTAAAAAAAAGATACAAAAAAAGGTATCGAAACGTCGTCATAATATAAATAAAAAAAGTTTCTGTATAAGGGCATGAATTGTTTTATTTATTATTTAATAGTGTTAGAGCATATTTATTTAAAAGACACATAATTTCTATTAGCATAATTTTAGACGAATAATGCAAAGATTTACGAGCGGAATGATACATATTAGATCCCACGTTTCGGCCATTAATGTAAAAAAAAATGATTGGAATAATTTATGAGACCTTGTTATTTTAATTCATTTATTTTTATTGTTATTTTAAATTTGAACGATATTATAAAACAGTTTTCTAAACGTAGCAGTAAATTTGGCAACATAGCAATATATGTTTGTCAATATTTTATGTATATAATGTTATATAATATTTTTCCATAATAGTGTTATAAATTAACATATTTGCAAAATTATATATTTTCTTGGAATTTTCAATCTGATTTTGACTTCCTGAAGAGGTACCATAAAATTGGGGATGAAACGTCGCGGGTTTTTTTATCACAATGTTTTAAATATTTTATAATATTTTTTCTGACTTATAGACTGAAGTTTCTTTATTCATAATATTTATTTGTATTAATTATCTGATTTCAGGAAATGATGATTTTTATTAAAACTCTGGTAAATACAATCAGGAAGACTAATAGCACAAATTTAGGCCTGGGTAATCCGTAATTTTAAATTTCTCCTTTTCACATCAGAGCATAAAGACGTTGCATAATGCAGGTTTTGTTAACCTTCCTTTACACTTGGTAACAGGATATTATTATTTCTTTTGAGCGAGCAATAACGTCGACACGACAAGGTCGATGAATGTTAACCTTAGAAAGTGATACAAAGCAAATGTCAACGAAAGATATATTTGCTCATTGATCCTTGATTACGTTACGTACAGGTTGACTGACACGACTCTGTGACCTACTACGATAAGTAATAGTTTATTACCAGGTCGTGACGAAAGGTAACAAAGAAAACTACTACGGAATGCGATTGCCTGTTAACAGTTTCTTGGAATTCATTAACTTTTACATAGAAAAAAAAAATCCTGCTTTAAGGCTTATCCTAAATATATTCCTTTTACTATCCCTATTTCCGTGATAATTAAAAAATTTTCGCCTATTTCTTGTCTCCGTGGTCCTAATGCCATTAAGAAGAGTAACGAAGGAGGAAAGAATTATTATCAGAAAAAACGGTTTGAATTTTATTAATAGAAATCAGTCCTCTATTTTTAGTGTTTATCCTTTCCCAAAAGAATTAAAATGTTCTT
The DNA here is from genome assembly GCA_037074705.1 of Zhengitettix transpicula. Classification (NCBI taxonomy): domain Eukaryota; kingdom Metazoa; phylum Arthropoda; class Insecta; order Orthoptera; family Tetrigidae; genus Zhengitettix; species Zhengitettix transpicula. Next base: position 17,649,956 of record CM073594.1, on the reverse strand, counting down.
AATTGAAATTATCATATAAATATTAAAGGCTAAATAAGTCATAATAAAATACTTAATAAAAAAATTACAAAATATTATTAAACACTTTTCGTAATAAATATATTTGGTTTGTGTGTGTTATATATATTTCTTGACGGTCAGCTCAGTTTAGTATATTTCCTAGTAGGTGCTAACCTCCCCCCCCCCCCTTCCCGTACGCAGTCAAACACCTTCGGTGAGCCCATAGAGCTCTACCGTGTTAGAACCCGTCATGTGTGTGTGTGTGTGTGTGTGTGTTTATTCCGTCCCGTTTCCCAGGCTCCTCCTCAATCTGAGTCTCCTGCCTTCGTTCGTGACTACTACTATAGTAGTCCCACAGCCCCAAAAGGTCTCTTAATGCCTGAATATTTATTTCACCATTAAAATTTTTATGACAATATTGTCCGCTACTGAAACTTTCTAATATTCAGAAAAAATAATAATAAAATAATTAGTATATATATATATATATATATATATATATATATATATATATTTATCTGACTTAACTGAAATATAAAAGAATAAACCGGCCAAATTTAACGGTCAGTAGTATCCAAACATATTTACCTAAACAACCATAATATTATTGGTAAAAATGCTAAAATTGAATTAAGAAGGTAAATAAGTTTTTAAGATTGATGAGCGAAATGTTGCACATTAGATTAAACAATTAGGCTGTTAATGTGACAAAAAAAATTTAAAAAAAAATTTATATAGATTTTTAATGAATTTTTCGGGGTTAAGCACCAGGTTCAGACAGTCATACTATCATAGTCTCAAGACAGCGGTAGAGAATGACCGCAGAAACGTCAACGTCGAGAAACAATGAACCCGGTGCTCAAACGCGGAAACAATTTACACAGGGAAACCTTACATTTATTAATTTTATATAGAATTTACGATTCCTTATTATTGAATATTATGCTGATCAATTAATACAATTTTTTTGCATTCTAAAATTTAAACATCACCAATTTGCAGTGCATAAATTTGTTGATAATAGTTATTTTGGCTGCAAAGCGTGGGTAAAGCACAATTTTCTCGACAAAATTGTAATGATGTACTTATATATCTTCTATATAATAAAAAAAGTATGTATATTTGTATGTATTTACGTTAATTTCTATACAAATTTAAACGCGTGGACAGAATGCAACGAAACGTGGTCCACATATTCCTCAAAACACGCGGAACCGGTACTGTTGGGGGGGGGGGGTGAGCAACCCTTAGCATAAATGCTGAAGAATTATAATCGAAAAACCTGATCATTTTGTGCTTAATTACTGCGCGGCCGACAGACCGTGACGTCACGCGAGGGAGAGACGTTACTACGCGACTAACATAGGAAATAGTTCCTTTTCTCCGTACTGAAATGAATCAGATATATGATCATTTAATTTTTTTATCCAGCAATTCTCCCATCGAATGATGATAAAAAATATTACGATCCTTGCGGGAAAATGTAAGTTAATTTTCGCGCCATGTTTAGTGAATCCAATATGGCGACCATTTGTTTACATTTTGAATCGAGCTAAGAATTACATCAACTTAATCGTTCGTAAGGGAGTGACAATTATATCCTGCAGTAATACTCAAGGAGTATATTTAAGGATTCTATTCGTAAAGAAATTCGGAGGTGTGTTTGTTGGGGGTTGATGCAGTAAAATTTCTTGTATTTTATAGCTGTTCAATTAGTGTACTATCGAGTAAGAACGGTAGCCTATACAGACAAAAAAAGGGTAATATAAATACCCACACAACGTTTCTGAGATCCTTTCGTCAGGTGCTAAGAAGAGCCTAGAGGGACACAACTGCACTGGTCAGTTGACAACTCTCAAAAGCAACCGACCAGTGCAGTTGAGATTCTCTAGGCTCTTCTTAGCACCTGACGAAAGGAACAAGGATCCCAGAAACGTTGTTCTGTGGTATTTATATTATCCCTTCTTTTGTCTGTATGGACTATCGTTCTTATTCATTATTTACAATCAGACGTATTTTTTTTTTCATTTTAATAATTACTTCAACACTTCATATACAATATTTTGGAATTATAAAGCAGGGAAACGATATTGAATGGTCTTTCTTGACCGAAAACCGATAAATTTTCAATTTTTTTTATGTAGCCTCACAACGTGTCTTTAAAGTCATATCGAATGAGACATTTGACATTTTTTTCTACTTGGTCCACCTGCGTCAGAGGCAAATTCCGGGTAGGATCCTTAAACTGTAAGCCATTGGGGGGGGGGGGGTCGTAAGTAATCGTTAACGAACGTTTCTCCTATCGGCATCTGTTTGAAAGTATGTACGGAACTAGAAACAGTTAGATTTAAGTTAAATAACTTCTTGATTAAAGATTAATATAGAATTAAATACTTTTTCTGGTTTATATAAATAATTACACGTGGCAGCCACGGGATCACAGTTGGTTAAGAAATAAATTTTAAGTAATGTTCACATAATTGCCTAATAAGAACTTGTTGTGTCTGAATTATTAAATACTAAGATTTGTGATATAATTTAATTTATGAACCTGAAGTGGTAGCTAAATAAGATCGACATTAACATGTTCTAATTTTTTTATTTTATTTAACTATAATTCGCGACGAATTTGTGTTAGTCACGACACAGAAGCATCCTAGCGCTACCTTCGCTTCCAGAATTAGATACGGTAATTTAGAGGCAACTGGAAGTGGGATTCGCTGTTGTAATAAATAGTATGGTATCTCTACGCATCGTTGAAGGAAGCTCAAAGCGTTTCAGTTGGCGCCGTCGGGGCTCTGAGAAAGTGAGCCTCTCAACGCCGCGATGATAGACGACGCTGCGTAAACAACGGTTATTTGCGGACGCCGCTAGACCTACGACAAGGTGCAAGGCATTTTGGAGATACCTGTCTGTCCATTACCGGCGAGGTCTTAATGTGCACTGCGGCCAAGTCTAGCAGAATTACGGTGCGTCATCGCAGAGAACGAACATGGGCGCAGCGCAGTACATAATCTCTGACCACTGACCTTTACGGCGTGACTTCTGCGATAATTTAGCGAGAAAATCCAGCGCACACGGATCGTGCTCCGTCGTCGAAAGTGCAACTAAACAGATCAGCCTCTGCTTTCGACAGAGTTCGAAAAAATAAAAAAAATGGTGAGTCAAATCAGGAGGAACGTTGTGCAATTAATACGATGAAATTTTGCCAAACAGAATGTTCAACTTTTAGTCTTTCATCTGGCTTGGGGAAGTTTACTGTTGTGGTGGATTATGGAATTTCTGAGGTACCAGGGAGGTCCAAAGACCGGTGTTTTATATAACCACTATGCTAATATTTTTGAATAAGAAAGATAGCCAATACAGACAAAAGAAGGAGTAATATAAATACCACAGAACAACGTTTATGGGATTCTTGTTCCTTTCGTCAGGTGCTAAGAAGAGCCAAGAGCGACACAACTGCACTGGTCAGTTGACAACACTCAAAAGCCGCCTTCTTAGCACTTGACGAAAGGAACAAGGATCTCAGAAACGTTGTTGTGTGGTATTTATATTACCCCTTTTTTTGTCTGTATTCGCTATCTTTCTTATTCAAAAAAAACATTTACTTATTTTCATAGACCACGATGAATTTGACCTTTTTTTCTAGAAATAAATCAGTGTATATAAATTTTTTATAATCAATATTACAAACAATTTGTTTTTTAGAATAAACGTCTTATAGAATGAATTTTCCAGACCCAATCTAAACCCCATAATTATAAATCTATTGCCACAGCATCGAAAAATCACATTACTGGAACCTGAACGTTGCTTTTAATATTTAAAATTAATTTATAAGTTAGTTATTGATGTTATTGATTCCCGTTTTAGTTTATTGGTTGATTAAAGTTTAGAGTTCTTCCCCCCAAAATGGCTAATCTCCCTGATGCAAGTTTTTCTAGGGTTTTCCCTGCATTACTTTTAGGCGAATTGCCGGGTAGGATCCTTAAACCATAGTCCGGGGGCCCCTAGTTAACCGTTGGCTACCTTCCTCTAACCTTCCTATGCTATTAAAGGGGAGTTGCCCAATGTGGATCACCCTCATGTAGCCTGTTGCCCTAAAAAAAAAATCTAATATAGTTATGCAAAACCCGGTTGAACTCCAAGAACAATATATTGAACAACTATACCGGGAAAGGCTTCAATCTTTCAACAAAAATAATAATTCTTTAATTATTCTATAATATTTATAGTACTCGAAAAATTGTTAGAGAATTAACTATCATATAATATAGCGTTATAAATTAAAATATTAAGTATGATCGCAGAAATATTTTAATAAAAGGACCTCCAGTACACGGAAGAGACGCTGGGGAAAGTTGCAAAACCCCCGAAAAACTGAAGAGCTTCAGACGCGTGACGTGTCACTGCAGGACAAAGATTTATCAATATATATATTTTTTTTTTTGGTACCGGAACCCTGGATCAGTTGCTCGAAAGGTGATTCGTCCCGCAACTAATTCTAGTTGCTCTTGCTTACTTTGTAAACCATCCGAAAACAAGATTCCCTGGCAGCGGCGACATCTTGCAGAAATTTGTTTCAGGTACGTAGGGATAAAACCGCTGCCAGCAGACTGTCACTTGCACGAGCCGGACTTTTGCAACGAAAGTCATAAAAATACTCCTCGCCTTTCCTGCCAGAGCGTCGGTTGGCTGCTTTTACGAACCCCGCAACGCGGTTACTGCGAATATCCTGACGAAAAAAAATGGCGGAAAAATATTGGCAACGGAGTAAAATGTCACAATAAAATTCAGAAATCAACACCAAAAAAAATCATCTTCGTAAATATTAAGTCAAAGGCAGCGGGACCCGTAGAAAAGTATTAGACAGCATTTTATTGAAGAAAATAAATTTAGTTGAAATAAAAAAAATGCGTAACGTTTAATGAATATTCAAATAAACAACTAAATGACTGTATAGAGTTGGTTAGATCTTTGAATTATAAATATTTACTTAATAGTAGTTAATAGAATAATTTTTTTTAGGGGAACAGGCTGCTTGAGGGTAATCCACGTGGCGGCAACTCCCCTTCAGTAGCATAGGAAAGGATTGGGGGTTGCGGAAGGGTAGAGGAAGGTAGCCAAGGGTTAACTAGGGACCACGCGCTGTAGTTTAAGGATCCTACCCGGCAATTCACCTAAATGTGGAGCAGGGAAAACCCTAGGAAAACCTGCATCAGGTAGGTCGGGCATTGGGTACTTGTCCCACAGCCTTTTGATGGCGAGAGAGTGGTCTGCTGTGGGGACGCAGCATTGCCTTCGACCAGTTAAGGAGGCAGCTGGCCGACTGTTCCAAAGGGAACAGTCACAACAACTCTTACCGTATGCCCAAGATCTGCAACCCCGGAAAACAGGCCGAGGTATCTCGGCTTGTGGGGGGGAGAGAACCTTAGTCTAAACAACCAGAGAGAGGAGGAGACATCCCCCTCTCTGGAAAGGCTCACAGGCTACTTTGATAGAATATATAAAAATATAGTCGATGTTTTATTTTTTGTTTCGAGTGTTACATTGTATGTCGGGCAGAGAGAGAAACAAATTGGAGATAGAAGTTGGCAGACAACGAGTGGTGAATCACTCTAATTGAGGTTGATGTGCTTAGTAGAAGAAAACAACGGAAGGCAGAAAAAATATTTAAAGGCATGTTTTGAAAAAGTACGAAGGTGAAATAAATCGTGGTATTAGTTCTAATGTCACGGTTCTGGTCTCTCAAACATTCTTCATATAAACCAGTCATGGATAAAAATAATAGTGAACGCCGTAGATAAATATGATGGACCGTTGATGTGGTAAGAACCGTGACGTGAAGGACAGAACGCGGCCGCATGACTGAGAGAGGAAGGGGGGGGGGGGAAATAAAAATAAATAAATCAGGCTTCATGCATTACTTTTCTTGGACGGTGGTGATAAATAGAATTCGGTTATGACTGACCACGAAGTGCGTCGATGCAGTCACACAAGATTTATTTGCGATTTGGCAGCGGCCAGAGACGGCGGCGGCCCTGTTACGTAAGGAAGGCGGCCTGCACACGCAAATAGCGCTGCACCGCTCGAAAAATAGTCCGCACGTCAGATTCGCAGCCTAGGTGAAAGTGCCACCAAGGCAAACTCCTGCGACACACTAAACATTCGCTTCAGTTGGAAGGAAGAGAGAAAAATGAAGAGGGTGACGTTTCCGAAGCCAATCCGACTATGAGGAAAGTCACTGGAAAAATAAATCTATAAGGAACTTGAGTGTATTAATTAAAAATATTTATCTACGTGATCTTTGTTCCATTCTCTGAGCCAGGCTGGAAGAAATTGTATACGACAGCTGTGTGTATCTACGATTTCTACTTGCCATCTTGAGCTAATAGAACCTCTGACATAAACGTAGCACTGTCGAGCATCGATACTTAAAATCGATACATTTAGGATCATTCAAGGCTTATATCACTTTACCCATGACCCAGTTTGCAAAAATTACGTAGTTGAAACGTGAATAACTTCTCAAGAGTAAGAGGTTGGATTTCGTTATGAAGCCAGAAAGTTACGTAATATTTTTTTTGAGGTATTAATCTTAAAAAAAAATTAATAAATTATTTCGTTGATTATCTTAACACTGTAGCACAAACAAATGTGAGGTCGACAGCTGCGATTTGCCCGGCAAGCCAAGGGGGGGGGGGGGGAGAAAAAAATGGGTTCGAGAGAGAGACGGAGAATCACTTTAAGGCTCAGTTGACCTTCTTGGCACAAGTGTCCCGGAGGTGCGGGACGTCCCGTCTGTTTCTGTGAACGTGTAGCAGCGTATATAAATTTGCACACTTAGCGAGCATATTTGTCTTGATTACGAAGCTGGGAGGAATGAGAGTTACCGGAAATGAAGCGTGTGGGACGACGTGGATTGGAGCGGAGAGTTGCGTCGCGGAACGTCGCTGGACACCGGCCCACAAAGCATGGGGGGCGAAGGTTGTGATTAGCAAAAAAATCGAAAGTCGTCTAATATTTCTGAATAAAGACCCAATTGTTAAAATTAATAATAAGTATACAATAAAATACAGTTTAAAAACAGTGTTACTTGAGGATGACAACACGTTGGATTTAAATCAAATTGAAATTTACCCCAGTACAAAAATTTGGTTCCGTCAGACACGTTATAAATCTTCAAAGAGCTTGATAAACATTAAAAATAATTATGCACGTTAAAATGAAGAAATTAAATTTAACAACATTATATTAATCCGCGTAGAAGTAAAAAACTGGAGAGGTTAGGTAAATTATTTAACTTACATAGAAAACATTATACACAATTATAAGTTGTCATGAATAAAGACCACGAAATTAAAAAAGAAACCAGTAAAATGGCCGACGGACGCAAAATAAATATTTTTATGATGGCATCACTAAAATTTCTACACGCAAATAATAGATTATTAAATTATATCAGAATCTAATAAATAAAATTAGCTCTACGTGTGTACGTGTTTGTTCCTCATGTAAATCTACCGTTAAGAAACTTTGACCAAATTGTGGGGGTAAGACACGGTTACCACCCCCGGGGGTTGGAGGGTGGACATTCTAATAAATCCTAAAACGGCGTAAAATAAATTTATTTCGAGGTCAATGAGATTGATAGTGTTTCTGCCGAGGTTTATTGTGTATAATTGCAACCCCTTTTGACATAGGAGGGGAGAATATTTAGGAATGGGGGTGGAGGAACGTTACATAAAAATAAAGCAAAAATCAATATGAAGTTATAGATGTCGCCGAGTTTAATTATAACATTCAAATTGCCGTTATGTTGTATTTCTATCCCAATAAGTAGCGGTGGGGATAAGAGACAACTACAACCCCTAGGAGCGCGGGGTGAACGGGAGTGGAAATTTTCAAACGGCTGATATTTTACGTCGGGAGAAAATATTTCTGGGTCAGTGAAATAATTTAGCGTTTCTGCAGATATTTTAGGCCATGATTTTCGACATGGGACGAGAGAACCTTTAGGGATGGGGGTGTGGAACAGCGTTATATAAAAATAATACAAAAATAACCGAGTTTGGAGGCAAATCCGAGGTTATGGAGGTAGTTGAGTTTAATTATGACACCCTGGTAAACGTCGGTCACCAAAGTAGTTTTATATGAACTTTGATGTTAAACTATGTCAGACAGGTTTAAGAAATATTGACGAAGGAAGAAGCCCGTTTGGAGCAATATGATTAAGATATCTATTGTTCTATAGGTCTGATAGAAGGTGCACTGTATGGTAAAAATACTGAAAGGTCTGACCGGCTATAATAAGTTAGTATATTTGGATGTCTTCAGTGGGACCAACGGGATCGTGAAAAACGAAGAGGACAGCCGTTTGATAGGTGGAACAGAAATATCAAGATCAATCTCAGGGACTCACTAGAGACAAATAGTCAAGTAACGAAAAATAAACGACTTGTAAAGAAATAGGGACTGTTAACTGAGAAATGAATTACACATTGCTGATGATATGAAAAAAAAATACGTCTGATTGAAAATAATGAATAAGAAAGATAGACAATTCAGATAAAAAAAGGGGTTAATATAAATGCCACACAACGTTTCTGGGAACCTTGTTCCTTTCGTCAGGTACGAAGAAGAGCCGAGAGCGACACAACAGCAAAAACTTGACAACACTCAAAAGCGTTTCTCTAGGCACCTGACGAAAGGAACAAGGATCCCAGAAACGTTGTGTGGTATTTATATTATTCCTTTTTGTTTGAATTGGCTTCTCATTGCGGTTGAAGTTGAGGGTTAATTCTATTTATTCACCTTAAGTGACAGATTGGTCGTTGAAAGCCGAGATCGCACAGTTCACCCTCGGCTGGAAGTCTGCAAGTATCCGTTTCGGTAGTCTCGTAATTAGGCAAAGAGGAGAAAAACAATCTCTCCAGTGGAAATTATTTGCGCAGTTGCGGAGTCGGGTGACTCACGAATATTCGCGTGAACACGCTGCAATGTAACAAGAAACACAGCTATCCAGTTTCGTTGTTGCAACTTGAAGGCCTGTCACCTGTCGAACCCAGGACTGTACGCCTCGCCTCGCCGCCCGGCCTCGATCCGGGGAACTTTCTTCGAAAGGTCAAACGAATTTTACTATTTCCCCGTGTGTTCTAAATCTTTCACGACTATCGCCGCGGATGAATAATAAGTCAAGACGAGGTCATAGGATCTACTATTCTTTATCTGCATTACAATTTCTTTTTTCGAATATTAATAAATGCTAGCAAAAAAAACTATTGATGTAGACTATCGGTTTTAATCAATTTTTTTTGGGTGTAGACAGGCTATGTATAGGGTAATCCACATAGTGGCAACTCCCCTCTTATAGCATAGGAAAGGGATTGTAAAGGGGGGATGCGGAAGGGTGGAGGAAGGTAGACAAGGGCAACTAGGGCCCCCGGGCTATGGTTTAAGGATCCTACCCGGCATTCGTCTAAAATAAATGCAGAACAAACCCTAGAAAAACCTGCATCAGGTAGGTTGGGTATTGGGCACTTGTCCCACGCCCTTCCGATAGCGGGAGAGAAGTTTTCTGTGGGGACGCAGCATTCTCTTCTCCGTGCCTCGACTAGTTTAGGCGGCAGCTGGCCGACTATTCCAATGGGAATAGCGGACAACTCTTACCGTATGCCTAAGGTCTGAGACCCCGGAACATACACCTCTCAGAACAGGCCGAGGTGCCTCGGCATGTGGGAACATTAGTTCAAAAAACCAGAGTGATGTGAAGGTATCCCCAAAGGTAGCCCCTTCGTATCTCTCCTACAAAGTTCTACCTGCGAGAGAACATCCCTCGCAGGTACTGCCTGCGAGAGAATAGCCCTCGCAGGCCTTGGAGTCAATATTAGTAAATTGTTAGTAATTATATGGGTAGTTTATGGGTTTCCCGTGCAACTTCCTCCAAGACAAGCCCAGCACTGTTGGGAAAGGAGAAACGTTAAGGGTGAGGGTGGAAGGGCGTTACAGGAAAATAACGCGAATACAACCGAGATTGGAGTCAAATCCATGGTTATGGATGTCGGTGTGTTTAATTATGACATTCAATTGGTCATTTTTCAAATATGGTCGATATTTACCTGGAATAAATATTTGTCGGGGGTCAATGACGTTGATATTATTTCTGCCGAAGTTGTTGGTAAAATTTCAACCCCTTTCAGCGTGGTAGGGGAGCACCCTTAGGGGTGGGGGTAGAGGGGCGTTTCATATAATTAACACAAAAACAACCGAGATTCGAGTCAAATTGGGGGTTATAGATATACGACATCCCGGGCAACGCCGGACAACCAGCTAGTCCTAAATAAAGCTAAAATAATTTGAAACCTTTATTTTTCCATTTTTTTTTTCGTCAGTGCAGGTTGCATACGCGTTAAAGATTCATCGCAGTGATTCCTGTATTATGATGATGTACGAGTGAAGGAGGGGTTAACTATGGTGGAGGACGCCCCTCGACCACGTAGCTGATACGTTGACGGACGAAAACAATTACGCTGTGAAGGAAAACCGAGGACAACTAATTGAGACTTTCAACTGCGGAACTATTTATAAAGAAATAATAATCTCACTATTATGTTTCGTGCTTTCCTAATTAGCGAATTTGGAGTGATGTTTATGCCTTACTTCACGGCGTACGTGCAAAGCCACATTTGGGTCTGATTCATATTATCCTTTTGGGTCCTTCTTTGATAACCTCTTGATACCAAACGACATCCAATATCGTTACTTTTTATAGTCAGTGAGTCCGTTTAATGCTGGTTTTTTGCCCCCTCCCTTGCGCTGTAGCTTTTATCGCACTATGAACCCCCATTATTTGAACTTTTTGTCAGGAAGCTCTCAAAAAGGTCTTCTTCCTTTGGCAATATTTCATAACTAGCTAACTCAATCCTTATTTTATCATCCCATGAATATTCTGAGCCATGATTCACTTTCTTACTTCTGTGATTTCACATATTTTTAATTTTCGTAACTAAACGGCTTCTCTTCCTCTCTGCTTTAACTAGTGTTTTTTATGCGTTCATCCTGTTTTCTAAATAACTCGTAATTTTCACTTGTTAGAGCAGTATCAATTTTTAAAAATTTAATTTACGTTTTACGGAAAAAAATAAACAACTGTCACATATTCCAATCTTTTATTCGATTTATTTTCCACAGGTTTCAATGACAAAAAATTTTGTTTTTAGGGTACCAGGCTACATTCGGTTAATCCACGTGACGGTAACTCCGTTAATAGCATAGGAAGGGATTTTAAAAGGCAGCGAAGGGTTAACTAGGGTCCCCTGGCTGTACTTTAAGGATCCTAACCGGTATTCGCGTAAAAGTGATGCAGGGAAACCCCTAGAAATACCTACATCAGGTAGGTCGGGCATGTGGTACTTGTCCCACGCCCTTCCGATGGAGTTAGACGGGTTTTCTGTGTGGAAGCAGCATTTTTTTTTAAAGGTGTAAACAGGCTATGTCTAGGGTAGTCCACATAGTGGCAAAGGAATTTGAAAGGTAGCCAAGGGTTAACTAGGGGGCCCCCGGGCTGTGGTTTAAGGATCCTACCCGGAATTTGCCTAAAATTTATGCAGGGAAAACCCTAGAAAAACCTGTATCAGGTAGGTCGGGTTCTTGTCCTACGCCCTTCCGATAGTGGGAGAGGAGTTTTGCTGTGGCGACGCAGCTTTTCCCCCTTCTCCGTGCCTCGACCAGTTTAAGAGGCAGCTGGCCGACTGTTCCTATGGGAAAGGCGGACAACTCTTACCGTATGCGCAAGGTCTGTGACCCCGGAACATACACCTCTCAAAACAGGCCGAGGTTCCTCGGCTTGTGGGAACCTTAGTTCAAAAACGGAGAGAGGAGAAGGCATCCCCAAAGGTAGCCCCTTCCTGTCTCTCCTACAAGGTTCTGCCTGCGAGAGAACATCCCTCGAAGGTACTAAGGGGACGCAGCGTTCCCCTTCTCCGTGCCTCGACCAGTTTAGGAGGCAGCAGGCCGACTGTTCCAATGCGAACAAGGTCCGTGACCCCGCAAAAGTCTCAAAACAAGGTCTGGTTTCCCTTCAGATCGTACAAATCTTTTACCAAACAATAATAATAATGTAACGGCCATTTTTGTCAGAAAACTTTTAAATTTCGGACACGAGAAGTGGCAGATGATTTAGTGATTTAGCAACGAACTAGGGAAAGATGGACGTTGCTAGGCTTGTTGATTTTATATAAATCAGGTAATCTGAATGCTGCATGTATATTGGTCCATAGATCATTTTTTTCCGGGATCTTTGCTCTACCTAGTCAACTGTTGCAATGGAGGAACAAGTTACTGAGGGAGCTGTGTACAAATTTTAATTTTTGATACATCTCACGAGTTTAATAATAATAAATTAAATCCCAATGGTATGAGAAATGTAACCAGGTTTCCGTAAACATTTCTTCTGAAGTTTTGTATATTTTTGTGACTAAATGAAAGTCCGCAGTTTTTCCGAAGCATCTGGCTTGCAACCACGCATTCCTCGGAGCGAAGGATTGGGTGTTGAAGAAACTCACGAGCTGGAGGCCGCCCATATCTCTGAATAAAGCAGCAATTTCGAAGCAGACGACTTGAAGTTAATTATGAAAGGCGGTCGTGTCTATATGGTGCTTTACGCCTGCAGTTCTCGTCTCCAATAAACCAGCGACGTTATAGCTGTCTGTCTTATAAAAACCGACGGTTCGCTGCACGTCACTTCCCTTCCACTTCTAATGGCTAGGGAAAAAGCTAATTAAACCACGTAGCAGCTACACACGCGGGGCCCGCGCGTTATTTATATGTGCCTGTAATAATGGCACATGACGAAGAGCCTAATATTAGTGTGATGAGATACGAACCCGGATCTGCGGACTCGGCGGGGAGAGCATTGCACGCTGGTTGCAATTTGACACGCTTCCTGCGATGACCGGCCTACCACTTCACACCGTTCCCTCGCTGGTCGGAGAAATACTGGAGCTTCTTTCCCAATTCCTCACAAATGCTTCGAAACGAGACGTATGATCCAAATACGGTTTATTTTATTATGTCCAGCCCTTTACCAAAAAAAAACCAATAGTTCGAGTCCAGATTCTGCTTCCTATTCGCCACATACTGTCCGAAAATTTTCATCCAAATATAAATGTGTGTTTTTTAACCTTCATGAACTCTGTAAAATCCTTATGTTTTTTATCCGAATATTTCCGAATTGCTATGCTTGATTTTTCTAAAATATAAAAATAGTTTAACGCTATTCAGGGAGCCCCTGTTACCGAGAAGCGAGAGTTCGAACGCAACTCTGTGACGTTAGGTGACGACATCTCAGTATTTTAAATGTTTTTTTAACCTTCATGAACTCAGTAAAATCCTTATGTTTTTTATTCGAATATTTCCGAATTTCTATGCTTGATTTTTCCAAAATATAAAATAGTTTAACGCTATTCAGGGAGCTCATGTTACGGAGAAGCGAGAGTTCGAACGCAACTCTGTGACGTTAGGTGACGACATATCATTATTTTAAATGTTTTTTTTAACCTTCATGAACTCTGTAAAATCCTTATGTTTTTTAACAGAATAATTCCGAATTGCTATGCTTGATTTTTCCAAAATATAAAAATAGTTTAACGCTAACCTTCATGAACTCTGTAAAATCCTTATGTTTTTTAACAGAATAATTCCGAATTGCTATGCTTGATTTTTCCAAAATATAAAATAGTTTAACGCTATTCAGGGAGCTCATGTTACCGAGAAGCGAGAGTTCGAAAGCAGCTCAGTGACGTTTGGTGACGACATGTCATTATTAAGCCTGTGTGCATACACAATCAAAGTCAGTGAGTTGTGAAGGATAAAAATTTAAGGTAAACTTAGATGTTTATAAATTTAATTTGACTGATTTTTAAAAAAACGAACCAGTGATTTTTAATAAGTCTCAATAAATAATTTTAAAAATTCAGTAGTGGAATTTTTTTAATTTTGAAAACAAGGAGCTTTTGGACTGATAATTTAGCAATATTCATCTAAAAACCCAACTTATAATTATTTTTTAAAAAACATTTCTAATTTACAAAATTCAGTATATTGGGCAGAAAAATATATTATCATTTTTAAAACTTAACATTTAGCAGGAAAAACGTTTCATTCCTGAATGGGGCCTCTTCAGGTCTATAATTACTTCGGTGCAACCCACACGTTAGAAAATTGTTAATCTAAATTTTCTTATAATAAATTGTAATTGCACACATGAGAAGAACCCAATTAAGGGTTAGACGTTTTAAGTTTTATGATATAAATATGATAATAAAATCTCAAAACAAATAGGCTAGCGTTTTTAGTTTTATAATTACTAATTTATTTTATAAAATTGATTTATTATTTTTACAACCCATTCACTTCGCCATAAAAAATTCGTTACCTCTTTTAGGAGATATACGAAGGGGCTACCTTTGGGGATGCCTTTTCCTCTCCGTTTTTGAAATAAGGTTCCCACAAGGCGAGGCACCTCGGCCTGTTCTGAGAGGTGTATGTTCCAGGGTCACAGACCTTTGGCATACGGTAAGAGCTGTCCGCTGATCCCATTGGAACAGTAGGCCAGCTGCCTCCTAAAATGGTCGAGGCACGGAGAAGGGAATGCTGCGTCCCCACAGGAAACGCTTCTCCCGCTATCGGAAGGGCGTGGGAAAAGTACCCAAGGCCCGACCTACCTGATGCAGGTTTTTCTAGGGTTTTCCCTGCTTTACTTTTAGGCGAATGCCGGGTAGGATCCTTAAAATATAGCCCGGGGGCCCTAGTTAACCCTTTGCTACCTTCCTCTACCCTTCCGCATCACCCCTTTTCAAATCCCTTCCTATGCTATTAAAGGGGAGTTGCCACCATATGGATTACCCTCATGTAGCCTGTTACCCTTAAAAAAACGTCTGATTGAAAATAATGAATAAGAAAGATAGCCAATACAGACAAAAAAAGAAGTAATATATATATATATACCACATATTGTTTCTGGAATCCTTGCCAAAAGCTTTTGAGTGTTGTCAACTGACCAGTGCAGTTGTGTTTCTCTAGGCCCTTCTTAGCACCTGACGAAAGGCACAAGGATCCCAGAAACGTTGTGTGGTATTTATATTACCCTTTTTTTGTCTGTATTTGCTTTTTTTCTTATTTGTTTTTTTAAAAATAATTATAATATTTTTTGTGGTACATTAATAAGGCGAAATTGAAAGGTCATTGGTTTTAAAATTAAATTTTTTTAAGCAATAAATATTTATGGAGACTGATTAAAAACCTCTTTAATACGTAATAACTTATGTGAATTTGTGTTCTACAGTATTGAAACCCGTGACAGTGTTGCAAGGGCATGAAACCTGGAAGTTGAAAATGTAAGACAAATCCTTTTGTTACAGTGCTACAGGGACATGGGTCAAATTAGAGGGGGGGGGAAATATCAGAGTATTCTGGTAGAAGGTACAATGGAGGGTGAAGACCATCATTACGATGTGTGTCAACCATATAAATAAGTTAGGAGCTGGATAAGGAAAGATGGAAAGACCACAACTATTTTGGAAAACTCGTTCTGTTGAACTGAATAAGAACTCAAAAAGATCACCGTTGGTTCTTTTTGAGGCATGTCCGTGCCATACATCACGAGAAGACTCCGTGGTTCAAAGAATTCGCATTTGAAATTAATCAGACTCCATCTTCCCGGGGTGATTAAAATAATTCCGAGGACAATTAGGCTTAGGGGTGTTGCGCTAAAGAAAGGACGCAGGTAACAGAAGTCGATTTATATTCATAGAATTCACAGTGTCGAGAAGGTTGTCATTAAGTGAGATTCTCCTTCAAAGTACCTAAAATAATCCGGCGAGCACTGAGGTGCCTCGGAACCATTACGCTGTAAGTAGCTTTTCAAGTAAAATAGAGAAAATAAGCTAATTTAATTGCGCCTTGATTACGAAAACAGAACCTGCTGTTTTTTTCTTCTTCTTCTTCCAGCTCATATAGTGTAATACATTCCGTATATGTACTGTCCAATTTAAAGTGCTGACTGACCACTTACATGCCTAATAATCTCAGCGAATTATCTTCAGACGTGGTAGGAATATTATCCCTTGCTTTCATTACACCGCCATTTATTTCTATTTAGCACTAATTAAAACTTGTGCCGACTAATTTATCGGAAAAACCACCTCGAGGAGAATTGGAAAGTCAGTCTGTATACAAATATGGAAATATTGCGAGTGACTTACTCGTTAGGAGCAGTTAAGAGTGGAACAGTCGATGATCAGGGGTTCATGTTAATTAGAAAATTATCAATCACTATTCCTGTGATCGTTAAGTGATGACAATGTTTTAATTTAATTTCTACAAATTTAGTTATCTATTGATAACAATAAGAATTTTTTATTTTTATTATTTTCCAGACCAAAATTACATGGTTTCATTCAATTATAAATTAATAAATCAGCCACATTCGGAAGCTAAGAAAATATTAATCAAAATTAGGACGACCTATGGCTGTTATTATTTTAATGAACAAGAGAACAAGATTTCACGAACTCAATACTTGTAATACAAATTATGTTTGTAGTCCTCGGAACAATAAATAAAAAAAAGGACGATAAATCAATGAATATATGCGGCTCCCTCAGTCAAAAACGTATTTGTTTGTTTATTTTTGGAAATCTTACAGTGTTGTCATTTCTGTTGAACTTAAATACGTATCGAAAACAGACAATTATAAATTAATAAATGAGCTACATTCGTCAAGAATATGATCGAAGAAAATATTAATCACAATTAGGACGGCCTACTGCTATTATTTTAAGGAACAAGAGAACAAGATTTTACAAACTCAATACTTATAATAACAAATTATATTTGTTGTCCTCGGAACAATAAATAAAAAAAGAACGATAATTCAATGAATATATGCGGCTCCCTCAGTCAAAAACGTGTTTGTTTATTTTTTGGAAATTTTACAGTGTTGTCATTTCTGTTGAACTTAAATACGTATCGAAAACAGACAATAATAAATCAGCCACATTCGGAAGCTAAGAAAATATTAATCAAAATTAGGACGACGTATGGCTATTATTATTTTAAGGAACAAGAGAACAAGATTTTACAAACTCAATACTTATAATAACAAATTATATTTGTTGTCCTCGGAACAATAAATAAAAAAAGAACGATAATTCAATGAATATATGCGGCTCCCTCAGTCAAAAACGTGTTTGTTTTAGTTTTGGAAATTTTACACGATTGTCATTTCTGTTGAACTTAAATACGTATCGAAAACAGACAATAATAAATCAGCCACATTCGGAAGCTAAGAAAATATTAATCAAAATTAGGACGACCTATGGCTATTATTATTTTAAGGAACAAGAGAACAAGATTTTACAAACTAAATACTTATAATACAAATTATATTTGTAGTCCTCGGAACAATAAATAAAAAAAAGAACGATAAATCAATGAATATATGCGGCTCCCTCAGTCAAAAACGTGTTTGTTTATTTTTGGAAATCTTACAGTGTTGTCATTTCTGTTGAACTTAAATACGTATCGAAAACAGACAATTATAAATTAATATATCAGCCACATTCGTGAGGAATATGAACTAAGAAAATATTAATCAAAATTAGGACGACCTAGGGCTATTATTTTAAGTAAGTTCTTGAGGTGCATGTATGAACCTATTTTACAAATTAAGAGAGAACAAGATTTTACAAACGAATTATTTATAATATATAATTATGTTAAAATTTTCGGAACCCATATTACAATTTTTTTTCTTGTGGTGTAAATACACGATTAAAGTTTTTTTGGGGGGGAAAATTTCTCAACTTACTCATTTTTAAACGAGTCTGTGAAAAGCGCACACGTTTAGAAAAATTCTGAAATTTTTTTTTTATATTCAGTGCTTGTCCCTTCATTTCCACAATCATCAATTTTTTTAAGGTGTGAATAATAACTTTTTTAAGATGAATAAATAAATATAGAGAAATGTTTTGTAAACAAATTAAATGTAGTATACTAACCGCTAAATAACGGTAAGCGAGGTTTGTAGTCTTTGGAACAATAAATTTTAAAAAATACTTATGAATATATACGGCTCCCTCAGTCAAAAATGAGTTTGTTTATTTTTGGAATTTTTGCAGGACTGTAACTTAATATTGAACTTAAATACGTATCTAAAACGACGTGTAAAAACCCAACAACTCTCTCTTATAAAGGAATCGAGAATTTTTTTTATTAAATCAATAAATCGGGATGGCCGATGTTATTTGAATATTTATATATATATATATATGTGAAGAAGAACGTTAACATTTTTATACCTCCTAAAATTATTAATTAAAATCTATTAAACTGAGCAAACATTAAAACAACCGTTTCTGTAGTCTGAAGAGGGTTCAATTACGTACAGAAACGTTGTTGTGTCATTAATTGAAGATTTTAATGATAAATATTTTTTTTAATTATAAAGAAACCGGTCAATGCTCAGTTAAATATATATGATTGTTAAAAACAGATTTAAAAATAGAATATTCAAGCCAAATTTTTCCATGGTTACCTTTAAAAGCTCTGACGGACTTAGTCGGAGACTCTTTACATTGAAGAATAATTTGATAGTGAAAACTGCCGAGGTTGATTGTATTATATTGAGATTAAAATTGGGGGGGGGGAAAGAGCAACAGCAAGTATTTATCGTTTTGTAAAGACTGGCGACCGGCGTTTTTCTGATGAACGTCGTGGGGACTTTGGCGGTCTGCACGTGGGAAGTGCGGCGGCTCCTTCGGGGTGTAAGGCGCAAGTGGGCCACGGAGCCCCGAGTATTTATAGAGCAAGACGAGAGCTTGATGTAAACGATATTTAAGAAGGCTTGACAACGAGGCGAAGGGCGCGACGTTAATGAATATTCTAATGGCAGCGACTAAAAGCGAGTATGACATACGGGCAGCAAAGCCCCGCCACAACAACTCCATTGCAGAACCTCCAACTGTCAGCTCCACGTCGCCACTTTATTATACTCGTGTTACAATGCAACTAACTGGGACGTATTAGTTTTATCAAAATACATCAAAGTCACGTGTTGACATGTGCATGTACATATTACTCGTAACAATTCACAAGAATTAATTTTAGAAATCAGTATGACGTAACAAAGAAGTGCCAAGTAGTCTAAATGATCCCAGGGTGTGAAAATGTATTCTCTAAGGGGGGAAAAAGCTGACACTGATCTGCTACATTTAATTTATCGGGAAAATATATTAATTAAATAATGATATAAGGGAACAAAGATTTTTTTTTTCATTTATTAAAATTGATTAAATAAAAATTCAGCTACCTTTAGAAAAATAATGACAAAGGAACTTTCCTGATAAAAGGATCAAATATCGTAAATAGTGCGGACACTACTGCAATCTGAAAATGCACTCCTCAGTTGACAAAAATCAAAAGCCAGACTCCTTTTGTCGGTATTTGGCTATCTTTATTATTGTTAATTTACAATGAGGGTAATCCACATGGTGGCAACTCCCCTTTAATAGCACAGAAAGGGATTTGAAAGGGGAAATGCGGAAAGGTAGAGGAAGATAGCCAAGGGTTAACTAGGGCCCCCGGGCGATAGTTTAAGGATCCTACCCGGCATTCGCCTAAAAGTAATGCAGGGGAAACCCTAGAAAAACCTGCATCAGGTAGGTCGGGCATTGGGTACTTGTCACACGCCCTTCCGATAGCGGGAGAGGAGTCTGCTGTGGGGACGCAGCATTCCCTTCTCGGTGTCCCGACCAGTTTAGGAGGCAGCTGGCCGACTATTCCAATGGGAATAGAGGAAAACTCTTACCGTATGCCCAAGGTCTGTGACCCCGGAACATACACCTCTCAGAACAGGCCGAGGTGCCTCAGCTTGTGGGAACCTTAGTTCAAAAACTAAGAGGAAAAGGGCCATATATATATATATATATATATAGAGAGAGAGAGAGAGAGGCTAATGGAGAAATCCTCCAAAAAATCCGCATTCATCCGTTTAAATTCGCAAATGCTTCACTTAACCTTTATGAAAAGTTCCAAAGAGGTTTTCGACTTAAAAAAAATGGCCCCTGTTTTTCATGAATAAAATACATAAGCTAAAAAAAACTCTGAGTCTATATAAAACGTGCATTTAGATGTACTCTAGATGTATACAATTAACTTACTATTTTCCTAAACCTGTGAAATTTTGTTTTTTGTACAGGTTAAGAAATTGTCTCAAACTGTGTGTTTCTTTTTTTATATAAATGACTATGACTTCAAATTGTCGAAAACTTTTCTAGAACAACTGACAAAAAGTTTAAATAAACCAGATTTATGGGTAAATTTTTTATTATCGTTTCTCCTTTAGAAGAAGTTTTCATTCTGCCTGAAATCTTTGAAAATCGTGGTTACAATTCACAGTCAACCATGACACAGAAAATGACAAGAGTTCATTAAAGCAATCCAAAATTTTTAGTTAATATAACTAGTTGGATAGGGCTTGTGCAATTAAACATATAATTATTATTTAATAAAAACAAATACTCTAGAGATAATCACTGAAGGGTAGAAGAACAGGTGTAAGGGAAAGTGATGAAAATAGTTTGGCAATTATTTTTTTCAAGTAACTAACTGTAGAAAATTAATGTTAATAAGAAATATATGGTAATTTATTTATGGGTCACCAATGACAAAGTTGTTAACGCGACCATTATAAACCTTTAATTTTTTTAAAAAATGAAAAAATATAGCCAATTCACGCAAAATAAGTGATAATATAAATACCACACAACGTTTCTGGGATCCTCGCCCCCCCTTCTTCAGGTTCTGAGAAGAGCCTAGAGCGACACAACTCCACTGGTCAGTTGACGAAACTCAAATAGCGACGTAAACGCAACGACACTGGGAGTGCCGAAGGGGTTGCATAACAATAAGGGGTCGTAGCAATTTTTTCTGTTTGTACATAAACAGCTGTGATGTTTCATTTAATGTGTAGCATCTCTGGAATTGTACCAGGTGTCTAAAATCTTAGTATTTTGCCAATCAAATGTGTGTGTGTCGAAATGTTTGCAGACTACAGATTGTTTACCGTTTAGACGTGTGTTCCTTGATACGGGTATTAAGAGAACCTTTCGTTTGCCCTATGTAGCAGGAATTACAATTATTGAACGAGATTTTGTTAGCTACACTATGTTTGTTGTAGGTGTCACGTGGGTCCTTGTGGGTTTTTAATAAAGTAGGAAAGAATATTTGTGGATCTGTAAATGATGGATATTTGATATTATTTGGACGAATTTGTGATGTAGAAATTTGTAATAAGGAAGTACAAGAAAAAAAGTGTGGATGTATTGGACTCTGACTCGTCCATCCGTGCGCTCCATCCTGAGTTAAATCTCAAGGTACGCTGCATGTGTGTGTGTGTGTGTGTGTGTTCTGTCAGATTATTTTGCAGTTCAGTTATTAAGTTGCTGATACTATCAACACTGAGAGCATAAATATCGTTCAGACCAGATGACCATGAGCAGGGTTTAAAGCACTGCAGAGAAACGGAAGACCTTCATTACCGCCCGGAAAAAATTCATACAACCGAACCGAGTTTGAACCCACGTCCTTGATCCGAAGGCCAGCGGACCACCAGCATGTGAGCCTGCAGCTCAACAAGTTGATGTAGTGGGAAGGCCCGGTACTTAGGAAAGCACGGACAGTGATGGACTGTGGACGATGTGGGCCGAATGCTGAAGACGAGTTGTTAGGCGACCTGCCCCAAAGCGCGGCCCATTCCTATGCACTTCTCATCCGAAGGTCTGGGGGCCTTGACAACAGACGACCTGCCTCAATATGCAGCGCACACCATGCTCCAAACTGCTCCACAAGGTTAACCATTCACTCGCCAAATATCACCTCAGACTGGCGTCGTCGACACGGGCCCGCTCAATCAGAAATACTTTGCACCAAAACTGGTTGTCGGCAGTGATTTTCTACAGTCTTTCTTGTTTTCCAATTACACGTTCATCGCTTACAGTGTCAACTATCACAGGTTCCTGGCAATTATCTGCATTATTCACACAATCTTCCAGCGGCTGCTTTATTTTCAAGCACGTGAATTCAGAAACCTTCGATTCGAGGTGATACAGTTTGAGACAGTGAAAGAAATATTACACAAGTCTCCCCGAAAATGGTTTTTATAAAGCAGCCAAACAAGTATGTAGTCCTTCAAGAGACTCCTACATGGAGGATCCCGTACGCGTCCACAGATGCCGTTTCCCAACGACCGACCCTTGCGTGCGATTTCAAGAGCAAGTTTCAAGAGACTCCTATGAAGGATTCCGTACGCGTCCACAGATGCCGTTTCCCAACGACCGACCCATGCGTCAAATTTCAAGAGCAAGTTTTTAGAGACTCCTATAAGGATCCCGTACGCGTCCACAGATGCCGTTTCCCAACGACCGACCGACCGATTTCAAGAGCAAGTTTCAAGAGACTCCTAAGAGGATCCCGTACGCGTCCACAGATGCCGTTTCCCAACGACCGACCCTTGCGTGCGATTTCAAGAGCAAGTTTCAAGAGACTCCTATGAGGATCCCGCACGCGTCCTCAGATGCCGTTTCCAAGCGACCGACCGATTTCAAGAGCAAGTTTCAAGAGACTCCTATGAGGATCCCGTACGCGTCCTCAGGTGCCGTTTCCAAGCGACCGACCGATTTAAAGAGCAAGTTTCAAGAGACTCCTAAGAGGATCCCGTACGCGTACACAGATGCCGTTTCCCAACGACCGACCCTTGAGTGAGATTTCAAGAGCAAGTTTCAAGAGACTCCTATGAGGATCCCGCACGCGTCCTCAGGTGCCGTTTCCAAGTGACCGACCGATTTCAAGAGCAAGTTTCAAGAGACTCCTATGAGGATCCCGTACGCGTCCACAGATGCCGTTTCCCATCGACCGACCCATGCGTCAAATTTCAAGAGCAAGTTTTTAGAGACTCCTATGAGGATCCCGTACGCGTCCTCCGGTGCCGTTTCCAAGCGACCGACCGATTTCAAGAGCAATTTTCAAGAGACTCCTACACGAGGATGACGTACGCGTCCACAGATGCCGTTTCCCAGCGACCTACCGATTTCAAGAGAAAGTTTCAAGAGGCTCCTATAATGAGGATCCCGTACGCGTCCACAGATACCGTTTCCCAACGACCGACCCCTGCGTGCGATTTCAAGAGCAAGTTTCAAGAGACTCCTATGAGGATCCCGTACGCGTCCTCAGATGCCGTTTCCAAGCGACCGACCGATTTCAAGAGCAAGTTTCAAGAGACTCCTACACGAGGATCACGTACGCGTCCACAGATACCATTTCCCAGCGACCTACCGATTTCAAGAGAAAGTTTCAAGAGAACATCCCTCGCAGGTATTGTCTGCGAGAGAATAGCCCTCGCAGGCCGGGCCCAGTTGATATATGATTAAATATATTTAGACATAATTAAAAATTTACCTGAACCTGCTGTGATTACCAGGAGTAATCGAAAGAAGAAAGATTTTAAAACATTAAGTACCTAAACATGCCGACATTTTGATATAATTGTATCATGAGAACTATTTAATCTTTAAGTGGTTTGTGAAGAAAGAGTCTTGAAGGTTGGCACCGAACTATAGAGCACACGAGGTGGTGTAGGAAGTGGGGAAAGCCCGCTAAAGATAGTCACAGAGCAGGTTTGCGTTACTCAGGAGAACTAGTTCACCACGATTTATCTGACACTGTAATAGAATTTGAGCAACAATTGCAAAGTAGAACGTAAACCTCCGTTGCTGAAGGCGCTGAAAGTTCAAGTGCCCTCCACAGAATGGACCGACCAGGATCACATCGCAGCCTCCGTAACTGCATGTCGTTCATATTTTATATCCGTAACCGTAACTTCTTTTTTTATTCCCCGCTATTAGCCTTACCGCCGGTGCCTTGACTGTAATCTTCGCGAAACGGCTTCCAGACTGCCATCTGTTGACTCTTTTCCTGCGCGGCGTAATCTGAGTTTTAACAGCCGATCTTTGAAGCCAGTTTTATTGGTGAGTGTCTTGTGAGATGTCGTCACAGAACATATTTTTCGGCTTATATGGCCTTAATGCTTGGCGTCTGTGGCGGCTAGAGAATATGAGCTACGACACGTAAAGAAGTTTAGGAAGAATTATTTTTAATTAATTTTAAGTAGCCATTATAATAATTGTGTTCTAACACTGTGAATTTCTCATTCGAAGACTTCTAACAGCACGGCTTGCGGCGCACTCCCTCCCGCTAATGCAGCCAGGCTACTATCTATGTGCTAGCGAAGGCTCAGCACACGAAATCTCCGGATTGAGAACTGCGCATGCGCAGTGTTCAGTTGCATTCCCCTGCACTACCCGTAAATCTCCAGAAAGTGCTCCCTTCCGATGCTGAAGACCAGTGAACACATACACAGCATTGCCAACATGCGGGACTTGTTTCTAAAATTATATTCATTGTTTGATAAAAAAGATAAAGGACTGTATTTATAAATTATTAATATTATAATTGATTAAATCCTTATTGGCACATTGACTTTTTTTAAAATAATAAATTACATTAAAATGTCCTAGTATTAAATAAATCGTCAGTTTTTACTAACCATATTCATCTGCAAAAATCAGTAAAATTATTAAGTAGATCGTCACATTTTACATTCCCTGATAATTTAATTAAAATATATTTTTTTGACACGTTTATATCACATCCTGTTATTTGCAATGTTTATTATTTAACGGCCAAGCTCCTACTAACTGGGTCTCGAGTTTTGTATCGATCACATCGACTTCCATATCGATATATCGAGAATATCGATTTGAGACAGATAATTGCAAATGCTTCAACTTAAATTCTTATTTATACGATATCAAACATTTTTTGCGTAATGCTTATCCAATATCATCTATTTAATTTCTGATGTTCATAGATATTTTATTATTTTTGTATATATATGGAATCTAAAATTTTTCTTTTGGTAAATTATTACTTTAAGCAAAATTAATATTATGTTTCGTTACTTTGTAATGAATGGAAACGGCAGTAATTGTTTTCGAATTTGGTTTGATATTACTTTTATGGTTATAAATTCTTGATTGTGGTATGTCCTACGTTAACTGATTTGCACCAATTACAATCTCTTAGGAGGTAAACTATATCTTATTTATTATTATTCTGTATTTTACATTTTGTTTTTATTAACACGGATTAAATTTTATTTAATTTATTCAGTTATATAATTAAAATTCATTAATACCATTTTCTTTAAAATAGTTTTATTAGTTTTAGTGTCAATTTATCTATATGATAGAATTTTTATTTTATTAGTTACCTACTCCAAGACAATGGAACATCCTAATAATATAAATAATAATGCTACCTCACCATTGCCAAGAAATTTTAAATCCAGAAGTAAAAGAATCTAATTAAAACAGTCAGTTATTTGGCGATCGCGTGGTGTCGTAGTTCCTCGGGTAGAATCGCGACCCATGGCGGTGGGTTCGATCCTCACGTTACTTACATTACACGTTTGACATTTATATTGTGTTTCGGTCCACCACTGTTAAATATTACTCTGCGAATCAGAACTTTTGTCATTATAACTTGATATAATTCTTATCGACGCAACGTTTTAAGAAATTAGTCTCTCACATGTTAAAATACATTAAACGAGGTTGACTGTCGAAGATGGAAGGCAAAGAGCTGATATTTTTTGTCCTCGACCTTGGGGCGACGTGGTGGGCCCTGACAATTTGGGAACCAACAATGGCTTCTAATGCCACAGATTATCCCCAGCAATTGTATTGTGATGACTCCTCCGGCGGAGTCATGAAGCCTGTGTTTTGCAAACTTTGTCGTCGCTGATTAACATTCTCGAAAAAAGAATGCGTAATAAGCTCCTTCCTACCCGTCTGCAGCTGCAGTTGACAAGGTCGGCGTTTGAGGACCCATTCACAACGCTCACATTATTGCTGAGCCGACGGGACAGTGTACCACCTCGCAGCTGCGTCTGGACCTCTGCCGCCATCGGAATGGCGTGGGACAAGTACCCAATGCCCGACCTACCTGATGCAGGTTTTTCTAGGGTTTTCCCTGCATCACTTTGAGGTGAATTGCCGGGTAGGATCCTTAAACCACAGCCCGGGGGCCCTAGTTAACCCTTGGCTACCTTCCTCTACCCTTCCGCACCCCCCTTCAAATCCCTTCCTATGCTTTTAAAGGGGAGTTGCCACCATATGGATCACCCTCACGTAGCCTATTACCCTAAAAAAAACCTCTCCAACCATCGGAATGGCGTGAGACAAGTACCAAGTGCCCGACTTACCTGATGCAGGTTTTTCTAGGGTTTTCCTTGCATCACTTTGAGGCGAATTGCCGGGTAGGACCCTTAAACCACACCCAGGAGGCCCTAGTTAACCTTTGGCTACCGTCCTCTACCCTTCCACATCCCTCCTCCCCCACCTCCAATCAAATCCTTTTTTATTGAAGTTTTAATATTAAAAGGAAGAGTGAATATGGTGGAAACAGAGAGGCCGCGATAAATTATAATATTAGTAATCGAAAATAAATTATAAATAAACGGATTTGAGTCATATAATTGTTTATTAATTAAAAATTAATCCCTGTTTTAGGACATTTTCAGGTTTAGCTTGCAATTTAGATACTAATAATTACAAAACATATTTCTTAATTTAATTTTACATACATGTAACTTAATTATAATTTTGCTTATTATTCCTGATAACATTTATGTACTTATTGTTATTAATTTCTAAAATTTTAGACCAAACCTGAAGATTTCTAAAAGCAAGGACTAAACGTCGGTAAATTTAATTATTTATTAATAAACGATTTTCTGAATCAAGGCCGACTATTTATTTATTTATAATATTATAAACGTCAGATATTTTTTTCAACAATCTTAAATAAAATTTTTAACATTAATTAGGAAATAAATTAAATAACCAAGGAATTTTAAAAAAAATATTACATTAACGATTTTGTGTTAAAATGATTTCCTTTCAATAAACTCTACGTTAAGGTTAAAAAAAATTTTTTTTGCGTAAAATCAAAAATATTTTGTTTAATTTTTAATTAGGAGTCGTTACTTATTTATTTGTTTTATTTTTATATAGATTATTCTAATTTTAATGTTCTGAAAACCCGCCGCGTTTGTCGAATATTTTTCATATGAATAACTTATTTGTCCCCTTTTCATTTCCATGTATCTTCTCTATAAAGCATTGAGATTTTGGATTTTTATCCTACTTTCCCATTCTCGCGGGAACAAATATAACGTCGTTCGAAACGCACTTGCTTTCGAAGCAAATCTTTCGCGAGTAATTTGCCAATAGAGCTATTGGAAAGCGAGAGCGATTTATCTTCCTTCGAGGCTATGTTCTAAAGAATTGCGTGAACAATCGGCAAGTGAAAGGAAAATGGTGGCACGTGGATTTCCTCATTGTAAGTCTCGGGTCTTTAAGTGGGAGCCGCCTTCTAGGTCATAAGTGCCACGGAGTCTCAAGGGCAAGCAGATTGATGGAGATCACGCACTGCTTTCAGAAGAAAGAAAGAAAGAAAGAAAGAAATATATATATATATATATATATATTGTAATGCCAATTAATAAGCCATTAATTGTTTGGACATAAAATTTGAATTGTTTGATAAATCCATTATAGCGGTCTGATCGAACAAAGCAACAATGGAGAAGCGAGCCCGGCTGCTTTGTCGAAAGGTCAAAATGGCGTTTGCGCGCACGAAAGTCTGAGGCAGTTTACGTCTAACAGCCAGCTCGGATAGAGTTGGTGCCGAGAGATCGCTGTGGACGGATGAAGTATTTAGATACCGGTAGTAGAACAGCGAGACCAGTTAGAACAATTTTGTTATCAGTTGCAGTCTGTGAAATAAACATCCAAATATTCATCGATAGACCATTTTGAGTGCAGAAGTCTAATTTCTATTCTCAAATCAGACCATTGTTTCAATTTTGGAAGACCTAGTAATTGCATCCAGCGTCTAATTGTCGTCGGAACGAGTAAATAACATATCCTAAACGAACAGAGAACCAACATTTGGCAAACTAAAAAAAAGTATTAAATAGAGTCAGTGAAAACAAAGGCCTGCTGAGTAAAAAATTAAAGTGTAAAACTGTCCGAACGAGGTAAAAATTGATTGTTCCGACAGTCCGTAAGTAACATAATTTTGAATAATATTGTAAACGCTAATTAAAGGATAAAGTCAGATTTCGTTCGTTCGCTTTCTTCTAGTATTCTTTTCATTGATTTAATTATTGTTTTATTTTAAGAAAATAAATTTTTTTGTTTGTTA
Organism: Zhengitettix transpicula; assembly: GCA_037074705.1. NCBI lineage: Eukaryota > Metazoa > Arthropoda > Insecta > Orthoptera > Tetrigidae > Zhengitettix > Zhengitettix transpicula. Next base: position 17,621,570 of record CM073594.1, on the reverse strand, counting down.
ATTGTTCAAATTCCTTTAATTTATAATTAACGCTATTAGTTGATTATTACAATATATATATATATATATATATATATATATATATATATATTCGCAGGACATCAAACTCCTCTCCCGCTATGGGAAGGGCGTGGGACAAGTACTGAATGCCCGACCTACCTGATGCAGGTTTTTCTAGGGTTTTCCCTACATCACTTTGAGGCGGATTGCCGGGTAGGATCCTTAAACCACAGCCCGGGGGCCCTAGTTAATCCTTGGCTACCTTCCTCTACCCTGCCGCACCCCCCCCTTTCAAATCCCTTCCTATGCCATTAAAGGAGAGTTGCCACTATGTGGATTACCCTCATGTAGCCTGTCTACACCTATAAAATAAAATAGAATTAAAAAAATGCATGTTTTCTTGGGTTTTCCCTGCATTACTTTAATGCAAATGTCGGGTAGGATCCTGAAAACATAGCCCGGGGCCCTAGTTAGCCCTTGGCTACCTTCCTCTACCCTTCCGCACCCCTCCCCCTTTCAAATCCCTTCCTATGCATTTAAAGGGGAGTTGCCACCATATGGATCACCCTCACGTAGACTGTTACCCTAAAAAAAACCTCTCCAACCATCGGAATGGCGTGGGACACGTGCCAAGTGCCCGACCTACCTGATGCAGGTTTTTCTATGGTTTTCCCTGCATTTCTTTAGGCGAATGCCAGGTAGGATCCTTAAAATATAGCCTGGGGCCCTAGTTAACCCTTGGCTACCTTCCTCTACCCTTCCGCATCCCCCCTTTCAAATCCCTTCCTATGCTGTTAAAGGGGAGTTGCCCAAAGTGCATTACCCTCATGTAACCTGTTACCCTAAAAAAAAATTGGATGTGTGTGAGTGAGTTTGTATTTAGGGTTCCAGCCAACCTGGGCAAATGCAGAACGAACGACCTTGGTTCGCTTTACCAGTCCCATATTTCGCGACTGAGTAGACATTTTGTCATCCTTTCAACGATTGTATACAAAAACGTCTACATACACTCTTCAGAGTTTCTAAATTATAATTCATGTATCTCTGGGTAATAGCAACGATATGACGTGCATATAATTGCGGCACATTAATAAACTAGCACATGAAATAAACAAGCATCAATTAGAATTATTGTAGTTTATTCTGTAGTTAATTAATAAAGCTGGACCTGACTCATGGGTACAGAAAATTAAACCCAAATTATTCTCCTTAATTTCCCAAAACTTCTGGGTTACGTTCATGATTTCTACTCAACGGAGTCTAATTGAATGAATTATATAAGTTCTTGTTCAGTTTTTCGAGACGACATATTTTACGTTCCTACAGTCACGTTGAGAAAATTAGACGGGTTAGAAAATCTACCCCGTTATGGGACTGGTTAAGCGACCGGCGGGCGTTATAGCTAAATTCACGTTTGACAGTCGTGATGGCTGCCGGATGGAAAAGTGACACCGTCGTAGAAAAACAGTCAACTGTTGCAGCGTTAGTTATATGCGTCGTGAGCCTTGCGCGCTGTGATGTATTCCTATAACGCCCAGGCGGCGCCCGCTACCTGTGGCTGCCAAGGCTGCGTGCGATGCTATCAGACAGCGCCCGACCTACGGCAACATAATAACAACCATTGTTACGCCTTCAAGGGCAGACAGGGCCACCTCATCTGGGTTCGAGGCCCGCCAAGCACGCCTCTTTCTACGTGCCAGATTCGCCAATATTCATCGACAACGCCGCAGCCGGCTCGCGGTGTAACTGTAACTTGAGGAGCGTTCACACGTCGTTTCATTTTCATTTGCAAAGGACATTTGTCCTCACTTGTCAGGAAAATTTTAGTCCTTCCCCCCCCCCTCTGCACGTTTCCCAGCGTTACGTAATCCTGAAAACAACCTTGCAGCTTAGATCCATTTCCTCAAAGACACCGATTGTAATCGTTTTTTCCGGTAGAAATATCGTCTTTGAATCCACTATATACTTCTTGTGTGTGGCAACTGTTTTTAATTGTAATTATTTGTCTGTGACAACAATTGTAATTCATGTCAAAATAACATATATGTGTATATAAACTTTAAAGACGGCCTGACATGGCAGATCTCATCAGGTTGAATTTTTATTACTTTAACAGCTGCGTTGCCACGTGTACGTATTTATATAAACCCGAAAAAGTATTTAAGTCTATATTAATCTGTAGTCAACGAGTGGTTTAACCTAAATCTAACTGTTCCTAGTTCCGTACACACTTTCGACCGAGGCTGTATTAATTGAACAGCTATAAAATACATTGCATTTTATTGCATCAGTCGCAACAAACATTCCTCCGAATTTCTTCTTAAATATACTCCTTGAGTCCTGCAGGATATAATTGTCCCTCAGTCTTCAGACATTACGAAAGATTAAATTGATGAAATTGGTAGCTAGATTCATAACGTAAACAAATGGTCGCCATATTGGAGTCACTAAACATGGCGACGAAAATTAACTTACATTCCCCGCAAGGTTCGTAAAGAATTTCGTATTGTTTTTATTATTATTATTCTATGGAGTATTTCCGGATAAAATTTTACTTTTTATTCAATGAAAATATTTCTGCTTCATTTAATTACGAATAAAGGAATTATTACCTCTGTTCGTCGCGTAGTAACGTCTCTCTCTCTCTCGCTCGCGTGACGTCATAAAATAATTATTGCTGCTAAATTTATATTGTATAAGATCTATTTTGCACGCCGAATTTCATCCATTTAACAACAAATACTTTAATTTGTCATTTATTAATTCGTGGCATTTTATGAAAATACAGTTATTTTAGAATCTGATATCTCAGGGTCATAACTGGGTTTGATAATTAGAACACTCCAATTAAAACATTAACAATTCAATTCATTGAAGTTAAAGGAATACAAAATTAAAATACTAGAAAGAAAAGAAAACGAATGAAAAGAAAAACGCGAAAGAAATCTGACTATATCCTTTAATCATCGTTTACAATTATTAATAATTGTCTTGTACTCACGACAGTGCTACTGGTACCAGTTCGGATTCTTCTTGCATGAATTTAACACTCACTAAAACAGACCATTCATTACTCACTGATTCTACACTTAAGAATTTGAATACACGTGGTCGTTGCCCTCTCGTGTCTCTGCTATCCGGGAATCTGGATTAGTCCACCCTCAGCTGGTTGCTGGATGTAGATTTTCTCAAAGTCTCTCGATGCGACAGTTAGTTCAATTACGCACGAAAAAACTTCTGCTTCCAAATTGCGATTTTTGTGTGTCTCTCCGCCAAACTGCTTACTCGTGTTTTATATAAACTATCATATCTTGCCCTTGGACCTAATGCTTTTATGTTTGCAAATTTTACTGTGTTATTACTTTATGTGGACCCGTTCTGTCTCGTATCTCCGTGCAGACTGACTGCTGTTCTCCAAGCGCGCGGTTTGTTAAACAAACGAAAAACCCGCCTTGATTGTCTCCTTTACGTATTCGTACCACTAACAATTTAATTATTAAAAACAATTAATAGCCTGTTAAATTGGTATTACAATATATATATATATATATATATATATATATATGTCTTTGGGGATAGTCGATCTGAAAATATGCTAGTCACGTTTCCACAGCGTATAAATCAATTCTAAAGAAGATTAACGACTTATGACAGGGAATTCTTGTAAGAATAATAAGAAGTGGATGAAGTGAAGTAGAAAATAAAATCTTTTTTGTAAGAAGGGTTTGAAACTTTAAGACATTTGAGAGAACTGTAACACGCCATTTATATACAAATGATTGTTAATCGTTATTAGTATTAAGTCCAAATTTTAATAGTCGTCATGGAACGATTTTTGGCCTTATTAATTTTATATAACTACACCAGTTGTAATTCCCAATGCAATTAAATAAATATATCTCTTTATTTGAAATAAAGGTCTTAAGGAGGTTTAAAATAAAAGAAGGAATGCTACTGACAGGAATATCTCTCACCAGGAATTCAATGACAACGAAGACTGTTAAGGATTAATTGATTAGTAACAAAAATCCTCACTAAAAATTTATACGCCATTTTCAGAATTATTTTTTTGTTTCGACTGTTTACAGCTTTATTTATCTTCGATATTACGTCATATTTATTTTAAAAATAATATAAAAATAAATGCATAATAAATGTGGTGCAAGTGTTGGTTCCTCCCTGTACGTACAGAATGTCAGTCTGTCGAGACAACAGGAGGCAGTTAAAATAAAGCAAAGTAGTTTAGACGACAGCTCTCCACGACACAGAACAAAGAGACGCTTCAGTTTTCGGCAGCATCTGAGGCATTCCGACAAGCTGTGTAAATCATGCCCCAACTACAACAGCTGTCTTCAAACACAATTCACTCGGAAACGACACAAGTTATCAGTTGCAAGGCCTTTTACAGGTAGTTTACATCGACGATTAAATCATCTCGCCAAAAAGTGTTTGGGGTTCTGCAATTGATTAACGAATTAATTAAACAGAAATTGTATCTAAAAAAAATAATAGTACCTTCTCAACACTTACAGTCTTTATTCTTATAAATTTTCCACTATTTCACTGGGGTACAGTCCCCTTTCAAAACGATAAAACTCTTACTTCACTAACTGACACACAAAAAAATTAAATGATTGGTTCCCCACAGAGTTCAGTGGGGTCGATGGAAATTTAAAAATGGTCTACAGTATTCCAGGAGGTCATTGATGAATTTCTATTTCATAACTTTATATAATTTTTAGGTAATGTAATTATTAGATAATAACATCCCTTATATATTTAATATTGTCATGTCGGTTTTGAATACGTGCCGAATGCTTGTATTTGATTTACCAGCATTATTTTTAGTATTTCCGAGTTCTTCCTTGGTAGAGGCAGGATTTAGCCACTTTAACGATCCATTAATTAAAAACTAGAAATCTATTAAAAATTATAGAACGCGATGATTTCTGATTATTATTAACTATTTTGACATTTAATACCACAAAATCAATCGCTTATATTTTTTTAAAATTATATTTATGACATAAAAAAAATTCAAGATTGTTTAATAAAACATATATTTTTTATGTTAGCTACTTGATTGTCCTTACAACTGAAAATTGAGGCTATTTATAGATTTTAATCAAAATAATGGTATTCAAAAACAACTTGTCAACGGAGTTGTACTACAAATAAAATGGTAATCTGTTATGTAAATTATATTAAACTAATTTTTTTAAATTTAATATAATTTAATAGGGATACTAAAAAAATTCAGAATTGCCGTAAATTTCTCATTTAATAACTTTTTTTGGAATCATAAATAATGTGGTTTGGTTCCTTGACTCTCATACTGATCTCTACATATGATCTTTATGGCTTCATCTATTTTTTTCTTCTTAAAGTATAGTATAGTTGTAGAAACATCTTACTCAAATCATCTTATTTACTTAATTTTTTTATTTTTTCTTGATGAGTTATGCTCATTTCTCCGTATCAGTCGAGAATCTTAAAACGCACAACGTTTACGTTTTTCATCAGAATTCGGTATTTTGTGATCCATTTACGTTCATTAATGTCATTGATACAATTTTATGAATAAATAAACATGAAAAAATTTATTCATGTAAAATTAAACGACGTTTCGTCGCTTATTTAGCGATCTCTTCAGGTTACAGTTTTTTAAAAAAATATTGCCGGCTGCTGTGGACCAGTAAGGACGAAACTTTGTTTAATTTTACATTGATAAATTCCTTTTTATGACTTACAAATTCGCTGATGATTATTTATGTGATTTCTCAAGAATCAGGTTATATATATTTATATATATCGAAGATATAATTTCCGCCAATCGGATTATGTAAGCGCATATTGTTCCTTATCAATAATCCACCTCTTCATTTATGTATTACAATTACTGTTTAATAACGCGAAAAAATATTTGTTGTAATATATATATATATATATATATATATATTCAAAGGACAGTTTGTAATGTTAATTAATTAGGTCTTGAGGGTGCAGTTTGGGTGGTCTGGAGAATTTAGAACAGCGCACGTGCGTGCCGGGGTGAGAAGACAAGTCTAAAGTAATTGAGGGTCCTGTCTCGATGGTCGACTTTTGGACAAGACAGAGTAGCGAGCTATTTGCTAACTAAGGAACTGCATCTGCATAATATAAATCTCGGGATAATGAAGGAAACTGTCATCGGGCAGTTGCGACGTAGTTTTGGAACAAAGGAAAAAGGTAGGGACTGGGATACATAAGCGGAAGATAAGATTTTGAGATGTTAGTTCAGTTTTGGAGTTAGGAGTTGGAGTTAGAGTGGCAGAGGGGTGCTGTGAGCACCGAGACTGGAGAATTGTGAGTGAGTTAGTTATTCTGTGACCACCGAAGAATGACTAAGTCAGACATCGTTTAAGGGAGGAGAATGTTTTATAAGTTGCAGCCTGCGAGAGAAATAGCAACATATTCAACGATAAACATTTTTGTATGCTGAAGGGTAATCTGTTGTAATATCAAAATTAGACCACTGTCTCCGATGGTAGGAGACCAGGACACTGCATCCAGCGTCGAGTAGTTTTCACCACGAGCAAGTGAGATGTCCTTCATGAACGGAGAACCAGCTTTTATCAAACCAACAGTGTGTGTTACAGTCAGTGTTTAAAACGTCCAGTATTTAAAGTGTGTGTGTACGAACGAGCCAAATTTTCCTGAGTAATCGTAAGTTGAAATTTCATGGTATTAATATGTTTAAACCGAATTAAAGGATACAGTCAGACATCGTTCTTTTCTTTGGTGTTAATAAAATAAACTGTTTAAATTTAGAATCAATCTTGTAGAATAAGTTCGTCAATAATTAATTTCGTCTAGGTATATAAGAATAAATATTCCTTTTTAATGTCAAGCTAAATTTTATGTTCTTTGATTATGGTTAAATGTTCTGTCCGTTATCAAACCCAGTAAAGACCTTTGAGAGAATGAGATCCTATTTATAATTTTAAATTGTATAATTGCTAAATTTTGATAAATAAATTATTTGTTGTCTATAATTTTAATCTTTTTATTAAGACACCCGTTTAATTATTACATTTTGGCTACCACAACGTGGGGCAAATTAAAAAGTAAAACGTTGATTTATTACAATATATATATATATATCTATATATATATTACACACTAAAATTACTGAAGTAAGTTTCAAAAAGATTTGAATTAATTCTAGTCTGTAAACTTTCTTAGATTATTTTTAAATATTAACCTACATACGTTAATTATTAAATGGTGTAATAGGGAAAGTAGACAGCCCGAACTGTATGCATTGTGCAGGCATAGACAACGCGCAACACACTTTCTTCGTGTGCGATCGATGGCTGCAAGAGCGAAATCTATTGAAACACGAGCTTGACGAAAACGCAGTAACACCGGAGACTATAACCCATACGATGTTGAAGGATGCCCACCTCTGGAATGCAATGACAGTGTATACAGAAAGGATCCTCAGGATTAAGAAGCGCCATGACGACGAGCAACACCGACAAAAGGAATGACGAAAAGCCGTGAGGCATATTAGAATCGACTCCACCCTGAAGTAATGCTTAACGCGGTCCCGGGGCGGAAATTAAGTCGATTGTAAAGGGTGGTTTCGTGGTTTTAGTGAGTAAGAGTCTCACACTACCCGAGAAGTGCGGAACCTTCTCAGGTGTCCATGAAGGATTTCCACTGTTATACCTCTAAAAAAAAATTTAAAAAATTATATGCTGTAATGTTGGTAATGCGGATTACGCTGGCATCGTAAAACAATTGACAATCTGTCTAATATTTTATTATTAAGACTTGTATTATTTTATTTTTCATTACATATAATAACCAACTTACAGTCACAAGATGTGGTTGTTCTCATTAATTTTTTATTAACAGTAATATACATATATATATCATCACAAAAATTTTATTAATATTTTTTTGTAGCCAAAAATTAATTGCAACATTTTTTTATATACCTTTTGTCCATACTTTATTTATGTAATGGCCACTAATAATCAAAAAAATATGTTAGAAATTTGATTTGTTTTTATGGTAACATTGTATATAATTAATTTATATGTTCTCTGTACTATTAATTGCAATTGATGAAAAATATTGGCATAAAATATGAGTTAGCTAGAAAAAAAATTATATTTCTATGACTGGCCACACGAAACTAACTCCTCGTCGTCTTACAGAAAAGAAAAACAAAAATAGCCCCTCACAAATATGCAATCAGCGTCACTTCCAAATCTCATTGCGGTATATACTCAAGGGATTGAAGACAGTGCGTTCAGCATAATAAGGAGCGGACTGAGGGGTTAAATAAAATTCACGAATTAAGGGTAAGTAAATTTACGAAAGTAATAGACTGGTTTTCAAAATAATTGTAGGTATTTTTTACCAAAATACACTGTAATACCCAGGATAAATGATAATTTAAAACATATATTGAATTGAAAGCATAATTGTAACTAATCAGTCGCTAATGACAACGGAAGTTAATACGACTATAAATAAATATCATAAAAATCATATGAATAGCAAAATAAAAATACTATAAAATTTGTTGCTTGGTGGTCGTTACATAAATAATAGAAATAAATCAGAAGGTATGTTAAATGTGTAAATTATTTTTTTTCTCGACAAATAAACTGATAATAAATTTTATCATGATAATTTACAAATAATTTACAGTTTTACAGACTGATAGTGGCGAATACTCTTGAAACCCTCCAGTTACTCTTGATAAACAAATTAATAATAATTACAACAAAAATAAATATAAAACGTATGTATAGTAATTAGATAAATAAATAGCCAAATAACAGAGAAAAATTATTGTTAAATAAATACAACACTTGTTATTTAAATTTAATATTTATTTTTCTATTATTTGGCTGTTTATTTTTGAATGTATTAATTAATATTGTGACTGTAATATGATTATTATTTATAAGTAAATCACTTTTAAAAATCTATTATTATTTTTAAATTATTTTAAAACCAAATAGATGCCATTTCATTACGTCATTGTAACATCTGGGTAAAAATAATAATAATATTGCAAATTTAATTCATCACCCAGTTATAATCATTGTCACAGCGTAGGAATATAAAAACAATCTATTTTTTTATATTTGAAGAAATTAGTAATTTTATTTTCTGTTCTAGTTGCCATCAGAAAAAAAAATTGTTTTGTTCGTGTACGACAAAATGGAGTAAGGAAAAGTTATAAGATAAATTATACTTGTTGCTGAGAAAAAAATATGAGAAACAGTATTGAGCCACTCAAGTTGACCCTGGCAAGTAAATCCCGGAACACTCTTGTTAATTTTTAAATTATTCCGTAACGAATAATGATTGTCTCTAATGCAACTCCCTCGAATAAGTCCGAGAGTTGCAAGCAATTCTGGTCTGCAGGATTATCCCACCATTCCGAATAAGTCAGGACCGCATTTTTGCTTTCTTTGGCTCTCTCCTTCTCGTGGCTGCTCGCGCTCAGTTTCAATCCGGTTTACCTCAATTTTCATGTCCCAATAGAATTTAATTATTCTTCGTTTTACGTCTACCTTGTAACAATTATCTCAATAAACTCTGAAAATTTTTACTTTCCGAATTATTTAAGTCCCATACCTTTTTTTTTCGGTTTATCCACATCAAAACGAACGAGTCACTTTCTCCTAATATACATTAATAAAGGTGAATTCTCCACGCCCTTAAATACCTACCTACATTACATTAATTCCGAATCTAGGAACAAGAGAAGCTTTTCTGAATCTATAGCAAAAAAAAAAATACCACACAACGTTTCTGGAAACTTTGATGCTTTCGTCAAGTGTACAGGTGAGATTGGCACGAGCTTTTGAAAATAGAGACAACAGATTTATTACGTTATAATAATATATATGACTTTAATGACCTTTTAGTTCGCCCTATGTAGCAGGAATTACAGAACAATACAATGTTTTGATATAGGTATCAAGTGGGTCCATGCGGCCTTTGATACTGTAGAAACGAGTATTGGTAGATTTTTAAACGACTTTCTTTTAATATTTTTAAAAATTCTATCTTACTGTTTAATTGTTTTCTTTAAACTATTGTAAGGATTTTTTTTATAGTGTCATCAAATGTTTACTTATCAAAGTTTCTTTTTCTCTACATTTTTGCCCCATAAATAAATCACAGTTAACAGTAAGTAATGTTATTTTCTTCAAGTCTTTGTTGACAATTTGTTAATTATTTATTCATATAAAATTTATAACAAAAAATTATATATATAATCCTGATTAAATTTAAATGGTCCTGAAAATATTTTTCTTTGTACAGTTGAATACAGAAAATTTCCGATAGATCCTCAAAATTAAAAAAATATATATATTTGAAACTGATGAATTAGTTTTTTATTTCAAATTGATGACCGACTATGGTCATTTGGGTTGATACTGACTGTTTTATTTTTTCTGATAACTGCTTTATTTTTTCCCCCCACCTTATCTTCTACCACAGTGTTTAAGTGTTGTTATATATACCACGTATTGTCTGTTTTTTCGTTACGTTTTTCAGGACCATTTAAATTTAATCAGGATTATATATATAATTTTTTGTTATAAATTTTATATTATTTTAATTTAAAAAATAATTAACAAATTGTCAACAAAGATTTGAAGAAAATAACATTAGTTACTGTTAACTCAAGATTTATTTATGGGGAAAAAATGTAGAGAAAAGGAAACTTTGATAAGTAAACATTTGATGAAAAAATTAAAAAATCCTCTGTATCAGTTTAAAGAAAACAATTAAACAGTAAGAAAGTCGTTTACCAATACTCTTTCCTACATTATCAGAAGCAGCAAGGACCCACTTGATACCTATATCAAAACATTGTATTGCTCTGTAATTCCTGCTACATAGGGCGAACTAAAAGGTCATTAAAGTCTTATATATTATTATAACGTAATAAATATGTATAAAACACACAGCCAGTATCAAACTCCATATTTATAAAAAAATCTGTTGTCTCTATTTTCAAAAGTTCGTGCTAATCTCACCTGTACACTTGACGAAAGGATCAAAGTTTCCAGAAACGTTTTTGAATCAATGCTTTCTCATCTTTTTGGGCTTACTTCCTTTAAATAATTGCTTTATTATATTATATTTTAACAAAGTATTCTGGAACTCCTTTCGATAATCTATTATTTTTTACCGGGTTTATAAAAAATCTGCATTCTTATTTTGTCCTGTGCTGTTTCTGATCGCTTTGCAGGTAGTCATATTTTATTAAACAAATTTTTTTTCTTCATTCTAATCCCATCAAAACGACTTTTAAAAGTAAGTTAGTAGTTTAAAATGTTTTACTAAGCTCAACCATAGATATTTATTTGTGAATTTTAAGCTAAGATAAATCTGGAGTAGTCTGTCCGTTCCTTTTTATTACAATAATTAATTCACCTATTACACACAAGTTTTTCCGCCCCCTCTACTGTGCTTTGCCAGGTTTAAATCTTTCCTTGGCAACATTGTATCTAATTAACATCACGTCACATCTCCTTAACCTGATGTCGCAGAAATTACTTTGTAGATGATCTTTTACTTTGAAATCCCCCAACTGCAATGAGCCAACTGGCAGAAGAGCAAAATTTTGTACAAATTTAAAACATGAGATTGCAGTTTGTGTCAACATGTTGCGTTAATTCTCAGAGCGATGAAATTATCGGAAATGTATCTTGACCCCCCCTTTTTTAAAGTTACTGGAAATGTTATTTTTGTACAGCATCCTCAGTTTATTTTTCAAATCCTTTCACCTACAGCTTAATTTAAAGCAATGTTATGAAAAATATCCAATTATATGTAAAGAAACGTAAGCGGAAAACTGGAATAGATAATTTTTGAATGCAGCTGGAAGATTTATTCACAGAATTATTCACAGAAATCCCTTACAATGCTAGGATAAAGAGGAATAAACAAATATTTCTATATTTTTGAGATTCGCAGGAGCCGTTTCACTATTCGGTTCAAATTGCAAAGAAAATATTTTATGAAGACTGTTACAATATATGATTTTTATAAAAAGACTATAATAAGCATCTTTAGCTTTTTTTTCTTTTTTTAGGGCAACAGGCTACATGAGGGTAATCCACGTTGGACAACTCCCTTTTAATAGCATAGGACGGTATTTGAAAGGGCGGATGCAGAAGGGTAGAGGAAGGTAGCCAAGGGTTAACTAGGGGGCCGCCGGGCTATATTTTAAGTATCCTACCCGGCATTCGCTTAAAGAAATGCAGGGAAACCCCTAGAAAACCCTGCTTCAGGTAGGTCAGGCATTGGGTACTTGTCCCACGCCCTTCCGATAGCGGGAGAGGGGTTTGCTGTGGGAACGCAGCATTCCCTTCTCCGTGCATTGACCAGTTTAAGAGGCAGCTGGCCGACTATTCCAATGGGAATAGTGGACAACTCTTACCGTATGCCCAAGGTCTGTGACCCCGGAACATACACCTCTCAGAACAGACCGAGGTGCCTCGGCTGGTGGGAACCTTAGTTCAAAAACGGAGAGGAAAAGGCATCCCCAAAGGTAGCCCCTTCGAATCTCTCCTACAAGGTTCTGCCTGCGAGAGAACATCCCTCGCAGGTATTGCCTGCGAGAGAATAGCCCTCGCAGGTATTGCCAGCGAGAGAATAGCCCTCACAGGCTTTCCCGCATCTTCAGCTGTCTCAAAGCGGGTTTTACTACTATTACTTACTATTAAGTAGAGAGAGGTTTCAGCCTACATTTGCCATTATTTTGCTTCTTAGATAAAATAAATTTTAAATAATAATATTAAATTACAATTAAAAAATAAAACAAAGTCAAAAAGATGATACACTATAAAATTAAAAAAGGATGTATATTTGTATGTATGTATGTATGTATTTACGTTAATCTCTATAGAGATTTAGACGCGTGGGCAGATTGCAACAAAAATTGGTACACACATTCTTCAAAAAACGAGAAACGGTACTGTGAGAAACCCCTAGCGTAAAGGTGGAAATAACTATAATTTTAAAAAAATGTAATCCTTTTTTGTTAAATATTTAGAAGAATAAGAGCAAAATTTTTTTAAAGAAAACAGAAAAACAGCTATATCTCTTAAACAACTGCAGTTATCGATCCGCGGTCAACATAATTGTGTTCAGCGTGGCCGCTTCTATGGGGATAGATACCTAATTCTTGCGAAAAGAAGAAGATACGGAAGAAAAATTAATATTTAGAAGAATAAGAGCAAGTTTTAAAAAAAAAAACAGAAAAACAGCTATATCTCCTAAACGGCTGCAGTTATCGACCCGCGGTCAACATAATTGTGTTCATCGTGGCCGCTTCTTTGGGGATAGATACCTAATTATAATTTTTAAAAAATGTAATCATTTTGAGTTAAATTACTGCGCGCCAAGAGGCCGTGACGTCACGCGAGAGAACTTTTTTGACTATTATATGGTTCTTGACTTTCACATTTATACAGGCCATATAATAAATTTTAACCAGGCCGTATGATGTGATACTCAGTGAAGATTTATGTATAACTAAAATTATTATAAGCGAAGTCTAAAAAATATTATTATGTGTGAATATGATTTATTGGGGGATTTGGCTTCGCTTAAAACCAACTAGTCATGGATGGAGTCATTGAGCATTGATAGTGTCAGTAGATGCAGTTTAATGGGCAGGAAATTTGGTTATACGTGGTCAGAGGTCATCCAAAAAAGGTCTGTGTATCAGAGGTAAATGCATCTTCGTGACGACTACGACTACGCTCGAAACAAAAAAAGAACATATTGATGTTAAAAAAAAATATTCGGAAAGAAAAATGATACATTTTGATTACTCTTCTATTTCGGCGACTAAACGAGTTACAATTTGATATCTAAACGGAGAAAGTAGTACAAAACATCGTACGAAGGGGCTATTAGGCATGACTGTGAGATAAGGCGGGGGGAGGGGGAAGACGGGGGGGGGGGGCGAAGATGATAAAACACAAAAAGTCCGTATTTTAGTCAGGCCTGACTTTGTCTGGGACGCTCTGGTCCGTTCCTGATGAATGCGGATTTGCCTTCCAAGACTAATCAGCCCTCACACTTCGTCCTCTGGACGGAGTGCAGCACGATTTATTTCTCTGCAGCTTAAATTGTAAACACATTTAATTGTGCTTTGCAACTTTTGTGACTGAGATCGTTGTGTTCCTGCACAATGGCAAATCGTAGCTGCCAAAATGGAATGAGACAAGAACTGTGAAAGTGGGAACACATTGCCAGGGCTAGATTGTGCGAACATGCACTAATTGGACCATTATTGGCCACAAGCCATCGCTTGTCTGATTTATTTGACTGTTCATTACAGAGCGGAGGTAAATGAATGGACGTTTTATTCCTGAGAGTAATAATTCAATATCGTCTATGGGAAAATATTACTACGTGAAAACCTTGCCTCATTGCACGTGCTTTCGACATGATCAATTGGTGAAATGAAGGAACGTTGTCTTTAACAAGAAGAGGGTTGGAAAATCACGGATGGAACGATAAAGGATCTGAGACTTGTCATCATGGGTTGGTTTGGGCGTTTTTTTGGGTTTTTTTTGTACAGTGGTAACGATTACTTCTTGGACGAGCCGTTGGACTCCCGAGAATCTCACCACTGGAGTGGTGGATCTTGACGACGCCGTCGCGGACGTCCGACCAGCGTCGGGCCTCTGGTGAACCCTGGCCATTGTCTTCCTAGAAAGCTGTGTGAAACTGAACACCCTGTCCGCCTTGATATATGACACAACTTCGGGCAATACTCCAATGCTTACAATCTGTGTCAAGTCCGACTCAGCCAGTTGATCTTGGCAACCGCTGTGCGAGATATACAAATTGGTATTTATAATTATCAGACTGTGAGCTCCTCTTATTATAAACACATTCAGTAAATTAAAAATTATTTATTATAACGCCTCTTAACGATTAACGCTCGTCAGTTGCAGTTCCAAAATTATTTTCATCTAAAATTTGATTGTGTTGGCAACAAGAAAGAACAAAACAATGAGATAAATCAAAGACCATTACATCAGGCATTTTAAATCTATTTAACTCAACGCAACGACGTTTCTGTACATTTTTGTACGATCATCAGGTTGTTTACATCACGTTACTACGGTAACAGATAAAATAAATGAAAAAATTAACATCTGATTGAACGAACAAGAAAGATAGCCAATACTGACAAAAAAGGGGTAATATAAATACCACACAACATTTCTGGGATCCTTGTTCCTTTCGTCAGGTGCTAAGATGATGTAATTTTAAGTTGTCAAATGTTAACGTTCATTGGTAACATTTATTATTAAATTGAAATTTATGAATTGATTTTAAATATTATATTGTTTTAAGTTTTATATTTATGATAGAAGAATATTGTTGTTTTTCCTTTTAGATAAATTTTAATGAGGAATAAAGTCTATAAATTTGTGTTTTGAAGTATTATATTATTTATGAATAAGAAAGATAGTCAATATGACAAAAAAAAGGGTAATATAAATACCACACAACATTTCTGGGATCCTTGTTCCTTTCGTCAGGTGCTAAGATGATGTAATTTTAAGTTGTCAAATGTTAACGTTCATTGGTAACATTTATTATTAAATTGAAATTTATGAATTGATTTTAAATATTATACTGTTTTTCGTTTTATATTTATGATAGAAGAATATTGTTGTTTTTCCTTTTAGATAAATTTTAATGAGAAATAAAGTCTATAAATTTGTGTTTAGAAGAATTATATTATTTATGAATAATAAAGATAGTCAATATGGCAAAAAAAAGGGTAATATAAATACCACACAACGTTTCTGGGATCCTTGTCCCCTTTCGTCAGGTGATAAGAAGAGCCTAGAGCGACACAACTGCACTGGTCAGACACTGACACCAGATACAATTCCAGAGATTCTTCACATTAAATCAAACATCACAGATATTAATGTACAAACAGACACGATGAAACTAAAGAATTGCTGTGATCCCTTATTATTACGCTGCACTTTCTGTTTTCCCATTGACGTTGCTCCCCCTTATTGTTATGCAACCCCTTCGGCTCTCCCATTGTCGTTACGTTCCGTCGCTTTTTGAGTGTTTGCAAGTGACCAGTGCAGTTGTGTTTCTCTAGGCTCTTCTTAGCACCTGACGAAAGGTGACAAGGATCCCAGAAACGTTGTGTGGTATTTATATTACCCTTTTTTTTGTCTGTATTGGCTATCTTTATTATTCATTATTCTTTATGGCAGGATTATACAAAGTACACAAAAGGAAAAATACAACTTACCAAAACAAGATATTAATTTCAGTGTAAAGAAATATTTTATGTGGCAATGTGGCAAATTCTCTTTTCTTATAACTTAAAATTTTACTACAGAAAATTAAGTTCATTTAAAGTCGGTGATTTTTGTAAATACATAATTTAAATTTAAGAAGTTTTATTGGCAATTAATGAAGTATGAAATCAGAATATGTAATTATTTTTTTTCTTATAGTACAGTAGTGATATCAATGAAAAGCAACCATTAGGTTGTTCGTAACAACAGTCGCCTTTTAAGTTGCATTGAATTTTTATTACTCAGGTCTACATTTAATATAGTATAAACTGTAAAACAGTATCTGGAGGAATTGAGGAGCTAATTTCAGGCTATGGTTGGATTAGTATGCGCTGTTGAGATGTTAAGGAGGGAATCAAAATGATTCTTTTTATGACGTCATCGACTGAAGGTGCCAAGGACGTCCTGAAATCATTCTAAGGGATTTCTTTAGGAATACTTGGATTTTGTTCAGGTTTGCTGCTTCCCAAATGGAGGATGCAGAATATATGAGTCTATTTGTGGTTCATAGTTGTTATTATTATTTTTGGTAGAGGAACTTTCTTGATTTGTTTATCATTCATGGGTCACTGTGCTACAAGATATCGTTGCAATTTGCACCCCCCCCCACCCCCTGGGACGTTTTCCTTGCCGTTTCGCCTCACACACACACAGCGTGTGGAGTGTTTTGAGAGATTGTGCACCACCACCACACTAGTGTCGCATTCCTGCGTCTCAAGTTTACCTTGAAACACATTCAGCGCGAGCGACACGGAAGAGCAGATCCCCAGTGCAGCAACCTGCAGGATTTTTACGAGCCACGGGCGCCGTGAGTTGCACAATCCCGTCTAATTATAAATTGTGTAAGGCTGCTTGCTATGTTCCCGCTATGTCGGCGGCCTCCTATCTCTACACAGCTATCAATTAAAGAAGGGGGGGGGGGAAAGGCTAAGAAGGTGAAATAATTTTTTTTTTAAGCTTGAACGGAAAATATATTGAAAAGAACTTTTCCGCGATTGCCGCAAGTGTTTGCGAAGCTTGGAGCTTATTTTAAAGTTTTATATATATTTGTAATAATTAAATATAATATGAATGTGGCGTTTCTAAATGAAAGAACTTAAGTGAAAACTATTAAACAAGATTTATTAACAATTTTAAAACAAGTATAAAATACACAAAATATTTGGGATCTCAGGGTCTTGAACTGGGTTTGATAAATGGCAGAATTTATATAATCAAAATTACATTTACTTTTTATGGAAATCAATGTGTCTGAACATAGACGAAATTTGTTGCGGAAGAAATAAAACCAAAGATTGGATTTAAACAATTTTAATTTTATCAAGAATTAAGGATCTCATTTTATCGATAATTAAATAATTAAAGAACGATCTGACTTTTATCTTTTAAACACGGTTTACAAATGATTTTAAAGTTTTTCTCTACTTACGGCCGCCCAGGTCTCATTTTTAGTTTTTCGTGCACAATTTTTGGGACGTCACTGATTCTAAGTTCTCACAGACTCTAAATGTTCACAGACTCTAATTGGCGTTGTTTGTTAGTTGGTTTAACACAAATTGGTTGGTTCTCGATGTTTTTCTGCAACCTTGATTTGTGGATCTCGTGACTCTAGTTGAAAATGGACTTCATTGGTTTGTCTATGGCCAGCATGATGAATCTACGCTCGACCACCCAATACACACAAGTTGCTCTGTCTCCTTCCCGACTGAATATTGCTTTACTTTTTAATATTTGAAAGCATGTTTGTGGTGACTGGACCACATTCTTTCGTTCTGACTGCCGACTGTAAAACTTTTCGTCTGATCTATTCGCTGTCTGCTGCCCGACTGTACTGTTCGTCTCGTAAATTTTGAGCGCGTAAAAACCCTCTCGACCGATCAACAATGCTTTCTTTGCCTTGCCGGTTTGTTGCGGCGTCCGCTCTATATCCACTAATAATGAGTCCTCTACAATTCAACTTTTCAATTAGAACAATGCCTTAATTACCAATTACTACAAAATATATATATATATATATATATATATATATATAATATATATCCTAAAACCTAGGTGATTGCGTCAAGGCATAATACGATCATTGAACTCACTTCTATTAAAGCAATAATCAAAAACAATATATACAACACCACAGAGACACGTCATTCATTGAGAGCAAGGTTGTAAAAGGTTTTAAGTCACTAAATGTATTTATTTTCACTCTTTCACGTTCTCGAGACGTCGTACATTTTTATAATTGTTATGAAACATTTTTAAACAGGCTGTCAATTTTATAAAAGGTAGTAAAAGAAGAAAAACTTCGATGTCAAATTATTTCATTTGGAGAGCCATACAGGTGCGCATTTATTCTTTGGAAATTTAATTGCTCAATCTGTGATGTGATTATAAATAATCTGAAGGCTCTATTATTTTCCCACTGTATTATTTATGAATTTACGAGACGTATAATCACTTGAAAAATGTTGTAAATTTTTTTCAAAAAGGTGACCTACATCTGATTTATAGCAAGCTCTCTTTTAAAAAATAAAATAGCGAACTGTAAGGAGTCCGTTGTTGTTTACAAACATTTTGTGTGTGTGTGTGTGTGATTCCTCCTCAATTTTGTTTACTATTTGTAGCCCAGGTGAATGGCCTTCAGTCAACACGTTGTTTACGCCACATTGCTGGTGGTAAACTCTAGAGCAAAGATTTATTAGTGGGGGGGACCAGTTTAAACTTGTTAGTGTAGGGAACTACGTTTACGGGACGTTCAGACAGCGATTTTTTTTTTTTTTCCTTTTATACGTTTTCGTCCTGAATTCCGTAGCTACGTCTCCTGGTAATTTAAATCACTGGATTTGAAAACTCGAAACTATTTATTCGAACCCGCGTTATTAATTCTTACGTAAACCGAAATAAATGGCGTTGAGAAACAACCAATCATATATAATTTATATAATTCTCTAACGTTTTAAAAATTGGTTTTAATTTTCACAGCACGAATAATTTAAATAACAACAACACTTGAGTTTTTCCCGGATCGATGGACCTCGGAACCAATTTTTTCCCCCCATTCGTATTTTACTGCAGAGCTTTAAATTACTTTATACTCCTTGGAGTTGTATAATTTACATTGAAACTAAAAATGGACTCGATTATGTTCCATTTTCACTTAAATAATTTTTTCACTACCTACGGATTAATTTTATTTAATATCTTCGTTGACTAACCAATTCAAGAACTAAAGATCGATTAAATACCATCAGTTTGTCAGTGCGCGTGTTTCAAATTTAGCATAATTATTAATAAGAAGGATAGCCAAATACAGACAAAAATATAATAGTAAGGACATGAGATTTTTGTCAACAGTGCAGTTGTGTCGCTCTGGGTTATCAACGGATTTTCTTTTTATCTTCAATAGTTCCCCCCCCCCATTCGTATTTTACAGCAGAGCTATAAATTACTTTATACTCCTTGGAGTTGTATAATTTACATTGAAACTAAAAATTGGCTCGATTATGTTCCATTTTCACTTAAATTATTTTTTCAGTACGTACTGATTAATTTTTTTTAATATCTTCGTAGACTAAACAATTCAAGAACTAAAGATCGTTTTTTAGCAGTAAATACAAGCATTTTAGTGTTTCCAATTTAGCATAATTATTAATAAGAAGGGTTGCCAGATACAGACATAAATATAATACTAAGGTTTCACAGATTTTTGTCAACTGAACAGTGCAGTTGTGTCGCTCTGGGTTATCGATGGATTTTCTTTTTATCTTCAATAGTTTCCCCCCCATTCGTGTTTTACAGCAGAGCTTTAAATTACTTTATACTCCTTGGAGTTGTATAATTTACATGGAAACTAAAAATTGACTCGATTATTTTCCATTTTCACTTAAATAATTTTTTCACAACCTACGGATTAATCTTTATTTAATATCTTCGAAGACTAAACAATTAAAGAACTAAAGATCGATTAAATACAAGCAGTTTGTCAGTGCGCGTGTTTCAAATTTAGCATAATTATTAATAACAAGGATAGACAAATACAGACATAAATATAATACTAAGGTTTTTCAGATTTTTGTCAACTGAACAGTGCAGTTGTGTCGCTCCAGGCTCTTTCTTAGCACCTGACGAAAGGAACAAGGCTTCCAGAAACGTTGTGTGGTGGTATTTATATAACCACTTATTTTTTCCGTATTCGGCTACCTTTCTCATTATTTAAAAATGGCTGATATGAATAATTGCGATCAATAAACAAATAGTTACTTTTGTGTGCTTCAGTCGAGTCCGAATGCTTGTCTGACAACAACAACATGTCGTTTTAGATCGATGTCTGATCACGGTTTGAAACAATCTCACACTCATCGTGGTGATATGTGTGAAGTGTAATTTAATACAACTGCCCCTCGAGGACTTAAAAAATAATAATCGTTGACCGTCATGTAGGAAGAACGTCCATAAATTGTCGATCCCCGAATAATAAGAAATCGGTCACTCTGCATAACTGCGCTCGCAATGTTACTTCTTGAATCAGGTCAGGAAACGGTATAAAGAGCGGAGCTGATTTAACTTGCAGAAGCTGTTTTCATCCTGTTAAGGCTCCAGCCAAGTTTCTTTTTACTGCCTGGGTCTCGCCGTCGTCGGTCTCGTTGCTGCTGCATCTTCTCAAATTAAACCCAGATACACGGATTAGTTGAGGACGTTCCATAGTGAAGAAAAAACCAACAACAACAGGTACTCAAAACGAATTACTCGTACAAACAAACTAAAATCATCACGATATATGGGCAGTTATGTTTGCATAAAGGAGTAAGTACTGAGCGATTATTTTGGGGGAAGGGAGGGAGGGAGGTGGAGGTGGGGGAAGCATTAATATGGAGATGTATCTTTGAAAAAAATTTCTCGCCGTAAAACCAGATGATATTATCAGCGTAGACAAACGTTATGTACCACGAAAATCTCACTCAGAGCATCATTGACACTGACTGTGCCAAATTCAAAGATAAAACCTCTGAAAGGTCTAAAAAAATTATTCTTGGGGTCCGAACCCAGATTCTACCGTAAAACAGAATAATTTCCAAAAGTCTGTCAAGTAGCTTTAGAAGAAAAATTATGACTACATTTTAAAACATGAACATGTTTTTGGGCTGGCGTCACTCACAAAATGTCGTTACCGAACCGATCCAGCGCCGTTTCTATCCCAAAAATATTCGTCCAATGATAAGAAAGACAGCCAAATACAGAAAAAAAAGAAGTGATAACGTTTCTGGAAGCTTTGTTCCTTTCATCAGGTGCACAGAATATGCAACAGGCTAGAAAAAAAGCAACTCAGATAGGCAGTTGACAAAACTCAAAAAGATTAGTATTATATTTGCCTGTATTTGGCTGTCTTTCTTATTATTAACTAAGTTGGGTGCCCGGCGTTGCCCGAGATGTCATTTATCTATAACCCCCGATATGACTCCAATTAATCATATAAAACGCCCCTCTACCCTCAGACGTATGGATGCTTCCCATCGCATGCCGAAAGGGGTTGAAATTATACACAAAACAACAGCAGTAGAAATACAATCAATATAATTAACCCTGAAAAAATATTTATTCAACGCAAATATCTGCAGTGTTTGCATGCTCCAAAATTTTCCACCCCGCTACCCCTGCATCTGAGGGGTGAAAGCTAAGTTGAATGTCGTAACTTAACTCAGTGACGTCCATAACCTTCGATTTGACTCCAATTTCGGTTGTATTCGCGTTAGTTTCCTGTAAAGCATCTCAACCCCAAACACTAATGGTGCCCCCTTTTCCCCTCAGGGTGTAGGGGATGAAAATTATATTCAGATAACATCAGTAGAAACACTAACAATATCTTTGACTTCTAAACATATTTATCCGACTGAAATATCGACTGTTTTAGCATGTTTAAATATTTCCACCCCAGTCCACCCCCGCTTTAGGGGGTGGTAGACGAGTCTCACCCCGGCAGTGTTTGTTTCCTGGTAGCAAACAACACGTGTACGAAATTTGTTGAAATTTGCTCCACCGGTGTAGATTTGTATAAGGAACATACAAATATATATACAAACATACAAACACTCTGCTTTATTTATTATCTTATCAATCAGACGTAAATTTTTCATTTCTATTTTTCTAATATTTAAAAGTATTTAACTTCATATCAACATCTCTCAGCTTTGTCAACTTAACCATCTTATTTGGGCAACGAAACACTAAATAAGTACGGTTATTTTGGGGGGGGAATGGATTAATACAAAAGTAGAGACGGAAATTATATTCGCAATGAAGTTTGTATTTCTTAGATGAGCCTTCCCATTTTTTAAATTAATATTCTGGTGTTTAATATCCCTTTTTAGCGTGAAATTAATCTGGATTTGATCCAACTCTGTTGTCATTGAATATAAATACCTTTAGTTTTGTATAAGTTTTTAATCCCTTTATTTAAGCAATTAGAAGTTTATTTTGTTTTCCCCATGAGCGATGTAAATTTTAATTCCACGAATTTTACGATTATTAATTTAAGTCTTTATAATTCACAAAATAAAAATTGGGTTGAATCACGAAATTTTGACTTATTATTTTCTGTTTACTTCTAAATGGTGAAAATAATTCTAGAGAAAATAAAATCTTACCTATTTAATTTAGAATTAAAACATTTAATTATTTACAACCGACACAAGTAAGGCAAGTTTGAAAATGGCGGACGTTCATTCATTCCAACACCTCGTGACCTTCCTTCCTTCCTTGGTGGCGTCACAGCTGTTGCAGCAGTCTTGTGACTCCACACTGGTCGACGGAACAATATGGTCCGTTGTTGTGCTGCGCCTCTCGGACGGAAGCTGCGAGCGAAGCCGTGGACGTTCCGTGCAGAAAGCGGACGTGACGTCACCTCGGACTGAGAGCGCCGAAAATATGGCGCGATAAGAAGTTTATGCGAATTCCTGGGGCGAGCCGCCGGCTGGGAACGAACACCAGTAGCTGATTATATCATTTTTACAAGGCCTGCCGAGATTTACGAGCGTGGCATCTTTGTCGGCGGTTGTTTCCTATAATTAGTTGTTTACGGGCCGGCCCCGGTGGGCTACCGACGTCCGAGGAATATGAATTAGCTCAACTGCTCTTTAAGGACCCAATTAACCCCAATCATAATTCTCCTACACTTCCTCTCATGGCTAGCGACGATTGACGCACATTAAAATGCCTCGTAATAAACGATTTTCATAATAGCTCATTACGCATTCAGCCAAGTGGTGACAGATTCTCCTTGTTTACATTAATCCTTTTATTTTTTTCCTTTTTCTCGAAAACTGTTCACCATGAGATACGAGGCTCTTTCAAACCTGTCGCAGCTAAATTCACGTCCCCCCCCCCTACACTAAACAACTATACGCAGTGCATTACAGATGCTTCACGAGAAACACAATTATCATTATCACCTTCACGATAAAATAAGAGTATTATTGCTTTCAGCTGACTGATTATTACCTGGGCGGCATCGAGAACAGGTTGCTGTGACGAAACACACCTCCTCCGTCATCAAGAATGTTACACAATCATCACGAATTTGACTGTATAATCTGTATGAGTTGAGACAATGTTATCTTTGGTTTACCTCGTCAGCTTGTGCCGAGAATTACCGTTTGGAAAGCAACAAAGCAACGGGTTTTTGACTGAGGGTGTCGTTTACATGTGCTTTGATGAACGTAATTGTCGTGCAAACAGTGGATTAAAATTATGAGCAGTCCGTTCTACTTGTAGATGGACGAGTGATTTTTATAACCTGCCATTTTGCGCGCCACCGGTGACGGGAACCTCGGTTTTGTGTCTCTGTGAAGTGAACAACTGCCGACAAATCATTTCAAATTGCTATTCACCAAAACGACCGAAATACGATCCTCACATATTAATAGCTATTTACCCAGTTATATTATTAATAATATTTTAATATAATGCAATTGCCAAGCCCTTGATGTAGTTTCATATCCATAAATAAAAAATAGTTTTGTGTCGGTATAGATAAATCTTAATTCCAAACTTTCCTCTAAAGTATATAACTCTTTAATCTTTTTTATTTTAAGCCTTAAAATACAAAATAACATCATAAAATAAGTAACCATACACTCTGAAATAAAATAAGTCTGTATAAAATATGTAACCAGAGGTATTTTCTAAAGCGTAAAATATTGGAACCTTGAATAACGCTTATGATGGAAAGAGGGCGAAAGAAAATGATTTACTACAAATTTTACGAGCGGTATTCCTGAGGATCATTTCCATATTATTAGTGTGGAAAATTTTAATCTAGGGCAATTACATAGGAAATTTGAAGAAAATTAAGAAGAGTTTAAATGAACCGAGACAGATATTATTAGGATTAAAATAATAATAAACTTCCTCGTTTTATTATGACGGGAAGGTACGATTAATATACGACCTGTAGAACATAGAATCAATAAATAATAAACCCTAATCCAACGAATCAATGTGTGATTCATTGAAGTCGGTAACGTGAGAGAATATACCCTTCTGACAACGACGGTAAAGAGAGGCAAGGTCTTAACATCGTTACAGAAATGGCAACGTTCATAGTCCTCCGAGCATTTAATAGACGAGTCGCCTGCCGGAAACCTAAATTACAACACACGCGCGTCTCGTCCTTGACCCCTACTATAGTAATTATAATTACAATATGGGCGCAATGTCACCAAATAATATTTTTAAATTTCTAATAATTATATTGAACAAGTAAAATTTATTTTTACAACCAGACAGATGTGACTGATTTAACTGCCATTCACTTGTACTGGCATTACCGTAAATTTTGATTAGAAATCAATATCAGGACAACGTAGACTACCATACGATTTAAACAGAATTATTGTAAATTTTCTGCAAATTAAATTTAAATAAATATAACCATCTAACCCCAAGGGTGGTAGTGAAGGCAAGAGGACCTATTAAAAATGTTAGATGGTTTATATTTGCGTCCAATAAATATTTTTCTAGTCAAAGATGTTCGTAGTATTTCAACCGCTGATTTCTCTGTATATTCTCTCAAAATGAGACCCTTAGGTATAGGGGTGGACGGGCGTTACAAGAAAATAACTTCGAATACAACCGAGATTTAGAGTCAAACCTAGGGTTATGGATGTCGCTGAGTTAAATTATTACATTCAACTTGCCGTGTTACCCCCAGGGGTTAAGGTGTAAGGAGTTGGAAATTTTAAAACATTTTAATCGGCTGATATTTGCGTCCAATAAATTTTTTTCTAGTCAAAGAGGTTCATAGTGTTTCAACCGCTGATTTCTCTGTATATTCTCTCAGAATAAGACCCTTAGGGGTAGGGGTGGACGGGCGTTACAAGAAAATAACTTCGAATACAACCGAGATTAGAGTCAAATCTAGGGTTATGGATGTCGCTGAGTTAAATTATTACATACACGTTACCGTGTTACCCCCAGGGGTTAAGGTGTAAGGAGTTGGAAATTTTAAAACATGTTAATCGGCTGATATTTGAGTCTAATAAATATTTTTTATGGGCGGAAAGGATTGATAGTATTTCTACCAATTTTTGTTTTATTATAATTTCAACCCCTTTCGGCGTGGAAGGGAAGCAGCTTTAAAGGGTAGCGGTGGAGGGGCGGAACATATATTATTCTGAACACCCGGGCAACGCCGGACATCCAGATAGTTAACGAAATAATGTACTACTGTAACGGGTATAGTTGTTTTAATTATAATATTCAGAAATTTGTGATTTAAAACTGTTATTGTAATTAATTTATTTGTTGAACGATAAACAAATTTTAAATACTTTATTTTATAATGAAGTTGAATGCTTATAACGGAATTTTAACATCAATTTCCCGCCGTGTCGTGCGCCCGCCATCTAATTTAAACATCACATCAACCCTCGAGCTCTTACTTCATAATAGGTAAAAAAAAACTATTATTATTTACATATATATGACTAAAAAGAATTCTTCTTATATAAAAATAGAAAAAATTTAATATATCAGTTCATTTATATTCATCTATTTTATATCGCTATTAAAATTAGCATAGTATAATTGATAGTTGGAATTCAATAGCCCACGGAATTAGCGAATAAATAGGAATAGACGAACGCAATGCAAAAGAAACTATGCATACGTAATGGACGGTGGCAGCGCCGCGCCGCGGTGGAAACGAATCCAAATAGAACATTTCCCTGACCAGACAGAACAAAAACATCAAATTTCACGCGGGAAAACAGCGCCAGAGAGTTTACGTCAAAGACGGTTCACTTGAAGGAACCGTCAAAGTAAATATTGGCATTCGCAAAGTGCAGATATTATTATGGGGAAGATATTTATATAAAAAAATTAATACGACAATAAACATACAGGAAAAAAAATAGTTAAATTTATATATATATTTTTTTAGGGCAACAGGCTACATGAGGGTGATCCACGTTGGGCAACTCCCCTTTAATAGCATAGGAAGGGATTTTAAACGGGGCATTCGGAAGGGTAGAAGAAGGTAGCCAAGGGTTAACTAGGGCTCCCGGGCTATATTTTCAGGATCCTACCCGGCATTCGCCTAAAATTAATGCAGGGAAAACCCTAGAAAAACCTGCGTCAGGTAGGTCGGGCATTGGGTACTTGTCCCACGCCCTTCCGATAGCAGGAGAGGAGTTTGCTGTGGGGATGCAGCATTCCCTTCTCCGTGCCTCGACCAGTTTAGGAGGCAGCTGGCCGACTATTCCAATGGGAATAGGGACAACTCTTACCGTATGCCCAAGGTCTGTGACCCTGGAACATACACCTCTCAGAAGAGGCCGAGGCTTGTGGGAACCTTAGTTCTAAAAACGGAGAGGAAAAGACATACCCAAATGTAGCCCCTTCGTATCTGTCCTACAAGGTTCTGCCTGCGAGAGAACACCCCTCGCAGGTATTGCCTGCGAGAGAATAGCCCTCGCAGACATATATTTTTATTTTTAGGGCAAGAGGCTACATGAGGGTAATTCACTTTTGGCAACTCCCCTTTAATAGCATAGGAAGGGATTTTAAACGGGGGATGCGGACCGGTAGAGGAAGGTAGCCAAGGGTTAACTAGGGCTCACGGGGTATATATTAAGGATCCTACCCGCATTCGCCTAAACGTGATGCAGGGAAACTCCAGAAAAACCTGCATCAGGTAGGTCGGGCATTGGGTACTTGTCCCACGCCCTTCCGATAATGGGAGAGGAGTTTGCTGTCTTAAAAATGACTGGACGAGAATATTTAAAACCTCCAGGAAAAATTAAATCAAGGTTAAATAACATCTATGGGCTGACCACAGTATCTACACAGATAATGGGTTTAATTAATTGATTTTCCGATTCTGAGAATGCACCAGTATTTCAAACCAAAGTGAAATACCACCAGAAATACCTCAAAATTTCCCAGATTCCATTAAATTGCTTTTTTTTTCAAAAATATTTCCACTGGTTTGTTTTATCGGAATAACTTCCACACGCAACATGGCTACGGATTTCCAAATCCACATAATTTAATACAACATAAATTCTGCCTCAACTACATTAAGCAACAGGTTGGCATCGATTTACTATACAAATTTAGTCAAATAGAAAATAGAACTTAAAACTAATTTTCGTTTAAATTAAAACGAACAAAATTAATCGACCAGAAAACATGACAACAAAATTAATAAATATCACACGTAATAGTTTTAAACCAGATAATATCAAAAATTTGTTTCCTTGTGGAGGAAAAAATGAAAAAAAAAAGTGTTAGTTAAGAAGAAATATGAGGAACAATGGGACCGAAATCAAAAGATAGATAGATCAAAATAATAAAAAAACAAATTTTTCATAGATTCCTTTTCAGTGGGGTTTATTAAGGTTAATACAAGAACAGTTGGAATAACTGAAAATATTGTTCAACAAAGGATTAAATAAATAGAACAATGTGTGAGAAAAGTTTATAATAAATTAGGGATAATATGAGAAGAAAATTAATTTACAATAAATAAATTTCTGTAAGTCGGAGTAAATTTAATAAATAAACAGAGAAAAATAAAACATTATTAAGGACTTAATCAACTGTATATTGGAATTTAGGAATATAATAAATATTTTTTGTAAACTGCTAAATTGGAAAATCAGCCGAAAATCTAATTCTATAAATACATGTTTGGCTAATATTAATAGTAGAAAATATTTATAATACTTCAAACTACATTGAAGACCTGACGAAGCGCTAAATTAAGGGCGAAACGTTGTGTAGTTTTATTCTAATCGGTTCCTTTATTTATTTATTTTCAGACTGGTGGCTGAGTTGTTTATTAATTGCAGAAGTAAAAATAAGTCTGATAATTATCGAGTAAACGTGTTATTCAGTATCTAGGAATAGTAAAAACATGATATCATGTAAGTCGTAGTTTTAAGAATTTTTGACTTAGTAAAAACAATGATATTTAGAGCGTGAACAAGACAGAATAAGATGAAAATAAACGAAAAAATATATAAATAAGATTGATCTTACTAATAAAATAGTGGGTAATAAAAAATGATTTAAAAACGAGCACAACTGCCGTAATGAGCCTCGTTGTAGATCTTCAATTTATTAAAAAAGAGTGGCAGAATAGTCAAAAATTAGTTTCTTAAACCAATGGTAAAAAACAATCTGTTGTATATTACAAACCAAAAAATTTTTCAAAAATTAACTTTCGTTAGATATTAAAGAAATCAAAATTTTAAAAATCCCTCCGAACTAAGAGATTAGGATAGAAAAATCACTAGGGTCGGGAATCTAAGCCAAGCTCTGTTCTTCAACCGATGTGACCTTTGACGTGTTTTAGAAAAATACAACAGTCAACCATAAAGAAATAAAATAATTGACACTACTGCAATCTACTGAAACTGCAAATGTAAGATTTCCTGCACTGTCGGACGTAACAGAACCTTAGAAAGATTTAAAATCATTCATTATTCCATTGGAACAGTCGGCCAGCTGCCTCCCACCTTGATCAAGGCAAGAAGAAAGGATTGCTGCGTCCTCTGTAGCCATCGGAAGGGCGTGGGACAAGTGCCAAATGCCCGACCTACCTGATGCAGGTTTTCTAGGATTTGTTCCTTCATCACGTTTAGGCGAATACCGGGTAGGATCCTTAAACTACAATACCGGGCGCCCTTTTGCTACGTTCCTCTACGCTTACTACATCCAGTGTTTTAAATCCCTTCCTCTGCTATTAAAGGGGGGTTGCCACCACGTGGCTCGTTTAGCCTGTTACTCTAAAGGAAAATAATTACGTTTTCAAATTTTATGACGTTCGATGTTTACTGTATTAAAATATACTGAAATTAGGGCATTTTTTTTAAAAAAATGAATACTTCGCATTAATCTCCTTAGAAAGATCAACAGGGGTGTTTAATTAATAATTTGTCCTTAACAGGATTAATTAACTGTTGTAACATTATAAAGCGTGACAGGCCGACAGTGGTGAGTTGTTAACGGCGTAACGTCTGTGGAGGCCACCCAGACGTCATGTGTGATGGGAAATAAACGTATTAAATGAAACAATTTAGCAAATTTCGAAAGGAGAATTATGAGAAGGATCTATGGACCAATAAGTAACATGGATGGTTCCTGGAGAAGCAGGTATAACCTCGAAATTAAGCCAAAAACAATCGTAAGACATATCAAAGCCCTATGGTTAAGCTGGTTTGGTCACCTTTATCGAATGAATGACGACAGATCTGTAAAGGAAACCTATAATTGGTGTCCTTTATGAGCGCGGAAGAAAGGAAGACCAAAGGCGAGATGATGTACTAGGAATAAATAATTGATCAGTCCGAGTACAACATCGGAAGAGCTGGAAGACTGTTGTGGAGAAGGCGAAAAATGTTCAAAGGAACGTTGTAGAGCCTCAGAAGAAGAAGAAGAAGAAGAATTTAGCAACCCCAAAATTCAGGATTCTGCTCCAAGTCACGTGATTTGTCGTCTTCATTACGGGCAGTAGCATAATTACAGAGGTAGAGAAAGTTCAGCGGAATGTAGAAAATTTACAATTTCAGAGTTGAAGGCCTCTCTCCTTCTCTCTCTCTCTCTCTCTCTCTCTCTCTCTCTCTCTCTCTCTCTCTCTCTCTCTCTCTCTCTCTCTCTCCGTTGGAAAGAAGTTTACCACGGACGCGTTTCTGTCAAGAGCTTGAATAGCATTCTTGGCTCCGTTTCAGGAGCAGAACAGCTGGAATTGTTAACATGACATTTCGCACTCGGCCTAACACACAAGATGAAGACGTGATAGCGGAATGCAGTATTTCAAAATATAACGCTCAAAGCGGAGGGCGGGGGGGGGGGGAGAAGAAACAGGACGTAATTTAGTACACACATTGTCGGAAGCTGATACAATGCTCCTACAGCAACAAAAAATACGCAAGTTAAATCGTCCGGGGGTTGGAAGAGGGGGGACGATGACGACAAGCATATTAGAGTGAAAACTGGAAGAAGAATAAAAAAAACTAGTGATTTTCTTTGAGATGGCAACCCTGAAGAAGTATTTCACTGTTGGGAGCAGCAAGCACTCTGCTAATGAATGGGCACCGCGGACTGATTTATCGAGGCGATGGATTGATGAACCTAGAATTCTAAAACAGGGGGGGAAGAGTTCATGACCTTGCAGACGTTTGGCTGTGCAACCTTGAAACAAAAAAGGCGTCCGCTAAGAGGAATGTTAAGGTCGGAGGCCATGTCTCGGAACCTAACGCGATTCATTTCGGGATGTGATCCGCTTCTCTTGTCCCAAAGACATTGGCATCGGACACTCGCAAAACAACTGGTCCATTCTAGTTATCAAAAAAAAATATTTCAATGAGACT
The DNA here is from genome assembly GCA_037074705.1 of Zhengitettix transpicula. Taxonomy (NCBI): domain Eukaryota; kingdom Metazoa; phylum Arthropoda; class Insecta; order Orthoptera; family Tetrigidae; genus Zhengitettix; species Zhengitettix transpicula. The sequence goes on along the minus strand of CM073594.1, from coordinate 17,590,321 downwards.
GACAAATCAATTTACTAATCGTCAGTAATGGCATGAATTTATACTTGATGGGAAAATAGTAAATTAATCTATATATAAAACTGTATACATGTAATTTATTAATTTTGTAGAGAAAGTTTCTTCGCTTTATCTTTTGATTTACAAAATAACTCTACTAATGCTAAATTTTCTCCAGTAGAATTTCTCCCAGTCAGAAAAATTGTTCCAGGCGTTTATCCTCATCCTTTTTCAAGCGTCGTACGTTTCAGTTTGAAATTAAATTAATACTGAGTGTGTCACTTTTTAATGTTTATTCCTGTGTGATGTTTAATTCTATATTTTATACTTAATTCCCCATTTTTGAATTCTTTTTGAGTACAGTAAATATTATATTATACCCTTAGTATAATTAAAGAATTATTATTTTTGTTCTTATTACTATATAGTTCTTTTACTTATCTTGTTCCCTATTTTTAGTATTTTTTTTATTAACTTCTAATTGTTTATGATTGTACCGTTCAATAATTATGTTGTAATGTCCTCATACGAGTACTAATGGAATAATCAAATCAAAACTCTGATACGGTTTCCAGATTCTTGATTTTTTTGTCTGTATAACAGGCGCAGACTTTGCCCCGTCCTCAATTTTTCACAACGAATCCGGCCTACAGTTTCAAATCAACCCTTAAACATTAAAATTTAGGGTTCACTTTATTAAGCTTTACAAGTATTCTATTTTAATTGTACAATCCTTAGTTTTAAAATTTCCAATTTTTTTTTTGCATTCGAACTGCTTTTCGGTTATTTTTAAATATTAATTTTGTGACCGAATTTTAATTATTTTTAATTATAATTAAATTTTCACTTTACTAAGTTTCTAAATCTTCCTGAAATACCAATAATTGTATTTTCAGTCAAACAGGATTAAAAATAGACTTTTTTCCCCCTGCGAAACTTGAACATTTTCCTTCTAAACTATTTTTCCCTTCATCGTCGTTAAAATATATTGAATGAACGATTATTCTATTTAAAAAATCCCCCATAATTCAAGCATCAGTGATTTTATCTATTTTAAGTGATAATGAAAACGAAAAGTAAACTTAACAATGATTTAAGCTAAACAGAAGTACAATTCTGATGTAATTTAATTTGGAGAACTTCACGGTTCGTTTTATGGATCTTTATATTTAGTTATTTGTATTCTGGTCCCTCCTGTCTATATTCTTTCCTCAAAATAGGTTTTATCTATTTTCAAATATTTATCTAGTTTCAAATATAGACAGAAAAATTATCCTGGAAACTCAGAAAATAAACCACAGTAAAAATTTTAGTATTTATTATGTATCAATTCCTCAAACGTTGCCTTTAGAAATTTACTGAAGTTGTAAGTGTAATTGTTTGATGAAAATAAAGATTTCACGCTTGGGTCGTCTGTATTTCTTTCAGAAACTTGATATTTTGTGTGTTTGATTTAATTTCTTTCTTCGTTCTGTATCGCAGTATTTTATTTTTTCGGATTTAACGTGAATATAATTTTAGATTAGCGTCAATCGAAATAATCCTTCACAGGACGCGACGTCTATGGCGACGTGGAGGCTTTCGGTGAAAATGTGAACTTAAATGAGGGATTTAAATTACAAATTATGCTATTTCATGATTCAAACTATGTAAGTCTCTCAATATTTTATTTCGCGTGTAGATGTAGATCCAAACTGTTTCTTAATTACGTCGTTCCTTTATTATTTTCCACCCTTACCACGTCTGAATTCCTGTGGCCTATTTCGTCGCTTGCTAACCTCGTCCTAAGTTTTGTTCGAATAATAATGGCAATGCCTTCATTCTTCAGGCATGAATATATTTTTTTTTTATTTTTTTTTCGTTGCCTGTAAGGATAGCCATGTGTCATCCTCAGCAGCGAGCCGCACACAATGGCTAGAGATGCGATGTCAAGGTAATCGCCTTAATCAACGAGGCATACAGTCCGACTTATGTAACGTAAATTAATGAGACTGAGAAATCACCAGTTAAAATGGCGGGAGGTAGAAAGCGAGTAGTTGCTTAAACGGGCGCGAGCTACTATTGTAGAATATTTCGTAAGAGAAGGAACTTTCTATTTTGAAAATAATTCCGCAGAAGAAAGTTTTACCGTAACGAAGAAAATTATTTCGACCTCAACATCGTCATTTGAAATCTTTAAACCTGCAAATCAATTAAAATAATAATTTTCCAACGTATCGCAATTTTAACAACTGTTTTTTCCGTAGACAGAAGGACAGAAATAAATATGGGAGTTTATTATGAGGTAGGAAAACTGTGAATACTGTTTAAATATGAAAAATGCAACATGGGAATTAAAGGGCCATGGAAAAAAAATATAAATCTGCCAAAGGCAAGTCAGTAATCAGAAAATTGTTTCAGTGCCGAATTCGGAAGACCAACAGGACGAAATAGAGCGGATTGATGAAAGATTCAGAACTGTAAAAACTGTAAAACTGCGAAAAAAAAATTAAATGTCATGCTACACACTATTAATATACAAAATAATAATTGCTAATCAGTGAAATAAAGTGTGATATAATAGTTTATAACCTAATAGGGGAAGACAGCAGTATTATTTATATAAATGGCCTGGAGTCAGAAAAGTAAGAATAATGTTGATGCAAAAAAAATATATTAAATTGACAACAACGTTTCGTCCTCTTCTAAGACCTCGTCAGGTATGTAAATTTCTATTTTGCAATACAAAATGTAATAACAGATACTTATAAAGATTTTTTTAACATAATTTAAGTTAAATTAATTTTTAAAAAAATGAAAATTAATTAAAAATTGGAAAATTAATTTAAAAATTGAAAAATTATTTTAAACAATTTAGAAAATCAATTAAATTAATTAGAAAATCAATTAAATTAATTAGAAAATCAATTAAATTAATTAGAAAATCAATTAAATTAATTTTGAAAAATAATTAAAATAATTTAGAAAAATAATTAAAATGATTTGTGGTTGTTCTTAAAAAACTTCATTAGTACAATTAAATAAATGGCTTTATATCAGAAAATAAGGCTAATGTTTATTTCAAAAAATATATTAAATTGACAACAACGTTTCGTCCTCTTCTGAGGCTTCATCAGGAATGACAATCTCTAGTCTACGATGTAGAAATAATGTATTTATAAACTTCCATATAAAAACGAATTATTTTAATCAATATAATTTACAATAACAAGTTATTTTAATGAATCTAAGTAAAATTAAATGAATTAAAAATTGTAATTGTTCTCGAAATATTTTATTTATTTCTACAGTGTAGATTAATTATTGTCAATCCTGATGACGTCCAAAACGAGGATGAAACGTAGTTGTGAAATTAATTTATTTTTTCAATAATAATAATTACTACTTTCTGCCATTTATTTTATTTACTTTACTACTTTCTGCCATTTATTTTATTTCTATTATTGTAGATTAAATGTTGTCAAACCTGATGACGTCCCAAACGAGGATGAAACGTAGTTGTGAAGTTAATATATTTTTTTCAATATATATTATTAATACTTTCTGACTCAAGACCATTTATTTGATTTCTTTCTACATTGTAGATTAAATGTTGCCAAACGTGAAGACGTCCCAAACGAGGATGAAACGTAGTTGTTAAATTAATATTTTTTTTAAAATAAAAATTACTACTACTTTCTGACACAAGGCCAGTTATTTATTTACATTATTATAATCATGTCAGATGTTTTTTAATAATTATTACAAAATAAATCTAAATATAGATAAAATTTAATTTTTATTCCCAGTACAGTAATGTTGCATATTTTAGGATTTTTTTTGGTTGTTTAAGAAGATTATTGTGGTGACAGAAATGTGATAATTATAAGTGGGTTAAAAACAAAATTGGCAGTTAATTGACTACTTCTTTATCGAATCTAAAATCTAATTAAGAAGTTTTATATTTTTAAAAACTATTAAGAGGGTTTATTATTTCAAAATTCAGGTAGTGTAAGGTTCAGAAAAAATTAAGCTGGTAAAATAATTATTTACTGTCCATTAAGGAATACGGCTACAGTGCGTGTGATTTGACAATTAATAATCCGATAGTCCAACATAGTGAAGATGAAAATCCTACAATTCTTTTCTCTCATCTATAATTGTCAGGTTCTCCCCAACATGCAATTAATTTGCTTCTTGCAATTAAAAGATTTCTAAATTTTTATTTTAAGGTACAGTCAGTAGTGACTGAGGCAGTGAGATTTTTTTTTAGTTTTTTTTCATTATCCATTTGTCTGTTATTATGGCTTAGCTAATTTTTTTGGGTAATTCTTTTCGTTGCTTCAGTGCTGCAGAAGGAAGGGCGGGGGGGGGGGACCCGGGGGCCCGCGTCTTGGCCACGACTGTACCGCCATGCTGAGTCACTCCGCAGGAATGCTCCACCAGACAAACTAATACGAGAAAAGAGCTTCATTTTTGGCGTAGGACAGCGGCGTTTCCGTAGGTCAGTCGCACTCAAACGCGTGGGAGAGGAACCTTTCTCACCTCCACCCCCCCTCCCCCCTCTCTCTCCATCACACAACCCGTGCTCTTCGAGAAACCGTATCCTTGACCAGAGGCAGATTTGTTTGGCGTGTATCACGAATTGTGGTTGCCGACCGGATCTCCGAAATATACGGATTCGTGTTCAGACTGAACTCGGAACGTGATCAGTTACGGGAAAGAACGTTCAGGACATCAGAAGAAGAAAAAAAAACCGTTCAGATTCAACGAACTGATGAATACCATCGAGCCAGGATTTGGATCAACGGAGAAGCTCACGTTGTGACCGTCAACTCATAAAACATATTACATCGACTTTTTAAATATATTTCTCAATTACATAATTAAGTAGCCAAATTAACAGACAAAAATAAATACCCCACAATCCTTGTTGCTTGCGTCAGGTGAATCAAAAAAAGGGTTTTCGAGTTCGTCACGTGGTTTGTGGAATGTCACGTTCTTAAGGGCTGTATTTATTTATTTAGAAGTATAGAAATAATTGATAAATAAAAATAAATTATTATTTAATAAGCATTTCGGAAAAAATTAATTAGAATATATTTAACATCTAATATTAATTTTTAAGAAGCGATAATGATCGCACCGTTTTATTTTAAAAAATATAAAGAATGCAGAGACAGACAATTATCTACGTGGCATCGGTTTCTGACTCCATCCCATTACACACAATTTTTTTTATTTGCTAAATTTTAATGTGTCCTTGAGGAATAATAACATCATAATGTATATACTCATTTAATAGAATCGAAACATGGCGATTTATATCCTTTAAAATTTTTTTCTTGGTATTCCTTTATTACATTATAAACTCCATTGAATATAGGAAGGTAATTTCGTAGGAAAATATACCACATATAATTTATTTATAGGTTATTAGATGGCGCATGGTCATCATTAATAAATTTATTATACAGAAATTAAGTGGAAAATTTACATCTACAGTTCCTTTATTTTCGTTTCGATTTCGTTTTAATCCATGTGTAGTCAGTTTGGGTATTTTTTTTAGGTAATTTGAAGGACGTGAACCTCGGAAATCTTGGTTTTTCAATCCTTGGCAATAAAGAAATGTAATATTTGATGTCCTTTGTAATAAAATGTTTTTGGAAGATATTTAATTTATTATTATATATAATTTTAATTATATGTATTTCACTGAAATGAAACCCAATTTATCAATAAAGTTAAGAAAACACATGATAAAGTTTCAAGCCCTTATTTGATCTGAGAAAGATCACGAAGGACTAATGTGTAGAATAGTCGAAGTGTCTATGGGGACTGGGATACTGTCAGTAGTAAATAAAGTCATATTTACACTATATGTTTATAACGATATTTTGTAAATAATTTATATATATATGGAACATACATTTTAAAATAATTTATCAAAAGATAAGTATATATAATAGAATCCTGCACTGTTGAGAAGGGACTCTATGAAGCTAGCGAGGCGTAAGGCGAAAGTGACACTATTTCTACTGTCTTATATATCTTAAGGTACGTGAAGAGTAGAAGAATTGCATGGTTTGGACATGTGATGAGGATGGGTGAGGACAGAACACCTAAGAAAATTATGTTGTGAAAACCGGAGGGACGAAGAATAAGAGGAAGACCTCGATTGCGATGGAGTTGAGGAGGATATGAGGACGATGAGAGTACGAGGATAGAAACGACTGGCGTATGATGGGGGAGAACGGAATAATATTGTTGAGAAGGCCAAAAAACCCATCCAGTGATAGATATTCGAATTTTGTGAATTGTTACGTTTCTTCTGTGTAACTGTTTTATTATATCAAACTTAGAAAAGGCAAATAACAACTATAAAAAATATATTATGAAGTAACCAAGTCACAGAAAAATTAGGTGACTAATTAAATACCACAATAAAAGTATATTTATTTTTGTACGTGGCCACGCGTCGTTCAGAAATGCTCTTACGATGTTGAACAACCCTGACGAAAGCAACAAGGTTTTCAGAAACGTTGTGGTGGTGTTTATTTTCTGACCTAATTTTTTTCCTGCTGATTGACTGCTTAATTATCCCTTTATATATTTTAAAAATATATTAACCGTTAATTGGGCTAGCTCAGGAAATTGTGTGACAGCCAATAAATATATTACTTTGAAAAACTGAAATTATTTAATTATATAAATGATTAGTTTACATTTTCATCGACCACCAATGATCAACATCTTAACGTAATAGCTTCCATATCATGATTTTGACTTGTAATTTTTTGTGTGTGTTCCAACTGAGTGACTTGGAGGAATAGTAACTGAATTTTGGAGGAAGATTGTGATTTAGACGAAGGAATGAATATGAGAGTCGAATAAAAAATTATTTCTTAAGGCAGCCTCGCTAGACAAATTTTCTGTATATTAAAATAAAATAATAAAATAAAAAAGCCCCGCTAGAAACAACTATAACGACTTCCTGTCTCTCAAGTTTGACCGTAGTAAAGGGTTGAAGACTTTCTATGACCACAGCTACAGGATTTACAATAAAGCGATTCCGGCTGTGTGGCAGGTCGCGCGACACGTAGGAGTAATGATCTGTTATTAAGGGGGAAATTTAAATACAATTAGTGTGCGAGATAGAATTATAAACGTTTATAGGGTTTATTTTTTTTATTGTGGGGTTGCTTTTAATATGGACCATTTTTCGCCTGTCAGTCTACCGTCGCCGTGCAACAAGTGTTGATTTGGGTATATTCCCTTTTTTAAAAAAGAAAATATTGACACGAAAGTGTTGCATATGAACGTAGAGGATCTTGTGAGATGTTGAGGAACGGCGGAGAAACAAAATTCAAACGTGGAGATTTCGATTTTGCGGACTTGCTGTTATTCCTTTCCTCGTTAAGTAATTTAAACGTATTTGATATATATGGTGGAAAGCATCTCCTCCCGTGAGCAGCTACTGTTGAGTATTTGCGGTGGCGTTGGGAAGGTGGTTCCCTGTTGCTGTAGCGAGTGAGTCATTAGCCGCGGCGCTGGTCGCTGCGTACGGCGCTCCGTATTGGAGAGGTTATGGACGCGACCTTGGGGTGGGCCAAGGACTCCGGACCAAATATTCGCAGCGCGCCAACGCTCAAAATACCTGCCACCAGCTACGTGCTCGATATAAACCACATACTCTCACCTGCTCCAGAAACTCGGCAATATTCAACAATCATTAGCGGCCACGACGTCACGGCGCCACGACACACGGGGACGTCCGCGGGGTCCTCGGAGGATTCAGTACGTCAGCGAAATTCTCAACGAGTAGTTTCATGATTTGTGGTTGACGCATCCTGCTGCTGCGGGAAACGGTGAGTCCTCTTTTGCTTTCACGATACGCTCCTCATCGTAAGTCGATAAAAGCCAACTGCACTTGTACGTGGCCAGGTAACAGTGGCGCGTCATAAGGCAGCGAAAATAACGGTTCACTGAAGGAACTCACACATATCAGAATATTTGTTACCACAAAAATAGTATACCACCCTTATTTACATTCAGAACCTTTCCAGAGAGCTCTGGAGAAGGTTACCTTTGCGGATACCTTCTCCTCTCTCAGGCTTCTTTGAACTATGGTTCCCACAAGCCTTCGACCTGTTTTCAGAGGCGTATGTTCCGGAGTCACAGACATTTGAACATACGGTATGAGTTGTTCGTTGCTCCCATTCAAACAGTCGGCCAGCTGCCACACAACTGGTGGATGCACGGAGAAGAGAATGCTGCGTCCCCACAGAAACCCCCCTCTCCCGCCATCGGAAGGGCGTGGGACAAGTACCCCGATGCCCGACCAACCTGATGCATGTTTTCTAAGATTTGTCCTGCATCACTTTAAGGCGAATGCCGGGTAGGATCCTTAAACTGCAGCCCTGGGACCATAAGTTAACCCTTGGCGACCATCCTCCACCCTTCTTATGCTATTAAAGGTGAGTTGCCACCACGTGGAGCATCTCACTCTAAAATAAAATATATTATTTCAATTCGGCAATGATTAAGGGATTAGCAAACTGTGGTCGCTTCCGTGGCGCATCACAAACATTCAATCTGGATTTGAAAATGGTGAGGTAACATTATTATTTAGATTATTCGGGTCTTGGAGTAGATAGGTGACCAAGAAAACGTGAAAAAAGGCAAAGAAAAGTAAAAAAGAAAAGCGAAGATCACAAGATAAACAGAAAGAAAGAGACAGGTTAAAGAGATGACGTGAAAGATCAGAAAAAAAGAGGTGTAAGCTACAAAAGCGAGCCGCGAGATTAACAACTTTCTGTTCCGAGTTTTTAAGCCTTACTCAGTTCTTGTATACGCCTACCCGAAATATTAAAGTTTGTTTGACGTAACATTCGCAACAAACTGCAAAAATCATCTGCACGAAAACTGACGTCGTTCCCAACTAAGAATAGACAAACCAACACCTCAGTCTCTTTGAACCCAGCATTCATTTTTTCCGGTATAAAACTTGATAATATGCAAATAAATTGTCTGTAACAGACAAGGAGAAAAATCATGTAACGTTTCTTCTACCAATTATAGACCGTCTTAAGCACTGAAACGAAACCGGAACCAGTCAACAGACGAAAGAAAAGAGGGCAAAGATATGAAGTACCCAGTAGGAGGTAATAGATTTTACTTAGAGCATTCATGTCAATTTGAACATTATGACTAGCATGTTTACGTTCTGCGCTTGCCAATTGGTAGAAGAAACGTTGCACGAATTATATATGTAGTTATCTGTTGTTGCTAATTATACGCGAATAATTAATGTTACAGTAGGTCATTAACACTAAGTATATAATAGTATCAAAAAGTGAGAGCACTTTTACAGTGGTCCGGTGTCGTGCTATACGCGGCCGTGCGATGAGCGTGCAAGGTGATGGCGTGTAATGAGCAGCTAGATCTCATTTCTGGCCGCTGAACGAGCAGGTGAAAATTCTAAACTCTTTTACCATTCAGAAAGAAACTGACTACCAAAAACCGGCACAAACTTTTCAGTAATCTTTAATTATAAATATATAACAATTCCGATAAGGATGTGGACACTCATATCAGGCATACGAAGTTTAAAATATTAATTTATAGGTATAGGAAGAGGATTTAACACATAGCAGGCATAAAAAGTCAAAAATATTAATTTATGGGTATAGGAAGACGATTTATCATAGTGTAATATAATAGTCTACACGTGCCCTCTTATCATAACGTCTCTTCAGCATAGCGGACCTAAGAGGGCGCAGCTGCAAAAACGCTGATGCAGTTAAAGACATCACTTTAGATATAGCGAGTAACTAAACAGAACAACAACAACATAAATATTCACCCCTTCCACTTAGGCAGCTGTGATGACGCTGCGTCTAGACGTGAGCATTTTAAGTGCCTTATGCAGACATGCTCACGGCAGCAGAAATCTTACACCCTGTAAGAGTTCTTCTCATTAGAGACTTAGAGCATCAGGGAGGGGAGAACGGAGTCTTCTAATTGTTCAGAGCTTCTTGGGAACGGCAGTCGTGATCCAACCTCCAGACGGGTCGGTGGCTCCTGGTGCTATCCGCCAGTTTGTCTTACTTTATTTTATTTCTAACTATTAAATCTATTTATTCTTCATCAGCCCTTATTTGACTGAAGTGCAGCGAAACACCAACCACTGCGCCTAGGTTCAATTAGTTGAACCCGAACCCTCACGTTACCGACTTTCCTATTTCCTGTTCTTAATTCTTCCTTTATCCTCTAGATCGGTAGCCAGGTGAGCTAACGGAGGTATAGCTCGGTTGGTGAACGATCTATCTGGACTTCCCATTTCCAACTGCTGGAATGTTACATGTTCACAGAGGTGGAGTGTTACATGATGGCAGGCGGGATGTTACAATAGATTGTGAAAACATGAGCTGAAGTTGCTTAATTTTTAAAATTAGGAGTTTATGAATCCTGGAATATAAGACTGTAAATATTTCTTAAAGAATCTGTCTTGGTTCAAATGTGACTGTATAACATTTCAGAATCTTATCTGAATTTATAATTGCAATCAATATCTGGAAACTGTTCCAATTAGATATTGGACTACAGATGCAGATCTAAGTCGGATTTTCGGACTTAAAAAAAAAACTTAATTAACCTCTGCGTGAGAAGCAAATCACAAACATATCTTCGGAAAGCGTTTGTCAATAAAATAATTAACGGTATTCAGACTTGTATGACAATGCTGACGTCACTCCCAGGATATGACGTAAGTGCTCAGAAACTTTCCGAATACCCTGTATATACCTATGTTTAGAGTTTTATTATTTTTATTGTCGTGTCTTGATAATATGTAGGTATTACTTTATCAGTGTTATAAATTAATTAGGGCATAGAATGGAATCTATCGAATTTATCGACGTGACATATTGACGATAATTTATGGAAACACAAAATTCTAAATATATAACTACTTATATATAAACTTTTTTTTTCTACCGTATACAAGGCACGGCCAACAGGTAATTGAATACCATTTCGATCCCACGGTACCCATTGTCTACGTGTTACACAGTCGCAGTGGGGGTACGTATCGTGGAATGTGGGTGTCAGATGAGTTCACTATCAGTGAATGGTTCCTTTCCCACGATAGTCTGTCGTGCATCCGGCCTGCCTGCTAATAACAACGAACGTGGACGGGATCCCTAAGAAAGGTATTTTCGGCAACAGGATGTGCTGACAGGAACACGAACAGGCTACGAGACCGAACTGGCGTAGAAAGAAACTTCAAAATTATAACATCGAAAGAAGGTGGTCTCTTTTATATTTAACCCTTTGACCTGTGTTGTCTAAGACTTTGATCAAACCACAGTGAAGGCAACTTATTAAACCTTTATAGACAATTCTATGTTACTTCACGTGTGCTGTCAGAATTAATTTTCCGTGGAAAGATAGTTTTAAAAATAGCCGTGTCACATTATTAGAAATGTGCTCTCGGGGGTGTTCCATTTCCAGAATAAAAATAACGAAGGACGCAAAAAGAATCAACAGGGGCAAAAAAATAAATAAGATAGGCATTAACAAGGAAATGTGGAAAACGAGAATAAATCAGACACAGAGAAATACAAAATAAATTAATAAATCTATAGCCAATTCATGTGTGCTGTCAGAATTAATTTTCCGTGGAAAGATAGTTTTCAAAATGGCCGTGTCACATTATTAGAAATGTGTTCTCGGGGGGTGTTCCATTGCCAGAATAAGAATAACGAAGGACAGAAAAAGAATAAACAGGGGCAAAAAAATAAATAAGATAGGCAATAACAAGGAAAAGTGGGAAACGAGAATAAATCAGACACAGAGAAATACAAATAAATTAATAAATCTATAGCCAATTGATGTGTGCTGTCAGAATTAAGTTTCCGTGGAAAGATAGTTTTCAAAATGGCCGTGTCACATTATTAGAAATGTGTTCTCGGGGGTGTTCCATTGCCAGAATAAAAATAACGAAGGACAGAAAAAGAATCAACAGGGGCAAAAAAATAAATAAGATAGGCATTAACAAGGAAAAGTGGAAAACGAGAATAAATCAGACACAGAGAAATACAAAATAAATTAATAAATCTATAGCCAATTGATGTGTGCTGTCAGAATTAAGTTTCCGTGGAAAGATAGTTTTCAAAATGGCCGTGTCACATTATTAGAAATGTGTTCTCGGGGGTGTTCCATTGCCAGAATAAAAATAACGAAGGACAGAAAAAGAATCAACAGGGGCAAAAAAATAAATAAGATAGGCATTAACAAGGAAAAGTGGAAAACGAGAATAAATCAGACACAGAGAAATACAAAATAAATTAATAAATCTATAGCCAATTCATGTGTGCTGTCAGAATTAATTTTCCGTGGAAAGATAGTTTTCAAAATGGCCGTGTAACATTATTAGAAATGTGTTCTCGGGGGTATTCCATTGCCAGAATAAAAATAACGAAGGACAGAAAAAGAATCAACAGGGGCAAAAAATAAATAAGATAGGCAATAACAAGGAAAAGTGAAAAACGAGAATAAATCAGACACTGAGAAATACAAATAAATTAGAAGGATAAAAGAAGATAAATTTCTGGTTTATCCTCGTTTTCCTCTGGCGTCTTTATTTTTTTTTTCTGTTATAATCGTTACTGCTGATTTTCTCCTGACGTTTTTTTTTACTACTGTTTTCCTTGTTCATTCTGTGTGTGTCCTTCTTCCTTGATATTATTTTGTCAGCGTAGTCTCAGATTATTATTTCTATTAAGATCTAACGAAACAGATAAAACCCTGCCAATCTTCCTTGTTTCAACCAACCCCACAAAATTGCTCCCTGTATCTCCTCTGACGTTCTTTCTCGGTGCAGCTTAATTTAATTCTACTTCATTCTGTTTCCACAGACATTCCAACCTTTTCTCTCGTAGAGGAAAACTACTGTTGCTGGCGATACGATATTTTATTCTAAATAACTGACTTAACACTACTATATATTTTTTTCTAAACAAATATACAGAATAATATTTCACTTTCTACAACGGATAATTTTTTTTTAAAAGAAAGAAAGAATTTTGTGTGTCACGTAAGGAAATTTTCCAAGGTTGGGAAACATGGAAAATAAATATTAGAAATATTTAATTAAATCGGTTTCGTATCCGCATACTTTGTTACCTTACTGGAACATTCTGTATATCATATGACGTACTGTTCGTAAAAGTTAAACTCGTGCTAAATACGTGAACGCGTCACTCAACTAATAACATATGGAAGGTGGCACATAAATTTACATCTAATATCCATTTGTGATTTTTTTTTTCCAGTTGTAAGGCGAGTGCAGCGCGGATGCAGGAGGAAGGTTGTTTCGCACCTTATTTTCCTGCGGCCCTGAGACGTCAAGTCGTCGCCGCCGCAGTGGACATTGTCCAACAGAGTTATTAATGTGCGGAGACGTCGGCGTCGGCGGCCTTCCTATTAATAGCGGCAAATAGCGCCGCTCTGCACTCACGTGTCCTTCCTGATCCTTCAATCGCTGCGGTCCTGCATCTTCAAGATGCGTCCGCTTATTTTACCTGGGCACGGGTCAGCCATCTTAAGCAATCGCTAATCACCTTCCTACAAACACTATTTATTTTAAAATAAATAATTTCGCTCCAATCTTCCAATTTATAACCTTTCCTGTGTGTAAAAAAAAATAATTAAAACACAACACTTGCCCTCACGTCATATGACGTTACCTCTGACGTCACTCCAATCCCGCCAATAATAATTAACTAACCTCTAGGGTTGAACCGTTGGGGAAATATATCAGATCTTAGCATATAAAAACATTATTTCCTAGGGGATGGACGATATTTAATTCTCTATTAAAAAAATTGTTAAAAGATTTATCCCTTCTCCTTTGAATATTTACTCGTCAAAACAGCTTCATGCGGATAAAATCCTGCATCTTAAAAATATAACTATTAATATGGCGACAAAACTTTGCAATACAATATTACGTTTATTACAACTAATTCTCAAACTGTTTTAGTTAGTCAACATATTTCATATATAACTACCGTAAATAATATTTAACAACATTCAGAATTATTAATCACGCATAACGGCATATAAAATAACTAAATGTAACGATGTTCATAAAAATTCATTTATCATACTAGCTGGGTGCCCGGCGTTGCTCGAGATGTCATTTATCTATAACCCCCCGATATGACTCCAATTTCGGCTGCTTTTGCGCAATTTTTATGTAACGCTACTCGAACCCTAATCATTATAATTAACTCTGAAAAATATTTCTTCAACGCAAATATCTGCCGTGTTTGCATGTTCCAAACTTTGCACCCCGCTACCCCTGCATCTGAGGGGTAAATGCCAATTTGAATGTCGTGACTAAACACAGTGACTTCCACAACCTTTGATTTGACTCCAATCTCGGTTGTATTCGCGTTATTTTACTGTAAAGCATCTCCACCCCAAACCCGAAGGGTGTCATTTTCACAGGGCGTAGGGGATGAAAATTGTATTCAGATAACATTGGTAGAAACATTATCAATATCTTTGGCCCCTAAAAATATTTATCCGACTCAAATATCGGCTGTTTTAGTACGTTTAAATATTTCCACCCCCGCTTCTGGGGGTGGAAGACGCGTCTCACCCTAAAAGTGTTTGTTTCCTGGTCGCAAAGAACACGTGTACGAAATTTGGTGAAAATTGCTCGACTGGTGTTGATTTGTATTTTATTTAGAAAACGTTTGTATGGGAAATAGAAAAGGCCTGTTTTTAGGGTTTTTTCGCGCCAAGTACGAAAAAGTTGGCCAAAGAAAATATTTTAATTAAATTATCAGGTTAGTAAAATATAATTAAATCTCTTTGACGTAATATATTAATATAGGTATACACATAATTTAATTCCAATTACGTACTTAATAATTTTACAGATATTACAGATGATTATGGTTAGAATAAACAAAATCACTTGATGAACTATTTTAAAATAGTGACATTTTACTGTAATTTACATTGAAATAAAATTTTTATATGTAACTGTGATTAAAAAAAAATTTATAATATTAATAAAATACTGCTACAGTCCTTTGTAGTTTTATTAAACGTATATATCATTATAAATCCAATTATATAATTCCCCGTCATGAAGAAAATATTACAAACGAGTGAGTTTTAGGCACGTTATATAAAATAATAAGATGTAACGATGATCATTACAATTATTCTAATATGTAAACGGGAGCCATATTTGTTTATTAAAATTAAATATCGCAAAATATTTGGTTTTGAAGTTATTTATATAGTTATTTATATAAATAAAGCATTACAAAGATGAAAAATAGTAATTTCTTGAAACCATATATTTATTTAGTCTGGAAAGACGGAAACTCAAATACAATTAAAAAACTATGTTAATTGCAAAGTCCTGTAATCGCTTATAATACAATTAATATCACTACATCTCTCTCTTAAAACCTTTATTTACGTAACACAAATAATTTCTACGTACTTTTCTAAATTATCAACATTCCTCTGTGAATAAACCCGAAATTTAAATAAACAAGTAACATTTGCCCCTGACGTCGTATGACGTTGCCTCTGACGTCACTGCACTCAAGTGAATAATAATTCGCTAATCCCTTTGGATTGATCCGACCTCAGCACAAGTTTCAACATATACATGTACTATTTACAACAAGATGGACGATAGTTTGCATTCATGCTCTATTAAATAATATGTTCAAACACTTGTCCCCTCTTCTCCTCTGATGATCCATCAAAGATGTTACATTCGGATGAAATTTGTCGTCTGTTATAAATTCGCATCCCCTAGTCAGAAATACCGCCCCCAGGTTTGACATTTATCAGGAAGCTTATAAATATATTGCGACGAAGTAGGCACTAGGACCGAAGTGGAAGGCCTGCGAGGGCTATTCTCTCGCAGCCAGAACCTTTTAGGTGAGATACGAAGGGGCTACCTTTGGGTATGCCTTTTCCTATCCGTTTTTGAACTAAGGTTCCCACAAGCCGAGGCACCTCGGCCTGTTCTGAGAGGTGTATGTTCCGGGGTCACAGACCTTGGGCATACGGTAAGAGTTGTTCGCTATTCCCATTGGAATAGTCGACCAGCTGCCTCCTAAACTGGTCGAGGCACGGAGAAGGGAATGCTGCGTCCCCTCAGCAAACTCCTCTCCCGCTATCGGAAGGGCGTGGGATAAGTACCCAATTTCCGACCTACCCGACGCAGGTTTTTCTAGGTTTTTCCCTGCATTTCTTTAGGCGAATGCCGGGTAGGATCCTTAAACCATAGCCCGGGGGCCCTAGTTAACCCTTGGCTACCTTCCTCTACCCTTCCGCATCAACCCTTTCAAATCCCTTTCCTATGCTATAAGAGGGGGGGTTGCCACTATGTGGATTACCCTATACATAGCCTGTCTAGACCCCCCCCCCTCGCAAAATAAAAATAGGTGCTACGACTAAAATTTCCCCATACATTTATTACTACTACTAATGCTCAGAAGTCTGTTAAATGTATTACATTTTAGTTCTTAATACTATGCATTTTTTTTTCGTAACGACCGTAAATAATATATTCAGAGACGCATTCACCCCTTTTGTTATTTTTTCAGCGACCATCCTACCACCCAACTTTATCCTGTATTCCAAATATGTTCATACAGTGACGTTTTTATATTTCACTGAGACGCCACCACCGTTGATGTCCCGCTTGACGACCACGGAAACAGACCTCCTTCATTGTACCATTTAAGACGTCTTCTATGTAATCAGCGTTGGTGACTACACATGTGCACCTCGACTTGTATAACAAATTACGACAAAGCGATTCTGCGGAAACGTGAATTGTCCTGCGAACGAGCACAGCTAGGCATAACTTAAACAAGGAAAGAAGCAATTCACAATGCGGAAAGCTATGAATGTAACAGCAGCAAAAGTCGATACAAAGCATAGAAAAGGTTGCAAGTCCATTCGGAGTTGGCAGCCCTTGACTGGTAATGGCAGAAACTTCACACTCAGAGCACAAACACTTTTATATTCCGCACGAGCTGAACACTTTATTGTTGAATGGAATCTAGGATCCTCTATTATGTGATAATTGTATAATTAACTTTTTAAACCGAAGATAATGTATTTTTAATGAGAATTCTAAATTGAATTAAAACCAAATACGCCGTCCAACGATACATTCTCTGCTTATACGACACAAAATGATTTAAAAAATTTGTACGGTTAATCACCAGGTTCAGATTTCTGGATGTTGACGTTTCTGCGTAGGGTTCTCTACCGCTGTCCTCAGACTGTGTCGCCACGTGACGCGTGGCTCGTATATATATACGGTGGGACCTGCTGCGATCTGATTGGCCGTTGATGATCGCCTATTTCATGGAATAGCATGTGTCATTGACATCGTCGTCAGGCCATCCTCAACGGCCAATCAGATCGCAGCATGGAGACTTGACCTTATAAGGCACGCAGAGCCACACAGTCTGAAGACAGCGCTAGAGAATGGCAGAAGAACGTCAACATCCAGAAATCTGGTGAGTAACCGTGAAAAATTTATTTATTAATAATTTAAACAGGGGAAGCTTACGTTCATTAATTGCAAATAAAATAACTTTGAGCAGTTTTTTCTCATTGGAAAAATAGACATAAGGAAACGAAACTATTTTCCTGGAAACATACATGATAACGTGCAACATGAAACTCTCCACGACGTTCAATATATAAATAACTAATTAATTATAGAGGTAAAAAGATATAAAAGGGACGGATAGAAAATGGTTATTGAATACGTACAAAGTTATTCATCATGTCGTTGAAAAATAAATTATTTTACTGTTGCAACAAGTCTTTTTTTAACGGATAAATATAATATTCGTTCTGATTTAGTTAACATACGTTTTCTTGGCGCTTCTGATTGGTGATTAACTCTCTCTCATCACAACAACAACGTTGCACATCTCTGTGTTTTACCCATTATATAATAAGTTTAACTATAAAATAGCCTTGGGCGTATCGAACAGATTTTTAAGATATTGAGTACGGAAGTCATGTGGATCAGTTCACCGAACTGAGCTGGTCCTCGTTAGTAAGAATGACTACTTCTGTTCTATCTACTAGGTATATAATTTTAAGAATGCTCTAACGGTCATTTCACGAATTTTTCTTCTTCATCTCAACCCTTTCTCGTTCATCATCTTTCATCCATCGTCCGTTGTCTGATAATATTACGTCATTAGGTAATTATAGAAAGAAATTAAATTTCCTTACAATTGAAGAAGAAGGTGTAGAAAGGCTATGTATTGGGGTAATCCACATAGTGGCAACTCCCCTCGTATAGCACACGCAAAGGAGTGAAAGGGGGGGAGGGGATGCGGAAAGATAAAGCAAAGTAGCCAAAGATTAACTAGGCCCCCGGGCTATGGTTTAAGGATCCTACCCGACAATTCGCCTAAAGAAATGCATGAAAACCCTAGAAAAACCTGCATCAGGTAGGTCGGGCATTGGGTACTTATCCCACGCTCTTCCGATATCGGGAGAGGAGTTTGCTGTGGGGACGCAGCATTCCCTTCTCCATGCTTCGACCAGTTTAGGAGGCAGCTGGCCGACTATTCCAATGGGAATAGAGAACAACTCTTACCGTATGCCCAAGGTCTGTGACCCCGGAACATACACCTCTCAAAACCGGCCGAGGTGCCTCGGTATGTGGGAACCATAGTTCAAAAAAATTCAGAGAGATGTGAAGGCATCCCCAAAGGTAGCCTCCACCAGAGCTCTCTGGGAAGGTTCACCCGCGAGATAATCCTCTCGCAGGCTTCCTTGTGGAAGAGGGTTTTTTTTAGGGCAACAGGCTACATGAGGGTGATCCACATTGGGCAACTCCCCTTTAATAGCATAGGAAGGTATTTGAAAGGGGGGATGCGGAAGGGTAGAGGAAGGTAGCCAAGGGTTACTAGGGCCCCCGGGCTATGGTTTAAGGATCCTACCCGGAATTCGCCTAAAGAAATTCAGGAAAAACCTTAGAAAAACCTGCATCGGGCATTGGGTACTTGTCCCACGCCCCTGTTGCCAGATTGTGCACCCTATAACCTTCCCGTTGATCCATAGTAAGGCAAGACTAATTTTAATTAAGTCATTAGTTAATTACTTACACGATCAAATTGTACTCATATCTAATATATTTTGATACTACGACGAGCCTAAACGTGTAAACGTGGATTAAATTGCGATAAGAGAATGTATAAAGATATTTTTGAAAAAGGATCAATCAAAATTGTGGCAGTGGTAAATAAGTACGAATGGAGAAGAAATGAGTCAGAACTGCATGTATTACGCCTTCAAGGTTCTCATCATCATAAATATATAGTAACATACAATAATAATTGTTAGCAAAGTGAACTGGGTAATTTTTTAACGCTTATACCCTTAATTACAATCAAAATAAATAAGTTTCATGCATATATAAAATCAATTAACATGAAATACATGATTAATTTAATAATTATTCGACGTTTTTGAGTAAGAAACCCTTTTATTGTATAAGGTGCCTGGTGGACGACGATACCCAGTTGTTCTTTTAGGGTTGTCTTTAGCTAGAGCAAAATTAGCAACGAACTGAACAACTTCCACGAAGGACTATGCAGTTGTAACAGTGTTGAATTTACAGCCACGTAAACGGTCGAGGGCAGAGGAAGCTATTAGAGCTAGGGTAGAAGGTTGAGTGCTAGGCTGCCGGGTCGAGACCCGCAATTAGGCGCTACGCCCGGCACTCGGACCTGGCGACAGACCAACGCACCTCACATCAACCATAAATTACTATTCTCTCATCTGGAGAACTCTGAATCACAACACAACAAAGCTCGAAATTAAATTCCAAACGATCACGGTAACTACTAACCGGAGATTTCACTCAGCGTTCATGTTTGGTATAGGGAGACGAACAAAGAATTCTATAAAATTTGAGGATTACTTTAAATAAAACTTGAAACTGCAATGATTATAAATACCCTGTGCTAGTTAAAATGGCGTGAAGGTCACGGAAGCATATTTCGAAGAAGATGAGGTTGTCTAAAGAATTTTGGAGTGTGGTTCATTCCCTAAACACATTTGAAACAAACTCAAGAAAATAGATCTAAAAATAGTAAATTTGGAAGAGAGTCAGATTTTTTATACATATAAATCATAGGTAAGGAATCAGCAATTCTTACTGGGAAAATAAATATAATATGAAATGTTGAGGAGTAAGTGTTTGGAAAACGTTGAAAGCTCAATTTATGAGTTGATCGATCAACGTCTTCGTTTATTTTAGAAACTCTTGAGCTATAAACTGTTGAATTTTTTTTAATATTAATGTAATGAAGGTAAGAGGAGAATGTTTTGTTCTCTCGCTGATTTATTGTTAGAGAATAACTTTATTGTCCAGGATAAGTACTTCTCTTTATGTTATGTGCTTGCATTGAGTTTATATGACTGTAATGCTGCAGCGTTTGGTCCAGCTAGGTTGTACTGCGGGCTGGTATGCTGCTAGGCGCCGGGCTCCGACTGTCCACTTACAGGACACTCACGCTTCTCGGATTTTTAACACTTCCCGATTCATTGAATTTTTATTTTTTAAAAAAATGGAAATAGATCCATGGAAACTGAAAATTTAGTGGTTTTAAAATAAGATTTATGAAAAGATAACTGAATTTAAGGCCAAATAAGTTCTCACAATGACGCCGCTTGACCTTTCAAATGGAGGGCAGTGGTTTGGATGTTTCCCAGTTACCGATATTTCAGTATTTTACCCAAAATAGTTCACAAAAAATCTGAAATTAAGTGCCAATGCGAGTAAGAGCCCTGGACTGCCTCTTTCATCCTCATAAAAATGGCCTAGAAAATAAAAGTAGACGACTGATCTATTTCAGTAAAATTGACATCGTTGAACAACTAAGGGCAGTAGCACGGCGACTTGCTGAATGAAAAACTCAGGATTAATACAATGAAGGTATTAAAAAAATACGGGAACATAGACGGCACACCTTCACCACTCTAGAAAAAATGATTTTTCACGAGGGGTAACTGAAATTCAATGTTTAGTCTTTATTCATTAATATGTACTTATTAGCTTCAATTTAAATATATTTCAATGTTCATCTGTTTAAATAATAATAATAATAAATTTAATAAAATATCGACCTATATTAAGAGGCATTTAAAAATAGTTCACGATTTTTTAACAATTTTTTTTGTTAAACATTGTTATAGTCGACATATAAAAACAATTTTAATTCTCATAATAATACCTCAAAATTAAGTTTTATTTATAACCTTTATTTTTTGAAATTTTATATAACTTTTAATTTTTGTTTTAAATAACTTCTTATATTTTATTTTTAGCCTCTGATTTTAATTCCAAAAAGTTTATTTTCTTACTTACTTTATGATTGGTAACATTTATTATTAAATTGCAGGTTTGTTTAGGATTTATGGTTAGTCTTTAAATATTATATGACTATAAATTTTAAGCTAGAAGAATAAGAAGAAATAAATGTAGTAAATATGCGAATTAAAATATTGTTTGTTCCTTTCATTATGTTTAACATAAAAAAATTCACCATATTAAAGTTTAAAACTGATGACGGTACGTAAAAAGGACTGAAGTTTCATTGTTGTATCGAATAAAATATTTTAAAATGTCTGTAAATAAAAGTGCTTGATTAATTTAATTATTTAATATTTATAGGAATTTTTGGTACATTTAGCTACAGATCTACGAGTTCGAAATTTGTTGACAGTGGTGAGGTAACATTATTCTTTATATTATTCCGGTAATTAATTGTCCGGGAGTAGGAAGGTGAGCAAAAGAAAGTGGAAAAAAGCAAAGAAGACAAGATAAAGAGGCAGGTTAAAGCGATGACGTGAAAGATGTTCTAAAAGATCAGTAAATAAAAAGTAGAGATTTACTCCATTGGAGTCTAGAAGCTAAACGAGTGAGTGATTGTGCCATTTTTTATTGTTCTTTATATTAAACTTTGTATAACTCGTATATTCTACCGTAGCTTCTTTTTTTTTTAAATTTAGGTAACAGGCTACAACTCTCCTTTAATAGCATAGGAAGGGATTTGAAAGGGGGGATGCGGAAGGGTAGAGAAAGGTAGCCAAGGGTTAACTAGGGGCCCCCGGGCTAAACATATCATTTATACAATTGTCTACGATAAGACTAAATATTTTTAAATTAAAGAAAATACAATGCAGTTTTCTTTCTCATTGAACTCCTGCTTTAATTCAGGGAGAAATTGAAGGGGGAAAAACCCTGATGTTAATTTCACAAAATTTTGTATTTATCGGTCAATGCTCGTGGATTAGACTGACAATTAAATGAAATAAGTATCGAAATTTTTTAGGACTGTATTTGAGGGTTTTCTACACTTCGAACTGCAATTAAACCAAAACAGACTCCAAAGGACTTCAAAAAAGGAAAGAAACAAATTTTAATTCCATAAATACGTTCACATTATTAGCATTCGTAAAGATAAATCAGATAATAAATGGACTTATTTTGTCTCTATTTGGTTATCTTTCTTATTATAAAATGTAAACCTCTGTCTCAGAAATTTTTTTTATTATCACTTCCATATTTGTGTAACGGCGCGTCCGTTACTTGCTTCCTAACGAACTGCATTTACGAACGTGTTATATATATGGTTCCATAGCGGCGTACTAAGAACCTCGTAGAGTAAATAATAACAACGAAAAACTCACGTCCGATCTTCAAAACCGGTAATTCATGAATCACAAACAAGTATCAGGCGAAAACGTGTTGATTTTTTCTACTCTCTCTCTCTCTTTCTCTCTCTCTCTCTCTCGGGGCTTACCTATAATTTAATATTTCTCACAGTGCTGAAACAAATGGTGGCGGCGGTGGTGGTGGGGGGGAACCATCGCCAATCCTCAAGCAATTACCTGAAACGTGAAACCTTATCATAACTTATGTAACTTCGTTTTTTTTAGGACAACGGGCTACATGAGGGTAATCCACTTAGGGCAACTCCCCTTTAATAGCATAGGAAGGGATTTGAAAGGGTTGATGTGGAAGGGTAGAGGAAGGTAGCCAAGGGTTAACTAGGGTCCCCGGGCTATGGTTTAAGGATCCTACCCGGCATTCACCTAAAGAAATGCAGGGAAAACCCTAGAAAAACCTGCATTGGTTAGGTCGGGCATTGGGTACTTGTCCCACGCCCTTCCGATAGCGGGAGAGGAGTTTGCTGTGGGGACGCAGCATTCCCTTCTCCGTGCCTCGACCAGTTTAGGAGACAGCTGGCCGACTATTCCAATGGGAATAGCGAACAACTCTTACCGTATGCCCAAGGTCTGCGACCCCGGAACATACACCTCTCAGAACAGACCGAGGTGCCTCGGCTTGTGGGAACCTTAGTTCAAAAACGGAGAGAAAAAGACATACCCAAAGGCAGCCCCTTCGTATCTCTCCTAAAAGGTTCTGCCTGCGAGAGAAAATCCCTCGCAGGTTACCTGCGAGAGAATCCTCTCGCAGGCTATTAATATGTAACTTCGTTACTCCCCTTCAAATAAATAATTTTCATTACGGAAACCGATTGCGATCGGTTGCTAAAAACTAAACACAATGTTGGTAAATCTTATTTAATATTTATTTCTGCAAAAAAAAACTAATTCAGGAATCGTATAACAAAATATCAAGGACAGAAAAGTTTATTACGAGGTAATTTAAAAATAATTCCTCAAAGCTTAAGAACCTAATAATAACCTAATAATTATATTAGAGAAAGACAATCAACAGACAAGGTTTTCTCTTTAAAAAGAAATAGACTTTACATATCGTTCATTTAGTTGTTAAAGTGGATGTTGAACTTCATAAATACGGTTTTATGTTAATTGAAAATTTCGCGCCCCCTCCCCTCCATTTTTTTTGTTTAAGATTACGTTTATTTTTGATTTTGCTGCCGTATTTGAATTCAGAAGTTATTTCTCACGAGCAATTATGCTAATACAGGATGTCTCAAAACGATCGACCTAATACCATTTGAAATTAAAGCTGATTGTAATTATCATTCATTGGTACCAAAACAATCATAGTTTTTTTTACATATTTAAAGATACCATTTTTAAAATGACGGTCACTTCATTGGCGGCGCTTTTCAAACCTTTTTACTTTTAACTGAAATAGTTGAATAATCACTTACTTCAAATTCTAATTTTTTCTATTGTTAACTAAATTAATTTTTATTGGTCGTTCTAGGTTGGCAATCTATCTTAAATTTATATTTTTTTGTTATCTGCTAAGCGTTCATTAAAATTTTATTCTTATCATTGTAATTGTTTGCAAAAAAAAAACGGGGACAGTTTTCGAGTGCTATTCTCTCCCAGGCCGTACCTGCGATGGATGTTCTCTCGCAGGCAAAACCTTGTAAGAGAGATACGAAGGGGCTACATTTGGGTATGCCTTTTCCTCTCCGTTTTTGAACTAAGGTTCCCACAATCCGAGGTACGTCGGCCTGTTTTGGGGTGTGTATGTTCCGGGGTCACAGACCTTGGGCATACGGTAAGAGTTGTCCGCTATTCCCACTGGAACAGTCGGCCAGCTGCCTCCTAAACTGGTCGATGCACGGAGAAGGGAATGCTGCGTCCCCACAGCAAACTCCTCCCCCGCTATCGGAAGGGCGTGGGACAAGTACCAAAAGCCCGACCTACCCGATGCAGTGTTTTATAAGGTTTTCCCTGCATTATTTTTAGGCGAATGCCGGGTAGGATCCTTAAAAAAATCCCGGGGGCTCTTGGGTACATTCCTCTACCGTTCCGCATCCCCCCTTTCAAATCCCTTCCTATGCTATTAAAGGGGAGTTGCCCAATGTGGATCACCCTCATGTAGCCTGTTGCCCTAAAAAAAATAAGGATGCCTTTTCCTCTCCGATTTTGTACTAAGGTTCCCACAAGCTGAGGCACGTCAGCCTGTTTTGAGAGGTGTATGTTCCGGGGTTATAGACCTTTGGCATACGGTAAGAAGGCACGGAGAAAGGAATGCTGCGTACCCACAGCAAACTCCTCTCCCGCTATCGGAAGGGCGTGGGACAAGTACCAAAAGCCCGACCAACCCGATGCAGGTTTTTCTAAGGTTTTCCCTGCATTTCTTTAGGCGAATGCCGGGTAGAATCCTTAAAATATAGCCCGGGGGCCCCTAGTTAACCCTTGCCTACCTTCCTCTACCCTTCTGCATCCCCCCTTTCAAATCCCTATGCTATTAAAGGGGAGATTCCCAACGTGGATTATCCTCATGTAGCCTGTTTTCTAGAAAAAAAGTTACTTTAGTAGTTGAACCTGATGAGGTCACAAAATTAGCGATGAAACGTTGTTTAATTTTTCGGACTTAAAATTGGCTGACCTTTATTTATTTATAGCTTTGTAATTATTCTCTCTAACTCGCAAGAATATTGGGGGAGGGGGGGAGTAATTAAATACTGTTAAACAGGCAAGAAGTGCGGAATCTTGTTTTAATGTCTAACCTTTGACGACAGTATTTATTAATACGACAGGTGTTAAGAGCCCGTGTTTGACGACTGGCTGGTTACAAACACATGACTAATTACCTCTCAGAACCGAATGACCATGGCAACAAGGAATATAAATATAAACGCTCCGACTGAAAAGCGACGTTAAGTTGATCTCTGTTTTAATACGCGGTAACAGCAACGGGGGCACTCCGTTATTTTAATATGAGCGGGGACGCAGACTCCTGGAATTCGACAATTTACAGCTGTGTCGAGTTAAACGGCGGCGGCACTGAACCGGGGAGAATAAATATCATAGGCAAAGGAAGACCTCTCGCATGCTAAACAAGCTGATTAACATAGATGAATAGATGCGGGAATTCCGATACGGCCAAGACAAATAAACTACTTGATGGAATGAGGCTTTTCACATTCCCATAACTAAACGGCCCGGGATTCCCCAAATATATCGGTGTGTATATATAAGCTGGTCCAGGAATGCGGGGAGACAGACACTTGATACCTCGAGGCTCTCTCTCTCGCTGCACGACCCAAAACCAGAGACTCTCGTCCCGAAAACGCAAAGTCAACCCCTGACAACCCTACATAGTGAATCCATAGATTCCTGCCACAATAAAGAATATTAATTATATTGTTACCAGGGTTTAGTTTTCCCTAACGTACAAAAAGGAAAACTTGTACAGTGAAACCCAAATACCCCTATATAATCGACTAAAACAAACCGAAAATATTACGCTAATGTTCAAAGTGTCTCAACGACACTGACGTATATATTTTAAGGGAATTTCATTTTTAACAGACCATCGTATTTGAAGTATGAAACTGAAAAGCTTAATTTCGACTCAACATTGAATATGGAAATTTGTAAAAAATAAAATACAAAACAAAAATAAGGGATTTTGAACTTCAAGTTCATTTTTAAAAATCTGTAAGTCAGGACAAGTTTAATATTAAATATTTACTTCAATGTTTACACTTACACCGAAATTATTATAAACGGGAAAACACAACGTTCCGTCTCCAATTTATAACTTCTTCACGTGAAGAAATAATTTATTTTTTATTATTAGGGCAACAGGCTACATAGGGTAATCCACATTGGGCAACTCCCCTTTAATAGCATAGGAAGGGATTTGAAAGGGGGGATGCAGAAGGGTAGAGGAAGGTAGCAAAGGGTTACTACGGCCCCCGGGCTATGGATTAAGGATCCTACCCGGCATTCGCCTAAAGAAATGCAGGGAAAACCCTAGAAAAACCTGCATCGGGTAGGTCGGGCATTGGGTACTTGTCCCACGCCCTTCCGATAGCGGGAGAGGAGTTTGCTGTGGGGACGCAGCATTCCCCGTACCTCGACCAGTTTAGGAGGCAGCTGGCCGTCTGGGAATAGCGGACAACTCTTACCGTATGCCCAAGGTCTGTGACCTCGGAACATACACCTCTCAAAAGTGGCCGATGTGCCTCGGCTTGTGGGAACCGTAGTTCAAAAATGGAGAGGAAAAGGCACCCCCAAAGGTAGCCTCTTCGTATCTCTCCTAAAAGGTTCGCTAATGAGAGCTCTCAAATAAATTTTTAAATTTGACGACCGTTTTGAATTAATAAAAACAATTCATGGCCTTATATAGACACTTTTTATTTTTTTATATTATGACGACGTTTCGATAGATTTTTGTATCTTCTTCAGGTACTTACCTACAGAGGAGGTATTTATAAATCATTAGATTAATAGTATAAATGGACAAAGTAAACAAAGGAAAACTGAAGTAGACACTATAAAAATTAATGTTATTTATTTATATATGCATTATTAAGTCAGAAAAAACTTATTTATTTATATGTTATTTTTTGAGTGTGTACTTCAGTTTGCCTTTGATTACTTTGAACAATTAAACCATAAATCTAATCAATTGTAAATACCGCCAGTGTGAGTAAATACCTGAAGAAGATACAACAAGGTATCGAAACGTCGTCATACTATAAAAAGTTGTCTGTATAAGGTCATCAAATCTTTTTATGAAGATAAAATTACTTCATCATGTTTTCTCGGGATTCCAACCGGGTAGCGTAGTTTTGTAAACACAACGTTTCGATGGCTTCCACCGCCATCTTGTTCAGGTGAAGAAGATGGCGGTGCAAGAAGCCATGGAAACGTGTTGTTTACAAAACTACGCTACCCGGTTGGAATCCCGAGAAAACTTCATCAAGCAACTACACCGGGAAAACCAACGTTCCTTAAGATTAAATTATTTTAAAAAAATGGAAAAAAAAAATTCTGGAGCCTACTAATTGATGATCTGGATTAAATTTTTAACAATTCAACTCTTAAAAGTCTCTGGTATATTTCGGCTGTAACTGACATGGAAGCCATGTAAAGTTTTATTTACAGGTATTTCAAAAATCAATATTTTACCTGACGTAAATTTTTTTTAAAAAAAATATATAATAGCCATTAAGTCAGAAGAAAATTAATAATAAATGTTTCAATAGTTACATTGATTACGAAATTAATAAAAAATATGTTTCGTTCCTAAAATTTTGGACTTTATCAGTTAACCATAATTCTTGGTAAAGATGCGACCTGAGTAATGACTGTAATTTTTTTTGTGACCACAATACTTTTAATAATGTTTATTTTTTTTATTTATTTTATTGTACAAAGTTCCGAGATCTTTAATTAATTGTGCCCAAAAAAAATTAGTTAATAAGAAATAAAATTATAATTAATTATATTTAAAATTCATGGAATGTCTTCGTTGCCATTGATGACCTCTACAATATTGAATTTGGAGTTGTATAAAGTTCCAAGATGTCCAATTACTACGTCCAAAAATTAATTTTGAAATAAAACTTTAGAATTCCAATTAACAGAGAATTGTAAGAGTTTAATAGGTTATATTTTCTAAGCTCCAATATATATATATATATATATATATATATATATATATATATATTGTAATAATCAAAATGATATTGACTTTTATATGAATGAAAGATTATAAACTTTAACAAACAATAGATTTATTTTCAATACTTTAAAACAATTATACAATTTAAAAATTATCTCTCAGGGTCTCTACTGGGTTTGATAATGGCGAATCATTTTATTTATCAACTTAAACACAAATTCCAATTTAAAAGAGAAAAGATTTTCTCTTCAATTAACGATGACGAAATTTACATGTCGACGAAATTAAATTAAAAAGATGGATTCTAATTTAGAAATTTTAATCAAAAGAAGAAAACGAAATCTGACGGCTATCTTTTTAATCAGGTTTACATAATAAGTTGTTTTTATATTGTTACTCACGACAGCCCAGCATTCCAGGATACCTTCTAATTGACGAAACACTATGGCGGGGTTTTGCACTGCTTCTAAAAACTCACAGATTCTAAAATCTCTTTTTTTAGATCAAAACTCAGGAACCAGGATGATCCTCCTTTCGTCTCTCTCTCGATTGACTTCTGCCCGGCTACGTTCACAAGACTGTTTGTGCTTAGCAGGTTTCGTAGTTCTGCTCAAGTGAATATTTCGTCTTGAGCAAACTGTTCAGGGATCAATCAACGCTGTTGCTTGGTAATTCTCGATGTTTCTCTGCAAATTTACTTTAAATATTTGAAATTGTCTTGTCTATTTCCAACACCACCAATTTCTGTCGTGTCTGACTGCCAACTGCTTCTACTTAACTTTACTTTTTAAAAGAATATCTCGTGTATTTTAATACGACCATTTCCTATCGTGTCTGATTGCCAACTCTAACTTCTCAATATCTTCCTGCGACCAAACCTTCCTGCTAACGCGACCTGAACTCTACCATATCATGATGTGAACTGGACTCTCTCGTAATTTTGGGCGCGCATTGCGTCTTCCGACAAAGGAAGCAATACTTGGCTACATTGTTGCTGTGTTCTGTACCGCCGTCAAGAATAGATTTCTCAAACAATTTATTTTTTTAATTTATCAATTAATGTCTTAATTAATTGACATTACAATATATATATATATATATATATATATATATATATATATATATATATATTAACCTTTCAGCTTTTCCAACTATTTTTATCTTCTCGTAATGAAGCTACGAATTAGAGACGGACCTTACTGTTTATAATAATATCAGTGTAAGTGGCTACATTGTTGCAGTGTTCTGTACCGCCGTCAATAATAGATTTCTCAAACAATTTATTTTTTTAATTTATCAATTAATGTCTTAATTAGTTGACATTACAATATATATATATATATATATATATATATATATATATATTAACCTTTCAGCTTTTCCAACTATTTTTATCTTCTCATAATGAAGCTCCGAATTAGAGACGGACCTTACTGTTTATAATAATTTATAATAATATCAGTGTAAGTGGCTACATTGTTGCTGTGTTCTGTACCGCCGTCAAGAATAGATTTCTCAAACAATTTATTTTTTTAATTTCTAAATTAATGTCTGAATTAATTGACATTACAATATATATATATATATATATATTAACCTTTCAGCTTTTCCAACTATTTTTATCTTCTCATAATGAAGCTCCGAATTACAGACGGACCTTACTGTGTATAATAATTTCAGTGTAAGTGTAACCATAGAAGTAAATATTAGTAACTGAACTTGTCCTGACTTATTGGCCATTATATTTATTTATTTTATTATACTCCAGATATATTATTAATTTTAAAAAATATTAACTGTAACATAGAACCCCAAAAAATACCTTATATATTTTTGTAACTGAATCTAAAGTAGTATTTCCGGGGTCACAGGACTTTGAATAAAAAATTATAAATGATAATCACAGAAACAAAAATCCTACTTTATAAAATCAAGTCGAAATAATTATATTTCTCCTGTTGGGGTCTATGGATTTGATTTAAATCTTCTCCATGACAGTTTTAACAGGTTCTTGGGGGGGGGGGGGGGAGGATTTAAACTAGCTTTGCCTTCTCAGCGATAAATTGAGTGCTCTTGTAAGGTAAAAAAGGACCGACTACTCGACTTTCAGCTCTCCACACTGTACTGACAATTTCACTCAAGCTAACAAAGGACTGCTTGAAACTATACATTCGTATCTAGATTCCGTTCCTTCATGTTAGTCTACCACATGTGCGAATTGGTTTACTTCAAATTCTATTAAGTTTCCGGTACTTTTTTGGTAAAAACAGAACACACCAATGATAATAACAACAACAAAAAACATTGAAAAATATATTTTCACACTAAAATTAGTCAGATGTACTTTACTAAGAAGAAGGAACGTGAAACTCACAACTGTTGGTTCTCAAAGTCCAGGCCTTCATCAAGTGTATTAACAGTGCACTTCTAAAATTCAAATAAATATTTTTAAAACCCCTTTTAATATAAAATGATATAAAATACAATTTCCATAAATAACCACATAATTCCGTAAACATTAGCCAAACTTGATGTTACAAAAAATTTTTTCCCTTTGCCTTCAATGTGTTTTTAAAGAAGTACCGAACTGTTGTTCTATGCTTATAAAGAATTAACAATAAAAATGATTGATTAATTAAATAATGAAAAAAAAAACTATCTACAATAATAAAGTATCATTAATTCTATTTAAATTTTTAGGATTATTTTTCACATTTACAGCTGAATTATTGGTTTTTATGTCCAACAATCTTGAATAATATCTTCATTTCCAACCTAAAATTTCAGTATTTTGCAATTATAAATTATTATAATATTTAAATATGTGTTTAGACACGACTGAGTTACTTTTAACGTTATTTCTTCAATTCGAGTTTTGAAAGAACATTTTCTTTGACCTATACAGCAAGAATTACGATCCAAACAATTATTTTTTTTAAAAAAAACTATATCCATATTATTAATTTTGTTTTTAATATTTTTAACCAAGTTGACGTTGTTGGAAGACTTAAATAATTACACAAATACCGTAAGTCTCATGCAAGTCAATTAGTTTAAAACTATAAAACTTTAATTATTACTATTATTTGTTTTTTTTCCAAGTACAGGACTATTAATTAGGTATTTATTCTTAAGAATGTTTTAGGGGCCATATATTATACAGTTATTTTTTTTTATTTAGGGCAACAGGCTACATGAGGTTAATCCACTTTGGGCAACTCCCCTTTAATAGCATAGGAAGGGATTTTAAAGGGGGGATGCGGAAGGGTAGAGGAAGGTAGCCAAGGGTTAACTAGGGGCCCCGGGCTATATTTTAAGGATCCTACCTGGCATTCGCCTAAAGAAATGCAGGGAAAACCCTAGAAAAACCTTCATCGAGGCTCGGAGAAGGGAATGCTGCGTCCCCACAGCAAACTCTTCTCCCGCTATCGGAAGGGCGTGGGACAAGTACCCAATGCCCGACCTACCTGATGCAGGTTTCTCTAGGGTTTTCCCTGCATTTCTTTAGGTGAATGCCAGGTAAGATCCTTAAAATATAGCCCGGGGGGGCCCGTAGTTAACCCTTGGCTACCTTCCTCTACCCTTCCGCATCCCCCCTTTCAAATCCCTTCCTATGCTATTAAAGGGGAGTTGCCCAACGTGGATCACCCTCATGTAGCCTGTTGCCCTAAAAAAAAATTTCATATATATTCAAAAGAAATGGGCGTGGCTCGTGTGTATCAGCAAGGCATCAGTAAACGTTGTTATTTTGTAAGTTGGTTAAGAAAAGAGCAATCGACGTGGGAAAAAAACACCAACATGGAAATAAAACTCATCACCATAATCCAAAAATACATTTTTTTATCCCTGTTCCCCCCTTAAGACAACCTTAAGGTATGACTGTTAGAGAAAGTGTCATACGAGAAGAATGGATCCTGCTGCTACAGCGGACTGTGCCTGCGTGCGTGCGTGCGTGCAAGACAGTGAAAGTGAAGGGAAGGATATTTGATGTGACCATCGCAGCTGTTAGAATGTGTTTTGCAGAGCAAAGGTTGGCTGTTCGCCCAGCGTGTACCGTGTAGTGAGGAGTATTTTCAGCCGAGGCATGCACGTACTGCCAAAGCGTGGTGCACCTCGACGTGCCTTCCTCAACGTATGTCACCTCATTTATGCTGACAGATGAACGGAGGACAGTTCCAAATAACTTACGACGAGGACCTTCGCTGTCTCGCTTTTAATTTTTTTTTCTAAAACTATATTTCAATCAATATAATTTACCTATACTGTATAAAAATTCCAACAATTTATATTACCTGTTTCACGATTCATTAGTTTTCAATTACTGATTCGGAACACAATCCAAAACGTTAATATGATTATAAGAAAATTACAATAAAAAGTACAGCACTTGGGCTGGGATGACTAACACCTTGACTATACCAGAGTGTATATATATTTTATAATACCATTAAAACACAAAGAAAACTGGGTGAAGATCCATTGATGAGGCGTGTGGATGACATTTTCACGTGTTGGTGTCTTCCTCGATATTGCTTCGCCGACGAGGAATGTCTCGTAATTAAACACTGACTATTATTATAGTTGTTAAATGTCAGAATTTGAAAAAGATGGCCAATCAATGCTTTGTATTAATACTTCACAACGCTTCTTCCACGTATCGTCAACCTAATGAGGTCAAGACTAATCACGTCAGCTTAAATAACACGTTAAAGATTTTAAAAAGAGTGCAATATATCATTGAACCGTTGGTCATCATTGAAACAATCGTTTAATTTAATTTTGAAATAATTCTGAAATTAATCTGCCATGATAATTACATTCAGAATCTAAAAGTCACAGAATTTTTTAAAATCTAAAGTGTGGTTTTTTCTGGGTCCATGTTTAGTGTTTTTATCTCTGTATAGATATCGGGAGTATTTTTGAGTCAGTTGGGGCACCGGAGTGTTTTTGATTCAATAAGGATTCTGCAGTATTTATGACACAGGTTAGCGGAGTATTTTTGACTCAGTTAGTGTATCAGAGTATTCTTTACCCTGTCAGGTAACAGAAATATTTATGACTTAGTTAGGGTACCGCAGTATTTTTTAATCAGTTAAGGTGCCGCAGTATTTTTTAATCAGTTAGGGTACGGCAGTGTTTTTTAAACAGTTAAGGTACCACAGTATTTTTTAATCAGTTAAGGTACCGCAGTGTTTTTAATCAGCTAAGGTATCGCAGTATTTTTTAATCAGTTAGTGTACCGCGGTGTTTTTTAATCAGTTAGGGTACCGCAGTGTTTTTTAATGAGTTAGTGTACCGCTGTATTTTTTAATCAGTTAAGGTACCGCAGTGTTTTTTAATCAGCTAAGGTATCGCAGTATTTTTTAATCAGTTAGTGTA
This sequence comes from Zhengitettix transpicula, assembly GCA_037074705.1. Taxonomy (NCBI): domain Eukaryota; kingdom Metazoa; phylum Arthropoda; class Insecta; order Orthoptera; family Tetrigidae; genus Zhengitettix; species Zhengitettix transpicula. The sequence goes on along the minus strand of CM073594.1, from coordinate 17,556,498 downwards.
CCGCTGTATTTTTTAATCAGTAAGTGTACCGCAGTATTTTTTAATCAGTTATGGTACCGCTGTATTTTTTAATCAGTTAAGGTACCGCAGTGTTTTTTAATCAGCTAAGGTATCGCAGTATTTTTTAATCAGTTAGTGTACCGCTGTATTTTTTAATCAGCAAGTGTACCGCAGTATTTTTTAATCAGCTAAGGTATCGCAGTATTTTTTAATCAGTTAGTGTACCGCAGTGTTTTTTAATTAGTTAGTGTACCGCAGTGTTTTTTAATCAGTTAGTGTACCGCAGTATTTTTTAATCAGCTAAGGTACCGCAGTATTTTTTAATCAGTTAAGTTACCGCAGTATTTTTTAATCAGTTAGGATACCGCAGTGTTTTTTAATCAGTTAGGGTACCGCAGTTATTTTTAATCAGTTAATGTACCGGAGTAGTTTACAATCTCTCAAGTTTTCTCGACTCTATTATGGTACAATGAGCCATCAAAATCAGTTATTATTAAATTAACTTTCCTTCGGCATAGGTCGGATAGGAGGGTGGGGGCGGGGGCCGTTAAATGTAAGTATTTAAAAATGTAACGCTCTCGATGCCGGTTAAATCACGTGTTGACTGAAAGTTGTTGTCGAATTAAATACTCATTCAGGATAATATTGATAAATACCCCGGGCATTGTTGGCACCAAGTCAGGTATAAATAAAATAAAATGTTTTATATCTGCACTCATTTATATTAAAAGGATTATTTTGGTTTATAAACTCGAAAATTGGATAAGAACAGACTTTCGCTAATTATTAGTTGTATATAAAGCAGGATTTTGGACGAAAAGTGTGTGAAAAAAAAAATAACTTGATGAAGAAAAGTAGGAGAGATCATTTGAAGAATGTCTTTCATGCAGGTTGACTTGAGAGTGTTTCGGGACGAGGTAAAACACAAAATTAAATTATAAAATGTAGGGGGTGGGGGTTCTGAGCAATTGCCAGAAGACAAACTTGACTGACTGTAAACGAATATAGGCTTCAAAACTATGAAAAGCGTTGGAGTTATGAAAAATTGTCTTTAAATAATTGCTGCTATTTCTACGGTTACCGAAAAATAATTGATTTGATTCTCTGGGTCGTCCTTTAAATGCTTCATGGCTAATTCCTATTTATACGTAAAAAAAAACTCAATGGCATCCTCTTTTATTTACGTATTTGCTAACGATTATTTAATGAGAATAAAAATAAAGCTTTCACCAATTATCGGTCAATTATCGGTCAATTATAAAAACAACGAAGTATTTTGGAATTTCTAGATTCGATACAAAAGATGATTTATTTGAAGTAATATTACGGGCAACAAAAAAAATTAATCTGGAAGGGATTCTTCGTGTAATGAACGATGTTCCTTTTCAAACTCACCCCCTGACGAGTTTTTGTTGCATTAAACTTAAAACTACTAAATTAGTTTACAAAATAACTGGAAGAATAAAAATAACTTACGTAGAGTAATGTTCAGACGGGACTCATCATCCTCCAGCAACTCTAAAACATCTCCCGTTGGAAATGCCAGAAAAATCCGCCCCCCCCCCCTCCCCATCTAGATATATGAAGCGAAAAAAAAAATCCAGCGAAAACTATTATGATGAACCATCAAATACAACTTGTAAATGTGTAATTTACGTTCAATTAAACCAACTACATGAGACATAAAATATGCAAATGGTTGTGATGACCCTCTCCCCCCCCCCCCCGCCACCTTCCTTCTCCTATGGACGTACATTTGTTGTTTATTCCGGTATTACTAGTTGTTTTAAATTGAGCCTTTAGTAACGATTACCATAAACTGAAAAAAAAGAAGGTATTTCACTTTATATACAGCAGAACCACAAAACAAGCATTTTATTGGCAATAAATACGGGGGGAGGGGCGGGAGGGGGGAATAAAATTGCACTAGCATTAAGAACAACCTCAGTGCGAGTAATTAGTGGAGTGTCGTTACGTACTTGGGGGGGGGGGGAATTATGTTTAAATAACCACTTTAATTTAAATATCTTCGATTGTTCAAAGTAGTCCTTCTCGGGTGCTAATTAGTGCTAATAAGAGGCATCACTAGATTAAGTCAATATAAAATCCTTCGTTATATGACAAACTGCTCCCTGGTACTTCGCGCATCCACAGTGACCTCAATATTCCATTTATCCACCAAAATACATTCTTTTTCAAAACACACACACACAAACAGTCATAATTCATCCCAACCCGTTAATATCCTCTCCTCCACATCGCCGATTAAAAATAAAGAGTGCCACGGACAAAAATAAAGATAAATAAAATACGCAAGTTTAGGAGGTGAAACAAAATTCTTCACAGGATATATATATATATATATATATATATAGATATAGATATAGTACAATATTACATATTAATTAGATAGTAAAATATTAAAAAATAAATAAATAAACCAGATTAAATAAAAAAGAAGACAAAATGAAAGAGCACACAACGTCTCTCTTCTACCCTTGTCACTTTCGTCAGGGTGATTCACAAAATAACTCAACAGCCGCAGAAACAAGGTGAATAATTCAAAATTTATCAATTAAAAATAAGCAAGTTTAAATTAAAAATCTTTATATAGCAGAATATAACACGTACATATATCACAAGTATAAAATGTTTGGTATCCAAAATATTAAAAAATAAAAACTAGATTAAATAAAAACGAAGACAAAATGAAAGGCACACAACGTGTCTCTTCTACCCTTGTCACTTTCGTCAGGTGATTCACAAAATAACGCCAGGGCCTGCAGAAACAAGGTGAAGAATCCGAAATGTTATCAATTAAAAATAACCAAGTTTAATTTTTTTTTAGGGCAACAGGCTATGTATAGGGGAATCCACGTTGGGCAACTCCCCTTTAATAGCATAGGAAGGGATTTGAAAGGGGGGATGTGGAAGGGTAGAGGAAGGTAGCCAAGGGTTAACTTGGGCCCCCCGGGCTATATTTTAAGGACCCTACCCGGCATTCGCCTAAAGAAATACATGGAAACCCCTAGGAAAACCTGCATCGGGTAGGTCAGGCATTGGGTACTTGTCCCACGCCCTTCCGATAGCGGGAGAGGAGTTTTCTGTGGGGACGCAGCATTCCCTTCTCCGTGTCTCGACCAGTTTAGGAGGCAGCTGGCCGACTATTCCAATGGGAATAGCGGACAACTCTTACCGTATGCCCAAGGTCTGAGACCCCGGAACATACACCTCTCAGAACAGGCCGAGGTTCCTTGGCTTGTGGGAACCTTAGTTCAAAAACGGAGAGGAAAAGGCATCCCCAAAGGTAGCCCCTTCGTATCTCTCCTACAAGGTTCTACCTGCGAGAGAACATCCCTCGCAGGCCTTTTCATTGTAACCAAGTATAATTTTTTTTAGGGCAACAGGCTACATGAGGGTAATCCACTTTGGGCAACTCCCCTTTAATAGCATAAGAAGGGATTTGAAAGGGGGGATGTGGAAGGGTAGAGGAAGGTAGCCAAGGGTTACTAGGGCCCCCGGGCTATGATTTAAGGATCCTACCCGGCATTCGCCTAAAGAAAAATGCAGGGAAAACCCTAAAAACACCTGCATCTGGTAGGTCGGGCATTGGGTACTTGACCCACGCCCTTCCGATAGCAAGTATAAATTTTAAAAAATCTTTTTATATAAAATTCGTCGCTTGGCTCCGGAAGGGTCTAGCGTTTTTTCCCCTGAATCACCTGACGAAAGCAACAAGGATTTTTAGACACGTGTGTTATTTCCGTCATTTAATTTTTTCTTGTTGTTGTTGTTGTTACCCAATCAGTACACTTTGAATACAGAGATTTTATATTTTTTTCACCAGGGTCCGCTATACAAGTGTTTCAAACAGATTATCGATTTAAAGGACTCAGATAAATGATTTTTTTATTGCTTGTAAATTTGAGGATAAAATAAGTATGATTAGTTTGGCAGGATTATTGAGTATCTACTGCAGTTACTGATTTACATCAGCCGGAATAATTACGGTTGTCAGTTTGAATCGATGAGAAACAGATTTAAATTACGGTAATATGCCAATGATCCTGGATACCCACAGTGGTGCTCCACCATTAAGAGTGTCCAGCCTTGAATACTAACGACGACACGTGGAAAATATCATCAGCGAACGGTTATTAAAATCACAAATTGCCATTCACAAAGTGTGTGAATTTTACTGTCGTTAAATGCGATACTGTTACATAATACTCTACATGTCACTGTTAAAATTCCTATTATTAATTTATGCATCTACGACTGTAACCATCACTAAATTAATAAAGATTTCAGCCAGTGTGACAGAAAAATTAATTAATTAATTAATTAAAACCAAAACACCGGTTCATAACGACGTTTCATCCACAATTTTTTTGGATCTCTTCAGGTATACAGGTAATGCCAAGTATGCATATGATGTATATGCTAAATTAGAAGACATGTGAATAAATAAACATCATCCAATTTTAAGACAGAAAAAAGAATTTAATAATTAAATTAACAACGTTTCATCGCTGATTTTTTTGTCAAGGTTCAAGTTGAAAAATAAAATATCTACGCTGCCCTGCTGTGGCGGATTTTTTTTTTAAAAAACTTGAACCTGCAGATGTCGTAAAATCAGGGTTGAAACGTTGTTACTCTGATTTAAAATTGCGTGATATTTATTTATTTGTTTTCTTAATAGTCGGAATATATATTACTACAAGAAATATGTATTTAACATGTATATAAGCACGCATTACCTGTTAACCCTGAACAAGTCCGAAAATTGTGGACGAAACGTCGTATGAACTGACCTTTTCGTTTAATTAATTCATGATAAATAAACAAAGATTAGTCAAGTTTAAGTCAGAAAAAAGAATTAAATAATTAAATTAACAACGTTTCATCGCTGGTTTTTGGTCAAGTTTCAAGTTGAAAAAAAAACTTCTACGCTGTGACAGCCGTGGCCGATTTTTTAAAACAACTTGAACCTGGTGATGTCTCAAAATCAGGGTTGAAACGTTGTTAATTGTGTTTTCTGATTTAAAATTGCACGACGTTTATTTATTTGCTTTCTTAATAGTCAGAATATATATTATTGGAGAAATATGGATTTATCATATATATATATAACCCTGAAAAAATCAGAAAATTGTGGACGAAACGTCGTATGAACTGACCTTTTTGGTTTACTTAATTAATGATAAATAAACAATTTTAAGTCACAAAAAATAATTTACAAATTAAATTAACAAAGTTTCAACGCTGATTTATTGTCAAGGTTCAAATTGAAAAACAATTTCTACGCTGACCTGCCGTGGCGGAATTTTTTTAAAAAAACTTGAACCCGCTGATGACGCAAAATCAGGGTTGAAACGTTGTTAATTCTGTTTTCTGACTTAAAATTGCGTGATGTTTATTTATTTGTTTTCTTAATAGGCAGAAAATATATTCTTGGAGAAATATATATATATATATATATATATATATATAACCCTGAAAAAAATCAGAAAATTGAGGACGAAACGTCGTACGAACTGATCTTTTGATTTAATTAATTAATAATAAATGAACGAAGATCAGCCAATTTTTTTTAAGCTGGTAAAAATAATTTATTAATGTAAAAATTAAACAACGTTTCGTCTCTTATTTGGCGACCTCAGCAGGTTGAAGATTTAAAACTACAAAAAAAAACAACGAAACAATTACAATCATTAGAATTACAGTTTTAAGAAAGAATTTGGCCGATAACAAACAAACAAACCATTTTGTTAGACTTACAAAAATTTTGAGAGGTTGAAATGTAAAAGTTTAAAACGAGAAAGACCAGTAAAAAATTAATTTACATAATTGGATGCACTTTACAATGGAAATACTTTAGAATTTGAATTTATAACAGTATTTTAAATTTGCCATTTTGTTTACATTAATAATTTATTTTTTTCTGACTTCATTTTGGCTCATGTTTATTGATTTATTTTCTCAATAGTCAGAATATATTTATATATATATATATATATATATACTGCCGAGGCCAAATTTTTAAAAAACTTGAACCTGGTGGTGTCGCAAAATCAGGGTTGAAACGTTGTTAATTTAATTAATATATTATTTTTTTCTGACCTCAATTTGGCTAATGTTTATTGATTTATTTTCTCAATAGTCAGAATGTATATATATATATATATATATATATATATATATATATATATATACTGCCGAGGCCAAATTTTTAAAAAACTTGAACCTGGTGGTGTCGCAAAATCCAGGTTTGAAACGTTGTTAATTTAATTAACAAATTATTTTTTCTGACTTCAAATTGGCTAATGTTTATTGATTTATTTTCTCAATAGTCAGAATATATATATATATCTATATACTGCCGTGGCCAAATTTTTTAAAAACTTGAACCTGGTGGTGTCGCAAAATCATGGTTGAAACGTTGTTAATTTAATTAATAAATTATTTTTTCTGACTTCAATTTGGCTGATGTTTATTGATTTATTTTCTCAATAGTCAGAATGTATATATATATATATATATATATATATATATATACTGCCGTGGCCAATTTTTTTTTAAAACTTGAACCTGGTGGTGTCGCAAAATCAGGGTTGAAACGTTGTTAATTTAATTAATAAATTATTTTTTCTGACTTAAAATTGGCTGATGTTTATTGATTTATTTTCTCAACAGTCAGAATATATATATATATATATATATCATAAATAACTAATAATAAATTTTTCCGACATTTCGGCTGAATTATTTGTCAAATAATAATTGTCAGATTATATTAAATTAGTTCATATTGAGATTCCACATTACAGCAACAAACATGAATTAAAATACAGATTTAAATGACCACCTGTGTATAAGGATCATGCAGTATTTACGTTTCTGTTGATCGCGCGTCGGCGACGGCGACGGTGCTGCTGCTGCTGTTACTGTTAGATTCAGGGTTAGTCAGAGAGCAGGGTTAACCAGCACAATTATAGTCGAGCAATCATGCTGAGATGAGTTCCTCCAGACCAGAGGTCCCATGCAGACGTGTACTCTCTGGCCAGAGGTCGCAATGTTTCATGCTGCATGCAGAGTTTACGAGCGGGTCCCCAGACGTCCCATGCATCGCGTCTGATCTCTGCGCCTCGGACCGCGCTCGTGCCTGACACATGCCATCCATGCTCCATCAATATTAGTTCCTTTCAACTATCTCTTACTCCGTTCCAAAATTACAATCATGCTTCTCATACCCCGGTCTAAGAAAAAAAAAAAAATTAGTCGGCCAAGAGACACTTTAACTAGAACATCCCCCGTGTTTTTTTGCTTCAAACTAGTGTCTTGCATTCCATGCCGATAAACCTCCACATTTTTAACATTTACATATTAATTGCTAATTTAATTAATTTATATTCTCTCTACCGAGCATTCCATGCTGATTAACCCTGTAAAGTTAGTGGTGTACAGGTCGCGAGATGTAGCAAGTCGAGTCAGATCAGTTTCTTACGGCAACGTCGCAGTTTAAAATCTGTACTGAAAACAAAGACCTTAGCGCTGTCTGTATATCCCGTTCCTAAGAATATAAGCAATGATTTTTTTTAAAAAAAAAATAAATAATAATGGCAGTGGCGTTTCTCCAGTTTCTCCGCAAAGCCAAGTTCCCAACTGACGACAATGCTCCCTTCTACTGTGCATCTGACACAACTTGCTATATACCTCACGACCTACACATGTCCATAGAATCAATTTAAACAGTGAAGTTAAAGTTAAAGGACTGGAAATTAGGACGACGATTCCAAAAAATATATAAAAATGTATCTGAGAGTGTCAACGAAGTTTTAAATTATTTTTTATATAATCAGTAATCCAAAAATAGTCACGGGATTGTTTGGGTAAAATGATTCTCGACATGAGTACAAAATTGTATATTAATGTTAATATCTAATAGAACACTACAGGTAATTTATTGAACCCCCTCTACTGGTTAAATACTGTAATTACTCCTGTCGAACTACGGACATTTCTGTCTATGAACATATTTTTAACTTAGCGTCAAAAACTCGTAACGTTACACGAACGCTTTTTCTAGTTCTCGACGTGACAACGTAGATTGGACGTTGTTTAAACTAAACACCTTTTTCGTAATCCTAAATAAGGCTTAAAACAAATTAATTCTGTTGTATCATGATTCTATGGACATCTATTGGCCCATGATGCAGGAATGGAACATGTCGAAACTTACCAAACGTTGTTAGTGCACTGAAAAACAGTAATGAAGCGTAATACTTACTTGAAGGCCTCGCGCAGTCATCCCGAAAGTAATGGAAAATGGAGGAGGAGGAGGAGGAGGAGAAGAAGCCCTAACATATAAATTGGAATCTCTATATCATTGGCCATAAATTATTTCGAATCTAATGAGAATAGTCAAGTCGTTAAAACAGTGTATGTCTGCGAAAACAATTCGGTAACGTCACATCCTTCAATTTGTCTGAGGCGGGAAACTTAACCAATTAATGCAATCACATTTTTACAGCAGCAGCAATTGATTTGATTCTTTATTCGGCGATTGGTCGTAAAGTTCTGGAGATTTTTTAATGTCTGGAGAATGACGCGGTCTGATTACTCACTTGATACGCACCACCGTAAGGTGAAACATAAAGCATATGACGTCATCAGCAGTCACGTGCTGGGAGAGCTTCTCATTTCCTCACTTGCCAATTCCCGTATTTCAAGACTAATCAACGCCAGGACGATTCAAATCGACAGAATTAATTATTAAATATGTATCTGATTTAATTTCAGTCCCTCATCCAAATTAATCATTAACCCAATTCCCTCGATGAACAGTTCTCAGTTTCCACTCGGGTGTAGTAGCATATTTAAACGCGACGTTTCGACGACTGAAATCTCTATCGTCAACTTTAAATACGCTACACCCGAGTGTGAAAACCGAGAACTGTTTATCGAACAATTACACCGGGGAAAAGACTTCAATCTTCAACCCAATTCCCTTACACGTTCAGCGACTGTAAATAATAAGCACTCAAACCAAAGATAACGCTAAACTAAGATCACAAACATTCAGACAGTTAAGAATTATAAAAGATTATTTAATCCAGGTTTTCACCACGCTTGGTTTTACATTTAAAACTGGATTATGTGTGTTGAAATTCTCCAAGTGTATTTATGGATGCAAGATTATGAGATGACGTGTTGTGCTGTGACGTCACTTCCGCGGAAAAGATGCTCCCAACCGTTTAAAAAAAATTCTTCAAAGCAGTAAGTTATCGCGGCCTTCGTTTTCCGAATATTTTCCGAATTTTTTTTTTAAATAAACCTTTGGAAATTCATCCAAAATGTCATCCCTTTAAGGGTTGAATTTTGAAAATTTTTTATCTCACTTAAGTAAAGATTGTTTTCACGTAGTTTCGGTACTGAAAAAAATTTTCAGGAAAATTTTCTAAACACCTAATATCAGTTTTTAATTCAAAATTGTATTGTTACATTGTTTAAACAATTGTTTATGTATTTGTTTCTCATTCTTCCACCAGCATCTATCCAATTCGCTGCAAATATATTGTAATACCAATTAAACAGGCTATTAATTGTTTTTAATACAATTTAATTGTTTTTTCGGTACGGGTGCTTAAAGACAACAATCGCAGCGGGTTTCTCTTTGTTGACAATGGAGACTGGGAACCGTGCGCCTAGAGGAACTCAGTCAGCGGCAAGACGCGAAAGGAAAAAGTCTACGTCGAGAACTGGGACACGGCAGTTCGGTCCACATAGAGAAATAAAAACAGTAAAAATCTACGGATCCAGAATTATGAATAGGGGGCTACCCAGGAAGTCCAACAGCGAGATATAATAGTTTACATAAAACGCACGTAAACAGTTTTGACGGAGAGACTCGTAAAATCGCAGTTTGGAAGCAGAAGTTTTGCTTCACAAACTGAACTAATTTTCGCATAGAGAGACTTTGAGGAGATCTATGTCCGGCAACTGGCTGAGGGCGGGACGATCCAGGTTCCAGGATAGCAGAGATCCAGAGCAACTACCGTGTGTAGAATCAGTGAGTAATGAGTGGCCTGTTTAGTGGGTGTTGACTTCAAGCTGCAAGAGACCGCACTGGTACTAGTAGCACTGTCGTGAGTACAAAGCAATTATTAATGACTGTAAACGATAATTAAAGGGTATAGTCAGATTTCGTTCGCGTTTTTCTTTTCATTCGTTTTCTTTATTTCCTGTATTTAAAATTGTATTCCGTTAACTTCAATGAGTTTGGGTTGTTAATGTTTTAGTTCATTGTATTTGTTCTTCCTGTCAGTCCCAGTGGTGACCCTGAGATAAAGAGAAATTCAACGTAATTGATTGTAAGATTATAAATCTGTATTTTCATAGAACGCCACGAATTATAAAAAAAAATTGAAATATTTGTTTGTTAAATCGACGGAATTCGGCAGGGCAAAGCAGGGCTTATCATGTGTAATTATCAACAATAAATTTTTAAATACATAATTTTGTTAATTATTCCTATTAATTAAGACAACCTTTTTAATCATTACATAAATGGCGCCTTAAACGTGTGGCAAAATATCATTTAAATGTTAATTAATTTTTTGTTTAAGAATTTCTTTTAATCGTTTTTAAAGATTTGTTTGTTTATTACAATATATATATATATATATATATATATATATATATACGTCCGGAAAATAAATGTCAAAGGGGAACAAAGCCATAATATCCCAATTTTAATCTCCACTGGCTTCTATATAACCTTTTCCTCATATGAAGATTTTTACCTCATTTCATTTTCATTCGACCATTCCATCATATAATTTTTGTACGTAATATCATTGTAATTAATTAAATAAAAATAATTACAGGTTATTGTCAAAACACATTACACATTGCAATACGATTTAGGTACGAATAAAAAATAGAACTAGCCCTGGTCACCATTATTTGGCACTTCAAGGGATGTTAAATAACCGTAGGAACTCCGTAACTCAAACAAACCCTCATACGGACACCGTTTACATTTTTTATTTATGTAACGACAACGTTCCGATACCTTATTGTACCATCTTCAGCTAATTTTCCAAATTAAGAAAATAAACTAGCAGAACTAAACGATTAACAAGTTATTAAATTCACACAGCTCACTTCCATTTTTTAATATATGTTACGACGACGTTCCGATACCTTATTGTACCATCTTCAGCTAATTTTCCAAATTAAGAAAATAAACTAGCAGAACTAAACGATTAACAAGTTATTAAATTCACACAGCTCACTTAGATTTATTTATTTATGTTACGACGACGTTCCGATACCTTATTGTACCATCTTCAGCTAATTTTCCAAATTAAGAAAATAAAAAAATAGCAGAAATAAACGACTAACAAGTAATTAAATTCACACAGCTCACTTAGATTTTTTATTTATGTTACGACGACGTTCCGATACCTTATTGTTCCTTCTACAGCTTATTTTCCAAATTAAGAAAATAAACTAGCAGAACTAAACGATTAACACGTTATTAAATTCACACAGCTCACTTAGATTTTTTTATTTATGTTACGACGACGTTCCGATACCTTATTGTACCATCTTCAGCTAATTTTCCAAATTAAGAAAATAAACTAGCAAAACTAAACGATTAACACGTTATTAAATTCACACAGCTCACTTACATTTTTTTATTTATGTTACGACGACGTTCCGATACCTTATTGTTCCTTCTGCAGCTTATTTTCCAAATTAAGAAAATAAACTAGCAGAACTAAACGATTAACAAGTTATTAAATTCACACAGCTCACTTACGTTGTGCTAGTTTATCGTGTTAAGTTGTAAAATACCTGAAGAAGATACAATAAGGTATCGAAACGTCGTCATAATATAAATAAATAAGTGTCTGTATAAGGTCATCAATTGTTCTATTAATTCAAAACGGACGTTAAATTAAAACTTTTGAACCCTGAGTATTCTGTTCTGGTCATGATCGCATTGGTACCTGTAACGTGATTGGTTTAACGGGTACTGAAAGTAGGATATGGTACGTAATGGTCCTGTGACCTGAATGGCGGAAGGATTCCTCGAGACGAAGCAGTGGGATCAGCGATTCGGTCTAGTGCTTTAACAGATCTGACTCTCGTCGGATTATAAACAGCCAGAAGAGGCGAGAAATTCCTCAGCAGTGGAACAATAGCGTGGGCGGACCTCGCGAAGCATCTTTTCCGTGAGCATTCCACCTTCGCAGAGAGAGGAAGGAGCTATTCTGGCGCATCCCGTTCCACGAAAAGAAACGACGTGCATTGACTGGCAAGGGCTCACCCCCCCCCCTCTCTCTCAAGATCCGCCATCGTGATAGCCGTTATTAATTGTTCGTCCCTCTCCCCGCCGCCCCCCCCCCTCACACACACACACACCCCGGCGGCAGAGTTTCTTTAATGTGCAGGAGAATTGGCACACAGGCCATGCTATTTCAGAAGCGGGCCGTCAAAGGGCTTCAACCGAGTTTGCATTAAATGAACGCACAATAATTAATAATGAGCCATCAGCCGAGGAGGACAGCGCTATTTGTAACTCGGAGGTATATTTAGAGGGCAATGTCGCATGACGTATTACTTAAACCTATGCTTTATATATGGACAAGGGGAAACACACTCACGAGATTAATACAGCCGACACACGTTGCAAAATACGAGAAAAAAAAAATACTAATTATATTTAAAGGCATTACTGTACAAAAATAAATACGTAACACTAAACCTATTATTTCTGAATTGACTGTAAATAATCCTTCACTCGCATGTTTGAAAAGCTAATGACTTAGAGCAGGATACTGAATACTAACAGAAAAAGGAAGGACCTACGACGGATGTAGATCAACCGGAAAACATCCTTGTTGATGACGTCTCAAAATTAGGTTGTAAATTTTCATGGTTTTAGGCAATACACGTAGTAATAATAAAGATAGACAAAATAAGTGATGGTATAAACACCACACAACGTGTCTGGGATCCTTGTCTCCCTTTCCTCAGGTGCTAAGAGGCGCCTAGAGCGACACAACTGCACTCGTAAGTTGACAAAACTCAAAAGGTAGGTGTAGTTGTGCTCGCTCTAGGTTCCTCATGAGGAGCTTTTGAGTTTTGTCAACTGACGAGTGCAGTTGTGTATATACTCAAAAGGTAGGTGTAGTTGTGTCGCTCTAGGTTCCTCATGAGGAGCTTTTGAGTTTTGTCAACTGACGAGTGCAGTTGTGTATATACTCAAAAGGTAGGTGTAGTTGTGCTCGCTCTAGGTTCCTCATGAGGAGCTTTTGAGTTTTGTCAACTGACGAGTGCAGTTGTGTATATACTCAAAAGGTAGGTGTAGTTGTGTCGCTCTAGGTTCCTCATGAGGAGCTTTTGAGTTTTGTCAACTGACGAGTGCAGTTGTGTATATACTCAAAAGGTAGGTGTAGTTGTGTCGCTCTAGGTTCCTCATGAGGAGCTTTTGAGTTTTGTCAACTGACGAGTGCAGTTGTGTATATACTCAAAAGGTAGGTGTAGTTGTGCTCGCTCTAGGTTCCTCATGAGGAGCTTTTGAGTTTTGTCAACTGACGAGTGCAGTTGTGTATATACTCAAAAGGTAGGTGTAGTTGTGTCGCTCTAGGTTCCTCATGAGGAGCTTTTGAGTTTTGTCAACTGACGAGTGCAGTTGTGTATATACTCAAAAGGTAGGTGTAGTTGTGTCGCTCTAGGTTCCTCATGAGGAGCTTTTGAGTTTTGTCAACTGACGAGTGCAGTTGTGTATATACTCAAAAGGTAGGTGTAGTTGTGCTCGCTCTAGGTTCCTCATGAGGAGCTTTTGAGTTTTGTCAACTGACGAGTGCAGTTGTGTATATACTCAAAAGGTAGGTGTAGTTGTGTCGCTCTAGGTTCCTCATGAGGAGCTTTTGAGTTTTGTCAACTGACGAGTGCAGTTGTGTATATACTCAAAAGGTAGGTGTAGTTGTGTCGCTCTAGGTTCCTCATGAGGAGCTTTTGAGTTTTGTCAACTGACGATTGCAGTTGTGTATATACTCAAAAGGTAGGTGTAGTTGTGTCGCTCTAGGTTCCTCATGAGGAGCTTTTGAGTTTTGTCAACTGACGAGTGCAGTTGTGTATATACTCAAAAGGTAGGTGTAGTTGTGTCGCTCTAGGTTCCTCATGAGGAGCTTTTGAGTTTTGTCAACTGACGAGTGCAGTTGTGTATATACTCAAAAGGTAGGTGTAGTTGTGTCGCTCTAGGTTCCTCATGAGGAGCTTTTGAGTTTTGTCAACTGACGAGTGCAGTTGTGTATATACTCAAAAGGTAGGTGTAGTTGTGCTCGCTCTAGGTTCCTCATGAGGAGCTTTTGAGTTTTGTCAACTGACGAGTGCAGTTGTGTATATACTCAAAAGGTAGGTGTAGTTGTGTCGCTCTAGGTTCCTCATGAGGAGCTTTTGAGTTTTGTCAACTGACGAGTGCAGTTGTGTATATACTCAAAAGGTAGGTGTAGTTGTGTCGCTCTAGGTTCCTCATGAGGAGCTTTTGAGTTTTGTCAACTGACGATTGCAGTTGTGTATATACTCAAAAGGTAGGTGTAGTTGTGTCGCTCTAGGTTCCTCATGAGGAGCTTTTGAGTTTTGTCAACTGACGAGTGCAGTTGTGTATATACTCAAAAGGTAGGTGTAGTTGTGTCGCTCTAGGTTCCTCATGAGGAGCTTTTGAGTTTTGTCAACTGACGAGTGCAGTTGTGTATATACTCAAAAGGTAGGTGTAGTTGTGTCGCTCTAGGTTCCTCATGAGGAGCTTTTGAGTTTTGTCAACTGACGATTGCAGTTGTGTATATACTCAAAAGGTAGGTGTAGTTGTGTCGCTCTAGGTTCCACATGAGGAGCTTTTGAGTTTTGTCAACTGACGAGTGCAGTTGTGTATATACTCAAAAGGTAGGTGTAGTTGTGTCGCTCTAGGTTCCTCATGAGGAGCTTTTGAGTTTTGTCAACTGACGAATGCAGTTGTGTATATACTCAAAAGGTAGGTGTAGTTGTGTCGCTCTAGATTCCTCATGAGGAGCTTTTGAGTTTTGTCAACTGACGAATGCAGTTGTGTATATACTCAAAAGGTAGGTGTAGTTGTGTCGCTCTAGGTTCCTCATGAGGAGCTTTTGAGTTTTGTCAACTGACGAGTGCAGTTGTGTATATACTCAAAAGGTAGGTGTAGTTGTGTCGCTCTAGGTTCCTCATGAGGAGGTTTTGAGTTTTGTCAACTGACGAGTGCAGTTGTGTATATACTCAAAAGGTAGGTGTAGTTGTGTCGCTCTAGGTTCCTCATGAGGAGCTTTTGAGTTTTGTCAACTGACGAGTGCAGTTGTGTATATACTCAAAAGATAGGTGTAGTTGTGTCGCTCTAGGTTCCTCATGAGGAGCTTTTGAGTTTTGTCAACTGACGAGTGCAGTTGTGTATATACTCAAAAGGTAGGTGTAGTTGTGCTCGCTCTAGGTTCCTCATGAGGAGCTTTTGAGTTTTGTCAACTGACGAGTGCAGTTGTGTATATACTCAAAAGGTAGGTGTAGTTGTGCTCGCTCTAGGTTCCTCATGAGGAGCTTTTGAGTTTTGTCAACTGACGAGTGCAGTTGTGTATATACTCAAAAGGTAGGTGTAGTTGTGCTCGCTCTAGGTTCCTCATGAGGAGCTTTTGAGTTTTGTCAACTGACGAGTGCAGTTGTGTATATACTCAAAAGGTAGGTGTAGTTGTGCTCGCTCTAGGTTCCTCATGAGGAGCTTTTGAGTTTTGTCAACTGACGAGTGCAGTTGTGTATATACTCAAAAGGTAGGTGTAGTTGTGTCGCTCTAGGTTCCTCATGAGGAGCTTTTGAGTTTTGTCAACTGACGAGTGCAGTTGTGTATATACTCAAAAGGTAGGTGTAGTTGTGTCGCTCTAGGTTCCTCATGAGGAGCTTTTGAGTTTTGTCAACTGACGAGTGCAGTTGTGTATATACTCAAAAGGTAGGTGTAGTTGTGCTCGCTCTAGGTTCCTCATGAGGAGCTTTTGAGTTTTGTCAACTGACGAGTGCAGTTGTGTATATACTCAAAAGGTAGGTGTAGTTGTGCTCGCTCTAGGTTCCTCATGAGGAGCTTTTAAGTTTTGTCAACTGACGAGTGCAGTTGTGTCTGCTCTAGGCTCCTCTTACCACCTGACGAAAGGAACAAGAATCCCAGACACCTTGTGTGCTATTTATACTATCACTAATTTTGTCTGTATTCCACTATCTTCCTTTAATAATTTTTAATCAGACATAAATTTTATTCCTTTCAAAAAGACCGTAGTATTTTAAGAAACAATAAGAAGAGTCCTTGAAAACGAACACAGATGAAACGCCATAGTATATAACAAATCTGTAACGTCAGTTCCAATAATAACCTTGCCAGAGGAGAAAAGGTTCGAAGTGGAAATAATCAATTCGAATAATATTAATGATCTTTGATAATTTAAAATAAAATACCTACGTAATGGTCCTCCCTTCCAACCAATTGCAATTAAATTTTTTACAGATACACAAATAGATCAGTAAGTAAACAAAAAATACGTGCTTAATAAACACCGCCACAAACGTATCTGAAAAGCTTGTTGCTCGCGTCAGGTGAGTCAAGTAAAACAAGAGCCGTAAGAAGGACACGGGGTGACCAAGTCAAAAGCAAAGCTAAAAACGAAGCTCAACGGGACGGCAATGGAAAAATAAAGAGGGATGGTTTAGCGTAACGATAAGGGATCATAGCAACTGTATGTTAATTACAGATTTTAAAATAATTCCAATTAAATGAATTCTTTCACGTTGGAGAATAAGGGGATGTTTATCAACCAGAAGTTTGATACTGGACGTATGTGCTTCGATACGGGTGTTAAGTGATCGTTCCGTTCGTCCAATATAGCCCGAAACACAATCAGGTCCAGATATTTTCTATATTACACAACATTTTCTACAGATGTCAAGTGGGTTCTTACCAAGAAGGAAAGTGAATTAGAAGGTCTGTAAATGTTCTGGATATTTAATATTCTTTAAAAAATTTGACTACCCTTCGATGTAAAAATTTGTAATACGGGATAAGGAGAAAAACTTTCGACTGAAGTGATCGGGGGTGAGTTGTCCGTAGTACGTTATTGGTGAATACGACTGTATTAATAAAATTAATATTTGTGTTGTGTTGATGGAACTTGGGAGTTTTAAAGTAACACAACTCCGTCTACAAGATCGTCTACTATAATAATATTTTTAATTGTTATTATATTTTCCTTTCAAATTCAGGATTAAATTAATTTGAATATAGAGCAGGAGTGGGCAAACTTAGTACGGTTTAATCAATTTATTGCTCACGCCTCTACATCACCATGGCAACTAAACAAAAAACAAAGATAAAAAACCTAACCCAAGGATATACCCCCACTACTTCTTATTATTATTATCCACTTGTAAATGCAATACGTTTATTACAATACCTTAGCTCTCGTTTGGTTAGAAAGAAGATTCAGTACGAAGGTTTTCTGAACCAATTGGTGTGAAAGAAGAGCACGTAAGAACGACACAAAGCACGATCCGGGTGACTAATTCAAAAGGAAAGCTAAAACGCTGTGGAAAAAGCAATAATGAAGAGGGATGAATTAGCGTAACGATAAGGGATCATAGCCACTGTATGTTAATTACAGATATAAAATAATTCCAATTAAATTAATTCTTTCACGTTGGAGAATAAAGGATGTTTATCAACCAGACGTCGAGGAAATTAAGAGGAAGGGTTCAGTTAAAGTTCATGGGTGAATTGTAAAATTAGGATGATGATGATAATAGAAAGTATTGGCTGTAGGGTTAATTTGAGAGGAGTGAACAATATATAAAAAAAAATTGGCATCTGCAGCATTACGAGGTTAGACAGAGAAATACAGTAATTCTCTAAACCTCAATGGGAAAAAAAAGGACTAAGGGAGAACCTTTGACTTGATGATAGTGAACTTAGTTAAACTGATAATAAGTGGAGTTCGGGATTTGATTTAAAATTCCTTAAAAAAATTATATAAGAATTTAGGTAAATTGGCCCAAGGTGGTTCTGAAACTGTTAATAACAACGTCATTGCGTATAGAATGTGCTTCATGTTATCAATAATAAACTGGTGAGAAATTGTTCACAGAATGGTGCTGCTTTCTTCAGTCAGGGATGTAGGATGAAATGTCACGTAAGGACAGTTGACACCAAAAGCGGAATAATTGTAGGTTTTCTGGTCCCGGATCCTTGATTTTTGGACGTTTTATTGTTGTGTATTAAAAATATACACACAGGAGGCAAGCCATAAATAAGAACAATTTACTTGTAATGGTTTCAAATAATAGCGGTTAAACACCCCTAAAATCAGGCTGCCCTGGATGACATCGGAAATTCGCCACCCGGAAACGGAGTCCAGAAAGTTAATTTAGTACAAGTCCATCAATTAAAAAGGGGTCGTTAAAGTTTCTAGCGTTTATGCAGAACGCTCTCGGCTTTAATTGCCCATTTCGCATTTGGCAGTAGGATATTTACGATACGGGCTTTCAAATTAATGGGCGATAGAAGAGGAAGTGTAGTTAACACCGCCGCCTTCGTCTTGGAGCCTGGATCGGACCATCGAGTCTCTCGCGGAGGAAACGTTTTTTTTATTCTTTTATTGTTACTAGGCGAATGGAGTGTCCTTGAGCGAGAAAAAAAAAGGCGTTTCCTGATTGAGAAACGGCTGATGCTAGTCTAGATATAGCGTACCCTCTGCACCCGGCGGAAGGACAACTGTTTCAAAAAGTATCAATAAATCTATGGCAACACTGCATCAGTTATTGTCGATCTGTCTTTTGCTTGAATAATCCGCATTATCATTCAAGGGAATCTGGTATAGCGTTTCTGAACCAGGACTGAACCAAATGTGAAAATGACCGAAAAATGGTTCTTTTTTCAGAGATTTTCCCTTGAGAATAAAGAGATAACATTCAAAGTAATTTTTCTTTACAAGTTTGTGAAGTTCTCCGTATGCCTGGACCAATCGCAGGGCGTCCTCCTGCGCAGGTACACCAGGTTTTTTTTTCAAGTGTAGGAAAACAACACTGATATTACAGACACACAGAAATGAAAAGGACTCTCTCAGAGAGAAATTTCTACTGTATGTGTACTTAACACTCTTCACTACTTCTTTTTTCGTCTTAACTTTAGTCAGAAAGAAATATATAAAGTTTACAGCAAAAATAGATAATTTTTTCTGACATAAACTACTTTATTTTTTTTATAAAACTATAATAAAGTCAGAAATATTTTCAACACCTTTTGTTTGTTGTTGTTTTAACTACAAGTATTCTCCGGTTAATTATTTAATATTTTGGAATTTAAATTAAATATATCCTGTAAAAGTGATGCTATTTAATATTTTGTAATTTAAGTTAAAATATCCTTAAAAATATTGCTATTTATAATTTGGAATTAAAATTAAAAATATCCTTAAAAATAAAGTTATTTAATATTTTGGAATTTAAATTAAAAATATCCTAAAAAATAATGCTATTTCATATTTACAAATTTAATTAAAAATATCCTTAAAAATAACGTTATTTAATATTTAAGAATTTAAATTAAATATATCCTCAAAAATAATGCTCTTTAATATTTTGGAATTTAAATTAAAAATATTCTGTAAAAAACTTCTGTTTAAAATTTTGGAATTTAAATTAAAAATATCCTGTAAAAATAATGCTCTTTAATATTTTGGAATTTAAATTTAAAATATTCTGTAAAAATGATATTTAATATTTTGGAATTTAAATAAAAAATATCCTCAAAAATAATTATATTCAATATTTTGGAATTTAAATTAAAAATATCCTTAAAAATAACGTTATTTAATATTTAGGAATTTAAATTAAAAATTTCCTCAAACAATAATTCTATTTAATATTTAGGAATTTAAATTTCAAAACATAATCCTATTTAACATTTTGGATTTTAAATTAAAAATATTCTCTAAAAATAATTCAGTTAAGTTAATATTTATTTTCGAAGTATTATAATTATTATAATTGTCAATATAAGGCAGAATTTTACGGGCAATATGTCGTAATTTATGTAATGATATTTTTATGACGAAGATTTAATTTTATGAAACCTTCACATACAATTTTTTTTCTGATTTATCTAGCCAGTAATTAATACTATTTCGGAATCTTATTCCTATTTATAATATTTCATATGATTTACAACATTAATTCAACTTAATTTCAGCATTATTAATTGAATCGTTTGGTATTTGATTTTTCCTTTGTGTTTTAAATTGTAGAGGGAAAAAATTATACGAATTAAAGTATGGTAAAACTATATTTTTACGATAATATTTCTTCACATTTTTAAAGTATGTATTAATAAACAATTATATTATAAAAAAAAGTCTGAGCAATAAATACTTTTCAGATACAATTTTGTGAACTTATACCTGACCGACGCGGACTCTGCTGACTTTTGTCAACTATAGTCAGCATCGTAGCCCTCAGAAATAAGACTAGAAACATACGTGACTCCAACTCAATTAAAATCTCTCTTATTTTTTTTAAATAAATAAATTATAATTTCAAAAATGATGGCTGACGACTTCATCATGCAGATCAGGATTTTCTCCAATATATATGACGTTCCAGCCAAGAATTCCTTATCTTAGTGATAATTCCGAGGCAGCAAGTGGTCACGTAGACAGAATAAAAACACGCTTCGTTAATTTAGTGTATAATTATGATCAGAGATTAACAGAGTTATCAGGAGGAACTTAGACGAATCTGGGATTCCTCAGAACCGGAGGAATCAACTGTCTCGCCGACAAAAAGAAAAAGAAGAAGAAGGAGGAGAAGTAGAGCTGTAGATAATGAATTGTGCTTGTCTGGAAAGAATTTGTAAGTGGTGTGAGATTATTCCGTCTAACAACTCAGCACGAACCTCACCAAGGATGGAGTCGTTCAAAAGATTATGTTTGCCCTCTCTCTGGAACGGAATAGCAAGACAATCTATGGATTGATAATGAGAGGAGTGTTTAGACTGGAAGGTAGGCAACATCAGTGGCAGACTACTTACAAATTTCTTCAGGGTTTATAGGACACGTTATTCAACGGTCAATAATAAAAATAAATGGCGTCGACACGGTTCAGAATCACGGAGATGTAAATTTTCGATGAATAAAATATAATAATACATTTAACTACGTACGTGTAGATTCACGACGTGAAAATAATTTCCGCTGTCGGTATTTTTCGCAACGTTGTAAATTACAGTTGGCAACATTATTGGCGGGTAAAAACGTTGTTGTTACCGCATGCAGGTGAGTGACAAGATTATGGGAATTCACCTCGAGACTGTTCGATAAAAATCGATGTAAGTAACGACGTGCCGTGTTCGTCATTATAAAAGGAGAAGCGAATGCGGGTCCGCTTTCCTCTTAAGCGAGTCTTTGAACGAATCTAAAGGCGACGGTCTGCAGGACAAGTATGCGGATCGTTGCATTCCATTGAGGAACTGTCCACGTATCTAGTTAGGTGTTTATTTTTCTTCGCCTTAAACTGAATGGAGAATGCCAATTACGCGTCCGTGTGCCCAAATACAAGCGGATGAGATCCACATTCCTTCACCTATGACGAAAATATCAAAAATAAATTTAATTATATATGTGGAGGTATGTTAAAATTTTAATAAATAAATACTCAACCTCATAGACAAGGTTAAATATTTTGTAAATACACATGAATTATTTGAAAATCTCTGGCATTACGAAATATTATTTTTCTGGGCTTCAATAAGCAATAAGTATGAGGTGAAAGTGAAGGGGAATCAGGTAAGTTGTTAATCCGGGGCGTGAAAACAATCAACGAAAATCTGTTATTTTGAGATATAATAAAACAGTAGTGAAGTATGAAAAGGAAAATTAAGGAAGAATAAAATAAAAATAAATAAATTACTGAAGCAAACAAAGAACTAAAAATCCGGGTACGTAAAACAAAAAGACGAATTTTGAATTAAATTAAGTATAATTTAATGTGAAGTAATAAATCAATATTAAAATGCATAAAAGAAAAATTTAAAAAATATTTTTCCGATGAAAATGGAACGTTTCGAACACTACCACTGATAAATTCAATTTTTTTTTACACAGGATGATTATTTGCATGCTTTAACATATTTGTAAAATTAAATATCATCTTTGAAATAAATAAATTAAAAGCATTGTAGAATTAAATATATAAATATTCAGGGGAGAATTGTAAGAAAGAAGATAAAAAACGGGGGCAGAATAGGAAAGAAAATAATCTTATCTTTGGAATTAAAACACAGGAGACTTAAAAAAAATTATCAAGAGGTGAATACTAACAAAATAATGAAGAGCGAAGAGAATAAAATAAAATAAGTGAAAAAGTCGGTTATTACAGACAGGAAAAAAAGTTTAATTTAAAAATGAGGTCACGGAATATTGAGACGACCGAAAAACGAAGCGTTATAACATCAAAATAAAACGAAAATTACTGCGAAATGTTGTGAACAATTGAAGAGGAAAATATAATGTAGAAAAGGAGGTTAAAATTAAAGCACGCAGGTAAAATGTAAAAGCGAAAATGAGGCTGATAAATGTAAACGAAACTAAATTAAAAATGTGCTAATATAAATACAGGAAATGAAACAGAAAATTAGTAAATTGGAAATAACTTTTAGTAAAGAATAAATTTGATAAAAAATATATTGCTATAAAGTCAAAGATAAATAAATCAGGGAAGTAATAAAAAAACACGAGTGTTATGATTGAGAAGCGAAAGGAGAGTGAGGTACTGATACACCGGCAAGGGGAAGTAAAGGTAAAAAGTTACTCGACTCCGAGAACAAACGGACGGAGAAAACAAATGCCAGACCCAGGAGATTCACCTGCCTCACGATCTGTAGCAAGAAAGACATTACGAGGTTTAAATATCTCCCTAAGTCATTAGGACATAACTGCGCAGAATACGACAAAAAATATGTCCAAGAATGCACAGCGCCTAACCGCACTGAAATATTATTACCAAACATAACGGCGGAACTCTGCTCCTTTTTTCCCCCCCACGTGTTTCTTTCCTACGGGACTTAAAAATTAGCTCACGCCTAAAATTACCCACGCGCCGGGAAACAGTGATTCCAGGTTGTAAGGACTGTGGTGTGGTGAACCGAACTCGAAACCGCAAACGGTCCTCCTAAGTGTTATGTCTACATCGGCGCAGCTCCCTGCAGCTTAAACAACTTTATTACCAGGGATGGGGGGGGGGGGGGATTTCGAAAAATAAAAGAGCAACGTTGCATTCAGATAATCATGTATCAATTTAGCTCGGAATAAGAAATAAACTCTTTGGATTTGTAGTTGCCGTGAAAGGGCATTGCAAACCTTCATTTTATCATCCTGGTCTTAAATATACTGATACACAAACCTCACCACAGTCCCTCCATAGTAAAACGGAGATACACAATCGGCCAGCTGCCTCCTAAACAGGTCAAGGTACGGCGAGGGGAAATCTGCGAGCACACAGCAAACCCCTCTCCCGCCATCGGAAGGCCGTGGGACAAGTACGAAATGCCCGACCTACCTGATGCAGATTCTTCTATGGTTTTCCCTGCATCCCTTTTAGACGAATTGTCGGGTAGGATTCTTAAACCATAACCCGGGGGTCCTAGTTAACTCTTGGCTACCTTCCTGTACTCTTCCGCATCCCCCCTTTCAAATTCCTTTGCCACTGTGTGGATTACCCTATACATAGCCTGTCTACACCTTTAAAAAAATGCTGCGTCCCCACAGAAAACCCGTCTACCGTCATCGGAAGGGCGTGGGACAAGTACCTCATACCCGACCTACCTGATACAGGTTTTTCTATGGTTTTCCCTGCATCACTATGAGGCGAATTGCCGGGTAGGATCCTTAAACCACAGCCCGGGGGCCCTAGTTAACCCTTGGCTACCTTCCTCTACCCTTCCGTATCCCCCCTTTCAAATTCCTTTGCCATTATGTGGATTACCCTATACATAGCCTGTCTACACCTTTAAAAAAAATGGTACGTCCCCACAGAAAACCCGTCTACCACCATCGAAAGGGCGTGGGACAAGTAACTCATACCCGATCTACCTGATGTAGGTATTTCTAGGGTTTTCCCTGCATCACTTTTACGCGAATGCCGGTTAGGGTCCTTAAAATACAGCCAGGGGCTCTAATTAACCTTTGTCTACCTTCCTTTACTCTTCCGTATCCCCCCTTTCAAATCCCTTTGCCACTATGTGGATTACCCTATACATAGCCTGTCTACACCTTTAAAATAAATGGTACGTCCCCACAGAAAACCCGTCTACCGTCATCGAAAGGGCGTGGAACAAGTACCACATGCCCGACCTACCTGATGTAGGTATTTCTACTGTTTTCCCCGCATCACTTTTACGCGAATGCCGGGTAGGATCCTTAAAATACAGCCCAGCGGCCCTAAGTAAACCCTTCGCTGCCTTTAAAAATCCCTTCGTATGCTATTAAAGAGGAGTTGCCGTCACGTGGATTATCCGCATGTAGCCTGTTAATCTAAAAAAAATACATGTTTTAATTGAATGAGACCCTGAGGAAGACATTCTTCATATGTTGAAGGCCCAACTATTGAACACAACTACTGGTACGATTTTCCGACAACAAACTGAGAATATTTTATAAAATATTGTGAAACGTCTTTATAAACTGTAGATTATTTATTAAAAATATCTAAAATTGGAGAATCTTATTAACTTTACCAGTTATTGCTTTATACCTATCTATTTTTTATTTAAATTTTTTAAATATTCTTCTTTAATAATTACTTCAGATTGATCTAGTTTTCTGTTTAATTTCCTGTATTTATCTTAGCAGATTTTTAGTTCGGTTACATTACATTTATTATTTTTGTTTCCTCATTTTACCTATGTCCATTAATTTTAACCTCCTTTTCTACAATTTCGTTTCTGTTTATGTCGTTTCGCTTTCTTTTCTGGTCGTCTCAATATTCCATGACCTCATTTTTAAATTAAAATTTTCTTCCTTTTCCGACTTTATTTATTTTGTATCAATTGAGTTTTCGCTCTTCAGTATTTATGTCAGTATACACCCTCCTGATTTTTTAATTATATATATATATATATATATATATATATATATATATATATAGTTGTTTTAATTATAAAGCTAACAATATTTTCTTTCCTATTCTACCTCTGATTTTCATCTTCTTCCCTACAATTCTACCCTCATATTTATTTATTTACTGCTACAAATGCTTTTAATTTCTTTCTACGGTGCATTTTTAATTTAATTACATTCTTTAAAATGTAGAAGTACGTTGTATTCAAATATATGTAATAGTGGAGAGATGCTGAGGGCATGCAAATAATCATTCTGCGTAAAAAAAAATTAAATACATAAGTATTTGGAACAGAATAAAGTAACAGAAACTCAAAAGTAATATTTTTTGTGTTAGGATAATGTTGAAAATAAAATTAATAAAATAAATTCCAGTGTCTCGGAGGATAACGGAAAGAAAAAAAAATTCACACCGGACACTCTAGATAAACCTGGGAAGGAAAATAGACCTTGAATCTGATTTAAGAAAATTATAATAATAACCGTATATATGCAGATATTAAGCGCACTGAATAATAATGCTGAAAAACCACTCGAATTAAAGCAAGTCCTTACTGAATCTGTTGCTGAAGAATATTAGGCGTCGGAGGACTGAAAAAAAATCGAGTAAGGGTTTGATACGGCCACGTCATATAAATCGTTATCGAGGAAGGAATAAAAAGGTCCTGGTCGGAGATTTTGGGGAGTCAGGACGTCGTCCAGTCCAGAAGCAAAGTCTTCATAGCCAGCAAGAAAAACGCACATGACGAACGTGATGCAATATTATCAGCCATCACGTTTTATGCGCCTCCTGTTCTTGCTCCATAAAGCGCCTTTAAAGATAAAGGTCCATTCTGCCAGCATACCAGACAGTACATCCGAAGGACAAAGTTGAATCCTATCAACAACGTTACGGACGCAACAACTTTCCACCATTTCCGCAAATATTTCTGCGATTGGAAACCTTTTTTTTATTATTCCTGATAACATTCACGATGAAATTTTAATGTCTCTAACCAACAGATTGTCCGTCCATCAAAGTTTTATTCGTTTCTAATGACGTCAGAGATTTTTGGTGTATCACAGGAAATTAATGACGTACCTCTATAGGAAAAAATTCTTAAGGTAAGACGCAACCCTGTTCTCAATGTTCATCTTAGTGGCATAAATAAACTAAGGACTAGACGAATAGACAGTAAAATAATAAGATTAATTTAATATATACATATACGTTTCGGCACCTATTTGTACCATCCTCAGTCTGTGGTCAACTATACGGCTTGTCTTCAAGTTATAAAGGTTTCCCTATGAAGATTACGTAATAATTAATGTAACATATCGATGCTAATTAATTAAAAAATTATAATAATAATTTTTAATAATAAAATTAATGCGTTAATTACTCTCACAATATATTATTATCGTTAAAAATAGATGAAAAAAAATATTAGAAAGATAAATAGTTGAACAAAAATAGAACACGTAGTGGGATGACGTCACTGACGTAGTCAAGACTTAGGGATAATATATTGATACTCATTAAGCCGGCAGTAAAAACGTATTAATAGACAACGGTGAATAAGGTACAAATTATGAAATTTATTTATTAATTTGTAAGTGTAAAGCTTCGCCCGGGCGCAATCACCCGAGGTCCTGCGCGACCCTCAGATGGTCCACATCGCCAGTTGTTTTTGTTTCAGTTATTTCTAAATCATATATTGTTCGACTGTTACAAAAAATTGTACTGTAGGGGTAAGTTGACGTTTATTGAGTTTACTTAAGGAAAATTAAGGTTTTTCCCTCAACTTATTCCAGTACTTTGTCGTAAAGGAACTTGTACGGCATTTTAAATATTTTACGCTGAGGATTTAATATTGAAATTGTTTCTAATTATAAAAAATTGATTGAGTCATTGATGAAACTGTTTTTTTTAATCAAAAAACAATTCCGCGTACTATGGAATCCTTCTCAAACATTTTCAAAGGGAAATATTGCTAACAAAAATTGTTTCGACACCGCCGTCGGTTCATAAATCCGTACCAAAGTATTCGCCGATGTTAACCAAATTTCACAATTAAATGTAATAGGTTCAACTGTGCAAGTTATTTGATAAATTATTTAATAGAACAAAATAAAAATAATAAAAATTATTAGATCATTATCCCCGTTCTCCAGAACAATAATACCGTAATTAAATATAATAGGTTCAACTATGCAAGATATTTAATAAATAAAATAATAGGACAAAACAAATTAAATAAATAATATTAGATCATTATCCCCGTTCTCCAGAACAATAATACCGTAATTAAATATAATAGATTCTACTATGAAACTTATTTAATAAATAAAATAATAGACAAAATAAAATAAATAAATAATATTAGATCATTATCCCCGTTCTCCAGAACAATAATACAATAATTAAATATAATAGGTTCTACTATGCAAGATATTTAATAAATAAAATAATAGGACAAAATAAAATAAATAAAAAATATTAGACCATTAAACCAGTTCTCCAGAACAATAATTAAATATAATAGCTTCAACTACGAAAGTTATTTAATAAATTACTTAATAGGATAAAATAAAATAAATAAAAAATATTACATCATTAACCCCGTTTCTCCAGAACAAAAATAGCCGATTGACGCAACAAGTAGAAAATGTCGTACAAAATTAATGGCAGTTAATTAATTTATGACGGAGGTTGATTTCTAAAGTAACTGCGTGGAAAAAAAAATGAAAAAAAAATTAATCTGTTGAAAACATGAACGGAACATTTTATATTGTAGTTTCTATTTAATTTTGTCCCTGAAATATTATTTTATTCTTTTTAAAACGAGTGAAAGGAAGTACTTCAGTGTTGGCCACGCAACAGCCCGCTGATAGAACTAAGTATTGGTGTGCGCGTCTGCGTGGACAAGTGCTTATCAGGAGGAGCAGCGAGACAATGGCGTTGCTTCTCCCAAGAATTCGCCGACTTTTCTGTTACCTAATTTAACCGGTGTCTGGCGCGGCAGAGTTCACGATAAGAACAGAAATAAAACCGCTTGTCTCTGTTCTCCCATTAAAAAAGAACTCTCCTCCGCTTATTGCAGACTCAGTAAACGCCACTCGTCTCTAAATTCGGGTGGAGACAAAACGTCACTGCTCGATCGACAGCTAAACCTCCAGCAGAGACGTATTAAATCACACACACACACACACATACATGCGGTCATCGGCCACGATTCTGCTCCTTATAGTAAACCATAATTAACAGTTATCCTTTTCTAATGATCTATTCAACTTGTATTTAATTTTATGTCTTAAAATGCACTAGAGTTGTGCTTGATTCTCTATTAATTGTCTTCGGAACTCATATAAAGGGACTTCTATATTTTCAGGACTATATATATATATATATA
This sequence comes from Zhengitettix transpicula, assembly GCA_037074705.1. Lineage (NCBI taxonomy): Eukaryota > Metazoa > Arthropoda > Insecta > Orthoptera > Tetrigidae > Zhengitettix > Zhengitettix transpicula. Next base: position 17,527,886 of record CM073594.1, on the reverse strand, counting down.
TATATATATATATATATATATATGCATACTACGTAATCGTTAAATATCACACACTTACTCTAAAACCCCTGAGAAAAATTCTTCTATTTTTTTTGGCATTTCTTCTATGAGTTCCAGGTAATTGTAAGATTTTCCGTAAATGTTGAGTACAATTTATCAACCCCCCCCTCCTCCTCCACCCCCTTCCCCGAAAAAAAATCATTTTAGTTAGCATCCATATGTTACATTATTTATTCCGGAACCGCGGAAACGGAACAAGTAATCTTCATAATCAGCCTTGGGGGGAAACCTTCATCGTAACTTTTAAGACAAACCGAAAACATCCTGAAGATGATGGTTGAAATAGGGTGCCGAAACGTGGTGTTGTTTACTAAAATCGTATTGATCCATCTTATTATTATTATTATTTATTTTACTGTGGTTATTCGTCTAGTCCTTAAGTTTATTTATGTCATTATTACATTTAATTGAGTACAAGGTTGCGTCTTATCGTAATAATTTTTCTATAGAGTTGCGTCAGAATTTCCTGTGATACAGCAATTGAAATTGTTAAGTCATCAAATCCTGACTCTCTAAGCTGTAATTTTTTTTTCTTTCCGGGCAACTGCTGAAGAATTTATTTAAGAACTGTTTTTAAAAAAAGAAAACTCTCTCTGAAGTCATTGGAAACGAATAAAACATTTCATGGACGGACGATCAATCGTTTTGAGACATTAAAAGCTTATCGTAACGTTATCAGGCAATAAATAATTTACAACCGCAGAAATGTTGCGGAAATCATGGAAAGTTCTGTTTTCAACTGTGTCCTTTAGGATGAACTGTCTGGTATGCTTAAGAGTTTTGCTGTATGACGAATAGAGGCGTCATGAAGGCCAGAGTCACCAACAGGAGCTACGGCAGCTTAATTCACCATTACACCACCACACGACCCCCGCTCCCCCAATATAAATCAAAATAGTGAGTTGACTTTTTCCATCGGCAGGGTAATAATGAGAACTGATCTAAAATACGCAGCGTGATTGTACCAGAAGTGACAAAGACAAGCTTGGATCCTCTCACATTCGACGCCGTTAATGAGGATGGGTGAGGAATAATTCCTCACGTACCGTGTTCTCCAGTGTTTGCTCTCGTAATGGATCACATCTGACCTGTTAATAATTTATTCAGAAATAAAATAATATTAATTTTCTGTGAGGGCGTGTGTGTGTGTGTGTGTTGGAAGGAGCTTTCTTAGTGGACTCTGCGAGAGCGTGTGAGTGTTCTAGGATGGATGATGTCTGAGGAGAGAAGCTAGACGGCGAGGCAGACACCTGGTGCTGAGCTGAGCTGACGTAATGCAGCTCCCAAGGACGCGCTCCAACTGGATTACTCAATCCTTCATACCACTGCCACTAATAAATTCACGCAGACATTTCTGCATCTCTTGCGCGTAGCCTCTCAGCCTTTTCCTGGAGTCCTCACTCGGGGCAAAACTCATTCCGTCTCCAACTTGCGTCCAACACAGTGTCAAGAGCTCGTCAACGTCTCACTTTTGACCTGATTCTGCTAATGCCACCAGCGTGTTAACCAGACAGTTATCAAACATGGGAAAACGTCTGAGTTATAAAGTCCAGCAACTGGTCCCGGACGTTCAAACCCTCCAAATATTACTGGATTCATCACTTCATTGCTACGACGCCTGGTCACTCATATGTCGTCGTCGTTATCACGACTTGTACACAGAGTGTGACTTACCAAACGACGTCACTGATGCTCAGAATTACTGGAAAGTTATGGGTCAGTGGCTTCAAGAAGTATGGAGTAAAAAAATTATTTGGTAAGTTGTTCATCCTATTTTGTGGTATTAGTCCATATATTAATCGTTTATAAATACCTCGTCTCTATGGATAATACCTGAAGAAGAAGTGAACACGTGTCGAAACGTCGAAACGCTATAAATAAATAAAATATAGTGTCTATAAACGGTCATTAACTGATTTATTAATTCAAAAAAAACAGACGTAAAACACAAACTTGTTTGAGAGTTGTTATATACGCAAAAATAAATATTTATTAACTTAAATTTTTAATATAAACCCTTTTATCACTCTCCGAGATTAGATCCTAAGCGTCGTTCATCAAGATTTCTTTATAGTATTCCATGTTATTACTTCATTTCTGTCGATAAGTGCTTAATTTCACTGATGTTGTAATCAAAGTTAACAATCTAAGACGAGATTGTGTGAAAAAACTACAGTTCTGAAGAAGATACGAGCACGTGTCGAAACGCTATAAAAGTGTCTATAAAAGGTAATTAACTGATTTATTAACTCGCGAAAAAAAAACTTGTTAGGGGGTTTTATGACAACATAAATTTGCTCAAATGCGAAATATATTCAGCTGAAACAAGTGAGAGCAAAGAAGGGAGAAGAATACAAAGTATAATAAGGTAAACTTAGTGATAATAAAAATTTTGCACACTCTAGGGAAAAGGAAATTATTAAAAAGAAATAATAGAGAAAATCAGCTCCGGCTGTGCTAAAATGTAGAAGAAAAAAATGTTGACACGCTGATTAGCGTCACGTGTTATGTTAAGAATAAAGACGTTGTGAAATGTGTTAAAAGTAACTGTAAAGTACAGTTGATTTAGATTTATAAGAAAATGGTCTCTCGTGTTTACACGACGAAACGAAATAATGTTAAGTGGTGATCGACCTTAAACTGCCTAATTTCAGAAAAAGGAAATTGTAGAATCTGGAAATTTTATTTAAGTTTTATACCGAGGATTATGATAAGAAAATGACGTTTCACCCGGAATTTCACAGTCACGAGTAAAAAAAAATATTGAAGCTGTAATTGCCACGTTTCGGTATGAATATACGACACTTTCAAGCAGTTTCATATTCGGCGTGTGTGTGTGTGTGTTGATGACTGCTCTGGTTTCGTCTCTGTTAAAACCCGCGCCAATACGGAATTACTGTGGCCCTTCCGACGGATATCGAAGTGTGGATTAGTCGTTTCCTAGTGAGCGACGAAGCAGGTTTCTCCGCTTGGAGTCGCATTGTCTCTTGAAACATCAGCTGCCGCGACCAAGATAACGCACCGGAAACATCCCGTCAAAAAAAGGACACAGAGACAGACGGAGAGAGAGAGAGAGAGAGAGAGAGAGAGAGAGAGACAGAGAGAATGTACCCATCTCTGTTGAGAAAGGACAGTCAATGCTTCAACCGACGTGACTGCAGCGTTGAAGGTCGAAACTGATCTTCGGAACAGATTCCCAGAAACCAGAGAGGGAGAGTCTTACACCAAAAATGTTCGTAATGATCGAATGATTGCCCTAAGAAGAAATTCGGTATTATATATTTTCCGTATCCACGGTAGGTTCCCTTTATTAAGTTTGATTGCAAAATTTAACTTCTAAAAAATAATATAAACTACCTCCTGAAATTAGGCCGTTGAGAAATTGTACCCCGTCGACAAGTATGGGACTGGCAAAGCGAGCGGTAATGTTCAATCGCACTGCCTATAGTCTGTAATATCAAGGTGGAGGTCATCCGACAGTGTAGCCCCCATCATTACCACGCTGATATATTATTGGACACTATCTTAGCCAACCTAGCCGAAAGAGTCCGGGACTATGGTATTACATAGCCATGGCGCAGACTATAGTGTAGACCAAACGTGGTTTAAATTCAGTGTTGATGGGGGAAAATTTCTCGACTCGTAGCCGTAAATTCCAACGTCCTGTTACCAGGGCTCAGAATTTACATCAGTAAACCAGTTTGTAAACGAAACAGAACTCACATCGGGTTTTTTTTATTTCTGTACTGATTTTATTAAATTATTATTGACGATAGTAATTTTTTTTTAATATAAATTTTATTTACAGACATTTTTAAATTATTTAAATTATTAAAATCTGATTAAAGTACAACAATATTACATGTCGTAATATTTGAATAAAATATTTTAAAAAGGTAATAAATTATTTAATTTTCATTATTAATAAAACTGACGAAAAGTAAAATATCAATTGTATCAAAAGCTTTGCAAAATTTATTACATACTTTTTATAGACAGATTAGGGACCATTTTCCGGGTTACTGTTTTTTTTACGTGACATATTTCCCGTCTCCCCCTTAATAGGAACAATAAAATCTGATACTTAATAAGAAATATAATGACGAATAGTTCAGAACAAAGTTTAATATTAAATTAACAACGTTACGTCGATATTGAAGTGAATACGAATATAGAAAACAACTACGTTTCGTCTCTAATTTGAGATATTATCAGATGAACATAATAATAATATTAATTGGAATAATTACAGATGAGCTTAGCAGGTACTGACTCAACATTTATATACTAATTATACAAGCAAGGGTCTACAACAAAATCCTGATGCACGATTTCCCGACAACAATTTTCCGATTAGCGATTTCTCGAAGGGTCATTTTGCCGGGTATTTTCCCCGATCAGTCGTTTTTCTTCACGGGTCATTTTCATCGTCAGATCGTTATTCCCGAATAGTAGTTTTCCCCGAAGGGTATTTTTACCCAATGAGTCGTTTTTCCCGATGAGTCGTTTTTCCCGATGAGTCGTTTTTCCCGATGAGTCGTTTTTCCCGATGAGTCGTTTTTCCCGATGAGTGGTTTTTCCCATATGAGTCGTTTTTCCATATGAGTCGTTTTTCCATATGAGTCGTTTTCCCATATGAGTCGTTTTCCCATATGAGTCGTTTTTCCATATGAGTCGTTTTTCCATATGAGTCGTTTTTCCTGATAAGTCGTTTCTCCCGATAAGTAGTTTCTCCCGATAAGTCGTTTCTCCCGATAAGTCGTTTCTCCCGAAGGATCTTTTTTCCCTATGAGTCATTTTTCCCTATGAGTCGTTTTTCCCTATGAGTCGTTTTTCCCGATAAGTAGTTTCTCCCGATAAGTCGTTTCTCCCGATAAGTCGTTTCTCCCGAAGGATCGTTTTTCCCTATGAGTCATTTTTCCCTATGAGTCGTTTTTCCCTATGAGTCGTTTTTCCCGATAAGTAGTTTCTCCCGATAAGTCGTTTCTCCCGATAAGACGTTTTTCCCGACAAGTCGTTTTTCCCAATAAGTCGTTTTTCCCGATGCTTCATTTTCCGGATTGGTCGTTTTTCACGACGGGTCATTTTACGCGATGAGTCATTTTCCCTATGTTCCTTTTTTTTCCCCAAGGGTAATTTTCCCGATGCTTCATTTTCCGGACGGGTCGTTTTACCCGATGAGTCATTTTCCGGATTGTTCACTTTTCCCGACTGGTCATTTTCGCGATGCTTCATTTCCCCGAAAGGTGAGTTTTTCCGTAAAAAAGCATAATATTAAATATTGTAGAACACTTTGTAAATCAAGTTATTCATTAATTCGTGGAAAAACTTCAACGAAACATAGTTAAATAAGTAACTAATCCTTTAATATTTTTTTTTTTGCAATTATAATGATGAAATGACGCCTCAAAATTAAACCACAACCTGTTGTTTCGCTTTTCACAATCGCCTTAAAACCGACAGGATACGAATAAACTGTGTCTGTGTGGTGGCTCCACTCTTCCAAACCGTGACATCAACTATTGTTCTTAACGCTCGATTCATGAGACATAAAAGCAAATAGGCGTGGTTAAGCTTAAGTGCATCTAAGCAATACACCACGGAGGAAGACGACTGTTGTAAGGGAATACCGAAAAAAAAATTAATTACGTAATAGAAGATTAAGATTTTTACTATCGGGAGGTAATCATCCAGGGCAGTGAAAGGTTTCAACCATCAATGAGAGATTTTATAACTCAAGCTACGTCACACTCGTGCAACACCATTCAAGTCAAAGAATAAGAAGCGTACCTTCTGCTTACGACATGTATTTAATACAGTTGAAAATATAGTTCGACGACAGGTGTGGCTCACTCACTCTGGAAAGTACCTTCATGAAGGTACAGTACAATAAATTGGATCCTATGAATTATTATGACGTACATTTCTATTTAATAATTTTTTTTAGTCACTGATAATTGTCCTTTATATGACTCTCATATTACGTTGCTACTGTGCGTGAGTTAGAAGTGACACAATTGTCAAATAAATGCAGAAATAAATCAACCCTGGATCGAAAACAAAATTTTCGTTAAAATTAAAATAACACTAAATATAATAAAGCCAAGTGTTACATAGACCGAAGGAATTATTAGGAAACGTTTGGAGATGTTACAAATAAAATGAGAAAAATACGTCATATTAGTTAAATTAACGACCTGGTTTTCACAGACGTTTAAAAATATTTCATTTAACACGTATTATTTAATGACGTACTTTCATCAGGTGGGGTTACGTTACTACGGTAGAATTTTTTTTGTTTCGTCGTCCATGCAATAGAAACTAGATTAAAAAAATTCAAAACTTAATTAGAACATTTTTAAAACTTAATTTAGACACTACACGTAAATTAGAAGAAAACCATGAATGTTGAAGTATTTAAACAGAGAAAAAAAATTATAAAAACGTAATTTATCAGAAATTCTACTTATTAAAAGATCGATAAACACAATAAATTCACATACATCATTTTTTTTTAATATTTTCCATTTATTTTAAAATTTTAATTATTTTTAATTTTAATTGAGAAACCACTAGAGTTGTAATTACTTTATAATTGGTAAAAATTTATTTCTAAATTAAAAGAATGTAGTAATTTTAAACATTATTTTGGTTTTATATATTAAGAATACTAGAATAAGAAGAAATAAATGTTGTAATTTTGTGATTTCAAGTGTTATAAAAATTCCTGTCACTATACATGACCCCAAAAAAAAAGTAGTGATACCGTAGAAATTTGGCAACCCTGATGGAAGAACAAGACCGATCTGAAACGTTGTTGAGTTAAATAAAATGTCTTCACAGTATAATTGACTGTATTATTGAATATTATTAACTATAAAACTACCCCCTTCACAGCCCTAAATTTAAAGGATCGACCACGTATCCCGTTAACGTGAAGAAAAAAAATTTTCGGCCTCCCTAAACCATATTCATCAGTATTAAAAATTAGTTGTTTACTCCTTGGCCATACGTCTCTAAAAATGTGTCATTATTTTTATAATACGATAAACGTTCTAAGGGTGACAAGACAGAAAGAAAAATTATTTTTTCCCCCAAGACGATGTCCATTTATTTTTGTCCAAGCAGACTGGATTAGTCTTTTATGAGTGGTGAACCTACTTGTTTCTTTTCAGCCCAGAGAGAACAACGGTCACCGTTAGGAGTTAACGGAATGGAAGCGAAACGGGGTTGTCAAGAAAACTACAGTTACGTAATTAATGCAAGTACGAATCCAAAATTATTAACGGAACTGGGTTTACTCTATTTTTTTTAAAAACAAAAAATATTCGAGGATGGTAGGAATACGAAAAATAAAACTATAAATTAGATCCAATAACAATACAAAAATTGCTAATGAACTAATTGTGTAACTAATTACGTTTAGTAAGACAAGTAACCCAAGTAATAAATTGAAAACATAAACAAGGGAAATAATATTCCTCGAATTTTATTTTATAAATGAAGTTTTTTTTCCATCTCCCTCTGTGATTTTTTTTCTTCTAATAATCATACAACGATATTTATCGATTTCAAAGATTTTACAGTTTCAATCGGAACGTTTTTGACACATGCATGTTCCTTGGCTGAAATTCAAATAAAAATTAAAATCTTTTTATTTATATGTAAACAATTTCGTAGGTAACCTGCGAGGGATTATCTCTCGCAGGCAGAACCTTTTAGGAGAGATACGAAGGGGCCACCTTTGGGGATGCCTTTTCCTCTCCGTTTTTGAACTAAGATTCCGACAAGCCCTAGGCACCTCGGCCTGTTCTGAGAGGTGTATGTTCCGGGGTCACAGACCTTGGGCATGCGGTAAGAGTTGTCCGCTATTCCCATTGGAATAGTCGGCCAGCTGCCTCCTAAACTGGTCGAGGCACGGAGAAGGGAATGCTGCGTCCCCACAGCAAACTCCTCTCCCGCTATCGGATGGGGCGTGGGACAAGTACCCAATGCCCGACCTACCCGATGCAGGTTTTTCTAGGGTTTTCCCTGCATTTCTTTAGGCGAATGCCGGGTAGGATCCTTAAACTATAGCCCGGGGGCCCTAGTTAACCCTTGGCTACCTTCCTCCACCCTTCCGCATCCCCCCTTTCAAATCCCTTCCTATGCTATTAAAGGGGAGTTGCCCAAAGTGGATTACCCTCATGTAGCCTGTTGCCCTAAAAAAAATAAGAATAATAATAAAATTTGTTAAATAATTTTTCCTTCTATCGTTGTATAACTGTTAAATAATACAGTTTAGTGATTATTTATATATATATAAGACGGGTTGGATTGATGTTGCTGAAAGCTCCTTACAAATGAAATCTTTGTTGAGGAATTTATTAAAACGTGTTTTATTTTTACAAATTGACGACTTATTAATAACACTGGAGGCTAAACCTGGTCGAGGCATGGAGACGGTAATGCTGCGTCCCCTTCACTAACCCTCAAACTCGTCGGAATGCCGTGAGATAAGTAATCGAGAGCCCAACTAACACCATACGTCACACTTCGGCGAATCCCGGGGTGGTTCCTTAAATTATCGTAACAACCTTGCTCCTCTTTGGTTCGCTTGATAAGTCAGCCTCCACTGTCCCTACTAAATCTTCCCATAAATACCTCGGGCCTGACCCTCGACTCCAAACTGACAGTGTCCCTGCACATTTCCCACCTTAAAAACCATTAATAGTACGGAACAAACCGTTGCATTGCAAAAACATAACTGTAAAATTAAAACGGAATTCCCATCAGAAGTGGGAAAATTCTCGGAAAACCACCAGTTCAATAAAAATGATTGGAGTTCGCGATGTACTTTTATAATCACCCTGATGATGATGATGATGAGTCACAGAGAAACATTAACTGCTTAGAAGAGTTGCGCTGCTCGAAGGCATATAAAAGAAAACTCAAAATATTTTGTAAATCGAGAATATGAAGGAAAAAGAACTAAATACAAGTCATCGGAATGTGTTTCGTTGATGTGGACAGAATCGGTTCTAGAGAAAACGTAAAAAAAAAAATATTTAATCTTTAATACAAGTCTGAGAAAAAAGGGGAAAAAATTAACTGCTATTTTTTAAAATTAATTTATGGAAAAGAAATGAGGCGAAGTTTTCAGTAGGTAAACATTCCTCCTCCTATTTCAGTTCCTGACGTCACCGCTTCCGAGATTAATTTAGATTAATCGATTGTCGAAAAATGGAAACAATTCAAAAATTAATTTTTGCTCTTTCCATTTTAATACATAATTGAACGTCGTTTCAAATATCATAAATTTTTTTTCTCTCTCAAGAAATTAAAGCAGTTTTCCCGGGGAAATTTTTTTTCCCCCACAAGACTCGCAATCAAAGCATTTTTCGATTAATTTAGCTTCCCGTAGAAATTAGTTTTGAAACTATGTTTCTCTTGATAGTTCAGCCTCCACTATCCCTACTAAATCTTCCCGTAAGTACCTAGGCCTGACCCTCGACTCCAAACTAACTGTGTCCCTTCACACTTCCCACCTTAAAAAACAATTAATACACCACAGATTCCACAAATCTCCTTTCTTCTTCACAATAACAAAGAACGTCTTCACGCATCCCTCATATATCCCTCTCTGGTTTTATGGCTGTTATATCCGGGGGGGGGGGGGGGGTTCGGTCACTACCACCACCCACATAAATAAAATTCAAATATCGCAAAATAAAATACTCCGCTTTATAACTAACTTGTCCCTTGGTACGTGACTAACTCTAGAATCCACAATGACCTAAAATATTCCCCCCCTACCCCAAAAAAAATAAATTCAAACCGCCCTAATCCAACGTCATAGAAATCTCCACCACTTCAATCCCATTATCTCAAATACAGAAACCCATCCTCATCCACCGAAACCCCTCAGAAGGCTAAAAAGAAAACGACAAATTGACCTGGCAACCAGAGCAAATTAACACACGCATGTATGTGTGTGTATATATGTGTATATGTGTATGTATGTAAATATGTATGTATGTATGTATGTATGTATGTTTTTTTAGGGCAACAGGCTACATGAGGGTAATCCACATGGTGGCAACTCCCCTTTAATAGCATAGGAAGGGATTTGAAAGGGGGGATGCGGAAGGGTGGAGGAAGGTAGCCAAGGGTTAACTAGGGGCCCCCGGGCTATGGTTTAAAGGATCCTACCCGGCAATTCGCCTAAAAGTGATGCAGGGAAAACCCTAGAAAAACCTGCATCAGGTAGGTCGGGCATTGGGTACTTGTCCCACACCCTTCCCTGGATGGCGGGAGAGGACTTTGCTGTGGGGACGCAGCTTTCCCCTCGCCGTGCTTCGACCAGTTTAGGAGGCAGCTGGCCGACTGTTCCAATAGGAATAACGGACAACTCTTACTGTATGCCCAAGGTCTGCAACCACGTTTCTTCAAGTTAATTTTAACATGTTAACGTCATCAATGAATCACAATTGTAAAATCTTCGGATTAAAAATTTTTTCTGGAAAATATTAATAATAATAATAATAATAAATAAAAAGAGATAGTTCAGTGATTTATTTGCGTAGTTTGAAGCTCATAGTCGCCTTCCACTGAAACGTTACTAATTACTTGTGAAATTTTATTATTTTATTATTCGCCGACTGATTTAAACCTTTAGTTAATTTGTCGAGGAATAATCGAAGTCGAAGTCGAATAGAGTATTTATTTTAAAAAAAATTTATCTAAATAACGTTTCGAAATGACGTTGATTCCCAGAGAATAAATGATCGTTTAGTCTCACGTCTACTACAATAAAAATCTTTGGAAACTCCAAAACCGATTTGTGTGTAATTAAAATACCGAAAAATCGTAAATAATTATTTTAATAAATTAAATAAAGAACCCAACTGTAATTGGGCAGGCCCTTTGGTAACTCCAAAGCCGATTTGTGTGTAATTAAAATACCGAAAAATAGTAAATAATTATTTTAATAAATTAAATAAAGAACCCAACTGTAATTGGGCAGGCCCTTTAGTAACTCCAAAGCCGATTTGTGTGTAATTAAAATATAGAAAAATCGTAAATAATTATTTTAATAAATTGAATAAAGAACCCAACTGTAATTGGGCAGGCCCTTTAGTAACTCCAAAGCCGATTTGTGTGTAATTAAAATACCGAAAAATCGTAAATAATTATTTTAATAAATTAAATAAAGACCCAACTGTAATTGGGCAGGCCCTTTAGTAACTCCAAAGCCGATTTGTGTGTAATTAAAATAACGAAAAATCGTAAATAATTATTTTAATAAATTAAATAAATAACCCAACTTTAATTGGCCCTGCCCCTTATTTTATAACGGCCAATTATTTCTTTTGTTATTTCAGCGTTAATTTAATTATTTCAAATTCTGTGAGAATGAACTTAGTCTTGTAAAATGGAGAAACCTATTGGAGAAGTTGCTAATGGTTCTACCTTCTCGAACCTTTTAAGAAAATTCATAACGAGTAATATAATAAATAAAAATAAATCAGCAAATATTAAGTCAGAAAAAAAAATTATTAATTAACTACGTTTCATCGCTTATTTTCCGACCTCATCAGTTCCGGGGAAAAATAATGAGTAATGCTGCAATTATATGCCAGTTGCCTATTTATTCCTTGATGAAATTTTAAAAACACAATCTCTGACAGTAACCGAAAAATGACGCTCAAGTGGTTTCTGAGAATTTCACTACGATAAAAGTTCCCCGGAGGGGGGGGGGGGGGTGAGGGGGGCATTTCAAAGAACCTCAATCGTACCTTCGTAAACCATTTTAATGAAGGTTTCACAAGAACTGACGTCATATTCTGCCCAGAAAATTTTGGAAGGAGTTCAGCGACACTAAAAATAAAGGCAGGACGAAAAGAATATTTATTAATTATATAGACAGCAACACGGGAAAATTTGACAGTAATGTCAGAGATGAGGATTATTCAACTGAAAACAAAAAAAAATTTAATTACGACGTTTCATCCAGAATATTTTGGAATTCGCCAGGTAAGGATATTTGCTAAATTTAAATGTCTTAAATATAAGGTTTATTGTCCTTGACTTCGCGTCCTATAACATATTTTTTTCCAGTGTCACAAGGACTTTGAGAGTTATTTTTTTTTCCTTTTTTTAAAAAAAAATCTTATCTTCAGCGGTGTCGAAAAGAGGAATATCTATCAGTCAATCAATGATATTTGATAAATACTAGACCATCGGTGTAGCAACAAAAGTGTTTTAAAACAGAGATCTTGTAACGCAGATTTTTTAGAAGAGATTCCTTACTTGACGTCACGACTTGGAGAGAAACTGTGCCGTTAAAAATTTATGAGAGCCGAGAGAGACACAACCTTGGTGTCTCTCTCTCTCTCGGCTGTTTTCTAATAACAAGGAAAATAACCAAATACAGACATAATAAGAGATAATATAAATACCACACAACGTTTCTGGGATCCTTGTCCCCTTTCCTTCAGGTGCTAAGAAGAGCCTGGAGCGACACAACTGCACTAGCCATTTGACAAAACTCATAAGCGTTTTCTTTTTTCTGTAATATATTATTCGTCTTCATCTTACAATACTTTGTCCATATAAAAATTATATCGATTATTAAGTACAATACGCGACGTCTTACAAGTGCTTTTGAGTTTCGTCACCTCACGTGTGCAGTTGTGTCGCTCTAGGCTCTTCTTAGCACCTGAAGAAATGAACAAGGCTTCCAGTAGCGTTGTGTGTGGGTATTTATCTCATCACTTATTTTCTCTGAATTTTGTTGTCTTTCTTTTTATTAATTTGTCGCTTTTTATTATATAGTTTGTTCTTATAATTAATTTTAATTTAAGAACGTTACTGTAATTATTAATCTACCATAAAAGGGGATTTATATATTGTGACGTTTCCATTTATTTATTTTTTACACGATAAACCTCAATAGTAATGCCTTCATTTTGTTATTAATCTTTACATTAATAATCTATAGATCAATTATTAGTATTATAAATGATTATTTAACGTCGGATCGAAAATTAATAATAATAAAGACAGCCAAATACAGACAAAAGAAGTGATGATTTAAATACACACACAACGGGTTTCTGGGGGTCCTTGTTCCTTTCTTCAGGTGCTAAAGGAGAGCCTAGAGCGACACAACTGCACTAGTCAATTGGTAAAAACTCTGTATTTTACTACTTAGTCCATCTAAAAATTAGTCCGCATATTAAAGGGTACTAAGTGACGTCATATAAGTATTGTAAATTAAAAAGGATAATAAAATGCAGATAAAAACTCTTTTGAGGTTTTTTTCAACTGACTAGTAGTGCAATTGAACCTTTCTTCAGGTGCTAAAGAAGAGACTAGAGCGACACAATTGCACTAGTCAATTGGTGAAAACTCTGTATTTTACTACTTAGCCCATCTAAAAATTATTCCGCATATTTAAGGGTACTAAGTGACGTCATACAAGTATTTTAAATTAAAAAGGATAATAAAATACAGATAAAAACTCTTTAGAGTCTTTTTTTCCCAACTGAGTAGTAGTGCAGTTGTGTCGCTCTTGGCTCTTCTTAGTAGCTGAAGAAAGGAACAAGGATCCCAGAAACCGTTGTGTGGTGTTGAACAGGCTCCAGGGATTGTAAAATCTGATACGACGACGACGTTCATGATTTTTAAATTTACTTGCGATTGGTTCTCGTCTCGTCTCGTCTCGTTTCCCATCAACAGTCTCTGAAGTTATATCGGAATATTTTTAAATTAAGGTATTAGAGAGAACGCCAAGCCCTCTGCTGAAATATAATTAATTTCCGTTGGAATCGCCGATATATTTTTTTAAAAAAAATCTCCAGGCCATTACGTAAAAAAAAAGTAGTAACAGTTTTAACAGTCTGACTTAATATTTAAATTAAATGATAAAAATAAAAATGTTGTTCTTGGGAACATTTGAGTGCGACTCAGGTCTGTTTCGCGGTATCTCAGTTTTTAATAGAAGTCCGCAACGGCCGAGGACCCATTTCGTACCGGCGTACGACGACCAGGAATCCGACATTTATGACAATAATCCACACGACGGCCTGTCTAAATGGATGTGTTAAGACACTCAAGAGTACGCAGGTGCTTTTTTAATAGTAATAAAAAAAAACAAGTGCGTCTGGGCTGTGACATGAAATAAGGTAGACGAAAATCTCGAGGGGGGGGGGGTGAGCCTCAAGCGTCGAATTTCGGAACCTGAGTCGTTGCGGAACAAACTATCACTGCCATCGGATGGGACGTCACCTTCATGTGGAAGTGGACAGTACGCGACGGCTGCGGAAACTGTCCAGGATTGTAAGTGACGTGTGTTACATTCTCCGTATTAAACAAGTCCAGTAGTCGTCGTCGGGATGTCTGAAATACTGTCCAGAGATTGCCGTCGTACCTCATGGAAATTTACTGAGAGTCGGCGTCATTTTTTTTATATACAAATAAGGCCGTAGAGATATTTGGAAAACTTGGGTTCTGAGGGAAAACTGAAGTCGCCACTTCGGGTTAAGTTGTCGGTCACTTCGATGCTGAAATTTCTGAAGACTAGAGGTGTCGTGAAAGCGGAAATAATAGCTTAGTGGTCCCGGCTATTGCCGTTGACCCTCACGAGGGGGGGGGGGGGGGGAATTTGCAAATACACGACGCGTGTTCAAAATGAAAGGTGGTGGCCTGCAGACGCAGCGGGCGCCGGAGGCGGCGTCTTGAGGAGAGTAATAAGAGTAGCACGTGGAGCACAACGAATTCGCGAGTAGGCAGCAGCGGCCGTGCTGCGGAGGGCCGGCCAGTGAACTCGACGGCTGTGGCTGCGGCGGGGAAACCTGTCCAGCAGCAGCAGCAGCAGCACGGGCAGAGGCAGCGGCGGAGGCAACGGCAGAGCAGGGACTTACCTCTGGCCGGCGTCGTCAGCGAGAGCAGCAGCAGCAGCAGGGGCAGCAGCATCGGCAGCAGCATGGTCCGCGTCTGAGTGCGTGTCCGTCCCGAGCCGCGGTCCGCCAGCGACTGGCCACGTGCGCCATGGTCACGCATCGCCGTCACATGACGCCGCGCCTCTGCGCCGCAGTCGACTACTGAGTCGTCGGAGCGCGCGCCGCCCCGTCCTTCCCTCCAGACCCCCCTGCCCCTCCCCCCCACACCGCACAGCACGCTGATCTTTGCCAAGTTTTTGCTCCCGCCGCTTCACGGACAAGTTCCGAGGTGCCTGGGCTGCTAATCATTTCATCCTGCCGAATTACCATCGCCGCGCTGCACCTTCACCTCCGTTTTCCGTACACCGCGATTGCGACAGACCCTCGCTAACCAAGTAGGTCCACGCCTCCGCACCACGTAGCCGACAGGGGAAAAAATTTAAATTAAACAATTTTACGTCCCTTTTGAATTAATAAAAAAAAATTGCATTATGTAGATTTAAAGTGTTAATTTTGCCCTTCAGTTTGATCCGACAGAATTCATTCTAGAAATATATATTTCGTGATTTAAATTATCTTGATGTAAGAGTGTGAATATTTAATTTCTCTATTTAACAATTTATATTGTAATAAAGTTATAATTTTTTTTATATTTCAAATTACCTTCGTAATTGACGACATTCAACTTTTAAGCCTTTAAATTAATCTTAATTAACTGTTTAGGCAATAAATCACTATTCCTGAAATTGATAAGATAGTCTGATTGTAACTTAGACTCAACCAATATGTTAGAAAAATTTAACCAGTTCTGGTAAACTATTTTTTTAGACGTAACCCCGATTTAACCAATTTTTTCGAAAATTTAACAGCATATATTCTGTTTAAATAAAACATTACGTTGATTTAAAGTGTTAATATTGTCCTAACTAAGTTTAAATTATTGGAAGTTTTAAAAATAACAGGAGACGTGATCATTTTTGTTTCGTTTAAATAAAATAAAAATATGACGTCACAAGCCGACAGTAATGCTCATCTTTCCCCTTAGAGCAACAGTAGGACGTTAACAACAGGACGACGAACACGTGTTCTCAAGTATTAAAATATATAACATGTTATTAAGCAGGTGAGTCCCAAGCACACTGGAAAAGATTATTATATAAATGATGTTCACTGTTTCAGGTGAATATGGGGCTGTATTCTGAAACATTTTAATGTGGACCAACACTTAAAGAATTAAAGGATGTTGTGGTCCCGGTACCATCACGTTTATTTCGTTTTAAATTGGATAATTAATCTTCTTTTTCTTTCCTGACTTATATGAAGTCGGATTGTTAAAACTGTTACTATTTTTCGTGATTTTTCAAAAAACCAATCTTTGATTCCATCGGAAAATAATTATATTCCAGTAGAGGACTGGCGTTCCGATCCGCAATGGGATGAGAAGGAACGCATCGTAAGTAATTTGAGGTAAATTAAAATCATGAAAGTCGTCTTAAAGGATTGTACATTTTATATACATGTATATAATATATTTTCAGTTTTTATTTATTAACATATATTTCTACACGTTGTTTTGGTATTCTTCTACTCAGGACGTCTAAGAAATATTATTTAATTTAATACATTTTTTTAGGGCAACAGGCTACATGAGGGTGATCCACTTAGGGCAACTCCCCTTTAATAGAATAGGAAGGGATTTGAAAGGGGGGATGCGGAAGGGTAGAGGAAGGTAGCCAAGGGTTAGCAAGGGCCCCCGGGCTATATTTTAAGGATCCTACCCGGCATTCGCCTAAAGAAATGCAGGGAAAACCCCAGAAATTCCTGCATCTGGTAGGTCGGGCATTGGGTACTTGTCCCACGCCCTTCCGATAGCGGGAGCGGAATTCGCTGTGGGGACGCAGCATTCCCTTCTCCGTGCCTCGACCAGTTTAGGAGGCAGCTGGCCGACTATTCCACAAGTTAATCTCCTTTATCCGTCACTACAAAAAAACTCCTTCACACCTTCCTCATGCATCCCCTCTGGTTTTATGCCTGTCATATCTGGGGGTTCGGCCGCTACCACCACCACATAAATAAAATTCAAATATCTCAAAATAAAATTCTCCGCTTTATAATTAATTGTCCCTGGTACGTTACTACCTCTAGAATCCATAATGACCTTAATATTCCCTCAACCCAAAAAACTATAATTTAAACCGCCCTAATCCAACGTCATAGAAATCTCCACCACTTCAATCCCATTATCTCAAATACAGAATCCCACCCTCCTCCACCTAAACCCCTCAGAAGACTAAAAAGAAAACGACAAATTGGCCTGGCAACCAGAGCAAATTAACATAAGCATGTATGTGTGTGTGTATATATGTATATATGTATATATATATATATATATTTATATATATATATATATATATATATATATATATATATAGAGAGAGAGAGAGAGAGAGAGAGAGAGAGAGATAGATAGATATAGATATATAGATAGATAGACAGATAAATAAATAATTCATAACTTCCTCAACTACTCACTCAAGAGGCAAGGACATTTCTTCAAGATAATTGTAACATGTTAATGTCTTCAAAATTATATAACAATTGTAAAATCTTGGGATTAAAGTTTTTTCTGTATATTAATTTTTCAAAAAAAGGATATATATATATATATATATATATATACATAAAATCAAAAATTTCATCATGTATGTTTTAATGGGGTTTTTTCTATTATATATTTTTTTCTATTATGTTAAATTTTATTTTAAAATAAATTACTGACTTAATATACTGATGCTTTTTGATTTATTTAAAGACGTTAGGTTATTTTTTTTACTATTATTTTTTTTTAAGTCTGGTAATAGTTTAGACGAGGATCACAACAGTTGATCGAAACGTCTATAACTTTGAAGTTATATTGTTTAAAAAATTTCTTGTCTGTTATACGGGTCGTTAATTTCTTGTGTTAATTATATTTAACATTCTTTATAATTTAATTAAAATATTTCCTTATGCTAGCTATAAAACCATGTTAGAAAAAGTTTGGCCTACGGAAATAATTTTCAATTAAATTATCAGGGTAGTAAAATATAATTAAATCTCTATGACGTAATATATTAATATAGGTACACACATAATTTAATTCCAATGATGTACTTAATAATTTTACAGATATTACAGATGATTATGGTTAGAATAAACAAAAACACTTGATGGACTATTTTGAATTAGTGACATTTTACATTAATTTACATAGATATAAAAATTTCCATGTAACTATGATTAAAAATAATAATTTATAATATTAAAATAATACATACAGTCCTTTATGGTTTTATTAAACTTTTTTTTCATGTAAATTCAATTATATAATTCCCCGTCATTAATTAAATATTACAAACGAGTGAGTTTTAGGCACGTTATATAAAATAATAAAATGTAACGATGATCATTAAAATTATTCTAATATGTAAAATGGCGCCATATTTGTTTATTAAAATTAAATATAGGATAATTTTTGGTTTTGAAATTATTTATATAGTTATTTATACAAATATGGCATTACAAGGATGCAAAATAGTAAATTCTTGAAAGCATTTTTTTTATTTAGTCTGGAAAGACGGAAACTGAAATCCAACAAAAAAACTATGTTAATTACAAAGTCCTTTAATTGCTTATAATCCAATTAATATCACTACATCTCTCTCTTAAAAGCTTTATTTACCCAACACAAATAATTTGTACCTACTTTTATAAATTATCAACATTCCTCTGTGAATAAATCCGAAATTTAAATAAACAAGTAACATTTGCCCTGACGTCGTATGACGTTACCTCTGACGTCACTCCACTCAAGTGAATAATAATTCACTAATCCCTTTGGATTGATCCGACCTCAGCACAAGTTTCAACATATACATGTACTATTTACAACAAGATGGACGATAGATTGTATTCATGCTCTATTAAATAATATGTTCAAACACTTGTCCCCTCTTCTCCTCTGATGATTCATCAAAGATGTTACTTGCGGATAAAATTTCTCGACTGTTGTAAATTCGCATCCCCAAGTCAGAAATACCACCCCCAGGTTTGCCATTTATCAGGAAGCTTATAAATATATTGCGACGAGGTATGCACTAGGACCGAAGTGGAAGGCCTGCGAGGGCTATTCTCTCGCAGCCAAAACCTTTTAGGAGAGATACGAAGGGGCTACCTTTAGGTATGCCTTTTTCTCTCCGTTTTTGAACTAAGGTTCCCACAAGCCGAGGCACCTCGGCCTGTTTTGAGAGGTGTATGTTCTGGGGTCGCAGACCTTGGGCATACGGTAAGAGTTGTTCACTATTCCCATTGGAATAGTCGGCCAGCTGCCTCCTAAACTGGTCGAGGCACGGAGAAGGGAATGCTGCGTCCCCACAGCAAATTCCTCTCCCGCTATCAGAAGGGCGTGGGACAAGTACCCAATGCCCGACCTACCCGATGCAGGTTTTTCTAGGTTTTTCCCTGCATTTCTTTCGGCGAATGCTGGGTAGGATCCTTAAAATATAGCCCGGGGGCTCTAGTTACCCTTGGCTACCTTCTTCCACCCTTCCGCATCCACCCTTTCAATTCCCTTTCCTATGCTATAAGAGGGGGGTTGCCACTATGTGGCTATACATAGCCTGTCTACAAACCCCCCCCTCCCCCCAAAAAAAAAAATAGGCGCTACGACTTAAATTTCCCAATACGTTTATTACTACTACTAATGCTCAAAATTAAATGTATTACATTTCAGTTCATAATACAATGCATTTTTTTTGGTAACGACCGTAAATAATATTTTTTCACATTCAGAATTATTTCAGAGACGCATTCACCCCTTTTGTTATTTTTTCAGCGACCATCCTACCACCCCTGTATTATAAATATGTTCATACAGTGTGACGTCCAGTGACATCCCTGTTATATTTCACTGAGACGCCACCACCGTTTATGTCCCGCTTAAACGACCACGGAAATAGACCTCTTGCATTGTTCCATTTAAGACGTCTTCTATGTAATCATCTAAGCTTTTAATATGTTCAACGGCAAAGAGATTCTGCGGAAAAGCCTCCATCTGGGTTTACATTTATCACGAAGCTGAAGTTTATAAATAAGATGTTAACCATACAGCGGAAAACTAGGCGCTACGACTAAAACTCCCCAAGACAGCATGGCACAAAATTCAGTAACTTATTATATTTAAGTTCGTATTAAGCTTATTAAAATATACCGGCCGTATATATATTCAGAAATGTTTTCTTTCACACTCAGAGATATATTCAACGCCCTGTAATTTTTTTTTCAGCGATCACTCTACAGGCAAAGAGAAACTTTATCCTATGTACCAAATTAAATAAGTACTTTACTTGTAGAATATATTTTTCTGTAATTTTCTCAGCCCTAAGATATTGAATAAATTATGTCATATATAATTAATTACACTCCGCTTGCGTTGGTTTTGCTACTGGAAGACCTCTAATAAAAGTTTGGGCATAAACATGGCTCAAAGAAACATAATGTTATTTAACAACAAAAAAGATAGCAGACCAATAAGTGGTAATATAAATACCACACAACGTTTCTGGGATCCTTGCCCCCTTTTTCTTCAGGTGCTAAGAAGAGCCTAGAGCGACACAACTGCACTAGTCAGTTGACAGAACTCAAGCATAAAAGTAATTTCCGGGTAATTTTTTTTAGGGCAACAGGCTACATGAGGGTAATCCACATGGTGGTAACTCCCCTTTAATAGCATAGGAAGGGATTAGAAAGGGGGGATACGGAAGGGTAGAGGAAGGTAGACAAGGGTTAACTTGGGGCCCCCCGGGCTATGGTTTAAGGATCCTACCCGGCAATTCGCCTAAAGGTAATGCAGGACAAACCCTAGAAAACCTGCATCTGGTAGTTTGGGCATTGGGTACTTGTCCCACGCCCTTCCGATAGCGGGAGAGGAGTTTGCTGTGGGGACGCAGCATTCCCTTCCCTGTGCCTAGACGAGTTTAGAAGGCAGCTGGCCGACTGTTCCAATGGGAACAGGTCTGCGACCCAGGAACATACACCTCTCAAAACAGACCGAGGTGTCTCGGCTTGTGGGAACCTTAGTTCAACGGAGAGGGGAAAAGGCATTCCAAAAGGTAGCTCCTTCCTGTCTCTCCTACAAGTTTCTGCCTGCGAGACGACATCCCCCGCAGGTACTGCCTGCGATAGAATAGCCCTCGCAGACACCTGTCTTTGTTGGAACAGGCTACATGAGGGTAATCCACATGGTAGAAACTTCCCTTTAATAGCATAAGAAAGAGATTTTAAAAGGCAGCGAAGGGTCAACTAGGACCCGTGGGCTGTATTTTAAGGATCCTAACCGGCATTCGCGTAAAAGTGATACAGGGAAAACCCTAGAAATACCTACATCAGGTAGGTCGGGCATGTGGTAATTGTCCCACGCCCTTCCGATGGCGGTAGACGGGTTTTCTGTGGGGACGCAGCCTTTTTTATAAAGATGTAGACAGGCTATGTATAGGGTAGTCCACATAGTGGCAAAGGGATTTGACAAGGGGGAATACGGAAGGGTAGAGGAAGGTAGCCAAGGGTTATCTAGGGGCCCCCGGGTTATAGTTGAAGGATCCTACCCGGCAATTCGCCTAAAAGTAATGCAGGACAAACCCTAGAAAAACCTGCATCACGCGTCACAAAAAATATAGTTCCTTTTTGCGAAATGAAATAAAGCCAAAATATATTTATTGAATAAGTAATAAAATGTTATGCGCCAATACTCCGCCGAATTATATTAATAAATAAGATGAAAAGGTAGGTGGATATATATATATCAAATATGGAGACTGTTTGTTTACATTCTACGGATTAAATTCATTAACTTTCTATGTATAGAGCTGGTCATAAAGTACTATTGTATCCTGTATAATATTTCATAGATAAGGTGAGTTAAAAGTGTATAAATACGTAACCCCCAATATAATTTTGTTATTGTCGTTACTCAATTAAAGCACTGTCAGTCGAAAGTATGTACCAAACTAGGAACGTTTACATTGAATTAAAAGTACAATTACTGTACTGATATAAATATAAAAAATAAAAGTGTAATCAGTGACGTTAAACCAAAAATTTCAGGTTAAGATAACAAGAATTTGGTCTGATTAAATTGTTTTGTGAGTGATAAAAATAATAATAATCTAATTTATACATTCAGTGTTTGGGAAGAAAGTTTTAAGTGTACAATTTCGGAGTTATCGATCATAAAAACCAACGATTATTTAAATATATATTTAAATCGATATTGAAATCGATATTGAAATCGATATTGAAATCTATATTGAAATCGATATTGAAATCGATATTGAAATCGATATTGAAATCGATATGAAAATCGATATGAAAATCGATATTCTTGAAAAAAATTGGTGTGTATAATTTCACATATTAAAAGCTACCCGGTTGGAACCCGGAGAAAACTTTATCCAGCTCCGGGAAAACCTACGTTCCATAAAAAATAATTGTTTGAGAAATATAGTTGGTTAAATTTCTCTTGAATAGAATAAACGGAAAAATAATTTGTGTAAGACTATTTAAACGTCAGAGCCGCCAGGAAACTTTAATAGAGTATTTATATTATTATTCATATCCCGCGGTAAACGTTGCTGTATTATATTTAGTAACTATATTTCAGAAAATACGAAAACCATTTCGTTATCCATTTTTTTTGCAGTGGTCGTGTGCAATTGGTAATATTTTTTTTTCCATCTGTAAAACCGTTATTACGTAATTGAATGTTAAGGTTTCTGAATAGGTAGCGATAAAAGCCAATTTTATAGGGTTCTGTGTTCCGAGTCCTTTTGAAAGCTTGATGTTGTCATATCAGGCTATTAAATAGAGGTGGAATTGCTGCAAGTGTAATGAGATCATTCTCAACCACGCGAAGCTCCCAAGGCAATTAATTTTAATGTCCGTGTGTGGGTTGTTTTAATCGAAACGAGCTGCTGGACTTATAATAATAATAATAATAATATGACGTTCGTCCGCCGCCGATCTAAATACAATTTACGACACCGCCATTAAATGTCAAAATACTTATTTATAAAGCAATTTATCAAGTTTTTGGAAAATAATAACAGTAATCCTAACTCCAACTAATAATCACATACGGTATGAAACCTTATCAAATGCCAATTAGTTCTTCATAGGTTTGTCAATTAAAAGATAATTATATAAAACTTTCATACACCTACTGGAATGAGTTTGTTTGATCTAATGACAGATAAAAATAGATGGTGGAACGCGAGCACTGACGTGTTGGAAACGTCTTGCTGTTGCAACTGTTGATGGACCTTAAATACAGTTTGTCTATGAGGCTGAGGACAATTAAGAATTAAAAAAACGATTGGAAATTAATAATAAGAAATACAGCCAATTACAGACCAAATAAGGGATGATATAAACACGACACAACGTTTCCGGGAGCCTAGTCCCTTCCTTCAGGTACCTAGAGCAGCCTGGAGCGACACAACTGCACTCGTTAGTTGAAAAAACCACGTTGTGTAGTATTTATATTATCACTTACTTTTGTCTGTCTATCTTATTATTTTATTTATCAATCAGGTGTAATTTTTTTTCATTCCGTCAAGTTTTAAAGATGTTTGCGCTTTACAATCAGCCGAAACGTTTTATATATACACCTAAAGAGGTTAAATAATTAATTTTACAATTTTATTTATTTGTTACAGACTTTTTCTTTCATTTTACACTAACAAAATACTTCCAAAAAACCCTTTCCATTTAAAACAAAATTATATTTCAGATAAATAAATAAACAGCAGCCAATTTTAAGTATTAATATAACATTTACTTTAATTAACATTTACGGCCGTCATCATAGAATGAAATTTAACCTGATGAGGTCCAAAAATAACCGATGGAAAGTTGTTTAACGTTACATTAACAAATTCTTTATTTTTTTTGCAATACTTAGTCCATATAAAAATTATTTCGCATATTAAGGGTAATATGTGACGTCACACAAGTCTTATAGAATTGATTTTGAGGGTTGTCAACCTGACTAGTGCAGTTGTGTCACTCTAGGCTCTGCGCAGCACCTGAAGAAAGGGGACAAGGATCGCAGAAACGTTGTGTGCTGTTTCGATTATCACTTATTTTGTCTGCATTTCGCTGCCTTATTTTTTAGGGCAACAGGCTACATGAGGGTAATCCACATGGTGGCAACTCCCCTTTAATAGCATAGGAAGGGATCTGAAAGGGGGGATTCGGAAGGGTAGAGGAAGGTAGCCAAGGGTTAACTAGGGCCCCCGGGCTATAGTTTAAGGATCCTACCCGGCTTTCGCCTAAAAGTGATGCTGGGAAAACCCTAGAAAAACCTGCATCAGGTAGGTCGGGCATTTGGTACTTGTCCCACGCCCTTCCGATAGCGGAAGAGGAGTTTGCTGTGGGGATTATACAGTTTGGTTAATAAAATTTACAAGTATTTACAAAAATAATTCATATGGTAGCTTGTGTAGGTGGAGAGTCCTGTGACTCTCCAGGCCTTCAGTTGTTCTGAGGGGTTTGGGGTGGAAGATGAGATGGGTGTTTACTGGAATATTAATTGGGGAAAGGTTGCATACATTGTTAGGTTATGAGGGTTCTCTGGTGATGTTGAATTTGATGGGATGGATGGAATCGGTGGATGGGGTCTGCGAGTATGAGGATGGGGGTCGGTCAGGAGGTGCCAGAGTGTTCTGGGGGAAGGATGAGGTCGATAGGGTGTTTTCTCTTGAGGCGACGTGCGTGTGGGGGAGGGTTGCTATGGAATTGCTGGATCGTGGTGTTAGGATGGTTGAAGGTTGCTTTTGATTAATGAGGTTACGGATTCGGTGATTACTGAGTTGAGTTTGGGAAGTTTAATGTTGTGGTGGATGATGGAGTTTCTGAGGTACCAAGGGAGAGTTGGTGATGGTGCGAAGAATTATGTTTTGTTTGGTTTGGATTTTTGTCTGAATGGGTTTTGGCTGTTGCTCTCCCCATATGGATGAGGCGTAGGACCAGGTGGGTTGAATTATGGAGAGATATACTGAATTTAAGGTTAATTTAAGAGAGGAGGTGTTTAATGTGGGGGTTTCCAAGAGATTTTTGAATAGAAGAGGAGTCCAAGGTAGGTGGTTTCTGTTTTGGTAGGTATTTCGGCGTTGTTTAAATAGAGGGGGATTTTGCGGAGGAGGATTTTTGGGTAGTGTGAATGGGACGGTTACTGATTTTGGTGGGATTCATGCTGATCCGCCACTGTTTGGACCAGTGCTCTACAATGTGGTATTTACATTGTCATTTTTGGCTATTATTTGGCCATTTTTTTTGTCTAGCTTGTATTATTTCAAAACAGACGTTGAAATATGAACCTCAATAGATCCAAAGAGAAAAACAGTAATAATTTACTTTTAACTTCCAATAAGACGTGAAGCTTTATTATTTACTCCATGGGTCTACATTTCTATATACACAGTAAATTTTATTTATTAGATTCATTAAAATATTATTCAAATGTCATTTTGTTTAAATAAAATATTATTCCAAATTCTTCAATGATATTAACTTTTTTTCCAAGGCACAACCTTCAATATTATAAGGGAAAACAGTGAGAATTTTAGTGTTTTATTTACTAAATTGTAATACATAAAATGTTCTTATGAAATGAAAGGCGGTGGACAGAAGAAAATATATATATAATTTTTTTTTGATAAATAAATATCGCCATATATTTCTATTCGGACTAATCTTATTCCCCTGCGTTTGAATGCTTTTTTTACTGGTATATCTGAGATCGTAGATTAATTTTGTGGAAACAACTTTTACTCTCTGACTTTTGTTAAATTCCACGATCCTGACCGTAGAATTTCAAACGAAACTGATAACGTTCGGCCATTTAACTTAGAGCATTCCTTTATTACTGGTACGTGGAAATTTGACTCATATATATGTGAATAAAAAAAACACACACAGGCAAACCACATCGCGATAAACTACTGCTGCAACTTGAATGCTCTTTTCAATGGGCATGGAGAGGAGCAAAGGGCTCGTATTCAAGTCAAAGCTGACTCATAAAGGATGAAAGAGCCTGGTCAGTTGCCGTGACTTTGTCTGCAGTCGTGGAGTTTTCATTTACCTCTCTCTCTCTCTCTCTCTCTCTCTCTCTTAGTTATATTATAGTTATATCAGTTAACCATCGCACGATATGATCCTCAGCAGGTGTTGAAGAAAACACTTTTGCTCAACAATAAGCAATTAAATTTCCTATATATATATATATATATATATATATATATATATATATATATAATTCTCAGTGTTACATTAATATCATCATCGTAAAAATTTCGGGTCATTTTACGAAATATTTAATTTGTAATGTTCATCAAAGATGGCTAATATATACAGATTAGTTCTGATTTACCAATCTTATGACTGCTTTAATTGTAAATACATTTATTACGTTTTATTTGTTAAATATTTACAATCGTAAATACTTTTATTATGTTATTATTACCACAGTGAAGTCTCCAGACTAAGCGTTAATTTTAATAATAATAATAATAAAATAATCAGGTCTGATTTACCAATCTCATGACTGCTTTGATTGTAAATACCTTTATTACGTTTTATTTGTTAAATATTTACAGTCGTAAATACTTTTATTATGTTATTATGACAACTGTAAAGTCTCCGGACTAAGCGTTAATTTTAATAATAATATTAATAATAAAATAATCAGGTCTGATTTACCAATCTCATGACTGATTTAATTCTAAATACCTTTATTACGTTTATATCTTAAATATTTACAATCGTAAATACTTTTATTATGTTATTATGACAACTGTAAAGTCTCCGGACTAACAGTTAATTTTAATAATAATAATAATAAAATAATCAGGTCTGATTTACCAATCTCATGACTGATTTAATTCTAAATACCTTTATTACGTTTTATTTGTTAAATATTTACAATCGTAAATACTTTTATTATGTTATTATGACAACTGTAAAGTCTCCAGACTAAGCGTTAATTTTAATAATAATAATAATAAAATAATCAGGTCTGATTTACCAATCTTATGACTGCTTTAATTGTAAATACCTTTATTACGTTTTATTTGTTAAATATTAACAATCGTAAATACTTTTATTATGTTATTATGACAACTGTAAAGTCTCCGGACTAAGCGTTAATTTTAATAATAATAATAATAAATAATTAGTTCTGATTTACCAATCTCATGACTGATTTAATCCTAAATACCTTTATTTTGATTACATTTTATTTGTTTAATATTTACAATTGTATTTTTTTTACGGGTAACAGGCTACATGAGGGTAATCCACATGGTGGCAACTCCCCTTTAATAGCATAGGAAGTGATCTGAAAGGGGGGATGCGGAAGGGTAGAGGAAGGTAGCCAAGGGCTAACTAGGGCCCCCGGAAAAAAAAAAATAACACACAATTCTTGTTGCTTCCGTCAGGTAATTAAAAATGCAAGAGTTTCGAGCCGCACAACTAGATTTCGAAAATTTTGTTGGGTGAAGGGGGGGGAAACATTTTTTATAACAGTAATTCAGGCAGTTGTGGAGTTGTGGAGTAGTGGAGAGAAGAAGATGGACCGGTATGTGGAAGGAGCAGAGTAGTTAAAACTAGTGACTGCTGATAGACAGTAAAGAAGAATTTTCGTAATAAGAAACAAATGAGCGGTGATTGTTCAGAGATATTAGTTTAGAGAGAGCAAAGAATTTATTCGAGTTGAGAATTGTGAGAGAAAAGCCTATGACGAGAAGAAATATGAAGACTGTGCGACCCTCTTCCTGGAAGGCGGAAACATCTGACGAGGTGTTTTTCTTAATTACCTGAGCAACTGAGTATTAAGACAATATTATCCCTCAAATTCGGTGTTATAGAACCACAATACTCAACTTTCGTAAAATCTTTATGGCCACAGTGTTTTAAAACCCCCACAGAAATCCCCTGAGAAATAAAGTACCATTCTTTTTTTTATGTATACGAATAACGCGACAATTAGCTGTGAATTGAAGAATTTTTTGTTATTAAATATATATAAATGGTTAACAGCTGTTCTACATAATTTTACTCTGCCAAATTACTAAATAAATAGTCATCTTCTATATATATAAAAATGAATTTCTGTTCGTTAGTCTCACTAAAACTCGAGAACGGCTGAACGGATTTATCTTA
Source organism: Zhengitettix transpicula (assembly GCA_037074705.1). Taxonomy (NCBI): domain Eukaryota; kingdom Metazoa; phylum Arthropoda; class Insecta; order Orthoptera; family Tetrigidae; genus Zhengitettix; species Zhengitettix transpicula. The sequence goes on along the minus strand of CM073594.1, from coordinate 17,499,648 downwards.
TCTTAGTCTTGAAATGTTCGTGGAGGTCTAGGGAAGGTTTAAAAGGCGAGAAAAAATCGAATAATTTCCAGGAAAACCCTAAAAACAGCCCTTTTCTATTTCCCTTACAAACGTTTTCTAAATAAAATACAAATCTACACCAGTCGAGCAATTTTCACCAAATTTCGTACACGTGTTCTTTGCGACCAGGAAACAAACACTGTCGGGGTGAGACGCGTCTTACACCCCCAGAAGCGGGAGTGGAAATATTTAAACATACTAAAACAGCCGATATTTGAGTCGGATAAATATTTTTAGGGGTCAAAGATATTGATAGTGTTTCTACCAATGTTATCTGAATACAATTTTCATCCCCTACGCCCTGTGAAAAGGACACCCTCCGGGTTTTTGGTGTGGAGATGCTTTACAGTAAAATAACGCGAATACAACCGAGATTGGAGTCAAATCAAAGGTTATGGAAGTCACTGTGTTTAGTTACGACATTCAAATTGGCATTTACCCCTCAGATGCAGGGGTAGCGGGGTGCAAAATTTTGGAACATGCAAACACGGCAGATATTTGCGTTGAAGAAATATTTTTCAGAGTTAATTATAATGATTAGGGTTCGAGTAGCGTTACATAAAAATTGCGCAAAGCAGCCGAAATTGGAGTCATATCGGGGGTTATAGATAAATGACATCTCGGGCAACGCCGGGCACCCAGCCAGTAAATAATAAAACATTTCTTTTAATACTGTAACGTCCGGTGTAAAGATAAAGCAAAAATTCCCTGACAATTCTCAACTCGAATAAATTCTTTGCTCTCTCTAAACTAATATCTCTGAACAATCATTATTCATTTGTTTCCTGTTGCGAAAATTCTTCTTTACTGTCGCCCAGTAATCACTAGTTTTAACTACTCTGCTGCTTTGCACATTCCTTGTCCATCTTCTTCTCTCAACTACTCCACAACTCCCTGTTAATAAAAATGTTCTTCCCCTCCACCCCCCCCGCCCCCAATAAAGTGTGTCGAAATCTAGTTGTGTCGCCCGAAACTCTTGCATTTTTAATCACCTGACGGAAGCTACAAGGTAGTGTGGTATTTATATTATCATTTTTGGTTGTTATTTGGCTATTTATTTGTCTAGCTATGTTGTGTAAATATAAGTATTATTGGAGTAGGGAATATTTTAATTTAAGTAATAAGGATTGTGGTCACTTAGGTCCAGTCAGACTTAGATCATTTTCTCTCTAAGTCGACAAAAACATAAAAGACATTGAAGATTTTTTTTAAAAAAACAAAAAAATTACCGTTAAGCTTTTTTAAAATTAAAATGAGTATAGGTGGTTGGTCGCTAGAGTGCAATAGAGTTTAGTCGTGAAGTAGAAGACCTTCAAGTTCACCGCAAAGGCGTCGTCAGACCGCAAAATTGAAGTCAGGAGGGGACTATTAGTGCAACAGTGGCAGAACGGAAACGCCGCCATCTCCGTCCGCTCTGTTCCTCGTAATGCAATAAACTACCACACACACACACAACAGATTCTAAATCTAAGCGTTGTTCCTCAACCCTCTCTTCGCGTGCACACACACACACACAACAGGGATTCACGTTGAACTAAAACAACCAAGCAAATGGATTCTTCAATTATGATAATTTATTAATTCAAATTATAAAGAGAAAAACTGAATACATGCAGACAAAGAAAAATTAAAATAAAATTTTGAGGGCAACATTGAAATGAGATTCAAATTAGAAACTTCAATACAATTAAAGTATTTAATTATAACTGTTGTTGAACCCCTAAAAAAATATCTAGAAGAATTAAGTGGTTTAGAGGAACGTTGATTATTAACATTACATAGGAACAATTATCCTGGAAAGGATTTTCCGGAGAATAACAAAATAAGGGGTGAGTATCGATATGTTTGTATTTTCCCCCACCACAAATAAACGCAAATTATTTAAAGTAGGAATATAATAATATATTCTACGACAAAACTCAGCCGCTTTAGAAATCATAGATATTTTCATAACTCTATAAACAAAACGATTGCAAAAATGATTAACTATTTTATTCTGTGATATAAAAATTTAAAATAATCAGAAATTTGATTCTCTGCGTTATTAGAAAAATAACACGCTCAAGAACATTATACGGTCAGTTGTGTTAGTTACTTAATTGTGACAGGTTGAGACGATTAAGATCAAATAAAAATGGCGAACTCTAAGACCCGATGTTATTTGATCTAAAAAAAAACACGTAGTTAGCCTGTATCGAGACGATTCAGCAAACTTCGAGAACAGAAACAAAAAAGACCATAAAGTTCTCAGCCGGACATCTGCATATTTGTTATTTGTATTCTGAATAAATGAATGTATATGATGTATGTATGTATGTATGTATGTATATATATATATATATATATATATATATATATATATATAATAAATAAAAATTAAAATAGTATTATTTACGAAGTTTTATGATACCTAATCATAAATGGCGTTTAATATAATAATATTTTAAAGAAATATTTTATGCATGTTTTCTAGGGCGTATAAAGCATGTCTGAGATGGAATCCTCTCGCAGGTGAACCTTCCCAGAGAGCTTTGAAGGAGGAGGCTACCTTTCTCCCGCTATCGGAAGGAAGCCTGCGAGAGGATTTCTCGCAGGTGAACCTTCCCAGAGAGCTCTGGCGGGGGCTACCTTTGGGGATGCTCTCACATCTCTCTGGTTTTTTTTGAACTAAGGTTCCCACATGCCGAGGCACCTCGGTCTGTTTTGAAAGGTGTATGTTCCGGGGTCGCAGACCTTGGGCATACGGCAAGAGTTGTCCGCTATTCCTATTGGAATAGTCGGCCAGCTGCCTCCTAAACAGGCCAAGGCATGGCGAGGGGTAAGCTGCGTCCCCACAGCAAACTCCTCTCCCGCTATCGGAAGGGCGTGGGACAAGTACCCAATGCCCGACCTACCCGATGCAGGTTTTTCTAGGGTTTTCCCTGCATTTCTTTAGGCGAATGCCGGGTAGGATCCTTCAATCACAGCTTGGGGGCCCTAGTTAACCCTTGGCTACCTTCCTCTACCCTTCCACATCCCCCCTTTCAAATCCCTTCCTATGCTATTAAAGGGGAGTTGCCCAATGTGGATCACCCTCATGTAGCCTGTCGCCCTAAAAAAAAAAAAAAAAAAAAAACTCCCGCTATCGGAAGCGCGTGGGACAAGTACCCAATGCCCGACCTACCTGATGCAGGTTTTTCTAGGGTTTTCCCTGCATTTCTTTAGGCGAATGCCAGGTAGGATCCTTAAAATATAGCCCGGCGGCCCTAGTTAACCCTTGGCTACCTTCCTCTAACCTTCCGCATCCCCCCTTTCAAATCCCTTCCTATGCTATTAAAGGGGAGTTGCCCAATGTGGATCACCCTCATGTAGCCTGTCGCCCTAAAAAAAAAAAAAAAAAAACTCCCGCTATCGGAAGCGCGTGGGACAAGTACCCAATGCCCGACCTACCTGATGCAGGTTTTTCTAGGGTTTTCCCTGCATTTCTTTAGGCGAATGCCAGGTAGGATCCTTAAAATATAGCCCGGCGGCCCTAGTTAACCCTTGGCTACCTTCCTCTAACCTTCCGCATCCCCCCTTTCAAATCCCTTCCTATGCTATTAAAGGGGAGTTGCCCAAAGTGGATTACCCTCATGTAGCCTGTTGCCCTAAAAAAACCGGATGCCATCTCCTCTCTCTATGTCTTTTTTAACTAAATTTCCCACAAGCCGAAACTCCTGGGTCTGTTTTGAGAGGTGTATGTTCCGGGGTCACAGACCTTGGGCATACAGTAAGAGTTGTCCGCTATTCCCTTTGCAACAGTCGGCCAGCTGCCTCCTAAACTGACGAGGCAGGGATAATAAAATACTGCGTCCCCCTACAGCCATCGGAAGGGCGTAGGACAAGAACCTACTGGCCCGACCTTCCTGATGCAGGTTTTCTACGATTTTTTCCTGCATCACTTTTAGGTGAATGCCGGGTAGCATCCTTAAAATATATACCGGGGGCCATAGTTAACCCTTGGCTACCTTCCTCTACCTTTCCACATCCCCCCTTTTCACTCCTTTTTCAATGCTATAAGAGGGGAGTTGTGACTATGTGGATTACCCTACACATAACCTGTCTGAACCTTCTTCTTCTTCCCACAAGCCGAGGCTCCTGGGCCTGTTTTGAGAGGTGCATGTTCTGATGGGTCGAAGACCTAGGGCGTATGGTAAGATTTGTCCGCTGTTCCCTTTGGAACAGTCAGCCAGCTGCCTCCTAACCTGACGAGGCACGGAGAAGAAAATGCTGCGTCCCCACAGTAAATCTTAGAGACTTACTGATTGTTTCTTTTTCACGTGTGATGACCAATCAAGCCATCTATTTAAATTATTATTTATTTATTACAAAAAAACTATTTTTTTTGTTTATTTGTAGACTTGATGTATCTTATGTTTCAAGGGGGAAGATTTTCCGTTTCGTTGGTGGTCAATAATTTACCGGATTCAGGGAATACGACTGATTGTTAAAATCTCCAGAACGTACAGCAAGTGTAAAGTGAAGTAAATCAGAGTGGCCGGCCTCGGTCTTCTCCTGTTGACACAGGCAGTGAAATTTATTACAATGTCTGTAACGCCGTTTTCTGATTTACAACACAGTGTTTCTAATTGCTACGTAGAAACTGCGTTTAATTGCAGGACGTGTGATGTAAGTGCTACGTGTGGGATGCACCTGCTCTGCATTTCCATAACAATATTACTGTTGCAGCAAGTGCAAGGTCTTCCTGCCAGCAGGAGTGCCAAACAGGTTTCAAAACAAGACAAACTATCTACGTGGAGGAACATTAACAAAAAAAAAATTCTACTAAATTGACATTAAACAGGTAATCAGAAAAATAGTTGCACTTTAAAGACGAAATATTTTGACATAGTTGAGGTCGAGTCATAAATATTGTTGGTTTTTTTTCCTTCTTAGCTTATTGGCCTTGTTTATGGCCACGAAGATGTATGTAGTTACAGTAGCGTAACCCATAGCCGCCGACAAGGCTCTCGTTGAACAATTTAACGGCGTCGGCAATAGTAAAAGTTACCCTACTTGTCAGTTTGACGTGAAGGAATTTATCCGATGTTTCGCCAGGTTAAAAATATGTTCATCTTAAAGGGTTAACTGGAATAATCACAATCATGGTTTTACATAAAGTGGACTAAAGCAATTGACCAATTTATAGATAAATGGAACAGCAGTTTATCTATTAAATAAAATAGTGGAGAAAAATTTGACCAAATTTCCCAGAATGCATAAGGGGTTGAAATTTTCAAACAACGGCCGATATTGTCGTCGGATAAATATTTTTCTGGTTCAAATAAGATACACAGTGTTTCTCCCGACAGGTTTTCGTGTATAATTTCAACCCCCTTTATATTTATTTACGTTTGACACGCAGCGTCACCACAAACATCGGTTACGTATTTCCCTTTTTTTTAGGGCAACAGGGTAATCCACAAGGTGGCAACTCCCCTTTAATAGCATAGGAAGGGATTTGAAAGGGGGGATGCGGAAGGGTAGAGCAAGGTAGCAAAGGGTTAACTAGGGTCCCCCGGGCTATATGTTAAGGATCCTACCCGGCATTCGCCTAAAAGTAATGCAGGGAAACCCCTTGAAAACCCTGCATCACGTAGGTCGGGGATTGGGTACTTGTCCCACGCCCTTCCGACAGCGGGAGAGGAGTTTGCTGTGGGGACGCAGCTTTCCCTTCTCCGTGCCTCGACCAGTTTAGGAGGCAGCTAGCCGACTCTTCCAATGGGAATAGCTGACAACTCTTACCGTTAAATAAAGTCCTTGAGTATTGCAAGGATATAATTGTCCCTCAGTCTTCAGACATTACCTAAGATTAAACTGAAAAAATTTGTAGCTAGATTCACAGTTAAACTAATTATAATTCAATTTTAATTTAATTGTCATTCAGTTTCAAAAACTAACTTTAATTCAACCACATTTTTTAAATTATTTTTCTAGAAAAAAATCATGAAAGAATACTAATAAAAATATCATACTCCTAATGTCTCCATTATGCAGTCTTCAGACATTACGAAAGATTAAATTCTTAGCTACATTCACAATGTAAACAAATAGTCGCCATATTGGAGTCACTAAACATGGCGTCGAAAATTAGCTTACATTTTCCGTAAGGATCGTAAAGTATTTCGTATTGTGTTTTGTTGTCATTCGATGGAGTGGTTTTTTTATTATTATTATTATTATTAAAGTTAACTTTTAGTCCGGAGACTTTACAGTTGTGATAATAATAATAATAACAGTATTTACAATTGTAAAAATTAACAAATAACAAGGTATTTACAATTTATAAATATTTCACATGTAAACTTGTGGTCTTGGATGTGACCCTTGTCATTCCAAGTTAGAGACGAGAGAAGCAGATTAACTTGTTTAATAACATATAAGCCGGCATGATGTTAGCGATCAATCTGGTCATTGGGGAAACTACATGTTTGAAGCGTTCAGGATGTTATGGGGGCAGATGGGAAGAGCGGATATTTTAGGGAGTATTGTAGTGCCAGTTGGTAGGAAGGCTAGAGTTAGGTAATTCCAGAGTGATTTAGGGGGGAGGATGATGTCAATTGGGAGTTTACGTTTTAGTCTGCGATTTTGTGAAGGAGTGGGGGTGGGTTACTATAGAATAGCTCAATGGTGGGATTTTGGAGGGTTGATAGAGCTATTTATTAAGGACTTGGTAGATTTCTGAATTATGGCAAGGATTAGGGGAATTTCAAGGTCTTTGTTGGATAACTGAGTTGCGAAGGTACCAAGGGGGAATTTGATATTAAACGGAGAATTTTGTTTTGTTTGGTTTGTATTTTGTTGGAGTGGGAATAGGCAGTGCATCCCCCATATGGCACATGAGTGCGACCATATGGGGGCGGATTACGGATGGATAGAGGAGTCTTTTGGTGCTAAGGGATATGGGAGATTTTCTGTTTATAAGAGGGAAGAGTTGTTTTATTTTGTTGGTGATTCTGGAGGTGATGTGGGCTATGTGAGGTTTGATGGAATATTACTGGATAAAATTATACGTTTTATTTCATTACGGGAAAAAGGAACTATTTCCTTTGTTCGTCGCGTAGTGACGTCACGGTCTCTTGGCGCGCAGTAATTTAACACTTAATGATCACGCTTTTTTAATTAATAATTCTTTCCACATTTATGCCAGGGGTTTCGCACCCTCACAGTACCGTTTCTCGAGTTTTGAAGAATAAGTATACCAATTTTTACTTGAATTCTGTCCACGCGTGTTAAAATTTGTATAGAAATTAACGTAAATACATACATTCTTTTTTTTTATATAATATAGAAGATATATAATGCAGTTCTTCTTGAGAAGTGGCACCTCTACTACAAGCTGTAAAACGTTTCTTTAAATTAGATCTGTGGTTGATTAATTTTAGGCTTGTCTACGGGATCCCTACAATGTGTTGAGCACACCACATATAATAATTATTTAGAAATGTGTTGTATATTTGAGAGTTAGTTTCAGCAATTGGCAGCATTGGTAACAAGAGGAAAGGGGGGATAGGAAGAGGAATTTGTGTGTGTGTGTGTGTGTGTGACAGAAAAGTTCGCTGAAAACGGAAGCGGCGTTGTCAGAGAAGAGGAAACGTCGGAAGACGTTATCGAAGTCGTAGACGAAGTACACGTGTAAGATCTGACCTTGCGATAGACGGTAAATACAGAGAGGTGCAGCAAGTGGAACTGCAAATATGCTGCAATTACGTAACGTCTCACAAACACCTCTCAGTGAAAACCTTGTGTGTGCCATCTTCTAGGCTACGGTAGATAAGGTGAAGTTGAATATTCGACTGCGTCTAGTCTGCAGCCGCTTCCTAACTGCCATAAAAATAAAAGCACGTGGTTAAACAATGAGAACCGTCACAATTCGTCGTCTCTTATGAAGAACCCACGATTACTTTCTTTATTCCATTTTCCCTCATCCAACCTGCCAAACAGTTTGATGAATTTATTATCCCTTCTCTAAATATCTTTTTGGAATGTATTTGACTAACCTTTTTAAAAGATTATTTATCATGTAAAATAAATCTTTTTTTTTTAAGTAACAGGCTACATGAGGTTAATCCTCGTGGTGGCAACTCCCCTTCAATAGCATAGGAAGGGATTTGAAACGGGGGGGGGGGATGCGGAAGGGTAGAGGAAAGTAGCCAAGGGTTAACTAGGGCCCCCAGGCTGTAGTTTAAGGATCCAACCCGGCAATTCGCATAAAAGCGATGCAGGACAAACACTAGAAAAACCTGCATCAGGTAGGTCGGGCATTGGGAACTTGTCAAACGCCCTTCCGATGACGGGAGAGGGACGCAGCATTCCTTTCTCTGCGCCTCCACCAGTTTAGGAGGCAGATGGCCGACTGTTCCTATGGTAATAGCAGACAACTCTTTTTTTTGGAGGGAGGGGGTGTAGACAGGCTATGTATAGGGTAATCCACATAATGGCAACTCCCCTCTTATAGCATAGGAAAGGGATCTGAAAGGTGGGATGCGGAAGGTTAGACGAAGGTAGCCAAAGATTAACTGGGGCCCCCGGGCTATAGTTTAAGGATCCTAACCGGCATTCGCCTAAAAGTAATGCAGGGAAAACCCTGCATCAGGTAGGTCGGGCATTTGGTACTTGCCCCACGCCCTTCCGATGGCGGTCGAGGGGTTTGCTGTGGGGTCGCAGCTTTCCCCTCGCCGTGCCTTGGCCACTTTAGGAGGCAGCTGGCCGACTATTCCAATAGGAATAGAGAACAACTCTTACCGTATGGCCAAGGTCTGTGACCCCGGAACATACACCTCTCAGAACAGGCCAAGGTGCCTCGGTATGTGGGAACCTTAGTTAAAAAAAAATAGAGAGATGTGGAGGCATCCCCAAAGGTAGCCCCCGCCAGAGCTCTCTGGGAAGGTTCACCTGCGAGAGAATCCTCTCGCAGGCTTCCTTGACGTGCGAACAACTCGTTCAGGAAACCGTTATATAACCACAAATATAACACTTACGAGAAAAAGTAACTTCCACCCTGTCCAAAAAGGTTACAAATCTATAAATAATCCTTGAAGTTCTGACTGTAGCCCTTCCCCCCCCTTCCCCCCCCCTCCGATCATAAATGTCTCAACCAATTCTCAGTGAAAGGTTTTATTTTATTCACAATTAAAATGACCTCAGTAAGTCTTCTTGACCAGTCAATACGTACGATTCATCACGATCAGGAGTGAAACGCTCACTGGGGTAAACTCGATGGCCCCAGCTTGCCCTAAAGCTTAAGGGTCCATAAAATTGAAAAATTCCCTTACAAAATAATACTCATTCTGAGCCATGTTGACTCACTGTGTCGTCAAAATATTTTACCTCCTCATTATTCATAATTTAGGTGAAATTTGCAGGATTTTGGATCTTATTTTGGGTACGAGAAAAAAGAATTAAATAATTTGAGACTAAATTTATTGAGTGCATGATGAATGAAAATATATTATAAGGAATAATGTACTAATAGCTATAATTAAATTATATCCTACAGAAAATATCAAATTTGAGAAATTATAATTATATAATTTGTCCATTTGAAATATATTTATTTTTTATATTAATAATAATAATTATATATAAAAATAGCCAATTACTTTATACCTTAGGTTCCGAAGGAATTTTTTTTTGTCTAATTAAAGATACGATTTTTGAATGTAATTTATTATTATTAACTAGCTGGGGGGTGCCCGGCGTTGCTCGTGTACTTATTTATATAAACTCGAAAAAGTATTTAATTGAATACTTAAATATATTCCTTGAGTATTTCAGGATATAATCGTCACTCAGTCTTCATACATTACGAAATATTACATTGATGAAATTGTTAGCTAGACTCACAACTAATACAGCGCGAAAATTAACTTACATTTTCCCCCCAAGGATGGTAAAGTAATTCGTATTCTTCTTTATTACCAATCGATGGAATATTGCTGTATAAAATTATACTTTCTATTTTAAAAAAAATATTTCTGCTTTATTTAATTCCTAATAAAGGAGATATTTCCTTTGTTCGTTGCGTAGTAACGTCTTTCTCTCGCGTGACGTCATTGTCTCTTGGCGCGCAGTAATTTAATATTTAATTATCACGGTTTTTAATTATAATTCTTTCCACATGTATGCTAGGCGTTTCTCACCCTCACAGTACCGGTTCCCGTGTTTTGAAGAATATGTGTACCAATTTTTGTTGCAATCTGTCCACGCTTTTAAATTTGTATAGAAATTAACGTAAATACATATATACATACATACATACAAATATACATCCTTTTTTATTATATAGATAGATGTCATTTTTATACATTTTTATTATTATAAAAATAAATAAATTGAATGTTGGAAAATTGGATAATTATAGGATTCTGTAAGTTGTGAATGTTGTAAATGATTATACTTAACTATCGGCTGAAAGATCCTTGTCCTAAATTAATTTTTAAAAAAATAGTATTGAAGTTCTAAAATTATTTATAGAGACTGATTAAAACGTGGGGTTGTATAAGAAAAAAAAGAAAAAACCCTGAAAATTTTGAAAACTCGACAAGGGGTAGCTTTGGATAATTTTGGAGAGTAAAAAGGAAATGAAATAATTCAGAATGTTTCAGAGGATAAAAAAAAATGTAGTGTTGAAAACTACTTTCAATTGGAACCTTATTTTAAGGTCGTATAAAGGAGGATCTGTTTCCCTTCTTCCGAATATTACATTCCCTGGTTATCGTAAATGGTCATTAAAAAAAAAGTGTCGCTAGCGAGATTTTAAATGATGTTCTTTTCCAGTTTTTACCTCCCACGTAGAGAACTTTATAGATAGACCATTGAGGACCTTCGAGATAAAGGAAAACTGTTACAAAGACCCAAGTAGAGGAAATGGCGTCAGAGCAGTGAAATTGATAATCGTAAATTATTAGTCCCAACGCACGAGATATTTATGCTTATTTCTCTATGGGAGAGCCATAAAAGCCTTTTTATGGCTTTTTATTTCGATGTGAGACGTTCGCGGAGGTCGTTATCCCAGGGACGGAATTAAGAGGCACGAATAACACTTTGACTAAAGTATCCTTCGGCAGCTAACTTATAAACTTTATGAATTCTTATGAAATGACCAGGAATAACAAATAAATTGCACAAAAAACAAAATAGAAATGGAAAGTGACTTGTGTGCAGCTCAAGTAGGCGAGGAGGTTCTCTTTGATTACATAAGAGACCTTCTTACCTTAAAACATAACTACGAACGGGAAAGTGAAACGAAATTAATCATAAATGCATACGGATAAAATAAATTAATAGCATAAGAAGATAATTCAAACCGAAAAAAAGATAAAAAATAAGCGAAATAAAATAGAACAAATAAAAATAAGAATAATCACATCAATGTGAAAAAAAAATCTTATTCGAAATATAAATTTAATTCTTAATGAGAAATTTTTCATTTTTTACATATAGCATTTTGAAATTGTTTGTCAAAGTGGAGGAAGTAATAAATGCACCTAATGTAAAAAAAACTTTAAGTTTTTGCTTTGTAAAATATTCTATTTCACACCTTCCTATATAGTTTCCTATAGTCTTTCCTATAGTATTTCCTATATTCTTCCTATAGTATTTCCTATATTCTTTCCTATATTCTTCCTATAGTCTTTCCTATAGTCTTTCCTATATTCTTTCCTATATTCTTCCTATAGTCTTTCCTATATTCTTACTATAGTATTTCCTATATTATTTCCTATATTCTTCCTATATTCTTTCCTATATTCTTACTATAGTATTTCCTATATTCTTTCCTATGTTCTTCCTATATTCTTTCCTATATTCTTCCTATAGTCTTTCCTATAGTATTTCCTATATTCTTTCCTATATTCTTTCCTATATTCTTCCTATATTCTTTCCTATAGTCTTTCCTATATTCTTCCTATAGTCTTTCCTATATTCTTTCCTATATTCTTACTATAGTATTTCCTATATTCTTTCCTATATTCTTCCTATATTCTTTCCTATATTCTTTCCTATAGTCTCTCCTATATTCTTTCCTATATTCTTACTATAGTATTTCCTATATTCTTTCCTATGTTCTTCCTATATTCTTTTCTATATTCTTCCTATAGTCTTTCCTATAGTATTTCCTATATTCTTTCCTATATTCTTCCTATATTCTTTCCTATAGTCTTTCCTATATTCTTCCTATAGTCTTTCCTATATTCTTTCCTATATTCTTCCTATAGTATTTCCTATATTCTTTCCTATATTCTTCCTATAGTCTTTCCTATAGTCTTTCCTATATTCTTTACTATATTGGTTTCATAAACGGCCTGGAGTAACTGTGGAAAGCTAGAATTTTTTTGTATTCTGTACTTCCACATATTTATTTTTGTCAGTGACCACTTTATTTCTATTTAAGGAATTGTTTTATCAATACTAATTTAAGTTTACCCTGTAACTGTCATAGTACTGTAAAGTGTTCCTTCGTATTCATTTACTTAATTGTATTTTTTTTATAACTGACAAGGTGCAAACAACGACAAAAATTTTCAATGAAAGGAGGTCGAAAGATCCATCATATATATATACAATAAAAAAAACTTTTAGGACAGAGGGGTTAACTTTTTTTTTATATAATTGATAATATTTCATAATAAGTCAATTATGAATTAATTGAAAATTGTACAATAAAGAATAATGAAATTAATAAAATATGTAAATACAAATGACTGTACATAAAATGTCAGTATTTTAGGATGTTAATAAGGTGTAAAAAGGGGGATGGGGTCCCTGCTTTTTAGATAACATGCTACATGAGGGTAATCCACATGGTGGCTACTCCCCTTAAATAGCATAGGAAGGGATTTGAAAGGGGGGATACGGAAGGGTAGAGGAAGGTAGCCAAGGGTTAGGGCCCCCGTCTTATTTTTAAGGATCCCACCCGGTCTTCGCCTAAATAAATGCAGGGAAAACCCTAGAAAAACCTGCACCGGGTAGGTCGGGCATTGGGTACTTGTCCCACGCCCTTCCGATGACGGGAGAGGGGACGCACCATTCCCTTCTCCGCGCCTCGGCCAGTTTTGGAGGCAGATGTCCGACTGTTCCTATGGTAATAGCGGACAAGTCTTTTTTTTGGGTGTAGACAGGCTATGTATAGGGTAATCCACATAGTGGCAACTACCCTCTTATAGCATAGGAAAGGGATTTGAAAGAGTGGATGCGGAAGGGTAGACGAAGGTAGCCAAGGGTTAACTAGGGGCCCCGGGCCCGTGGGCTGTATTTTAAGGATCCTACCCGGTATTCGCCTAAAAATGATGCAGGACAAACCCCTAGAAAAACCTGCATCAGATTCAGAGAGATGCTTTGGGAGTTTCTTTACAGATCGCGAGAATGAGCAGAAATTTATAACTGATACTGACACCAGTCAGAGTGTAAATAAATCTGAAGAGTTCACAACAATCACCAACGGACGTAACACCAACGACGCTCATCAGGAATCGCCTTAAAGTACGAGATTTGTTCAATTAACATGAGTGTTTTATTACTCCTTTATAATTGAATTATTCTGAAAAACTGTCCCTATTTAGTTACCAACAGAAATTCTCTGACATGTGTAGAATAAAGTTTTCCCATGTTACGTGATTGTTGTTGCACAATATATGTTTTCACAGTGACAACAGGTTCTTTTAATACTAAAATGATATGCTACTGAGAAGACTACTACTAGATTTGATTTAATAATAAGAATAAAATTATTTTATAATGTTATAAAAAACAAAGACATCGTATGTCAGGGTTCGTATATTCTTTGTTTGTCGCGAGTGTTAGTCATCTTCCGGGGCAGAGAGAAACAGAGGTTCTTATTCATGGCAAAACCCCGGGCCACGAGCATAGAGTGCATCGGGAAGCGCAGAGATCTGATTTCTCATTAACCCGGATCTAGGAAATTCTTTGTTCTGTTCGTGTGAATTGCCCCCCCTCATACGGTCATTAGCTCCTCGCGTGCGGACGCGCTTCTTGTTTCCACTTTATCAACGTTATTTGCAGATCCGTTTCTAGTTTTTGGACTTCCTACGGAAACGTGCAAAACTCTGCAACGACTCCTGCATAACGCGATCCTCAATCGCATGGTTTCCTACTCAAAATATTCAGAATTCTATTTATACACGAATTTTCTCCTACCTTCGACTTTAGATCTTTCGCATGAAACTCAGGATGTCCCAAGTACCAAATCAAACGAGCCAGCGAGAGAATTCTCTCGGAGGTAACCTGCGACGGATGTTCTCTCGCAGGCAGAACCTTTTAGGAGAGATACGAAGGGGCTACCTTTGGGGATGCCTTTTCCTCTCCGTTTTTGAACTAAGGTTCCCACAAGCCGAGGCACCTCGGCCTGTTCTGAGAGGTGTATGTTCCGGGGTCACAGACCTTGGGCATACGGTAAGAGTTGTCCGCTATTCCCATTGGAATAGTCAGCCAGCTGCCTCCTAAACTGGTCGAGGCACGGAGAAGGGAACGCTGCTTCCCCACAGAAAACTCCTCTCCCGCTATCGGAAGGGCGTCGGACAAGTACCCAATGCCCGACCTACCCGATGCAGGTTTTTCTTAGGTTTTCCCTGCATTTCTTTAGGCGAATGCCGGGTAGGATCCTTAAAATATAACCCGGGGGCCCTAGTTAACCTTTGGCTACCTTCCTCTACCCTTCCGCATCCCCTCTTTCGAATCCCTTCCTCTGCTATTAAAGGGCAGTTGCCCAACGTGGATTACCCTCATGTAGCCTGTTGCCCTAAAAAATAAAGGCCCTCTCCCGCCATCGGAAAGGCGTTGGACAAGTACCAAATGCCCGACCTTCCTGGTGCAGTTTTTTATAAGGTTTTCCTTGCATCACTTTTAGGCGAATTACTGGGGTAGAATCCTTAAACCATAGCCCGGGGGCCCGTAGTAAACCCTTGGCTACCTTCCTCCACCCTTCCGCATCCCCCCTTTCACTCCTTTTCCTATGCTATAAGAGGGGAGTTGCCACCTTGTGGATTACCCTCATGTAGCCTGTTACCCTAAAAAATATTTTCATATTTCAATTTGCGTAAAAGTAGAAATAAAACTAGTACCGAACCGTTGCTTGAACAGCCCAAAACGTTCTTCAAAACAGTTATTATTTTTTAAAAAATAATTTTTACGGATAATATTTTTATTTAATTATTCCTTTAAATCCTTTGTGGATCAAGACAAAATGTGTTTTAACAATTTCTCGCCTTTTAAAGTCATACGTAACTTCCCGGTTAATTAACATCTGATACAAACTAATGATATTAATTCTCCTTCATAAAAAATATGATATCTTCTCAATGATCTATAAAGATCAGATTGTAGAATAATAAATGTCAATATTAAATATATATTGTTGTGAATAACAACCTTAAGGGCCGCGGGCCTGAGGAGGCCTGAGTATGAATACATTAGGCGTGCACGTGTTTCTGCCTGAGAAGGCCAAAAGAAATCGCGGGTTCGCGTCCCTTTTTTTGCATCATTTGGGGGGGGGCGGAGTTCGAATAAATACTCCGAACCCGTGAGGCAAAGGGGCAGACGGGGATGGAGACGCAGGGAAAAGCAGGGAGTCGGAGAGACAGAGAGACGCAAGAAGAGACGCAGGCAGACAGCGAGACGCAGGGAGACGGAGACGCAGAGGTTTTGAGGGACGTCCATCGCGGGGAGGCCGCAGAAGGAGATCGTGTGCTGACGCCATAAGTAAAGTAAGCATCACAATATATGTAAAGTACATTCAAAAGTGGAATTCTTTTACACAGTGCGGAAATAGACTCTGTTCTTGAATAGCCACCGAACCGCCCACATTACCCTGTTGAGAAGGAGAACTTTTTAATCAAGCCGGAGCTAATTTTAATTTTATGCAGACCAATGTATAGCTGCTGGCGCCCAACAATATTTTTTAATGTATTTTTGAATTTTTTGTAGTTTCAATGTAATAAAGTTTATTTTTTTTAATATGAAGTAATTAAAAGGCAAATCATTACAATATATATATATATGTTCGTGTGTGTTGTTGTCTTTCATTCTCTTCTATAAATCCTTTTTCATCAATATTTTTCATAATTACTGCTATCGGTTCACGTCTTTCCGATGGAATTGAATTAATCCAATAAACAGAGAAAATTAAGTGATAAAATAAATATGATATGATATAACAGTCCAAAATTATTTTAATCAATATTAATCAATAAATTCCTTTTCGCAATTTCCTTTTACGGAAATTCATGTTTATTTTATCACCAAATTTATCGACCCAGGCGTAACAACTTAAACATCATTGATAAAATAAATACCAGGTTCCGAATTTCAATTCTAAATTAGATTATTTTATTATTTCAATTAAACTTTTTATAATCAAAGGCCAATAGTTCATTCATATTGCTGGCCTGCTGTGACGTAGGTGGCCAGCGTCATTGCCTCGCAGCATCACAGAGGTCCCGGGTTCGAATCCCGGCATGGGCGTGGATGTTTGTGGTCACCCTGGTCAAGAAAACTGGGGGGTTAAGGCTGTGGGAAGGAGAATCGACACTCTGACCACTCCATAGACGAACCAATGAAGTCCATTGTCAACTAAAGTCACGAGATCTACAAATCCAGGTTGCAGTAAAGCATCGAGAACCAACCAATTTGTGTTAAACCCACTAACAAACAACGCCAATTAGAGCCTGTGAACATTTAGAGTCTGTGAGAACTTAGAATCAGTGATGTCCCCAAAATTGTGGCACGAAAAACTAAAAAGAGACCTGGGCGGCCGTAAGTAGAGAAAAACTTTAAAATCATTTGTAAACCGTGTTTAAAAGATAAAAGTCAGATCGTTCTTTAATTATTTAATTATCGATAAAATGAGATCCTTATTTCTTGATAAAAATTAAAATTGTTTAAATTCAATCTTTAGTATTATTTCTTCCGCAACAAATTTCGTCTATGTTCAGACGCATTGATTTCCATAAAAAGTAAATGTAATTTTGATTATATAAATTCTACCATTTATCAAACCCAGTTCAAGATCCTGAGATCCCAAATATTTTTGTGTTTTATACTTGTTTTAAAATTGTTAATAAATCATGTTTAATAGTTATCACTTAAGTTCTTTCATTTAGAAACGCCACATTCATAATATATTTAATTATTACAATATATATATATATATATATATATATATATATATATATTCTGACTGTGATGAAGACAATTTTAGGTCAGAAGAAAAGGTGTATTTATTTAAAGAAATTATTTTAATAAATAAATATACCTTTTTTCTGTCTTAAAATTGGCTGTTGTTGGTTTTTATGGCCTTGATGGTTTTGATTTAATAAATTGTAGTACTAGTTGGATCTATAAATCGTCACGTTTTGCTAATCCACTAAGAAAATTCCTTATTAAGTTTTAATTTTTTTTTTCAGACAGTGTTTGATAGTTTAAGAAATCGCGTATTTAATTTATCACTATTTTTCGGCCGTTATTCGACTATTTCTTTATCTAATTAGTATACTTATTCCGAGACGTTTTATTTTTTAATTTCAATGATTCCTATTAATTATTAAAGTTTTGTATTTTACGCTTCTTTTCGTTTTTAAGTTTTAACATTTTTTTATCTATATAAATGTTATTTTTAGCATTTTAAGACAAAGTTTAGTTCGAGGAAACGGCTCTTGAGTGGAGGAATCGCTAAAAAAACTACAAGGTATAAATTACAATTTCGCGCTCTTGTACGCCGCCTTGGAGCGACGCAGGACGTCCATTATAAAACGTTCTGAATTCGTTACCACAGTTGCCGATATCTTTCGCAGGTGAAAAGTTAAGTGTTTGCGACAGGAAGGGGTAGGGAGGTTATTGTTCGCCTTAATGAGGCGTGTGTATGTAAGGGATAGAGAGAGAGAAGGCAAGGCAGGTGCTCCGGGCCTTTGTAACGGACGCATTCAAGCGTCAGAGCCTAGGAACTTTCCACAAAGCTCGGGGAATTCCTGGCCCACGACGGGAACACTTGAGGAAGGTCAGTTTATGCAGCTGTTTTCAGCACGTCAGCTGCATCCATAACGTCTCAAAGTGTTTGACGTCAATCGGCGACGACGACGAGGGCGTAGTTGCAGACGTTACGCAATGTTAACTTTCAGGAATAGTTTCACGGTCGCTCACGAGTATTTATCTCAAAAATAAATCTATATAAAACAGACTCAACGACGTATTTTTTTCCCCCTCTAAAACACAAGGAAACAACCTTCCTCCTTCTGAGGCCTTTATTTTTCTTTTCCCAACATTATATAGTAGTAAATGTGGACTTAATGTACTTAAACGCAGTCCAAAAAAAATATGTCACCACCTGGATCACCCTCATGTAGCCTCTTACTAAAAAAAAAGGATATGAACATAATCTCAGAGATATAAAATAATTATTAATGGCCAGACACGTCACAAAAATATTTAAGCACTAGCTGTGGTGCCCGGCGTTGCTCGTGTACTTATTTATATAAACTTGAAAAAGTATTTAATTGAATACTTAAATATATTCCTCGAGTATTTCAGGATGTAATCGTCACTCAGTCTTCATACATTACGAAATATTACATTGATGAAATTGTTAGCTAGACTCACAACTAATACAGCGCGAAAATTAACTTACATTTTCCCCCCCAAGGATGGTAAAGTAATTCGTATTCTTCTTTATTACCATTCGATGGAGTATTGCTGTATAAAAATTATACTTTTTATTTTAAAAAAATATTTCTGCTTTATTTCATTCCTAATAAAGGAAATATTTCCTTTGTTCGTTGCGTAGTAACGTCTTTCTCTCGCGTGACGTCATTGTCTCTTGGCGCGCAGTAATTTAATATTTAATGATCACGGTTTTTAATTATAATTCTTTCCACATGTATGATAGGCGTTTCTCACCCCCACAGTACCGGTTCTCGTATTTTGAAGAATTTGTGTACCAATTTTTGGTGAAATCTGTCCACGCTTTTAAATTTGTATAGAAATTAACGTAAATACATACATACATACATACAAATATACATCCTTTTTGATTATATAGAATAGCTGGGTGCCCGGCGTTGCCCGGGGAATTATTTATATAAAACCTGAAAAAGTATTTAATTCTACATTGAACTTTAGTCAAGAAGTGATTAAACCTAAATCTAACTGTTCCTAGTTCCGTACATACTTTCGACCGCTAGTGAATTAATTGAACATCTATAAAATACATTAAATTTTATTGCATCAATCCCATCAAACATAACTTCGAATTTCTTCTTAAATATACTCCTCGAGTATTGCAGGACATAATTTTCATTCAGTCTTCAGATATTTCGAAAGATTAAATTGTTAGCTACATTCATAATATAAACAAATAGTCGCCATATTGGAGTCACTAATATGGAACGAAATTTAACTTACATTTTTCGCAAGCGTCGTAAAGCATTTCGTATTGTTTTTTTATTATCAACCGATGGAGTATTACTGAATAAAATACAGTTATTCAATGAAAATATTTCTTCTTTATTTAATTACGGAAAAAAAGGAACTATTTCCTTTGTATGTCGCGTAGTAACGTCTCTCTCCCTCTCTGGCGTGACGTCATGCCAAGTAGCGCGAAGTAATTTAATAACACAAAATTAGCACGTTTTGCAATTATAATTCTTTTCAAATTTATGTTAGGGGATTCTCACCCCCTCACAGTACCGTTTCTCGCGTTTTTAAGAATATGTGTACCAATTTTTGTGGCAATCTGTCCACGAGTTTAAATCTGTATAAAGATTAACGTAAATACATACATACAAACATACATCCTGTTTTATTATACGGAAGATGGCTTAATAAAATTACAGTTTCCTAAGAAAATATTTTTTATCGTATAAATTTCGGCGCTGAAGATCTACAGGTGCTCGCGATGTCGCTTCGATGACGATTTCCAGACTAACCACGAATTTTAGCGACGTAAAAAACTTCTACTTCTACTTCTCTACTCTACTCTTCAAAAAATAAAACCTTCTCAATTTCTCCGTGAAAAATACCCTGAAAAATATTTTATACAAAGATTCCAGCTGCCTTAAGGCTCTGACATCTACGAAGGTCGAAGTTTTAACTTTCCCGATGATGTTGCATGTGAGACATTTTTTTTAAAGTTATCACTAATTTTAAAAAAAAATAATAATAATGGACATTCATATCCTAGAAAACATTGACTTTTGAATGCTTTCATTGACATTAAAATTATTATAAATAGAAAAACTACGTTCATTCCCTGATTACTAACTTAATCAGGTCAGAATAACAACAGTATTTTTTTTTGTAATATAACCCCAATAAGTCTCCATAGAAAATACTTTGTTATTATAACTTAACTAAATTTGCTCATGTTTATACAATGTTATCGTCATTATAATAATATGTTAACGTTAAAAAATTATATAATCACCTATTTCAAAAAAATTGAAACTTTTTGTAGTTTATAATGGATACTTCAGCCGAAAACTCCTTGCAAATAACTTTATTATATATATTTTTCAATCTTCAGTTTCTAATATTACTATGGAGACACAATATATTGTTCTTGGAGTTCAACCGGGGATTTGCATAATTGTAGAACGCAACGTTTCGACGACTAAAAGCTCTGTCGTCATCTTCTACACTTAACTGCGAGAACAATATATTGAACAACTGCACCGGGAAAGGCTTCAATCTTTGACTATGGAGACTGATTTTAAAAAAAAATCGTTTCGGTTCATATTGCAAAAACGCTATTCTACTGTAATCCTTAAATAATAATAATAATAATTGTTACAGATTAAAACTTTAATAATTAATTTTAGACATAAAAACTCGTCAACTCTGTTGAATTTTCATCTTAATCCGGATGTTATAAATTTAAAAAATCTTAAGCGCCGAAATTTATACGATATAAAATATTTTCATGATGAATCCGTAGTTTTATTAGGCCATATTAAATATCTTTGTGACGTAACTGGCCATTAATAATTATATTATATTTCTCTGATTGTGTTTGTATCCTTAACCCAATTATTTCAATCAGTTACCGGTAAATACATATAGAAAAAAAATCAAATACAAAATTTAAAAAAATATAATAGGTAATTAAAAAACAAAGCCACAAATAATATTGCATTGACATTGGTCAGATTTAAAACATTAAATTAATAACAACGCTGTATGAGTCCTACTAAAACAACCGTATAATCATCTTAAAAGAAAAATTATTACAGTAGACATATATTTTTTAAAAACAATAAAGGCATTAATTCGAGACAGGAAAGTGATGAAATAGTAAGGCATAACTGAAACATTTTGGAACAATAAAACATTTAAAGTTGTTTTTTTTAAAAAAAAAAAAATAAGTATTTATTCGAGCTTTAAAATTCGATATATATCGAAATTTATAGTAAATAAATACATAATTTCACGTATACATCACGACTTATATCGGCATAAAGTAATCGGATGTTACAATTAAAATAAGTTTAATTTTTTTTAATAAAAAATAGCCTAAAATTTTCTATTTTTCCGAAAAAAAATTAGATTTTTAATAATAATTGTAAACCGTAAATCTTAACTGTCTTTATAAATGTAATTTATTGAATATTAAACCTGATTTTCATTAACCAACTCGTTTAATATTAATATTCGGATTTAATGGACCATAAAAAATATTAATTTTTTTTTAGGGCAACAGGCTACATGAGGGTGATCCACGTCGGGCAACTCCCCTTTAATAGCATAGGAAGCGATTTGAAAGGGGGGGTGCGGAAGGGTAGAGGAAGGTAGCCAAGTGTTAACTACGGCCCCCCGGGCTATATTTTAAGGATCCTACCCGGCATTCACCTAAAAGAAATGCAGGGAAAACCCTAGAAAAACCTGCATCGGGTAGGTCGGGCATTGGGTACTTGTCCCACGCCCTTCCGATAGCGGGAGAGGAGTTTGCTGTGGGGACGCAGCATTCCCTTCTCCGTGCCTCGACCAGTTTAGGAGGCAGCTGGCCGACTATTCCAATGGGAATAGCCGACAACTCTTACCGTATGCCCAAGGTCTGTGACCCCGGAACATACACCTCTCAGAACAGGCCGAGGTGCCTCGGCTTGTGGGAACCTTAGTTCAAAATCGGAGAGGAAAAGACACCTGAAAGTGTTTCAACAAATATTTTATGTTAATTAAATAATATAGAGTCTGTAAAATTCAAGTATATTTTTTATCGTGTGCTGAAATAAAAAACTAATCGGAATAATTATTTATTTTAAAAAAATTATTCATTTTTTTTTGGAAAGGAAATTTTTTTAATGTGTAGTAAATAAGCACAGAAAAATTTAATAAATAGTGTACATTAAAATAAATTATTTCCTGAATTTCTAAGTGGTAATTGAAGTCCTTCTACGGGCAGCAGAGATGTAATATTTGACGCCATGTATCTCAATATGGCAGGTTGTTCCTGTGAAAGATTTTCGAGACACATTCCAAAGAGAATAGAAAATATAGTTCCTATTTTCTCATAGCTTTGTTTCGAAACTGCCGAAGGGAAAATTTTATAGAGGCATTCGTGGAGAACCAACGTGATTTTTTTCTCGGCGTCGATACAAGCGCCTGCAAAGTCGGCAGTGGAGGTGACTGTTACAATGCTTAGGTGGCCTAAAGAGACAGGGGAGAAGGAGGGAACGAGATAATTCTTCTTTGCATGTGCCTTAAGGACATCACATTAAAACTAACCTTTAACGAGTACTTAGAAGAGAGAAACAACACGACAAAGTAAAGGTAATATTGGGCTACGACAACTATTTATTTATAGCTGCAATGCAAAAAAGAAAAAGTACGTTACGTACGGAAGCAATGGATCCTCTAACAGACACGCATACATAACTCATATCATTCGTATAATATTTCCGTAAGATTAATTTTCAAATAAATCAATTGTCATCAAGATGAATATATTTCTAACCTGACACTATTTGTAAAAACCCAACTTTCTATCGCAAATTAGTCTATTAAATCACAATGCAGATTAATCTTAAATATTCTGTATCTAAACAATAATTTTAAAAACACCTAGATCTGGTAGATCGAGCAGAAAACTCCACATACAGTCAGCGGAAAGACGTACGACAAGTACAGAGAGTCACGATCCTACATACTACTTTCTGGGATCCCAATCCCCACTTTCCATCATTTCCTATGCCAGTGCAGAGAAGTGGCAACTATGTCAGGTATGACATGGCTGAGGCGGGATGTTGACTGAACGCTATTGGTTCTCGCCCTGTTAACCTAAAAGAAAAAACGGTCAAGGCACGGCGAGGGTAAAGCTGCGACCCCACAGCAAAACCCCTCTCCCGCCATCAGAAAGGCGTGGGACAAGTACCCAATGCCCGACATACCTGATGCAGGTTTTCTAGGGTTTTCCCTGTATCACTTTGAGGAGAATTGCTGGGTAGAATCCTTAAACCATAGCCCGGGGACCCTAGTTAACCCTTGTCTACCTTCCTCTACCCTTCCACATTCCCCCTTTTAAATCCCTTCCTATGCTATTAAAGGGGAGTTGCCCAATGTTGATCACCCTCATGTAGCCTGTTGCCCTAAAACAAAATCATTAAAAAGTAAAGCTTGACATTTGGGTCTCAAGTAATATTGCCAAAGAGACCGTTGAAGCCGACCCTTTCTGTCACCTTCTTATATCTTCGTTACCAAAATTTAAACTTAAAGACTAAATAATACCAAAATCAATAATAAGAAAGATAGCCAAATACAGTCAAAAAAAAGATGAGATACTATAAATACCTCACAACGTTTCAACGATCTATGTCCCTTTATTCGGATGCTAAGAAGAGCCTGGAGCGACACAAATGCACTGATGAAACGATCTACATGAGTTTTGTCAGTTTTGTCAACTGACTAGTGCAGTTGTGTCGCTCTAGGCTCTTCTTAGCCCCCACCACGAACCATATGTCCATACAGTACTATATTTTTCCTTTGGCAGTATCGGAACCAAGCTATAGGAAAATAGGAACTATCTATTCTATTATCGAAAAATCTTTAACGCTCTCAGAAACTAAACATGATACAGGGACAACCTGCGATATTGAAATAGTAAAAATGGCGTCAAATATTACAAGTCTACTGTCCGTAGAAGGACTTCAAGTAACCCAGGAAACCAATTATTTTAATATACACTATTTATTAAGTATTCTGTGCGAATTCACTAGAAATTACAAAAATTTCTTTCCCAAAAAAAATGAATAATTTATTTAGAAAAATGATCGCTCGGATTATTTTTCATTTCAGCACAAAGTAATAAATATAAAGGGACAAGGATCCCAGAAACTTTGTGTGGTATTTATATTATCACCTTTTTTGCCTTTATTTGGCTTTCTTATTATTATTTTTCAATCAGACGTAAATTTTTAATTTCAATATCAACCTCAATTGTCGAGTATGATCCTCCATTTAATTTTTTGTAGGTGTTTACCAACGCTGGCCCTTCTTTAATCTTGGCCACCAAAAGCAGATAATTCCATGGTGTCGACGCTGTAGCCCAGGAGCTGCACTGCGGCTGGAATTAAGGTGAAGCCACGAAACGTTGCCAACGCCTCCCTAGAAGAGTGGATTCCTGGTACTACACAGCAAGCATTTGATTTAACGGCTCGGCTGTCATAACAATCGCAGAGGCTCGGACATGAATCTTGTTAATTGTAGACCTGAGAAGGTTCACCCACGGATCCCCGAGGAAATGAGAGCTAATTACGCCTCACATTCACCTGAATTATGAAGGAATGCCGGTTACCGCACTCCAATTCTAAGAACGAAAACATTATCGTTGCTCCGCAATAACGACGCTTCACTTTAACTTAAAGTAATGGAAATAGTTTTCTTTACTGATCTATCAGTAAACAGCCTCACGCATTCGTCATTGCTTAATAGTCGCTATCGATCAAACTTTAAAAAACTTGGCGTAGTCAATACAACGACTTATTAACGGTTTATAAGTAGATTCAAAAACCATGAAAACCATGATCGTACCAACTAAAAATAAGAAGCATGAGAAAATCCCAAATATCCGTCTTCCGCGTATATTTTTATCAGTTCCTCGTGACGACGTCTTCAAAACAATATTTATATCACACTCGTCGCGACAACAGTCAAGTATTAATTTGATTCATAATTGTAACAGTCCAGACTTCAAAATAAATGTTAATTAGTCATATAAAAAAAATTATAGTCATATTTTTAGAACACAATATTCAGCAGACACAACGTTTCATCCATGAAGTTTCCATTTTACTGAATGATCCGATAGAACAAATTGTAAATTTCTAAATAAAAAAATTAATATTGTTATCGTAATTTTGTTTATACAGAACACGTTAACATAAATAAATGTCGATTCAGCTTACGAAAAGAAATAGACGTATTTTTTTCCCTCTAAAACACAAGGGAACAACCTTCCTTCTTCTGAGGCCTTTATTTTTCTTTCCCCAACATTATATGGTAGTAAATGTGGACTTAATGTACTTAAACGCAGTCCAAAAAAAAAAATATGTCACCACCTGGATCACCCTCATGTAGCCTCTTACTAAAAAAAAAGGATATAAACATAATCTCAGAGATATAAAATAATTATTAATGGCCAGACACGTCACAAAAATATTTAATACTAGCTGGGTGCCCGGCGTTGCTCGTGTACTTATTTATATAAACTCGAAAAAGTATTTAATTGAATACTTAAATATATTCCTTGAGTACTTCAGGATATAATCGTCACTCAGTCTTCATACATTACGAAATATTACATTGATGAAATTGTTAGCTAGACTCACAACTAATACAGCGCGAAAATTAACTTACATTTTCCCCCAAAGGATGGTAAAGTAATTCGTATTCTTCTTTATTACCATTCGATGGAGTATTGCTGTATAAAATTATATTTTTTTATTTAAAGAAAGTATTTCTGCTATATTTCATTCCTAATAAAGGAGATATTTCCTTTGTTCGTTGCGTAGTAACGTCTTTCTCTCGCGTGACGTCATTGTCTCTTGGCGCGCAGTAATTTAACATTTAATGATAACGGTTTTTAATTATAATTCTTTCCACCTTTATGCTATGGGTTTGTCACCCTCACAGTACCGGTTCTCGTATTTTGGCAGAATACGTATATCATTTTTGTTGTATTCTGTCCACGCGATAAAATTTGTATAAAGAACAACGTAAATACAAACATACATACAAACATACATACATACATACATACATACATACATACATACATACATACATACATACATACATACATACATACAAATATACATCATTTTTTATTATATATAATAATAATAATTTTATCCTGCAGCATTTCAAGGTTGAAATATTTCATTCAGAACAACGGTTACCATCAAATCAAACCCTTATAACGGGAATTCAAAATCATTTTTATATTATAAACAATTACATTCCCCTCAAGGAAATTCAAATATCCAATTTACTGAACGATCCAATATTACATTGTCCTCAAGCAAAGTATAATATCCATTTTATTAAACGATCCAATAGAACAAATTATAAATTTATAAATAAATAAAATAATATTGTTATAGTAATTTTGTTCATACAAAATAGGTTAACTTCGATATATTTTTTTTATTAGAAAATTAACAAACAGAACTATATAATACATGTAAATTCAATATATGTAGATTCCGCTTAGGAAAAGAAATAGGCTTCGTTTTTATTTTCTATTTTTCCTGCAGCACTTCAAAGGTTGAAATATTTAATTCAGAACAACGGTTACCATTAAATTAAACCCTTATAACGGGAATTAAAAATCATTTTTATATGATAAACAATTACATTCCTCTGAAGGAAATTCAAATATCCAATTTACTGAACGATCCAGTAGAATATGTTGTAAATAATAAAAATTAATGTCGGGCTAAATGGAAACGGAAACGATTAAAATATCAGCCATCCTTGATCACTTTCCGACCATTTACAAGTCGATTTGTTCAATATATTGTTCTCGGAGCTCAACCGGGTTTTGCATAATTGTAGAACGCAACGTTTCGACGACTAAAAGCTCTGTCGTCATCTTCTAGGCTCCGAGAACAATATATTGAACAACTGCACCGGGAAAGGCTTCAATCTTTGATGATGGAAGTCGATTTGTTAAATAACTCTTTTTTTGCGGAAACGTGTACTTACGTATATGGGCTTAATTAATAATTAGCAGGTGTGTGGCGCGGTCGTGTGACGTCACGAATAGGCCCCGAGTGCGGGATAACAGGGCAAACCAATAAGTTATAATCATAATACGTCTGTGTTAGTTTCTAAGGGACCCTTATCGAACACAAATTCTATTATTTGATATTTTTAGAGACCAACCTTAGATTGTGCTGTCCGCAGTTGTGATGCCGTCTGTCCTCCCCCCCTCGATAATTATAGATTGGTCCAGTGGGTGGTGGTGGTGGTGGTGGTTCATCCATTTTTGTTGTGAGTTCCACGTAATCGCGAAAAAAAATGTTTTTTTTTGTCCACGATTGCCAATTGCACACGTCTAGTTACACCGTCGTCGAATCCGCCGATGTGTTGTAAACAAAAACAGGTCCGCACTCAACGAAAGCAAACGCGGAACTGAAGCACTTGTTTACGATAAAACAAAATCGATACAATTTGCGAATAACCACTAAAAAAAAAATTTTCTTCTCGAATTTCAACTTCAAATAGATAACTGGAAACCTCTATTGTGTGTTATATATTATTACTAATTCTTAGATAAATATATATTTGATAACCTGTTATTAAAATGCTACACCTACTGGGTTTTTAATTTTTTTTAACTCGTATAATTCGTTTTCTAGGGAACAAACATTTATTTGAGGCATCGTACTGGAGCAGTAGTCTAATGGCTTCGAAAACTAATTTTATAAGTATCGCTGGAACGCGTCTATATATAATTAGTCTTCAGTAAAGGTTATCTTCGTTTTTACGCTCATCTGATACTATTGTTTTAACTACGATGTAGTATATTATGTTGAGTACAACTTTCTCGGCCGTTTTTTTTGGGGCAACAGACTACATGAGGGTAATCCACGTTGTTGGCAACTCCCCTTTAATAGCATAGGAAGGGATTTGAAACGCGGGGATGCGGAAGGGTAGAGGAAGGTAGCCAAGAGTAAACTAGGGCCCCCGGGCTATAGTTTAAGGGACCTACCCGGCATTCGCCTAAAAGTAACGCAGGGAAAACCCTAGAAAAACCTGCATCAGGTAGGTCGGGCATTGGGTACTTGTCCCACGCCCTTCCGATAGCGGGAGAGGAGTTTGCTGTGGGGACGCAGCATTCCTTTCTCCGTGCCTCGACCAGTTGAGGAGGCAGCTGGCCGACTGTTCCAATGGGAATGGCGGACAACTCTTACCCTATTCCCAAGGTCTGTGACCCCAGAACATACACTTCTCAGAACAGGCCGAGGTGCCTCGGCTTGTGGGAACCTTAGTTTAAAAATGGAGAGGAAAAGGCATCCCCAAAGGTAGCCCCTTCGTATCTCTCCTACAAGGTTCTACTTGGGAGAGAACATCCCTCGCAGG
Source organism: Zhengitettix transpicula (assembly GCA_037074705.1). Classification (NCBI taxonomy): domain Eukaryota; kingdom Metazoa; phylum Arthropoda; class Insecta; order Orthoptera; family Tetrigidae; genus Zhengitettix; species Zhengitettix transpicula. Next base: position 17,470,986 of record CM073594.1, on the reverse strand, counting down.
TATTGCCTGCGAGAGAATAACCCTCGCAGACTTCCATTGTTTTTCTCAGCCGTAGACGAGATTGAAAATTCTAATTGAAGCTGTATATTAACGGCTGTAAGTCTTTAAAATTATTTATTAAATATCCCGACGTTTCTTAGAGTCTCTTCATGTTTTAAATGAAAAAAAATTACGTCCCTTGGAAAATTAATAATTTACCTGAAGAAAGGGACAAGGATAGGGGAAACGTTGAGTGGTATTTATATTATCATTTATTTAGTCTACAATTTATAAATTACAATTAATTTCATTTACAAAATTTATGTATAAATCATATAGAAAATTAAGATGCAATATTTTTATGCATCGCAACAATGAAACTCATATGTGACAATGGAAAGGTGCTGAAAACAATGTATTGTCGCCTGCATCTTGTAATCATAGGTGGGGCAACCAAAACGAAAACAAAAGTAAATGTATTTATTTAAAAAAAAAGAGAACGTACATATATGTTAATAAACAAAGTGTTGGTATTTTACAAATAATAAGATAATAGTGTTACAACTGTAATAGAAACTTTGGATTGAATTTCTGTTGCCGACGAAGGACATTATTTTACACATAAAACAAATTAGATTTGGATATTTATCTTTCGAAAAAAACGTTTCACGTAAAAATCTTTCAAATCAATCTCACGAAACTGGCTCAAAATCTTCTGTTATTTTAAAATTTAATATATAGTGATATCTAAAGGATATTCAGTGATATTGTAAGGAGATGAGACGTTCGGAGCTATTCAGAGACATTCTGAATTATTCTGAGGCCTTCAGTGATATTCAGAGACATTCATAATTATTAAGAGCTATTTCTACCCATTCTGAGTTATTCTGAGACATTCTTAAATAATCAGAGACATTGAGAATTATTCAGAGTTATTTAGGTACCTTCGGGAGTTATTCTGAGATATTCAGAGACATTCATAATTATTCTGCGATGTTCAAAGACATTCAGAATTATTCAGAGCTATTCCAACCCATTCTGAGTTATTCTGAGACATTTAGAGACATTCTTAAATAATCAGAGACATTCAGAATTATTCAGAGCTATTCCGACCCATTCTGAGTTATTCTGAGACATTTAGAGACATTCTTAAATAATCAGAGACATTCAGAATTTTTCAGAGTTATTTAGACGCCTTCGGAAGTTATTCTGAGATATTCAGAGACATTCATAATTATTCTGAATTATTCAGAGCTATTCCGACCCATTCTGAGTTATTCTGAGACATTTAGAGACATTCTTTAATAATCAGAGGCATTCAGAATTATTCAGAGTTATTTAGACACATTCGGGAGTTATTCTGAGATATTCAGAGACATTCAGAATTATTCAGAGCTATTCCGACCCATTCTGAGTTATGCTGAGACATTTAGAGACATTCTTAAATAATCAGAGGCATTCAAAATTATTCAGAGTTATTTAGACACCTTCGGGAGTTATTCTGAGATATTCAGAGACATTCATAATTATTCAGAGCTATTCCCACCCATTCTGAGGTATTCTGAGACATTTACAGACATTCTTAAATAATCAGAGACATTCAGAATTATTCAGAGTTATTTAGACACCTTCCGGAGTTATTCTGAGATATTCAGAGACATTCATAATTATTCTGATATATTCAGAGAATTTAGGGACGGGGCCGAACAAATTTGGTCCAGGGTTGCCCATCTTAATAATACTATAATAAATTTTAAATTTCATTAATATAAATGTAAAAAAAAATCCCAAGTATTAAATAAACAACGTGTCATAAATTTTAATAAATCAATAATCAATACAGCCAAAAAGTCAGCAAAATTTATTACTAAAATAAACCCCCCTAGCCCCCCCCCCAAAAAAAACACGTTTGAACACAACGTTTCGACCACAATTTTGCGACTTTATCAGGTAATCAGGTAAAATAGCCACGGACTGCGTCGTATGACGTTTGTTGCCGATTGTGAGGAGGAAACTTTGTATTCAAATTTTTGGATTAATTTATTAATAAATTTTTTTCTGACTATTGCTTATTTATTTATTAATTAAAATATTAAATGGCAGATATCTTGAATATATCGTAAATTTATTGGTAAGAGATTTTATATTTAAATCTGTTGGAGTGTTACAGATGTGTAACATGTCACTCTATGATAATAAAATAAAACCATTCTTCATTTAAAATTATTTACTTTTCCCCAAATATGTGATTATTGAAGTGCGGGACTTTGAAACATTTTGACTATTTATTTTTAAAATTCCTTTTTCTGTTCATTAATACATTAGCGATTTTTTGTGTATTAAATTTTATTTATATTATTATTATTATGGTTCTAATTGAAGCTGTTTAACTTTTTAACACATTATTAGATTTTCGCCGTGGAATTTAATTCGAGTATGAGGTTCAATAAAACATATATATATCTGTGTTTCCTCTAATGTTTTTTTTTCTATCATTTTTTTGTAAATGTAAATTGCTTCCGTGATTATTGAATAAAAAATTTATTTGTTTAATGGGAACGTATCTTTACGAATGCCCCTCTATTTGTGTGTGTGTGTGTGTGTGTGTGTGTGTGAACCGCACATGAAGGTCTCTATGAAATGTTCATGTTTAATTAATAGAACCTGTATAAAGCAACGGTAGATTTTACGACTGCTATCCTTGTCTAGCCGTAATTTCCTAGCTGAATCCGTTGTAGCTTCTCTTGCCGTCATTTAAATATCTTATAAATTCGAGTTTGAATAGCAGTCGGACGAATATTTCCTTTTTAACGAAACTCTGACGGTACTTGAAACCGAACTATACGACGCCTTTCCTAGATTCATGGGCCAGCGTATTTTCCGCTCCGTTTAATATTTTACGGCGGGTGAAGCTTCGGGAACTCTAGTTTCTAGGCAACAAGTCTTTTAAAATATTCATTGGGGGGATTTTCCGAGACGAAGCCGTGTTCAACTACAAATTATTTACGGTTCATCGTCCTGGCTTCATAAATCAAAAATTTGAATGCACTTCAAACTACGTGTTACAGACCTCTTCAATAATTTAATTTACGTATTTCAAGAAATAGAATATTTTTATTAACATCGAAACATTGCCGACGTAAATTAATTTAGTGACTGTTCAACTGGTTAATTACTATCGTCATTAAAATGACAAATGGCTTTTCAAATAGTCTACTGTTTGAATACTCAGTAAGTTCAAAATTTTATTATGTACTCGTTTCTGCCACATTAATTTTCTGAGGTGAGACACCAGGTCAGCTGGTACCTTTTTTTTAGGGCAACAGGCTACATGAGGGTAATCCACATGGTGGCAACTCCCCTTTAATAGCATAGGAAGGGATTAGAAAGGGGGGATGCGGAAGGGTAGAGGAAGGTAGCCAAGGGTTAACTAGGGCCCCCGGGCTATGGTTTAAGGATCCTACCCGGCATTCGCCTAAAGAAATGCAGGGAAAACCCTAGAAAAACCTGCATCGGGTAGGTCGGGCATTGGGTACTTGTCCCACGCCCTTCCGATAGCGGGAGAGGAGTTTGCTGTGGGGACGCAGCATTCCCTTCCCCGTGCCTCGACCAGTTTAGGAGGCAGCTGGCCGACTATTCCAATAGGAATAGCGGACAACTCTTACCGTATGCCCAAGGTCTGCGACCCCGGAACATACACCTCTCAAAACAGACCAAGGTGCCTCGGCATGTGGGAACCTTAGTTCAAAAAAACCAGAGAGATGTGAGAGCATCCCCAAAGGTAGCCCCCGCCAGAGCTCTCTGGGAAGGTTCACCTGCGAGAAATCCTCTCGCAGGCTTACTTTCAGCTAGTACCAAGAATTAATTGTCATTTATGCAGAGAAAAAAAAAAGATTTTGACTGAGGGAGTCGTTTATCAAATTTGGAAGAAAGAAAAACATACGCTGGATTAAAAATCTCAGATATTTGATCTGATTTCAGGTTTTTGATGTGTTAGCTATTTCGGTGCCCGGCAGCCCTAATTTTTAGAGGACCAGACTGGACTCTGGTCAGCCATTTCTGCGCGTCACCGGTAACCGGAGTCTCCTCCGTGTTGTGACGGACAGGCGTTCGTACGTTTCTGAGAACAAAACAAAAATAACAATATATATATTTATTTTTTACTTGAACAGTGACAATCAAATTTTCTTATTTCACCGAATGGACCACACACACACACACAAAAAAAAGCCCCCTTAAAATTCGATTCGTGTTCGTTTTAAAGTTTATATAAATAAAGTATTTATTATTCTTCGTCGCTTATTATATTATTTTTTCCTCGTAATAGTTTTCAATAAAACCACATAATGTGTTCATGAGAATAGTTGTTATGAATTTGTTTTTAAAACCAACTCCTGCAATCATCCGCATGAATTAATAAATAGTTTTGCCTGTACGTAGTTTTATAGTCATGTATAATGTTCTTTAAAGTCCATCTGCATATTTTTGTTCGATTTTCACAAGTTTGGTAGAACCGAATTCAATTTTTTTTCGATGTTACAAGAGCGCTGAGTGAGTCTCGGCGACATCAATCTGCCATCCGCCGTCCGGTTAGGAAATTTTTCTCACGTTCCAAAATCTTGTTTTTATTCTTCAATTTTGTAAAATAAAAAGTATTTACCTTTATACCAGAAACAATAAATACTTAAACAATGCTGCCACCATTATACTTGTGTAATTCAAAACTGATCATATATCATACGTCAATGGTTTTTGTCACTTGAAAATTTATAAAATACACTGTAGGAAATTTTTTCTAAATTATTTATTAATTCCGAATTTGAGTTTTCCGTAATTTTCCAAACTCAGTTATATAATTGAATAAATTGTCTATTTAAAGAAATCCAGAAAGCTTTATTCAAGCCTCAAATGATAGTTAAAAATTTTAATTAAGTAGAAGGTCCTGGGTTCGATTCCCGGTCCGGTCGCCATTTTATACATCAATATATCCTAATTATTTAATAATCGTCAGAAAAAAAAATTTTTCCTTCCATAATTAATGATCAATAATTACTTATATAGATGTACTATAATAGTCTACACGTGCCCACTTATCATAACGTCTCTTCAGCATAGCGGACCTAAGAGGGCGCAGCTGCAAGAACGCTGATGCAGTTAAAGACATCACTTTAGATATAGTGAGTAACTAAACACAACAACAACATAAATATTCACCCCTTCCACTTAGGCAGCTGTGATGACGCTGCGTCTAGACGTGAGCATTTTAAGTCCCTTATGCAGACATGCTCACGGCAGCAGAAATCTTACACCCTGTAAGAGTCCTTCTCATTGGAGACTTAAAATCATCAGGGAGGGGGAAAGGAGTCTTCGAATTTTTCAGAGCTTCTTGGGAACGACAGTCGTGATCCAACCTTCAGACGGTTTGGTGGCTCCTGCTGCTATCCGCCAGTTTGTCTTACTTTATTTTATTTCTAACTATTAAATCTCTTTATTATTCATCAACTCTTATTTGACTGAAGTGCAGCGAAACACCAACCACTACGCCAATTAGTTGAACCCGAACCCTCACGTTACCGACTTTCCTATTTCCTGTTCTTAATTCTTCCTTTATCCTCTAGATCGGTAGCCAGGTGAGCTAACGGAGGTATAGCTCGGTTGGTGAACGATCTATCTGGACTTCCCATTTCCAACTGCTGGAATGTGACATGTTCACAGTGGTGGAGTGTTACGTGGTGGCAGTCGGGATGTTACATAGAATTTAATATAGTTTAGAACAATTAACAGGTAGTTTATTAACAAAATAACGTTTCGGTAGCAATTTATAGAGTCTTCAAACACATGAATAAATTTGATGTTCTACAATGTATTTTATAAATTTTCAACTGATAACAACCATTGGCGTATGATAAAAGATAATAAATCTTCTTCATGATCAGTTTTGAATTACACTAGTATAATGGTGGCAGCATTGTTCAAGTATTTATTGTTTCTGGTATAAAAGTTAAATACTTTTTATTTTAAAAATTGAAGAATAAAAACAAGATTTATGTAACGTGAACAAATTTCCTCACCGGACGGCGGATGGCAGATTGATGTCGCCCAGACTCACTCAGGGCTCTTGTAACGTCGAAAAAAATAAAAGATGAATCGAACCTTGGAAAAACTAACAAGTTTCCTTCATAGACATATTCAGTGAGCGTTTATAGTTAATTTTTTTACTATTCAAACGAGTCAACCTGAAGAAGGTAGAATTAGGCACCGAAACGTTGTTACTTAAACTGAATTTTTTCTTTTGTAGTTTATCTGTCTGTAATTGGTCATAACTACAACTTTAAATATATTGTAATAATTGGTAATTAAGACATTGTTCTAATTGGAAAGTTGGATTGTAGAGAACTCATTATTAGTGGATATAGAGCGGACGCCGCAACAATCCGGCGAGGCAAAGAAAACATTGTTGGGCAGTTGAGAGAGTTTACGCGCTCGAAATCTAAGAGACGAAGTTTTACAGTTGGGCAGCGGACAGCGAACAGTTCGAAAGCTTTACAGTTGGGCAGCCAGAACGAAAGAATGTGGTCCAGTTACAAACATGCTCTCAAATATTGAAAAGTAAAGCAATCTTCAGTCGGAAAGGAGACAGAGCAACTAATGTTGTATTCGGTGATCGAGCGAAAATTCATCATGCTGGCCATAGACAAACCAATGAAGGACCTTTTCTACTAAAGTTACGAGATCTGCAAATCCAGGTTGGAGTAAAGCATCGAGAACCAACCAATTTGTGTTAGACCAACTAACAAACTACGCCAATTAGAATTTGTTGACATTTAGAGTCTGTGAGAACTTAGAATCAGTGATATCCCCAAATTTTGTGCACGAAAAACCTAAAATGAGACCTGGGCGGCCGTAAGTAGAGAAATACTTTGAAATCATTTGTAAACCACTTTTAAAAGATAAAAGTCAGATCGCTCTTTAATTATTTAAATATCGATAAAATGAGATCCTTAATTCTTGATAAATTTAAAACTGTTTAAATTCAATCTGTAGTATTATTTCTTCTAAAACAAATTTCGTCTATGTTTCAGACGCATTAACTTCCATAAAAGGTAAATGTAATTTTGATTGTATAAATTCTGCCATTTATCAAACCCAGATCAAGACCCTGAGATCCCAAATATTTTGTGTATTTTATATGTGTTTTAACTTTGTTAATAAAATTTGTTTGTTCTTTAAAGTTACAATAATAATTCATTTAAAAGTGCCCAGCCATTATCCATTATATTATTATTATTATATTTAATTATTACAATATATATAATTTAAAAAACACTGACGTAAAATAAAAAAAATGATTTTTAAATTGTACTGATTTTTCTTAAAATTTATTACGCTTACAAATTAATTCAAAACTATTTTAAGAAACTATCCTTTATAAATTCTGGTTTTTTCATGTACGGTTTTTGAATAAAATAATTTTTCCCCCCAGTTCTGACAAACGCAACAGTTTCGAGCTGAAGCGCTGATTGGAGATTGTATGTACTGTTGTAGGTCATGGATAGGTTAAGGTGTAGATATTTTGTTTTTCTCAATTGTGAGACCGTGTAACACGTAATGATTTGTCACGCGAGGTTCAAGAGCCGCGCCGTGGGGCTCGAGGTAATAAGGTTGACAGGGAATTTCGGTTAGTGCGCGTAATTGGACACGAAGCAAGTTCTGAGAGTGGTAGAAAACACTTGAAAGCCGACGTTTTATAAAAATAACCCCGTAATGTACACGTCTGAGGAACAGGTAAATGATGATACACAAAGACTTCTTCATTGTGACCCTTGCATCGCGGATTTGCGTCCGTCCCTCGTGGATCTATCTGCATTTCCCCTGAGGGGCTCGTCGAAATCATTCTGTTGTCTTAGATGCTGATCTACAAGATCCGTTCCTTTGCTTTCATGAAATTAATCTCCGCTTTGTTCCACTTCCGTTCCATCGTCCACGTTCTCTCTGGCTCTGAACGTTCCATTTCAAATCCTTTCTCTGCCCGCCATCTTTTCTTCTATCAATTCAGCCTGATGACTCAAATTTCCTTTTTTTCACGAAGTTATCTATACTACCGCTTTTTCCACCCTCCACGTGGATGATTTCACATTTCTCCACGTAATTTCTGCAAATACTTGCAATTTATCAACCTAGTTAATAATCCACAAGCCTGTTCAGCTCTGACAGAATAACTGATTTTTGGGAGTCATATCAATTCCTTAAAAATGCATTTTTATCTCCAAACGACACTTAAATTCAAATTATCACGAACGTTACGTGATGACTCCACCAAACTTCAACCATTAAAAATACGTAAACAGCACCCTCAGTCAAAACTTCTGTCATCTTAAGCTTATATTTTTGTTCCTAATAATTCTACCACTAAGTTGCATTGCATTTATGGTAATGATCACTACAACTACTTTACATTATTGTCAAAAAATATAAGTTACTATGAAAAAAAAATACATTTAATTTTTTTAGCATTTAAATTAAACCCAAATCGTTTATTTTTTGAGATATCAATAAATAATTACAATTTTGTGGTAAAATTACTGAAGGTGTGCACTTTACCCACACAATGCAGCCGAAATGACATATATATATACTAGCTGGGTGCCCGGCGTTGCCCGAGATGTCATTTATCTATAACCCCCGATATGACTCCAATTTCGGCTGCTTTTGCGCAATTTTTATGTAACGCTACTCGAACCCTAATCATTATAATTAACTCTGAAAAATATTTCTTCAACGCAAATATCTGCCGTGTTTGCATGTTCCAAAATTTGCACCCCGCTACCCCTGCATCTGAGGGGTGAATGCCAATTTGAATGTCGTAACTAAACACAGTGACTTCCATAACCTTTGATTTGACTCCAATCTCGGTTGTATTCGCGTTATTTTACTGTAAAGCATCTCCGCCCCAAACCCGAAGGGTGTCCTTTTCACAGGGCGTAGGGGATGAAAATTGTATTCAGATAACATTAGTAGAAACACTATCAATATCTTTGACCCCTAAAAATATTTATCCGACTCAAATATCGGCTGTTTTAGTATGTTTAAATATTTCCACCCCCGCTTCTGGGGGTGGAAGACGCGTCTCACCCCGACAGTGTTTGTTTCCTGGTCGGAAAGACACACGTGTACGAAATTTGGTGAAAATTGCTCGACTGGTGTAGATTTGTATTTTATTTAGAAAACGTTTGTATGGGAAATAGAAAAGGGCTGTTTTAGGGTTTTCCCGGAAATTATTCTTTTTTTTTCTCTCCTTTTAAACCTTCCCTAGACCTCCACGAACATTTCAAGACTAAGATAAGATAAATCCGTTCAGCCGTTCTCGAGTTTTAGTGAGACTAACGAACAGCAATTTATTTACATATATATATATATATATATTTATATATATATATATATATGTTGATCGTATGTTTCATAGTTAGAATTACCAATAAAAAATTCATTAAATTAAATAATAAAAATAATTTGAAATAAAAAGGTATCATAAATTCTATTTCAATTATTTGTCCCCCTTTTTTACAATTATAACCGTATTATAAGACCTTATGGATGACATTTCACTCATCAATCTTTAAGAATATTTATATTCATCAATTAATTTTTTCGCTATTTTGCCAATCAAAATTATTATAATTATTAATATAAGGAATATGGATGGAAAAAAAACATTTATCCATCCATATTCCTTAAACTGTGGCTTGAGGCTCACAATAAGCTTCCTTCGATATATTTGAACTATTATTATTATTTAAATAAATGTGTTTGGACACGACTGAGTAATTTTTTGAACGGTAAAATTGTTTTCATGTTCCTTAATTCAAGTTTTTAAAGGTCTAGTCGTTTGTCCGATATAACACGCTTTTGAAATGTAGACAATTAATTTTAAAAGTAACATTTTGATTATCTAAAATGTTAATATCGTGTTTTAATAATTTTTTTTTAACAAAGTTCAAATTTTTGGTAGAAAATAATGATAATACAGTAATTATCAAACAAGTTTATATTCAATATTTTCGAGAGAAAAATATATATAATTCCAGCAATTGCATGAACGTTTTTATCATCAGAAATAACACTTTATGTCTTTATTTAATGAGTATTATTTACCATTTAAACCAATAAATTTTTCTCCATTGTCTGCTTTGCGATAATATATTTATAATTTTTTTATCATTATTAAGTGTTTAACTGGTGAGTTGTTAATTTCGTACTTAATTTTAACCAATCTAATTTTAACATATTTGTAAAAAAGAAAACCCTGCAAAGGATAAGAATTAAGTAAATGATATGAACAATTCAATGCTCAATAATGCTATTTTTATGGGGGTTTTTTTGGGCCTACCTTCTCTGTAATTGATATTCATTCGATGTATAATGTTGTATAATATCAACGTGTCCAGCTGCCTTAATGTCGGTCGCATGACTTTCTAATCGAATGTTGTCCTTTTTTCTGCTTCTCTCTCACTCTCTTGGAAATCACTCCTGTTAAATAGAAGAGTGAGACACACGTCACTAACTTTCCGTGAGAGCGGCGTACACGTAGCCACCAGACTAATGGAGCTTCGGCAACCAGACGGTGGAAGTTTTTACCGGTCAACCTCAGACACGCAAACGTCTTCGTCCGAAGCCTCCACACAATCTACAAATACACCAAGCACTACTGTAACTACCATAAACATAAAGTATTTCGTCATTAAAACCGTCCAATGTATAGAAACAATTCAGTTAAGCGTTACCTCGATTTAAATACATACACACAAAAATTTATTGCCATATAAAATTTAGTAGACAAATAATCCCGAATAAAATCTACATAATAAAAATGGATGTATATTTGTATGTATGTATGTATTTACGTTGTTCTTTATACAAATTTTGTCGCGTGGACAGAATGCAACAAAAATTGGTATACGTATTCTGCCAAAATCGAGAACCGGTACTGTGGGGGTGACAAACCCATAGCATAAAGGTGGAAAGAATTATAATTAAAAACCATTATCATTAAATGTTAAATTACTGCGCGCCAAGAGACAATGACGTCACGCGAGAGAGAGACGTTACTACGCAACGAACAAAGGAAATTCTCCTTTATTAGGAATGAAATAAAGCAGAAATATTTTATTTAAATAAAAAATTTATATAAACTCGAAAAAGTATTTAATTGAATACTTAAATATATTCTTCGAGTACTTCAGGATATAATCGTCACTCAGTCTTCATACATTACGAAATATTACATTGATGAAATTGTTAGCTAGACTCACAACTAATACAGCGCGAAAATTAACTTACATTTTCCCCCAAGGATGGTAAAGTAATTCATCATTCGATGGAATATTGCTGTATAAAATTATACTTTTTATTTAAAAAAAATATTCCTGCTTTATTTCATTCCTAATAAAGGAGATATTTCCTTTTTTCGTTGCGTAGTAACGTCTTTCTTGCGCGTGACGTCATTGTCTCTTGGCGCGCAGTAATTTAATATTTAATGATCACGGTTTTTAATTATAATTCTTTCCACATGTATGCTAGGGGTTTCTCACCCTCACAGTACCGTTTCTCGTGTTTTGAAGAATTTGTGTACCAATTTTTGTTGCAATCTATCAACGCTTTTAAATTTGTATAGAAATTAACGTAAATACATACATGCATACATACAAATATAAATCCTTTTTTATTATATAGATTTGAATAAATATGTATAGACAAAACATAATAATTTTGATTACTACTATTTATATTATGTTTATGTTCTTTTAATATAGTTTTGAATGATCGCTTGGTTTGGCCTGTGTATCAGACTCGAAAATCCAGACAGTTTTATAAATTACATTATGCTTATCGAAATATTCTATTTTGTTCTTAATATTTTTACTATGGTTTACTATGTTAAGAGAACATAAAATAATATTAAAGGTTTTGAAATACATTAACTTTTTCATTTGTTTGTTTGAAACCCGAATAAAATTTATCGAGCATCCCAAATAATATAATTGAAATTATTTTATTTACTATAAAGTAGAAAGCGAAGGAGTGGCGGCTATATATACTTTCAATTTTTAAGTAGTCGAAACACTGACCTCAACATTTGGGATATACGAGAGAAGCTTCAGTCCCACTCACTTCGACGAGAACCTTCCGGAGTGACCTGTACATAAAATGAGGCTAGATCCATTCTGGTGTTCACATACGAATATTTTTTTATATTACTGCTACAAAAATTAACATTAAATATGATGAAAATTTAATTAAACACTTAAAAAAAATTTGTAACCTCTGGTCAGATAAAAAAAAAAATTTTAATGCAATATAAAATTGTTTCTGAAACCTTTTTTTTGGAACAATGGCCAACTGAACGTAGTCTTCTATGAATTCAAATTGTCTTCATCAAAATTAACAGTGTGTGGAAAGTAACACTGCCTTACTGTTCATCTGCATTTTTAGTCGGAAATGGACGAACCGCAGTTGGCCACACACTGACTTTGATATCTGATGAAAATAAATAATGCTTCCAGAAACACGTTTGAATTTTTTTAAGGTACGGTAAGGTAAAGTAAGCAAAATTTAGTGCATTCAAGAATTGTTGAAAGAACTATATATTTCAATAGGGTCGAGGAAAGAAAACATTGAAGTGGGAAAGCACTTGATAAATATTTTTTTTCCGTTAGTACAGCAGTACCAAAATTTACTGTATTACGATCTCTAGTGTTAACACAAACTGTAATACTTGTTGAAATTATTTTCTCTTTGTAGTATTCAGGAGCTTAGAATATGCACCCCGCTTGACGGCACTGCGTAGCTGGTCACCTACGTACGTGGTTTTAAACAAATAAGGATTATTTTCACAATAAATGCCTATTTGAAACGCGGCTTTGCTTTTATTAAACTATAAGGTTTGTAATAGTCCGTAATAATTTACATCTATTACATTACGGTCGATCATACGGTCATACGAGCCCACGGTTCCAACAGACCACAGTAAGGTCATGGGACAACTACGTGATTTAGGTTTCTCTATTGTCTATTCTGTATAATGACGCGTAGGATCCTTAAACTACAACCCGGAGGACCCTAACTTGCTTTCCCTTACGAATCTCCTTTCTGTTATTAAAGGGGAGAGGCCACCAAGTAAACAACCTACAAGCAACCAGACACTCAAAACAATCTCCTTTCCACCTGACCTTTGATTTGTACAGGATGATATTTTCATATACATATTAACTGTCAATCTCACATATTTATTTGGTAAACCTTGCTCGTCCTTTTTTACCGTCAATTTATTTCTCGTCTTTATGGCTATCGCACCCCGTAATCCTAGTGCGCCAATCCAAATAGTCCAGGCACATTTATTAATCTGTCTTGAATTTAAGAACCTCGAGATAAACCACTCGTTGTTTATTTCTATTTTGACACCTAAAATACTATCGAGAGAGAAAAAAATTCTTTTAACGGCTTCTATGCGTATTTTTATCCTAAGCGATGATCATTTTCATCTCAATCTTCCGATCTTGAGTTCATGCCTGCACGTGCGTTATAAATTTTAATTTTATAATTACGGATGATCCTAAATCAACACTATAATTCTATAATTTATTTAATGAATCTTATAAATTTAATTTTAATTTTGAATTCTTATATTTAGTCCAAACCCATTTTACACCCGATAAGTGCTAGATTGAGGACGAATCGTTGGGCTAATTTTTATGTTAATAAATTATTTCAACAAAAAAATTTATATACAGAAATTAATGTCTGACCTTCAATGTATATATATATTATTAATTGTCTTTATGATTATCGCACCCCGTCAGCATAGTGCGCCAATCCAAATAGTCCAGGCACTTATATATATATATATATATATATATATATATATATATATATATTAGAATTAATATCAAAGGGAAACAACAGTTGTGCCAAATATTTTCTAATTAATTTAGATATTTCCCTTGTGTATCACTACAAGTCTATATATATATGTATATATATATATATATAGACTTGTAGTGATACAGTTGTGCCAAATATTTTCTAATCAATTTAGATGTTTCCCTTGTGATATTAATTCTAATTAATTTTATTGCCACAAATTATTTTTCTAAGATGAATAATTAAAGATTAAAAAAAAGGTTTTGTAAATAAATTAAATGTAGTGTACTAACCGCTGTATGTTAACAACGGTAAGCGGTGTTCGGAACAATAAAGACTAATTTGGCTGCTTTCATGCAAGTTTTTGTGGTTTTCGCGTCATTTTTTGCGAGGGGTGGGGGGGAAGAAGGGATAAGGTTAAAGAGAAGAGAGTCCTTCAAGCTATAAAATTTCTGTTGACTGTTGAAATGTCCTGAGAGTCTAAGAATTTAATATAATCGAAGTTTTGACCACTTTCACATCTGCGTGTCGTCAACGAATGTCTAATAAATAAATGGATCAGCCTACATTAATTTTATATTTTTCCCCAGATATCGACTTAATTTCCCGTCGAGAGGGTTTCATTCGAGTCGCACTCTTTTCGAGAATAGAGCTGTTGCTGAGGGCAGGATGCTGAAGGTTCGCGTGTTCGCGTGCCAGCGGCCAGCAGACAATGTTGCTAATGAGTGCCACTCTAATTGTGCACGTAGGAATGCAGCTGCTCGCAGGTGTGGAAACGAAATGCAAGTTTTGCAACATCCGCGTCACGGATGAAATCTCGCCGTCGCGTACGTGAAGTGCGGGCTAATTTACCTCAACACGAGAAAGTCCGATAACATTCAGGTTAAACCTCCGCATTGTGTAACACTCTCTTCTCTGTCAGCGAGACACGGCGGAACTCAAGTCGCCGTCAAAACAATCAAAGAATAAATGTAATCAAATTCATAAAAAAAATCATTTTAAATATATATATACTGTAGTAATTGGTAATTAAGGCATTGTTCTAATTGAAAAGTTGAATTGTAGAGGACTCATTATTAGTGGATATAGAGCGGACGCCGCAACAAACCGGCAAGGCAAAGAAAACATTGTTGATCAGTCGAGAAGGTTTTTACGCGCTCAAAATTGACGAGACGAACAGGACAGTCGGGAAGCGGACAGCAAGCAGATTGAAAGCTTTACAGTCGGGCAGCAGACAGCGAATAGATCAGACGAAAAGTTTTACAGTCGGCAGTCAGAACGAAAGAATGTGGTCCAGTCACAAACATGCTTTCAAATATTAAAAAGTAAAGCAATATTCAGTCGGGAAGGAGACAGAGCAACCAGTGTGTATTCGGTGGTCGAGCGTAGATTCATCATGCTGGCCATAGACAAACCAATGAAGTACATTTTCAACTAAAGTCACGAGATCTACAAATCCAGGTTGCAGTAAAGCATCGAGAACCAAACAATTTGTGTTAAACCAACTAACAAACAACGCCAATTAGAGTCTGTGAACATTTAGAGTCTGTGAGAACTTAGAATCAGTGATGTCCCCAAAATTGTGCACGAAAAGCTAAAAAGAGACCTGGGCGGCCGTAAGTAGAGAAAAACTTTAAAATAATTTGTAAACCGTGTTTAAAAGATAAAAGTCAGATCGTTCTTTAATTATTTAATTATCGATAAAATGAGATCCATAATTCTTGATAAAATTAAAATTGTTTAAATTCAATCTTTAGTATTATTTCTTCCGCAACAAATTTCGTCTATGTTCAGACGCATTGATTTCCATAAAAAGTAAATGTAATTTTGATTATATAAATTCTGCCATTTATCAAACCCAGTTCAAGACCCTGAGATCCCAAATATTTTGTGTATTTTATACTTGTTTTAAAATTGTTAATAAATCTTGTTTAATAGTTATCACTTAAGTTCTTTCATTTAGAAACGCCACATTTATATTATAAAATTAATTATTACAAAATATATATATATATATATATATATATATATATGAATAAAACAACTAAATTAGTCAAAAAAATATTTGTTAAATTAAAGATAAAATTAACCACCACCTAAAAAATGTTACGAATCTGTATTTAATTTATTTCCTGAGATATAAATTCACTGCCTTGCCTACAAAATTGCCGAATATGCTATAAATATGTAAATAGTTTGTTCAGTTTTCCCTTTTTGGTTCTGTTTTTCTGCCTCTGCTTTCCGTTTTAGTAAATATCTATGACGACATCCCTCCGTACCTAGTGACAGGAGGTTAATACCAGGAAGTGATTAGTGTCGTGTTCGTGTTTCCTAAAGATAGTGTGTATGATTGTAGTGACTAGACAAATGTAAACAGATATAAATTTTTGTGTATTATATTTTTTTATGTAATTTATCTACTTTACATTTGTAACGAATCCTATTTCCTCTTTATAGGGCTAATGGTGAACAAATCTATCTATCTATGCATCTTTTTTTCCCCCCGAGGGATACTGTGGCAATCTTGGAAAGACGAGGAGGAGGTTGCGCACTCCTCAACAGTGCCGGATTTTTACCGGCTAAAACCACAAACCCTTTGCTCCTGACATTTATCCACCCTGGAACTACTTGCGTATTACTTCAGGGTGGTGTCTTTTGCACCATGTTCTCCGATTATTAATGTAATATTAATCTCTCTGCCTTAGCGTCCATTATTTCCTTTGCGTAATCCTCTATACGCTTCTAACAGTCCTCCGATTTTAGAAGGAGCTCACCCAGGTTATCCGGTCTTATTTCTTCCTTGAGATAGGAATTTAATTTGTCTCGTTGTATGATGCTCCTCCATGCGTCGCAGTGGAATAATGTATGTTCCACGTCATCCTTCGGATTCTCGCAGTAATTGCATTTTTCGTCTTCGGTCTTTTTAAATCTATATAAATATGATTTGAAACAGCCGTGACGGTTATCACCTGGGTGAGGAAGAATGATACTTCCCCGTGTTTCCTATTGACCAATGGTGCAACATTAGGTATTAACCTGTGCGTCCATCTGCCTGTCTCTTCCGAGTCCCACAAGCGTTGCCAGCGCTCCATTAAGTTTCGCTCTTGCCTCGACCCTTTATTTTCTCCCGAGCCGTCTTGGAATCTGCTTTCGTGTCCTTTATTTCGCGGTGTACTTCTTGCCGTTCCCTAACTAACAACTCGTACGCTGGCTATGACTAGAACTGCACTTTTTGAGGATGTTTTATATGCCGATGTTATTCTGAGTGCAGCTTTTCTTTGGACAGATTCAAGCTTTTGTTTACCTGATCTGTTCATTTTCATAGCGTCGGCCCAAACAGGAGATGCATACAGAATCTTTGAGTGGGTGACGCTCATTATTAATTTTCTCTTCATTTCCCTTGGTCCCCTAATATTTGGCATGATGCGCGCTAGTGCTGCTCCTGTTCTATCTATCTATCTATCATAATTAAAATATTGAGGAGAAATTTTAAAATAATAAGAAAAATAGACAAATAGAGACAAAATAAGTGATAATATAAATATCACTCAACGTCTCTGGCATCCGTGGAGTTTTGTCACCTGACGAGTGCAGTTGTGTCGCTCTAGGCTCGTCTTAGCCCCTGACGAAAGGAACAAGGAACCCTGAAACTTATTTTTGTCTGTATTTGAATATCTTTCTTATTATTTTAATTTTAAATCAGACATAAATGTTTTCATTTCATGAAATTTTAAAAATGTTTGCACTTTACATACAGCCGAAATATTTATATATATATATATATATATATACCCAAAGAGGTTAAATAATTAATGATACTAATTTATTTATTTTTTACGGACTTCTTTTAAAAATTTAATATTAACAAAATACTTCAGAAAAGTTTTACATCTAAAACTAAATTACATTTCAAATAAATAAATAAATAAACATCAGCCAATTTTAAGTCAGAATTTTTTTTATTAAAATAACATTTATTTTAAATTAATTAACATTTACGTCAGTCATCATAGATTGACCTATCAATTTTTTTTAAAAAAAAATATTGAACCTGATGAGGTCGCATTAAACGTTGTTTATTTTTGCATTAATAAATTATTTTTTCTCACTTAAAATTGGCTGATTTTTTTATTTATTTATTAGTTTTCTCAATAGTCAGAAAATATATTTACATATATATTTAAAATAAATTATCTATTATTTCCACTTAATTCGTCATAAATCAAACTCACGTCTTTAATCGGCATTAATATTTTAGAAAATTTTAAATAAATATCTAAACCATTTGCCAAATCACAAGTTTTCCTTATTGGAATTGTTTTAATGTATCATTAGCTCTATTCTGGTTTCCACAAACATATATAGTTTTTTTTAGAAGGAACTCTATAATTAAATTTTTCTAGTAAATAAATCTTATGAGCAGCGTTGAAGGGTCCAGATATGGGACTTTCAATTATGGTTTGTAAATTGGTCTGGAAAATTCATCCTATAAGACACGATTCTAAACCATTTAAGCTGTACAGTTATAATAAAATTTATTTCTGACGATTTTTGCTGGTTATACTAAGGATATAATATAATATTTATAGTACTTAAAAAAATTCAATACGTAATGGTAAAATATTAATGATTAGAGAATTAACTGTCATAAAAAATATAGAATTACTCATCACACAAGAAGAAACACATGCACTCTAGGAGGAAACACAAACGACGGACAAGTGACGTCACGAAACAGAGCGAAGAGGAATCTGCGGAACTCCAGGCCCTCGTACATGAGACAAACAACAGTGGGGAAAACTGCTGAGGGACTGCATGAAGTCGGGCTGGATGACGGAATAAATACCTTTAATTTATTTTTTAACATTTCTCATGAAAGCGTGCCAGTGTAATGCCTCGGACTGGTTGAGTCATGATGGTCAGGGGTGGAGGAGAAGGAATCAGGACGATTGAGGGACACTTTCCGAGAAGAAAAGATACTTTGAATTTGATTTATTTTATTACATTAGTCATCGTGTGAGATGAAATAGGATACGTCATTACATATAATTACTGGATGCTGCAATTAAAAATAATTGTCATGATGGTCAGGGGTGGAGGAGAAGAAATCAGGGGACGATTGAGGGACACTTTCCGAGAAGAAAAGATACTTTGAATTTGATTTATTTTATTCCATTAGTCCTCGAGTGAGATGAAATAGGATACGTCATTACATATAATTACTGGATGCTGCAATTATAAATAATTAGCAGTTAACATCAAAAAAAAAATTCGGGAACTAAAATTTCCCTGTCCAATATAAGTAAAAGAACTGAATATTAATAATAATAAAAATAATAATTCTTTAACTATACTAAGGGTATAATATAATATTTACAGTACGTACCAGTAAATAATTAATGATTATAGAATTAACTATCATGAAAAATATAGAATTACACATCACACAAGAAGAAACACACGCACTCTAGGAGGAAACACAAACGACGGACAAGTGACGTCACGAAACAGAGGGAAGAGGAATCTGCGGGAGTCCAGGCCGTCGTACATGAAACAAACAAACAAAAGGGCAGGAAAATACCAAACGAGAATAAGCAAGTTGTGAAGTAAAAAGTTATTATTAGCAACACATTGATCACTTTTTAAATAAAAAATAAATAATTATCAGGGGAATTATGATATGGAGTTGAGCTGAAAGGAAATAGTTCTCTCTGGGTGGTAAAGGGATCTTAGACTATTGTGGTTGTGTATTCCATGATTTTTTGAATGTTTCCCGTGAGAGCAGCACGTGTCGTTTTCGGGCTTCTTCGGAGAAACTTGGCGTGTGGAAGCAGCGCTCTTAATTAAAGGCGAGAGTGTTTCCGTAATCATAAAAGAAGATTTACGCGGAGGAGTGCGGTGGCGGGGAATGCTAAGAATTTCCTACCTTTGGCTGTTTTAGTGGCCCCGTCCACGCCCTGTCGTAAGAGCCGAGTGATTTACAGCTGGGGCCACGGCTTTGTTCCGCCGCGGCCTTCTCCACGGACCCGATAAACCTCAATTATAAGTCCAAATTTTATACGACAAACGCCAAAGTGCCTTAAATGACCCCAGTTGAAATCATCATGTTTACATAATCAAGGCGCCCAGTTGTTACAAAGTCCTTTTGAAACATTCAGCATTTTTATTACCACGTCCGAAACTCCTGAAATGGGTAAATATGGTTTGATGAGAAAAGATCTTGCTTTTTGATCGTTCCCCTAATAATTAATTTTTTTTGTTACACTGCCAAAGTGTTGAATGTGTTGCTAATAATAACTATTTATTTCATAGTTTGCTTAGTCTCTGTTGCTCTTTTCTCCTCTTTTGTTTGTTTGTTTCATGTACCAGGTGTAACATCCCAAACTGCCATCATGTAACACTCCACCACTGTGAACATGTAACATTCCAGCAGTTGGAAATGGGAAGTCCAGATAGATCGTTTACCAACCGAGCTATACCTCCGTTATCTCACCTGGCTACCGATCTAGAGGATAAATGAAGAATTAAGAACAGGAAATAGGAAAGTCGGTAACGTGAGGGTTCGGGTTCAACTAATTGAACCTAGGCGTAGTGGTTGGTGTTTCGCTGCACTTCAGTCAAATAAGAGTTGATGAAGAATAAAGAGATTTAATAGTTAGAAATAAAATAAAGTAAGACAAACTGGCGGATAGCACCAGGAGCCACCGACCCGTCTGGAGGATGGATCACGACTGCCGTTCCCAAGAAGCTCTGAACAATTCGAAGACTCCTTTCCCCCTCCCTGATGATTTTAAGTCTCCAATGAGAACTCTTACAGGGTAGAATATTCCTGCTACCGTGTGCATGTCTGCATAAGGCACTTAAAATGCTGACTTCATTAGACGCAGTGTTTTCACAGCTGCCTAGGCGGAAGGGGTGAAGATTTATGTGGTGGTGCGTATCGTTACTCACTATATCTAAAGTGATGTCTTTAACTGCATCAGCGTTCTTGCAGCTGCGCCCTCTTAGGTCCGCTATGCTGAAGAGACGTTATGATAAGAGGGCACGTGTAGACTATTATATTACACAGGGCCTGGAGTTCAGCAGATTCCTCTTCCCTCCGTTTCGTGACGTCACTTGTCCGTCGTTTTGTGTTTCCTCTTAGTGTGTGCGTGTGTCAGTTTATGCTTATTCTTGTGTGATATGTAATTATATATTTTACGATAGTTAATTCTCTAATCAATAATTTTTTTACTAGTGCGTAATGATTTTTTTTGAATGCTGTAAATATTATATTATACCCTTAGTATAGTTAAATAAATATTATTTTTGTTATTATTAATATATTTTACTTATGTTGGACAGGGAAATTTGTGTTCCCGATTTTTTTAAATATTTTTATGTTAACTTCTAATTGTTTATAATTGTTGCCCTACGAGGACTAACGTGAGTGTGTCAGGTTTTGCGTTTATTTTTCTGTGATGTGTAATTCTAAATTTTTATCATAGTTAATTCTCTAATCATTAATTTTTAACTAGTGCATATAGAATTTTTTTATTATTATTAGTACTATAAATATTATATTATACCCTTAGTATAGTTAAATAATTTTTGTTATTATAAATATATAGTTTAGTATTTTTATGTTAACTTATAATTGATTATACTTGCAGCAGCCAGTAATTATATTGCAATTTTAAAATTAATTTAATTAAGTTAATTCTCTAATCATCAATTTTTTACTAGAACGTATTGAATATTTTTGACTACTGTAAATATTATATTAAACCCTTAGTATAACCAGTAAAAATCGTCGGAAATAAATTTTATTATAACTGTACAGCTTAAATGTTTTTAAATTTTTATAAACAATAATTAAAAATCCCATATCTGGACCCTTGAACGTTGCTCAAAAGATCTTAAATTTATTTTTAAGTTAGTCAATAAAGGCATTCATTTACTTGAAAAAATTAATTTAAGAGTTCCTTCTTAATAACATTATATGGAAATATATTTTTTGTGAAAACCATAACAGAGAAAATATATTAAAATTATTACATAATGATAAAGTTCAGATTTGGGTGTGGCCAGGCTATGTATAGGGTAATCCACATAGTGGCAACTCCCCTCTTATAGCATAGGAAAGGGACTTGAAACGGGGAATGCGGAAGGGTGGAGCAAAGGTAGCCAAGGGTTAACTAGGAGCCCCCGGGCTATAGTTTAAGGATCTTACGCGGTAATTCTCCTCAAAGTGATTCATGGATAACCCTAGAAAAACCTGCATCAGGTAGGTCGGGCATTTTGTTACTTTTCCCATGCCCTTCCCTGGATGGCGGAAGAGGGGATTTTTGTGGGGTCGCAGCTTTCCCCTCTCGTAGCCTTGACAGTTTAGGATTTTTTTTGTGTGTAGACAGGTTATGTATAGGGTAATCGACATAGTGTCAACTCCCCTCTTATAGCATAGGAAAAGGAGTGAAAGGGGGGTTGCGGAAGGGTAGAGCAAAGGTAGCCAAGGGTTAACTAGGGGCCCCCGGGCTATAGTTTAAGGATCCTACCCGGCATTCGCCTAAAAGTAATGCAGGACAAACCCTAGAAAAACCTGCATCAGGTAGGTCGGGCATTTGGTACTTGTCCCACGCCATTCCCTGGATAGCGGGAGAGGGTGGTTTGCTGTGGGGTCGCAGCTTACCCCTCGCCATGCCTTGACCAGTTTAGGAGGCAGCTGGCCGACTATTCCAATAGGGAAGGTTTACCTGCGAGAGAATCCTCTCGCAGGCTTCCTTTTCGGATTTGGCAAATTCTTTAGATATTTATTTAAATTTTTCTAAAATATTCAGACGAGAGTTTGATTTATGATTAATTATGTAGAAATATTGGATCAATTATTTGAATGTATATGAAAATATATATTCTGTCTATTGAGAAAACTAATATGTAATATTTATTTAAACAGCTTTAATTTAACGACTGCTTTTGAATTAATAAAACAATTTGTTTACTTTGTACAATTTTATTATAAATATATATACGAGAATAGCTGAAGAACATACAAAATTAGGTATCGAATCGTTGTGACAAAATAAATAAAAAGTGCCTCCTTACAACGTCATCATTTGATTAATTAATATTTATTTTTAGTCATGTTTTCAGGGTCGTTAAACTTATTTTCTAATTAATCAAGGAAGATTAATTTTATATGTTAAACTATTTAAAATATTGTATAACAAGGGAAGTAAATCACAAATAATATAGAGCAGAAAGAAATTATTTTTTTAAATATTAAATTCAAAAATAAGAATTTAAGACTCTTTAGGAGCAATGTAATGAATTTCTACTCCTCTACAGAACTGCTTACTGACGGAGTAAGACCTCCAAGACAAGACAGATATTAAAAATGATATTTAAACCATTTGTACGGGTAATGGCCGAAGTAATTACAGGTTTGTCTCTGCACAAAAGTCTACTGAGAGGCCAAAGTCGCTTGACTGCTCACTAATCTTACTTTGCTGTCCCATAAATCTGAAATATTGCAACAAAACGACGGACCCGGGACGCGAACCTGGAACCCCCGCGGCACAGGTATCCATCCTCCACCTCGGACATTTAATACACCTCGCAATTTGAATACACCTTTAAAATATACTCGAGCTCGTGCTCGTAAAATATCATAATGTCGTGCCTTATGAATTACCGAGGACTGTTTTAGGATTTCAGACGCCGTAGCTTATTACGTTAAGTTGTGTCTCTGTTAATGAAAGTATCACGATACGAGATGCTCCGTTTACGTTTAATAATTTTAAATATGAAAATTCATCAACACTCTAAAAACAAAATTCTAATAATACCATTCCATTAAAATATTTTCTTAAGATGTAGACAGGCTATGTATAGGGTAATCCACGTGGTGGCAACTCCCCTCGTATAGCATAGGAAAGGGAGTGAAAGGGGGGATGCGGAAAGGTAGAGCAAGGTAGCCAAGGGTTAACTAGGGCCCCCGGGCTATGGTTTAAGGATCCTACGCGGTAATTCTCCTCAAAGTGATTCATGGATAACCCTAGAAAAACCTGCATCAGGTAGGTCGGGCATTTTGTAACTTGTCCCATGCCCTTCCCTGGATGGCGGAAGAGGGGTTTGTTGTGGGGTCGCAGCTTTCCCCTCTCCTAGCCTTGAACAGTTTAGGATTTTTTTTTGTGTAGACAGGCTATGTATAGGGTAATCGACATAGTGTCAACTCCCCTCTTATAGCATAGGAAAGGGATCTGGAAGGGTAGAGGAAGGTATCCAAGAGTTAACTAAGGCCCCCGGGCTATATTTTAAGGATCCTACCCGACATTCGCCTAAAGAAATGTAGGACAAACTCTAAAAAAACCTGCATCAGGTAGGTCGGACATTGGGTACTTGTCCCACGCCCTTCCGATAGCGGGAGAGGAGTTTGCTGTGGGGACGCAGCATTCCCTTCTCCGTGCCTCGACCAGTTTAGGAGGCAGCTGGCCGACTATTCCAATGGGAATGGAGGACAACTCTTACCGTATGCCCAAGGTCTGCGACCCCGGAACATACACCTCTCAGAACAGGCCGAGGTGCCTCGGCTTGTGGGAACCTTAGTTCAAAAACGGAGAGGAAAAGGCATCCCCAAAGGTAGCCCCTTCGTGACTCTCCTACAAGGTTCTGCCTGCGAGAGAATAGCCCTCACAGGCTTCCTTCCATAATAGTCTAGGATTAGTTTATCTTTCTTATATATTCTGTCACTGTAATATGACCTAATGTGAGAACAGAAATAATTTTAATACAAGTAGTGAATAAGTAAAAAATTATTTATTTCTGCATAAATCGTATTATGTTTTTTCTCATCGATTTTAAGGAATGAAAAATTTAGTCTGATTGATAATTAAGTATTTTCATAAAGAATTTTACTTTAACGGTAAATTAAAGGAAACCAGATTTGTCAAACTGTCGAAGGTAATATACTTAAATTAAAATTAATTTATAAATAAATAAAGTGAAATTTTAAGTCTGAAAAAAAAGAATTTATTAATCAAATTAACAACGTTTCATCGATTATTTTGCGCCCTCATCAGGTTCAAGATTAAAAATACAAGAAGTACAAAACAATTGCAGTGATTAGAAGAACATTTTTAAGAAACATTTGGCATATAACAAAAAAAATATAAATTCCGTTAGATTCACACAAAAAATTGTAAGTTTAACAAAATTTATATTGAAGTAAAAGTTCTCGGGTTTTGCACCAGTGTAAAACCAGCGATTGTAACGCGACGTTTCGGCGAACAAAGGCACTGCCGTCATCTTCACGTAGTGAAATTTTTGTTTGACGTACCAAAACAAAATTTATATTTTTTGTTATCTGCCAAATTGTTTCTTTAAAATTTTAATATAGTAATTGTAATGTTTTTGTAGTTTTTAAACTTGGAACCTGATGAGGTCGCAATGTAAGAGGTGAAACGTTGATTTATATATATTAATAAATTATTTTTTCTGACTTAAAATTGGCTGATGTTTATTTATTTATTAGTTTTATCAATAATCAGAGTATATATATATATATATTAGTTTTCTCAATAGTAAGAGTATATATATATAATTATTTATTAGTTTTCTCAATA
Source organism: Zhengitettix transpicula (assembly GCA_037074705.1). Classification (NCBI taxonomy): domain Eukaryota; kingdom Metazoa; phylum Arthropoda; class Insecta; order Orthoptera; family Tetrigidae; genus Zhengitettix; species Zhengitettix transpicula. The sequence continues at coordinate 17,445,490 of CM073594.1, read as the reverse complement.
GTCAGAGTATATATATATATTTATTTATTTTATATTAGTTTTCTCAATAGTAAGAGTATATATATATATATATATATATTTATTTTATATTAGTTTTCTCAATAGTAAGAGTATATATATATATTTATTTATTTTATATTAGTTTTCTCAATAGTCAGAGTAAATAAATATTTATTTATTAGTTTTCTCAATAGTAAGAGTATATATATATATATATATATATATATATTTATTAGTTTTCTCAATAGTCAGAGTGTATATATATATATATATACATATATATATTTATTTATTTATTTATTTATTTATTAGTTTTCTCAATAGTCAGAGTATATATATATATATATATATATATATAGTTCTTTATTAGTTTTCTTAATAGTCAGAGAATATATATATATATATTTATTTATTTATTAGTTTTCTCAATAGTCAGAGTATATATATATATATATATATATCAGGATAAAATTTATAAAAGTAGCGAAACTTATAAAATAAAAAAATTCTATTTTATCTAATTATTTCAGACTTATTTTCAGCTATTTCAGTTTCTTCCGTAACCATTTCCGAATAAAATATTTACTATATACCAAACATTAATTCATTAATCACATTGTGGTATAGGAATATTTTTATAATTTGAGGATTACTTGGATCACATAACACGAGGAATATTTCAGTACTTCATAGTCGTCTTCAACCCGGCGTTCCAGTTAGGAATTTTTTTCGGGTGGACCAGTTATCATCACAATTACACCATCCACTTTTCTTGCCAAGAAACCGAAAATAGATTCGGGAGGAGCATCTGTAATCTCTTGTTATGCAACCTCGCGACTTTGCACGCTTGGAATGCGGACATTGCTGCAGCTCGATAACAAAACAATGTAATATATGTGTGTGCATATCACTAAAATCCCCGTGTGTGTGTGTGATAAGGCCGTGGCAATTCCGTATTACGGTAGTGAGCCTCTGTAAACAACGGAACACATGACGGAGTCGCTGTGGCTGTCAGCGAATGGGAGAAGAGAATCAGACAAACGTTGCCACATCGTCAATTTACATGCCCCAATCGGAGCAAATCAACTCAACTTCTCATTGGAAAGAACAACAACGCCTAAGCCTTTTTGAATCAATCTATTCAATAGTCTTCAGGACGAAATAAAAACTTTAACTATAGAAAAATTATTTATAAATAGTAAATTTCTGTTAATTAATGGAGCTTCAAGAATTCGTAGAAAGGAAGGACAGAGTAGATCCTCTTTAATAAAACAGTGTGCTGGCATCCTGTCAAGGTATCCTATTATTTTACGACTATAATCTTGTATAATTTAACTTCCGAGTTATTTTATTTTTTATGTTCCACGGGAATCGACGTAAGATGTTCTTCTGGAAACTCCGGCGAATGAAAAATGAATATTAATATACTTATCATTTCTTTAATTACTAACTATCTGGCTCTCCAGCCCTGGGTGAGCCTTGGCCTTCTTTACAATCATCCTCCATTCTTCTCTGTTCTCACTCCTCTCTCCCCATCCTTTAAACTTCATAATTCTTAAAACCTCCATTACACAGTCCATCCACCTCAGTCTTGGACTTCGTTTTTTCCTTGTCGAGTAGAGTCTTCCCTTGAGCATTTTTTTGAAGTTATTTAATTATTTACTGTTATATTATCGTTTGTCTCTGCACCATTTCCCTTCTCACATGCCTCGAACCTGTTTAGGAGGCAGCTGGCCGACTACTCAACACGACGGTAATTCACCTGGTGGCAACTCCACTTCAATAGCAAGGGATTTCAAAGTGAGGATTAGGAAAGGTAGAGGAAGGTAGCCAAGGGTTAACTAGCGTCCCCAGGCTATTGTTTAAGGATCCTACCTGGCAATTCGCCTAAAACTGATGCAGGGAAAACCGTAGAAAAACCTACATCAGACAGGTTGGACATTGGGTACTTGTCCCACGCACCATTTCCCTTCTCCATGCCTCAAACCTGTTTAGGAGGCATCTGGCCGACTACTCCAATAGGAATAGAGGACCGTATGCCCACCCGGAACATACACCTCTCTAAACAGGGCCGACGTGCCTCGGTTTGTGGAAAACCTTAGTTCATAAAAACCAGAGTGAGGAGGAGGCTTCCCCAATTTAATCTATATAATTTACTACTACATAATTTTGCCTCCAACAGCGCTGCAGATTTTTTGTTCGAAACGTCATGAGATTTTCGTACTCCATGGTCACCATTATAAAGATTTTTTAATAGGTTATAATTCTTGAAGTCTCTTGAAGTCTCCTGCTGTCTGTCCTTTTTTAGGGTAACAGGCTACATGAGGGTAATCCACATAATGGTAACTCCCCTTTAATAGCAAAGAAAGGGATCTGAAAGGAGGGATGCGGAAAGGTAGAGGAAGGTAGCCAAGGGTTAACTAGGCCCCCCGGGCTATATTTTAAGGATCTTACCCGGCTTTCGCCTAAAGAAATTCAGGGAAAACCCTAGAAAAACCTGCATCAGGTAGGTTGGGCATTCGGTACTTGTCCCATGCCCTTCCGATAGCGGCAGAGGAATTTGCTGTGAGGACGCAGCATTCCCTTCTCCGTGCCTCGACCAGTTTAGGAGGCAGCTGGCCGACTATTCCAATGAGAATAGCGGACAAGTTTTACCGTATGCCCCTGCTGTCTGTCCTTATACCGTTCAAGGAAATCTGCGGGAGAATTCTTTTTTTTTGGGCAGGAGGGGGCGTGGGACAAGTACCAAATACCCGACCTACCTGATGCAGGTTTTCCTAGGGTTTTTCCTGCATCACTTTTAGGTGAATTGCCGGGTAGGATCCTTAAACTACAGCTCGGGAACCCTAGTTAACCCTTGGCTACATTCCTCTACCCATCCGCATCCCCCCTTTCCTATGCTATAAGAGGGGAGTTGCCACCATGTGGATTACCCTATACATACACCTACAAAAAAAAATTGATTTATAAACCAATCGTTTCAATTCACACAAACGCACAAAAATTCCAGAAATTAGAAAAGCAAACCCCTGAAACACTCCTCTCAGTATTTGTGTTATGATGATGCTGGACCAAAGATCACAATGTTGCGTATATCATTAGCGGACACCGCAGATTTGCATGCAAATGCACGCGGGGTTTTTTCTATTTGCGAAAGGCGCGGAAGTGTGTCTCAAGGACGCCGAGTGCATGTAATTGCATGGTTAATGCATTAGGAACCTTCCACCCGGCCAGTTCTGAAAAAATATTCAACTAATTTATTGCACATTTTATTGTATCCTAAGGAAACGTGATTCATCTCGTCGGCTACACATTCTAATTAAACGCAACTGAAACAAAATTAACAAGGAAAAAAAATAACGGTAAAAATAAGATATTTGATGGCAATAAAATTGCAGACGCCGTGAGTCTGTGGCTGTTGCATTCGTAACTCAGAACTCGAGATCCAAGGTGGAAAAAATCCTGTCAATATTCCATCTCAATACAACAACAAAATATTGCGCTATTTCTAGCTCTAGATAACAACATATTCAGCTTTTGTTTTTCCTAGTGTCCTCATAGCAGGTAGAAAAATCCTGCCAATATTCCATATAATTACAAAAATGAAATATTGTGCTATTTATAGCTCTAGATAACAAAATTATCAGCTTTTGTTATTCCTAGTGTCCTCATAGCAGGTAGAAAAGTCCTGTCAATATTCCATATAATTACAAAAATGAAATATTGTGCTATTTATAGCTCTAGATAACAAAATTATCAGCTTTTGTTATTCCTAGTGTACTCAAAGCAGATAGAAAAATCCTGGAAATGTAAGAATCTCATAAAATATATATATTGCGCTATTTCTAACTCTAGATAACAAAATTATCAGCTTTTGTTCTTCCTAGTGTCCTCATAGCAGGTAGAAAAGTCCTGTCAATATAAGAATCTCATACAAAAAATATATTTCGCTATTTCTAGCTCTAGATAACAAAATTATCAGCTTTTGTTATTCCTAGTGGCCTCAAAGCAGGTAGAAAAATCCTGGCAATATAAGAATCTCATAAAAAAAATATATTTCACTATTTCTAGCTCTAGATAACAAAATTATCAGCTTTTCTTATTCCTAGTGTCCTCAAAGCAGGTAGAAAAATCCTGCCAATATAAGAATCTCATAAAAAAATATATTTAGCTATTTCTAGCTCTATATAATAAAATTATCAGCTTTTGTTATTCTTAGTGTCCTCAATGCAGGTAGAAAAATCCTGGCAATATATGAATCTCATAAAAAAATATATTTTGCTATTTCTAGCTCTAGATAAACCAATTATCAGCTTTTGTTATTCCTAGTGTCCTCAAAGCAGGTAGAAAAATCCTGCCAATATAAGAATCTCATAAAAAAATATATTTCGCTGTTTCTAGATCTAGATAACAAAATTATCAGCTTTTGTTATTCCTAGTGTCCTCAAAGCAGGTAGAAAAATCCTGGAGATATAAAAATCTCATAAAAAAAATATATTTCGCTATTGCTAGCTCTAGATAACAAAATTATCAGCTTTTGTTATTCCTAGTGTCCTCATAGCAGGTAGAAAAATCCTGCCAATATTCCATCTAATTACAAAAATGAAATTTTGCGCTATTCCTCGATCTAGATAACAAATTTTTCTGCTTTTGTTTTTCCTAGTGTCCTCATAGCAGGTAGAAAAAACCTGTCAATATTGCATCTCATTACAAAAATGAAATATTGGGCTATTTATAGCTCTAGATAACAACATTTTCAGGGTTTTTTCCTAGTGTCCTCATAGCAGGAAGAAAAATCCTGTTATATTCCATCTCATTACAAAAAAGAAATATTTCGCTATTTCTAGCTCTAGATAACAACATTTTCAGGGTTTTTTTTCCTAGTGTCCTCATAGCAGGTAGAAAGTAGAAACCCCTGTCAATATTCCATCTGATTAAAAAAATGAAATATTGTGCTATTTCTAGCTCTAGATAACAAAATTTTCAGTTTTCTTTTTCCTATTGTCCACATAGCAGGTAGAAAAATCCTGCCAATATAAGAATCTCATAAAAAATATATTTCGATATTTCTAGCTCGAGATAACAAAATTTTCAGCTTATGTTTTTCCTATTTTTCACATAGCAATTCTGATGCATGTTTTCCGGACCGGTATCTTCCTTATTAGACTTTGAAATGTAACATTTTCGATTGTCAGACATGTATTACGAAAAGTAAGTTTAGTATTAAACTAATAATGATAAAGATGCCTCTTTCCTCGGATGCCGAGAAGAGCCTGGAGGGACACAACTGCACTAGTCAGGTTGACAAAACTCAAAAGTAATTGTATGACGTCACCTACTACACTTAATAATCGATATAATTTTTAGATGGACTAAATATTGTGAAAATAAAGAGGATAATAAAATACAGATAAAAACGCTTATGAGTTTTGTCGAATAACGAGTGTAGTTGTGTCGCTCCAGGCTCTTCTCAACACCTGAAGAAAGGATCCCTAGAAAAAAAAGTGATGATATAAACACCACACCACAACGTTTCTGGGATCTTTGTTCCTTTCTTCAGGTGCTTTGAAGAGCCTGGAGCGACACAACTGGACTTGACAGGTTGACAACACTCAAAATCAATTGTATGACGTCACCTAATACGTCAATTAATATGCGAAATAATTTTTAGATGGACTAAGTATTGTAAAAAAAAAGAAATTGTTAATGTAACATTACACAACTTTTCATAGCTTATTTTACGACATTATTAGGCTTAATTTTTAAAAAAATTTCAAAGGTCATTTAATGACGACTGCCGTAAAGGTTAATTAATTAAAATAAATGTTTTATTAATAAAAAAATGAGTTAAAATTGGCTCCTGTTTATTTATTTATCTGAAATATAATTTTGTTTTAAATGTAAAATTTTTCTGACGTATTTTGTTAATTTAAAATGAAAAAAAGCCTGTAAGGAATAAATAAAATAGTAACATTAATTATTTAACCTCTGTAGGTGTATATATAAAAAAATTTCGGCTGTATGTAAAGCGCAAACATTTTTTAAAATTTTACGAAATGAAAAAAATTAAGCCTGATTGAAAATTAAAACAGTAAATACAGACAAAAATAAGTGATAATGTAAATACCACACAACGTTTCTGGGATCATTTCTGCAGGTGGTAAGAAGAGCCTGGAGCGACACAACTGCACTCGTCAGTTGACAACACTCCGAGGATCCCGGAAACGTGGTTTTTGTCAACTAACGAGTGCAGTTGTGTCGCTACAGGCTCTTCCTAGCACCTGAAGAAAGGATCCCAAAAACGTTGTGTGGTTTTTATATGATCCTTTATTTTGTCTGTATCTTTCTTATTATTATTTTTCAATCAGACGTAAATTTATCGATTTTCTATTATCAAATTATTTCACAATACTGTAATAGATCGATTTTTAATTCTTAGTTGAGCTCAGTCTCATAGGTGGCGGTTTTATCATACTGTACTTAAGGTACATCACAGATGTAAAACTCAAAGGCCGATCTTTCTTCTTATTATTATTATAAGAATAATATTGTAGCCCTAAAATAAATAGATAATTGTGTATCGTCCCAATAGACATCTTCTATATATATATATAAATGAATTGCTGTCTCACTAAAACTCGAGAACGGATGAACGGATTTATCTTATCTTAGTCTTGAAATGTTTGTGGAGGTCTAGGGAAGGTTTAAAAGGCGAGAAAAAATCGAATAATTTCCGGGAAAACCCTAAAAACAGCCCTTTTCTATTTCCCATACAAACGTTTTCTAAATAAAATACAAATCTACACCAGTCGAGCAATTTTCACCAAATTTCGTACACGTGTTCTTTGCGACCAGGAAACAAACACTGTCGGGGTGAGACGCGTCTTCCACCCCCAGAAGAGGGGGTGGAAATATTTAAACATACTAAAACAGCCAATATTTGAGTCGGATAAATATTTTTAGGGGTCAAAGATATTGATAGTGTTTCTACCAATGTTATCTGAATACAATTTTCATCCCCTACGCCCTGTGAAAAGGACACCCTTCGGGTTTGGGGTGGAGATGCTTTACAGTAAAATAACGCGAATACAACCCAGATTGGAGTCAAATCAAAGGTTATGGAAGTCACTGTGTTTAGTTACGACATTCAAATTGGCATTTACCCCTCAGATGCAGGGGCAGCGGGGTGCAAATTTTGGAACATGCAAACACGGCAGATATTTGCGTTGAAGAAATATTTTTCAGAGTTAATTATAATGATTAGGGTTCGAGTATCGTTACATAAAAATTGCGCAAAAGCAGCCGAAATTGGAGTCATATTGGGGGTTATAGATAAATGACATCTCGGGCAACGCCGGGCACCCAGCTAGTATATAATAAAATTAATACGAATGTGATACTTAGTAAATGAATATTTTATTATTTATACCGTGAAGGAATTATGTCTCATTAGAGTCATTCCGTTTTATCAGTAAAATTAAATGTTTGGCAAATTAAATATTAAACGATTGGTAAAGAGGAAACCTGAGTGAACGAGGAGCTTAGCAACTCACATATGAGGATCTGCAAATGTAGCCCGATCATGGCCGACGCCCGCCGGCGATTTCGGACGAAGTCAAGACAAGCTGATCGTTACCACGTGGTGGGTCTCAAAATCCTTCATCACAGTAAAGGGTCAAATTTTTTTTTAAGTGACATCACTGCCTCTTCGACCATGGGGCGTGAAGTGAAGGACGTTGCATAACGGTCGGCGTTTCAGGAATCTCCTTAGTCACTGCAGACGAGACTCTGTGAAGAAAGGCCCCTTGGTTCAAGGCTCCGCGTGTCTTTGCGGCGCGCAGGTCGTCACACACACACACACACACACACACACAGTCACATCCTGTCTCACCTCCGCCAAATATCTACGTCAGGTCGGACCTCCGTCAGGAAAACCTCTATGAGGAACGTTTACAGTAAGCGGGGAATCGTTTTTTAATCACATATTAAAAGTAACAGCACGTAGGAAGTTAATCTTATACGTAACAAGCTGTTACAACCTTTACAGAAAAAAAATACGATTAATTATTAATAAATATGATGAAGGGGTAAATATGAAATAAAGTTTAATTAATGGCCACATACAGACAATACGGATTTTGAAAAGTTAAATTAATAAAATTTTGTAACGTAATTCGCATGTTGGCAACACAGAGAGTTTAGACAACGCGTCGCAGAGGTTACACGAGGCAGCGAGTAAAATGATATCGCTGAGTGTCGTCTTACTGTTGTTGTTAACATTATAAGTTATCAAATAAAGTGCTCGAGAGGTCTTATTAATTTATATAGTGCAGAAGTTATAGATTCCAGAATAATACACGACGTTTCCTCCACGTTTAGTGGGCGTCGTCAGGTGAGCATAACATCTTCAGATAATGACAGTAAATAATTAAAATTAAGTGTTAAATTATCTGCATGTTAAAGTAACGTTGTACAACACCTAGTTAAATATCAAATCCATGAAAATTAAACGATTTCAGTCTATAAAATGTCAATTTATTAAATAAGAAGACACAGCATGTAATTAACATGCGCTATGATCATTAAATACATCTAATAAATAAAATGGACTCGTTATGTGTGTGTCTGTGTGTGATTTTGAGTCCGTGTGTATGTGTCACATAAAAATCAACACCCATCAAGCAAATTTGACCCTAATTTCGTACACGGATTCCTTCCGAACCGGAAACAACGTCAGTGGAGAGTAAGACACGGCTACCAACCCCTAGTAGTAATAAAGCAGACTGGATAATTAAACATTTTCTGTTAATACTGGTAAAGAAAGAAAATTGAAAAATTTTCGGCTGATAGTTTAAAAAAATATATATAATAAGAAATATAGTCAAATACAGACCAAATAAGTGATAATATAAATACCACACAACGTTTCTAGAAGCCTTGTTGCCTTTCTTCACCTTTTAAATCGGTTTTCAAAACAAAGAATTTAGGATACCTGCGAGGGATGTTCTCTCGCAGGCAGAACCTTGTAGGAGAGATACGAAGGGGCTACCTTTGGGTAAACTGGTCGAGGCACGGAGAAGGGAATGCTGCGTCCCCACAGCAAACTCATCTCCCGCTATCGGAAGGTCGTGGGACAAGTACCCAATGCCCGACCTACCCGATGCAGGTTTTTCTAAGGTTTTTCCTGCATTTCTTTAGGCGAATGCCGGGTAGGATCCTTAAAATATACCCCGGGGGCCCTAGTTAACACTTGGCTACCTTCCTCTACCCTTCCGCATCTCCCCTTTCAAATCCCTTCCTATGCTATTAAAGGGGAGTTGCCCAATGTGGATCACCCTCATGTAGCCTGTTACCCCCCCCCCCAAAAAAGGATGCCTTTTCCTCTCAGTTTTTGAACTAAGGTTCCCACAAGCCGAGGCACCTCGGCCTGTTCTGAGAGGTGTATGTTCCGGGGTCTCAGACCCTGGGCATACGGTAAGAGTTGTCCGCTATTCCCATTGGAATAGTCGGCCAGCTGCCTCCTAAACTGGTCGAGGCACGGAGAAGGGAAAGCTGCGACCCCACAGCAAACTCCTCTCCCGCTATCGGAAGGGCGGGGGACAAGTACCCAAGGCCCGACCTACCTGATGCAGGTTTTTCTAGGGTTTTCCCTGCATTTCTTTAGGCGAATGCCGGGTAGGATCCTTAAACTATAGCCCGGGGGCCCCTAGGTAACCTTTGCCTACCTTCCCCTACCCTTCCGCATCCCCCCTTTCAAATCCCTTCCTATTCTATTAAAGGGGAGTTGCCACCTTGTGGATTACCCTCATGTATCCTATTGACCCCCCCCCACAAAAAAGAACCACTGATACAGTTAAATATTTCAAAATCATGGATCGGAAATCAGGGTTTTACCTGTACAAATAATCCCAACATGCACAAAACTGGTGAATAAATTTATTATAATTATCGCAGAAGTCCATCGAATATAGTGAAATCAATAGGAAGGAGACAGACCAACAGAAATCTAAAAGTGGGAATAAAGAAGAACATCGAATGTAAGCATTTTCACTTAAGACTGGAGTAGCAAGAAGTCTTAGTAGTTAAAAATGAAAAATTTTCGTCTGATTGAAAAAAATTAATAATAAAGATACCCAAATACAGACAAAAGAAGCGATAATCTAAAGACTTTTCGAGTTTAGTCAACTGCGGTTGTGTCGCTCTAGGCTCTTCTTAACACCTGAAGAAAGCAACAAGGCTTCCAGAAACGTTGTGTGTGGTATTTATATTACCAATACTTTGATCTGTATTTGACTATCTTTGGCTATTATTAATTATCAGTTAAGACGTAAAATTATTATGCACATTTGAACGTTTACAGTTGTTCATGAAAAATCGCTGTTGTTCGTAAATTAATTTTTTTTAATATATATATATATATATATAGGCTAGGTTTAGGGACAATATTTTTACTAAAAATACATGTATGTAACATTATATGAATTATGTATTGCGTATCAAAGTGGTTAATTCTCTTAAATAGTCGTATAATAAGACAGTTTTATGTCCTTGATGGACAGTTTTTTGTTATTATTAAGATATCTGAGGTCGATATTTTTCTAAGAATAAAGAATGTATCAAAGAACAATAGATCGGCGATTGTCACACAGGGGAACGAGAAAAGTATCAAAGAGTAATTAAATCAGTTTATTCTGTATGAGATGGTCAGCGAGATGCTGCTGCTGGTGTCCTCAACGTCGGACAAGGGCCCAATGGGTGGAAGAAAAAAAATAAAGGCAATTTCTGATGCTTTGTCTGGTGGTCCTTTTTATGTCTCACCCACATTGAACAATAGTGTGAAGAGATACACGAAACCACGGAAAATATTAAGCAAAGAGTCATCCAAATTTGATCCATCAACGACGATGTTTACGATATTAAGGCTGCGTAAATTACAAATTAAAGAAAAGCAAGATGAAGTTGCCTCTGTTTAATTTAGAGATCTGTATCAAGTATTAATTACAACTGTAACCAAAATTATTGGCAATATTACGGTATTTTAATTGAACCGCGTCCAGTCATACCTGTAATGGCTGCTGCCTTCTAAATAATAATAATAATAAAGGCGATCTGAACGTGTATGAGGAAGAGAGGGGTTCGCGGTCCTGCCACGTCAGTTAAATGACAAGGTCAGGGATAATGACCCATATAGCAGACTTGCTGGTCTGTTTGCTGAATGATCTAAACTCTGGCACGTTAGCCCCAGGCCTCGCTCGATGCTGGTGACATCATCGCACAAAAATCTCTTACCGAGAATTTTTGCTGCCGGAAAATCCTCAAAACCGCAGACGGCGTCAGTAGAGAAGCAGACGGGAGAGAGGATTTACCAACGCACGCACGCACGCACGCACGTGGGGGGAACAGAGAGGGAGGGGGGACGGGGGCGGGGGCTGAGGGGGCGGGGGGACTCATCTCTTAATTTGCATACTCGTCTTTTTAATTGAATGTATTGTACTAACGGTTCCATGAAAAAAAAATGCCTAATATTTTTTCCATGAAAATAAAATAAACTTAACATTGAAAACGGTAAACCCAAAGTAACTAAATCTCACTCACTATCTTAATAATAACAAAAAAAATAGGGGAAAAAAGGACAGTAAAAAAAAGGCCATCAAGGACATGAACAGTTTTATTATATGACTATTGAAGAGAATTAACCAGTTTTATACGCAATCAATAATTAATATAATGTTATATACATGTATTTTTAGTAAAATAACTTCAGTAAACCCCATATTTCAAACAAAAAATAATCATTTAAATTTACTCTATTTTCCATTACTGTAACTTTCCTTATTTATTATGTTTTTAAATTGAAATTTCATGTACCCACCACAGGGGAAAACTACCCACTTGTACATTACATAAATACACATACATCAGCATTTTATAAATATAAATTAATTATATGTATAATTCAGTTTCGTATTTTTTTTTGGGGGGGGGGTAACAGGCTACATGAGGGTAATCCACGTGGTGGCAAATCCTCTTTAATACCATAGGAAGGGATTTGAAATGGGGGAGGCAGAAGGGTAGAGGAAAGGTAGCCAAGGGTTAACTAGGGGCCCCCGGGCTGTAGTTTAAGGATCGTACCCGGCATTCACCTAAAAGTAATGCACAGCAAACACTAGAAAACTTGCATCCGGTAGGTCAGGCATTGGGTCCTTGTCACATGGTGCTGTGGAGACGCAGCATTCCGTTCTCCGTGCCCCTCGACCAGTTTAGGAGGCACCTGGCCGACTATTCCAATGGGAACATCTAACAACTCTTACTGTACGCCCAAGGTCTGTGACACCCCCACCCCCCCCCCCCGGAAAATACACCTCTCAAAACAGGGCCGACGTGCCTCGGCTTGTGGAAACCTTAGTGTTTAAACACAGAGAGAGGAGAAGGCATCCCCCAAAGGTAACCCCCTCCGTCTGTCCTACAAGGTTCTCCCTGCGAGAGAGAACATTTAAGACTGATTTTGATTTTCATAATCACTGTGCTCAGAAACAAATGGAAAAGGCAAAGAATAGTAAAACAATGAAAGCAAAGAAACGATAAAAACAGAAAAAAATATATATTCTCCAAGCGAAGGAAACAAGAAAAAAATACAGAGAGATAGGCAGTGTGTTTTTTTTCGTATCTTTTATTTCCTTTTTTACTTTCCTTTTCCTGTTTTCACTTTTTCTTGCTTACTTATCCAGTCCAAAACAATGGAATACCTGAATAATCAAAATAATAATTGTTTGATACATCAAAAAAAAACTTTATATCTGAAGTAAATAATTTGTCTCCTTCCCCAATCCCCTTCCTTTACTTCTCAACGCGTCTAATTCAGTATAATAAGTGGTTGAAGTCATAATTAAGTGGAATCGGCGCATTCAAGTCCAGTATTTCGGAATCTGCCACGACAGTCAGGTGGTAGTCATCAGCTCAGTCACGAAAATTCACCATGGGTTGTATTTAACACCCAAAAAAATATATTAAAAATAATGGGACCCCCAGAAAACGTGATACGTTGTCATTTTCTTTACCTTAGAAGAAACGGAAATTGTCGGTACGTTATTGGTACGTTTCAAGTTTTCCAATGACCCAAATGTATTCTCCAGTAGTTTCAGTATGATGTCAACTTTAGTCATTCTCTGTCACTGTCTTCATTATTTCAGTTAGATCTCGATTTTAGACGGTTCGTGAAACCAATAAAACGCCAATTTAACTCAATGACTGCAGGTAGACCATTTCAGTTCCCTCAACCCCTTCCCCCCGCTTTTGCCAGATCACTCACGGAATGAAGTTCACTTCTATTGTCCACAACTGGAGCTGAAACAACCAGCTCGACCAGGATGCGCCAACCACCGATGGTCCTCCGAGAACCGTGCAGAAGCAGGACCAGCCATGATAGTCCTTGAGATCCTTTCCAGATGAACCACTCGGTCGTCGAATTTTAGGACGATGTTGGAAAGTAAATGTGTCCATTGACCGTGAAGAATAGTTTTTGCGTGTAGTGAGGAGAGTTGCCTGGTTTTTTGAACGAGTCTTCTTGTGTGTGGTGGATACTTGGTTTGGTAAGGAGCGTGGATCTGGACAAGGTCATGGCGGTGTCGGCCTTGGGCTGGCGGATGTCTGCAGCTCTGGCCCGCCTACATCAGTCAGCTGTAATGTCACGAAAGAGTTATGTCTGCCTCGCCATCGCAATACAACACTAATGGCGGACCGAACCGACAACCTCCGTCCTATTATCTTCACACGTTATCTGCGCGATACAATAAGCACCTTCAGTATGAAGATGGCCGTGTGAACCAATTAATTCTTACATTATAAACAAAATCTATAATTAACTTCAAATATCTTATTCAAACTATGGAACTCGGTAATTATACGAAAAACGTGACGTCAGCCTTACCAACATTCACAGGTGGAACGCATAACCTCCAAAGAGCATACATAAAACGTGAACTGGTCTCGTGTTCATGTCAGAAAGGTCAAAAGAATACTTATATATTTACTATAATATTCTAACTATAGCTCTAAAATTATATTCATCATCTACAGATAACATAACCTAAACTTATAAAAAAAAGTAACGCCATCCTTAAATTAAAATATATATTTTAACGTTATATTTAGTTTATGATAAAAAAAATTGATCAGATAATTTTTTTTTATTTATGATCATCCTCAAAAAAACTCCGGACGAAACTATACGGACATAGACCCTAAGAAAATAACCTTTTCAAAACGTCAAGTCCTCCTCGATGGTGCCAGAAGTTCCATTTACCCTCAAAATAAATCTTAATAATTGTTTTAAATCCTTTTAATTTTTTTTTCGGTAACCAGTATTGTTGGCACCTTTTTGTCCCTCAAATTTCTCTTTCTGTTATATCCTATATGCCTTTGTTTTCGAGTTTGCGTACAATATTTTCTTTTCTCTCTTTCCGAAAACACCCTCAATTTGTATAAAATAAATTTTTCCCCCGTAACCAACTTATTCAGATAGGAGAATATTAAAAATATATTCACGTCTTTTAAATTTTCTAGACTTCTTATCCAAATTTACATATAAAACTATACGGACATAGACCCTAAGAAAATAACTTTTTCAAAACGTCAAGTCCTCCTCGATGGTGCCAGAAATTCCATTTACCCTCAAAATAAATCTTAATAATTGTTTTACATCCCTTTCATTTCTGTTTTCCGGTAAACAGTTTTGTTGGCACCTTTTTGTCCCTCAAATTTCTCTTTCTGTTTTATCCTATATGCCTTTGTTTTCGAGTTTGCCTACAATATTTTTTTTCTCTCTCTTTCCGGAAACACCCTCAATTTGTATTAAATAAATTTTTCCCCATAACCAACTCGGAAAAGAGGATATTAAAAATATATTCACGTCTTCTAAATTTCTTATCCAAATTTACATATAAAACATTCTCTTGCTCAAACACTTTGGGTTTCCCTCCCCCCCCCCCCTCCTTACTCGGGCTCACCAACTGCATTATTCCACCCTATGTTTGTCCAGTTCTTGACGTTAGTTACAGGTGACCAAATAATAAGTTCCTCACCTACAAGATAATTCCTTTCCTACCTTCGCCTTTGATTTTCGCATCCTTACACCTCATATAACTACCCGATTTTATTTCCCCACATTTCACATCGGATTCTATTTTTTTTTTATTTTCTTACTTCTTATAATTTCAGTGTTGTGTGACCATCCCGTTCAAATTTTCTTAAACAAATAATTTCCGAGGACAATCGCAGCATTTAATTTTATTTTCTAGTATATACGAGTGTATTTGTTGATCAATGTTGAGGAAAAACCCCATTATAAATTATTCTTCTCGACCCCAAACCTTCCATATTATAAATAATAAGTTATCTATTTATCCCAATATACAGCATTAAAAAAATATGGTGTTATTTATAAAACTTCTTGGTATATAGGACAAGCCGAAAGGTCATTAAAACAGATATTAAAGAATAATTGCATATTTTTACGATTTAAATTGACAAAGAAGCTGAAATTTTTAAAGATATCACTGTTTATAATTTATGTTTACGATGCTCAGATCAATAGCAATATATATATACAAATTTTAGTAGAAAGTGATGCTATTAAACTAAGCCCGTTTTAATTTAACGTCTGTTTTGAATTAATGAAACAATTGATGACCTCATACAGACACTTTTTATTTTTTATTTATATTGTGACGAACCTATTATAACTCTCATCATTTGTAAATACCTCCAATGTAATAAAATACCTGAAGAAGATACAAAAAGGTATCGAAACGTCGTCACCATATAAATAAAAAATAAAAAGTGTCTGTATAACCTATTATAAATCTCATCATTTGTAAATACCTCCACTGTAATAAAATACCTGAAGAAGATACAAAAAGGTATCGAAACGTCGTCACAATATAAATAAAAAATAAAAAGTGTCTGTACAAGGTCATGAATTGATTTATTAAGCCCGTTACTATTAATATTAATGTAATCTTTATGCTGATGATGATTTACAATTTTCAACCGCAATTTTTAGTTTGAATTACACCTGAAAGAAACGAGTCTTGCTAGGTTTTTGTAACATGAATATTTATTATTATTATTAATTGTTTATTATTCTAAAATTTCAATAAAATTGTCTATCATTTTAATTTCAAATTTGTTGAGTGCGTTTAAATTTTGTTTAAGCTTCTTCAAAATCTAAGAAAGGGTTCAATAATGGTGGCGTAATGTAACGGGAGATCGAAAAAAATTGCAACATTGTAACGAGCTTGTGGTTCTTACCCACAACATTGTATCCTAGTGTGAACTAGTCTCGTGCGGTTTCCGAACGTGTGGTCTAGCCACTGTTCTGCGACAAATTTCCCAGACACTTGAGCAGTGATCCGCCGAGATGAGCGGGGGAAATGCATAATTATAGAGTTTCCCCTCATGGAATATTCCAGAGTGGCCTGCCATTAACAAAAGGAAAAAACATACGCGTTCAAAATGACGTCTCGCTGCACCTCTTGGTCTGGGCACTACCACACTCTGGTTTGAATGCTGAACTCCCAATAAAGTTGAAGTAACTAAATGAGGACAATCTTCGGTAACAGCAATGTTCACTAAAATGTCACACAACAGACCATTATATTTCCAGGACATTTTCAGTACAAGAAACCTCTATATTCCTCAAGGACTATGGTTGGGTACTGAGTACTAAGCAGTGTACCGTGATTATTGTTACATAAATATTATATATATATTGTAATATACCAACGGGAGTGTCCGTTGATAGTGGCGGTTTCTACCCCCCCCCCCCCGCACTCGACAAACACTTACATACACACGCCTCCCTCTTTCTTTTGTAATATACGTTAGGCGTATTGTACATGTCAGCTTATTTCCACCCCCCCCTTGTCCGCCATTTGCCAGCGCCTCGGCATTACCGCCATAAGCACAATTTCTGCGCGGTCCACCACTGCTCGGTTTCCGTAATTTGCGCGTCTCCGTTCAGTCCATACCGCCTCTCCAGCTTCCTCCGTGTCTCCCTCTTCGCCGTAGACGCCGCACCGTTTGTGTGTTGTTGTTTTTTATTGTTGACTTCTCAACAATTGGAGCAGGCGCGCGAGCATTGTTGTTGTCACCTTGACCGGTCAGTTCCACGTCGAGAGGTGGGAAGGAATCAGTTGATTTTGAAAAGTGTACTTAAAGCCACGTGTTGTGTAGGTCACAAAACCACGCCTGAGGAATTAATGTTTCATGTTTCGATTAACAAACCACCAAAAAATCATCAAAGTTCGGTTATTCACTTGAGAAAATAACCTGGCGCCCAAGGAACTGACGAATCTTGTGATTCGTACACTCAGAAATTATTCTTCAGAACGTAAATAATGAGTCTGCCCAATCACTGGTGGCCAAGCAAACCGATTACTACAATATATATATTGTGTGTGTGTGTGTGTCTGTTTCGTGTTAAAGAAACGGTCTTGGACAACTGGCTGATGATCTCAACAGAGAAACTCTACAAACTATTACGTTCTATAATTATATTAGTGTACTAGCTGGGTGCCCGGCGTTGCCCGAGATGTCATTTATCTATAACCCCCGATATGACTCCAAATTCGGCTGGCTTTGCGCAATTTTTATGTAACGCTACTCGAACCCTAATCATTATAATTAACTCTGAAAAATATTTCTTCAACGCAAATATCTGCCGTGTTTGCATGTTCCAAAATTTGCACCCCGCTACCCCTGCATCTGAGGGGTAAATGCCAATTTGAATGTCGTAACTAAACACAGTGACTTCCATAACCTTTGATTTGACTCCAATCTCGGTTGTATTCGCGTTATTTTACTGTAAAGCATCTCCACCCCAAACCCGAAGGGTGTCCTTTTCACAGGGCGTAGGGGATGAAAATTGTATTCAGATAACATTGGTAGAAACACTATCAATATCTTTGACCCCTAAAAATATTTATCCGACTCAAATATCGGCTGTTTTAGTATGTTTAAATATTTCCACCCCCGCTTCTGGGGGTGGAAGACGCGTTTCACCCCGACAGTGTTTGTTTCCTGGTCGCAAAGAACACGTGTACGAAATATGGTGAAAATTGCTCGACTGGTGTAGATTTGTATTTTATTTAGAAAACGTTTGTATGGGAAATAGAAAAGGGCTGTTTTTAGGGTTTTCCCGGAAATTATTCGATTTTTTCCCGCCTTTTAAACCTTCCCTAGACCTCCACGAACATTTCAAGACTAAGATAAGATAAATCCGTTCAGCCGTTCTCGAGTTTTAGTGAGACTAACGAACAGCAATTCATTTATATATATATAGAAGATTTTAGTAACGGGTAATAAATTCAAGATATCTCCAAAGTTGATTCACATCCGGAATGGTTTTTTTTTCACAGAGTCGGGTTTGGTTATAAACGGTAACTGTGGAATCGAACGATTGGACAATCAGAGTGACTGGGTGCGATGTGCATTATCCATTTAGGATATGTTTCATCAGTTTAGAGCGACGCTGGTCAGTCTGAAGCCATCACAGACGTCGACCTACTCAGATCATCCCAGCCCCAGACTATCAGCTTTAGGCGCCCTGAACAATGCTGTTTCTTTGTAGAAAGTCTCGAGGTTGGGATCGGGAATGGTTTCTAGCAATCGCATTTCTGCTTGCTTGTTTACCGAAGCCCAGGGCCAATAGAGCCAATAGACTCGTTCAGTTGCGTCAAAGAACGACTTCTTCTTCCCGGAAAACGCGCGGCCGTCAGTGTTTATTATGTTGCAATGTGGAATTGCTCACGTACGCTGCCCCGAGCAAGGCATTCCTCTTCTCCGTGACTCATACCGCGGTCTGCCACGGACAGCAGCTAGCCTCCATCAAGGGCGTGCTCATGGTGGAGAGACCGAACTCTGGGCTCGTGTACGGTATAAGATTTTGGTAGTCATAAAGAAGAAAATGTACTTGTAAATTTACAGACCCAACAATCAGGAAATGTACTCTATGTATAACAATTACTCTGCATGAACGAAGTTGTACTTACTGTAATTATAGATGAAGAAGACTACGAGTTGTGTCAATCTATGACGTACGAAACCGTCTATTTTTTTTAAAAACAACTTGTTTATTATTACAGAGTAATGAGACGATGTTTAAAGACCAAACTGTTGCGGTTGTATCTCCAGAGAATATTAATAGTGATAGTTACTTGCTTTAACAATTTTTAATTCAGTGTTATTATTTAAATTATGTGCATAAATAACCATAATCAGTCTCCAAGTTTTTAATTTGATTAAATAATCGGTTGGAAGCTTTCAACTATTTTTTTATAATCATCCTGAATGAACAGCAACACACAAAATTGACTAACCATGAATTCGATTTTAATAATATATAAAATATTACATAATAATATTCATAAAACAAAACTTAGAATAGCGGAAGCAATTTATATTAATCTAAACAGAAACAATATAGGTTTAGAAATAGAAAAAAACAGCATGCAGAGATACTTAAAATTTTGATAAGTAGATCATCCAAAAATAATAATAATCTAATAAATAAAGCAGAGTGTTTGTTTGTATGTATATATGTTTGTATGTTCCTTATACAAATCTAGACCGGTGGAGAAAAATTCACAAAATTTCGTACACGTGTTCTTTACGTTCAGGAAACAAACACTGTCGGGGTGAGACGCGTCTACCGCCCCCCAGGGGCGGGGATGGAAATATTTAAACCTGCTAAAACAACCGATATTTGAGTCGCATAAATATTTTTTTTGGGGTCAACGAGATGTGATATGAGTATAATTTAAACCCCTCACAGCATTGTAAAGGAGAAACGTTAGAGGTGAGGGTGGAAGGGCGTTACAAGAAAATAACCGCGAATACAACCGAGATTGGAGTCAAATCCAGTGTTAGGGATGTCGGTGAGTTTAATTATGACATTCAATTGGCCATTCAACCCCCCCCCCCCACGGCCGGGGGTGGAATTTTTCAAACATGATCGACATTTGCCTGGAATAAATATTTATCGGGGGTCAATGGCGTTGATATTATTTCTACCGATGTTGCTTGTAAAATTTCAACCCCTTTCAGCATGGTAGGGGAGCACCGTTAAGGGGTGGGGTAGAGGGGCGTTTCACATAATTAACACAAAAACAACCGAGATTCGAGTCAAATTGGGGGTTATGGATATACGACATCCCGGGCAACGCCGGGAACCCAGCTAGTAAAATATAATGTAACCAATTATAAGTTTCTTATGTATCTATGTTGATGTGTATATGTTTACATGCATGTATAATTATATATATATATATATTGTAATAATCAACAAGTGGATAGGCGTTAATTTAATTAAAGGAATGATCAATAAAATTATTAATATTTAAAGTTTTTTATGTCTTAAAACTGCACATTATTAGCCGCTGGTCTTTGATCAAAATTTACAAAACTTTACTTTAACTATTTACAATTTATTTTTTTCTAGTGAATACACATCAATATTTAAAATCCAATATGTTGAAAATCTCTTAATCTCAGGGTCATCACTGGGTTTGATAATTAGGACACGATAAATGTATAATTTCACTATTAACAATTCAAAATATAAAAAAGAATTAACCTAAAAACAATATGAAATATAAGCGGCATAAAAGCTGAACTAAATGAACTCTGAACGAAATCTGACTCTACCCTTTTAATTATAGTTTACAATATTATTCAAAGTTATGTTACTTACGGAACGTCGGTCTGGTACCAGAACAATCAATTTTACCTCGTTCGGACACTTTTACACTCTTTAATTATTGAATATCAGGCCTTGGTTTTCACTGATTCTACACTTCACTCTAATATTGCGGCTGTATTTCGTTGACTGCTCCGCTCCACAATAATTTACCAATGTTGTTCTCCTGGATTAATTTCTCCACGAAGATTTTGGAAAGTTCTATTCTGACAAAACCTGTTCTTACTTTCCAATATTTACGATGCAATACTTCAGTGAATGTTTTACTTTGAATTAATTCACAAATTTAACTGGCAATACATTAACGACGTCTAGTCTCTGCTCAAGGTTTTATTATTTGTTCACCTCCTCGTAATGTTTCTCCGCCAACTAACTATCGTAGTGCCCTCCCGAGTTTTAACGCGCATTTCCCTTTCGGCATTTCATCAAAGCAACAGAGCTCAGCGCTATTGTCACTTTTGGTCGCTCAAATACCGCTAATCAATTAATGGCTTAATTAATTGGCATTACAATATGTATAGGTAAATAGTAACTAACAACATGATAAATCGATACTATAGTATCGATTATTGATTGTAATTATACACACTGAACCACCTAATGGAGCATATTTTTAAAGTTATTGTGATTTTAATTATAGGACAGGAAGGTTTGTTATGCTGATGGTTTTGCAATGTGTTCTTAATTTAATTTATATATATATATATATATAAATAGTAACGTTTGATTGTTCAATCAGGATGATTATAACAACATAGTTGAAAGCTTCGAACCGATTATTTAATAAAATTAAATATACTGATCAATCATCTTCTGCTGGTACCTCACCATTGTCAACGAATTTCAAACGCACAAAGTCATAAACTTCTGATTTTAGTTCCCCCCCTTCCCTCCCCAGAAGCTTCTGGAAGAAGATTGATGACCCTCGTGTTGGCAGAGGTAAGTTACACAAGGGATTGGATTGAGGAATGTGATCTTATGATTGAGCACAGGAAACTTGCGAGTGAAGCAGGAAGGCCTGGGCGGGATGATGCAGGTGAATGACGCCACGGCTGAAGAATGTGCACCGCGTAATCGTCTGACCCTTGGTTAAGTGCAGCTTGCATTACGGGAACCTGCACGCCGTAATTACCAAGGATGCGCTATTACACGATCTAGTACAGCTCAGACAGCCAGAGGCATGTTTCTATCCGAATTCCTTCGCCAGGGACGACGGCCAAATTACCTTCGAAATTTATTGCACGAGGGTGCTCAGGCTCCAGTGTCACCCAGCCCTCGTCTGGATCGTGCGATGAACATTCGTAGGTCAAAGACCGTGGTCGAACATGACGTTGATTTCATCGAGCCAGACTCTCTTCAGCTGCGCTGAGTTAACCGTGTCTGAAGGTTTATTGTCCGCTGCGGAGTATCTCATAATAGCAGAATCTCAATTGAATCTATATTTATTTAATTTAAAAGGGGATTTTAAAACCTATTTTCTCTAATTTTCTCTCTGAACCAACAACCACCGAACTTTCTCCCATTCGTGGACGCTTAATTGGTCACCAATTCTCAGACGAATCTTTAACGCTTATAGAACACAAAACAAATGACTTGGCAGACAAGGTCGTACCGAACGTTAAAAGACTAATAATCCAGAGATGGATAATTGAAGTTTTGAGAAAGGCAGAATCCAAAATTTTTAAACAGAAAAAAAAAATGTGTTCTCCTCACCTGGGAAAAATCAAATGAATTTATACTCTAGAAAAATCCGTATTCCATTGGGCCACTACTTGTCAAAAAATCATTAAAAATACCAAGAAAATTTAATTAAACGTTCAACACACATACTGAGTATACTTGAGAAAATTAAATAAAGAAATGAAAACAAACACTAATTAAATTATTAATAAACAAGATTAATGATAATGTAAGTATCTGAGAAAATATTTCTCATAGTTATGAAAAAAAACTTTAAAATATGTAAGCAGTATTTAAATATAAGCAAACTCCTCTTCCGCTATCGGAAGGGCGTGGGACAAGTACCCAATGCCCGACCTACCTGATGCAGGTTTTTATAGGGTTTTCCTTGCATTTCTTTAGGCGAATGCCGGGTAGGATCCTTAAACCATAGCCCGGGGGCCCTAGTTAACCCTTCGCTACCTTCCTCTACCCTTCCGCATCCCCCCTTTCAAATCCCTTCCTATACTATTAAAGGGGAGTTGCCCAAAGTGGATCACCCTCATGTAGCCTGTTGCCCTTAAAAAAAATAACCCTTTGTAAGCTTTCCCGGAGTAAATTAATAATAAATTTTTCACCAGGTTGAGATCTCTCGATGTTGACGTTTCTGCGGTCGTTTCTCTAGCCCTGTCCTCAGACCGTGTCGCTGCGTGACGTGTGCGTGGTATTTACAGGGCTCGGATTCAAAGTCACCACCATGCTGCGATCTGATTGGCCGTTTATGATGGCCTGACTGCAGTGTCAAGGGGCAAATGCGTTCCCGTAAATCAGGCGATCCTCAACGGCCAATCAGATCGCAGCATGGTGGCCATATAAATACCGCGCACACGTCACGTGGCGACACAGTCTGAGGACAGCGCTGGAGAATGGCCGCAGAAACGTCGACATCGAGAATTATGAACCTGGAAGGGGGGGGGGGGTGATTAACCGTGAAATTTTTTTATTAACAACCCTTTATATTTCATACGTTATGCAGTGTAAACATAATTAGTATTTTTCTACTGTCTCATTAATATTATAAATTAACCACCTTCACAGACATTTTAAAAATATATTATTCTACGCTTCAACGAAGTTTCAGTACGTATTTGTCCTTTAATCAGGTTTGCTATACGGCAAGAATTTTATGTAATAAAATATTTCCAAAATATTATTTAAATTCAAAATAGAAATATTTAACATTCTTGCAACTTAATAATGAATGTTACTAATTATAAAGTAAATATGGACATAGTATTTTATCACATTAAAATTACATATTTATACTAATTCTTTTATAAAATTATGTCGAAAGCTACAAAATATTTCTAATAAATTTTCTCTTTGCTTTACTTCTATAGAACATGAATAAAAAAATATATAGATTGATAAGGGATGTTCTGAAAAATATATATTCAATTGAGTATTGAGGTCCTATAAAAAGATGTATTTAAAAATATTTTATATGGAATGTTAAACTACTACGAGTTAGGCAACCTTCTGTGTAACGGAAGTGACGGTGCGGCCTATCACGGCCAAGGGCCGAAGACCGATCAGGACCACGTGTAATTTTAGTTATTAATTTTTCTTGAAGTAAAGTAACACAAGAAATTAAAGACCCATATAACAGACCAAAAAAAAACATAAATTAATTTTGAACAATATTTTTTTGATCAACTGTTGTGATCATTGTCAATGCTATTACCGGACTCTGAGACTACTGTAGACTGTTCTTATCAATAAATATGTTAATAATTATAAAAATTAAAATTTGAAAACTGGATATGCTCCTTACCATCTTCAATAATGCAGTCTGGCGATAGTATTGACAAGGATCACAACAGTTGATTGAAAATTAATTTCTGTTTTTTGTCTGTTATATGGGTCTTTAATTTCTTGTGTTTTTCTAAGTGCTTTCCGATTCTACGCTGATTTCCAACCATTTCCCTCTACAGTAATGTTACATGAAACATAAATTTAAAGAAATCGTGTTCGGATAAACTTAAGATTTATTGTAAATATGCCAAAAAAAAAACAAAGACTAACTCAGTATCTGGTTCCGATCTTCGACAAGCTTATATAGATTGATGATCGTCTGTTAAATATACGTTTTTAAGTTTATTAATCGTTGTTCTTATACAGCACGAATATGGATGAAGAGTCTGCGATAGGATTCTCTCGCAGGTAACCTGCGAGGGATGTTCTCTCGCAGGCAGAACCTTTTAGGAGAGATACGAAGGGGCTACCTTTGGGTATGCCTTTTCCTCTCCGTTTTTCAACTAAGGTTCCCACAAGCCGAGGCACCTCGGCCTGATTTGAGAGGTGTATGTTCCGGGGTCACAGACCTTGGGCATACGGTAAGAGTTGTCCGCTATTCCCATTGGAGTAGTCGGCCAGCTGCCTCCTAAACTGGTCGAGGCACGGAGAAGGGAATGCTGCGTCCCCACAGCAAACTCCTCTCCCGCTATCGGAAGGGCGTGGGACAAGTACCCAAGGCCCGACCTACCCGATGCAGGTTTTTCTAGGGTTTTCCCTCCATTTCTTTAGGCGAATGCTGGGTAGGATCCTTAAAATATAATCCGGGGGCCCTAGTAACCCTTGGCTACCTTCCTCTACCCTTTCGCATCCCCCCTTTCAAATCCCTTCCTATGCTATTAAAGGGGAGTTGCCCAATGTGGACACCCTCATGTAGCCTGTTCCCTTAAAAAAAAGCACGCATATTTATTGGTTCATTCCACCATAAGTTTATGTGGAAGGTAAATATCGATAAAAAAAAGACAAGTGATAAAGTAAAGATAAATTCTATGATAGACGAAGGTAAAAAATTTGGTGAAAGCGAACAAAGAAAAGCAGAAAAAAAGATGCCGGTCTAAAATAAACGGAAACTTCATCTACATGACGGAACAGAATTACAATGGTTCTACTGTTATACACTGATTTTTTTCTTGTACGATTAAAATAATTTTTTTTGCATTTTAACTGCAAATTTATGAAACACAGAATTTGCTCTGTGACAGAGAGCTAGATGAACGGATTTCCCAGGTAGGTCCCGCGTCTGGAATCAGCGATCCTGGACCGAACTGATGCCAACCGGGAGAAAAAGAAATCCAGACGTGTAGGCGCCATGGGAACGGTTGATCGAATATGTTGAGAGAAGGAGGAATAGTTATGACTAGAAGAGGAAAGAAGAAGTAAAAATAGAGGCGTAGTAAAAATCGGCCAAATTTTTTTCCTACAATTTTTTTTTTGTAAAATGAAGTAGATGTCGAGGAAGCTGACGTTTATATGAGTTTATGTGTAGAGAGAAAAGGTGGAGATAGAGAGACGATATATTGTCAAGACGAGACCTGCTGTTGTTACGTCGTGGATTCTATGACAAGACGTGTAGGGGGAAAACTAATTTAAAGTATACGCAGTGTGAAAGAAACAACCGTTTTTCCATTATACCACTGTGATCAAAAAGTAAGGTGGAATTGTCATTTAAAACTCCCGGGTATTAGGAAGGCTGGTAAATTTTTTTCCCTAGGTTGGTAGGACTGTCTATAATATTTTCCAAGTGTCTGTTTGTTAAAAGGTTTAATTATCTCAGAGTTACACGTGTTTTTTGTAAACAACCAAAAGTGAATTTTTGCAATGGCTGATTTTGTTGAGCAAAGAACTTGCATCAAATTTGGTTTGCGGAACGAATATTCTTGTGCGGACACGTTGAAGGCCTTTGGTGATCAAACTATGGCACAAAAAAACGTTTATAAGTGGTACAACGAGTTCAAAGACGAACCGCGCTCTGGACGACCATCAACGTCTACCGACGAGGGCCACGTCCAAAAGATCAAAGATTTGCTGCTTGAAAATCGTCGATGGACAATTTAGAGATCTCGCTGATGGTGTTGGAACATCATTTGGCTCAGCCCAAACCATTTTGAAGAATGTTTTGTGTGTCAAACGCGTCAAGTCTCGATTGGTGGAACAAAAGCGTCGCGTTGATGTGTGTGAAACTTTGCTGTCTGACCATCAGGACCACTTGAAATGCATCATCACTGGAGACGAGACTTGGATTTACGCCTACGACCCTGAAACCACCGACCAATCCAGCGAATATCAAGGTCATGTTGACAGTTTTCTTTGATCATCGTGGTGTGGTGCACTGTGAATTCCTTCCGCCGGACCAAACTGTCAACAAAGAATATTATTTGAGCGTTATGCGACGTTTGCGTGAAGCTATTCGTCTGAAACTCTTGGTTCCTTCATCACGATAATGCACCACGTCACGCTGCATTGGTTCTTCGCGACTTTTTTTTGCCAAAACCTCGACTCGTATCCTTCCGCAACCACCGTAGTCGCCTGATTTGGATCCGTGCGACTTCTGGCTATTCAGCAAACTTAAAAGGCCAATGCGGGGACGCCGCTGTGACACGATTGAGGAGATAAAAACCGAATCGAAGAAGGTCTTGAAGGCTATACCGGAAAAAAGACTATTCAGACTGTTTCGAGGGCTGGAAAAGGCGTTGGAAAAAGTGCGTTTTATCGGACGGGGATTACTTTGAAGGGGATGAAATTGATTTGGAAGAATAAATAATGAATTTATATTTTATAAATAAATTCACCTTACTTTTTGTTCACAGTGGTATTAAAGTCGTTCCGACATGAACCTACTTGGTCACGTCCTCTGTTCGGCGTACGTACTTCTGTATTTGTTCAATATTTGGAACATCGACATTCTTGCTGAACTATTACAAAACAATCATCTTCCACCGTTGTGAAGGTTGACGTTGTTTTGGCCTGCATTTCCTCTCCCCCGCAAACTTCGCAGAAGTGCGCAGGCTGTGGTGTTCCGTGAACCGCTGCTTTCACTAATTACCCGTCAAATCATCCATATTCATAGCTTCCACGAAGATTCGCGACCGCAATTACGTAAAGTGACAGCTGGCTCGGTGTGACATCGGCAACATGGTCGACCAGACCATCATCAAGTATTTACTCGCCAATTCCATTAACCTTCGAGGTAATTTGTCCCGATGCAATCAGAGTCCCTCGCTGTTTTATGGCTCAAAACCAATTTAAGTATTGCAATATTTCAAGCTACGAATCAACACGGAATTTCTCTCTCACTGTGAGCGAGGTCGACAGCCAGGTTTTTTTTCTTCTCAGAATCAACACGAAACAATTACGCAGCAACGTGATTGGTCTGTTACCATCTACACCATAGTACGTGAGGCTTTAAAATAAACAGACAAAAACGATTTCAGTCACAAACTGACCTACTAAATATTAAATTTAGTTCCGCCAAAAATTGCATTATGGGTTACTCGAATTTTTCCCACCGTTCACAAGTGTATTGCTTGTTGCATTCAGGAAGGGCTGCTCAATTTTTGTGACAAGGAGGACACATGTTCAGGTTGGTGAAGAACATTCTTATACATTTATAATAATAATTATTTAACTCAGGAATATTTTTTGCCTTTGTCATTTATGTAACTATATTTATTGGAGGCGACCCTGAAAACTAAGCCGTGGCAAAAACAACATCAACTTGTAAAATTTCAACTGAGATAAAAATTTGTTTTATAAAATTTGTTTTTTGTTATATTTTTAATTCTTGTTTTTATTTAATTCCTTTCATTTTTAAACTTTTAATTTGTTTTGTTATATTTTATATTCTTGATTTTATTTAAATCTTTTCATTTTTAACTTTTAATTTGTTTATAATAAATTTGTGCTCAAACGTAGGGTTTATTTAAATTTAATAATAATAAATATTGATTATTACAAATTTGGCGTGCAGCGGGGGATTTATCTTCATTTAAATATAATCATTTTTGTTTATTACATTTTGTGCTCCAACATAGGTTTATCATCAATTAAAAAAGTTAAACATTTGGATTACAGTTTGGCGCCCAACGTGGGGCTTATCTTTAATTAAAAAAGTTAAACATTTTGATTACATTTTGGCGCCCAACGTGGGGCTTATCTTCATTGAATTTTTAAATAATTTCTGATTATTACAATATATATATATATATATATATATTTATGGGAAACTGTTATATTAATTAAATAACTTGAGAAAACAACAGCAAACTTTATTAATTATATGAAAATCCCTATTCGCCAAAGAACACCCTACACTATAAACAAACAGAGCACACTTTTACTTCGAGATTATATTAATGTCTATATCTGTGACGTCGCTCCAAAGATGACTCGTCTCGTGAACTTCCTTTCCACACATACACACACACATACATACAGACATACACACATACATACACACACACACATACACACACATACATACACACACACATACATACATACATACATACATACATACATACATACACACACACATACATACATACATACATACATACATACATACATACATACATACATACATACATACATACATACACACACACACACATACATACACACACACACATACATACATATATATAGTTTCTTATTACACTTAATTAATTGTTATCTCGTCAGCGTGTTAAGCAGTGAAGTGATTTATGAGAAAAGAAATATTAAATAAAAAAGTCCAGTAAAAAGAAATAAGGGGGGGGGGGGGTTCGTGTTTCTTTATTTTTCTCCAAGGAAATAATAAAAATAAACTTTAAAAAGACGGTTGATTTCTGTTACCGCTATATTTGTATTTATGTCCTTCTCTACTTCGTCTATCCATCTGTTCCTTGGTTTTCCTGCCTTTCTTTTACCTCCTATATCATTGTATAATGCATCCTTTCCTTTCCCACGCGTTTCGCGTGTCCTGTTCCATTCCATTCTCTTTAATCTAATAGCTGTTGCGATGCTTGGCTCTTTATGTAGGTCATATATTTCCTTAATATATCCCTATCCATTTTTTCGGCCCCAAATTCTTCTTAGGATCTTTCTTTCAAAGATGTTAATCGCTATCTCCTCTCTCTCTTGTTTAGTGTCCAGCCCCTCACTCCCATAATATAGTATTGGCCTGTATTGGTTTTATATATCCTCATTTTTGTAATTATGTGTGTTGTTCTTAGTATGTTATGGTTGTATTATGTTATTTTTGTATATATAGCAACCACCGGACAAAAGCCCAATAGTTGCTAAATAATAATAATAATAATAAAGGTTATAGTTTTACGTCTGTTTATATGACGTAGATAATTCAATTCTCCGACCAATTACAGATAATATTTTTATTGATTTAAGACAACGTTTCGGTACGTCTTTGTACCGTCCTCAGGATAAAATGTACAAAATAAATTTGTTGTTATCGAAAATTCTAATGAATTTACAAAAGTTAAAAACTGTTTTCATATTATATTGAAAAACAACACAAACTTTAAAAGTTCTTCCGAGGCACGTACCAGAAACGTTGCCTTAAATAAACAAAAAAATATTAAAATTAAAAAAAAAAATTACGTCTGATCGAAAATAATGAATAATAAAGATAGCCAATACAGACCAAAAAAAGGGTAATATAAATACCACACAACGTTTCTGGGATCCTTGTGCCTTTTGGTCAGGTGCTTAGAAGAGACTAGAGAGACACAACTGCACTGTTCAGTTATCAAACCTCAAAAGCTCATATATGCCATTTAATTAAACAGTATTGTCAATCAATCAATTTATTTATAGTCTAAAAAACTGAAGAATACAGCAATACAGACAAAAAAGGGGGTAATATAAATACCACACAACGTTTCTGGAATCCTTGTTCCTGTCCTCAGGTTGCGGAGAAGAGCCTAGAGCGACACAACTGCACTGCTTTTGAGTGTTGTCAACTGACCAGTGCAGTTGTGTCGCTCTAGGCTCTTCTCCGCAACCTGAGGACAGGAACAAGGATCCCAGAAACGTTGTGTGGTAATTATATTACCCTTTTTTTTTGTCTGTATAGGCTATCTTTCTTATTGAAATAAAAATATTGTCTGTAATTGGTCGGAAAACTGTATTATCTAAATAATAATAATAATAATTTATAAAGTTTATGACAAATATATTTATGATCGTATGATATTTTTTTTCTCAAATCATATATGTGTGAATTTGAACAAAAATTTCCTATTAACAACAGTTAATCTTATTTGATTTACAGAACTACGAAATTTATCGCTCTCTTTTGTTTTAGTTGTATTTATTTAATACTAGCTGGGTGCCCGGCGTTTCCCGACATGTCATTTATCTATAACCCCCGATATGACTCCAATTTCGGTTGCTTTTCCGCAATTTTTATGTAACGCTACTCGAACCCTAATCATTATAATTAACTCTGAAAAATATTTCTTCAACGCAAATATCTGCCGTGTTTGCATGTTCCAAAATTTTCACCCCGCTACCCCTGCATCTGAGGGGTAAATGCCAATTTGAATGTCGTAACTAAACACAGTGACTTCCATAACCTTTGATTTGACTCCAATCTCGGTTGTATTCGCCTTATTTTACTGTAAAGCATCTCCACCCCAAACCCGAAGGGTGTCCTTTTCACAGGGCGTAGGGGATGAAAATTATATTCAGATAACATCGGTAGAAACACTATCAATATCTTTGACCCCTAGAAATATTTACCAGACTCAAATATCGACTGTTTTAGCATGTTTAAATATTTCCACCTTCGTCCACCCCCGCTTCTGGGGGGTGGAAGACGCGTCTCACCCCGACAGTGTTTGTTTCGTGGTCGCAAAGAACACTTGTACGAAATTTGGTGAAATTTGCTCCACAGGTGTAGATTTATATAAGGAACATACAAATATATATATATATATATATATATATATATATATATATATATACATACAAACATGCGCTCTGCTTTATTTATTAGATACAAACGGGCAGTTTCTCCTGTGATAGATGCATGAAATTACAATTTAATGACGCATTAAATAAAGGTAGTTACAATAAAAGATAGTATTAAAATATAAGCCAGGTTTTTGGGCGACTATAAATACATGTATATAAAATTATATTTAATAAAGTTTAATTTTGAAAAAGTTAAAGAAAGAATTAATATTGTCCTGGCCTGCAAAGAAGAAAAGTGGAAAGATATTTGCAAATAGAGATTAACCAGCTATTTAACTATCTAAACGTTATGATGCAATCATCAGTCTTATCGTTGCGTTCGTTTTTTTTTCCGGGCTATGGTCGTTTGTATATGGATGAGGTGCAGCGGCGTGCAGCAGGAAGTAGGAACCGAGATGCAGTTCAGTTGGGGGCGAAGCAGAGATTTGCCAAGTGTGACGAGGTGGCGTCATTGTTGTCTGGGTCTGGAGAATAATGCATGAGCTGGATGATACGTCGGGCGTGGCTCAAAGGCTGCCATCACTCACAACCAAGGTCATGCGGGTACTCGCAGTCATATTCCCCTTTCATAAACATCTGACGGTTTTCGATTTTCTCCGATTATGCACCCCCCTCCCTCCCCCCCCCCAAGAAAAACACTTTTTCATGACGTCATAAAAATTCGAACTTATTTCTCTTTGAGGCTATGAAGTTCCGCTGTGAACCTCAATGTACCAGGAGATCCACCATTCATATCTTCAACCAAATCTTTTAAAAAATTAACAAGAAAGATAGCCAAAGGAAGTGACATTATAAATAGCACTGCAAGTCTTGTTCCTTTCTTCAGGTGCAGAAAAGGCTTTTGAGTTTTGTCAACTGACTAGTTTCTCTCTATCTGGGCTCTTACATATTTTCTGCACCTGAAGAAAGGAACAAGGCCTCCTGAAACATAGTGTGGTATTTATATTATCACTAATTTTGTCTGTATTTGGCCGTCTTTCTTATTATTAATTTTCAATGAGACGTAAATTTTTCATTTTTTTTAAAAAAAAATTATTGCAAGAGGCAGTTACATGAGGGTAATCCACGTGGTGGCAACTCGCCTTTAATAGCATAGGAAGGGATTTGAAAGGGGGCATGCGGAAGGGTAGAGGAAGGTAGCCAAGGGTTAACTAGGGCCCCCGGCCTATAGTTTAAGGATCCTACCCGGCATTCGCCTAAAAGTAATGCAGGGAAAACCCTAGAAAAACCTGCATCAGGTAGGTCGGGCATTTGGTACTTGTCCCATGCCCTTCCGATGGCGGGTGGAGGAGTTTGCTGTGGGGACGCAACATTCCCTTCTCCGCGCCTCGACCAGTTTAGGAGGCAGCTGGCCGACTATTCCAATGGGAATAGTGGATAACTCTTACCGTATTCCCAAGGTCTGTGACCCCGGACCATGCACCTCTCAAAACAGGCCGAGGTGCCTTGGCATGTGGGAACCTTAGTTCAAAAAACCAGAGAGATGTGAAGGCCACCCGCAAAGGAAGCCTCCCCCAGAGCTCTCTGGAAAGGTTCACGTAAATTTTTCATTAGTTCTTTTCCATTTTAACTCTTAAAATTAAACTATCTTCTGTCCTTAAAAATACTAATATCCTGAATACTCCTTTTAATCGGCTCCTGTACAATTATTCGTGTTTACTTGTCCTTATAAAACGTCAATTATCAAGCAGATGCGCTGGTAAAACATCAAATTTATTAAAATTAAGTAAAAAAACACACTGGATCCTCGCAATATCTAATTTGTTCGAAAGTTTTAACAAATGTTGAAAACTAGAATAAATATTAAAGCTCAAAGTGAGGAAAATAAATTTAAGAGACGTAATATAAACGTTAAAAGAAATAGGAAGGGACAAGGATCCCAGAAACGTTGTGTGGTTCTTCTTTTGTCTATATTTGGCCATCTTTTTTATTATTAATTTTCAATAAGACGCGTATTTTTCATTTTAACTCTTTTAAAATTTAACCTTTTTTTTCTGTCCTTAAAAAAATACCAATATTCTGAATATTCGTTTTTAAATGGTCGTACTTACTTGTCCTTCAAATACGTCAATTAGCAAGCAGATCCTACAGAGAATGTCTTATTCAGTCCTCCAAAATTTTAAACTCGATCAATTTCAACTGTAAAAGGGGAAAACGCATGTATTTTAATTCATTTTCCAATACCATACAATATTTTTATTTATTTACGACGACGACGTTTCGGTACGTGTTTGTACCGTCATCAGGTATTTCCTAAATATGCTATATTTATTAAAAACTATATTCACATCCGATTGAAAAAAAAAAACACGAACATCAGATCACGATACTTTTTTTTACTGAAAGAAAAAAACGTCTCATCATTACATAAGTAAGTTTAAATGAAAGGAAAAAAAATAACGTCTGATTGAAAATTAAATAATAAGAGAGACAGCCAAATACAGACCAAAAAAAAAAGATAATATATAATTGAAGCCTTGTCCCTTTCTCCAGGAGCTAAGAGAGCAGCCTAGAGCGACACAACTGCACTATTCAGTTGTTGAAGAAAAGGACAAGGATCCCATAAACGTTGCGTGGTATTTATTTATCACTGGTTTTTTTTTGTCTGTATTTGACTATCTTTCTTGTTAGAAGTAAGTTTAAATCATGGGCGACGTATAAAAGGACTAACGAAGGATGAGTTAGGTGTGTGAATAATTGAACTGAGAAAATTTGCGAAAAGTGGCTCTTTTTTTGGTTTTCTTGTGATGGGAGAAGCCATACATGTATAATCAGTCCACAGCCTGGTCGAATAAACGCTCCAACGTGTGTTGCGTGTTGCATACTGTAAGGGTGATAATTATTTTTTTTCAGGCGACGAATTGACGTTGCGCTACTCTTCGTCATTTTTTCTTATTACTTTAAGAATAAAATAATCATCTCAAATTATTATTTACTTAGATTAATAATATGCGACTTTACTATACTTAAAAAATGTAATACGAATTTAATAAGACTAGAGGCCTGTTTATTATTAAGAAATGAATTATAAGGTATGAAGATGTAACCCAATCTGGTGTGAACCACCCTCCTTCATCCTTGGATGAAACACGCATTACTTTAACAGACTGCCGCTGTGATTTCCGATAGTGATCGATAACGCAAGTCTCACTGGAAATCTGTTAAGAGGGGGAGGTCCATTGGAATAAGTGGTGTCTCCCCTCCATTTTACTGAGATAGACTCATCAATAACATTTCCCTACATCTTATTCACGCTCTCAGCCCAAATAGAAGCTTCTTCACATGTCTACGACTAAATGTCAGCTCAGCAAGATTTAGGACCTGTTGTTGCAGTTGCTCTGAAGTTTTGTGACGTTTCTTATCGAAACGTCGTCAACTGATGACCTTATACAGACACCTTATTATATATATATATTATGTTGACTATCGCTGCTAGTTTGTTATATTAATTTGGAAAATACCTGAAGAAGATACAAAAAGGTATCGAAACGTCGTCTTAAGATAAATAAAAAAATGTCTGTATAAGGTCTTGAATTGTTTTATCACATGAGGAACCTTTTATTTTAATAACGTCCAGAAAGCATAACAAGATGTTACCTACCATGAATCTAGACAATCACCTATTCAAGTGAACACTTAAACAACTGAATACTTGGCCACCTTTTGAAAATTCATTTAATCTGGAAGAAATGGTCGTCACTGACGGAAAAGCTTCTTTCGGCTCAGTTTGTACCTTGACCACAGACCACTGTCAGAAATAAAAATTTTAACGCTCCCCAATACTAATGTTGAATTCTGTATGTCTGACCGTTTGGACAAATCCGTTTACAAATCCATATTTCCTCCTGTGAACATATTTTTCATTGAAAGAAGCGAAGACCAGGCGATGTATCCCATAACTAATAACTGGCCTTTCTTTTCGGGCTGTGGAGGATCTGGTCTGGTTGTTTGTGCAGCCCTTGCATCGGATTGAAGGCCTGAGAGCGTGCTGCAATTAGCCGTCGCACAATGGAGCCACAGACGAACAGTTGCTCAAGCAACTCTTTCAATTACTTCCAATGCCAAATTACCTTCAATTTATCTGGCGAGGAAGACAGTGACCGCTGGCGCAATGTAAGTAGTCTATGAGCACGCCACTTAATCTTGGACCAGGCCAGGCTGCTGACGTGATAGACGACTTCTTTTCCACAGTTCCCAAAGAACGCGTCCACGAGAAACGTCTCGTGATCATCAACAATAAATCAAAGTGAAAATAAATCGAAAAAAATATTATTTAAATCGCACAAAAAATACTCATTTCATTGGCTGTTTTTTTTTAGGGTAACAGGCTACATGAGGGTGATCCACGTTGGGAAACTCCCCTTTTAATAGCATAGGAAGGGATTTGAAAGGGGGGATGCGGAAGGGTAGAGGAAGGTAACCAAGGGTTAACTAGGGCCCCCGGGCTATAGTTTAAGGATCTTACCCGGCATTCGCCTAAAAGTAATGCAGGGGAAACCCTAGAAAAACCCTGCATCAGGTAGGTCTGGCATTGGGTACTTGTCCCACGCCCTTCCGATAGCGGGAGAGGTGTTTGCTGTGGGGACGCAGCATTCCCTTCTCCGTGCCTCGACCAGTTTAGGAGGCAGCTGGTAGACTGTTCTAATGGGAACCGTGAACAACTCTTACCGTATCCCCAAGGTCTGTGACCACTGAACATACACCTCTCAGAACAGGCCGAGGTGCCTCGGCTTGTGGGAACCTTAGTTCAAAAACGGAGGGAGGAAAAGGCATCCTCAAATGTAGCCCCTTCGTGTCTCTCCTACAAGGTTCTGCCTGCGAGAGAACATCCCTCGCAGGTTCATTGACTGTTGGTCGAATGTCCTATTATAATATTCATTTTTTCATACAGTTAGAAGCCCGATTAAGACTTTGTTTATTCAATTAGAATTTATTTTTT
Organism: Zhengitettix transpicula; assembly: GCA_037074705.1. Taxonomy (NCBI): domain Eukaryota; kingdom Metazoa; phylum Arthropoda; class Insecta; order Orthoptera; family Tetrigidae; genus Zhengitettix; species Zhengitettix transpicula. Next base: position 17,409,308 of record CM073594.1, on the reverse strand, counting down.
TCCAAATTATATTGCAAAAATTGAAATTAATCAGCCCATTTTCAACTATTTCAAGTTACTGACAATCCAGGACTTTTAGTATTTAATAAAACAATTTGATGACCTTCTATATACAATTTTTATTTATATACTTGTATACGGTCATCAGTTGCTGTATTAATTGAAAATTTTTTAGTATTATTTTTGTACCAACCATTTTTGTAGTACATAACCATATAACAGTGACTGGTATTCATCCATCCTACCGTTGAGGCCATATTAATGCGTCCTCCGAAAATTTAATAAAATTGTCCTCCTCCCGTCCCCCCCTACCCCAATGTGTACTAAAAGCCGCGTTAAAATGTTATGTTGCTGATCGGTTCTTGGTTCAATTTATAATATTAACCAAGTTGATAAATTAGGCACCTTGAGGGGTAATTTTTATTACGCATCAATACGCTTAAATATTAGGGAAGATCCAGGTGAATCTGGTCAGTTGTAGGCTGAAAGCTTTTCGTCTATTTTTAAGAATACCAGTGGTTATTCACTACAACATTCACTTAATTCATTTGGGAACATGACCACGGACTTCGTCAGTCAGTCGCCTGTACTGTGGATGGATATTTTTAGCGGGGAAGGACTGACAAACTGATTGTGGTCCTCCTGGGCGGCGGCTTGATCCCGGAGAATGCAGCAGCAGCAGCAGCAGCACCAAGGAACGAACGCCCTTAGAGAATTTCAATTACAATTTTGTTGCAGATGGCGGAGGGACCGACCACGCCTCCGTAACGTGATATGCTCTCCGGCTCCGCAGACCGGACATGCGGTTAATTGCACGTCAGACTTTCGCACAATTTACTTGTCAGAAGCGAGACGTGCATTCGGCTCCTCTTAATGGTGCATCAATGTTCTCGAGAGATGCAATACGTTTTCGCGGACCGGAACTTGAGCGCGGACAAACAAACACAAAACGACCAGAAGAGTTGTTCGTCGCAGCCGTGAACTCGAAGCTCACAGGAAATAATACCTGGACAAGAAAACGTAATTTCCAGGACCTTGTTGTTGTTGTTGTATCAGAGAAATCGCTTTTTACTCGACATGTCTACCCAATCCCACGACGCCTGCACAAGGAAAATTTCCTTTTAACAAGAAAGAGAAGAATGTTCAAGAGCACCGACCGCCCCGCCCGCCAGACACACCGGAGGGACATGGAAAGTTTTCAAGGAGATCCAGAAAAATATACTTGTACTAGACGTAATACACCCCGGTGGGCCTCTGGATGCAGAAATCCGGATCCTAAACTAAACAATTAAGAATAAGTCTAGCCCTACTCAGCTCAGTTAAGACATGTAAAAAAAAAACTTACACACCTACGGAGAGTTCCGCAGAAACATTCGTAACATCTTTGGAATATAGGAATCATTTTCAACCAATCATCAAGGAGTCCCTATTCATATTTATACGGACCAAACTAATTCACCCTTCAGACTGAAGACTGCTATTATTAAAATATTACAACAATTTAAAAATTAAAATAACTAATATTTTAAATAAATAAACATCAACCAATTTTTTTAAGACAGGAAAAAAGAATAAATTAACAACATTTCACGACTTATTTTTGCGACCTCATCAGGTCCTAGTTTTAAAACTACAATAATATTTTTAGGAAACATTTGGCTGACAGTCAATATAATATAAATATTGTATTTATAAGTATTGTATTTTTTACGTCTCTTTATACGAAATAAATAATGGAGTTTTTTATACCAGTACCAGACAACATTTTTATTTATTTACGACGACGTTTCGGTACGTGTTTGCACCGTCATCAGGTCTTTCCTAAATATGCTATATTTGTTAAAAACTATATTCACATCCGATTGAAAAAAAAACACAAACATTAGAAGGTTTTCAGAGGCACTTTTTCACAAACTACGCACAAGTGAGGTCGCAGCAAAAATGTTAGGGCTCACAACCTTGTGGGGGGGAGACGAAAGGAGGCTACCTTTGGGGATGCCTTCTCCTCTCTCCGTTTTTGAACTAAGGTTCCCACAAGCCGAGGCACCTCGGCCTCTTCTGAGAGGTGTATCTTCAGGGGTCACAGACCTTGGGGCATAGGGTAAGAGTTGTTGTCTGTTCCCATTGGAACAGTCGGCCAGCGGCCTCCTAAACTGGTTGAGGGCCACGGAGGAAAAGAATGCTGCGTCCCCACAGATAACCCCTCTCCCGCTATTGGAAGGGCGTGGGACAAGTACCCAATGCCCGACCTACTTGGTGAAGGTTTTTCTAGGGTTTTCCCTGCATCACTTTAAAGCTAATTGCCGTGTAGGATTCTTAAACCATAGCCCGGGGGGGCCCTAGTTAACCCTTGGCTACCTTGCTCTACCCTTCCGCATCCCCCCTTTCAGATCCCTTCCTATGCTATTGAAGGGGAGTTGCCACCATGTAAATTACCCTCATGTAGCCTGTCACCCTAAAAAAAATTATAATTTTTTTTTAAGTCTAACAAAATTTATATTTTTAATTATCACGTGATTTATGGAAACATTTTAGCTACAGTCGTCATTAATATATTTTCTGAATTGTTCTGAAACGTTTCCTTGATGTGAAACCGCAGAATTATTTTTTCTTTTACTCTTTGTCAGCAATCATTAATTTCTTTCCTGAAAAGTGGTTTCTGCATTCAATTTTCGTTGCAGTTGAAATTTTTTTCAACATTTCCGGTTTTACCTGATATCGGTGGAATTTTTACTTTGTATTTTTGGCAGCATTGCGAAATTTGCTTATTCGCCAGTGCCCATTATACGACGTACATTCAAAATTCATACGACTTAAATACACTAAGATGAACTAAGTTTTATTAATTTCGGGCTAGAATTTCTCTGCTAAGATATTTATTGTCTTTTTTCAAGTAAAATTATATCTGGTATTCCATTCTTTACAGAATATATGAAAAAATTTACCCATAATTCAGTAAATTTAACAGTCTCCTTAATATGGTACCACAGTTGTTGTTTTTTTAATAAATAAACTGTTCTATATTTTAATGGTGTAATAATTCCCTATCGTCAAATATTATTGGGAAAAAGTCTTGTACCAGATCCACAAGAAATCAATAATCAAGTCTTTTGAACCATTATTCATAGCATAATCCTTAATTAATCTACGGTCTATGAAATTAAGACTGTGGAAATTTAATAGCGGAGAGGATTTTCTAGTCGAGTCAACGATATTAGTACACACACACGGGGTAGTCGGAAATACTTTGGCGATTTACCAACAAATCTGTGCATTATTTATGCAGCTGCGGCACCAAGCATTACCGTAAGCCCCCGTATATTTTATCTTTGGTAACATCCTGATTAGACTCCTTGAACAATTCAAATTGTGTAGGTAAATAATTTGTTTTGATAACAACAATAAAACGTGGTAATACAGCAAAATGAAAAAAGAGAAATTATACCCAAAATAACTAAATTCATAGAGGAGCTTTGAGGAACTACAGATAAACAGGAGCTGATCAACTCTGTTGAGAATTTTTAAATAAAGATAAATTATACCCAAAATAATTCAAATCATAGAGGAGCTTTGAGGAACTACAAACAAAGAGGAAGTGATCAACTCTCTTGAGAACTTAAACAAAGAGAAATTATACCCAAATTAACTAAAATCATAGAGGAGCTTTGAGGAACTACAGATAAATAGGAAGTGATCAACTATCTTGAGAACTTAAAAAGAAAACCAAATTGTATCCAAACACTGGTTGGGCCAACCACTGTGTCAGCTGACGCACAATTCCAACATACAGACCAAGAACGACGGATCTTTGGCTTTCTTCTTCGACGATGGCGCGGGTTTTGGTTGTTGGAGGCTTAATTGCATATGAGTTTGGTTGGTTGGAGCAGACGGCTGACGAATGGGCGGCAGACAGGCACCTGCTGGTTCTAGTCGTCTACTCTAATGGCGAAGTCGTGAGAGCCTTCGGCCTGGCACTCATTACACCGGAGCTAGCCGCGTTGCCATGCTTCCAATCAACATTTGTCAACACAGCTTGTTATGAAGTCGTTGCACATGTTCAAAAAATTCAGCCGAAAAGCTTCAAACCCGACCCCCCTCCCCCCTCCACGAAAAAAGAACAAAACCCTGCAACTGCCAAGTCCAAATAACCAACGAATCTTCACTAACACTGGACTCACACATGAAAATTTCCAAATGAGAATCAGTTTTGAAACCTTTTTACTAAACTATAAACTAAATTAATTTCAAATATTGATACTGAATTAGTTCAGTTGCTCAAGTAAATTTCGTTTGGTCTGTAACTGAGTTACGTAAAGACAACTGAAGTCAAATATACCACATTAAACCCTACATTTGCTACGTTTCTAATTTACGTAGCGGTGAAATAAAAATAATTATTTTATTCTTACATACAGTAGAACCATTATAAAGGGAACCAGTAAAAAAAATTTTGTACAAGCGCACGCACCAAAAAATAGAAAATTATCTTATTTATTTATTAAATTTAATTAATTTATTAAATTGAATTATATGGCATAATTTAATAAGTTCTCATCGGTGTTGATCACTTCCTGTTTATCTGTAGTTCCTCAAAGCTCCTCTATGATTTGAATTATTTAGGGTATAATTTCTCTTTTTTTAAGTTCTCAAGAGAGTTGATCACTTCCTGTTTATTTTTAGTTCCTCAAAGCTCCACTATGATTATAGTTATTTTAAGTATTCCTGTTTTTTAAGTTCTCAACAGAGTTGATCACTTCCTCCTTGTTTGTAGTTCCTCAAAGCTCCACTATGATTTTAATTATTTTGGGTATAATTTCTCTCTTTTTTAAAAAACATTCTCAACCGAGTTGATCGTTTCCTGTTCTTCTATTGTTCCTTACAGCTCTATTATTATTGCAGCTGTTGTTGTCTTAATCTATTTAACATCTTCCGTAACACAACTACAACTCATCTCTAGGTCAACCTCATAGACAATCAAAAGTGAATAATTCATCCACCCCAGACGCCTCAGAACTACAAATCAAGAACTGAAGGTCTGGAAAGTCACTGGACTCTCCACCTTCACAAGGCCAACATGTGAAATATTTACCATATTTATTGATTATTTATGAACCAAACTGAACAATCGAAAGATAAAAATGATTAAGAATAATATAAAAAAATAGACAATCAATACAAGTCCTTCATATGGTCAGATATTTTGATTTTCATTGATTTTGAACAAATTCTACAGAATTGTCCTCTGCTTTATTAATGTTTCGGTCTATTGAATTGTCAATAAATGTCACATCAACATACATTAATTAATTAATAAAAATAAATTTATTACAATGCTGATAAATTACTGTCAGTTATTTTTGAGTATCCAGCAGACTGCTTAGAGTTTTCCCGTTATATTCTCTTGTTTGATATTGAGGAAATTTACCTTCTGTACTTGTTCATAAATTACAATAAATTTATGAAAACGTCTGCGACGTGCAGAGACGCTTTTCCCGTGAAATGGCTCCAGATAAAGCTCTCGTATAAATCAAAGAAAAATGCCCCGGTGTTACAGAATTTATAGAGACCATTCTCGCTTAGAATCTTCTCATTATTCATGTAAACTCCCCTAGTAGTTGAAAACTAAGAAAGTTTTACCCTAGACGAATTTAACGAGACAATGATTAATGGTAGAAGTTGTTAGACGTCTGTAAAGTTTGCTGCTCTTCCTTCCGGCATACGACTTGACCTACTTGAGCAGCAGCGGTGCACTTCTTTTTTTAAACTCTGCCCGTTCTTCCCCCGGAGTTTCAGAAACAATTAGTGGCAGCTTACAGGAGCAATACCGGTGCCCTGCAGGGCAGAGTTTCCGTAACAAGAACGTCACTATGCTGCCTTCCAGTTAATCACCTTCCGACCCTGTCTGGAACACTGCGCAATTTCATCCCCATTGCATGTCAACCTCAATTCAAACTTAACCATCGTTAGTATTTAGCAACGAAACGCTAATTGGTGAGTAAAGTGCCATCAACCCAGAAGACTATCGGCGGGTTTCAACTCACTGCAGACCACCTCATTGCACTTCTTTTCCGACGGTGGTTTGTTTATCGAAAATAGAAACAGAGAAATTTACTTATTGAAATTTTAGTGTGCTACAGTTTTTAATTTTACAATACACCAGATTAATTGTAACCCGGGCTTATAAATAATTTAATTACGGTAAATAAAGACTAAGTTAACACTATGATTACAGAAGAAACTAATATGTGGTTTCTGTCCTAAAAACCTAAATCTATCTATACAATAAAAAAGGATGTATGTTTGTATGTATGTATTTGCGTTAATTTCTATACAAATTTTAATTTTAATTACGGTAAATACAGACTAAGTTAACATTTTGATTACAGAAGAAACTAATATGTGGTTCAGTCCTAAAAACCTAAATCTATCTGTATAATAAAAAAAGGATGTATGTTTGTATGTATGTATTTGCGTTAATTTCTATACAAATTTTAATTTTAATTACGGTAAATACAGACTAAGTTAACACTATGATTACAGAAGAAACTAATATGTGGTTCAGTCCTAAAAACCTAAATCTATCTATATAATAAAAAAAGGATGTATGTATGTATGTATTTAACTAGAATGTTAATAATTGTGATTAATGGTAAGTGAAGGTAACAAGAGTCAATTCAGCACAGAAACCCCAGTTACTGTAGTCAATACTTTTAGAATAAGGCCATCAAAGGACGACGAAATTCATCACACAAGTCGTATTATTCAGTTTCGTCGCTTTAGTTACAAATATGTACGTAAATTTAATGAACAAGAATGACAGCCAAATACAGACAAAAAAGGGGTAATATAAATAAATTAAATAAATAGTGTATAAATTCAGAAAAAACGACTTTAAGGAATCATTACAATAATTTTAATTACCATAATTTTTAATATTAAGCTAGAAGTTTGTTTGTCGTCCTACAGGTGTCTATATAATTATTATATTAGACGGAACAATTATTTATTTTATATCTATCGTAACGTGAATATATACTTTAAATTATTTCTGCGTTCTATTCTAAACCCTTCAAGCTACTTCTGACAAACACGGAAAATCAACAACATAATACTTAAAAGGTTGTATTATTAGGTCTGTTTATATGAAGTAAATAATGCAGTTTCTGGCCAATTAAAGACAATATTTTTTTATTGGTTTAAGACAACGTTTCGGCACGTGCTTGTACCTTCCTCAGGTCTTTCCAGCGGAGATATTGGAAACAGTAAATTTATTTTGTACAATTTCTGTAAGTTATGTTATCAAAAAAAAAATTTTTGTACAATTTCTCCGCAGGAAAGACCAGCGAGGATGGTACAAACACGTACCGAAACGTTGTCTTAAATCAATAAATAAAAATATTCTCTTTAATGAAAGCCAGAAAGAAAGCCAGATACAGACAAAAAAAAGGGTAATGACCACACAACGTTTCTGGGATCCTTGACCCTTTCCTCAGGTGCTAAGAGGGAGCCTAGAGCGACACAACTGCTCTAGTTAGTTGGCAAAACTGAAAATCAATGGTATGACGTCACCTATTAACTTAATAATTGAAATAATTTTTAGATGGACCAAGTATTGTACTCTGAAGATGATAATAAAATACAGTTAAAAACGTTTTTGAGTGTTGTCAACTGAACAGTGCAGTTGTGTTTCTCCAGGCTCTTCATAGCACCTGACGAAAGGGAACAAGGGTCCCAGAAACGTTGTGTGGTATTTATATTACCTTTTTTGTCTGTATTGGCTGTCTTCCTTATTCATTATTTTCAATCAGACGTAATTTTTTTTCATTTCAAATTTAATTTCTTATTGGCATCGTGTCTGTGAATCTTCAGCGAAGCCGTCTGGTAGAGTTGTTAACCCGCACAATATATTAAATAATTAACTGGAATCAAGATGGCGAGTCTGCGGTCTATTAAACCGTTTTCATCACTAGTATCATCTGATGGGTGTTTTAATTAACATTTGTTTACAAGTGTTGGCGCAGACGAAAAGTAATATAAACCTAATTTACATGCCAAGGCCGGTGCAACGTGTAAGCTTTGGGAATTAATGGATATCGTAAATAAAGTCACCCTTTTTTTTTCTTCTGACGTTAACCACGTATCGAGAGACTGTTTAATTATTTTACAACACGCAATCGCATTCGTACAAACGGGGGCATGAAAATTTTGCCGTTTTATGATACACTTACGTTTAGAGTCATAAACTGCATTACGCCTCAAAGAATACCTCTCTCTTACACGAGCAGTAAAATTTTGTGGAGTTTCAAATGGCGCTCTGTCTGGAGAAGGCAATGACAATAAATACATTGCAAGGACAAGAAATGCGTAAAAGGGGGGTTTTACACCAGACGCATCCGGTTAGTCCTCGAGTCACTGTCGCTTTTCCGTCTCAGACAGACGGAGGTGCAGTTGCAAGTGGAAAAGGGCCAACATTGGGGGTGTGAAGAACACTGACTGTGGTTACAACCACCGTGAGTGTCAGCAAGGAAAGGTAGAGCTTGTCAGCCATGTTACTGCGACTGACTACGTCTAACAATTCCCTCTTTTTTTAGGGTAACAGGCTACATGAGGGTAATACACGTTGGGCAATACCCCTTTAATATCATAGGAAGAGATTTGAAAGGGGGGATGCGGAAGGGTAGAGGAAGGTAGCCCAAGGGTTAACTAGGGGCCCCCGGGCTATATGTTAAGGATCCTACCCGGCATTTGCCTAAAGAAATGCAGGGAAAACCCTAGAAATACCTGCATCAGGTAGGTCGGGCATTGGGTACTTGTCCCACGCCCTTCCGATAGCGGGAGAGGAGTTTGCTGTGGGGACGCAGCATTACCTTCTCCGTGCCTCGACCAGTTTAGGAGGCAGCTGGCCGACTATTCCAACAGCGGACAACTCTTACCATATACCCAAGGTCTGTGACCCCGGAACATACACCTCTCAGAACAGGCCGAGGTGCCTCAGTTTGTGGGAACCTTGGTTCAAAAACGGAGAGAATATTCCCTCTTAATAAATATTACATGTCCTTAATCATAACACCAGGGCGAGGGATTTTTTTTTTTTTAATTCAGCATCTGAATCTAAGAAGTACTAAAAATTCTAGGGGATTAATATTATATAATGCGTTGCCGGTAGCTGTAAACAATACGAATAGATTAAATGTATTTTTTAAAAAATCATTATTACAGATAAAAAAAAATAGTGATAGGTAAATAGTTGTAAATTATCTTTAAGCTAAAATGTCAAAAAAAAATTGTTTTTGAGCGTTGTCAACTGACCAGTGCAGTTGTGTTTCTCTGGGCTCTTCTTAGCACCTGACGAAAGGGATCACAGAAACGTTGTGTGGTAGATATATAAACCTTTTTTTTGTCTGTATTGCCTGCCTTACTTATTCCGAAAAAAAAATATTTTGATACATTCCAGAAAATGTATTGAATGACAAAACGTTTCGTCCCAAACACTTCATATCTGAGTGTTATATATACTACTAAGGTTTAAAAACATTACATTAGCAACAACCACAATAAATTCACTAACGGAAAATATAGTTTTCAATTATCATGTATAAATGCCCCCCTTTACAATTTTTATGTTCAAAGTCTGAGTCCTTATTTACTTATAAATTATCCCACGTAGTTGTGAACAACTCTTTTTCACCGTCATATATATATATATATATATATATATGTATATATATTGTAGCAACAGTTAATTAGGCCATTAATTGTTTGGACATAAAATTTGAATTGTTTCATAAATCCATTATAGCGGTCTGATTGAACAAAGCAACAATGTAGAAGCAAGCTCGCTTACTTTGTCGAAAAGTGAAAAATGGCGTATGTGCGCTCAAACTCGAGAGCACTAGGATAGTTAGTTGGCTGCAGAACATTACGAGGAGCAGAACAAGTAATAAAACTTGAGCAGAGACTAGACATCGTCAATGTATAACTAGTTAAAGATGTAAATTAATACAAAGTAAAACATTCACGGAAGTATTGCAGCGTAAATACTGGAAAGTAAGAGCAGTTTTCGTCAGAATAGAACTTTCCATAATCTTCGTGGAGAAATTAATCCAGGAGAACATTGGTAAATTATTGTGGAGAGGAACAATCAACGGAATATCAGCCAGACTTGCCAAATTTTAAAGTGAAGTGTAGAATCAGTGAAAACGAAGGCCTGATATTAAATAATTAAAGAGTGTAAAAGTTTCCGAACGAGGCAAAATTGATTGTTCCGGTACCAGACCGACGGTCCGTAAGTAACATAATTTTGAATAATCTTGTAAACGCAAATTAAAGGATAAAGTCAGATTTCGTTCTCTTTTAATTGTCAATCAAAGTTAATTTCTCTACTTTTTTAAATTTCTTTAATTCCATCGACATATTGTTTAGGTTAATTGTAAACTGTTTTGTTAATAAGATTTTAAATCTTTTCTTTTTTGTGTTCATTATCAAACCGAGTAAAGGCCCTGAGAGAACAGATCTCAAATTTTGTTTGTAATTATCTTTTATTCTTTGAAAGCCACAAAATAAAATAAATATTTTTGTTTGTAAAATTTTGATTATCGTTTCATTTAATTAAACCCTACCCGTTGTTTATTACAATATATATATTTGCATATTCCACGTCACAAAAAGAGTGAGCGCCCCTTCCTGAATGCAACACCAAAACGAGCACCCCTTAGGTAGGAATGTTGTTTTTATTTTACTCTGAGTGTCAATGAAAGAAAAAATAGTACCTTGCATTGAAATGTATCAAACGACAATGCTGTCTTCGTACAAAATCTCAATTCAAATCCTCACCTGTTTCCCTTGTTTTTATTTTAAAGTTTTTCATAATTAATGTACATATACAAAATCTAAATTTATCTTCCTTTAACATACCAAAGATTTCCACTTGGAAATTTTGTTCGGTGCTAACATTTTAACTTATATTTACTATTGTGAAAACGGTTTAATACAACTATGACCACGATGTCGACGTGACCGTTATAAACTTTAATTTTTTAAAAAAACTAGAAAGCAGCCTACATGTTAAATTATTACAGCGCAACATTTTACACCATTTAATAGTTGGAGAAATTTTCTAGCTCAGTCAGTCAGATTCTTTAAGGTTAAATTAAAAGGCATTTTTCGTGGTGTGTTCATGAAGGAGAACTCAATATCCTTTGACAAGGAACGTACATATTGTGTGGTGAAATATTGTGTGCTCCTTACGAACTGCAACCCGCTCGACACGGGTTCTCTCCTTGTGTGTGTTACAGAGAGAGAGAATCCAATATTCCAGTTAATATCAACCAAGCTACCGATTTTTTCATAACCAAGGCAACACATTTCCTCATAGTTTAAATATTCTTGAGGCGTTTGAAGAACCTTAAGGAAATTATTGGTGTTTTGTACCAATCTCTTTAGAGTAGCCCAAATTGTGCCAAGTTCATTTATAGTTTGCCTCCAGTACGAAAAATAATGCGTTTTTTGATCAATTTTCTTTTTCTTATTTATTACTTTTACCATTTGTGAGTAATTTTTTTTTCAGGGTAACAGGCTACGTGAGGGTAATCCACATGCTGGCAACTCCCCTTTAATAGCATAGGGAGGGATTTGAAAGGGGGATGCGGAAGGGTAGAGGAAGGTTGCCAAGGGTTAATTAGGGCCCCCGGGCAATATTTTAAGGATCCAACCCGGCATTCGCCTAAAAGTAATGCAGGGAAAACCCTAGAAAAACCTGCATCAGGAAGGTCGGGTATTGGGTACTTGTCAACCACGCCCTTCTGATAGAGGGAGAAGAGTTTTGTGTGGGGACGTAGCATTCTGTACCTCAAGACTCCGGAACATACACCTCTCAAAACACCTCGGCATGTGGGAAACCTTAGTAAAAAAACGGAGAGAGGAGGAGACATCCCCAAACGTAGCCTTCTCCGGCTCTCCAGAAAAGTGTTCTGCCTGCGAGAGAACAGCTTTCACAGGCTGATATTTGTTGTCTCAGTTACAATAGTTGCAATAGTTCTTACATATCCTAAAGAGAATTCTACGTGTAGAGAAAATGCAAGTAATACGGGAATTATAATATTGTTATAAGAGTTTCCTTTATTTTTTTGCTATATTCTTGAAAAAATTCTGTTTTCAATGCACACTTAAGAAAATTCTCAAGTACTGTATTTTTCCAAAATTTATTACTATAATTACTCATTTTCCATATTTCTATTTTATTTTTATAAAGGTGTAGACAGGCTATGTATAGGGTAATCCACATAGTGGCAAAGGGATTTGAAAGGGGGGATGCGGAAGAGTACAGGAAGGCAGCGAACGGTTAACTAGGGCCCCCGGGCTATGGTTTAAGGATCCTACCCGGCAATTCGCCTAAAAGTGATGCAGGGAAAACCCTAGAAAAACCTGCATCAGGTAGGTCGGGCATTTGGTACTTGTCCCACGCCCTTATTAAAAAAACGGAGAGAGGAGGAGACATCCCCAAACGTAGCCTTCTCCGGCTCTCCAGAAAAGTGTTCTGCCTGCGAGAGAACAGCTTTCACAGGCTGATATTTGTTGTCTCAGTTACAATAGTTGCAATAGTTCTTACATATCCTAAAGAGAATTCTACGTGTAGAGAAAATGCAAGTAATACGGGAATTATAATATTGTTATAAGAGTTTCCTTTATTTTTTTGCTATATTCTTGAAAAAATTCTGTTTTCAATGCACACTTAAGAAAATTCTCAAGTACTGTATTTTTCCAAAATTTATTACTATAATTACTCATTTTCCATATTTCTATTTTATTTTTATAAAGGTATAGACAGGCTCCACATAGTGGCAAAGGGGTTTGAAAGGGGGGATGCGGAAGAGTACAGGAAGGCAGCGAACGGTTAACTAGGGCCCCCGGGCTATGGTTTAAGGATCCTACCCGGCAATTCTCCTAAAAGTGATGCAGGGAAAACCCTAGAAAAACCTGCATCAGGTAGGTCGGGCATTTGGTACTTGTCCCACGCCCTTACGATGACATCTGTGCGGATTATATCGCAGGAATATGGTAATATATACGAGAGAGTACGAAATATCTAAGTTAATTGTGAGTTAGAAAACATAATTGGGTGTAATAGCAGTGAAATGTAATTTATGTATGTTTATAATTCAACAAAAACACATAAAAATGTCACATTACTTGTTAATTATAGAAAAATTACTGTTTTTGTCTTAAGTCATGAAGTACTTTCAGGGATCCACATTCACGAGCTCATTATCCGATGCCCTACGAAACATAATTGGAATTTTCTCGGCTGAAGGGGGTGGAGTGAATTGCAAGGTGCATCGCTTATAAACATAATACAATAATTAATTTGTGCGTAACATCTGCGGCGTTATTTTTTGGCCTATTACGTACTATTATTGAAAACCGAATTTTTTACTCATCATAAATTGAGTTTTTAACTGACAGGTTAACTGATGCCGATGGCAGAGATTGCCGTCGAAACGTTGTTATTCGTCAAACAATTGGCCCATTCTGAGACTCCGAGAATTTTGTCTGTAACAGATTCTCCGGGAAAGCCGTCGCTCTCTAGAACTGCGTCATAGTCCTTCGAAATGATCCTGAACCATGTTGATTCTTTCTGTAGGCATTGAGAAAAATCCGTAATTATAAAATGATCGCTCACAATCGAGATTGAGGCATAAAATGTTGTTAAAAATTGTAATGTAATGAGAGCAAGTGGTATGGACAGGCGGGGAGCTTCCGGAATGAGCAATCAGCCTACGGGAGTTAACATTCCTATCATTTCCGAAGCTGCCGCGACTTATCTCGTTAAGTGCAGGAAGATCCGTGAAGGCAACACAAAACAACGGAATCTCAGCTTTTAACATGCGCGAGACACAGTGCTCTCTATCTTCGGAGTAATCTCCCGGAGGAGAGGCATATTTGAGCATATCAGTTGCAGCGACTTCTCAAGCCAAGTCTGTTTTCTTTTGCGTTTAATGAAGATTTATATACGAGTCACATCTCACAGTCACGATGTTGCATTTTAAACGAGAATTTTTCTTTCATTTTTATCGAGAAAACTGGCGTCGCTTAGTATTTGAAATATTTTAGCCATCTGGAGCGTCGAACAGCATCTCTGAATTGGAAATGGTTTGAGTGAAAACAAGGAGGGCTTCACAAACAACAAAAATAGATAGAAAAATAGAACAGAAAAATAATTACACTTGGCATATCATTTACAGAAAATCTCATATAAATTTTCAAGTTAAATCGTAAATTTTCTATTTTATTTGTCTACTAGCTGGGTGCCCGGCGTTGCTCGTGTACTTATTTATATAAACTCGAAAAAGTATTTAACTGAATACTTAAATATATTCCTCGAGTATTTCAGGATATAATCGTCACTCAGTCTTCATACATTACGAAATATTACATTTATGAAATTGTTAGCTAGACTCACAACTAATACAGCGCGAAAATTAACTTACATTTTCCCCCAAGGATGGTAAAGTAATTCGTATTCTTCTTTATTACCATTCGATGGAATATTGCTGTATAAAATTATACTTTTTATTTTAAAAAAATATTTCTGCTTTAGTTCATTCCTGATAAAGGAAATATTTCCTTTGTTCGTTGCGTAGTAACGTCTTTCTCTCGCGTGACGTCATTGTCTCTTGGCGCGCAGTAATTTAATATTTAATGATCACGGTTTTTAATTATAATTCTTTCCACATGTATGCTAGGCGTTTCTCACCCCCACAGTACCGTTTCTCGTATTTTGAAGAATATGTGTACCAATTTTTGTTGCATTCTGTCCACGCGATAAAATTTGTATAAAGAACAACGTAAATACATACATACATACATACATACAAATATACATCCTTTTTTTATTATATAAATTTTTTTGTCTTCCATTATTAAGCTTTACGGCCATTACAATAAAAGCAAGAAATATCGTCATATCAAAGATAATATGCGCAGTGGTCCACTGCCGTGAAATTAAAGTGGGGGGAACCGGATCTCAGTTCAACATGAACATTTGTTACGGCGACTTGGGTATAGTAGAAGCTATTCTGAAAACATTGCTGCAAGGAAATATGCTCACTTCAGGATATGTTGATCACCAAAAAAAAAACTCAACCGGAAAAAAATCAGAGATAAGTACAGTATGTGACAAAAAAAACCTTTCTTCTGTCTGAATATTACGTTCGTAATAATTTAATTAATGTTTTTTAAGAATGGTTCTCCGCATGGAGCTGTTCCCAACTGACGACAATGCTCCCCTCCCCCCTTCTCTTAGAAGTGTATACAGTCACACATTTATCAGAAAATTTAGCAACATTGAAGAATAATATTACAATCATTTAGGATTCATCAAAGTTTTCCAAATTAGGGACAAAACGTAGTGGTATACAGAAATGGGGGGGGGGGGCGAAATACGTCGGATTGAAAATTATTAATAAGAAAGATAGCCAAAAAGTACGGCCAAAATATCAACCAAGTTTTTTAAAACTACAATAAATATTAAATCCGGAAGTAAGCAAAGCAAAGTTGAGAAAAGACATAAGATAAAGGTTAAAAGAAATAGAAGACGCTAATGTTGAAATGAAAATAATGTACGTCTGATTGAAAATTTTTATTAATAAGAAAGATAGTGAAATACAGACAAAATAAGTGATAATATAAATACAACACTGTATTTGGCTATCTTTATTAATTATTAATAATTGTATACTGTTTAAATTGTATGAATAACGTTTTTAACTGTTTGACGATTATATTAATTTATTTATTGAGTTAATATGTGCCAGATAAATGTCAACCTGTAATACGTAATTAATACTTATGAATTTTCGGCACCACACACACACACAATTCTACGCCTTCTTTACGGGGCTAAAAATAACAGAACACATTCACGAAACAAAATTAAATTTATTTATTACTATAAACGTTTATCAGCGATCACTTTACATAACTGTTGTCAAACAGCCTGTGTTGCAACTGTCTCACATGTTTTTTTTCACCTTTAGGTTAATCTCACACTGTTAATTATATATATATATTATCTCTGTTTTACTATTTACTCTTAAACTTTTATTATTATTTTTATTAGTTTTAGCCTTGGAAATTCTTCAACAGCGCCTCTTTTCTAATGCTGACAGTCTGTCGTATATACCAAAGTGTTTTCAGGCGTCCCAGAGAGCTCTGCAGGAAGCTACCTTTGGGGCTACCGCCTCCTCTCTCTGGGTTTGAACTAAGGTTCCCACATGCCGAGGCACGTCGGCCAGTTTTGAGAGGTGTATGTTCCGAGGTCTCAGACCTTCGGCATACGGTAAGAGTTGTCCGCTATTCCTATTGGAACAGTCGGCCATCTGCCTCCTAAACTGGACAAGGCACCGCGAGGGGAAAGCTGCGATCCCACAGCAAACCCCTCTCCCGCCATCCCGGGAAGGGCGTGGAACAAGTACCAAATGCCCTACCTACCTGATGCAGGTTTTTATAGGGTTTTTCCTGCATTACGTTTAGGCGAATTCTCGGGGAGGATCCTTAAACCATAGCCCGGGGGCCCTAGTTAACCCTTGGCTACCTTCCTCAACCCTTCCGCACGCCTCTTTCAAATCCCTTTCCTATGCTATAAGAGGGGATTTACCACTATGTGGATTACCCTATACATAGCTTGTCTATACACACACACACACACACACACACACACACACACAAAAGATTTGTCCGGTATTACTATAGGAACAGTCGGCCATCTGACTCCTAAACTGGTGGAGGCGCGGAGAAGAGAATGCTGCGTCCCCTCTCCCGTCATCGGAAGGGCGTGGGACAAGTACCCAATGCACGACCTACCTGATGCAGGTTTTCTATGGTTTCTCCTGCATCGCTTTTTTTGCGAATTGCCTGGTATGATCCTTAAACTACAGCCCGGGGGCCCTAGTTACCTTTGCTACCTTCCTCCACCCTTCCGCATCCCCCTTTCAAATCCCTTTCCTATGCTAAAAGAGAGTAGTTGCCACAACGTGGATTACCCCATACATAGCATGGCTACACCTTAAAAAAAAAAAGAAGAGGTGGACACTGTGGCAATTTAAAATAATTTCCATTCCGGACACAATGTCGACTCGTCCTGACCGCACATCGTGTACAACATGAACTTTCTCAGTCGACAACTCATGCGCCTTTACGACGCTAGTTTCTCATTTAAATCCAAGTAAACTTTAAAACCTCATCGCTTCCACGTCTTTAAAGATGACGATGAAGAAGAGAAGAAAAGGAACCCTTTTGACCGGACAGTAAATCATTTTTATTAAACTAAGCCCGGCACAAAACGAATTTCTGTTTGTCTCGTTATAAATGATCTCGCACCGACTCGCAAGGACGACGAGTTCGAACCCCGGTGCTCCGAGAGGAAGACAGATGAACTCTTCGTTGCGGGAGAGCGACGAGTAGAAGAAAAACAAAACATTCACCAAGTACTTCCATGACAGTCGGTCTCCGATGGTGGGGAAATATTAACTGTTTGAGGATACAATGACTTCAAACTGGATATGATAACAGACTGTGATAATAAGTGGCTAATTTGTACTCTAAATTATTTTAATACTAGCTGGGTGCCCGGCGTTGCTCGTGTACTTATTTATATAAACTCGAAAAAGTATTTAATTGAATACTTAAATATATTCCTCGAGTATTTCAGGATATAATCGTCACTCAGTCTTCATACATTACGAAATATTACATTGATGAAATTGTCAGCTAGACTCACAACTAATACAGCGAGAAAATTAACTTACATTTTCCCCCCAAGGATGGTAAAGTAATTCGTATTCTTCTTTATTATCATTCGATGGAATATTGCTGTATAAAATTATACTTTTTATTTAAAAAAAATATTTCTGCTTTATTTCATTCCTAATAAAGAAGATATTTCCTTTGTTCGTTGCGTAGTAACGTCTTTCTCCCGCGTGACGTCATTGTCTCTTGACGCGCAGTAATTTAATATTTAATGATAATGGTTTTTAATTATAATTCTTTCCACATGTATGCTAGGCGTTTCTCACCCCCACAGTACCGTTTCTCGTGTTTTGAAGAATATGTGTACCAATTTTTGTTGCATTCTGTCCACGCGATAAAATTTGTATAAAGAACAACGTAAATACATACATACATACATACATACATACATACAAATATACATCCTTTTTTATTATATAGAAGATATATATAGGATTCCCTGTATTTATCGGACTTCATTATAATTAAAAATGTAGGAATACAGCCAAATTATTCAGATTTACTTCAAATATAAATTATATATTTTAAACAAATGATGATTAAAAATAAAACAATTGATGACCTGATACAGAAATTTTTTATTTATATTAAATATCCATATTTAATCATTTATATATTTTTTTGCTTCTTCCTCGGCTTTTCCCCCTTTTATAGCTTTGCAGTCTTCAATTTCCATTTCTGTCTGTCTTTCCAATCTCCCTCTTTCACATTCTATTCTCCATTACGGTTTTCACATGGGTTTTCCCACTTTAATCTGGGTCTGCCCCGTTTATTTTTTCCAGGAGTTGACCTTTGATGTATTTCTTTCGCCCATCTTCCATTTTTCCATTCTTTGTACGTGACCATAACCATTTAAGAGTTTGATTTTCAATCCTTTTTAACGACAGACGTCGTTACGTTCATTTCTTTCCAAAGGAGCTCATTTCTAATTTTAATCCTGTCTTTTTATTATTATTTATTTAGATCAGGCACTTAATTTATGGTATAAAAAATGTTCTGTAATGGGGACATTCCTACAGGAGCCAGGATACTACATTCATTGTTGTTCGCCGCCGATCAGGTAATATTTGCAGGAGATGAAGAGGACATGATAAATAAGCTCATGGAAGAATATAAAAAAAAATGGGGACTGAACATAAAATTACAGAAGACAGAATACATGTGTTTTTAGGAAAAAGATGTAGAAGACAATAACACTCGAAACAGGAAAAATAAAAATAAAATGTGATTTTTTTAAATACTAAAGGGTCAATAATTACAAATGTAGGAACATGTGAAAGAGATACACAAACTAAAATTGCAATGGCAAACATTTTACACGGAATAATTTGCAATAAAAGTTTAATAAGGGGAAAAACAAAAATCAAAATTTATAAGCTAGCATAATAATGCAGAACATTCTATGTAATGGAAGTAAAACTAGGCCTCTGACAGAAGAACAAAAGAACAAAATTAGAACAGTAGAATTAGATTTTCTGAGGAGAAGTCTTCAAAAAAACAAGTCAGGATATTTTTTTTTGGCTATTAATACAAAATTAACTGGAATGGCACTGGTCACCCTCAATATACGCGTAAAATACTCTATGGTGTCATAATGTACGTGCGTAGTCCGCCTAAACTGGTCGAGGCACGGAGAAGGGAATGCTGCGTCCCCACAGCAAACTCCTCTCCCGCTATCGGAAGGGCGTGGGACAAGTACCCAATGCCCGACCTACCTGATGCAGGTTTTTCTAGGGTTTTCCCTGCATTTCTTTAGGCGAATGCCAGGTAGGATCCTTAAAATATAGCCCGGGGGCCATAGTTCACCCTTGGCTACCTTCCTCTACCCTTCCGCATCCCCCCTTTCCAATCCCTTCCTATGCTATAAGAGGGGAGTTGCCATCATGTGGATTACCCTCATGTAGCCTGTTGCCCTAAAAAAATCTTTCTCGTCACTCAAAAGTTCGCGAGAAAGCGGATAATTGGCACGCAAGGTTAGAAACCACAATTCGTCAAGCTCCAAGGATTGTCTGAAGCTACGGTACGTCTTTCTTTCCAAACTACAACGACTGAATAATTTAATCGACATTAATTCTACCTGCAACCTTCTACATCTGTAAGTAGGCCAATGAGCCTTAGCATACTTCAGAGCCTCAAGGCAGTGCAGGTATCACAGTCAGGACGGAAAAGAAAAAAAAAACAACAACAACAAAAACACGCGTAAACACTAGAACTATAAATCATAAGTACAGTAATTAAAGTTACAACATTAAATCAAAATAAATACATCAAAGCAACTTAAAATTATAGCCGTCCAGAATGCAGCCATTAACCAAAGGTAATAATTAAAATTAATACCTATGATAATTTTCAAAGAAAACAAAGTAATTAATTGCGTTAATATCTTCGGTGTTCCAATTAGTCAAGGGGGGGGGGGGGGGGAAACAGGGAGAAATTATTAACTTATAAGTACAGGCTATTTTAATTCCTTTATTAACTAATAAATGTAAAAAATACTGAATCAGTATTAAACGTTTACGCGTATAAATCACTAGCAGTGGTGGTGGGGGGGGGGGAATGTTTTATTACTGTTGTATCAAAATGAAATGAACCTGAATAATTTAATATCAATTACTACCCTTGTTTGAATTAATTGTGTGACACATATTTTCGATTTTCACCCCTTAGTCAAGATATTGATAATAAAAAATATGGGAATACAAGCAGCCATTTTAAAGTGCATCATATTCGTTAACCCCCCCCCCCCAACCTGACGAAGGGTTACCAAAAAAAGAAGGTTCACACGATATGAGGTTAAACTGATTTATTATATTTATGAAACCACGGGGTTAAAATACATTACATGTAACATAAACTACGTAAGTCAAGCGTACCTCCAACTTCTCGAGGTAACACACAACGTTCCTTGTACATCCTTTAGACGTTACTGTTTTGGTTTGTTTACCTGTTGGACCTTATACATTCAGCCACAGGGCAGTTGCAGGAACCAATCAGATTCAAAGATTCACACTTTTATAAAGACACTTGATTTACACGCGTAAGTTTTGTACGTGATATCGTATGAACTGTTTATTTACACAATTCAAAAACTTCTACGTCATTTCATTTGCATACCACATTCCTCCTTTAATGGAGAAAAAGGATACAAAAAAATATTATACTATCATAAATGATGTACAACTTCAGGAAAAAAAATTTTAATTATTATTTCACTTCGAAACCATTTATTCACAATATTGTCGACATTTCTAAAATATATTTGTCTGTTAAAGTCACGTGTCTCTCTCCTTACGTAAAATTACAATTTCATCCCACTTTAAAGTGACTTTATTTTTCTTCGCGTGTAATTACAAACAGTGGTTGTTTTATTAGTAAATTCCACGTTGTTATGTTTATGATAAATCCTTTCGGACAAATTTTTACTTGTGAGTCCAAGGAATAAACGTAATAAATTTAACGTTCATGCGCCCCCCCCCCCCGCCCCCCCGAAAAAAAAATACCGTACGGAATGGATTGAAAGTTTACTTGACAAAATTCAAGTTTAACCTTTTTCCTCATTTAAATTTTTTTTTAGAGTAACAGGCTACATGAGCGTTATCCACGTGGTGGCAACTCCCCCTTTAATAGCATAGGAAAGGGGGATCCGGAAGGGTTGAGGAAGGTAGTCAAGGGTTAAAGAGGGTGCCCGGGTACTACTTTAATGTTCCTACTCGGTATTCGCCTAAGAGTGATGCAGGACAACCCCTAGGAAACTTGAATGAGGTAGGTCGGGCAGTAGGTACTCGTCCCACGGCCTTCTGATGGCGGCGGAGTGGTTTGCTGTGGAGTCGCAACATTCCCTTGTCCATGCCTCGACCAGTTTAGGAGGCAGCTGGCCGACTGTTCCATTAGGAACAGCGGACGGCTGTTACCGTATGCCCAAGATCTGCGACCCGGAACATACACCTATTAAAACAGGTGGAACTGCCTCGGCTTGTTGGAGCCTTAGTTCATTTTTTTTAGGGTAACAGGCTACATGAGGGTAAACCAGGTGGTGGCAACTCCCTTTTAATAGCATAGGAAGGGATTTGAAAGGGGGGATGCGGAAGGGTAGAGGAAGGTAGAGGAAGGCTTAACTAAGGCCGCCGGGCTATAGTTTAAGGATCCTACCCGGCATTTACCTAAAAGTAATGCAGGGAAAACACAGAAAAACCTGCATCAGGTAGGTCGGGCAATGGGAACTTGTCCCACGCCCTTCCGATAGCGGGAAAAGAGTTTGCTGTGGGGACACAGCATTACATTGTCCGTACCTCGACCAATTTAGGACGCAGCTGGCCGACTGTTCCAATGGGAACAGGGAACAACCCTTACCGTATGCTCAAGGTCTGTGGCCCCGGAAAACTTCTCAAAACAGGCCGAGGTTCCTCGGCTTCTGGGAACCTTAGTTCAAAAACGGAGAGAGGAAAAGGCATCCCCAAAGGAAGCCCCTTCCTGTCTCTCCTACAAGGTTCTGCCTGCGAGAGAATAGCCCTCGCATCCGATAGCCTTTGTTCATTTTTTTTAGGGCAACAGGCTACATGAGGGTAATCCACGTTGGCCAACTCCCCTTTAATAGCATAGGAAGGAATTTGAAAGGGGGGTTGCGGAAGGGTAGAGGAAGGTTGCCAAGGCTTAACTAGAGCCCCTGGGCAATAGTTTAAGGATCCTACCCGGCATTCGCCTAAAAGTAATGCAGGGAAACCATAGAAAAACCTGCATCAGGAAGGTCGGGTATTGGGTACTTGTCCCACGCCCTTCTGATAGAGGGAGAAGAGTTTTCTGTGGGGACGCAGCATTCCGTGACCTCAAGATCTGCGACTCCGGAACATACACCTCTCAAAACACCTCGGCATGTGGGAAACCTTAGTTCAAAATCGGAGAGAGGAGGAGACATCCCCAAACGTAGCCTTCTCCGTCTCTCCAGAAAAGTGTTCTGCCTGCGAGTGAACAGCTTTCACAGGCTGATATTTGTTGTCTCAGTTACAATAGTTACAATAGTTCTTACATTTCCTAAAGAGAATTATACGTGTAGAGAAAATGCAAGTAATACGGGAATTATAATATTGTTATAAGAGTTTCCTTTTTTTTTTGCAATATTCTTGAAAAAATTCTGTTTTCAATGCACACTGAAGAAAATTCTCAAGTACTGTATTTTTCCCAAATTTATCAACCTAATTACTCATTTACCATATTTCTATTTTTTTTTTTCAATTATGATGCTCAAACATTTGTTTAACTCCTTCCAGACATCGCGCACGATGCGGGATTCAAAATTAGTATTTAAAATACTTGATTCTTAAATTGACTATTATATAATTCAGCGACACTGTTAGTCTTTATTTTTAAAAAATAATTTCTTTGAGAGGAGGATTAACCTGAAGGCAGGTCAATGAACATGTATGGATTAAAAGAACGTAGTATTGTCTCAGTGTAGTGGCCTTAAAAATAAACGAAATTATAAAACACAGACTATGACGAGGAGGAGGAGGAGGAGGAGGAGGAGGAGGCAGAGTAATTCGCCCATTTTTTGCGAGTCTCGATGCAACGAGGCGAGACTACTGCGCAAACTTTGCTTCAAGTCTGACCTTGTCCTTAAAAACCCTACGCTTATTTATTCGCCGTAAAGACTTTAACAGCGGCACTCGTTTAACGGCGAACGTCTTCACACCAATGACTGAAACTGCAAGAAAAGAATTACGTGTGTTAAGTCGTCGTTGCTGTTGTTATTATTAATGCACGAGCCTTATACGACTGCCATAACGCCACCAAACAATCGGCTTCGATGCAACGGCAAACATTACTTACGACGCTAATAAAGAAAGTGTGTTTGCGACTTAAACGAATCCTCGTAACACTTTACAACCCACTAAATTACGTCGTTAACAATTACGCTTCCATACACCTCTGCAGACCTGATTCTCATAAACCAAACACAATTACTTTCCTCTCCCGCCGCGATGGTTTATGGCATCGTACGGTGTTTGCTCTAGTAATAAGTAACACAATGTACATTTACGTTTCTGAAGAATTGTAACGTCGTATTTTCTTCAAACAGCTTCTGCAACCTCGAAAATGAATTCGCAACACGTCTGGGCAGTGGAAACTTATTTCGGCCTTTAAATACGTGAACGTTCCAGTTTATAGTAACACAAGATTCTCTCACAGGCCGTACTTTCCTTTGGGGATGCCTCCTCCTCTCTCCGTTTCCAGCTGCCTCGTAAACTGGTCGAGGTACGGAGAAGGGAATGCTGCGACCCCACAGCAAACTCTTCTCCCGCTATCGGAAGGGCGTGGGACTAGGACCAAATGCCCGAGCTACCTGATGCAGGTTTTTCTAAGGTTTTCCCTGTATTACTTTTAGGCAAATGTCGGGTAGGATCCTTAAACTATAGCCCGGGGGCCCTAATTAACCCTTGGCAACCTTCCTCTACCCTTCCGCAACCCCCATTTCAAATCGCTTCCTATGCTATTAAAGGGGAGTTGCCCAACATGGATCACCCTCATGTAGCCTGTTGCCCTAAAAAAAATGAACTAAGGCTATCGAATGCGAGGGCTATTCTCTCGCAGGCAGAACCTTGTAGGAGAGACAGGAAGGGGCTACCTTTGGGGATGCCTTTTCCTCTCTCCGTTTTTGAACTAAGGTTCCCACAAGCCGAGGAACCTTGGCCTGTTTTGAGAAGTGTTCCGGGGTCACAGACCTTGAGCATACGGTAAGAGTTGTTCTCTGTTCCCATTGGAACAGTCGGCCAGCTGCGTCCTAAATTGGTCGAGGTACGGAGAATGTAATGCTGTGTCCCCACAGCAAACTCTTTTCCCGCTATCGGAAGGGCGTGGGACTAGGACCCAATGCCCGACCTACCTGATGCAGGTTTTTCTGTGTTTTCCCTGCATTACTTTTAGGTAATAGTACCCGGGGCCCTAGTTAACCCTACCACTTCCGCATCCCCACTTTCAAATCCCTTCATGTGCTATTAAAGGTGAGTTGCCAACCACGTGGATTACCCTTATGTAGCCTGTTACTTTAAAAAAACAAATTATAGTAAAACTGGCTGCGTTCGTGGCTTCTTAATTATGTCATACTGCTTTCTGTTATTTCTTTTCATTTTGTGAAGCTTTCTATTATTTCAAAACTGTGTTTCATGTTGTAATGCAGACACTAATTTCCTGTCTGGATTTTATGAGACTCGGCGGACGTTAGAAAGAGAGTAACAATGTTATCTATCGAAAGATTTGCCGTCTAGTGAGATGTTGTTATAAAAGCAGAGACAATAAACATTATCCATCACTTTCGAGCTATTTCAAACAGGCAATTAACGAAGAGAGTCAAAGGTTTCACAGAAGTCTCTTCACGTGCAGTAACAAGACGCGAACTCTAGATCTCTAGCGGAGAGTTTGCAGATAAATGAGATATTTCGTCGGAAAGCCAAGGAGTAGCAGTGAATCATCTAGGCAGACGCGACCTCAGCAGTTACGCAACGTCTGGAACGAGACGCCGCACGCGTAATGTAACCCATTTGAAGGTTTACACGTAACCAAGGTCGACGATTTTACAAACGTTTTTCTCACGTGTCAATTATATCAGTTGATTAGAGTAAATTTGTGTCAAATCATTTTATTTATTAAGAGGAATTAAGTTAAATTTATTTATAATTAATTTGAAAGTGGGTTCAAATGTTCATGCTCCAAGATTTTATTAAAGGTTTCCTTTATTATGACAAATCGGAACTGAATGCGGAAACATTCATAAATTGTTTTGAAAGAAATAAGTAAAGTTTTATGAATACAAATTACGCGTTTGAGGAAAACTGGAAAAAAATATAGATAATAAATACAAGAATGAGTCGCTGGTTTGTTGAGATAAGGATCAGCGTTTCCAGTTTTACTACACACCACGGGTAAAAATATTCTCCTTCAACAGATGGTATAAAAATGGCGTACGTGATACAAGTGCTGCGTCCTGTGTGTGTGTGTGTGTGTGTGTGTGTGTGTGTGCCAAGAGGCAATAAATTTTCTTCTCCGTACAAAGCGTACACGCGACCTCCGTGTCTTGCTTGGGGCAGGTCAGGGTGAAGCTGCTCCCAGCGCGTGGCTCGACTCCATACGAATGGAGAACTTAACCCCGGCAGTTTTCCTGCCTTATCAACTTATCTACTGTTCACGTTCCCTGGTTCAAGTCGCGCACGTCTTGTCCTCATATACGTTTAATGTGACGTTATAAAATAAAACCTTTCTCCTCAATAGAAGGTTCTGCAGCAACTGTGTGCCTGCCATCTCTTTTAAAACAAACCATTAATTTACTTCTAAACATCTTCAACTAGACTCTATCCAATCTTGTCTTTTAGACAAAATTCTCGGCCAAGGGTTTCCTAAATTAACAACGTTTCGACATAAATCTCCGGCATCGTCATGTTAACCGATGGCGTAGATTGCTGTCGAAACGTTCCTATTCACACCTGATGACGATGGCGGAGCTTGGTGTCGAAACGTTGTTATTCAACAAACCATTGGCCCGGGTTAAGAACCGAGAATTTTATCTATAACAGATTCACCGAGAAATCCGTTTTTTTTAGGGCAACAGGCTACATGAGGGTAATCCACGTTGGGCAACTCCCCTTTAATAGCATAGGAAAGAATTTGAAAGGGGGGATTCGGAAGGGTAGAGAAAGGTAGCCAATGGTTAACTAGGGTCCCGGGCTATATTTTAAGGATCCTATCCGGCATTCGCCTAAAGAAATACAGGGAAAACCCTAGAAAAACCTGCATCAGGTAGGTCGGTCATCGGGTACTCGTCCCACGCCCTTCCGACAGCGGGAGAGGAGTTTGCTGTAGGGACGCAGAATTCCCTTCTCCGTGCCTCGACCAGTTTAGGAGGCAGCTGACCGAATATTCCAATGGGAATAGCGGACAACTCTTACCGTATGCCCAAGGTCTGTGACCCCGGAACATACACCTCTCAGAACAGGCCGAGGTGCCTCGACTTGTGGGAACCTTAGTTCAAAAACGGAGAGGAAAAGGCATCCCCAAAGGTAGCGCCTTCGTATCTCTCCTACAAGGTTCTGTCGTCCTCTAATTGTCTTCTAGACTTTTTCTGGTCTTTCAACAGAAGGTAAGGAATAAAAATTTAAGGATTAGGACCTTAAGTAAATAAATTTTATATAACTTATATTATACTTATTTTTCTATTAGAGGATTTAATGATGAGGAATATTATAGTGAGGAGGTAAGGCATCCCAAGCACTCATATGGGGATGTAGACATATAAATATATATATATATATATATATATATATATATATATATATATGAACAAATCATCTCTTCTGGGCTTGCATTATCGATTACTGTCAACAGTTCGGAGAAAGAACCTTATAGAGTATTATATATATTGTAGTTTTCTAACTTATTAAAGACAATATTTAAAATGAAAATAATTTACGTCTGATAGAAAATAATGAATAAGAAAGATAGCCAATACAGACACAAAAAAAGGGTAATACAAATACCAGACACCGTTTCTGGGATCCTTGTCCCTTTCGTCAGGTGCTAAGAAGAGCCAGGAGCGACACAACTGCACTAGTCAGTTGACGAAACTCAAAAAACCTTTTTTTTAACTGTATTTTATTATCCTCTCCATCGTACTTGGTCCATCTAAAAATTATCTCGATTATTAAGCGTAATATATGACGTCATAAATTTGTTTTGGAATTTTGTCGACTGACTAGTGCAGTTGTGTCGCTCTAGGCTCTCCTCAGCACCTGAAAGAAAAGCGACGAGGATCTCAGAAACGTTGTGTGGTATTTATATTATCACTTTTCTTTTTTTGTCTGTATCTGGGCTTGAGTAAACTGGATTGAAGTCTCAAAGCTGGATCCGCGTTAAGACAACCCCGAGGTTATTTACAGCTTTAAATATATAAAATTTAATTTTAATTGAAAACTGACAATGGAAACACCAGTAAGAAATTAAACACTTTTATTTAATTTAGATGTCAAAGGAGCTTCAGCCGTTTATTACTGTATAGCAAAGAAAAAAACCATGACCAAGGAGGGCTTGGAACGTTCGCCATTTTGTCGCCATGTGGTGGGTGGCAGTTTTATATTGCTTCTCGTGGCTGTAGATATCAGAGATATGGCGTCAAGTATAATAAATTTACGAGCAGAATTACTGTTTCACTTCTATAGATAAATAAATGTAAATACGTTTATTAAGATCAGTATTGGAGTAAAAGTAAAAACCGTTTAAATCTATATATATAAAAATGAATTGCTGTTCGTTAGTCTCACTAAAACTCGAGAACGGCTGAACGGATTTATCTTATCTTAGTCTTGAAATGTTCGTGGAGGTCTAGGGAAGGTTTAAAAGGCGAGAAAAAATCGAATAATTTCAGGGAAAACCCTAAAAACAGCCCTTTTCTATTTCCCATACAAACCTTTTCTAAATAAAATACCCCCAGAAGCGGGGGTGGAAATATTTAAACATACTAAAACAGCCGATATTTGAGTCGGATAAATATTTTTAGGGGTCAAAGATATTGATAGTGTTTCTACCAATGTTATCTGAATACAATTTTCATCCCCTACGCCCTGTGAAAAGGACACCATTCGGGTTTGGGGTGGAGATGCTTTACAGTAAAATAACGCGAATACAACCGAGATTGGAGTCAAATCAAAGGTTATGGAAGTCACTGTGTTTAGTTACGACATTCAAATTGGCATTTACCCCTCAGATGCAGGGGTAGCGGGGTGAAAATTTTGGAACATGCAAACACGGCAGATATTTGCGTTGAAGAAATATTTTTCAGAGTTAATTATAATGATTAGGGTTCGAGTAGCGTTACATAAAAATTGCGCAAAAGCAGCCGAAATTGGAGTCATATCGGGGGTTATAGATAAAAAAACATCTCTGGCAACGCCGGGCACCCAGCTAGTAATTTATATAAATGTCCGCTACACAAATGGAGCTTAACTTGTAAGGGAAAAAAAATATATTATATTATCAATTCACGATTGTTTTGTCACCCACGGACACACACTGACTGCTCCGCCCTTTCCGGTCCGACGTGGATGTAGTTGTCCTTGCACACGATGTTGCTGTCAGTGTGTGTGTGTGTGTGTGCTGTGGGTGGATCTCCTCCGGGCGATTATGGTAATTAAATGCAATAGGCACGTTCTCCCCCGAGAGAGATGCATTGTTGTTCCTTGATTGAAGATGGCACCAGCTTTTTCATCGTTATGCTCGAATGTTAATTTTTGTCTCGCTTACAATAGGCTCTTCGCGGAAAAACGGGGGCGTAGATAGATGTCATTACCCAGACTGTGTTTAGCTGACACACACACACACACACACACACACACACGTTCTTAAATAACAGTCGAAACTGTCGTGGAGTGGGAGGGAGAACAGGACAACGAGGGGCAAGACGTTACCACCCGTATTACACTCAGATGAAATTCTCACCACTTTCTTTTTTAACAGTCTGAATCGTTTCGATTACAACAAAAATATTTCACATTTTTCCCAACCACTATTTACGACGACGACTCTTGAAATTAATTGTGTGACGTGTCTTCTTCGTGGCCGCGCTGCAAGCAGCAAGCAACACGTGTGACCGCAAAGGGACAATAAGCTCCCATGGAAGAAAGGAAGCCAACAATACCACAAGTAATGTACAAGAGAGTCAAGTCGGGACAATTTCACGGTAGTTTGCTGTGAGAGGCACTAAACAGTCGCTGGCAAGTAGCCCTGACGAATTCATCCTTTCAGACTGTAATAATTTTTATTAATTAAATAAACTGGCCGCAAGGCAGAAAACATTTAATAAGCAGTAGGGAAAAAAAAGGATAATCTCACAACGTTTCGTCCTCAATCTGAGACGTCATCAGGTAGACATGGGATTTATTCCATTAAAATCTCCCAAATAAAATTAAAGTAAAACTTCTGGTTTCCCTCTTGTGTTGTAAGCAAAAAATTTTCGACAGAGTACAAAAAAAGAAGAGAAAAAATTTACGTCTTATTAAAAAAAATTAACAACAAGAAAAATAGCCAAATAGAGACCAAAACAAGTGACAATACAAATACAACACAACGTTTCTGAGGTCCTTGTCCATTTATTCAGGTTAAATAATTAATGTTACAATTTTATTTATTTGTTACAGACTTCATTTTACATTGACAAAATACTTCAGAAAAATTTTACATTTAAAACAAAATTATATTTCAGATAAATAAATAAACAGCAGTCAATCATTTATTTTAATTAATTAACGTTCACGGCACTCATCATTGAATGACCTGATGAGGTCGCAAAATAAGCGATGAAAAGTTGTTGAATGTTACATTAACAAAGCTTTTTTTTTTTTTACAATACCATATAAAAATTATTTCGCATATTAAGTGACGTATTAGGTGACGTCATGCAATGGATTTTGAGTGTTGATAACCTGACGAGTGCAGTTGTGCCGCTCTAGGCTCTTCTCAGCACCCGAGGAAAGGGACAACGTTTCTGGGATCCTTGTTCCTTTCTTCAGGTTCTAAGAAGAGCCTAGAGTGACACAACTGCACTGGTCAGTTGACAACACTCAAAAACGTTATTAACTGTATTTTATTATCATCTTCATCGTACAATACTTGTTCGATCTAAAAATAATTTCAATTAGTACCTTAATACGTGACGTCATACCATTGATTTTGAGTTTTGCCAACTAACTAGAGCAGTTGTGTCGCTCTTGGCTCCCTCTTAGCACCTGAGGAAAGGGTCAAGGATCCCAGAAACGTTGTGTGGTCATTACCCTTTTCTTTGTCTGTATCTGGATTTCTTTCTGGCTTTCATTAAAGAGAATATTTTTATTTATTGATTTAAGACAACGTTTCGGTACGTGTTTGTACCATCCTCGCGGGTCTTTCCCGCGGAGAAATTGTACAAAAATTATTTTTTAAATAACATAAATAACGAGCAATTGTACAAAATAAATTTACTGTTAACAACTTCTCCGCTGGAAAGACCTGAGGAAGGTACAAACACGTGCCGAAACGTTGTCTTAAATCAATAAATAAAAATATTCTCTTTAATTGGTCAGAAAACTGAATTATCTATTTCATATAAACAGACATAATAATACAACCCTTAAACGTTGTGTGGTGTTTGTATTATCACTTCTTTGGAATGTATTCGGCTATCTTTCTTTTAATGGTACAAAAATTATCCTCTTTTTAAAAATAAAACAAGTCTTAAATTACTACAATTTAACACCGAATTAATTCTTAACTTCAGGACGAAACGTTGTGGAATTATATTTTTCTCAATTTCTTCGTCGATAATTAAATTTTTAAAATATCGCAGGCTTTCCATGGAGTATTGATTTAATAAAAGATTATTAGTTTATCAATCGAGTCAATTGGTTATCAGAACACATTGGGCAACTCCCCTTTAATAGCATAGGAAGGGATTTGAAAGGGGGGATGCGAAAGGGTAGAGGAAGGTAGCCAAGGGTTAACTATGGCCCCGGGGCTATATTTTAAGGATCCTCCCCGGCATTCGCCTAAAGAAATGCAGGGAAAACCCTAGAAAAACCTGCATCAGGTAGGTCGGGCATTGGGTACTTGTCCCACGCCCTTCCGATAGCGGGAGAGTAGTTTGCTGTGGGGACGCAGCATTCCCTTCTCCGTGCCTCGATCAGTTTAGGAGGCAGCTGGCCGACTATTCCAATACGTTCCTTATTAAAAATATTTCTTTTATTTTATTTCAAACTCGGACTGCGAGTGTCAATTCTCTCGCAGGCAGAACCTTGTAGGAGAGATACGAAGGGGCTACCTTTGGGTATGCCTTTTCCTCTTCGTTTTTGAAGTAAGGTTCCCACAAGCCTAGCACCTCGGCCTGTTTTGAGAGGTGTATGTTCCGGGGTCACAGACCTTGAGCATACGGTGAGTGTTGTCCGCTATTCCCATTGGAATAGTCGGCCAGCTGCCTCCTAAACTGGTCGAGGCACGGAGAAGGGAATGCTGCGTCCCCACAGCAAACTCCTCTCCCGCTATCGGAATGGCGTGGGACAAGTACCCAATTCCCGACCTACCTGATGCAGGTTTTTCTAGGGTTTTCCCTGCATTCCTTTAGGCGAATGCCGGGTAGGATCCTTAAACCTAACCCGGGGGCCCTAGTTCACCTTTGGCTACCTTCCTCTACCCTTCCACATCCTCCTTTTCAAATCCCTTCCTATGCTATTAAAGGGGAGTTGCCCATCGTGGATTACCCTCATGTAGCCTGTTGCCCTAAAAAAAATTATATATTTAATTCAAAATTTTAAGGTACAAAATTAACGAATTGAAAATAGTGAATGAAATGGTCGTCGATTAGAAAAAATGGTTGATTAAACCTTGGCGTTAGTAAGGAGAACCTCGCGGAATCGCATTAATCTGCACGGGGATTAATTTTCGCACGTAACAACAACAACAACAACACACGAGTCAAGCTTCCACGGTCGAAACAGGTCGAGAGAGAAAACTTTGTAACAAGACTGCCGGAGGCGTTTTGAACGAATCAAGAGTTATGTACGCCAGACTACGTTGTATAACCAGTTGTTCTCTTCTAAATCACTCCTGCATTTTCTTCTA
Source organism: Zhengitettix transpicula (assembly GCA_037074705.1). Lineage (NCBI taxonomy): Eukaryota > Metazoa > Arthropoda > Insecta > Orthoptera > Tetrigidae > Zhengitettix > Zhengitettix transpicula. The sequence goes on along the minus strand of CM073594.1, from coordinate 17,376,878 downwards.
TGAAGGCGGGTTTTATTTTGCACAATGGTCGATTCACACAGAAAACAGTCAATTTCCTTTGGTACAAAAGGATCTTCTTCCATTTGCCCCCTTTGTCACGATTGGATCATAAGTCAGCAGCAAAGTGCTTTGTTTGTACGAAACCAGACCGAAAACTAATCAATAAAGAAAATTAAGGACCGCAAGATCCTGAACAAGTAATTGTTTATTATAATTGCTTTAGGTTGCACCAGAATCAGAATTAATCATAGTATAACAAACCGTATAATTATTATTATACCTTCAACTTCAAGGCTTCAATTCATTTGAACATATACATAGTGGGGTACGCGTGTATTAAACAAATAAACTTGATATGGTTAAATAATTTAATACTCACGCCAATGCGTCACCAAAGCAACTAAACAAAAACAAAGATATTAACACGGCTGAAAGTATACGCCGTACTTATGGCCATGGAACATACTGATTCATCCGACAACAAAAAACATATAATTCTTACCGATTCACTGACTTGCTATTCAAGAAATCACTAAAAAAAAGATACATAATCTGAATTACCAATGTTAATCCAAGAAATATACCACAAAAGTCATAAAACAGTCACTGTAGTATGGATTCCAGCTCATCAAGGTATCCATGGGAACAATATTGCAGACCTGAAGGCCAAGCTTTGCCACACATCCACGCACAAAGCCACCCCCCCCCCCTCCCAAGACCAACAAAAAACCTATAAAGATGTGCGGAGAAATGCCCAAAGTAAACTCCAACAACAACTGGAGAGGAATTAAAGCTAGCAATATCCACCACAAAAATCAAAGAATTTCAAAGCAATAAAAATCGACCCCACAGCCACCCCGAAGAGACCAGGTAGTGATATCAAGAATCAGAACTGAACACCTCCACACCATCAGCAATAGCCCTCCACCTCACTGTGAGCAATGCGAGTCCCCACTAGTTATTAAACATATAATAAGTGAATGTTCAAAATACGATCAAGAAAGAAAACAGCTACTGGACAGTAAAACCATCAGTGAAGTGCTTCACTCATCAGAATACCAAAGACTAATAATTAAATACCTGAAAATGATTAATCTTTACTATGAAATACAAAGAACATATAATAATTAATGTAAAATAAATAAATAAGTGTATTAAGTAGTCGCTAATGACCTAGAAGTTGATGCGACTTAAAATATAATACATTTTTTTTAAAAAAAAAACAAAGATAAAACTAAACTAAAAACTAACCCAAAGATATACCCCCCACACTACTTCTTATTATTATTATCCACTTATAAATGTAATAAATGTATTACAATACGTTTCTGTAATATATATATATATATATGCCAATTTCACTGGAAAAACGACTCGTATTCAACAATTGACAGTTAAAAATTACTGTAACGTTCACGGATTTTAACAGAAATTATATATATATAATTTTAAGTGAAAAAGTTACACAACGTGTTTCAGTCATTGCTCTAAGGCCCTCATTAAATTCCATACCAAAGCCAAATTTATGTAGAAAAAGAAAAGCATCAAAATCTGTTGACCAAAGAAACTAGATGAAAAAACTGATCAATTATATTACTTAACTAGCTGGTTGCCCGGCGTTGCTCGTGTACTTATTTATGTAAACTCGAAAAAGTATTTAATTGAATACTTAAATATATTCCTTGAGTATTTCAGGATATAATCGTCACTCAGTCTTCATACATTACGAAATATTACATTGATGAAATTGTTAGCTAGACTCACAACTAATACAGCGCGAAAATTAACTTACATTTTCCCCAAGGATGGTAAAGTAATTCGTATTCTTCTTTATTACCATTCGATGGAGTATTGCTGTATAAAATTATACTTTTTATTTAAAGAAAATATTTCTGCTTTATTTAATTCCTGATAAAGGAGAATTTCCTTTGTTCGTTGCGTAGTAACGTCTTTCTCTCGCGTGACGTCATTGTCTCTTGGCGCGCAGTAATTTAATATTTAATGATCACGGTTTTTAATTATAATTCTTTCCACCTTTATGCTAGGCGTTTCTCACCCCCACAGTACCGATTCTCAATTTTGGCAGAATACGTATACCAATTTTTGTTGCATTCTGTCCACGCGATAAAATTTGTATAAAGAACAACGTAAATACATACATACATACAAATATACATCCTTTTTTATTATATAGATTGAGCCTTTTATCAGTTCTCAAATTAATAGTTTTTTTATTAGATTTCATATTCCATTATTCTATTCTTATAGAACTTGTATCTCTTCATAAAATGGCGTCCCTTCGTTATATTTTGTAAGGATATCAAAATTCAAAAAAACGGATCTTTTGATTAAAAATAATCTGTTTATTTCGCTATTTGATTGATTATGTAATTTTTAGGATGTTATTGTATTAAAAGCAATCATTTATACTCATATGTAGGATTACGTAATTCAGACATGTTTGTTACTATCATTCAGTCTGCTTGGCTTATATCTTATTGCTATTAAGGTAATACTATATAAAAAAATAATACTATAAATTAAAAATAGGGAGAATAAAAATCATAATACCGAAATTATTACCCTTCGCCTTCTGGGGATGAATACTTGGGAGTTAATCTATAGTAGTCCTCGCGTATTCTACAATATAATTAGTCTTATATTAATATATTTAACGTTGTTTTAAATTACATATTTTTTGTCAAGTACAATGTTTGTTTTTCAAAACTTTGTACTTGTGATAATTTATTATTTTCTAGTAATCTTACATTGACGTATCCTATTTGCTCAACCGAGGACTAAAAAATCTAGACTCTCGCTTTCACACTTGACTCTGATTTATAAGTTGCCTTTTATAGGCGTCTAGACCTTTATTTTATTTTATTCTAATAAAAGATATGGTTCGTAAGTAACAGCAAGTCTTTATGACATGCGCAGTAGGAGAAGGGAGAAGATGGATACGGAACCTCCACCCCTCCCCCCCCCCCCCGTTTGTAGGGAAACCGGCGTAACGTAACATCTCTACCAATTTTAAAAAACATTCACCGTATTCATAGGAAGTGGATATACTTTTTATAGATACGTTCTTATGACGTACAAAAATATCCAGAACTGACCACACAATCATGTTTTCAGAATTGTGTGAAGTTGCCGTAACTAAGGTTCGTGTTAAATTGAATTCCGAACTACTCCACCTACAACCGCAGCCCAGTGGACGACTGAGCATCGTATTTCTGGACGACTAACTATTTTTCTCCATATATAAAATATTATTCTATTAATCAATGCCTGCTTCATATTATTACGAATATAGTAAAATACGCTTGTAATTAAATAAAGATTCCTTGCTGCTTAATGTTGAATAAATAAATAATTGTACATTTTTGTGTATATTTAAATAAATTTGGTGACGGCTGAAAAGATTACTTTTGCTTTTACACAGACAAAGAAGGACAATTTTAGTGAATGAGTTTTCCTTTAGAGTATGTTTTCAAAGTTTCCTCGGCTAAAATGCAGCGTTTATAGCGTAAGCTTGCCTAATGGGGAATTTGATACTTGGCAGGGGCTTATGGAAGTGTTTGCATTTACGGCAGGTGCTGACTTTCCCAGCTTGGGTCGTCTCTTGACCTCGCCAGACGCGACTGCACATTGTGCGGCAGCACGGAAAATTCCTTACTTAACTCAACTTTCTAGGGAAACTGCTGTAAGATGCCTCACAACTGTCTTCCAACTACCGGTGGGGAGGGGAAAAAATGTATTTTTATTTTATTACGTTTGCATAATTGTTGATTTGTAAACCCAATACAGTCAGACAACCAACACCACAAAAATACTTGGATGATGATGGATCTCGAAAATCGACAAAAAAAAGTCACTTAACTTTCCGTTGAAATAATAATAAAAATATATTTATTCCTGAACATTATCTTCTATATAATAAAAAAGGATGTATATTTGTATGTATGTATGTATGTATGTATGTATTTACGTTGTTCTTTATACAAATTTTATCGCGTGGACAGAATGCAACAAAAATTGGTATACGTATTCTGCCAAAATCGAGAACCGGTACTGTGAGGGTGAGAAACGCCTAGCATACATGTGGAAAGAATTATAATTAAAAACCGTGATCATTAAATGTTAAATTACTGCGCGCCAAGAGACAATGACGTCACGCGAGAGAAAGACGTTACTACGCAACGAACAAAGGAAATATCTCCTTTATTAGGAATGAAATAAAGCAGAAATATTTTCTTTAAATAAAAAGTATAATTTTAACCAGCAATGCTCCATCGAATGATGATAAAGAAGAATACGAATTACTTTACCATCCTTGGGGAAAATGTAAGTTAATTTTCGCGCTGTATTAGTTGTGAGTCTAGCTAACAATTTCATCAATGTAATATTTCGTAATGTATGAAGACTGAGTGACGATTATATCCTGAAATACTCAAGGAATATGTTTAAGTATTCAATTAAATACTTTTTCGAGTTTATATAAATAAGTACACGAGCAACGCCGGGCACCCAGCTAGTATTTCAATAAAACTGAATAGAGCCCGGATTCAATTAGGTTTTTTTTATTCATGCAAGGGAAAACTGGGATGGATTCGTCAATAACACACTTTTAACAGCCAGATAATGTATTCCCCTCAGGCCAATTTTGTATGTTAAGAGTCACATGGGATGCTGAAGCCATCCGGTTTAAAGTGTGGGTGGAGGAATGTTTCCAATAGATCAATCATTACACTTTTGGAAAACTTTAATTTCATAATAATCCAATTCGGATAAGAGTTCCTCAAAAAAAATATATTAGCGTAGCTCCACACCCTCTTTACAATCCGTAGTATTTGTTTGGTATTATTTTATTTCAGCGACCCGATTTTCATTGGGTAATATTTTATATAAACAGCCTTTTTTAAAACAAAGATAACTAATGTCTCATAGCAAAGGTAATAAGCACATTTTAAAAAATTAATTAATAAGGAAGATGTATATCTTTTGGTTTGTTTTATCTATGTCTTATTTTAGTTGCTTTTGTGAGTGGCGAGGGTTGTATAATAAAATTGATGTATTATAGACAACTGAAATATTTTATAAAAATTTACATTTACTGGAGATTTAACCCGATATTTAAAGCGAACGATAATTTTAAAGCGTTAATTATAACACACTCCTTGGAATACGTAGTATTTGGTATTTATTTTATTTCAGCAAACACGATTACATTAGATAATACTTGATACAAACAACCTTTTTAAATCAAAGATAACTAATGTCTCATAGCAAAGATACTAAACACATTTAAAACGCCTGCCCTCTTAAGCTAATAATAATAACTGCCGAAGGTGCTTGCGATATTCAGCGATGACACGAAAGAATATATAATATAAAATGAAAATAATTTACGTCTGATAGAAAATAATGAATAATAAAGATAGCCAATACAGACGAAAAAAAAAAGGGTAATATAAATACCACACAACGTTTCTGTGATCCTTGTTCCCTTTCGTCAGGTGCTAAGAAGAGCCTAGAGAAACACAACTGCACAGGTCTTTTGAGTGTTGTCAACTCACCTGTTCAGTTGTGTTTCTCTAGGCTCTTCTTAGCACCTGACGAAAGGGATAAAAATAATAATAGGCTGTTCCATTGTCTGTAATAAAGCAAAATTGAGAGATAATGGTAGAGGGAAGAAAAAAAATGTAATCAACGTTTCGAACAGTATACAATTTTGTTAATCATCAAAGGAAGAATTCAGAATTGAGCTCACGAGTCGAAACACTTCGTAACGAAATAAACCGACGAGACTCATCTTATTCTAAAGAGTCGTCCATTTAGGTGTTTCAGATTATCTGATAAATTTATTATTTAAAAAATTGTATTTTATTTTTAGACAGCCTTTTTTTTTAACATGACTTCTTTAAAATACGTGGTTCGAAATCAACTACACTGTATTGCTAAAAAAAATTAATTTATGGAATTTGGACACTCAAAAGCAAAATTTTAGACATTGACACCAGAGATGCTTCACATTAAATCAAACATCACAGCTATTAATGTACAAACAGACAGTATTAAACTCAATAATTGCTATGATCCCTTATTATTACGCTAAACCTTCTGTTTCCCCATTGCCGTTGCTCCCTTATTGTTATGCAACCCCTTCGGCTCTCCCGCTGTCGTTGCGTTTTCGTCGTTTTTGACTTTTGTCAACTGACCAGTGCAGTTGTGTCTCTCTAGGCTCTTCTTAGCATCTGACGAAAGGAACAAGGATCCCCAGAAACGTTGTGTGGTATTTATATTACCTTTCTTTGTCTGTATTTGGCTATCTTTCTTATTCATATATAATATAACTTGAATATTTTTATAGTTACCTCTAAGAATACTTACCGTCTGTCATTCAAAAACTGATAAAATCAGAAACAAGTCCTCGTTCATCTGAAAAAAAAATTCAAAACTACATCTAGCTTTAAGTCGAGGAACGTTCAACACAAACCCTGACACATTCTTCTTAAATCTGAAGTACTTCCGATCGGGATCCACTTTCCAGTTATTCCTTCACAGCCGTCACCGAAGTTGTCCACTTCGTTTCTTTTTCACCAGCTTTTATAAAAATCAATCTAGAACTGGTAGAATATCAGTTAATTTTCTAATTGTCTAACGTGTCTTGAAGGAACGATTCAAACAAGAAATCCCTATTGTAGCAAAATTATGGAAACAATTTTTTTTAAAACCAGCTGGTATTAATTTTTTTTTGTCTTTCAATTTCATTGGTATTATTTACTAGATTACCTATTGACGGTCACTACATGCTTTAAGTACTCCCGGCGTTTTATTTGGAATATACCATGGTGCAATATTTAAATTCGGTACCGGTTTAATATTGTATTTCCCCTCAAAGGTGAACAACCATTTCAGGATCACTTTTTCGCGGTAGAATCCCGTTACATTAGGGTCTTGATAATATTAACTTCAGCAACAGCCGGTGAAATGTTGATGTTCTTCGCTGGACTTTAATATGGCGGGGCAGAAAAAATTAGAGGAAAGCAAACTGCAACTTGTGATTGGCTGAAAAATCTTAGTGGGGTGTAGATCGCCTTCCCAGATAACATATTTTAGTAATAGTGTGGTAAGCTCCAGTGGGAGGTTTGACGCCCCTCTTAAATAAATTACAAGAAAAATTGCAGTAATACAGCCATTAAATTTATTTAATAAATATACTTTATTGTAACTTCAATGAGCTCTCAAATATGTTCATTATTCTCTTGATGTCGTCGAGGACCTGAAACAGAAAAAAAAAAGAACCAACAACGTAACTTTACAATAAACGTTTCCAAAAAAGTGAATTCTTATTCTATATGCTTTAAGTGAATAGTGAAATGTTTTTAAACAGTCTTTACATAATAGAAATTTTCGCTGAAGGTCTATAATCTACAGGGTCACAAATACATTAATAAAAAGTAACAGATTATAAATCCTGAATGTTGTGCAACACTATACAGCTTTCAACTGTTGAACCAGTTTCCTTAAGATCGGAAGAAGAAAAAAATCTTGGTCAGCTCAACACTTCACTTCAATCGGCGGAAAATTACTGGGTTTCATGATCAACCAATAAGGTGACTCAGAACATATCAGAGAAAGTTACTGTGAATTTTTCCAAAATCTTACGTACAGATTCCTCAGTCCACTTCTGAAAAGAATGTTGTAGTTTTTTTGTTCACCCACATTGGATTTCTTTGTACTCCCAATCTTATCACTTTGTCCATAATTAATACCTACGCTTACGGACGACGACAAATTACTTTAAACTCACATTTTAGAAATTATGGGCGCCTAAAAAGTGAATAAACGTAAAATAAGAAGGATTACATTGCCAGCGACGAAAGGTTGGGGGGGGGGAAGACAAAAAATAGCCACAATTGGAAAACTTTTAAGTAAAATTCAACGCGTAACACTTAAGTAATATAATAATTTTCCCAATTAACGTAAAATAAGAAGGATTACATTGCCAGCGACGAAAGGTGGGGGGGGGGAGAAGACAAAAAATAGTCACAATTGGAAAACTTTTAAGTAAAATTCAACGCGTAACACTTAAGTAATATAATAATTTTCCCAATTAACGTAAAATAAGAAGGATTACATTGCCAGCGACGAAAGGTGGGGGGGGGAAGACAAAAAATAGCCACAATTGGAAAACTTTTAAGTAAAATTCAACGCGTAACACTTAAGTAATATAATAATTTTCCCAATTAACGTAAAATAAGAAGGATTACATTGCCAGCGACGAAAGGTGGGGGGGGGGAGAAGACAAAAAATAGCCACAATTGGAAAACTTTTAAGTAAAATTCAACGCGTAACACTTAAGTAATATAATAATTTTCCCAATTAACGTAAAATAAGAAGGATTACATTGCCAGCGACGAAAGTGGGGGGGGGGAGAAGACAAAAAATAGCCACAATTGGAAAACTTTTAAGTAAAATTCAACGCGTAACACTTAAGTAATATAATAATTTTCCCAATTAACGTAAAATAAGAAGGATTACATTGCCAGCGACGAAAGGTGGGGGGGGGGGGGAGAAGACAAAAAATAGCCACAATTGGAAAACTTTTAAGTAAAATTCAACGCGTAACACTTAAGTAATATAATAATTTTCCCAATTAACGTAAAATAAGAAGGATTACATTGCCAGCGACGAAAGGTGGGGGGGGGGAGAAGACAAAAAATAGCCACAATTGGAAAACTTTTAAGTAAAATTCAACGCGTAACACTTAAGTAATATAATAATTTTCCCAATTAACGTAAAATAAGAAGGATTACATTGCCAGCGACGAAACGTGGGGAGGGGGAAGACAAAAAATAGCCACAATTGGAAAACTTTTAAGTAAAACTTCAACGCGTAACACTTAAGTAATATAATAATTTTCCCAATTAACGTAAAATAAGAAGGATTACATTGCCAGCGACGAAAGGTGGGGGGGGGGAGAAGACAAAAAATAGTCACAATTGGAAAACTTTTAAGTAAAATTCAACGCGTAACACTTAAGTAATATAATAATTTTCCCAATTAACGTAAAATAAGAAGGATTACATTGCCAGCGACGAAAGGTGGGGGGGGGAAGACAAAAAATAGCCACAATTGGAAAACTTTTAAGTAAAATTCAACGCGTAACACTTAAGTAATATAATAATTTTCCCAATTAACGTAAAATAAGAAGGATTACATTGCCAGCGACGAAAGGTGGGGGGGGGGAGAAGACAAAAAATAGCCACAATTGGAAAACTTTTAAGTAAAATTCAACGCGTAACACTTAAGTAATATAATAATTTTCCCAATTAACGTAAAATAAGAAGGATTACATTGCCAGCGACGAAAGGTGGGGGGGGGGGAGAAGACAAAAAATAGCCACAATTGGAAAACTTTTAAGTAAAATTCAACGCGTAACACTTAAGTAATATAATAATTTTCCCAATTAACGTAAAATAAGAAGGATTACATTGCCAGCGACGAAAGGTGGGGGGGGGGGGGAGAAGACAAAAAATAGCCACAATTGGAAAACTTTTAAGTAAAATTCAACGCGTAACACTTAAGTAATATAATAATTTTCCCAATTAACGTAAAATAAGAAGGATTACATTGCCAGCGACGAAAGGTGGGGGGGGGGGAGAAGACAAAAAATAGCCACAATTGGAAAACTTTTAAGTAAAATTCAACGCGTAACACTTAAGTAATATAATAATTTTCCCAATTAACGTAAAATAAGAAGGATTACATTGCCAGCGACGAAACGTGGGGAGGGGGAAGACAAAAAATAGCCACAATTGGAAAACTTTTAAGTAAAACTTCAACGCGTAACACTTAAGTAATATAATAATTTTCCCAATGAACGTAAAATAAGAAGGATTACATTGCCAGCGACGAAAGGTGGGGGGGGGGGAGAAGACAAAAAATAGCCACAATTGGAAAACTTTTAAGTAAAATTCAACGCGTAACACTTAAGTAATATAATAATTTTCCCAATGAACGTAAAATAAGAAGGATTACATTGCCAGCGACGAAAGGTGGGGGGGGGAAGACAAAAAATAGCCACAATTGGAAAACTTTTAAGTAAAATTCAACGCGTAACACTTAAGTAATATAATAATTTTCCCAATTAACGTAAAATAAGAAGGATTACATTGCCAGCGACGAAAGGTGGGGGGGGGAGAAGACAAAAAATAGCCACAATTGGAAAACTTTTAAGTAAAATTCAACGCGTAACCCTTAAGTAATATAACAATTTTCCCAATTAACGTAAAATAAGAAGGATTACTTGCCAGCCACGAAAGGTGGGGGGGGGGAAGACAAAAAATAGCCACAATTGGAAAACTTTTAAGTAAAATTCAACGCGTAACACTTAAGAAATATAATAATTTTCCCAATTAACGTAAAATAAGAAGGATTACATTGCCAGCGACGAAAGGTGGGAGGGGAGGGAAGACAAAAAATAGCCACAATTGGAAAACTTTTAAGTAAAATTCAACGCGTAACCCTTAAGTAATATAATAACTTTCCCAATTAGCGGCACTGTCAGTGGTACAAGGAAAATATCACAATCATTTTCCACGTATACCACCACGTCATTGCCACAGTTTTAAACCCATAAATCCTGCTTCTTTTTCCCCGAGTAGTGCTTTCTTATCCTTGCCAATTAGTGCAACATACATTTTAACCTTCGACACACGTGTAGTCTTTGTCCGTCAAGCAACTCGCTTAAAAATTAGAATAACATGAATATTCTCCTTGAAAATAAATCGAATAGTTTTAACGTAAGGTTATATAAAAAAAATTATCACACATCGTTATTCCAATATAAATACCAATTTAAAACGAGAAATAATAAAAATACAACTGTTGGATTGAAATGCTTGAAAAACAAGTTTATGTAATCTGCTCTCAAAAAAAAAAAATTATTAGTCGGTTAATTATCTTCTATGTTTTCTCTTAAACCTTGAAGTAATTTCCTACTATTTATGTTTAATTCCTATTTTTCATTATCTTCTTTGTAGGCTTCACAATTTAAAATTTAGTTATTTAAAAATTACTACCTCATATTGAATAATAGAATATACAATATATTAAGCCAAATATATAAATAATAATTTTTTTTCCTTTAAAATTTATCACGTATCAAAATAAGCACAAATCATTGGCTAGTTTTACATAATTATTTTATATAACGCGAAATATATTTTTAAATAATTTTTTTTGCTTTAAAATTGATCACGTGCCAAAATAGGCACAAATCATTGGCTAGTTTTACTAATTATTTTATATAACGCAAAATATATTTTTAAATAATATTTTTTTTCTTTAAAATTGATCACGTATCAAAATAGGCACAAATCGTTGGCTAGTTTTACATAATTATTTTATATAACACGAAATATATTTTTAAATAAATTTTTTTTTCTTTAAAATTGATCACGTATCAAAATAGGCACAAATCGTTGGCTAGTTTTACATAATTATTTTATATAACGCAAAATATATTTTTAAATAATATTTTTTCTTTCTTTAAAATTGATCACGTATCAAAATAGGCACAAATCGTTGGCTAGTTTTACATAATTATTTTATATAACGCGAAATATATTTTTAAATAATATTGTTTTTTCTTTAAAATTGATCACGTATCAAAATAGGCACAAATCGTTGGCTAGTTTTACATAATTATTTTATATAACACGAAATATATTTTTAAATAAATTTTTTTTTTCTTTAAAATTGATCACGTATCAAAATAGGTACAAATCGTTGGCTAGTTTTACATAATTATTTTATATAACACGAAATATATTTTTAAATAAATTTTTTGTTCTTTTAAAATTTATCATGTATTATAATTATTTTCTGTAACACGAAATATATTTTTAAATATTTTTTTTTGCTTTAAAATTGATCACGTATCAAAATAGGCACAAATCATTGGCTAGTTTTACATAATTACTTTATATAACCCGAAATATATTTTTAAATAATTTTTTTCTTTAAAATTGATCACGTATCAAAATAGGCACAAATCATTGGTTAGTTTTACATAATTATTTTATATAACGCAAAATATATTTTTAAATAATAATTTTTTTTTCTTTAAAATTGATCACGTATCAAAATAGGCACAAATCATTGGCTAGTTTTACATAATTATTTTATGTAACGCAAAATATATTTTTAAATAATAATTTTTTTTTCTTTAAAATTGATCACGTATCAAAATAAGCACAAATCATTGGCTAGTTTTACATAATTATTTTATATAACGCAAAATATATTTTTAAATAATTTTTTTTTCTTTAAAATTGATCACGTATCAAAATAGGCACAAATCATTGGCTAGTTTTACATAATTATTTTATATAACGCAAAATATATTTTTAAATAATAATTTTTTTTTCTTTAAAATTGATCACGTATCAAAATAGGCACAAATCATTGGCTAGTTTTACATAATTATTTTCCTCTAAAACACAATAACACTTTCACTCTAACCCATTGCTTGATCTGTTTTTTAGATATTTATTTTGATCATTTTCCGATTAAACGGTATAAACTTGTTCCCCAGAGTCACGTCTATTTGTCTGATTTTACCAGTTTAAATGCTGTTAAATTACTATTGTCCCCGTCTTAGTCGTACAACCTATTTATTCCATCAACCACCTCACGGGAGTCATCCTCATCATTTATCTCAGAAGAAAGAAAAAAAAAATGTTGTTCCATTCTCGTTTATATTTCCGCGAAATTTTTTCCCCTCGGAAACTCTTGTTTTGTTGCCTGTTCCATTATTCTATTGTAGCTTGCGATGTTTGTTATGTATGCTTCAGTCTTCCCTTGACAGATCTTCAACCAACGCACTTCATCTTCTGCTGACGGCCGCTTGTATAACAATGATATGTTAGTCTGAAATTTTGGGCTGTGTGCGCGTGTGTGCGTGTTTGTGTGTGTGTGTGTTTACCAAAGAAAACGTTACAAGCAAATATTTACTTTCTGATATCTGATAATCTTCAAGTACGTGATTTTTTAAATTTATTTCTTATCTTTCGGGAACGTTTAGTGAAGCTAATGAACCTCGTATCGAACACACAGAGGGCATTATTCAGATAATGCTGATAAGTTATGAACGCTGGTATAATCAAGATGCCAGCTCCTAGACTGACAGAAACTGTCAAAAATATATAAAAATTTTGTTCTGCGTACCGATCATTAAAAATAGATGAATTTCAATTCCATTCAGCCAGGTAAGAGTGACGTTTACGTGTGGATGATGGCGAGTGAAGTTAAAGTAAAGACTCCACTTCGTGGAGACAGGTGGCGTCTTGTCTTGTGGAGGGAAACGTTATGCGCTCTGTGTGCCCTCACCGTACCTCTCTTTCTTTCTAGGATACGCATCACAATCTCTAATAATATCCTATTTTCCTTTCATGTGCGTGATCCTTTATCCTTCCTTATATATAATATATTTTCCTTTACATATATTAACAAAAACAAATAAAGAAGTGAGAAGTGCACCGCCTTCTTATCGCACTAATCCATTTTAATATAAAATGTTCATTGTTGTGCAGTATTTTCGGCTTCAATCTGGCGAAGGTCAGTGCTCGCTTCTCAGGTAGTCACTGTGAAGGAAACCAACCGCACTCCCTTTGTGCGGATTAGAATATTCTGAGTGTCTGGCGAGGCTATGATCATCAGAACTCAATACCCTCTGGGCCGAATTTCAAAAAACCGACGTGTGAAAGGGGCATGAGGAACAAGCAAGAGGTTAGCGAGTTTTGGAATGTTATCAGTTGAATTTGGGAGAGTGAGTGTTGAAAGTTATGAAGGACTGAAAACTAGTTTTCAGTTTTCACGATAGCAGTTATTAGAGAGTTGATTTTTGGCGAAGTCATCCAGAAGTTAGTTTGCACTGTCCTGCTAACGATGCCCTGTATGACAGACAACTCTTCCGGGGAAGACGGCACGTCATACGAGAGATTGCAGAGTCCATCCGAGCTACCTTAGAAGCCTGCTTCATCTCCGGTTGGTAATGTATTCTGACGATAATCCCATAAAAGTAGATTTATGAAAGCCATAGGACTACCATATTTGGGCCCACTAACCACTATCAGAAAATGTCTTTATTTATTTTTTATGTTTGTAAAATAACCGTTGCCGTTTCAAGACGAGAATAAGAGCAGGAAGTTAATGTCATTTTTTTTGTGTGTGTTAACAAAAAGTAACTGATCAATTATTGTAATTAATTTAACCCTGCAATACAATTAAATAATTTCAGAGATAAATAAGTAAAATCTAAAAAAATGTACAGTCAAAATCGTCCCGATTTACATAAAACATTACAAGCACGTCGTCTACAGATAAGATGTGCAGATATTTCACTGTCCTGTAATTGTCGTGGGGGTAAACCTGAGCTCACTTTAACACGAACCTTTGTTACGGAAGCTTGTAAGTGAAAACATTGACGTTTACAAAATACCCTCGTGGCCTTTTACAAAAAAACAATCTCACTTACTGCACTTTTTCAACATAATAAGCTGAATAAAAACTATGATGATCTCCATGTCACCAAGATTCCTGTGGCGTGGTCTTGTTTTGTAGAGGGAAACGAACTGTTTTCTTGTTTAGTATACCGGAGAATAGTAAAATATATGCTCAGCTACACCTAATTTATATCGTATAGTCTTCTTAATATATAGAACTGTCTCTGAGCTCTACAGCTTTTCGATAGACTGATACTAAAGAAAGTCAGATCCTTTAATGGCTCCCCTACCTTTCTAATAACCTAACGTATTCTGAAGAGTGCCCCTGAATTTTCCAGTTACCCGTTCATGTTTCGTGTGATGTCGTACCCCCAACACGAAGAGCGCCTTCCATCGCGTCATCGCGGAGGGGTGTGATGATGATGATGAGAGGTGCTGGGCGCACACCGTCGCAGGTAGCAGCGGTTACTACTTGTTGACAACTTGGCCCGATCGGAAGATAGATGGCTGCGACCCTCGCCGTCGCCGACAGTGATTTATGGAATTGGGTCGCCCAGGCACTGCACTTCTTGGGCCCATTCTAATGGCGCCATCAATCAGGGCTCGCTGCACCGGAGCAAAGCGCCCCGACAGCAACCATTAATCTCGCGCTCCAACAGCCGTAATTATAAAGCTCATGTCATAATTACAAAGAGTCGCAACACTGCAACTCCCTTGCTCGCTCATTTGTGCACGTTAACGTCAACGTTTCCACGTCCTTCGACTCCATTTTTATTCAAACTCCGTCCCACAACCCCCACGCACCCGCCGGGAAAATTCTTCACTAACCCTGTCGAGTTAATTTTTTATTGTTTCAATAAAACGGGCATAGTTCCATAATAATAAAAAAATTCGGTGTAGCCCTCTGTCTCGACATGGATATATATTGTAATGTGTGCCCTCAAAGATTTTTTGTAAAGGAATAAATAAAATCAGGCCGGTCATGGAGATAATTAGATTGCGTGTGTTTGTTGGGGACGTTTTGCCAAATACTCAACGGGGTTTGTTCTGAACGGAGGTTAGTTTTATGACCTTCGGAAATTCACTGTTCCAGCCTAACAATAGGGACCCGTCTAAGATGAACGAACGGGTCTGTGTCAGACACAATATAATGGACCTACAATTTTATATTTTCAAGACCCCTGAAGTAGGGGTAGTTTTGATACCTGGGAAGTTTTTGATGACCGCGCCCAGATATGATTATTAACCTTTTTGACGGACGTGGTGCCATGAGCCAACGGTCGGCATCTGATGTAGACAGGTCAGAAACCCGCGACCAGCTGAATACTCCAGGGGAATTGGCATCGCCGCCAACAGTAAGCCCACCATATCCCTTCAAACAATTGCCGATATTAATAAACTCGTCCAAAGTTTCATCAAAGCCAGGATCCGGAAGGTGCCTAATTGAGTCTCATGGTCTACTCATGTACCTACGCGTGCCTGGTAAATTTCTTCCATGCATTCATTGCGTTGTCTAAATTATTATAGGACGATTGTCAATATATACTAATTAATTTTTCATACGATGCGGCCAATAATATAAAAATTATAAGCGAGGGAACAGATAAGGGAATGAAGCAACCTTTTAAGGAATGTGTAATTAATCACAAAAGAACTACGTCGTTCGTTCACAGTCGCCCATTTCCTATACCCAAAAGTAAAATTTCTGACCGATCATAGGGGTAGCAAAAATAGAAGAAGTAGACTGATTTCTGATATATAAATTGTCAAATAGAAAAGATTAAAACTAGGGTCTATGGCCGACCCCGGCCATCTTGGAAGTCAACTATTCTTTATATGTATATATATATATATATTGTGGTGACCACCAATGTGTATCATGAAAGGATTTTTATCATTTATTTAACATCTGTATTGTCAGCATATTATTGTCTGGCACAGGCATTGTATGGCAAAAGTCAGCGTTGCATAAGAATGTGGACTTTGCTGACATATTATTGTCGGCAGTGTTTGAGGTGAAAAGATCTGACGTTAAAACAAGTCAGTCTGCGTTATGAACTGCATTCGAGGAGGAGAGAAGTCCGCCAAGGGGCGAGGTGGGCGAAATTGGGCCCGGTATGTGTTGAAGTCGTAAATGTCAATGACGGTTGATATTATTATAGACGAAAGCAATGCAACGTCCTATATACTAAACACGAATTATTTTACAATTTGGAACAGATTAAGGTACAGTACCTAAGAAAAATTGTGTTTCCCTTTTTATAATTATGTATCGAGAAATTGTTAATAATACGGCGGAAAAGCCAACCATTAAACCTTGAGTAGTGAAAGCAGATTTCTGAAACCTGTGCCAGAGACTCGGGTAATCCGACCCTGAGCAGCCGAGTGCAATATGCTAATGCAAACCCGACTGAGCAATAAATCAATTTTTTTAAATTATTGCAAGCCTTCATAAATTCATTTCATATAGAAAGTATATTCAGATTTCTTGGTCATTTATAACCAAGCTAATCACAAAAAAGAAGGTAGAGAATGCGAAAGGGAGAAACTTCGTACGACGGGAAAACAAAACGTCCATTAATCATATCCCGCAAGTACAACAAGAACAATTCTAATAAGACTTTGCAACTTCCATGGACGGACAGTGAGCCCGTTGCATTATGTATGCATGCACCTCGAACTCCAAAACTTACAATAGGAGGGGCTATTAGTCGTCCCTTACCGGATGACAGTAATTGCAAGATGGATGTCTTCTCCTTTCGTGCAAATAAGTTACAATAGATTACAAACGCATAAATACGTGATTAAAGTTTGGGAAAAAATCCAGCTATCGCCACAATACCAATGACGTCAAGATCGTATGAGATCATTCCTATTTCTCAAAATGTCTCAGATCCCAGGACATTGAAACTTAAAAAAAGCAAAACAATCCTGTCATAGAGGACTTCCACATTTTCTCGTTTCAAAACACAGTCGTGGACAGTGGAAGAGTTCCCTTTACTCGTATCGATCACTTTTCTAGGCCACTTTCGGAGAAGAAATGAGTGGGTTTTGAATTAACGATTTCGAGAAAGCAGACGAAAACCAAAGTTCGGGGGTTTGTGGGGGGGGGGGGTAACAGGCTACACGAGGGTAATCCACGTGCAGACAACTTCCCTTTAACAGCATAGGAAGGGATTTGAAAGAGGGGATGCCTGCATGGTAGCCATTATTGAAGCTTATTCGCCGCTGACCTCGAAAAAGGAACGACAGTCCGAGGTTAGACAAGGAAACGAACAATTCTATTCAAATAGCATTTACCTTCTCAGGAGAGAGAATCGTAGCGCTGCTGCGCCTTCTTCCAGCGATCAATCTTCTTCTTGTCCGCGCGACTCAGAGAAATCTCTTCGGGGACAGGGTCGGCACCGAGACCCGTCTTTCCTTGTGTTCCTTCCAAGGGAACCTGTGTAAATAAAAACATACAAAAATACAGTTACAAAATAATCACTTTCAGAGAGAGAGAAAAAAATTTCGCGCCAAATAATAACCTCTGGCGTAAAATACAGAATCAGCAAACTATAAAAAAAACGAAATGATAAAAACAAATCAAACAATTGAACTAATTTCAGTAATCAATACTGGTGAAAATTGATCAGGCTTTTTCTTGTTTTCTTCGCTTGGTGTATACCTCAACAACTTTTTTGTGATCTTATAGACGATCGTTCTCGTCATCTCTTAGACCTGACCCTTTTCCTTTCTGTTTTTCTTGTCTTCTTTTCTATTTTTACTTTTCTTTATCTTTTTTCACTTTTTCCGGCTCACCTATCTACTCCAAGACAACGCAATACCAGAATAATCTAAATAATAACCGTTGTAAATAAATTACAGATCCAGATAAAAATAATAATTGATTAATGAATGTATAAATTATCAATAAATTTTTCACCAGGTTCAGATTTCCCGATGTTGACGTTTTCTGCGGTCATTCTCTCCGCCGTTGTCTTCAGACCGTCACCATCGAGAAATCTGAACCGTAAAAAATTTATGAAAAAAAATATTGATGAAATTTAATTAAGGAAAATTAGGTTTTCCCGTTGTAACTGACAGATATATATATATATATATAATTCTCGGGATTCCAACCGGGTAGCGTCGTCGTTTAATTTCTACAACGTTTCGATGGCTTGCACCGCCATCTTCTTCAGGTGAAGAAAATAAATGTTTTATTCCTTTTATTAGCTGATATGATCAGTTCCAATAAATTTTCGTTACGTCATTTATCAATTTTAAAAGATTTAGTGGACCTGAAACAGAACCCTGTGGAAATTCCAAAATTTTATATCTCCCTAGTCTAAAATCATTTATCAATTTTAAAAGATTTAGTGGATCTGAAACAGAACCCTGTGGAAATTCCAAAATTTTATATCTCGCTAGTCTAAAATAAATGTTTTATTCCTTTTATTAGCTGATATAATCAGTTCCAATAAATTTTCGTTACATCATTTATCAATTTTAAAAGATTTAGTGGATCTGAAACAGAACCCTGTGGAAATTCCAAAATTTTATATCTCGCTAGTCTAAAATAAATGTTTTATTCCTTTTATTAGCTGATATAATCAGTTCCAATAAATTTTCGTTACATCATTTATCAATTTTAAAAGATTTAGTGGATCTGAAACAGAACCCTGTGGAAATTCCAAAATTTTATATCTCCTTAGTCTAAAATCATTTATCAATTTTAAAAGATTTAGTGGATCTGAAACAGAACCCTGTGGAAATTCCATAATTTTATATCTCCCTAGTCTAAAATCATTTATCAATTTTAAAAGATTTAGTGGATCTGAAACAGAACCCTGTGGAAATTCCAAAATTTTATATCTCCCTAGTCTAAAATCATTTATCAATTTTAAAAGATTTAGTGGACCTGAAACAGAACCCTGTGGAAATTCCAAAATTTTATATCTCCCTAGTCTAAAATCATTTATCAATTTTAAAAGATTTAGTGGATCTGAAACAGAACCCTGTGGAAATTTCAAAATTTTATATCTCGCTAGTCTAAAATAAATGTTTTATTCCTTTTATTAGCTGATATAATCAGTTCCAATAAATTTTCGTTACATCATTTATCAATTTTAAAAGATTTAGTGGATCTGAAACAGAACCCTGTGGAAATTCCAAAATTTTATATCTCCTTAGTCTAAAATCATTTATCAATTTTAAAAGATTTAGTGGATCTGAAACAGAACCCTGTGGAAATTCCAAAATTTTATATCTCGCTAGTCTAAAATAAATGTTTTATTCCTTTTATTAGCTGATATAATCAGTTCCAATAAATTTTCGTTACATCATTTATCAATTTTAAAAGATTTAGTGGATCTGAAACAGAACCCTGTGGAAATTCCAAAATTTTATATCTCGCTAGTCTAAAATAAATGTTTTATTCCTTTTATTAGCTGATATAATCAGTTCCAATAAATTTTCGTTACATCATTTATCAATTTTAAAAGATTTAGTGGATCTGAAACAGAACCCTGTGGAAATTCCAAAATTTTATATCTCCTTAGTCTAAAATCATTTATCAATTTTAAAAGATTTAGTGGATCTGAAACAGAACCCTGTGGAAATTCCATAATTTTATATCTCCCTAGTCTAAAATCATTTATCAATTTTAAAAGATTTAGTGGATCTGAAACAGAACCCTGTGGAAATTCCAAAATTTTATATCTCCCTAGTCTAAAATCATTTATCAATTTTAAAAGATTTAGTGGACCTGAAACAGAACCCTGTGGAAATTCCAAAATTTTATATCTCCCTAGTCTAAAATAATTTTTTTCGCATATGCAATTCTTCAGTGTACCCTTTTTAAAATCAGCCTCATAAGGAAACAACACATTTTTTGTTATTCCATATAATTAAATTTTTGGTAGAAGAAGTCGGGACAAATATAATTCCCTTGATTGGCCGATAGGATCAGTTCCAATGAATCAAAGTAATTCTAGCGTTGTATGATCATATTCAAGATCAGTTTCCTCTCCGTTCCTCCCAAGGAGCTTATGTGAGGGAGGACGCAGGGGGGGGGGGGGGTTACAGCGTGTTGCAGCGACCGCCACAGCATAGTAATATTTTTCCTCCGCCTCTGTCTACCTTTCTGAGCTGCTCGCGAGCGGGGTTGAAGGTAATCTAATCGGCTTACCCTGATGCACATGCACTTACGGCGTCTAGACCGCATCCGTCCGCTACGTGGGCGATGCATTTTCCGCCACGTGCAACGCAGCTCAGCTCTGACCTACTTCAAACTGGCTCCCTCCAGCTTATCTTCCCCCATTAATAAAGCTCGGATTATCGCATATATATTATTTTCAGCGTTTTTAAAACTCGTACCGGTCTTCACAATCCCCATTCGTAAAGAGACTCGTACATTCATAAATGGCAAAATCGACGAGTGCAATTCCCGGGAAAGAGAATTAAGAACTATATTCCGACTCCCACACGACTGGACTGGCTAATTGCGAGAGTCGTTTGCTCGAAAATCACTATCTAAATCCCCTTTCAGCGAAAAATAGGAATATATTAACAAGGGGGCAAAATGGCTGACCCGAGGGAGAAGCGTGGGGCTCGACAAGCGGCGTGGGTGATTTAACAGGATTACTCTCGTCCACGTGCATTAATCTGTCTCGGCCGAGTTATAGCAATGAAAAAGAATCATGGCTCTCGATTAAATTTTATTTGATCCGTTCCAAAAAAAAAAAATCTACTTCCTTCGAATAAAGAACATATAACTTTATTTTACACATTAAAATAATAATTTAATTTTTTTATATCATTTTATCAAGAGTGTTCTACTATTTTATTTATATCTATATAATAGCAACCATCTTGAAGAGTCAAGGTAGTTTTTTTTATTATTTATATGTAAAACTTATTTTATGTTACAGATCAATAATGGTAAATATAGTCCATAGATCTCTAAATAAATAATAAGAAGAAAAACTTTTTGCGACCGGTAAAGTATATATATATATATATATAGTTTCATGTCAATTGGATATTGTTGTATAAACAAATAAATATATATTCTGACCACTGAGAAAATTAATAAATAAATAAACACCAGCCAATTTTAAGTAACAAAAAATAATTTATTAATCTAAAAATTAAGAGAACGTTTCGTCGCTTATTTGGCGACCTCAATAAGGTTCAAGTTTTTTTAAAAAAAATTATTCTACCACGGCAGTCAGCAGAGATTAACCTGTCTATCAATTTTTTTTAAAAAAAAAAGAAAACTTGAACCTGATGAGACCGTCAAATAAGCAACGAAACGTTGTTTTTAATTTTTACAATAATAAATTATAATTTCTGAGTTAAATTTGACTTTGTTTATTTATTTATTAATCTTGAAAAAAAATTTCCACGTCATAACGAAATTATGTAATACGGTACTGTTCAATATCTGGGTTCGACACCATAAGAAAAATACAGACAAAAGAAGTGATTATATAAATACCACACAACGTTTCTGGAAGCCTTGTTCCATTCCTCAGGTGTTAAAAAAACTAAAATAAAAAAACACACGGAGCCTAGAGAGACACAACTGCGCAATTCATGTGAAATATTGAACCTGATGAGGTCGCCAAATAAGCGACGAAACGTTGTTTTTTGTTATTTTTTACAATAATAAATTATTTTTTCTGACTTAAAATTTGGTTGATGTTTATTTATTTATTAATTTTTGA
Source organism: Zhengitettix transpicula (assembly GCA_037074705.1). Classification (NCBI taxonomy): domain Eukaryota; kingdom Metazoa; phylum Arthropoda; class Insecta; order Orthoptera; family Tetrigidae; genus Zhengitettix; species Zhengitettix transpicula. The sequence goes on along the minus strand of CM073594.1, from coordinate 17,354,653 downwards.
ACAATTTTTTTTCCACGTCATAACCAAATTATGTAACACGGTACTGTTCAATATCTGGGTTCGACACCAGTCACAGTCTGAATAATAAGAAAAATACAGATGATGATGATATAAATACCAAACAACGTTTCTGGAAGCCTTGCGCCTTTCCTCAGGTGTTAAAAAACTAAATAATAAAAAAAAAACACGGAGCCTAGAGAGACACAACAGCACAATTCAGTTGAAAAAAAAAACCTAAAATCTTTTGAGTTTGTGCAGTTGTGTCGCTCTAGGCTCTTGAGGTTTTTTTTATTTTTAGTTTATTTAACACCTGAAGAAAGGAACAAGGCTTCCAGAAACGTTGTGTGGTCATCACTTCTGTATTTGGCTATTTTTCTTATTATTAAATTAAGTTTTGATGTGTTTCGTCTTTTGTGGTTCGGATATGGTACAAGATTATATTAGGAAAAGCTGAGAAGAAAATTGCAGTTACCAAATGTCGTCTCCACATCGTGCATAATGCAGAGATAATAACTTTACCTGGATACGTCTACAAATTGTGGCAGAGGAAATACTATGAAGCAAGTGGACAACAATCGCTACACGGTGGTCGTTTCTTTTATTTCGTCACGAACACTCCACAATTATTTTTTTTTAAAAAAAACCAAAACCCTTCAGTAAATGTTTGAAATAACGAAAGATAAAATTTCCAAGGCGACGGATTATGTCAAATCCTTCCTTCACGACGGGTGTCAAATAATTACACACACAGCTGGAAGCTAATGCGACGTGACGCAAAAACGACCCGGATGGAAACCCTCAGGTTAATCGGAGGACGTCACCACGCAGTAACACTACGCGATAATGAGATACAGTGTACTGAGAACCGATACGGCAGCGTTACACGACAAGTAACTAACTGCGTCGATATGATAATCGACTCTCTCATCACATCATGAATATCTTCCACTAACATTAACACACGTTTGCAAATGTGTCCACCTACTTTACAGACCTACGGCATATTATTCAGAAGAAGATTATTAACACTAGAATGTCTTCCACACCATCCAGTTAGCGGGGAAAAATAAATAAATCATGCTTTACTCTGATTATTATAAGAAGTTTTGCAGTAGAATAACTCATATTTACCAAGAAATGTCCCAAAGATTTCGGAGGCAGATAATTTTAATTTACACGAGCAACTAAAAATCCCTTAATTAATTACTACAAAATTTTTAATTATAGTAGTTGATAACGAAGAGGCAGATGAAAAGACTCCAAGAACAGAAGAAGCATCTCACACCTCTGTACTTCAACGAGAGCTGCCTTGGACCTCATAAAATTTATCCAGGAATCAAACATTATTGAAGAAATATACCAACCAAATACTAATAATGTTTATAATATATATGTATTTAAATAATAAAGCTTCGTAAACGATTGTAAATAAAATACGAGTCGCCAATGACCACGACTATAAACCTCCATTTTTTTTTTAAAAAAAAAAGAATGATTTAGTTCGTGAACTAAACGATTGGGGTAGTGATTTTTCTACCCTAATCCGCTAACTTTATTTTTCTCCTTAAAAATGAATTCTCCTTGTAAATGTATTTATTATAAGACAACCTGGAAGATGGAAGCGTTAAAAAATTCCCTGACTGCTAACTCGCAAGATTAATTCCATATATACCAATGGGATGCTTCCAAAATGTAATTAAATAATTCGTCATTATGTTCTATTTGAATCAATGTCAGGGGTTTTTTTTACCCTGCTGGTGACGCACTTCTCCGTCGCATTCTTCTTCGACAACTGTGCAATTTTTTTTAAAACAGCAACTTTGCAATGGCCGAATCTCAGAATCCATAGACAGTGTGTTCATGGTCGTTTCTCATCTCATCGTTTCTAGACCATAATTATTTGCTCCCTCTACCAGAGATGATAATAGTCTTCCTCCAGACGTAAAGAACAATAATAACTACAAGAGTTTCTGGATTCATTGTAAAAATATTCTCCTGAAACGCCGCGGTTGTTTAACTCAGTCCAGGAGTTTCTTGATCGTTCCCCTAATAATCAATTTTTTTTTTGTTATACTGCAAAAGTGTTGCTAATAATAACTATTTATTTTATAGTTTGCTTAGTCTCTGTTGGTCTTTTTCCTGCTCTTTTGTCTGTTTGTTTCACGTACGAGGGCCTGGAGTTCCGCAGATTCCTCGTCGCTCTGATTCGTGACGTCACTTGTCCGTCGTTTTGTGTTTCCTCCTAGTGTGTGTGTGTGCGTGTGTCAGGTTTTGCGTTCATTACTGTGTGATGTGTAATTCTATATTTTTATAATATTTAATTCTCTAATCATTAATTAATTACTGGTGCGTAATGAATTTTTTTGAGTACTGTAAATATTATATTATACCCTTAGTATAGTTAAAGAATTATTATTTTTATTATTATTAATATTCAGTTCTTTTACTTATATTGAACAGGGAAATTTTAGTTCCAGAATTTTAGTATTTTGATGTTAACTGCTAATTACTTATAATTGCAGCATCCAGTAATTATATTGTAATTTTATGTAATGACGTATCCTATTTCATCTCACACGAGGACTAATGGAATAAAATAAATCAAATTCAAAGTATCTTTTCTTCTCGGAAAGTGTCCCTCAATCGTCCCCTGATTTCTTCTCCTCCACCCCTGACCATCATGACTCAACCAGTCCGAAGCATTACACGCTTCATGAGAAATATTCAAAAACAATTAATTAAATATATTTATTCCGTCATCCAGCCCGACTTCATGCAGTCCCTTAGCAATTTTCCCCACTTTTCTAGTACGAAACGAGCATAAGAGGAAACAATACTATGAAGTAAATGGACAGTAATCACTACACGCTCGTGTCGTTTCTTTTATTTCGCCACGTACACTCCACATGAAACGTGGAGCTCGTGCAAATGCTCTTCGTATAATAAATAGAAAATACTAGTATCTTTGTTAACGGGACAAAGCTTTAGGAAACGCTTCCAAGATCACATCCAGTTCCAGAAACCAATCAAGAGTTTCCCTGTCAAATTAAGTGAATATCAAAAGGATTCTGTTAAGTAAACTTGCCGCCGAGGATTCGGCTAACTTGGCAATTCATTCAGCAGACTCGAGGCGTCTCTGAGGTTGGCAGAATAGTTCATAGGAGCGAGCACCTAGTTTTACTAATGCACTAGATCAAAGACCGTGGTTTCCAAATAAATGGCTGCATGTGAGATGTTTCGCGGGCGAGATATTAGCGTGATAAATGGAGTGACGCCGATGCCGTATCTTATCCTGATGAAACTCGCACATTCGCCTAGCTCTCGTCTATTATGCAGAAGCTCGCTAGTAATCACTCCGCAGAACAAACGGCCGTCTAGGATCAGAGTTTTTTATTATACTCGTGGGTATCATCATCCTTTCAGGGGCGCTGAGGTGATTTCTTCTTACAGCTACAGGGCGCCCCAAAGTACGGTAACGAATTACATTACTCAGCATCGTGTAAACTAAATGTTACTCAGCGAAACTTTGCCAATCCCGATTCTAAAGAGAGACTTCACACCTGTAATGACAGACAGAGAGTCAAAGAAAAGGAGGATATAAGAATTTACAGAAAAGCATACGTTGATACTGAGTGTTATACTAAGTGGAGCAATAGTTGGTAAAAAAAATCACACGTTGACAGATGAAGAATGAGGTTCATAAACTGAAGTACAAGTTCCGAAAGCTACCTTTCCGCATCCCCTCTTTTAGATCCCTTCCTATTCTATAAAAGGGGAGTTGCCACTACGTGGATTACCCTCGTGTAGCCTCTTACTATATATAAAAAAAACAGTATTCTTAAACTATAGCGCGGGGGCCCATCTTAACCCTTGACTACCTTTCTCTTCCCTTCCGCATCCCCGCTTTCAAACCCTTTCCTATGCTATAAGAGAATAGTGGCAACTATGTGAATTACCCAATATATATATGTACCTCTTCCTTCTACTTCTTCCCTTGTATTCAACTGCGAAGACAAACGACAGTTTCTCAGTTTATCTCCAGAAGCCAGCTCAACGATCGCCATATGAATAACTCTTCGTGAACTGTACAATATTTAAGTTGGCAAAACGCAAGTTATTCTTCCATTCAATTCAATTATTGGCGTCACACCCCTGGATTGGTTTTGGCCTTCTCAACAATATTAATTCCATTCTCCCGCTATCATTCGCCAGTCGTCTCCATCGTCGTACTCTCATCGTCCTCATATCCTCCCCTCAACTCCATCGTAACCGAGGTCTTCCTCTTATTCTTCGTCCCTCCACAACATAATTTTCTTAGGTGTTCTGTTCTCACCCATCCTCATCACACGTCCAAACCATGCAATTCTTCTACTCTTCACGTACCTTAAGATATTTGCTTGATTAATCACAGCTCATGGTTCATTAGAATCCAGTGGCTACCGTCATTATTCTTTTTAGGGCCGTACATCCTTCTCAAGATCCGTCCGTACTTGTTATGGTCCATGTCTCGCATCCGTACGTCGTAACCGTTGTTATTCAAAATTTTTGACGTCATTAAATTTTTATATGCATAATATCATCTATTTCCATTTATTATTCGGGTTTTAATTTCGTTTGTGATTAAATTTAAATTGTTTATTTGTGAACCAATTCTACCATTAAAGAAATATTTATTCAATACATGAATTGCTTTTATTATTAATAACATGAATATTTTGAGAACAGATTCATTCTACGCCTTTATTAAATTAAACCATTTTACGTTCCACAGCTTTTCGGCTGCCTTCCATTTTCAAACCCGAAACAAATTTACGTACCGACTTAATAATCCAAAATGATTTGTTTTAACATTTAGATTATTTTTTTTTCCTTTAATGCAAATTTGTTTCCAGCTGAAAGTTACTAGAAGCCATAAAGCACATAAGCTATAACATGTAAAATAATGAATAAGAAAGATAGCCAATACAGACAAAAGAGGGTAATAACATAAATACCACACAACGTTTCTGGGATCCTTGTCCCTTTCGTCACGTGCTAAGAAGAGCCTAGAGCGACACAACTGCACTGGTCAGTTGACAACACTCAAAAGCGACGAAAAACTCAACGAAAATGGTAATTTTCGTTGCTAATGAGTGTTGTCAACTGACCAGTGCAGTTGTGTCACTATAGGCTCTTCTTAGCACGTTACGAAAGGGACAAGGACCCCAGAAACGTTGTGTGGTATTTATATTGTCACTTCTTTCGTCTGAATTCTTATTCATTATCTTCAATTAGTCGTAAATTTTTTCATAGCTTATTTCAATAAAGGTGAAGATCAAATTTGGTCTTAAAAATATACATCGAAACTAGTCCTTCCGCAATTAATAATAATAAAAATAAATTTCAATCAGTACCAACCCTATCAATACAGATAAATATTTATTTACATTTTGTTTTCATTGTGTCAAAACGATATAAGTTTGGCAACAGTGGAAGATATCAATACACGAAACAGTGTAGTAAGATTTTTGCACCGAATGAAAACAAAGGGATAAATACTTGCCGTGTACTAAGATTATCCAAAGAACAAAAATCTTTGTTGAAAATTTTATTTTTATTACGTCATTATTTAAATTCATTGAAGAAAAAAAATCCCAGAAACAGAAAAAATATTCATTATTATTATGCTAAATTGTGTAAACAGGATGCACGGGTCCTGCCATAAAGTGCGTCACTCTCGTGTAAACCGATTCACTATCTCCTCGTTCCGGGATGGAAGAACAAAGCCTTGAAGCCAGCAGCTCTGAGGACGAGTAATAATGAAGTGTTTTTTTTATCAACATTTTTAATCATGAGATAATTTAACCGGGTTCCAATCCGTTACGTACATTTATAAAAATGAAAATAAACCGGACTAAAATATCCGTGGGGGATGATAAAACCCAGTTTCGTGGATTCAGACACATACAGTTATCATTTAGAAAAAGTAAATTGTCGTCACTATAATATTTAAAACGTAAAAAAAAGGAATATTCGTGTGTTTGAACTTTTATCTTCTTCAATTTATTATCGATACATTTATTTATTCAAATTTAGGAAAAGCTTTTTCTATACCATGAAGCCCTCAAGCTGCTAAATTAAAACACGACCTTTCCCCTCGATTACTAATAATCGTTTCGATGACTTCAAAGTGTCTAATTTTTTTCTTAAGACAGAAATTTCCTCATGTACAATTCTTTGGCAATGAATGATGCCGTTTTTAAAAAAGAAAAAAAATCTAATGGAAAAATCAAGAAAATATATCGTCATTCATTACAAAAAAAATCGTATTACTCGTCATAACAAACCTACAACTTCCGTTCCTGTTATATTTAATAAGCCTCAAAAAACATATAAAATAATTTACATTTTTTTTATTTATTCCTAAAACAAGTCTTAAAATAATTTTAAAGGTTGTATTTTTGCGTCTGTTTATATTAAATATATAATAAAGTTTTCTGACCAATATTTTCATTGATTTTAAAACCGAAACGTTGTCCTAATAAAAATATTGTCTGCAATTGGTCAGAAAACTTCATTATCTATTTGGTTTAAAATAATTATTACATTTTTATTTATTCTTTAAAAAAAATATGTCCTAAATATTTTTTAAAATATTATTAATAACTAAGAAAATATATGTATTGAATCATGACCATTCTATTCAGTCAGAATTGAAGATTTTTTTATATATCTATATAATAAAAAAGGGAGTATATTTGTATGTATGTATGTTTGTATTTACGTTGTTCTTTATACAAATTTTATCGCGTGGACAGAATGCAACAAAAATTGGTATACGTATTCTGCCAAAATCGAGAACCGGTACTGTGGGGGTGAGAAACCCCTAGAATAAACGTGGAAATAATTATAATTGAAATAAGTTACGAATTAGTGTTAAATTACTGCGCGAGACGATGACGTCATAAGTTTTCAAGACATTGACGCATCCTAAATATAGTTCTGTATTTCGTAATGAAATAAAGCAGAAATATTTTTATTTAATATGAAGTATATATGTGGGAAGAATTATAATTAAAAACCGTGATCATTAAATATTAAATTGCTGCGCGCCAAGAGACAATGACGTCACGCGAGAGAAAGACGTTACTACGCAACGAACAAAGGAAATATCTCCTTTATTAGGAATGAAATAAAGCAGAAATATTTTTTTAAAAATAAAAAGTATAATTTTATACAGCAATACTCCATCGAATGATAATAAAGAAGAATACGAATTACTTTACCATCCATGGGGGAAAATGTAAGTTAATTTTCGCGCTGTATTAGTTGTGAGTCTAGCTAACAATTTCATCAATGTAATATTTCGTAATGTATGAAGACTGAGTGACGATTATATCCTGAAATACTCAAGGAATATATTTAAGTATTCAATTAAATACTTTTTCGAGTTTATATAAATAAGTACACGAGCAACGCCGGGCACCCGGCTAGTATAAAAATAAAATAATACTACTTAAAATAATTTTTATCTAACAACATGGCCCCGAGGGCTACGGCACAATATATATTTAATATCATTTTCTGAATATCGATTATTTAAATAAATCAGTATTGTCTATTAAATTCGAATTTTAAAAATTTAAGTTGAAATTTTAAATATGCATAGTTAGTACAAGACATAACAAAACGGCTTCGAGAAATATCAAATTTTTGTTTTATAAACAAAAACCCCGTTTGCAATAATAAATCCCCCCTTTACAGATTCAAATTTGTACAAAAAAATATATATATGTAACGTTTTACAAATCATTAAAACGGCTCTGAACAAACTCGGGCTCAGCGTGTGTGTGTGTGCGAGTCTGAGTGTGTGGGAAATGAAGAAAAAAAACTATTACTCACATCGATATCTTGAAGGATACGTTCACAGGGAAAGAAAGTCGTGAATGCCACTTACACGGAATTGAAAGGTGATAAGATTCATAAAAATTACGACAACTCTGACGAATTATGCAAAAATTGAGGATTGAGGCAACCTGATAAACTACAGTATATATAACACACTAGGACGCACTGTAAGGTACATTCCAGCCAGAGTCCAGCAAAGGTAAGAACTACACTTCTTCTACCTCAGAATGTAATTACAAGTTTTTTGTGAACTTTAAGATTCTTAAATTTTAAATTGGATATAATTCTTTTTTTTCTCTCTATCTCTGCTTCACTTTGTGTATTCGATTGTAATATTCGGCACCTCGGCCTGTTCTGAGAGGTGTATGTTCCGGGGTCGCAGACGTTGGGCATACGGTAAGAGTTGTCCGCTATTCCTATTGGAATAGTCGGCCAGCTGCCTCCTAAACTGGTCGAGGTACGGAGAAGTGAATGCTGCGTCCCCACAGAAAACTCCTTTCCCGCTATCGGAAGGGCGTGGGACAAGTACCAAATGCCCGACGTACCTGATGCAGGTTTTCTAGGGTTTTTCCCTGCCTCAGTTTTAGGCGAATTGCCGGGTAGGATCCTTAAACCATAGCCCGGGACCCTAGTTAACCCTTGGCTACCCTCCTCTACCCTTCCGCATCCCCCCTTTCAAATCCCTTCCTATGCTATTAAAGGGGAGTTGTCACTACGTGGATTACCCTCATGTAGCCTATTACCCCCCCCCCAAAAAAAAGCGTTCTCTTCCGCCATCGGAAGGGCGTGGGACGAGTACCAAATGTCCGACCTACCTGACGCACGTTTTTCTAGGGTTTTCCCTGCATCCCTTTTAGGCGAATTGCCGGGTAGGATCCTTAAACCATGGACCGGGGGCCCTAGATAACCCTTAGCTACCTTCCTCTACCCTTCCGCATCCCCCGTTTCACTCCCTTTCCTATGCTATATTTGGATTATTGCAGTATTTGACTTACTGGCACATCCCCAATAATTATATCCCTTAGCTCCATATTGGTATAATTATGGTTTTTGTATGGTAGTAGTTTATTTTCTATGGAGAGGTTGTGACTTGCGTCCCAGTAACCAGTACATTTCTTTTTGTTTAATATCCATTTGTTTTTATTTTCTTGGTTATGTGGTTTTTTCCAATTGAGTTTGCCATCGAGATGTAGACCCAAATATTTGACAGAGGGTGATTTACGAATCTCTGTGTTGTTTATAAAGATCGGTGGACAATGTAACGTCATATGAAGCAAATAAAAGGGGGGGAGGGGGAGGTGGAAATCCTTACAGGTGTTTTAAAAGTATTCTGAATTTGCGTTCAATTACACGGCACTTACCGTAAATACTAAAACACACTTGAGAATAAGCTGCGTTGTCCGATTAGCGATAGCACGAAGTTTACGTCTTGAAGACTTTTGTGTATATCTCTTAGGCAAGTAAACAACATTATGAGGCCGCTTATCAGACACCGCGATATTTACCACCCGAATATTTAACCAAGTATCTACACAGAGTCCGTTTTAAAATGTCATCTGATAACAGATTTGACGAAGAAGAAGGACAAGTTCCCATCACTTCAAATGTTAGATAGCTAACGGACAACTCACAATCTAACGGTCAGACCAAAAAGAGGAGTTGCAGTAAAGATCAAATTATTTATCCTAATGAGAAAATTATAGTTAGTATATTTTTTAAAAAAAATAAAATAACCAGATTTATTTGTTAAAATTCGTAAATATGAACTGTTCGGAGGAGAAAAAAATTACGTGATTATTTGTATAAAAACCGATAATTGGAGACTGTAATTATTTAAACACTGAATATAATTAGGAAATATGAAAAATACACTAAAAGTTATTGTCGAACACAGGAATCTGCGACCGTAGGAAGAACAACAAAGGGAAAACCCTGTGTTTTTTTTAGGGCAACAGGCTACATGAGGGTGATCCACATTGGGCAACTCCCCTTTAATAGCATAGGAAGGGATTAGAAAGGGGGGATGCGGAAGGGTAGAGGAAGGTAGCCAAGGGTTACTAGGGCCCCAAAACCAACAGTTTTTATTAAAGATGTTTGTTATGAAGATTTGAATATCAGTTGTTGGAACAACTCTAGATGTATTACTTATAACAATAAAATAACTTTTAAACTTCAAGAAACAACTTTCCGCAGACAATCTCAAGACAACAGGATCGTTTAACGAAACACAATTAACAGCAAACAACGTCCCATTTATTCAACGAATTTTGAAATTTATCTTTCTGTTGTTAAGATACTGCTTGAAATTATCGAGCAAAGGTCTGGCCGATACAGCTTCTGTGATATGAGAAGAAACACAAAACCAAATTATCTTATAAATTTATTTTCTTTTCTTCGCGATTAAAATGTTGCAATAGTTCATTTAAATGCAGCTTCGCTTTTCGTAAAATAAAATCAGATATTAAAAAAAAATAATTACGTTTGATTGAAAATAATAAATATGAATTCAGACAAAATAAGTGATAATATAAATACCACACAACGTTTCTGGGATCCTTGTTCCTGCGAAGAAGAACCTAGAGCGACACAACTGCACTCTCGTTAGTTGTCAATACTCAAAAGCCAACTGTTGTCAACGGACTAGTGCAGTTGTGTCACTCTAGGCTCTTCTTCGCAGGAACAACGATCCCAGAAACGTTGTGTGGTGCTTACATTATCAGTTCTTTTGTCTGAATTGGCCGTCTTTCCTATTCATAAATCAGATATATTAGTTGAAATTATTTACTATAAATAAAATCTCTTTCTCTGTCTCTCTCTCTGGGCATCCTGCTACCAAACACTTCATGTGCCCCTGACTTGGGGTCCCTGGTGGAATGCTCTTGGCTCCTTACAGCTCCTATCCTTTCTCCACTTAATTTTCAACACTCTTTTTTTTTCGTACGATACCACACATTACTGTAGTGTCAATGGCCCTTATCGTGATTTACAACTGTCCAAAATTTATTTCTCGATCAATAAGGTACGTCAAAATCCTAAATTCAACGTTTAAAAATAAAATATATGTCGGCTCCGAAGAATTATTCCTCGTTGTCTCTATGAAGTTGTTTGTATATGTTATTAACACCTTTTCAAAAAACTCCTATACAGCAACAAGATCTGACCAAAAGTAATCTATCTTGACTGTTCCTGATTGAAATATCCCCGAACATAACAAGTAAACGTCAGGAAACATTGGTTAGTCCTTCCCATTATAATCACAGCACAAGGCTCTTGATTCTTATTACTAAGTCGAAAGAATCTAATTGGAATCAGGTTCCGTATTTATTCATTTCGATGACTGAGTCAACTATTGCAAGACAAATTTACATTCACGTACTTTGGTGCGCTGTTCGCAGATGGCCCGATTTATTATTCTACTCGCTGCGGCTTTAGCTTTGGCCAACGCCAAGACCATCATCTTTGAGAACAGGCGACAAGACACGATCTGGCCGGCATCCCTGGGGAACTCCGGTTTGCCTCCAGTTCTGGACGGAGGCTGGGAGATGGCAGGTGGCTCTACGGTAAGTTACACTGGGTACACTTTGCGACTTTCTCTTGTCCGCTTTCGGTCAAGTACATTCGTCTCTAGACATTAGCTTTGAGGTTAATACCTGGTCAAAGTCAACAGCTCAGCCTCATTCCTTACTAACAGTTTGATGGACTAAATTTTCCACAGTGATGGACCGTTTTCTGGTAGACAGTTCTATTTCCCATCATGACAACAAGGAAAAGGATAAAATGTAATCAGGACAAATTTGCAGAAGTCTCAGATTCAGTAACCATTGCCTCCTTTGTGTCACTTGAACAGTAGTCCACGCTTAAGCCGTAGGGTACTCAACTCAAAACCACCATTTGATGCAGTATCAAGTGAAAACATGAAGACTTTGACCTTTACCTGAATTGTTCTATGATGAAACCTTAAATATCCACAAATACGGTTTCCAACCACTCTGTAATACTGTTATCGTGTTCATATGCGAGGCATCAGGTTTAAAGGAAATGGTAAGCGAGCCTAACAAAAATTCGACTTCCATCAGCGTCGTCGACCAGGTGTCAACAAGACCGTTGCCTCAAATGGATTGAAATAATTGGATCATTCTCGTCACCTGAGTTACCCGTAAATAAATTGATGGTCAATAAATTGTTTATACATGAATGAAAGTAGGATTGAGCTGTTTCTTGCTCCGCAGATGACTGTGGAGGTAGATGACTCTTGGGCAGGCCGCTTCTGGGCCCGCACGGGCTGCACATTCGACGGCTCTGGAGCTGGAGCTTGCCAGACAGGCGACTGTGGCAGAGGCCTCCACTGTGGCGGTGCCGGCGGCATTCCTCCTGCCACCCTCGCAGAATTCACCTTCAACGGTGCCAACCAACAGGACTACTACGACGTCAGCAACGTGGACGGTTTCAACGTCCCCACGACTGTGAGTACCGCGGCCTCTTCGCCTCCTGCTCGGTGTTGATCCCACTTTACAACTGTTTGTGTCCCCAGATCGAGACCCTGGACGTGCACGGCGGAGGCGACTACTACCGGTGCAACACCGCCGCGTGCCCCAACGACGTCAACGACGGATGTCCCGCAGACCTGCAGGTGAACATAGGCGGCGCTGTGGTGGGCTGTAAGAGCGCGTGTGTGGCCTACAACACTGACCAGTACTGCTGCCGAGGACCCTGCTGCGGCACCCCAGAGACCTGCGACTCCACCAAATGGCCTGTGGACTATCCAGCCTACTTCAAGAGCAAGTGCCCCGACGCCTACAGCTACGCCTACGACGACCACACCAGCACCTTCGTCTGCAGCGGAACAGGCTACAAGATCATCTTCGGATAATCACACGTTGCTTCAGCGTCTCATCATTAAATAAATAAAATATTTGACTGTATAAAAAAATATTTTCATATATTTATTTTCCACCCTTAAGACTGACTCTCCTTGTTGCTTGTAAGGAACGCACAGAATATTTTAATAATAGAAGGCAGAACATACAGTAAACACATAACCTGCTTGAAGATAAGTTCAGCGTAATTAGCATGTTGGGAAAGTGCTCCGGGAAAAAAATTGTAGCTTTTCTGTTTTACTTCTCAACGTCGTTTTGTTTTAAATCAATTAACTGAGTCCGTTGCGTTCCCAAACCCTTTATATATTCCGTATAAAATCATTTTGAAAAAAAATTACATTTTTCAATTAGTCTGTGACAAATAAATAAATAAATTAGCGCAAGAATTAATACCATTATTTATTTGCCAAGATTATAAATTAATATAAGAAAAACAAAGGTGGGGTTTACAAAGAAAAAGCATGTACCATACCATTAAAAAAGGAAAAGCGGACAGCAAGTTCTAAATATTTTGAGTATTTTTTAATTAAAGTGGTAAAAAAAATCTGATGAATGCTGGTGCATACGGATTTATTAATAAAGACCGAAAAAGTATGTTTTACACCCCTAATTTTAAATATTACAAAGAGCGCCGCAGCGTTTAGCTATTTCAATGTAACACCTTCAGCATTACAATTATTACAGAGACACACGATAACAGGAAAGAACCTAAGATAGCAAATAAATATTATTCTCAACATTTGGTAAAAATAATAATAGACAGTTCCAATGTCTACAATAAAACAAATTGAGAGATAATGGAAAAGGGAAGAACAAATTTTTCTGACGTTTCTAACAGTATAAAATTCTGTTAATCATCAACGAAGAAATCAGAATTGACCACACGAGTCCCAACACTCCGTAAACGAAATAAACCTACGAGAATCAACTTGTTCGAAAGAGTCGTCCATTTTGCACGGTGATTTCAAACACGTGTTTGAGACTATGATAAATTTATAAACAAAAATTGTTTTTTTCTTTTTAGACAGCCTTTTTTTTGAACATGGGTTCTTTAAATTTCCCTTTATATATACATGGTTTGAAATCACTGCTAAAAAAATACACTTTCTATTTTTTTCCAGTATTTTCTCGAATAATAAAATAAGTAAAGGTGGATATTCTACAGGTTTGATCTTGTGTGATTGCACTTACGACGGTCTCTCAGTGCTTTTTAAAACGGAGAGAGGAAAAGGCATCCCCCCAAAGGTAGCCGTCTCTCCTACAAGGTTCTGCCTGCGAGAGAATAGCCCTGGCAGACTATTTCTGTTCCCCATCAATCGCAAAAAAATTTTTTGGAGGTGTAGACAGGCTATTTATAGGGTAATGTACATTGTGGCAACTCCCCTCTTATAGCGTAGGAAAATGAGTGAAAGGGGGGATGTGGAAAGGTAGATGAAGGTAGCCAAGGGTCAACTAGGGCCCCCGGGCTATGGTTTAAGGATCCTACCCGGAAATTCGCCTAAAAGTGATGCAGGGAAAACCCTAGAAAAACCTGCATCAGGTAGGTCGGGCATTTGGTACTTGTCCCACGCCCTTCCCTGGATGGCGGGAGAGGGGATTGCTGTGAGGTCGCAGCTTTCCACTTTGCCGTGCCTTGAACGGTTTAGGAGGCAGCTGGCCGACTATTTCAATGGGAATAGCGGACAACTCTTACCGTATGCCAAGCCTGTTTCTAGTAATTTATTTATATCGTTTACTGTTTTCATAACGTGAAACGTAAAAAAAAAAAATTGTAATAAACTGCAGCCATCTCAGAACGTTCTCCCTTTACGTAACCCATTTTTATTACAGCTTCTTGAAGTTGCAGATAATTATTCCCTCTATATAACACTCAAACGTAATTGCACGAAACCTTTGAAGTATTTACTGAACAGAGCGATTCACAAACAACGTCGACGAGAAACAAAATACGACAACATTAGTCTTGTGGAAACTTACTTAATGTCTTTCAAAGTGCTGTTGACAGGGAGAACAGGAGTGTCTGTGGTCCACGTTATCAGCGAAGGTGCTTCCAAAGCACAGTTGCGGGTTGGCCAATGCGGTTTACTCCCACACAATCAATCGATAACGACGATGATCGGGCAGTTAGAAAACATTAGTGAGTCACGTTATCGTTGACTACTTGAATTAAAGATGGGAATACAATCTTATCAGACGGTCGAGCCCGTAAACAATGCCAGTATATAAACGGCCGACGACGCGGATCAAGCATCAGTTGACAGCTGAAAGGTAAGTCTCTCCCACTGCAATCACGGATCGAGACGAAAAATTCCTGATTCTGTTTGAGTCGTGTTCCAAGAAATCTAGTAATTACCTAAAATACAATTTTCTTAGTTAAGTACCAAATAATCTAATTGGAATCAGGTTCTGCAGCTTTCTATAAATTTCAAAGATTTTACAGAGTTGCCAGACAAACTTACATTCACGTACTTTGGTGCGCTGTTCGCAGATGGCCCGATTTATTATTCTGCTCGCTGCGGCGTTAGCTTTGGCCAACGCCAAGACCATCATCTTTGAGAACAGACGTGGAGACAGGATCTGGCCAGCATCCCTGGGGAACTCTGGTTTGCCTCCAGTTCTGGACGGAGGCTGGGAGATGGGACCTGGAACTTCGGTAAGCTACACTGGGCTCCTCCTGCCTTCCCCCTGCTATTTTCTCTTGTCCATTTTTGCCCAAAGTAAATAGTAAGAGCCAAAAAAGATGTATCTCTCGTTAGGTGGTACACCTCAAAGTCTTTCTTTTGGTGAACTAATTTCTGTATATTGTTTTACGAATTGAACCGTTTCTGGACTTGACATACTTTCACTGCATTTCTCCAGTTCCAAATCAATTATTCTTTACGTAATGCTGTCTCAATTTTCTTCAACGACCGAACGTCATCCAACCTCTGCAACCAAAGTCTACGCCGGTTGATGATTCAATTGGGAAAAGATAGTATATTACAATACCATCAATAACTGCCAACTTTTTCGGGAAACTGTTCTCCGTTTTTGGAACTAAGGTTCCCACAAGCCGAGGCACCTCGGCCTGTTTTGAGAGGTGTATGTTCCGGGGTCGCAGACCTTGGGCATACGGACGGTAGGAGTTCTCTGTTCCCATTGGAACAATCGGCCAGCTGCCTCCTAAACTGGTCGAGGCACGGAGAAGGGAATGCTGCGTCCCCACAGCAAACTCCTCTCCCGCTATCGGAAGGGTGTTGGACAAGTACCAAATGCCTGACCTACCTGAAGCAGGTTTTTCTAGGGTAGGATCCTTAAACTACAGCCCCAGGGTTCTCGTTAACCCTTGGCTACCTACCTCTACCCCTCCACATCCCCCGTTTTCAGAAGTTAACACATTTCTCTTTTCCCTCGTTGATAACTGACTACCAACGAGACTAACACGTGAACAATGAAAATTTAATACCAGTATTCCGAGGACCCTTTTGCGTCACTTGATAATCAATCAGCAAATAGTCGAAAAAGTAGTTAACTCCTGATGCTATTACATCAATAAGTCAAAATTAAGGTTCAGAGTCACAGCTGTGGGGGTAAATATTGAGTGAGTGCTCCCGACGCAGTGAGTGATCTTTTCTTCAAAATGATCATGACGCTTGACAGTACGGATGACACATGGACTGCGCTAAAGTCAGTAAATCAGAAATACCGCGCAAAGGTCGTGCCAAAGTCCAGATGTCTGACACGATAATACCGTCCTCCATCAGCACCGTCGATCAGATCGAAACATCTGAAGATTTTGGATTTTTTTTTCGTAAATAATTTTAACTCTACATATATTGACGGTGATGAATAGTTTGTCCCACATGTACAGAGTGTGAATGACGCTGTGTCTTGTTCCACAGTTAACCGTGAACGTAGATGACTCTTGGGCAGGCCGCTTCTGGGCCCGCACGGGCTGCAACTTCGACGGCTCTGGAGCTGGAACCTGCGAGACTGGCGACTGTGCCAGAGGCCTCCACTGTGGCGGTGCCGGCGGCATCCCTCCCTGCACCCTTGCGGAATTCACCTTCAACGGTTGGCAGGGCCAGGACTACTACGACATCAGCAACGTGGACGGTTTCAACATCCCCGTGATCGTAAGTACCGCGGTCTCTTCGCACCGAGTTGACCAATGATCACGCCTAACCGCAAGTGACCATGCCACAGATCGAGACCCTGGACGTGCACGGCGGAGGCGACTATTACTACTGCAACACCGCCGCGTGCCCCAACAACATCAACGACGGATGTCCCGGAGAGCTGCAGGTGAACCTCGGCGGCCGTGTGGTGGCCTGCAAGAGCGCGTGTCTGGCCTTCAACACTGACCAGTACTGCTGCCGAGGAGCCTGCTGCTCAACCCCTGAGACCTGCGACTCCAGCCTCTGGCCTGTGGACTATCCAGCCTACTTCAAGAGCAAGTGCCCCGACGCCTACAGCTACGCTTACGACGACCACTCCAGCACCTTCGTCTGCAGGAACACCGGCTACAGGATCATCTTCGCATAATCACATGTTTCCACTCCGTCATCTCACCATTAAATAAATAAAATATTTTATATAAAAAAAAAATTCATATGTTGTTTTTTATTCTTATTGCAAAGTCTTGCTCGTTGAAACACACGTACTGAATATTTTAAACGACAATTTTCTGCGGAGGTGTCAGGAGGCGACCACCGTGACAGCATATTATGAGGGTCCAACGGAAAGTTCTCGACTTCAGAATTTTTGTTTCATTCTCAACGTAGTTTCGTTTACTCTCACTCCTTCGTGCCTTCAGTATAAAAATATTTCTCGAATTCCGAAAAACAGGCATTAGCCTGGGGTCCTCCTGCTAACTTCATTCGAAGCAAAACTTGGCCCAGTAAGCCATTTTTTTAAAAAAAAAAATTGGGAACCATGGCAAATGCGAATGATGAACTATACTTAAACCACTTACAGTTTACATTTTCCAATACCACGGTGACTGTAAATTAGATATTTAATACGGGAAATTAATATTAATAATTTTTTAATTATAAGATACAATAAGAAGATTTTATCATCGTAAAAATAAATATTGCTAATACCAGGAGTATTGGTTTGAAACGTTATTACAGTGGGTTTCTCATTTTACGCAAAACACCATGACGTCACCTTTGCACACTCAAATCGTTTCTAACACGCCCACAGCTTGTTCTTCTCCAAGATCTCTCAAGAGAAATGAAAATTCATAAATTAATAAACATCAGCCTATTTTACGTCAGGAAAAAAATAATTTATCATCGCTTAATTTGCGACCTCATCAGGTTCAAGGTTGAAAAAAAATTTGGAGGGACTGCCGTGGTCGTAATTATTCAATTATTTTTTCTTCGTCGTAAATGACTACATTAATATATATATATATATATATATATATATATATATATATACAATTACAAGCAACATGCACCGCCGACATAACTCCTAAAAATAGCTCTCACAAAGAGGTCCGGTAAATAAAGAGGGGGCAAGCAGAGTTAATCAAGTTGTTTACAGACTTGGTGAGTCTGTACTTAGAGGAAAATAGGAACTACACGTTGTATACTTTCCTTTAGTAAAGACAGACGCAATGCATACGGAAATGGTAGTCAAAGAGGAACAAAATTTCAAATTTGGAAGAAGAAAAAGACTACATGTTAAGTATTGAACGAGGATTGCAGACGACGTTTCAATGGTCTGAGATATTTACAATATCATATCGAAAATAAAAAATTGGTATTGCGTAAACCAAAAGCACTAGAAAAATTTGATACTGCAAGACGTAGTGAAAATTTTGAGGACGAATGAAATAGCGGTCGAGGAAAATAGTATTTATTATCCAATGGCTCTACTTCATAAAAGCTGACCCGGAGTCACTAACCAGAATGAGTTTCGACTGTTGGCCCTGTAATACTCAGATGACATGTGGTTCGGAGAAGCTGAGGCCGATAACATGTTGTAGATCCTAGGCTGGTGTCTCCCGAGAACTTAAGAGGGTCCACATAAAAGTATGTAAAGAGCTGACGACTTCAAGACTTCTGTAAATGCAAGAAGGACGATTCTAGCCCAATGATCACTGGTTTAGAGGAACAGTCTGCAAGACACACCCAACGATGAGGTCCAAGCTGCTGACGGCTGAGCCTTTGGTTAGAATTAGAGGATTCAGACTAAAGTTTAGAACCGAAACTTTCGTCGATGGCACCTTCTAGATGAGAGGATCTGACCTGAGTTAATGTATCATTGTGTGATTTTTTTTTTTCGAATGACGGCCCGGGTTATGACATGGATGTTTGCCCAGGGTTTACTTGTAATCCTGTGGTTTAGAAAAACCGACTCGAGTTGTCAATCAGGTAACGGAATCACTTTCTCCGGACGCCGGCCATTCAACCTCGGACCACATAACCGATGAAAGATGTAACCAGAGGAACTACCATCCAGTTACAAAAGTCACACCTCATCTGACCTTCATAAACAAATTTCTTTGGGTGACAGTGAGTAGCATATAAACTCTGAAGGAGATCTTCATCATCTGCGCCGTGAATTAAGGAAAATATTATATCGGGAAAAAAATTGGTAAGTTTTCGTGGCACGGAGCTCGAGTGCATGGCGTCTGGACGGTCTGACGACGGCCTTGCTGGCAAGGTCGCCTCATGAACTTGACTTTGACCCTTGCAGCTGATCAATAGCCTCTGTCTAGACCCATCGATCTGGCCGCAACAGGTGCAGCCTACCCTCAGGGCCACAGGTGGCATTCCATGCCCTACACACAGACTCAACTTTCGGACACTCAACTTTCACTGAAAATTATATTAAAAATTGGACTGCGTAGATACAGTCGATTGGAAACTCGCAGTTTACTTAAATATTGTCTGCTATCTCTACATATTTTCATTCAATTATGTATCGTCGCAGAAAATTATGAAAACTGTCCAAAGGAAACAAACATTTAGCCGCCTTCATTACGTCACAATAAGTGAGGATGGAAGATTAAAGGTACAGGCACCATTATGCAACTAAGGATCGTGTAACGTAGGAGGTTGACGATATCAGACCATGGATATTTTAAAACAATTAATTCCAAATTAAATGTTAATTGCGGATGAGTTTTCTGGTTAGCAAGCGGCAGACGAAGAGGACAGAAACTGAAATCCCCAAACAGCTTAAGAGGTGAATGAAGCCAAGAAAAGAATATCTGAAAGAACGTTATAAAATAACAAGCGAAGGCGAGTATTCTTCCATTTTTAATACAGGAAGTCAATTTAATCGGTTACACAGTAGATCTCAGCGAGAGGGATAAGGAAGACAGAGAAAGAGAAAGCTCAGTTCTAGAAACGCCATTGCCACGTTTTTAACAGCACCAATGCGACGGATGACGCCGCACGCATAATTCACTACATTTTATGGTTTACGCAAGTTGTAAATTAAATACTGTCCATATCATCAACATAGTTTTGTCATACATTTTGACTGACAAAAGATTCGTTTCAAACCAGTTTTATTTAAATATATCATACTGTTCCGATTTAGTACCTAATTTTGCCCCTAAAATGGGTTAAATTTGTTTATCTTCTGAAGTAATTAAACGGTATATATATTTTATTGTTTTATACGAATGTGTCGCAAATATTCGAACATTCATTTATTTCTTATAGACATTTCTCATATTGTCAGATATATATAATTTTGTTGAACATTATCTTTGATTTTAGCCATGTTAATTCTCTGTTGTTCATCGAAAAAAAATGGTACTCAATTCCAGGTCAAGTTGTAAGAAAATAGTTGAGATTGCTTTTTACCAATTCCTGTATGATATCAGAATTTAATAATAGCTATGGAAACATTTAAACGCGACGTTTCGACTACTAAAGGCTCTGCCGTCATGTTCTAGGCGTTTAAATATGTTACACCCGTGTGAAAACCGAAAAATTACACCGGGAAAGACTTTTAGAGGTACGGAAATACATTGAAAACGAATAATACAAATTGTTGAGATCTGAATGCTGCGACTAGAGTCCAAGCGTCCACTGCTGAGGAATATTTTGTCTTCCTACTAATGGAAAAAGAATGCCAACGTTGATTTGGAGAAAATATCAAAATAAAAATCAGAATTAATTAGTTTGAATTTGAATACAATAATTGTGATTGAAGATATAAAATTTTCTGAGTTGCATTATTGATATTAAATGGAGGTCATTCGCTCAAGACCGGTAATATAATAATTACGACTGGCGTAGCGATTCAATACTAACATTTATTTAATCGAGCCGTATTTGACGGAATCTGAAAATAACATTGGGAACGTAAGAATCGATACAGGTGCCAACGTCGATAGTGAGCTGTTAACGGACCTCATTAACATACAAGTAACTTGCTAATCGCCCGCTATTCGCCTCCAGTGCGTCATCGCAAACGGCCGGAGACGGCACAATTATTCGGGTTAGTGAATAAAATCCCCGGCAGTAAAAGCCACCGCTTGGCAGTAACGTCCTCGCCGCCTTTTATCATTTATTCCCATCCAGCTCAAGTCCCTCGCACATTACGGCGTGTTCGACAAAGGCCGTCTTCTTTTATGGACCCCGACCCCCGGGAGATTCTCCCCCTCAGGACTCATCAATTCACATGGCGTCTCGTAAGGACCACCTCATTTCGCCGTGAAAGCCACCTAATCCACGACATTTCACCAAGCACATCCGTCTAAACGACTGGATATACTCCACCGCGATGTTAACTTGGAGGAAGATACCACTGGAAAGGTGAGTGTGACTGCGGTCTTGGGAGAATTTTAAATCGTTTACGCGAACAAAAACGAGGTTAAAAATATTTTCCTTTCAACTTACATGCCTGAAACGTGTTCAATAAATTCTACACCATTTTAATACATAACTCGTCTAATTAACCTTCTTGCTTCAATCATTAAAATATATTCTAAAAAAAAAGTTAGATGGCCAATATCTGGAATGTCCATTGAACTTCCTATCACCCAGTAAAAAAATATTAAACGATTATAAAAAAAAAGTCTATAAACAAAAGTATCCAAGCTCTCAACTTTACTACTCAAAAAAACGAGCTTTCTCATTCCATTAGTTCTCGGTCGAGGAAATAGGATACGTCATAATATAAGTTTACATCAAAATAATAAATTATTACAATTACAAACTTAACGAAAAAAAATTATGTAATTTAAAACTACGTTAAAAATATTAATATAAACAGCAATTAGTAATAAAAGAAAGTATATTAATTAATCTTCCATTTCTTCTTCTGCTCCTAAAATTTATTTGCCTGAAAAAGTCAGACGTATTAATAAAATGAACTTTCCTTCCCGTTTCATGTTCTTTTTACCTGTTTGCTTCTACTGGCGACGGGGATGATAAGATCTCACTAACATGGTCCAACCCACACAAGGACGACTGTTTTACTTGAGTAGTGTTTTGAAGCAAGTGGTTTTTTTTCTTAATATCATAGAATTAAATTTTTATTCGAGAATAGACGGTCTTTTTTTTATCAATCTCGTAAAACTTTTAAATTGAATAAGAAAGATAGCCAATACAGAGAAAAAAAAAGGGTAATATAAATACCACAAACGCATTTGGGATCCTTGTTCCTTTAGTCAGGTGCTAAGAAGAGCCTAGAGACTGACCAGTGCAGTTGTGTCGCTCTTCTTAGCACCTGACGAAAGGGACAAGGATCCCAGAAACGTTGTGGGCTATTTATATTACCCCTTTTTTGCCTGTATTCCTGTATTCTTCAGTTTTTTAGACGATAAATAAATTGATTGATTGACAAAACTGTTTAATTAAATGAGATAAATGAGCTCTTGAGGTTTGACAACTGACCAGGGCAGTTGTGTCTCTCTAGGCTCTTCTTAGCACCTGACGAAAGGAACAAGGATCACAGAAACGTTGTGGGCTACTTATGTCCCTTCTTTTTGTCTGTATTGCTGTATTCTTCAGTTTTTTAGACAATAAATAAATTGATTGATTGACAAAACTGTTTAATTAAATGAGATAAATGAGCTTTTGAGGTTTGACAACTGACCAGTGCAGTTGTGTTTCTCTAGGCTCTTCTTAGCACCTGACGAAAGTAACAAGGATCTCAGAAACGTTGTGGGGTATTTATATTACCCCTTTTTTTTGTCTATCTTTCTTATTAATTATTTTCAATCAGACGTAAATTTTTTTTCACTCAAACTTTTAAATTATTCTAATTTTAAAATATATTACGTAGTGCGTGGTAATATTCATCTCAGTTAAATGACTTATTTATCTTTAGTTATAGTTAAGTACCGACTCCCTCAACTGAGCACTAATAAATCGTCTGTTAATCTAATATCAAAGGAACGAGGTAAGTTAACTTTCGCTTATACCCTCATCGTCTACTAAAATGCCGAATAATCTGATTTTAATTTTAAAAAAAATCTGTTACAGACGTTGAAATAATTTCTATAAACGCGTTTGTTCTGGCACTCAAGAAACTTATATTAACAAATAGAAGATTTTTACTGTCTACGGTTTAAAACGTGGGGATTTTAAATTAAGTTTCCCCATTATCTGACATCCAGGCCTGGTTTGAGAGGTTCGGCAACGTTGTTCATCGTTCACTCGTTGGACAGAAGTAGAGGCATGGAGATGGACATGCTGCACACCCCCACGGCAAATTTCCTAACTCCGTTAGTTTTCCCAGAAACAGCACGGGTTAAAGAAAATCATTTTTCTACGTCTAAATTTTCGTACATACCAGGCTCGAGCAGTAAGTATAAACACGAATTAAACTAAAAATCACTAAAATTAATTATATATTTTACCATATTAGACACACATTTTTCCAGACTAGTAATGAACCCTATTATTCTGTTTTTGAATAGGTTGTTCAAGCTTAACGGTCACAAAAGGAGTGAAGCAAAAATTCAGAAAATTGTATTATATTGTAATTTTATGTAATGACGTACCCTATATTTCCTCGTACGAGGACTAATGGAATAAAATAAATCAAATCAAATTTAAATACACCTGACGAAAGGAACAAGGATCCCAGATCACTTTTTTTTGTCTGAATTGACTGACTTTCATTATTCTTTATTTTCAATCAGACGTAAATTTTTTCATTTTATCAAATCAAATTTGTTCGTATATCTGCCACCACGCTAGTGGATTTCTTCTACATTAACGTTGTGCCAACTCGTTGAGACTTTGTTACTTCCAAGTTCCACCGTCCTTTCCAGCATCATTATTTACGTCGCCGACACTTATTTTCGTATTTTACCGATGCGGCGAGAAGCAGGACATTTATTTGGCAATGATCCCTCCTCTCGGCCTTTTGTATTCGAGACAACCGTCTCGTCGTTCCCCTTAAGCGTTACATATTCCCATGTTCTTCGAAACAACGACAGTGAAATTAGCGGCACGCCTGTCTTGCGCTCGCCAGAAAAACGAGGAATGCTGTCTCGACATGACGGATGACTGAAAACATGACAGAAAAGCACGCAATCCATTACCATTAGAACACCCGAAGAATTGACAAATAGACTGCTCCTGGGTCTCGGCTTAATAATACATATTGTGAAATTAAACCCTGGCGTAATCACATCACGGGTGATTCCTCACAACATTGCAGGTTGTTTTGTCGATCACAGACTTGGATAATAAATGCACTGGCTACACGATGAGCATTCTCGCTGTTCGAAACGTCTTCATTATCCCTCTGCAATTCTTTCAATTCGTAAGATCTTTCTCTCACTTTAATACTGCTTTCTTCAAACAATAATAAACTTTTTTTTTTGAGACGTCGATCGTGAAAATCAATGGAAGACTCGATATTTATCTGAGAGAACGTCTTCAACGGTATTGATTTGCGCATCAGTCCTATTATAACCTTTTTTTCAACCACGTACATGTATGTACGGATTTATTTATTTAATCTACAAATAAGTCAGTTTTCCCGGTGGTAGATGCATGAAATTACAATTTACTTACAAAGTAAATAAGGGAAGTTACAATAAAGGAAAATAGAGTAAATTAATACAAGCTAGGTTTAGGGACATTATTTCAACTATAAATACATGTATAATAAAGATAGCCAATACCGACAAAAAAAAGGGTAATATAAATACCCCACAACGTTTCTGTGATCCTTGTACCTTTCGTCAGGTGCTAGGAAGAGCTTTTGAGTGCTGTCAACTGACCAGTGCAGTTGTGTCTTTCTAGGCTCTTCTTAGCACCTGACGAAAGGAACAAGGATCACAAAAACGTTGTGTCGTATTTATATTACCCTTTTCTTTGTCTGTATTGCTGTATTCTTCAGTTTTTTAGACAATAAATAAATTGATTGAATGACAAAACTGTTTAATTAAATGAGATAAATGAGCTTTTGAGGTTTGACAACTGACCAGTGCAGTTGTGTCTCTCTAGGTTCTTCTTAGCACCTGACGAAAGGAACAAGGATCACAGAAACGTTGTGGGGTATTTATGTTACCCCTTTTTTTGTCTGTATTGCTGTATTCTTCAGTTTTTTAGACAATAAATAAATTGATTGATTGACAAAACTGTTTAATTAAATGAGATAAATGAGCTTTTGAGGTTTGACAACTGACCAGTGCAGTTGTGTCTCTCTAGGCTCTTCTTAGCACCTGACGTAAGGAACAAGGATCACAGAAACGTTGTGGGCTACTTATATTACCCCTTTTTTTGTCTGTATTGCTGTATTCTTCAGTTTTTTAGACAATAAATAAATTGATTGATTGACAAAACTGTTTAATTAAATGAGATAAATGAGCTTTTGAGGTTTGACAACTGACCAGTGCAGTTGTGTTTCTCTAGGCTCTTCTTAGCATCTGACGAAAAGGAACAAGGATCCCAGAAACGTTGTGTGGTATTTATATTACCCTTTTTTGTCTGTATTGGCTATCTTTATTATTCATTATTTTCAATCAGACGTAATTTTTTTTTCATTTTATAAATACACGTATATAACATTATATTAATTAAAGGTTAATTTTGAAAAAGTTAAAGAAAGAATTTAAATTGTACTGGCCTTAAAAGAAGAAAAGTGGAACTGATCTGAAAATAGAGGTTTTCTAACTATTTAACTATCTAAGGAGACAAGTAAGTTTTTTTCCTTTTTAGTTTATAACTGAACACTATCACTCCACTACTGTATATTCACTAGTGCGTTCATCCTAAATGAGGCTAACAGGTTCAAAACACTTTTTATGATTCGAACTGAATTGAGCACTGAGTTGATAACTTTTTCAACCCCTTTCTTTTTTTAATTGAAGTTTATAACGGTCGCGTCGACATCGTGGTCATTGGCGACCCCCCGTATGTTATTTACTATAGAATATCAATAATCATGGCGGAGCCATTAATTACGTAATCGCTTGACTCCTCTTCTTTGTAGTTACCATCCCCAGAAAATATTTAATTAATTATTGTCCCTTTTCTGTAGATATTTAAATTTCCATAAAATGAAATTTGATGTCTTGTTACAGAGAGAAATACAGCGTCACGGTTTAAGTATTAATAATAAATATATTTAACCCAAGTAACAGTTACATGTAAATTATACATTCTATTTTCTCCAAGGGTGACATATTTAAAAATTTTAAAAATTGTAAACCTTCCAAAATTTAAAATCCTGCAAACATGTCTGGACCCACTAGTTTAATCTCCATTAATGTACGTCACAGATGCATGGATATTATTTAGAAAATGAAATTTATTAAAACTATTTTCCAGCATGCGTCGTTGCTGGATCAGAAAAAACTGTTGAAAGTGTTTTAAAGGAACTTGAAATTGGTGATATGACTAATTATCAACAGGAGAACTGATGGACCATTAATAGACGATTCATCGCAACTACTCACAAAATTTTAAGCAAATTTTTTTTATTTCTCTTGAAAAATGTATTTTACTTGTCTCATTTCAGTTTGTTTCGTGGAAAAATTCTGTTTAAAAAAACCTGCAAACACCATTTCAAACACTGGCCGCTCCCTTTCTTAG
Organism: Zhengitettix transpicula; assembly: GCA_037074705.1. Classification (NCBI taxonomy): domain Eukaryota; kingdom Metazoa; phylum Arthropoda; class Insecta; order Orthoptera; family Tetrigidae; genus Zhengitettix; species Zhengitettix transpicula. The sequence goes on along the minus strand of CM073594.1, from coordinate 17,327,877 downwards.
TATCGTAAGTTTGTTTCTGTTTTGAGTGCTTTAAATTTATTTCCATCTTAATTGGAATAGTCGGCCAGCTGCCTCCTAAACTGGCCAAGCCATGGCGAGGGGTAAGCTGCGTCCCCACAGCAAACCCCTCTCCCGTCATCGGAAGGGCGTGGGACAAGTACCAAATGCCCGACCTACCCGATGCAGGTTTTTCTAAGGTTTTCCCTGCATTTCTTTAGGCGAATGCCGGGTAGGATCCTTAAAATATAGCCCGGGGGCCATAGTTAACCCTTGACTACCTTCCTCTACCCTTCCGCATCCCCCCTTTCAAATCCCTTCCTATGCTATTAAAGGGGAGTTGCCCAATGTGGATCACCCTCATGTGCCTGTTGCCCTAAAAAAAAAAATCTTAGAGGCCTCAGTTACTATTCTACCAGCCTTATCCCCGCCTACCATTCAGAAGGACTCTTTGGAAATTTAGTTTTGCAGATCCATCGCATATGAACGTGGCCAATTACCGGGCTCAGATATATCTCGAGTTGAGTCCCTTTTTTTGCGTGGACAGCTTTGCGTCTGTTGATCCTATCGGGACGACTGCGATTATCCAGTTGCAAGCGAGCGAGCAAGCAAGCAGCCAGCCAGCCTGTGGTCTGCCGGAAACGCAGCCTCCTCCCGACGCCCAGGTTTTCTTACGCAGCATGTGCAAATTAACTTTGAAGAATGTGTTGCCCAATTGCGGGGTACGGAGGAATCGGATAATTGTCGGCAATTTTCTCCCTACTGTCTGCGGGAGACTTGGCAACAACTCTTAAACTTGTCTTATTATACCAAAACTGTGCATCCGGAGCACTGATTACAGAGGGGAATAATTGCAATTCAGATGACCACAACACATTGTAGGCGAATTGTAGTCGGTACCTTCTTACGCGGCAGGGAAACACTTGACGAAACAAAATTAAATGTTTGTATAACATCCATACACACAAAGTAGGCAAAACGGAAACAATCACGAGGGCGATTTAAGATTGGGAATAAAAATTCCACTAAACGATTTTTATGTGCTAAAATAATATAGAAGACGAAGGCAATATGGATAGTACCAATGAAAACGTTTTCAAACTAACCAAATAAAACCGTCACTGTTCTGCGACATATGAACAGCAAACAACGTACATGCTAAAGACGATCTGCACAAAATTAGACACAAAATGTTTGATCATTTTATTTAAGTATTCAACTGGTTAAAATTCTTTTTTTTTTAGGGCACGTTGGGCAACTTCCCTTCAATAGCATAGGAAGGGGGGATGCGGAAGGGTAGAGGAAGGTAGCCAAGGGTTAACTAGGGCCCCGGGGCTATAGTTTAAGGATCCTACCCGGCATTCGCCTAAAAGTAATGCAGGGAAACCCCTAAGAAAACCAATATCAGGTAGGTCGGGCATTGGGTGCTTGTCCCACGCCCTTCCGATAGCGGGAGAAGAGTTTCTTGTGAGGACGCAGCATTCCCTTCTCCGTACCTCAACCAGTTTAGGAGGCAGTTGGCCGACTGTTCCAATGGGAACAGAGAACAACTCTTACCGTATGCCCAAGGTCTGCGACCCCCAGAACATACACCTCTCAAAACAGGCCGAGGTGCCTCAGCTTGTAGGAACCTTAGTTCAAAAACGGTGAGAGGAAAAGACATCCCCAAAGGTAGCCCCTTCCTGTCTCTCCTACAAGGTTCTGCCTGCGAGAGAACATCCCTCGCAGGTACTGCCTGCGAGAGAATAGCCCTCGCAGACCCCCCGGTTAAAATTCATCAGAGCACGGAAATTTGATTTGTTAATCTCTGCGGAACACATAAGAGAGGATTAGTAATTTTAAATGCGGCGTAACTTCGGTTGAGGACGCCCCGCGACCATAACGGGCTCAAATCATAACGGATGAGCCTGTGAAGAAAAATTATTACTTCATTGCCAACGAAAGTACGGCCAAAAAAAATTATACAATTTTTATTTTTCTGTATATAAGTATATTTATAACTGTTAGTATTTTTTATTTTACGTCTGTATTTTTGAATTAATAAATCAATTAATGACATTTTAACAGACACTGTATTTTTATTTATAGCCTTACGACGTTTCGATACGTGTTCGTATCTTCTTCAGGTATTATCCAAATTATTATAACAAGCAAACGTACTACAGAAAATTACAATGTCGATAAGTTCACCAACCACAAGACGTAGCAAGACGTAATAAACTTTTAAAATCCCTGAAGAAGATACGACCACGTATCGAAACGTCGGGACTCTATAACTAAAAAATAAAGTGTCTGTAAAAGGTCATTAATTGAATTATTATTATTATTATAAACGTTGATATTTTGTGATTTGTAGGTGAATATTCATACAAAAACCATACATATAATTTTATATTAATAATTTCTTTGCTCTCATCTTATGGCTGAGTTTTTATTTTATTTTGCTATGATCGGTAAATATTTAGTGGGCATAATTTCGTATAATGTCGTATTCACACGAAGAAATAATAAATTCTGCGCATCTTATCAGTTTGAACTAAATGAAATTAATATTTAAATTACATTTGTCCTTAAATATATCTCAGTTTTTCCAATTTCAGGACAAACTTTTCAGTCAGACTAAAACCTAACAAGTATCTGTTAACTAAAAAATCAATTAATAATTGTTTAATAGCAAGTCTGTTAACAATTATATCCTTATGACTTAATATTTAAATTAAATAAGAAAAATAGCAGCACTTTTAACAGGAAAAAAATTTTTTTTTTAATGTTCAAATTATAAACACGACGTTTTCAGCCCGAAACGTGTGGGAAAATCCGCACGTTGTCAACTTAAAAAAAAATTATATAGTTGTAACATCCATACACGTGAAGTGGTCTCAAAACAGGGACGAAACGTCGTGTTTAAAATTCTATTATTCTGACTTAATGGGCATTGTAATTGTTTGTAGTACGTTAGTTTGTTATAATAATTTGGATAATACCTGAAGAAGATACGAACACGTATAGAAAACGTCGTAAGGCTATAAATAAAAATAAAGTGTCTGTAAAATGTCATGAATTGATTTATTAATTCAAAAAACAGACGTAAATTAAAAAATATCAAGAGTTATAAATATACTTATATACAGAAAAGTAATAATTATATTATTTTTATTATTTAAAAAGTTTGTTAATTAGTGTTTAAATATATGTAAAAAAATTATACGACTTTCACAATATTTGATTACAGTACATCAAAATATATCGCAAAACAAAAATTGCTTGGTCGTACTGAAAATACGAGGATGTGAGTGAAGAAATACTCTGTAAAATTACAGTAGAAGAATGTCAGCATTTTGATTCGTGAGAAAATAAAGTAGCAATAATTTAAATCTATAACATCAGTGTAACATCAAACTGGAAAAAATGGCATAAAAAGGACAATACGAAGATAATTTGAATGTGTAGAGAGAAAATATAATAGAGGGTGTTTTTTCCCAATTTTTACGTCAATCAAAAACAAAAATAGTCGTAGTTCGAATTTCAGGTTCGCCCTCTGTATCAACATTTTTTAGTTACTGTTTCCCTACGTCCATGTTCGAAATTTCTCTTCAGCCTGCTTTCTGAGTAACGTCGGTAATGAAAAATTTATAATTTTTTTAAAAAGAAAACCTAGGCTGGAAACAAAGTGAGGTTAATGTGAAAAGGAAACGGGGTGGACACGCTAGCCGAGGCCGAGCACAACGGGAAGGCGCCGGGTGCAGTTCCCGGCTGCGGCAGCCAGGGTTCATTGACCAGCCAGAGAGTTCACCCGTGTCGGATGTCAACTTTCCCTCTCTCCTGCAGAGCCGCGGCTTTATTATCAATCCCGCTCCGCACAAAAGTGGATTAAGGCAGGCGGATTGCTCTCACTTTCTTGTAATCAAGTTTTAAACTGGCGCGGCGGCGATGGCGGCGCATCTTCCTCACAATAAACCGAGCAACAAAGCGGAAGATCTCACACAAACAGCAGCGACCGTGCGTGCAATCTCGGGGCCCCAAAACTTCACTCAAACACAACGGTCCTCGTCAAATAACGACAAACTGTTTTATATTATCTATGTCAAATACGACTGATAATTAAGAAAAATTAAACGAAGTTCAGAAGAAGAAAAAAAGGATTTACAGTCGGCTTGTAAGTAAACAACAGCCAATTGGAAGTCAGAAAAAATATATTTATTTACATAAAATTAAACTACGTTTCGGCCATGACAGTGACTATCAAAATTTTGTTAAAAATCAACCTGAAGAGTTCGCATATTTAGCGACGAAACGTAGTTTAATTTTTTTCTACGTAAATATCTTTTTTCTGACTTAAAATTGGCTGCAATTTACCTATAAGTTGTCACAATAGTCAGAATATACATACATATATATATATATATATATATATATATATATATATATATATATATATATCAATAACGAGTCAGTTTTTCGGCTTTGAAATTTTATTACAACAATGTTAACAGAACCGTTATGTTTTCCGTTTTCGTATCTTGATTTCCCCTATTTTAACGTCTCTAGTTATGAAACGGTTTCCCATTTTTTCCAAAAAAAAACACAATTACAAAAATAAACAATTTATAGTGGTTAACTATTTAGTGACCATGATACGGAGCGAAAATTATATTAACGTTAAACATGCTACACATAATACTGCGAGATAGGCAACCTTCTACGTAACGAAGCTGACGTAAGAGGTTACTACGTCATAGCCAAAAAAACAACCAATCAGAAGTTGCCACGTAAGCGTATAGAGTTGAATACATTATTTATATAATTACATATATATATATATATAAAGCTGAGATGTGAAGAAGATAATTTTTTATTGTGAAGCACTTATAATATTTTTAATCTCATTCCAAAATTAAAATAATAATAATTAATTATTCATTACTTATTAATCTCCCCATTCATCGCAGAACCAATCACTCATAATTCGTTTCTTTTGTTCATATATTTTCCTAAACTCTGATGCATAGATACCTCTTCAAAAAAAATTCAAAATTTTATTTGTTTATGGAATTTTTAATGGTAACCCAATTCACCCTATGGTTTTTTCACCCTTTATATATCGGATTGAAGATATTCTACATACGAAAACCCGCCTCCTCGTACCAAATATAATATTTCGGGCAATCCTGACAACCTATTTAGTGTACACCATAATTTTCTTCCATCAACTCATTCTTCTCTTTACTATCGTCCATTTTATATTACTTTATAATTTCATTAAACCCATTTTTTTTTATCATGATTTGTACTTTCTCTGTTAACGTAACGTTATTGTATTCAGTATAGACTTAAAATATTTTTCGGTCTTATTAGAGGACTAACAGAGAAAGTCCAAATCATGATTAAAAAAAACACGGTTATAATTACATTATAAAGTCCTCAAGGCCAATGTAAAAAATGACAATATACTTTCAGAGATTAACGAGTGACGTGCTATATATATATCAGATCCTATGAAACGGCTATTAACATAAAAAAACGATACCAACAATTAGAATAAAATAATGAATAATAAAGATAGCCAATACAGACAAAAAAAGGGTAATATAAATACCACACAACGCTGCTGGGATCCTTCTTCCTTTCCTCAGGTGCGGAGAAGAGCCTAGAGCGACACAACTGCACTGTTCAGTTGACAACACTCAAAAGCTTTTAGCAGTTGTGTTTCTCTACCCTTTTCTTAGCATCTTCCGATGGCAGCTGTTGTTAAGGAGTTCAAAGACTGGACTGTCAGTGACCAGTGCAGCTGTGTTTCTCTAGGCTCTTCTTAGCACCTGACGAAAGGAACAAGGATCCCAGCAGCGTTGTGTGCTATTTATATTACTCTTTTTTTGTCTGTATTGGCTATCTTTATTATTCAATTTGAATAAAATTTATGACAGTTTGATTTTGTAATGTTTAATTTATATATAGTTACAATTTCAAATTTCTAAATTGTTTTCACTTTTAACCGCACACAACAATGTATATTAATTTCTACTGGTCGTTCTCCTTTTAAATTGTACAGCAGACATAAAAGTTTTGTAAGTCAAACCCAATTTATATTTTTTTATTATCCGCGAAATGTTTCTAAAAATGTTATTCTAATCATTGTAAATCTTTTTTGTAGTTTTAAACTTGAACCTGACGAGGTCGCCAAATAAGCGACGAAACGTTGTTTAATTTTTACCTTAATAAATTATTTTTTTCCTGACTGAAAATTGTCTTATGTTTATTTACTTATTAGAATAGTCACTTCCTTATTATCGGTGCACGGAAATTTCGTTGACGAACGGAAGCATCCATGTTGTGCAAGTTGTCTAACTGTCGTATTGTCACATTACACGTCGCCCTTTTGTTTCCTGGTATGCATGCGTCTTGACGTGCGCGTTGATAATCGCCCTCTTTGTGAACAGATATGATCGTCTGGGACCATTACGGAGAAACGGCAATTCCTCGGAAACCTTTTATCCCCCCCTTTTTCGGATGGGTAACAAGCAGCTTCCTGATTTATGGTGTTAGTAGTTCTTTAATTAGGAGGGCTTTGATTGTCCCTGAATGTGCACTTGGACCAAAACGAGAGAGAGAGAGAGAGAGAGAGAGAGAGAGAGAGAGAGAAAAAAAAATTGTCGGGAATACAATTGATCCGGTCAAGGCAGCAGCCATTGGTACGTGAATTTCCATATTTATGGAATCTGTCGGGGAAACCAACACCCAGTTTAGCCACAAAAATGTGTGAACACAGTTGTAAAATTAATCGGTATGAGAAACATATATTACTGTTGTTGAGTACAGAATTTTAAATAAATTTTCTTTAGTCATAAGACATGAGAAATTTTATAATTTTTCATATTGTTAAAAAATGAAAATGTCTTCTTCAGATCATCCAAATCTCTAAGATGTTTTCTTCATTTCCATTCCTAATATTTTATGGCTTCAATTATATATTTTACCATAGTGTTTACTACAATAACACCTGGAATAACTGACTGACTCCTCGATAATTTTTTTTAATTTCTTCTTTTATAAGTACACTCCGGCCACAACTGTATTGTGCAAAATTACATTTTGAAATGTATATGTATAAATTTCAGAATAACCCCCCTCCCCCTCCCCGCACGACTTGAATGACGCAAACAGAAGCATTTCCGATAGTCCTTGCCTGTAGAAACGAAGCCCTTCTCTTCTACCAGCTGCTCTTAATTAGAATCCTTAACACACGAGCACTTCTTTTCAATTTCTTCAGCAACAGACACTAATGGCCCTAAAATGTCGCAACGTCTCCAAATTTAAATAGAAAGTACAAATGCCTGTAAATTAAAATTCCAAGCTCTTCTCCGATAATTTAGGAACGCAATCAAAGTATTTTGTTGCGGTTAAATCCCTCCCTCCCTCCCTCCCTACAGCTACCAAAAAGTTTCTCCGGGACAATGGACGGACGAATACTTTAACTGACACCCCACGAGGTAAAAAAAATTTAATTCAATATCGTATAACATATTCTGACAATTATCATTTGATAAATAAATAATTCGTCTCAGTTTATCAAAAAAAATTATTAATTAATCAACCAAAAAAATTAAAAATTTTCATACGACGTTTCGACCACAATTATGGGACTTCCGCAGCTACACAAGTAATGTGCCTAAACAGTAAATTTTTATATGAAATGATGTGATAAATTAGTAATATGAAATTTACCAATATAAGTTCTACGTTTTGGTCAAATTACATTTATAACTTAATAAAACAATACATTCAAGTCCTTTGACATAATTATTTATTCATAATCACCTTAAAAACAGCCAAGACCTCATTAGTAAAAACAGTCACGGATCATCACTCCATATCGTCCACATGACCTCACTCCATCGCTATATTTTACCATATAAACTGTATCTGCTTTCCTGAAGAAGTCCCAAAATTGGGGACGAAACGTCGTATGGGTACTTTTTTTTCTTTAGTTTAATTAATTAATCAATTTTTCCAACTGTGGTGTTTATTAATTTGGCATATATTTATATGGAGGTCACTTTTAATTCTTAATTACCCTATTAATAAGGAAGAACAAGATTGCTTCCAAAGACGTCCATGTTCAATTCATATCGAAAAATAATAACGAAATAAATTATTTATATATATATGTATCATATATTATTATCCCGTAATCAAGTCACATATGTGGGAAGTACGTACGAAAGTATCATAAAAATATGAATTAATGTAAATAATTAATTGACAGGAAGGTAATCCACGTGGTTCGTAACCGATGGTCAACTACGGTCCCCGTTCCATAGTTTAAGGATCTAAACGAAATGCAAAGAAACCTCTAGAAAAATCTGCAGTCAAAATAATCATCAAATAAATTTTTATATAACTCATTCAGTAGATTGGGAACGTAAAACGTCTAGTGTTACATAACTGCAGCCAGTAAATGAATGATTCTTATAGTTAAATAAAACTTTAAGGGTCAAAATTTATTAATTAAATTCTAAGTCGGTTTCAGGATAATTCTTCCTGGTATGTCGATTATTTTTATTTTTCTAACATGTTATGTGAATTTTTTCATTTTAGATTTAGTTTTATTTACTCGTTGAATAACTGCTTAATTTTCCTCGACTGTGGTCTCAATGTCTTCGTAAGGTCCAACACTGTAGCTTTAAGTGTTGCCAAATCCTTTAATAAAATCGTAGTAAAACTTCTGATAATCTCGTACTGAGATTTTTCTTTACAGGACGATATTATTTCAATTTCTTCTTTGACGTGAACTTACATATAAATATTTTTAATTACCCTTGACTTTACGAGTAAATTTTAGGTTTCTCAACTGCAGTTTCTGTGACCCAAAAATAATCGTTCTCGACCTATTTCTCTGTGTTTCAGTCTTGTTTTTCGCCTTTTCATTATTAAAAAAAAATATATCGAGCGACCAACTTGAGTGACTGATTGTAATGAAACATGGAGAGCGAAGGTTGACGATGTGCAATAAAATGATTCAAGATGGAGACCGGCTACTAAACGGATTATTAAAAGACAAAACTGAACCCGGTTTGCTACAACTAGTCACATTAGGTTTTTTTTAAAATACCAATTAAACGACTGAAAACATCCGTCTCTCAGGTCACACTGAAATATGTAAACCAATAGAGTGTTCGGACTCTAACTCACTCTCCCTTCCGCATCCCACATTTCTATCGCTTCCTACGTAATTAAAGAGGATATTTCACCACGTGGGTAACCCTCAAGTATCTTAGTACCACAAAAAAAGAATCTTTCATATTTGAAATCTCTTTAAAGTATTGCTTCACTATTTATTATTCCGTCTTCCCAATGCGCTGCCTCAATTTCTCATTTACTTGGTACACAACAGGAAACCTTAACGAACAATCTATTGACATCACTGTCACACATACACGCACTAGAGCATGTTTATATTTTCTCTTATAAATTCATACGTACTTAAAACCCACTAAAAGTCTCATCGGAAGGACGTGGGACGAGTACCAAGAGCCCGGCCTACCTGATGCAGATTTTCTAGAGATTTCCCTGCATCACGATTTACTTGTTAGGACCCTTGGGGGTCCTAGTTAACATTACTGTCCCTTCCGTATGCCACCTTTCAATACTCTTCCTATTAATAAAGGAGAGTTGCCACAACGTGGATCACCCCCTCGTGGAGCCTAATAACTCTAAAAAAAATGTATTACTGTACGCAGAAGTATAAGGATTTTTCTATAATGATGGATTTAATATATGTATATATATATATTAATTAATTTTTTCCACCAGTTAAAATTATTCATTTATTGAACGGTATACATAATACGTAGTTAAAACTCATTCAAGTCATCGACAGGACGTGGGACGAGTTCCAAGGGCCCGGCCTACCTGATGCAGATTTTCTAGAGATTTCCCTGCATCATATTTCCTTGTTACTACTCAGACGTTACACCAAAGACCATGAAATTAAAATGAATGAAAGTCATAAACAGAATGAACGTGATTCTGATATGGTAATTTCATAAATATAATATCGATACAGATTTTAAATTTTATTTTTAGATTTTCAAAGATTTATTATATGTATCAACTTGTTAAATGGGAAGTATAAGATTTAACAAAGGAAGGTTGCAATGTAGGAGGGATCTTCAGATCCAAGGACGCACTTATTGCAGGTACAAACACGAAATCAGGCGTCTGAATGAAGTCGACTGGTCGACGGTCCTTCCTCGGAAGCGACTGTACACAGGAAGACGCATTGCCCTACTCGCTAGCGATAGAGGACACAGAATATATTACTCTGTTATTCTCGTAACTAATTAATGAGAAGATTTGAATAGGACCACTTGTGGCAGCGCGTTCACCTCCATAATTTAGCTCTCCAGCCCTAAAAGATTTACTTTCCCGAACCGATCGCGGCGAACGAAAAGCTTCGGAAACAGTTGGGAAATGCTTATTTTCCCCAGAGCCTGTCCGTCTTAAACAACGAGCACGACCCGAGAGTTATTGCCCCATCTTCAAAAAGTTGATCACTCAAATTACAGATTACCTAAAACAAACAGTCTTGCTTCGTCGGCGAGACACGTGGCCATATTGTTTGACAAATACCTCTCGTTACTTAACTAATCTAATCTAAAATCCCTCTATTAACTCACAAAACATACGAGTCGCTCTGTTTTCAACACAAGAGGATCCGACTTCTCTTCTAAATACATAGTGTGGCGACTCCCATTTATCTTTTAATGATCCTTAATAAATTTACTCTTTTAGTGTACCTGTTGATTATAAGTTTAAAGAGCACGTGAATTTACGAGACTTCGGTGAAAATAAAAATTTGAATGAGCAGGCAAGGCTTTGATCTAGAACTAGGTAAAGTTATTTTTTAATTAGCCAAAAGAAGAAAAAAACAGTATCAGGTCTCTGAATAACAATTACCTCAGATCGTCGTTGAAAAATAAATTCGTTTTCTCTGGCAGAAGAAGGAGGATTAGGGTACTAATGATCTATAATATTTCCAACACTATTTGACGATTATTCAGTATATAAATGTAGTCAAAATATAATATAACAGTTTTAATATTTTCCTTAAATTTAAATTTTTTGTCGTTTTTATGGTAACGACCATTTTTCTCGATTTTGAGATAAATTAATAACTACACGTTGGCATGGCGGCTTCTGATTGGTGCATCTACTGACGGGTGGTTGCTTACGGACTCTAGCACGGGCACACAAAAGGATACGTGCCTCCCCGTCATATCCCTCATATAATAAATTTAATTTCCTAATAGTTTGTACTCCATATATTGTAACATTATAAGGAAATATTCAAATTCAGCACGGGAAATTGTAGTACGGAAGTTAGTTGACTGATGGCAACCGCTTGGTAAAAAGCCAGAGAAGCATTGGTGGAAAGAGCATTGATTCAAATTACTGAGATTGTGATAATAGAATGTATAATGGCTCAAAGGATTGTAAACTCGAGGATATTGAAAGTTGGAAATTGTTCATTTATATAAATATGTATTCTGACTAATGAGAAAACAAATAAATAAACAAGCATCATCCCAGTTGAGGTCAGAAAAAATAGGAGAGTTTATTAAATTAACTACTAAACTATAAACCATTGCTTTCTTTCGGAAAAGACGATAGTAGGACATGTAATAGAGAACTCTACCTGTTTTTGCCACCAGTTGGTTATTAATTTAATAAATTCTCCTTTTATTCTGACTATAAAATTGGCCTATGTTTATTTATTGTTCATTCGTGGTAACAAGTTTCAACAACGGAAGTCCAGCGTTGAGAATTAGTTGCAGTTGGCTCCTTGGCAGCACGTGGTTGTTGACAATTAATAGCGCTAAATTATTTTAATATTCTATAATGGCCCAGTTTAGTGTCTTTTTTCGCAGGTGCTGTACCCAGGGCGCAGCCGAACGGGTTTCAGTATGCGCCTGGAGCTAGACCTCGTTAGATCATTGTATCTTAATTCCTCGCGCATCGTCGGTCTTGCCTCCCTCCCCTCAATCTCCGCCACCCGCCTTACTTGCCATTGTTGGGGAGGAAAGCAGCTAATAACTTCAAATATGTTACTTAATTTGATGAAAACTTGATATCTCTGTATGTTTCTGTGGTGTAGTGGTCAGTGTTGTGGCCTAACATCAAAGAGGTCCTGTATTCTAATCCTGACGGAGGTATGGATGTTCTGTGTCTTTCTGCTTCTTATTTTCAGCCCTAAAATATCCACCGTAATAGTTTCCCAAGAATATGAAAGATTAAAATGGAAAACATTACGTCTGATTGAAAATAATGAATAAGAAATATAACCAATTCAAGCAAAAAGGGTAACATAAATACCACACAACGTTTTTGGGATACTTGTACCTTTCGTCAGGTGCTAAGAAGAGCCTAGAGCGACACAACTGCACTGGTCAGTTGACAAAACTCAAAATAAACGTTGTGTGGTACTTATATTACCCTTTTTGTCTGAATTAATTATCTTTCTTATTCAATATGAAAGATTCTAAAATTTAAAATAATATCCGATGACAGATCAGCCAGTGATCAAATTCATGACCTGAGAAAGTAAACATTTTGTACCATAGAAACCAATTATTTACGTCATCACAATATTCTATTTTTTGTATATATATATATATATATATATATATATATATATATATATATATATATATTTGAAGAATTTAATTCTATCGCGTCTTTAGGTTAAAAAAAATTATTCCAGGGATAATTGACGACTGAATTATGTTTTTTTTAAAAAAAATAATATAATTCAACCATTTTGTTTTTGCATTCAGATTGACTCTGGCCATTCCAGTATCTCCATTTTAACAACCTTCTACGACACATTAAACGCAGTGAGATTAAATGTGAACTACAGCTGTGAGCTTCGCCTTTCCAAGGTGACAACTTTATTAAATTATACTCAAATTAATAATTGAGTGTCCATATCTCTACAAATGTAATTAAGATTATATTGTATGTTACACGAGGAAAATTATTTGTCACCGATTTTCTAATGTCACGGTACAATTTTTATTCCACGTGAGACTTGGGTAAAGCTTTACACGAATACAAGAGGGTTTAAAATTTAGGTTTATTATTTTTTTTTATTGTACAAGAATTTAACAGCAACGTCACGGGTAATAAAAGAAGATTCCATCTTTGTATTATATAGCGTTTAACAGACCTCCTGTGATGTACGACTGCACTGCATGTACGAGAACTCCCGGGGTTAAACTCTAATGCATCCCATTTTTCCAGGAGCACGAAATCGTCTCACCCTCCCTTGGCAATAGCCTCGATGTATTACACTCTGTCAGAAGGGGGGAAAAACAAGAGGATAACTTTTAATCGTCCACCATTTTGTAGCACGACTCACACTGTCGCAAAGAAAAATTGAAAATTGTTTATAAAATTGGGAACAATAATGTGAGGATTTAAGAAACCCTGGCAAGTGAAGAGAGATACAAAATTCTCTTACGACCAAAGCAGTAATGACAAAAAATGAAATTGTCCAGAATCGGAGTTTTCATCTATAATGTATAAAATATTTTAGGTCAAACAATCTGAGAGGATAAAAATGAGAGATACTTTTGAGAGGCAATTAAGATACTTTTCAGGGTTGGCAAAAAGGCCCTGACAAGTGGGTCATTGAACTCGAGTGTTGTGTGTCTAAGGAAGGAAATTTTTTTGGACCCTCGTGACGTAAGAGCTGGAAAAAGGAGAAGGAAATTTTAAAATCACCTTGCGAGAGAGAACAGGGAAGTTAGAGAGTGATTCGAGATGGAAGTTAAACTATAAGTAGAAGGAGAGACATGGTCACCGTTGAACAGTTGGAAGCAGTGAAAGATTAGTAAATAGAACATTAAAAGTCTTTGAGTTAAAGCTGACGAGTGAGATGAAAATAATATTTTCAGTAACGAGCTGAAATTCACGAGGTTGTATGGGACATTCTACCCAATAAAATTCGGAAAATAATAACAATGTAGTGATAAATTGTTATCAGGACATAGAACGATATATGAACGACTTTTTTGTCCTGAAATTAATTCTCTCCTTCACTAATCCCTTCCTATCACAATTATTACGTCCGAAATATTTTTTAAAAAAATATATATACACGGTTTATTCATGTCTGTCAATTTAATATTTACCATTATGTTTCAAACCCCTCCAATATTTCAACGAATTATTTGTAAAAATCATACATCATTCGTAGATTTGAGAAAATTCAGCGACATTTCAACTTCGACAAACGAATGTAAACTGTTCTCCATCCAGAATAATTTTGAGGTTTTTTAATTCTGCGCACCCCGTCTTCGGTAGTCATGCATCTAAAATATTTCTATCCCCAGCATCATCGGGGCCTATTTATATATATTAAGTGGGTCAGCACGTTTTATTGAGCTGCTAAGAATAATTTTCGTCTTATATAATTTTTGAACCCAACTGGACTAGTTTGCTTTTTCTCTCTTGACGTGTTTTTTTCCCCGACAAGATAACCGAGAAATATAAAAAAAAAATTATAGTATTCTATTTTGATTCGTGTCGAGAATTTTATATCCCTCGTCGCTCCCGGTTAACTACGTTACCTTTTTTGAAAAAAAAAAAAAGTGTGTGCCCCCTTAGCAGGACTCCACCCCGGGTGAGGACTCCGGAGCCATCTGTCGGCAGGCACGGGAGGCTTGGGGCCGTCGACCCTTTTGTTTTGACGCGCGTCTGACCTTGTCCGCCCTGTTCCAAGGTGTGGAGTCTGGACTGGACCGCCGCATCAATGAACCAAGGGCCAAGGATATCACGATGTGGACAAACTACTGCACCTCCACACATCATCTCCCCGAAAATTCACAGGGCCTCGCTCAACTCCCAAAGTTCCTCCTCGTGGTCAATACTCCCCCCCCCCCCACGCATACGCTAATACTTCACCAAAGGAGCTGCAAGAAACACATTCTAACCCTTCCCGATCAAAAAAAATGGAAAATGAAAAAGAAATATGTTAAAATCGGAAAGTCGAATGCAGACCCATTCTAAGGATTATCAGAATTACTTTAAATTGATGTAAAAATTATATTCAAATACACCCTATTATATTGAAAAATACTATACAACACCACACATTATAGTAACAATTAAATGTACCCACAAATAAACGTCAATAAATCTGAAAACCGTCGCGTGTACTAGCCGCATAAAATATTTCAATAAGCAACTCCCCAGGATTTGGTTAATAGTATAAATGTTTCTACTGAAAATATTTTTGGGATGTGATTCTAAAATGTATCTAACAAAAGACAAAGGATAGGGGGGAGAGGAAAAATAGGATTCCCCTGATAACGTCTGCAAGTGTTGAAATAAGTAAAATTCACTGTATTTATTTATTTTTGTTCCCTTTCAATTTAAATCCGTACAAATTTACATTAAATGGTTCGGCATGTATCACCGTTGTAGAGGAGTGAATGTGACATCGAGACGTGTTACGCCGAGTGTGACGTACAAGCTTCCCACATTTTTTAAAAAAAAAACACGAGAACGCGTGACGTCATTTGAAGGAGACGGTACAGGCAAAGGCTGCTCAACGTTCTTCTTTATTCCACGAATAAGGGTTCATGGCACTTCCGCAACCTACAATGCAATACTCTTTGCTCCAGTCGTTTGCTTTTTGGGGATTTTCCATTTTCTATAATTCTGAGATATATTTTTTGCGATGACGGTGTAGTTCTTGTGGAACGATGACAGATTGGTTCCTTGAACCGACATACATTTTTTTTATTTTTTGCAATTTCTTCCCCCCTAATTATTTTTTATACATGGTACATACTATAGCAGGAATCACGAACGATGGCGGGCGACGCAGATTGAGAGAGGTTAGGCAAGTACGACGTTTCAACTGTGCGCGCCGGAGTCAACATACACAACCACGAGGTCAAACTCGTCCAAAATAATAAGAGGGGTTTGAACATTGGCTTGGGGGGGGGGGTTCTTGGAAATATTAAAGTGAAATGCGGACCACGAATAAGGCGGAATTTGTAAGTTGGATGGAGGCAAAATTGGTAAAAGGTTGTTGGAATTAGAAGTTGGAGAATCGATGGATTTGGTTTTTAAAAAATAAATAAATATGGAGAGCACTTTTGCACCGTCTAGGACTAACAAGTCACCGAAAGATCTTGATTTATTTGTAAAATGTCGCTTATAAATTTGCAGGTGGCTTATTCGGGGGCCCCTAGTTAACCATTGGCTACCTTGCTCTACCTTTCCGCATCCTCCCTTTCCTATGCTATAAGAGGGGAGTTGCCACTATGTGGACTACCCTATACATAGCTTGTCTAAACCTTTTTTTTTAAAATAAAAATGGCGTTCAGGGATACGGATAACCTAAGATCTAGATTCTTATGCCTCTAATGTATTTTTGAATTAAAGCAGTTGAACCAACGATTTTAAGTTGAAAATAAATGTAACAATGTTTTCTGTTTGTATGTTCACTGTAATTGTCATTTTATGTAAATTGGCACTTGACATTTTCTGTTTATTAATATTAAATGTTGCAAAATCTTTATTTAAAAGCATCTATTATTATTATTATCATTATTATTATTTATTAATAAAGAAGGCATTACAGTATGTTAGGGAAAAATAAACATCTAATGCCAAAATAAGTAGTGAAATACCATTCTGATTTTTTTTAAAAATAGTCTAATTTAATTCTTTGTATATTTAATTAGATTTTAAATGAATAAATTAAAATTGAAATGGTAGGATTTTAAATGAAAAATCAGAATTCAAAATTGTATTATTACATTTTTTTGCTTCAACGTGGGTTTATTTAAATTGAATAATTAATCATTTAATTGAGTTTACTACATTTTGGCGCCCAACGTGGGGCAAATTAAAATAAAATTTAATTGTCATTAATTGTGTTCATTACTATATATATATATATATATATATATATATATGCGTATTTAAGTACTTCTCCGTCGCACCGTAAGAACACAATAAACAATGTGCACGATTAATTACCCATAATTACCTATCCAAGGAAAACATAGGTTATTATTCAGTTTATCAAAATTCAAGTACACGCAAACCTATTTTTCTTTTACAAAAAAAACACGAAATTTCTGATGTAACAAGGTAAAAAGAAACTAACTGTCCGCCTGAAGTTGAGATTCGAGGAACTTCGTATCTAAGCAAGTCATACGTGGAAAAGAGACATCAATCACGTTAAAAAGTGACAGCAGCGTAGAACACACATGCCAAGGGATCGTTTGTGGTATTTAATCCCTGGAATCCGTATAATACGGTAGGGAGAGGGAGGGGGGGGGGGAGAAAGACTCGTGTCTTTCTTCGACAGCTTCGGCGGTGACTACCATGTTGAGGCAATGGTCAATCCTTCACGAATACTAACAATATTTTTTTCCCCCCTTAAAGACATCGATTTTTAAACATTCCATTGCTGTACTGTAGACGCTCCCTCGGATCCCTTCAGCAGACGAATGCAGGCCCGGGCGCCACTGCTTCATAACTTATATTCTCAAAATAAACGACAATCGTCTTACTAATTTAATTACGCGCGATCCAAGTAAGGGGAGCTGATAAACCATTTACAATTAAAAAATAAAATATATATACGACTGATTGAAAATAATGAATAAGAAAGATAGCCAATTCAGAATTTTTTAAAAAAAAGTGTTGTCAACTGACGAGTGCAGTTGTGTCGCTCTAGGCTCTTCTTAGCACCTGACGAAAGGGGACAAGGATCCCAGAAACGTTGTGTGGTATTTATATTACCCTTTTTTTTGTCTGAATTGCCTACCTTTCTTATTCATTATTAAATTCAAAGAAATCCAAGCCTCAAATCAGAGTTAAATTTTAGTTACGGAATCTATGGATGGAAACTAAATTAGTCTATACCAAACACCCCCAATACAATACAGAACCACATATCACATTTTTCCAGTCTACTTCGGGTTTCCTCTCAATTATTTTATACTCTACACTTACACTCTTAGAAACTTCAACAACAATCCTGAATCAATGCTTGGAAACACCTGGATTTACTTCCATCAACAGTAATATTTTCGGTTTTTTATACTAATCGGAAATTGAGTGTCAGGTAGTTCTATTTTTAAAACCGAAATCCAGAACATTGCAATTTTTCCCCATCGGAAAACTCCAAAATTTTATTTTATATCCTGCGTCGTAACGACATTCATCTACAATGCTCTCGTTCTTGTAGTGGGGAAAACCAAAATGATGACTAAAAATTTAGATTTAATTTTTTAACATAATCCACGCTTCATACTAATACAATGTTCTGCTGTGATTCGTAAGAATTACATTATCTGGAACGTGTAAGCTGTAGTTGGAAGTTTTCTCAAAGAACCAAATGAAACAAGTTAAAATTTTCGAAAACCAGAAAAGTTGGATTTTTTTTTTACAGATTGTCTCGTGAACTCTTTTACTGTATTAGGGAAGATATAACTGAGTACAGCGGGACTGGAGAGAGTGGAGGGGGTGGGGGGAAAGAGTGGCATGCACAAATAAAATAAATAGAGATTTAAAATCAATTAAAAATATACAGTATGAATGATCTGAAGTTTAAGTGCAGAATAAATTATAAATGCTGTGAGAAAAGCGAATGGCCCGTATGGAATAGCAAGATTATCAGTGTATGGGTATGAGACAAAAACTGACTTTCTTGATTACTTCAATTCAAGGCACAGAGACAGAATGAAGGATTGCAGGAAAGTAAAATGGAATGAATCAGGATGGAATAATTTTCCTACAAAATTGAATAACTAAAAGGAAAGCAATTGTGAAAAATCCTGAAGTTACCTTGAGCCAATAAACTGTAATGATTCATCCAAATATAAAGAGTGCTACAGCTACATATTATTTATTGGTTTCGAGTAGATAATCATTTAAAGTTCCTTTTGAAGTTATTTTCATCAGTAAATTTGCTTACTTCTGGGAGAAGGTACATTCGTCTCGTTTTGTTTTTTTTTCTCCACATTTTGAGAAGATTCTATTACACCTGACACTATGCTACTTATTTCCCTTACTCCCCTCGCATTCACACATGTCCCGTCCTCGACCAACAGCGATCTCAAATTACACTGGCAATGGAACGGCCGATATAAAGCAGTCATAGCCTTTGAGAAAATAGCACATGTCTGTGATCGTCTGGAACGGCAGATAGCATCGGGAAGGCCAGATAGATGGAGGTGAGAAGAGAGTGACGGGGGGTTCGGCGCACAAAGGCCGGGTCCAGACTTTACGACGTCGCGTCGGGGGAGACTTTTGCAGCTGCGCCTCTCAAAAACGCCGCCGTCTCCCCTCGGGGGAGGCGCTTATCTCTAAAGGCTGATTTATCTGGAATCTGCGAAACAATGTGACTATGGGTGGCCGTCTGCCGCGCGAGCCTCTGCTGGGTGGAATCTCCTTCACGTGCCCTGCCTGCTTCCTGAGTCTCGACTATTCTATACGTTTGTGTCAAAATGGAGTTTCTGAGTCAGTTCTGATACAGTTATCATGGTTTTTACGCAGCATCACATCAATAAACAAATAGCCATCCTAAGTAACTGTCAAATTCTTAATAAGAAAACACTTGGAAGCAAATACTTTCATTTAATTCCATTTCCCATTCTTGACCTCCAATTATCAGTGAATTATCATTATTCAAAATTACAGCGGCACCTTCATATCATTAAAATCTACATTTTCACGTATCGTAACGTAACTTGCTTTGACATAGAAAAATTGTAGCCCTATCTTATCTAGGTTGACTATGAGCCAAATCACTCTCCTTAATGTCTCAAAACAGTAGAAAAAGAGATCTACTTAATGTCTCAAAACAGAAGAAAAAGAGATTGGATATTAACCTCAATCCTTATTTAGTTATTGTACCAGATTTCTAACTATAAATACAATTACTGAGTTAGTATTTCCAAATTGTAGTCAGATTCCATTGATTATACTAAAATTGTTAGAACTTACAACTTGATGGATGATGAGCATTCTATTTGTGATTCTCAAAATTACCGCTAAATTGTTCTCAACAAGATTCGTTCTATTTGAAGTATATAAGGACCAAGATCTATTAAATTAATTGTGTGTGTGTGACATTGTATTGATTTATATTAACCTGGAAAAAGAATTAATTCAATGCAAATCCAAGACATTTGGACATTGTTTAATAAACTCCTTCTCACTAACTTCCCATAAGGAAAGGGCTGAACTTCAAGTAAACTGTCATGGAAAATGTCAGTACTCAACTCAGTGAGCTACAAAATGACGGTATTGACACCAATCTCTTTTGTTAAAACAGTGTTCTTGTGTTACCCCATCCTCGAGAGATTAACTGGCATGGTAAATGACGGGATTAAATTCAGTGACTCCTATATAATGTCAATACATTTATTATGACATTGGTCCTCACATTCACAAGCTGTTAACTCACAACATGGAGTGCATTGACAATTCTACCACTCTATAATAAATCAATTTTTAAATTATAAACTTTAAATTCTTAATATGTATGATTCAGAGAAATAAAACTGAAATCAACAAAAAGTCAACACAGCTCAGTTCCTTGTGGCCTCCATAATATAACATATCAAACTTGTTGGGCATGATCAAAACTTCCAGTTTATTAATTGTTTGTATTCACAATAATTTTTCAAAGTGTAATTTAAATATTTTAATTATTTCATATGTAACAGACTCACAGAAAATACTTAGTAGTTATTTTATTTACAATATATGTTCTAATTTGAAAGGTTCTGTTAGATATTGTAATACATTACATAATTTCAGGTAACGGTATATTCTAAAGTAAAATTCTCTAGGAGTAAATGAACTGGGACGAATGTGTATCAAGTTATACAAAAACTATGAACAATAGAAGAATATTTTTTCTACTATTATAATTATAATGATACTAATAATAAACTAAACATTTTAGTATTTATCTTCCATTAACTGCTGTTTAAGTGCAATATTGCTAACTGAAATGAACTATCAATTTTATTTCTTCCAAAATTATCACAAACTTATCTCCCTATTATTTATGTCAATGCAAGGTCAATGAATTCTCACACATTGAAACACTTTAATTTAGTCACAAGTAATTTATAACTCTAGAAACAAGATTTTGTACTTACCGGTTCTACAAGACCAGTTGAATCTTTCCCCAGAGCCTTTCCTTCACTCCAACCCATTTTTGACAACAGTTTAAACCCTTTGTTTTCTGAAGATATAGGCCTGAAATTTATTTTCAATTAATAGGTTTTTATAAAAACATTTTCTATGTTAATGCTTAATATGGAACATATACATATGTTAAAGTATAGCAATTATATTAATTGTATAACCCTAGTCTTTGCATTTGCCAACACCAAATCTCAATATACGGTAAGTCAGCTGCTCTCTGTCCCTCTTTTCTATCCAAATGAATTTTTTATAAATATGTATATATATATATATATATATATATATATTGGTATGGAAAGGATAGAGAGATAGGTTGTGGCTTACCTGAAAGTGAAGTACGGTGTCGCCATGAGGAACTGAAGGTTGTTCTTCAAATTTTCGGAGGCTCTCAGCCTCCTTCTTCAGTCCGCAGCCGGCCGGTGCACGGAATGGTGTAACACTCCTTCCTGAAGAAGGAGGCTGAGAGCCTCCGAAAATTTGAAGAACAACCTTCAGTTCCTCATGGCGACACCGTACTTCACTTTCAGGTAAGCCACAACCTATCTCTCTATCCTTTCCATACCAATATTTTTGACAATGTCACATTCTCACTATTACAATATATATATATATATATATATATATATATATATATATATATACAATATTAGGAGAATCCATTTAAGGAATTAATTCACATTCAAACTTGGATAGTGAGGAATGATAGAAATAAATAGGAGAAATAGGAGGATTGCGCTTTATTTGAATTCATATGCTCGGGCGAAGAATTACGCACATAGAAAAGCATATGTTCAAAGCAGAGAGAAGGATGGAAGAAGAAGGAAAGACTGAAAATATTTGACCCAGGCGGGACTTGAACCCACGTATTCTGTGTACTAAGCAGAATACGTGGGTTCAAGTCCCGCCTGGGTCAAATATTTTCAGTCTTTCCTTCTTCTTCCATCCTTCTCTCTGCTTTGAACATATGCTTTTCTATGTGCGTAATTCTTCGCCCGAGCATATGAATTCAAATAAAGCGCAATCCTCCTATTTCTCCTATTTATTTCTATCATTCCTCACTATCCAAGTTTGAATGTATATATATATATATATATATATAATAACACTTAAGGAAAATGTGACAAGGTCAAATTAAATAACACGTTTAAATAGGAAAGAGAGACAGCAATGCTGGTTTAGGTGCAAGTTCCAAATTTTCAGGGCCTGAGTCCCCTTTGTCAGGAAGGAAGATCTGAACCGCATGCAAGCTGGGCACGAATTGACGAATTCGAATGAAAGTGCACTTTACTAAAACCAGTGTTCAAATAATAACTATAAACATCAAGTTGAAAAATTTCTATTAGTTTCTAAATGTATAAAATCGAATTATTTTTATATTAGTTTTACTAGTAGTCAATTATATGTTAACCCCATACATTTGTTTTTCTTTCCACAGAACTATGTAAAACTATATACGTCAAAATAAATTTTACATTTTGTAATTACTTTTAATTAATTACTTACACATGGACTGATGTTGTTTCAGTCTTCTCATTGCCACAGGAGGACCCAACAGTAGAACGTCGTATTTCAGCTCTATCCTGGTACTTGCTCTCCGAAAATTCAGGTGATGGAATAGGTTTATCGAGGCAAAATTTCCGTTGCAGTCTTTTCAACTCAGTCTTATGGGAGCCTTTAGTATCATTCACACATCGTTCAGCTTGAAGAAAAAATGTATTGTTAAAACTTGTATAACAATTGCCAAATAATGTAAACTGCTTTTCTTAAGATTTGATCAATGTACAATTTACTACTTATGGCATTAGCAAGTTAACAGTTTGTTGTTTTTACATTGGCTTTAACTCAGTTCTATTTACAAGTGATAAATTTACTGTCATTCCTTTTAAATTAATAACATAACTACTTTATTACTACTCTATTAGAGAAACTCAAAACATTCTTTAGTATTAATGTATTAACTGTAATATGCTTCACTCTGTAAGTGAATTATGATACTGTTTCAAGGTCAGAAATTGTTCTGAAATACAATTTATTTAATAAAACCCCTGATTATGTGTCAGATAAAACTCATTCAATATTGTTTTACAGCATTTATTTTAAGGAGGTTTTGGTTAATTAACCATAGTCACTTTATGTTCTTACAACTTATACGTAGAACCTAAAATTGAAATATACAATAACAAAATTAATCATTATAATATAGTACATTTTATTTTGAAATTGCAACAATATAACATGATAATGGTTTATTAACTGAAAGCTCCTTCAAATAAAGGCTTGAAACAATATTAAATTAATTTTATTTAAAAAATTGTATTATATAAATACCAGGTTTATTCTAAATTCCAATATCAAACTGATCTAAAGTTTCACTTATTTGTAACAGAAAACTAAATTTAAATTTCAAAATGCTAAAAGTATTTTAATTACTAACATAAGATGTAATAACAATCAACTAAATGTGAGACATTATTTTTTATGTATATTTAAAATTGTATCACAATATGTAACTAATGAAAGTTAAATTCTTGTTTGTATTAATGAACCTCTTGCAAAAATAGAAGTCAAAATAAGAAAGAAAATATTTTACTTGATTATAATAAGCCAAATTTATGTATTATTAATGTAAGCATCTGCATAAAGACATTAATAATTTCTTTGGTATCTTTGATATTTATAAACATTCTTTTCAAGAAATGAAATATTTTAATCTTCCTAAATTATATTTAATAAATTTATGACTTTACTTTTATCAGTATCTGGTTGTTGAAGAAGACCAGGTTCACAGTGGCCACAAGTTTCCCTGCCAAGATGAATATGGCACAAAAGTTTTGTGCCCCCCACTTGTAAAATACTGCCGTGTACAATTTCATGAGGGTCGCTCTCACGTTTTGCAACTGACAGTCGATTCCCATTTAAGAAAGTTCCATTCCTGCTTCCATGATCAATTACTTGATATTTATCATCTTGAAAAATAAACTTAGCATGATGCTGAAAGGTAAAACAAGAAAATTTTCACCATATTTCTTGATAATTATTTTGTTAAACCATTATAGCTATAAATATAATTGTAACAATATAAAAAAATGTATTTAATAATTGCTATATTCATTAAAATTAATTGTAACCTAACAATAAAATGTGTGCATAATAAATCTAATAATTTATTTTCAAACAAATGATATGATAATTATAAGCTAAAAGCAATAAAAATTTACATTAGACTTGAAAGGGTGTGAAAAAATACATCTCATGGTATATTTCTCAACAACAGCTGTATGGTAGATAACTATTCATAGAACTAATTTGGTTTATATTTGACATTTAATTATCAATAAGGGAGTCAATAATAAAGCAAAATATGAGGAACTTACTTTGCTGATATTTATATCTGGAATTTGAACAGCATGGTCTCCTTCGCGCCCTAGTGTACCTCCAATGTAAGTAACAATAAATAGTGAACCAATTTTTAATTTGTCCACATTTGTTTCATTTACAATGATGCGCATACATGGGGGATATGCTTTTGCACTGTCTGTAAAAGATCAAGTAATTTTCAATAAAAAAATTGTTACTAAATATTTAAAAATATTCATTGCAAATATACACTTCCCTGAATAATTTGATGAATATAGCATTTGTGAGTTTCAAACCAAGCTGTAGTGTGTTTGAAACTCAGTGTTTCAATAGAGATTGTGCACATAGCAGTCGAAACATTGCTTCATGGTAACTACAGCCCAAATTGAAACCCGAGAGCTCTATGTTCAGTAAAATTAATCATGTCATTTAAATTAAGTAAAATTTAATTGACAAAAATATTTATCTCATAATTTATAGAAAAAGTTACTGTACATTTCTTGGAATTATGATTATTTTACATATTTTTTAAAAAAAAAACACGGAAAAAGACAAAATCTTGAAATAATATATGTTTTTTGGATTGAAAAACCATCAACATAAAATGTAATTAATACCATATTAATTTTAGTCTACTGTGAATTAATAGTTGCTGGACAATTTAAATAAGTTATTAATTATTTAATATCATTTAATAAGTGATGAGTATAATTAAATTCATTAATTAATTTTAATTAATTAAACTGCAATTTACACTGTGATAAAACTATAACTTGAAGGAGTAAGCTTCATTTCAATTCATATATAATAATCAACACATGCACTGTACAGACACTACTGTAGTTTGAACAGATCTGATCAGATATACAGAAGTATATGAAAGTATTAGAATACTTACTGATATATTTTTAAATTAAAATTTGCAAAATGAAAATTATGTTAATTTAACTATGAAATGGCTGAAAGGCATCAAACAGTAGCAACAAAGAAGATGCATTTACCATCATCTTGCAAACTTGAGGAGCAAATTGTATCACTTTCTTCATTCTCGCTGCTTTCCGAACATTCTCCATCTTCTAATACTTCATTTCCACCTTCTTTCATTGGTTCAATAGAGTCTTCAGTTTCTTCAGTTTTATCACTCAATTTAATCTGTTTTGTATCCTACAATATAACAAGGATAAATAATTAAGTTATTTACCTATTGCATTCACACCACATCCTCTTACAGACAGCTGATTCATGTCATCTATTAGTGAACTGACATCATGTCCCTGGAAGGAAAACAGCTCAAACATAACATGAAAAACAAAATAACAAAAAGTTTGTTTAAATACTTTATAAACATATTAATGTGAAAAAAATATATATTACTGTGAAAAGAAAAATATTAAAGTGAAATAAAAATATATTAAGGTGAAAAAAATACAACAGATATACTGACCCTCTGAGAACAACCACCATCAAAACCTCTTTTACTATTATTCGACAAAGAATTATCTTCAACATGAGTACCCTCAGGCTGGGAATGAAACTGCAGAGTTCTGCTCTCATTATCATAATAATAATATGTCCCACTATTTCCATCATAATACAGGCCTAACTCCTGCAATTATGAAAAATCTCAATTTAAGGTTCAAAGTTATTGAAATTCAATTGATATATTTGGAAGTAATACAGTCGTCAAATATCTCTAAATTACTTACTAACAAATAATTAAAACCGAAATCCACTCCTAGAATAAAATTTTAAATATAAATAACCATGTGTAAAACAGATAATTATAATTTTAAAATAATGTAATTGAAACAGTGCACAGATTACACATTCAAGTCAAAAAACAGTCAGAATATTAATTACATGGTAATTGAAAAATTGTGTCAGGAAAGATAATACATTTAATCCAACATTTTAAGAGTAAGAAACTTTGTTCAACTTCAAAGTTAATATGTATCAGTAATGTGGCATGATAACCTGAACACTTCCACTAAAATCTAACTATATATGAAGAAATTTATTGACTTACAGCATTATAGTAGTAGCCTGTACTGTAATCATAATACATCCCCGATGTCTCTTCATAAGCAAAATTTGTGTTTTGTAAAGCTTGCTCAGCAGCTTCCTTTACTTGCTCGGCTAGTGAAGTAGTGTTTACTTGAGAGCTGTCAGTAATCCATGGAGAGGCAGACATTAATGTTTCGCTAGTTTTTTCATCTTCGTGGAAATCTGTTTGTGTTGAGGTATCAGTATATGAATCTAACATTCTTAAGACCAATTTCTGAAATATTAAATTGAGAATTACAAAAAATTTAGGTCTGTATGTTATAAAGCATAAAAATAATTGGACAGTAAAATAATAATTGTAAAATATTTAGCAAGCCATATAAATCATTCACAAACTACGATAAAATTAAACAAAGAATCAAGTCAATAATGATTATTACTTTATATTGTATGAAACCAAATTTCTGAATTGATATTCAATTTAACATTTTAATTTCTATTCCTAATCTCTATTGTTCAATAAAAGCACCAGTTTTTGTTATTTTACAAATAAGAAAAATGGCATAAATGTGGAAATGTGTAACCACATCAGCAACTCCAAAATCATATTTGTGTGGGACTAGACTAAGAAAAATTACTGCCGACCTCCTGTGGTGTAGGAATCAGCGTGACTGCCTCGCATCACAGAGGTCCCGGGTTCAAATCCCGGCGAGGGCATGGATGTTTGTGTGCATGAGAGAAAATCTTGTCAAATCAGTTCCCTGACAAAGCAAAAAATAAGTTCCCAATGAGTCGCTAATAACCAAAGTTTTTATCGCGACTGTAAATAAAACAATATATATAAAAAAATTACTGATGAACTGTTTTGTATATATTTTTTAGTTTGTCGTATATGTTACATATATAGCTATAAATACAAAGAATGTAAAAATAATGAGACATTGTGAAATTAGTTAGCTCATTTGGATAGGAAAGAGGGGCAGACAGCTGCTGACTTACGATAAATATTTACTTTTATTCAATAATTTTTTTAAAAACAATCATAGTTTACTTTTGAGTCCGAACAGATACAGTTTAATAAAAATTATATATGCTTGAGCTCACATAGTACTATTTAAGCAATATTTAAACAATATGATGGTTGGCATAGACAAGCCAGAAAGAAATAATGTGTCAATTTTTTGATGGCCTGAGGCACCTTCTTCAGGACAGTAATCTGAACGTCATTCCTCCATTCCTTGTACCACCTGAAATTAAGGCCAGTGCTCCCATGTCAAGCAAATAAGGAGCCAGCCAGCACATTCAGACCTACTTTCCTGATGAGAGAGCTCAAACATTTGACATATTATTTTTCCTAGGCTGCTACACCAATTTAAGGTAAGTCAGCTGCTCTCTGTTCTCCATTTCTATCCAAACGAGATATGTAAATACATTTGTGCTGCCTCTCTTTTCTATCTAAATGTACTATTTAATTTGACACTGTAACATTTTCCTTAAGTATTATATTTTTATGCCCGGGTTACTTTCACACAATCACTACATTATCGGCCACCCTTGTAGGTCCCTCTCTCGAACTCCTCAAAACTAGTTTGCCAGCCTTGTGATAGGAACAGGTGCCATGTCTAACCAATTTTTAAGTCTACTGTAATTCTTCAGAATATTTCACAAAAAGTCACCTGCACTCTTCCCACATCATTTACCAGATAAATTGCACATTACCCTGAAGCCTTCATTAGACAAGCTAAAATAAATCTTTCAGAACCCATTGCTAACAGCATGGCAAATTTACTTTTCTTCTATTACCTGCCATGACTGGGTGCAAGATTATTTCTTACCATTTTCCACTGTTGTGACATTCCCTTGAAAGACAGATTAAGTGGCTTAGTTGAACATGGATCGAAGCTGTTTTAGTACATTATTATGTGATCAACTGACATGAGGTTCAGACCATATATCTTTATTAAAATTATAATAATTAGATATTTACAGGCGAAATAATTTTTGTACCTTGTTTGGGTACTTTATATATAATTCAATTCTTCCATAAGTGTGTTTGGCAAAACCGAATTTGTTACTAATGACAAAAATGTAACAAGTAAGGTAAAATGAATAGTAGTATCATGTAAACATAAACAAGCAATTAATTTAGTAGTTAGGAACAATAATACATATTGGTTTCTTGAGTTTACCATAAAAAAGTATAATCTGGGACAATCTCACAAATACTAACAAAAATTGTGAATGTTCAAATTGTTTGGTATATTGAACTGTGGGATTAATTCATGACATCAGTATATGTATAAAATATAACTATGTTTTATCATAAACAGAAAACTAATGACATATAAAATTAAACTGATTACTGAAGCAATGCATAAGTTGAAAAAATGGCTTCTACATAATATAACTGAACTTATTTTTAGAACGACTTCTCATGTTGAAATTAATAAAATCACAAATGCAGTAAAGAATAAAAGTTCCTCAATGATGGGCTCTCAAATTCTAACTTAAAACATATTCCAGATTCAATCAGTCCAGTATTAAGTTACCTTGGTAACCAGTATTTTGTCCATAAAAACATGTGCTTGTGATGTCCCTACTCAAGTAAGGAAACAAAGAATACTTGTTAAATAACCATCCAATTCTATAATTTGAGTAGGCTGTTCACAGAAATTATTCACTTAGATCATTTGTTAATTCTCAAATTCATTTGAGAAAAGATATTCACATTAAATTTCTGAAACTCTAAACCAAATCAGGAATTAATAATACGAAAAAAATAGTCAAATACAGACATTTCTGGAAACCTTGTGCCTTTCTTCAGGATTTTTAGTTTTGTCAACTGAATTGTGCAGTTTTGTCACTCTAGGTTCTTGTGTTTTTTTAGTTTTCTCCACACCTGAAGAAAGAAACAAGGTTTCCACAATCGTTGTGTGGTATTTATATCATCACTTTTTTTGTCTGTATTTGGCTTTTTTATCTATTATTAATTTTCAAAACAGACATAAATTTGTCATTTCAAATCAGGAATTATAAAATGTCTGTTATTTGGGGTTTTATTTAAGTAATTAGTATACAAATCAGGAATTATCTGTGGTATTAGGTATTCAATTGTATTTTTCAAAAAATGGATGTTACTGTTGTTTTTCCTAATGTAAGTAATATTAAATAAATATTCACATTTCTGAACAATATTCCGCTGATTGGTGGTGAAAAAAGGTTTTCACTAAGCTCATTTTACCATGAACCTCTTTTTATTGTATACAAATGATTCAATTTAATCTACTAGTCTATATTTTCTGCGAGTAATACTTGCAGGCACGACTACTGTGAAAAAGTTACCAAACTGAGCATTCAACCAGTTTTTACTTAATGATAATGACAAAAAACACAAATACACAAGGTGCACAACTACCTCCTCATGGAGGAAATTATCACCTCCAAATATATGAACTATTTCATTTCTGAAATGGTGAAACATGTCCTCAATTACAGATGAACCATTAATTTGCTTTCCCTGAATTCTTAAAATATTCGGAGTCATTACGAGCTAGAAGGCACACTCAATATTTCGGCATGCTATGGAGTGTGTGTTCTTTCTCCTGAGAGGGGGTAACATCTCCGAAAATTTGAATAACTTCCTCCTGTCCCAAATGGCGATGCTAAGCTTCAATTTCAGTTAAGCTACCACCTTTCCTTTTCAATCCAATTTGCTTTATACATACTTATCTCTGAGATAACTAATAATTACCATGCATTAGTCATGTGAGAAGCCTCATAACATAAAGAAAAGCACATAAATAGCATAGAGTAATTGATTTGTGTACCATAATCCAATTCCATTTGTGGGAATTTTATGTTTTTTTTTAGGAAAAATGGTATTTTGTGACACTTTACTCAACATTGTCTTCACTCTTGTCATAGGCCAAGAATGTAGTGATTGTGTGAAAGTAACCCGGGCATGAAAATATATATATAATACTTAAGGAAAATGTGATGATGTAAAATATTAATACATTTAGATAGGAACGAGAGAGAACACAAATGTATTTAGCTCCCTCATTTCAATAGAAAAGGAGGACAGAGAGCAACTGACTTACCTTAAATCGACAGTTGGCGTAGCAGCCTGGGAAAAATAAAATGTTAAGTGTTTGAGCTTTCTTCATCAGGCAAGTAGGTCTGAATGCGCTGGCTGGCTGCTTATTTGCTTGACATGAGAGCACTGGCCTTAATTTCAGGTGGTACAAGGAATGGAGGAATGACGTTCAGATTACTGTCCTGAAGAAGGGGCCTCAGGCCATAAAAAATTTGACACATTATTTCTTTCTGGCTTGTCTATTGTATTGTTTAAATATTGCTTAAATAGTACTATGTGAGCTCAAGCAGATGTAATTTTTATTAAAATGTATCTGTTCTGACTCTAAAGTAAACTATGATTTTTTAAATATTTTATCGAATAACAGTAAAAATATACATGGTAAGTCAGCAGCTGTCTGTCCCTCTTTTCCATACAAATGAGCTAATTAATTTGACAATGTATCATTACTCATAAGAGTCTGCCTACAGTGAAAGAAAATTTAAGTTTGTGTTATTACCAGGTCAGGTAAATTATAGTAAAAATTAATAAACCCATTTCAAAATAACAGTTTCCCATTGAATTGATATAAAATACATTTTGTCAACATCACATTCGACTGGAATAGTTGCACATATTAATTTAAATCGTATTATTAATATTAACATCTTACTACTCATTATTTTTTCTGTTCATCTGATCGCTATAATTCTCTTGATGCAAGAAAATATCACAAAAGATATTATCTAAATACAATGATTTGAAAGAGCTCAAACACTGTGTTTGGAGTATTTTATGTATTGATATTTGCACAACAATAATATTTTTATTTTAACAACGTGTCATACATACTGTGGATTAATAGTACTTCTATTTTAATTTATGTTTTACTTTGTGATTTTATTATAGTTCTAAGTTGAGTGAATGATGGACAGGTATTTTACTTTATTTTAAGTCATTTCTTTGTCACTATATATTATTATAACAGTTTCTTCATAATACTTTGAATTCTTCTAATAAGGCAAAATTGTTTATATAAGACTGAAATGGCATTATATGTTAAAAATGCATTTCTATCTTACACATTTCAATATACACATGAAGGTACATTTGTGAAGGTTGTAAGCCATAACATTACACTTGTATGAACAGAGTAAATGTCTTTATTAAAAAAATAAATTACATATGAACTTTGGTAGATATATCTACACTTACATTAATTCCATTATAATTCAAAAACTGTTTGAATTACATTATTTTTTAAAAGAAATTAAATTAATTTTAATTGTATAGACTTTCCGTTCCAAGAATTTTATTGCACTAATGCGTAATTAATAAAATTTCAGCTGAGATTATGAATATAATTTTGTATAATAATATTTAGCCAAAGAAATTATAGATTATGAAACTGAATTTCCAGGTACTAAAATTAATAATATAAATTTATACAAATAAAATTTCACATTAGAAACCACAGAATGGTGTATAAACATTAAGTCAATTGGAAACAAGACAAGTTTAGTAGCACCCCCTCCAAACCAATGAAGGGAGATATTCAATGTAAATGAATATATGTATTACTTATTTACTTGTTTTATATTTTAGGCTGATATTTTAATCGTTTCCATTGCCATTTGTTCAATATTAGCCAATGCGAAAAATGAAGGGATATATTTTGTATATCAATTTGAAATTCGGTCAGGGAAAGGGTATGATGTCGGTGGTGCAACTAAACTCGTCTTCAGCCATCAATTGAAACATTGATTACCAGGATATATAGTGCCAAGAATTATAGAATAGCAGCTACATTGAAGAATTTTAAAAGGTGAGAAGGGACACTGATCAAAGTTAAAAGTAACGTTGACACACATGATATACGAATTAGAAGCAAGCTCCTCACTTGATTTTATACTTCGAACAATTGTTAATTCACTTGTGAGAAATTTTGATGGAAACTAAAATTGTGGAGAGCATAATAAAAACAAGCAAGCAACAAATTTTAGCAGAGGTCAGATTATAGTGACTCGGCTTTCACAATTCTTTAAGTCGCCTTGCTTATAACAAAAAAGGTGGAACTTCTACATTTTTGGGGGGAACCCTGGTATGTTAAAATAAATAAACAAGAAGTATAAATTTAGTTATCTCAGAAAAAAATATTTAAAAGTCATAGAAATACAAATTTACTAACCCAAAGGTAAAAACATTTAACTACCTAAATAATAGTAACTTACATTTTCTTTAATTAAGGACATAAGAAGGTCCAGCCTTATATTTTGCTCATACACACATTCTTGCAATTTCTTTATGTAACTTTTTATTTCAGGCAATTGCTCTAAATCGTCCTGAAAATTTTTCAACAAGTTTTCATTTATACATGAATCGCTACACACATCCCGATTACTCAGGTTCACATCGAACTCCATTTGGACGAAAGAAATTACTTTAGCCAAGTTCTCTTCTTCATGAAATTTTCGGTTTTCACACGTAGTCATCTTAGTATAGTTTTAAATCACAAACTTTAAATAAGTTTTATGCAGCGTCGCTTCATAACCGGACACACATGAACGTCCGTAGCAACTATCATAACGTATGCAACGAAAAACTAGTTTTAATGCAGAACTAAAAACAATTGTACATAAATTAACATTCACAAGCCTACATGAACGAAATTTATCAGTAAAGCTGCAATTAAAAGTATGTATTTACTGTTTAGGTAAGTAAACAAAAATACCACGTGACGTGAATCGTTATACCGAAGAGATATTCCTACAATTGGAACTAAAATTGGCAGAAACAACACAAATTTGGGTATTTTTAAAATTATTTGACATGCTAAGAAGATTTTTGAAGTATTTTTTGGAGCACCACGTTGGATACAAAGCTGTCATACCGACAGTTACGACTCATAAAAAAAAATACTCCCATTTGAAACTAAACTGTTGCTCAGGAATTAAAAGCATTATTTCTAATTTAATTCTCCAGACGTAGGAAATGTAGAAAAATGTACTCTTTAGAAAAATTCAGTTTGTATTTTAACACGATGTGTGCGACGTAAGAATCGACAGTCAATAATTCTTTCAAAAGGGGTCGTCTATTATCCAAGAAAACACGCTAAAAATATTTTGGGAACAAGTTCCGTCAAGTAAATATTAGCCCGTGAAAGAAAATACACAGAAAAATATTAAGAAATAATTATTTATTTAGTAACAGTTTGAATAAGAACTTAAGGCATCTAGGTTAGTGTCCAAATTTGTTCATCGCCTTGTCGATCTTCTCGGAGAAGAAATTATAGAATGTAAATATGGGATGAAGATGGTTGATTTGTTTTCCAGGCCCTTCCTTGGACGCTTAAATTCAACAACATCTAGTTCTTCACAATTTTCTTTTTTTTTCGAAAATGACCGCAAACTCCATCGTGGCGTTAATTTATTTACGTAATCGTGTATCGCCTGTATATTCATATTTACTTATTGTAATGAGTTTCCTCCCAGCAATGTCTAATTATATATATATATGCCTACCTATAATTATAAGGATGCACTATTATACAATAAATAGTTTTAGGAATTCACACGGGTTTTGCATATTTATATTTAGACGCAACGTTTCGACCACTGAAAGCACTGTCGTCATCTTCTAGAGCTAGAATTCACTTACCACTGGTACGTCATGTTCCTTCTAAAAAAACAAGGACCCGGAAACGGTTGAAGTTATAGACAGAAATACGCACACGTCACAGGGCAATGGATAAAATTAAATATTATATCTATTACGAAAGTTATGCCATTGATTAAGTTTGGATTTTACCAGAAAGGTTACAGAAAATGACGTTTTATTTTATCGAGGCTTATTTATTATTTATATGTTATGTGGCAAATTTTTTTTGCCTTAGCGCTCCTGTATATTATTTTAGCTCTATGATTTTGTAAATATTAAAATATACGAATTGACAGTGCTAAATATCTTTGTGCAAAGTTTTACCCGCAATAAATGAAATATGGAACATCGCTGCTCATCTGTTCAGGTCTGCCAACATTGAAACTACAGTTCCTAAAGTGGCAATGAAATAGAAAACGGGTTTCAAATTACTCTCATTTCTAAGGCAATTAATTTATTAAATTAACTAAATAATAACAAAGAGAAATGTTACAAAGTTAATAATGTGTACGTGAGTGTCCATTTGTGCCGTATGTGAATTAATCCGTCAACGTTGCAAAAGTCGTACACGTCTTCTATCCACGGTTATTCTCTTACAGCTGTTGCGAGTTAACCTGCCTCAGAAGCGTGAACAGGGAGTACGAAAATTTCATAACCTGAAATATAAATTTAGGAAATAAAAGTACACAGAGATAGACAATGATCGCTGGCTGTCTCCGCTGTTGTCACCTGTGTGAAGGTGTCCAACGAGACAATGTACATTTTGCCGATGTTGAGCTTAAGCGGTTTCTGTGATCTCAGCATGATCAGGCCCATACTTTTCTTGAGACCGTCATCCATTGTGAACCACTGGGAACTGTACGCTGCATGCTGTACTTCCAGGCTCTGCAGGACAAGGCCGGAATGTAAAGTGTACGAAGGCCAAACGAAGAAATACTTGATCATACTCACGGCTTCAATGAGGTTGCTCCCGAAGTAACAGTAAAGCCACACTTCTATAAGCTGCAACGTAAAGAATCCGACAAACATCAACGTGTACTCGCTTAATAACGGTACCTGGAATCAGAATCATCGAATCTGGGACATTAATTGTATTCCGCAAGTTTTACTGAATATAGTCACTTCGACTACTGACAAGTTTTAAACCACAATAGGATCCGTTCAACTCGGACGTTTAATTGATAATGTTGGAGCAGGGAGAGTTGATACTCTCCAGATCGAATATTCGATATTAGTAACAGAGTCAAGTGATATTTGAGTTACAGGGAAACAAATATTCGAATCATTACCGAAGCTAGTTGTATAAATGTTTGGCAAAGGAGTGTCATGTTCAGCGAGAATTGGATGAGAAGTAGTGGACTCATCAACGCCTCCAGTTCTTTGGCAAACCTGTAATTAAAAATATATTAAGCTGTACATTAAATTATCATAGAATCGAGAATATAATTATACTATTGAAGTCAAATACGAATGACTATATTTGAATATAATCAAAGTATTGGCTGTGTTGCTTATTTATTTACCAAATATAAACCGTTGTGCTGGTAGATAAGTGTTCCACTCACCCCGTGATAGAGTTGTGCATATCTATACAGAGATTCAGCTCCGAACGAACGTTGTCT
Source organism: Zhengitettix transpicula (assembly GCA_037074705.1). NCBI lineage: Eukaryota > Metazoa > Arthropoda > Insecta > Orthoptera > Tetrigidae > Zhengitettix > Zhengitettix transpicula. Next base: position 17,291,916 of record CM073594.1, on the reverse strand, counting down.
GCGTCCAATGACTTCAGAACCATGCAGAGAATCTGAAGCTGTGCACAGGTGAGGATGATAAGTCCTACGAAGAAGGTATGTACAAGAACATACGTGGGGATGAGCGTGTACAAATACAGAAAGTCGTATATGAGAGCAAGACAGAAGTAAAACTTCTGGTTTGTGTCAAAAGGAAAACGCATCTTGAATGGTAGATCAGCCTCTGGTGGGGGGAAAAAAAGAAATATGTATGAAAGACGAGGAAGGTGTCGACACATTGTAGCATCTTCAAACTTAAACCACATTTGTTTTTCAAACACCCCGCCATCTATGGGACTACCCTCGTACGTGGTTCTATGACATGAGTACCTGAGACTACGCCAATGATGTGTAGTACGGCCTTGGACGACCAGACGAGCATGACGACGGTGGACATGAGGATGAAGCCCTTGGTGATGACTCGCATCTGTTGTTCGCGTCTGCGGAGGAAGGACTTGTGTTGGGGGAAGTGGGTCTCCAGAAAGGCACACCTGACCCACGTATCCCTAGCAACCCACTGCACCTTCGAGCGCTTTGCGGCCATCATTAACATCTTACAGAAGACGGAAAACATGCTGACCAGCGTCACCCCCACTGCCGTGAACTTCAGCATGTCCGTCGTGTCGATGGCGGCCGCTGACATCAACATCGCCAACATCAGATTCGAGGAAAAGGCAATGCAGCGAAGCAGCTCTATAAGATGAACACAATTCAAAATCGAAATTAGTATCGCTTAAATTAGTACCGAGATTATTTCCAAAAAAAAAAAATGTTGCTGAAATCAGTCTCCATGGAATATTCGGTGTATCAATGGTCAAGAGGCTATCTGAGCAGCAGATATGTGTTCTACGATCCTGGATATATGATCATCAGCTAACCCCTACATCATTTTTCCCGGGGTGTTGCTAAGGATCTTTATTATTTTCTGTTTCATTCTTGTCTACATTGGGTCCTTTTAACCAGGTAGGCTAATCCTTACACCGCGTAATGTTAACAACCATGTCTCATAGGGTCAAATTAAAATTCTTTTCCTGCATTTCCATTTAAAAGATTTTATTTTTACTCATTCCGAATTGCTTGAAAGCTAAAAACATGGGAAACTGGCAAAACCAACCAGAAGAAAGGAGGCTGAGGTAAAGAAGGCGATCTCTTGAGTATCAAGTAAGCTAGAAGTCGGTTATTGTCCTTGATAAAACAGAAAATTCAGTTGGAAGACCAACAAATGAGACATACGTTATCAAGTGAACCGGTTTCTGCACTTCACCTGTTGGTGTTTCATTCCAGAGGCCCGATCTTCGCATCATTGACACACAAAAAGAGAGGTACTGGTCTTTCGACTCTGCCATGTCTCCCGTAGCTCTGGTCAACTCAAGACAATCCTGTTTTTCAGCTGCGTTTGAAAGTCTTTTTAATCTTGAAACGCCTTGATCGAGGTAATGAGTCCACACGTAATAACAAGAAGAACTTTGTGTGAAGACGGGTATTTTACCTCCCCCCCCCTCATACCGCTCCACCGTCTTCAAAGATCGTTATGTAAAATGATTTGCCATTAAATATGAAATTCATAAATACAAGTCACGCCTGTATCGTCGTGGAATACTTTTCATGTCTTGAAAAGGTAGTGTGTTATTATTTTCGAAGCACACTGCGTGTCCTTTTGTGCATATTATGGGAAATCTTACGTGATAAGTATTTCTCGAAATGATTGAAAAATAATTATTTCCAGACGACCGAGCAAAATTACATGCCATAAAGAAAAATAATCGACTGTCTCGAGTCACATAAATTACAGAAAAACTGTAAAACGCACAATGTATTTCATTATCTAAAAACGAAAACTGTTCAAGTTCTTCCCAATTCTTTCACATGAATGGAAAAGTAATTGAATAACGTTCCTTAACGACCAGCGAAACGACAACAGAGACTTAATTACTCTGAAATCAGTAGCATTGTTGCATGGTAATTGTTAAAGTGAAACTAACATCCCTGAGAAATAAAACAACAATACGGAGGCGATAATGGAGAAGATCGGGCCGTCCACCCAAGAAAGTGGGAGATACACTGAGTAATGAAAAACGGCTAATAACGGTCAGAATAAACAATTAATTATTTATATCTCAGTGTTAAGTGAAAATTGTTTCCTGGACGTGACTTAGAATAGTCGTAGCTTCATGATATATGATATTAATTGGCAATAGACCCTTTGAAAAACACACTTTGGCGGACCAGATAAGCTTAAATTATTTGTTAATAATGTAGCAAAACATTCAGCTATCATACAACACTTCTATTAGTACACAGTGACCAGTAACATTAACAGTTAAAAAAATTCTGTAGATCCATATCATACAATCAGACTGATTTTTTTGAGGTAATCAAAAAAGTCAGTTTAGAAGCACAAATGTGAAAATAGATAAATTTTTAATTAATCAAATCAAATTATTTCTTCTTCAATTTTCAAAACAATGATGCCACTGTACTGCTCAGAATACAGAAGTAACTGACAACCAGGAACGTTTGTTCATAATCACAACTGCATAACAATTTTCTAGGAGGAAAACATAAGCAGTGACAAACATCGATCAGAATGTTACCAAATTATACCCCTAAAAATTGTAATAAATTATAATCATGAATAAGAAAGATAGCCAATATAGACAAGAAAGGTAATATAAATACTACACATTTCTGTGATCCTTGTTCCTTTCGTCAGGTGCTAAGACGAGCCTAGAGCGACACATGCGCACTGGTCAGTTGACAACACTCAAAAGCTTTTGTGGTATTTATATTACCTTTTTTGTCTGTATTGGCTATCTTTTTTATTCATTATTTTCAATCAGACATAAATTTCCCATTTTATAAATTGTAATCATTTAATGTGGTTATTAATTGAAAATATTTAGTTAGCGACATCTTTCAGAGTATTTAGTTTTTAAAAAAACAAACAATTGCAAAATGTTATACAGCATTAACAAATAAGGCCCAATCTCTGTTATGATACATCAAAAATGTTTATAACAATACGGAAAATATTGTATGTGGTTCAATGATAAAGGATTAAGGTAAAAATAACCTTTCCAAGTACAATTTTAAAAATTTTATATTTAAAATGATTTAAATGGCTTTCAATGAACAACAATTTATACTTCAACTATTTAGTACATAACACTAAAACTGGAAATAATGAATTTTTCATGATTTCTTCTTGATGGCTGCTCCAATTGGCCCTTTATTTCTTTTGTACTAATTACAGTCCATAACACTTTTTCTTGAACACATTTTGAAATGTTCTCTACATTAACAAGCACACAAGAACATAATATAATAAATTTTTATCCACCTTACAGGTAATTTATTATCTATTATTAATATTCAAATTGTAAAGGATAATGATAGGACAGAAAATCTGCAAGAAGTAATATGAAAACATATAATTTCATACTGACAGTTAATAAAGCCTCAATAATTTATAATTACCTAGATCAATATTGTAAGATATTTGGTTCTGCCTTTTTGCCAGGTTGCTAAAACGCACCTTTATTATATATTAAAGGTATGCAATTTTAATTACACAACATTTATTAAAACAAAATCTATTTAACAACTACTATATTGTACAACTGCAATATAAATCACACTAAAGCAAGTACATTTAGGCAGATACTGTTTCCACCATTGTTTTCTTAATTATTTCCCCAAAATTTTCATCACAGTCATCTGCACCACTTACTTGTGTTACGTTATTCACTACGGTCTGACATTTATCTGCAGCACTCCCTAATTCAACACCACCATTGGCACCGTTAGTGTCACTCCCTGACAACTGGTCTGTTGGTCCACTGCTATTATAAGTTGCAGAAGGACCTGTCATTGAAGTGTTAGAATCTTCAAAACCTACTCCATTAGGGGATGATCGGTTACTACCCAAATACGAATATCGACCCTGCAGAAGATCAGAAAAAGGTTCTAGCTTATTATTTAGAGAGCACACATTATGTAAATTGGTGTAACGATTACAGGCAGTGTTTGGAACAGAAATGCCTTCAGTGAATACATCTCTTGTGGCAGAGTTTTGTTGAGAATAAGTTTCTCTTGTGTCTCCAATTAGGAATCCTTGATACAAGTTACTACTGGCATTATTCGATGGTTGTTGCTGATTGTATTCTGCATTAGGAGAGTTACAGTTCAATGATCTTTGTTTGTAATTGTTTGGCAAACCCTGATCATTACATTTAAAATTAAATTCTGACCCATACATTGAACCATAATGTGAATACGCTTCAGCTGCAGTGTGTTGAGAAGTAAATGCAGAAAATCCAGTGCTATATTGATGATATTTTGAAGATTCATCAAAAACTCCAAGAACATTGGATGGGCTGGGCTGATGAGATGAGAAGTTTGTTGAAATAGTTTCAGGAAAACCTGTCCCCTGCAACAAACCAGAAGGACTGTTAAAGCCTCTATTAGATGCACTGGATGATGGGCTTATATGGAAACTAGAGCTACTGCCAAATTCATGATGAAGTAAAGCACTTTGTACTTTTCTTTGTTGTTGGAGGGACATACTTGAATGATGAATACCAAATCGACTGTGGTCTACAGTATTGTTGTTATTTTCTAAGTGGTCAGTTGAAAGTTCTGTACTGTTCTCCTCAGAATAGCACTCGTCTCTGAAAGCATAAAGATCTAAAGAATCTTCTCTGGCAGGTAAATCACCAACCATTCCAGAAAATGCAGAAGGTGTAGCAACCATGTCCGGACTATTGGAAATACTGTGTTCCTCACTGGGTGCAACATAGTGGACATTTGCAAAGTTCCCAGTATGTACACAGGATTCTACTTCAATACCTGTCCCAAGAGCTACATCACGAATTAATGTTCCATTAAACTTAGGACAAGGGCTATTTGTCCTTATTGAACCCCCAAGAAGTTTTCGAGTTTCTGGATATGAATTTGTCACTCTTGAAGATCCTGCTACTTGATTATCTTCACTCCAACTCACATTAAGAGACTGTCCATCACCTTTGCGAACACAATGTTCTTCATCTTCCTCCAACTTTTGCTTCTTTTCTAACTCTAACCTCATCAATGTATGAATAAAATGAGTTCGGACTCTAACAGGATTAAACTCAATGCGACCACTTGAATTTGCACAACCATCACGGGAACATCCACAAGGAAAATTTAGGCGGTCCACCTAGAGAAGAAAACAAAATTAATTATCTCTTCAAATTTAATAAATCATATATTAAATAAGATGTATCACATATACCTGGCACTTTATTCCGGCTTGAGAACATGAGCATGTGTCAGGGTCACAGTACCCTTTGCAGCTGCAACCACAAAACTCCCTTGATGATCTAATGTCTCTACATTCATCCTTTTCCAAAGAATCAATTTTGCGGACACCAGCAGCTCGTAATAGGGCTCTTCGTTGACGTGTAGGAACAGGCTAAGAAAAGACAATTTGAATCCTATTACATAGGGAAAAGTTATAAAAAATAAAGTGTGAGTGAGAGCATGAAAGCATCACAAGGAGGGAGGAAGAGTGTGTTTGGGTAAAGTATATGATATGGACATAAAAATATAATGGTGATGTATATATATAAATATATATTAGTAAGGATATGACATTGTCATATATAATTGCAATATTGGTATGGAGAGGACAGAGAGATAGGTTGTGGCTTACCTGAAAGTGAAGTGCGGTGTCGCCATAAGGAACTGAAGGTATTTCTTCAAATTTTCAGAGGCTCTCAGCCCCCTTCTTCAGGAAGGAGTGTTACACCATTAAGAAATACCTTTAGTTCCTTATGTTTTTTTTCAAATTTTCAGAGGCTCTCAGCCCCCTTCTTCAGGAAGGAGTGTTACACCATTAAGAAATACCTTTAGTTCCTTATGGTGACACTGCACTTCACTTTCAGGTAAGCCACAACCTATCTCTCTGTCCTCTCCATACCAATATTGCAATTATATATAAATAAATAAATATATATATATATATAACTGAAGGTTATAACTGAGGCTCTCAGCCTCCTTCCTGACTCCGAACTTCACTTTAAGGTAAGCCAATATTGCAATTATTTTCGACAATGTCATATAAATGTGTTATTTAATTTGACCTTATCACATGTTCTTTAAGTGTTATATATACACTAATTCTGTATCTGGCAACTCCAACTTTCAATTTCAGTCAGCTGCTTTCTGTCCCTATTTCCTATCCTATTACGTATATGGTGAATTAGAATTAAAGGTCCTCATACATTATATTAGTGACCAATGCAAATTCTTCTTTAAAAAGGCTTCAGAAATACATTTTCCAAATTCTATATAAAGTTTCCAAAATTATTCACTTACCTGCAAAAAGTAATAGCTATCAAGATCTAGTTCGGATTCTGATGCATCACTAGGCTCTTCTTCACTGTCAGATGTATCACTGGATGAAGCTGCAACACCTTGTGCATTGAGTCTCTCGCTCCTAATTTGCATTAACATTTGCCGGTGATGACGTCTCTGCTCTACAGCATGTTCCAACAATGAAAACTGTTGCACATGAGCATGTTGAGATGCCATTCCAAGAGTGGAGCCACCCTAGAATGAAGAAATTGATAAGCTAGGCAAACAAATCTCAAAATGAAGCAGTTTATATGTAAATGTTAACAATTTAGAGCATAAATTTAATCTACTATGAGTTAATGCTCAAATATTTGATGGAGTCATTTTCAAATAATTATATTTGCATTATTTTTATTGTTTTAATATATTTTCATTTAGAAAATTGCAATAAAATTACTTGATTAGCTTGCAACTACTGGGATTATCAATATGCATATTTATTGTCTTATTGCTACTGCTATTCACATACCTGGGATGGTACACATGTGAAGCCCTGAGTTCTAGGAAAGTAATAAACAGTAACTTTGTCAAAACTGATGGCTTTTCTCCTCTTAGGTGCAGGTCCATCTGTGTCGTCATATTCAAGGTGGCGTTTTAGATTACTTCTCTGACTTGGAATGTCATCTGATGAATTTTCACTGGCTTTCAGAATGTCTCCTATGTCGGCTTCCAGTGATGTGGAGTGTGATGGAATAGATGATGTTGAATAACCTAGCCCCATAGTGTTATTTGTATGTGAAGTTAGGTCAAAATAACTAATGCCTGAATTGTTGCTACAAGATGCAGTTGTTTTAACTTTATTAAATTCTGAACTGGGACCTAATATTGCAGAATTAATCGAGTATGTTGGAGTTAAGGAATCAGAAGAAACATTGCATTGTTTTTCATTTTGTTTTGAGGGAGAAGATAATGTTTCTTGAGTAGCAGGGGGTTCAAGTAAACTTATTGGAATATCTAATTCACTTGTATTCGTTTCTAGATCTTTAGATGATATTTCCAAATCATCAGGAAGCCTGTCTAGAAATGATGCTTCACTGTCACTAATTAAACCTTCAGTCTCAGTGTTCTCTGTTGAATTGACTTCATTAGATTCGTCAGTAGAACCAGAACACAACAAATCTGAATGACTAACGGTTACTATTCTGTCTTCAGAAAGTTCAGAGCCTAAACCTGAATCACTGCCGTCAGAACGGTCATTCACTTCCAAGAGGGTTTCCTCTTGATTGTCAATATCTGTCATAACTTGACAAAGAATACGAGATTTTTCGTCACAATCTTCCTGATCGTTATGTGAGTCACTACAATCACTTTTATGTCTGCTTATTGAGATAACAGGTGCCACTTCACATTTAGCCTTTTCACTCTCAGAATCTGAATTTTTTTCTAATTTAATGTAACATTTTGACAAATTGTCCGATTCCTGACATTTTTTATAGCTTTCAGATATGGGTTTCACAGTTTCATTCCCATTCATTATGCACTGAACAGATTCAACCACAGCACCATTCACAAGAGCACAATCGGCAGAGAAAATCTCTGGATCAGGTAAATCATTTAACTGTTCTATCAAGTTATCCTCAAGTGAAAAAGAGAGAAGTTTGACATCTTCATTAGCTTTCATTGATATAGCACCATCAATGTTGGTTTCAGGTAACACACTTGCACCATCACGTATGTCCATTATTTGTACAACTGCAACAAAAATTAAGATAAAATACAGTCACAAAGAATTGCACATTTCCTAACAAGATTGGTTGAAAAAAAAGATCTCAGGTAGTAAACTGTAGGGTAATTAATTAATATATTTTTCATATTGTTAGCGGAAATATTCACTTTATGATTATTGTAGAAAGCATGATTATAAGTATATATCAGCTAACTAGTAAGACAAGAGTTGCTGAACATTTACTGACAAAGTTCTATTAAAAAAGAATCTTAAAACTATGAGTTTTAAAATAAAAATTTGATATTTCTAACCTTTTTTGGCTTACAAAAGTATTCATGTCCAGACCACATCATTCATTATTTCATCTGAGGTATGGCTTATTTGAATACTGAAATCATAATAATAATAAATTATATGCACTCCTTAACCCATTTTACATGTTGTAATGTCTTAAATAGTAAATTTGTACAATAATTTATTTATAACTAGCCTTTTTGAAGTTATTTGAAATCATTACTATTTAAAGTAAAAACACAAGCCATTTAAAACAAATGTTTGGCAATAAATTTTTTATCCCTTTCAATAATTTGATTTAATTCACCATCATATGTGGCATATTGTAGTCTAGTTGGTAACTATAGTAATCAAAAACGAAAATCCACATACAAATTAAAATTCCTAAACTCTCTCTTGGATTACAATTAACTGTCTAAACAGCTTTTTAAATTTAAAATGGCAAAATCAAAGTTGTCATACAAATAATCAAGCAAGTTCTTTATGCCAGCAGAATATTTCCAAATCACTTAATTGTTTCATATAAGGTAATGAAATGTTTTATTATTGTATTATTGAATAAAACTGGACTGCTTAAGTTCCTTCAGGTTACAGATAATTAGTATGCAACTGCTTAAACATCGTTAAATATTATGATAAGTGAACATTGTTTGGGAGTTTTGAGTTTCCTGAATAACTTTCAGTTCACGCTAACTGTCACCTTGCAACGATCATAACTAAATTTGTGTGCATCAATAGATAATTAAGTAATAATTGATTACAGGCATATTGGAAAATTTTTTAATACCAAAGTCAGCAGGAAATAGGAAATTCTAGATCATAAAAAGGATCTGAAACAATATTTTGAATCAAAGCGTTCAGGGATTGAAATGACTTAGAATTTTTAAGTATTGATAAGCTGCACTGAATAAAAAACCGTAGCCACTTTTTTTAAACACATTTTTTCATGCGTAAATTTAATTCGCTGATATTTCATTATATTATGGCAGTTACCGCCAAATTTGGCAAAACCTCAAATCAATCATAAAGTATAAAACTACATAGTTGTAAAAAAATGAAATAATTCTATTAATTGCAGTTCAATATATACAAGTTAATTAATTTTATTTTAGCATTTCCCAAAGCATCTTTAGTATATTTATAATTAGATTACCCTTTTTCCTTTCTTCTTTTTTGCTTCCATGCGTATGTCTCGCAAATAGCATGCACATTGACCCGCACTCGGTATTACTTGGTAATGGAGAATCATATTTTTGCTCATATACATGCTTGTTTGGTTGTAAAAACGCGATACAGTTACCTAATGGTCCTAATGAAAAACGCACCCACGTTATAGGTTATGTGAAAACACTTTTATCGTATATATATGCATTCAATTAATTAAGACTAGCAGTATGAAAGGTTAAAACTCCACTTGCTATTTATATTTGTACAAAGCACTGAAAATGTGACAATTTAATAAGCAAATTACAAATGCTTTAGATATAAGGAACGTAAACACATTAGCTTCTTAACTGGCTTGTAACGATATCGCTGCCTACTGCTCTGCTCATGCGCACACGGCGGCTATTGAAGCCAAATGGGAAATTGAAATTTTTTGTATGTGACATATTACTTTCTTTCTACAAAATTTTAAGTCATCTCAAAGAATAATATTTTTAACTCGGTAAATTTGACAAATCTTTTGAGTAGTATTAAAATAATTCAACTTCGAAATTTAAAAAAAATTAAAATAATCAAATCAGCGCTTATAAGAAAAAGCAGATAATATAATCAAACTATTCACAAAAACGGTGTTTGTCCTTGTAATTATTTCCTAACCGGCCAAAATGTTGTACTAATGCTAGCGTATTTTTTTTTTCTTCTGTGAGTTAAATAAAATCTGTGAAAATTTCAACCTTTGCAGATCATATACCGACCGGTTCCTCAAAAACGAAACAAAACCTTAGTCTTTTAACATCCCGATAGTTATGTCGCACCGTAATAGTAATTTTTAGTTTTAAAATAGACGAATGAATGCATGTCTCATGTACGTAATTTTACTACTTGTCAACCAATTTCAGTATACTGAGTATTGCCGCGTGAATCGTGAAGCTAATTTAAAATATTTAGTTTTTTTTTTTAATCTTCATATGTTGTACATGCATAATACACATTTTATAACCCCTCACAATCTTGGTATAATTGACATTAAATTCAAAATGTTGAACGTGAAACGGTCTGGTAATTTTATAAGAGGCTCCAGAGATATTCAACACGTTGGCTTACACTCAATCTTAAGAGTAGTCTTTGATCAACTAGACGAGTATACTTTGCAGACCTACAAACACGAGGGTTAAAAGTTTGAAATTAACGGTTTCAACGAAAAATTATGTATCAGAAAATAATTTGTAAATATATTTTTTTGTTGTTATTAACTGGCGGAAAATTAAAAAAAAAATTCACATAAAAACTGACGTACTTACTACTTTCGTGAAGCTTATTTAGCTCGAAGCAACCCTAGCAGCACCGTCAAGCCAGATCGCGCAAGCAGCACAGTATGCAACCCGCCAAATCGATTCCATGTATTGCTTGCTGCCAGCTCGCGGGAAACCAAGAGACTAGTTTCTGAAGGACGCACACTGTACGCAGTCCCCTTCTAATTCAGTATTCCATTTCTCGTCCACGCGTTGGCTGCAGCTCCGTATTGTTCTTAAAATATGCATAAGCTATCTTGCTGACGCTCCGTTTGAAACTCTATTTGAAAGACCGAAAATCGGGTACTGTTTTCGTACGAATGTAAACACTTAAAACTGTAATCTGATATAGTTCGATTGTTTGAAACGGGTAGTGAGTAAAGGATTTATGAGAGTAAAGAATGACACAAATTGATAGTAAAAGTAGGGCAGATAGAGAGCAGAATGAAGAATGAAAACACTAGAAAATTATAAAAGAATATTAAGACTGACAGAAAGAACTCAGGAGAATCTGATATATATATATATTTCGATTGTTTGAAACGGGTAGTGAGTAAATGATTTATGAGAGTAAAGAATGACACAAATTGATAGTAAAAGTAGGGCAGATAGAGAGCAGAATGGAGAGTGAAAAACCCTAGAAAAATATAAAAGAATATTAAGACTGACAGAAAGAACTCAGAAGAATCTGATATATATATATATATATATATATATATATATATATATATATATTTCGATTGTTTGAAACGGGTAGTGAGTAAAGGATTTATGAGAGTAAAGAATGACACAAATTGATAGTAAAAGTAGGGCAGATAGAGAGCAGAATGGAGAGTGAAAAACCCTAGAAAAATATAAAAGAATATTAATACTGACAGAAAGAACTCAGGAGAATCTGATATATATTTCGATTGTTTGAAACGGGTAGTGAGTAAAGGATTTATGAGAGTAAAGAATGACACAAATTGATAGTAAAAGTAGGGCAGATAGAGAGCAGAATGGAGAATGAAAACTCTAGAAAAATATAAAAGAATATTAAGACTGACAGAAAGAACTTCAGGAGAATCTGATATATATATATATTTCGATTGTTTGAAACGGGTAGTGAGTAAAGGATTTATGAGAGTAAAGAATGACACAAATTGATAGTAAAAGTAGGGCAGAATGGAGAATGAAAACACTAGAAAAATATAAAAGAATATTAAGACTGACAGAAAGAACTCAGGAGAATCTTATATATATATATATATATATATATATATATATATATATATATATATATATATTTCGATTGTTTGAAACGGGTAGTGAGTAAAGGATTTATGAGAGTAAAGAATGACACAAATTGATAGTAAAAGTAGGGCAGATAGAGAGCAGAATGGAGAGTGAAAAACCCTAGAAAAATATAAAAGAATATTAAGACTGACAGAAAGAACTCAGGAGAATCTGATATATATATATATATATATTTCGATTGTTTGAAACGGTTAGTGAGTAAAGGATTTATGAGAGTAAAGAATGACACAAATTGATGGTAAAAGTAGGGCAGATAGAGAGCAGAATGGAGAGTGAAAAACCCTAGAAAAATATAAAAGAATATTAAGACTGACAGAAAGAACTCAGGAGAATCTGATATATATATATATTTCGATTGTTTGAAACGGGTAGTGAGTAAAGGATTTATGAGAGTAAAGAATGACACAAATTGATAGTAAAAGTAGGGCAGATAGAGAGCAGAATGGAGAGTGAAAAACCCTAGAAAAATATAAAAGAATATTAAGACTGACAGAAAGAACTCAGGAGAATCTGATATATATATATATATATATATATATATATATTTCGATTGTTTGAAACGGGTAGTGAGTAAAGGATTTATGAGAGTAAAGAATGACACAAATTGATAGTAAAAGTAGGGCAGATAGAGAGCAGAATGGAGAGTGAAAAACCCTAGAAAAATATAAAAGAATATTAATACTGACAGAAAGAACTCAGGAGAATCTGATATATATTTCGATTGTTTGAAACGGGTAGTGAGTAAAGGATTTATGAGAGTAAAGAATGACACAAATTGATAGTAAAAGTAGGGCAGATAGAGAGCAGAATGGAGAATGAAAACTCTAGAAAAATATAAAAGAATATTAAGACTGACAGAAAGAACTTCAGGAGAATCTGATATATATATATATTTCGATTGTTTGAAACGGGTAGTGAGTAAAGGATTTATGAGAGTAAAGAATGACACAAATTGATAGTAAAAGTAGGGCAGAATGGAGAATGAAAACACTAGAAAAATATAAAAGAATATTAAGACTGACAGAAAGAACTCAGGAGAATCTTATATATATATATATATATATATATATATATATATATATATATATATATATATATTTCGATTGTTTGAAACGGGTAGTGAGTAAAGGATTTATGAGAGTAAAGAATGACACAAATTGATAGTAAAAGTAGGGCAGATAGAGAGCAGAATGGAGAGTGAAAAACCCTAGAAAAATATAAAAGAATATTAAGACTGACAGAAAGAACTCAGGAGAATCTGATATATATATATTTCGATTGTTTGAAACGGGTAGTGAGTAAAGGATTTATGAGAGTAAAGAAAGACACAAATTGATAGTAAAAGTAGGGCAGATAGAGAGCAGAATGGAGAGTGAAAAACAATAGAAAAATATAAAAGAATATTAAGACTGACAGAAAGAACTCAGAAGAATCTGATATATATATATATATATATATATATATATATATATATATATATATTTCGATTGTTTGAAACGGGTAGTGAGTAAAGGATTTATGAGAGTAAAGAATGACACAAATTGATAGTAAAAGTAGGGCAGATAGAGAGCAGAATGGAGAGTGAAAAACCCTAGAAAAATATAAAAGAATATTAATACTGACAGAAAGAACTCAGGAGAATCTGATATATATTTCGATTGTTTGAAACGGGTAGTGAGTAAAGGATTTATGAGAGTAAAGAATGACACAAATTGATAGTAAAAGTAGGGCAGATAGAGAGCAGAATGGAGAATGAAAACTCTAGAAAAATATAAAAGAATATTAAGACTGACAGAAAGAACTTCAGGAGAATCTGATATATATATATATTTCGATTGTTTGAAACGGGTAGTGAGTAAAGGATTTATGAGAGTAAAGAATGACACAAATTGATAGTAAAAGTAGGGCAGAATGGAGAATGAAAACACTAGAAAAATATAAAAGAATATTAAGACTGACAGAAAGAACTCAGGAGAATCTTATATATATATATATATATATATATATATATATATATATATATATATATATATTTCGATTGTTTGAAACGGGTAGTGAGTAAAGGATTTATGAGAGTAAAGAATGACACAAATTGATAGTAAAAGTAGGGCAGATAGAGAGCAGAATGGAGAGTGAAAAACCCTAGAAAAATATAAAAGAATATTAAGACTGACAGAAAGAACTCAGGAGAATCTGATATATATATATATATATATTTCGATTGTTTGAAACGGTTAGTGAGTAAAGGATTTATGAGAGTAAAGAATGACACAAATTGATGGTAAAAGTAGGGCAGATAGAGAGCAGAATGGAGAGTGAAAAACCCTAGAAAAATATAAAAGAATATTAAGACTGACAGAAAGAACTCAGGAGAATCTGATATATATATATATTTCGATTGTTTGAAACGGGTAGTGAGTAAAGGATTTATGAGAGTAAAGAATGACACAAATTGATAGTAAAAGTAGGGCAGATAGAGAGCAGAATGGAGAGTGAAAAACCCTAGAAAAATATAAAAGAATATTAAGACTGACAGAAAGAACTCAGGAGAATCTGATATATATATATATATATATATATATATATATATTTCGATTGTTTGAAACGGTTAGTGAGTAAAGGATTTATGAGAGTAAAGAATGACACAAATTGATAGTAAAAGTAGGGCAGATAGAGAGCAGAATGGAGAGTGAAAAACCCTAGAAAAATATAAAAGAATATTAAGACTGACAGAAAGAACTCAGGAGAATCTGATATATATATATTTCGATTGTTTGAAACGGGTAGTGAGTAAAGGATTTATGAGAGTAAAGAAAGACACAAATTGATAGTAAAAGTAGGGCAGATAGAGAGCAGAATGGAGAGTGAAAAACAATAGAAAAATATAAAAGAATATTAAGACTGACAGAAAGAACTCAGGAGAATGTTTCCATATTTATAAGAAGAAGGGAACTGTTACTTAATGAAAATAACCACTTTGTCTTCACCCTAGTTTTAGCGTTCAAATAGTTATAAAATGAAAATAGAATATACTATAAAAAAAATAGAGTCGACAGAAAAATTGCTATTGTAGGAATAAATTCATTTCCTGTGATATTGGCGTTGAATCCGATAGAAAACCGAAGAGGAGTTGAATGAATAAATTACAATAACGGTCATAAAGTCTCTTCGTCTATTAATATAGTTTATAATTTTCCGCTTAAAGAAAGCAGCTTACAACCCCACGACGTCATGACATATTCGACGTGAAACGAGACAATACCTGATGTTGAAGATCACGCTGATACATGTAAACCTTACGGTGTAGATCAGTGTTGTGTTCATATATTTAGTGTTTAAAAATGAACAAAAATATATTACGTCTGGTTGAAAATAATTAATAAGAAAGAAATACAACGTGATATCACTTTTTTTGTCTGAATTATTTAGTGTTTAATTGAATCATAATAAGTGTTTAATTATTGTAATATATACTTAATATTCTTTGCACATAGGTTGTTCTGTGACAAGAGAGAACTATTGATGTGTGAATATTATAGATCATGCTTGTAGTATGTCAAGTGTGTTTAATATAAAATTACCTTCACAATAATTGTTAGATATCACTGAGATTTATTCACCCATCAATAGTTCTCTCTGGTCACAGCAGAACCTCTGTCCAAGGAATATTTAGTAACTATACCTTACATTATGATGATTTGTTAACGTGTTATTTTATTTTAAGCTGTAAGTTTTATTAATTAATTAGTACGTAGAGTGTAATTTTAAGTTAATCTCTTTGTACAATTTTGTTTGTATTTTATAGTCGTATCGTATTTCCTCTTTCGAGGACTAATGGAAAAACCAAATTAATCTAAATCCATTAAGGTATATATAACTGTTTATAATATTTATTAATAACTTGCTGGGTTCCCGGCGTTGCCCGAGATGTCATTTATCCATAACCCCCCCCCCCCAATTTTTCGTTATTTTTTATGTTACGTAACTCGACCCCTATCCCTAAATGTGTTATCGGCCGGCTACATTTCTACCCCCGTCCAATCCCAAGCAATACCAAGTTCGTCACAATGAAACTGAGCGACATCCATAACCCCAGAATTGACTCGAATCTGGGTCTATTCGCGTTATTTTCATGTAACGCCTTCACCAAACCCCACCCCTCAGCGTGCTCTCCTCCCATGCCGGTAGGGTTTGTAATTATACACATAATATATATAAAAATATTGTGAGTCTCATTGACCCCGAAAAATATTTATTAGACGCAAATATCGACAGGTTAACATTTTTTGAACATTTCTACCCCCGCCCACGACCGAACAGCCCTACCACCCCCACCCACCTCTGTACGCTACCCAGGTTGTCATATATAAATTCAGTGACATCTATAACCACGATTTGTCCCGAATATATGCTGTTTTCGTGTAATTTGCTTGTAACTGCCCTCCACCCCGCCCTCCCTCATAAACGTGCTCCCCTCCCATACAGAAACGGTGTTGAAATTATACACAAACAAAGTCGTAGAAATATTATCAATCTAATTAATTCTAAATATAATTATTAAAAGCAAATATCGTCCTCAATTCAATGTTTATAAATTTCCACCCCCGACTGTACCCGTCCCTGGGGGTTAAATTGCCAGTTGAATGTCATAATTACACTCAATGCCACCTATAACCCTGGATTTGACTCCAATCTCGGTTGTATTCGCGTTATTTTCTTGTAGCCCCCGTCCACCCCACCCCTAAGGTTGCTACTTTCCAATACCGTAAAGGGTTGATTTTTACACAGTTAACATCGGTAGAAACACTATCAGTCTCTTTGAGCCGTAAATAATATTTATTTCCGACTCCAATATCGGTACTTTTGGCACGTTTTAATATTTCAAGACCCCCCCCCCCCCTCTCATGCCGAAAGAGGTTGAAATTTTACACACACAACATTGGTAGAAACACTATCTATATCTCTGACCCATTAAAATATTTATCAGACTGAAATATCGTCTGTTTTAGCATGTTTAAATATTTCCACCCCCGCTCCTGGGCGTCTCTCACCCCGACAGTGTTTCCTAGTCGTAAAGAACGCGAGTACGAAATAATAATTATAAAGACAGCTTTGTGGGATAGAATATTTTTTATAATGAATAATAGTAATATTTGGTCAGGTCAGTTATTATTTTACTGTTAAAGAAACACACAGACACACACGCACGCACACTGCGGAAAGCTCATAATCTGAAATCCCGGGCGTTTACAACATACAAACCAAGATGGCCGACACGTCCATTTTATAATACCTAATTGATTATTATGTCACCTATTATTGTGACTGTAGTTGAAAATTAATAGAAATTAATTAGAAAAGAATCTCCTTAATTTTATTTGCCCTGTGTGGCGCGATACTCGTCGTAAATAACTACGTTTCCTTAAGCACATTAATAACCGCGCCATTTTAAATGTAACAAACTACGGCTGAAAGTTTATTTTTTTTATAATATGATTAATTGATTAATTATTTGTCACTGCACGTGTGAACCTGATGACGTCTGGGGGTTACGAGAACGTTTCTGGATTAATAATAATTATACCTGAAGATTGACCAAGGGCACGGCATCGAGGTCGAAAAAGTATTTAAGTTTACGAGTTTATTTCCTTGTTTCGTGTCTGCGTTCACAAACGGCCTAATAAGTTCCAACATGGCGGCTCAATTCAGATCTGAGTTTTGTCAAGTAGTTATACTAAGTCTATCTGGATGTAAGAAATGTGTAATAATAATAAAATACGCACGGCAGCCCAGGTTATTTATTTATGCCTATATAAATGAAACTGCAGGGTGGGTTCATTAAGTTATTTTACTACAATCAAGTATTTATATATATATAAAATCCGACAAAAAACTGAGCTACGTAATAGAGTGCGTCATTTATTGTACTAAATAATGTTCCTCTTAACTAAATATAAATAATATTCAAAGAAAAATGCACTGCGTAATTCAGAGAACAACGACGCCATTTTGCTTAGTTCTGGTCAACGCCTCTGACCAAGGCGAGGCAGGAAGAAGGGGCAGTTGTGACGTAGACAAGAAGTTCGCCAACTACTAAGACCGGCTGCTCCCCTGATGTATCGAGCTCCGTGAAAATCAAACCCCATGTTAAGTCCTTAGTACGAGCCAAATCCAACAGATGTCATGATCACCTCCTTTTTGAAGAGTTTCAATTTTAGTATGGGATTTCGTGATTTTGTCGTGCGGGTTGCTAGTAGAAGTCGTAGCAGGTGTCTTAGTTTACGAGTAGGTGTCTCACTCCACTAGTCTAAGACCCGCCCCTACAGCAGGAGCTCCTCCATTTTACATTCATCCGCACAACCCTGCCTGCCCTTGCTTACGTCGTGTCTCTATTTCTGTTTAGCTGAGAGGAATGAACCAACCATATGCGTGCTCCCCTCTCATGCCGAAAGGGGTTGAAATTTTACAAAGGTAGAAATACTATCAAACGTAATTGACCCTGATAATTATTTATTCTACGCAAATATCGACCATTTAACATGTTTGAAAAATTCCATCTCCGTCCACCTCCAACCCTGGGAGGTTAAATGGTCAGTTGAATGTCATAATTAAACTCGCCGACATCCGTTACCCTTGATTTGACTCCAATATCGGTTGTATTCGAGTTATTTTCTTGTAACGCCCGTCCACCCCCCTAAATGGCGCTCCTTTCCCATGCTGTAAGAGGTTGAAATTATACTCATATCACATACGTAGAAACACTGTCAATCTCTTTAACCCCTAAAAAAATATATTTTTGACTGTACCGCATTATTTATTATTCCAAGAGAATTGTCAGGAAAGCAGAGAGAGGAATCTGCACACAGGCCACGTGTGTTCCAAAATTAAACAGTTTGGCAGTCGTGTCGGCTGCTGATGTACACAGACCATAAGGAATCATATCACTTGTGGAAGAAAATGGTGAAAATAAGGATCAAAAATTTATCAGGACGATTGCGGAGAAGGAATTTTCATATATATAATAACGTCTGTGTTTGATGGTGTACAAATGGAAATTATTTATATAAACTACATCAATTGCAATAAACAGCACACATTAGACGTCAAAGGGAGGATTCAACAGGCTCCTCGAAATGGATGGACGCCTTGCTCTTTGGAATTACTAAACACGCTCTGGTCGCTATTCAAATCTGTAGGTCACGGCTGGACCAACAGGACACACTCCAATAAATCATCTGCTGGAAACTTCCTGCTCCACATTACAACCGCGCGACGAGAACGTTCAAGAAGTCTTTATACGAATTCTTTATTCATGTATATGCAGATACGATCCCGTTTGCACAAAGAGGCAGATGAAAATAGTTTATTTCACCGCATCAGTTACACGAATAAGGTTAAACGACCTGTCAGACGAATACATTTCCAACACACGTAGAATAAATCAGCTCGTGGTGTGTACTATACAGCATAAGTATTTCAAACAGCACCAATTTTTATAAGGTGTAGACAGGCTATTGCTCTATAGGGTAATCCACATAGTGGCAACTCACCTTTAATAGCATAGGAAAAGGAGTGAAAGGGGGGATGCGGAAAGGTAGAGCAAGGTAGCCAAGGGTTAACTAGCGCCTCCGGCCTATGGTTTAAGGATCCTACCCGGCAATTCGCCTAAAAGTGATGCAAGGGAAAAAACCCTAGAAAAACCTGCATCAGGTAGGTCGGGCATGTGCATCTTGTCCCACGCCCTTTCGATGGCGTATACTGCAATAAATTGACCTTAAATTTTAATATTAACTGAGGGCTACTTAACCCTATTTTATAATATTGTTTTAAATAATAAAACAATCGTTTCTTTCGTCAGGTGAAGCTATAAACAGATTACACAGAAGTTGGGGACACTTTTTACGTCGTCATTCTACACATGATGAATGGAACAAGGATTGCAGAAACGCAGAATGGTATTTGTTTTTCACACTTAATCTTGGTCTTTTATGGGCTGTTTTGCTATTTAATTGTTAATTTTAGATTGATGTATATATATATATATATATATATATATATATACCTGTCAGACGAATACATTTCCATATATATATATATATATATAATGTAGTGTACAACATTTTTTTGCAATTCAATTTAATATTTCTTGGACTCTCTCTCTCTTTATATATATACAATTTGTTGAACACTACAATATATAAAATTTATTGTACACTACAATATATATAACATTTATTGTATTATATATATAATATATATATAACATTTATTGTATTGTATATATATATATATATATAATACAATAAATTTTATATATATTGTAGTGTACAGTAAAATTTGTTGAACACTACAATATATGTATAAAATTTATAGTATTATATATATATATATATATATATATTGTAGTGTACAACAAATTTTTTGCAATTCAATTTATTATTTCTTGGACTATATATATATAAAATTTGTTGTACACTACAATATATAAAAATTATTGTACATTACAATATATATAAAATTTATTGTATTATATATATATATTGTATTGTACAACAAATTTTTTTCAGTTAAATTTAATATTCCTTTAACTATATACATGTATATATTGTAGTGTACAACAAATTATATAAATATATATATATATATATAGTAGGGTAATTAATTGTTTTTGCAATTCAATTTAATATTTCTTGGACTTTATGTTGTAAAAGTTAATTGATGAAGTAAATTTTGCTGGTATATGGTACGACAACTGTGATTATTATTATTATTATAGTAATTTTTTTATTTAATAAATTCGCTACTCAGATTTATGGGAATTTATAACCGACAAGTAGGACCTATATGTATATATTAAATGATTAATATTTCTTATTGGTTGGATAAAGACAGACAAATCGTGACTGTGACAGGTGTTAGAACATTAACGTGATATTCAGACGTTATAGATAATTTTTATCATTGATAAATATAATAATTGTGAAAGTTGAAACGCGATGGGCGATAGATACTCATATAAGATCATATATGACGTTCAATTCTTGACTGGGACACTTTTTAAACCCGACTTTTCTATACCGGCGTTCAGAATACGGTTGAATATTATTAAGAGTGGAAAAAAAAATTGAAATTGTTTTCGAAGGCGACCAATTACGGCAAACGGGAGAACGGCATCAGTTTTAAGTAGGCTACTTCACCTTCACCACGGAGAAAGCGGCCAGATGCACGACGAAAGTTTCAGGCACGGGGAAAAGATCCTTCCAATAGCACAGGAAAGTAAGGACAGCGCCCTTTTAAATTAAGCCACGAAAATAATTGCAAAACAAATTAACGGTTTGCCATGAATTAATTCTAAGTCTATCTCCACAGTGACCAATTTCATTGACACGCAATCCTGGGCTGGGTAGTTTCTTGTAAATGTTGTCCATTGAGGAATGCGGCTTAAAGATGAGTTACTTTACTCCGGCATATGATTAACTAAATATACGAGACAATTCGACACTAGAAAAAACTAAAAGAAATTATACTTTTTTTAAAAAAAAATATAGTCTAACTTTCCCTCTTCAAATCTTTATGACATTTCTACGTTATTAACACAAGTTGATAATTATTTTTTTTTGCAATTCAATTATTTCAAGGACATCACGAAATTCAAAATTTGAATGGTGTAGTAAATTTTACTAGTAAATTGTACGACAACTGTGATTATTATTATTATGGTAAATTTTTTATTTAATAACTTCGCTACTCAGATTTATAGTAATTTATTTTTGACAAGCAATAAGTAATTTATTCATTTAATATATTTGATACTCAATTTATTTTAATTTATTTTTGATAAGCAATAAGTAATTTATTGATTTAATATATTTGATACTCAATTTATTTTAATTTATTTTTGATCAGCAATAAGTAATTTATTCATTTAATATATTTGATACTCAATTTATTTTAATTTATTTTTGATAAGCAATAAGTAATTTATTGATTTAATATATTTGATACTCAATTTATTTTAATTTATTTTTGATCAGCAATAAGTAATTTATTTATTTGATATATTTGATACTCAATTTATATTAATTTTATTTTTGACAAGAAATAAGTAATTTATTTATTTAATTTATTTGATACTCAATTTATTTGAATTTATTTTTGATAAGCAATAAGTAATTTATTTATTTAATATATTTGATACTCAATTTATTTTAATTTATTTTTGATAAGCAATAAGTAATTTATTTATTTAATATATTTGATACTCAATTTATTTTAATTTATTTTTGATAAGCAATAAGTAACTTATTTAATATATTTGATACTCAATTTATTTTAATTTATTTTTGATCAGCAATAAGTAAGTTATTTATTTAATATATTTGATACTCAATTTATTTTAATTTATTTTTGATAAGCAATAAGTAATTTATTTATTTAATATATTTGATACTCAATTTATTTTAATTTATTTTTGATAAGCAATAAGTAATTTATTTATTTAATTTATTTGATACTCAATTTATTTTAATTTATTTTTGATAAGCAATAAGTAACTTATTTAATATATTTGATACTCAATTTATTTTAATTTATTTTTGATAAGCAATAAGTAATTTATTTATTTAATATATTTGATACTCAATTTATTTGAATTTATTTTTGATAAGCAATAAGTAACTTATTTAATATATTTGATACTCAATTTATTTTAATTTATTTTTGATCAGCAATAAGTAAGTTATTTATTTAATATATTTGATACTCAACTGATTTTAATTTATTTTTGATAAGCTATAAGTAACTTATTTAATATATTTGATACTCAATTTATATTAATTTATTTTTGATCAGCAATAAGTAATTTATTTATTTAATATATTTGATACTCAATTTATATTAATTTTATTTTTGACAAGAAATAAGTAATTTATTTATTTAATTTATTTGATACTCAATTTATTTTTGATAAGCAATAAGTAATTTATTTATTTAATTTATTTGATACTCAATTTATTTTAATTTATTTTTGATAAGCAATAAGTAATTTATTTATTTAATATATTTGATACTCAATTTATTTTAATTTATTTTTGATAAGCTATAAGTA
The DNA here is from genome assembly GCA_037074705.1 of Zhengitettix transpicula. NCBI lineage: Eukaryota > Metazoa > Arthropoda > Insecta > Orthoptera > Tetrigidae > Zhengitettix > Zhengitettix transpicula. Next base: position 17,268,683 of record CM073594.1, on the reverse strand, counting down.
ACTTATGTAATATAATTGATACTCAATTTATATTAATTTATTTTTGACAAGCAATAAGTAATTTATTTATTTAATTTATTTGATACTCAATTTATTTTAATTTATTTTTGATAAGCAATAAGTAATTTATTTATTTAATATATTTGATACTCAATTTATTTTAATTTATTTTTGATAAGCAATAAGTAATTTATTTATTTAATATATTTGATACTCAATTTATTTTAATTTATTTTTGATAAGCAATAAGTAACTTATTTAATATATTTGATACTCAATTTATATTAATTTATTTTTGATCAGCAATAAGTAATTTATTTATTTAATATATTTGATACTCAATTTATTTTAATTTATTTTTGATAAGCAATAAGTAATTTAATTATTTAATATATTTGATACTCAATTTATTTTAATTTATTTTTGATAAGCTATAAGTAACTTATTTAATATAATTGATACTCAATTTATATTGATTTATTTTTGACAAGCAATAAGTAATTTATTTATTTAATATATTTGATACTCAACTGATTTTAATTTATATTTGATAAGCAATAAGTAACTTATTTAATATATTTGATACTCTATTTATATTAATTTATTACTGGTAAGCAACAAGCCTGAACACGAATTTTTAGAAAATTCTACAAGTATATTACTAATTAAAATTCTGGATTAACGGAATACAAGCATATGGAACTAATATCCCTTAGTCTCAGATATTCCGGTTTCGACTTTAATAAACCAAGAGTCGGCGGATAAGGAAACTATTTGTCATTATAAAGACATCTCTAAGATATCAGTCTCAATCTTCCTGGGGTGTGAAGTCAAGTTTCCAACTCCCCCTGTGTGCTCGATTCTCCCTGGCACAATAATAATGCCATGAGCAATGGGCAGAGTAATGTTTAAAAATTGTGCTGTAAAGGAAATCATCGGTCACATCTATGAATTGTAGTCAAGTAGTGTAGTGAAACTCTGATAATATATTTTTAAAATATTATCTTTATTTTAAGTCGCATCAACTACAGTGGCAATTAGTGATTACCTGGTTAAGTGAAGCTTACTTATACAATGTTCCCCCCCCCCCCCTTACAGAGTAGCACTTGGTTAAGTTGATATATATAATAACTGCTTGCACTTCGAATGAATTGTTTAATTCTTGTATGTTTGTGACATTGTTAGTCCTTTTTTTTATTATCAATTTTCGGGTTTTCAGGCCGCGTTTCGTTCTAGTGTACTTGTCCACGTTTCACTCGATAGCCAGGAAAAAAAACACCCAAAAATTTGGTACAAAACACTGACATTAATATGGCCACTAAACCGATCAGATAACATTAATATAAGAGTGATGTAAAAACATAAACGTAGGTTTTAAAATCAGACCTAAATTAAAGTGTGACGTGTAAAGCCGAAAAAGGAGCACAAAATTGTAACTTATAATTACAAACAAAATAAAACGATATCTGAGACTAATGACAGTCTTTGATCGTGTGTCTGGAACTGATAATTTTATCGCCGAGAGCTAGTCCGTTGTCATTCGCTTTCGTACTGTACGGCGGAGGTCACGGGTTCGATTTTCAATCGCCCGGAATTCTCTTTCATCTTTGCCATAATAAATTGATCAATATTTTAATAAATTCGTGGCTTTAGCGTGCAGATTCCTTTTTTCATTAAAACCGATGCCAGCGAACTCACATGCAAACTATTAAAATTATGAGGTTCAAATTACTTTTTTTATTTTGGTAAAATAAAATGGTGTATACCTTATTTTATTCTAAACGAAAACTTTTGTAAGGATATCAAATCAGTTAATAGCTTTAAAGCGGTCTCTGTACTGGTACATAAGAAACACAATTCAAACTACGCTGATCCCATTGAAACAGTCGGTCAGCTGCCTCCTAAACCGGTCGAGGCATGGAGAAGGCAATGCTGTGACCGCACAGAAAACACCATTGGATGGGCGTGAGAAAAGTACCCAATGCTCGACCTACCTGATGCAGGTTTTCTAGAGTTTGTCCTGCATCATTTTAGACGAATTTCCGGGTAGCATCCTTAAACTACAGCACCAGGGCCCCTAGTTTACCCTTGGCTACCTTCCTCTACCCTTCTGCATCCCCTCTTTCAAATCCCTTCCTATGCTATTAAAGGGGAGTTGCCACCACGTAGCCAGTTACTCTCAAACATAAAACTGGGGTCAGAATAAGCAAAAATAATTCTGATGAGTTTGTTCTTCGAAGAAGGATATGAAAAGTTGATGTTATTGAATTTAAAGCAGAGTCCTTTCACCATTGAAAAAAAAAAACTTATCTTGCGAAGGTTGACCACACTTCCACGAATAAAAGCTGACGTCAGAGTAATGAATCTGTGAGCTTCATAGGATAATAGCAGAACTACGATCACTGAATAAAATAACTAACTGACCTTTTTTATACTTTTAAGGTCACCTCATGGACACAGAAAAGAAACCATGATACGAGAAATGTTCTCTGTTGATAAGTTTAAGAAATATCAGGAGCATCAACAAGTCAAACTTCAACTAATGTAGAATATACAAATTCTATCTAATTTGTTACAGTTTTATGGACCGGTGTCGTGTGCAACTGATTTCACCAAGCCATAGGACAAACTTGCAGAACAAAATGGACATAAAACTGATCCAATTGGACGAATGAACAACTGTTAAAAGCATTATCAATGTAGTAGCGTTGAATATGAGGCCACATTGAAAGATATTTCTTCTCTATTTATCTATATTGGGAGAACAGAGATACAAGGGTTGCAGACGAATCTGATGCTGTAAAATTCTTTGAAGCTCTGATGACAGGAATGTAACTTTCAGGAAGATCCCAGTCTTACCCTTATGTGCGTTCAGAGCATCGCGAATGTTTCTTTTCTTCTACAACGATGAGTAATTGCTGTCTTTGGGTCTTTTGCCTCGTATGTGGTGACGAGTACAATATATAATTTTTTGTGCACTAAGTGAACAAGAGTAATTGGATCTGTAATATTGGAGAGACCGCGAGCAGCTCCACCTTCTTCATGACGGACCAGTGAGAAAACACTATCATTTCAATATGGACGAGCTTGCAGTTGCGACGCTGGACATCGCGAGACGACGAGCCACAACGCAGCGTCAGACACACGAAATGCCTAATATCAGAATTTGATTATACAATATATATTTCTGGATGTGTTTCTGAAAAAAACCAACAAGAATTGAACGATGAAGTAATTGTAAAATCTTAGTAAAACGAAGTAAAGCTGGATCATCGAAAGTAGTTAATTGGTTTTAAAAAAAAAACGGAAAAGCATTCACAGATGGCTTTGAGAAATAATGGTTCATTCAAATCAGCAGGAAAAAAAATAATAAATGATAGAGATATGTAAAAGAATAAAGGTAAAAACCATCAGGGGAAAATAAAAAGGAACGAAACTTTTAAATAATTTTTTTTATTCTGCGATGAATGCTTAGTTGCATATATATTAATCAGTAAATTTTGTTCTCCTTGAATTTATTTATTCACTTCATTCACACAATTTCTTCTTAACTTTTCCTCCTATGTGTAAACTTGCGCATTGTCCTGTTGATAAAGTTTTTTTTTTAAGGAAACTACAGTCTTACCTCTTTCCAAAGAATTGTCATGGCATATCTATGTTTCTACAGTTCTTCCCATTAAGCTTCAATTAATTGTAATGTTATTTCTCGAGACTGATCAGGTCTGGAACCGATCAAAACCTGTTTAGAAAAGTTAAAGTGGTTCAGGAAAATGCGAAAGACGTTCAGGAAAAACAACATCGATGCAGGAACGTTGAACTGGAGGTTAAGGAGAAGTTTCAGGAAAAGTTGCTGAAGGAAGAGTCTTTGGATCCTGCTCAAGACTTGTTTTAAACTCATTACCATATGTCTCAAGGGAACTAAAAAAAAACTTCGTCAGATCAATACGTTGGAAAGTTTCTCTTAAGGAAAACTGTTAAATAAGAAATTAACCTGAAAATAGGAATTTAATTTATTAATTCCAGCAACATGTGAGAAAATGAAGATAAAGTAATGCCAAGTGGGTAGAATACATGGTGAAGAGACTGGTAAAGACTTTGACTAGGGCAATAATAGTAGTGGAAGGCAGAAACTACAATATTTATATAGAATAAGTAAAGGTGACTGAATTAGTTTCCCTGATGCTTTCAGAATAAATTATTTGGGTCAAGTGTCACTCCCGGCATGCAGACAGGGGATCCTCCGGAAAGTATAAAAAAAATTATTCAACCACAGAAGCCTTGCCTTTCCAATTGACAAGTGAAAATTATGTGAATTCGTACCACTGGAGGAACATCGATTCTACGCAAGAAGTGGATCACAAGCGCAGGTGCCAGGAGGTTCTCGTAATGTAAATCAAGTCTTCGAGAACAGCCAGCGGAATTGTGCAGATCTGGAGACGAGGCTATCCGGTGAAAGAAAGCGATGTGCTGGCCTGGTTTGATGGAACGCCCCACTTGTGCAAGCTATGAACTCCACTTTTAGCTTTCCTTTTCCGAGTGCGTCCATGGAAGGAAGGAAGGGAACTGTGCTTCGGCCACTGTTATCTACTACAACCAACCTTCTGCAGCTAACAAACAAACATGTCAAGGTTAGCGCAATAACTTTCTAAAACTTAGCAATGGTTTCCGTTCGGTACCCCCGTTATTGACCGTTTAAAAAAATCACAGACCGATAAATCTCGTATTCATAAGAATATATGAAACAGTAAAGGGCAAAATTAGCGGTAAATAGCCAATGAAAAAAACAAAAACGGCCACAAGAAAGTGGTCAGAAGTAATCAGCGGGACCAAAGAATGCGTGGAGTAGTCATTCTGTGATAAAGAGAGGATAAACTGTGGGACTCGCTCAAGAGTTTGATACAGCACGTGGTGGAACTAGAGGACCAGACACACGAGTTCAAGCTCGGGAGAGATTTCGGACAATGACCACGACACTCAGGTTTCAGAAAATAAACTTGAAAAAGTACAGAATGGATTGAAATATGTGGAGGGTGACTTAATAAGACTGGTAACTGTAAAAGCGAATTATCAAATTTCACTGATAGTTGGACAGTCGCGCCTTATAGATAAATTGTGCGTGTCCACTATATAAGGAAGATTTTGAACTGAACCTACGAGGGATTTTCTCTCGCAGGCAGAACCTTTTATGATAGATACGAAGGGGCTACCTTTGGGTATGCCCTTTCCTCTCCGTTTTTGAACTAAGGTTCACCCAAGCCGAGGCACCTCGGCTTGTTTTGAGAGGTGTATGTTCCGGGGTCGCAGACCTTGGGCATACGGTAAGAGTTGTCCGCTATTCCCATTGGAATAGTCGGCCAGCTGCCTCCTAAACCGGTCAAGGCACGGAGAGGGGAAAGCAGCGACCCCACAGCTAACTCCTCTCCCGCTATCGGAAGGGCGTGGGACAAGTACCCAATGCCCGACCTACCCGATGCAGGTTTTTCTAAGGTTTTCCCTGCATTTCTTTAGGTGAATGCCGGGTAGGATCCTTAAAATATAGCCCGGGGGCCCTAGTTAACCCTTGACTACCTTCCTCTACCCTTCCACATCCCCCTTTCAAATCCCTTCCTATACTATTAAAGGGGAGTTGCCCAACGTGGATTACCCTCATGTAGCCTATTACCCTAAAAAAAAGAAAGATTTTCTGCAACATAAGGAAGATTCTCTCGCAGGTGAACCTTCCCAGAGGGCTCTGGCGGAGGCCACCTTTGGGGATGCTTTCACATCTCTCTGGTTTTTTGAACTCAGGTTCCCTCATGCCGAGCCACCTCGGCCTTTTTTTTAGAGGATTTTGTTCCGGGGTCGCAGACCTTGGACATACGATAAGAGCTGTCCGCTGTTCCCAGTGGAACAGTCGGCCAGCTGAGTCCTAAACTGGTCGCGCCACGGAGAATGAAATGCTGCGTCCCCACAGCAAGACCCTCTGCCGCCGTCGGAAAGGCATTGGACAAGTACCAAATGCCCGACCTACCCGACGCAGGTTTTTTAGGGTTTTCCCTGCATCACTTTTAGGCAAATGCCAATAGGATCCTTAAACTACTGCCCCGGGGGCTCTAGTTAGGCCATGGCTGCCTTCCTCTACCATTCCGCATCCACTCCTTTCTAAATCCCTTCCTATGCTATTAAAGGGGAGTTGCCACCATGTAGCCTGTTACTCAAGAAAAAAATAATCTGTATTTATATATTTTTCAGTGACTGTCTTATTGAAGCAATTATTTGTTAGTGTGTAATTGTAAGCATACTATATAAATATTACGCTGTGATGTTAGTATTAAATCAGTTTACTGTTTTTAAGGCTATTAATTAACTTGCATTATACTGTATTCTCCTGATAAAAAAACTTGTTTTCTAGACTAAAAAACTGTAGTTTCTAGAAACGATTTGTAATTCTATTTATGACGAATCATATTTCCTCAAACGAGGTCTAATAAAATAAATATAAAAAAAAGTCTAAGCTTATATTTTAAAGATATCATAAGGTTTGTATAATTAACTATCGTTGGAATTGGATGACATTTATGAAAATTGACTCTACGGATATAAAAATTTACGATCTTACGTCACGCCTCCTGTTAAACTTTTAATAGGATTTACTTCAAAACAATTCTGCTTTGTATAATGATTTTTTAGGTAATAAAGTCCAATAAACGTTCATTTATAAACCCTTCTGTTACTTTTAAAAAATGGACGATATTATAATTTCACTTTATGATTATTTTTTATTACAGTTTAAGACATAATCAGAAGACATTGCGATGTAAGTATGACTAATATATATATATATATTTCTACTGTATGAGAAATTATAAATAAAGGGCAGTGATTTGTTAGTATTTCTTCTTCGGCTTTTCCCCCTTTTATAGGTTTTCCGTCTTCATTTCTGTCTGTCGTTCCAGTCTCCCTCTTCCAAATTCCTATCCTGCATTATGGTTTCCACATGGGTTTCCCACTTTAATCTGGGTCTGCCCCGTTTATTTTTTCCAGGAGGTGTGACCATTGTTATATTTCTTTTAGCCATCTTCCATCCTTTGTACGTGACCGTAACCATTTTAAGGGTTTGATTTTCAATCCTTTTGAACGACAGACGTGATTACGTTCATTTCTTTCCAAAGGAGCTCATTTCTTAATTTTATCCTGTCTTGTTTGTGTTTTTTTGAAGACTTCTCCTCAGATTATCGAATTCTACTGTTCTAATTTTTGGTTCCTTTTGTCAGGGGCCAAGTTTCACTTCCATAACATACAATGTTCTGTATTATTATTATTCTTTTATAAATTTTGATTTTTGTTTCCCTTTGTTAAATTTTTATTCCAAATTATTCCGTGTATAATCTTTGTTAGCATTCTTTTAGTTTGTATATCTTTTTCACATGTTCCTACATTTATAATTATTGACCCCCCCCCCTCCCTCAAGTATTTAAAACATTCACATTTTTATTTTATTTTTCCTGTTTCGAGTGTTTAATAATCGATATGAAATACACGATACTTGTAAGATGTCCAGATCCCAATATGATTTTATTCTCAGTTTCTGGACGTGCTCATAGAAGAAAATAAAAATTGTTATTCATTCTCAACAGCAGTAAAGGCAATGATTGCCAATGAAATTTATGACGCGTTCTCTACGTCACTTAAATGCTCGTACAGTCCTCAACTATTTGGTTTTTTCTTCATTGACTCTGTCATAATTTCCACACGAGTTCCAGTGGTTTTTTTTGGCACTCATTAGCGCATAATAATGGTCGACTTGCTTCAAGCTTGAAGAAATTACAACAGATATTTCTTTATAATTGCAAGTTCAATTGATGGCATTGTGCAAGACTCCTGTGGCAAGACGTCAGGAATTACGTCAGTGACCTCGTGGTTTGAAAATTGTTTTAAATGTAAGCAATTTTTATTGACATTTGATTACACACAGAGAGTATTCTTGGTGTTGAGAGAAAAAAAGATTAGGTGTTTATCCATGATCTTGAAGAAGCATAAGGCAGGAGAGATACGGAAGGGGCTGCCTTTGGGGATGCCTTTTCCTCTCCGTTTTTGAACTAAGGTTCCCACAAGCCGAGGCACCTCGGCCTGTTCTGAGAGGTGTATGTTCCGGGGTCACAGACCTTGGGCATACGGTAAGAGTTGTCCGCTATTCCCATTGGAAAAGTCGGCCAGCTGCCGACCTAAACTGGTCGAGGCTGCGTCCCCACAGCAAACTGCTCTCCCGCTATCGGAAGGGCGTGGGACAAGTACCCAATGCCCGACCTACCTGATGCAGGTTTTTCTAGGGTTTGTCCTGCATTTCTTTAGGCGAATGCCGGGTAGGATCCTTAATTTATAGCCCGGGGGTCCTAGTTAACCCTTGGCAACCTTCCATTACCTTTCCACATCCCCCCTTTCAAATCCCTTTCCTATGCTATAAGAGGGGAGTTGCCACTATGTGGATTACCCTATACATAGCCTGTCTACATCCCCCAAAAAAAGCATAAGGAAATAGTGTTTGTTTTCCCATAAGCGTCATCTTAACTCCTGTTGCATCGTCACTACGTAAAAAAAATACTTTTAATACGGCGAAGTCGTTCTTCAGGTGAAACAAATATGAGTAAAATTTGACAAATAAAAGAAAAAAATATTTTTTGTATAGATAATGAAGGCTACGACATGGCTCCTTGGATGTTTGACTGACACCAACAGCTAGAAATATTGAAAGTTCCACCTTTCATGATAATTTATTCATCAGTTGTGACACTTAACGAAAAATAAGCGCGGTAGCTGAAGTCTTTTAAGACTCAGTCCAATATTCACAACTAAGACGATGAAAACTGAGTCGTATAAAGTAATTTAAATGTTATACAAATGTAGAACTTAACAGTTGTAAGTGACTAATGACCAAAAGGTTAATACGACGTTCAATTGTAATTAAAAAAAACCTTTCCTCTTAACACAGAAAGTTAAGCTATATAAATCAATACAGAATATCAATATATGAATGTTTTCTTCCTTTGGCACGTACGGAAGTTAAATTTGTGGCAAGCATTTTTTCGGTACGTCCCAATTCCATGTGCTCCCTGGTGTTGTGACGACCATGAAGCCTCAGCACGTGTCGTCAGAGCCGGGCTTTAGAACGTAAGTGCTCGGACCGAGAGTGATTGTTTTCAACAAAACCCCCCCAGCATGATTGTGTCAATGATAAAGGGATTAGTCAATTATGGTGGTTAATTGTCGAAAGGTGTGAGAAAAGCGAGGATTTGAAGACCACCGACTCCACCACCGCATCAGAGAATAGAATGGAGCAAGAAGGATGCTGCGGATTCTTATTAAAAGTTTTGAGATAACTTCAAACTGTGTACTCTCTTCTTCAACCTGCCTATTCTGAGAAAATTAAACGTTTGATTTTCAATGCGAGGTCCAGCAGATGACCCAGAGACTAAAATAGGCAAATTACCTGTAAATATTAAAGGAATGATGAGTGGTAAAGTTATAAATGATTGATTCCTCTTCACGTTTAATTTGCTAACGATACTACAATCCTACATTACGTACACTTTCCCTCCTACATGTGAGGCACAAAGGAATTATGGAAGTGTGACAAAAAGTTTAATCATCTTACTAAACACTGGCGGCTCCTTGTTGATTGAAGTTAAACTATTTATATGAGGGGGTAGAGGCAATGAGACAGGGGGAATTTTTTTTTTTGTGATGAAAATTGGCCGGGGTTGGAGTGGAAACAAAATAAGGGGTGACCAATCAGAGCCCCGCTGCCACGTCAATCTTCGATTACCCATAAAAATTCTACATCTTGAGCTAAATTTTCGGTTCTTTTTAAATATTCTAATACTAAATACTACGAAACGTATGCGATATATTTTTATTTATTTGATATTTACATATAATAAGTAATTTATTAGGCTCACACAAAGTCTCTACCTGTTCGTGATTAAGAACGATTTAATTTGTTCCATTAGTATGAGGAAATAGGATACATAATTACATAAAATTATATTATAATTATCGGATGCTACAATTATAAATAATAAGAAGGTATCTAAAATTCGGGAACACAAATTTCCCTGTCCAACATTAAGTAAAATAACTGTATAGTAATAATAACAAAAATAATAATTCTTTTAACTATAGTAAGGCTATAGTATAATATTTACAGTACTCAAAAAATAATTTAATGCCGCACTATAAAAAAATTAATGATTACAGAAATACAGAATAACCCACGTTGAATAAATATAACAGTATATCAATTTAATAAGGCTCGTTGGTGAATATTTGAAACTTTTCCGCCACAGAAAATAGTTTTATTTTTCCAACGACACGATTTTGTATCATTTTAATGCGAAATAAATTATATATATTGTAATGCCAATTAATTAAGACATTAATTGTGAAATTGAAAATCTAAATTGTTTGAGAAATCCTTTGCAGCGGCAGGAGCTTTTGAAATAACAATATCAAATCCGGCTCTGTTCCTTTGTCGGAAGGTCCGTCGAAATGGCGTATGCGCGCTAAAATTGCGAGACGAGAGTTTCAGTTCGCAGGAAGGTTTGATGAAGTACAGATCGCAGGGAGATTTGGTGAGAGAGAGTTCACGAAAAGACCTCGTCGAGGTATAACAGTTTTTGGAAGGAGAATTCAACAGGGTTGGCAAGTAGCAGGACAAAGTTAAAACATTCATAAAAGTATAACGTCAAAACCTGCTAAGAAAAAGCAGTTTTTGTGTCCATAGCCGGCCAGAAATAGCAAAAGTTTCGGTTTAAGTCCGGAACATTAAAGACTACCCAATCGCAGAAGTCACCTAGGGCGAGCGGTCAACCGATAGATGACGAAAGGAGGATCATCCGAGTTCCTGACATCATATAACATTTGGTGTAGAATCTGTGAGTGTAAAACCCCACAATAGTATTTTCGAAAATTAAAGGTATACTGGAATGCTGGGCAGACGTGAGTAACAATAAAAAATCAATTAATTATGTAAACGTAATTGAAAGATAGCCGTCAGATTTCGTTCTCTTTTTGATTAAAATTGTTAATCAGAGTCAATCTTTTTTCTTTTAATTTCGTTCACAATTAAATTTCATTCTAGTATAATTGACGAGTAAATTTCTTTTTCTTTTAATTGTAATTTGTTGTTGATAAGATTATAAATATTATTGATTCGTCCTTTATCAAACCCAGTGAAGACCCTGAGAAATTCAATATTATAAATTTGTAATTGTTTGAGTTATTGCCACAATAAATCTTTTATTTGTAAAACCCATCTTTAGTAATTATTACAATATATTACACAGAATATTGCGTAAATGCAGTTAAAATTCTTTTTAATCAACAAAATGGCTGACTGGTTCTCTTTATGCCGAAGCCGCGTGGCACTAAATTAAATTCTTTGGAATCAAACAAGTTGAAAATAATATTTATTTTTTCTAAAAAAAATATATACATTTTAGAAAGTCCTTTTTGATTATCTTAATCGATGAAGGGAATTAATAATTAATTATTATGTTTACATGACAAGTCGTCTTGTTCGCATTCGTGTGTCGTAACGTCTTCGGAAATGGTCAGAGATATTCTGATATGAATCGAAGTATCAACTTAAATTCAGAGTGGGAAGATTATGCAAATGATGTATTTGGCAAAGCGCTGAAGACTCTCCATTTTGGGCAGCGGTTAGAAAGCGGCAGGTTCGTCCCACAATCGAGTAGTGACGAGTCTTGGCTGTACAAAACACCACGGCAGAAGGGATTTGGGTAAACTGCAAGTTAAGTCCTGATCCCCGGGACTGTATGACTTATTAAGGGAACCTTTAGCTATTAAAAGTCAAAAGAATACAGCGGTCTATTTAATTCTCACACTACTAACTTATTGTTTCAAGCAAAAAGATCCATCAGAATGGTTTGACGGCAGCCCTTACAAGGCAAAGTTAAGTGAAAGATACTGGTATATTCTTACGCGCTGACCCCCGTCAGATTTCTACATTTAAGTGCTGCACTAACTGATAATTTTTTTTTTTTACCTTTTGAACCGTATATTTTATAGGTGAAACTGCCCATTTATTCGTCTGCATTGAAAGCAAGCACAGACATATACGCCAATGTTTATTAAAGCTAAAACGAGGCAAGGGGCACGCGAATGACCCCCCCGCAATACACGTCGATAATTTGCATAAATCTTGCGACGGGAAAACTGAACTTACTTTCTAAACATGAGAAAAATCCTTCACGGAAATACGAAGCAGTTATGAAATTATTGCGCCGAGGGGTTAATTTATATTATTTGATCGTTGCTTGTCGAAAGGGACGAGGACGAACAACTGGCATTGGACGGGAAAATAATTTTAACGAAAGACGGGACTAAAATATTTTTTGAAATAAAATTGGGACTAGCAAAAAATGGCGCTCCACCCCCCGCCCCCCCCAAAAAAAAATTATCCTGAGTTGTGTGACTGAACGCTCAAAATAAGGCATCGACAGCTTGATAGGGAGAACTGAAGTAACATAAGAGCAGTGAAGGGGTAGAAACAGAGTAAAAACAAAGAGAAAAGTGAAGGGACACACAGTGATACGCATCACAAGTTAATAGTGGAACAGAAAGATCTAGGCTTGAAGCTCCTCCGACGAAATGAACACGAAATCAGCCGGGCCTGCACTACAACGCTCGAGCCTCAACGTTACGATCCAGTTGGTAAATGTTAAACCTCCAAATTTATTTATAAGTATTTTCGTATGTATTATAATAGAATTGATCACATAATTGCAAATTTTTTACTTATTGGACATTCAATGATACCTTTTTTTATTTTTTAAAAAAATCCCTGAAGTTAATTAATTTATATGATAATATTTTATTATGTTATTATATTTAAGGTTAAAATTTTTAAAAATAATTCCTAATTACCGCGTCCAGTAAAATAAAAGTAATAAATTAAACTCAGTTATTTCAAAATCCACACCAGTGATCAATCTCTCATAAGTCCAGCCAAAGCGAGGCCACTCACTTGTTATCCGAACTCTCCTGAGAGTTAATGAAGGTGTATAGGGATTTTTTTAAGCGTTTTATTTTTCCATTTCTTCGATTTATTCTCTGAAACGTTCTCGTTCTTGATGGTTACCTTATTCTCATATATATCAATGACTTTGTTTACTTGAATCCTTTGGATTGAGTAACATGAGGACTGTAATATCTTAGCATAGCTGACTCTAAGAGTAAGTATTTTGCTGGCACACTTGTCCAATCCGCAAGACTCACCCACCGTACGCCAAAGGTCTTTGACCCTCGCAACAACAAACTGTACTCAAAGAACCGGACAAGTTTTCTCCGTCATCAACACAGAAAACAATTTTCTCCCAACGTGATGAAAACTTCTCAGGAGAGTTCGGATAACAAGTGAGTGGCCTCGCTTTGGCTGGATTTATTTCCTTGCTCAGGTGCGATGCGCAAACAGGTACCACATTCCTCAACCGACTAGAGTTCATAAAGGTTATAAGTGCAGAGAGAAGTGAGAAAATGATCGATAGTGCTGCATCAAGGACTGGGCCATGAAGAGCCTTGAGAATGATTCTACAAATGTCATCAATGCATACGCTGAGGATTTTTTTTTTCCTGTGAAATTTGAACTGTCGTTAAAATGGCTGTATGGCAAAAGTCAAAGACTGAAAGGCTTGAAAACAGAGGGTTACCATCGCGTTATTCACAGACTCCTGGATAAGTGAACATATCCTTGATATGACAAGGATTATAATAAGTTTTTCCTAGCCTTTGGCCAATGTACCACGACCATGTTTCTGTTACTGACCCAAACAGAGGGTTTGGAAGGATTTAACAGTTATAATCTGTGTAACGGGCCGGCCTGCTGTGGTGTAGTGACCAGCGTCGTTGCGTCGCATCACAGAGGTCCCCGGTTCGAATCCCGGCATGGACATGGATGTTTGTGGTCGTCCTGGTCAAGAAAACTGGGGGTTAAGGCTGTGGGAGAATCGACACTCTGACCAGGAGTCACTCCTAAGTCCAGAATGTGTCATGTAAGAAGACAGTCTGGCAGGTCAAGGCCCTTCATGGGCTGTCGAGCCAAGGAGTTAGTTAATCTGTGTAAAGGCACGATTAATTTAGCCTGGTTGAGGTAAATCGACTTATTTTATCCAACACTGGACACTTCTCTTTTAAGAATCCATATTGATTATGAGGACAATACCAGGAAATCAACACCATGTATGACTTGAGCAGAGTTTCAGCAGAAATATTTTCTAAAACTATTCCAAAATTTAATGAACCGAAGGTATATGTGTTAAATCACACAAGGATTTTGAAGAATAAATGGACAGGTAAAATCAGTAGGCTATGATAATTTTTTAAGAAACAAATGTTGAATGAAAGAGTACCTAAGAAGACATGGAATACAGAATATGATCACTGATTTCCGAAAAAGGTTGGGGAGGAATCCGACGAGGTATTTTTGGAGATTGGAACCCGATGAATAAATGTTATTATACGGGTTTAAGGAACAGTTGCTGATTAAAAACGCCCCCCCAAGTCCTTAAATTGACGCTGAGCTACAATTCAACCAACGTGACTGGTTTCTTGACACCATTTCCTTTCAATACTGGTGACCATTAATTATTCATGCTTTAAATCAAACTTTTGTGAATATTTACGACTTCAAAATTCAGAAGCGTGCGTGCGTACTTTGTCACTCTTGGGGTCGCGTCATAACTTCATAACTACAGAGCAACCCCCAAAAGTTTTCCCTGATTAAAAAATAAATAAAAAATACAGCAGCTATGCTGACACTTTACTTTTCGATGAAGCCAGAATCCATTTTATTATAATAAATCCATTATTTTAATTTTTCAACATTATTATAGTTTGATCTCTATTCCACCAACAACCAAACGGTTTACTGATTTATTTTGTATAATCTTTTCAACTGTACCTTAAATCTCACACTTGTTACTACAAAGACTTTGTATAAGTTAAAAAATCACTTTTAGTTTCATATTAAAAATACAATAATATTTTTAACAGCTGTCGCATTCTTTTACTGTTATATTAATATCCTTAACGTTGATTAAAATTATCTATATTGTAAAGTTTGCTTTTTTTAAACTTTGTAATTGTAATAATTTATTATTTTCTCGTAATCTTATATTGGCGTATCCTATATCCTCGACCGAGGACTAATGGAATGAATAATAAATCTAATCTATTTTTTTAGGGCAACAGGCTACATGGGGGTGATCCACGTTGGACAACTCCCATTTAATAGCATAGGAAGGGATTTGAAAGGGGGATGCGGAAGGTTAGAGGAAGGTAGCCAAGGGTTAACTAGGGCCCCCGGGCTATATTTTAAGGATTCTACCCGGAATTCGCCTAAACGTAATGCAGGGAAAACCCTAGAAAAACCTGCATCAGGTAGGTCGGGCATTGGGTACTTGTCCCACGCCCTTCCGATAGCGGGAGAGGAGTTTTCTGTGGGGACGCAGCATTCCCTTCTCCGTGCCTCGACCAGTTTAGGAGGCACCTGGCCGACTATTCCTATGGGAATAGCCGACAACTCTTACCGTATGCCCAAGGTCTGTGACCCCGGAACATACACCTCTAAGAACAGACGAGGTGCCTCGGCTTGTGGGAGCCTTAGTTCAAAAACGGAGAGGAAAAGGCATCCCCAAAGGTAGCCCCTTCATGTCTCTCATATAAGGTACTGCCTGCGAGAGAATAGCCCTCGCAGCAGTTCCACTGGGTATTTTTTTTTTTTGGGGGGGGGGGGGGTGGGCAACAGGCTACATGAGGGTGATCCACTTTGGGCAACTCCCCTTTAATAGCATAGGAAGGGATTTGAAAGGGGGGATACGGAAGGGTAGAGGAAGGTAGGCAAGGGTTAACTAGGGCCCCCGGACTGTATTTTAAGGATCCTACCTGGCATTCCCCTAAAGAAATGCAGGGAAAACCCTAGAAAAACCT
Organism: Zhengitettix transpicula; assembly: GCA_037074705.1. Taxonomy (NCBI): domain Eukaryota; kingdom Metazoa; phylum Arthropoda; class Insecta; order Orthoptera; family Tetrigidae; genus Zhengitettix; species Zhengitettix transpicula. The sequence continues at coordinate 17,252,699 of CM073594.1, read as the reverse complement.
GCATCAGGTAGGTCGGGCATTGGGTACTTGTCCCACGACCTTCCGATAGCGGGAGAGGAAAGATTGCTAAGTGTTGATTCACCTGAGAGTTCACTTGACAAGTATGCAGACGCATCTGAACTGGTTTCGTTTCCGCCAAGTTCGGGACTTCAAACCATTCCGGGGGCGGGGGGCGAGACACGGGGAAAAAAAGTGAAAAGCACCAACCGTAATACTGCGTGTGATGACGTCACACACAACTGAAAAATTTCTAGGCTCTCAACTCTAGGTGGGAACAATTGCATGTCGTTGACCACGGTTCAGCTCGACGTCGTAAAATGACACGAAAGAAGCTTGGGGGGTAAATTAGATCAGTCGCAGACCTTTGTATATAGATCTAAATGCGATCAATGGACGAATTGTTCTTGGCTGCTGACTTGACGTGTTTGGCGAGCGTGGCATTCCTCGAAGGGCTATTGCCCTCGGAAGCAACTACCATCCCAATTCCATGAAAGTAACGTTGGCCGGAAGAACACTAACGACTTATTAGCTGGTGGGGGGGTGGGTGAGAGGGAAGGAAAAGGAATGAAAAAAAAAACTCCCCGAGGCGACGCGCTGACTCAACTCAGAACGGGAAATCGATCCTGAGGAAGAAATACTATTTTTTCGCCGAGAAAGAAAACTGACATAGTTATTAATAGCATGAGAAGGGAGTTGGATAGATCGATTTTTGACCTGAAAGACTTAAATGACGGTATTTGTGGAGGGTGATCTAAATGGTGCATAGACTTTAGATGAACGTAATAATAATAATTTGTGTAGATGATCCAAAAATTCCTCTTGCAACCCTTGAAGAATTCACTGGCCATGTAATAAAACATGTAATAATTGTATTTATTGAAGACGAGCAAATTTCAAAATACTCAGGTGAGGTTCTTTTATGGGAGATCAGAAAAGATTAAGAAAAAAAATCCGTAGAGAAGAAATCTGAATTTAAAATATATATATATATATATATATATATATATATATATATATAAAAACGATAGGTGCCGGAAATTTTCAGACACACACGCAGGGTGGAATAACTCAACAGATGGTAAAACGAGGATGGCGGAAGTATTTTCGAAATAATTACGAATGTTCAGGGAGGGGAAAAAAATATAAACTTTAAATTTAAATTCAGTGATATGGAGACTTTACATATTTTATAAGTGATGAAGAATCATCCGGACATAAAACATTGTCGTGTGAAGATCAGCAACTTTCTAAATTAATAACTACAGTTGAGACGACGGAAGCTAAAAATGTTTTTATTTTAGTATTTCTTAATCTACTATTTACATCATTGAATCATCAAATTACGGTCTTATTAAAATTAAACACGAAATTTGGGCCAGGGTGAAAGTTCAAGCAAGCTTCAGCATCGAAAAGTGTTATTGAAGGATTGGAACGACTTGTTAGCGAATTGTGGAGGAATGGAAAAAGGAATTACTTAAAAAAAAGTATTGTTCCGTCTGCCTTTTTATAAATGAGATACATTTGAAAAGCATTTTAACAGACTTCGTTTTAATAATTAATAAGAAAGATAGCCAATTAAGACAAAAAGTGATTATATAAATACCACCCACAACGTTTCTGGGACCCTTCTTCCTTTCTTCAGGTGCTAAGAAGAGCCTAGAGCGACACAACTGCACTATTCAGTTGACTTATTAATAATTAATAAGAAAGATAGCCAATTGAGACGAAAAAGTGATAATATAATTACCACACACAACGTTTCTGCGGCCCTTGTTCCTTTCGTCAGGTGCTAAGAAGACTCTAGAGTGACACAACTGTACTAGTCAGTTGACTTATTAATAATTAATAAAAAAGATAGCCAATTCAGAAAAGAAAGTGATTTAATAAATACTACACACAACGTTTCTGGGACCCTTGTTCCTTTCTTCAGGTGCTAAGAATAGCCTAGAATGACATAACTGCACTGCTCAGTTGACTTATTAATAATTAATAAGAAAGATAGCCTTTTCAGACGAAAAAGTGATAATATATAAATACCACACAACGTTCCTGGGATTCTTAATCCTTTCTTCGGGTACTAAGAAGAGCCTAGAGTGACACAACTGCACTAGTTACTTGACTTATTAATAATTAATAAGAAAGATGGCCAATTCAGACAAGAAAGTGTTTTAATAAATACTACACACAACGTTTCTGGGACCCTTGTTCCTTTTGTTCAGGTGCTAAGAATAGCCTTGAGTGACAAAACTGCACTAGTCAGTTGACTTATTAATAATTAATAAGAAAGATAACCAATTCAGACAAGAAAGTGATAATATAAATACCACACAATGCTTCTGGGACCCTTGCAACCTTTCTTCATGTGTTAAGAAAAGCCTAGAGAAACACAACTGCACTAGTCAGTTGACTTATTAATAATTAATAAGAAAGATGGCCAATTCAGACAAGAAAGTGATTATATAAATACCACCCACAACGTTTCTGGGATCCTTGTTCCTTTCGTCAGGTGTTAAGAAGAGTCTAGAGTGACACAACTGTACTAGTCAGTTGACTTATTAATAATTAATAAAAAAGATAGCCAATTCAGACAAGAAAGTGATAATATAAATACCCTTGCAACCTTTCTTCAGGTGTTAAGAAAAGCCTAGAGAAACACAACTGCAGTAGTCAGTTGACTTATTAATAATTAATAAGAAAGAAATGCTTCTGGGACCCTTGCAACCTTTCTTCAGGTGCTAAGAATAGTCTAGAGTGACACAACTGCACTAGTCAGTTGACAAACTCAAAAAAAAAAAATTCATTCTAGGATTCGGTTTATTCAAAATTATTTTTTAACATTCCTTGTTCCTTACAACATTTCTTATAGAAGAAATTGGTTATTTTACCCTTTTTAGATTATTTATGATTTGAAATATTATATTACTTGTTACTGACACCAAACATGACGAAACTATTCGTGTTATAATTTTTAATATATTTAATTTTCAATTTTTCTATAAATTTGTAATTTTAAATCTTGTATTTTTTTCCTCTTCACCTCTTGGAATTTTTACGTGATTTATTTATTTATAATACTATTTTTTATAATATAAATACACTAGTATAATGGCTGACCTCATGTCGGAATTTCCTCGCTATTTACAGGTTAGTCAACTACAGTCTTTTTCATTATGTTTCTTAACAAATGTAATAATTAATAAATTTTACTCTTAGGCATTATACATTAATTATATTTATTATTATTATGCAGTGTAGCAGTTGGTTTTTCTTTTGAAAGTGTTGTGATGATACGAGAGCTGTTGAAGAGGGCGCCTTTACGTTATTAGAGAGTGAAGTTTCGAAGACGCCGCCCCCCTGGAGTCTATAAATCAAAGGAGCGGCCTCTCCCTGCAGGTTTTTTTTTGTCTCAGGTTTGTTCCGCTGGCTGCGTCGATTGTAGCTGGATGCTTGCTTGAACACACCTCTGGACTACTACGGCAAATCATTTCCGTCTACTCACCGCGCGTGGAAATAATTCCTCCAGCGTTCCTGAGGACGTTTACACTCCAAAAGGACACAATTATTAATTCACCTGTGACGGACGAACGGAATGAATCAAGGAAAGCAATTAAAGGGGCTTGTCTACATCTGCAAAAAAAACATTGTCGAACAATTTTCAAAGGATCACCGAAGACAGAGCTTGCCATTATATCGAATCAATAAAAATAAAGTTTAAATAAAATATAGGAATTATGTTCCATATAAGACGTGATGTAAAAATAAAATAATAATATTCAGAATTACCAGTAACTCCAGACTTTTAGAAAGAGCAGCAAAATAAGTAAAAAAAAATTTTAAAAGTCATTTGTAGACCATTTTGTACCAGATGACCTTTATTTTTACTGTTATTCGAGATATGAGGCAAAATATTATTCCTCACCTATAATTATTCTCACAAAATGAAAAAATAATATGAAAAACCAAAATTCAAATTTAAATATAGTTGACGATAATTGTTTTTTGAAAGTTTGTAAATTCTAGTTTTTCAATTTATTGATTTTTTTTCTTTTGCGTCATGCAGTACTAACTGAATGACTGGTAAAATTCTACTACTTCTTTCATAATTGATGTTGGAAATTATAAGCAATAATCATAAAAAAAGGGGGATTTCGGAAAATAAATTGATGACTGGGAACATAAGGGAAGCAGAGAAAATTTTGGAAATGAGAAAATCTTGCATAAATAATAATAAAACTTTCAGATAATAGAAAATTATTTACAAGTCTCACTTGTTTGATTAAAACGATAAAGGATTTTATGTATGTATATATATATATATATATATATATATATATTGTAATACCAATTAATGAGGCCATTATTTGTTTTAATATAATTGTATTGTTGGCGGCGCGAGTTTTTGAAAGCGACAATCACGGCTCATTGTCGGCGATAATACTTGAAAAAACCCCGCGCGTTCGTTAAGTGGTTTATTCAACGCTACAATAGACATTTAAATTCCCACAAGAAGCGTATTTTTGTGCCAGCCAAATAAACTGTGGATTCAGATGTGCTCGTGGATGAGGACGACCGCCGGAAATGTGGAATTTCTCGTCACTTACTTTCATCCCTAAAATAATATTTCCGAAATAATTTCAGCCCACAATACATTTAATAATCCGATTTCAAGGTAAAATGTATAATACTGTGTATTCCTAGTTGAGTTTTATGATGTCAGTGCCCCCTCCTTATGTAGTGTTGAAAATAAACCTTGGCAGTTTTTGATTGGAGCTTGCTCTGCTACTGACCTGACCTGGCTGTGTCGAAGTATCAAGTATACAGACATTTTTTTTATTTGGGTTTGGTAAAGAAGAAGACGTTGCCTTGCGTTACAGATGGATTCACCGCCCTTGTTGATTTCATTCGACACATTGTTTAGATTTCGCGGGGCGTCCTCAGAAACAGTTACGCCGCTTCAAAACTTGACGCACTTCCCCTAAGAACGTAGAATTGCTCGCTGATGTAACGAATTATTAAATAGATAAATCTGATAAAACTCCTCTCCTGTTATCGGAAGGTCGTGGGGCAAGTACCCAATGCCCGACCTACCTGATGCAGGTTTTTCTAGGGTTTTCCCTTCATTGCTTTTAGGCGAATGCCGGGTAGGATCCTTAAAATATAGCCCGGGGGCCCCAGTAACCCTTGGCTACCTTCCGCATCCCCCCTTTCAAATCCCTTCCTATGATATTAATGGGGAGTTTCCCAACGTGGATTACCCTCATGTAGCCTGTTGCCCTAAAAAAAACCTGATCCAAACAAACTGCTGCGAGGGCTATTCTCTCGCAGGCAATACCTGCGAGGGATGTTCTCTCGCAGGCAGAACATTGTAGGAGAGATACCAAGGGGCTACCTTTGGGGATGCCTTTTCCTCTCTCCGTTTTTCAACTAAGGTTCCCACAAGCCGAGGCACCTCGGCCTACTCAGAGAGGTGTATGTTCCGGGGGTCACAGACCTTGGGCATACGGTAAGAGTTGTTCCCATTGGAATAGTCGTCCAGCTGCCTCCTAAACTGATCGAAACAGGGAGAAAGCAATGCTGCGTCCCCACAGCAAAACTCCTCTCGCTATCGGAAGAGCCTGGGACAAGTACCCGATGCCCGACCCACCTAATGCAGGTTTTTCAAGGGTTTTCCCTTCATTGCTTTTAGGAGAATGCCGGGTAGGATCCTTAAACTATAGCACGGGGGCCCCTAGTTAACCCTTGGCTACATTCCTCTACCCTTCCGCATCCCCCCTTTCAAATACCTTTCCTATGCTATAAAAGGGGAGTAGCCCAACGTGAATTACCCTCATGTAGCCTGTTGCCCTAAAAAAAAAACTAGATCCAAACAAAGTGCTGCGAGGGCTATTCTCTCGGAGGCAATACCTGCGAGGGATGTTCTCTCGCAGGCAGAACCTAGTAGGAGAGATACCAAGGGGCTACCTTTGGGGATGCCTTTTCCTCTCTCCGTTTTTGAACTAAGGTTCCCACAAGCCGAGGCACCTCGGCCTACTCTGAGAGGTGTATGTTCCGGGGGTCACAGACCTTGGGCATACGGTAAGATTTGTTCCCATTGGAATAGTCGTCCAGCTGCCTCCTAAACTGGTCGAGGCTCGGAGTAGAGAATGCTGCGTCCCCACAGCAAAACCCTTCTCCCGCTATCGGAAGGGCGTGGGACAAGTACCCAATGACCGACCTACCTAATGCAGGTTTTACTAGGGTTTGTCCTGCATTTATTTAGGCGAATGCCGGGTAGGATCCTTAAAATATAGCCCGGGGGTCCCTAGTTAACCCTTGGCTACCTTCCTCTAATCTTCCGCATCCCCCCTGTCAAATCCCTTTCCTATGATATTAAAGGGGAGTTGTCACCCTGTGGATTACCCTTATGTAGCTTGTTACCTAAAAACAAAATAAAAACACTGATCCAATTAAAAATTTTAATAACGAAAATTAATACGTTTACCGCGGCTGTTCATTAGAATCTCTGACCCATGAGTTCTTTACAAATTGTTGACCGATTACACACGTTGAAGCATCTTTACAAAGACTAAAATTAGACGTAAACCTGCAACAGTTGACATTAATTTGTTATAACCAAGGAAGAGTTTAGGAGAGTTTTTAACATACGGAGAAGCACGGGAGGGAAAAGTTGGATACCGAGTACAAGGACTACAGATAAAGATGACCCATGATAATAGAAACTTTACATGTTTCCACTTCCATCAGACAAGGTTAAGGCAGTTTTGAATAAGATAATATTCAGAGGGAGCCAAAGTTTGCAACACGAAAGACGCTCCACTGAATCCGCAAAATTTTAGCGCTTGCCTTGCGTCATGAACAAAAAAAAAACACGCTTCGCTGTGATATAAAATCTGGACTTCGTGTCGTTGAGTTTAAACACTGTCATGGCGGACGGAACGTGTTGTAGACAATACCTCATGTGTGCAGTTTGCTTGAAATCGATGTCAAGGGTGATTGTATCCGTGACCTGTCTCTCTATATACGGCGATCTATGAGAATATCACCTAGATCCTTTACCTTCAGTGCAGACCTCAAAGACTGATTGATTTCAAAATTGTATACGCTCTAAGAAACAATTTTCAGTTGCTCTTTCTAACATTTCATGTTTTTTTTTAAACTTATAACTGTCTGGATGGAGAACAACGTCACCTCGATGTTTCTCACATTATTTTTTTAGGGTAACAGGCTACATGGTGGCAACTCCCCTTTAATACCATAGGAAGGGATTTGAAAGGGGGGATACGGAAGGGTAGAGGAAGGTAGCCAAGGGTTAACTAGGACCCCCAGTCTATAGTTTAAAGATCCTAACCGGTATTCGCCTAAAAGTGATGCAGGGAAAAACATAGAAAAACCGACATGAGGTAGGTCGGGCATTGGGGACTTGTCCCACGCCCTTCCCCTGATGGCGGGAGAGGAGTTTTGCTGTGGGGACGCAGCATTCCCTTCTCCGTGCCTCGACCAGTTTAGGAGGCAGCTGGCCGACTGTTCCAGTAGGAACACCGAACAACTCTTACCGTAAGCCCAAGGTCTGTGACCCCCGGAACATACACCTCTCAAAACAGGCCGAGGTGCTTCGGCTTGTGGGAACCTTAGTTAAAAAACAGAGAGAGGAGCAGGCTTCCTTTTTTTTTGGGGGGGGGGGGGCAACAGGCTACATTAGGGTAATCTACATGGTGGCAACTCCTCTTTAATAGCATAGGAAGGGATTTGAAAGGGGAGATGCAGAAGGTTAGAGGAAGGCAGCCAAGGGTTAACTATAGGCCCCCGGTCTATAGTTTAAGGATCCTACTCAGCATTCGCCTAAAGAAATGCAGGACAAACCCTTGAAAAACCTGCATCAGGTAGGTCGGCCATTGAGTACTTGTCCCACGCTCTTCCGATAGCGGGAGAGGAGTTTGCTGTGGGGACGCAGCATTCCCTTCTCCGTGCCTTGACCAGTTTAGGAGGCAGCTGGCCGACTGTTCCAAGGGGAGCAGAGAAAAAACCTTACCGTATGCCGAAGATCTGAGACCCCGGTACATACACCTCTCAAAACAGGCCGAGGTGCCTCGGCTTGTGGAAACTTAAGTTCAAAAATGGAGAGAGGAGGAGGCTTCCCCAAAGGTAGCCCCTTCGTATCTCTCCTACAAGGTTCTGCCTGCGAGAGAACATCCCTGGCAGGTTACCTGCGAGAGAATCCTCTCGCAGACTTTTCTCCTTAGATAAATTTAAGAAAAGAACGTGAAATTCCTCTACCCTTCCGCATCCCCCCTTTCAAATCCCTTCCTATGCTATTAAAGGGGAGTTGCCCAAAGTGGATTACCCTCATGTAGCCTGTTGCCCTAAAATAAAAAAAATAAAAAAATGAATAAATGATTAATTATCGTAGCTATGGACTAGTGTGATAATAAATATATTTATATTCCCGTCTGCTAGATTAATTTCCCTTCAGTCTTGACCTACAATTGATTTCCGTTCGATTAAACGCTCTAAAATATATAAGAAAAATGGTTTCGCTTGTCTTAAAAAACCATTTTCTGTGACTCTTTCTAACATTTAATGTTTTTAAATTAATCCTGCCTCGATACTATTCTTATTCTTTTTATTATACAATGGTTTTAATGATAGTTTTCATGTTGACGGGTGGCAAGTAAGTAATTCAGTAAAATAAAATAAAAATTGAAGGAATAACGAAGGCGAATTCTTTGATTTATAGAAGGAAACAGTTTTCTTGTAAACACGAATCATTAAAAAAGAGAATGAAGAAAAACTCTGTAGGAAATGTTGACTTAGAAAACAAATAACCGCCTAATGTCAATTTGGGATAAATGGAGACTAATTTGTGTAAATCAATATTGAGATCGAAAATAATGACATTTTAGCCTTATTTAGAGTTTAGAGTCACTAAGATGTAAAGGTAACACGCTTGATGCAACAATACTGATGTGGATCGCGGCGGGAGCAACAGAAGTACCCGCTCTTTTCCACAGATGTCTCTTCGCGATCACGCTGGACTTTCGGTCGTAGGTTCTTTAGATTCAATTGACGGCGTGGTAAAATATTCAGCACGTTAAAATTACCTTGAGCCGTGCTTGCTTGCAAAATAAGAAAATACATCCCTGCTTTAGGTATGAAAATTTGTTCCCAAGACCAGTTTAAAGTCGAAATGCCAAAGATTCTGTTGCACAAGGTAAGAAAAGAAAGACCAGTCGTAGAGCGCAGATTGAAACAGTTTAATTAGGACAGCGAGGATTTATTCATAACGTAATTAGTGACGTTAGGAAGTGGAAAAACAGTTATAGAATATCATCAAATCAGGGGAAAGAACAACAGTTTTTCCGCTAACACAGGGGACGAGCGTACGATAAATAAATATAAATCTAATCTAGAACGTAAATGGCTGTGGAGATATGATCTGGTTTGTGCACATACACACAATATATATTACATACTGGCTTCCTCGCCTCGCTTTGCCGCATATCCATAAGGACGACGGACGATATAGAGTCAGGAATAGAGAGAGGAAAAAAAAAAGGCACTCGCGCAGAGGAGGAGAAAAGTAGGAGGAGGGTGGGAGGGAAAGCGTAGAAGGGGAAGAAGATTGCGTAGGCGGCCAGGGCCCCCGCAACCCACTTGCTGGCTTGCATTTAGGTAAATAACGCAAATAGAACACAAACCTGCTCTGCCCCCTTCAACAGATTCTATAAACGGACGTTCTCGACAAATGTCAAAAGCCGATGAAGGCGAACTAATCAACGCGTCGGAAAATTGCGAGTGATGCTGCTGTCATCGATAAAAATATATTCAGTCCGTGGCGGCGGTAGAAAGTGTTGGTATCGTTCGGCTCAAAAACATCCGAGGAATTTCGGGCTATTACGGTAACTGTTTAACACCAACTGCGTCCAATTATTATAAGGTGGTACACCTGACGGGACGAGAGGGAATAAAACGAGATTTTGAGAAGTCATACACGTAAAAAAAAAAGGTGATCAGAAATAAAAGTATTTCTTCTTATATCTGACGATGTCTACGAAAATAGTTCAAATGAAAGGAGAAATATTTAAGCGTGTACAAAAGCAGGAAAAATCAGTCCTTCAAAAGCGAATTCACTCTTCATTTTCCATCTTCCATAAGACATTGTTCAGACTGTAGTAAATGAGCAATGATAAATAATCTGGAATCTAAAAATAAAAAATATAATTTTTTCCTGATCAAAAAAGCATTTCAAGTTCTTTTTTTTAAAAAAATAAAAGTTATTTTTATAAGAGTTAGAGAAAACTCTTTTTCTTCACACTTTTCTTCTCTGATATTGATAAGTAACGCATCAGTGTTAAGTGCAGAATATAGAAAAGGCGAAGTGTCCCTCCATTGACATTATTTTTAAAATAATATATATATATATATATATATTGTAATAATTAAAATGGCGCCCAACGTGGGGAAAATTCTTCAAAATTTAATTAAAGGTCAAATAGTTACTTTGTTAATTACTACAAAATGGCGCCCCACGTTGGGCGCCAAAATGTAATAATTAAATAGTAGGCTGTTAATTAATTTTTTGACCCACATTGTGGTAATCATTCATGAAATTAATCCCTTTTCATTTTGATCATTACATAAATGGCTACCACAATGTGGGGCAAAAATTAATTATTACAATATATATGTGTATATATATATATATATATATTGTAATAATTAAATAGTAGGCTGTTAATTAATTTTTGCCCCACATTGTGTTATTATTACAATATATGTGTATATATATATATATATATATATATATATATATATATTGTAATAATTAAATAGTAGGCTGTTAATTAATTTTTGCACCACATTGTGTTAATCATTCAATAAATTAATCCCTTTTCATTTTGATCATTACATAAATGGCTACCACAATGTGGGGCAAAAATTAATTAACATCCTACTATTTAATTATTACAATATATATGTGTGTATATATATATATATATATATATATATATATATATATATATATGGCTTTTTTTTGTAAAAACAAAATTCTATTGGTTATGTCTTTCATATGTTATCGTCATATAAATTAATAAAAAGGCGCCAACATGTTAAAAAGCAAAAGCACACACAACGTTTCGTTCCTTTTTTTTATTTTGGTACTTCTTCAGGTGTTTGCAACGGTCATTTCGGTTGGATTGAGCGTGAAAAAGCACCCCGCTAGTAGAACGTTCTCTCCAAAATTTTATTTAGTTTTGAATTTACATAACGTTACAGGAAATAAATTATATTAATCAATAATATAATTTTTATTGTTTTACTGCACCTGAAGAAGTTCCAAAAAATGAACGAAACGTGATTTTGCATTTAATCTGTTTCTGACACGTCGTCCGTTTTATTATTTTATTGATTTACCTGACGTCATATAAATATAATGGATTATAAATTATTTTTTTCAATAATAAAGTATCGAAGAAACCTCAACAGATTGTTTAATCGGTTACTTTATTATTAGTATGAAGGATATAATAATAATAATTCAGTGCAGAGCTTGAAAACCTGAAGAAACCCACCAACTGCATAAATATTTTGAATATTTTAGTTACTACGATGAATTTGAAGATAAAAATAAGAAACGTTTAATAATTTGTTCCGAACGTTCCTTTTTGTGAACATAAAATTGTGGTAATTATTATTTTAGCCGCTTATCGCAATAAAAATTATTCTTTCCGTCCGAAAGTTTTAAGAAACACCCCTTAGTTATTCTTTCATAATTTATTTAACAGTAAAACAAGTGTAATAATTCAGGACATGGCGAAGAAAAACAAATGAACAAACAAATGCGTAATTAATTTTAATACTGTGACAGGAAGACACTACGTCAGCAGTGATTAATAAGAGGACCTCCGTTTGGAAATATATCGATTGAAAAAAATCAAATCGAAGTGTATGCCTCTAAATAATAATTAATATTCTGTTTTAGATGAAAAGCCACCGTAGATATTCCCTCTCGTGAGATATTCCAACATTAAACATCGGGTGATAGTTGAATGCAGGACGTAGAAAAGGGAAGACGTAAAAATAAGGTACTTTTATCTAGATCGTAGAAAAAAAAATCTAATACCTTTCGTTATTAAAATTATGATTTTTGCGATTTAATTTAGTCAGTAAAGGAAGGCTAATTTGACATATATATATATATATATATATATATATATTTATGAAGCAAACTTCAATGCAGTATTTTATTAAGACAGAAAAGTGAAGGAAACCGATTATTATTTTTTTCAAACAATTAAGCTCGTATAATTCATGTAGTGAGTGCAGAGGTTAATGATTGAAAAAAATACGATTTTTATTAGTATTAATAAGTAACGTTGGTTTTGAAGGAGAAAAAATTATTACCCTTAAAAGAGTCATTATTTTCATATATATATTTCCAGTAAATATTATTACTCTAAAAAAGTATTTATTTTAATATATATATATACATAAAAATTATTACTTTAAAAGAGTCCTTATTTATATAAGAAAAAATTAATACTTCAAAATTGTTTTTATTTATATATAAGAAAAAATTATTACTCTAAAAAGGCCTTATATATATATATATATGTATATATATATATATACAAGAAAAATTTATTACACTAAAAATGTCCTTATTACACAAAAAATTATTACTTTAAAAAAGTCCTTATTTATATATAAGAAAAAATTATTACTGTAAATAAATCCTTATTTATAATATATAAGTCCTTATATATATATATAAGGACTTTTTTAGAGTAATAATTTTATATACTTACATATATATGTTCTCATATATGTAATAATTTTATATACTTACATATATATGTTCTCATATATATGTCCTTATATATATAAGGACTTTTTAGAGTAATAATATATAAGGACTTTTTTAGTATATATATACTATATACTAGTATATATATAAGGACTTTTTTAGTCCTTATTTATAATATATAAGTCCTTATATATATAAGGACTTTTTTAGAGTAATAATTTTATATACTTACATATATATGTCCTCATATATATGCCCTTATATATATAAGGACTTTTTTAGAGTAATAATTTTATATATATATATATATATATATATATATATATGTCCTTATACATGACTTTTTTACAGTAATAATTATATATATATATATACATTTCCTTATATATAAGGACATTTTTTAGAGTAATAATTTTTTCTCCTTCAACACCAACGTTACTCATTAATACTAATAAAAATCGTGTTTTTATTACAATCATTAATAATCTGGGCTCACTACATGAATTATACAAACATAATTTATATATATATATATATATATATATATATATATATATATTCTTCGACATTGCGTAATCCATGACTGCCTGCAAGAAGTGAGAGGAACCAGATTCTTATTCCAGCATTCAGTTTCAGGTCAATAGTAACATACATAAGATGTAAAAATAAAATTCCGTTTAAGGGAGAGAAAAAAAAATCGAAGCTAACACATCAGTATTTTATTTTGGAAAAAAAATCGCGTATAACACGTTTCCAGATCAACGGGATAAAAATAAGTCTTTCGTAAAGCCTCTTACTAGAGACAAATCTAAATCGTATCATCAAGTTTGTGTGTGTGTGTGTGTGTGTGTGTAAAAACACACCAGTAACATATTTTTCCCCTCCTTGGTTAAGGTTTTAATTATTCGTTTTGCGGGAAAATCAGAACCTCGTGTGTGTGTGTATATATATATTGATGAGTCTGTTCGTACATAATCGGAGCGGTTCGTTTCCATTCGCTCAGAATATTGATCCGCCCTAGTTCGCCGGGCTAAAACATAATTTTAAAATAATGTTTTAACGGAGATTAGAATACAAGAAGGCATCTGCGGAACGGTAACTAAGCGGACAATCAGAGAGGGAACCAATTTGTCGCAGACTTTTTGTCTGTGAGTCACGAAACTATAATTAACTTACAACTCACACTGTGCAACCCTCAGACACACACGCGCGGAATTTTTTTTTAAAAAAAATTAAGCGAATTAAATAAAAAATTTCTTTAATAAATAAATTCAGTTTTTATTTATTTTACTTCAGTATAAAAAAATATTTTTTAGTTTCAAGCAACACATATTAATGTGATACAAATCCCGAATATTCAGACGCACGTTATTTTTACACACACAAATAAAATTAGACGATTTATATGGTTATTAATATTTAAATCAATGTTTTTTCCCAGTCGTAGAGTGACGACTGGAGTTATTTAAACTCCACCGTTGAAATGAGCGGGAAGTAATAAAACCTGGAGTATACAAGCGCTTTAGAAGCTGCTGCATGGAACAGTTTCAAGTTTTAATTAAGCTGGAATGGAAAACACCCTGACAAAACACTATATATGTGTATATATGGAGAGGCATATATAGGATTATTTTCCAAATATCACAGATTTTTTTTCTTGTAAAAAAAATACTGTGGTTAATTATCAAAAGGATTTTTTTTGTGTGTGTTAGTGGTGCAAAATGTTCAGTGTGAATGATATTAATTTATACATCTATTTTAAAACTGCTATTGTAGTTTTGAATCTTAAAATTGTCAGTACGTTCCATTCTTATCACTACTGTAACTCAAGTGTGAATTATTTATTTTAGTTTTATATCGCTATATTTCCATTAAACACATTTAAGTCAATTTTTTGACATTCCATTGAAGGGCTTATTAGAGTTATCTTTGATTTTTGATTCGGTAGAAAACCTCGTTTGCGAACTGTCAAAGCAAGGGTTAACATTTAATTATTATAACGTAACTGTACCGTGCGTCACTTCCTTCTTTGTAACGTATGAAAGCATGATATATATATTTTTTTAATCTCGAGGACGACGACGAGCTGTAATTTTGAAATCACTGTACCCGGATGACACGTGCAATGTTGAGATCTGACAGCGGTCGTGTGGAATCGCAAAAGCTGCAGCAGGTAGGGAACAATGTTATCTGGTTTACCGCTACGTTCGTACGTCAGCACGCTCGAGGAGCCTCGTAACGTAAAGTACGTACGTCGAGGCAGTACAAATGTTCGCAATAATGACCCCAATAGTAAGGCGCGTGTGACGTAAATTACCGAGCAGAGAGAGAAGGAACTGGGGTCCTGCCATCCAACCAATTGTGGCTTTAATTGGGTGACCGTGCGTGATTCTGCCCACGTTACTAGTTCAACGTCCTGATTACACGCAAGACACTCCTGGAAGAGATAGCTTCCTTTTTTCCCCTCTCCCGCCCCTTAGAGATGTTTGTATATGCGAAGGAATGTTGAACCTTACCTCATCGCCGGGTCGTCTGTGTGGCAGGAGCAGAGTTGCGGCCCTGACTGACTGAGCTCCGAGGATCGTGCAAGTAGTACAAGGCCTCGCCGCCGCGACGCGCACCTGCCGCAGCTGCCATCTATCCGCGGATCACGTAGACTATCACAACTAAATTCATTAAAAAAAAAGAAAAAGGAAGCTAAACCCCCCCTCCGCCCCCCCGCCCACCTCACGGGAAGTTTCATTCGCGAATTTGGATTTGAAAATTCAGTGACAAATGGTTCCACGAAACTGATCTACAGGAAGAAATATCGGAGACAGTGGACGGTTGCTAAGCAACTGAAACAAAGGAATTGAACGAGGAGCGTTGTTAGCGGGAGACCAGGAAAAAGTCGAAGCATGAGTTTTCACCCCCCCCCCTCCCCCCCACCCAACAATCATCTACCAAAAATATCACGGCTTTAATGTACAATTCCACTTATATTACGTAGTTCTACAGTTTTCGTAAATATCGTTTACGCAAGGAATTGTAGAAATTAATATATGGAAGGTTTAAAGGCTATATAATGTGGACGAATACGTATGGAGGTCAGGAAGTTTAGAAATGAAATCTGCAAAGAACTGGAAAAGGTTGCAAGAAGACTGCAGAATAATGTTGAAGGGGAAAAAAAACAGCCAAAATTAAAATAAGTGTAAGATATTTAGAATGAACTGTTCGAAAAACAACGGAAGTCCAACAAAAAATCCGTTGCGGCTTTTCAAATAAAATTCTAGAGGAGCAAGTAGAAGAGACACGAGGAAGAAAAACATTATTTCTGGAATATCCAGACAGTTCTGAGGTAATGTGAGATGGACGGTAAGAATAAAAAGGGAAAGCGGAGCGAATGATACAAATTATTTAATTACAATTACGGGTTGTCTCGCAATCAGACCAACGCTGATCCACACACGTCATAAAGTGTAATAGAGGCTAAAAAAATTACATATCAACATTATATTGCTCTCGGTGCTGTAAAAAAACCCCGGCAATTCAAAGGCTCGATTGAAGAAGACTGAGAATTTAAATTAATAATCAACTTTTTTTAAAAAAAATAATTATGTTAAATTTGACAACTAATACAGGCAGAAATTAAATTAAAATAAAAAGCCATTGCTTTAGAAATTAAATTAAATAAAAAGCCATTGCTTTAGATACATAACGGCTACAGAGATTTGCTAATAAGGAAGTGAAGAAAATTTTGGTGACTGTTCAATAAACAGTTTTATGGTTTCAACCGTGCAGTCGTTTGAAATCCGTGCGTTTCGACACCTAAGACTGTCCATCGTCAGACGAGAAATTTTAATTAATAATTTTTTTCATATCGTCGTAAAAGATTGGAATAATTTTTCAGGAGATTCAGAAATCTTCGAAAAATGATGGACAACACCAATTAAAAATAAAATTATTTGAAGGTAAAATAGTTTCGTAAATCACAACTATAAAAAGTATCAACAAATTTCAAAAATATTTTCAGACGAAATACTTAAGGATACAATTTGAAAATCGACGTCAGCGGAAAATATATAAAGGAATAGCGTGAGTCAGGTTGGAAAAGGTAAGAAGAGATAATAAGGCGCTAGAAACATAAACAAAGATGAAATGGGAGTTATTAGCAACGAAGAAAACTCTTTACTGGATTCGCAAGTGACAAAGGTTCTGGGAATGTTGAAAACACACATATTTTTTGTTACAGTAACCACAAGTAAATGTACAGATGAGGTGAATGGACAAATGGTAACAATCGGAAACAACGAGAAAAGTAATGGAAAAAGACAAATCTGAATGACTCTGATGGGATTCTGACTTCAGTTGTCCTCATAAATGTTTGATATACGCCTATAAATTATTCACAATAAATATTTTTTCTATTATATATATATATATATATATATATATATATTGAATTTTTTAGTTACTATATACAGTATGAGTATACTCCCAGTATTACCAACATAATATATATTATATATTAATATATATTACAAAAATATGTAAGTTTGTTTAAAAAAATAATAATTTCGCGTTCCGAGATCTACATGACCTTTTTTTCAGCTCTTTGCGTCTATCTATATATATATATACTACAAATATATATATATTATAAAGAAAATAACATTTAAACAATTAAAGGTGCTTAGATGATCCAAAATATTCCAGTCGCAAAGAGCTGAAAAAAAGGTTATGTAGATCTCGGAACGCGAAATTTTTTTTTTTTAAAAAAATACAAACTTATATATATATATATATATATATTTACGTTTTTAATCCGACAAATTAATATTTTTTCGGCTCAGTTTTGGTTTTTTTATATTTTAAAATTGTTTGTCTAAATAATTTTACTAAACAAAATACTTTTAAAGAATGAGCCATAAAATATTTAGGTTTCGTTAGGATGCAATATATATATATATATTGGTATCCATAGAATTTCCTTTTTATTGTAACTGATGCAAAGGATACGATCGTTAAAAATAACTGTTTACCAAATAGTAACGAAAGTGAACACAATTAATAGTTAAAAATCAATTACTAGTTATTAAATATTTTCATGACTATATTAATAACAATACGATGAACTGAATTACTAGTGTTTAAATATTTTTTTTAAAACAAAATTGCTTTTAAATATAATAAATAAATAAACATCAGCCAATTTTATGTCAGAAAAAAAAGGAGGAGAATTTATTAAATTAACAACGTTTCATCGCTTAATTAGCGACCTCATCAGGTTCCAACAACAACAAGTAGTTAGATTTATAAATAGGAACCTGATGAGGTCGTAAATTTGGGTGATGAAACGTTGTTAATTTAATAAATTCTCCTTTTTTCCCCCCCTCTCCGACATAAAATTGGCTGATGTTTATTTATTTATTAATTTTCTCATTAGTCAGAATACATATGTTGTATAAATCCGTCGTAACGGTTTGAAGGGTACATTAACTAAAAATCTGTTTTGTATAGTTATGATTTAATTTGCCTTGCATCTCTTTCATAGACTTAGTTGCAGTAATAACCAGCACAATTAATCATTTCCTTATAATAAGTCTTTTTTCCACAATATATTTACAATTATAATAAATTGCTATACTAATTAATATTGACCATAAAATTGTAAACAGGCTTTTTTTTTAAAAAAAAATTTTTTTTTTGAACTAAATTATTCCTATTTAGAACCTTACAAATGTCTCATACATCATCATACTTATTAAATAAAATATTGATGTTATGTTGCAATATTAAATTTGATTTTAACAACCTTTTAAAATAATTACAAAATAGCATTCATTAACTGGTAAAATGAATGGAACATTTCAACTAACACTGTCTCTTTTTTTTCCCCCAAAAAAATAACAGAAAGTTTCTTAATAAACAGAGTAAATAGTATTTTTAATCAAGATGCAAATCCAGGGTAAGGTTTTCTTTCAAATCCTTCTTGCTTATAAAAAGAGGCTACTAAAGAGTATTCAAACAATCAAAGTTTCTTCACAATAGAAATGCAACAATAATTATTTACTTCCACATTGAGGTAGCCTATATTTGTTTTATTGCTATTTTGTTTTAAAGACTACAGTAAATATATACTAACAAAACTATAAGTTTACTCTATCTCACAAACACTACTTTTTTAGTCTTTCTTACATTCACACACCCTTCACTCAATCACAGCGTTATTTGAGATTTTTTATTTTTTATATTTTTACACTTTATAATATTCTATACATCTTAATATTTTAAACACATAAATCATGTTTGCAGACAGCAGGCACACACACACACACACACACACACACATTACTTCATTCAATACCAAATTTGAGATTTTAAAAATTATTTCTAACTTAAGCTTTTTCAGTACTTTCATTATTGTAAAAAAAAGCAACTGATAAATAAGCAGTAACCTTTTTATATCATCTTAAATAATCCACACTTGTGAGCATGGATATATCACGTCTGAAACGTTTTCAGATTGATTTAAATAAATTTTTATTTTGAGAATTAGCAACATTGTTCTTGTCTGTCTGTCTGTTTGTTAGCCATAATTTCACATTAAAAAAAATTCTTTTAATTTCTCGCTCTCTTTACAAAAAATCTTGTGCGTTACTTAATTATTCTAAATCGATTATAAATACTAAAAAGGAACATTTATTTTATTTCACGTGTTTCCTGGACTGTTATTCAAAGATTTTATTCAAACTCTCTCCCTCTCCTCCCCCTCTCTCTCTCTCACACTCACCTCCCCCTCTCTCTCGCACACACACACACTCATCTCTCTCTCTCTCTCTCTCTCTCTCACACACACACACACACACACACACACAAACACACACACACACACACACAAACAAACACACTGTCTGAATCAATTGGCACTTTTTGCTATGACGAGCAAAATATATATATATATAAATATATAAAAAAAAGCTTCCAACTCATATTTTATTATTTATGACTAGATTTTAAGACTTCACAGTATAAAATAAGAGATCTACTAGTTTCACATTCTAATTGACTAGATTTTTTAAAATTAAAATTTTTTTTTTTTTAGTTTTGGCACAACTTAAATCTAAGAAATAATCGATGTTTGCAAACGACAACAAGATATACGGCCATTTCTAGTTTAGCTTAAATTCGAAAATTATTCTTGGGTCATCCACATCCAAATTTTAACATATATAACATTTATCTTTATAGTCTACAATTCCTCCTCCCCCCACTGACATTGTAGATTCATAGTTCCTCATTGTTTTGTTAATAGAGAAAACTATATTTATTTGTAACACTTTACATAGAGATTTATTTTTTTATACAACGTAAACCAGAATTTGAGGTGAGAATCACTTCGAAAATTTTTTACAGCTTAAATCAACGTTTCGAACACTAAAAACGGATATTTTTTTTGTTTGAGCCATGAGACGACTCCATCAGGTATCGACCAAGTTGAAGTCGACTCTGATCTCGATACGAAATTTTATATTCTTATCGAAAAGATCGAAAAAACAACCAGTATCGATATATTGTTGTCGTCTGCAAACGATCGAGCCGTTATACTACAAATTTACAGAATGACATTCACAAAATAGTGAGAGTCCTCGTTTTACAACCTCAGATGTAAGCAGTGGAGGACAAATGGACGGAGCTTTGCTCACCACACAAAAGAAAAAAAATTTGGCTCCACCGACCAAAAAATTAAAAATAAAATAAATATAATCCTATTCTACCTTCTAATAAATAGCCATCCAATCACAGACGTTATATGCTTAGAATTTTCTTTCTTTCCTTCTTCATATACAATAATTGTTCAGATGCTGTCGGGAAAACTTTTGAAGTTCATCCGCAAGTGTGACTCATTTTCATCTCTACCCCCCCCCCCCAAAAAAAATCACAAATTACTCTTGTATTGCAATGTTTTTTGTCCACCCCAACACGATATTAATTAGACATAACACCATCCCCTTTGAACAGTTATTTATATTCATTTCCCTTGGATTCTGGAAGAGTAACAAAAATTTGGAATGTTCTTTTTTTATTATTAAATTTTTTATTTACTTTCAACGTTCTTATTCATGTCAATGTCATAAATTATGGTGTGTGTTTATATTTCTGTGTGTTTAGGTTAAGAGAGAATAAATAGATTGAAAGAGTGTTTCGTAAAGATCGAAGGAATGTCGCCAAGTGTGAGGTGTTAGACAGGGCCAACTATTGTAACAGTCGATAATATATCGATATAATGCGAGATAAAATTAATACACACAGAGGGAGGGAGAGAGAGAGAGAGGGGGGGGGAGGGAAAGTAGGTCCTCATTATTGATCCCTCATAAGAACATCGGACCACTATATATTTTAGATTTTGGCTGAATCCACATACAATTCTGTCAATCGTCACGCTCATTTCACTGACCATGTTATTTGCTTTTCTGATTCCACTTCATTTCCTTCTAAATACATTTTACGACACTTTTCTACGCTACGTAAAATACCCGTTAGGAATTAAATTTGATGACGGCAAATGGAAAAATCCAGCTGACAACTGATAATTCCTTGCAGATGATTATTTACTTGATGGGTATAAAGTTCCATGAAGCAAGAACTTGGTTCATGCAGTAAAAATCACAGAGTTGTCAGTATTATATCTCAATAAATTATTGATTCCAGATCTAGGCCATTTAATATAATTTCCATAATTTATTTAGCTGTTAAGTTATGAATTGTAGTGGTCATTTGGCTGTCGATAAGCAATTATTTGTTGTTTGGTTTCCTTAATTGGTGAGAAATTGTAAATAGCTGATAAGGATACTTAATGGTATTGTAGTCTCTGTGGACTAGATATGAGTGCTTCTAGAGGTACACACGTCATCATGTGACAATGAGTAAATAATCTCTCCATATCTATACGGTTCAGTTACAACCCAATGCATTGAATATGCATTTCAATCAAAATTAAAGGACCAAAGTTGTGATCATAATCTTTGGAGTGGTGTTATGTCTAAAAGATCGTGTGGACAAGCAAGAGACCTCACACTCTGCTTCGCTTCATTAGCCTACAAAAGAATGGCGGGCCACGCTGCTCAGAACGACAACCAATCATGAACCAGTGCGTTATGAATCTTCTGACACGCTCGAAGAGCTGACGGTCACTTTCCTAAGATTGCTGGTGCTCCATGATCGCACGTTTGGTGCCATCGTGGAGCACGGGATAAGCTGACGAAGGCCATTTGCAGATCTACGAGTGGCGCACCTGCGAGTTAGACGCGTACTAGCCGTTGACGGCGGGCCTCTGAGTGGGCGACGCCGGCCCCGAGGCCGCCGACGCCGCCGCCGCCGCCGCGGCCGCTGCAGCTGCTGCCTGTTGCTGCAGCTTGGTGGCTGTGGGCGTCGCAGGGAACCCCGGGGGCTCGTACAGCCCCCCTGCCTGGGCCTGGAGCCACGCGACCAGGCGTCGCAACTCGTCCAAGGCGTTGGCCTGCATCAGGATGTAGTTCTTGGCCAGCAGAAGAGTCGCGATCTTGGACAGTTTCCGGACGGACGGCGAGTGCGCGTACGGGATGACGCTCCGCAGCTCGTCCAACGCGTCGTTGAGATCGTGCATGCGGCGTCGCTCCCTCGCGTTGATGTTGAGGCGGACCAGCTTGCCCTGGCGGGCCTTGGACTTGCCCCCGCCGCTGGAGCCTCCAGGTACGCTACCTGGAACTCCGGAGTTGCCTCGCTGGGCGTGCGGGGACCTGAGACACGTTCAAGGCAATTATAGTCACGAAACGAAAACAGATAATCACCTTGAGGATCTGTAATTCTATTAGGTGGACCACGGCCGACTTGCAGGACTGCCTGGTAGCGAGATAACAAGGGTGAAATATTAAAAAGTGGTTTTGGCAGATTTAAATACCCGGGAAGATTTTACAAACTTAGGTGATAATTCATTTCGTCCTTGTATTTACTTTGCGATAATGTGATCGCTGGGCATGATTTTAAGGAAATAATAAGTACATAATAAAAAGGCCAATAATCCTCAGAATTTCTTTAATTTCCAAGTTTCACAGAAGCTTTAGGGCATTGCCATATTCAACTGAAAAACATTCACAATCGAATTTAAATATTAATTATAACAATAAATTAAATAAAAATATAAATCAACCCTTGTGTGCGAGGTATAAATTTTCTTATTGAGATTATTCGGGTATTGCATTGTCTTGGAGTAGATAACTAAGCAAGAATAAGTGAATAAAGGCAAAGAAAAGTTAAAAGGAAAGTAAAAGAAAACAGAAAGAGAGAGGCAGTATGCAAGAATCAAGTTAGGCTAAAGAGATGACTAGAAAATCGTCAGGAAGTTCAGAGAAATATTTAGAAACTCCAAACATCTTTTTCTGATCTTCTAGACGATCTTTCTCGTCATCTCTTTGACCAGCCTCTTTATTTCTGTTTCTCTTGTTTCATTACTTTTCTTTTCTTTCCCGTGTTTAACTTTTTCTGGCTCACTTATCAAGACAATGCAATACCCGAATAATCTCAATAATAATGTTACCTCACCACTGTCAACAAATTTAAAAAACCAGATAAATTTTCTTGTTCCAAATTTGGACAAATTCATCAATGAATAATAAAAGACATTTAAAAAAGTATAAAACTAAGAAATCTCTTTTACACAGTGAGACCAATCCCAAAGTCCAAAACTGATATATATATATATATTAGGGTATCAGGATACTTGAGGGTAATCCACATGGTGGCAACTCCCCTTTAATAGCATAGGAAGGGATTTAAAGGGGGCAAGCTGAAGGATAGAGGAAGATAGCCAAGGGTTAACTAGGGCCCCCGGGCTATATTTTAAGGATCCTACCCGGCATTCGCCTAAAATTAATGCAGGGAAAACCCTAGAAAAACCTGCATCAGGTAGGTCGGGCATTTGGTACTTGTCCCACGCCCTTCCGATAGCGGGAGAAGAGTTTGCTGTGGGGTCGCAGCATTTACTTCTCCGTTCCTCGACCAGCTTAGGAGGCAGCTGGCCAACTGTTCCAATGGGAATAGCGGACAACTCTTACCGTATGCCCAAGGTTTGTGATCCCGGAAAATACACCTCTCAAAACAGGTCGAGTTTTTTAATCAAATATTTAAGTTGATAACGAATATATTTCAGCTGAAAGTGGCAATGCCGAACGCTTTGTTATAATTATAAGGATTATTATTAGCATTGGTAATCCTTTAACTGATTAATAAAGAAGGTCAACATAAAATGACGTGTTAATCGCAGACGTCATCAACCAGCTGCTGAACAACTATAGCTGTGAAAGGTAGAGGCCTAATTACATTTTTTAAGAAAACAAAATCGTTAAATATTACAGGATGGTGGAGCGTGACCTCTCATTGATACTGACTAAAACAAAATTAAGAATCATAGCCAATGAGAGAAGGCGGAAAAGAAGAGAGAACTATCTAGGAAGGGCGAAGTCAGAGATCAGAAATCGCGAAAGTGATCGGAGGTGGTCGAATAAATGTGAAGGAGAACAGAGAACAGGGATGACGAGCAGAGCATGCAACAGCTCAGTGGAAATTAATACGCTTTGGCGAGGAAGAAGATAAAATTAACGAAAATAGCTCGAAGTGACCCCGACACCAATAAAAGATGCTGGAAGGAGAACAACTCTCGTCAATTTTTGGTTTACGAGTGAGCCATGGCCACTAACATTGCAACGTAATTTAATTATAATTTAATCGTAGGGCAGAATATTTGTAATTAGTAAATATAAACTTATTTTTCCCAATTTTTTTAAAAAAATACCAAGCTCCATGTTTATTAATAAATTGTTACTATTGACTTCATTTAAAAAATTGTCTTAGAGAGTGAAGAAGAGTCTGTAAGGAAATTAAATTATGAGAATTGTAGGAGCACAGATTATATATATATATATATATATATATATATATATATTGTAAGCAGAGCAGGAAGATAATGATTTTTTTATTATTAAATATATAAATTGTTGACAGCTGTACTATTTTATTATCCTGTGCCTCATTACTAAATAACTAATAAGACGTTAACAAGTAATTATTTTCAAAGATTGTAGCTTCCGGTGCAGAGATAAAAATTGTTACAAGTATCATTTGGACGTATTTCACGAAATTATTTATTAAAAAATTATTTAGTTACTTATGCTGTCGTAAATCTGAAATAAATTAAATTATGATATTAAAAATTATTAATGAAATTTGTTTTCTACAAGAAATTTAAAAGAAGGAAAGGGATCGTTAACGAACCAATCGGTTTTGATCAATCAGCTAATGACAAATCATCAACACATAAGCCTCTAATGCGTAACACACAGAGAGAGAGAGTCAAAAGAGTATGTTCGACAGGCTAAATCATACAAGCTCAAAGTGCAGCCTTTAGCAATTATCAACTGTGGATTCATTAGGCTAAGCTCGGGAGAGTAATTACTCCCCCACGCAGTTGCCATGGCGACGGGTGATGCTGATCCTCCGCCGGCGACTCAGCTCCGCGGGAAGGCAGTTTCAAAATTGAATTAAATGCGGCTTGGTGATGAGAAAATTAAATTATACTCGTTGAGGGTTGATAAAGAATCATTCTACGATATCTTATTCAAATGTTCGATTTCAGACGAGCAACAGTTTTTATCCTTTAGTTAGCAGACTAGGACTAAAACTATCATTGAATGACAGCAAAACGCCAAATAACTGCTTGATGATGTTATCCTCTGATACATAAATTTAGGGTCAATAGAGAAATAATACTTCAAGATCACGTTTACATGAACCACTCTTTGGGAGCCATTATTAATCTGAGACCTTTCATTCACGTCTTCCCTACCCTGATTTTTCAGTTTCAGAGAAAGTAGCTCGTTCCACGTAGCTATTAGATTAATTTTAAACTTTGGTCTGTCTGTCTTACAGTGGCATAGATTTTATTTAAGAATGCTTATATAACTCCCAAGCATTTTCTAAACCGGTTCAATTTCAAAAACATGAATATTAATACAAAAAACAATTGACACTGGAGTAACACAAAAGGTGAAAAGAAATAAGGATGAAAAATTTACAGGGCATTCTGGGAAAAATCAAAGTGTCGATTAGGATAATGTTGATGATTCTAAGATCAGTAGACCCAGAATTGAGGAGAATCTTACAGTAGCAACAAAGATTAAAATACTGTAAATAGATTTGTGAGGTGTAGCGAATAGTGCGAAGAGAATTTTTACTTCCTTTTGAGAGAAGAGTAGTGTTTAGAAGGGTGGAAAAATTTTTCAAGATGTCTAAGATTATTTAAAATTCAAATTTGCATCACTTATTTGTTTACACAGTTGTTTATATATATATATATATATATATATATATATATATATATATATATATATATATTTGTCCTCAAACTTTTATCGGGACCCATCCAATTCGCAGAAAATTTATACACATAACATAAAGGAGAATGGGAAAGGAAGAAATTAAATCAGAAATATTTAGAGAAAGGATTAAGCGGGATGGGGGGAAAAAAAATTACACTCGCTGAGGGTGAAGTGTTGATGAGAGGAAAACACGAGGTGTAACAAAGAGTTGAGAGTGGAAAGAAAGGGTGTAGAAAAAAATAGTGTTATAGAGGGCTAACTGTAAGAGGAAAAGAAACAAAAATATCCAGCCAGGTCGTCCTGATTTTGGATTTTCTTTCTTCCACTGAATTGTATTCAAAACATTAAGTCTGTAATCGACGTCACTGGAAGTTAAATAAATGGAAACTAATTGAATTTCGTCATTTAGTTCTAATTATGAAATTACGAACATGTATGTAGGTACAAAACATGTCTCTGAATAAGTTCCCTGATGGAGGAGATCGCGTCACCGCCGTAGAAGTTCCACATGTGTGGCGTCACGGATTTTTCACATTAACTATATAAATATAACCATTAACTATATAAATATTCAACAGTTTATTTCGGAGTTATATAAGCTACTGCGTTCCTGTCATTTCTCTTAGACACGAACCCCAATTATTTAACTGTCAGTGCAAGACTCCAAGGAAACTGATGATGCAATAATTATGACTATGAAATACGTAATGGAAATTTAATTGAGTGTAGCTTAAGGAAATAACTACACGACTGACATTAAGATTTTAGAATTAAAGTAAATAGCGTCTGAAACGTTAAAGTGTGATTATATATTTAAATTATAAATGAGTTTTGAATTATCATACAAAGAAAAAAATCCGAATGGTGTAGAAAATAAATAGATGGCGTATTGAACGAAAGAGGAAGTCAACCATCGCAAGAAAATTATATATATAACATAAAGGAGAATGGGAAAGGAAGAAATTAAATCAGAAAGATTTAGAGAAAGGATTAAGCGGGATGTGGAAAAAAAAAATTACACTCGCTGAGGGTGAAGTGTTGATGAGAGGAAAACCAATTGTTTAAAGAATAAAAGAGAAATAGATAGACGGAGAGAGCAATGGCCGTTGTTATATTAGTATAGTACAAACGACACTAAGACGCCATGACGCTTTCTCAAACTTTATACTTTCTCCTCTGACAAATAATTTTAAAATCAATTTCAGAACTTTCGCATCTAATTCCTTTTATATAACATCCTTTTTCTCATAATTCCTACCTGTTTCTTTATTTGATTTGAATTATTCCTCGTATGAGGAAATAGGTTACGTCATTACATAAAATTATAATGCGACTATTGGATGCTACAATTATAAATATTTAGAAGTAAGCATAAAAATACTAAATTTCCCTGTCCAACATAAGTAAAAGGACTGTATAGTAATAATAACAAAAGTAATAATTATTTAACTATACTAAGGGTATAATATAATATTTACAGTACTCAAAAAAAAATTCAATACGCAAATTAATGATACAAGAATTAAAGTATAGAGTCACACAAGAATAAACACAAAAACAATATTTATTTTTCTGTGGTTCTCGCTACGTCATTTCTCTCCAAACAAATCTTTAGTTTTGCAATAGACGGCTGGAAGTAAGAGAGAGAGAGAGAGAGAGAGAGAGGGAGAGGGGGAGTGAGGGAGAGGGAGAGGGAGAGGGAGAGAGGGGGAGAGGGGGAGAGGGGAGAGGGAGAGGGGGAGAGAGGGGAGAGGGAGAGGGAGAGGGAGAGAGAGAGAGAGAGAGAGAGAGAGAGAGAGAGAGACTATGTAGAAGGAAAATTAGATGGAGAAGTGTTGCACGGGACAACATAACGAGCCAGGAGTAGAGTTAAATATTACTTCAGTGACTTGTGGGATCGACGGAGGAATAAGGGAGACAGAAAGAGTACCTGTGGGACAGCAGGGAGGCGCCGGGCTCGGGGCTGTTCTCGTCGGAGCGTTGGTGCTGCGTCGGCTGCTGTTGCGGGGGCGGAGGGAAGTAGAAGCCTCCCAAGGCCACGGCGCCCAGCGGCGTGCGGCGTCCCGGGATCTGCTGCTGCACCTCCGCCTCCAAGGGAAAGGGGAACCCGCTCGTCTCCATCACTCTGGAACACACAAACACACACTCAATTTCTGTCAAATTAATTACACCTGTGAAATTGCTTTTATCAGGAATATATTTTTTTTCGATCTGACATCAGTGAAAATAAATATTTAACTTGACAGGAAAGCCTTAATCTGTCAAAGTGACGTCTGTCGACAGTAGCTGACACTACTATTGTAAACAGACACCAGCTCTGTCAGAGAGATTCCATGTATAGAGACTTTGATTTTGTACATCGTGTGTGTCACTCCATCACAACCTTTTACAACTCTACTATATTTGTAGGCATTTCAAAGAGATTATTCCAGTGATTCAACAGATAATATAATATGATACTGTGGAGGTACAGAGGTCGAGAATGAACCCGACCCAGTGACGTCATCCTATTTTCTTCTAGAGGACACGTAAAGCGTTGCTGAACTTAACTGAAAAGAACGGATTAACGAACATCAATTTTTGATTCGTACACAAAATCAGCACGTTATGACGATTATAAAGGCCGATCAAATAATAATGATTAAAACTAAATTGAATAAGCTAATTAGTCTCATCATTTCATAATGCTTTAAAAGGGGTTTCTTGATCAAAATTGGAGGAAAAATTTTGCTTGTCAGACTGTTTTAAAAATGATGTCAAAATAAACAGAACATTCAAGAGCAGACGAATGTGTGTTTTATTTTACTACATCCCACAATTGAGTATATTAAAAAGAAACTTATACAGTAATTAAAAATAATTTTGAAATATTAGGGAATTTTTATCCCGTAGGAGGGGGTTAGACGAGTAGTATGAAATATTAGGGAATTTTTATCCCGTAGGAGGAGGTTTATACGAGTAGTATGAAGGTACGAAAATATGGGGTCGGACTTCAGAGCATTCTGAAAACGTAAGAAGAATTTGGAAAAACTAGATGTAAGTAACGACGTAGAAGAATGATCAAATATGTTTTTAATGCCAACCAGTGCAGTATTCGGACACACAAACGTAGGCGAACTGGAAAATTTATTTTATTATATAAGTCGTGAAGCGATAGTAATATAGGAAATGTTTCAGTTTTGTAAAATAAAAATAATGTAATACAAAATCCCGAAAGACCTGCCGGATGCAAGATTTCCCCGACACTATCCCGATTGACGTTTGGCCGACGCGAGAAGTAATTTTTCCGAAAGGTGCGTTTTTATGAAATAAAGTGTAATATTAATAGAACACTTAATAGGTTACATATCTTATTATACATGATTATTATTGTAAATTGAGGTTATTAATTATTGCGTGGAATAATTTCAATCAAACTCAGCAGCCTACACACGTGTCATTACGGTTTTAAGACATTTCTAGCAACCCTATGCGTGGGGGTGGAAGCCATTTTTAAAATATGTGAAAAAGGCCTACATTGGACTGAAATAAATGGTTTACAGAGTCGGTCAGTGTCACTCTGGAAATTTTTAGTGTTTAATTTCAACCCCCCTCTATCGGCATGGGGAACACCTTTAGGGGTGGGGGTGGAAGAGGTTGTCAAAAATAATGCGGTAACACCTGAGATTGGTGTCGAATCCCCGGGTATCGTAGTCGCTGAGTTTAATGTAGAACACTTGAGGCAAAGTATAGTAATATTTAAAATAAGGATATTAAGATCCAGGACGAAAAGTATCAAAGTAGACCCTTTTTACACCAATCCTTATTGTTATCGAATTATTTATGTCTTCCACTTCCGCCCCACCCTTAAAGATGTTCACAATGCCAGTAGGGGTTGAAATTAGGCACTCTTCACATCCAGAGTGACTCTGTGAAAGTCAGAGACTCTATAAAATATTTATTCAATAGTTATAGAAATATAAATCGTTTTGAAGGATCGTCAACATGAAACAGGACTGAAGTGACCAGACTGAGATCAAATGGTTGTTAGGATGGTGTGGTTTTTTTATTTTTGCGAAGCCGAAACTCAATAAGACATTACTCTTGCTCCGGTTTTTTTAAGGCTTTGCTTTGTAATTTCGGACGCTATCTTATTATTTTAGAAACAAATACATAATCAAGGAAATAAGAATAATAAAAAAGAAAGATACAAATTTCAGTGACGCTGTCGAGACAAACCAAATGGTAAACCATAATAATAAGAAAACAAAGTAAATGTTGAAGGTTTTATTTTTTTTAGGGTAACAGGCTACAAGAGGGTAATCCACTTAGTGGCAACTCCCCTTTAATAGCATAGGAAGGGATTTGAAAGGGGGGATGCGGAAGGGTAGAGGAAAATATTTTTTGATAATAACAACTGCGGTTAAATCGGAGCTTCGCTATTGCCAAGTTGCATCGATTTTGACTGCTGTTAATTAGAGCGTTGACTGCATGAAAAAAATGTCGCGCTGAATTGGAATATTCATTGCGATACGAACTGAATGTTTAATTGTATATTGTCATAAAAGTAGAACAACAGTTAGAGTATACGGAATGTTAATGTTAAATAAAAAATTTTTTTGGAGTTGATTAAGCGTGCTTAATAAAGCAGTAGATTTTTCCTGATCAAATTATTTTAATAACCTACAGTTTTATTTTGGATTAAGGCGCACAAATGTAGTAAAAGACATCAATGTTAGAGTTGGAGCGAAGCCATGTTAATTCCGAGGAAATAAAGTATTTGACGCTGTAACTTATTTTTTTTTATTAACTCCTTTTGCTAACTATGTTGGACCGTCAACACCTTATCCTTAAGCGGTATCCAGTTTCAACTTGATTGAACGCCTCACTTGCAGTGGGTCCGCTCGGGCGGAAGATGTCGGATACTGAAAGTGATCAGCGGTTTAACATCAGGTTTATTCGATGGCAACAACTAGTCCTCAAATAAAGACTGGAACAAGAACCTTTTGGAGAGTTATACAATTAAAATGTAATCAGTTATAATGAATATATCGAGGTACTTAATTGGCTACATTAAAAATCGGTGAAATTGTTTCACGGTAAAGAGACAGAAGTGATTCCAAAAAAATCCTCCCTTCGTAATTCGTGACTTCAGCTGGGTTCGAATCATCAATGCTGAAGAGGAAGGCGGAAGGGAACAAACAAAGTAGATAATAGGTAGAATAGGAGATGCTGAAAGGGAAAGGAAATTGCACGTAATTCGTGACTTTAGCTGGGTTCGAATCATCAATGCAGAAGAGGAAGGCGGAAGGGAACAAACAAAGTAGATAATAGTTAGAATAGGAGATGCTGATAAGGGAAAGGAAATTGCACGTAATTCGTGACTTTAGCTGCGTTCGAATCATCAATGCAGAAGAGGAAGGGGGAAGGGAACAAACAAAGTAGATAAAAGGTAGAATAGGAGATGCTGAAAGGGAAAGAAAATTGCACGTAATTCGTGACTTCAGCTGGGGTGGAATCATCAATGCAGAAGAGGAAGGCGGAAGGGAACAAACAAAGTAGATAATAGGTAGAATAGGAGATGCTGAAAGGAAAAGGAAATTGCATGTAAGAGTAACATTAAATATAAAATGCGATTGAACAGAAACCTTAATTCTATTATTCTCTTTTTACATTAATAACAATAATTCGTGACTATTTAGATTAATTAGTGTTTTAAAAGTGCAAAAATGTATTTTATATAGTAATTTCATAACGGTGGATGATAAAATATTACATAAATGATTTTTGGACGTCATAGAGGCGGACAAAAATATATAAACACACAGAATAATAAATTAAGTAACATGCAAAAGAAAAGCAGGCAGTTACTAAAATTGCGTTCATAATACAACAATAAAATAATATGTTTCAAACTAGGATTTTTCACTGTAGTTCTGATCCTGTTTTTTTTGTGTTAAGAACGTCAAAGTATTTAATTTTTAGCTTTGGTTAAGGAAGGTAAAAACATGGCTCGTTGCTTTAAGTGGGGGTGTCACTAATAGTATATCTATAATCCAGTAGGAATATGCTACAAAGTAGAGAGTGAAATGAAAGGTGGAAACAATGAATGACAGGTGCAGCGAGAACGTTTCACCTGTTTCAGGACGACGAGAAAAGAAATTTGATAAAGTAGCTCAAGTATGGCGCTATGATTGAGTGTGATACAAGTTGCAGAAACGCCGCTTTGGATTGGGGCGGATGTGATTGTGACGGCTTATAAAATCGAAGCTTTGTTGCGTTTGTTTTTGCAACGAAGCGAAAGGTTCCGGGTCCAAGTTTCTCCTGGAAAACGTTGACAACGGCCACAATTGTTTCCTCCGTGTTTCGCCGAGTGGCGAGACTAAACTTCCGCGGTTTTAATTAGTCACAAGATATTGGTTTAGTTACTTACCGAGTGAGACGCCTGCCCGGCCGCCTGTCGCAGCTTCCAGTCTCGGCTCCAGACGACGCTCCGGGCGCGTCGCTTGCGCGTCCCGCCGCTAGGTGGCAGCTCCGCCTCCTCGTCTCTCCAAGACGCAGCCTCCGCTAAAACCCCCAGAACCCAATTTTCTGGCCTTCTATTCCAACTTTTCCCGGCCGGAAGACGTCGCTCCGAGGCACCGGGACACCCTGTTTTTACCCTCTCCTCCGCTTTTTCAAAAGCCGAGTCTCGAAGCGACGTAGTGAACCACGCTGGTCGCCAGGTGGCAGCAGAGGTCCGCGTGTGACAGATGGCGTGTCCCCCCAGAGAGGTCAAGGGTTGCATCCAGCACAATAGCACGGCATTATTTCCCTCACAAAGAGATCGCGGCGGCGGCGGTGGCGAGAGAGAGAAAGGGGAGCCGCAGTTGCCATGGCGACGCAGCATCCGCCCGGTGCTGCCCCCCGCACGCGGACGCCCTCACTAACATCGACCATTGTACACGCGAAAATACGACGCAAAACACTCAAATATACCACATTACTCGTTAAATGTCTCTCTATACCTTATTCTGCAACAAATTGGGTCGTTTCTTATTATTTTAACCCTTCCATACAGCAACTTTATCATTCCACTTGCATTTATTAACCTCCACCCAATAAGTGAATAATTAAACCTGAAATAAAATTGCCTATAAAAGGATGAATTTATTGAATTTAACTAAAAACCATAAACATACCGTAGAATTTCCAATTTGAAATGGTAAATTATTACATTACCATTACAAGATGAATATATATTTATTATTTTTACATTTTAAATATTAAAAAAAATTTGTTATTGTCATTTAAAGTGGTTCGCACGTGGCATGCTTTCACATTCAAAACCTATATCGCTCAGTTTAGACCGTCATATTAATAAGGGTCAATCTTAGACTTATCTAAAGCCTCTGATTATGTGAAACAGAGCAATTCCAGTCTTTAAATTAGGACATTACAGTAATCAGGGGGTAAATCGCTTCACGAAATAAAATCAAACATCAGCGAATTACGCACAAATTTACTTGCAATGAATGATTCAAAATCAAGCCTATTTATATGGATCAATATTAGGATAATTTCTATTTACACATTTTCAATAACAAGTTTATTTCTTTATATACATATTAAAATGAACCCCCAGAAAATGTTGTAAATTAATTTTATTAATATTATGAAGAAAGAGTTCATGACGTACAATCAAAATGAATACTTTTGACAGAAAAACTAGCATAGGATTTTGGTTGAGAGAAACTGTACAGAGATGTAATTTTTTTGTCTGTAGTACAGTACATGATATACAGGGTGAGTAAAAATGATTGTCCACGTTTGACGTAATTTTTAAAGATAAATCGTGAACGATACAACAGTGGTACATTATACCGAGCTTATGAAAACATATGTTTAGAAACATTGAAACTTTCTCCATACACTTTTATACCTAAACACGTTTAATACTTTGCCGACAAATAATTTTCGTCAATAGGGCAAACTATTTCACTCACCCTGTATATAAGTGTCATATATTCACACGTCTAATATCAATGATTTAGATAATCTGTTAATAATAAAAAAATATATAATATATCAAATATATAAATATATCAAAAACAAAATTATATATATGCATAAGTATTCACTACACTAATATAACCTAATTGGAAAGACAACGTTTCGTCACTAACTTTGCGACCTCTTCAGGTTGAAGTTTAACAAAATTTTGATGGTCAGGTCATTGTGAAAGAAATATAAATGAAAATAAGGGAATTAAAATAATTAAGAAAAGTTTAAGAATGAAGAAACCAGATGCGAAAATTATATATATATATATATATATATTATTAAATAGGTATATATATAATTATTATATATATTATATATAATTATTAAATAGGTCTGAAATAAATGCATAACATATATAAATATATATATATTATTAAATAGGTATATATATATAATTATTATATATATATTATATATAATTATTATATATATATATTATAAATAATTATTAATACATATAATTATTAAATAGGTCTGAAATAAATGCATAACATATATATATATATATATTATTATTATTAAGTTGGTGTTTGGCCTGAAATAATTTTCCTATCTGGTTCCTTCATTCTTAAGTTTTACTTTAATATTTTAATTCCTTCATTTTCATTTATATTTCTATCAAAATTTTGTTAAACTTCAACCTGAAGAAGTCGCAAAGTGGCGACGAAACGTCGTTTAATTTTCCATAAATAAATATACATTCTTTTTACTTCAAATTGACTGTTATTTATTTATAAGCTGTGTTAATAGTCAGAAAATATATATAATTACTAATTTTAAAAATTAGGAAAAATTAGGAAAAATATTTAGAGCTAATAAAAATTATTTTTTTTAATATGGAAATTTTTCGGTATGGGTGAAAGTTTTATCAGGGGAAAAGAAATAGAGTTTAAGTATTTTATAACTGTAAATCCTTTGACCTTTGTGCTTTATACATTTCTTCTGCACCTTAGATCCTTTACCAGTCAAAGAATTGATATGAACAGACCATCTGTAACATGTGCACCTTTAAATATCAATACGCATGTGACCTTTAGACCTCTGTCCACTATTTTGAGTGCCGTTAGAATCTAGTGTATAACCTTTCAGTCAGAGTAATAAATCGACGAACAAAAATTGTGAGACTTTTTGACTTTCTCAGTTGAGTTTGAATTATGATCTCATATGATCGCCCTTTGATTTAGTAGACAATCTCGAAATATCCTCCAAGGCAAAGTTTATCCATAAGTCATAAAAGGTTTTTAGTGAAGTGATACGCGACACGCACAATGTACAAAACGAAATGCATACGTCAAAACTCAACGGAAGAAGTTCACCTCCTCACCGATGGAGATCGCGTCGGCGATCATTGTAAGTACCTTGTCCTCTCGATAGAGTCCGTGGCGATACATATTGTTCCGGTTGAAGCCAGGTCAAAAACATATTCATCTTAACATCATATGACACTGTATCTTTTCTTTTGATTTACAGGCGATGTCGTACTTGCCAGGCCTAACGTTTCGAGAGCTGTTCCTCCATCGAAATGTAATAATTACAAAACTTCAGTCACACGTTTGGAATTTAGTTTTCCATTTTCGCTCTATACAGATATTTTCCCGCGATCTACGCTTTTTTTTTGTTGTGAGCTCATGTCTTGCAAAAAATTTTAATTATCCTTTTTCTGTACTTAATTTCATGTAGTCTTCAGAGGGCTGTCTTTACGATTTTTTTAAAATACGGGAACCTTGTTGCATCAGTTAAAATCTTAAATCTGCAACCAGTTTTATATATTTCGGTTTATAGAACTTCCTAATCATATAAAATGGAGCGTATTTACTTTTAGGTACGAAGTGCATAAGTGTATAAGCAGCGTTGATATTTTCTGGTCAAACTCTTTTTACAGAAAGATGTTTTTTGAACAATCACGCTTTTCCAGATATTTCTCCCCTTCGGAAAATTACCGACGTCCATAATTCACGTAAATTCTACAGAAATGTAATACTTTTATACAAGCTCTCTAAAAATGAAACATTTGCTTAAAACCGATGTCGCCATTAAAAATAATGGCAAGATACGGTGCTCGATTTATTATATTAGTTTGAATACGGAGGTTGTTCGGAAAATATCGGTCCAACACAGAGGTGACGCTAGTAGGAAAACATCCATGTTCTGTTACATGTAATATTATGAAGTTTAAACCATGTTTCCTCACTTGTTTTACTGTTATATAGAATGAAAATTAAAAAGTAAGGTGTTGAGAGAAGAAATATTCTTAGTTTACTTTCGAACAGTCATAAAATTCTTCTATAGTCTAACCCCGACAGGATTTCAAAGAGGAGTTTTATTTACCGTTAATCTTCAGAATATTATCAACGGTAAAGAGTCGAGTTGATTAATTGATATAAGGAATATTTGCTATCAGGAATCTTTGCTTTGAATGATAAACGTTCAGGACGTACAGCACGATACGAGGAAAATTTCATCGTAATACCCAATGTAATATTAAAATTTGGAGCTGATTGAGAGTGCAAAGATATCGATAGATCGTGCCCACAAAGTAATACAAAAATATTTGGACTTGAGGAAGCTGTCGTGTTTTGACCTTTTTCAGCGTCAGTTTCATGACTATAGATTCTCTGAGAATTCATTATTTAGCCCCTGAGCAGACGCAACACTTCACACACGGGGCCGCTGCGGGTGGAAGCGCTCAGGAGAAAATAAAAACTTTATCGTCTCCAGAAAAAATATTTTTGACACGTAAGCAAAACCATCAATGGTGAAGAATTTTATAAAGAAACAATTTAGACAATTTAAAAAGTCATTTTTATAACATTGCACACACATGTGTCAACACCACTAGTCTATATACTTCTGATTTAAAACTATAGCGACTGGTGTTTTTGGAATATGCGTGAAAAGTTATGAGAGAACTTTTAAATAATTGACTAAATTGGTTTTTTATATAAAATATTAAAATTAAATCCCTTACGTATATTATTCGACGAAGAATTTGCTGAAGTGTGGGTGAAAGTCCCGGAGCCTGTTGAAAATATATTCATATTTGTTGAAGGAATTTGTTTCATTAGTAAATTCGAACAAGCTAAAGCGGTTGAAAAACTTTTTTGATTGAAACCAAGACTGTATCATATTTAAAGTTCGTCAAAGTAGCCTAAGGATAGTAGAGGAATTAAATTTATGGTTTTATTTTCAGAGATATTATAATATTCTCTCAGTTATTATTAAACTTTCCACGTTCAGGATCAGATCCTTTGAATATACAAATTCAGAATCATTCAATTAATTTATCACGCTTCTGCGTCTCCATAACTAAACAAATCCAAAGATAATTGACCTTACTTATTATTATTAACTTATAAATGTAATTAGTGCTGATAGTTTTTGCTCGTTTTCTGGTCTTCGCCTGTTAGGTAGAAAAGGTTCGTTGAGTCTCGCATTGGCTACTTCGAATCTCTTGGAATAATATTCCTATTTATATACAAGTACATACGCGTCGATATATATATATATATATATATATATATAGTGTGGTCTGTTCTTTTGTTATTACTTTTTGATAGTTTATGGGCCGCCGTTGACCTTCATTTACTTGTGATAAGTCATCTTCATCGTAAGGTCTGAACTGCCTGTCGAATAATATCTGTGACTGTATCGTATTCTCCGCGTTGATTATGAAATTGCAGCCGAGACATTCCGCCCCTAATCGTTTCCCTCTCAACTCCAAAATTCTAGGCGATTTCCTATGCAACCCGTGTCTTTGTAGTGACCAACCCTATTACGGAGAGATTATATAAGAGCTGAATACAGAGCCCGTATACAGAGAAATGAGGAAGGAAGGTGGCGAGGATTGCAGAGGGGTGTGTGGTGTGGGTGTGTTTGTGTACTACCTGCCACTGGAGCCCAGCTTCCCCGCCGCTAAGCAACGCCAGATCAATACAAGCGTCGGGGCGCAGGGCAAGAGCGGCCTACGCGCCACTTTGCGTGCAATATCATTTATCTCGCCCATCACAAACGACCGAAATTCCCCCTTTGCACAATAACATTACTTATTCCATTCTTTCCATTAGTTCTCAGATTAATTTATATTCATTTTACATACATACAATTTGTAGAAATCTGGAATAATGCTACGGATACTCCAAAACCCCTTAAAATTAAACACACCTTTCACCTACATCAACTATAAAACTATAGCCAGCCTTAAATCATTATTAACACAGCTTATATTGGAGAAGTAACAAAAACAAAATAACACTCAATATATTCACAACCTTCTAGCTCTAAAATATACAGATTTACCATCGGAAATGATTAAAAAGATACAGAGAAGAAAAACGACTACAACGGTATGAAACAGAAATATTGATAACACGTTCGTGGTCAGACACGTACACATTGAAAATAACAAGACTTATTTTGTAACTAACTTCGCGTAGCGTTGCTCGATTTCTGTTTCTTCAAACGCTGTGACCATTCAATTTGTCGACTCGGTAGCATCGGGTCTTTCTAAGCTTCACCGTCGATTACGAAAAGTGATCAACTCCTCAACAACAGATTTGTAGTTGAAACTGTTCAGACGTTTAATATTTTACGTACGATCCCATACGTCAATAACCAAACACTCGCCTCATCTTCCACCCTAAACCCCCTCAAGAACTCAAGGACTGGAAAATCACTGCACTCTTCACCTACACAACAGAACATTATTTACCATAATTTTTGTAAATACTTGTAAATTTATGAACCAACCTGTAAAATAGAAGAAAAAAGGTTTCGAAGAATAATTTTTTTAAAAAGAAATCGATCAGTCAAGCTACAATCCATGCAATTGGTAAAAACCAGCGTTCTCCAACAGCAAAACAAAGCACAGACGAAGTACGAGACGATGGTGTCTTCCATAAATGGTAAAATGGTTAACGAATGGTCCAAAACTTCATAAAAAGACCTCATAAAAATATTTTATTCTCGATATTACATCTCTAAAGTTGGACCAGTTCTTATATATATTTGAAAAACTTAATAAAAATCAACAATAATTGAATGTATTCCCATCCTTCTATTTCTTTTATCTCCAATGTCATCAGATATAGCATACATATACACTCACACACATATATATACGATAAAAAAAACGTTCATGATGAATTTTAACATGTTAAAAATTATTTAATTACTTAATTACAGCGGGTTTTTCTCATATAAATAAAATGGTTTTATTTTTGCTGGTTTTATAAATCCAATAAGTCTTTCAAATCCCTACAGAATGATAAGGTTTAATCATTTATTCCGTAAATTAACTAAAACTACCAGATTCGATTCAAACATAATTGATAATTTTTTAAAAAAATTAATTATGAGTCTTGGACAACTAGTTTGTCGATACGGTAACAGTGGAAAGTATAGTGTTATGAATCTCAGGAACATGCAATTATAGGAATGTGTTTTTATTCCTAAAGTCAGTCCCCGTTTTGTGGAAATTCGTGATGTATTGTAAAAGGTAAGACATTCAAATTTTATTGTAATTTAGGTCAAATTAACGTTATTTTTTAAGAATCGACACTGAATATGGAGTAAAATGAGGATAAAAACATTTTGAAAGACAGGGTCAGTCCGTGAACAACAGGACCATAAAGTTCTCCTTAGAACATATGCATGCGAACTGTCCTAACCGAAATGGTATAAGTTTTTCTAGGGAGGAAATATTAAGTGACAATATCAGTGTTGCAAAATAGTTGCACAGGAATAACGTGCAATTTCACTCCTTTGTTTGGAGAAATTCGAATTTGGACGACGAAATTGTCAAACTCCGATTGGACAGAATCTTAAATAGGGCTTTGAGGTGCGGTTTTCGATTCTACAAGTTTTCATAAGGGTATGAAGTCACGAGAGAACTGAAGATGACAGATCAGCGGAGGAAAACGTCACCGTAGGTGACGGAAACACCACCGTAGTAATTTCTAAAAAAAAAAATAACAAATACCGAGCTTCATTTGCAGAATGTCATCCGGAGTGATGCTTCTCGGAATAACTAACCACCCAATGGATTTCTCTGTATTGGTCTGTCACAAATTCAACTATTTTGTAAGTGTTGCGAGGTAAGTGTAAAATATAAAAGAGAAATATTTTATTTCCGGCACAAGAGAGCCTTTGTACTTCGTTGATTTATTTAAAAATATTTTTATTTATTTAATATGGCGGCCAACGAGTTGATTTATTTATATTTTAAACATTACATTGAAAACTATCTGATTTTATTTGATAAATTATTATCGATATTGACGGCTTCGATATCATAGTATTAAAATTTTAGAATAGTATTTTTTTTTTCAATTCAGTTACAAAGAGATTTTTTTTTCGCTGTCTTTACCGTGAAATCAACGTTTTTGAAGGGATGCAATGCAGCTGGAGGATGATATTCTACCGAGGCCGTCTGAGACTGCTCTAAAGTTCAAAGTTCATCTGCAAAATTGCATCATGCAAGGCGAGGCACAGAGTTGCTTCGGGCGCCGCCTGGGAAGAGGTCAACAAGTTACCAACACCAAACCTAATTATTCCTTCCACATCAGCGCTACCAGTTGCATTATACATCGACACCGAAAGGACTAGTTTCTCCTCAAAAGGTAGCGATAACGTAAGGGGGATTGATGGATGGATTATTCATTGCTTTTATTTTTAACACTGTGAAATTATTTTGAATTGTTTAATATATTTTTTAGAACAGTTCGTTAAACATTTTAAAAATAATAAGAAAGAAACATGAACAGGATTATGTTGCTATGGAAGAAAAACAGTCACGGTGAAATGATTCTATATTGAATTATTTTTTTAAGTGGCTGGTTGAGAAAATAATATTAAACTTGACCATTGTGGTTGTTTAACGTTTATAAGGCTTTATTGATATTTAATGAATAATCATACAATTTTAGTAAACAATAATTATAAAGTTAATCATTTATATACAAATATATAGAATATAAAAGGCTTTCAATCAAATCTCAAGTCTAAAGGGTTCAAACTGTATTTTTGTTTTAAGAGGATAATCCATTTTGTGGATTACCTCCATCAACAGCATAAGAACGAACAGAAATGTGGGGTTGTGGAAAGGGGGGGGGGTCAAAGTACACAACTAAGGATTATTTTTTAAATATTTTTTAGAGTAACAGGCTACATGAGGGTAATCCACGTGGTAGCACCTCCCCTTTAATAGCATAGGAAGGGATTTGAAAGGGAGGATGCTGAAGGGTCGAGGAAGGTAGCCAAGGGTTAACCAGGGCTCCAGGACTACGGCTGAAGGATCCTACCCGGCAATTCGCCTAAATGTCATGCAGGGAAAAACACTAGAAAAACCTGCATCAGGTAGGTCGGGCATTGGGTACTTGTCCCACGCCCTTCCGATAGCGGGAGAGGAGTTTGCTGTGGGGACGCAGCATTCCCTTCTCCGTGCCTCGACCAGTTTAGGTGGCAGCTGGCCGACTGTTCCAATGGGCCCCCTTGCTGTAATTTAAGGATTCTACAGCAACACAAACATTTTCCCCACGACCATGATTTCGCGCAACACCTAAACGTGGTTAATATCTTTTGGCTTATACCTTTGGAATTACATTATAATAAATATTACACGAAATTAATTATAGTATTTCTTACGTTAAATTTGCAGCTGTTTATTTCCGTTACGCATTTTTTCCCATAGAAACTGCCTGTATCCTTATAAATCCGATGCAACCCGCGTGCATCCTCTACATAATGTTTATATAATATATAAAATATACTAATAAGATAAATAATTAATGAATAATAAAGATAGACAATACAGACAAAAAAGAGTGTAATATAAATACCACACATTTTTTCTGGGATCCTTGTATCTTTCAGTACAGTTGTGTTTCTCTAGGTTCTTCTGAGCACCTGAAGAAAGGAACAAGGATCCCAGAAACTTTGTGTGGTATTTATATTAACCTTTTTTTTTGTCTGTATTGGCTATCCTTATTCTTCATTATTTTATATCAGACGTAAATTGTTTTCATTTTAAATAAATAAGTAGGCAAATAATACACTGCAATAATTGTTGCTTTCGCCAGGTGATTCGAGCAACGTAAGAACGACACACACAGAATTACTAAAAAAAATTCAATAGCAGGATTTTATTAATAATGCCGCAAATGGACAAACAATATGAAAAAAAAAATGCGAATGCGTATTATTTTAGAAGGTTGAATATGCCTTAATCTGGAGTCAGTGGTTATAGTAGTAAATAATAATGGTG
The DNA here is from genome assembly GCA_037074705.1 of Zhengitettix transpicula. Classification (NCBI taxonomy): domain Eukaryota; kingdom Metazoa; phylum Arthropoda; class Insecta; order Orthoptera; family Tetrigidae; genus Zhengitettix; species Zhengitettix transpicula. The sequence goes on along the minus strand of CM073594.1, from coordinate 17,210,221 downwards.
TTTGAATCCAAGGTTGTAGTGAACAACATTTTTTTTAGGGCAACAGGCTACATGAGGGTAATCCACATGGTGGCAACTCCCCTCTAATATACCATAGGAAGGGATTTGAAAGGGGGGATGCGGAAGCGTAGAGGAAGGTAGCCAAGGGTTAACTAGGGCCCCCGGGCTATGGTTTAAGGATCCTACCCGGCAAATCGCCTAAAAGGGATGTAGGGAAAACCCTAGAAAAACCTGCATCACGTAGGTCGGGCATTTTGTACTTGTCCCACGCCCTTCCGATGGCGGGAGAGGAGTTTGCTGAGGGGTCGCAGCTTTCCCCTTGCCGTGCCTTGATCGGTTTAGGAGGCAGCTGGCCAACTATTCCAATTTTTTTTTCAGGTGTAGACAGACTATGTATAGGGTAATCCACATAGTGGCAACTCCCCTCTTATAACATAGGAAAGGGATTTGAAAGGGGGGATGCCGAAGGGTAGAGGAAGGTAGCTAAGGGTTAACTAGGGCCCCCGGGCTGTGGTTTAAGGATCCTATCCGGCAATTCGCCTAAAAGTGATGCAGGGCAAAACCCTACAAGAACCTGCATCATGTAGGTCGGGCATTTGGTACTTGTCCCACGCCCTTCCAACGGCGGGAGAAGAGTTTGCTGTGGGATCACACCTTTCCCCTCGCCGTGCCTTGACGAGTTTAGGAGGCAGCTGACCGACAGTTCCACAATGGGAACAGTGAACAACTCTTACCGTATGCCCCAAGGTCTGCGACCCCAGAACATACACCTCCCAAAACAGGCCAAGGTGCCTCGGCATGTGGGAACCTTTGTTCAAAAAACCAGAGAGATGTGAAGGCATCCTCAAAGGTAGCCTCCGCCAGAGGTCCCTGGGAAGGATGTACGGAGTGAAGTAATATTTAGCAGAGAAATGTATTAATGTAAGTAATGTATGTAATTTATTCAACGGTTAACTAGAAAACATTACATGGTTGTACACGATCCTTTTTTTTTGGTGGAGAAATTATTAAGGATCTCTTGCTACTTGGGAAATCTTCATTAACATACTTTTATTCATACGACAAAGATTATAATTAATTAGTGTCTGTATAAGAACGATAAGGGTTAGTAGTTTCCGTTTCCTCGACGGACTACTCCACGTGTGGTTTTTCCCCCCATCTAGTGTATCCCGACCCCCAGAACACTGAAAAACGCGTATAGAATGTCGTCCTTAGCAGTTTTATCCTTCCGCAAATCAAGGATGTTGACGAATGAAGACCTCTAAACGTTAATGGGGCAGTGAAAGCAGCCTCCAGCGACTCCCGAGGACATCAAACTCCTCCCTGCTTCCCTCCGGCTCAGCAGCTATTCTCATCAAAGGCACATAAAAAGGTGCCTGATTGTTCAATCGATCAATCAATCGGATTTGGAGTTCACGTTTAATTTTTATTTTAGTAAATTTAATTTATTATCGATGACGAAATGTATATATATAGAATAAAATAATTGTCAATACATAAATTATGTCGAATCAGCGGCATGCATGATGCAGTCCATCTTGGTCCTAGCTCCCGTATTATTCGCAACGTCCAGTAATATTTGTCTAGGAATATCGCTGGGCCACTTGTATTAAGCTCCATGACGATTACTTTGAGAAATAATTTTTTTTTGTTATTACAAAAATATTTACAATGTATTTCCACCCCTCCCCCTAGAAATTGTCAATGCGCCCTCAACACTGTCCATTACGTAGATTTTTTAACCCATTATAATATTCTTGCTACATGTGAAAATGAGGTATTTACGAAGAAATAAAATCTGCATCGACGTTTTCTTTTCTTTGACAAATACCTAATGTAAACAAGATGTCTGCCCCAAACCGCGTTCTTAAGAGGGTAATCCATTTTGTGGATTATCTCCATCAACATTATAGGAACGAACAGAAATGTGGGGTTGTGGAAGGGGGATCAAAGTACACAACTAAGGTTTATTTTTTTTTTATTTTTATTTTTAGGGTAACAGGCTACATGAGGCTAATCCACATGGTAGCACCTCCCCTTTAATAGCATAGGAAGGGATTTGAAAAAAAGGGGATGCTGAAGGGTAAAGGAAGGTTACCTTATAGAATGTACTATCAAAACTGATTTATATAAAGTAATTTAAACGTAACGCAAATATTAAATAAAATAAGAAGAAGAACACAAGGTTTCTTGAAACCTTGTTCCTTTCTGCAGGTGCTAAGAAAATTTTAAAAGCATAAAGTGAGACAACCGCACAGCACCCGTTGACAGACTTAAATATTTTTCTTAGCACCTGATGAAAGGAACAAGGTTTCAAGAAACGTGGTGTGGTATTTATATTACGACTAATTTTGTCTGTAATTCGCTAATAATCAATAGGTTAATGAGACTGTGAAACGTAAATTATTTTTAGAAAAATAAGAATATGTAGAATAATAAGAAAAATAGATAAATACAGACAAAATGAAGTGATAATGTTAATTCCACACAACGTTTCTTGTAACCTTGTTCCTTTCTTCAGGTGTTAAGGAAAATATTTGAGTCTGTCAACCCTGTGCTGTGCGGTTGTGTCACTCTAGGCTCTTGTGCCAAATACAGACAAAATTAAGTGATGGTGTAAATACCACACCACGGTTTCCTGTAACCTTGTCCCTTTCTTCAGGTTCCTAAGAAAACTGTTTGAGTCTGTCAACTGTGCTCTGCGGTTGTGTCACTCTAGGCTCTTGTGCCAAATACAGACAAAATTAAGTGATGGTGTAAATACCACACCACGGTTTCCTGTAACCTTGTCCCTTTCTTCAGGTTTCTAAGAAAACTGTTTGAGTCTGTCAACTGTACTGTGCGGTTGTGTCACTATAGGCTCTTGTGCCAAATACAGACCAAATTTGTGATGATATAAAAACCACCCCATGGTTTCCTGTAACCTTGTCCCTTTCTTCAGATTCCTAAGAAAACTGTTTGAGTCTGTCAACTGTGCTGTGCGGTTGTGTCACTCTATGCTCTTGTGCCAAATTCAGACAAAATGAAGTGATGATAAAAATACCACACCACGGTTTCCTGTAACCTTGTCCCTTTCTTCAGGTTACTAAGAAAACTGTTTGAGTCTGTCAACTGTGCTGTGCGGTTGCGTCACTCTAGGCTCTTGTGTTTTTTAAAATTTACTTAGCACCTGAAGAAAGGGAACAAGGTTTCCAGAACCGTTGTGTTCTTCTTCTTATTTTTTCAAACCAGGCGCATGTTTTTAATTTTAATAATATGTACATACAGCATAATTTACATAAAAACTATCATTTTGGATGGAACATCCTAGTAAATGACATGAACCACTTAAATTATTTTTTCTGCTTTAAGATAAATTATTTATGAAGTCGGTTGCTTATTCTTTTGGCACAACCGATATAATAACTTATTTAAAGAACGATATTTAATAAATTAAGTTCCTGTCACTTCGTATATTTTATAAATTATCCTAAGAATAAAAAAATATTCTTTGCACTGTGAGGTGGTGTGGTTTATTTTAATTGACAAATTAATTTAAATATTTTTGAAAATAATTAGCATTCGGTTACTCCTTTCATATATTATTATTTAACTCCTTCTGAAGACGTAGGACTCGGGTGTTATCAAAGATCCGCGGTTCAGAAATAGTTGATGGCTGACATGAAGATCAATTTAGCGATCGTCAACAACTAATAAGATTTTGGTGAAGTGCCAAACAAGGAAAAGGGGGAAGCTTAATGAGCGGTGATTCTCGTTCAGAGCAAAGTAATGGTGGAGTGGGGGGGGGGGGAGTCGAAAACAAGGAATGTTGCCAAGTGAGCCATTATTCGGATTAAATCCCCCCCCCCCAAGCTCTCGGACACACGGGATAAGTATTTCATGCTGGAAGATAAAAAAAAATAACCGTAGTTGACTTCCTGGGAAACGGAGAGTTAGAAGAAAGACAGAACCTTCCTTCGGACGTATCAATCAGTAGGCAGCGACGTGAGACGAAGGGAACGCAAGTTGTGGATCACGGGGACGGTTCTGCAGTTTGCGAAGAAAAACTCATAGATAGTGCATCTAAGAATACATGCAACGATGGAAAGCTTAAGTAGATTAAAAATTAAGAAATTATGCTATCAAAATACCTGACAATACACATGAAGCTGCAAGTAGGAATGAAAGAATATAATGGAGGGGAAAAAAAGGATGAATAGTCTGCCAGCTGCCTCCTGAACTGGTCGAGACACGGAGAAGGGAATGCTGCGTCCCCACAGAAAACTCCTCTCCCGCTATCGGAAGGGCGTGGGACAAGTACACAATGCCCGACCTACCCGACGCAGGTTTTTCTAGGGGTTTCCCTGCATTACTTTTAGGCGAATGCCGGGTTGGATCCTTAAAATATAGCCCGGGGGCCCTAGTTAACCCTTGGCTACCTTCCTCTACCCTTCCGCATCCCCCCCTTTCAAATCCCTTCCTATGATATTAAAGGTGAGTTGCCCAATGTGGATCACCCTCATGTAGCCTGTTGCCCTAAAAAAAATCCTCTCCAGCTATCGGAAGGACGTGGAACAAGTACGCAATACCCGACCTATCTGATGCAGGTTTTTCTCGGGTTTGTCTTGCATTACTTTTAGACCAATGCCGGGTAGGATCCTTAAACTATAGCCCGGGGGCCCCTAGTTAACCCTTGGCTACCTTCCTCTACCCTTCCCCATCCCCCCTTTCAAATCCCTTCCTATGCTATTAAAGGGGAGTTGCCACCATGTGGATTACCCTCATATAGCCTGTTACCCTAAGAAAAAGATAAATATCTTATTGTTCCAAATAAAGAAATTTATTTTATTATAATTGATTATTTACCTTCACATCGAGGGACTAATTTTTCCAGAGTTTCTCTCACGCACCCAAACATCCGCGCTCCTCGCCGGGTATTCGAACCCTCTGTGATGCTAAGGCAGTCTCCTACTCCACAGGAGGTCGGCCAAAATATTTTCATTGCATAAATTAATTGTAAATAAATATATAATGACCAAATTTAATTTAATTTATTAAACAGTGTGGTTAATACAATTAGAACAATTATCGCTACGTGTCGTCATTCATTTTGTGACTTCATCAGGTGGACAGTAAAGAAAAGACTGGACCTTAACGATATATTAATTAATATAATATTAGTAATCTAAAATATCTTGAAAAATGTTAATATATATTTTATTGTATACTCTTCTAAGATTTTCAGAGATTCAGTTCAAAAAATTATTTAATATTATATAAATATATTTTTTGTTTTTATAAGGACATTCTTTGCAACATTTTCAAGCGATCTTTTTTTGTAGATGTAGACAGGCTATGTGTAGGGTAATCCACATAGTAGCATCTTCCCTCTTATAGCATAGGAAAGGGAGTGAAAGGGGGAGATGCGGCAAGGTACAGGAAGGTAAAGTAAGGGTTAACAAGGGCCCCGGGGCTATGGTTTAAGGATCCTACCCGGAAATTCGCCTAAAAGTGATGTAAGGAAAACAAGGTTACAGGAAACCGTGGTGTGGTATTTATATCATCACTCATTTTTTCTGTATTTGGCACAAGAGCCTAGAGTGACACAACCGCACAGCACAGTTGACAGACTCAAACCTGCATCAGATAGGTCGGGTATTGTGTACTTGTCCCACGCCCTTCCGATAGCGGGAGAGGGGTTTGCTGTGGGGACGCAGCATTCTCTTCTCCGTGCCTCGACCACTTTAGGAGGCAGCTGGCCGACTATTCCAATGGGAATAGAGACAACTCTTACCGTATGCCCAAGGTCTGTGACCGCGGAACATACACCTCTCAGAACAGGCCGAGGTGCCTCGGCTTTAGTGGGAACCTTAGTTCAAAAACGGAGAGAGGAAAAGGTATCCCCAAAGGTAGGCCCTTCCTGTCTCTCCTACAAGGTTCTGCCTATGAGAGGACATCCCTCGCAGGTTCAGCCTGCGAGAGAATAGTCCTCACAGACAGTTTCCTCTCTACATCAAGTTTTTTTTAGGATAAAAGGCTACACGAGGGTAATCCACATAGAGGCAACTCCCCTTTAATAGCATAGAAAGAGATTTGAGAGGGGGGATGTGGAAGGGTAGAGGAAAGTAGCCAAGGGTTAACTAGGGCCCCCGGGCTGTATTTTAAGGATCCTACCCGGCAATTCGCCTAAAAGTTATGCAGGGAAAACCGTAGAAAAACCTGTATCAGTTAGGTCGGGCATTGAGTACTTGTCCCACACCCTTCCGATGGCCGGAGAGGGGTTTGCTATGGGATCGCAGCTTTCCCCTCGCAGTGCCTTGACCGGTTTAGGAGGCAGCTGGCCGACTATTCCAATAGGAATACAGGACAACTCTACTTCTCGTGTGAAGAAGCGTTAGAATGTAAATGAATGTTCTAAATGCGAGTGTTTATTAAGTCACATTACGTAGCATTTTTAAATACGATATAATCTCTGATGTTGATTGTGACATCTGTGACATTTGAGTCTTAGGAATTTATTATTATCTTTGTATAATTATCGGTTCTGTTGTTTATTTTTTGAATGTCGAGAATAAAGTTTCTTTATCAAAAAAATGTGTGTGTGCGTCATCGTAGAATAAAAATAAATGTAAGTAAACGTTACAGATTTATAAACTGCGAGTATATATATATATATATATATATATATATATATATATATATATATATATATTTCACTACAAAGTGACTTTAGAATTTATCATTGTTTCCTTAGCAGCGCCAAGAGAATGTAAAATCAACATGGCGCTTTTCTGTCTACTTATAAGTAAACTTTAAAGCGTGGATTAAGACGGTGTATTTCGTACTCGCGATGTGCTTTTATTATCCAACGATTATTTATAGTCTAAATGAGAAATGAGGCTGTATTATATTATATATGCAGGTCGCTATTCAGGATTATAGGATGCATTTTAAAAGGTACACCGGTGCCGTCGAATCTGCATTGTATATGCAGTCGCGGATCTGAATATAGGGGGGATTGGGAGGGGGGGTGTTAGCCCTGACTCACCCTCCAAACACACACCCTCCCTCTCCAACCCCTGTTCTATAGTGATTACTGATTATTCACGGTGGAGCACAACCCAGCTAGTGGCTGATATCTCATGGGAGCAAGCACGATCACATCGCTTTCACATATCAAGCGCAGTAATTATTTTGCTCTATAAATAATTATTATTAGGTGGCCATCTTTTTTTTCTTTTTGTGATCCAAATTCAGAATTAATATATATTATAAAACGATATGCTTCACGTTTCACCGCGCATCATTCGTGAAAGAAAGAAAAAAAAAATACAAGCCTTGTAAGTTGTCATCAGGAATACCCAAATATGGCCGTCAAACCTCTTCATCACGTCACAGAACGGGGAAAAAAAGGACAGAACATACGTTTTGATGGAAATTTATACTGACCAACCAGTCTGAAGTGAAGTACAGCATTTTAAAATGTATTTTAAAAGTAAACACAGGGAGTATTGCACCGATGTGGGGAAAAGTAATCGGTATCTAATGGGAATTGGGACGATTTTTGCAAAAATACTAACTACTCTACCTAAAAAAAAATCACACAAGACTGAAATATAGGTTAAATAAAAGTAGAATAGGGCATTTTAAGTGTACTAGATATTTTTTTTTATCTTTCTAATTAGTAAATAGTGAAGTGTTCCGAAGTGGTATTAAAGCGTTAGATTCATTTTAAATTAAATAAGCATTATTTTACTTTAGAAGAGTGAAGTATCTTAAATAATATTAAAATACTGCCTGATAATAGTGATGTAAATTTTTTTTTGGCTCTTAAAACAAATTACATGGACCCGAAAAATATATTTATTTTTAATGCTTTATTTTGTTAGTCCTTAAATTATACCTTAATTCATTTTTCGACTAATCAAAGTTTTTATTATTTTTTACGGGAAAGTACGAACGCATTAAGAAAAAATATGTAACAGAGATCCTCTTTTTTTTCTCCCCTTTTATAAAACTTCCCTGAGATAGCATATGATGAGATAGAAATAGGGGGACGCGGAAGGTTAGCCCAAGAGTTGACAAGTGGTTCAAGTATCCTAGCCAGTATTCCAGTCAATATCATGCTGGGAATTTCCTCAAGAAACCTGTGTCATGTAGGTCGGGCTTTCGGCACTTGTCTCACGCCGTTACGAGAGCTACAGTTGGGAACACTGCTTTCGCGACTGCATGATTCAGCAATATTTGGTTTATATATATATATATATATATACGTGGTTATAATACTTGCATACTAATATATATATATATATATATTGTGTTAGTGTGTAATTTAATATATTATTTATATGTATATATATATATATATATATATATATATTTGTGTGTGTAATTTAATATATTATTTATATGTAAATATATATATATATTTGTGTGTGTGTAATTTGATATATTATTTATATATATATATTTGTTTGTGTAATTTGATATATTATTTATATGTGTATATATATATATATTTATGTGTGTAATTTAATATATTATTTATATGTAATTTAATGTATTATTTATATATATATATATATATATATATATATATATATATATATATTTGTGTTTGTGTGTAACTTAAATTTCACATAACCCGTGATGCCTAAGTCAATTTTAAGAGTCGTAATAAGTCATTAAGTTTACGGCAAGAGTTGTTCTCATACACGTATTGGAGCAGTCGGCCATCTGCCTCCAAATATGGTGTATATATATATATAAATATAAAAGTATGCGAGTGTTATAACCACGTATAAATGTGTTAATTGTGAATTTGAAATTAAATAATTGAATAATATATATATATATATATATATATTATATATTTATATATATATAATTAATATACATTGAAAATATAGTGAAGGGCAAAGATGCAACAATTGCGAGTTAAGTCGGATTTGTATCGTTGAAGAATACTTAACCTGCATTATTAAACCGCCGCCTTTAATTCAGTTGACAAACTCATAGGACAAATTCAGTAAATTGTAATGAAATTCCTCACAGATTGTAATAGAGATAAAACTTGATAAAGAACTCCTCGAAAAAACTTTTACCAAGCTCAAAAGAAATATTTATCCAATTTCAGTTTCACCACGTCTTAACCTCGGCTGTGAAACGCTTCAATCAGAAAATTTGGCGCACAAAGGAGAAGGAACCGTTTCCATGGAAAACGTATCTGAAGAATTTTTTTCTCGTCAGGGCAAAATAAACTCACAAGTTCCACACGTTTAAAAGTTGTACAAAATTTTTTCGGAATGGCGCCATTTTATCTTCTAAGATTCAATTGAATATAAAAATTGACCATTAAAATATTCGCTTTTGATATTATATTTAAGGAATAAAATGTTAATCACAGTTGCTTTAGTGGAATAAACAGAGATGCTTTATACATCAACATTTTGGGTTTAAAAAAATATTTCTGAGAAAATTTATTCGAAAACTGGAAAGAAAAATAACAGGATTTATTATTAAACGCCTAAACGTGAATGGGGTTTTAAAATAAGAAAAATGGAAAGCTCAATGTTGTTTCAAGGTAACATTATATATGTTAAAATAAGGCCATATTGTTCTTTTCCAGTTTTTTGACTAGGCCTATAAATGAGGGTAATCCACGTTGGGCAACTCCCCTTTAATAGCATAGGAAGGGATCTGAAAGGGGGGATGTGGAATGGTAGAGGAATGTAGCCAAGGGTTAACTAGGGGCCCCCGGGCTATATGTTAAGGATCCTACGCGGCATTCGCCTAAAAGTGATTCAGGGAAAACCCTAGAAAAACCTGCATCAGGTAGGTCGGGCATTGGGTACTTGTCTCACGCCCTTCCGATAGCGGGAGAGGAGTTTGCTGTGGGGACGCAGCATTCCCTTCTCCGTGCCTCGACCAGTTTAGCAGGCAGCAGGCTGACTGTTTCAATGGGAACAGAAAACAACTCTTACCGTATGCCCTAGGTCAGTGACCCCGGAACATACACCTCTCAAAGCAGACCGAGGTGCTTCGGCTTCAAAAACAGAGAGAGGAAAAGGCATCCCCAAAGGTAGTCCCTTCCGTCTCTCCTACAAGGTTCTGCCTGCGAGAGAACATTTTTTTATTATTTTTTTAAATTTTTTTTAGGGCAACAGGCTACATGAGGCTAATCCACGTGGTAGCAACTCCCCTTTAATAGCATAGGAAGGGATTTGAAAGGGGGGAAGGTAGCCAAGGGTTAACTAGGGCCCCCGGGCTATATGTTAAGGATCCTACGCGGCATTCGCCTAAAAGTGATGCAGGAGTAAACCCTACAAAAACCTGCATCAGGTAGGTCGGACATTGGGTACTTGTCCCACGCCCTTGTCTGCTTGGCAAGAGAGTGGTTAGCTGTGGGGTCGCAGCTTTCCTCTCGTTGTGCCTTGGTCGGTTTAGGACCAATAGGAGTGGGTGTATGCTTTGAGAGGTGTATGTTCCGGGGTCACAGATCTTCCCCCCTTTTATAACCATTCCTATGCTATTAAAGGGGAGTGGATTACCGGCATGTAGCCTGTTACCCTAAAAAAAATTGTTTATATTAGCTGCAACCCAATCAGAGATGTTTCAGTTCTTCCTCGGAATTTTACAAAAATTTTATTACGTCAGTATTTTTGTATCTCCAAGTAACTTTTTCCAAGCATCCTCAGCGTGTTATTAGTACAGATAATTCTTTTGATGTTTACTTCGTCACGTCAACAACGTGTTATATTTTTAGGAATAATAATAGACGAATTTTCATGGAAGAATGAATATTAAAAAAAATTAAAATAATATTAAACGTCACACCAGCCTTTACACTTTGCATATTTTGCTCTCTCTAAATGAAAATGAAGAAAGATGATACAACCGATGAATTACGTTACGCGTTATACACGCACTATTGTCACTAAATCTTAATTTTATTTGGGGGGGGGGTTAGGGGAGGGGATGGAATCTTCTATTGGTAAGGTTTCTTTGTTCCATTCCCCCTTAAAAAAAAAATAAAGCCAACTTCTCCAGGCAACGGCTGCTTCCTGCTAATTTCCGTCGCCGTTTCTGCTTCCGTACGTTCACGTTGGCTAAGTCACTTCTCATCTTCCACAGATATTCCTTTCTACGTGTTTCATCCAGTAAAATATATAACTGCCATTTTATTTCCCAACCCTAGTTGGAAATTTATCATCGTCCCCTGATCATATTCATTTATTACACTACCAATGTCTGTCATTTAACCCTTGCAGACCTGAATTTTTTTTTGGGGGAAGAAATTTATTATAACGCTACAACTCTCTTATTTGATGATTTAAAATGATTTTTATACGAAAGATTTATTCAAATATATTCGCCCGTTTTCACAATTACTACGTACTGAATTGTGTGGTAAATTGGGTCTTAATCGTCACTAAAATAGTTGTTGATAAAAATAATATTTTTTCCTAGTTTTCTTTAATTACAACCCTTTTACACATACAGTAAGTATAAAACTCACCATCGTTATTAGTTTATAATTTTTTAATTTAAGAAAATTCTCAATGCAATCGCTTTATATAATATTTCTAAAATGTCTACGTTACCGAAAAAATTTTTGCAGTTTCATTTTCCACAGATCTCAAGTCCTCGACAATATTTAGCGTTGTAATTATTTATTCTAATAACGTTATATATCGAAATTTTAGTTTATTTATTGTAATTTTATAATGGGGATTTATCTTTACCAATATCATTCTTATTAAATATTTTCTTTGACAAAAAAATTAAAAGCCGGAGGGAAATTTCGCAGAAGGAATAACGTTAAAAATAGCAGACTTTTAATCACAAAAAAAATTAATTTCAAGTTTTAAGAGCATGTTCCGGGGTGACAGGCCTTGGACATACGGTAAGAGTTGTTCGCTGTTCCCACTGGAACAGTCGTTCAGCTGCCTCCTAAACAGGTCTAGGCACGGAGAAGGGAATGCTGCGTCCCCACAGGAAACCCCTCTCCCGCCATCGTAAGGGCGTGGGACAAGTACCCAATGCCCGACCTACCTGATGCAGGTTTTTCTAGGGTTTGTCCTGCATTTGTTTTAGGCGAATGCCGGGTAGGATCCTTAAACTTCAGCCCGGGGGCCCTAGCTAACCTTCCTCTACCCTTCCGCATGCCCCCTTTCAGATCTCTTCCTATGCTATTAAAGGGGAGTTGCCACCACGTGGATCAGCCTCGTGTAGTCTGTTACAGGACCTGATATGATGAGAAGTTAATAATTGAAGAAATATTGTTTATTCAGAGTGAAAAGGGAAGTTTTATGAGGATAATGAATGTTTGAGAAGCAATAACCGAAGAAGAGAATGTAATTTGGTTTATAAACACCCGTCTTTGAACCATGGTATTATCGTTCATTCTCATTTTAAATTTTTTTAACGTTTTTTAATCGTTTCTCTGGATTTGAAATTTCTTGACAATGGTGAGGTAATATTATTCTTTACATTTTTTCGTGATTTTTTTGGAGGTGGGGGTGGGGGGGCAACAGGCTAAATGAGGGTAATCCACATGGTGGCAACTATCCTTTAATAGCATAGGAAGGGATTTGAAAGGGGGGATGCGGAAGGGTAGAGGAAGGTAGCCAAGGGAAAACTAGAGCCCCCAGGCTATATTTTAAGGATCCTACCCGGTATTCGTCTAAAAGTAATACAGAGAAAACGCTAGAAAAACCTGCATCAGGTAGGTCGGGCATTTGGTACTTGTCCCACGCCCTTCCGATAGCGGGAGAAAAGAGTGCTGTGGGGACGCAGAATTCCCTTCTCCGTGCCTCGACCAGTTTAGGAGGCAGCTGGCCGACTGTTCCAATGGGAATAACGGACAACTCTTACCGTATGCCCAAGGTCTGTGACCCCGGAACATACACCTCTCAGAACAGGCCGAGGTGCCTCAGCTTGTGGGAAACTTATTTGAAAAACGGAGAGAGGAAAAGGCATCCCCAAAGGTAGCCCCTTCCTGTCTCTCGTACAAGGTTCTGCCTGCGAGGGAACATTTTTTTTTTTTAGCGCAACAGGCTACATGAGGGTAATCCACATTGGGCAACTCCCCTTTAATAGCATAGGAAGGGATTTGAAAGGGGGCATGCGGAAGACATTTTTCTTTGCCTTTTTGACTTTTTCTTTCTCACTTTCTACTCCAAGATAATGGAATACCCGGATACTTTAAACGATAATGTTTATTCGTTTCGTTTCCAGCTTTTGTCTTCAATTCGACCATCCACTTACGCTATCGGACAATAGAAAATCCGTGAAAGACATTATCATTAAACTTTAAATCAAATTTTTTCCAGAGCTGATCCAATTTTATGAACGTTAATTACAGAGACATGAGTCAATTGATCCATAGTCGTCTTGCGAAATTCATTTTTCAGGCTATACTGTTGTCTTAGTCTTAGTTTGTCCAGAAAATTTGCCTGGAATAGCAAATTTTATTTTAGGGTGACTTTTTTTTTATTTCAGGATGAACCCATATAAAACATCACCGTGACTTTTCAGGCTTCTCTATATCCCTCTCTTTTTTTTAGATAATACGCTTGATGTTTCCGTTTTGACGATTGGACCAAAACTTGATGCGCGATTTAGCGACAGTGGTGTTAACATTTGTGGACACGCAAAATTAATGTTCCACGTGCAAGGATGGGGGGCAGCTGTAGGATAATTGGAATGCGCCGAAAATGTGAGTGAAGGCACTTAAAACAAATTCAGATGGAAGCGGTAAATTATTTGATATCCTCATTGGCGGACTCTAATATATTTCTCCGACAGCATTTTTTCTTCCCTCTCGACTTGAACCGTCGCCAACGTTAATCCCCTTCACTGGTCTCTCTCTCGGAATTTTTTTTCGCGTGTTTGTTGTTTATTCTGGAAAACCACTCGACGGTCTCGAGCAACCAACGTGAGTTTTCAATGTATGCGCGTTCTTCTAAACGACGGTGGTAAAGGAAAATAATTTTATAAGGCAACCGATGTGGTATCTCTGTCGTTATACAAGCAATCTTTAAACTGCAGTGAAGTAACGAAAACTTGTAATATATTTAAATTAGTGACGAAAAATATGTTAGAATAAGTAGCCTTTAATTTTTTTTAAGGATATAATAATTAATGAAAATTGTAAAATAATGTAATAAAAAATTCGTGTGTACTAGAAAATAATAAGTCGATTATCGTAAATGAAAGACAGCGATAAAATTGAGGTATGAGAAATTGACTAACCAGATACAGGGATAGACGTAAACATATATTATGTTAGTGAACGAGGGGAAAAAAAATTAACTTAATAAAAGTCATTGAAGACATTTTAAAATGTACAATGTATTGTAAAAAATAATAAACATATGTTGTATGTAAAATTATGTATGTAAGATTAATAATTTTTTTTAAAAAAAACACATGACTATGGCAAAAGCGCCGAAATCTTCTGCGGTTTAAATATCTATATAAATATATGAAGAGGACTTGATACATTACTAGTACTATGTTTAAATACTGAAGGTTTCTTGTCGTACAAAATTAATTAATATATAATAAAAGGTTAAAAAAGAATGAAGAATCGAGATTCGAGGGATCATATTGACGGGATCGATTATTCATCGATTTCAGGTATCAAGTAGACGAATTTCTTTGGAATGACCATTTAATACGCTTTTTCATCTGTGGCTGTGTAAAACACTTCCACTGGAGTTACGAATACCTCGTAAATCGTGCTTTAATATTAATATTGGTTCTTATATATCGATAGCGGCTAATTTCTGATTTTTTGAGGATCTGAATACAAATTTATTGACATTCGTCTCGTTGTCCAGGCGCTTAAAACTAATTGTATTTCTGTCAGATAGGTTTGTCTCATTCTTCCTTTTCAGTGAATCCATTTTCGTTGCCACATTCTTCCTTTTCTTCTCTTTAAAATACTCGCTCACTTCTTCACTGTCCAATAGAAAAAGAAATCTCACCACCATTGTCACCGATCAGACTCTTCTTGGTCTGTTGGGCCGCAAACCGTCGCCATCAATTCTGCACGTTCTTACCCGGCCCCGTGTCCCGTGCAGTGCCTCCAGCACCTGCTGGATGGGCCCAGACACACGAACCGGAGAGGGAGTGATTTGATTTTTCGGGGTTTCGCCGGTTTGTCCTGCCTGTCCAGGTTACAGCCCCAGCATCCCAGGCAGCGTCGCCATGGCGACGGCCGGGACAATGACGTCAGAAGCAGCCGCCCTATTGATTTTCGGTTCTCTCTCTCTCTCTCTGTGTGAGTGTGTGTGTGTGTGAGAGAGAGTGTGAGGTCGCGAGGGGTGAGAATGCGTGCCGCAGCCCCAACCCTTAAACACCTATCATCAACATCTTACCGACCGATTTTCATATCTCTGACTTCACGGAGAAAACATCTTCCCTTAACTAGCCCGAGGCAAATACACACGCGGCGCTCCTAACAAAGAATACTTTTTTTTTACCTCTCAATAAATCTTTTTTTTTTCGCATTAAGCTAATTTGACGGCAACATTACGAATAATATTTAACGAGTGAAGTTTTAATGCAAAAAAAAACGAAATTTAAAAGGTCATGATTTTTTTCGGATACGTAAAAGAATCAGATCTGATTAATGATTTATCGTACTGAGTGCTCGGGAAAACTGTGGAAAAGGGAAGACGACAGTTGGGACACAGTGAAAACTGTGTTGAAGTATGGCTAACTGAATGGGTGGGGGGGGGGGAGAGTGATGAATGAATGGTACTGGGATCAGATAAAAGGACAAAGAATCTTCAGCTGACAATCCAATCCAACCCAATGATATATATATATATATATATATATATATATATATATATATATATATATATATATCATTATGTTGGATGAACGAAGAACTATGTAGGAGAGATTTGCAGGCGATTAAAGTCATTCTCGCTATCAATAATGAATTTCAAATCCCTTCCTATGCTATTAAAGGGGAGTTGCCACCATGTGGATTACCCTCAGGTAGCCTGTTACCCTAAAAAAAATTAACGACTTGCTGGTTTTTGGTATGTTTTCCTTTCTGAAGAAGAAGAAGAAGGAGAAGGCCAGCGCCTCTAAAAATTTGATGAAGACTTCCTCCTGCCCTGAATACCATCGCCGTCATTCATTCACCTGTCTCTTTTTCCTCTCAACACGAATTATTTTAATTATATATATATATATAGTGGTCAGGAAAACCATGGCCATGTCTCTTTACATATTCAAAGTATAGAACCCTTCTTCAACTACAAAATTTAATTAAAATGAAAAAAAAATTTACGACTGATTGAAAATAATGAATGAGAAAGGTAGCCAATACTGATTAAAAAAAGGGTAATATAAATACCACAAAACGTTTCTGGGGTCCTTGTTCCCTTTCGTCAGGTGCTACGACGAGCCTAGGAGAGTTTTGTCAACTGAGCAGTGCAGTTGTGTCGCTCTAGGCTCTTCTTAGCACCTGACGAAAGGTAACAAGGATCCCAGAAACGTTGTGTGGTATTTATATTACCCTTTTTTTAATCAGTATTGGCTGCCTTTCTCATTCTTTACAAAATTTAATCTCTAAGACAAAATTAATGTTGAAATTTATAAATAAAATAAATTATTGCTACACTAAACTGTGAACAATTTAATGGATTTTCTAGAGGTCAGGTAAAAGTAAATTAACTCAATCGCGGTTGAAAAAGACATGAAACCTTCAACGTCGTAGTAGTAGTACGTAAATTAATACGAAACAAGAAACTGGAAACAATAATAATTATCCCTGACCAAGTTTACTTCGGCTAATAATTGAGACATGAAAAAATAGAGAATTTAATAGATTCATGTGAGTCAAAAAATAAATATTCATGGATGAAAGCAATGAAAAATGGAAGTTATGAGTGAAAAACAAAAAAGGACTGTAAGTTGAAATGCCGGTAAGTATAACAGGGCTTTTGTAGGGGCGGATAATACATCAACACAAACGTACAATTGTTTTCAATCTGGAGAACCAATTAAGTTACCGAATTCAAATAGCGTCCATCTTGATCTACGCTCGCATTTCCATAAAGACGTCACTCATTTTACCCCTTTTTTTGCTAAATTTCCTAACATTCTGAAAGCCGTTACTGCATAACGAACTGAAACCTCGCCCAATGCCATCGATTCCATATGGATAAAGCTCAGTTGTACCACCTTAACGAATAATTTTATGCGAAAACCTCGTAAAAATAAGGTCAATATCGGAAATTTACCACTCATTAGGTAGATGGGTGACGAAACATGGCGAAGAACATTTAAAATTGAACACTCCATTAGATAACAGCAACAGTTTCCCCCCCCCCTTCTCCCTTATTAATCACAAAAAAGAAATGTTTTTCCAGCAATTTTAACAGTTCCACTATTGAAAGAAAATCTATTTAATTGAAACACCAACGGTTTTCTCTTATTTCCGTGCTTTGAAAAATATTTGTAGCTATAATGTTTACCCCTGTTAAGTTTTATCTCATTCAGCCCATTTTCGTACCTAGTTGCCGTTAGAAAGTTAAGCGGATGAAGAAATCTACTCCTTTTTTTCAAATATGGGACTGGCAAAGCGAGCCAAGGTCATCACGTCCAGGCGTTGCCCAGCCCAAGCGCCGGTGAAATTCATTATTGATAGCCAGAAGGACTACAATCGCCTGCAAATCTCTCCTATAGACTCCTGTACTTAGTTCTTCGCTCATCCTACCTCCCCCCCCCTTATATTTATTTGTTACTTGTCATTTTAACATGCATAAAACAAACATCTCAAGACAAAATTATATTTATAACATAAAATCGAATATTTATTTTATGTAATCGAAAACCTTATCTTCAAGAAACATTAACAATTTAAATCGAATAAATCGATATCGAAATCGATTAAACAAATTTGCTAGTCTCATTAAGGGATTGTATAAAGTATAATTTCCCGAATAACGCTTTCCCCTGCTAACTTATATTTCAATCTAGAGGTTCTAAAGGGCTCTCTAAAATTTTATTTATTATTTAAATATTAATAATTATTTAGTTAATTTTTTCTTCGTAGCATAATAATCCATAGTACCTTGTATAGTTCTTTTATGTTATGATATATTGTTTTAACGTGCCTATTCAAAACTTTTTCTGGGCTAACCAGTCTTATTAACCTTTACCAGGTTTTACCTGCTTCTAATTCCGTATTCAATTATTACAATTTTTTTCTTGCGTTGTTTTATTATAATTGAATCAATTTTTTTTGCTGCTCTCATCTTTGTTCTCGTGCTAAACTCTCAACCGATATACCTTTTAAGTCTTTTTATATACCTTACCGCCTCTGAAAATTAAAATTTACCCTCGATTTTGTTTATTTCAGGAGTTTGGAGCAATTTCGTGTTGCTTCTTGTTTTTTTTTTACGGTGGCTTGTGACGGCAGGACGAAGCTTCACAGACATAAAAGGACTTTTGGTTTGCAGCAAGCGGTTCCTAGTTTCCCCGGATCTGGGGAAGAGCTACACCTCCGAATCCCCGGGAACAACTCTTCCAGCACCCAGACACACTCAGCTGGAACTTTTGCTTAGCGTACGTATAATGGCTCCGCTCCGCTCCGCTCACAAAGGTGAGGGCGGGGGGGGGGGGAGGGGGGAAATAAAATAAAAGCACGGTGGAGGTGGGTGCCTAAATATAAGAATGAACGGAAATTTTAAATGAGTTAAAAATAACGGAGACCTTGAAACTGCATTTAATAAACGTGAAAGAAAGAATTGTTTTTGTGTATGTGTGTGAGTTCACATTTTAACATCGAATAGGGGTAAGTCCAGGTTGACTTTAATTTTATTTCAAAAAAAATCCTCAATACGCACGTTTATAAATATGCATTTGCCAACTCGCAATTTTATCATGTTAATTATTTCCAGGATCCACGTCAATTTTTAACGTCTCTTTTAAGGTCTCGTAGGACACTCAGAAAACGTTCCATAAAATATTAAAGAGTCATTGAGAAATATCATATAAATATATTACATTTTTTTCCAATTATAACATGACATACAGAGAGAAGTTCTCCTTTTTGGCAGACGATAAAGGGAAACCGAGAGAATTAAGGGTGACAAGAAACACTTGTGTCACACTTGGGATACAACAGAGACTGCGAAAAACAATTTGCTTGAGGGAAGCAAAAGGCTTGTCTATTACAGCGCAGAATAGTTACAACAGCATTAAAAAATAAGTTAAAAGGGAACCATAAACGTTTTCATAATCTAGGTTCATCGTTTCGGAAAACGATGTTCAAGTGCTCAGAGCGTTGAACTTCAAGTGCACCCACAGTGTTCAGGAGCATCAGACTGGAGAGAAAAAAAACAACAAAAAAAACATCCACTCTCAGAGAACTGCCATTCGCAAAGTACTGACATCTTTTTTTATTAAAAAAATAAAATTTCAAATGAGTAAGTCCCAAACGAAAATATAACGCTTAGTGTAGAATATTAAAAACATTTATTATTTGAATCACTGTTCAATTGTAATGTTTAAACCAAAATTTATTTAATGAAAAATAAATTCATTTAATGTTTAAAGTATTCAATAAAAAAATTTCTAAGAATATTTATCTAAATAAATGTTGTTATTGATGAAGATTGACGTTTGACTATTAAGGTTCAACAAGGATTTTATTATCAAATAATCAAGCCAATTTTTTTAGGGTAACATGAGGGTAATCCACATAGTGGCAACTCCCCTTTAATAGCATAGGAATGAATTTTAAAAGGGGGATGCGTAAGGGTAGATGAAGGCAGCCAAGGGTTAACTAGGGCCCCCGGGCTTGAGTTTAAGGAACCTACCAGGCAATTCGCCTAACAGTAATGCAGGGAAAACCCTAGAGAAGCCTGCATCAGGTAGGCCGGGCATTTGGTACTTGTCCCACGCCCTTCCGATAGCGGGACAGAGGGTTGGCTGTGGGGACGCAGCATTTCCTTCTCCGTACCTCGACCAGTTTAGGAGGCAGCTGACCGACTGTTACAATAGGAACAGCGAAGAACTCTTACCGTATGCCCAAGGTCTGTGACCCCGGAACATACACCTCTCAGAACAGGCCGAGGTGCCTCGACTTGTGGGTACCTTAGTTAAAAAACGGAGAGAGGAGGAGGCATCCCCAAAGGTAGCCCCTTCGTGTCTCTCCTACAAGGTTCTACCTGCGAGAGAATAGCTCTCGCAGTCTTGAAAGATTAATTTTTATTAGGGTAACAGGCTACATGAGGGTAATTCACATAGTGGCAACTCCCCTTTAATAGCATAGGAAGGAAATTTGAAAGGGGGGATGCGGAAGGGTAGAGGAAGATAGCCAAGGGTTAACTAGGGACCCCAGGGCTGTAGTTTTAGGATCCTACCCTGCATTCGCCTAAAAGTGATGCAAGACAAACCCTAAATAACCTGTATCAAGTTGGTCGGTCGTTTGGTACTTGTCCCACGATCTTTCGATTGGGGGGGGGGAGAGGGGTTTTCTGTTCAAATATTTAAGGGATGACGAATATATTTGAGTTGAAAGTGGCAATGCCGAACGTATTGTTATAATTATAAGGATTAATAGCATTGTAAATCCCTTTAACTGATTATTAAAGGAGGTAATTGGGTGGTCAACATAAAATGGCGTGTTAGTCGCAGACGTCATCAACCAGGTCCATCCAACATTCCTACGCTATTAAAGAAGAGTTGCTTTCACGTGTATTACCCTCATGTACTCTAAAATAATTACGTTGAATGAAAAATATTTATTTTACTTGTATTTTTAAACATTTAAGGACATCAACTGTAGTACGCAGTACAGTGATGATGAAAAGAACTAAGAAATGTTATAAAACCACTCTCGTACACTCATTTAAAATGAAGAGTCCTAAAACGCGCTATAATATACGTAATGCTTTCTTGTAATATAATTTCCAAGGATATCATTCACATTTTGGATGGTTTATTAGCAGTGAAAATGGAATTGTAGTTGTGAGGCGAAAAAAAAAGTGTTGTCTGTCTTTCTTTTGGAGGCCAGCCAAGGATTATATGCCCCTGGGTGAAGGAAAGAGCTGCTTGTTAGACTAAGCCGGAATCGCTGTAAGTCACTCGCTTCTGGACAAATATTTAATGGGCAACGCTCCCACTCCAGAGGAAAATCTTTCCCTCAGAGTTGAAATTATTTACAGGCGGTGAAAGTCACGTGCCATTAAAATCATGAAGTTAGTTCCGTTACTTTGGACTGATCTTTATTGCAGTAACGGAACTTCTGACAAGTGATCACCATTTCAACACCCCTCGAGTGCAGCACATCATTGCTCCGGAGGCTGCGCGGTGAGAGGAGACGGTGTCGACATAATCAGCATCCAGAGTATTGTCTAACCAGCACCATCGACCCGTCTTTCAGGGGCGTGGCGTCAACTAATCTAGTTTACATGTTCCTCAATTGCTTGTCCAACAGCATTACCTGGCAAGGGACACGAGAACGTTCTAATAAGGCTTCTGTTCCACGACTGATTAAAGAAGCTTATGGTTGAAATGAAGGATCCAGTCAAATTTCAAAGACTATACAGAAACTCCAGGACAAACATGAGGTAGTGAGTCACAAACAGTACAAAAATAATGGGGTTTAATTAAAACTGATCTTTTTTTTGATAAACTAATAATAATCATATGTAATAAAACTTTCACAAATTAATTTAATCACGTAAAGAAACTTCAACTCGCTTAGACATAGTTAAAATTAATTTTTGTGCAGTTTACTTACTTTTAAAAAAATATTTTTTTTAATCACAAACACAAATAAAACATTTAAAAACATTTTATTTACGTATTAAAACAGCAAAACTTAACACACGCAGCAACATCTCAAACGACCTTCCTACCAAGTAACTCTCTGGCTGCAAAGATCCAATAAGAATACAGTGCTATATCTTTGCCCAACGAATTTTTACGACAAAAGTTTATATTATACATTCATATTATATTATAAATGTGCAGGTTACCAGAATTAAAGTTATGTTAATTAAAATACGTCATTGGAATAATTTAGTTAAGTGACATGGAAAAATTAATGGTTGGTCTTCTAGACCAGTTTTAATATGCAGTGTTTATTAAATTTTAAAAAAATATAGATAATATGTTTTAGCATCGAATACAAATTACTTGTATAAACATGGAATGAGATAAACAAAGTAAACTCAATATATACTAAGTACATTTAAAACTGTCTACCGGGGACGGAGACGCAGGGAAAAGCAGGGAGACGGAGAGACAGAGAGACGCAGGCAGACAGGGAGACGCAGGGAGACGGAGAGGTTTTGAAGGACGTCCATCGCGGGGAGGCCGAAGAAGGAGATCGTGTGCTGACGCCACAAGTAAACGTTATTAAATTATTTAATAACGTTAAAATAAAGACAATCCTCCTTCTCAACACAAATACAATTTAAACCACGGCATAATTATTTTGAACAACAAAAATAAAATTATATAAAAAAAAGTAAATAGAGCCCAGTGAAAAGTTAATTCACAGCATATAACAAACATTTTCCATTCTAAACACCATTCTGGAATCCATCCAGAGATTTTGGAAAAATTCATTATAATTCCAGTACTCAAACCTTGAGAAAACGTCAGTAGTTAGTTACAGACCACAGACACTAAACTGATGCTCACCAAAATAATTGAAAAAAATAAAAACGAACAGAATATAGTTAGTATAACACTTATATATACACTTAGGAGACGAATGATTCCCGTATTTAATTTATTCTAGGAACATAAATTATTCTTAACAATTTAACTTTCTTCTTATTTGTTCTCATTTAATAATTTTCTCCTTTTTCTGAAGTCAGTCTTTCGTAGGAAATGTAAATTAAATAATATAACGGTTTAATGGAAAAAAAAGAGGAAAGGAGTGGCAGAATGCATCAGTGAACTGACATTTCAATTTTTTTAATACTAAGTTTTTGTCATAAATCTCTGTTATTAATTACAATTCATTAACAAGATGGTGTCTAAAAACAAATTCATAATAATCTTGTAATTTATATATATATATATATATATATTTTACATACTAAACTCTAATAAATTTTTAGATGAAAGATCATTCCTCATAGCTACTTTTTCATTTCAGTTACCTGTACATTATTTTAAGCTGAATGGATATCATTCTGTATTTTTTTCAGGGTAACAGGCTACATGAGGGTGATCCACATGGTGGAAACTCCCCTTTAATAGCATAGGAAGGCATCTGAAAGGGGGGGGGGATGCGGTAGTGTAGAGGAAGGTAGCCAAGGGTTAACTAGGGCCCCCACGCTATAGTTTAAGGATCCTACCCGGAATTCACCTCAATGTCATGCAGGACAAACCCTAGAAAATCTGCATCTGGTAGGTCGGGCATTGGGTACTTGTCCCACGCCCTTCCCCTGATGGCAGGAGAGGAGTTTGCTGTGGGGAAGCAACATTACCTTCTCCGTGCTCAGACCAGTTTAGGAGGCAGCTGGCCGACTGTTTCACCAATGGGAACAACAAAAAAACCCTTACCGAATGCCCAAGATCGGTGACCCCGGAAAATACACCTCTCAAAACAGGCCAAGGTGCCTCGGCATGTGGGAACCTTAGTTCAAAATACCAGAGAGAGACAGAGCAGACGGCATCCCCAAAGGTAGCCTCCGCCAGAGCTCTCTTGGCTCCTATATTTATCTATTTTTCTTAAGGGTAACAGGCTACATGAGGGTAATCCACATGGTGGCAACTCCTCTTTAATAGCATAGGAAGGGATCTGAAAGGGGGGATGCGGAAGGGTAGAGGAAGGTAGCCAAGGGTTAACTAGGGCCCCCGGGCTGTAGTTATAAGGATCCTACCCGACAATTCCCCTAAAAGTGATGCAGGGAAAACCCTATAAAAACCTGAATCAGGTAGGTCGGGCATTTGGTCCTTGTTCCACGTCCTTCCGATGGCGCGGGAGAGGGGTTAGCTGAATAGCTGGGCTTACAAAAAGGAATTCATTGAAATATTTTTTTTCTTTCATTCACAGCTGCCTTAGTTCATCCCCCCCCTCCCCCGCCGTTTTTGACGTGAATTCTTAAGAATATTTTTTTTTGTCTTGATCAATTTTTTATACGAGTCGTAATTAAAATACGTCTTAGGTTGCAGCCGTTGGCACAGAATTTTGTTTTTCTTCGGAGTTTTTTTTTTACAAATATTTTTAAAAATACAAAGGAAATAAAATTGTACAGTCTGCTTCTTCCATGACAATTATTGTAAAATAAAAAGGTATTTAATGTATCTTTAATTATTTTTTTTGGGGGAGGGCGTAATAAAACGAAAATTACCCAATGGAAACAATTATTGTTTCCTCTGGAATTTCAAGGACTTCCTAAATTTGTAAATAATAATTTTAAAAATTATCAGCCCCAACAACAAAAAAAACTTTTCTTATATTAATGTATAATTTTCAGTATCTGAAATCATGGGATGAGTTGGGGGGGGGCGGGGAAACCTCAACGATGGGATGTCAATAGCCCAGGGGGGCTTTAAGCCAACACTTACGGTTAAAAAAAAATTATAAGTGCAATTCGTGTTCTAATATATATATATATATATGTGTGTGTGTGTGTGTGTGTGGTAAAGTACAAGAGTGTTGTGTACACGGTTGGGGTTGCAAATTGAAAATCAAAACCGAAAATGAAGGAATGAAAAATAATTATTTTGAAGCAGTTACCCCCCGTGTATTGATGGAAAAGGATACTCTAGGGGCAAAGAAACCTGGTTTATTTTTATTTTTTTTTAATTCAAAGTATATAAAAAATATATAACACGTAAATGTGATATAAAGTTAAGATTTCTTTCAGTGGGCATTTTAATTTGCGACAGTAACATTAATTAATATAGAGTTTAGGTGAGATTCTAACTGTTTTACTAATATAAGGTGATTTAGTCAGATGTTAGTGGAGCAGAATATATGAATTATCTTAATTTTTAAATTAATTAATTAGTATTTTTTAATAAAATCTTATTTTGATGATAGAAAAAAAACCACCCCAAGATTTCACCTGTTTTAGATTTTTTATTATTATTTTTTTAAGTATTGCGGGTCACGCTGAAAGGCAAATTCAAGTGCTTCCAGCAGAGCCTGATCCACCCCAAGCGTGGTGGAGAGAAGAGGCACATTTGCATGGCAGGGGAGGGGAGGGGGTTAACAGCCCTCAGGCGTAATTGGGGGACTTGCACCACCCAATTACTACTTCGTTTGGACAGGGTAAACTATTGTGACTATGAAAAAAGGGAAACACACACGTACATCTGTTATGCTTGTAGTCGCAAAACGTATCTCTGTCATGTACATGTAATATATATTGTGATAATCACTGCTACTTTTACTTTATTGCTAAAAAAATTAATTATTTAAACAAACAAATAATAATTTAAAATTAAAATCATATATATTGTACCTCAGGTTTGTTCTTATGAGCCTTTCCTATGAAAATATTGATTTTTCTCTTAATAAATAAGAAATATACAGCGCTATTACTTGAAAATAAAAAAAAGGAAAATCCTTGTCTAGGTGAAGATCACAACCTGATCTACGTCTACCGGTAGCGCGTAGTAATGGCAGTCAACACCCACTAAAATTACAGTTTCCTACCTTCATAAAAAAAATCCAATACCTCGAAATTATTGTGGGTTTATTTCAAAATATTGACGATGAGATTATTATCAGTAAATAAAGGGTAGACATTTTAATTTCGATAAAATAATAATTATTTATCTGTTATAAATACTTGTAGAATTATTTTTTTAATGAAATAGGTCAAGGACAAAACAAGGAGACTAACGAGCAATTACAGTCCGTTTCTGCGATTATATATTTTCAAATCCTCATGGAGCAAAGGCCTTTAATTTCAGATAGGTTTCTGTAACGTATACGGTCTTTGGCACTCATGATTGCTGAGAATCTCACACATAGTAATTGATTGTCTCTGTATTCTCCGTCCCACAAGGTATTTGGATGACTTTACGTGAATCCTACAACATATTTCCTCATCATTGTGACGGTTCCTGGTGGATGCTAAGCGATGTTGCCTCTCTCTTTTTTTTTAAAAAACAAAATCCACAACCTTGGTTGGTAATTTTTAATATGAAAACCCGAGGATTTATTTAAAAGGGGGAGGGGGTGGTTAATGAGAACTGCTTCAGTTTGAAATCACCAGAGATTCAGAAAATATGCGATGAGACTAATTAACAAGATATAAGAAAGGGTAAAATCTATGGGAGGACTGCAACTGACTGGTCTGATTTGTCGGTGAAGGAGGAAACCCCCGCAGCTTTGTCACGTTGGCTGGGAAATGCACCCCGTGGCGAGGCTAATGGAATTACCCTCAAAGCTGACCAGCGTTCAGATGACCGTCGTCGTCGTCGTCCTCCTCCTAACTTATGTTCCAACTCTCTACATTAATTTCAGTTCAGCGACGCCTTCCTCCTGGAATCCTGGAAACTACGTCTAGGATGAAAACCCATTAATCTCGATCAAAGTCACGAGGCCGACAACACATCACGAGGATTCATTTTTGGGTTTTTGGTGTCGGGAAAATTGGGAATGAATCAAAAGGCCACAGTTTTCTTTCCTCAACCGGGGACAACAGTTTTCATAAAATGATTTTGAGATTGTTTAACGGTCATCATTACTTTCAAATTAATCATCATGAAACTATATTATAATCAAATTATCAACACACTGTAATTTAGTCCATGGTATTTTTGGATAATCCCCATTTTTTATGTGGAAGAAACAAAAAATTTCAGTAAGAAGAATAATAAAATTTAACAAATCCAAAAAAAATATTATTACAACTGAAAGGAAACCTCACATTAGAATGGAGATGTTTTAAAAAAAATATAGCAACTACAAATATTGATTAATTTAGGAAATTTTATGCATATTAACGTTAAAAATCGTGAAATATTTTTTATATATCATTCATGAAAAAAGTATTCCCGATATATATAAATATATATATTGTAATGCCAATTAATTAGGCCATTAATTGTTTTTTTTTATAAAATTTAATTGTAGCGGCAGGAGCTTCTAAAGCGGCAATGGCGCCGAGCTCTGTTGCTTTGTTGAAAGCCGAAAAGGGAAATGCGCGCTAAAACTCTGTATGCACTAGGAGGAGAGTTAGTTGGCGGCGAAACATTGCGAGGGAGCGGAACAAATAATAAAACCTTGAGCAGAGACTAGACGTCGTTGATGTATGTATTACCAGTTAAAGTTGTGAATTAATACAAAGTAAAACATTCACGTAATTATTGCATCGTAAATATATTGGATACAAATAGCAGTTTTTGTCAGATATTTCCTAAAATCTTCGTGGAGGAATTGTTCCAGGAGAACGTTGGTAAATTATTGTGGAGCGGAGCAGTCAAGGAAATATCAGCCAGTGTTGCCAAATTTTAAAGTGAAGTGTAGAATCAGTGAAAACCAAGGCCTGATATTAAAAAAAAATTAAAGTGTGGTAGTGTTGAAGACACAAGAGAGAGATCTGGTACCAGAACGACGATCCGTGAGTAACCAAGACTTTTATAAATTTGTAAACGATTATTAAAAGGGTAGAGTTCATTTCGTTCAGCTTTCATTCCACTTATAATTCATGTTGTTTTAGGTAATTTTTTTTTATATTTTGAATTGTTAATAGTCAGATTATTCATTGCTTGTGTTCTAATTGTAGTGACCCTGAGATTAATTTCAGTAATAAGAATAACAAAATTATTAAAAAAATAAATTATAACTAAATTACAACTAAAATTATTTAGAAATAAACCTCCCTTATAAATGGAGATTTTTTAAAAAATAAAGCAACTACAAATATCGATTAATTTACGAAATTTTACATATATATATATATATATATATATATATATTACAACCCTCATGTGGCCTGTTACCATATATATATATATATATATAGATATATATATGGTAACAGGCCACATGAGGGTAATCCACATGGTGGCAACTCCTCTTTAATAGCATAGGAAGGGATCTGAAAGGGGAGGATGCCGAAGGGTAGAGGAAGGTAGCCAAGGGTTAACTAGGCCCCCCCGGGCTGTGGTTTAAGGATCCTACCCGGCAATTCGCCTAAAAGTGATGCAGAGAAAACCCTAGAAAAACCTGAATCAGGTAGGTCGGGCATTTGGTACTTGTCCCACGCCCTTCCGACGGCGGGAGAGGGGTTTGCCGTGAGGTCGCAGCATTCCCTTGCCCGTACCTCGACCAGTTTAGGAGGCAGCTGGCCGACTGTTCCAATTGGAATAGCGGACAACTCTTACCCCGTATGCCCAAGGTCTGCGACCCCGGAACATACACCTCTCAAAACAGGCCGAGGTGCCTCGGCAAGTGGGAACCTTAGTTCAAAAAGCAGAGAGGTGTGAAGGCATCCCCAAAGGTAGCCACCGCCAGAACTCTCTGTATGGGAATTGTAGTTGTTGGTGTTGTTTAATCTTTGTTTTTAGTTAGTTGCTATGGTGATGGCGATGCGTGAAAAATAATATTTTAAAGGAGACTGAGTTTATTTGTAAAATATTTACCTAATAGAGTGTTGGTAGTTACTTGTAATATTAATAAATAATGCGAGGAAGTAGATTTTGTGATTGTATTTTTTTTTATAATGTATTTAAATGCCAAATTAAATTTTAATCGATTAAAAATTGAAAATAAATACTTAAAAATAAAGTAAAAATTTATTTGAGTGAGAATGTATTTGTTCAAAGTAAAAAATAAGTGTTCAAAATCCTCTTTTTGTTTTCGAAATAATAAAAATGAATTTTATCATGAGGGATTCCTCTGAAATATGTTTGTCGGTTATTACCAGTATTAGTGAGTCAGCAAGAACGATTCGATTTTTTTTTGTATCCTTCGTGGTAGGAGTAAAAGAAGGACAAAAGCATTCCGCGACTCTTCAAGATTCGCAAAAGGATCCCTTTACAACTATTATGGGAATTTTTCTCATTCCGTCGCAGGGGTGTGGCGAGATTGCAGCCCTTTGGCCAACAGACCGTGAGGATATTCCCCCCCCCCCTCCTCCTCCTGCGGTCGTGGTTTCATGTTGGCTAGACAAAAAGGGTGGTAATAATATGCAACCTCGTCTTTCATCCACTCTCCTTAACACTTTCTACAAAATATTCAGCTTAGTTTGGGAATCCCAGGCCGCCTTTATCGTCTGAGGAATGGCCACCAGCCGGAATCACGTTGTAGTGTGTGTGTGTGTGTGTGTGTGTTTCACGATTTATATTAAAACGGTTTTCGGCGTTAACACATCGGCCATATGCATGCCGTGGAACATAGAAAATTAATTATAATTTTTCGGGAAAAGAAACAAATATAATATTCTGTTGGGTTCATGTTTCCCTTGCAGAGCTCAATGGATCGTAAGAGAATTTAACAGGTATAAAGGAAATTTATTTGCACAGACTCCTGTTAAATATCAAGACTTGACATGGTATTGATGAAAAAAAGAATTAATTTAATTTACATGATAGAGCACGTGTATAAAGGTTCTCAAATACTTACCATGGTTGTTAATCCAGGTATTGTGAGTGGACAGTTCCGAAGATTCCCGAGTTACGCCGAAGCGTTACACGAACCCATTCCGTCAGGCTGAAAACGAGTGATAAATAATTATGAATATAAAACAACCAGCAAGTCATAAGAATTAAGCGTAATATGTATTACAAATACAAAAATCAACGTTTCGTCCAGTCTTTGTGACTTCATCAGGAGATAAATTATATAATAGCTTGTTGAAGTCTAAATTTGATTCTAAAAATTATGTTTAATTTAATTTAAGAAAATTTATAATAGTTATAATAAATTAAATATAATGCGATTAAATATTTATTAATATTATAATTTTAAAAATTATTATAATTTTATAAATTTATAATTTTTAATCTATTATTTGATAAGAAGAAGTTGAGGTTATATCTTTGAGTTTTTAGGGTAACAGGCTACATGAGGGTAATCCACATGGTGGCAACTCTCCTTTTATAGCATAGGAAGGGATTTGAAAGGGGGGATGCGAAAGGGTAGAGGAAGGTAGCCAAGGGCCCCCCAGGCTATGGTTTAAGGATCCTACCCGGCAATTCGCCTCAAAGTGATGCAGAGAAAACCGTAGAAAAACCTGCATCAGGTAGGTCGAGCATTTGGTACTTGTCCCACGCCCTTCCCTGGATGGCGGGAGAGGGGTTTGCTTATAATGAGGGAAAGTTGTCGTACTTGGGTCAAATTATAAAAAATATTTTGTTTCCGAAGTACCACAAAGGGTGCTCAAATTTAAAGCTGTTAGAATGTAAATAACAAATAAAAAACTAGAAGAATTCCGTTAACAAATTAAATTAGTTTTTTTTTGCAAATTAAATGGACGTAATTTAATTAAAGTAAATAACAACATGTTAAATAAACAGACGTAGCGTAAAATAAAGCTGTTTCGCGGCTGACGATTACTGTCAATTTAATAATATATGCGCTTATTACAGATTTGTGGCACTGTTTATTTATATAACTTAACAGTTTATTGAAATGAGAATTATTATGCATCTGAAAAGATGTCCGTCGTTCCCTCTGGCCCGAGCACAGCCATCGATATCGATATCGATGTGGAGATCGATTCAATGGCAGGGAAAGAAAATTAACATAAAAAAATGATTTTTTTAACTACACTTGTGCAAGGAAAAAAGTATCAGTTAATATCATCCAATACCCTCTGAGTTGAATTTACACTCTGCTCTAGTCATATATATATATATATATATATATATATATATACTAGCTGGGTACCCGGCGTTGCCCGAGATGTCATTTATCTATAACCCCCGATATGAATCCAATTTCGGATGCTTTTGCTCAATTTTTATGTAACGCTACTCGAACCCTAATCATTATAATTAACTCTGAAAAATATTTCTTCAACGCAAATATCTGCCGTGTTTGCATGTTCCAAAATTTGCACCCCGCTACCCCTGCATCTGAGGGGTAAATGCCAATTTGAATGTCGTAACTAAACACAGTGACTTCCATAACCTTTGATTTGACTCCAATCTCGGTTGTATTCGCGTTATTTTACTGTAAAGCATCTCCACCCCCAAACCCGAAGGGTGTCCTTTTCACAGGGCGTAGGGGATGAAAATTGTATTCAGATAACATTGGTAGAAACACTATCAATATCTTTGACCCCTAAAAATATTTATCCGACTCAAATATCGGCTGTTTTAGTATGTTTAAATATTTCCACCCTCGCTTCTGGGGGTGGAAGACGCGTCTCACCCCGACAGTGTTTGTTTCCTGGTCGCAGAAAATACGTGTACGAAATTTGGTGAAAATTGCTCGACTGGTGTAGATTTGTATTTTATTTAGAAAACGTTTGTATGGGAAATAGAAAAGGGCTGTTTTTAGGGTTTTTTCTCGCCTTTTAAACCTTCCCTAGACCTCCACGAACATTTCAAGACTAAGATAAGATAAATCCGTTCAGCCGTTCTCGAGTTTTAGTGAGACTAACGAACAGCAATTCATTTATATATATATATATATATATATAATCCCCGCAATAATATTAGACCACAATATAGATTCAGTTAGGTCTTTTTTTAAATCTTTATTCAACTGCCTATTCTAAATAGAGTTAATGTCGGATAGTAAAATCTCAATCAAAACCCTGACCTCAAATATAATAAATTTTCCACTTAATAAAAAATAAATAATGAGGTGACACAGAAATCTTCATTTGCCAATAGCAACTCCAATCTCCATGACAGCTAGACAAAAAAAAGTCAGCCGAAATTATATTAATAAACAGTATTAAATAAAAATACTTAAACGACTCCCTCAAAATCAAATATCATCTCGTGCTTCTCCAAACGGAAATCCATTAAAATACATAAACGACTCCCTCAGTCAAGAACAGTGTTTCTCGGTTGCTCTCCAATACGGCGAATAATTCAATGCAGCTGACGAGGTACGCCAAAGATAAAAATGCCTCTAAGTGTCTGTCTATGGTCCTAATTTGAAAATTCAAAATTAATCTGAAGTTATTTGGTTATTTTGTCTAATTAGATGTTTATCTGACAAATCAATTTCCGGGACTAACATGCATTCTAAAATTTCTTTACTTGTATTAAATATAATTTGTCTGTAATCTTTGGAATAAATGTTTAATGCTTCTTTGGATCCATTTTTTTAAATTCAAAAATGCCATGAAGAGATTTACTGGTCTTCTTTCTACATAAAGTATTACATGAGTCGTATATTTTTTTTTTCGTAATTTCATGTGACGTAATTCTCGAATTTAATTTTTCGGCCCTTGTCAGATAATTTATTATATATTTTTATATCTTATTTAACATTTTCACAGTTATTAACTATTAAAACTAATTGCTTATTAAATAGTATACATAATATGGGATATTAATTATTAAAATTTCAATTTTTCAACGCATGTTTAACTCAAAAACACAGCACGATGTAATGTAATCAAATTGTATTGTTTTTGATATTTTCAACTCTCTGTGTGACTTAAATAACGAGGTACAGTATCAGCTGATCGTCAAAGATTATACAATAGTGAGTTAAATTGCACACGTTAAATCAAAAACACAGCACGATGTAATCAAATCCTATTGTTTTTGATATTTTCAACTCTCTGTGTTACTTAAATAACGAGGTACAGTATTAGCTGATCGTCAAAGATTATATAATAGTGAGTTAAAATGTACACGTTAAATCAAAAACACAGGAAGATGTAATCAAATTGTATTGTTTTTTTATATTTTCAACTCTCTTTGATTTAAATAATGAGGTACAGTATCAGCTGATCGTCAAAGATTATATACTAGTGAGTTAAAATGTAACACGTTAAATCAAAAACACAGCACGATGTAATCAAATTGTATTGTTTTTGATATTTTCAACTCTCTGTGTTACTTAAATAACGAGGTACAGTATCAACTGATCGTCAAAGATTATATAATAGTGAGTTAAAATGTAACACGTTAACTAAAAAACACAGCACGATGTAATCAAATTGTATTGTTTTTGATATTTTCAACTCTCTTTGATTTAAATAACGCGGTACAGCATCAGCTTTTCGTCAAAGATTATATAATAGTGACTTAAAATGTACACGTAAACTAAAAACACAGCACGATGTAATCAAATTGTATTGTTTTTGATATTTTCAACTCTCTGTGTGACTTAAATAACGAGGTACAGTATCAGCTGATCGTCAAAGATTATATAACAGTGAGTTAAAATGTACACGTAAACTCAAAAACACAGAACGATGTAATCAAATTGTATTGTTTTTGATATTTTCAACTCTCTTTGATTTAAATAACGAGGTACAGCATCAGATGATCGTCAAAGATTATATAATAATGATTAAAATGTACACGTAAACTCAAAAACACAGCACGATGTAATCAAATTGTATTGTTTTTGATATTTTCAACTCTCTGTGTGACTTAAATAACGAGGTACAGTATCAGCTGATCGTCAAAGATTATATAATAGTGAGTTAAAATGTACTTTCTCCAGTTTCATTCACCTTTATTCACCCGCTGAGTATGACAATTACAATAAGACAAAATATTGTGTAAGAAATGTTATTAATATTTCCCGATAACGTATAAAGAGGGCTGTAAACGCGTCACAACCGCGTGGGATTGGTCGGGTATTTTCGTAGAGAATATTGAGAAATGAGCACAGTTGATCCAGGACAAAGGGGATCCAGCAGTGAAGGGATGCAGAGTGAACCGGAGATTACCACTCCGGTCCTACATTTAGAACCCCATCATTCAGAAATGAATCATGCTGCTTCGGATGACGCCAAATCGCTGTTTTCCCCTTCAACAGACTCTAAATAAAATTCTCTTCCTACGTCGAGAAGGCCCGGAACAAAGTTACATTTATGTAATTTCTGAAAATGTTATTTATTTGTCGATACTGAATTGAATTTCTCAGCCGAACTTCTAACCTTTCTATTAAATAAAAAAACAAACAAATATTCATCTGAAAATGGAAAAAAAAAAATTCTGCATCATGATGAATTTTACCAAATATTGGGACTTAAACACTGAAAAAATATTACGAGAATAAGTGAAAAAAACGTTATTAGAGAATTCTATATGTGACGTCACTTCAACGTGTACTTAGACATAGAGCGAGGTACAGAAACTCAAAGAAAAGCAAATTATCAAAAAGGCAACGGTAATTATTCAATGAAAAATAAATTGTTCCCTATTACAAAAGGGCACGAGTATTTTTTATATAATGATTAAGATATTTAAATGCGCTCCAAAATTTCTTAACACAGCTCAAATTTTTTTTTTTTTGGTGTAGTGGCATTCATGTAACTTACTTTTAGTGGTCTATTCCTACATAATAATCTATTATTTGATAATAATAAGAAGAAGTTGAGTTTATATCTTTGGGTTTGTTGGTGGTGTTGTTTTATCTTTGTTTTTAGTTAGTTGCTATGGTGATGGCGATGCGTGAAAAAAAAAATATTAAAGGAGACTGAGTTATTTGTAAAATATTTACCTAATAAAGTGTTGGTAGTTACTTGTAAAAAATGATGCCAAGGTTACGAGCTCTTGAAAAATATTAGTGTGGAGCAGTAAATTAGCGGTAGATGAGGATAATGGAGCAATCAGGTATACAAGAAGGTTCTGGTAGGAAAAGAACCTATTCGGAGTTGCTTAATTACTAGTTTTTTGTTAACATATTACAGTGAAACCATAGAGAATTGGTCTTTACGGGCGTCGAATAAGTTTACATAATTGTTTAATAATTTATATATATATGTATATATTATTCATATAATATATGATTAAACCCTTATTTTAATACAGTCACACACACACAATTTTTTTTATTACAATGTAAATTAAATTAAAATGTCATCATTTTAAAATAGATTGTCAGGAGCTTTCATATTCCTTTAGACTAACATTTTTTACATGGTTATATACAAAATGTCAGTATGTAACGCAGTTTCAGAATCATATTATTACTACATGCATTGGGCAAGTCCAAGCCAACATATTCGACAGTTAAAGAATTTACTATCACAGTTTTGAGTGCAATTAGAGGTTTGTGCTAACAAGTTGTACGCTATAAAGGTTTTTTTTGGGTGGGGGGGGGGCAACAGGCTACATGAAGGGTAATCCACATGCTGGCAACTCCCCTTCAATAGCATAGGAAGGGATTTGAAAACGGAGGGATGTGGAAGGGTAGAGGAAGATAGCCAAGGGTTAACTAGGGGCCCCTGGGCTAAGGTTTAAGGATCCTACCCGGCATTCGCCTAAAAGTAATGCAGGGAAAACCCTAGAAAATCCTGCATCAGGTAGGTCGGGCATTTAGTTATTTGTCCCACACACTTCCGATAGCGGGAGAAGAGTTTGCTGTGGGGACGCAGCATTCCCTTCTCCGTACTGCGATCAGTTTAGGAGGCAATAGTGTAACATGTGACTGTAGGATGTGAATGTACATCCATATCAAAAATGTTGGCCTAAATATTTTTTTTAAAAATTAAAATATCAAGAAAGTTCCTGATGGTCTATTTTAAAATTATGTACATTTTAATTTAATTTGCATTGAACAATAATTTTTACATGTGAGTGTATTAATGATTTATAATACTTTACATAAATTATAATTGTATTATTAATTTTTTTTACTGAATTTAAATTTTTATAAACATATTACCTGTTCACTCAAACTGCTCTTAGTTGTACAGTAATAATAAATATATGTCACTTTATTTAACCTGCGCCGATAAATCTTACTTTTATTACAATTATTAGCTTACAATTATTCAGTAAACCTACATCGAAATTTACATTCTTTATTTGAATATATATATATATATATATATATATATTATTTAACTTGCGTCGTTTAATTTTTAACATTTTTAATTTTTTTTTACGACTAATAACTTACATGCTTACTATTTAAAATTATTCAGTAAGCCTTCACCCTACTTTAGATCCTTTATTTAAACACGAATAGACCATTAAAAGTAAGTTACATGAATGCCACTACACCAAAACAAAATTTGAGCTGTGTAAAGAAATTTTGGAGCGCGATTTAAATATCTTAATCATTATAAAAAAAATACTCGTCTCTTTTTGTAATAGGGAACAATTTATTTTTCATTGAATAATCTGCCACGTTTTCGGGATCATTCAGGAACATTAATAATAATTACTTAGCAAAATTATAGGCATATATATATAGGCGTTTATCTGATATAATAACACAATAAATAAATATAAATGTTCAAAAAGTCAGAAACTTTAATAATAGAGGCTGAAATAAATAATAAAAAAATACATTTACGTAACAGAACAATTAATTTAAAAAATTTAAATTGATAGAAATCAGAGATTAATTTTAAAAAAGTATGGGGGGGGGGGAAATGTGGTGTATCAATAAACGAAAACAAAAATCACTACAATATCCCGACGTTTCGTCCACAATTTTGGGGGACTTCATCACGTAACAGACAAGCTTTGAACGTAGACGTCTAATTATAAATTTAGCGTCCTCTGACGCTGGTTGTAACCGTAAATATTTCACATTAAGACGTTTCGTAATTGTGCATACATTCAAAAATAAATTTCCTGATGAAGTGCCAAAATTGTGGATGAAACATCTTAATATTTTATAATCTATTTTTTAGTTTATTAATACACACTTTTTCCCAGAACTTATAAAAAATTATTCTCTACTTTCCATGAATATTAAATTTTTTAATTAATTGTTCTGTTACGTTAAGGTATTATTTATTGCTGCGTCTATTACTAAACTTTCTGTCTTTTTGGACATTTATATTTATTTATTGTGTTATAATATCAGATAACCGTCAATATAATATATATGCATACATTTTTCCTAACTATTTATTTTTAAATTATTTGAATCATCATGAAAAAAGTGGCAGATTATTCAATGATTCATGCTATTTCTCATGTATTACGACATCAAAATAGATGAGAACAATTACAATACAACAACGTTTAATGAAAAATATATTGTTCCCTATTAGAAAGAGAGACGAGTATTTTTTTAAATGATTTTTAAGGCGCTCCAAGATTCCTTTACACAGCTCAAATTTTTATTTTTTGTGTAGTGGCATTAATGTAACTTACTTTTAATGGTCTATTTGTGTTCAAATAAAGGATCTAAAGTAGGGTGAAGGCTTACTGAATAATTTTAAATAGTAAGCATGTAAGCTATTAGTCGTAAAAAAAATTTAAAATGTTAAAAATTAAACTACGCAAGTTAAATTATATATATATATATATATATATATATATATATATATATATATATATATATATTCAAATAAAGAATGTAAATTTCGATGTAGGTTTACTGAATAATTGTAAGCTAATAATTGTAATAAAAGTAAGATTTATCGGCGCAGGTTAAATAAAGTGACATATATTTATTATTACTGTACAACTAAGAGCAGTTTGAGGGAACAGATAATATGAATATAAAAAATTAAAATCAGTAAAATAAATTAATAATACAATTATAATTTATGTAAAATATTATAAATCATTAAACCATTATTTTAATACAGTCACATGTAAAAATTATAGTTCAATGTAAATTAAATTAAAATGTACATAATTTTAAAATAGACCATCAGGAACTTTCTTGATATTTTAATTTTTAAAAAAAAAATATGTAGGGCATTATTTTTGATATGGATGTACATTCACATCCTAGAGTCACATGTTACACTATTGCAAATATATATATATATATATATATATATATATATATAACCATGTAAAAAATGTTAGTCTAAAGGAATATGAAAGCTCCTGACGATCTATTTTAAAATGATGACATTTTAATTTAATTTACATTGTAATAAAAAAAAAGGGTGTGTATGACTGTATTAAAATAAGGGTTTAATCATTTGTTATATGAATAAAATATACATACATAAATTATTAAACATTTATGTAAAATGTATGACTACTTATTCGACGCCCGTAAAGACCAATTCTCTATTGTCTCACTGTAATATGTTAAAAAAAAACTAGTAATTAAGGAACTCCGAATAGGTTCTTTTCCTACCAGAACCTTCTTGTATACCTGATTGCTCCATTATCCTCATCTACCGCTAATTTACTGCTCCACACTAAGGGGTTTTTTTTCAAGAGCTCGTAACCTTGACATTTTTTAAAAATTTCTTATTCCATGAGAAGAAAGTTGGGAACTTTGTTTAATTTTCCATATAAGAGGTGGATGTGTCTCTAGTATAACATTATGCAGAATGAAGTATTCTGGAATACAGTGTCTTAATATTCACCATCCGACGAACACTAATGTTGTTTGGTCTCCAGATTCCGTAAATGGCAAACGACTTTGTTATCAACATTGCCATGTGTGTTGTGTGTGTGTGTGTGTGTGTGTGTGTGAGGGGGGAAAGTCCGTGTGGTTGTGTGAATGTTTTTGAGCAGCTGATCCATATTAATCCCGGGCGATGGCGGCAGGTCTTTGTTCGGTCCCGGGCTCGACGAGATCGATAGCTCCAGCTCCGAGGGCTGCTGCGACGCGTTGCCTGGCAACGCCGTCCAGGCCAACAATCGCCGGCCAACGCCCAGGTGCTCCGGATACAATCCTGTGTGCCACCATTCTTGGCCCCCCCCCCGGAGCACGACTGCAATTAATTAGTATTTTAACTTACGTATGTGAGCTTTTTTTTTTCCTTTCCCTAGAAAAATTCCGGACATGTTGCCGGCGACGAACATTTATGACGTAAATACTTTCGTCCACCACGAACAAATAAATATTACTTCTCCTCCCTGGCCGATTTCTCAGATCAACAGTTAATAAATTTTAAAATTCTTATTAAAAGAAGATGAACGTCTCATATTAATTTTAAAAATATTATCCAGTAAAATATATCACTTTTATTTTTAAAAAAACTAGTATCATTTGGTTTTAAATATTTTTTAGAATTACAGACGTCACTCTACTGATTAAAAAAATAACCAGAAATTATTTAAAAAATATCAAGTGCCACAAATTTGGAGATTTAAGTGACTTTCAAGGTTCCTGAAACAACAACTACTAATTATAAATACAATACAGCTATGAATTTAAACTGTCCCGGTGTAAATTGTAAATAAATTTTTTCGTGGTTGAGCACAAGGTTCAGATTTCTATATAAATGTCGAGTAAATGCTTAACCGTGAAAAATTTAACGACAATAAATCTGAATCGTCTAACGCTCTAGGTAAATATGATATCGATTTGTCTCTCAGTTTTCTGATAACGTATAAAAAAATAAATATAAACCAAAAATTACGTTTATACTGCTACATTAAATAATAATAATATGTAGATAATATCTTTGGTGTTTATATTTGCAAGACATGTTAAAATTCAAAAAGAGAAAAATAAATACAAACCAAAAATTACTTTTATTTGCAACACCTGTTCAAATTAACGTAGAGAATAATAAATATAAAACCAAAAATTACTTTTATTCTGCTACATTAAATAATAATAGTATGTAGATAATTATTAAAAAATTATACTAGTGTGAAATACTAATAATAATAAATATTTTATCAGGTGCTTCTACATAAATTCTGAATGAAATTTTTCCGTTTATCCCCCATTATGTATCTATTATTAATATTGTTCTTTAAATAAAAAAAGCATTCATAAAACTTAATATGGATACCATTTTTTCAGAGTCATAAACAAATTATTTACTGTCGAGTTCTGTAACAGACTTTGCATTCCCCCTGGAATATATAATGTCACCCCTTGACGTCATGACAAAGTTACGAACAACAAAAAAAAATTTAATGATTCTCATTTCTTATTTTAAGTTTCCATTACCAGAATATTTCTGCAATAACAACATTTATAAACAATCAAAATAATCCTAATTTTTCGTTCCAGAATCCTGATTTTTTTTTGGGGGGGGGGACGGGCGGGGTAACAGGCTACATGAGGGTAAATCCACATGGTGGCAACTCCCCTTTAATAGCATAGGAAGTGATTTGAAAGGGGGGAGATGTGGAAGGGTAGAGGAAGGTAGCCAAGGGTTAACTAGGGGCCCCCCCGGCTATATTTTAAGGATCCTACCCGGCATTCACCTAAAAGTAATGCAGGACAAACCCTAGAAAAACCTGCATCAGGTAGGTCGGGCATTGCGTACTTGTCCCACGCTCTTCCGATAGCGGGAGAGGAGTTTGCTGTGGGGACGCAGCATTCCCTTCTCCGTACCTCGACCAGTTTAGAAGGCAGCTGGCCGACTATTCCAATGGGAATAGCAGACAACTCTCACCGTATGCCCAAGGTCTGTGACCCCGGAACATACACCTCTCAAAACAGGCCGAAGTGCCTCGAATTGTGGGAACCTTAGTTCAAAAACGGAGAGGAAAAGGCATCCCCAAAGGTAGCCCCTTCGTGTCTCTCCTACAAGGTTCTGCCTGCGAGAGAATAGCCCTCGCAGGCCTTCTTCCAGAATCCTGATTCAACATTTTTCTCTTGTTATATTTCCTCCAACCCCGCTCACCTGCTGGTAATTTTGATTATTTAATAATTAATTTAGAACAGGAAACTCCGTCACTTTTTATTTTTATTTTTAAATAATGCTGTATGTTAACAGGTCAATGTTAATTAGAAATAAACAGCTGACAAAAATAAGTGGTAAGCAAATACCACAAAACGTAACTGAAATCCCTTGTTGCTTTCGTCAGGTGACTGAAAAATGGCGTGAAAGGCCAGTGATGACGAACTCAACTTATTTATCTCCACTTTAGACGTTTTATAATTTCACTGCTGAATGTTTTCGAATTTTTAGTTCCGTCTAATTTTAATTATGCGTAATTATTCCCCCCAAAAAATAGGCCAGCAAATGTCGGTCACGTCCCGATGTTTTTCTTTCCGCCTCGCAGTTCCGCCACATTAGGCTCCACAGTCGAGCGTCTACCGTCGTCCACACAAATAAATCGGGACGGTAGGACGCAGACTGGATCCACTTACGGATGGTAAATCAGGGACTATTTTTTTCAACCTGCGGATGAAGCGTTAACGTTACCGCTTCAGAGAGAAATTATTCAGGCCGTTTAATTCGTAAAACGAACGAATTCAACGTCCAGGTTGTTCAAAATACAGTTTTAAAGGATCAGGATGGAAAAATCTCGACGGGGATCGGGAATCGAACCCGGGGTCGCCTCTTGGTACGTTTGAAACGTTCGCCACTTTGGTACCGGTATGACTAATCGCAGTTTAAAAATTCTTAGATACTTCTAAGGCTTCATTCAATAAATAATAATATTCATTGGAGCGTTTGCAACAGTTTTCTTGAGGAAAAAAAAAATACTGAAGCAAAAAAGAAATATGAAGAGAAATTTAAATGAAACCGTTTCTGATTCCCTAAAATATGAAACATATATCAAGAAAAAAATACTCGGATTTAAGTCACATACAGACGAAAAATATTAATTTATTTATATAGAGTTTCACATTCTTTCGATATTTGTTTATTGATTTGAATACGTTATAAAATTTATTGGTTCCAGGCTAATAGGATTTAAGTGGACTGTAGTGTGTGTGTGTGTGTGTGTGTGTGTGTGTTAGTGTTGTATGTGCAGACTGTAGCACTTTTATGAGTCTGCACTGGGGTGGTAGAGGGTGAAGGGGAGGGGGTTATGGGGAGACACACACGTCCAATGTGGATTTGCCTCACGATTGCGACCGTATTGATGTGGTTTACATCCTTCCTCGCAACCTAACTCCATATTCGGCGACGAGGGAAGAATTCCTGAACGAGGGTCTTTTCTCTGTCTTTCTCTCTGTTTCTCTCTCTTTCTCTTTCTCTCTTCAAGTTTGTTTTCGTGGAAGTGTGCCAACGAGATACACGATTTCACACCATTCATGTTTTATTTCTTGGAAGTCCTCGTGGGAAGAGGATGAGGAAAGTCATAGGAAATCTACTGTCGCACTTGGGAGTGATGCTTCACATAACACTTGGTT
Organism: Zhengitettix transpicula; assembly: GCA_037074705.1. Classification (NCBI taxonomy): domain Eukaryota; kingdom Metazoa; phylum Arthropoda; class Insecta; order Orthoptera; family Tetrigidae; genus Zhengitettix; species Zhengitettix transpicula. The sequence goes on along the minus strand of CM073594.1, from coordinate 17,168,148 downwards.
ACCTGCGTCACACTTGCAGGCGAGTATAAACTAGTTGAATAAAAATGCTGTTGAATTTAACCAATACAGTGAAAAGATTCCCACAAGCCGAGGTACCTCGGCCTGTTCTGAGAGGTGTATGTTCCGGGGGTCACAGACCTTGGGCATACGGTAAGAGTTGTTATCTATTCCCATTGGAACAGTCGGCCAGCTGCCTCCTTAACTGGTCGAGGCATGGAGAAGGGAATGCTGCGTCCCCACAGCAAACTCCTCTCCCGCCATCGGAAGGACGTCGGACAATGCCCGACCTACCTGTTGCAGGATTTTTTAGGGTTTTCCCTGCATTACTTTTAGGCGAATGCCGGGTATGATCCTTAATCCATAGCTCGGGGTCCCTAGTAAACCCTTGTCTACCTTCCTCCACCCTTCCGCATCCCCCCTTTCAGATCCCTTCCTATGCTATTAAAGGGGGGTTGCCACCATTTGGATTACCCTCATGTAGCCTGTTGCCCTGAAATAAACCTAGTGGAATAGTCGGCCAGCTGCATCCTAAACTGGTCAAGGAACGGCGAGGGGAAAACAGCGACCCAACAGCAAACCACTCTCCCGCCATCCAGGGAAGGGCGTGGGACCAGTACCAAATGCCCGACCTACCCCATGAAGTTTTTTCTAGAATTTTCCCTGCATCAATTATAGGCGAATTGCCGGGTAGGATCCTTAAACCATAGTCCTGGGCCCCTAGTTAACCCTTGGCTACCTTTCTCTGCCTTTACGCATCCCCCCTTTCAAATCCCTTTCCTATAATATTAAAGGGGTGTTGCCACCATGTGAATTACCCTCATGTAGCCTGTTACCTAAAAAAAACAACCTATACAGTACTGTACCCTTAAAAATAAAATGAATATTTAAGGGTGAAAAATCTGCTTGAATAGTACAAATGGAGGTACTCAATGTTATACACTTGAAGTTGTAAATAATTAATATTGAAATTTAACTCTGTATAACAACAGAATAACCAATAATAATAATAATGGCCATAAAAAATAATATATCAGCAAGTTTAAATTATAATAATCTGAGTTTTTTTAAAAATAAAATGTTAAAAACACTAGTCTAATAATTAGAAAAATTTATTATAATATTTAAAACATAATATTCAACAGATAAAACGTTTCATCCCTGATTGGGACCTCTTCAGGTGTACAATTTCATTATTTAAAAAATGTAAGGAATATTATATACAATTATTTTTTTGTAATATAAGTTAAACAGTGTTACAATCAATTAATGTTTTTTTTTTAAAAAAAAAGTGTAGAAATGCTATGTATAGGGTAATCCACTTGGTGTCAACTCCCGTCTTGGATGGCGGGAGAAGGGTTAGCTGTGGGGTCGCAGCTTTCCCTCGGTTTCGGAGGCAGCTGGCCGACTATTCCAATACGAATAGCGGACAACTCTTACCGTATGCCCAAGATCTGCAACTCCCGGGAACATACACCTCTCAAAACAGACCGAGGTGCCTCGGCTTGTGGGAACCTTAGTTCAAAAAACCAGAGAGATGTGAAGGCATCCCAAAAGGTAGCCTCCGCCAGAGCTCTCTGGGAAGGTTCACCTGCGAGAAAATTCTCTCGCCGGCTTCCTTAGTCTCTCGAATAGTTTTCTTTTGGTGTAGACAGGCTATGTATAGGGTGATCCACATGGTGACAACTCCCCTTTAATAGCATAGGAAAGGGATTTGAAAGGGGGGATGCGGAAGGGTAGAGGAAGGTAGCCAAGGGTTAACTAGGGCCCCCGGGCTATATTTTAAGGATCCTACCCGGCATTCGCCTAAAGAAATGCAGAGAAAACCCTAGGAAAACCTGCATCAGGTAGGTCGGGCATTGGGTACTTGTCCCACGCCCTTTCGATAGCGGGAGAGGAGTTCAAAGGTAGCCCCTTCATTTCTCTCCTACAAGGTTCTACCTGCGAGAGAACATCCCTCGCAGGCCTTGGTCCTTCAATAGGTTTATAATAATTTATATCTACTAATTTATTACATGAAATGACTGCCATTGACACAGCTGGTTAAAAGTATTACTGAATTTTAAGATAACAGAGGAAAGAAAAAATTAAATACTGACAGATCAGAAGAAGAAAGCATTATGAATTTCATTTAAATTATGTGTGTCCGTTTTTAACTTCCTTTTGTCCGTAACAGGGACCTTCAGCGGGTGAAAAATAAAAAAGATAAAAATATAATTATTAATTAATATTATAATTTAAGGTTCTTCACGGAGTCTTATAAATTTGATACCTTACACTTCCAAAATTTTCCAGAACGCAGCCAATTTCTCAGAGTTTGCTTGTCTGGACACAAAATCCTGTCTAAGGCCACCTTTTATAAAATGTGAAGAATTACCACGGACTTCATAATTTAATTCTAACGAAATTTAATCTGTTTAAAATAATTTTTGAGGCTAAATTTATATATTTATCCCCCGGGAAAAACATTAACGTAAATTGGTCGCAAAATAACTCTCAGATATCCCTCAATAAATGCCAAAAAAATATATTGATTACATTCCGATATGGTGTCCTTGAAAGTGGTTATGATCATCAGTGGATGATGTCCAAGTGGTCCTTTCCACCATTTATTCCTCTGCGAGTGCATGTTTTATGGTGTTTTCCTTTTTAAGTCTTTATTTCCAGGCTTAGGGCAAGTAGGGCCGCCCCACACACATATATATATACGTCCCCTTTCCCTGTATTTCTCTCACCCCGCCTGGTGAAGAGGGAATGCCCTCCTAGATCTATAGCGCTGCTCAGACAATGGGGGGCCCATCCTCAGGAGCACTCCTCAAGATAAATATAAAACTTGCATAAGGCTTCGCACCGGTCAGAACATAAAATTTAAAATACAACCACAGCTCTTATCAAGATTGTAAATCTATTTTATTCTTTACTGATAAGATTCCATGGAAACGAAGATTAATTACACTTCACAAAATACCCTAAATCAGTATTTACAACCAATAAGATTTAATTAATATAAATAAAAAAGTTTTTAAAAATAACTTAATTGGAAATTAATTTTAAATAAAAGGAAGTATCAGAAATGTTACGCAGAAAATTACAGAAATTTCCACCTGGAAAACAGTTACTCAGTTACTCAAAAATTTAGTTGTATTCAAATCAGTTTTTTACTTCATTAAACATTAATTAAATTAATAAAACTTATTAATATTTATATGAATAATTAGTTCTAAGTAACGTACTGCTATGTTGCAGTTGTGTTGTAATTTTAAAAAAAATTACGAATTATTTATGTAATTAATTTCAAATTATGATATATATATATATATTCTAATGCCAATTAAACAGGCCATTAATTGTTTTTAATATAATTAAATTGAGATTCACGATTTTTTTTAATCTTGTTTCATTTTACCCGTCACATAAAATTTTCGTTTACATTAACTCATCTGACGGCCTTCATTGTATTGGATTCTTAATAATTGAGATTAATTTACCCCCAAACTGAAGGGAGATGTGTGTAATTTGTGTACGCGGAGGTTAATTAAATAATTTGCACGTCAAGGGCACACGTCTGTCATAGTTGTACAACATCCTTCACATGTGAGAAATGCTCTAAATATTTAATAAGGCTTGTGTGGAATTATATATATATATATATTCTTGGATAAATCTGACTATTGATAAATTAATAAACATCAGCCATTTTTAATAGGGGAAAAACGGCGTTCGTTTTAATGAAAAATAGGACTCTAGACCGTTCAGGAATGCACGTGCGTTCTGATGGCCACGTTCTTGAAATGATGGGAGGGTAATCTCTAGCCCCTGGGTTATGTTTTCCCCCCGAACACCCAATTCATTGGCTTCAGAAATTCTGATATCTAAACGGGCTGCCTCTGAACTCAGCTGTTTTCGTAAATCCCCTTCGATATTCGCAATATGCGACTGCACCGTCATTGTCCCTTCACGCATTTCTGTCCTAATGGCCTCGGCGTCGCTGGCTAGCCGATTAATCACCTGCCCAGTTTCTTCGCGCCTAATTTCTGTTTCAGATCTAAAAGACTCCACAACTACATCAAATCTGTCTGCCATACTTTGATGTTCTTTATTAACCAAATCGGTTACCTCCCGTTTCTGTGCTGCCACGTGCTCTCGTATTGCGCCTAATTCAGTATCTACCCTTTTATCAACAGCTTCTGCTCTGTCCTGCAATTCTTGGCCTATACTTGTGAGTTTATCATTTGTGGCACCAATTTGGTTCTGAATCTGATCCCATTGAACTTTGCTACACTCCGTGATTATTTGGACATGCTCCTGAATCTCACTGCGGATCTCCCTAAACTTATTCTCAGTTGCTTCTTGACAGCCTTTAATCTGGGCCTGCAATATGTTAAACCCCTTGTTATTTTCGTCATTAATCCTTTGAATCTGTTCCTGTAAATTAGCCTGACTATTTCGAATCTGTTCCTGTAAATTAGCCTGACTATTTTGAATCAACTTGTTATTTTCGTCATTCTTTCTTTGAATCTGTTCCTGTAAATTAGCCTGACTATTTTGAATCTGTTCCTGACTATTTTGAATGGCTTGCATCAATTGTGCCATCATAGATTCGAATAAAAACTGGTTTTCTTTTGTACCATTGGTTCCAGGAAAACCACTGCTTGCCTGGCTCCCTAAATTCTCGGAACTACCCTCCGTCTGCTCATCCGTGCTTAATTCCCTTTGTACCGTATCCATTCCGCTCCTAAGCTTCATGAACAACCAGACGAAATAATCAGAAGAACTCCGTTTCTATTTTACACGAACAATTTCTCTAACACACTAACATAAACGATAAAGAAAACAGCTCAAAATTCACACAACTTAACATTAAACATATAGACCTCAGGCTCCAATCCACATTAGATAACAAAAGAAATCCCAAAATTTATCGAATTAACGCTTCTCCTATGAAAAAAAAACTCCTGCTCTACTCAACGCTAGAAATTAAAATATATGGTCCGCGTCTAAACACCTGCATCTCCAGCCTGGAACGTATTGCCCGAAAGCTAAATTCCCGCAAAATACATATTACAAAATTATTCCCCCAAAATACACGTTAAAATAATCAAGTCCTGAATTTCTGCTTGAATGGCTGACTAGCAAGTGTATATAATCCGCTAATCCTGTCCCCGTAGTATCGCTCCAGTTTGCCACTTCTTCGTGCCCCAAACGTTGGACGACATTTTATATGGGGTGAGCTTACGGTTAAATTAACTATTTGTTGGGCGCCACCTGCAAGAATTGTTCTTGCAGGAAAGGGAAATGCAATATTTAGTTATTAAAAAAAACAATAATTCATTTTCTCAGAATTTATACAAAATGAAAAGTTCTCCAGCCTGCCAGGGATGCATGTAGCCCCCTCCCTTTCTCAAGATTAACCGTGGTTTTTCTCGTGGCAAACCGACGCGATACCCGGAAGAATGGAACGCGACTTACCAGGTCTGCAGCTCGGACAGGGTCGACTCCCGTTGGCGGCTATCTGGCTCATCAGCATTCGCAGAAGACCGGAGACCCACGTGCAGAACCAAAATCTTTCAGGATAAACTTTCTCTGTCCACTCTCACCGACCGTCCAAATTCATCTCCTCCCTCTCCAAAATCCCTCTCTCCTGGTTGGTTCTTGTGCACACGTGACCCTCTTCCATCTATTTCAGGGCCATACCCTCCCGGTCATCTACCCTTCCTTGGCCGACCCTGACCTTGCTTGCGGGACTTGTGGATTTTCCAATCCACCCCGCCATTGTCTTGTGTCTGCTGCTCGACCCCGGCAAGCCACATTCCCATGCTTCCAGGCAGTAATTAACAGTTATAAAAATATTTTGTACAAATCGATAACGATAACGAAAAGCGCACCATAAACGTTTCATCGCTTAATTAACGACTTCATCAGGTTTTAAAAAACAACAACTTTTGATGGTCATTTCGGCAACGGCAGTCAGCATAGAAAGACCTGTCCATCATATTTTTTTTGTTTTACTTGAACCTGGTGAAGTTGCAAATTAAGCTATGAAACGATGTTAATTTAATTAATTAACTATTTTTCTTCTTCATCGGCTTTTCCTCTCTTTTATAGGTTTGCCGCTCTTCAATTTCCATTTTATTCTGTCGTTCCAGTCTGCCTCTTCCACATTCCTTTCCTCCATTATGGTTTTCACACGGGTTTTCCCACTTTAATCTGGGTCTGCCCCGTTTATTTTTTTTTCCCCCAGGAGGGGTGACCATTGGTATATTTATTTTGGCCATTTTCCATACTTTGTACGTGACCATAACCATTTAAGGGTTTGATTTTCAATCCTTTTTAACGACAGACGTCGTGGTTACGTTCATTTCTTTCCAAAGAAGCTCATTTCTAAATTTTATCCTGTCTTGTTTTGTTTTCTTGAAGACTTCTCCTCAGATAATCGAATTCTACTGTTCTAATTTTTTGTTCTTCTGTCAGGGGCCCAAGTTTCACTTCTCATAACGTAGAATGTTCTGTATTTATTCTGCTCTTATAACTTTTAATTTTTGTTTTTCCTTTGTTAAATATTTATTCCAAATTATTCCGTGTAAAATCTTTGCCATTGCAATCTTAGTTTGTGTATCTCTATATTCACATGTTGCTACATTTGTAATTGTTGATCCCCCCCCCCCAAGTATTTAAAACATTCACTTTTTTATTTTTCCCGTTTCGAGTGTTTATGTCGTCTACATCTTTTCCTAAACACTATAACTAGAACACTATTTTTTTTTTGTTCTGACTTAAAATTTGCTCATGTTTATTTATTAATCTTATAAAGGTTGTTAGATTCAGGCTTAATTTAGTTTCAAAGAATAAAAGGTCTAGAGTACATTTTTTCCCCTGTAGACTTCAAATTATAAGAAAGATGTAGAAATGCCATAATTGACAGAAAAATTAAAAATCCTAAAGTAAACAATCAGTTATTAATATTATAATATATTAACCCCTTATTTTAATACAGTCACAAATAAAAAAGATTTTAAAGTAAATTACAAAAAAAAAATAATACCAAACATGTTACCCTATTGCAAATAATAGGATGTGCATGGGGGAAGGAAAGGATGCATTTCAAGGCATTTTTCAATGACATGGGAGGTAAAACCAAGGAACAGATGGATGGACGAAGTAGAGAAGGTCATAAAAAGGATGATGGATTTGAGGAACTGGAGGAGAATAGCTTGAGACAGAGAAGTTTGGAGGAAGCTACTACTGAAGGTCGAGGCCCCATATAGGGGCTGTGGAACCACAGAAGAAGAAGAAGAAGAAGAAGAAGAAGAAGAAGAAGCTTATTAGGCAAGACTGGGATTGTCCAAGGATGAAGCCATAACCATGTCTAAAATGTGGGTATAAAGAATCATTTTAATTAAATTATCTGGTATGTAAAACGTGACGTACCATATTAATATATGGTATACTAACTAAACTAACTCCTTGGTTCGACAGCCCCATGAAGGGCCTTGGCCAACCGAGACGGCTGCCAGACTGTCATCTTACGTGACACATTCTGGATTTAGGAGTGACACCTGGTCAGAGTGTCGATTCTCTCTCCCACAAGCCTTAACCCCCTCAGCTTTCTTAACCAGGACGACCACAAACATCCGGGATTCGAACCTGGGACCTCTGTGATGCGAGGCAATGACGCTACGTCACAGCAGGCCGGCATATATGGTATACACATAATTTAAATTCAATAATGTACTTAATAAGTTTTCCGTTTCTACAAACCGAAAGCTCCTGACGATCGTTTTTAAATCATTGACATATTAATGGATTTTACATTTAAAAAAAAATTTAAAGGCGGCTGTGTTAAAATAAGGGTTTAATCAATTATAATATTAATAATTTATACAGAGTGCTTTATCGTTTTTATTAAACAAGGGAAAAAAAAGGAATTTTATAGGTAATACTGTGGAAGGCCAAAAAATGGTTTCGCCAGGACGAGTTAAAGGAAAATTATGGGATGAGGTGGATAATGTGGGTCAGTGTTTCGTAACTTTTTTTTAAGAAATAAAAAGTCTCGTTACTCGCTTTTCAAGATAAATTCATTGATGACTCATTTTTTTTAAAAAAAAGAAAAGAGAGTTGGGGAATCGTTTTTTGAATGCCGAGTGTCCGGTCTAGTGAAAACAGACATCTGTCGCTGGCAATATTCCGCAGCAGCAGCAGCAGCAGCAGCAGATGATGAGCTGCCGGGGAATATTGTGAGTACAAACAGCTTTATGCGGCCATTGTTTAGTCCCAGCGAGGGGGGGAAAAGATCAAAAGTCCCTCGCCTATTAAAAGGAGGCCACGAGCTTTGCTAACGCCTCAACTGCTCTGGTTACAACCGGGGCCACCAAAGTCTGCAACTTATTAACAATAAAGATCTAGTTTCAGAGCTGCGGCGACGTTGATGCTGTTGAATCAACACGAAAAACTACGACCCTTTATCAACAATAAAACATATTAATATTATAATTGATTAAACCCTTATTATAATACAGCCACATTAAGTTATTTTAAATGTCAATTGCATAAAATGTCATAGTATTAAATAAATCGTCAGTTTTTACTAACCACATTCATCTGTAAAAACAGTAAAATTAAATTATGTGTATACCATATATTAATATGTTACGTCACTGAGATTAATTAACATTTAACATACCTGATTATTTAATTAAAATATTTCTTTAGGTTATGTCACAGCCTGTTATTTGTTGTTTAATTGGCTCCGGCTAACGGGTCGCGTGTAGTATCGACCGCAACAACTTCTATATCGATATATCGAGGATATCGATTCGAGACAGATTATTGCAAATGCTTCAACTTAAATTATGTATGCGTAATGCTTACCCAATAGCACCTATTTTATTTCTGGTATCCAAAGCAATTTTATTATTTTTGTAAATATATATGGATTTTAAAATTATTCTTTATATGTATATATATATATATATATATATATATATATGCAAAAATTTCATGTTAACAAAATTGATATAATGTCTCGTTACTTTGTAATTCATAGAAACGGCAGTATATGTGTTCTTATTAGATATATTATAATTTTTATGGTTATATATTCTTGTTTATATATTAGTTGGTTGTTGTATGCTCTAAGTAAATTGTTTTGCACCCATTACAATCTACATATTTGTTTTTTTAATATGTATTTTATCCTTTGTGTTTGTTAATATTGATTCAATTTTATTTGTAAGTTCAGTTACGTATATAAATTTGATAATACCATTTTCTTTAAACAGTTTTTTATATATTTTATTCAGTATTATTTGTATTATTATTATAATTAAATATTTTTATTATGATTTTAATTATATACATATATAATTATTATTATAATTATATACATATACAGAATGACTATTTAACCGTGTTTTAAAACTTTTTGTGTCATGACACAGAAAAAGTAAATGAAAACGTTGCTGATAAAAATAAAGAATGAAAAATAAAAATAAATTACCGAATAAGTAATCATATATATAATTAATAATCATACATATATAATAATATATATATATATATATATATATATATATTATATATATAAATAACCAAATAATTAATCATATATATATCATATAAATTATATATGTGTTAATTACATATAATTAATCATATATATAATATAAATTATATATGTGTAAATTACCAAATAATTAATCATATTATATATATATATATAATTAATTATTTGGTAATTTTCACATGTAGTTACCAAATAATTAATAATATTTATATATATTTATTTATTTAATAATTATATATATAATATAAATTATATATAAATAAACTACCAAATAAATAATCATATATATATAATTAATTATTTGGTAATTTACACATGTAGTTACCAAATAGTTAATATTTATATATATTTATTTATTTAATAATCATATATATAATATAAATTATATATAAATAAATTACCAAATAATTAATAATATATATAATTAATTATTTGGTAATTTACACATATATAATTACCAAATAATTAATCATATATATATATTTTTAATAATCATATATATATAATATAAATTATATATAAATGAATTACCAAATAATTAATCACTGATATATAAATATATAATATAAATTATATATAAATAAATTACCAAGTAATTAATCATATATATATATATATATTTAATTATTTGGTATTTTATATATATATAATTTATATTATATATATTTATATATATCTGATTAATTTTTTGGTAATTTATTTTTAGTTTTGATTCTATATTTTAATCAGCAACGTTTTCATTTACTTTTTGTGTGTCATGACACAAAAAAATTTTAAAACGCAATTACATTTAATTAAAAAATTGGTTAAAGCTAAAATGCAGAGACGTTCAAAGTCATGTTGACGGTGACTAACGTCTGTGGTTCAGAGGCGCAACATATATATTTTTTTTCTCCTACCCAGCCAAAGTGCTGCTGCAGCGGTGTCTATTTTAATGAATCTCTTGAAACTGCGGAAGCGACGATCTGTTTCCAGCTTGGTCGTAATGAAGAGTCCTCGAAACCTTCCGTTTGCGATAAGCAGGCTTCTAACCGCTACTCTACAAACTCTGCGTTCAAGCCGCAATGCACATTATATCTTTTTTTTAAGTATCGAAAACGAAAATTCAAGCCCTGAAATTTAAAATGGCAGCAGAATAACAAAAAGGCCACACTTGTATATTTGTTTCTTACCACGGATGTTACAAAATAAGTTCTCTGCTTTCTAAGAGTATACAAGGATGCAGTGTCTAAGGTTTCTTAGATATCACCACACTGTAATTATTGTACTAAAACAATATCTGTATTAACCAACGTAGTTTCTTAAGCTAATCTAATTTTGAAACTCATATCTATGATTGGTCATAACGAAATCATTTACAATCTTCCCCTTTCAATAATAATTAAAGTACCAATTTATAGGGCAACAGAAACTTCGAACCCTTCTGCGTGTCATTGAACAATTACACGATATTTTGGTTTCGTTTCCGGGCAGACCAGGATTTTCAGCACGAGAAAAAGAAGAAGTTGTAGACATGTTATATATAGGGTAATCCAAGAGGTGGAAACTCCCCTTTAATAGCATAGGAAGGGATTTGAATGGGGGGGTTGCATAAAGGGTAGAGGAAGGTAGCCAAGGGTTAACTAGGGGCCCCCGGGCTATGGTTTAAAGATCCTACCCGGACTAAAGTGATGCATCAGGAAGGTCAGGCACTTGGTACTTGTCCCACGCCCTTCCGATGGCGGGAGAGGAGTTTTTCTGTGGGGTCGCAGCATTTCCTTCTCCGTGCCTGGGCCAGTTTAGGAGGCAGATGCTGGCCGACTGTTCCAATGGGAAAAGCGATCCCCGGAAGGAACATACACAGTTACTGGAAATTTATTAGTCGAGGGGAAACGAATCGAATGACAGTTATTAATGTACTGGAAAATAAATTAAGGTTTGATGATATTAACTTTAAGTAAGCGAATGATGCGAGAGAATTGAGACCACCACAGAACAAATTCATCTAAGAAGTAATAATTATCCACCATCAGAGTCCCTACATCCACTAAAAGAGCTGTTGGTAATGAATAAATGTTAATTTATATATAAACATATAAATAAGTTAGAATAAAAGTACTTATAAGTTTGTCTTAAGTACAACATTTGAGCCCTTATTTCACTCAGATTTTAAAACTCCGTCGGATTTATACAGTAGTCTTCCATAGTCCATCGTCCATCGTGTGAGCATTGTCTGTTAAGAAAGAATTGAAGATGTTAAGTATGCGAGGTATAAATGGCGCCCAACGTGGGGACCCATTATCGTTTTTACGTTTCTCCAGTACAAAAAGGGCAAGTTTCTGTACCTCTTCCGGAAATTCTTCCACTCCAGTACTGATAATGCTTCCAACTAGTCATAGTTTATGCCAAGTAATAGTTTAATCTCCCATTACACTGACGTAAGTGCAGCAGAATACTCAGACCCTTCCGGATATTTTCTAAAACTTAAATGTATTTAACCAGTTAGACTTCATCATTCTTCTCATTATCAAGGTTCCACAAATTTGGACTGTTCAAATTTTAAAACAAATCTTGAATATATAATTTTTATTTTCTCCTGATCTTCTATTTTATACTTGATTATAGGGACGTTTCTAGAACCTATCTGTCTCTATTATTTTATAGTTCTTACTACAATGAGAGTGCAAAAAAAGCGACGTTACGTTTTTCACCGCAGAAAACAACATGATAAGACAGAAACCCAACAAATAAGTTATAAATGAAAAGAAAAAAGTCTGATTGAAAAATTAATAATAAGAAAAATAGCCAAATAAAATTATAATCTCAGGCGAACACTAAAATTTAACCGAATTTATTAAAATAGTTCAGAAACTTGCAAATATTTGGAATAGATACAATCGTTTGCTACAAAATTGGTATTGGTGTGACAGGTTATGGGCCCCGAATACGCATATACTGTAAGATAATTAAAATGTAAAACGTATTGATTCGGGAGTTGAAAAAGTATAGATACTCAAAGTAGAAGAAAACCTACTAGATTACGAAACATAGCGGCGTTTTATGTTTATTACAGGGACGAACACAAACAAGCCATGAAAAAGGGCAAAAATTCTCAATTAATTCCTAAAAATAGTCGCAGTAAAAACTTTCAAAGAATAGACGATAAAACATTATAAAAAAACTGGCGTAAAAAGTCCAGAATTTAAGCCAAAATTAATAATAAGAATGATAACCAAATACAGACAAAATAAGTTATATTATAAATACCACACAACGTTTATAAGTTCCTTGTTCCTTTCGTCAGGTGCTAAGAAGAGCCTAGAGAGGCACAACTGCACTAGTCAAAAGCTTTTTTTCGAGTTTTGTCAACTGACCACTGCAGTTGTGTCGCTCTAGGCACTTCATAACACCTGAAGCAAGGCGACAAGGATCCCAGAACAATTGTGTGCTATTAATATTATCAATTCTTTTGACTGTAATTCGCAATGTTTCTTATTATTAAATAAATTATAACTACATATATAATCTAATAAATAAAACAGAGTGTTTGTATATATATATATATATATATATATATATATTTGTGTGTATGTTCCTTATACAAATCTACACTGGTGGAGCAACACGTGTTCTTTGCGACCAGGAAACAAACACTGTTGGGATGAGACATGTCTACCAACCCCTGGAACCGGGATGGACGAGAGTGGAAATATTCAAACAGACGATATTTGAGTCTGATAAATACTTTTAGGGTTCAAAGAGAGATTGATAGTGTTCCTACCAATGTTATCTGACTATAATCTCAACCCCCTTACATCATGGGAATGGAGCACCCTTAGGGGTGAGGGTGGACGCGCGTTTCAAGAAAATAACGCTAATACAATATGAGATTAGAGTCAAATCCAGTTTTATGGAAGTAGCTGAGTTTAATAATGACAGTCAATTGGCCATTTAACTACCAGGGGCGGGGTTACACGGGGGTAGAATTTTTCTAACATGTTAAATGGTCGATATTTGCGTGGAAAATAAATAATTGTTGAGGTCGATGACGTTTGTAATATATCTACCGATGTGGGTTTTTTTTTTTGTAAAATTTCAACCCCATTCGGCATGAGAGCTAAGCACACATAGGGGTGGGGGGGGGGGGAGTGGAAATATTCAAACACTGTAACAGGCCGACAACACATTTAGGGGTCGGGGTCGAGTTGCGTTACATAAAAATAACGTAAAAGATACTTCGATTGGAGTCAAATCCGGGGTTATGGATAAATGACATCCCGGGCAACGCCGGGCACCCAGCTAGTATTATATAAATAACAAAAGAACATTTCATCTTAACGGTTTTACATTTTGGTATTAGAGGAACGGTTTGCCATTTGTGTGTTCTAGACGAAGGATTTCTTGTCGAGTGATTGAAGGTAATATTTACGTCTTACATTGTTGTAATCCCTCGCTGATTTCCCGAACGTGATCCAATTATTTTCTCAAGCCGTTTCGACTATCGAATTGTCGGCGTCTTATTCCGCTTTTGTCTCTCTCGAGGGTTTACGTTGCTTGTCGGAATGTCAACATCGCTCCACAAAAAATTCCTGATTAGAAAAATTGAAATGCAGCCTGTTTGCTTTTGGGTGCTGATTAACCTCGGGGCTCCTCCACTGTGTGTGTGTGTGTGCGTCCGTCGATTATAACTTACACTTTCAATTACCACGACCCCGGTTAATCTTGTCCAATAACCTCCACTGTCACTGCTTTCAGCTAATTATGCCTTGTCCTGCTCTTCCCTTAAGTCCCTGTCACATCAATCAATCGACCGTCCGTCCGTCCGTCCGTCCTCTGGGTGGCAAATGATCTAGTGGATTTTCACTCTTGCTTGACCATCGTCGTCCATCTTCCTTCCTCGCGAATTGTGTTGTCCTGTCAAATTTCTTGAAGAAGTCCATCCCAGCTTGATTATACACTATCAAGAGTTTGTATTCAGGATCATGTCGTATATATTAACTGTCAGAACGTTCGTTGATCTGATTTGCAATTCCTTTACTTGTTCATTATCCTTTATGGCCCTCATATTATTCTTATGACTTAAATACATCTTTGGCTTTAAATACTAGGATCTTTGTATATTCATTATTTAACATTTTTATTACCACGATCCCCTATATTTATTATTCACGATATCCTCTCACATCCCTTCCTGTGATATTAAAGGGGATTAGCCTCGTGTAGCCTCTAAAATGATACTTTTTTTTTTAGGGCAATAGGCTACGTGAGGGTAATCCACTTAGGGCAACTCCCCTTTAATAGCATAGGAAGGGATTTGAAAGGGGGGATGCGGAAGGGTAGAGGAAGTTAGCTAAGGGTTAACTAGCGCCCCCGGGCTATATTTTAAGGATCCTACCCGGCATTCGCCTAAAGGAATGCAGGGAAAACCTTAGAAAAACCTGCATCGGGTAGGTCGGGCATTGGGTACTTGTCCCACGCCCTTCCGATAGCGGGAGAGGAGTTTGATATAAATGATATATATTGAAACGTAATCGCAGCCAGACAATATCGACGAAGAATTAAGTATTTAGAAAGACCTGAAGTGAAAGAAAAAAAGAAAAAAAAATAGGGTACGAAGAATCCTGCGAGAGGATTCTCTCGCAGGCAGCCTGCGAGGGATTTTCTCTCGCAGGCGGAACCTTTTAGGAGAGATACGAAGGGGCTACCTTTGGGTATGCCTTTTCCTCTCCGTTTTTGAACTAAGGTTCCCACAAGCCGAGGCACCTCGGCCTGTTTTGAGAGGTGTATGTTCCGGAGTGTCACAGACCTTGGTCATACGGTAAGAGTTGTCCGCTATTCCCATTGGAATAGTCGGCCAGCTTCCTCCTAAACTGGTCAAGGCACGGAGAAGGGAATGCTGCGTCCCCACAGCAAACTCCTCTCCCGCTATCGGAAGGGCGTGGGACAAGTACCCAATGCCCGACCTACCTGATGCAGGTTTTTCGAGGGTTTTCCCTGCACCACTTTAAGGCGAATTGCCGGGTAGGATCCTTAAAACATATCCCGGGGGCCCTAGTTCACCCTTGGCTACCTTCCTCTACCCTTCCGCATCCCCCTTTCAAAACCATTCCTATGCTATTAAAGGGGAGTTGCCACCATGTGGATCACCCTCATGTAGCCTGTTGCCCTAAAAAAAATGAAGTGAAAATAAAATATTCTACAAGCCGCATGAACTTACAAAAAAAAGATAAATATAAAGGACAAAAACTGCAGTAACGTGATTTTAAAAGAAAAAAACTTTGGAAGAAAATGAAAAAATTAATATCCAATAAAAATATATATTTATTCCTGTTTTATTCATATTAAAAAAGAAATACTATTTAACAAAAACGTAAAAAAAAATATTGGTCCTCGAAATATTTAAATAAATAACAGAAAAAAGTTAACAAACATTTCATCTTTCGTTTTATATCAATGAAATAATTATTAAATAATATATAATACAGTTTTGTCACCAAACCCAGACAATAAATTTATTTATTTACAACAACGTAACCATCCTCAGATCTTTCCTGCGGAGAAATTTCACAAAGAGCCTAGAGTGACAAAACTGCACTAATCGTGTTTTTTTTTAAAAAAAATTGTCAACTGATCAGTGCAGTTGTGTCGCTCTAGGCTCTTCTTATCTCCAGAAGAAAGGGACAAGGATCCCAGAAACGTTGTGTGGGTATTTATATTATCCCTTCTTTTGTCTGTATTTGGGTATCATTCTTATTATTAATTTTTGCTTTAATTCTGGACTTTTTATGTCAGTTTTCTATTACGTTTTGTCGCTTATTCTTTGTAAGTTTCTACTGCGACTTTTTTTTTAGGAATTAATGTTTGCCCTATGCACGGCTTGTATGTGTTCGTTATCTGTAAATAAACTTAAAACGCCGCAATGTTTGGTGATCTGTCGTAGAATTCATTTTCTTCTTCTAGTTTCTACCTCTTTTTCAACTCCAGAACCGATATACTACCACGTAATAGCCACAGTATTATTTTGTTTTACTTTGAATTATCTGACAGTATATGCGTATTCGGGGCCCATAACCTGTAACACCATACCAATTGTGTACGAAACGATTATATCTATACCACATTGAACTATTTTAATTAATTTGGTTAAGTTTTAGTGTTCGACTGAGATTATAATTTTATTTAAATTCTCTTGGAGGATATTTTGCCACCACGTGGTGAAGTGACCCCCCCCAAGTTTCCAGTGACCTCTGGTGATACGGCGGTATATGACACTTCATAAGTATCTTGTGTGAACCGTGAATCAACTTACTTTGTCTGTGTTTGGCTATCGTTATTATTATTAATTTTCAATCAGCAGTAAAAAAACGGGAAAACGTTCGGGAAAAGTGTCGACCGGGTAATTGGTTCTTTCATGACGACCATACTTGGTTCATCGTCCACGTCTGCGTGAATTAAAAGAAAATTACAAGTGTTGGTCGTCAACTACATTCACAGGACCTCGCCAAGTGTGGCATTTGAATCCCATTCCCTAGTCGAAACGTTTCCTTAAAGCGATTTCACACAATTGAGGACATTCTAGGGAAATCGCTGGCGGTTCTAGTCACCCTCTAGGAGCTTCACTGGGGGGGGGGGGACCTCTGAGAGCTGATTAATAAGTGGTAATTGTGATCCAGGTATGATGTAATTTTATTTTATGGATACATTCAGTGAAATTTCTTCGGTATTTTGAGGCAGTATTTTTTTGGTGAAGAAGGATTACGATTGGGAGCAAACCTGAGGAGGACTGAATGTTGTAGGATGGATGCGTCCAGTTTCCGCTTGGATTACACAGTGTTAATTATTATTGTGGAAGTCGCAGGTCGATGGTAAGTGATTTGCATGTGGAGCCTGCGCGAGGGCCGCGCATGCGCCGCGACGCCCGGTGGCATCGATCCCGAACGCTCGCTGCGCCGCGAGGGGGAGGCGGCGGCGGCAAACAGCGACCGGCAGTCTCGGGCGAGCGTCGGGGGCGGCGTCACGGCGGCGGCGGCAGCTCGGCCACGGTGAGTACTCTGCCAGCATAGCCATCGATCCCGGCAGGCCCGGAACATGGCGACGCCATGCACGGCCGCTCACTGCAGCCCCTCGCTAGCATTTCTCTCTTGTCGCTCGCCGCGGACTTCGATCCGGAGTGACGTCATCGAGGACTACTTCCTCTCTCTCTCTCCCCTTGTTATCCGGTCCCCCTCCTTCGCTCTCAATGGCGGAGTTCTCCCCTTTAACAATCTGCGTCACCCCCCCTGATGCATTAGTTACAAAGGGTGCGCCGGCCTTGCTGGCCGAAGGTCGGCCCGGGGAAGGAAAAGCTCGCCGACTAGTGGAAACTTGTGAAAACGACGACGACGACGACGACGTCACTCAGTGCGGTTCTCTCGGGGTCGGGGTTTATGTCCGAGATGCGACGCCCACGATGCGTGTAAGTAGCAGTAACATATGAGAACTAGCTGTAACGTACACTGTGTGGCTTTGCGATGTGAAATTGTCACAAGTCACAAAGGGTGAAACAGAGTGCGTCAATTGCCCCTTCCAGAACACACCCGTGGCACACCCACCAGTAACAATTTGTAGATTGGAATATACAAACTTTGTTTACAATGGAATCCATTATCAGGCCTTCAAGTGTCCAAATATTGCGCTTTGAGATTCAATAAACTTCTTCAGCGGCCAGGAATCACTTGCTACGACTTAGAATACTAGAAAAATGTCTTTAATAGTTATTCAGCTTCCATAGTTCTCAGTCAGACTAATAATAATAATTAATTCGGTAGCTCATATATTTTTATACTTTTTATCTGAATAAACTTGAAACGTTTCTCAGGGCTGTGGAACTTCACTTCCCCTAAATTATTCATTTTCTAATTGAAAATTCTTTAAGAAGAGCAGAGTTTTGCAATTTTATTTTTTTAACGTGATCCGAAATACACGTCTAATGTAGGTGAAGGCGAAGCTCCTTTACCTACATGTTCCGGGGGGCATTGACCCGTTACTCCATCCATGTTATTTAAATTATATATATATATATATATATATATATAAATTTGCTTGTGGCAAAAAAAAATGGGCGTGGAGTTGAGTGAAATTTTATTAGTTAAGTGTTCAGATATTTTTTTTCTCCGAATATTCCGAGACTCATCGCCGGTCTTGGTCTCAATTGTCGACCGGATGGTTTTAACCAGATTGAAAAGATTGCTTTTTTTGTGGATTGTGGATCTGTCTTGACTTCACCTGGAAGGGGATGAGGATTCGTGTAACGTCGTAGTATTTTCTGTATTGATAAACAGGCATAAATTAAAAGGTTTTTAGACTAAATTCTTAATTAAATTGATTTGAAACTTGAAAGATGGAATAAGTAGACGGTGTGCTTTGAATTACAGACAGATTAAAGTATATGGATTTTTTTTATATAAAGGTGTAGACAGGCTACATGAGGGTAATCCACATAGTGGCAACTCCCCTCTTATAGCATAGGAAAAGGAGTGAAAGGGGGGATGCGGAAAGGTAGAAGAATGTAACCAAGGGTTAACTAGGGCCCCTGGGATATGGTTTAAGGATCTTACCCCGCAAATTCGCCTCAAAGTGATGCAGGGAAAACCCTAGAATCATCAGGGCATTTCATAAACTGATTAAAGTACATGGATTTTTTTATATAAAGGTGTAGCCAGGATATGTATAGGGTAATCCACATAGTGGCAACTCCCCTCTTATAGCATAGGAAAATGAATGAAAGGGGGGATGCGGAAAGGTAGAAGAAGGTAACCAAGGGTTAACTAGGGGCCCCTGGGCTATGGTTTAAGGATCCTACCCGGCAAATTCGCCTCAAAGTGATGCAGGGAAAACCCTAGAATCATCAGGGCATAGGACGGACATTTGATAAACTGATTAAAGTACATGGATTTGAGGTTAAACTTCGTAAGACAGTGTTGTTTTCATTATTCGTCCGTGAGATTCGAAAATCAGGTGAGAAAGACTTTTATTCAATGAGAACATAGGCGTTGACGGATATTTTCTTTTTTTGCCACAGCTCCGGTTCCTTTATATATGCCTGAAGATGGAGACAATGGTGTTCGAAACGTCGATCTTCACCTTTCGACGCTCCAAACAGATTCTTAAATCATGGAAGACATATTTTTTTTTTAAAAAAAATTAACGCTTGAACTGGAAGCCTCCTACATGTATCAAGACACACACAAAAACAAAGAATAAAGCTATTATATGTTCTGGCGCGTGCGAATTATAATTAGACAGCTCCACTTCCCCTCACTCATTCATGTCTTTTTTTAAAACAAAAATTCTCGCTTTAATTTCGAGACAACTGGAAGCCAGCAACATATATAGAAACTCACACGAGAGAGAGAAAAAAATCAAGTTATTGTAGGTGCTGGCGCGCGCGCGAATTATTATTAGACAGCTCCACTTCCCCTCACCCATCATTTCATTTCTGCAGCAACTGTTCCTCCATTAGCTTTACTAGTGATACTAGTAATTAATAGATATAAAATTATTCTCAGAGATATTACAATTGTGTACTGTACTGGGTGTTTTGCCCCGTACCATTTGTCTCCTCATAATTTTGTCTGGATTCTTCAGCAAATTTTTTCGTATTGTGACTTATCTTCCGTTTTGCTGTAGCCGTGACGTTTAATTTTAGCATCAAGTTTCACAAATATCTATGTTTTTTATTTTTAGGACCTTTCCAGCCACCCTTGTTTCACTTTGTCATTGTATCTTGTGTATGAAAAACGTTGGTCTTTAAAGAGTCGTTACCGTAGTTTATGAAAATGAGGGGGAGATATACCGATTTCCCTTGTTGTCTCCTCCGAGTTCCGTCGTCACCTCCTCCCCCGCGCTTGTGTTACACTGTAACCAGCTGCCACGCTTTTCGTTTCACGGAAGTGACGTATGCTCTAGACACGTGGATGGGGTGACCTTGTGTGGTGCGGATCGATGTTGGTATCTGCCCCCGCCCCCCTCCTCCTCCTCCTCCCTTTACAATACGCCAACAGCTGCAAAAGCTGATAAAATTCGTACATTAGCTGTGTGTCGTGTAAAATATAAACTCGTTACGGTACGAAACAGGGTCCGGGGGAAAATATACAAAAAAAATCGTTAAGAGAAATTACGACTGACCGTGTCAGAAATATTTCAGGACGTGAGGGTGAATATTAATTGGTACGATCCGTTGTAGTTGTTAACACTTCAACTCGGTCGCTTGGTGTGTGTGTGGAAAAGTGTGATATAAATGTTCATTAACTCCCTTTCAGATCCAGTTTCTCTTTTTTAAAAAATATTTTTTTTGATCACCAACCTTGAATATTTGACTCCTCAAATCGCCCATTTTTCCGTTAATGCTGATGCCCGTCGACGTAGCCTCAGTTCCCTTATTCAAACCAAGAGTGATGCAGGGAGTAGTTTTTAAAATATTTTTTTAAGTCTGGTTGAACCTTTGGACACCGTCTGTCCTTCATAGGTTAATAAACCATCTGAGACGAGAGTAATTCCAGGTGTAACACACACACATCGTAACCTGTCGTCACACACAGGGAAGAAGAATCTCGTTATACATTCAACGAATAGGAACCTCTCATACACTCATTGACTTACTGAATGCAACTAAATATCTTTTTTTGATCTGTTGGTAAAGTTACGGTTATTAATCTGGAAGTAGAAGATCTGAGACCACGTCCAGATCTTCCAAGAGGCGTCTCAAAATGTCGAGTGGATCTCTAGGAAAGCTTTTTATTTTGATATATAGCATTGAATAAGAAAGATAGTCAATACAGACAAAAAAAAGGGGTAATATAAATACCACACAACGTTTCTGGGGATCCTTGTTCAGGTGCTAAGAAGAGCCTACAGAAACACAACTGCACTGTTCCTTCGTCAGGTGCTAAAGAATAGCCTAGAGCGACACAACTGCGCTGGTCAGCACCTGACGAAAGGAACAAGGATCCCCAGAAACGTTGTGTGGTATTTATAATACCCCTTTTTTTTGTCTGTATTGACTATCTTCCTTATTCATTATTTTCAAACAGACGTAATTTTTTTTTTTCATTTTTGATATACAGCATTATTTATAGTAATAAAGGAATTTCGGTAAATCTCAAACGTCCAGAATTCGCTCACGCGACCACCGTGATTTACTACTGGAGTAGAACATTAAGAGAACAGAACGTGCAGACTACAAACAAAATATTTTTGGGAAAATAATTTTTTTTGTGTGTGGGGGTTGGACTCTCCACTTTTATTTTCCGGGTAAGTTGAGGCGTTACAAAACGGGAAAATAAAAATGTTGTTTCTAGAAGTAACGAAGGATTGAGTGACTACTTCAGCTGGTTACAAGTGCGGGAGGGTAGCTGAAGTGAGGAACTACGGTAACGTCTCCTTAAAGACTAACGTTTCTTGTACAAGACGCAATGAAAAGTGGAAAGGTCCTAAAATAGAAAGCTAGATATTTGTGAAACCTGCTGCTAAAACTCAAACGGAATCTGGTAAATATTTTGGAAAGATTAAAAACTCCTCTTCCGCTATCGGAAGGGCGTGGGACAAGTACCCAATGCCCGACCTACCTGATGCAGGCTTTTCTAGGGTTTTCCCTGCATTTGTATAGGCGAATGACGGGTAGGATCCTTAAACCATAGCCCGGGGGCCCTTGTTAACCCTTGGCTACCTTCCTCTACCCTTTCAAATCCCTTCCTATGCTATTAAAGGGGAGTTGCCCAAAGTGGATTACCCTCATGTAGCCTGTTTCCCTAAAAAAAAAATAAAAAAATATTTGGTAATGAATCCAGGAATCGCCCGGAAAAATTATGAGGCAATGTGCAAACATCCCAAGTACAGTAGACAATTGGAATCTATAAAGACGTTGCATTGACTTGTTGATATTTATTTAGAGTCGTTGGTGCAACGGAAAGTAGTCCGTCCCAACTGGAGCGACGGATTAGTAGGTCATCGAAGTCGTGTGAGACGGTCGCTATTGATTCCCGGAGGGTGAATGAGCCATTCAGAGCTGGGATCGACCCGTCCGTGCCTGGGCGTCGCATCCCCGACACTCTCTCTCTGCACCTGGAATGCTACGAGGTATTTCCAGAACGTCATCCAGCGAGCTCTAATGGACGCGCCCGTACTTTCAGCGAGGAGCGGGCAATTACGCTTCACTCTTACGTCTAGGATTTGTTATTGTCTCGGGAAGGCAATTTATGAACCGCGCGGGTACGCAGCACCAGTTAAAGGGAAACTCCGTCATCGTCCAATCCAAAGTGGCGCAGCTCCATGGATTCTTGCAGCGCCGTTCAATTCTCTCATGGACATTCTTTATTCTGATACCGCAACGATTATTACTGTTCAAAGACTCCAGTCTCTCCAAAATTGTCCATGGACAAAATTTGAATCTCAAAAGTCGTCACACGAAGCCCCAAAACCCATTTTCGTCATCAGCAGCTCCCTGGATCGTCTTCCAAACGTGATGACGTCGTCTCTACGAGCGTTTCAGACACTCTTTGTCCTCTTCCATTCAACAGTGAAGGGTCCTCACACAATTCACAGAAAAAATCCTCAGGCCTCTCTGCGAAGATCTGGTCTTGAGACTTTTGCTGTCTCGGAACACGCCAGCCAAATATCTTCACCTGGTGTTAGCAGGTGAGAAGCTCAGAGTAAACCACCGATCGACCTTCAGATGCACCATTCGTTTGTCTGAGGCCATCCCCTCAACACTTCTCAAGACCGGAATATGACGTCTGTGCAGACATTCCTCTGGATTGTGGGGTGGGGCCCGAAACGGCATCCTTTTTTTTTAGGTAACAGGCTACATGAGGGTAATCCACATGGTGGCAACTCCCCTTTAATAGCACAGGAAGGGATTTGAAAGGGGGGACGCGGAAGGGTAGAGGAAGGTAGCCAAAGGTTAACTAGGGCCCCCCGGCTATGGTTTAAGGATCCTACCCGGAAATACACCTAAAAGTGATGCAGGGAAAACCCTAATAAAATCTGCATCAGGTATGTCGGGCATTGGGTACTTGTCCCACGCCCTTCCGATAGCGGAAGAAGAGATTTCATTGACCCCAAACGGTAAATAATCTCCTTCAGCACGTCCATCTGGGAGTATTTAAGGAGTACGCTGGTACCAGAATTTCCTTTGTCTGCCAATTACGATCGTTCTCTTCTCCACCGTATATCTCTAGGTGTCAGCAAAAACAATCCTTCAGTAGTCACAATAATTCTTTCCTTTTGTCCTCCTTGGATGAGTTCCAAGTTGTTGTGTTGTGTTTTTCGTCCTCACGCCAGCGTAAACTCACTAGCCAGAGAGGGAAAAAATCCGGTAAGTTGACTCTTTCACAAATCTCGGAAACGTTTTTGGAGATCCAGATATTTTTCTCTCACGGGAAGATCAGTTGTGAATCAAGGACTGATAGGGAAATAAAACATTGTTCCATCACCTGATGAAACAATTGTTTAATTTCTCAAGACATTCTAATAAATAATGAGAGTATATTTTTACCATAGGAAGAAGTTTTGCCTATGAAAGCAAGTAAAGCTAGTAAAAGAATTCTCGTCACGGCTCCTGAAGCTCTTCACCAGAAGTGACAATGAACGCCCTTGATTGCATCTATTTTTTTTTCGCATCCGTAGAAACGTTAATTTATGAAACAAAGGGTTTCAAACGTGAAGACGCGAATCCGCTCTGAAAACCGTCTCTTAGAGGAAGGAAATTTCGAATCTCAATACGAGCATGGTTGGAACTATTTATTCATTACTGTCACAAACCTGCAGACTTTGTCTTGTACTTATTATGCATATACCACCTGGACCTACGCAAACTCTTCTCCCGCTATCGGAAGGGCGTGGGACAAGTACCCAATGCCCGCCCTACCTGATGCAGGTTTTTCTAGTGTTTTCCCTGCATTATTTTTAGGCGAATTGCCGGGTATGATCCTTAAACCATAGCCCGGAGGCCCTAGTTAACCCTTGGCTACCTTCCTCTACCCTTCCGCATCCCCCGCTTTCAGATCCCTTCCTATGCTATAAGAGGGGAGTTGCCACTATGTGGATTACCCTCATGTAGCATGTCTACACCTCAAAAAAAATTGGAATAGTCGGCCAGCTGCCTCCTAAACTGGTCAAGGCACAACTAGGGGAAAGCTGCGACCCCACAGAAAACCCCTCTCCCGCCATCGGAAGGGCGTGGGACAAGTCCCAAATGTCCGACCTACATGATGTAGGTTCTTGTAGGGTTTGCCTGCATCACTTCTAGGCGAATTGGCGGGTAGGATCCTTAAACCATAGCCCGGGACCTCAAGTTAGCCCTTGGCTACCTTCCTATACTTTTCCTCATCGCCCCTTTCAAATCCCTTCCTATGCTATTAAAGGGGAGTTGCCACTATGTGGATTACCCTCATGTAGCCTGTTACCCTAAAAAAAACCAAAGCTTTTCGCCATAGATGATATTGAAACAAATCCGGTGCTAATCAGACATTTCTCGTTCACTACAAGCATCGTTATCGTGAAGTACGAGAATGACTGTATTAAGGATATATATAAGCATTGCAATGTTTAGAATTTTTTAAAGCT
This sequence comes from Zhengitettix transpicula, assembly GCA_037074705.1. Taxonomy (NCBI): domain Eukaryota; kingdom Metazoa; phylum Arthropoda; class Insecta; order Orthoptera; family Tetrigidae; genus Zhengitettix; species Zhengitettix transpicula. The sequence continues at coordinate 17,143,007 of CM073594.1, read as the reverse complement.
TTTTTTAAGGCACCATAATGATTCCTCGTCCTACAGAAGATCCGCTCCACATCGATTGACCTTTTTACTTTACCGAATTTATCAATTTTTCCCCTCCATGGCGAGATTTATTCTTACAAATGATTTAATTTCGACAGCGGATTCTCAACAGCGAGTCAGGAAAATCAGTTCGTTACGTCCTACAAGTGTCTGCATTTGAAAAAAAAAAAAAATTCTGCAAAGCTGAAGAAACAAGAACAAAACAGGCTAAAATAGGACGCTATGAACAGCACGACTGTTATTTATCATTCAGACTGACGACGAACAGAAAAAAATATAGTCAAGACTGGGGTGGGGTGGGGTGGGGGAAAAATGTCTTTGACAGTATTAGATACATTTTAAAACGTCGACTTCAATATCACAGAACATCCTACAGAAAGTTACCGCGTCTTTATTGAACATCCACGGAGCTTATACAACTATCTATTTATTATGAATTACAATTTTTAATGTAAAAAAAAATTATCCATCCTCTAATATGGATAATATTTATAAACGCGACACAGTGGACGTCCGATAACTTTCCCCAAGATATTTTTAAGGCTTTACGCCACGTCATCAAAGGGCTACCTATTTAATTAATTAACAGTATTTTAATCCTTTAATATCAGTTCGCCATTAAACAATAATTTGAATTCTCTCATTAACAACATTTCTTAGAACAAAATATAGATTTATTAAATTCCCGAAAACAATTCTAAAAAAAAATTTGAACGTTTCTTTTATTTATATTTTATTAATTTTTTTTCCCATCACAGGTTGATAAGTGTGTTATTAATTTATTAATTAAAATCATGTCAGGTAAATACAACCATAGGTATTTATAAAGTAATTATTTTATTACTTAGAGGCTTAAAAAAAATTCTGAAAAAAATATCACCGTGGTTTGGAGGTCCTCATAGATTGCTGTTATTATTTTAATAAAAACCTTTAAATTAAGGAATAAAATAAAAAAACTATGATTTGAGGCTTCAATAAAGCTTTGTGGATTTTTTAAAAATTTAACTACGTTTTTATCAAACATTTTTTACTTATTAATTTGCGGTGAAAGAAACTGATTATCTTACGAGATCGATTATCGATATAAAAACAGTTTAATATCAACTATAATTCAACGTAGATCTTTTGAATTCAGAGATTATTAACAACAAATTAAGACCGCATTAAATCTTCAAAAGAAAAATTATGCAGTCAGGATTATTACAGTACAAATGTAAAATTATGTCAAGGATTAAAAATAATTTTGACTGCGCATCCTTAATAAATTTGGAACTTAATTACTCTAAATTTTATTTTTGTTTATTGTGTAAATATTTAAATAATTCGTATATTTTTACGGAACGTGTCCGGGTGTGAATTTTAATTTCCGTATATCGCGAGAAGGATCAGTAATTATTTTTTTTAGGTAGACTTAATCACTATTGAGGTATGAAATAAAACGTAGGCCTAACTGAGACAATTTCACATATTTTACCATCACCCCCCCCCAACCCCTACAAGAATATTTCATTGATTTCCACAGCATTAGAAATGCATCTGAATGGCAAAATTTGTTGTTTAATGTTTATTCTATATTCCTTTATTAACAATCTGCAGGATTTAAGAGGAATGTACAATCTTATTGATGACCGAAATACTCATAATGATGTTATTAACGGCCCGAAAACTATTTTTCGAGAAAGGACATGATTTTAACTGAAGAAAATTATTCTAAAAAATCCGAGAGAACTTCGAAAATTATTTAAAAATATATAATAAATATTTTTACCGCCGACACAACCGTTGTTTCAAAATGGAACACAATAACGTAACGTGTTAAAGAACGTCTAAGATATATTTCGGAAAATTCAAGGTATTAATTAAATAATTGATACTTTTTGACCTTTATTAATAGTAAAAAAACCCGTTAAATTAATTAAATAACTTTAATTAAACTTAGTCTGTAGAATATTAAAATTTTCGTCCGCCATTGGGGGGGGGGGGGGAAGGAAAATTATTCGTGTAAATCAAAGCATTCGCAATTTTGCCAACTTTGTAAAAAAAAAATCACCGTCTCACTAAATGTAAATCATTAAGGAACCTTTTCTAAATTTTATCATTTTCGAAACATCTTTGGCGGATTCCGTCCACCAGACGGCAGCACTGTATGAAATATACTCCTCCAATTTTCTTCTGCGGGCCATTTTATTAACCTTTTTTTTGTTTTGTTTTTAATGGCCGTTCAATTGGGATGACCGTAATTAATGTAATCAGCACCACCACGGATATATTAGTATGATTTATACGTGAGTAAATAACTGTTATATATATATATATATAGTTTAAATTTCTGGTAATAAAGTTCTCCTGCGTCATTTCATCACGATTTATAATAATTATTAGGAAACACTTAGTCATTTTTTTCTCGAGAACATTTTCCAAGTGTTTATCAATAACATCCACAAATATTTTAAGGTAACGTACAAGACTGAAATTAATTGGGTTACGTATAAATTATTATTTTTTGTATTATTAATTCCATATTTCCTCCGTCTCTTCTATTCGTTTGCCCCCTTTTGTTTTTGTTGACACTTGAACTGCCCAGATAAATAAATAAGCGTTTCTTAAATTAAATTCTGTATTAATTTTCAAACGTGGCAGAAAAGAAATGCGTAGTTTATGACGTAAAATATTAATAATAGTTTGTGAGAAATTATTTTTAGTGTGTCTTGAAATAGGAATAAAACCTGAATTATAAGGGTTTTTACATTTTAGATACGGCTATTAGTTCTTATTTCTCTCGTAATATTTACATGCTTTGTAATGCAGCCATTTTCTTTTTTTCAAACTTGTCACGTGTCGAAGTCTTCAACCCTAAATGTGTTCGCGATATAAATGAGAAAATTTTTATTTATTACGTCGTCCTTCAGAACTGCTGCATATCTTCACAGTTTCCTCCGGGACATCCCAGAAAAATCAACATTTAATAAAAAGGAATTTGTGGTTCCGTGGCCATTGGTAGTAATCGGGGTAGTTTTCTGATTACAGACAGTTTATGTAGCGTATAAAATTACAGAATAAGGGAATCAGTCTACCTATTATAATAAAATATATCAGGGGTTCCAAAATATGCATCCCCCTATATGTTTATATCACGTCTCTCTTGACTTTGTGGATACAGGGTAATTAATATGTTATATCAGAAATCATTTATCAATAATAAAATATAAAACGTCTCTGTTAAATGTAAAATAATTAAGAGAAGTAGCTCAGTAAGACAACAAATTAAGGTGTTAAAAATACATATCACAGTTTTTTTTTATAACTTAATTTTGTCTGTTAATCTCGAAATTTCTTTATATAATTAATATTATTAGAGTACGTGAACACAGAATAAATTATTTTTTTCTCCCGATATGACGAAAATTTTTCTGACTTTTATATAACGACATAAATAATTACACGACTCTGAAAATTATTATGTTTATTAACAAAAATTAAATTTACGACGTTTCGTCCTCTGTTACGCCCTCTTCAGGTTGCAACCGGGCCTCTAAAATTTTTTAATGAATCATATACACAATTATTAAAACCTGTTCAATCAGAAGAGGTCCTGAAAGTGGACGAAACGACGAAGGATTATTTTTTTTAAAATAAACAATACAATTTTCGTGCGTCTCTGAAGAGCCTCGCGGAAGACTGGAGACGGTATTTAAAATACTGTGCGACAAGAAGAGGAAAATTAATATACTGACACGTTCGGAACAAATACGCACTGCACTAGAAGGTAAAGTTTCGGGAAAATAATGTATTTAAGATAATTTTGTGATGTGGAGAACTTGGGGAAAAGGACAAAGAAACATGGAGGATGACATCAAAGCAAGTCTCTCGTAGGATTAAAATTCAGGCCCCAGTCTTTTCATCTCCGGATTCGGCTCGTAACACAAACATTTTATTTATTAAGAATACATTAAAATACCCTCAGTAAATTATTTCTCTCTCTTCGTCGCTGCCATCCACCACTTTAATATAAGGGTGCATGATATTGCATTGGCGAAGACATGTTTGTGAGGTTTTTTTCCTTATATTTTAATTTATGCTTACCTGAAATGAGGTTTGTAGAGTTAATTGAAGACGTAAAAAAAATAATCAGAGGGAACTGAAAGACGCAGCATGATAAATGCATGAATGTGTAGACTATTCGTAGGTAAAAGCGTAACAGAGTCCAATGGAGGCGTATTTTTTTTTTTTGGTAAACCTACGTACCTATACGGTAAAACTTTTCCTTTCATTGAAAAACTTGATAGAATGTATTAGTATGCAGAAAAAGCAAAGGAGGTCGGATGCAAGTCTCGCAGCCGTTTAGGAGGCTGTAATACGAGAGGAGAGAGGGAGAGAGAGAGAGGACAGAGAGAGAGAACAGAGAGAGGGGGAGAGAGAGAGAGAAATCAGTGCGCAGTGCACGGCGGCACCATTGGTGTGTAATTTTGAGATGTTTCCGGGGAGTTCATTGGCGCACCCCCGCCCATCTGGCCCCTCCTCAACCCCGGAAGCTGGGCACGTGACTGCGCATTCCTGCACGGAGCCAATGGCGGCCCAGAGCTCCCATTGGAAGCTGCGTCTGTGTCCTCCTCCAAGATGGCGACCGCTCCCCTCCCACGCAGGCCCCGGGACCAGCAAGCGGCAGCAGCTCCATCAGTGAAGTGACGTGTGAGCAGCTGATATTTAGTGCTTGCATATGCAGTGCTTCTTGAATTTATTATGAAGTGAAAATTGTTGTTACTTTTGAGAATAGGTTAGGTGACGTAGCGGGGTTTTGGAGATCGCCGGTCCAGCACCACAACGGAAGGTTTGTAGGTCAACCGTAGTTGATGTGACGTGAAGATAAAGACATCTCATGCCCATTCTTGAATAATCTATGTAATTCCATTTGAAACGTTCGTAATTTGTCAGGCAGCAAAGTGACGTATCATATCAGGGTGGGGGGAAAGAAATCTCTCAGAAGAAAGTGGTACTGGATGGACACTTATGCAATCTTGATTGAGAATTGGTTAGACTCCTCACTTCCTGGTCTGCGATGCTTTACTTTTCTGAAAGCACGGGGTAATTAATATAATTTCCATGACGTTCATTTTTACTATTAAATTTTGTGACAGTAAGAATGGATGAATAGTGGAGGATTGGGTACGCTTCAGAACTAAGAACGTTAGTAGAGTAACATTGTATTTGGCTCTTTAGTGGTGTTGATACGCGTGGATTTAATATAATATAATCATGTCGTGATCAGTCGAGGAAATCAACTGTGATCAGATCGTCGCTCAAATAAACTAGCTCAGAGACTGAGAAGGAAGGTTACTTGTAAAGAATGTAAGACCAGGTGTAGAAATGGGAAAACATGATCGACTCATGTAAAAGTCGATATCAACATGTTAAAAACAACGGCAAAAATGCATGCTGCAAAACTTATTTCTAATTTTAAAAATTAATTTAGATGTTGATGGTGTTACGTATCGGTTGGAAATCACATATACAATTATTACATTTCATTTACAGGCGGTAAAAATGATTAAATCGCGAGGGAGATAGGATCGATTATCGATTGTAGATCGAGAGTAACAAATGCATCATTTTTAATGTTAACTAATATTTCGGACAGTGCTTTAATATCTCTGTCTTGTGACTAATACTATTTTTAGTACCACAATTCCAAAGTCCAATAATATCTGTGAAAATTCATAAACAAGCCTAATGAAACAGATGCTTCATTGTCAGAAGTCGTATTAATTCCCAATGACGTATTTTGGGGGGGTCAGGAATTGTCCTGGTCTTATCAATCATCCAGAATCACCATCTGCTATTATTTTACGATCATATATAATTCGTTGCTGGAACGTTACGACCAACGTACATCTTAAAAAGAAACTCTCTGTCAATCCTCCAAGAGATGAAACCATCTCTCAGCGTGGCATCATCCTGTTAAAGTCCTCAATAATTCTTATACATATTTTTAATTTTCATAATATTGGGTGTTTGCAAAGCGATGGACAAGGCTAATTTAATTTTTCCAATCGCAAACCCAATTGACGTAAAATGTCACAAAGATGAGCAAATTCATTAGATTGAGTTCTAAGAACACACAAAGCCTCACTGAGTCCATCATTTTATACTCTATGACTCGGAAAGGGTCGGCTGGAAATCAGAGAAGTCTAGTAGACAAGAATAATCTACTTTTCCATTTATTAAAACTCCATGCATGAGTAGAAGATTTGTTACTGTTAACAAATTAATCTATAACATTATACGGTGTTAGTATTGTTATTTTATTTTCTATAACTAAAGTTTCTTTTATCTTCGAATTTTTTTCAACTCCCATTTAATTATCGAAGCTGTTATATCGATAAAAAAAATTCATACCCAAGGATAATTAATTCCAGTGTCATCTGACGTATGCAATTTTCTGGCCCCTGTGATTTTCAGAAAGTTTCCGTTTAAACAATATCCTTGGTTGATCGTCCTTATAAGGCTCAACCAATCGTATTTGTGTAATAAGAACTCCTCCATCCTCCTATTGGTTCATTTATTTTAATTATCAATTTCTAAATTATTTTTTTTCCCAAATGATCTTCAAATATTCTCTTTACTAATGCCCTTGTCCAAGAGTTGTTTGATATTTTTTGGGTGTTTAAGATTTTTTATTGCCTTTATAACCGTCCTTCCTCGAACGCCTCGTTTAGGTGTCCACTTTTTTTTATTTATTATTTTAAAGCATATTACCAGCGAGTCCTATTATATCCAGTTCTTCCAATGATTTTAGTATTTTAAATACAATATACGTTGGGCCTTTCGTCCTTCTTTTGTTATTTTTATTCATAAATTTCACTTGGTAATAAATTGACCTCAGGTATTTTAATTAGTTTGTGTTAGGAGGGAAGAAGTGCTTCATTTGCATCATCGAAAGAAATAAAATGCGGAGATCCAGAGATTTTTTAAAAATAAATCATTACAGGCCAGAGGTCTTTTATATCACAAGAAACTCGAGACAAAAGTCATTAACAATATCTTTGGGTCTTTTAAATTCCAATGTTCCTGAAACTTCTCGTCTTATCTCTTAATAAGGTAAATTTAAGTTTTATTGTATTATTTAACGGGTTATGGGGGGTGGGGGATGTTTTATTAAAGAACAGTCTCTTTCTTTAATATTTATAGGAATTGTTACACGAGTTTTTTTCCCCCCAAATACGGACTTAATTTGTAAAGGAATATCCTGAAATTATAAGTTGTCACAATTATTTGATTTTTTTTTCGTTATAAAGGATTCATTTAATAATACATAAGTGGTTTTCTTCCCCGCCTTGTGTCCTGTTCTCTTCTGTCACAATAATGTTCAACTACGAACAATCCTAGTTTTCAAACTCTGCGATTCTTAACCTAAGATTCCTCACCAACAGCTTTTATTTCTTTATTTATACGCCCTGATTTATCTTAAATATCTTCATATTTATAATGGATGATTTTTTTTTCATTTTGAACATTCAGTATAATGATGGACTCCATGACTCTTAATTTTTTTTCAAACACTGAAATATAATAAAAAGAAAAGAGATAGTTTCGGCTTTCCCACATATTTGTGAAGTTCAAGATCCAGAGAGTGTGTAGTCCTTCCTCAGATAGAATGTTCTGTGACGTAAGGATCTTTGGGCTGTAATCATATATTTTAAAAAATCTCGAGACCTCAGGATTTCATTTCGTTCGATGTAAATGAGGCACTTCTCTTTCCTCCTAACACACACAAATTAAGATACCTAACGTTAATTTCTATACGCAGTGAATTTTATTAATAAAAAGAAGGAAGAAAGGTCCCAATCTAAGGTGTATTTAAAATACTAAATGCGTTAAACAAGATATGATTGGGCAAAATGTACTCGTAGAATTAATTTTGGAAATGTGCTTTAAAATAAATTAAGAAAGTGGGCATCTAAAAAAAAATTCCAGGCGTTCGAGGAAGGGTGGATACAAGGGAATAAAAAGTCTTAGGACTCAAAAAAAAATATCAGCAGGGCGAAGAGAAGAGTGTCGTTGAGAAATAGTAAATAATGTTAGTGTTGAACTGCGTCCCGCGGTGACTTGTCGATGGTTCGTGTGCAGGGCCGCACCTCACCTGTAGTCCTTAGTCCTAGTTGCTCGGCCTCGGCCTCTCCCCTCACTTCCGGATTTAGAAGAAATCAATGCTCCAGGCCAGACGGTAGCGCGGTGTTTACGCGACGCCGTCACGAACTCCACGGAACACGTGAGACAGATCGTTACTCCCCCACCCCCACCCCCCCCAGTCACTATACCAAAATTAAGATTCTAACACAGCAAGGGTGGTGAAACTTTACAACATCGAAACTAGGGAAACAAAATTATATAGAACGAATCTGATGGGATGGAACATAATAATAGCTCATTGAAATAAAAACACCTTGGAAATAATTAAAGATGTGTAACGGGATTGCTGCTGGTATCGATCAAGGGGCACCAAGAAGAAAGATTCGATTAACGAGAACCGGACGAATTACTCAGGTCGATCTTGCATTCTGCAGTTGGAGACTGGGAAAAATTTTGAACAACCATCAGTTACGAATTAGTAGGATTAAAGCAGTCCAGAGATAAATAATTTGAAAGGGGGCGGAATCAGCAGCAACCGAAATTCAAAATGCAAGTCGGAATGGAACGTATGGAGACGAAGAAAAGGACGATGGTATGAACCAACGAAAAATTCTAAGGAGACCCCACGAGAGTCCAAATGGAAATAGAGAGAAATATCCTTGATGACATGGAAAGTAGGTTTTCCTTTAAAGCCATCGTAATAATAGGATCTTAAATATATGTTAATATTCACGGTGACCGCAAAGCCTCTGAAATATCAGCTGGTCGTAAACTCACGCCTCATGATCGTGGTGGAGCATGAAATATCGGTTCACGATCAAGTGACAAATATGTACTGAGCTTTTCTTTTTTGGTCAACGTTGCCAAATAGACACACAAATCAAACGCTCAAGAGAGGCAACGGAAAACACTGCTTCAGGCCGACGAAATAGACGGAATTTCACGTGAGTCATTTCCTCGTCAATACGAAAAACCCGTTCCGCCGCATTTGTTCCATACTGGACAAGAGAACCTCAGTACTGACAGTTATTAGTCTGTAGTTAAAATTTGAAGTCGTTTTGTTCCGTGCGTATTTTAGAGACAAGTCAAAATTTACACATATTGACCTGTTTCCTATTTTTAAATTAACAATGTACGTCCTACAATTACAACTTTGATAGTCGTCGTCTACTCTTCTTCTCTGTGAACTTTTTCACCCCCCTCCCCCCCCAAACTTTACTCAAAAACATCACTTATTTCCTTCCCGATCATTTTTATCATATTATATTTGAGTTAAAAAAATTTAATTCTTAAAAAAAAAGTACTCTAACTTCATTAAATCCTGGACCTACTTTGTAACGTCAACTAATTTTTTTTTTAAAAAAAATAAACAGAATTCTCAATAAATTTTGAAATCTACCACATTATTTAGAAATACGTCATCAGGACGCTGTGATTCAATTATTTTCAAAAATGCTTTATTAATCCATTGATGATCAATAGCGAATCATTATAAGCGTTGAATAGTATTGGTATTGTAGTTTAAAAAATTAATATCATATCTAAAAATATATATGTATGATATTAAATAAAAATAATAATAATAATTTAGATTTTCACATTTTTTTTCTCAAATAAATAGAACTTAATTTCTTACGATACCTTTGTATGTGTACATATGAGAGAAAATTTCATAATTTAGTTTCCCTTATTTCTTACAGAATCATAGCATTGGTTGAAACATTTTAAAAAAAATAAACATTTACAGTAAATTATAATTTGTAGTTAATTGGTACGATTAAAATAAATTGTGTGGAAACGATAATTTATTTCACGATTTAGTTGAAAATAATTGTATACAGAAACTAGTGAGTTACCAGTTATGTTGAACTTTATTATTTCAGTTTTGATTTTATTAAATAAAATAATAAATTAATTAAATTAAATAAAAGCCTTCAGTGACGTCATTACAGCAGGTGATTGGAACCGGGCCACTTTATATTCACTTCTGGACGTTTTGGAATCACACTGTTCTTGTTTTGTGAGTTCTATAAAATATATTTTATTTAGCGTACTATCAGTATAATATTTTTTTCAGTATCATAACTGATCAGGATATATAGTTATAGTACATTTAAAAAAATGGACACTTTTCAGCTCAGTTTTACTTGAGAATCAAACTCCTGTATCTTTTAGTTCTCATTTCTAAAGTCAGTTATATACTTGTGTGATTGTAATCTTCATCAACGATAGTTGTGTTTGTGTATAAGTCATCGTTATCAATTTTCTTATTATACTATTATATATAGCTATATAATGAAATTGTGACAGCTAATTTCCGTTCTGTGAAAGTTTTTCACGCAGTGGCTGACGCTCGGACAGTTACGATTATATATATATATTAATTATTCTCAATTCTTTTTCTCCAATCTAAGCTTTGCGCAGTTGAGCGACCAGTGTGAATTCATTCAGTTCGTTGAAGTAAGCGATGAATTAAAAATCAGAGAAAATAAATCGGGTAGACGGGATCCTTAACCTTCTGTTTTTAGAAATAAAACATCACATGCGAATATATTTGCTGCAATCAACGTTATAATGTCACCACTGTCACTCCGTCATCAGTCATGTGATTGTCGCACGGCTTGCATTTTACCCCTACTGCACTGTAAAGTAGGCACTGTTGCAGTACACGTCCGGTATCATACGTTTAATATGCAGATTATGGAAAAATCCGGCCAATTAATTCAATAACTGTTGTGTTTAGTGCCTCAAATCGAAGATCAGGTACCTTTTTATGCCACTAACAAATATTAGCACCCATTCATTTTTTTTTCGACAAGTATAGTCAGTACTATACTAAAATTTTATCTGGGATTAATGTACAGTCATCCCAAAAATATTGTGTCTAGATCATTCTCGAAATAGAGCTATTTTTTTTAATAAAATTTTAATAATAAATAATAAAACTCAGGGTTACAGGGTTCAACAGCCGCTTGAGATACTTAATCATTTATATCCTTCGTATACTTGAATAACATTGGTGAATTGAAATTGTAAAGCTCATAAGTAATGTACAAGAATAAAAAATTACCGATCCAATTTTAATTAGTACTTTATTAGTAAGAAAAATTAATTAAAAATATTTTTAGTGCACGTTTTAATATTAAATGAAGTGCTACTAAGACGAAGAATTTTATTTGTTTTCTAATCACGTATAGAACTCAACAAAGTCACAGATACTACTGTTATTTATATTTCCGTTGCCGTAGTAACGGAACTTTCATCTACGACTTGTGTGTGTGTGTGTGTTCTCTTTGCTCCAACAGTTTAAAAAAGATATTTTCAGTCATAGATTTTATAAACCTCCGAGTAGTCGTAGTAACTTGTCTGGGGTTTGCCATTTAAAGTCTTCTTCCGCAGCAATTTATCCTGATGATTCCAGTTAATTATATACAGCTAATGTCCTGGAAACATCAGGATAATTTAAAGATATTTCTGTGTGATATTCATGATGTGACGGACCTTTCTGTCTTTTTTTTTGGACACCTGTTTCAGATCCTGGAGATGAAGAATGTAGAGACGCAGAGATTCTGTGGATCTGTCTTGCTCCTCGTGTTCACTGTTGGCCTTGATGTGTCGTTTTCAGGATCATAAGGCACGCGGTGAATGCCAAGAGCGGACTAAATACCAACAAAGTTGCGACTTGGTAGCCCCGACAGAAGCCACTGCAATGCTCAAAGCGAGAGACTACTTTTTATTCCTACTTTACGACACCGACATTTTCAACGAAGCGGTGAATAAAATGCATTTATTGAGCTGCAATTGGAATGGTGTCTCTGTGTGTGTGTTACATATTATGTTATTTACATTTAATATTAATATTAGTTGGATTCCATAGACCACACCGAGAAGCTGAGCGTCAGTGTTGTGATTCGGAATCCATATAGGTAATTTTTTTCCCTCTACAATTATTATAAATTAATTTTACGTCTGTTTTGGAGATAAGTGAATCAGTTAATTGACCTTTTATAGACCTTTAATTTGTATTTATACAGTTACGACGTTTCGATACGTGCTCCTACCTTCTTCAGGTAATTCACCAAGTTTTTTTCAAAACGTCGTAACACTAAATATACATAAAGTAATTAATTGATTTATTATAACTTCAATTCTTTCCATGCGCTGACTTATTATTTATAGAAGCTTAATTGAATACACGGATGTAAATGATAGAATACCAAAATTTGGATAGAGCTTCCTTTACTCAGCTTTTAACAGTTGTATGTTTTCTGGGAGGGTATCGAAAATAATAATAAAAAAATTATATAGGCCTGTTTTTCATTAATAATAAAAGGTTAAAAAATTAAAAGACTTTTCTTCAGGCACTTTAAAACATTTTATTCATCACAACGTCGTTTCAGTATTTTATTTTGGTACTTTTATCCAGTTACATTAAAAAAGCAATTACCATACTTGAAATAAAAATTTTTTTTGAGGTTTAAACAGGCTATGTATAGGGTAATCCACATAGTGGCAACTCCCCTCTTATAGCATAGGAAAGGGATTAAAGGGGGGATGCGGATGGGTACAGGAAGGTAGCCAAGGGTTAACTAGGGGACCCCCAGGTTATAGTTTAAGGATCGTACCAGGCATTCGCCTAAACGTAATGCAGGGAAAACCCTAGAAAAACCTGCATCAGGTAGGTCGGGCATTTCGTACTTGTCCCACGCCCTTCCGATGGCGGGAGAGGAGTTTTCTGTGGGGTCGCAGCTTTTCCCTCGCCGTGCCTCGACCAATTTAGGAGGCAGCTGGCCGACTATTCCAATAGGAATAGCGAACAACCCTTACCGTATGCCCCAAGGTCTGCGACCCCGGAACATACACCTCTCAAAACAGACCGAGGTGCCTCGGAATGTGGGAACCTTAGTTAAAAAAACCAGAGAGATGTGAAGGCATCCACAAAGGTAACATCCGCCAAAACTCTCTGGGAAGGTTCACCTGCGAGAGAATTCTCTCGCAGGCTTCCTTCTTTATTATGCGACGTTTCTCTAAGATCTCTAAGATAACATGGAATTGAAATATGTTGACAGTGGTGAGGGAAAACTTTTATTTAGGTTATTGGAGTAGATAAGTGAGCAAAAAAAGTCCCATATAAATATTATATTTAAATGTCCAAATTTAAATGTAATTGTAGAGTACGAATATTTTTAATCACTGCGGAGTAAATATTTTAATCTGTTTTATCAATGACAAATCACGTTTTTTGTTTATTTAATACATAATTTATTTTTTCGAGTAATCTCTTCCAATCTTTGAGTCTTGACAGGATTCTAGTAATCATTTTTAAACTGGGATGTCATGCATAACCATCATTAGCTTATCTTCAATATCACACAATGGCTAATTATTTTTTGTCTGTGGCTTCAGCAATTTTTCAGTTCCGTGGCCCCCCCTCAAAAAAAGGTCCTTGAGGTTGACCATAATTACCGCTACAAACATAAATTCAAATAATAATTTATTTAACCAGACGCTTTCCTAAAGTCTGCATTGATAAAATTAATTCTTCCCTGAGTCAATCCAGTCAGCGAAGTCTTGAGCTCTCAGAATTTCGTAACTTTCATTTTAGACAGGACAAAAAAATGATTAAAAACAACTCCTACATCATCACAATGGCTAAATTATACGAATTTATGTTTTTGGACAGCAATACATACTCTTTCAAAGAGATAAAAACTACTAAAATACTTTGTATGAATTATTTCTCGGAGGCTTTACGGTAATAAATTTTAAATTATTCGAGAATGAGAACATTAGAAACCGATAAACCAACTTTTTACTGATTTTCGCGTAATGTCGATACTGAATAAATATAACAACATGAATCAGTTAATGTAGTCAAATATTCAGAGCCAAACTCAAATGCTACACGAATACAATGTAAAGAACATAAATAACATGACGGATTGTTACACAAATACGAGAACACGGAAATCATAAGTTTTAATTAGATACCGTCGATCAGAAAAATTATTAGTATCGATACCAGAAAATTCTGATAATATATTATCGATATTTTTATCGCGTTACTTTCCATTCATAGGATATATTTTGGACGATTCCACAATCTCTGCTAATCGACTATCTTTTTACTAACCGATAGGATTATGATTTTCAGTTGAATACGTACCACAAATAAGTGATTAACTCCTGAGATGAAGAGATAAGATAAGGGTTTAATTGCTCCACACTGTACGGACTATTTTTTTTATAAGTAACAGGCTACATGAGGCAACTCCCCTTTAATAGCATAGGAACGGACTTGAAAGGGGGATGCGGAAGGGTAGAGGAAGGTAGCCAAGGGTTAACTAGGGGCCCCCGGGCTAAGGTTTAAGGATCCTACCCGGCAATTCGCCTTAAAGTGATGCAGGGAAAACTTTAGAAAAACCTGCATCAGGTAGGTCGGCGATTTAGTACTAGTCCTACGCCCTTCCGATGGCGGGAGAGGAGTTTTCTGTGGGGACGCAGCATTCCCTTCTCCGTGCCTCGACCAGTTTAGGAGGCAGCTGGCCGACTGTTACAATGGGAACACAGTCAGGACAATTTCCTATTTATTATTAATACTCCTGAATTCGGCAACGAGTCAAAATTGTTCTATACAAATAAAAATAGAAACTTTATCTTACATAAATATAAATATAATTAGTGTAAAAAATGCCAAAAAGTCACAATTTATTAACGTTAAAATTTGCAATTAACAAACATTCGTAGCAAGGTAATGATTTTGATAATAATTTCATGTTTTCAGGTCAGACACAGTATGAAAGACTTCATCTTCGTTTCCAAATCAAGTTTTTCGTTGTCTTTACTTCTTAGTTATATATTGATATTTCTTCTTATACTTGTATATGTATAATTACATTACGTTGATGCAGGTTTTTCAAGGAGTCTGTCCTGCCTCACTACTAGGCGAATGTCGGGCAGGATTCTTAAACAATACCCCGGGAGCCGCACAAGTTAACCTTTGGCTACCTTCCTCTACCCTTTCAAATAATTTTCTATGATATTAGAAAGGAGTTGCCAGCTGTTACTCTAATTGTTAATTACTCGTATGGCCTGTGTCTTTAATTAAATATTTTTTCTTATTTCTTTGGAGGGCAACAGGCTTCATGAGAGTAATCCACATGGTGGCAACTCCCCTTTAATAGCATAGGAAGGGATTTGAAAGAGGGGTTGCGGAAGGGTAGAGGAAGGTAGCCAAGGGTTAACTAGGACCCCCGGGATATGGTTTAAGGATCCTACCCGGCAATTCGCCTTAAAGTGATGCAGGGAAAACCCTGGAAAAGCCTGCATCAGGTTGGTCAGGCACTCGGTACTTGTCCTACGCCCTTCCGATAGCGGCAGAAGGGTTTGCTGTGGGGTCGCAGCTTTCCCCCCTCGCCGTGCCTTGACCAGTTAAGGAGGCAGCTGGCCGACTGTTCCAATAGGAATAGCGGACAACTCTTACCGTATGTTCAAAGGTCTGTGACCCCGGAACTTACACCTCTCAAAACAGGTCGAGGTGCCTCGGATTGTGGGAACCTTATTTCAAAAAACCAGAGAGATGTGAAGGTAGCCTCCGCCAGAGCTCTCTTTCTCAAAATATTTTCCCTATTTACTTTTGATGTTTTATATTGTTTCAGCTCCTCTTCAGCCTGTGAAAAACTTCAGACTATAATCGAGAAAATGATAATCGTGTTACGAGAATGTACAAAAACCATCAGAAGGAAAATATGCAATCTTCAAATTCTCTCAATATAAATACTTTTGATATCAATTATTTAGATATTTAACCCAAGTAGGATACAAACTGTTATAAATAAGAATTGTGAAGTTCGAAACGTTTATGAAGCTGATTTAACGCGTAGTACAGTTGAGCAGTAAATTTCATAATTATAGACATTGAATTAAAATAATAATAACAGCAATGTAGGTGATAAACTCACAAACACGTTAACAATAGATAGTTCGATTTTCTCCGAAAGGTATATTTTATTTTATCTACGTCTTCAGTGTGTTGTTTGGATGCAGGCATCCATCTTGTTCGTCCTTCTCCCTCTTTCTGAATATCTCAATTTTTTTAAACTTCCCAAATACCCATTATCCGATATTATAATTTCCATCCATTATTTGTTATATCAATTAAATAAACCTAACCTGAATTTCCATTTAATTTGTTCAATTACAGTTGCAGCAGTACAGTGGATATTTTTATTCCAAAATGGCGCCAACCAACGATCACGAGTAAGTCACTAATTGATTAACTAATAAATAAACATCAGCCAATTTTAAGTCAGAAAAATATTATTTATTAATCTGTTATTAAACATCGTTTCGACGCTTATCTTTGCGACCTCATCAGGTACAAATTTAAAACTACAATGACTAGAACAAAACAATTACTTTTTATAGAATTTTTATAGACAGGCCATTCTTGTAGGTCTAACAAAATTTATGTTTTTTATCTGCCAAATTTTTCTTAAAAATGTTGTTCTATTCATTGTAGTTTTAAAATTGAACCTGATGAGGTCGCAAAATAAGCGTCGGAACGTTCTTTAATTTTACATTAATAAATTCTGTTTTTTTCTGGCTTAAAATTGGCTGATGTTTATTTAATTATTAGTTTTCTCCATAGTCGTAATATATATTTATATAATCCATTAAATTTATTAATATTGTTATTAAATTTACAGTTCTTACCACAAGTCATAGTTTCTTCCGACTGTCTCCGGTGGTACCGACGACACCGTCAATTCTATTGAGTTGTCGGCATATGACAGTCGTTGTATTGAATGTCCTTATTCATAGTTCATAGCGAATTTTATAAACAAGAGCCTGTGACAGTGACTGTCACCAGGATGTCAAAAAAATGCCTCTGGCAATGGTAGAGGAACAGAAGATCGGAAAATGGCACATTTATTTAAACCAACAGCTTCAAAAAGTCGCTTCGGGAAAGAGACCGAGCCCGAAACGACACATTTATAGAGAAACTGTTTTCTAGCATTCGTGATCGGGAAACCAAATCCATCAGGAAATCCATGCCCCTCTTGAGGGAACCATCAATCGGGCAACATTGTGTTTGTAGCTATTTCCTCCCAAACCCTTTTTTTTTAAAAAAAATTTATGCTTTACAGAATTTATCTTCTGTAAGGCCAAGGCAGTCATCCTGTCTGCATTCGCGGAGGAAATCCCAGGGGTACGTGATGCTGGCGAGGGAGCTGAAGCCAGCAGTACGCAGAGGGCCTGCTCTTCACGATAACGCACGTTCCAGCACCAGTGACTTCACACTTTGGCTGCGATGTATCAACAAATTCAAAAATAAAATATATATTTTTCATGAATAACATTGCTTTTCAATGGCGATTACGTCAATACACGCACAAATCCTGACTGTCACATACCAATTCCCACACTCCGTCATTTACTACAGACTGCGCCATCAATCCTTATTCCTCTATTCCACGTATGGTAAAGGAAGTTTCAATATATATTAGAATACAATTTATACCTCATTTACATGACGGACTTTGAAAAAGAATATGTTTAATTAACAAATATAAATAATATGATTGAATTTTTATTAATCAACAGCATCTTAATCAAAGCTTTTTTTTGGGAGGGGGGCAAGAGGCTACATGAGGGTGATCCACGTTGGGCAACTCCCCTTTAATAGCATAGGAAGGGATTTGAAAGGGCGGATGAGGAAGGGTACAGGAAGGTAGCCAAGAGTTAACTAGGGCCCCCGGGCTATAGTTTAAGGATCCTACCCGGCATTCGCCCAAATAAATGCAGTGAAAACCCTAGAAAAACCAGTATCAGGTGGGTTGGGCATTGGGTACTTGTCCCACGCCCTTCCGATAGCGGGAGAGGAGTTTGTTGTGGGGACGCAGCATTCCCTTCTCCGTGCCTCGACCAGTTTAGGAGGCAGCTGGCCGACTATTCCAATGGGAATAGCCGACAACTCTTACCGTATGCCCAAGGTCTGTGACCCCGGAACATACACCTCTCAGAACAGGCCGAGATGCTTCGGCTTGTGGGAACCTTAGTTCAAAAACGGAGAGGAGAAGGCATCCCCAAAGGGAGCCCCCTCGTATCTCTTCTACAAGGTTCTACCTAGCCCTCACAGGCCTTGGTCAGTCAAAGTTTTTATTATTATATTTTATATATGGTAGAAAAATCCCTTTTCGACCTTGCGTTTTTCAATTCCATTTATAATATGGGTAATTTATTTTGATTGAAATTACCAAAACAATTTTTGATATAACTTATTTATTTCTCGAGCATTTAGAACATATAATATCTGCAAGGCAGGGGGTTGTTTATTACATATTTTTTTTGTTAAACCACTGGGACCGCCGTCCCTCGTCGAGTCCTTAAGCGGAACTGAAGCATTGCCTCGCCACGTCACGGCGCGGCAAAGAGACACTTGGCAAAGGCCATAAATTCATAAATTGGCAATGTAACATAATCATGTTACAATATATATATCAGACACTTTAGAAACTTGTTAACCTAAATTTTATTATAAGAAATGTATGCCATCCTTAATATATTCATAATTGAAAAAAACTATCATTTACATAATACTTTGTTTATTAATCCATTTTTTTTAAATAATTTAATGGAACTATATACCTGAAGAAGTCCCAGTCAGGGACGTGACGTTATGTCTTATATATATATTATGTTTTTAATAGATTAATAAAAAATTTTTTGTCTAATAGTGTGTTGAGTTAATGAATAATTTAAATTATTTCAACTTCAACTTAAGATTAATAATTAATAATAAATTGAAGCGGAATAAATTTGGATGCGAAAAATCTACAGCGGTCCTTGATGATCTCAGGCCACCAGAAATTTCGTTGCTGTAAACTATCCAACCTGATGAGGTTCCAAACAGAGGACGAAACGTCGCCAAATTAATGACTATTGCCAAAAAAAATGTGGAACATAAGTTACTCTAGGAAATATTAATATTTCACACTAATGGATGAATAAGAAGGAAACATATAACGTTTCGTTGGCGATAAAGTATTAAATTGTGTTCATGGGAAACTAATCAAACAAAAGCAGTAGTAACCCTGACAGCTGGCTCGAAACTTATCTTGACTCATTTAAATATAATGAAACATTATTTTTATAAATAATTATGGAATAAATTTTACACTCGTTAGTGCAAAAACAACATCCAATATTTAAACATTAACATCCCTCAGTTGTCACAGAATGCCAAAATATACTCAAGATACCACATTACTTTTTAATCAAGTAAAATAAAACTTATCCTTAATTGAGAACGACCTCTTTTTAACAGCCTCTGAATGCAAAGAACATTTATTCACATGAAGAAGAATAGCTTCAGGAAAACAAATATTCCACAATTTGAAAGGTTAAAATTTTTTTTAAAAAAAAGGTTTTATTGTTGCAAATTTTTGTCAGTGAATTTTTACTTAAACTGTTTAAATAAATAATAATAATAAAAAAAAGGTTTTGTAAAATGACAAATTTTTTTTATTGAATCTGAATATTAAATGTACAGTATTGACATTGTGTGGTCAACATCTAATTGGGGATGAATTATATTTAAACAGTTTTAGTAAAAATTCACTGACAAAAATTTGCAACAATAAAACCTTTTTTTTAAAAAAAATAATTCATCCCCAATTAGATGTTGACCACAGAATGTCAATACTCTACATTTAAAATTCAGTTTCAATAAATAAAAGTGTTTTCATTTTACAAAACCTTTTTTTTACATTTTTTTACGCCCCAACTTTTTGCTATTTCTGTATTTGGACAATAAATAATAATTTAAAAATTAACATTTTTTTAATATTTTTAGACTGAAGCTGCTGATTGGTAGAGAGGAAATTATTAATTTTTCATACAAGCAAGATAATTAAGAGGTGATACTTCAGCCATACTGCTCCATACAATGCTACTGTAGGGAAGAGGCTACAATGTGGACTATCTTTATTTTTTTTTTTAAAAAAACAACCATTTTTCAGGCTACAGAGTATTTTGTAAACACAATACAAACATTCCTTTATTTGACTTAATATTGTGTATAAAAAATAAACATCATGCAATCAGTGTCTAAAGAGAGAGAGACAGAGAGAGAGAGAGAGATTTTTTTTAAAAAAAGCCCAACAGCAATCGTATTCGGGTATTTCACGACTGACCCCTCCCCCCCCCCCGCACCCTTAATTTGCATGTATATAAATTGAGTTTCAAACTAATCATGGTTGGAGCTTGAGTGAGTCCTCAGAATATCAGAGGAGTGGTTCTCATAGAGGGGGGGATGTTCTTTAATTTAATGGTAATTAAAGCAGAAAGTCGGAGCACGTTCCCCCCCCCCCAAAAAACGAGAGCAGTACTCGTGTAAATTTAGCGCAACAAAACCAGATTATTAAGTGTTTGTTGGAAATAAGATAGCTTGAAGAAAAAAAAAGGTGGGATCAAATAAAATTTATTATTTTCTGAACGGAAAAAATGCAGCAGCTCGTTGGATTAGAAACGAAACGGTCACTGATATTGGGAAACCCCACCTTTTATTTAAAAAAAAATAATTTTTTACTCATAGTTATATCAACACGTGACCAGAAATAATCTACGTGAAACTAAAGAACACTGCTAGCTGCTCATTTTTCCGTTGACCCTTGAAGGAATAAATCTTTACGTTGCTTCCATCAGCATATAAAATTTTAAAAACCAAATAACAGTCACAACTTAAAGTATTTATTCAGTAAGGTCCTTTCAATTTATTGAGTCATGTGTTCTCATATGTGTATATATATATATATATATATATATATGAAGCAAAAAAAAATTTGAGATTTTAATATAATTATAATAAACTGTATATTGTAATAGTTAAGTTATTTTAATAGATTAATTCTTACCTTTTAATTGAATAATATTCACCAAACCGTCACATGATTTATAACGGACGATCACGTCTACCCCAGACACACTGACGTTCGTCAAATGACTGCCAAACACTTCCAAATAACTTCAAAAAAAGATACTCTCAAGGAACTTCCAATGATATTATTACGTCAATTTAATAGTGTTCAATTTATTTTTTAAAAAAAGACCAGAATAATATATTCATAAATCGTTTCCTGTCTGTATACTATTAACTATATTATTTATATTAATATTTATAAATACGGTTTCTAATATTTTTTAATTTTAATCTGCCCTATATTTATATAACATCTTAGTATTATCAAAGAAAATCAAAACTGTAGACTGAGGATGAATAAAGAAAATTCTTTTTAGTGATAAAGCTGTAGATTATATTTTTTTATACCAGATAACCGAAAAATAAAAATCAATGTCAAACGTAGTTCAAACTATTTTTTTTGAAGCAGAATATAATAATGATACAATAAATAAATAATCTCAATCTACTCCAATGCTTTGAAGTCAATACAACCACTTCCAATGCACACTTTCACGTGGTTAATTACATGTGAGATTCTAAGAAATAAATTAAGGGTGGTTTTTTTTAGATATCTAAGTGATACAAATATAAAAATTCCATGTAAATAAACCAAATTCGAGGTTCATGGTACGATTACAAAGTAAATTGAATTGTCAAATAATTAATTAAATTAAAAATTCCCTGCAAAGATTATACATGTTGAGTGAAGTATTTATTTCCGTTGAAAATATAGTTGTGAAGATTTACCTTAGAAACTCCATTCTCCACGCCTACTCAATTACCTCAACTAAACCTGACATATATTGTAATGAACTTTACTATTTTACTTAATTGAAATAATTAATAAAATGAAATTATATAAAGGGACAGACAGCTCAAACACTGTTCACATCACCGATACTTAACAGAGGCGATGTTCCGATAGGGGGGGGGGGATCACGACGCAGTCTCCGGTCACCGGTGGCGCATAGTAATGACAAGCAACACCTACAAAACTCAAGCTAATCTGGTCAAGTCTGGCTGCCGAATATTGATTTCTGTAATAATGTAATAACGGTGCTGCAAAGGTGGCCTCCATTATTGTGTATACTATGCATAGCTAGGACATTAGCGAATCGACCTAAATTATGATTTCCCTCCAGAGCGTGCATTTCTGCAAACGTACAGGCAGCAGTCTCAAGAACTGGAGCACGCGCTACCGTCAAGTACGACCGGCTTCCCATTGGAATAGTCGGCCAGCTGCCTCCTAAACTGGTCGAGGCACGGAGGATGGAATGCTGCGTCCCCACAGCAAACTCCTCTCCCGCTATCGGAAGAGCGTGGGACAAGTACAAAATGCCCGACCTACCTGATGCAGGTTTTTCTAGGGTTTGTCCTGCATTTCTTTTAGGCGAATGCCGGGTAGGATCCTTAAACCATACGCCTGGGGCCGTAGTTACCCTTGGCTACCTTCCTCCACCCTTCCGCATCCCTCTTTTCAAATCCCTTTCCTATGCTATAAGATGGGAGTTGCCACTATGTGGATTACACTATACATAGCCTGTCTACACCCCCCAAAAAAACTGCTTCTCTTTACATCTGTGTCCTATGGCGAGGGCTACCTTCCGAATCCCCCCTTTCAAATCCCTTCCTATGCTATTAAAGGGGAGTTGCCCAACGTTGATTACCCTCATGTAGCAAATTGCCCTAAAAACAAAATCTTTACATATGTGTGATCTGGCGTGGGCTATTCTCTCGCAGGCAATACCTACGAGGGATGTTCTCTCGCAGGCAGAACCTTCTCGGAGAGACACGAAGGGGCTATCTTTGGGGATGCCTTTTCCTCTCCGTTTTTAAACTAAGGTTCCCACAAGTCGAGGCACCCGGGTTTGTTCTGAGAGGTGTATGTTCCGGGGTCACAGACCTTGGGCATACAATAAGAGTTATCCGCTATTCCCATTGGAATATTCGGCCAGCTGCCTCCTAAACTGGTCGAGGCACGGAGAAGGAAATGCTACGTCCCCACACAAAACTCCTCTCCCGCTATCGGAAGGGCGTGGGAAAAGCACCTAATGCCCGACCTACCCGATGCAGGTTTTTCTAGTGTTTTCCCTGCATTACTTTTAGGCGAATTCCGGGTAGGATCCTTAAAATATAGCCCGGGGACCCTAGTTAACCCTTGGCTAATTTCCTCTACCCTTCCGCATCCCCTCTTTCAAATCCCTTCCTATGCTATTAAAGGGGAGTTGCCCAACGTGGATCACCCTCATGCAGCCTTCTGCCCTAAAAAAACGTAGTAGTTTTTTAATGTTTTTTTATTATTATTTCGTGGTATAATATTAATTCGTTTCTGATAAATTCTGTAAATGCAGTAAATTTAACTTTATTATCAAGAGAACTGTAACTTATTCGGTCTTTGCAAATATTTGATGTAGTCACACACACACACACGCACAACTAGAAAACAATGTTTGCATTTATGTGTAATCTTTTTAAGTACTGAACGCGATTAACGGATTCTGTTTTAACACATGAGTTTTTAACAGCACTTTATTGTGTTCCACAAAATCTTGCAGTAAGAGAAAGAAATAATGTTCTGGTGCAGATCAACGACGTACATCACATTCTACATGGGCTCGTTCGTCCTTGAAGGGTGAGAGTGTTATAATTAGTCTTGAAACTTATTATAAATTGGGAGGACGCTATTGGCTCAAAGAACTCGCAAATTGGCAGGCAGCTCTAATAACGAAACTGGAGGCAGAGCAACTGAGCCAATATCACTTTAATTGGCTTTCCTCCTCGGATGAGATGAAGTTCGCTGCTGGACCAACACAAAAGAGTCGTTCGTTCCTTTCCCCCCTCCCCTCCCCCCCTGGCTCTCTCTCTCTCTCTCTCACCGCCCACGTCTTGATCTGACACGACTTCGGGCAACTTCACATTCGCTCATCAAAATGTCAAAAAGAATCATCATACCTCTAAACAACCATGTGGAAAGTAATTTCTCTTCTCTGGAAACGTCGCACAAGTAGAAGCAGGAATTCAGGAGCTGAAGACACGAGTTTATTGGGCGAATAACCAATTGGATTGTAAAATAAAGTCGATGGCATTCAACTGATTCCTAGAGCACAAGAATATTTACATAACAAAAGGCAAATTTAAATAGCTTAAAAAAAAGAAAAATCAAGAGGAAAAATAAAAAATAAAATTCTAATAATTCATTATTTGAGAAAGTAATAACCAGAAATTTTGGTAATGTTTACGTACAATTATAATACTGATAGCGATAAGAAAAATCAAGAGAAAAATTAAAAAATGTAATTAAAATTCGAATATTTCATTAATTAAGAAATTAATAACAGAATCTCCATTTATTTGATGTATCATAGGAGCTTCACACTCTGTGAATCATAATCATCTAAACTAAATAATCTGAAGCATTATCATTTTATAATTATTAATTAAATAATTAATATATACGTTTTAAATTAATTTAATAAGAAGATAACAGTTTAAAATACATTTACGTAATAAATAATGCAGTTTAATGACCAAAATACAGGGAATACTTATTTATTGAAACAAAACAATATGTTTCGGTTCGCGTTTGTACCTTCATCAGGTATTTTCTGCGAATAAATGGTAAAAAAAATTGTTATGAAAGAGCTAATGAATTTTACAAAACTGGTTGAGCAAAATTTATTGTAATACTATTTTTTTTAGGGTAACAGGCGACATGAGGGTAATCCATTTGGTGTCAACTCCCCTTTAATAGCATAGAAAGGGACTTGAAAGGGGGGATGCGGAAGGGTAGAGGAAGACAGCCAAAGGTTAACTACGGCACGCGAGTTATAGTTTAAGTATCCTATCCGGCATTCACCTAAAAGTGATGCAGAAAAGCCCTAGAAAAACCTGCATCAGGTAGGTCGGGCTTTGGGTACTTGTCCCACGCCCTTCCGATAGCGGGAGAGGAGTTTGCTGTGGGGACGCAGAATTACCTTCTCCGTGCCTCGGCCAGTTTAGGAGGCAGCTGGCCGACTATTCCAGTGGGAATAGAGAACAACTCTTACCGTATGCCCAAGGTCTGTGACCCCCGGAACATACACCTCTCAAAAGAGGCCGAGGTGTCTCGGTTTGTGGGAACCTCAGTTAAAAAATGGAGAGAGGAAAAGGCATCCCCCAAAGGTAGCCCCTTCCTGTCTCTCCTAAAAGGTTCTGCCTGCGAGAGAACATCCCTCTATACTACTGCTTAAATTCATTGTATATCTATAGTGCCTGTAATTGGTCATAAAAACTGCATTACCTATTTCGTATAACCAGAAGTAAGAATACATATCAAATAAGTTTCATATTATAGGTACAAATGAAAGGTTATTAAAAATATATACATATAGTTACTTTGTTTTTATACTGAAGCCTAATTCTGTAAAAAAAAATTAGAATAATTTTCATAATTGATAAATTTATTTCTATTAGTTAAGTATGAACAATTTAAACCTTAAGTCTATAGTTTTTTGTATTTAAAAATAACTGTAAACTGAAATAAGTCACAATGGTTAGTAATTTTACAAGGGTGGAACCAACTTTAGCCTATTATATAAATAAATAGACAAATAACAGACAAGACAGAAAAATAATCTGCTAATTAAATACAACACAACGTTTCTGCAATCCTTGTTGCTTTAGTCAGATGATTATATATAATTATTAAATGCTATTTTTTTTTCTCAGTAGAATAGAATAGACGCTAGATACAGATAATTACTCAAGCTTGCCCTGCAAACACAACGCAACGGGTCATTCACTCCTCCTCTGCAGTTGAAGCCTCAAAAGGGGAATTTCCCTAATTCGATAAGCATTAGACAAAGTCTATAAATTATATTTGAGGAATTGAAAACTAAATGGGAAAGTAGCTCAGCCACGTAGGCCGTGAAATTCAATTATTTGATCACGATGGGAAAAATTCGGACCGGGACCGGGAATAGAACCCGCGGTCTCCCGCTTAGTATGCAATATTAAATCTCAATCTATCAGCCGTAATTAAAGTCAGTAATCCGTGTGTTATCTAACAATGAGGCTAAATCGGACATATTGAACATTTTTCAATCAGTTCCTTTTTATTTGTTACATAATTATTGAAGGCTTACGTATGAGGAAAAATATAATTCGTTTATAAAATAATATTATATTTTGACAATAGCTTATGGTTTCTTCTTTACTATAATAACAACCTTATTTTGACTTGGAACAGGTTGTTTCAGACCTCAAATATGAATATTCAGGATAAAAAAAATTAAAGGTGTAAAATTTCAGACCTAAAAAAACTATATCACATGACTTCTGTGTCATGATTTCTCCTTATAATGACGTCTGAGAAATCTGAGAAAACCGAAAAAAAAAATTCTCTTCTCATCTGTTTAGCAACTGACTGAAACATACTCTCCTCCCTCCCACCCTCCCGCACAACTCCATATCAACTCCATGGAGCTGCTGCTAATTTGCAAGCAATTAGACTGTTAAGATGCATGTTTATTTTTACCGCTCAAACTAAGAGAATTTGACAGTGACTTCATATTATTATTAACTAACTCCTTGGCTCGACAGCCCCATGAAGGGGGCCTTGGCCAACCGAGACGGCTGCCGGACTGTCATCTTGCATGACACATTCTGGATTTAGGAGTGACACCTGGTCAGAGTGTCGATTCTCCCACAAGCCTTAACCCCCAGTTTTCTTGACCAGGACGAACACAAACATCCATGCCCATGTTGGGATTAGAACCCGAGACCTCTGTGATGCAGCGAGGCAATGACGCTGGCCACTACGTCACAGCAGGCCGGTTTATATTATTATTAAACCAATAAAATTTATATTCTCATCTATTTATTTTTTTCAATACTTCATGACACTACTACTCTGAAACTTTCCTCAAAACTGGTGCTAAATGAAGTGCATAAGTTCCAAAAAAAAATTATACAGGATTTATTCTGCTTTCCACAAGTGTACAACATAAACATGAAATTGTCGATGGTATTATTAAAGACAACAAAGTTTAGGTAGACATTTAAGCTTTAAAACAGCAGGTAGAAGAATCGAAACACACTGATAGTCATTACCGAATTATTGTAAATTTAATATTATAATTTCTTTTGCTCTTTTCGTTGTTCCTCTACTCAGGAAACATGATAAGTGGAAATTATCAATATCAAATATATAAGAAATTAAATATTTTAAAATTACTAAACAGTTACAAAATTGTTTATATATAATTATGTTTATTAAAAATTGTAGTATATTAAATATAAATATACTTGTATATATTACAGAATATATGCAGCATAGTAAAATTCAGTAAATAAATAAACTAGAATAGTAAAAATAAAAATTGAAAATTTAATATAGGAAGTAGAATATATAGTTCAGGAATAAATATATATCTTCTTCCAAATCTCTACAGCCCGATGGCTGCCTTCACAGTCTGCCTACAATTTTCTCTCCTCTCGGCTTTCTCCCACCATCTGATTGTCTTCATTTTCTTCAAATCATCTAACACACATTCGATCCATTTTT
The DNA here is from genome assembly GCA_037074705.1 of Zhengitettix transpicula. Lineage (NCBI taxonomy): Eukaryota > Metazoa > Arthropoda > Insecta > Orthoptera > Tetrigidae > Zhengitettix > Zhengitettix transpicula. The sequence goes on along the minus strand of CM073594.1, from coordinate 17,115,333 downwards.
TTCCCTTGGCATTCCCCTTTACTTAGTACCAAATATTTTCCCTTTATATCTCTACTTTCGCATCCTTTCTGTAGTCATTCTTTGTATTTGTCCCAACCAAGAGATTCTACGTGATCTAACTATGTCTTCTCCTTCTACGATGCTATTTATCTCGTCATTATATCTCAATCTCCATTTTTCACCTTCTTTAACAGCTCCGTTGATTCTCCTCATAATTTTCCTTTCGAATCTCCCTAGAGTCTCCATATCTTAATTATTTAGGGTCCATGTCTCTGCCCTAAACGTTACTATGGGTCTAATTAATGTTTTAATATATATATATATATATATACATACATATATATATGTATATATATGTATATATATGTACATATATATATACATATATATATATATATATATATATGTATATTGAGCGCACAAAGCGACAATAGCGTTGAGTTCTGTTGCTTTGTTCAAGAGCCGAAATGGCGATTGTGCGCGCAAAAGTAAAGTTAGTTTTCATTCTACGGTCAGCCACGAGAGGAGAGACATTAAAACAAATCTTCACCGAGATACAAAGCAGTTTAATAGATAAATAAAACAGTAAAATTATAAAATCTGCAAATCGTTAGTTCCTGTAAGCAAGCAGATAGTTGGACAGAGAGATTTTCTAACGGTGAAGCAAAGGTTGCTTCATTATAAAAATTTTGCATTGACGGAAACAGACATCCGATAGCTGACCAATTAGGAGAGGATCATCCGAGGTTCCTGGTAGCTGAGTACGTGCATTTCAACAGCGTATGTCTAAAATCTGTGAGGAAATTTAGAATTAGTGTAATAAAATTTGCTTTCATATTGTAGTGTTGAAGCTACAAAGGAACGCTGGTACCAGTCGGACATTATGTGAGTAACCAACACTTTGATAATAATATTTGTAAATGATAATTTAAAAAAGTAAAGTCAGATTTCGTTCACTTTTCATTTCGTTCAAGTTTAATTTCTTTACATTTAGCTATCTTTCATTTTATCGACATATTGTTTTTAGGTAAATTTTATGCTTGAATTGTTAATCAGTATATTAAATCACTTTTCTGATAATTATCAAACCCAGTAGAGACCCTGAGAGAAGAGATCTTAATTTGATTGTAATTGTTTTAATTTTGGGAAGCCACAAGTGAATAAATAATTTTGTTTGTTAATTTTTATAATCTTTTAATTTAATTAACCTTTTCATTTTGATTATTACAATATATATATATATATATATTGTACCTTAATAATACCTGTAAACATAATGTTATATTCAACTATACATTCTATTTAATTAAATTATATTTATATTATATGATTGGCAATTTCCCATTTTGTATTGTTTCAAATTATGGAAATAAACATAATCTATCTATCCTTGTACCTGGATCGTCAAATTCAAATAGTTTTGGTCGTTCGATTTTTGGGTTTGGTATTTTTTTTTCCGAACAACAGAAATAATAATATAATAGCAGGATGCATTATAGGACGATGGTAGGTAGCAATGGTGTTAAGTGTAGTTATATATTTATTCCACCGTGCTGTACCATAAAACAGAATTTTCATGAAGGCCTAGGGTGGAATTTCGCCTCCTGAATGCAAAATTTTCTATTCAATTATTACGAATATCACAAAAGTGAGAATTTTAATTGCTCATTACAGGTTCCGTGAAATGCTATTTACAATTCAGGAGGCATTATTCATGCGCACGATTCAGCACCACTGCAGAAACTAATTTTTTTTAAAAAAAAAGAGAGCTTCGACCCTTTGAACAACGTCCAATCATGCGCGGAAAGTGTCGCTCCTGATCAAATTACTCGTCATTTGATCAGGTCGATCCTATCAGCCGCACAAAGGGATAGAAGAGCCCTAATTCGTGTTCTCTCAAATTACCGGGGGGGGCACAAGATCGCTAAATCAATTTACTGGGTGAGAAAGAACAGGCGCCCTTGTAAATTCTGTGTCCAACTCTGACACCCCCGCCCCCCCTGCCCTCACACACCCAAAGGGTATCGCGTTAAAATCAGTATATGACACCGTAAGCGAACCGAGATCGATTTCCTCACATCCATCTCGCTTTCGCCATTCCAGAATATAAATGGAGAAATATTTTCAACTGCTTAGCTTTACCTGAAATTGTCCTGGGAAATGCTGGGATGGATGAAGCCTTGCGTGGATGTCGTTGCATAACGCAGGTGTTGCTATTTTTGGATGCTTGATGAAACGTCAGGTAACAAGCAGAAGCAATGGCTGACTAAAAATAGTTTCACAACAAAGCTATAAACGACATTATATTATTCTAACCTTAAAAAAAATATGTTCATAACGTTAAAGTTCCACAAACATTGATTTCAGAGCTTATTAAATTAATTAAAAAATATGCAAAGTAGTAAATCGCATATTTCTTCACGGCTACAGAATATTGATATATATGTTTTTTTAAAAAAAACTTATATAATTTTTTTCGTGTATTTTAACAAGAGCCGATATTTTGGAATATTTCATTTTAATTAACTATTAAACAGGGCGACAATAACTTTATTTTATTTTTCATGACTCTGAAATAAATTGATTTCACACTATTAGTACACTGATTTATCTTTGGAAGTTACTTCAACTTATGGGTCTACAAAAATCATTATATAAAGTTTGGTGCGTTTATTTCTTTGTTAATAACTTTACAAACGGATACTTCAACATATGTCAAAATCCTCCAGTAAATTATTTTATTTTCAAAAATCAACAAATATATATATATTGTATTGAAAATTAATTAGACCATTAATTGTTTGGACATAAAATTTGAATTGTTTGAGAAATCCATTATAGCGATCTGATCGATCAAAGCGACAATGGAAAAGCGAACTCACTTGCTTTGTCGAAAAGTCAAAAATGGCGTATGGGCGCTCAAACTCAGTGAACACTAGGAGTTCAGTTCGCGGAAAAAACATCGTGAGGAGCAGAACAAGTAATATAACGGTTAGTTGGTGGCGGGTCATTTCAGAGGATGGAACTAATAATACTAGAGCAGAGACTAGCCGTCGTTAATGTATTATTAAACAAAGTTGTAAATTTAAGACAAAGTAAAAACATTCACGGAAGTATTACGTCGTAAATATCGCTAAGTAAGAGAATTTATGTCTATAGCCAGCCAGGAAAGGAACTTAGCAGTTTACGTCTATAGCCAGCCGGTATAGTAAAGTTGCAGTTTAAGTCCAAAGCGGTAAAAGACTAACAAATCAACGAATCATAGGATTCGTATAAGGCAAGCAAACATCAGATAGCTGACATTCAGGAGGATCATCCGAGCTCCTGTGAGCCAACAATTTTGGCTTCAATAGTGTAAAATATGTGAGTCGACATTTTAGAATCAGTGTAAAAGTTTGCCATTGTGTACTTCCGAAACCAAAAAGAATGCTGGTACCAGCTGGACAAATGTAAGTAACAAAACCAAACTAATGATTAATTGTAAACTTTAATTATAGGATAAAGTCAGATTTCATCCCCTTTTAAATTGTCAATCAGAGTTTATTTCTTTACTTTTAAATTTCTTTCATTCTCGTGACATATTATTTAGGTTAATTGTAAACTGTTTGTAAATAAGATTTTTAAATCAATTTGTTGTGTCCATTATCAAACCCTGTGAAGGCCCTGAGAGAATGAGATCTCAAATTATGTTCTAATTATCTTTATTGCCACAATTTTGTTTGTTAATTTTTGATTATTATTTCATTTAATAAAAAGCCTCATATGCTACCTCAAGGTGAGGCAAATTAATTAACGCCTTATTGTTGTATATTACATAAATGGCTTCCACAACGTGGGTCTCGAATTCTTCAAAAATTAAATAAAGCTTTTTTTCTTACTATTTGTTTGTTACAATATATATATATATATATATATAGTGAGAATCACATTGTTTGCATATGTCACAACGTGACGAATTCGTCTAAAGAACTGTGCTACCAGATCTTGGAAACCCGAAGAGATGTCACGATACTTCTGTCGACGGCCGAACGAATTGGACGAAGTGTGAAGTGGATGGAGGGGTCCATGAACGCGATTTTGTTTGTGTGTGTGTGTGTGTGAGTGAGAGACGCTTTTAGCAGAGCAGAGGCAGAATTTCTCGCAAAAGGCTGCAGCATTAAAAGCAAAGCGATTAAACAATACATTAGCGTCAAGTGCAAGACGCGGCGGAGCTTCCTCCAGCGACGACGGAAATGTCAATCTCGCGACGCCTAATCATGGGCTCACGTTTCGCCGCTCCGTCGGATTACTCGTCCTTATTCCATTACCTTGCCACCACGTCAACTTTTCATTTACCTCGTTTACTCGTCGTGTGGAAAAATTTACGAGGTCTCGAAAGTAATTGAGGTGGAGGAAAAAAATACGGGCGGCACGAATTTCTCTTACAATTCAACTACTTCTTCTTCTTCATCTTACTTTACAAAATATTAGATATTTCTAAGAGATCGTGTAAAATACCTACGAGCATCAGTTGTCTGTAATGAAAGAAGGAATCGGACATACAAAGACCTCAAAGAATTTACAGATATAAATTAATTAATCGTCAAAAAAAATTGTGATTAAAACAAATATATAATTTAAATCTAAGAGATTAATTATTTATTTACAAAAAAAGAACAACACATCTGTTCGAATAATGGAACTCTATAAATTAAATAAACTCTCTGAGTGATTTATTAAATTAAAAATTAAAATTTGTTAAATATCTTTTTTTAAAAAAAATTTTTTAGGGCAACAGGCTACAAGATGAGGGTAATCCAAATAATGGCAACTCCCCTTTAATAGCATAGGAAGGGATTTGAAAGGAGGGATGAGGAAGGGTAGAGGAAGGTAGCCAAGGGTTAACTAGGGCCCCCGGGCTATAGTTTAAGGATCCTACCCCGGCATTCGCCTAAAAGTAATGCAGGGAAAACCCTAGGAAAACCTGCATCAGCTAGGTTGGGCATTGGGTACTTTTCTCACGTCCTTCCGATAGCGGGAGAGGAGATTGTTGTGAGGACGCAGCTTTCCCTTCTCCGTGCCTCGACCAGTTTAGGAGGCAGCTGGCCGACTATTCCAATGGGAATAGCGAACAACTCTTACCGTATGCCCAAGGTCTGTGACCCCGGAACATACACCTCTCAAAACAGGCCGAGGTGCCTCGGCTTGTGGGAACCTTAGTTCAAAGACGGAGAGTCTCTCATACAAGGTTCTCCCGCGTTAAATATCTGATCATGTGACCAGAGTTAAGTAAAGAATTACATACAAGATACTGTGAGTAAAAATAAACTGTAGAATATTTTATAGAGGAATGTAAGAGTGAAAATATACCTTATTCTGGGTTTCTCAATCGAATGTGTTACATATAAAAGACTACTGTCATATAAAAACGTATTTTTTCAATATTCAGATATTGTTAAAAATAAATAAAAAAATTATAGATCAACATAGAAATACTTAAATATTAAGGTCGACAAAGTTTTTAAAATATACAAATATAGATATTAAAAATTAAATGTTTGTTCTTAACCTACAATTGTACGATTTGTTATGTAAATAACAGAACGTATTATTTGGCGACACGTTAATTAATTAAACGGCCTTAAATACGATTAAAATCATATAAGAAGGAATAAAACATTTTTTAAAAATTTAAATTTATATTTACAGATGTCTGACATTTTGCATAATTATTAAGGTCAGAGAATTTAAAATCATAGCACATTTATTGACAGAAATTCACAACTATAGAATCTTTGACATGAATTTTATGTACATGAAAAAAAATTAGGATAAAATTGGGATAAATTAATACAAATTTTAATATGTACTGAAGATTATTCGTCAGGTCCTTTGAACGGAGTTGAAAGGGAAAAAATTATATACAAGGTAAATGTAGATTATTTTTTAAAAAATACAAATAATGAATAATAAAGATAGTTAATACAGACAAATAAAATGGTAGTATAAATACCACACAACGTTTCTGGGATCCTTCTACCTTTCGTCAGGTGCTAAAAAGAGCCTAGAGAGACACAACTGCACTGGTCAGCTGACAATACTGAAAAGCGTTTCTCTAGGCACCTGACGAAAAGAACAAGGATCCCAGAAACGTTGTGTGGTATTTATATTACCCTATTTTTTTTGTCTGTACTGACTATCTTTATTATTCATTATTTTCAATCAGACGTAATTTTTTTAATTTTAAATACCAATAAAAGCCAGTAGCTTGAACTTTGCTTTTGTCTTTGGAAATCTGAGTTGTTTTATATTACATTTTCAACGCTGGAGGGCGGTGATTAATCAGAACCGTCGTTCGTCTTCAATTTCGTTTTGCCTTAATATTTTCCGCATTCTCTCTTTACTCCCATCACCCATAAAAAATTATTGGAAATAGTTGACGGTGTTTTATTGCGAAGTGAAGAAGTGTTAAGTTCAAAAGGACTTCATGGTACAAAGTTATCATAATTTGGAGTTGGAAAAAAAAATGATATAAACCACGGAAAAGCAGGTCGCCTTAAAAAAAACCTGTTTCTTGAACTTTTGTCTTGGAAAAGTAAAATGAAGTCTTGTTTAAACCATTAGTGCTTAAATCAGATAAAAATAGTCTTCAATATTAATAGAATAGTGAAAAGAAAATGTTTACGTCTGATTGAAAATTAATAATAAAAAACATAGCCAAATACAGACAAAATAATAGATAATATAAATACCACACAACGTTTCTGGGTTCCTTGTGACTTTCTTCAGGTGCTAAAGAAGAGCCTAGAGCGACACAACTGTACTGGTCAGTTGACAAAATTCAAAATCTCATTTATTCAATTTATTTAAACTGTTCCGTCTGTTTTTATTGGCCAATATAATAAACTTTTGAACTTTGTCAACTGACTAGTGCAGTTGTGTCGCTCTAGGCTCTTATTTAGCTCCTGAAAGAAGGGCGATAAAGAACCCAGAAACGTTATGTGGTATTTATATTATCAATTATTCTGTCTTTCTTATTATTAAAAGAATAGTATTTATTTTTCCGGGGGGGGGGGAAACTCTGCACAAACAGCCTATAGGGAGACATATTGTATATGGCACCATTAAAAAAAGCCTTCAAGTTCTGCCAGAAGTTACTCATTGCTCCATTCCAGAATTTAATATCCACTGTGAAGGTAACAGTCTTGTTTTCTACAATAGTTTGCGGTTATCTATAGACAATAATATGGAAGACACTTTACGAAGATCTGATAATGAGAAAACTCCGATAATTAGACAGAGATGTAAATTTAAAGGTATTTAAAAATGATTTAATTGAATATAGTTGCAATTTTTGGAAAGTATCAGCAAAAAAGTTAAAGAAAAAATAATTTTTTTTTAGACAATGCTACGTAAATGTGAGGACGAAATAAAATATCGCGAGTCCGCAGTCAGTACTAGGTTTTTTCTAACCACGTCGATGAATTCTTTTGTGTGTGTGTGATTCTGCCGAGGTTTCGCTGCTGACTTTCAACTGAGCCTGCAAGCTGGATGCTTTTATTCCGAGTTGTTTCAGAGCCTGTGTGTGTCCCCGCGTTCGATACTTACGAAAGGAGTTTAACCGATTTCCATTACATCACCCTCGTATTCAGTCACCCTCCCTCCTCCTCCTCCTCTGAGAGCCATAATCGGATATTCGTGCCCTAAATGGACGGTACTACAACTCTACAATTGAAATTACCAGAAACGAGGCTTAGGAACACTGCGAAGTGAGGTAAAACCAACTCCTCCAGGTGCGTCGTTGTAAGCAACGTTACAAACTATCAAAAACGCTCTACACTTGAAAAAGGTTCACAATGTTATTGAAACCCGAATTGACGTTTCAATACCAGGGTCTGAAAGTGGAGACACTAAAAAAAAATTCCCTTTAAATAATTTATTCAATTTTATATATTTATATCACATTTAATTTTTTTAACGTAATGTAAGAAACCATTTTATACTACAGTTAATTATTTCTTTTGGATTGAATATTTTTTTATTATATTTCTCAACTGACTCCCTATATTTTTTTTTAGAGTAACAGTCGACATGAGGGCAACCCGCGTGGTGGCAACTACCCCTTTAATAGCATAGGAAGGGATTTAAAAAGGTGGGGAGGGGATGGAAAATATTCTCCTATTATTCCTCCGCATTAATTTCGGCTACAACTGTCACAGGAAGCCAGACCTCGCAATTTTAAATATTATTCAAAATTATTTTCTAGCGTCTTGGAAAAATACTAATTTCAGTATTAGTACTTTTTATATTATTTAGGGTAACAGGCTACATAAGGGTAATCCACATGGTGGAAACTACCCCTTTAATAGCATAGGAAGGGATTAAAGAAGGCGGGGGGGGGGGGGGTTCTGAAGGGTAGAGGAAGGTAGGTAAAGGTTAACTAAGGCCCCCCTGGATATAGTTTAAGGATACTACCCGGCAATTCGCCTAAAAGTGATGCAGGACAAATAAACTAACTAATAATATAGTTAGGCGAAGAGGCCAAACGCAACAAACAAAAATAATAACGATAGTAATTTTGACAAAAATTATATTAAATTATAATATAGAACCAAAAACTCATGTAATATATTATTAATTATAAGTAAGTGAATAGAAGAAAATATAAATAAAACAAAACAAAAAGTAATAAATCACATGTTATAAGGGATCAGACCACGCAATCACACCGGCATTCGCCCTAAAAGTGTTGCAGGACAAACCCTAGAAAAACCTGCATTAGGTACGTTTGCCCTTTCCGATGGCGAGAGCGGACTTTGCTGTGCCTCGACCAGTTTAGGAGGCAGCTGGCCGACTGTTCCAATGAGAACAACGGGCAACTCTTACCGTAGGCCCAAGGTCAGCGACCCCGGAACATACACCTATCAAAACAGGCCGAGGTGTCTCGGCTTAAGGGAAACCTTAGTTCAAAAACGGAGAGAGAGGAGAAGGCATCCGCCTCTCCTAAAAGGTTCCGCCTGCGGGAGTAGTAGCGGTGAAAGGCAGAGATGTATATAATGGACAACCTATCAACAAAGGGCTTACAGAAAACTTGGACAGGAAACGTTTACTTGAATGGAATCGAGGCTTGATTTAGATGGATAAAACAAAAATTGCAGTTCTTCACTGAAATGCCGAAGCAGGGTTTATTCTTGAAACCAACAAAAGCTTGAAGAATAGCAATGACAACGTGAAGGAGCAATCGCAAATGGTAATTGAACATAGGAACCAATTTGATTATAGATGAGACACGACGCGAAACTATCATTCCTCTGAAATTACAGTGGAGTTAATATAGCAGCCTCGAGGAAGATAATTATCGTGTCTCTGCAGATGCAGGGTTGCCTCTCTCGCTCTATAAGCAGAGGACTTGTTTGCTCTAGGTTTAATATTCAATGCATTTCGTAGGAGATGAAGGTGCAGCCCAGATGGGACAATGAAATTTTGCGCTGTACCAATAAACACAAAACCCCTCGCGAGGAATATTATCACGTACACAATATTCACATTCATCGCACTAGTCATCAATTAAAATTAATGATTAATATAGTTCAAGAGAGCGTTGGTAATCAACTTGATCAAGTTCACTCATCGACAAAATAAACCAACGACTTTACAAATATTCTCGAGAAATTTACTTCTTGTTTCATTCCAACGGCTTGCCAGTATATTTTTTTAACTTTATCTTGAGGAAATAAAAATCTGGAATTTGTCGGTTACATTGGCAGAAGTGAACACAAAAATTTAAAATCAAAACGAGACCGCAAAAAAATAACCCACGTAGGGATATTCTCATTTCAAAAATCAAATAGATAGGCGAATGGAACGATAAAAAATAAATGCAAAAAAGTATGATAATAAAAATTATAATTACAAATTATCAGAAAAATAGTGAAATAAAATAATTTTATAGGATTTCTTAAATTAAAAAATATATGCAAAAAAGTATGTTAGTAAAAACTATAATTACAAATTATCAGAAAAATAGTGAAAAAATAATTTTATAGGATTTCTTAAATTAAAAATAAATTAAAAATAAATGCAAAAAGTATGATAATAAAAACTATAATTACAAATTATCAGAAAAATAGTGAAATAAATTAATTTTATTGGATTTCTTAAATTAAAAAAAAGGGCAAAAAAGGATGTTAGTAAAAACTATAATTACAAATTATCAGAAAAATAGTGAAAAAAATAATTTAATAGGATTTCTTAAATTAAAAAATATATATGCAAAAAAATATGATAATAAAAACTATAATTACAAATAATCAGGAAAATAGTGAAATAAAATAATTTTATAGGATTTCTTAAATTAAAAAAAAATAAAAATAAATGCAAAAAGTAGGATAATAAAAACTATAATTACAAATAATCAGAAAAATAGTGAAATAAATTAATTTTATAGGATTTCTTAAATTAAAAAATATATGCAAAAAGTATGTTAGTAAAAACTATAGTTACAAATAATCAGAAAAATAGTGAAAAAAATAATTGTATAGAATTACTTAAATTAAAAAAAATCATTACAAAAAAATATGATAATAAAAACTATAATTACAAATAATCAGAAAAATAGTGAAATAAAATAATATTATAGGATTTCCTAAATTAAAAAAAATTAAAAATTAAAAATTATGATAATAAAAACTATGATTACAAATTATCAGAAAAATAGTGAAATAAATTAATTTTATGGGATTTCGTAAATTAAAAAAAATAATTACATAAAAGTATGATAATAAAAACTATAATTACAAATAATCAGAAAAATAATGAAATAAAATAATTTTAGAGGATTTCTTAAATTAAAAAAAATAAAAAATAAATAAAAAGTATAATAATAAAAACTATAATTACAAATAATCAGAAAAATAGTGAAATAAATTAATTTTATAGGATTTCTTAAATTAAAAAAAAATAATAAATGAACGCAAAATAGTATTTTAATAGAAACTATAATTACAAATTATCAGAAAAATAGTGAAATAAAGTAATGTTAAAGTATTTCTTAAATTAAAAAAAAATAAAAATAAATCTAAAAAGTATGATAATAAAAACCATAATTAAAAATTATCAGAAAAATAGTGAAAAAAATAATTTTATAGGATTTCTTAAATTAAAAAATATATATGCAGAAAAGTATGATAATAAAAACTATAATTAAAAAATTATCAGAAAAATAGTGAAATAAAATAATTTTATAGGATTTCTTAAATTAAAAAATATATGCAAAAAAGTATGTTAATAAAAAGTATAATTTGTTGAAAAGAGACAAGCTTAAAAATTTAGAAAAAATGTTTTATGCAGATAATGTTTAGACTTACTGAGATATTCATGTCCATATTTTGCCCATATACAGCTTGTGATAACTGGACTTTTCCCCCTTAAACTCTTCAAAAAGGAACAAACAACCTAAATGGATGATTTACATCACTGAAACGTTCAGACTTTCGCTATACTTGTGATATCATGAAATTTATGTGTAACTTCATAACAAACGAGTAAATACGGATTAATGGAATTTCTGTCGTCATTAATCTTGTAGTTATATAAATATTAACGGAAAAATAAGTCAGAATAAATAATGAACCGCTTATGAACGCTGGCCATTAGTTTTTAAATGACGTCCAAGACTCTGTCTGAGTCATTCGACCCCTTTGAAGCCTGGCTTAATTTATAGAGGCTCTTCGGAATGTAATTAAATACGAACACGTCCTTGAGCATGCTCGAGAACATTTTATTTATTTTTTGTTCCAAGTTCCCGCTATTTGTAAAAGGGTGTTTAAACATGATTTCAGAAGTAACGCTTTGGAAGAGCGGCGGCGTATTTCAGCGGGACGCGTCATTGTCACAGGCAGCCAACACAAACCACGGGGGATTAGCGAGGCTGTTCTTTATTGAGAGGGTGAATCACACTGCAAAGAGCAGAGAGCAGGGCCCACGAACAATGGCGCTAGTGCAACTACTGCTTAGTCCGGCCAAAAAAAAAATCTACACACCCTCTAAATACAAATCGCAGCGTCTGCGTGCATTTGATTTTGCAGGAAGGGAAGAGAGTGGAATCAGGATTCATGTAGTGGCTAACCTGTATTCTCTTGGCAATTGCCAGAAAACTCGGAACCTCACTTCATACAATTAACTAATGAATAAGAAAGATAGCCAATACTGACAAAAAAAAGGGTATTATAAATACCACACAACGTTTCTGGGATCCTTGTCTCCTTTCTTCAGGGTGGTAAGAAGAGCCTAGAGCGACACAACTGCACTAGTCAGTTGACAACACTCAAAAGCTTTTTATTTTTCATTTTAAAATATATATATATATATATATATATATATATATATAAATTGTGTTTGATGTACAAAATTGATGTCCGGTTGAATTTCTGCTGACTGTACAATTTAAAACGAGAACGACCAGTAAAAAATTAATTTACATTGTTGGATGCGGGTTAAAAATGGAAACATTACAAAAGCAAACTGTTATAAAATTTATTCATATTTTTAGTCTCATATTTTTATTGTTAACAGCTGTTTTATAGGATCTGATATATATATATATATATATATATATATATATATATAGCACTTGACTCATTAATCTCCAAAAGGAACAAGTCCTGCGAGGGCAGGTAGAACCTTGTAGGAGAGACACGAAGGGGATACATTTGGGGATGCCTTTCCTGTCCGTTTTTGAACTAAGGTACCCACAAGCCGAGGCACCTCGGCCTGTTTTGAGAGGTTTATGTTCTCAGGGGGTCACAGACCTTGGGCATACGGTAAGAGTTGTTCTCTGTTCCCATTGGAACAGTCGGCCAGCTGCCTCCTAATCTAGTCGAGGTACGGAGAAGGGAATGCTGCGTTCCCACAGCAAACTCCTCTCCCGCTATCGGAAGGGCGTGGGACAAGTACCGAATGCCCGACCTACCTGATGCAGGTTTTTCTAGGGTTTTCCCTGCATTACTTTAAGGCGAATGCCGGGTACGATCCTTAAAATATAGCCCGGGGGGCCCCTAGTTAACCCTTGGCTACCTTCCTCTAAACCTTCCACATCCCCCCCTTTCAAAATCTCTTCCTATGCATTTAAAGGGGAGTTGCCACTATGTGGATTACCCTCATGTAACCTGTTGCTCCCCCCCCCCCAAAAAAAAAACAGAACAATTTTCAAAACTATTATTTATATGTTCTTTTAACCTAGTTTTTTATGAACGTTTGGTTGGACTTAAAAATCCAGATAATTTAATTTTAAAAATTACTTGTTAATTGTTATTTTTGTGATTTTAAACTGTAACTGGATGATGTCGCAAATTAAGCAATGAAACGTTGTTAATTTCATTAATTCTCTTTTTTCCCTCACTTAAAATTGGCTGATATATATTTATTCTAATACATTACATGTTTCAGTTATTATTTTACCAACCTTCAATACTTCTTTTTTTTATCTTATAGTTCCTAAATGTTGCTATTTTTTTTAAAAAAAATCCGTTAACGTAATCCTCAAAACATAGATTTGTACAGTTTTCTTTGTATAAATTTAGAACGCAAAAAAAAAATTGCTTTCCTTTTACATGGATTCCAAAATTGATACTTTACACCATTCTAATTTGTGATTATTTAAATAAATATGTTTAGACCAAAACAGAACAATTTAGAATACTATTATTTACATGTTATTTTAACCTAGTTTTTAATGCCCGCTTCGTTTGTCCTATAAATCTTACATTATGATTATCTAAATTTTAAATTTTGTCCTGAATAGTTTTTACTATTTTTTAAAATACTTAGGAGCCTTATAAATAATTTTGACACCATACTTTTTCTAAGAGTACAATTAATTTGTGTTGTAAGCAAGCAATTTAAATATAAAAACTAGGAAACTGCATTTTTGGTTGTCAATTTTAGTAATTAAATTGTTATATTTGATATTATTTAATTTAATTCTAATGTTGTAATTGATAACTTTAAGGGGATCTGAATTAAGTAACTTTCTTGACTTTAAGTTATCAATATGGTGCTTCATAACTTCTTCTAATCATTGTTTTGTTCTTGTTGAACCTGATGAGGTCGCAAAATAAGCGACGAAACGTTGTTTAATTCCACATTAATAAATTTTTATTTTTCCTGACTTAAAATTCGCTGTTGTTTATTTATTTATGCGTAGAAAATGGTTGTTCCACATCGGTGGTAGGACTCGCCACTATGATGGACCAATATTTGTATACGTTGAACGCTTCATCTACCTTTGTATGTCTTAGACAGTCGTCGCGTTCCTCCCATATTAAATAACGATAACAGTGCCTTTTTTTTTCAACCATAAAAATAAGGGAAACAGTATTTTAGCCAATGAAATTGCACTGAATATCACAAGTTCGATTCGGTTATATTTTTTCCCCCAAATTCCATTCATATCACAAGATACACACGTCATATTACTACTACGACACCTTTTCAGCAAATAATTACCTACACTGACTGGGCAAAAAATTGTTTTTAACACTTTTGACCACGGTTCAGGACACCTTGAACATAACCTCACAATATCAACGTTGACCATTAATCACTTTATAATTTTATATATTTTTTGCTATTTTTCTCTACACATAATTATTATTCCTTTCCGATGAATAATAATTAAGAAATTACATTTCTTCCACAGAATCGAGATAAATTTTCAAAATTCACTGAAATTATAACCCTAACATTTATCTATAAGTGTCTTTAATTTCTTTCAGTATTCCAGTATTTTCAGTATTTAAAATATAAATTTAATGATTCTATTTTCCCTACATTCTCAGTCTCGAAGGGGAAAAACAAGTCATATTAGGTCTAATTCCGTAGACCCAGAAATAAAAAAACATTCATTTTTGGGAGACAATAATCATAATTCGGTTAAGAACAATTGTATAAAAAAAATCAAGAAAAAATAAGGAAATAATTTTTCTTTTACGCAGAAAACAGTTTTTCTGCAGATCAGAAATTTTCCCATTATCTACGATTTGTTTTTAAAAATTTTTTTTTGTGGATGAAAAACGTCACGTGACAATAAAAAAGACAGATAAATAATTATAGATATAAATATGACTATTTAGGAAACAAATAAATAAACATCAGCCAATTTTAAGTCAGAAAAAAAACAACCAGAATTTATTAATGTAAAAATGCGACGTTTCGTCGCTTTTTTTTAGCGACCTCATCAGGTTTAATTTTTTTTAAAAAAAAAAATTTGCGGTCATGGCAGTAAGCAGAAATTTTATTTATACTTGAACCTGATGGTGGTCGCTTAATAAGCGACGAAACGTTGTTTAATTTTTACATTAATAAATTCTTCTTTTTTTTCTGACTTAAAATTGGCTGATGGTTATTAATTTAAGCATCTTTTAAAGGTTGTTAGATTGAGGCTTAATTTCGTTTCAAAGAATAAAAGGTCTAGAGTATATTTTTTTCCCTATAGACTTCAAATTGTAAGAAAGATGTAAAAATGCCATACTTAACCAAAAAAAATTAAAAAATCCTAAAAAAAGAAATTATTAATATTGCAGTTGAATAAACCCTTATTTTAATAGTCACATAAGAACAATTTTTTATGTAAATTACAAAAAGAAGCTCACAAAACACGTTACCCTATTGAAAATAATAGGGAAAGGAAAGGATGCCTTTCAAGGCATTGTACAATTATATGGGAGGTAAAACCAAGGAACAGACGGATATACGAAGTAGAGAAGGACATAAAAAGGATGATGGATTTGAGGAACTGGAGGAGAATAGCTTGAGACAGACAGGAAGCTACTACTGAAGGTCGAGGCCTGATATCGGGCTGTGGAAGCATAGAAGAAGCAGTAGAAGAAGATGATGATGATGAAGAAGACATAACCATGTCTAAAATGTTGGCATAGAGAAGTATTTTAATTAAATTATCAGCTTTGTAAAACGTGATTACTTCTTAATCATTTTAATCTTAAAAGTCACGTTGTTTTATTTTGGACAATCAACAAATATCAAGCTTCAATTACAATATTTAGAGTAAACCATTTTTGATACCTTATTTTAAAAAAACAACAACTTGTAACTTGAATCGTTGTTTAATTTTATATTAAAAAATTATTTTTCTGACTAAAAATGGAATATGTTTATTTATATGTATATATAATATATTAACTTTAAAACAGTATATTTTTATGAACTGTTATATTTCCCTGTATTTTACTGTTTAATTCTTTTATATACATTCACTTGTGCACCCCCCCCCCTCCCCCGGCATTCCTACCACATTCTGAAGCTAAGGAATGGTAGTGAGTATTGAACAGCAATAATTTACAAATGAATAACGTAACTCTGAATTATTGATGCATTAATTTCATTTCACTTGAACGCCAATGAATTGTTAGAAGCAATTATCCGGAATGAAGAAATAGAAATTAAGTAATAGCAACTTATAATGAAGTTAACATTCTTTATGTGTGTGTTGCTCGTTTGAACTTAGCTTGAGAACAATGTAAACGAAAGCAAGCAAGGTCTATTAAAGTGCATTCGTGACTTAAGGTGTTTAGCTCGCTCTAACCCCGCTGGGCTATTAAAGGCTAATTATGCAAATCAAGACTCGCAAAGAATTTCACCGGACTGCTACGACTTGCTCGCGATTGATCTGTCAACAACACAGTCAAAAGAAAAGGTGTACAAATATTCTGAAGTAGAGTAAGAGGTGTTATACTAATTACAGCGCCTCTCGAATTAGAATATATACTTGTTTTTATTTCCATATTGTAATATTATCAACAGAGTCTGTGTAATCTTCATAATAAATAAATCAGAGTGTTTATTTGCTTGTATGTTCGTTTGGGACAGGGGGGATGTGGAGAGGCGTTACAAATAAATAACGCGAATAAAACCGAGATTAGACTCAAATCCAGGGTTATGGATGTCGCTGAGTTTATTTATGACAACCTGGGCAAAAGAGATGGAGGGGAAGGAACAGGGCGGAGGATAGAAATATACAAACATGTTAACCGACTTCGAATAAATATATTTCGGGGATCAATTAGTTTCAAAATCGTGTATAATTTGGGACTTTGGACGGGAGCACTTTTAAGGGTGGGAGTTGAATGCCATTGCAAAAAAAGTAACGCAAATAAATCTAGTTTGGAGTCTAATCCAGGATTATGGATGTCACTGAGTTTAATTATGTCATTCAGCTTGCCGTTTAACTCCTCCAACTTGGAAATATTCAAACATGTTAATCGGCAGATATTTGCGTAGAAAAAAAATTTTTCGCGGTAAATTACATTGATTGTATTTCTACTGATGTCGTTTGTGTATAATTATATTATTATTATTATTTATTTTTTTAGTGATCAGACGTTTCGATCAACTTTTGTGATTTCTGTCAATACTAGAGTCAGACTAAAATGATATTACGAAAGGTAATAACATAACAAGTAATATAAAGAAACAAAGATTATTTAATAAACAGTATTTTAAATGGATGTGTTGTATTATATTTTAAGAAAATTTGTTGGCCTTAATGTTATGCATTTCTGAGATTAACCTTTATTTTTTTTAAAAAAAAGCACTAAGGGTATCTAGAATAACAGTACTGACAAAACTGAATGAATAATTGAGTTCCAAACAATATTTATCAAATGGTAATTTTACATAAGCTTTATATTCCACGATTCAAGTTAACATAGATCGTTTAGTCAGGTCAATATAACAGATATAGCAATTACTGCAACTAATTTTATGAACCGACCGCATTATGGGAATCAAAAATATTAAGACTATCTTTATGTTTTTTTTAACAAAATAGTAACCGATTTATAATTATTTTTGAGCACCAATTTAGAAATTTATATAATTAATTAAACAAATAAAGCCTGTTGCCCCTCTTGGTAATTTATGTCTTTTATGTAACAATGTTAATGACTATTTTAAATAAAAACAGGGTACAGCTGAAAATGGCTAGGTTTTATAACAACCAATCTAATAAATAATTTAGGACCATAAAACAGGTGTTTTGAGTTAATTGTATTAATTTTAAAGAATTAAATATTAACTTTAATGATCTGATGCAGATAAAATGTTAAGTTAAGTTATTCTTCTTATGTACATTAAGTTATTAATTACAGGCTCTAAGCAATGCAAAGCTTTGATTCTCATGAGGATTTAAATTTTTTAAATAACATTCTAAATTTTGTAGATAAGTTATCATAATATGCTAAAACAATGAAACTGTTTGTAATAGTGTTTTGACGAACAAAACTTTTTTTGTATTATCATAAATGTAATTAATGAATTAATTGGGATAATAATAGGCAACTTAAGATAAAAATAATGTTGTGTTGAAGGAATTTGGATTCAGAAAGGACTGAACTATACAAAAGAAAATGGCTGTTGGGTAAGCTAAAACAGAATAAAGGTAGGACAGGAAGGATAGTATTTATATGTTCTTTTTATAGTTTTTTTTAAATAAAACCAGAAATAATCATGTTTAATGCAGAATATAACTGATAAATAGTCTCTGTCCATCTGTGAAAGTGATGTTTAAAGGTCCACTGATGTTAACTTTACATTGAATCTTCAATATTGTATTTCTGGGGCGTGGCGGAGAAGCATATGAAAGGTATGTATACACAATTGAAAATTGATGAAATAGGCATGTAACAATGTAGGTAAAGTGGCATTGTTATAACAGCGAAATCGTACAAGTAAGGTTAATTTTCACTTGTCTGTGACCGTACAAGTACAAACTTCGCTCGAATTTATGGCATTTTGCTTTGTTTATTTTTAATGTTTCCTAAATCGACACGGTTATATAATCATTTGTCTGTATTCAACAGAGCTCAAGGGGAAAGTTAAGTCTTCGCAGAATTCATGACGCCCCGCCGACACAAGTCGTAATAAAACATTTTCTGAGGAACGAATTTAAATGCATGTTTTACGACTCGTTGTCTGTGGAGGAGCCCCACGTTTTCATACATATTTATCGAGAAAGAGTGTTCTTCCAGGGGGCAATCCTAGGTGGCTCCGATGTCAAGGCCCAGACGCTCGTAGCCGAGCAACCAGCTTCATTGTGCAGGCACCAGATGAAATCTCACGTTTCTATGGCAACAAAATCGATACTTTGGATGGACCAGCAGCAGCATCCAGTAGCTTCGCAGTTTCATCACCCCCCCCCCTCCCCCTTCCACCACTACCTCCCGCGCTTGCTCTCTCTGTCTCTCTCTTCGGCGTCCCCACCCAGCAGTTGGTGGTGGCCATTTTACTGTAAAACTCGGCCTCAACCCTTCGCCGGCATCCATATTGCCTGTAATTTTCGTCCCACCCCTCCCCCTCCTCCCACCCCCTACGCCAGGGAGAAAATGTAAATCGCTAAACGAATGTGAGTTGGTCGGAGTTATAAAGTGTGATTAAAGCGTTACTTTTTCCTCCCTTGAGCGATTGCGTTTTCCCCTAAATTACTCGTATCATCGCAAGGATATCTCTGTTCAGCCATCGCCAATTAACATTAACAGAACAAAAAATTTTTGGGGGATATTTTTTGGCCATTTTTCGAACCAACTAATTTATCCCACTCTACTTCCTATCCTAACTTGTATTATACTTGCCCTGTCATTGAGATAAAATAGTTAACAATTCAATAGGGCTATTGTTATGAGTACTTTGTCACCTTGTAGTTATTTTTGTTCACATAACCTACAATCTCAGTTATAAATTTTTAAATAAACGTCACTTTCTTAAAGGCTATAATATATATTTTCCTTAGATCCTCCTGAGAACCTATAATTAATAACTTAATTTACATCAGAAGAATAACTTAACATTTTTATCTGCATCAGATCATTAAAGTTAATTTTTAATTCTTTAAAATCAATACAATTAACTCAAAACAGCTGTTTTATGGTCCTCAATTATTTATTAGATAGGTTGTTATAAAACCTAGCCATTTTCAACTGTACCCTGTTGTTATTTACAATTGCCATTAAAATACGTTAACATTGTTACATAAAAACACTTAAATTACCAAGAAGGGCAACAGGGTTTAATTGATGATATCAAATTCTAAATTTGTACAGAAATAATAATTATAATTATACAATAATTATATATTTAAATAATTAAAGACTAATAATTGGTAAGTCAATATCATAGTGCTGAGATTCTTAGTGAAAATATAAAAACAATTACTTTACAAATACTCATAAACAGAGTAGGAGAGTTGAATGCAACTGGAGTGATTCTGGAATGTTATTTGGAAAATTGTTTTAAAAAAATATTATTACTTCTACTCCATAAAATTTTTTTGTGCACCACAAGTTTGTCAACATCTTCTTCATCCATTATTTCAAAATTTTACAAATCACCCTTCATTCTTGTTCAAAAAGTAGGACTCAATTTTGCACCATTAGAAGAAAAAAAAATTGTATGGTTAACAAAATCTTTTGTTCTGCCTGAAACTCCTGCTACATTGGGCAAACAAAGAGGTCTTTAATAACCCGTGTCAAGTATCAAACTACATTATTTTGATTGGCATAATGTAAATATTTAATTATATTATAATCACTCTCCTTAGAGTCTAATTTTCAATGACTTTAAGAAAACGGTTATCCAATTAATTAAGAAAATTTGTGTCAAATAGCAGTCAATATCTTGTGTTGCAAAAAAATAGGAATTTAGCTGGTTTAATCTCGTGGAATGACATTTTTAAGGTAACCACTGACTATAGTTATTCATCCTCTTGTGTTGCTGTTGTAACTAGATTAAAATTTATGACAAAGAATTTTATAAATGCATAATTTTTCCGTTGTTTTGAAAATAGTCACTATAAAAAGTTTATTCTAAAGAATTTAATTCGAACGTTCAAAAATCTCTCGTGTTTCTCTCTCTGGAGCCACTCTTAATTATCGGGACGAATTCCACTGTCATAAGTCGGCCATGTTGTGGCGGCGAGTGACGTCACGCGCTCACTGTTCGCATATCGTTCTTTCAAATTTTCTCTATTAAATATTGCATTAGTTACTTGTATATAAGTAATAGGTATAAGATTTGTTTGAAATAAGCAAAATCGTAACTTCAACTAATGGAATCAGACCCATTAATTAAATTTTACAGCCTCTTGCCTGATCTTTTGTTTGAAAGCATTTATTTCTGCTGCTCTAAACTTTTACTTTAGTATAATTCGCCTTCCCCTCACCGAAGTCAACTGTGATGCGTAAAATGTTTGCATTTCCCGACAGAAATACTGAAACTTAAATCTATCTATATATATAAAAATGAATTGCTGTTCGTTAGTCTCACTAAAACTCGAGAACGGCTGAACGGATTTATCTTATCTTAGTCTTGAAATGTTCGTGGAGGTCTAGGAAAGGTTTAAAAGGCGAGAAAAAATCGAATAATTTCCGGGAAAACCCTAAAAACAGCCCTTTTCTATTTCCCATACAAACGTTTTCTAAATAAAATACAAATCTACACCAGTCGAGAAATTGTCACCAAATTTCGTACACGTGTTCTTTGCGACCAGGAAACAAACACTGTCGGGGTGAGACGCGTCTTCCACCCCCAGAAGCGGGGGTGGAAATATTTAAACATACAAAGCAGCCGATATTTGAGTCGGATAAATATTTTTAGGGGTCAAAGATATTGATAGTGTTTCTACCAATGTTATCTGAATACAATTTTCATCCCCTACGCCCTGTGAAAAGGACACCCTTCGGGTTTGGGGTGGAGATGCTTTACAGTAAAATAACGCGAATACACCCGAGATTGGAGTCAAATCAAAGGTTATGGAAGTCACTGTGTTTAGTTACGACATTCAAATTGGCATTTACCCCTCAGATGCAGGGGTAGCCGGGGTGCAAATTTTGGAACATGCAAACATGGCAGATATTTGCGTTGAAGAAATATTTTTCAGAGTTAATTATAATGATTCGGGTTCGAGTAGCGTTACATAAAAATTGCGCAAAAGCAGCCGAAATTGGAGTCATATCGGGGGTTATAGATAAATGACATCTCGGGCAAGGCCGGGCACCCAGCTAGTAAAAATAATAAAAATGGATGTATTTATTGTCTCGTCGACTCGGAATCTAATAGAGGTTCTGCCTTTGAAGACAAGAACATAAAGAAATAAAATTATGAAGCAGCTACCCGACGACTCTTTTATAAGATTCCGAAACATATGGCAACAGACATAAAAAACTACCAGCATCAAAAATTTTCAAAAAAGGATCCTTAAGCTCATTTAAAGGATTTTACAGAAATTTGTTAGTGTGAACAAAGGCCATATTGAACCCTTTCATGAAATACAACTGAAGTGGGTTCAAATAATATTAGTCTGGTGTCGTCAAAAAAAATAGTTATGTTTTGTATATGGAGAAAAATATAAAATTGAAGTGTATGGTACAAAAAATAATTATTTACAGCACATCTGTTCCAAAAAAAATAGAACTGCATGAAAATCAGGAAAGGCGAATACAGAACAAAAAATCATGTCGTATTTTATAAAAATTACTAAAAGTTAAAATTTGTTAAATATCAGATCCTGTGACCATAGTTAAATTAATAATTACATAGAAAATACTGTAAGTAAAAAAAACTGTAGAATATTTTATATATATATATACATATTTTATATATAGATATATAAGCGTGAAAATTTGCCTTATTCTCAATTTCTCAATCGAATGCGTTCCATAGAAAAAACTATCGTCATAAAATACGTATTTTTTCAATCTCCAGAAATTATTTTTTAAAAAAAAGGTTAATGGAAAAAATTAGTAATACTTAAAATTAAGGTCGACAAAGTTTTTAAAATAGAGAAATGTAGATATTAAAAATTAAATGTTTGTTCTTAAACATTTGTTATACAAACAACAGAACGTGTTATATGGCCACGTTAATTAATTAAAATTACTTAAATAGATTAAACTCCAATAAGATGGTACAAAACATTTTTAAAAAATTTAAATTTATAATTACAGATGTCTGACATTTTGCATAATTATTAAGGTCAGTAAATTTAAAGTCGTAGCACATTTATTGACAGAAATTCACAACTATAGAATCCTTGACATGAATTTTATGTACATGAAAAAAAATTAGGATAAAATTGGGATAAATTAATACAAATTTTAATATGTACTGAATATTATTCGTCAGGTCGTTTGTACGGAGTTTATCAGGGGGGAAAAAATTATATACCATGTAAATGTAGAATATTTTTTTAATAAAATACAAATAAATAATAAGAAAGATAGCCAATACAGACAAATAAAAAGGATAATATAAATACCACACAACGATTCTGGGATCCTTCTACCTTTCGTCAGGTGCTAAAAAGAGCCGAGAGAGACACAACTGCACTGGTCAGTTGACAGCGTTTCTCTAGGCACCTGACGAAAGGAACAAGGATCCCAGAAACGTTGTGTGGTATTTATATTATCCTTTTTTATTTGTCTGTACTGACTATCTTTCTTATTCATTATTTTCAATCAGACGTAAATTTTTTAATTTTAAATACAAATAAAAGCCAGTAGCTTGAACTTTGCTTTTTTTTTGGAAATCTGAGTTGTTTTATATTACATTTTCGACGCTGGAGAGCGGTGATTAATCAGAACCGTCGTTCGTCTTCAATTTAGTTTTCCCTTAATATTTTCTCATTCTGTCTTTACTCCCATCACTCATAAAAAATTATGGAAATAGTGTTTTATTGCGAAGTGAAGAAGTGTTACGTTCAAAGGAACTTCATTGTGCAGAGCCAGAATCATTTGGAGTTGGTGAAAAAAAATTATATAAACCACAGAAAAGAAGGTCGCCTTAAAAAAAATATATCTGTATCTTGAACTTTCCATTTGCCTTGGAAAACTTAAAGAAAGTCTGTTATTGACGGTGAAAAGCCATCAGTATTATATTTAGTATCAATCCAATGACTTTACTACAATTAGAGTAGTAAAGTGAAGCCAGAAAAATTATTTATTTGGATATATTTTAAATTTATGTATGTAAATGAAAGATTAATTTTTTTAAGGGCAACAGGCTACATGAAAGTAATCCACGTGGTGGCAACTCTCCTTTAATAGCATAGGAAGGGAATTGAAAAGGGGGGATGCGGAAGTGTAGAGGAAGGCAGCCAAGGCTTAACTAGGACCCCCGGGCTATGGTTTAAGGATCATACCCAGCAATTCGCCTAAAAGTGATGCAGGGAAAACCCTAGAAAAACCTGCATCAGGTAGGTCGGGTATTTGTGTTTCGCCCTTCCGATGGCGGGAGATGTAATTCAGTACATTATAACGAAATATTTTTACAACTTATAGAGAGATAAAATGTTAATATAAATTAAACTACATTAAATTGTTATAGCTGGTGTTTGTCAATTGTAAAGTGTAGTTTAATTTATATTAACATTTTATCTCTCTATAAGTTGTAAAAATATTTCTTTATAATGTCCTGAATTACAAAATTAATCTTTCATTTACATACTTAAAATTAAAATTTATCAAAATAAATATTTTTTCTGGCTTCAACTTACTACTCTAATTGTAGTAAAGGCATTGTATTGCCTCTAAAAATCAATTAATCAATTTATTTATTGACAAAAAACGTGCAAATATGAAGTAATAAAATACATAATTAAAATTCTATATTGGAAAAATTTATTTAGTGAGTAGAAAATATTTTCAATCAACCATTGTTTAATTGAGGTTTTGAATGGAATGTAATGGGGCATTCTCTATTAAAGAGATCGAATGAAACCACTTTCTAGTCTTAATTAATCTTACTTTAGGTGTCACAATATGACACCTAAATCTAATGGCAAGTCAGAATTACCTAAGTTCATCTTGGTAGTTATAAACATACTGATTAATCACAGTAAGTATATTTAATTTAACAAATGGCGGTCTACAGTGATCATTATATTTGGAACCCATTTTATTTATGCACTTGCTATTAACTTGAGGTAAAGATTTATAAAACTGTAATTAAACCAGTAGTGACCGATGCAGCAGAAACCTGGTGTATGCTGAGGTGCGACGAATTCAGAATAGCAGCAGCATGGGAAAGAAAAATCCTACGAAGAATTTATGGGCCTAAGTACGAAAATGAGGAATGTAGAATCAGAACTAACAAAGAACTCTATGGTGATCCCCAAATTGTGAGCTTCATAAGAAGTGCAAGACTTAGATGGGCAGGGCATGTGGAAAGGAGTGAGGAGGGAACCCTACTACAAAGTATATGGAAAGGAAAACCAGGAGGAAGAAGGTGTGTAGGCAGACCTAGAAAGATATAGGTGGAGAATGTAGAGGAAGATATGAAGGAGTTGAACAAGAGGAAAGCAAGAGATAGAAGAGAGTGGGCTCTAGCAGACTCTAGCCCTGCAAGGGCTGTAACACCAGGGTGTATGTATGTGTATTAACTTGAGCCATTTCTATCGTTTTATTTCTCAAAAATGAATTTAATGGACAAAATAAATTCAGTATTAATTTCTAAATTTTGAAGGATGGGAGTGAAACATCACAAACTTCAGTTTAAGACTCTTCAATTTATTCTATTATTTTTTCAAGGGTTACTTCGAAACGACAGTTACTATTACATGTATATACATGGGGTGGGGGGGGGTTCACTACGTTCTAAATATTTACGACTCCTCCTGTACATTGCTGTATATAGTTTTTGTATGCTTGTTTTATGTTCGTAAAGCAAAGGCGGGCTTTGGGAAATGCAAAAACTATATGCTGCAATATACTCATAATGGAACAGCCGAGAAGACTGGACGCCTTTGAAATACGGTGCTATAATATAAGCAATATAGTCATAAATATATATGCCGCTATATACTCTCATAAAGCACGAGAGAAGACAAGGACGTTTTGAAATGTGACCCTGTAATACGAGCTTATTTTTTTAAAAGAAAAAATATATGTAGTGTTATATGCACGGTACAGCGAAGAAAATTTAACAGAAAAATGTGTAATGAGAAAGTTTTACAAAATCATTTCGAAAATTATTTGAGAAATGTTTCATGACGTTATTCGTCAGGAACCTGAGGTGATAAGGAGATAAAAAGTGAAGAAAATGAAGGGGGGTTAAATACGACATTTGGTTCGCAAAAAAATTCTGCAGAAACAGAAGAAGCCATTTCCTCTTAGCGGATGGTACGAAAATATTTTCTTTCGTCGTGGAAAAAAAAAACATCGGCAAATCATTTTTGATGCTAGGGGAATTGTACCGTACAGTTGCAAAGGAATCAGAAAAGGAAACGCTATTCGGTTGCTGTATTGTGGTTTTTAAAACTTCTACATGCGGGAGAGTTATTCTCTGTTCCCATTGGAATAGTCGCCCAGCTGGCTCCTAAACTGGTCGAGGCACGGATAAGGTAATGCTGCGTCCCCACATCAAACTCCTCTTCCGCTATCGGAAGGGTGTGGGACAAGTACCCAATGCCCGTCCTACCTGATGCAGGTTTTTCTGGGATTGGTCCTGTATCAATTTTAGACGAATGCCGGGTAGGATCCTTAAACCATAGCCCGGGGACCCTAGTTAACCCTTGGCTACCTTCCTCTAACCTTCCTGACCTTCCTATGCTATTAAAGGGGGAGTTCCCACTATGTGGATTACCCTCATGTAGCCTGTTACCCGAAAAAAAAAGAGAGGGCGGTAAAAATTATAATTATCTTCTTCTTCTTCTTCTTCCTCTGCGTTTCAGCCTGGAGTAGGCTTTGGCCTCTCTCACGATCTGTTTTTTTTCCTCTCAACCATATTCCAACCCTCATAAATCTCATTTCTTCTCCCATGTCCTGTAGCCATCCCTTCCGTTGTCGTCCGCGTCTCCTCTTTCCTTTCCTTGGAATTATTTTTTCACACTCAACCTCTCAACATGACCTAGCCAAACCACAATAAATTTCACCATATTATCGCTCTTATTTTTCATCCTTCACACTTCCCTCATAGAGCCATATATCCTCCTTAACGCTTTCCGATCAAAAATTCGGAGAACTTTCTCAACAGTTTCTATATTTTCCGTGCTTCAAGCTTCTATGCTTCGTTAATTCTAAATCCCGTTATTCTACTCTTCTCCTCCTCCGAAGTCTTAAACATTTATTAAAGACACTCCCAGTTCCCGTGGCCGACACAAGTAAAATTCACAATCAACGTAAAAATGTTAACATTTTGAACTGACCACACAGTTTGAGCCCACGATGCCCTGCCTTACTTATACTTGACTATAGGTTTTTCTTAAATTTTAAAACCTTGACCGACACCGTGACCACAGAAGTTGATCCCACAATGCCCTGGGGGAAAAACGTCTTCTCCTATGTTAACCTTGACAAGAAGAATTTAAATATATAATCTTAATTATCGAATTATTTTGTTATTTTTTTACGTATTAAAATAAAATTAATTATTCGAATACCATCGTGATTAATCGATTATCAAAATCTAATCTATATTAATGTGAACTGTTGTTTTATTTTTATGGCATTAATTTACGGTAGCGTCAAGTTGTTAGTTAATTTTTTTTTAGAAAGCTATGTAAAGAAACGTTTAAACAATTATTTTTTGTCACTCAGTGCTCTTGCGTTTTTTCTACACCTGAAGAAAAGAACAAGACTTTAAGAAATGTTGTGTGGTATGTATATCATCACTTCTTTTTTCATTTATTATTTTTTTTATTTTACATGAGGCTACATGAGGGTGATCCACATTGGGCAACTCCCCTTTAATAGCATAGGAAGTGACTTGAAAGGGTGATGCGGAAGGGTAGAGGAAGGTAGCCAAGGGTTAACTAGGGGCCCCCGGGCTATGGTTTAAGGATCCTACTCGGCATTCGCCTAAAGATATGCAGGGAAAACCCTAGAAAAACCTGCATCAGGTAGGTCGGGCATTGGGTACTTGTCCCACGCCCTTCCGTTAACGGGAGAGGAGTTTGCTGTGGGGATGCAGCATTCCCTTCTCCGTACCTCGACCAGTTTAGGAGGCAGCCGGCCGACTATTCCAATGGGAGTAGAGGACAACTCTTACCGTATGCCCAAGGTCTGTGACCCCGGAAAATACACCTTTCAGAACAGGCCGAGGTGCCTCGGCTTGTGGGAACCTTTGTTCAAAAACGGAGAGGAAAAGGCATCCCCAAAGGTAGCCCCTTCGTATCTCCCCTAAAAGGTTCGACCTGAGAGAGAAAATCCCTCGCAGATTAAGAGTTTTCTTTTTTCATTTCAGTAGTGGATTATGAAAAAGGAAGACAGCCAAATTCAGACAAGAAAAGTCATGATATAAACATCAAACAACGTTTCTGGAAACCTTGTTCCTCTCTTCAGGTGTAGAAAAAAAACGCCAGAGCGCACAGAGAGACACACTGACAAAACTCAACAACAACAAAACACTTTTGAGTTTCGTTAACTGACTACTGCATTTGTGTCTTGCGTTTTTCTACACCTGAAGAAAGGAACAAGACTCCGAGAAACGTTGTGTGATATTTATATCATCACTTCTCTTGCCCGTTTATCTTCCTTATCATCTTTAAATCAGACGTAATTTTTTTTTTCATTTCAGGGAGTGAATTACGATGAATAACCGTCACGAACTGTGTATTTGAAAACCGAATAGTCAAAGAATATTTATATTAGCACAGCATCTCTGGCGGAATAATATATATATATTGTACTACATTGATTCATGATCTGTATATAATTAAAATGGTTCTCGATCGTTCGTACTTGCCCAGATCCTCTGTAACCTATTTTGCAGCTGTTGAACTTGCTACGACGTAGAGGACGAGCCTTGCCTCGGATGCTGAGTCGGGTCGATCTCGCCGTGACCTCTGGTGACGTCACGGTCCTCTCGTAGGGTCACTGAGCCTTTCTCCTTTCTGTCGAGACCTTGCGAGACCCTTGAAAAGGAGTTTGATTCAGGCTAAGGTCTGCGTCTCAGTAACACTAAGTGGTGTGGAAATTCTTCAACGAAACATTTCTCCCGAAAAATTGTTTATTTATTTTTAATTCGGCCTGAGCTTAATAAGTAATCTTTGGGGGGATAAAAAAAATAACTGAATTTTTTTTAAAAATTGTGAACAGTAAAAACGTTTTGGAGTAAAGGATGTAAACATAATAGAATAACTAGAAGACATGATGTTTAAAATTGAATAAAAAATTTAACTATTCGGTTTTATAATTTTTATATACAAATAAAAAATATTGATAAGTGAATGGCTAATAAATAAATGAATTATTGTTAATAAAAAATTATTTTGTCTTTCAAATAAATATATAATTAAATGAAAATTGGGACAAATGTTTCTTTCTCATTTTAATTGCGAATAGTGAAGAATTCTTGCTGGTGTGAAGAACAAAATTTTAAAAAGACTCCTCCATCTTGTTTCTTTATAGTATTTAAGTCACTCTGTGTGTGTTTTAACGTGGCCAATAAATATACATATTAATGTTCCTATTTCTAAAACATTGTAAAACTATTTTTTCAGGACAAAATTAGAGTCTTTAAAAAATACTAATAAATAAATATGTTAAATTCAGGATGCTGTTAGACCTAACAACCTTAATCCTCAGACTTGGTCTTGCTTTTTTTCTGTAATATTCTGTCAGAAAATATAATTGAAACATCCCTAATTTTTTTATTGGAAATATGATAATATAAATTTTCGTTAAAAATCATGCTGTTACACTTAATAATAATTATTTGAACTAAAATTAATAAGTACTATTTGTTAATTTCAACCAAAGGGAAACGTATAATTTGATTATCTATTTTATAGATCTAGGAAATGGAAACATAGAGGCTAAACAGTAACTTTATTCGATAATTTTTTTTTAATAATTATTTTACTTAATCTTATATATTAAAAAGAATATAAAACTTCTGTACTGCGATTGCTACAGATTTACTTTGCTTTTACAACTTACATTTGTCAAACTGATCGACAAGATCGCTAGTATCATCTCTAACACACACACACACACACACACACACACACACACAAAATAAATTGGAATACGAGACAGGAAAAGGAAAATAAAATTTATGTATTGGCGTATAGCTGGATAGTGACTCTTGTCTTGTTATTTATGATGGCAAATGGAAAGGACATCGTTGTTTACGCCACTTGCTCCTGAGGTCATCTATCTTCGTCCCGAGTCAGATATAAAAAGGTATCATATCACCAGAAAATAGAAAGGCGATTTCAAGTGGAGAAGTCTGATTCGTCTTTCGAACATGGACAAGCTAACGTATATATATTTTTTTTATTGTTAAATACTGTTAAGTACGTTTAGGCGAATGACTGGTAGGATCCTTAAACTATAGCCCGGGGGGCCCGTAGTTAACCCTTGGCTACATTCCTCTACCCTTCCGCATCCCCTCTTTCAAATCCCTTCCTATGCTATTAAAGGGGAGTTGGCACTATGTGGATTACCCTCATGTAGCCTGTTACCCTAAAAAAAAGTACATATGCGGCTCCCTCAGTCAAAAGCTTATTTCTCCCTTACTGTCCAAATTTCATTCCTCTCACCAGCCGACACGAAAATTATGTATAATTTGTCACAATTATTATAAGATGTCATCTAAATATGACGTCACGGGGAGATTAAAATATATCAGACTTTCATATAATTATAATTTTATGTGGGTGAATTTTTTTTATTATTGTGTAATGAAAAATGTCAATTTAATGTGGTATTTTAATGCGTTAACACTGCGAATTTCGTGATGGATGTAAAATATTATGTCATAAACCTGTAACCACGATCATTTTTCTGCATAAAAATACTGTTAAGTCGTGGCACAATTCCGCGAACAGGTCCTAAGTTTTGTCCTATCCGGTTCACAAGTCCTCTTAATTTTTATTTTTTTTGCAGGGTGTTCTGCAAGTGGTGGACCCGGGTGGAAGCTGCCTCTCCTGCGCTCCCATAATAATGGCACGTGCTGCTAAATTGATTTATCGCTTCCTGCACCCTCTCTAACTCCGCCTCGCGTCAACCAGCTCACGTACACTCAAAGTTGCCAATTATTCCCTTAATTATGGCGCTCATGCATTACCTTCAAGGTAACAGCGTTGCTTAGTCGAACCGTGTATAATCAAATTATCATTGCTTCCAATGGGTTCTATTGCGTTATAGGTAATTGTAGTTCTGCAAAATATTATTATAATGATCATTAACTACTTTACTGTGCATACAAATAAAAAATACTCCCGCAGTTAAAATATGTCGTGCCCGATTTCCGTAAAAATAACGTTAATTAAAGTACATATGCGGCTCCCTCAGTCAAAAACACGTTTCTTGCTTACTGTCCAAATTTCATACATGACACAAGCCGAAACGAAAATTATGAATAAACTCTTACAGTGTTTATATAAGACGTCATCTATAATGTGATCAGCGTTTTAATATCACGACAAATCAGACTATATTTTTATTGATTTATTATTTGTTTTAAATAGAAAGTTGTTAAAATGTTCAAAAAAATATATGGAAATTAAATTTCTTTTTTTTCTTGTTTTCTTCCCTTAGAGTAAATCACTACATATTTTTTTCTGATTTTCTGGATAAATATTTTCCGGCATCTCTTTAACCCGATAACTCGCAATTCAGCTCGAAAAATTAATATCTATTTTTATTATCTATTATTATCATCAGTAATATAAGAAGTCGTTGATACGTTGAAATTTAATCCGAAACACACCTGGATTAATTGTGTCACAAGGTTAGCAATGTGGAGAGAAAAGAAGAGTATTAAATGTACCTTAGTACACGATTAGAAAGATAAAACTACCAACGGGAATACCAAGAAAACGGTTAATTTCAAATCGAGACAAAAAAAACGCGAAATAAACAATATTTATTTATGACACTTCAAAGAACAAAAGCAATTTTGTTGTCTTGAAAATAACACCGTTACAGTTATATATTTTCAAGTAATGTTGTCGCTGTGATCATTAAGATTTCTGACTCACTTACGGGGATTTATAATTAAGGAAAAAGTTGAAAGATCATAAGACAGAAAAATGATTTCATCGATGTTTACTAAAGATTAAATAGGCAATATATATATATATATATATATATATATATATATATATATATATATATATAGAAAGAGAGAGAGAGAGAGAGAGAGAAAGAGAGAGAGAGAAAGACAACTAGTGAACAAGTACGTAAAATATACAACGGAATCAAAAATATAAGACGAAAATTGTGATCTCAATACTCAAATAGTAATTGAGGACACCAATTGTAATAAGGGTATAAATTCATCATTTCAATTAAATTCATCTGTGGTAACGACAAAAATGAAGCATCCATTCTAACGCTAAAAAGGCGAGTGTCTATAAAAAAATAATAAAAATCCTAGCCAAATGATCCTGAGAATGAACACGCACTATGGGGAAAAAAAACTATTTGACTAACACATGTAAACAATTCGTACCTCTGGAATTTACATAAGTCATACAAGCAATTTATTTTTTAGAGTAACAGGCTACATGAGGGTAATAATCCAACTCCCCTTTAATAGCATAGGAAGGGACTTGAAATGTGGGATGCGGAAGGGTAGAAGAAGGTAGCCAGGGACTAACCAGGGCACTCGGGTTATAGTTTAAGGATCCTACACGGCATTCACCTAAAAGTGATGCAGGACAAAACCTAGAAAAACCTGCATCAGGTAGGTCGGGCTCTTGGTACTTGTCTCACGCCCTTCCGATAGCGGTAGAAGGTTTTATAATTTACTTAAATACACTTTTTTTTAATAAGTTACATTTACAGGACCAACTCGGAAAATTCATTTCACTGATTTTTAATTTTTCGATTTAAATAGACATAATAATGGTCCCGTCTGCCGCGGAAATGATAGACCATTGAACCGCATAAAATAACTGCTACGACTGATTGCTGCAAAATCATGGTTGATATTTTGTTCTTTACTGAGGGTCAGCGATTTTGATAGTATAAATGGGGAGTGTTTCAAAAAATAAAACACTACTCGCAGTACGGATCCAGGGAGGAGCAGCTGTTGTTTGCGAAGGATGCCCTGAAGGAGTCGTTTCAGGACCCCAGTGCTGGATCGGACATTCCCACTTCACTCGGACAGAAGGAACGAGGGGGAGTTAGCGAGAGCCTTTAAGGGGATCTGGCCAACAACATTCACTGCAAATGGCGTAGTGAGACCCTCAACGGTGAACCTGTATAAGGAGAGACGGTAATGGTGCTCAGTGCTTACAGCCATCAACTTTAAGGACGTTTTCGGTAAGACGTCAACCTCCAGAGACGATGGCATAATCAGTTAATCATACAAACTGGGTTGTTAATTAACACTAAACATATATTTTTTTTAAAAAAAAAAACATTTATTTTTACATAATAAATTCCATGGTCATCAATGCATCTGGTAAAGTCTTCTAAGATTTTTAATTTTCCCTGAGTAATGTGTTTTTAACTGTACACAGTTCGGGTCATACAGAACAATCTATGAGGATTTATTTCCCATCAAGCGCGAAAAAATATAACCATATAACCACGTGGCCAAAGTAAATAACAGATTGGGTATGGATCTACGATTATTCGGAAGCCCATCTCGTAGACTTTTCCCATCATAACGGATGATGTGTGACGAGGGAGTGTGTGCTTGGTGACTTAAGCTCACAACCCAAACGACCCAATAACGTTCCAGTCGCTGATTTACCCAATGATAACTCACGCTTGAGTGTCTAAACCAATGTTTTCATATACACACGATTGCAGACATAACCATGGAATCGTTGCATCGTTACTATTTAGATGCTTGGGCCCCGAGAACTTTTCATCTATATGCTCTACCGGGAGAAACTACAGGGAGTTTCAAAAATAATCATCCGATTTGACATGTATATATTTTGGGAAAAAAATAATACACATAAAATTACTGCTAATTTTGTAATACAACTCAAACGTGGTCAATATGGCTCTCTTGAGACGCACAAAACATATCTATGTGGTATTCAAATTCGTCCAGCCATCTTGTGAGCACGTCTACAGTTACTGCTTCCTCCTCCACAGGCTGTCGTTATTCGCTTCCGTTTGTTTCCAGAAGTGGAGGAACGTAAACTGAGTCCCACAAGAAAAAAAACTGGCATGCACTGAGGCCCGGTGGCCTTCGATATCAGTGATGTAAGACAGAATCATTTAGTCCAGTAAGGCCGATCCATCGTCAAAGGAAGCCTTTTATTTAAAAGCTCTCGAACACCCTGGAAACCACGGGGAAACTCCTGAGTTTCCTCTATTTAATTGTACATTGTTCAAGGATGAATAATAATAAGAAAGATAGCCAAATTCAGACGAAAGAAATTGGTAATATAAATACCAGACAACGTTTCTGGAAGCCTTGTTCCTTTCTCCAGGTGCAGAAAATATGTAAGAGCCGAGAGACTGCACTTGTCAGTCAAAGATGTCTAATATCAAACTTCCCATCGATAAACAAGCTGTTAGTCTCTAAACAGATCATCAATTCCAAACATACATTTGATTGACAAAATTCTAAGATTTTAGACATTTGACACCAGGCACAATTCCAGAGATGCTCCACATTAAATCAAACATCACAGCAATTAATGTACAAAGAGACACTATGAAACTCAACAGTTGCTACGATCCCTTATTGTTATGCAACCCCTTCAGCTTTTCCCTGTTGTCGTTCCGTTTTCTTCGCTTTTGAGGTTTGTCACCTGACGAGTGCAGTTGTGTCGCTCTAGGCTCTTCTTAGCAGTCGAGGAAAGAGACAAGGATCCAAGAAACGTTTTGTGGTATTTATATTCTCAATTCTTTTGTCTGTATTTGGCTTTCCTTCTTATTATTATTGTTTCAACGTTTAACATTTTCATTTAGCATCCTCTTTTTTTGGCTTTTATTGGGACTTTACAACCGTACAATACATACATATAAACTTCTGCTTTACACGTAAAGGTTTAGAAATGTTCCCCGTATTTTTAATTTCAGTCGTCCTAGTAGAGACGGCGTTGTCACACGAAGCTGACGAGAGGCTCACGCAGCCACGCCCATGGCATCAATCGCAGCTCCCAGGACTCCCAATACCTCTCTACTTTAGCGAAAAATATTATTAGAAATACCAAATTACAACCACTGCACACCAAATAACGTTTCAATCAATAACGTTAACCCGGCTCGTTGTCTGACCTGAATATATAATAATTAATAAGCTACGTTGTCATAGTGATGGTATAGAAATGAAAAAAATAATTGTTGTTGTTAATACGAGTCGTCGAGTAAACTTTCGGGTTGTTGTGTGGTTAATGAAAAAAAGGTGTGTATGTAAGAGGACTTTATAAAGGTCAAGTGTTGCCCCGTGATCTGGTTGCTAGGCAATGCAGCTCAATTCTAGGACACTCCTGGAGCAGCCAGGCGGGACTGGGATATCGATGTGTTCCACGAAACTGTGCAGGCAGTGCAGGGTAACCAAGCTCCAGCTCCAGCTTTACCAGGACACTCAAGAACTTTTGTGACAATTGTTTTTGATAATGCGGCAGAAACTGACGTCAGAAAAAATATAACCCAAGGGACACACTGTATTGTAATCAAGCCTGATTTATTGTAATGATTCAGGAAGGAAAAGACCTACGCGGTGAACTAAAAAAAATACCTTTTTTTTAAAATAAATCAACCGATATAAAAAAAATCACAATTCACCTTTTAAATTAAAGATTTACGTCTGATTGAAAATTAATAATAAGAAAGGAAGCCCAAATACAGACAAAAGAAGTGATAATATAAATACCACACAACGTTTCTGCGATCCTTGTGCCTTTCATCAGGTGCTAAGAAGACCCTAGAGCGACACAACTGCATTACTCAGTTGACAAAGCTCAAAAGTTAATTATATTGGCCAATAAAAACAGACGAAACAGTTTAAATAAATGGAATAAATGATCTTTTGAGCTGAATAGTGCAGTTGTGTCGCTTTAGACTCTCTTTAGCACCTGAAGATGGGGAACAAGGCTTCCAGAAACGTTGTGTGGTGTTTATATCTTTATTTATTTTGTCTGTATTTGGCTATTATTAATTTTTATACCAGACCATTTAAAAGGTTAAAAAACAATTTTTTTAAAAATAAAACTGATAAATAATTAAAAGGGGCTGAATCGTATGCAGTACAGGAACTGAAAACTCAGGGAGGAAGAAATTATTACATGTGTACTACTAGAGAGCTAGTACGTAGAATATACAAAGAAATTACAAATAGAAGGCAGTACTCCGAAAAATAAATAACGACGTTGAAAGCAATAAATTAATCAATTTATTATTTCGATCACGTTTATCGTAGGTAATGTCAAAAATTAAACTAAAAAAAATTATTATTGTCCTGGAAAAATTCCCTTGAAAATTTACATTCCACATTATCACAAAAATGAGCAATTAATTGAGTAATAAATGTAAATAGTTCAAGTCTCTTGAATTATCATAATCATATGCGAGATTAATAATTTTTCGGGGAAAAGGGGTTGATAAATACTGTAATTTAATTTTTTTTTACTGTTCTTAATGTAAAAAAAACACAAGTTTTGTAGCTATCGAGTACGTTACGCCCATTTAATAGTAAAAATATTATTTATTAAAATAAATTAAAGTATTGTTATATTAATAGACTGTGATATAAAAATCTGGACAGGACCGGTAAACGAACACAGGATCAGAACAATCACTTTCACAACCGTTAGAGCTGAGCTTGATTGGAATCATTTAATTTATTCTTAATATATTTATTATTTGTTACAGTAACAAGTCCCTAAATCTCGAATTACTGCGACTTGAATTAATTCCAAATTTTTCTGTGGCCTGTAATAATAAATATATTTTAATGTATATTCAAAAGTAAAGTCTTTCCTATTTAAAAGGGAATTATTCCATAACAGGGAACCGGAAACTAAATTTTTTTAATTTATTATCTTTGTATTTTGCTAATAAAAATATTTACATTCTTCTTGTCATCTTATTCATAATTTTTAATTATTTTAAGTGCCCGTTATACTATTTTAACATTTTCATTTATTCTAGAGAATTCCGACAAGGATGATGGACTATTTAGGACAGTAACACAACAAATTATTAATTTTTCCAAAGAAATAAATTTTTTCGTTAAGAAAAAGAGTTTTTCAATTATGTATCAATTAAGAAACACCTTAGTGGAAAAAATTCAAGACAAAAAATCTTATATGTTAAAAAATTATAACTGACTTCATACTTAAATTAAATAATAAAAATAGCAGTCTTATACTCAGAATAAATTAATCACAAAAAAAAATATTCTAATTGTAAACACGACGTTTCGTCCCCGATTATGAGCTCTTCAGGTGTATAGATGTTACAACTATATAAAAAAAAATTGACAAAAATCTCGTAACGTGAAAATTACTCAACAGTTGTGGCCGAATCTATACACTTGAATAGTACCCAATCAGGGTTGAAACGTAGTGTGTTAAAATTAGAAATTTAATTTTTTTTCTGACTTAAGGTCCTATTATTTTTATTATTCATCTTAGATGTTGTTATTTAAGTCTGTTTCTGTTTTTCTGCCTTTATTTTGCAACTTAAGTTTTTACTTTATATTGTTTACAGTATAATTATAGAAAAAAAAGCATCATTCGACGAGTCTTATAATATGTTTAATGAAGGAAATAAGTGGATGTAATAACACTCTAATTTATTAACGGTTCGATTCACACGGGTCTAGAACTTTTATTTTTTTAAATCGGACTAATATCCCTTAATTTCGTTTGCCCCTAAACTTCCCGCTTATGCAAAACGCGATGCAAGGAAACGAACACTCCCGAGTTATTCCGAACATGATTGATTTATTATTTTCCAGGAAAACATGCGAACGTTCAAGAAAAACGCATTCTTTGTAAAACTAGCCAACCAAATCAACCTCAAAAGAAATCAAGCAATAATTGACAATCGGTATAATAGTGTTAAAAATAGGCAGAATGGTTTTTTTTTGGAAGGTCGCGGTTTTTTTAGACTGAACGTAAATAAAAGGGCGGGAACCGACGGTACAATATTTCTATTCGCCATTTAGAGAAAAAATTGAGACTAATAATACGAAAGATAACCAAATACAGACAAAAGAAGTGATAGTATAAATACCATACAACGTTTCAGGGATCCTTTCTTCAGGTGCGAAGAAGAGCCTGGAGCGACACAAGTCCACCAAATATTGGAGACAGTAAAGAAGAAACATCTCCACATCATCCCGCGACGCCAACACCCGCAGAATCGTTGAATCTGCTCGTCAGGATCACAAATCGGATGTGACGTGCGTGACGACTCGGAGATTGGAAGTTTGTCATTTTATATTTCCTCTTTTGCCCTTCAAAACTGTTACGATTCAGTAACCCGCATAAGTTAAAAGGAGACTGTTTTCTATTTTTTTCTGAATTTTATATAGGCGTGTAATTGAGAAAAATTATTATTTAAAATAAGTACTGCTCGCATAAATTAAACTACCTGAAATATTTATAATATTATAATAAAAATATGGGCAAAAAATCAATCGGTGGACCTTATCAAGTGAACGGAATTTAACTGTAAACCCAAACCCACATATTTGAAGACCCAAAGACAAAGAAAAAAAACTGGAGAACTTACTGATTCAGTAAATGATCAAACGTTTTGCTCAAGAAGTTGTCATCACTCTGGACATGATTTATTCTGATATTAATCGTTTCAGATTACTGATTTTTTTGCTGTACTTTTATTATAATAATAAAGGTCGTGGTTTTTTAACCCAACGTAAATAAAAGGGCGGGAACCGACGGTACAATATTTCCGTTCGCCATTTAGAGAAAAATTTCAGACTAATAATAAGGAAGATAGCCAAATACGGACAAAAGAAGTGATAATATAAAAACCACACAAAGTTTCAGGGATCCTTGTTCCTTTCGTCAGGTGCTAAGAAGAGCCTAGAGCGACACAAGTCCGCATATTTTGCTTCTAACTTCAACTTCAACAACATTTAAAAATGTAAAGGCGTTAATTTATATTAAAACCACAACTACTTTCACGAGAATGGTTCCTTTGTCTACAAATTTTCTTTTTTAAAAAATTTAATCGAAGACATGGATGTAAGAGTAAATCGTATAAGGCCTCAGGAAAATTATGGACAAAATGCAAGTCATGTTTAAAACGACTTATGGAAAATCATACACTTTTTACAGTCATAATCCCTTGAAGAAACAACACATTAAATTAAATCATGATTAATGGAAAAGTATTGAAATGAATTGACGATTTTTTCTGCAAGGTTGGTACACAAAAATAAATTATTTTTCATCACAACAACGCTGAGGTGGAGTGAAACAATTCAATTATTCCGCTTTTAATCCGATTTTCCTTTAAAAGTCGAGTGATTTCGAAGAAAACGTGTATGAAAAATAATTTCATGAGTCTGTGTATGAACTACAAGTCGCCCCCTCCCCGAGAAACGTTTTTATAAACAACATTCGACGCGATTGTGTCACAAAAGAATCCTTCTAGACCAATCCTATTACAGCGAATAACACGCCAGCTTGAGATTGAAGAAGTATTTGCGGGTGTTTCTGTCTGCTGGACCAGACGGGGCGGCGGCGCACTTAGCCCCTTTTTGCTCGCCGGGGTAGCGGCACTCAGTCTGCAAGGCTCGAGCTCGTTGCCATGGCGACCGTGGCCCGATATTGATCTCGGGATGCTGTGCTGCTGCCGTCTGAACCCCTGAAACTGGCTGGAGCAGTTCACTAAAGCCCGTTGCTTTGTTCCGGCCGACAGAGAACCACAATTAACCCAATTATCAACTAATATAATCGTCTTTATATTTACGAATTAAAATCAAGCGCCGCGAGAGGAAGGAAGACAAAAGAGGAGTGAAAATTCGTGTTCCAAAAAAAAAAAAAAATTAATTAAAAATACTGCGCGCTATTGTGTATGCAAAGCTGTGCAGTCACACAGAAACGTCCAAAGTGGGCCTCTGCAGAATAAAACCAACAGCCATTTCTGAATCCTTCTCTAAAGTTCTTTAACGTAAGGGAAATAAAAAGACATTCAGAACCCCCCCAAAAGAAAACTTTATTTGTTTATTTAATGAACTACTACGTTTGGAATGATCTCAGGTAGCAGACAACAATAAATACACCAACAGTACATTTTACTTGTTCAAAACACTTGTTTCCTCACACCATCATACTTCACTACTATGCACTTTAAAACTATCCTGAAATATTTTAATTGTTAAATGAAATTTTGCAAGCCATTTCGTAAAACTTCTGAATACTCAGTGACTCACTTTACCAATATTTTTTTTTCTCGATCGTATCATTTATGACCTTCACTACATTACCCGAATTAAAATGCTCACTTAAAAATTCCTACCTGAGCCCAATTTATTCTCTTATTATCCATTCTACTAGACTATAAGGCTAGACTTCTCATTTTTCATATTCTGAGGTAAAGACGTGAGCTTCAGAAACGATTAATTACATTACATTCTCTGTAAATAATATTTAAATTTTGAATTAATAAATCAGTTGATGACACATTTATATTTTTACGACGCTTCGATACTTTTTTTTGTATCATCTTCAGGTATTTTCCATATTTAAAATAATAAACTAGCACAACTAGACGATTAACCAGTTACTAAATTCGCACTGTCACTTTTATATTTCGACGACGTTTCGATACATTTTTGTGTGTGTCTTCTTCAGGTATTTTCCATATTTAAAATGATAAACTAGCACAACTAGACGATTAACCAGTTATTAAATTAACACAGTCACTTTTATATTTCGACGACGTTTCGATATATTTTTGTGTGTGTCTTCTTCAGGTATTTTCCATATTTAAAATAATAAACTATCATAACTAGACGATTAACCAGTTATTAAATTAACACAGTCACTTTTATATTTCGACGCCTTTTCGATACATTTTTGTGTGTCTTCTTCAGGTATTTTCCATATTTAAAATGATAAACTATCACAACTAGACGATTAACCAGTTATTAAATTAACACAGTCACTTTTATATTTCGACGACGTTTCGATATATTTTTGTGTGTGTCTTCTTCAGGTATTTTCCATATTTAAAATGATAAACTAGCACAACTAGACGATTAACCAGTTATTAAATTAACACAGACACTTTTATATTTCGACGACGTTTCGATATATTTTTGTGTGTGTCTTCTTCAGGTATTTTCCATATTTAAAATAATAAACTATCATAACTAGACGATTAACCAGTTATTAAATTAACACAGTCACTTTTATATTTCGACGACGTTTCGATACATTTTTGTGTGTCTTCTTCAGGTATTTTCCATATTTAAAATGATAAACTATCACAACTAGACGATTAACCAGTTATTAAATTAACACAGTCACTTTTATATTTCGACGACGTTTCGATATATTTTTGTGTGTGTCTTCTTCAGGTATTTTCCATATTTAAAATAATAAACTATCACAACTGGACGATTAACCAGTTATTAAATTAACACAGTCACTTTAATATTTCGACGACGTTTCAATACATTTTTGTGTGTCTTCTTCAGGTATTTTCCATATTTAAAATTATAAAGTATCACAACTAGACGATTAACCAGTTATTAAATTCACACAGACTTGCTAGCGTTAAGCGTTAATTGTGTATCTCGGAACCATGTTTTCAAAACTGTGTGAATGTGCTGGTTTATTATGTTAATTTGGAAAATACCTGAAGAAGATACAAAAGAGGTACCGAAACGTATATATATATATATATAACACTTGACTCATTAACCTCTAAAGTAGTTCGTTTCCGCGTCCAAAATTCATACATTACCCCAAAATAAATATGTTTAGACAAAACAAAAAATAATATAAATAGTGGTATTCAAAATTATTCTATGTTCTTTTAACCTAGTTTTTAATGAACGTTTAGTTTGGCCTATATATCTGCCTTGAAAAATCCAGACAATTAATTTTATAAATTACTTGTTAATTGTAATTTTTTTTATTTTTAAACTGTAACCTGATGAGGTCGCAAATTAAGCGCCGAAACTTTGTTAATTTAAGAAATTTTTCTCTTACTTAAAACTGGCTGATATTTTTTTTATATGTTTCAGTCATTAATTTAGCAATCCTCAATACTTATTTTTTATATCTTATGGTTCCTAAACGTTGCTACCCTAATCCTCACTTCACATATTTTTACGGTGTTCTTTGTATAAATTTGCTTTTCCTTTTACTTGGATTCCAAAGAAAATGTTACCCTTATTCAAGTCACGGTCCAACCGTTTTTTTTAATAATTATGAGAATATAGAATATTCATATTTATTGAGTGTCCTAACCAAGCTTGACTTCTCACAATTATTGATAATGGCGACCAATATATTTTTTCCAACTGCCTATGTCGTATTCTGCTTACTAGGAAACGCTATTGATTTAATTTTGCAACCGCTATTTCATTTCCGCTGTTTACTTTCCCCTGACTTTTAAAGTTATTACGTTCGTTCAGTCTAGTCTACATTAAAAAAAAAATTAATCTCATTTTATTACGTTACTCCGAAACATATGGAATAAACAGAAAACAATTACTCACATCACGAGTTTATTATAATTATTTATAAAAACAATAATATCTAATATATTCCAAATGAACTCCTGGGTTTAAGTCGTATGAAAATATCTAAATATACATTTTTCCTTGGGCTCACTTTTTGGTCTAATTTCCACCCCCCCCTCTCCGCCCCTACCACCAATAGATACAAAGGCTACACGCATTTTGTAACATGGCAGTCGTTTTTCTCAGCTTAATTCTAATTCTTATTCACAGCAATATTCTCACTACATTCATTTTTCTAGGTCCGGTAAATAGGATTGGAATACGGACACGAATTTCGGCTGTAAAATTCCATTACGTAATTTCAATATCATAGAATTTTAATTTTATTCGAGATTTTTTGAGAATTTATTTTTATAGAGCTTCAGTTGTTAGTTAAACAGTTAAACTGATTTAGATTTGTATATATTAATTATGTACATATATTAAAATTGCAATGGCTAAGAATGCTAGCGAATATTTTACACGGAATAATTTGGAATAAAAATTTAACAAAAGAAAGACAAAAATCAAAATTTATAAGAGCATCATAATAATACAGAACATTCTAGGTTATGGAAGTGAAACTTGGCCCCTGACAAAAAGAACAAAATTTTAGAACAGTAGAATTCGATTATCTGAGGAGAAGCAGACTTCAAAAAAAAACAAGACAGGATAAAATTAAGAAATGAGCTCCATTGAAAATAAATGAACGTAACCACGACGTCTGTCGTTAAAAAGGATTGAAAATAAAACCCTTAAATGGTTATGGTCACGTACAAAGAATGGAAAAAATGGAAGATGGACAAAAGAAATAATACCAATGGTCACACCTGCTGGAAAAAAAAACGGGGCAGGCCCAGATTAAAGTGGGAAAACCCAAGTGAAAACCATAATGGAGGATAGGAAATTGGAAGAGGGATGAATGGAACGACAGACAGGAATGGAAACTGAAGCCGGAAAACCTATAAAGGGGGGAAAAACCGAAGATGAAGAAGAAATACATTAATTAATTCATTACTCATGTTCTGAAGAAATAGGTCAAATCAAAAACATCATAAGTGATGTGACAGAAACACAGGAATAAATACGTAAATTAGAAATTTAAATACAATAAGTAAGTTATATCATTAATAATGATGATAAAACTAAATATATAAATTATAGAATACGTGAATTCGGAAATAAATATATATTTTTTATTATGGTAACAGGCTACATGAGGGTATTCCACATGGTGGCAGCTCCCCGTTAAAAGCATAGGAAGGGATTTGAAAGGGGGGATGCGGAAGGGTAGAGGAAGGTAGCCAAGGGTTAACTAGGGGACCCCCGGCCATGGTTTAAGGATCCTACCCGACATTCGCCTTAAAGTGAAACAGGGAAAACCCTAGAAAAACCTGCATCAGGTAGGTCGGGCATTGGGTACTTGTCCCACACCCTTCCGATAGCGGGAGAGTAGCTTGCTGTGGGGACGCAGCATTCCCTTCTCTGTGCCTCGACCAGTTTAGGAGGCAGCTGGCCGACTGTTCCAATTGAAACAGCGAACAACTCTTATATTCCCCAGAGAATTTATAATAAATAAATCAGGAAAAACTAACAGAGCGAAAATTTAATAAATAAATAAAACTTAGGTAATACGTTAATAACAGCTTTACTATGAACAAAAATA
This sequence comes from Zhengitettix transpicula, assembly GCA_037074705.1. NCBI lineage: Eukaryota > Metazoa > Arthropoda > Insecta > Orthoptera > Tetrigidae > Zhengitettix > Zhengitettix transpicula. Next base: position 17,071,052 of record CM073594.1, on the reverse strand, counting down.
TTTAATACGTAAACGAGAAAATTTCATCCTGACTTTAATTATTCACAATATTGAAAATAATTCACTCACACATTTGCATAGGATTTGTATAAATTTTTAAAAAGTATTTGTACCTTTTTTGATTACATAAATATCTTCACTGCGTCCAAAACATCTACTATTTATATATATATATTATAAGTTTCAGATGTATTTATATATGCTTGCCCCAATTACTTTCATCACTCAAGGGACTTTTTTAAATAATGTTCCAAACTAATATATTTCATTATATATATATATATATTAGTTTGGAACATTATTAAAAAAATTGTCTTTATATATATATATATATACTGATTTAACCAAAAATGACATGAAATTTATTATTGATGTTAACCTTTATAGAGGTTAAGGTGCCACAGTGTGCCGAGAGGTCAAGTAGACCTACGTATAATGAAATAAATATTTGTGTCTGTTTCTGGCTTATATTTGTTGAATTATATTTTGGAATTTGAACGGAAAATCTTTCAGTAAATGATCATAACAGTTAAAAAAACATATTAATTAAAACAATTTCAATTTATACAATCAGATATATAAAATATACATTTTTTTCTACTATAATTAATTTTGGAAAAATATTAAGTTGCGGGTTTTTTTTAAATAAAAAAGGCTTGCCGCTGATTAAAACAGCTGGGATAAATTTTTAAAGAAATAAAATAAATTTGTAAATCTTAACAAAATTTAAAAATTATTATGAGGACGTTTCAAAATTTTTCATACCCAAAGGTTCAAAGCACTCAACGCAAGTATCCAATCTTTGATTGACAATCATATTTTTGAGCTTAAATTTTCTTACGTATTTCTCTTATTTAATAGACATATATATATATATATATATATATATATATATTTACAATCTGATATATAAGACAAACATTTGTAGCATATAAAAACATTTGAAACGTTTTCATAATAAATGTTATTATGACTGATATCTGTTTTGTTGTCTCTACAAAAATTTTCCCAGTTGTTTTCATCAGTGCTGACCCTTTTTTAAAAAACAAAAGCCGCAATTTAATAATTTTCCAAAATTAATTATAGTAGAAAAAAATGTTTGTTTTATAAATCTGATTATATAAATTGAAATTGTTTTAATTAATATGTTTTTTCCTGTTATGATCTATTACTGAAAGCTTTTCCGTTCAAATTCTAAATTATATAATTAATACAAATGTAAGCCAGAAACAGACACAAATATTTATTCTTTATATGTAGGTCTACTTGACCTTTCGGCACACTATGCCACCTTAACCTCAAAAAAGGTTAAAATCATTAATAAAATTCATGTCATTTTTGGCTAAATCAGTATATATATATATAAAGAAAAATTTTTAAATAATGTTCCAAACCAATATATTTAAATATATGTATATATATATAATTAAATATATTAGTTTGAAACATTATTTTCAAAATTGTCTTTTTAAAGTCCTTTGAGTGATGAAAGTAATTGGGGCAAGTATATATAAATACATCTGATACTGATTAAATATATATATATATATATATAAACATATAAATAGTAATGTTTTGGACGCAGTGAAGACATTTATGTAATCAAAAAAGGTACGAGTACTTTCGGCACATTAACCTCAATAAAAGTTAAAATCACTAGCCTTCCGTTTGAACAACTTTCTTCAAACTATTTGTCTTCCGGAAACGTGTATATTCATATATAAATTAATATAGATAGCTATAAAAAACTAGTTATCATTAAATGTGTATATATATAATATCTGTATATTCTATATTCGAACAGATAATCCGTTTATTAATTATATGAAACACATTATAAATAAATTCTATCAACCTTCTGATCCGAGATCATGAATAAAGACTTTCCTCCGGTGTTCGGTGCACGTGAACGCCGAATGAGAGTTCATCACCTTGGGTTGACTCGTGCAGGCTTCTGCCTAGGTCACTCTTTGTTTACTACAGCCCCTATCCTCCCATTCCCCGAGGAGAAACGCTCCTTTGTTGTCCCACAGTCTGTGAGACAATCCAGAAGCCAGACAAAACAATTCCCGCAAAACAAACAACCCAAACCAAACACCCTTAAATATTCGCGTAGCCATCGCCCCCGCCCCCCCTTCCAGCCCCCATCGTAACCGCTCACACAAACATTTCAACGTAGACCGGAAGTATTCGCCACTCACGTCGACGGCGAAGACAAATGTTTTCTTTACGATCTCAGTATTTCCTTCCTCTGGTCGAGCCCAACTTTGCGTGACCTTGTGACTACTGACTCTCTGAAAGACGAACTACGTTGTCAGACAATCAACCCCCCCCCCCCCGTTTAATAATAATGTTCCAGGTATATAAGACGGTTCGATGAAGTTTCAAAAGTTGAACTCCAATTGCAGAATTAGATAAATGGAAACGAATAATTGACCAAACTTCCCCGCAGCCACAAAATTCAACAGGAATAAAAAACTTTGCATAGAAATTAAGGAGGTTCAACTATACAGTCCACCACAATATATTTCAACTTATCTCTAATTTGTAAAAAGAACTGCGTTCAAGAACAGGGAACGGTATAACCGATTACGGCAGTATAATTTTTTCCTCTGTCGCGGAAAACGTCGTGGAAAACAAACGATAAAGTAGCCCCCAGAAGAAACAACTGGAAAATTCCGGAGGGAATTTAAAATATAAAGATATCTGCTATTGTTAACTGATACCTGTGGTTTTCCTGCATCAGAAATTCAGAAAGCCAAAACTCAGCGTGACACTTCCATGGCCGGACGCCCAGCTACCTATATAAGCGGACATGCGAATAAAAGGCATCAGTCTTGGCCTAGCTTCAAAAATGCTTGTAGTTCACAATATTTATCGTGAGGGATTATCATCATCATCGCCGTCGTCAGGTGGACCTGTCTGAAAACGTGGCAACGTTGTGTTCTGACGAAACAAATTTCATCAGGAATCCCTACATCAAGAAATGAATAATAATAATAGATAAAAATAAGTATATTATATATATATAATAATTCATTAAATATTTTTTCTCCACATCTTTCTAGCCTTACTTAGCCTATGATTTACGGAAAACTACAATCCTAATCTAATAACTTGTTACGAGTGATGCATTTGGAAATAATATTTTTAAATATTTCGATATCTTTGACGTTTTCTTTTAAATTTCTGATTTTGTCATTTTTTTATTAAATTCTCCAATATATTTTCTTCATTTTATTTTAAAGTTATTCAGATGTTTTCTCAATAAATCAGTTTTCTCAGGATATTTTTTTTTTTTTGGGGGCGGGGGGAAATAGGGAAAGATGAATCCACATAATGCTTTTTATTTCATTTTTTACTTATTATTCCTCTGTACAAAATTATTGTAGTGATCTGTTCTCAAATCCATTATTTATTTACTTACCAAGGCATGTCCCTTAAATGGGAAGACAAAATTTTAATTTTAATTATTTTTTTTCAAATCGTGGACGACATTTTAAGACACTTTCAAATATGTTGAAACTGAGATTTTTTTATATCTACACCGAGAAGGTCTATGGACCCCCTTAAAGATATGAATCACTTCAGTTCCATCATTTTTATGGAAAACGATCAAAATTCTTCCACAACCCCTTTTGAAACGTCCGCTATTTTGTCTCAATACAACGAACCTTCTTATGATACATCTCTGGACTTTGGAACGTCCGCCATTTTTTCCACAAGATGGCGGATGGCAGATTCATATCCCTAAGAACCTTCTCTCCCGGTCTACATCATATGATATTTATGTATGAATTTAGCTGTTTTATTCTTGAGGGGAACAAATTCAGCGTGACGTGACATCGATTTCAATTCCGCCTTATGTATGAAACGTAAATAAAGACATTCGACTCTAAGAAGTGTACAGTAGTGGAAAATATTATTATATTTATAAAGAATGCGGCCTTCTTCATAGCATTTCGGGAAATAGTGGGAGATGCTAATTAAGAAGACTGGAAAGAGATTCGGTCCCTTGATACGATTTTAGATTTTTTTCTATAAAGATAAAGAACTGTATTAGTGTTAAATAATCGTACTGTCGCGTAACTCCAGGTTAAAATGCAGTTATTGAGTATTTAATTTAGGCCCGATCACAAAAGTTGATGTGCTGTGAATTAGTAAAGTCAAATATGACATGTTGGACCATGTTCCTCGCTCATCAATACACACGTGTAGCTGCGAACCAAGTGTACATTATTGATTCCAACACAATGCAAACTTCGTGACATTTACATCGCCCGTATCATTATTCGTTTTTCAATGAAACCGTCTCCGTCGTGACAGACCTAAATGATTTATTGCACAGTATTCACACCTGAGAATTAATGTTATTCAAATTGAACTCAACAATTAATAAATTTATTCGTTTTTAATCCAAATTATTATTGAAGAATAAAGACCGCGTCGGAATTAAACGTCTGTAGGAGAAAATAAGAAACTCCACTTGAATTTTTTATTATCCTAATCACTTTATGTTCAACTAGTTAAAAAAAAATTAAAACCGCTTTACCAGTAGCATGACAGTCATTCCTATAAATTATTCCTTGTTGAATTCCTTCGACGCAAATGTTTAATATTTCTTCGGTATTTAATCAATCAAGTATATCTTCAAATTTAAACTTTTTTTCTATCATACCTTCTCCAGTCTTAGAACTTGCCTAAGTGTCACGTTCAAATAAATCCTGTTCATCATAGTTGTGGAAAAATTTTATATTAAGGTTGGAAATTCTGGGGGTGAGAAAAAGATTTCTCCACAGAAAGAGCACGCCAGATGAGGTTATAACGTAGAAACCAAGGTTTACGAATATAATAAAACCCCCAAAAAAATTCGAATACCGACCAGCACCTTTTTTTAGAGTGACAGGCTACATGAGGGTAATCCACATGGTGACAACTCCCCTTTAATATCATAGGAAGGGATTTGAAAAGGGGGATGCGGAAGGGTAGAGGAAGGTAGCCAAGGGTTAACTAGGGGCCCCCCGGGCTATGGTTTAAGGATTCTACCCGGCAATTCGCCTAAAATTGAAGCAGGGAAAACTCTAAAAAACCTGAAACAGGTAGGTCGGGCATTTAATACTTGTCCCACTCCCTTCCGATGGCGGGAGAGGGATTATCTGTGGGATCGCAGCTTTCCCTTCTCCGTGCCTTTACCAGTTAAGGAGGCAGCTGGCCGACTGCTCCAATAGGAACAGCGGACAATTCATACCAAGATCTGCGACCACGGAACATACACGTCTCGAAACAGGTCGAAGTGTCTCAACTTGTGGGAAACTTAGTTAAAAAAAACAGAGAGAGGAGAAGGCATCCCTAAAGGTAGCCCTAGTTCGTCTCTCCAGAAAGGTTCTGCCGGCGAGAGAACAGCTCTCACAAGGTTAAAAACAATTTTAAATAGGAATGAAATGTATATATATAATGAAAGTTGCAATAAAACTGAGTGTTTTACTGATTTCCGGAAGAGGTCGTAAGAGATACAGAAAATCCATGTACACTTTTTTTTTATTGCAACAGGCTACATGAGGGTAATCCACGTTGGGCAACTCCCCTTTAACAGCATAGGAAGGGATTTGAAAGGGGCGATGCGGAAGGATAGAGGAAGGTAGCGAAGGGTTAACTAGGGCCCCCGGGCTATATTTTAAGGATCCTACCTGGCATTCGCCTAAAGAAATGCAGGGAAAACCCTTGAAAAACCTGCATCAGGTAGGTCGGGCATTGGGTACTTGTCCCACGCCCTTCCGATAGCGGGAGAAGAGTTTGCTGTGGGGACGCAGCATTCCCTTCTCCGTGCCTCGACCAGTTTAGGAGGCAGCTGACCGACTATTCCAATGAGAATAGCGGACAACTCTTACCGTATGCCCAAGGTCTGTGACCCCGGAACATACACCTCTCAAAGAGGCCGAGGTGCTTCGGCTTGTGGGAACCTTAGTTCAAAAACGGAGAGAGGAAAAGGCATCCCCAAATGTAGCCCCTTCCTGTCTCTCCTACAATGTTCTGCCTGCGAGAGAACATCCCTCACAGGTACAGCCTGCGAGAGAATAGCCTTGCAGATAGTCAAATCCGGAATTCATGTACACATTGCAGTATTAAGAGAATATTTTTGGGTTTTGCTTTTAAGTTGCGAGAAACAAAAAAAAGATTTGGAATAATCACTTTCCATTTCGAGAAGAAAAAGAATGTAGTACAAGTCCGTAGACATGGATAATGCTAAAATGAAAAATGTACGTTTATTCCAAGTTAATCCTACTAAAGATAGCCAAATACCGACAAAATAAATGATATAATATAAATACCACACATATTATCACTTCTTTTGTCTCTATTTGGCTGTTTTCCTTATTATTAATAATTTAACACGTGCAACTCACTTGTCTTAAGTGTCCTATAATAATAATAATAATAATAATGTATTGTCAGGACGACATTTTGTATAAGAGTTATCATCACATTTTCTGTACGAAGAGATTGCCTTAAGCATCACATGTCGTGACCCCACATATGAAGCGTGTGTGGGTGTGTGTGTTGCCACCCACCTGGGGAACAGAAGCTGTCGCATCGCCTCTCCCTTCAAGATTCGTGGTGATAAGAACAAAAAAAACTTCAGACATGAAAATTAGCAATTTTTTACCAAAACAATTGAACTGTGAACTTGTATGTCTTTTTTTTCCCCAACGACTGTGGAATATATTGACCAGAGATATTGAAGACTAATACGATAATATTTTTGAAGCAAAGATTTTTATTTATAATTAATATTAAAATAGAATCAATGAACACTACATTACGCAAATAATTATAATATTTAAATCTTTACGTGTATCGTTTTTAATGATTGCAAAATAAATTTGAAGAACTTTCCTGATTATCGGGTGTTACCAATGACGTGTCATGAACATGGACCCTTTGTGCCTTCAGCTCTTAAATTTTATTTTTTCGAATATATATTTTCCAAAAAATAATAATAATTGATCTGTTCCTCGTCAACGTTTAATTAAGAATATGTGAAAAAATGAGGGAGGTCGACACGTGTTATTTCTACAAAGTTATGAATGGAATTTCAATATTTTCAAACAGTCCAAAAATGCTGTATACCAAATTATGCCACACAGAGGGGGGGGGGGGGAAATCCACTAAATTATTTGTCTGCGTGTGAGGAAAATTTAATGTGGTTCCTAGAAAGAATAAAAATGTTTTTTGTGTGGCGATGCGTCACTGTCGTTGGAATTTTGGGTGAAAACGGAAGTAGGAATTGTCAGTGGTGCGGGGAATTTTCACATGGAGTAACTAAGGGACGGAGGGACGGGTTAAGGACGTCTTTGGTCGTAAGACTGTCTGGATTGAAAAATAAAACAGTTTTGAAAGATGAAGTAGTTTTTAACGCTACTTTAGTGGAAGTAAATTAGTGTGTCATAGCAAGCCGGTACTGTTATAGGAGCAAGGAATTCCCAAGTACTGGATGTTGGCATCGTTCCTTACATAAAGCGAACGCACGACGATCGTCTTGAACGAGACGCGCCTGACCGTCGACGTTACCTTGAAGACGTTCATGTGGTTCGGAGCTGAGTTTCAAGTGGAGCTTCGCTTTTGACAGGCCGCAGGGTTCCCCGGTAAAAGTCAATGGGTTGAGCGAGATGCATCATTCATCCCAGCCGTCGTCATGGCTACGCCGGTTCTCCTCCATCGATCGGCGTCCCCGTTCTTTGCGGTTGTTATTTGCTAATCCCTCTCCCGCCGATGATTGCTCCTACTTGTCTACACAGTTGCACAGAAGGGGCAAACTATTCTTCGCCCTCGCCCCGTTTTCCCCCGGTTTAATTTATTTCCCTCCGTTTGAGGTGCGTCTCTCATCTCCCTGAGCCGGGCTAAGCTGGTTGCCTGGCAACGCAGCCTCTCCCCCCCCCCGCCCCCGCACACCTGCACAGCCAACATGCCGACGCTCTTCCTAGAACGTTTTGCGGTGCGCCAATTGCTTATTGGTGCGTCCTCTTTACCCGGGGGTTTGCCAGGGCGAGCTCGAGCCAATAAAACAGCCTCCGCCATCAGACAAAAGCAGGGAAACTCGATACAAAAATATGACTAAAATCCTGTTACCCTGTCTTATTTTCCCCGACACTACGACAAACGTGTATGTTTTAGCTAGTTCTATTCAGCAAATCCTAGAAGAGAAGCTTGAAGTCTGGAACTCGACTATTAATAATCCGTGCCTCTAGCTATTTATTTCACGTTGTTATGACACTTTAACTGTACTTGGCATAATAACATCTTAAGTATGTATTTATTTAATCTACAAATGGGCAATTCGACCTGTGGTAGATGCATGAAATCAGAATTTAATTACAAATTAAATAAGAGAAGTTACAATAAGGGAAAATAGAGTAAATTAACACAATTATTCTAAAATATAAGCTGGTGGGTTCTGGGAAATTATTTCAGTTATAAATACATGTATATAACATTATATGAATTAAAGGTTAATTTTGAAGTAGTTGAAGAAATAATTAAAATTTTACTGGCCTGAAAAGAAGAAAAGTGAAAATATATCTAAAAATTGAGGTTAACTAACTATTTAACTATCTAGAGGGACAACTTCCCTTCACTATACTACACTGTCCTACTCACTTGAGAGTTCAGATTAATCACAGTGAAAAATATATTAAATGTATTTCAAAGGGGATTAGATTTAAATCTTGCAAAAGATTTATATTTTATATGAAAAAAAAATCAGATTCATGTAAACTAAAGTTCCACAAAAAATAAAATACTAACTGACTGTGCTCTATATATTTTTAAAACTATTATTATGGTAGAGAAGTTCAATATCCCGGTTAAAAACAGAGTTAACCCTTATAATACTAGGGCAACTGCGGACTATTTTTGGGTGCGGACTAATACCAAAATTAAAAATCTGAGCATGACCCATGATTTTTTTTTAAAAAAAAGCTGCCACCTGTACATAAAATAATTGCAATGCAAACACTCTGAAAGAGTATTTAGTAAATAAAGGAATAAATAAGATACATGTAAAATTTATACTGATAATTTTTATTAAACCTGACCTTTTCCCAAATTGTATGTAGGCAATTATATGGAAATAAAGTATATATTATGATTATTATTGTATTATATATCACGATCGGTCTGCATGGGCTATTCTCTCGCAGGCAGTAACTGCGAGCGATATTCTTTCGCAGGTAGAACCTTGAAGGAAAGAAACGAAGGAGCTACCTTAGGGGCTCCTCTCCCGCTATCGGAAGGGCGTGGGACAAGTACCCAATGCCCGCCCTACCTGATGCAGGTTTTTCTAGGGTTTTCCCTGCATTTCTTTAGGCGAATGCCAGGTAGGATCCTTAAAATATAGCCCGGGGGCCCTAGTTAACCCTTGGCTACCTTCCTCTACCCTTCCGCATCCCCCCTTTCAAATCCCTTCCTATGCTATTAAAGGGGAGTTGCCCAAAGTGGTTCACCCTCATGTAGCCTGTTGCCCTAAAAAAAAAGGATGCCTTTTCCTCTCCGTCTTTGAACTAAGGTTCCCACAAGCCGAGGCACCTCGGCCTGTTCTGAGAGGTGTATGTTCCGGGGTCACAGACCTTGGGCATACGGTAAGAGTTGTCCGCTATTCCCATTGTAATAGTCGGCCAGCTGCCTCCTAAACTGATCGAGACACGGAGAAGGGAATACTGCGTCCCCACAGCAAACTCCTCTCCCGCCATCCAGGGAAGGGTGTGGGACAAAAACCCAATGCCCAACCTACCTGATGCAGGTTTTTCTAGGGTTTGTCCTGCATTTCTTTAGGCGAATGCCGGGTAGGATCCTTAAAATATAGCCCGGGGGCCCCTAGTTAACTCTTGGCTACCTTCCTCTACCCTTCCGCATCCCCCCTTTCAAATCCCTTTCCTATGCTATAAGAGGGGAGTTGCCACTATGTGGATTACTCTATACATAGCCTGTCTAGGCCCAAAAAAAAAGTATTATATATTAAAAACTCTGGTTCGTCCCATACTAGAGGTTGGTGCACTTGTTGACATCTTTATAGAAAACACCACATAGAACACCTACAAAAACTCTCCCTCTAGCTTTTATGTCCATCATTTCCTTTAAGTGAAGTGAAGTGTTCAAAATGTGGACAAAATTTCTAAGACTTATTTTATATTTTTCAAACTTGTTTTATTTATCCCAATCAAATGATAACGCACAAATATTTATGTTATAATAGTTAAAAACCAACTTAACAGTCACAATTTCAAAAATTAAATTGTTTGGACACCTTTTGTCATTTAATGGACATTAAGATAATTTTAAAATAAATAGTCAAAATTTATTATTTATATCTAAACTTTACAGCATAATCAAAAATTTTAATTGGAACAATGTAATTATTTTAACTGAAGAACTTAGATATATATTAATTAAAATTGTAATAAAACCATGTAAAAGTTTAACGGACAAAAAGGTGTATACAAAATTATTAACAAGCTGATGTTTTTCAAAAAGAGGACGAAACGTCGTGAAATTAATATTTTTTTTATTAATAAACATAATTAATTTCCTGACTCAAGGCCACCAATTTATTTATTTATATTTATGATACTCTGCTTACATAATATTTTAACTTTATAGTATTCTTAAGATAAAATAAATTCAATTTGTTATTAAATAAAATTATAAATACATATATCATTGCTCTTTACATTTTAATAGGAAATTAATATACCTGAAGAGACCGTAGAAGAGCACGAAACGTCGCTGTTGTAAATTAGACATTTTTCTAATTAAATCTATTAATAGTCTTCTGCCTTAATGTCTCTTATTTCCTAGTTATATTATTATAATATAAAAGGTAGATGTTTTTCCAACATTGCTTCTTTGTGTTTCTTTCAGAGAAACTTGGCTGGAATGTTATTTTGAGAAAGGAAACGGTAAAGTCACTCTGTGGAGGATGCGGAAATGCCGCTGGAAATGTTGGTGAATTGGGTTGGAAATTACTGGCTAATGGTAGACTGGATTCTGCGCACAATATAAATCGTGGCTGCGCCAAGACTGGAATCACATATGAAGAGAATATTTCATCTTACTTTCAGCCATTTTTTTTAATAGAAAATAAAAGTAACTAATTCAAACTTTAAATCAATGTCATGGAAATTTTAATAGTTAGCTTATTGTAAAAATAATAATAATAATTTGGTTTAACATTAAAGTATCTGATATTACTGTAGTACTAATCAAAATTCTATTCAACCATAGAGAAAGGAAATAAATTATTATATTAAACTGGAGAACTTGAGAAATGCACATACCTCATTGAATTATCTTTACTTACAAGGCATGATCTAAGTGAAGACGCGAATTACAGAATATAACTTCAATTAATAGGGACGTAGTGTGGACTGTGATATGAAGAAGCAGCACAAGTTAGAAGATTTCAAGAATATAAATTATAAATTACTGAATTTCTCATAAACTACTTGCAATATTAAAGTTTTTACACCTGAATTTTGTTCGATTATATTACCTGAAGTACATTAATTATTGCGCAGTACCTTAATGGTATCTTTTGATTTTTAAAATAAATAAATTCCATCTTCTATTTGATTAGAAGTACAATGAAAGTATTTCATGTTTTTTTTAAAATATGGGATTTTTTTTGTTTGACAAGAGTAATACAAATTGAGATCGTTCATGAGAAACCCATGTTATAATTAATTATAAACATTCTTACCTTCCATTATATTTAAACCTCTTAAGTTTCTCTTGTATGCCCTATATTATTATTCTTCGTTCAAACTATTTTTTTTTCCATCCATCTATCTTTATTAAGACTAAAACCCTTTATTTACATACGTGACTAATTTACAACCTGGGTTTCAAAAATAAATTAAATTATAACAGCCTTAACATAATTACACGAATCAAAAATTTATCCTAACACTTTTTGTCTGATATGAGAAACATTAATTATGTCAATTCTGATTAAACTTAATCGTAGAATTTTGCCAGTAAATCATAAATATTTTATCACAATAAATAGTTAAGACGTTATTAAATTAATATGTTCCACAATATCACTTACGGTTGTGATACTGTTTGTGCATGAGGATAAAGCAAAGATATTATAATCCTCTGAAGCATATTGCCTTTACACAGGTACATCTTTGATTACAGTTATCTTTGCTCAAAGCAACTCGTTGCGGTATCTATGATTCTTTTGGAAGATAAATGAAATTGAAATAAGGCAATTACATATATTCACAGCTTTATCAGTTTCCAGCAAGATAATAGAAACTTTTAAGTCCAGAATGATCAGTACGAAACTCATAAGACTTCTGCACACTGGGCAGTCATGTTGGAGTACATCGTCTAAATCTTTATTGGCAAAATTGAGAAAGAAAACTGGTTACAGTTTTTCTAATTGCAAAAAAGCATTGGAAATAAATAATAATGATATTTTAAAAGTGAGTTTGACATTAATTAGCACAACCTCAAAGTATATTTCTTATTACTTTATCATGTTCCTTTTCAATGTCAATGTCAAAACCAGAATACTAGAAAGTGTCTACACCATTATTCAACTGAAACAATTTGCACAGGAGCCTTCATTCTGTTTGCTATTATTATATTATTAATCGAAATGCACTTGTTTTCTATAACTGTTATTAATTAAGCTTACATTATCTGTAGCCTATGAGGTTTTACTTGCTTTTGATTTCATTAATGGTACATAGAATGGAAAGGAAAACTCATCATACAGATTGAATACAAAGTAATATAAATATTTAGTAAAATATATTACAATTGAGCTATCTTTATTGTAATAGCAATAGCACTTACTCTGAATTGAATTTCAGTAGTTAGGATGCATTCTGAATATCAAACAATTCTCATATTTTTCTTGAAGTAATGCCTATTTTGCAGTGTATACCATTTAAATTAACATTGATATGTTTATCTACCAACTGTACGGCATATTACCAAATATTTTGACTGCATATTGGAGCAACAAATTTGTGGAAATGTGTTGGATCATTCTATACTGATTTTAAACTCCCATTTCTAAATATCTACAAGATTTCTAAAAATCTTAAGAAAATGAAATGTGATAATGAAAATATATCCTTAATTAATTCAATAAAGTCTTAGATTGCTGCTCACGTTAGGAACAGAAACATATCCCTTAGTGGCTGATACACTATTTGCTCAAAATTAATGAAAAAATTATGTGAACAAGATCAAATTTTAGGTGATTATTTCAAAATGAAGGTATATGGAAGGATATACAAACTATTCATATAAGAAGAGAATATTGTTTGATATTTTTTTGTTTATTTCAAATTTTGTAACAAGTTTTCACATATTTGATGAAGCCTTTAAAACAAAATTGTACTCGTTACTTTTGTTCAACCGTTTGTAAGGTTCTAAACTTATGAAATGCAAAGTATGTAATTGAAATTATTTATTTTCCTCAATGCCTTCTTATAAAATGATTTGTAACTACATACTATGTAGTGCAATGACAGTTTCTAATCATTATAGGCAGAAGAATGGTTGAAAGCTGAAGCTCAGGCCTTGGGATGGTCCAAAGCTGCCAAATTGGGGAATCGACTTACAACTCAAGGCTTAGTAGCTCTGAGTATGGAAGGCTCAAGTGCTGCAATTATTGAAGTCAACTGTGAAACTGATTTTGTAGCCCGGAACAAAAATTTTCATTCAGTTGCAGAACTTGCTGTAAAAAGTTGCATGAGATTCACCAACAGCCAACCTTTAAGTGGTCCTTTAACTAAGGTAATTAATAAATGCTTTCAGACTATTGACATAAGATTAACTTTTCACTACATCCTGATTACAAACTGAAAAGCTTCTGGCATTTAATCGTCACTTATCACCACTTTCTTTATTTAGTTAAAAAGTTCTTGTGGTTAAAAATGGTCCTTTTTCGAACAGTTTCTCTGACTAAATATGAGCCACATAGAAATGAATGGAATGATATTAGATGCAAGCAAGAGCGTCTAACACTACAAGATTATGCTCACTCTGGATGAGCCTGTCGTGTCCACACTTTTGCTGTTATTGTTGAGGTTAATGGTCTTGTTCAGAGGAATTGACTTAGCATTGTAGACAAACTGTCTTGTAGAAATAATTCACCTTTGTCAAAATAATTGCTCACAACAAATTCTACTATTGTTGATGGAGTAACAATAAACACTGCTACTCTGGCCCAGTTCCAACAATGCGATTGCGGAAGCATCTGTATTTCTGCCCCACGTCCTTGAACAAGAAAACTGGACAGACCCAACAATGGAAACATTTGGATTCATCTCCACCAAAAAAGTATGATGCAATACGTACAAGTTACATAAAAGTTATAGACATTTTTCTGTATTTGTAGAGGTTCCCTGCATGGTTTCTAAGTTCTCAAACATAGGACTGCAATTAATACATAAAATTATGCAGAAACTTCACATCCTCTAAATAGAAATTGTCTTTGAAAACTTTGACATAGTGTTATACATATAGATGATAATGCCCGCCCACATACTACGAAGTGTATGAGGCGTACAATTCAGAGATTTGGTTGTAAAATTCTTCAACAATCAATGCGCAGTACTGAACACTCCCTACGTGATTTTAAATTTTTGGAGAGTTTAAAAGCGTTTCTGACTAGGTAAAGATCTAATTCAGTAAAATGCCCAGAAGCTTTGAGATGAATGAATACATTCATTACTTTGGTAATGGTTATAAACCATCTCAGAGTAATTAATGCTCTGTTATACTTTTTGGCATCTGATACTTTTTATTTGACTGGCCCTTATCTTTTAAAATAATATCTGAGGATAAGTGTACACCATTGTGTATTATAGAAAAAGATTGAGAATGGAATAAGTAAAAAAATAATTGCTTTATTGGAACTAAAATATTTAAATGCCATTATCAACCAACTTCAATACCAGGATAGATATCTTTGTAATTAAATTGAAGTCCTGTTTGTCTCTGTTAATTTGGTGCAAAAATTAAGTAGTTTTACCATATTTGTGTTGTAACTGTTTTACATCTTCAAAACAAATCATACTTAATTACTTGGTTATACTTAACAGATTGCCTTAGAAGCTGATAATTTAAAAGAACTTATAACTGACGATAACAAACTCATGGCTGATCATGTTGCACTTGCAATTGGAAATTTGGGTGAAAATCTCACTCTTCGCCGTGCAGTGTGCTATCGAGCATGTGATGGAATTAAATTAGCTGGATATACTCACCCAGCACCTCTTGTAGAGAATAAAATATTAGTTGGTAAATATGGGGCTTTGATAGCTTTCAAAGAAAGCCTACCTGCATCAGATGAAAAATTTCCTATGCAGCAGCTTGGAAGGCAACTTTGTCAACACATTGTTGGTAAGTTGTATAGTATTAAAAATAATTTTTAAGAGAATTTCACATGTAACTCTGTGAACTTTAAATTTCTTGATTTTATGAGAATATTGCCCTCCCTTGAGATATCCTCCGAAGCCTTCTCTCTTCACTAGTATTTATTCGGGTATAGAAATAAAATATATATGTCCCTACTTGAGGCTAGGGTTGTCTAATTAGATCAGCGTAACAGCTTTGGAACCTAATATTTGTTTTCTGAAATAATACATTCCCTCATGTTTAACAATCTCAATTCTTCTAAATCCCAGCATCATCTCCAGAACTCTTAAATTAATATTCCTTCAGTTCCTATTCACCTATTTTTCTCATAACATTTCAAACCAATTAATGACAAATTGGCTTTGATGTAATCGTGCCGTCATTAAGGAAATCTGTTTTAATAATTATGTTTTAAAAATTGTTTGTCATGTTTCAATTAATGGTTATTTCATTAACAGGTATGAATCCAAAAAAGATTGGTGTATTGGAGGAAGATATTCCTGCAAGTAATCCAGATGATGAACAGTGTATGATTTTCCAGGAATATTTGTTGGACCCATCACAGACAGTTAACCAAATTCTTTCAGAAACTGGAGTTTCTGTCTTAGATTTCATACGAATAGAATGTGGAGAAGAAATACAAAGTGATCAAATTGGATCTGATAATACGGTATCAGTTGCTTCAAACTGAGTTGTCTAAATAATTAAAATTATGTAAAAATGTGAATAAGAAATTATTATGGTTCAGTATAATAAATTACTCCTACCCAATTTTTTATATTTCATTATTTATTAATTCACAGTGTCATAACATTTTAAATTATAATATATAAAATGTTTTTTTTTAAAATATACTAGTTAGATAAATGAATAGTCAAATAACAGATAAAACTAAACGTTAAATTAAATTCCACATTTATTTAATTTAGAACTTAATTTTTCTGTTATTTGGCTATTCATTTATCTAGTTATTATGAAATTTGATTCCAAACATTTTTACAAAGTTATGAAAGTAATAAAACTTATTAAAAATTGAAATATCCTGTCTGTCCAACATATGGAATTTGTCACACACCAACGGTGTCCACCCCAATTTCTTTATATTAGGATAATGTATTGAATTTCTTTGGTTCAGTGTTGTCACCTTAAAATATAAAAGATTCTGTCTGCACTGAATGTCAATACAATATCAAAGTTTTAATTTCAGTATATTTTCATATCAACATATAGATTCGTTGAAAACCACAACAAGCAGATCAAAAAACTGTGTAACATCCTGATTAGAATTACTGTTTAAGTTAAATTTCATTACAGCCATAGCAAAAGCTGAATATATATATTTTTAATGAAAACAAAACAATTAAGCTCAAAGTAAATAATGTATATTTATAAAAGTAATGCAACGAAAACAAATTGGCTCATGCTTGATTTTTTCTATTAGCAAATATAAATAGATTTGGAAAGCTATGGTCCTTTTATATAATTCCAACGGTAAACAATAACTACTCTGAAATTGAAGAATTAAAGTTCTTCATATGAAAATGAAACCTGAAGATCATGAAAATAAAAATAGTTCAAACATATTTGTCCTGGTTTTCTCCTTAAAGGGGTAGAATAATTACCTTACTTTACAATTCTGTTACTATTGATTCTGGGCTACTTTGTCATGGGTAAATAAATTATCAATCATTTTTATATAGCATTAAATCAGAAGTCCTTAGTTAAATTCAGCACAGTTAGGTATAGGTTTTATATAAGAAAATTTTTAATGATGATAGAATTTTTTTGTTTTATTTTATCAATTTATTAACTATAAACTACAACATTATTTCTCTAGATAAAGTGCCATTTACAGCTTAAAATAATTTCAGTTTTTCACAGACATGCACGTTAGAATTCATTTTAATTGTAAGTGTGTAAATATATCATGCCAGCCTGCTGTGGTGTAGTGGCCAGTGTCATTGCCTCACATCACAGAGGTCCTGGGTTCGAATCCCGGTGAGGGCTTGGATGTTGTATTTGAGTTTCCACTATCGTCAACAGAGAACCTCAAATCAAATAACAAATTTGATCTCTCTTGCCTATCCACATAGTTTGATATATAAATAATTTAATTTACTTTGATACATTTTTGTTTGTTTTACTATTATTTCATCGACAATATTAGTAAATACATCGGAGACAACTTATTCTTACTACCATTGTGGGGCTTCGTCCCACGATGTCCAATAAAGTAATTCATTTGCCAATTGCTACCTTTTTCTCCCAGGTCAATCAACAAGACAGAATTGATCATGGCCACTTCAGTATTATATCTATTCTGCACATGTAGGATGAAAAATTTATATAACGCTGTTTCAGTCCACACCTAGAAGAAGTATAGAAACAGTAATTACTCATTTTGCAGGTAGAGACAAATGCCACTGCCTTCTATACAAATGTCAGGCACAGAAGTAATCCAAGTGGACTCCACGATGTAACACTTTTGTCAGCAAAACCTCAAATAATCATCCAAAACAATTATTTTTCTTAATCTGACATCCAAAAAGGCATCTGTTTCAATGTGGACTTAACCTACTTTAAATAACCAACATAATTGTAAATAAGTCAATTAAACCTTTCAGAGTGACTTGTTCAGTCAATATAGTCACATTTTTATCATTGTCATTAGATATTGTTTTTCATGTCATAGATAAGTGCTTAAGCAAATAAATTACATTAACATTCGAATGTAATTTGAATATTTCTCTTTCTCTCTCTGTTAACTACGAGATCAGTCCCAAAACTGGGACAATCACTAGATATGTTGTTCTTTTGGGAGTCTGGCAAACTTCAACCAAAGTATATGTATATCAATTTATGGTACTGGCCATATAGAGTTTTTGAGAGATACTAAAAGCCACAATTCTGCCTATTAGTGCCCAGCCCTGTTTGTCCTTCATGAAAATGTGACAAATCATGTCACATGATTTCAAATAAACTTTCAATGGTTCCTCATCCCCTTGCTTTATCAACTAAACACTAAAACTTATATAAAATGAAAATTATAACACACATTGTAATAATGAAATCAGTAACGAGTAATCATTTCAACTGCCCAAATATATTTTACAAGAAGCTGCAAACAATGTGAAAATGTTGTAGGTAGCACTGCGAGGTTGTATTATAAAAAGGAAGGACATGAGCTATTAATAAATGTATGTATGATCTTGTTTGACCTATCAGATTGTGCATATAGGAATTATCTCTGAATAGCTTATAGCCTGATAACAATGTCATTATTGTTTGAAGTAATGTCGCCACATTATTGATATTTTAATGCTTTGCTCTTCAACGTTGTCAACAAAATAATTGTAGTACTCCTTAACTGTAATTTGTTTCTTTTCCAGTACCTTAATTAACCAAACAGTTAATTCTTCAGCACATTGAGTATGTCATTTTATATTCCAGCAGAGTTGTGTGAATTTAAGTGTTTGGGGAATATATTCATCGTCATTCGGCAAGGAATAAACATTTCAAAGACACAAACCACAAGTTTCAGGAGATAGTCCTGCTCTTACTGCCAGTTGACATATATATATATATATATATATATATATATATATATATATATATATATATATATATAATTATATTAGTAAGGATGTGACATTGTCAAATATAATCTCTCCGTCCTCTCCATACCAATATTGAATTTATATATATATTCAAACTTGGATAGTGAGGAAGGATAGAAATAAATAGGAGAAATAGGAAGATTACTCTTTATGTGAATTCATATGCTCGGGCGAAGAATTACGCACATAGAAAAGCATATGTTCAAAGCAGAGAGAAGGATGGAAGAAGAAGGAAAGACTGAAGATATTTGACCCAGGCGGGACCTGAACCCACGTATTCTGCTTAGTACACAGACGCCTTAACCATCTCGGCCACCGGGTCAAGTTCCTGACCAGGCAAATATAGACAGTCTTATTGTGGACAATTAATAGTTTTTAGTGGAGGAATGGATAGAGTAGAGGGAATGAAGTATTAGGAGCTTCCATTAAGGAATAAGTACAATATTAGGAGAATCCATTAAGGAACTAATATTGTGTATATATATATATATATAATTATACACACTTCTAAGTGATTGTACTTTAGTAACACCAAATTCTTCCATGAAGACATGCTGTTCATAGTTTAAATTTCCTTCTTTCCTAGAGTTTCAGTTACTCCTTTCATTTGTTGATATTATCCACCTGTGCAAGGGAATCCCAGAATCATTTCTGCAACATTATGATTATATGTATTAACTTGATCTCTCTGACTTTTCTTTTATATTTCTCTCATAAAACGTTCTTTTAAAATGTGACGACAGCTATTCGCAGCAAAGTTAAAATACAGTTACCTACGTTTAAGTGTCTGATGCAAAATATTCTCCTGAAAGTTCTGGTTTTATTGTATAATGAAAAATTAAATGGGGTTTCATATATATTTTTTGGAGATTTTTTCGTTTGTAAGAGCCACGAAGTGTTTATTTTACCCACAAGTTAAGAATGTTTGCCCATAATTTCCTCCTGTTCTTCTATCATTTCAGGTTTCCATATTTACAACATCAAAACTATAGTTAATGGGGCAGAAATAAAACTAGTGTTAGAAGTAGGGTCTAAGTAAAAACTAATTTAATTGTTTAAATTTTAGTGAGCTATGTATGACGGTCGAGTTGTAGCTGCGCCTGGTAAGTAGTAACTTCCTGCATGTTTGGGCGTTGCCTGTTAACGCAGCTGGGAAATCCATTTGATACGGTCAGTAGTTATCCTCGCCTACTTTACACTGATTTTATACCAACTCCGAGCACTGTAACATGGCGACTTTCGCGACATGTGCGACGATTGAAACTCGACAATTGCACTTACTTAAAAATTATTTAAAGCCACTTAGTGTCTTCCATTGGATAAGTCGTAATCAAATATGGCATTTTGATATATTTAATGATCAATTTTTTATTATTCAAAACGGAAAAATTAATATCGCAGCGTTTCGGCACGTGCTTCTACCATCTTGTCTCGGAGTTATAATCGTTTCCTCAGACTGAGGAATCTCAGCCTGAAGAGGATACAAATTAGTACCGAAACGTAGCGTCTGATTGAAAATAATGAATAAGGAAGGTAGCTAATTCAGACAAAAAATGGTAATATAAATACCACACAACGTTTCTGGGATCCTTGTTCCTTTCGTCAGGTGCTAAGAAGAGCCTAGAGTGACCCAACTGCACTAGTCAGTTGACTTATTAATAATTAATAAGAAAGATAGACAATTCAGACAAAAAGGGGGTAACATAAATACCACACAACGTTTTTGGTATCCCTGTTCCTTTCGACAGGTGCTAAGAATCGCCCAGAGCGACACAACTGCACTGGTCAGTTGACTTATTAATAATTAATAAGAAAGATAGACAATTCAGACAAAAAAAGGGGAATATCAATACCACACAACGTTTCTGGGATCGTTGTTCCTTTCGTCAGGTGCTAAGAAGAGCCCAGAGCGACACAACTGCACTAGTCAGTTGACTTATTAATAATTAATAAGAAGGATAGCCAAAACAGACAAAAAAGGGGATAAGGTAAATACCACACAACGTTTCTGGGATCCTTGTTCCTTTCGTCAGGTGCTAAGAAGAGCCTAGAGAAACACAACTGCACTTGTCAGTTGACACCAAAAAGGGGGTAATGTAAATAGCACACAATGTTTCTGGTATCCTTGTTCCTTTCGTCAGGTGCTAAGAAGAGCCCAGAGTGACACAACTGCACTATTCAGTTGACTTATTAATAATTAATAAGAAAGATAGCCAAAACAGACAAAAAAGGGGTTAAGGTAAATACCACAACGTTTCTGGGATCCTTGTTCCTTTCGTCAGGTGCTAAGAAGAGCCTAGAGTGACACAACTGAACTAGTCAGTTGACATCTAACGAAAGGAACAAGTAATCCCAGACACGTTGTGCGGTATTTACATTACCCTTTTTGTCTGAATTGCTTATACTTCTTATTCAATAATTCTGTTAATTGGCCGGTGAATATATCTTGTTCTAATTAAAAGAAATACCATTGGTATGCAGTTAAGAGTATTTATTATACGTCATTGTACCTCATTGCCCTGTTTTATATTATCAACTTTTGTTGACTAGGGAGTTGTTGGTATTCATGCTGGTACCAGGGTGGCCTACGTGAGCTTCATTGAAGAGTAGTTTTACTGTACACTTTCTATTATTACCTGTCGTGAATACAAAAATAATTGACGAACAATTAACCGCAATTCGTCATAATTAAAATGCCAGTTTACTTACTGTACATGTGGCTTCTGCATCTTCGTTACTTCCAACACTAGATTGGACCATCAGAGCTCTTTCAGTTTTTATCTTTACCAAATAAATATTCGCCAGCCGGGGTGTAATTAATGAATCTTTGATTCTAAGATAATATTGAGTCCAGTTGTCCCGCTGGGTGAGAATTAACTTGTAATTGTTACTTGGAACAAATTACATTCATTTACCTGTTATTTATGATTCTTTCTAGCGTGACCGGAAACCATTTTAAAATTCTAATAAACTGTAACCGCTTTCAAATTTCCAAATCGATTCAGCCTATTTCGAGTTTATAACATATGTGTTTGTTCCGTGCATATTTCCTATGCTTCCAACTATCCTTTTCAAACCATTCTTCCTAGCAGACATTTTTTTAACTATATTAATAATGAGATATGCATAACTTATAAAATCTTTTTAACTTCAGCTAGTCATAAGAGTAATGATATAAATAATATACTCAATGAGGATCACATCGGATTAATTATTTATTGAGTGTCTCTTAATGTTTATATATATAAAAAAAGCAGAAGCTGCAGTCAAATTACACAACTGACTGGCAAAGAGACGAAATTAAATGAAAAACTGTAAGCAATGTTTTTATAAAGATATTTTATATATATATATATATCTATATATATATAGGTTGAATTGTCAAAAAAAAAGGAAGCCTGCGAGAGGACTCTCTCGCAGGTGAACCTTCCCAGAGAGCTCTGGAGGAGGCTACCTTTGGGGATTCCTTCACTTCTCACTGGTTTTTTGAACTAAGGTTCCCACATGTCGAGACACCTCGGCCTGTTCTGAGAGGTGTATGTTCCGGGGGTCACAGACCTTGGGCATACGGTAAGAGTTGTCCGCTGTTCCCATTGGAATAGTCGGCCAGCTGCCTCCTAAATTGGTCGAGGTACGGAGAAGGGAATGCTGCGTCCCCACAGCAAACTCCTCTCCCGCCATCGGAAGGGCGTGAGACAAGTACCCAATGCCCGACCTACCTCATGCAGGTTTTTCTAGGGTTATCCCTGCATGATTTTTAGGCGAATTGCCGGGAAGGATCCTTAAACCATAGCCCGGGGGCCCCAGTTAATCCTTGGCTACCTTCCTCTACCCTTCCGCATCCCCCCTTTCAAATCCCTTCCTGTGCTATTAAAGGGGAGTTGCCACCACGTGGATTACCCTCATGTAGCCTGTTACCCCCCCCCCACCACCACCACCAAAGAAAATTCAACCGGAAAAAATTTTCTTCTCTATCTCCAGGAAATAATGTGCAGTAGTGTGACAGCCGATGACTTTACTTAGTTCTGTTCAACAAGAAACTGTAATCAGTTATTATATTTCATCACCGTCCGTTGTTGGCTCCATGAAAGTTAAAATTGAGAGGACTGAGGTTCAATTTTGATCTTGCCTGTTTTCTACAAATCATTCGTGACAATTCTGCAATGGAGTCACACAAATCCAGTAATGTTTCTTTTCCCCATTCCCAATAATACGAAGTGATAAGATTAAGAAGGTCACCAGGTATTTAGCTTCATGCCTTCCCAGAAATCCAGAACGTGTCACGTGTGTGTAAGACAGTTTGCGCTGAATTTGGAAGAGTATTTCTGATTTCAGCGACAGTATATACACCACTGAGATCAAAAAGTAAGGTGGAATTGTCATTTAAAACTCCCGGGTATTAGGAAGGCAGGTAAAAAAATTTTTCCAAGGTTGGTAGGACTGTCTATAATATTTGCCAAGCGTCTGTTTGTTAAAAGGTTTAATTATCTCCGAGTTACAAGTTTTTTTGTAAACAACCAAAAGTAAATTTTTCGATTTTTGCAATGGGTGATTTTGTTGAGCAAAGAACTTGCATCAAATTTTGTTTGCGGAACGAATATTCTTGTGCGGACACGTTGAAGGCCTTTGGTGATCAAACTATTGCACAAAATAACGTTTATAAGTGGTACAACGAGTTCAAAGACGAACCGCGCTCTGGACGACCATCAACGTCTACCGACGAGGGCCACGTCCAAAAAGTCATTGATTTGGTGCTTGAAAATCGTCGATGGACAATTAGAGATCTCGCTGATGGTGTTGGAATATCTTTTGGCTCAGCCCAAACCATTTTGAAGAATGTTTTGTGTCTGAAACGCGTCAAGCCTTGATTGGTGGACAAAAGCGTCGCGTTGATGTGTGAGAAACTTTGCTGTCTGACCATCAGGACCACTTGAAATGCATCATTACTGGAGACGAGACCCTGGAACCACCGACCAATCCAGCGAATATCAAGGTCATGTTGACAGTTTTCTTTGATCATCGTGGTGTGGTGCACTGTGAATTCCTTCCGCCGGACCAAACTGTCAACAAAGAATATTATTTGAGGGTTATGCGACGTTTGCGTGAAGCTATTCGTCTGAAACTCTTGGTTCCTTCATCACGATAATGCACCATGTCATACTGCATTGGTTCTTCGCGACTTTTTTTTGCCAAACACTCGACTCGTATCCTTCCGCAACCACCGTAGTCGCCTGATTTGGCTCCGTGCGACTTCTGGCTGATCAGCAAACCCAAAAGGCCAATGCGGGGACGCCGTTTTGACGCTATTGAGGAGATAAAAACCGAATCGAAGAAGGTCTTGAAGGCTATACCGGAAAAAAGACTATTCCGACTGTTTCAAGGACTGGAAAAAGCGTTGGAAAAAGTGCGTTTTATCGGACGGGGATTACTTTGAAGGGGATGAAATTGATTTGGAAGAATAAATAAAGAATTTATATTTTATAAATAAATTCACCTTACTTTTTGTTCACAGTGGTATATATAATTTTTTTCAATTATTTCTGTAAAGTGTATTTTGAGGCCTTTAGAGTAAATCACGTGAAGTGTGTACATTAGTGAAGGGTTGCCTGCGTGAGCGTTTTCGTATCGTCTACGTCGGTAATTGCGATTTAATGGCTGTCCACTGGCGAAGCTTGATCCAATCAGTTGTGGTCGAAAACAAATTTATACTGCAGCGTTGGTCTCGGACACACACACACACACACACACACACGTCAACGACGAGTATAGCCTGGGGGGGATGTAGATACGAACGCTGTGGAGCGCTGTGCAAATCAGGCTCAATGGAGCAGAACGTAAGATTACACGACGGGGCGGAGTCTGATTGGGAAAACAATGGGGGAAAATCCACTGATTGATGGTCTTATGCGTGACCATTACTTTTTAATAATAAAAATATATAGTCATATATAAATATTATTTCTAAACGTTTCTACCTAAAAAAAAACCCTATTTCCTGTCAGGTCTTTCATTCTCAACAGATGTCCAAATCAACACGACTCTATCTTGTCTTTTAGTTTCAGAAACCCTGTTTTTCCTCTTTACTGATCTTAACTTTCCGTTACTTTCCTCTCAGAGGATTTCATTTCGGGTATTTCTATTTTAATTTCCCACCTGGTTGTTGTCATCCATGTTTCCGCTGCATACGTCAATATCGTTACATTGATTACAGACCCTTTTTACATTCTTCTGGCATTTCCTTGTCCCACACTAGGTTTTTCTTGTTTTCTTCGCTTGGAGCGTATCTCTACATCTTTTTTTCTGATCTTCTACACGATCCTTCTCCTCATGTCTTTGACCTGTCTCTTACTTTCTCGATTCTTTGCTTTTATTTGCCTTTTTTACCTTTTCCTTGCACACTTATCTACTCCAAGACAATGGAATACAAATATGTTACCTCACCATTGTCAACAAATTTCAAACCAAGGAGAAACCACACTTAATGCCCTTTACAGAATTAATACAATACGCAGTCAGCCAAAACACCTTTATTGAGTTATTTATTTTTTACCACTTGACAACAAAACATCGATAGGAGAGGTCTGCGAGGACTATTCTCTCGCAGGCAGTACCTGCGAGGGATGTTCTCTCGCAGACAGAACCTTGTAGGAGAGACAGGAAGGGGCTATCTTTGAGGATGCCTTTTCCTCTCAGTTTTTGAACTAAGGTTCCCACAAGCCGAGGCACCTCGGCCTGTTTTGAGAGGTGTATGTTCTCTGGGGGTCACAGACCTTGGGGAGACGGCAAGAGTTGTTCTCTGTTCCCATTGGAACAGTCGGCCAGCTGCCTCCTAAACTGGTCGAGGTACGGAGAAGGGAAAGCTGCGTCCCCACTGTTAAACCCCTCTCCCACCATCAGAAGGGCGTGGGACAAGTACCCAATGGCCGACCTACCTTATGCAGGTTTTTCTAGGGTTTTCTCTGCATTTCTTTAGGCGAATGCCGGGTAGGATCCTTAAACTACAGCCCGGTGGCCCTAGTTACTCTTGGCTACCTTCCTCTACCCTTCCGCATCCCCCCTTTCAAATCCCTTCCTATGCTATTAAAGGGAAGTTGCCACCATGTGGATTACCCTCATTTAGCCTGTTACCCTAAAAAAAATAATTAATTATTGATTTAGAGAATAAATTTGTTCTTCGGTGAGTGTCTGCGGAGTGTGTAAATTTAAAAACAATTTTTTCGTAGTCAGGAACGTTGTGACTGACGGGAATTTTCGGCAGGTAAATTTGTTTTAAAATTTAATCACTCCAAAGAACGTCATTTAGAAAAAAAAATACTCATCGAAGAAGAAATTTATTCTCAAAATTAATAATTTAAGAAATTTTTGTAAAATTTAATTTGTTATCACCTGAAGAAGACCCTTCATAAGGGATGGAACGCATTTATGTGTTGTCCAGAGGGCAAAAAAAATCATTACAGGTTTTCTGACTTATTATCTATGGTTTTCAGATTTTAATCATGAAATGTTAAATATAAAATAATAATTTTAAAGTAGTTTGCATATAACTTAATAAAGGTAGCGAAATAAGATATTAGATAAATAAACTTTAGCCAATTTTACAAGTCAGAAAAAAAATTGGAGAATTTATTAAATAAACAACGTTTCGTCGCTTAATTTTTCGACCTCGTCAGGTTCCAATTTTTTAAAAAAAAAATCGGCCACGGTAGTCAGCATAGAATGACCTGTACATCAATTTTTTTTAAAAAAAATTGGAACCTGATATGGGCGCAAATTAAGTGACGAAACGTTGTTAATTTCATAAATTCTCCTTTTTTTTACTTAAAATTGGCTGAAGTTTAATTATTTATTAGTTTTCTCATTAGTCAGAATGCATATATATATATATATAGTTCTCTTTCTAGCTGATTTTAATCCGCTGTTTCACAAACTGTGAATTCTCCTAATTATTTAAGAATTTTTAAATACCATATTTAAGGAAGGCGGTGTATAGAAATGATTCGTTGTTATTTTAAACTTAAACCTTTTTTTTAAAAAAAAATAATCTGTCTGTTAGTTGCCATAAATTAAATTTTATTTGTTTAATTAAAAACACATGTGAAATCTGATATATTAAAAAATATATTTCATGTAGGAAGTTTTATTACACGAGTCACGGCGTAGTTAAAGTAAACCATTACAGTCTAAACGCTTTATAACTATTTATTCTTTGCCTCCAGAGCGACTGCTTTGATTTTGTCATTTGAGGCAGCTATTTGTATCTGTTTGATTGCAGTGACGAGGATATTTTTTTTAAAAAAAAACAGAGAGAGAGGTAGAGAGTCCCGCGGTGCAAACTAAATTAATGGTCTATTTTTAATTCGTACCGATTTGGAGCGGAAATTAGAACTGGAGCGCCAAATCAAATTGGTGCAAATTTCCGCAGGGCAACGCAGTTTACATCGGCCGACTCAATTATGCCAAATTTGGCGTCCATTTAGGAGAGAGGCTTGCGAGTTATTCCCCAGGCACCAGAAAACAAGAAAAAGTAAAAAAAAACACACACACACACGTCAAGATTGTAGGGGCTTTTTTGGGGGGAAGGTTGGTCTTAAAAATAATAGATTACTATGGAACTGTAATCAAATAAAAATTAAATCTCTTACGAGGAAAATACAGAACACATTTGCATTCTATTTCGAATTAACCCGTGTTTCTTTTGTGTAGGAACTCTTTTTAAGAGGCTCCCAATCGATTTCCACAGCTTCACCGCCTGCTATTAAATATAATAGCTTCAGTTTTAAAATCTCGTTCTGCAATCCTACTCCGGAGTGCTCGCTTCACTGTCTTTATTATGCACGTGTATTGTAATAATCTTATTACATTCACACAAAGTTAATAATAATAAGAAGAAGTAAGGAGGTATGTCTTTGGGGGGTTTTTCATTAGCGTTTTTTGTTCTATGGTTTCGTTTGGTTGTTATGGAGTCACGGTTAATAATAAGAATAAGAAGTAAGGGGGTATATCTTTGGGGGTTTTTTCTTTAGCGTTTTTTGTTCTATGGTTCTGTTTGGTTGTTATGGAGTCACGGTGAATCGTAATAAATAAATTAATTAAATGATGTTGAGTTTTTTTATTATTGAGCTGTGAACGGATCCTGAAAGTGGAAAGTTTGATAAATAATTAAGAGTTTATTATAGTATATAATTTAAAAATAAAAAATAATTTACGCCTGATTAATTTATTGCATCGATTTAATTTAGGACTCGTTTTTTTTTCTTTCAATTAATAAAGTCGCTGATGAGGTCAGTCGAAACGTTGTTCTCCTTTTATGAAACTTTCATGAGATGTAATTCTCTAATTTAATTGTATTAAATGCAAACTATTCTGGATTTATTTGCTGTCTTTTTTTATTTAAACTTAAAGTCAGATAAATATGAATTTAAAATTTAAAAAATTAAGGTAGGATACAAAATAATGAATAAGAAAAGGTAGCCAATTTAGACAAAAAAAGGGGTAATGTAAATACCACACAACGTTTCTGGGACCGTTGTTCCTTTCGTCAGGTACTAAGAAGCGCCTAGAGTGACACAACTGCACTGGTCAGTTGACTTATTAATAATGAATAAGAAAGATAGCCAATACAGGGGAAAAAAGGGTAATATAAATACCATACAACGTTTCTGGGATTCTTGTACCTTTCGTCAGGTGCTAAGAAGATTTTTTGAGTGTTGTCAACTGACCAGTGCAGTTGTGTCACTCTGGTCTCTTCTCCGCACCTGACGAAAGGCGACAAGGATCCCAGAAACGTTGTGTGGTATTTATATTACCCTTTTTTTTGCCTGTATTGGCTATCTTTATTATTCAGTATATAATTATGTTCAGTTATTATCCAAGGCTCCGCCAACACTCATTGTTTGCGGTCGCAAATCGTGTTCAATTTTTTTTAACACCGGGATAATCCAACCGCCCCCCTCCCCCCACCTTGAAAAAGTTGTAATTAAGTCACAGAGAAATTTAATTGCCTCCAGCTTAACTCAACCCCTGACTACATAATTTTTCTTTCTCTTTCAGTATTTTGATTATTTGTTTTTCGCTCTCTTCATTCCGTTGCTTCTGTTGTGGTTGCTGACGTGTAAATAACAGATACTATGCATTACAAATCTTTTCGTGTGATTAATTAAATTTGTGATACAGAGAAATATGATGAAGCTGTCTGCAAGGATGTAGGCAGAACCTTGTAGGAGAGACAGGAAGGGGCTACGTAAGGGGATGCTTCCTCCTCTCTCCGTTTTTGAACTAAGGTTGCCACAAGCCGAGGCCTGTTTTGAGAGGTGCATGTTCCGGGGGCACAGACCTTGGGAATACAGTAAGAGTTGTTCGCTGTTCCCATTGAAACAGTCGGCCAGCTGCCTCCTAAAGTGGTCGAGGCACGGAGAAGGGTATGCTGCGTCCCCACAGCAAAACTCCTCTCCTGCTATCGGAAGAGCGTGGGACAAGTACCCAATGCCCGACCTACCTGAAGCAGGTTTTTCTAGGATTTTCCCTGCATTACTTTTAGGCGAATTGCCAGGTAGGATCCTTAAACTGTAGCCCGGGGGCTCTTGTTAACCCTTGGCTACCTTCCTCTACCCTTTCGCATCCCCCCCTTTCAAATCCCTTCCTATGCTATTAAAGGGGAGTTGCCTCCATGTGGATGACCCTCATGTAGCCTGTTGCCCTAAAAAAAACACAGAAGTATTTGAATAACTTCTGAATTTTACCAGAATCTCAGTCTGGTTTTGTTTTAATTAAAAGTCTCGAATGTTCCATTCTTTCACCTTAGTTTCTTCAAGTGTCCCATGGATATAGTGTTAATTAGATGCTTTCCCCCCCCCCTTGACGAGTCACATCTGTAGTTACAAAGTGACTTCGTAGGTCCTTGAAAAATAATTTTTATCTTTTTATTAAATTACAGAGAATCCATCAAAGATAAGACATGTCGTCGACTCGATTTAACAGGCTTGTTCTGATAACACACACACACACACACACTCGAGCACTACCACGAAAAATATTTATTGCAACGAAGCCAAATAATTACTGCATTTATTGGTAATCGTTGTGGTGGAGTTTTTGAGTGAAACAGTAAAGTGATAAAAATAGCATTTAGTGATTAAGGCCAAAGAGCTTCGAAAAGAACACGAATACAAGAGATGAAGGACAATATTCAAAATTAAATTCCAGAGATGATGTATTGGCAATCCATCTCGATTTTCCTTATTTTGTTTTACAGCTGTACTGTAAAAGTGTCAGACGAGTCAATCATAAAGACGGCCAAATACCCCTTCGTAATGATTTAAGTCGGCCAGCTGCCTCCTAAAGTGGTCGAGGAACGAAGAAGGGAATGCTGCGTCCCCACAGCAAACTCCTCTCCCGCTATCGGAAGGGCGTGGGACAAGTACCCAATGCCCGACCTACCTGATGCAGGTTTTTCCAGGGTTTTCCTGCATTACTTTTAGGCGAATTGCCGGGTAGGATCCTTAAACCATAGCCCGGGGTCTCCTAGTTAACTCCAGAAGTAGGAACTGCGAGAGGATTCTCTCGCAGGTAACCTGCGAGGGATTTTAGGAGAGATTCGAAGGGGCAACCTTTGGGTATGCCTTTTCCTCTCCGTTTTTGAACTAAGGTTCCCACAAGCCGAGACACCTCGGCTTGTTTTGAGAGGTGTATGCTCCGGTGTCACAGACCTTGGGCATACGGTAAGAGTTGTTCGCTATTCCCATTGGAATAGTCGGCCAGCTGCCTCCTAAAACTGGTCGAGGCACGGAGAAGGCAATGCTGCTGCATCCCCACAGAATAGCTCCTCTACTACTATCGGAAGAGCGTCGGACAAGTACCCAATGCCCGACCTACCCGATGCAGGTTTTCCTAGGGTTTTCCCTGCATTTCTTTAGGCGAATGCCGGGTAGGATCCTTAAACTATAGCCCGGGGGCCCTAGTAACCCTTGGCTACCTTCCTCCACCCTTCCGAATCCCCCCTTTCAAATCCCTTCCTATGCTATTAAAGGGGAGTTGCCCAATGTGGATCACCCTCATGTAGCCTGTTACCCTAAAAAAAAAATCCTAGTTAGACCTTGGCTTTCTTCCTCTACCCTTCGACATCCCCCCTTTCAAATCCCTTCCTATGGTATTAAAGGGGCGTTGCCACCATGTGGATTTACCCTCATGTAGCCTGTTACCCTAAATATTTATTCCGTCGAGGATGTTTGTATTGTGAAGTTACATCATCTCCTTTTCTGGTGGTCTCAGTGTTCATGAGGCTTATTCAGCAACCCCCTGTGCCTTTTCCAAACTGGTTTAATTCTGCTCCACTCGTTCAGAGCTTCACCTCGACTCTCCTGGATCTCTTCGTGCCAAAATACGCCATCAAAAATGTAATATATATTGATGGAATGCTTACCAATCGCTGATCCGTAGCCAGAGTCACGTTGATTCTTCCTTTACTGGTTGGCGTTTATTGACGTTCATCTCTGAAGAGTTGGTATCACTAAATTATTCCTGAGACGGTCATATCATTGTCCTCAGAAAAATGTTGGATCCTATGATGGTTTATATCTCCAAGCGTTTCTTGATGCATTAATTGTCCACTAATTGGCTTCCTACGGCCACACTCAACCATTATGTAGTCCATCAGATAATTTTTCTCTTTCGGTTCCTAAAAATCTTTCAGGTATTCTTATTCCCCCTCCCCCCCAAAAAAAAATACACCGTCAAGCCGGCTCAATGAAAAAAAGGAGTTTTCTTCGAAATAACCCTCCGTTCTGTACATAAAATATCAACCGGACGTAATTTATAAACGTTCAGCGCCTCACTACCACGTCACACATGTCAACGTATTCGTTATCGCTGTTTTCAATCATTGATCAATCAAATGAAAGTCGTTTAAAATACGTCCGTGAAGTCGATCCTTACACACATCAATCACAATTACCATTGGTAAATAATCTGCACGGCGCGTTATCTCACAATATTTCGTTGGGGGGGAAAAAATACTTGTTCTATCTTCTAGTATAAGGAAAAAATTAATGATGTGGACTTAGACGTGTGTGTGTGTGTGTGTCTGTGTGTAGTAACATGTGAAAAATAATAAAATCTAACGAAATATCAAGGGAAATATTCCTTCAAGCGTCTCTAAAATAATCAATCATTTAGCTAATTAACATTTTCAAAATGGGTCAAACGACCAAAGATATCACCACTGCCATGTCGGTAAGACAATACATCACGTAAAAAAAAAAGAAAATGGAACGAATAATGTTGAAAGAAAAAACGGCCAAAGATACAAATAGAAAAACAACAACAACTGCATCATCCGAATGGGCGAAATCTCAAACGGTATAAAAGTTTTAATTCAACGTCTGTTTTGAATGAATTAAACAACTGATAACCTTCTATAGACCCTTTTTTTATATTTATATTATTACGACGTTTCGATACCTTTTTTTGGTATCTTCTTAAGGTATTTTCCAAATTATTACAATAAACTAGCACGACTAAACGATTAACACAGGTTTTGAAAAAAAATGGGGGGAGGGTCCGCGGCACACAATTCACATGACGCTGACATTATTGCAGCAAGACTGAATGAAGACGTTACAAGAAAATAAGGTATCGAAACGTCGTCATAAATAAAAAAATAAAAAGTGTCTGTATGAGGTCATCAAACAGTGTAAAATGAAAACAACACAACAATTTGAGCCAAGAAAATTGGTTAGTCGTCTGTGTGGAGAGAGACGGTAAAGCTTATTATTGTCAAGCATAGTTTTCAAGTCCTCTCCGACTCCCCCTTTTCGGACTTTCCAGTCTCGCCTTAACCCAGAGTCTGCCTGCTACCCGGATGATATTGTGTACCTAAAGCGCGACTAATCTTTCGAATTCCTGTAACAGTCTTTGGATTTCTATGGACGACCGCTGAAAGCATCGTGATGTAGTTCACTGCTTCTGGAAGCCGCCTCGAGAGCGTTACGCTGTTCTATGTTTAAGAGATTCCTCAGGATATCACATTCGGTTGCGTCACCTAAACCGGGTTACATATTTTATTTGATATATTTAAACATGTTAGGTTACGATTACGATATACAAATACTTCCGTTTGGAAATTTAAAGGAATTTATATCAGCGAAAGGGACGGATGTGAGCTCAAGGTGATTAGAGAAGTATGAAGTTTGATTTGTGATCAGTTTGGACCGTGCATGTCTTTCTGACTGAGGAAATATTCCGAGACGAGGCGTTGTTATCTTTGGTTTGGATCGGCAAAGTAATTGTCATTCGCAGAGCAAGCACGAAACATGTTTTGACTGAGGGAGTCGTTTAGGAATTTTCATAGATTCCAGTTAACCTAAGTTGTTGACTAATTTTTTCCCATGGAGATTGTAGCTGCTATTTTCGTTTGGTGATCAACAAAGAAACTTGTTTTGACTGAGGGAGTCGTTTAGGAATTTTTATTGATTCCAGTTTGAATATTAGTTTACCTGATTTGTTGACTGATTGTTCCCATGGAGATTGTAGCTGCTAGATTCGTTTGGTGATTAACGAAGAAAACTTGTTTTGACTGAGGGAGTCGTTTAGTAATTTTCATTGATTCCAGTTTGAATATTAGCTTACCTGAGTTGTTGATTAATTTTTTTTCCATGGAGATTGTAGCTGCAATTTTCGTTTGGTGATCAACGAAGAAACTTGTTTTGACTGAGGGAGTCGTTTAGGAAGTTTCATTGATTCCAGTTTACCTGAGTTGTTGACGAATTGTTTCCCATGGAGATTGTAGCTGCTAGTTTCGTTTGGTGATCAACAAAGAAACTTGTTTTGACTGAGGGAGTCGTTTAGGAATTTTTATTGATTCCAGTTTGAATATTAGTTTACCTGAGTTGTTGACTAATTGTTCCCATGGAGATTGTAGCTGCGAGTTTCATTTGGTGACCAACGAAGAAACTTGTTTTGACTGAGGGAGTCGTTTAAGAATTTTCATTGAAGCCAGTTTGAATATCAGTTTACCTGAGTTGTTGACTATTTTTTTCCCATGGAGATTGTAGCTGCAAGTTTTGTTTGGTGATCAACGAAGAAACTTGTTTTGACTGAGGGAGTCGTTTATGAATTTTTATTGATTCTAGTTTGAATATCAGTTTACCTGAGTTGTTGACTGATTGTTACCATGGAGATTGTAGCTGCAATTTTCATTTGGTGATCAACGAAAAAAACTTGTTTTGACTGAGGGAGTCGTTTATGAATTTTCATTGATTCCAGTTTGAAAATCAGTTTACCTGAGTTGTTGACTTCTTGTTACCATGGAGATTGCAGCTGCTAGTTTCGTTTGGTGATCAACCAAAAAAACTTGTTTTGACTGAGGGAGTCGTTTATGAATTTTCATTGAAGCCAGTTTGAATATCAGTTTACTTGAGTTGTTGACAAATTTTTTCCCATGGAGATTGTAGCTGCTAGTTTCGTTTGGTGATTAACGAAGAAACTTGTTTTGACTGAGGGAGTCGTATACATAACTTTAACTGTACAGAACTGTCGTTTTCCGCGTTCGTCAGCGTAATTTGTAGTGGTCCAGATCAGCTTGCCTGTCATTTCTCGCGCCACCGGTGACTGGAGTGATCGCACCCTGACAGACAATACACCAACGATAATGCTTGGGGATGTTACAGTCAAGCATTAAAAAATTGGAAGTCATAGGGGGAAAAAAATATTATTACAAGTTCTCGTAGCGATTATGCAGGTTTTTCTAGGGGTTTTCCCTGCATTACTTTTAGGCGAATGCCGGGTAGGATCCTTAAACTATAGCCCGGGGGCCCTAGTTAACCCTTGGCTACCTTCTTGTACCCTTCCGCATCCCCCCTTTCAAATCCCTTCCTATGCTATTAAAGGGGAGTTGTCCAACGTGGATTACCCTCATGTAGCCTGTTACCCTTAAATATTTTTTTTAATAACTCGGTGGTGACTTGTAATTGAAAGGGGGAATGGAGGAACGTTTCTTAATATGTTCTATGACACGTTTTCTCGTAAATCCAGATGGACTTTCTGCGACTTTGATTTTATCTCACTCCTCCATTAAGGTTATTGAAAGTGCACGGCTGGTTACATGTGTTTCGCGGCACCATTTGATGGCTGTTTTTTATCTGCCCGAACGTCGGAAAGGACGGGACCGATAACGTGACTTGTTGCACAGAGCTCGAAGATGTTTTCCTGTCAAAGAAGCCACGTCAACGATAATCGTCGCTGATATCAACGACAGCTTTCTTACGTAATTCGGTGAGCGACGGTCTTATCATCGTCAGTGTTGTGTTCCACGTTTTCTACTTCTGGCTCCGATGTAAAGGGGGAAAAAAATTAAATTATCCTTATTTTATGTTCAACGGATTACTGGTTGGGGACGAAAAGCTCAAAACGCTTCGTTGGGAGAAAATCACCAAAACAACTTTTTAATATTTCATTACTTTTATTTAAACGAACATGAGACATAAATTATCTGCAAGGCGTGGTTTATAAAACTTGGTCTTTAGTTGTAGCACGTCCATCCTTTGTCGAGTCCAGCTTGGAACTGACCCTACATTTGTCCCCTTGGCTGGCGCCTAAAACAACATCGCCTTTCCTGCACGTGCACACACACTGCAGTCTCCCCCGCCAAGGGCCCTCGACCGTACCTCGCAACAATCATGTTGCAATATATATATATATATATATATATATATATATATATATATAGTCAGCAAAAAAATAACAATAATTAGCTCCGGCTTGGTTAATGAAATCCTCCTCCTCTACAAGGTAATGTGGGCGGCTCGGTGCGTATTCATAAACAGAGCTTAGTTCCGTACTGTGTAAAAAAAAGTCTTTAACGTCTGAATGCACTTTACATTAATGGTGACCCTTACCTTAACTTGTGCCGTCAGCCGACTTGCAGCGCGGATCACTGGTCTTGTAGCACCCCCCACGATCTCCTTCTTCGGCCACCACGCCTTGGACGTCCACACTCCAAAAACTTTTGTTCGTTACAGCCAGCCAAAATTTTGCACCCTCTGGCCTCTCTCACATCACTTTCAGTCCTCTCTCCTTGGTCAGTCTCCCTGGTGCGGAGTATATACCCTTACTCCGCCCCCCCCCCCTACTCAAAACGATGCAAAAAAAAAGGGACGCGTACTCTGGGCTTCTTGGGGCCTCTCCGGCGCACGTTCACTTTTAATTAATTCCGCCGAGACCCTCTCAGGCCCGCGGACAAAGGGCGGCCACTTACTGATGTTATTCACTACAATATATATATGGGAACTATTGAGTTAACTTATAAATAAACAACAGCCAATTTAAAGTCAGAAAAATGATATTTATTTACAGAAAATAAAACTACGTTTCAGTCACAAAATTTTCAACCTCTTTAGATTGACGGTTATCAAAATTTTGATAGTCAGGTCATTCTCCCTTGACTGCCTGTGGCCGAAATTTTATTATCTCCTCAAATTGGCTGTTGTTTATTAATAAATCTTAAAGCTCATGTTCATCAGGAAAGCCTTAAGTTTCGGAAGCTCTACTTTTTTAAGAGTAACAGGCTACATGAGGGTAATCCACATGGTGGCAACTCCCCTTTAATAGGGGGGGTGCGGAAGGGTAGAGGAAGGTAGCCAAGGGTTAACTAGGGGCTCCAGGACTATGGCTGAAGGATCCAACCCGGCAATTCGCCTAAATGTGATGCAGGGAAAACACTAGAATCCCCTGCATCAGGTAGGTCGGCCTCTTGGTACTCGTCCCACGCCCTTTGGATGGCGGGAGAGGAGTTTTGCTCTGAGGGCGTATAATAATTCCCTTCTCCGTGCCTCGGCCAGTTTAGGAGGCAGCTGACCGACTCTTCCAATGGGAACAGAGAACAACTCTTACCGTATGCCCAAGGTCTGTGACCCCCTCTCAAAACAGGCTGAGATGCCTCGGCTTGTGGGAACCTTAGTTCAAAAACCGGAGAGAGGAGGAGGCATCCCCAAAGGTAGCCCCTTCCTGTCTCTCCTACAAGGTTCTGCCTGCGAGAGAACAACCCTCGTAGGTTCTCGCTTGAATTTTAAATTATGTTATATACAGAGCTGCTTAATGTTTCTGAATAAATATTCTGACTGTTGGCCATTTTGTAATATTAAAGATTAGTATAAACATGTCCTACGAGTAGTACATAAATAAGAGAAAGTTTAAGTACGACAGAAATGCGGTGCACATTGGACGCACTGTGGTTGAGAGTTGAAGAAATATTTATTTCAGATAATTCAGCATCTGCTAAAATTATGATTGGCTGGACAAGTGGCAGTGAACTTAATAGTGTAAAGATATGCTCGAAGTTCGATCTAAAAACATCAAGTGTACGGGAAACATGAAACTAAATGAATAATGTGGTTATTGAGCCTACTACTAAAAATTCAGGGTTTTATCAGTATTAGAATCGCTGTGATGACATATTTACTGTCAGTTCCTCCAGCGGCCATGCCTGGAAGTCCGAGGAAGACGTGGGAAGCTTATAACAGGTTTTTCCCGGCGAATTTATTACAAATATAATCCACGAAATATATGTTACTTCTTTTCCAGAGACAGAAATACGGCAATCAGTGGCTGTAATTCATTCGTGAAGAGGAAACGCGCTTACGTTGTTGTCACATTTCACGATATGGGAATGTCTGTACTATAAACAATAAGCAGCGGGTGACTAATCCAACCCAAAAAATTAGTAAGCAATCACTAGATAATTTTGATTAAACTATTCTCAGTTAAACACTCTTGTTAATTTCTAATCTGAAGAATTGGTTGGCCATCCAGTTCAGAGTTTTAATAAAAATATCCAAACAATCTTATTCCTACTTAGAAAAATTAATTCATACTAAAGTCAGCAAAACTCTTTACAGGAACTTCTGTTGGAAAAAAAAACAGAAACAAGAAACTACTTCAGAAGTATAAATAAATATAATGTCCAAACAGTAAGGAAAATTAACAATTAAATTAATACAATTAGCGGGGGAAGAAAAAAGCATCAATTTGACAAAATTAAATAATGTTTGAAACCCCAATCAATGGGGAAAAAGACACAACTGCACTAGTCAGTTGAATTATTAATAATTAATAATAAAGATAGCTAAATACAGACAAAAAAGTGATAATATAAATACCACAGAACGTTTCTGGGATTCTTGTCCCTTTGGTCAGGTGCTAAGAAAAGCCTAGAGTGACACAACTGCACTAGTTAGTTGAATTATAAATATTAATAAGAAAGATAGCCAATTCAGACAAAAAAAGGGGTAATATAAATACCATACAACGTTTCTGGAATCCTTGATCCTTTGGTCAGGTGCTAAGAAGAGCCTAGAGCGACACAACTGCACCAGTCAGTTGACAAAACTCTCCATTTAAGGAAAGGATTGTGTTTGGAATAATATAAATAGTAAGAAAAATTGAATTTTTAAATATAATCTGACAATTAACATTTAATATATAAACAAAACAGTCAATATTTTAGAAAAAATCTGTGTGAATTTAAAAAAAAAATTATAATATGACGTTTCGTCCACCATTTTGGAACTTTCTCCGGTAATATACAGTTTTGCATGTATGTATATATGTATACAATTTTGGGACTTTGTCACGTATACATAGTTTTGTATGTAAGTATAGGCCTATATATATGAATACATGCAAAACTGTGTGTGCCTGACGAAGTCCCAAAATTGTGGACGAAACGTCATATTGACTTGATTTTTTTGTTTTAATAATAATAAAGATAGCCAAATACAGACAAAAACGTTTCTGGGATCCTTGTCGCCCTCCTTCTGCTGCCAAGAAGAGCCTAGAGCGACACAACTGCACTACTGATGAGTTGACAAAATTAAAAATCTTTAGACACAACGTTTCTGGGATCCTTGTTTCTTTCTTCAGGTGCTAAGAAGAGCCTAGAGCGACACAACTGCACTCGTCTAAAGCTTTTCAGTTTGTCAACTGATCCGTAGTAAAAAAATGGATAATATAAACACCACACAACGTTTCATGGATCCATGTTTTTTTCTTTTGGTGCTAAGGAGAGCCTAGAGTGACACAAATGCACTACTGATCAGTTGATAAAACTAAAACGCTTTAGACGAGTGCAGTTGTGACTCTCTAGGCTCTTCTTAGCACCTGAAGAAAGGAAAAAGGATCCCAGAAACGTTGTGTGTGTGTTTATATTATCCTTTTTTGTCTGAATTTGCTGTGTTTTTTATTTATTGGACGTAAATCTTTTTCATTTTATTTAAAATCAATTAAAACGTAACGTGATATCGTGACAAACTGTGTGCGGGTGTAACAGATGAATTTATGAAATATAAAAAGCTGACTAATCAGTTGAATTATAAATATTAATAATAAAGATAGACAATTCAGACCAAAAAGGGGGTAACATAAATACCACACAACGTTTCTGGGATCCTTGTTCCTTTCGTCAGGTGCTAAGAAGAGCCTAGAGTGACACAACTGCACTCGTCAGTTGACTTATTAATAAATAATAAGAAATATAGATAATTCAGACAAAAAAGGGGTAATATAAATACACACACACAACGTTCCTTGGATCCTTGTCGCCCTTCTTCAGTTGCTAAGAAGAGCCTAGAGTGACACAACTGCACTGGTCAGTGGACAACACTCTAAATTTAATCTAGGGTAAATTGATGAAGGGATCTTTCCGTGTTTTTTTTTCAGAAATCGTTTCTTAGATCAGTTTTGTCCCTTAAATCCAAAGAACCTCTTTGAGAGTGTTTTCCAATTCTTTCGCATATTCTCACTTTTGATCCAGGTTGTTGGCGCTGAATGCGGTTAATCGTCGCGGCTCTTTGTATGAGGATGCTGCGATGTTGAGGAGTGGGGCTGTGACCTGTTGTCCTTGGAGCCACGAGTCCGCAGTTTCACGGCAGGAGCTCTCCGGGAGCGGTGGAATGCACACCAGGTAAGATCTCACGTATCTGTTATAACCACGGATCAAGGGTAAACTGAGACCCGTATCGGTTCCAAACGACCCCCAACTGTCAGATCCGTGTAAGCAAATTTGCTTGGACGTGTAGAAGATTCTTCAGGTTTTCTTCATGCTTCGTTGCTGAAACTGGAAGGTGAAACTCCAGAAATAGTCTTGAGATGTTGACCGAGGTGTGGATGGAACGACCCTTGGATAATTCTACAGACACCGCTTCACATTCTGAACACTTCAATTCCCAAGTTAGAAACATTGGTTTTGCCATTCTCAGTTGATCATTTCTCATCTGACCATGTTCGTCAACCTCCATTTTCCGTTCTCCTTCCCTCTACATTTTCAACAACCAAATTGTGCTACGTAAAGTCCCAGATTTTAAATCTTCAAAGTCGCTCAGTGCGACGATGGATGCTTCACGGCTTAAAACATTAACATTAAAGAATCTTGTCTCTGTGTAAATCATCAAGGCAATGATCCCCACCATCTTGGATACTCACCGAATACGGA
The DNA here is from genome assembly GCA_037074705.1 of Zhengitettix transpicula. Lineage (NCBI taxonomy): Eukaryota > Metazoa > Arthropoda > Insecta > Orthoptera > Tetrigidae > Zhengitettix > Zhengitettix transpicula. Next base: position 17,030,519 of record CM073594.1, on the reverse strand, counting down.
TATAATTCATAATAATAAGAAAGATAGCCAAATAGAGACAAATCAAGTGATTATATAAATACAACAACAACGTTTCTGGAAGCCTTGTCGCCCTTCTTCAGGTGCTAAGAAGAGCCTAGAGTGACACAACTGGACTCGTCAGTTGAAAACGCTCAGAAGCGGCGAAAACGTAACGACAATTGGAGGAGCCGAAGGGGTTGCCTAACATTAAGGGATCGTAGCAATTAAAGAGTTTAATAGTGTCTGTTTGTACATTGATATCTGTGATGTTTGACTTAATGTGAAGCATCTCTGGAATTGAACCTGGAGTAAAATGTCTAAAATCTTCGCATTTTTCCTATCAAATGTATGTTTAGAATTGATTATTTGTTTGGAGACTAACAAATTGTTTATCCTTGGGAAGTTTGATGTTAGATGCGGGGATTAAAGGAACGTTTTGTTTGCCCTATGTAGCAGGAATTTATTTAAACTGTTTTTTTGTCCGTTTTCATTGGCCAATATAATTAGATTTTGAGTTGTTTGTCAACTGAAAATTGCAATTGGACGTAAAGTCCGTTAGATAAATGAATATATCGATATTCCTGAATCAATCTCAAACTCGTTCAAAATTCCTGAGTTTCTTAGAGATAAAATAGTTCCAAATTATTGACGGAAACTGTCCGAAATTCCAAGTTTGACATAAACTGGTGCGTCAGTGTTTTGTCATTTCCAAAGATTAATTTAGTCCCAGCTTCTACTGATAAAAGTATACGTGTGGGGAGTCAGTTGTTATAAAACCTCATCGACTGTAAATATATCGAAATATATCGATGTTCAGAATGACGTCACTGAGATGAAAACCAAATTAAAAGAATTATTTTATTTAAATTGAATTAAAGTTTGTCGTATGACAATTTCGAAATTTTAGCGTACTAATAATAATAATAATTAACGATAGTCGTGTCAAGTGACTAGTGCAGTAGTTGTGTCGCTCTAGGCGCTTCTTAGCACCTGAAGAAGGGCGACAAGGCTTCCAGAAACGTTGTTGTTGTGTGGTATTTATATTATCACTTGATTTGTCTGTCTTTCTTGTTATTAATTATTTCAATCAGACGTAATTTTTTCGTTCGTAACTAAAACTGGTCCTTGAGATCAGGCATTGCCGATATCGATGGCTCGAGCTTAAAATATTTGAGCTTAAGCCGGCGTTTCTGTCAAAGTCCAATCATCAAGATCACTCTCTTTTATCTGTTCCTCAACTTCTCTCTTCCTCCTCCACTTCTTCGGTTTCCGTTCTCTACATACTTTTTTAGCATCTTGAATTATTCATTTAATGAGTTAATCAAACTTGTGTCCGATACTTGTGTCAGTGTACCTCAAACCCCCTATAACTCTTACTAGACGCAGCCAATCATAATTTATAGTTCCATCCGAAAGTCGAGCGTGATCGAACCACAGACTGCGTTACACAGAAGCTGAACAGATTCTTGAAACAAAATTTTATTAGAAAGAATATAACAAAATAACGTGGTTCATGGCGGGGAAAATATACAAATAATGTCTCTGTCTTTTCAATTTGTAGAACCTATTAATCCAAAGATTACTTTTAAAGTTAATTATCTTATAATAGTCAGCTTTTTATATTTCGTAAATTCATCTGTTACACCCGCACACAGTTTGTTACGATATCACGTTACGTTTTAATTGATTTTAAATAAAATGAAAAAGATTTACGTCCAATAAATAAAAAAGACAGCAAATTCAGACATAAAAGGATAATATAAACACACACACAACGTTTCTGGGATCCTTCTTCCTTTCTTCAGGTGCTAAGAAGAGCCTAGAGCGTCAGAACTGCACTCGTCTAAATCTTTTCAGTTTTGTCAACTGAGCAGTAGTGCAGTTGTGTCACTCTAGGCTCTTCTTAGCACCAGAAGAAAAAAAAACATGGCTCCCAGAAACGTTGTGTGGTGTTTATATTATCCATTTTTTACTACGGATCAGTTGACAAACTAAAAAGCTTTAGACGAGTGCAGTTGTGTCGCTCTAGGCTCGTCTCAGCACCTGACGAAAGGAACAAGGATCCCAGAAACGTTGTGTCTAAAGAATTTTAGTTTTGTCAAGTGATCAGTAGTGCAGTTGTGTTGCTCTAGGCTCTTCTTAGCAGCAGAAGGAGGGCGACAAGGATCACAGAAACGTTGTGTGTGTGTATTTATATTATCACTTCTTTTTGTCCGCTTTTAGGCTATCTTTATTATTATTCAAACAAAAAAATCACGTCAATACGACGTTTCGTTCACAATTTTGGGACTTCGTCAGGCATAGACAGTTTTGCATGTATTAATATATATAGGCCTATACTTACATACAAAACTGTGTATAACCTGACAAAGCCCCAAAATTGTATACATATATACATACATGCAAAACTGTATATTACCGGAGAAAGTTCCAAAATGGTGGACGAAACGTCGTATTATAATTATTATTTTTTTAAAAAAAATTAACACAGATTTTTTCTAAAATATTGACTGTTTTGTTTATATACTAAATGTTAATCGTCAGAATATATTAAAAATTCAATTTTTCTTACTAATTATATTATTCCACACACAATCCTTTCCTTAAATGGAGAGTTTTGTCAAGTGACCAGTGCAGTTGTGTCGCTCTAGGCTCTTCTTAGCACCTGAAGAAAAGGGACAAGGATCCCAGAAACGTTGTGTGGTACCCTTTTTTGTCTGAATTGGCTATTTTTCTTATTAATATTTATAATTAAAGTGACTAGTGCAGTTGTGTCACTCTAGGCTCTTCTTAGCACCTGGCGAAAGGGACAGGGATCCAAGAAACGTCGTGTGGTATTTATATGACCCTTTTTTTAGTCTGTTTTGCCTATCTTTCTTATTTTTGATAATATAAATACCACACAACAACGTTTCGGGGATCCTTGTTCCTTTCGTCAGGTGCTAAAGAAGAGCCTAGAGAGAGACACAACTGCACAGGTCAGTTGACAACACACAAAAACGACGAAAAAGCAACGACAATGGGAGAGCCGAAGGGTCAGCGGAACAATATAAATGTAATATAAATACCACACAACGTTTCTGGGATCCTTGTACCTTTCGTCAAATGCTAAGAACAGCCTAGAGAAACACAACCGCACACTTTTGAGTGTAGTCAACTGACCAGGGTAGTTGTGTCGCTCTACGCACCTGACGAAATGAACAAGAATCCTCCCAGAAACGTTGTGTGGTATTTATATTATCACTTTCTTGTCTGAATTGGCTATCTTTATTATTAATTACTAATAATTTAACTGACTAGTGCAGTTGTGTCACTCTAGGCTCTTCTTAGCACCTGAAGAAAGGGGGCAAGGATCCCAGAAACGTTGTGTGGTATTTATATTACCCTTTTTTTAGTCTGAATCGTCTATCTTTCTTATTCATGATTTTAAATAACATACATTATGTGTTGGTGGTGCGTTGCTCTTCAAAGGACAATTATTTTGAGTAGAACAGATACACGGCTACCTCAGTCAAATCAAATTTCACTATCGTCTTATTTAATGAAGGTGTCTAACATACGAATTCACGTAACTACAGCTACATCGTGAAGATCATAGAATTAGTTTTTGTTTCATGTTGAATACAAGCCCCCACGTTGAGCGCCATTTTTGTAATAACGGATTATGGGGGGGCGAGTATGGGTTGTTTTTACGTATCTTTACGTACAATTTTAAAACTAAAAAAACATGAGTTACTTCTCCTTCCTTTTTTCCTTTAACGAAAATGGCGGCTGAACGTTTAAACAGTGTTTTTAATTTTATTAGAAACGTTGCCAAAGGGCGGGTGAAGCCGCGCGAGCTTCACTCGGCAGTTGTTGACGTCGTCGAGATGGCGTAATCCTTGTGTTTTTAATTTCTGGGAAGGCGGAAGGCTTGGAGCTGCTGGTAAAATCGTTAATTACACTTCTGCTTAAGCAATAAGCATTACAGGGGAACGAATTTTAACGAGCGCTTGAGGAGCAGGAGCCTTATTAACAGTCAGTTCCGCTTCCACGAGCACAGCTAACGGAAAATATCAAACAGGTAAGTCTATATATACACACACACACACACATATATATATATATAAAAAAAACACTCGCGTAATCCTCGCCGTCGGTACAGAAACACCTCAAAACGTTTGGTGAAAATTCTCATTAAAACCCGCTACAGCTGCATTTATCTAGAACCTTGTTAAATAGTTTCGTTCAGTCAGCAAGCATCTCAGCTTTTACCAGGGGATATTTTTTCTGCAACGTCCTCGAATTCACCAAAATTCGACGTTACATTCACTTTAAAAATGTCACCTCCTCTTACACGCTCGTTTTCTATGCACAGCCCACATTACATTACTTCAATTCTCTGAAACACCGTTTTTATTTATCAACATCGGTATCTTTAAATGGAATTTTGTAACAAGTTTTCTTTTGGGTGCAGTCGGTTAATTTATTATAAATTATTATTCTGGTAAAAAAGAACTGTTGACGTTGATGAGCAGAAAAAAAAACCAAAAACAGTCTCCAAGTTTTTTTTATCTTTATTAATTAATTAGTCGTAAGGTTTCAACTCTTTTGTTATAATCATCCTTCTTGTCCTTTAATTAAAGCTACTATAACTTTAAAAATATATTAGTACCTATAGGTACTTAGTCAATACTATAAAACTTTGTTGTTTTTTTCAACGAGGTCACTTCTAAAATATAAATGATTAATATTTGAAATTATTTCCCTTACCCCACGTTGAGCGCCATTTATGTAATAACGTATTCTGGAGGTGGGGGAGCGAGTAGGGGTTATTTTTAAATCATTCATGTCTTAACGTACAGTTTTAAAACTAAAACAACATGAGTTACTACTCCTTCTCTCCACAACTGAACGAACGACTCCACCACAACCCTCTGCCGACCTTCTCGACACTTTCGGTGAGCTATTGTTCCTCCCACTAGAATATAAATCCTCTTGGATCTTTTTTCTTTTTTAAAAAAAAAACAGAACAACTCAAGAACCTTTCTCTCAGGCTAAATTACCGAAGGGTAATATTTCGGTCAAAAATCTGTAACCTAAATTAGATCAAAATTTGTCTTATCTCTGACTGTCCAAAAAGCAGCCTTAATCTACGAAATTTTGTAAAGAAAATCAAATATACCACTGACTGCAACAGAATCACTTCCCCCCCCCCCACACACACACCCATCCACCATTTAGACAACTTCATAAAATAAGATGATATCGCAAGAATTTGTTAGTGAAATTGTTTTTTTGACTGAGGTTGTCGTGTATGTATTTTAATTAAACTAACTGTCCTTTGAAGAGCGACGCCCACAAAACACATAAAAATATGTTATTTACTGACTACAGAAAACAGTATCTGGTTGTTATTTCGATTATTCGAATAATCTGAGGCGACAAAGGACATAAAAAGGTTTTCATAATACAACAATAATAAAGAATCACGGATTATATTTAAATTATTGGTGGCATCTTGAACATTATTGGCCGTTGTCGTGGAGTAGGTAAGTAAGAAAGAAAAAAAAAGGCAAAGAAAAGTAAAAAGGGGGGGGGGGCAGAGAAAAACAGAAAGAAAAGGGCAGGTCAAAGAGATTATGGTATACATACCCTCACCATTGTCAAGAAATTTTAGAATCCAGATTTTATCTGGATGAATTTGAAGGTACACACGTGTGACGATTCTCCTCACTTCTTCCACGGTTTATTACGCTGTGAAAATTTTTTTTTTGACTGAGGTTATCGTGTATGTGTTTTAATTAAACTAACTGTCCTTTGAAGAGCAACGCCCACAAACACATAAATATATGTTATTTACTGACTACAGAAAACTGTATCTGGTTGTTATTCAGATTAGTCGAATAATCTGAGGCGACAAAGGACATAAAAAGTTTTCCCAATACAACAATAATAAAGAATCATGGATTCTATTTAAATTATTGGTGTCATTGGTGTCATCTTGAACATTATTGGCCATTGTCGTGGAGTAGGTAAGTAAAAAAGAAAGAAAAGGCAAAGAAAAGTAAAACAAAGCAAAGATTATATCTGGTTGTATTTGAAGGTACACGTGTGCCGCCGATTCTCCTCACTTCTTCCACGGTTTATTGCGCCATTTCTTGGAGTTGGACCTGACTCAGCGTTTGACGATGATGCTGAATACCCGTTTCCCGTTTCCCGTACACGGGGGGGGGGGGGCTTCAGTGATGGAAATAAATGCATCAGTCAGGTCGTTCCGATTCATTCACCTGTTGTAACGTGTACGATGACTTGAAATATTGGAAAATCTCTTACGGTATCGTTTCCCAAAAAAACCCTTGTGAGCTCTTGTCATCAGATCTTAATATATCTTGTGATGTCAGTTCAGAGATAACTAAATCGTGACGTATTAAACAGAGATTAGTAGTTCTTAGAGCTCGCGATGGGCCAGAAGAAACAATACTGTTTGCCAATTATGGCCGTGAGATGGCGGATTCGGAATTGGTCAATGATCCCCCCCCCCCCCCCCCGAGTGCATTACGTCGGCTCTTCACATCAGAACTTTGTTTCCTTGCTTGCGGTACGACACAGTCTTGCGTCAATGGCGACCAATAAGAATGCTGCAACGGAATTCAAGGGACAGAAAGATGAGATCCATTGAAAACTTACCACTCACGATGAAACTTGACAAGCAAATCCCTGTATCCGTCACTTTCAATTCCAATAACTGCTCCTTCTGGGATCAGATCCTTTTTTATTTTTTAGATTTCCCAATTGTTCCTGGACATGTGCTGAAGGTTCGCCACGGCCGTAGACAATCGGAAAGGAACAGCCTGGATTATGGTCCACGGCCGTTCTACATCGTGAATGTTGTTGCTGATGTTTACCGGAAGCTCAGTCTACATTTACCACACCAGCAAACTCCTCTCCCGCTATCGGAAGGGCGTGGGACAAGTACCCAATACCCGATGTACCTGATGCAGGTTTTTCTAGGGTTTTCCCTGCATTACTTTTATGCGAATGCCCGGTAGGATCTTTAAAATATAGCCCGGGGCCCCTAGTTAACCATTGGCTACCTTCCACTACCCTTCCGCATCCCCCTCTTTCAAATCCCTTCCTATGCTATTAAAGGGGAGTTGCCCAACGTGGATTACCCTCATGTAGCCTGTTGCCCTAAAATAAAAAAGGGACATTCTACTACCTGTCACAGCCTGTGAGCGCTGTTCTCTCGCAGGCAAAAGCTTTCTGGTTGGGGAATGCCTGCTCCTCCTCTCTCCCCGTTTTTTGAACTAAGGTTTCCCACAAGCCCAGGCACCTCGGCCTGTTTTCAGCGGTGTAAGTTCCCGGGGGGTGGGGTGTCGCAGACCTTGGGCCATAACGGTAAGAGTTGTCCCACTGTTCCCATTGGAACAGTCGGCCAGCTGCTTCCTGCCTGGTCGTGGAACGGAGAAGGAAATGCCGCGACCCCACAGCAAACCCCTCCCGCCACCATCAGAAGAGCGTTGGACAAGTACCCTACAGCCCGACCTACCTAATGGAGGGTTTTTAGGGGTTTGTCCTGCAGCACTTTTAGGTGAATTAAAACATTGTATGTTGTTGAGAAACAAAAAAAATCATTGTGGTCGTTGGATAAATTCACGTCATCTTCAACAGGAAATTACATCGGCGCCATAGAAATTCCAGTAGTCGCTTACAGAGGTCACGAAGTGAGGGTAATGATTAAAAATAAATAATAAAACGTCGTTCATTGTCTAAGATCTTTGGTAACTCCATGGAGGATTTTATCAAACAAGGAAGACTGGGGGATTTGGCAAAAAAAAAAGTTCGATGCCACACGAGCCATTGACAGGGCCGAGAGGTTAAAAAAGGTGCGGACGGAAATAAAACAAAACTCGTAAAAGAGACGCGTTCAGTATTTATACAATAAGAACTCAACGATAATATAACAATAACGTGTCTGTTTTTACGAGATAAACTAATATACGAATAAACTGATATCAATAAAATTTAATATTCATAGTTTTCAAGGCTAAACACTTTGGCCCCAGAGAGTAAAGTCAGCGGACAAACTGCAATATCTTTGTATTTGTAGCGTTTTCTTTACGAATATGATTTTTTTTTATTTTCAGTTTTAAAACCTGTTATCATCATATTCAAGAGTCCACATTGATGAGGTTTTTACGATATCAAAAGGCAGCGTAAGAAAACATCTTATCTGCTCCGGTTTCATGATAAAAAAGAAAGAGACACCAATACATGATGTCCAAGATTGATTCATTGCCCTGCTCCATAAACCGTATCAAACTCTCATTTTTACAGTTTTTGGTCATAAATTCTTCGTAAACACAAGTTATTTATTATCTGAAATCTATACTTTGTCCCGTGTCCACTTATTACCTTCTTTTTCTGTCCACCATTTTACAAATGGTCAAATTTACAGCATTTCTGTCCTTTATTTGTTTTGCAGTTTTCAATGGAGACCCTAGCAAAATTGTAACTAATAATTTTGTTTTATTCGTACTCTATTTAACATTACAATTTTCATTCAAATAATTCCATGTTTCTTCTGGAATTAAATCCAATAGAGATATAAAAATTTATAAGAAAAATATTTTTGTAACTTATTGATCCTGTCAACCCCAGATATTGTCTATGTTCGTTTTAAATACTCTCGAAAAGAAAAATAATTGACTCCACAAGTAACTAAAGGGGAAGACAAAGTGGTCTCAGGGAAGAATAAGTAGAACACCTACAGGATTTTTTTTAAAAAAAAAGGCATTAATTAACTAGGAAATTATTATTCAAACATGACAAGAGAAAATTATCTTTTGATGTTAAAAACAAACTGCAACGAGTTGTGAAAGTCCTGCTAAAGGCCTTAAGTTTGAACCAACCTCAATAACAACAGGAACGGGAAAAAAACAAACATTTTAATTAGTGTAATTGGTCTAATTTAATTCGTGTTTTTAAAAATGACTATATAATAGTATAATAATTAAACTATTAATTATTTGCAATCGAATACTGAATTAATGTCATTCCAGTAGAATTATTTAAATTCCATAGATTTTACATGAATTTTTCAGTTAAGGTTAAATAATGTCATACAATTTACATTGACGTAACTGACATCGATGAACTGATTTTATTTGTAATGAACACCTCATGAGGTCAATGGGCAGTGTACGAACCGTAGTCTCATAAATAACTGACAGCAGCAGAATAATTCGATTTTTAATTTATTTTATGTCAATTAAATATTACTATACCTCTCAAAAAACAAGGTTCATTAAATAAAAATTGAACGATTTAATTATAACAATTAAAATAAGTGATTAACAAATAGTGTGGTAAGTAATAAATGGTCTGGTGCTTGGTTCGTTAGTTATGTAATTATTTTACTACTGAAACACAGAAGTTTTATTTTTTAAATTTTGAAAACCTATAAAAAAAACACCTGCGATCATTGTGCTACTGAGCCTGATGCCATGGTGAAGCTAGTACGAGGCTCACCATGGCATCAGGCATGGCACCATGGCATCAGGCTCACTGGCACGCAATGGGTGAGTTTATTTAACAGTAAAATAACTAATTCATTAATATAATAGTAAATAATTAATTATCAATGGCATGAACGCAGTGTGTGACTTTCTAATAATGGTAAAATAATTTATTAATTAATATAATAGTAAATAATTATTAATGGCTTGCACACCGTGTGTGGGTTCTACTTAATTAATATAATTGTTAATAATTAATTATCAATGGCTTGCACACAGTGTGTGAGTTGTTTAACAGTAAAATAATTAAGTAATTAATATAATAGTAATAAATTAATTATCAATGGCTTGTACGCAGTGTGTAGGTTAGTTAATAGTAAATTAATTAATTAATATTAATAGTAAATAATTAATTATCAATGGCATGCACGGAGTGTGTGGGTTCTTTAGTAGTAAAATAATTAATTAATTAATAGTAAATAATTAATTATCAATGGCTTGCACGCAGTGTGTGAGTTTCTTAAATAGTAAAATAATTAATTAATTAATATAATAGTAAATAATTAATTATCAATGGCCTGCACGCAGTGTGTGAGTTTCTTAAATAGTAAAACATTTAATTAATATAATAGGAAATAATTATTTATTAATGACATGCACGCAGTGGGTGAGTTCCTTAAATAGTAAAATAATTAATTAATTAATATAATAGTAAAGAATTAATTATCAATGGCTTGCACGCAGTGTGTGAGTTTCTTAAATAGTAAAACAATTAATTAATACAATAGTAAATAATTAATTATCAATGGCTTGCACGCAGTGTGTGAGTTTCTTAAATGGTAAAACAATTAATTAATTAATATAATTGTAAATAAATAATTATCAATGGCTTGCACGCAGTGTGTGTTTCTTAAATAGTAAAACAATTAATTAATACAATAGTAAATAATTAATTATCAATGGCATGCACGCAGTGTGTGGGTTCTTTAATCGTAAACTAACGAATTAATTAATATAATAGTAATTAATTAATTAGTCTTCGTAGTATGTAAACTATATATATTGAAATAATAATTCTGACTGCAGTGAGATTTTTTAATTATTATATTACATATTATTTATTATCCAGTCTGATATAGAATTATAATTACGACAGAGATCCCACTGACAAAAAAAAGTCATATTTTACAACGTGCCTTCTGAATGTAAGAAGTTGCACTGGTATAATTATAAATGTAATAACAGGGAAAAATAATCACAGAGCGAACATTGACAATTTAATAATAATTTTGTCATGGCATTATTCAGCCTCAAAATCTAGCTAGTTAATAATATAATACAGTGGAGGTTTACGGGGTTATGGAGCATGTTAGAGTGCGAAAGCAACTCAGTGACGTGACTTGCGTTCCGGTTTTGTCAAAAAAAAAATTGCGTGTTGAATTTATCTGTTTCCTCATTTTACTTTCAGACAATATTAAAGATATTTTATTTGAGTTAATTCGTACCAGTTGTTATAAAGTTCCTTAAGCTGATATCATTAAAACATTTTAAGAGAGAGTTATTTTAAGAAGAGGCTTGTTGTGGCCATTCGAGTCAAGTTGGTTGTCAGGAGTTTTCAATTAACACACTTGTTACGTCACCTAGCACTCAAAAGAGACAGAGGACCTCTGTCACCTCCTGTGGTTATCACAGTTAAAACCCTCTTGTGGGGGCCACTTAACAATCCACCTTTCTCACATATAACAGGACTTACTGCCACGGCCGGAAGAATATATTCTATTACGTAAAACATATTTAATTAAATTAATAATTTGGAATATTTCAGGTATTCTAAGAGTCTATAATCTCAAAATAATAAAAAATTATATAAATTAAAAATTAATTTTATTAAAAAAGAAGGATTCTTGAAATTATTCTTTCACAATTCCTTTTAAATTTCACATGGTTAAGTGTGGAGAGAAAAAAGAAATTAAAATTGGGAACACGTTACTTAATTCTAGCTTTTATAGCTCTCTTAATCTCGCCTATATAACAAGAGTTACCATTTGAACAATCTATTTTACATATATAATGTTATGTAATGTTACAATTCTGAAGTTTATCTTTGTAATTAATGTGTGTTGAAGTTAATTGTAAATTTTATTCAATACATTCATGTAATAAAATTGTTTCTGATTGGTCACACGTAACTTTATTAATTTTATGATCAGATAGTATTTCAATTTAAAGGTGTTTTGTATATATTTCACGTTCTTATCTTGCGGAAGAAGTTTATAAAACGTGGTCGATAAAAGGAGCGCTAACATTAGAATGTTGGAGAATTTTATTATTATTATTATTATTATTAATAAAGGTGGTAGACAGGCTACATGAGGGTAATCCACATAGTGGCAACTCCCCTCTTATAGTATAGGAAAGGGAGTGAAAGGGGGGATGCGTAAAGGTAGACCAAGGTAGCCAAGGGTTAACTAGGGGCCCCCGGGATATGGTTTAAGGATCCTACCCGGCAATTCGCCTCAAAGTGATGCAGGGAAAACCCTAGAAAAACCTGCATCAGGTAGGTCGAGCATATGGTACTTGTCCCACGCCCTTCCTTAGGATGGCGGGAGAGGGGTTTGTTGTGGGGTCGCAGATTTACCCTTTACAGTGCCTTGACCAGTTTAGGAGGCATCTGGTCCTTTCTTTTTTAAGGTAACAGGCTACATGAGGGTAATCCACATGGTGGCAACTCCCCTTTAATAGCATAGGAAGGGATCTGAAAGGGGAGGATGCGGAAGGGTAGAGGAAGGTAGCCAAGGGTTAACTAGTGCCCCCGGGCTATAGTTTAAGGATCCTACCTAGCAATTCGCCTAAAAGTGGTGCAGGAAAAATCCTATAAAAACCTGCATCAGGTAGGTCGGGCATTGGGTACTTGTCCCACGGCCTTCCGATAGCGGATATATTATTATTATTATTTATTATTATTTTTTCGGGTAACAGGCTACATGAGGGTAATCCATATGTTGGCAACTCCCCTTTAATAGAGTGGGAAGGGATTTGAAAAGGGGGAAGCGGAAGGTTAGAGGAAGGTTGCCAAGGGTTAACTAGGGGTCCCCGGACTATGATTTAAGGATCCTACCCAGCAATTCGCCTCAAAGTGATGCAGGGAAAGTCCTAGAAAAACTGCAATAGGTAGGTCGGGCATTTTGTACTTGTCCCACGCCCTTCCCTGGATAGCGGGAAATAAGTTTGTTAATAATGTTTCAGAAACCAGCAGAGACTGAGGGAATGTTTGCCGTAAAAGGGAGAACAATCTGGTGGCGAATATTCTTCTAGCAAATAATGTGGTAGAAGGAGAAGTCAACTTTGCAGGTGGAAAATAATATTTTATGCGTTCCAGGAAATATATTTGTCAACACAGTTGAAATATTCATGTAAATGGGATTAATCTCAAACCTGAAAGAATTTTTTTGTCGAACTTGTCAAGGTCATCTCAGGTAGAATTGGGTTTTCCCGAATACAACTGATCCTAATTTATTTTCTCAACAGTCATTTACCCTTTCAACAAATTATGACGGTGCGTCGGTTCTTCAAAGACCCTCGCAAAAACCTCGTTGGATCTGTTGTTCAAAACCGCTTCCGCAACCTTGACCACTGTTTCTTGTCATTGAAGAATGTCCCCCCCTTTTTTTAGTAACAGGCTACATGGGGGTAATCCACGTTGTGGCAACTCCCCCTTTAATAGCATACGAAGGGATCTGAAAGGAGGGGATGAGGAAGGGAAGAGGAAGGTAGCCAAAGGTTAACTAGGGGACCCCCGGGCTTCATTTTAAGGATCCTACCGGGCAATTCGCCTAAAAGTGATGCAGGGAAAACCCTAGAAAAACCTGCATCAGGTATGTCGGGATTTTGGGTACTTGTCCCACGCCCTTCCGAAGTCGGGAAAGAATTCGGAGGTGAAACACTTATTCAGGAACAGGCAATATAGACCGTTCAATCCGTCCATCAAGAACACACTATTAAAAAAAACTGTGCAGAAGAAAATGTAACGATTACTGTAAATAATATTTTATTTCAAAGCCTGTTTTTATATTTTTACGGCCCATTAATAGAATACTTTTTTATAATACAAAAAATATTTCAGTTAAATTTATGTATTTTTCCAAAAAATGTTGGATTATAAATAAAAAATGTCTGTTAATGGGTAAATTAAATATATCTCATTAATGCTGGATTAAATAAAATATTTTGGTGATTTAATAAATACAAAGATGTGAGTTTGATTAGTCCAAAGAAATGTCTGATTTATTTTTGAAGTGTCCCACCGCATAAGACGACAGTGACGTGTCGCGTATATTCCTCCGGCTAGAAGAACCGTTCCCTGCGGCGAGTGTGAGGAAGTGCCTTGACCCTGCGTGACCTCGCTCCTGAAGCTGCTTTGTTGCAGAGAGCGAATTCTTGCAGGTAACCTTGGCCGACAACTCTGCTTCCATGGCCAAATGCGCTTCTCGCTTACAATGATTTGTTGCGCGTCCTGAACGTAAAGTGTCCATTATTCTCGTACTTTACGTGACTCTTCCTTCGCACGCAGAAGGCGTGACGCGTTTAGTGGGACGTAAACTGCTTTAATACTGAGGATCGCTGAGCGGGAGAACTGCGATTGTAGTGTATTAAACAATATTAAGAGGGTGAAATGAGCTCTCTCAGGTGAAGAGTTAACAATGGAGAAAATGAGGTGCGGAACCACAACGAACGTCACTCTTTTGTTGGAAGAGAAATAGCTGGACGTCTCGAAACACGGTGCTCAGTCGTCCACTGACCTTTGTTACGGCAACTTAAAAAAACTAAACATTGAGTTCAACATAATGGGCGAAATTGGCAGGTAAAATAATTAAATGAAAGACCAATCAGCCTCCGTCCTATTAACACCTGTTAAAACAATCAAAACAAGGTGTGGACCACCAACTCGGGTTTCGGGAAAGACTCATCAATACAGCAATCGCATAATAAATCCTTGAAGAAAAGAAAATACGTAACACGGTCCTTCTAGATGCAGCACCAGCTTTTGCTGGCAGATTGGTCTCTTAGTCAAAGTCCTAGTTGGTACAAACCGTCTGCTAAGTACTTGATCGATATCAGATCGATACCAAATAAAACATAACTCCAGCAAAGTCCAATTATCTCTCAGAAGAACAATCAGGGGTGCCTCAAGGGAGTATATCGGGGTCCGTCCGTTGCTCTCTACTTGATGATCTACATTTCTGACCTGCAAACTGCAAGCAATACAACAACTGGCGCTGTTGCCAAATCTGCAAAACCACCTGAAACTGTTACCTAACTAACTGGACTGATAGATGGAAAATTAAGATAAATGATATGAAATCAGAGGTAGATGCATTCAGCACAAGACCAGTAGTATTCAAATCCCAATGAAGATTATATCTAGACCAAAAAAAAATGTTCTGGAAGAAACATTTCTAAATGACAAATCTATAAGCCAATGGTAAGACTATCACTGGATAATAAAGTACTGTTACACAAATTTATTATCAATCCTGTAAGGACTAACAAGTATGGGGATGGACAAAGGCATCTAATCAAAAAACACTGTACCAAGAACCCAATCTAAAGTATGAAGCCATGGTTAATGTCATGCTGCGTCACGATAGTACACTTCCGTTACGTCACCGACCATCCCATTGATACACATATCCATGCTTGCCCCATATCCGATAAGAACACTGCTTCTGGATTACATGCTCGTGTGTCTCAATTCCAGTGGACTCGAGGAACTTCAAAAAAGGCACCGAACTTTATCTAGAGTACAAAACTGTTATCCAGGTTCGAACCCTGCGCGTCCAAGGACAGGTGCTGAGTCACCCTGAGACGAAGCTGATAGCGATGTCGTTATCAGCTGGCCGTTGCAATCAGCAGGCGACTGACAGTCAGTCTGGTTTTGGGACGAGTTCCGAGGTGAGCCTAAGCGAGTCCGCTACCTGGGGGAGAGGAGAAAAAAAATATTTATATATATCACTCTTCTGAACGCTAACCAGGTATTTAAAAAAACACCTCACACACACTCCTTATCATTACAATGACACCACGTTCTGTGGCCCTATTCAGTCTCGGGAGGTACTTGGACTTAGACGCCAGCATATGGTTGAGAAATCTGCGTCAACGCCGGGGAATAATTGGATCGTAAATACCGTCGGAGTGAAGTTAACCACCCTCCCCCCCCCCCTGAAATGTGTGCTTATAATTTTGGTATTTTACCTGATTATTTTCTAAATATATCGTTGATTTCATGCGCCCTGTATTTTAATAAATAGTTATAGGATTCCTTAAAGTCATCTGTGGCCATCTTGAACTTAAAAACGCCACCGTGACGTTAAATGAACGGTATGATTGACCATTGAAGTATTTAGTTATCCAGGCGACGCAATACAATGTTAATTGTATATAAGTTGAACCCAGCCGACTGTATGGGGATAGAATCTTTGGCCGCAACATTTCAGTTCCTCCTGATCCTCCCCGCCATTCTCCATCCAACGATCTTATAATATAATTATTTTTCATTAATTCCAAAAAAGAAAATACGTGATTTAGTTCGACCATAGTTTCTAGAAACTATTTTTAATTTCATGTAATACCGCGTCCTATTTTCTTAAACCAATAAGTTATGGAATTAATAAAAATAAAAACTAACTTTCTACTAACAGGATCATCGTTTAGTTGTTTTTTTTGTAAAATTTTAACGATAATTATTTTTTCCTGTACTATCGAAATTATTTAGTGTTTCCAGATTTCGTGGCCTTGCCACTTCGACGTTTGAAATAGACCGGTTTTCTCCTTACTGAAGAAGAAAAACGGAAACGCGTAGAAAAGTTTTGCTACGTCATATCAAGGATCTTCCAAAGTTGCTCGTCCCACAAAAAATAAATAAATAAATATTTAATGAATAAGAAAGATAGCCAATTCAGACAAAAAAAAAGGGGGGCAACATAAATACCACACAACAACGTTTCTGGGATCCTTGTTCCTTTCGTCAGGTGCTGAGGAGACTGACCAGTGCAGTTGTGTTTCTCCAGGCTCTTCTTGGCACCTGACGAAAGGAACAAGGATCACAGAAACGTTGTGTGGTACCCCCTTTTTGTCTGTTTTGGCTATCTTTCTTATTGATTATTAATAAGTCAACTGACGAGTGCAGTTGTGTCACTCTAGGCTCTTCTTAGCATCTTACGAAAGGAACAAGGATCCCTGAAAAGTTGTGTGTTACCCCCTTTTTGTCTGTTTTGGCTATCTTTCTTATTAATTATTAATAAGCCAACTGACCAGTGCAGTTCTTAGCACCTGATGAAAGGAGACAAGGATCCAAGAAACGTTGTGTGGTATTTATGTTACCCCCTTTTTTGTCTGAATTGTCTATCTTTCTTATTAATTATTAATAAGTCAACTGACTAGTGCAGTTGTGTCACTCTAGGCTCTTCTTACCACCTGACGAAATGAACAAGGGTCCCGGAAACGTTGTGTGGTATTTATGTTACCCCCTTTTTTGACTGAATTGGCTACCTTTCTTATTCATTATTTTCTATCCTACGTAATTTGTTTTCATTTTAAATTCATATTTACCTGACTTCAAGTTTAAATAAAATAAGACAGCCAATAAATACAGAATAATTTGCATTTAATACAATTAAATTAGAGAATTACATCTCATGAAAGTTTCATAAAAGGAGAACAACGTTTCGACTGACCTCATGAGGAACTTAATTAATTGAAAAAAAAGCCGAGTTCTAAATTAAATCAATGCAACAAATTAATACGCCATTTCCTGTACTTTAGTGTAATTTAGTTGTATTAAAATTATTCTGAATTTTCGGGTTGATGTATTTATTTTTTTTGTAGAGAAATGAAAGTATGTCGCTGATTGTTGCCCCCCTCCCCCTCCTCCCAACTGTATCAGTAGATAAGATTTGTGACAGTTATCGGAAGAAAAATGTCGTGTAATGTGAGTTTGAAGGTTACAGAGTTTTTATATAGGTCACGAAGTAGCTAAGAAATTGTTCAAATATTCTAGAACGTTGGAGGGGGGGGAACAAACAAAGTTTTATATCGCTGACGTTATTAGTCGTGCTTCCCCCTTCCCCCCCCCCCATACTTCATAAAAATATTAGAATAATTCTATTAGCGAAATAAAGTAGATTTCAAAGATCCCACTGATCGACTTGATGAGCTACTTTTTTTTGGGTGGAGGGGGGGGGTGGTAACAGGCTACATGAGGGTAATCCACGTGGTGACAACTTTAATAGCATAGGAAGGGATCTGAAAGGGGGATGCGGAAGGGTTGAGGAAGGTAGCCAAGGGTTAACTAGGGCCCCCGGGCTATGGTTTAAGGATCCTACCCGGCATTCGCCTAAAAGTAATGCAGGAAAAACCCTAGAAAAACCTGCATCAGGTAGGTCGGGCATTGGGTACTTGTCCCACGCCCTTCCGATTGCGGGAGAGGAGTTTACGATGGGGACGCAGCAGTTACTTCTCCGTGCCTCGACCAGTTTAGGAGGCAGCTGGCAGACTATTCCAATGGGAATAGCGGACAACTCTTACCGTATGCCCAAGGTCTGTGACCCCGGAACATACACCTCTCAGATCAGACCGAGGTGCCTCGGCTTGTGGGAACCTTAGTTCAAAACCGGAGAGGAAAAGGCATCCCCAAAGGCTGTTCCTTCGTGTCTCTCCTATAAGGTTTAGCCTGCGAGAGAACATCCCTCGCAGGTACTGCCTGCGAGAGAATAGCCCTCGCAGCCGTCGACTTCGAGATTGCTGGGTTATTTTTGTTTTTTTTAGGGCAACAGGCTACATGAGGGTAATCCATATAGTGGCAACTCCCCTTTAATAGCATAGGAAGGTATTTGAAAGGGGGATGCAGAAGGGTTGAGGAAGGTACCCAAGGGTTATCTAGGGACCCCGGGCTATAGTTTAAGGATCCTACCCGGCATTCGCCTAAAAGTAATGCAGGAAAAACCCTAGAAAAACCTGCATCAGGGAGGTCGGGCATTGGGTACTTGTCCCACGCCCTTCCGACAGCGGGAGAGGAGTGACAGAGGATTAAATAAAATAACATTACCGTTTCTCCATCTTGCCAGTTTGAGGAAAATGATGTTGTCCTTCTCCGTAACCTAAAAATCCCTTATCTTTGTACGTTGTGTAATGGCTTTATACGGGTTATAAAAACTGTTATCAGTAAACGTGTATACGGGTTTATTTAACGTCATCATTTTTCAGTGTCGTGACTGTAGCAATTTCTGTTTTTCCTCTCGCCGTTCCAAGGGGAAAAAAATGCTGAGAGCATCTCAGAAACAGGCAAAGATACTGAAGATAATTCCAAACCCCTCCAGAGTTATTCTACGTTCTTAACGAAGCTCGTAACACCAAAGTCGGGATAAAGAAACAAATACGTCAAGTATTTTATTACGCAAACACGTTGGTTTCTCAAGAACTAAAAAAATATATATATCAGGAAGGGCGTAGCCCAAACTTGATCACGATAACGTCGCGTGATATCGGCAGCGATCACATGCATCTCACTGCCACACGTTTCCATTACGACTTTTTATTTTTTTTCTCACACCTGCGCTAATTCAGCCGAACCACTGCACGCATTGACGATCCAATCTCCTAATTTCAACTACGCCTGTTCTAGTCCCCCCCCCCCCTCTACTTTAAATCACTCATTCTTTTTATTAATAAAACATAATTTGAATTGTTTACATCCGTTGCTCTTTTATTGAGAAAATATTGAGTGTTCACTTTCAATGGCATTTGACTAGGATTATTATTAATATAATAAGTTTAATTTTCTGTCTTTCCCACTGATAAACGTAATAGAAGTTCTAATCGGATACCTTTATTAAATACAAAGCCCCCATTTTTTTGGAGTAGTGAGTAGTGAGTAGAAGATTCGTCTTCTACTTTTAAATTTTTTGTATATTATATATGCTTGCTCACTAGTGGTATATATGTAATAATTAATTCTCCCTTAGTTTTATTATCACAGCCGCAGTTTCAGTTTCAGTTTATCATTTTCATTTATTTTAATTGAAAAATTTTACGCGAGATTGAAAATTAATAATAAGAAAGGTAGCCATTTACAGACAAAAGTAAGTGATAATATAAATACCACACACACAACGTTTCTTTATTCAGGTGCTAAGAAGAGCCTAGAGCGACACAACTGCACTCGTCTAAAGCTTTTTAGTTTTGTCAACTGATCAGTAGTGCAGATGTGTCCCTCTAGGCTCTTGTTAGCAAAAGGAACAAGGATTCGCAGAAACGTTGTGTGGTGTTTATATTATCCATTTTTTACTACTGATCAGTTGACAAACTAAAAAGCTTTAGACGAGTGCAGTTGTGTCGCTCTAGGCTCTTCTTGGCACCTGAAGAAAGTAACAAGGATCCCAGAAACGTTGTGTCAAAAGATTTTTTGTTTTGTCAACTGATCAGTAGTACAGTTGTGTCTCTCTAGGCTCTTCTTAGCACCTGTAGAAGGGCGACAAGGATCCCAGAAACGTTGTGTGTGTGTGATTTAAATTATCACTTCTTTTTATCTTTATTATTATTCAAAAAAAAAATCACGTCAATACGACGTTTCGTCCACAATTTTGGGACTTCGTCAGGCACACACAGTTTTGCATGTATTCATATATATAGACCTATACTTACATACAAAACTATGTATACCTGACAAAGGCCCAAACCTGTATACATATATACATACATGCAGAACTGTATATTAATGGAGAAAGTTCCAAAATGGTGGACGAAACGTCTTATTGTAATAATTATTTTTTAGGTTTTAATTAACAGAATTTTTTCTACAATATTGACTGTTTTGTTTATATACTAAATGTTAATTGTCAGATTATATTAAAAATTCAATTTTTTTTAATATTTATACTATTCCAATCATTTCCCTGAAGAAATGCAGAGTAAACCCCCTCTGGAACGGCGTGGGACAAGTACCCAATGCCCGACCTACCTGATGCAGGTTTTTCTAGGGTTTTCCCTGCATTTATTTAGGCGAATGCCGGGTATGATCCTTAAAATATAGCCCCGGGGGCCCTAGTTAACCCTTGGCTACCTTCCTCTACCCTTCCGCATCCCCCCACCTTTTCAAATCCCTTCCTATGCTATTAAAGTTGCCACCACGTGGCATGTAGCCTGTTACTATTTCATTTAAAAAACGAATTAATTATTTCAGACTTACATATTAATCTTAAATAGTTGTTTTGGCTCCACTTACTTTATATCCTTAGATAAAAAATTTCTCCTTTCCTATTCCAAATATTCCTAGTAGTCAAAAAACTGTGACAGTATTCATTTCTATCAATTTGAGGACATACCCCGTTTTTTTAAAAAAAAAATACATAACTCTTATTTACTGAATAATTACATCTGTGTTTATTCTAAATTAAAAAACTCTAAAAGCTTCCGATTCACATCGCAGATATAAAGAAGTTTTGTGAGCAACCTGAGGGCTTTTTTTTTTCGTTGGACAAATAATAATTTAATTTACCTTTTTAGGGCTCGTTCCCTTTCAGAGAGAATTGTGGTCACATTAGGGTGTTGACCGTGGTCCGGTCGAAGGTGCCCTTGACAACGCCTAATTTTATACGCCCCTTTTTTTTTCGCCAGTTGTCCGAGAATTCTCATAGTTGTTCTGGACGCTGCCGCTTCCTACTTAGCGCCTTTCAGTTCTGCAACTGGCATGTCACAAGTGAGGATTGTAGCGCCTGAAGCACTTAACTCTGCTTTCCTTTACTTCTCCCCTCCTCTTGTCGCTTACCCTTGAACTCTACTCTCACTCCCAGACTGTCCCTCAACTGTTCTCACTAACTATCTTCTCGGCCTGCATCACTTGCCTCCAGACAACGATAATATTTCGCACGTTTCGGAGATCGACCACATTGTGTCGCCCTTGGCTGACTAATGACACTCCTACGCAATAAAAAAAACGGCTACAAAAACAAACATTGGCTCTAGCATTATTTATTCTCTCACTTAAGCTATTTGACCTAAATTCTCACCATTACCAAGCCAGAAACTGAACACAAATTTGTCTCAAATTTTCAAAAGTTAAAAAATTAAGGAAAAAAGTAATTAAAAAAAGACTTTTGATCGTGGTCAACTGACAAGTGCAGTTGTGTCACTCTAGGCTTTTCTTAGCACCTGACGAAAGGGACAAGGATCCCAGAATAGTTGTGTGGTATTTATATAACCCTTTTTTTGTCTGTATTGACTATCTTTCTTATTCGTTAAAAAAATAATATTGGAATTTTTTTTTCTGGCCATTTCTGGGACAAGAATTATTTAAATGGAGACCACAATTGTAAAACAGTGTTTACATTAATTATCGTCGTATAATTTTATACGCTTAAAACCGGGGAAAATGAGTAAGTTTTATTTTTCAATTCACAATTAATTCAGTGTAAGTTTCTGGACGTCCTGTAACAGGTTTTAAAAAAACAATAAATCATCTGATGATGTTGAATGTTTCAATCTGAGTGATGCAGAGTCTTATTTAACGAGTTTTTGTCATGTAAAGTTTTATAAAACAAGCAAATCGTGATAATTAAAATTTTAAACGTGATTAATTAAAATTTTCAGACTTGATTAATTTAGGCAGAAAATAAATATCTGAAACATGTCTATGGTTGACGCAAAATAAACATTTATTGCGAAGTGACTACAAACCTTTTTTTTTAATTTTATTTTACCGTTACTGGAAGCGACGAGACCTGAGCTGGTTATCTTATCGATGTGACGTTCATTGAAGACCGGTCCAGATAAACAGTGATCCTTCATTTCTGACCTGAAAATTACCGTAAATGTACAATATGAGAGCATCAATCATGATATCTTTGCTTTGATGTTCTTCATCTTAGTAATCTTCTCAAGTTCTAATATCTATGACAACTCCCGGCATACGTCAGCGAACTGTAACTAGCAGCCTTTTATCAAAAAAAAACCTTAAATTCTTTTCAAGAATATTTTCTAAATAATAATTACCTTTTGGCATAAATAATAAAACAATTGACAATAGATAATAAATAAATAATAATTACTTATTTCTAAAATAATAAAACAATTGATAAAAATAATAATTAATAATTACTTATTTCTGAAATAATATAACAATTGATAATAAATTAAAATCACTTATTTCTAAAATAATTCAACATTTGATAATAATTACTCATTTGATAATTTGATAATAATTAATAATTACTCATTTCTAAAATAATAAAACAATTGGTAATAAATAATAAATAATAATTACTTATTTCTAAAATAATAAAACAATTGATAATAAAAAAATAATAATTACTTATTACTAAAATAATAAAACAATTGATAATAAATAATAATTATTTAATTCTAAAATAATAAAACAATTGATAATAAATAATAATCACTTATTTCTAAAATAATAAAACAATCGATAATAAATAATAATTACTTATTTCTAAAACAATAAAATAATTGATAATAATTACTTAATTCTAAAATAATAAAACAATTGATAATAAATAATAATCAATTATTTCTAAAATAATAAAACAATCGATAATAAATAATAATTACTTATTTCTAAAACAATAAAATAATTGATAATAATTACTTAATTCTAAAATAATAAAACAATTGATAATAAATAATAATTACTTATTTCTTAAACTATACAAAATTAATACATTTTTTCTTGACTTCAATAATAAATCAGCTCTAATACCATTACAATACTTAACATAATTATAGTAGAGATTTTTAGGTTTCTACATGACTTGTTTTACAAATATTCCTTAACATTATTAAAGACTTTTGTTAATATTTAACGCGCTGTATATATATATATATATATATATATATATATATATATATATATATTGTATGAGAACGTAATAAGCATGACAATTATTTCTACAAGAAATGGAAGAACTGTTACAAGATAAAATTTTCAAACTGTAAAGGAAGAAGTTTTGATACGTGAAACTATAATATTAATTGTTCTATATTGAGGGTAAAGTCAAATATTTACGCAAAATATTTAAAAACCTGACCGTTAAAGGAGTTTAATTTTTTTGAGTTGTTACAACTATTTTTGATAAAAGGCCAAATATCCTACAATATTTTTAAAATTTATTAATTATTAAATTTATTCAACAATTTTTTATTAATCTCCTCGTCACTGCCTTATAACAACTTATGTTTGCTATTCAACTTTTATACAGAATAATAAACACGCGTCTTTGTAAGGTTGACTTCATAACCACACACTAAGAAAACCATATGCGTTATGGAAGAACCATCTGTCTTCCTAACGACCATGGCATTCCGCTTCTGCTCTGAATTTCCCACGTCATGCAACTGTATTCGCGGCTTTTCCTCTTCACATCTCTTATTCTTCTTTGCCGTTGCATTACGTATCAGTCACGCATTGTTGGTCAATTATTTTTTTTGGGGGGGAGGGGGGGAGTGGAGTAACAGGCTACATGAGGGTAATCCACATGGTGACAACTTCCCTTTATTAGCATAGGAAGGGATTTGAATAAGGGGGGATGCGGAAGGGTAGAGGAAGGTAGCAAAGGGTTAACTAGGGCCCCCAGGGTTGTAGTTTGAGAATCGTGAATTCTTTTTTAAGTGGTTAGTAAAGACTCGTTGAGAAAATAAAAAGTATAATTGAATAAATATTTCATTTGACCTTTAATTTTCTAGTTGTTTAAAGTTTATAAGGCTTTATTGAAATTTAATTAAAACCGTTTAATGAATAATCATATTATACAATAATTATAAAATTAATCACTTATTTACTAGTATTTAGAATCTAAAATACTTTCAATCAAATCTGAGGACTAAAGCATTAACTGTTTAATATAGTTAAATTTTTTCATATATAAGGTCATCTGAGGGTAATCCATTTTTTGGATTATCCCCTTCAACAGCATAGAAACAAACAGAAATGTGGGGTTGTGGAAGGGGGATCAAGGTACACAACTAAGGAATTAAAAAAATATTTTTAGAGTAACAGGCTACATGAGAGTAATCCACATCATGGTGGCAACTCCCCTTTGATAGCACAGGAAGGGATCTGAAAATGGGGGGGATGCTGAAAGGTAGAGGAAGGCAGCCAAGGCGAATACCGGTTAGGATCCTTAAACTATAGCCCTGGGTCGTAGTTAACCCTTGGCTACCTTCCTCTACCCTTCCGCACCCCACTTTCAAATCCCTTCCTATGCTATTAAAGGGGAGTTGTCACCATGTGGATTACCCTCATGTAGCCTGTTACCCTAAAAAAACACTAAATAAATATCTAAGAGAAAAGGATTATGTGAAGAAAAAAAAAGGCGGAAACAAGAAAAATTACGGATAAAAGTGTTTAAAATGGGGGCGTGGGAGAACAATGTTGAACGGTAAATGCTGAGACAATAGGGTATAAAAATATTATGAGAGGGAACGAGTCTGCAGAGCGAAACTAACAAGCGGATGAGACCATTTAGTGTGACATACATAGCTTCACAGACACACACACACACACAGAAAAAGTTTAACCTGCGCTGTAACCACGTTTATTCATCCTTCAGTGACGACGTGATTTTGGTGACTGGGACTCACATTTGCTTGCTAATTTTCACGATAATCAATTTCGTATCTAACATTTTTTCCAGGAGTAGCGCAAGAACACTATTATATTCACTCACTGACACTGAGTCAATCAGTCGATTTTGAAAGTTGTCCCCGCGTCGCGATACAGTTTAAGGTCGATTTCTGCAACCGCTGCAAAATAGTTCCTGCGCCAGTCTCGATATTTTTCGTCTGTCTTACCCGTGTTAAGCTGAGGAGGATACGGCAAGTGTTATGGTGTGAAGGGGCTTAGCATAGAATGAAGATGGGAATTGCCTGGCGGCTTGTTGATAAAATAAATTCTGTTATTGGTGTTTTAAATATGTCAAATTCCCTGGAGACAGGCTTTAATTTTTTTTTGAGGGTCACTGAGGGGCTTATCCGGAATTACGAAGAGTCCTCGATGTAGTTGCCACGTTTTTACTTCATTTTCAATCGAAGGCAATTAAAGCCGCCACGAAATGAGTAGAATTATCGCACTTGTAATGAATTATCTACAACTCAGCTAATTGTCTACAATAGGTTAATTACGGAGGCTGCGAGATAAGCTGTAATCAACCTCTCCTCAAGTGTCCATCTTAGGACAGTGGCCGTGGAACACTTGCAAGTGCCACGAGATGACCGTGGAAGTGATCGATTAAAACTTGTGAGGCCGTGTATTCAGTTGGCTACAGTTTCTGTCGCTTTATAACTGAATCAAATAATCTTTTATTCAACTATTGGAGTTAGCTGAACGGTTTTTTTAGGGCAACAGGCTACATGAGGGTGATCCACATGCTGGCAACTCCCCTTTAATAGCATAGGAAGGGATTTGAAAGGGGGGATGCGGAAGGGTAGAGGAAGGTAGCCAAGGGTTAACTAGGGCCCCCGGGCTATATTTTAAGGATCCTACCCGGCATTCGCCTAAAGGAATGCAGGGAAAACCTTAGAAAAACCTGCATCGGGTAGGTCGGGCATTGGGTACTTGTCTCACGCCCTTCCGATAGCGGGAGAGGAGTTTGCTGTGGGGACGCAGCTTACCCCTCGCCATGCCTTGGCCTGTTTAGGAGGCAGCTGGCCGACTATTCCAATAGGAATAGCGGACAACTCTTGCCGTATGCCCAAGGTCTGCGACCCCGGAACATACACCTCTCAAAACAGACCGAGGTGCCTGGGTATTTAACACGCCTTATGTAGTTCTTCTTTTTACGTTTTAATTGCGACCATCCCTCAGCATTCTGAACGAGCAGGAAGGTAAACGTTATCTCATTGACTAGCTTACTTTTTACCTTCACTCTCCGACGTGTTTATCGTCCGTAAATTATACGTCGTTGGTGCAGTTCACGGTCCCTAGATATTCCGCCTGCTGGTTGTTCAAGGGAGTAGCTATACGAATATTTCCAGACAACTGAAGGTCTCAGTCAACCCTAAGTTTACGTTTTGTGGTTAAGTTATGTGCTACGAGACCCCCAATAATTTTTTTACGAGCATAACAATGTAAAATACTAATAATACAACAACTGCTGGCAAAGGAACCGGCCTGATACATTTCTAATTCCGTCTACATAGTTTGCAAAATCGGAAACAATTTAGATATATGTTTACACACATTTGTAACACTATGCCCTGTTTTTTTTTTGTTTTTTTTTAATAAGTTAAACTTAGAAACAATCCACACGCATGTTGGCACTACTGTTTAGCTTTACGGGGAGTGCTGGAGTAATGAAACGGAATACTGCGCATGCGCAGACACACTTTCTGTGAACAGAGATAGCCAGCTGGCTGCATTTAGCGGTCGAGTGCTCCGTTACGCGAGCTGTTAAAATAATGAAATCCAGAGTTAAAAGACAATTACTATCAAGGTTCTTATAAATAAAAAACAATTCTCCCTGAATTTATTACCCTGTTATAACGCATCAGCAGTAGCCGCCACTAGGTACTGTGTGAGTAACAACTGTATAATTCAGTACTTATCACCCTTAAGTACGAAAACGATTTGAAGGGACAACCAAGTAAGAAACACAAGTCACAGACGCATCAAAATATTATCTCTGTTTTATAACATCAAAATTGCCTGATTACGGGGTTATCGCATTTGTGCCCCCGTGGCTGAATGAAATAAATTATCACAGCACGTTTGAGGCCTTCGTCCTTATCGGATC
The DNA here is from genome assembly GCA_037074705.1 of Zhengitettix transpicula. NCBI lineage: Eukaryota > Metazoa > Arthropoda > Insecta > Orthoptera > Tetrigidae > Zhengitettix > Zhengitettix transpicula. The sequence continues at coordinate 17,003,221 of CM073594.1, read as the reverse complement.
TTATCAGCTCTTGCTGTTAACATCTGGCTACTCAAGTTTGCAAATGATTCGAGTGTCTTCTTCTTTTCCTGGAGTAATTCCAACAGCCCCCCCCCATCCCCCCTTTTACAATACCCGATGTACCTTCACCTAACTGATATAAGATTAGCAGAACACGATTGTTCGACAATTTCCGTTGTTATCTTGAATCAATCATCTTAATGTAATGAACAACATTTCGTCATCAAGGCATGGTGTAAAACCTCACTTTCCTCGTTGCGTCTTGCGTTACTCCTCCTCACCCATTCTCTCATTCGTCCCGAACAATAAGCTGATTCTTTTCGTGGAAATTCAACCGCACGTTCCGCAGGCACGAACATGAAAGTCGTTTAGTGGTGATTCGAAACTCGAATATTCATTACGTTAGTTACCTCGTCGGAGGACACGAGCCTGCATTGGAGAAAAGTATATGCAGCTACATGTGAAGGAGACCTCGAGGAACCGGCAAAAGTTCGACCATGAACGTGATCGAGGATAAAATTACTGGTAAAACCTATTTTAACGTTAAATAATATTTGAAACATGTTGATTTCACCTGTTAAGAGAAAAAAAATTGCGCCTGAAAGCCGAAAAAGATACACGACTCCCTCAGTCAAAAAAACGCGTTTCTTCGCTGATATTCAAACGAAAATTCCAGCTACAATCTCCATGAAAAATTAGTCAACAACTCGGCCAAACTAATGTTCAAAGTGCACCCAATATTAATTCTTAAACGGCTCCCTCAGTCAAATGCATCGTTTTCCGAACGACAGTTGCATTCGTCAAAGTGCATATGCGACTCCCACAGTCAAAAAAATCGTGTTTTTTTAATTCCTCTCAAAACAACGATTAATTTAAATTCTTGTCGAGGTAAACCAACGATAATAAATAAATAAACATTTATAATTTTTAAGTCAGAAGAAAGGGAATCGATTAAATTAACAACGTTTCGTCGCTTAATGTGAGACTTCATCAGGTTCAAGTACATATAAAAAAATTAATTGATGGACAATAAAATGTGTTTCTTCATCTCATCTGACGGTTTTTGCCGCAGTGAGTTTTTAGGCCGCATCACCCTCAAACAACCATTTTTAAGATGATAACTATGAAAAATAATAAAACTACATTAGTGACAGTGTTACCAATCCTCTGACCCGACACGTTCTACTTCTGTCTACATGTCTAATTTTTAAAACGCGGAATAATTTACTATTTCTAACCCGAAAGTTATATTTCGGAACAAGCCACTGAGAAGTTTTGTATTCAGGGTCGTCCGGTAGATTTTTTTAAAAAAAAATAACCTTTCGTGATTTTTTTTTATTTTAGAAAAAATTAACTATTATTATTTTTGTTTTGTAAATATAAACTATTATTAAATAAGATTTATAATTAGTGAACAGTTTGAATTTATTTCGATTTCGTTGGTTATGTCGCCTGATACTTTGTGTCATAGCACCAGGTGTGGCTCTCTTCCGTTTCCTTGTGCTCTCGGCATCGTAGCACACAAGCTTTACGGGTGGGCGCAGGGGAATATGAAAAGGTAAATAGCGCATGCGCAGTTGTGACTAAATCGCAGATTGCGGTGCTGTAACTGGAATAGCACTGGCTGCCTAGCTTTAGGAGCGATGCGGGGAGTTTAAAGTCTTCGATATCGTAGAATAGACTCGCAGTGTTAAAACACAATTGTTATGAAGGTTCTTAAAATTAAGAAACAATTATTTATTCCTAAATTAATTTATGTGCTACAGCACAGGAGCACCGGCACCGGGTTTGGGCCTTGATTTGTTGGAAACCCGTGCATATTGAATTCAGTCTGTAGTCGGAGCTTGCCCACGTCGGTCTGCACTGACTCTTATTATACCGTATAAAGGGAGACCGTGGTCCACCTGCTGGAGGCTGCTGACCGACTGGTCGCAGGTCTTTGTCCCCTGCCGTAAGCCGTACGTACAGCTGCGGCGCGTTGCGGCTGCCAGGGGAAGCACGGTCACGACTGGTCGCTCCAGCCATTAGTCAGGGCTGTCCATTGTTACCGCGACCTTGTTCCCGCAGTCAGGTGCACACCCACGCACTCGGGAGAGGGGTTTTCCTATTGCGCTCGTGCAGTCGACGGCGGCTGGATCGCTCCGGTTCGTACTTCCTCGACATTCGTCAAATTTTTCATCTGACACCGCCTCGTCAGTGAAACAGTGAACTCGAGTAAATGTTAATTGTGTGTGTGTGCCTCTCTTTATTCGTTCGTTTTGGTTCATCGGCAATCCTGAGTGTAATTTTCTCTCCTCGTAACAGTTGATATGCCAAAGTGACTCATCGTGTGTGACACCAGCTTCAACTTTTTTTTTTAAGTTTGTTGACAGTGGCCTGGAACACTAAATCTAGCGGATGTTCCAGAGAAAGGATCGGGTAGGGAAAGAAGAAATTCTGAACGCGACGTTTCGAGTAATAGGAAGCTCCGTTGGTCTTCAGAGTTTTCGGCCGCTAAGAATCTGAGATATGTTCACTTTACTGGGTTACGACAGTGTTCGCAGATGTGATTCATGACTTTATCCTTGAAGACGAACGGAGTTTTCCTGCTGCTTCTTGGTGCCTCCTTCGTCCAATTGAATCCTATTCCTACCAATCATTTCCGTGATCAAGCAACTGTAATTCTTCTGGAACCATCATTAGCTGACATCATCCAATTTGTTATCCCTGACGTATTCGTTTCGTTTAATCGAAAACTGGTTTGCGAATAATTGGGTGGAAATACACACAAGTACCGCTGAGGAAGCAAATGGTTCGTGGAGTTAACATCGTAATTACTCGGGGAGGTTTTCTCGCTCAGCAACGGCACTAACGGGACCCGGAAATTATTCGCGAAAATGGATCAGTTAACTGATTATCATAAGATGCGGTTTCAGGGCTCGCTGGCGCTATCAAGTTCTCGCCGACGGGCAAGTTTCTTCAACCGACTACTGCTCTTTTGATCGTTTCGTGTCATCTCAATCTTGTTGTTGCGTGCTCCGAATTATTTCGTCTTGCGAAAGAGGTACCGTTGAGACCTCGCGGGGAACGAAATAGTTTGTCCAAACGAAACACAATTCCTCGTTCTCTTCCTGGAAATCATTAACTGGATCGTGGGAGAATTCTGTCGGAACGGATTGTGGTTAAACCAGTGCACCCCAAAGTTGTCAACATGTTATGGTTCGTGTTCTTGCCTAGTGGACATGAGGGGGGATCTCGAGGCAACATTTGTTGACTATTCAAGTCGGACTTCTCAGATTACGTGAAAACAAATTTTTCAACACTTCCAACCTTAAATGAGACGAGCAACATTCTGACTCAATTAGCAAAGTCAATTCGTTTCTCTCCAATTTTTTTTTATTCGTTTCGTTTAATCAGATACTGGTTCGCTGTTGAGAATAATTGAGGGACGGGAAATAGTGTAATATACACGAATGCAGACACATCATCCAAGAGTCTCTAATGGATCCCGGAGACTGAATCAGCGACCTGGTCGTGACGCAGTACCACGAAGCTAGGGGTTGTCATTCCTTCAACAGTTGTAATCCCCCGGGGACCCTTTTCCTCCCTACAGGATGTTTGCTTGAGTGCCGGGAATAATTAGTGATGAGAAACGAATGAGGGCATGAATTGCCTGGTGGTCGTGGATGAATACGGCGACTCTTTCGCTGCTGGAGCGTTACTAATGGATCCGGAAAGTCTTCGTGGAAATTCTGGGTGAGCTGCGAAGACGCAGACTTATCAGTGGAACGTCAAATGATCATCCAACTGAAGTGATTGTGTGTGTCTGGGGACTTTGACCTTTAATGAGTTCCCCCACCACCACCACCACCACCTCCAAAGATCTTCATGTTGCTGTCAGTTCGTAGTATTCGACTTCATATCAATTATATTGCAATAAAGATCTCGTCTCCACTTGAATAACCTCAGGAAATCGTCAGGACGCAGGAATGAATAAAGTCTCCTCGGTCTTCCCAACGGAGTAAACCATCGTGACGTTCACTGCCGTCATCTTCTAGAAGAAACGTCGCGAGTACAATTGTTTACTCGGTTGGGAAGCCCGAGACGACTTTACTCATTCACTACACCGAGAAAGACTAGATTCTTTAGGGCTCCAATAAAATTAATAAAACAGCCAATAAAGTCAGAATAATTTAAATATTATAGAATGACATCTCATGAAAGTGAGGAGTGAAACGTTTCGACCCAACCTTTGGACCTCCTCAGGTACTAAATTAATAAAAAATATATATAAGACCAGAATTAAATCTACAGATCACCAAAAAAAAACTTCATGACCTGGTTGAAGCTAAATTATGATTCAAATATGTTGAAGCTAAATTATGATTCAAATATGTCGTTTAAAAAAAACAATTCCTACCAGCAGGTTTGCAAACATATTAACAATTTTTTACACTGCAATTAACTCGATTCTGACTTCATAGACTGATTTATTCGTTATATTTTTACTTGTGAAAAACGTGGTTTGAAAACTAAGGCACAACGTGACTTGTGAGAAAATGCGATACAATAAATATATATATTTGTAAAAAATTGTTAATATGTATATATATATATAGCAATTTAATATTTTTTTTAAAAAAAGAAAATTAAATTAATTACATTTTGAGTAATGCAAACCCTTACAATTCACGGTTAAGGTAAAACGAAATTTTTTAAAAAAAATATTTAAATCACAGCGTCAGATAAATATCGATATTAAAATTGTCTTTAATAGTTTAATAAACCAGGCTGAGCTTTAGATTACTATCTTTGCCAGTTTGAACGATTTCAATGAATCTGAAGGAACCGTTAAAATTGCGGCTGTACGACCATCTTAGCACCGGAAGTTCTCTGCGATTTTATTTAAACGCCTACCTTAACCGTGAATTAAAAATGTATTTAACTGATTTTTTAAAAAAGAAATCATTAATTTAATATATACATACATATATATATATATGTATGTATATATTAAATTAATGATATATAAATATATATATATATATTGTATCACATTCTCGCGCGTCACGTCGTCACTTCATTTTTTCAAGCCACGTCCGACATTTCATGTATTTATTTTTTACCTTTATCCGACTTCAAAGTGGTGTTATTATATTATCGCATTTTTACACTTTGGTCTAAATTATTAATAAGTCAAAAGCCGTGAAGTTGCGCTCCGTGTCGACAGATTCCACCCACACACACACACACACTGCTGCGGCGGAATTACGGGGAAAACTTGTATTTGTTACTGAGCGAAGGAGAAGCACAGACAATAAATATATTTAATCACGACAGTATTTGTGGGTTTCTTTCACAAGGACGCTGTGGCGATGGCTCTGCTTTCGTTCCTTTGTTGGTCCAATAATTCAATTCGGCTATTTTCCTTTTTTTTAAAATTTTATGTTGAAACTCCATATTATCTCACATTCTTTCTTTTTGTATTTCAAAAGGATAAAAATATCCTTCTTACGTTACCTTAAAAAACAAAGATTAAAATAGTTAAAGTAGTCTCGCTATTGGCAGTGAATAATTTGTTAATGGGACATTGCTGTTCACCTTAACGTGGACCTTGGGGTTTTGTAGATAAATATACTTACTACCTTGCTCGTTAAGACGTCACTAATGGAACCAGGAAACGTATTCAGAGGGAAATTTGCATACGTAGAAACAGGCAGTCAACAAGTAGTGGGAGATTAGGGAATATTTTCTTCCCCGCCCCCCGCCCTGAATTTTAAGAACCTTGATAATAATTGTGTTGTAACTCAGCACGAGCACTCTACCCAGCTGGCTATCTCTGAGCTGTGCGCACTGTCAGAAAAAGAGAAATGCGCATGCGCAGTAGTCCGTCTCACACACATGCGTGGATTGCTACTAAAATTGACTTTATTTAAAATATATACGAAGGGGGGGAAATACTTTAGTGTTACAACAGTGTTGTCAACTTGATTATAATTTTTTTTCCGTTTTCATATTAAGTAGAGGGAAATTAGAAATGTAGCATATTACGTACGGGTCGGTTTATATATATATATATATATATATATATATATATATATATATATATATGCTCGTAAATATTCTTTTTGTAGCTTAGGGCGCTGTAGCACATAACTTGAGAAAATTACTGATGACAGTATTATTATTTTTAATGACATGGCAATGTGTTATTAATGCTCTAATGTATTAATTCGCTTCATTCTGTCCCCCTTTTTATTTTGTCTTCAACTATCCCAAATAAGTATTCTGTTTTTTTCCTTCTTATCGTCCAGTAGTAGTTACGAATAAGATTCACTAAATAAATATTGTATCCGAGTGTGAAGTGACATTGGGATAGGAATTTTGTCTGTTGTTTTTTTTTTTTCTGAATAGCGAGAAACCGTCTATAGGCCTAATACGAGGTTCTTGTCAGGACACAGGATGTTTGGTTGCGTGCTGTGAATAATTAGTGATGAGAAAGAAGTGGCCCTTCAGGGGGGAGTTTCCTGCTGTCTGTCACTCACAACGGTGTAGCTTTAAAATGTCGTGTGTGTGTGTGTGTGTTTGTTCAAGTCATTATGAATCCAAGAACTCAACACTCGACAAAATGCCAATTTAGTCTGCTGTGGAAAACTCTTTCTCATTCTAATACGCGTTTTTTTTAATAATCTTCTGAATGCTGATACTCTGTTCATCCTTGTAGTGACACCCTTCAATGCAAAAAAAAAATACGATAAAATATGAAGAGTAGGTTTATATTTTTTTTTATATTTCCAAAAAAAACCTTATAGGAAAATATTCTCCTATTATTCCTCCGCATGAATTTCGGCTATAACAGTCATCGGAAACCGGACCATGCAATTTTAAATATTATTCAAAATTATTTTCTAGTGTCTTGGAAACATACTAATTTCAATATAAGTACTTTTTTTAGGGTAACAGGCTACATGAGGGTAATCCACGTGGTGACAACTCCCCTTTAATAGCATAGGAAGGGGGGATGTGGAAGGGTAGAGGAAGGTAGCCAAGGGTTAACTAGGGGCCCCAGGTTATATATTAAGGATCCTACCCGGCAATTCGCCCAAAAGTGATGCAGGGAAAACCCTATAAAAACCTACATCAGGTAGGTCGGGCATTGGGTACTTGTCCCACGCCCTTCCGATTGCAGGAGAGGAGTTTGCTGTGGGGTCGCAGCATTCCCTTCTCCGTGCCTCGACCAGTTTAGGAGGAAGCCGGCCGACTATTCCAATGGGAATAGTGGACAACTCTTACCGTATGCCCAAGGTCTGTGACCCCGGAACATACACCTCTCAGAAGAGGCTGAGGTGCCTCGGCTTGTGGGAACCTTAGTTCAAAAACGGAGAGGTAGCCCCTTCGTATCTCTCCTACAAGGTTCTGCCTGCGAGAGAATAGCCCTCGCCTACCAATTTCCGATCTTTTTAGTATCAACCCAACTGTCAGTTTGAAAGGAAAAACTGATTCATCATTTTCAAATTGATCATATTGAAAACTGAAACTTAATGGTTTGTTTAAAAATAATATTATAATTTTTTTTATATAAAAAAATGGGATCCTTGTTTTATTTTAAATGGTTCTATAAAAAAAATTCTGTTCACAGATGACGGTTGCAAATTCTCGAAAACTCCTCCAAATCCAAAATTAAAAATTTTGAAAATGGTGAATTTTTTTTTTCATTTCAAATTGATGACTGACGTAAACAGTGGAGGTCAATACTAAAATTAATACAAAATACATCATTGAAGTCGTTTTTATCACAAATATTGAATTATTAAGGTCTCATAATTATGTACACCTGATGAAGTCCCAAATTATGGACGAAACGTAGTGGTTTTGTGTTGATTTTCAATGTCAATGTAGGCACCGAAGTGGAAATTTGGTATAAAACTGGGAATTATATGTATTTAATAAGTAAATATATATATTTAACGTCGTTAAACGAAATCTGAGATTTTTCCCTGATATTTTCTTGAAGCATTTCGTACTTCAATAACATTCAGGATAACTTGATTTTTTTTTTTTCAGTATCGACAGTTGCCTTATTATTGTTTAAAGCTTCAAGACACGGATTCAGTTCAGTATAAAAAAGAAACAACTAAAATTCATAGCGAAAATACAGACAATTAGACAAAATTTTAAAAAGCTCAACGTTTCATCCGACACGTTTCATCACGACCACGCACCAGTTCAACACACACACATCCATTATCGCGATGGCCAAAATCATCGAGTTGGAATATTTTCCTCACGCTCTCTATTCGCCACTCGGATTACTTTCTCTTTCCAATCTTGAACAAGAAATAATAATTTCCAACGCTGTAGAAGTGGAGTCTGCGGTTTGAGGGTTATTTTGAAGATTCTGGGTGGTCGTCCATTGAGCACAGGGTATCGAAGCTATTGAACGTCGCTGCGACAAGTGTATCGAGCTAACAGGAGAAATTAATATGTGACTACCCAAAATTTTTTTTTATGTTTTCTATGTTGCGACTAGAAATTCAGATAGGAAAATTCATTGAAATCTGCTTAGATGATGAAGATTATTTTTTTTTAGTTTATACCGTTCAAACGGGCCATCAGACGTACACACAGAATGTTAAAAAAAATATATATTTTTCTTTCTTTGAAGAATAAATAAATACAGTGTGTTTCTCTGAGTCGAACCAACAAGAACCATTGGTGGGAAATGGCACAGCCACACGTGGGAAATTCACGTGGGAAGATTCCGCCGCCGGCAGAAATGCGCTAAGTGCTCTAATATGTCTGCCTCACTTCTTCACAGTTACTCCTTCTTCTACTGACTTCGTGCTTTCTTTTTGAACCGGGAAAATTTTCAGCTAATTAGAAAAAAAAACAGGGATCCTGTTACAAAATCAACGAAAATGAATTAATATAATCATTTTCCTTGAAAACTTATTAAATAAAAAGTCAATTAAAGCGAATGGTACCTGGCACTTATGAACTCCAATCGATGTGTGTTTCTTTTAAAAAAAAATATTCAGTTCAAATTGAAATTTTAATATTGACGTTAATCTGACAATTTAATTTATATTCTGACTTAGAAAATTAATAAATAAATAAACATTAGCCAATTTTAGGTCTTAAAATAAAATTTCTTTGAAGAATAAATAAATACAGTGTATTTCTCTGAGTCGAACCAACAAGAACCATTGATGGGAAGGAAATGGCACAGTCACACCAGGGGAAATTCACGTTAAAATATAATTTTGAATAAAATAAATTAAGTTTTTTTTAGATAACTCTACTGGTTTGCGATATAATGCGTAGTTTTGAGTATAACCTAGGTATAGAGGTTACAGGTAGTCGAATCGCAATGCAAATGCAGAGAAAGAACTTTATTAATTTAAATTAAAAACGTTTTATCGCTTAATTTGCGACCTCATCAGCTTCAAGTTTAAAATATATATATATTTTTTAATGGACAACCGAAATTATGCAGTCAGAACAGTCTACTCAGCTTTCTTACCTCAAAATCCAGGCCTTCCCTTTCACGTCCATTCCAAATATGCGAAGAACAATGAATTGGCCCAAATAAATTGTTTAAAATATTTGCGCCCACCTGTAAATAGATCGATATGACTGATGCATGCGAACTAATAAATATAATTACTGGTATATTTGTTCGACATTTCAACTACAAAACTGTAATTGATGTTATTTAAAATTTTTCACATACGTCACAAGCGTAAATCCACACGATGGAATCAACACAATGTTAAGCGAAAGGCCACATTATTGCTCATAGAATTTCTGAACCATCTTTATACGGCTATACCGTTGCGATACACAAGGACATAGATGCAAATACAGTGAAGCAATGATTTAGTTTATCAAGTAGTGCAAAGATTCTCTTCATCAATCCAGAGTCAATAAACTCCGTAATCATTTGAAACTATGGCCACAAAGTAAATTTTATTTGTATAGGCTAATCATAACGTCCAGCATGGCGTCAAACACACGAGCAAAAGACGCTCAGACAACAGCAGAAACTGTTCATTTTTTACTTATTCACAACCAGACATTGTAACAAAAGTCTGCGACAATGTGAAAAGAATTACGTCGAAAATTAAAATAGTAAATTTGAGGGTTATGTTTTTCCAAAAAATATAAAGATGAATAGATCAAATTACACTTAAATTATATGAAAAGGTGAAATATATTACATTTAATAACCCGGCGTGGACTTTCATTTCAATGAATTTCGTTTCGTTTTGCTTTTCAGGGGCCTGACTTCATCATGGCAGCTCTTGTGGACCCTGCTTTTAAGAGCATTCCTCGAGGCTCCTCAGCATTCCTCATTTGGAGAATCGAGGTGAGTTCTACAACGAAATAAATAAATTACCAGGTTCGAGACTTTTATCGGACTAAATGAGCTTAGCGAATCGTGAAACTACAAAAATCTCTGTGTGTGTGCGTACTTTCAGTATTTAACAGGGAAAAATAATATTCAACCTGAATGTGTTACATTAAAAATCGAAATATGCAAGTAGAAAATGTAAAACTTGTTTGAATTACTACTGTCCGAGCCGAAAATATAGAATCGAGTATCGGTAAAGAGATTAACATTGTTGGGGACCTCAATGCCCGAGTACGAAGAACAATGAAGGGACACACGATCAACGAGGAAGACGGTATCGGAAACAGCAGAGAAATATCGACAAGAATGACAATAATAAGAAGAAGAATCGAAAAACTTCTGTTTAAGTTAAAGCGACGTGGAGAAAAGCAAGTGAAATGGTAATGGGAACGTAGAAAACAGCAAGGAAAACTTGGATCGTCTTCAGGGAAAGCAGCACAGTGTTGGTGTTGCACCAGACAACAGACGTATAAAGTAGATTAAAACGGATTAATGATTGTTAAACTGTGAATATTGCGTACGATTCTCTGTTTTAATCAAGTTTCTGTAATTTCTTAGATAAATTACGTTCTACTCATTTTTAAAATAAATTCTTAGTATGGAACTGTTGGTATTTTATATTCTTATTATATTAATAACATTATCAATTATTAAACCTTTTCTGACTGTTTGATCATTATATTTCTTTATTGAAATCAATTAATTGGCACCTTCGCTAAATTAAAAGCCATAATCACTCAAAACCATATCATATTTCCCCCTCAAACTATAAAAAAAATTTCTTCTCTGTTACAGAATATGCAAGTAGTTCCACTTCCTAAACAACAATATGGAACATTTTATGATGGAGACTCATATATTGTTTATGCTGCTTCTGAATTGGGAAAACCATCTGGACTCGATGTCAAGGTAATATCTTTTTTTAAGTAGGTCTAATAATAATAAGTTAACCAAATTTTTGGTTTAATTCTGATTAATATGGATTTTTAAATATGAAATTAGATTGGAAGTAGGGAAGTAAGAACTCTGTTTTTAATCGAGAAAAGAACTGTTTCTTCTTCAAAGAGAATGTTATCAGGTCACAGCATTAACTTGAAAGTTTGAGACATATAACCAGGGTCTACTCGAGGGGCCATCAAACCTGGACATTTATCCTGCATGCCAAAATTTAGTGGCGCCATTTTGGGTGTGTGAGAAAATTATGGATGTGTTAAATACCCAATTAATATAAAATTTTACATACAGATTTATTCGTCCCCCCCAAATTTATTTTATGTCTAATGAAAAATTAATGCAGAATTTCTAAAGGACGCTACTCGAACATGCATATATATATACTTAACAATATGTATCTAGTTACAGATATTTCTTAATTAATTTCTATTGTTTTGTTCTGCTTTATTATCAATGTTATGTTTCTTATAATAATAAAAATAGCCAAATACATACAAAAAAAAGTGATGATATAAATACCACACGTTTCTGGAAACACATAAATTGAAATATTATTTTCTGATTCTGTCAGGTTGCCGATGTTCGAGGTCCTCTTGAAGTTCACATTCACTTTTGGCTTGGTGCAGAGACATCTACAGATGAGGCTGGTGTGGCAGCATATAAAACAGTGGAGTTGGATGATTATTTAGGAGGCACTCCTACTCAACATAGAGAAACACAAGGCAATGAATCCCCAAGATTTAAAGCTTATTTTAAATCTGGTTTTACGTATGTGTTGTTTTAAGTTTTTTTTATGCATATATTAGTGGATAATTTAATATATTTTTCAGAATTAGAAATCAGTTGTAATTAAATATTTCAAAAGTACTCTGCCAGCTTTTTCTAAATATTTAAAATTAACTGTAATTGGAACTTATCAATATCAAAATTAATCATTTGTAACATTGTCACAAAGACAACTATTTGTGCTTATAAATCATTTTCAGAAACTTCATTACTTTAACTTGCAATTTATCAAAATATATTTTTAGTTTTGGAAAGATTTATTTAATAAAATATAGAATATTAATTATTGTATACATAATTGAATAGTTAATTGATCACCTACTAAAATTCTAGTGATAAAATTTGTTGGCATACATATCATATAATAATATAAATCAAAAATTAATTGTATAAAAAAAACACAAGAACCAGGAGTAACACAACCACACAATACAATTGGCAAACTCAAAACAGACATATTATTTTTTATTTCAAAACTTCATTATACTTCAATTAAAAATAAAATGTTTTATTTTTTAATTTTTATCCAATTTATTGATAAATCTAACTCTTTATGCATTGCAGAATTCTTAAAGGAGGCGTAGCATCAGGATTACATGAAGTAAAGGATTTATTTGAACCAAGACTATTTCGTATTAAAGGTAGACGATCGCCAACTGTGATTCAGCAACCTGCTATTCAATGGGAGTATTTTAACAGTGGAGATGTATTCATAATACATACTAAATATATAATATTTGTCTGGACTGGAAGAAATGCTAACAATATGGAAAAAATTCAAGCAGCAAAGGTACCGTACTACAGTCCATTGAGACTTGTTATAACATTTACTATTAAAATTTTACTTTTTAATGTTTGTTGAAGGAGAAATAGTGTACTCTTTTGGAAATTGTCGGTTTGTAACTAAGGCAAAAATATATTTTTTTTGTTTATCCACATACAACATTTTGCTCTAATAATATAAATAATCCAAATTTGTCAACAAGAAGATATTGTAAAAAAATTATCATCTGATGACACTTAATTTTATGATTGCATAAACATACTAGGAGAACTATGAAATCACCTTTTAAATTGATGATTGCTTTCTCTCCACAGTTCCTTGCAATCCAATTTCTTTTGTTGAATGAGAATATTTTCTCCTTACAGGTGGCTCTAAAATTAAAATCTGATTTCAATGCCTCTTCTATTGAGTTTGTTGATGATGGCAAAGAATTGAATTTACATCCAGCAGAAAAGAAGGTATTCACTGATCTTCTGAATATTCGTGAACGGTCTGTGAAATCTGCTGAAGAAGCTGGAGCAGATGAAGTTGTAGAAGAAGGTATAAGGTCTTCTCTGACACTTTACCACTGTAGTGATGAAGAAGGAGCTTACAAAATTACAGAGATCAGAAATGGGCCTTTAAATCAGTCTGATCTCAACTCCAATGTAAGGATAATTTAAATATTACCTTATAAAATATATCTAAGACATGATAGTTTCATCACAATTTAATATTAATACAATCTTCCACAGGACTCTTTTATTATAGATAATGGAAATAATGGTATTTGGGTATGGATCGGCAAGAAAGCATCTACTAAAGAAAGAATTGAAGCCCTAGCAAATGCACATGGCTTTGTTACAAAGAAGGGATATCCTTCTAGCACACCAGTTACAAGAGTAGTTGATGGAGGTGAACCTGTAGAATTTAAAATGTTGTTTTCTTCTTGGAAAGAGAAGAATCAGACAACAGGTCTTGGTAAACAAAATACTGGTATGTCTCACATTGAATTATTTGTTATAATAATAGATATCTGTAACATTATGAACAGTTGAAAGTAAGGCGATTGTAATAATTCTTCAAAGATTGAAGTCTTTCCTGGTGTAATTGTTCGATAAACAGTTCTTGATTCTCACATGGGTATAATATATTTCAACACAACATTTTGATGACTGAAAGCTCTGTCATTGTTTTCTTCACCTAGAAGATGACGACAGTGCTTTCAGTCATTGAAATGTTGCATTTAAATATATTATACCCATGTGAGAACCGAGAACTGTTTATGGAGTAATCATTCTTGGTTTGTGATTGCAATTTCAAGTGAGAGTATGAGAATCCATGTCTGACCTGAATCACTCGTAACTCTTTCTCTGACAGACTTGTCACTTGGTACATATCATAAGATCCCAAGCAGATTATTAAACTGGGTTGACAATATTTCTTTGCCATAGCTTCAACCTACCAAGTGCAGTCAGTATTGTGGTGCAAGCTGAGGGTTAATATCTGTCCGTAAAAATAAATACTATTTATTTACTTTAATTTTACACCTTGAAATTTATATATTAATTGTTAATAAGATTAAATAGCCAAATACAGACAAAAGAAGTGATATAAATAGCATTGGTATTTATATCCTCACTTCTTTTGTCTGCATTTGGCTATTTAATATTATTATTAATTTTAAAAACAGATGTTTTATATTCTTCATTTCTATAATAATTATTACTCTTAACAGAAATTAACTGAACTATCATGATTATGTGGTTAAATTGGTAGTAATTAATAATATTCTGTAAAAATTTCAGTAAATCATATTGCGGTAACTGTTCATACAAAATTGGATGCTTCAACTCTTCATGAAAAACCACAACTAGCTGCAAAATCACAACTAGTTGATGATGGTTCTGGCACAGTTAAGGTCTGGCGTGTCAATAACTTCAATTTGGAAGAAGTGCCTCAAGAACATTACGGCATGTTTTTCTCAGGCGATTCATATGTTGTTCATTATCAATATGTTGCAGGTTCTGAAAAACATATAATTTATTATTGGCTGGTAATAATTTCTATGATTATATTCCATAATCCAGTAACATTAAATCAAGTTACTAATACAAAAATAGTTTAATGTGCATATTAATTAATTATACTTAAATTAATAGCACAAGCATTATTAATTGTATTTCTATAACATTAATATACAATTTTCACACAGACATAGAAATTAACTTTAAACCAATATTTATCTTACAACAGCTAACATTTTTTAGTACATGTTAAAATGTACAGGGACATGTTATCAAATAATATAAATAATTATTATTTACTTTCTTACCAAGGAAATATTCATGAAATAATGTATAACGTGCTAGTTTAATTTTTTTTTTTGGTAGTTGAGATTTTACACTTTTACAGTACAAGTTTGTACTTTAGGATAAGGAAATTCATGAGTAAAATATTTTGTGTAACTGCAATTCAATTTTTCTGTAGGGTTTGCATTCACCAGCAGATGAACAGGGAACTGCAGCTCTTAAAACAGTAGAAATGGATGATGCATTAGGTGGTGCAGCGGTACAAGTCCGAGTAAATCAAGGAAAAGAACCTGCTCATTTTCTCACAGTCTTTCAAGGTCAAATGCTTATCTTCAGTGGTGGAATCAAATCCTCTTTTGAAGGTAATGAATAAGTACTCAGTGACTTATTATTTGTGTGGACAAGAAAGAGAGATATTTTTGATAGCTTACCTTAAATTGAGAGCAGAGGACACAGAACAAAGTTCTTGAAATCTCCCTCAGGAGATATGCACACATCATACCAGTCAACCATACTGTATATATAGAAAGTATGGACGTCGTGTGTTGTGCCATGGACATAGTGGTTGATATTGATAGGATATATATAATTCAAGACATCAATTCATTTTTAATTATTTTATTATCATAAAATTCTTATTGATTAGTATTTATTACAATTTTGTATTACATTCTCCCAGGCACTATGCCGTAAAAATTTAATGAACAGTAACAGTTTATTAACTTCAAAAAATTAGCATGATTACAATTTTTAATTACAGTAGACAAGGCAGTATAATTATTAAAACTGTCCAGCCTGAAGAGGTCCTTAGAAAATTTTTGAAAAATTAAATGATGTATAATTAATTTTTGTTAATCAACATAATTTTCTGACTCAAGTCCATATATTTATTTATAATACTTGAATTACTTAAAGTGACTAAAATATTTTTCAGTTATATAACATTAAAAAGGTTTACTTAAATTGTTTATTTTTTATAGATCACAGTGACAATAACATCAAGCAACAAAATGAAATTCCACAAGAATTTTTATTGCAAGTCAGAGGGAACAGCTCAAGCAACACCAAAGCTGTTGAGGTAAAAAAGTCTTAGTTGTATACAGTTACATACAAAAAAATTCACACTAATTTTTTCTAATTTAGACTGAATAAAATTATAATATGATCTTTTTTAAAAAAAAAAATAATTAAATAAATTATCAAACACTGAAAACGTTCCAGAAAATTTTTTGAGTAAACAGTTTTAGGTTTCAACTCAAGCTGTGTCATACGTGTTGAAAAAATGTTACTCAAGAACTGTTTAGTCAAATGAAATAGTGTTAATTGCAAACTGAATTCAAATGCTTACCTACATTCATAATTTTGATGAAAAATTAACTTTTCTCTAACTGAAATAATATTGTTCAATATGGTTCAGGGTTAAATTATAGACACTATTTAGTTCTTAAGAAAAAAATATTGTCGTGGTTTCATAGTTGAAGTGAACATTCACATCTTTGCTGGTACGTTGTTATAAAATTATGCAACTGTTTTAAAATCTTGGTTTATTTGTAGCTATATGGTTAGTGCTTATTTATTGTTGTCTGAATTAGTAATCGTCAGACCTAAATGTACATCATTCTCAGGTGAAAATATATTTTTCTCCATTGAATCCATGCCACCTAAAAATTCATTTGCATTATTGCACTGTCCTTGAATATATTGAAGGGTTCTCGTAATACCTTTCCAAGTTTACATTATATAAAGTTCTCTTTAAATGTTTACATTTGAGGCATTTAATCTGATATTTTCTCTCTTCCATTTATTCAGATTATTTTGGTTCTAGACCATTAACATTTAAAAAACCAATGATAATATTTGCAGTTTGCCTTTAAAAGTTAATTTATGATTAATAAAATGCCTCTTAACTAAAATTTTAAGTTTGATGACGGAGCTGAATATAAATATTATTTGCATTTTTTTAACCTTAAATTTAAAAAGTAAGACGAGTATATAATGGGAACTAAAAAAATATTTCCAAAATATTATTGTAGGAAATAATAACCCAAGAAAAGAAGAGTGGTATGAAAAATATCAGCATGCAAAACTAGAATAAGAATGTGACTTTCTTTAAAGAGATTATACCTACACTACATTAAAATTTATTTCACAGGTACCACTTAGAGCAGGTTCACTGAATTCAAATGACGTTTTTTTCTTGAAAACAAGTTCTGGTTCCTTTATATGGTGTGGGAAAGGAGCAACAGGGGATGAAAGGGAAATGGCCAAGAAGATAGCAGATGCAACAGCAAAGAGTGACTACACACTGATCTATGAAGGACAAGAAAAAGTTGATTTCTGGGATGCCATTGGGGGTCAAGAAGAATATGCAAGTGATAAAAGACTTGCAGAATCAAATGAATTGCAAGCACCACGACTGTTCCAGCTGTCTAACGCTTCAGGTTCCTTTAAAGGTATGTATTTTAAAAAAAGAACATATATAAGAACTAATTTGGTGACGAAGTCACATTGCTATATTGGATAGTGAGGAAGGACAGAAATAAATAGAAGAAATACGCTTTATGTGAATACATGTGCTGGGGCGTAGAATCACACACAAAGAAAAGCATATGTTCAAAGCATGGAGATGGAAAAAATTTGACCTAGGCAGGACTTGAACCTGCATAATCTGCTAAGTACTTGTGCGCCTTAAACATCTCGGCCACCAGTTCAAGTTCCTGACCACGCAAATATAGACAGTCTTATCATTGATAAATGGTTATTTAGAGGAGGAATTGATAGAGTTGAGGGCGTATTTACCTATATTAATACATTTTGCATTATTGGGAAAGAATAGTGTGTTTAAATAGACTGTAACATAATATAACATTAAGCAAGCATGAACTAGCTAAAGGCCTGTAACTGGGTAGTTCAAAAATGTGACAAGAGCATTAAATTATTTGGCCATGCAGAGTCTAGAACAATGGTACATTTAGATTCTTATTTCTGTATGAAGTTATTAAAATTCTGCTCTTTCATTACCACGAAGATATTCAGGTAAATAGAGGTAATGTTTTTCTGGCTGTAGCAACAATGTCAGTATATTTATACACAAGGTCATAAAAGTCAAAATTTTATTCTTAACAAAATATTGTTACATTATTTCTGATTTCAGCGGAAGAAGTAATGAATTTCCAGCAGATTGATTTAATTCCTGAAGATATCATGTTGTTGGATGCCAAGGATTCAGTTTATCTTTGGATAGGAAAAGACTCAAATGCAGAAGAGCAGAAGTTAGCATTACAAACTGCGTTAGAATACCTGTCTACAGGTACTATTTTAGTGTACCTCTCTAATTTGTTATAGTCTGCAATAATATATAAATTGCTGTTATATTCAATCATACAAATAATTTTAATAGTAATTTTTTTTCTTTGCATATGGACAATAATTAATATTTCAAAGTTCCTGTAGATCTTATTCATGTTCAACTGTAATTGATTGAGAAAACTGAGTCAATTTCCATGTGTTTTAGATCCTACAAACCGTGATGAATCTACACCAATTATTAAAATAAAACAAGGATATGAACCACCTACATTTACTGGATTTTTTGGTGTATGGGATCCTTCTCTTTGGAATGTAAGCATTAAAAAACTAAAACCTAAACACCTAGATATTATTAAATACCTACAAGTTAACTTACATGTTTGCAATTAGTTCATATATATAATCATAGATTACTACATGACATTGTTTTAAATTTTAATGATTTTCTGTTTCAGAATGGCAAAAGTTTCAGGGAACTTTGTCAAGAGATAAAAGGTCAAAATGAAATAGTTGAGATCACCAAGGATGACCTTGTTGATGGATACAGGTTTGAAGACTATCCCAAATATCCTCTAGATGTCTTATGTAAAACTGACGCTGAAAACTTGCCTGATGATGTGGATAAACTACACAGAGAGGTAAAAAACAACTACCTATTAGACCAGGAGAATAAATCAATTATTCATTTGCATCCTCTAAAACATTAAGAATATAATGCTTAGCATTTGTTCAAATGACTACAAAAATATGTGTCAATACATTCAACAATTAACTCAATCAGGCTATTTTGTTTGTTTGCGTGAGTTAATTGATTCCAATACCTGAATCGTAAAATTAAATATTTTCTTTAGCAGTTTTCATGTGGTGTTTCTCTCTCAATTCACAAATAGTGTGATAAATTACAAATTAAAAATATAAGCTGCAAACTAGAAAATTAAAGCTACGTAATGGAAAGAGAGAAGTAATTAATATTTATAAAGGTATTATTTATTTAGCTAATGGATGTTGGCATTCTCTCTTCCCTAACCCATCCATTAATTATTTGAGTATGCCATGTTATCCTTCATACAATTCATATGGACATGAAATATATAGTTTTATATGGCTTACTTGAAATTGAGGACCAATGTCACCATGCTGGACAGGAAAAAATTCAAATTTTTATGCGTTAACCTCCTTAGTCAGGAAAGAGATGTACTTTGCACTCAGCAGACTGCATAATGTACAGATCTTTGTGTGGTCAACTAGTACGAAGTGAAGTTATCCTTCCCGAAGGAGGCACATGCTTTTCAAAATTTGAAGTGTCTCTTACTATTCGACATGGCAACATTGGCCCTAATTTCAAGTAAGCAATCTAATCCATCTTGCTTCACTGTCAATGTAAATTAAATATGTATGTATGTAAAAAACTTAAACGTCACAATTGTTACAGATGCATTTGGCAAAAGATGAATTTGAATCTGTTTTGGGAATGTCATACTCAGATTTTGCAGGACTACCTCAGTGGAAACAGAACAACCTGAAAAAGGCAAAAGGACTTTTTTGATCTCCATTAGTCCTAAATTATATCAATATTATTGCTTCATACATTCTCCAATGGAGAAAACGCTCAAGATGTATCAGTTGATGCTTTCATAAAATAATTATTTTCATGGAACGAAAGATATTTAATTGTGCACAAAAGAATGAATACTTGTATGTTGGAAGAAAATAATAAGGTGCCATTTACTGTATCTCTTATCATTGTACACATTTTGTAAATAAATGTTAGATAAAAATCATATGACCTACTGTTAATAAATATACTGTTGCTTAAAACAATTTTATGCTTGTTTATGAAGAAAGTAGGGCAGATGGTAGCTGGTTCTCTGAACTTTTACTCCTGTCTTCCAAAGACTTTTACCTTTCTCCAAAATTGTGAAAATCTCTCTCTTCTCAGCTACTTTTGGTAGAATTTTTTACTTACCACTTTATATAACATTTTATTTTTGCAATTTAGTATTTAATAATGCCTTTATCTGGCAAACAGGTTTATAACATTCGGAATATTCTTCCCCAACTAAGCCACAAAATGAAACCAGATTCGATTTATAATATCTGTAGCACTTCTCCTCACTTAATGACTTTTCAAGACAGGTTTAAGTTATGTTGAGTCATTTAACACATTTTGATAGAAAAGAGGCAGGTATCATTACACTTTGATTGTGGAATGACAATAATTGTTTATCAATATCCAGATGTTACTTAGTAACAGTTGGCTTATATGTGTTGTGAATAAATTTGTCACTGAAAATTATAAGTGCAAACATACAAACATGTCCATTTCCCTGGGAAAACAAGTACGAATGGTGAAAATCATGAGAGATAATTCATTTGTGAGAAGTAGGAAAGAGAGACTGCGAAGCCAACTTATTTAAAATTAACGGTTGGTCCATTTGGGCTGAGGAGTGAAAATATTTCAAATTTTTGAGGGCCTGAGCCCCCTTGGTCAGGAGAGAAGGTCTGCACTGTGTGCCGGCTGGGCACACAGTTCTTCTCAGAAAACAGTAGCAAACAACTTTCACTATTAATAATACTTTCAAATTAAAATACAGTTTTCAAAGAATGCAAAAAGCCAAATGAATGAATTCGTTGGTTTTATTGTGTGTACATGTTTTTCATAACACACTAACAGCACATAAGGTTAATAATATCTACAAAATAGTTTTTTTTTCTTTTACCATGATACAATACACTTCTACAATGTAAAAGACTATTTTTCTTTCTTGGTGTTTGATACTATAATATTAAAATAACATTCTTTACGAAAAATAACTATCCAAATGCAATACGAGGTAACAATAAAAGACAAAGTAAAAAAATGAAATAATAGTACCATAAATTCTTTTTCATTCCATCTTTGTCACAGGAAGGCACAGTTAAATATTTATTTCCAAAAAAAACTCACAAAAATGAGATTAATAAATTTACCACATAAAAAACAATTTTTTGCTTAAAATTGATGTGTACACTTTTGCATGAATAAAATGCAACTCTAGTCCGTTAAATATGTTTAAAAATTTATTTCTAATCTAATTTTTCATCATGTAATTGGCACAGAATATTATTCTAAAATGAGCAAGATAACTGATTTCTAAATACCTTAAAGAAGATCCCTGTTCAAGATGAATTTGTGAATGTGTAGGAATGTGAAAGTGAGTTAGTTATGTGAGCAAATTTGAAATTTGTAAATAGAGCATAAGAAATATTAGCGATAAACTTCTGCAAAACTTTGGCTTAAACAACTCAGTCATACGAGCAACATTTCAGAAACTGTAGTTATAAAATATATTGAGACATATGGCATCGAAAATGATCTGCAAGGAAATATTATTAATCACTATTTGTACCTTTTAGAGCATATTCATTGACTATATGTTAAATTAATAACAAAGTTGTATCCAACCATAGCACTTGGTAACAAAAACTGTCACCACATTTGGAAAGTTCCAAGCTGCCACAATATTGGGCCCTTGGAAGGTACATACATATTGCTTCACAATAGTTTACCAACACTGGTTACTGATGCAGGAACATCAAAATGGACGTATAGCAGAAAGGCTACTTTGAGGCATACTTTAAAGCCCATGTATTTACCAATGGTACCTGAATTGGGCTGGGCCGCAGTTGAAAAATAAATTATTTATATTTAACATATTTAAATAACGTATAGTCCACGTAGCCAATAAAATCACAGCTCTTTTTTTGAAAGCTACTTAAACTCCACAGTTCATTCCAAAGCTATAATCATTTTCCAATTGCTGAAGCATTTGCAGGTAATGTTGCAGAACGCTGCTGCTGACTAATGTACGGTTTCAAGGTTGATCGTGTTGATTCTCTGCAACATAGTTCAAAAGATTAAGTTCAGATACTTGAATACCTTATTGGATAGAAAAAAAGTTATTATTAATGTGTTACCTTGGTGAAACCTTAGCTCCGTCAACTCCACTGTTAGCTTTATATCCACATTTCTGGATCTTTTTGCCAAGTCTCTGAATCCACAACTTTTGATCTTCTATGTTGGTAGCTAATAAAAGCAGTTCTTTGGCAGAATTTGGATCATAATGTAACTTGCATGGAGCTATAGCATCTTCTTTTCTTTCAAGATGTTCTTTGTGCACTTTTATATGACACCCTAAAAAGAACTCTCTTATGAACATCTAGGCATATATTAATTTGAAGGATACTACATGTTACATGAATATCGTCCAAAATTTCAAATTTGTCAAATTGTGAAGTTTAATAATACATTACAGTCCCAAAGTATTTAATAAGCTCACATATATACTCAAAATTTTGGTTAGAATATATTAGAAAAATGTATATATATTAACAGATTTTTAGATCAAATGTCATTTTCATGTCCACATTTTTCCCTTTCCTAAAAAAAAAACAACTAGAAGGAAATACACAGCCTGGCATAGCCAATAATTTGTTAACAACCAATAACTTGCCCCCAGATATTCAAGAAAAACTTAAAATGATGTGATTCCATTTTATATAATAGTACTTGGTAAATCACATGTTAATTAACATTAATTAATTATATATTTGATCCTCAACTTGAATAATGTTTAATAATTATTAATAACAAACCAAATACTTCAAATCATACTTAAAAAATGAAAATTTTACCTACTTGAAAATGGAATGTATATAAAAATTGAACTCACAGATTTTTTATGATGATAACTACAACTTTGGTGATGTAAGAAAAAGATTAGGTCATGCTAAAAAAAATAAACATGTAATGAATGCTAACAGTTTTTAAAGTTAAACTCACTTCGACACTCAAGAGCTGCAGGTGGCCTGAACATATGCCAAAGAGGTTTAGGGCATATTTCACAATTTGTTGGCATGTGATAAGAAATTTGGACAAATTCATGTCCCTTAAGTGAGAAAGTTCCAGGCTTGTCATCTCTAAATACTGACAGGTCCAACTGGTTCATGCCCTCATCAGGCCTTCTTGCTTCTCCTTCTCCAGCATACAGCAACTATAGGCATAAAATTGAAGGGAAAAAAAGTGTAAAGAAAACGGAACACAAAAGCACTCAAATTTTGCCAATTGCTGAACTTCTTTTTACCTGGAATATACGGGGAATATCTTTGGCATCAGCTCTAATCACATCACCTTGTGTAACTGAACGGACGTGAAAAACTTTTCTGAAATTTTATCATGTCACAATATTAGACAACTACTACAATAATAAAGCCAAAAAAATAATAATTCACCATTTGATAAGGAATGGAAAACACTAAGACTTATGAAATCAAGATAGTTACTATTTATAATAATTAAAATGTGTATCAGTTAGCTCATTAAAAAGGTTATTCTTCATACACTTAAGAATACCACTATTAATTTTGAGGAAGACACAAACATATGGAAATAATTGAGCTCTGTGACTATTATGTTAATATTTTGCAATAAATAATTTCTATGCTTCTAACTAAAAAATAAATCAGATGTCGGCTTCTTTCACCAACTAGTTGCATGGAACATATAATTAAAATGAAATGTTATATGGGCTATAGCAGCACAATACTTCAGTTTGAGATAAACCATTAACTCTCTATCTCTTTTTCATACTAAAAATAATTAATATAGACAGGAAAGAGAGATAGAGATAAATAGGTTTACCTTAAACTGAAAGTCAGTGCCGCCATGTCAGATAGGAAAATACAGTACTGGAGAATTCTTTAAAAATTTTGCAAAATCATTGTCATTCCCGAAAAGGAAAAATCATTAGCATTAACAATTTAATAAATGAATATAAATTCTAACTCACTTAAGGTCAAGAATGAGAACAGGATCTGTATTCTGCTTATCACTTTCAGAATTGTAGAAAATAATTTTTTTGGACGAAACAACAACATATTGCTTTTTCCAACCATGACGCCGAATGTTCTGCTTATTTGGAATGGATAGCCAACCTTCTAGTCTGGATTCTACATAAGAAAAATAATATGAGAATTAAGTAAAAACAAAACTAACATAAAAATATAAGCATCACTTTTGTTTATTTACCTTGGCCCATAATGTCTTCATCATTGTCAGCACTGCTCAGAGATGCTGTTTCACTATTTAAAGATGCAAGTTTGATATGCAGCTGTTCAATTTCTGAATCCTTTGAGTCAAGTTCCATTTGTAGGCGTATTCTTGCTGTATTTTCTTCCTGAACCTGTGACTGCAGCTCTTGGACTTCTTTTTGCCATTTAACATTCATTTGCCCGAACTTTTCTCTTTCCTGAGGAAAACAAAAATTATATGTCAATACTTCTAGCTATTAATGCTTATCTTTTAAGACCATAAAAAACTAAATGTTACTATAAAACTTACAGTATATTTCTATAAAGCTTATTTCAATTGTAGGTAACAAAAGAAAGGTGCATATTTATTTGAAAACACAAATATAATTCAAAATGCAATTTCTTAAACTATACTGTACCTGAGTGAGTTCTTGTTGCAGTTTACGGCATTCTTTCTCTCGTTTACGCAAATCAGCTGACGATACTTTGTTTTTACCACGACCAGCGCTACTCATATCTTTTCTGTTCATTATCTCAGCCAATTTGTTCACAGCTTGCATTTTCAGCAACTGCTCTGTTTTAAGCTGTTTATGGAGCCTTTCCAATTCTTCACTGTAATTGGCTTTATTTATTTCTGTACAGTGAAAGAAACATTGCATATGTAATTATATACAGTCACAGAAATCTAACAATGACATATTCAGATATATAACACAAAATAGAAAATATTTTAATTTATTCTATACTAAATTTGATTCAGAACATTTAGCTTATAGGCATACAAACGTATAGAGGAAAATATTTATGCACTAATAATGACTGAATATAACTTGAAAATTCCAATAACAGAAAAGTAAGAAAATGCTAAGAAAAAAAAATCAAATAACACTTACAAATATGCTTATAAACAAAGATTAAGTATCATAAATTGAGTGAGGTTATATAGTGTTGCATTAAGTTTATACATTTTATATATAAAAATATGAAGTTTAAAAAATAATTTTATATCCTGATAAGAAAAAGTTATACACATATGTACAAACATAAACACCCGTGTTAACATCTCCATATTAATTAAATATCTAATTCACAATTGGGATAATGAGGTACGTACCATCTTGCATCAACTTCAGTTGATGATTCAACTCATCTTTTTCTTTTACCAACTGTTCAACAGTCTTTTTGTAGTCACTCTCTCTGTCTTTAGACTAAAAAATAAAACTCAAACATAAATTGATGTTCAATAAACAAAATAATAAAATAAAAAAGGGTTTAGTTCTTACAGAATTCAAAGCAATCTCCTTATTCGTAAGCTCAGTCCTATGTTTGGACATAAGATCTTTATGCTCCAATTCTTTAACAGCCTTTTCTTTCTCCACATCAACGAGCGTTTCTTCAGCAATGGATCTAGCAAGTGCTTCAGAATCAGCACGAGCAAGAGCTAATTGGAGTTGTCTTAAGAATGAGTCTTTCTCTACTTCTAATTCTTGAATTGACCGTAGTTTTTCGTCTACTTCTTCCCGTAATTCTTGTGCTTGTGTTTTGTAAAGTGTCTGAAATATAAATAATGATACAATTAGCATAGAAACTTGTTACAGCAGTGAAACAATTTGTTTAGCATAACCTTTACAATGAGAAATATATGTAATAATAGAAAACACACAAATTTAAACATTTGCAGAATTATAGAACAAAATTTATTCACATCAACTATATATGTAATTTATTTCACACTAATTTTCATTGCCAGCAAAAGTACATTTATCTGTTCTTTCATCTACTTCTTTCCGTTGCAAAGATTTCAGGATTCAAAACTCATTGACCTGACAGAATGGATCTTTTAAGTTTGACAATGAGCAGAAGTTTTCTTGACATTTATGTATAACTTATGCTTGCTTTGAAGCTCAGTAACAGTGACTGAAAAGCTAGTGGCTTACCTTTACATGCAATGATATTTTATTATGCAATAGTTTAAATGGGTAAGAAATTTTATAGTACAATACATTTGATGCAATCTGAACAATTATTTTTCTTTCTTTCTTTTTTGTAATAGGCATCCAGAAGCTAAAAATATATTTAATCATTGACAACTCGAGACTTGAGAACTACATTGTAATGCACATTCAGGCAACACTGTATCCTTACATCTCAGCATTAGGTCTAATTAATTATTTCAGTCATTCCTTGTGCAGTTGCAAAATTGTAAGTATCAGGCTGAAATCTCCAGAGAGATTGTTAAATAAAAAACAAAACTTTGAAATAAACAAAATACAGTTGAACAAACCGTTTAAATTGAAGAGAGCGTAAGTTTTCCTGACGTATATTCTGTATAAAGAGTTCTTGGGTTTCCGATTGGGTAACGTTACCTGACCGGAAACCTGAGAACTCTTAATACAGTATAAGTTGTTTCAAAAATTGGAAGCCATTTAAGCATTGATATTTGGGGATGTTTCTGTTCTAACTGAATCCAACCGAGAGTAACTGAATGAACTTGTGAATGTTATATTAGGTATTTTTGCTTTACTGCAATAAATGTGTGTTTGTGAATAGTTTTCAAAATGTTTATAAGCTGGCTTTGATTTTTTGGGATGTTTTGCAAAATAATTATAAAATACACTCTCATCTAAGCTTCCTTTTTTATAATAATAATAAATCAAGTTTAAATAATCATCAGAATAAAGCTGACAGTTTTCTATTAATGTATTTGTAATTTCATCCTAAAGTACATTCACTATATATGCATGATATTCAGAATTTAAATGAAACTTACAAATTACAAGGTATGTCAAATACTCTATAATGGTCAATTTATATACAAGTACAGCCACATGCAACTTATGATAACTAAAAATTTTTTAAAAAAATATTTTATTACTTATCCATGTTATCAACACAACTTACCGAAAAGTACTGTTCTGCTTCTAGTTGATCCTGAAGTTCTTTCATTTGCAAATCATCAACTGAACGGGCAGCTTTCACCTTATGTAACTCTTCCTCAGCAGACTTCTTAGCCTCCCTGAGCTGTGTCACTTCCCGACCAAGTTGAGCCTCTCTAGCCCTCAGATGAGCAACCTCTGATGTTTGCACTCCAAGTTCTGACTGAAGGACTACTTTCTTTTGCTGTTCTTGTTCTACTTGAATATGAAGAGTTTTCACCTAAAATGAGGACTTGCATTTGAGAACTAAATATAATATTATTATGTCATATTCCAGTGATGTTTGGTTAATGCTTTGTAGTTCTGTATTTCTATTTTAGTCCATTTATGTTTGAAATTTATATGAATAATATATTTGTACAATAAACGCAACTCACAACAAAATAGAAAACAAGATTTTGCATGCAAATCTGAAGGTTTTTCTTTCACTATCCAGACGGCATAAGAATATGTGAACATAAAAATTGGAATGAAAAATACCTTTTCAATTTCTTGGCGATGCTCTCCTTCAAGTTTTTGTAATCTTTGTTGGATTTGCCTGTAATCTACAGACAGCATAGACATCTGTCTCTCTTTTTCTTGGCACTGCAGGTCTGATTTCTGGCGAGCACTTTTCTCTTCGTTTAACTTAGCTTGCAAAGCTGAAACAAAATTTTATTATTCCATTATTTATTCCACTAGAGTGGTAGTTGCTGAAATTAGTTTAGTTAATATTTAATACTTTTACTTTTATGTCTGCTCTTCAAAATTTAATATTTAGAAACAAGTTTTTTTACTTGCTTTTAATAGTTAAATGGTAAGTGTAAGATCTAAAAATATTATTAATAATTGAGAAGGTTTGAATAACACTTAACTATTCACTAATAAAATTCTTAAAATGAAATAACACAAAAAAATTGCTTAAGCAGTAAATACTGAATGTATGCATAATGCCCAAGGTTATTTATTGAGAACGTTTGAGCAAAAAATTAAGTTCAACAAATTTAACAATAATTGTAACTTATAAATTTTTTTTTCTTCTACATGCATGAAAAATAATAATATGATTGCTATGAAGAAGGTTTATTAATGTGAGTAATCCCAATCAGTGCCTTAAAACTTTTATTAATGGCATCACAATCTAAGAACATACAAAACTTAAATGAGTACATTAAAAAGACAATGTAGCATTTTTTTACCCAGAATTCGAACAAAAAACATAAGATGCACATAAAACACAAATTGTAAACTTATATAGACTCTGAAAACAATGTGGATGAAATTATTCTGAGATTTCAGTAGGGTAAGTTTTTCGAAAGCATGAAGCATGTTTTAAAACAGCAAACAACAAAACATCAATTGTGGCATGTTTTCAATAAATTTATGCAACTGGAAAATTTCATCCACTATCTAACTGCAACCATTTTTCCTGACTAATAAGATAAGTTATTATAAAATTTTAGAGTAAATTACATTTCAACTAAATGAATACCAGTTTATACTTAGCATACCTTTGAATATACAATCCATTTTACCTGATGCATTAAAAAATAATAAATATTCATTAGATCATTTTCAATTAGTAATGCAAAATTAATTTTAATCATGTGGTTAGTTAAGATAAAAGAAGAGTTTGAGGATTATCAGTTATATAAATTGCAATAAATAATATACTTCTTTACTATTTACAACATTACCTTTAACCACTTCAATATTGGCTTCTTCTTTACTCATTAAACGGCTTCGCTCTGTTTCCTCATGAGCTTTAACTTCTTGTTGGTAACGATTTTGAGAAGCTTTGAGCTCCAGTTCTAAAGAAGCACACTCCTTTTCTAATGAGGAAACTTTTTCACCAAGTTGTCGGTTGTCTTCAGTAAGCCTACTCTCACGCTGCTGAGCACGATCCAATTCTCCAAGCAGATTTTGCACACGACCTGAAAATCAAAAAAAGAAACATAAACAAAGGATCTGACAAAATAATTATTCATTTTCACTTAATACAAATCATACTAATAAAAAATTAGTATGATGTCATAGCAAACATTAATCATTGGTGCATATTAGGGAGAGTAATTATGTTTTAAACATTTGTTTCATTATGTTTACAATTGTTTAATACACTGTAAATAGGGGCTTTTTCTTTCATCTCCATTTCAATTTTCTAATGGCACAAAATATAATTACAAATACAACAAACTATTATTACTAATAGCTTTTAAACAATTATTTACCTTCAAGTTCTTGTTGCAAATCAGAAGCCTGGCTGCGAGAGCTTTTTTCTTGAGATAACTGCCCTTCTAATGATGCAACTTCCTGTTGCAGGAGGTCTCGCTGAGATTGCAATGTTGACAGCATGTTTTGTAGTTCAGCCTGTATTTGTTCTGCAGCAGATTTTGCAATTGTAAGTTCAGCAACTTGTTTTCTTAAACGAGATGAGCTTTCTTGAATGTCTGATAACTGAAATCACACAAAAAATTACAATAAGTTAAATGAGTTCAAGCATAGTGAAAATTAAAAAGAGAACTGTAAATACCTGTTTTTCTAAGACATTTATTTTATCATTCGTTTGTTGGTTATTATTCATTTCTCTTGTTCTTTTATTTTGCTCCTCCTCCAGTTTACGTTTCATGTCTTGTAACAAAGATTCTGTTTTTCTTCTGATCTCTGATTCATATTCAGCCCTTCTTTGGATCTACCAAAAAGTAATAAAATAAAAGATTAAATTAAATTACATACAAATTAGAAGATTAAACACACACAGATATTGATAATATGACAATAAAATACAGCATATTCTTTCTCTCTCTTCCTTTAGCTTAAATTTATTGTGTGTTTCTCTTATCTCCTTTCCCCCAAATTTTTCCTTTGATGAAAGCATGTTTTTTCTTACTTTATACATTTCATTGAGAGGAGGGAGGGAGATCAGGATAGACGTGAAGAGTAGGGGAGAGACTAGTGGAAGTGGGAGGAAGTATAAGGGTAGTAGATGGATGCTATAAAGCATATTTTCAGCATCCACAAAGGATTATTTAATTAACAGTAAATTACAATAAAAACATGTAACAATTTCCTTAAAATATCTAAAAATCACCTTACTTTTCAATATTAAGATGTAAATTTTCAACCATTATCACTACAAATTAATGAAATTAAATTAAAAAGGTTTACCTCTTTTAAATCTTGTTTTGTCACAGCCAATGTCTTTTCCAAATCACTTGTAGTGTCTCTAAGCTCAGCTTCTCTGTGAGAGAGCTCTTCTAATTGGACTACTAATATAGCCTGCTTCTCTTCCAAAGCTTGAACCAGGTTCCGTTCTTTTTCTAGTAAACTTTCTAAACTTGAAATTTGTTTAGCTGATAGTGATGCATTCTTTGAAGCACTCTAAAACATACAGGTGAAATTAAGTTTACACATTGTACTGAATCCACTGTCTCCATATATACTTCATACTAATCGAATTTGAAAAATCAGAAAAATTTATGACATAGATAGCACATGGCACTGCTACAGGAATGTAAAATTATTAGGATATAGAAAAAACAAAAGTTGTAATTATTTATTTAGTTTGTAAGTTAATATTAATAAATTGATATTATAATGTAATAATAATAATTACATTACAAAATTGTTGTTTCATAATTTAACAAAACTGGCACACGAAGATCAGTTAATTATAAAAAATATTAATTTATAATGCCAACACCACAAATTACACTGAGTTTCTTCTGACAGAAATTCCCACATGACATTTCAACACTGTGTCTGCACTTATAAAACTTTGGATACATAACCTGAATCACACAAAGCACTTTCAGACAGAGGCTTTTGACCACATTAGTATTTTTATACAGGGGCATGGGGGAAACAAGGTATTTCTATAGAACACATTACAAAACACTACAAAAATTGACAACACTGTTTTAAACCAGATCAGAGAAACTAAGCATTCTGGATTAAAAGTTAAGATCAAATACTTCAGTTTTCCCACCGTCTACATTGGATGTTCAGAGGAAGTGAGAGAGGTTAAGAGAATTTAGATAGAAAAGAGAGGAAAAAATTTTATCATTAAAATACTTTGTTCCCCTTAATGATGTGGGTACCTCAATTCGAAGTATGAGTACAAAACCTTGACAGACTTGCATCTACTAAGTCCATACAAGTCCTTGAGAGTTGGCTGTCTGAGTCTAGCTTCAAGTACTCTTATAAATTCAGTTTTTTAAATTCATTTGGTAAAGTCCTTTATTTTAAAAAGATTAAAAGAAAAAAAGAAAAAAATATTAGTTAAATAGTTCAGTTTATAATTCAAGATTCCATTTTTATTGATTCTTATATTTGTTATTCTGACAAAAAACTATAATTAGGACGCCCTAAAAAACTAAATAAATTAAATATATGATATTAACTCACCGTGTCGACCTTAAAATCAATTGACCACGGCATTCATGGAAAGAAATAAGGAATAAAATTAATTTTTTATAATAATACCTATTTGATATAAACAAGTAAAATGTGCGGATGAAGATTAAACATGTAGTAATAAGTGTAACATATAAAACCTCAGCACATTTTATGCAACATAACTGGCAAGTAACAACAGACACAAATGCTTGACATGTATTATACACAAAAGATTGGTTGCCATAAGAATTCATGTATAGTATCTCTTCATAGCTGACAAAAAGCCTTTATTTAAAATAGTACAAAGAAGTGAATGATATACAAACTGTAAAACACAACTTTACAACCTTTTTTTAATCAACTATCTATCTTTATTTTCAAGTCTCTATAAATAGATTAAAAACACATAACTTTAGATTTAAAGCAAATAAAGTTATGAGTTCTGTAGAATTTATCCTTTGAAGCATCATTAACACAGGTTTTATCATAAGTACTTGTTGCAACCAAAAAGTGCTTAAAATCTGAACCATTACAAATTAAAAAGACAGCAATGATAACAATACATGTAAAAATACTAATCTGCTGAATGAATTGTGCAGAAATAATTAAATTATTTGAAGATCATAATTAATCCAGTCTAGTGAATAACTGCACTAATTGCATGAATAATGGTATTATTCATAATAAAAAGGTTTGTCCCTTCTTAATAATGTTGTGTAAAATTGTATTCTCAGATCGCTAACTGCAATGCAATAGCTTTTGTACTTATAATAACATTTCACATAATAATATTACATTATTAATAGAATACATATGTATTAATCAAACTTACCACATCTTGCATTTGTGACATATTTTCTCTCATACCAGGCAGCAACCTGGAAAAATGTAAATAATAATTTCTGGATATCTGACAAAAATTTAGCAAATATATAAAGTAAAATACAAAATTATGATTAATTTGGTATAAATATGTATATATTATAAAATAAATATAATATGTAATTATCTAAAATTAACTTACTGATAATCTCGTGAGTAGGTAAATCCCACGAAAGGCAGATGATTACCAGCAAAAGTCTTTGGTATAGCAAAATTTTCTTCAGTGCTTTCATCTTTATCTACATCATCAAAATTGCTGGTATCATCATCACCTATTAGCTCTGGAACCACTGGGGGTACACCTGAAAAATGTATTTTAAAAATATTCTGTTCTATCCGAATCCTGGCCTATTAAAAAAAATAATAGTTTAAAAATGCTAAAAAATTGTTAAGTTATAATCTTCCTGCAGCTAAAGTGAATTAATGATAGGCAATTATTTTGCTGATTTGACATCCGTTTTTTACAAGTAACAATGGACAAAATGATTTTGTAGTGATAAATACATGCTTCAAACTACATAATTGCAAAGGGCTTGAGCCAAATAACAAGTTAACTTTTCGTATTAAATCTCTTTCTTTCAATTAAAAATATAGATAAATTTAAGTTCTAAAAATATTGATACAACTACTAAATACATAAAAATTAAGTAAAACTTTATTTGGTCACTAATTAAAATGCACTTACAATCTCTTAAATTCTCAAAAGTCCATTGATCATTTTGGAAGAAGCAATGCGACTTTATTTCCTCAACTCCATTCCTACCGAGTCTTCGAGCTCTGTGACACAAGAAGCAAAATGGCTCACATGAAATATTTTATATTACATAGAATAATTATTATTTATTAGATTTTATAATGTTACCTGTCAGTTAAAAATCCACAAATAAGACTTTTAGCATCCACACTTATTTCTAGATCTGTTGGAAAATGAAGTGAGTTACGATGATCCATAATTTTGCTGTAGGTTCCGACAAGACTATCAGCATAAAACGGTGTATCTCCCACCAACATTTCATACAAAAAGACACCAACACTCCACCAATCGCATTCACGTCCATAAACCCCTTCCCCACCTTGAGACTGTAGCACCTCAGGAGATATGTAATCTGGAGTTCCAACTGCAGTATCAGATCTCACTAGTCCATCCTGAATATTAAGAATGCAATATATATATGAAATATTTTTTCTTCAGTATATTTTAAAATTATAATAACCAATATTTATTGTATTATGTTGGTAACTAAGAATGATTTAACATTGACAAAATAATTCATATTGACAGGAAAGGAAGACAGAGAATCACTGGCCATTGTCACCATGTTGAAGAGGAAGAAAGAAATATTTCAAATTTCTTCTAGAAAGAGAACTGCCGAATGAACACACGAATAAGATGGGAACATTGGCAAATATTATGCCACTATTTTGAACTCAATACAATAGTCAGACACTATTTGACAAGGCCAGGAATATATTCAGTCTACCTTTCTTCTACCTTTCCTCTACACGCCGTGAACATATGATTTCCTTGGAATATATTTTTATGCCCTAGCATACTCTTATTCTTTAATTTAATTTCAACTATACAGACATAAATAAATGACAAATTTCAACAATTAAACATTGAAGGTTTTCCCGGTGAACAGAATTAGTAAAGGATTCTCAGGTTTCCACCCAGGTCATACATGTAAACAGCAATATTTCTTTGGTTGCATCTTCTTTACGATATTTTTTTTAAATAAATAGCCATCAAATCCTCATTGTTTATTATGACGATCTGGATAGAAACCTGATAGCCTTTATTAAATTTCAACAAATATAATTTTTTAATCTGCTGCACAGAATATTAAAAAAGTATTAATGTATAGTGTTTTAGTGGTTTTTAAATATTATTTTCAACACATCAAAAGACAATCACATTCAAAATTCAATGAAAACTGAACTCTAAATTTGCCTGCCAAGTTAAGCAATGAAATTTTAAAAACATAACTTATTTACTTACAGAATCCATGCGCATACATGTACCAAAGTCTGCTAGCTTTAGATGTCCATGCTTATCTAGCAACATATTGTCTGGTTTTACGTCCCTAAAATTAAAATGAGCAATTGTAAATATAAATTATCATGTGGGATAGTCAAAAAACTTACAATTCACTCACCTATGTACAAAACCCATAGAATGTATAGCGTCTAAGGCTAAAACTACTTCAGCACAGTAAAATTTCGCCCATTTTTCAGGAACATCATAATTAGACATCAAATTCACCAGATCACCACCTTAACACAAAAACATAAAACAATTTTCAACAGTTTTCAGACATTCAGATACAAACAAAAAGGTGAAACATCTACAACAACAATGCAATTAGGACCACTCTCATAGATATTAACTTATCCAGGTTTAATATAAACAGTTAAAGCATCTTATAATATCAGATCAAATTTATATCAAATATAAGACATAGGACATAAGGAGTTATAAATATAGAAAACATTATGAATAACTTTTAGTTTAATACCATGCCTGAGTTCAGGACTTTAACGCAATCAAAAAATTTCCAAACTTTCTATTCTCTGAAATTCATAGTGAAATAAAAATAATAATAAACTTCCATCATTTCCTTGACAGCATTGTCACAGAAGCCAGTGCATGGAACCCTATGATAATAGCCGTAGATTTTAACGTCTGGGCAGTCGAATGGGGCTCCCAAAAGACCAACATGAGAGACCCAGATATATTGGAAGCTTTCTCTTCGCTGAGCCTAGTAATCACAAATACAGGAGGAAAGCAAACCTTCCACCGAGCAGGCGGTCGTAGACGTTACATATTTCAGTGCTGGTCTTACAGGAGAGGTGTCTGAGAACTACACCAGGAGTGATCAGCAGGGCTTCCTCTATGAAGTGGCAACAAGGAACTACCAGGGCTCACAGACACACAAAGAGGGTGGAGACAACACAGGTTTGACACAGAAGTCTTCCAACTTGTCCTAGAGGAAGCCAAGTTGCTAGCAGGTACAGCAAGCCTTAAAACAGAAAAGACCATGGATTGGGTCTCCTGAACATGCAATGCCTCCATGCCACAAAAGAGATGTAGACTGTAGGCAGCCTTCAGTCGACCAGTGAACAGAAGATATAGCTGCACTATAAAGGATATTCAACTGCGCTGGGAAGCTTTACCAAAGATCATGAGGCAGGGAATCCTTTGACCAACTCCAGGAGGAATTCAGGAAAGCCTAGGATGACTTTCAAGCAGTCATAAAAATGAGTAAGAAGCGTTGCCTGAAGGAGCTGTGTGAAGAAGTCAACACAGATCCATGGGGCAGACCATACACGATTGCCTTGAGGAAGCTAAAGTGCTACCAACCCCACCCACCGACTTGCCCACACATACTGCAGACTATAGTCCAGACACTATTCCCGCAACAGCACAAGTACCACAAGGCTCCCAGCACTCCACAAGATGACATAGAGAAGCAAATAACAAGGGAGGAGCTACTCAGAGCCTGGAACCAAAATTAAAAATAATAAAACACCTGGACTCGGCAGAATCCCAAATGTTGCACTGAAAATGGCTAATGAGTAAGCCCAGATATGTTCCTCGAAACACACACAGCCTGCCTCAACAAGGAGTTTTCCTCAATGCTGGAAGAAACAGCAATTGGTCCTACTTCAGAAGCCAAATATGCTGCCAAATAAACCATCGTTGTATTGTCTCCTGTGTATGCTGGACACAGCAGAGAAATTCAGGGAGCGTATTATCTGCGACTGATTATAAAGTACCTGGGGGGTATCAGACCAACAATTTAGATTCTGAAAAGGGAGGTCCACAAACTATGCCCTAAGAATGGTGGTCACCACAGCTTGGCAGGCAATACTGGCCAAGAGGTGGAGACAGGGACTGAAAAAGTATTGTGCGGGGGTGACCCTGGACATCAAGAGAAATCTAACATACAAACTTTTTCTTCTTTTGAAACCCACCACAAAAGTTAGCAAAAGTATTATTGCATACCCATAAAGGTTCTCACAAATTGGTAAGTAAAGGAATAAAACATACCTGGCATGTAATCCATGACCATATACAGATATTTATTATCTTGAAATGCAAAATGTAACTGAACAATCCATTGAGAATTAGCATGTGCCATGATGTCCCTTTCCTCCCAAAAAAACGCCGAATCTGATCGTTTTATCTGTAATAAATTGTAAAATTTAAACATCACATTTACATAATTTAAAAAATTTAAATTAGAAGCAATAAAGCTCACCATTTCAAATTTACTCAACAATTTCATGGCGTATACTCTTTGAGTGTATTTATGTCTCACCTAAAACAAATGAATGAATAAGAACAGATTGTGTAACATACAATGTTATATAAGCATATAATGCAATTTATAAATCTGTTACATGCTTTTATAATTTCAGAAAAGGGCCTGTAAATGAGCAAGTTTTTACAGCAATATATTACCAGGCAATATTGTTCTAAATTCAGAAACATTTTCAGCAATACATACATAAAGTATGGCAATATATCAGTATAGCAGGGCAATGTTGCCAGCATTTTAAGTACTAGCCGGCATGTTGCTGGTGACATCGAACCTGTGTTGAAAATACAAAAACATAGCCGGGCCACAATAGTTCCCAGACCTCATACGGAGGTATCTGTAGCCAATCAGCTGTGCTATCATGTAATATTACACTGTGTTCTTTGTGTAACATTACTCAGTATTCCTTTTATGAATTGGTCAAAGAAGAAAACTATTGAATTTTTCGGTGAAGTTCACCCAAATCCATCATTATGGGACAGTAAGCTATAGATGGTGATCGCCAAGAGACGAAAGATGGTTGGCAAGCAATAGCAACAAATTTGGCATCAGTTATGATGTACACAAATTATGAAAATAAGAATAAAAGTTTAATTCTAATTTTTAAAATTAATATTTAACAAATAAAGAGGACTAGCTTATACGTACTTTAGTAAATTCATTTAATCCTTCCATTAAGCCTACATACTTCTCGAATGATGTGCGAAATTGAACAATTGGATACTCTGAATAAATACATCAAAGATTTATAGGAGTTTCCTGTCACCAAGAATCGAAGGGTTGTTGCCAATCTTGTAGTGATTGGTATTGCTTTCCTCATCGCCATGTCCTTTTTCTCAATCAAAGGCTCAATTTTAAAGCAAATATCCCAAGTTGCCCTTCAACATTCTGGTGAAGTTTTTAAATAAGTAATTATCAAGAATTAATTAATTGCTTAAATTGTGAAGTGTTGCCCATTTGCTTAAATAAGGTCGAATCCAGGTTCTTCTCTTCTTGATTTACTTGAAATTTTGTATCACAATTAATACTATGCTAAAAAACACTTAATTTTCGGCCATTATTATTTTACAACATGTACGCAGGAAATTCTCAGGCTACAATGTGGCCGAAATTATACCGGGATATACAAATGTGTGGCTGGAAATCTATTGCCTGGCCATAGTATCCTAAAATATTGCCTGCAATGTGGAATTTTTGTTGCTCATTTACAAGCTCATGAAGAATAAGTGAAAGTAAAGGAGCTGATATGTATTACATTTATCATTTTAATACACCAATTTAAATGTACAATTCACATCACAATATTGTTTTCCAGTTAGGATCTAGTTTAAACATAATTTTTTTAAATAGTTACCAGTTGTACTTCCCCAAACGCTCCTCTCCCAATTACTTTTATAACAGAGAAATCATCTGGTTTCATTCGTAGTTTACTTATTGATGAAGCCAAATTATCATCTACAAAAGGAAAAAAATATGAGATAAGAAAACATACATTACAGAGTTAATTTCACATGGAAATTAGTTGCCACAGAGCTATTTTAATACAGAAACATGATAGTCAAATTCATTTAGAAAATGTATTCTCTGAAATACTACAATACTGTGAGAAACTTTTAAAGAATTAGACCAAATATAAGAACTATAAGTCAAAAAACCTAAGAATAAATTATCAGCAAACCAAATTTGAAACATCCAAGCTATTGTTATTTAGCAGTTAATATCAAAAACTACTAAATATTCACTAGATGATCATATTACTTGACTTTAATTATCAAATAAAATAAATTTAGTTTCACTTGATCTGTAAAATTTTCTATGAAATGTTTAAAAACAAGAATTATTTAAAATTATGAGACTAAAAACATAATTAGGAAATGTTATTGATGCTTACATCTATTCATATATGCTTCAATGTTCTTCATACGCTTGACTGAAGGATGATCACAGTCGGATACCAAAGCTTGAACAGTATCCTGTAATTAGTAAATAAATTCAGTATATATGTATTTTTAATGCAAACTGATTAACCCATTTAAGTCTATTATTTGAAAAACTTAATATTAATGGCATATCACTTAAAACCATTGGCAATATAAGCAAATTATTTAAAATATATTTTTATTTCAGAACAATTAAGTGCAGCATTGAGTGCATACAGGTTTATCAGTTTATCACCCAGTTTGTCACTTTTCACAACTTAAAAACTTTGTCTACTGCAAGAATACAAAATAAGCTTGGCCCAGGTAGTAAAAAACTTACCAGCAATGAATCAATGTTTGCAACGCTACGAGGATCTTGAATCTTCTCTTCCAATTGACGCAAGCGCCTTTTGCGATCTTCATCTTGGATCACTTCCATTCTTCAAAATAAAGATTAAATTTGTAAGTATAAACATCTTATAATATGAATTGTATCAATAATAACTGTTCATAAGCAAAATTGTTTAAAAAGTATGTTAATCACTATTTCAGTGATTTTGATCAATTCTTTTATGAAATAATAACTAACAATCACTTAATTCACATAGAAACCAATATACAGCATAAAGTGAGGGGGGGGGGAAATACAATAGAAATGATTCCTCCAATCTCCCTTTAAACATAGTGTTTTCTTAGCTGTGAAACAGACTTTTGAAACTTTATATTTTATTTTGAATCTATAATTCTATATCTATAAGAAGAAATTTCATCATTGATAAATTCAGGACTAACATTTTCCTCATCTTATGTGACATTAATGATTATCGTGTATAATTTATAGCAGCAGATATATAGTGCCTACACAGTTTTTGATTTCTAATATTTCTATAGTGAGATGGCAGTTTGTAAGAAGCCTCTTGAAAAAAGAAATTGTAGTTTGGAACCCACTTTCCAGAAGAAGAAAAATTCTG
This sequence comes from Zhengitettix transpicula, assembly GCA_037074705.1. NCBI lineage: Eukaryota > Metazoa > Arthropoda > Insecta > Orthoptera > Tetrigidae > Zhengitettix > Zhengitettix transpicula. The sequence continues at coordinate 16,963,228 of CM073594.1, read as the reverse complement.
CACATTATTCTTTGACATGAAATTGCATTTAGTACAATATACCAGATAAAATATTAGTAAATTAAAATTTACAAACATGATATTGTCTTGAGTAAAATATCCTCATCAGGAAAAATTCAGTTTAGGAAATAAATTTTGAGATATATGCTTTATCAAACTGGAATACCTCTTTTACAGAACAGACAGATGAGTTATATAGTTAACAACTCAAACAGCTGATATACCAAATCCAACAAACCTGCTAAAAAGCCTTTTTGTGAAAATAAAATATTTAGTTTGTAACTTAATTTCAATACTAAGTTCTGTCAAGTGTATACAGACATAATAACCAAAAAGAGTTGGTGCATTTATTTTTGTTACATTTAGAGAAAGCACAAATAGTTCAATGATGGTATTTGACACCTGAACACATGGTGCTGGATAAAAATATGCATAAAAAATTCTATATTTAACTTTCCAAAAACTATCTAATTGAATTTACAGAATTCTTTCTGCAGCAGACTTGAGCACTTGTCTTCTTTATTCTATCACATATAGAACAGAGTGAAGAACACTGTGGTACACGTAAATATTAAGGCTTCCCTTGACGATAGCAAACTTCGGTTTTAGAAACAGCCTATTAACATGAAACTTGAGATACACGAAGCTATGAATATTCTGAGACACGTCAAAGACACTATTTTCACAAAGCTATCTTAATTAAAATTGGTATACAAAACGTTAAAATTTAAATCCACAGTTTGAAAATGTACTTTCATATTCAATTTCATAAAAACATTACATTCATGAATTGAGGATATGATACAGAAAGGTTACTTGTGAATAAAATAATTATAAAATTCAAAGTATTTTTCTACCCTAATCCATTAATTCAGTTTCATAGCTTGAGCTTTGATCTAAGCATATCTTCTTTCCTTAAATTAAAAAAATAATAATTTCAAGACCTGCGTATAAAATATTCCAAATTACAAATTGATAATGTAACACAAACCAAAAATTAACTTCCAGTTTCACATGACATAATTACAGTAGAAAATTATACTTCTATTAAACTTGTAAGAACAGTGGTAGTTAAACTGTGAGCTCAAACTGAAATATTTACAGTACAATTAAATTCCTTGATTGGAGTTTAATTATCTGCACAAGTAACGTTAAATTGAACATAATTTGATACGAAAAATTATTGGTACACAATTTTTAAAAAGACTGATCACACTACACTAACCTTACTTTTATGATGATAATCGGTCAACGGTGTATTGACAAACTTGTGAACAAAGAGTGTATAAATTATTATTATTACAATTTATCATTGTTGATTATTTCAGTAGTTGTATATACATTAACAACAATAATAGCTTCATCACGTCTATCATTGTGCACACGAACCACACGATTGTAACTCCTCCATAAATTGTTTACGTATTAGTTGACACTAGTTTCTAAGGTTCTGTAGAATAAGATGTCTTGTGGGGAATTGATTATTTTTATGCTAATGTTCGATTTTCCGAAACTTCCATCCAACTTTATGATAACCGTCATCACAGGAATGACAGGTATTCGTTGAGCAGAATACACAAACGTTACTCATTCATTTTCGTTTAAAAATTAAACCTATAACCACAAAACAAATCATATGTTTTACGATTATTACATGACATCACATTTCCGGAAGTGCACAAATTCATCATTCAACTAACATAAATTTATTACTTTTTTTTTTATTTTACACCCGCTTATTCCATAAATCAACATGGCTTCTATACACGAACTGTTGACCGTCGTGTACTCTGCCTACAAGAAATCTCATTTTTCCTGGCAAACTGCAAATTAAAAGCAGTAAAATATCTTCTTTCACATTTATCTAGACATAAATTTTATCGTAGAGTAACTTAAATTTAATGACATAATTAAATGAAACGTAGTTACACAACTCGATTAACTCGAAAATCTGCTGAAACATTTCGAATGAAATGAAACATTAACTTTGGCAATTTGATAAACGATTTAACGATCAACAACTCTGATAATTATCATCAACATATGGATTTTATTACGGTTGCACACGACCAGTGTAAGCAACATGTCCGGAGTTTCCATGTATTTGACGAATTATTGAGTCATGTATAAGTGAAGTATTTGGGTAACATTTGTTATTAACCAGAAGGATTCGAGTCTATTGAACTCACTCATTCGTGAAGCAAGTCTGGTGGACCATTTGGAAAGTTGGGTTCACGTTGACCATCATGTTTGCCGTAATGACTTTACTTGTTCTGTCTTCAGACCGACGAAATTAATATAGGGGTCGGTAATCGAGGGATCAATTTAAGAAAATAATAGGATGTCACATTATATGACAATGAAAACTAGATATTTACACCTTCCACTCATCGATTGACGCTTAGTCATTCATTTCTCTATAATTTTTTTTATGTCGCCAATTATCCGTGAAAGATTAATAGAGTTTTAAACTTTAAGAGTAATAAGATAAACGTAAAGTTTGGCATTTGGAAGTCGTATTAGGAAAAGAGAAGTAAATTAATAACTGATAAAATAGGACGAGAGTTACTTATAAAATAATTTTAATTTAATATGTATATATATATATATTGTAATAAACAAAGGGACTTTAATTAAAGAATTAATAAAATGTACATTACAAATTGTTTATCTCTAATATATATATATATATATATATATATATATATATATATATTGTAATAATCATCCGATTGGGTTTATTTAAATAAAAAATAAATAAAATTTAATACAAAAAAATTATATATACATATATATATTGTAATAATCATCCGATTGGGTTTATTTAAATAAAATAAATAAAAAAAATTTAATACAAAAAAATTATATATATATATTGTAATAATCATCCGATTGGGTTTATTTAAATAAAATAAATAAAAAAAATTTAATACAAAAAAATTATATATATATATATATATATATATATTGTAATAATCATCCGATTGGGTTTATTTAAATAAAATAAATAAAAAAAATTTAATACAAAAAAATTATATATACATATATATATTGTAATAATCATCCGATTGGGTTTATTTAAATAAAATAAATAAAAAAAATTTAATACAAAAAAATTATATATATATATTGTAATAATCATCCGATTGGGTTTATTTAAATAAAATAAATAAAAAAAATTTAATACAAAAAAATTATATATATATATATATTGTAATAATCATCCGATTGGGTTTATTTAAATAAAATAAATAAAAAAAATTTAATACAAAAAAATTATATATATATATATTGTAATAATCATCCGATTGGGTTTATTTAAATAAAATAAATAAAAAAAATTTAATACAAAAAAATTATATATATATTGTAATAATCATCCGATTGGGTTTATTTAAATAAAATAAATAAAAAAACTTAATACAAAAAAATTATATATATATATATATTGTAATAATCATCCGATTGGGTTTATTTAAATAAAATAAATAAAAAAATTTAATACAAAAAAATTATATATATATTGTAATAATCATCCGATTGGGTTTATTTAAATAAAAAAAAATTAATACAAAAAAATTATATATATATATATATTGTAATAATCATCCGATTGGGTTTATTTAAATAAAATAAATAAAAAAATTTAATACAAAAAAATTATATATATATATATTGTAATAATCATCCGATTGGGTTTATTTAAATAAAATAAATAAAAAAATTTAATACAAAAAAATTATATATATATATTGTAATAATCATCCGATTGGGTTTATTTAAATAAAATAAATAAAAAAATTTAATACAAAAAATTTATATATATATATATTGTAATAATCATCCGATTGGGTTTATTTAAATAAAAAAAAATTAATACAAAAAAATTATATATATATATATATATTGTAATAATCATCCGATTGGGTTTATTTAAATAAAATAAATAAAAAAATTTAATACAAAAAATTATATATATATATATTGTAATAATCATCCGATTGGGTTTATTTAAATAAAAAAAAATTAATACAAAAAAATTATATATATATATATATTGTAATAATCATCCGATTGGGTTTATTTAAATAAAAAAATAAATAAAATTTAATACAAAAAAATTATATATATATATATATATATTGTAATAATCATCCGATTAAGTTTATTTAAATAAAAAAAATTAATACAAAAAATTATATATATATTGTAATAATCATCCGATTGGGTTTATTTAAATAAAAAATAAATAAAATTTAATACAAAAAATTATATATATATAAATTGTAATAATCATCCGATTGGGTTTATTTAAATAAAAAAAAATTAATACAAAAAAATTATATATATATATATATTGTAATAATCATCCGATTGGGTTTATTTAAATAAAATAAATAAAAAAAATTTAATACAAAAAAATTATATATATATATATTGTAATAATCATCCGATTGGGTTTATTTAAATAAAATAAATAAAAAAAATTTAATACAAAAAAATTATATATATATTGTAATAATCATCCGATTGGGTTTATTTAAATAAAATAAATAAAAAAACTTAATACAAAAAAATTATATATATATATATATTGTAATAATCATCCGATTGGGTTTATTTAAATAAAATAAATAAAAAAATTTAATACAAAAAAATTATATATATATATTGTAATAATCATCCGATTGGGTTTATTTAAATAAATAAAAATTAATACAAAAAAAATATTTATTTTCACTTTGTGGCTTCTAACTAAAAAACAATTACAATTTAAAATACTTATTTCTCAAGGCCTTCACTGGGTTTGATAATGGACACATCAAATTGATTTTAAAATCTTATTAACAAACCGTTCACATTTACCTAAACAATACGTCGATAGAAATAAATTAAGAAGAAAAGGAATTAACTTTGATTGACAATTAAAAGAGAACGAAATCTGACTTCTATCCTTTAATTACGTTTGCAATTAATCGTTAGTTTTGGTTTTGTTACTTACTTCTGTCAAGCTGGTTGCAGCCTTCTTTTTGGTTTCGGAAGTACACTACGGCAAACTTTTACACTGATTCTAAACACCGACTCACAGATTTTACACGATTGAAGTAAAAATTGATAGGCTCCCAGGAAATGGGATGATCCTCCTGAATGTCAGCTATGTGATGTCTGCTTGCCTTATACGAATCCTGTGATTTGTAGATTTGTTAGTATTTTACTGCTTGGGACTTAAAACTGCAACTTTACTATTCCGGCTGGCTATAGACGTAAAAACTGCTAACATAGCGATATTTACGGGGGTTATACTTCCGTGAATGGTTTTACTTTGTCTTAAATTCCCAACTTTGTTTAATAATACATTAAACGACGGCTAGTCTCTGCTCTAGTATTATTCGTTCCGTCCTCTGAAATGTCCCGCCACCTACTTACTTCTAGCGCATACAGAGTTTTAGCGCGCGCATACGCCATTTTTGACTTTCCGACAAAGCAACAGAACTCGGCTCCATTGTCGCTTTGGAAGCTCCTGCCGCTATAATTAACTTTTAATAAAATGACCTAATTAATTGGCATTACAATATATATATATATTGTGAGCGTAATATTAAGCGCGAATTCAGTTAAAATTCATGTATTCGTTGAAAAAAAACACTTGTTTTTGGTTTGTGGCAAAAGAAAATTCGGGTAACCATTAACAAGTCTTAATACACATATATAATTCGTAAATCTTTTTTTTAATGGTTCCTGCAACATGCTTATGTTACCATTCAAGATATAAAAGCAAGAAAAATATAAGGATACATACATAATAGTTTATTGCAAGTAATTTCTCGTTTACGGTACATTTATGGGGGTCAAAAGCTTTTGAAATTGTCAACTGAACTTTTCATTCCCGTATGAAAAAAAAAAGCACAATTACTAAAATATAAATTCGTATAACACCCTTTTAATACAGGCATCACATTAAATTTATAAAACCTTTAAAATTAAGTTCACATCCAACAACCTCTGCTACATATCGTCCTGGGATTCCACTGGACATTTTCAAGATCGCAAGTCTCCATGTTAATTATTTACAATGTAAGTACTGTATGTCAATTTATCTAAACTGTAAATTCCTTTGATTTAAAAGTGGTAATAATTTTTTTAAAATATAATCCGTATGAAGGTAAGGCACCTAGCTTGTTTGAGTGGAGTGCGAATTAAGGTCAATTATAAGAAAGTAAACTTTCTATCTAAAACAAATAATTAAACTTTTATTTATTTTTACGCGTATAAAAGAGAACAATCTTATAACTCGATCCCAATACCCCAACGTTTTTTTTTTTGTAAATCGTGCAATGAAGGTAACAGTGTCAATAAGTCGATGCCGTCAAAGAGATCGATGTGTATAATTTAGTAAATAATCAATCATTTCCTGTTTTATTACAAAAATAGAAACATAATTAAATGAATAGCTTTCTCCGAGTATTATAATAATGCTATAATTTTTATCAACGTTTTAGAACAAATTTTAATAATAAACTCCGCGAATATTAACGTTTCGTAATTAAATATCCTTAAATATAATTTCTGTTGGTTGTGAATTTTATAATTAATATTTGAGTTCCATATTGTAACGTAATAAACATATTCTTATTGAACCTCGATTCGATAGATCGAAAGTAATTAAGGAAATTATTGTATACATTCATGGTATTGGGAGTGTAGACCCCTACGAAACGGGGTTAACAAATGTCTGATAAAGGAATTTTGCTTCAAACGACCCATGATCGCGGGCAAGTTGAAGGCGACTTTATCACGATTTGTGGGAGCGAAAACTTGTTTCAAAACGTAAATTTCTTTACACTTTATTCCGGTGAAGTTGATCCGCAAGCAAATCAAGATGTCGTGGAGCAAATGGAGGAAACGACAAATATTTCTTCAAATGCTCTGGAGATTCCACTGTCAAGTAATTTGGCGGTATATAATACGGTAGATCCGAAAAATGTCAGTGTAGATGAATGGTTGAAACAAAAAACGGATAGTGTTATAAATTTGGATTTCGAAAACGTTACGCGGGCGAGCTACAATGAATTACGAAAACCAACTGATGCCAAAAGGGATACTGTAGATATGAAATTTGTTGTGACAAATTTAGCAGAGGTTGTGTACGGTCTTGATTTCCCGGGTCGTGAACTAGAAAGAAATAAATTTGTGCCAATGAGTCTTCAGATAAACAATTTCATGGAGCCAAGTTCTGTTTTCGAGGAATCGGAAACATCGTCAATAATAAAAGACGAATCCCCTTCAAATGAAAATTCTTCACTCCGAGAAACGGCAGATATTGATGAAAGTGACAAAATTTCTAGTCAACCGTTAACTGTTAAATATAGCATTGAACAAAATTCGGATGTGAATTATATTAATGAACAGATTGAGACAATTAAAGACTGTAGTATTTTAGGAAGTAATAGTTCGCAAATCGCTAGTTTGACTGACGATCTTAAGGAAAAAATTAATTGGGACATGCTGGTTAGGAATGGAGATTTAGTTTCAGTGAAAGATGTGGATATGTCAGAACTCAACTTGTATACATTGCAGGTTGACACTAATGCTAGTTCTGGAAATGTTGTTCCTAATACTATTGTCAATATCATTCCCAAAGTGCTAGAGGTCAATCTAAATGAAGAAACGATTCCTTCAAACTCAGAAGAAAGTAATTCAGCATCATCTAAAAACGACATTATTCACAACAAAATTAAACCACAAATTATAGTTTGTGACCAAATCAACGACATCTCTAATGTATTGGATAACACAGCAAAGCCATTGAAACCAAGAGCCAAGTTAAAAAGTGTTTTAAAGACAAAAGTAAGGACTGTTGTTAATCCATCTTCAGGGCCTGGTTTAAAAGAACAAGAAGCTGCAACTAGATTGCAAATGTCTGTCCTAAATAATAACGAAAAAAAGTCTACACCAACTCCTCCCATGGCAATTATAGCAATTTCTACAGATAAGTCCAAAAATATAACTGAGATTGTTATCAATACTCCACAAGGGGAACAAGTGTATAAAGGAAAGACTTCTGATTTGATGAAAGCTACATCCGACTTACGTGATAAAGGAGATTTAAGTTTGTTGAAGAGTAAACAAAATCTTTTCGTTAAATTGCCTTCATCCCAGACAAGTTCTGAACAGGCTATATCTCATACAATACGTGATTCAAAAGACAAAAGCATGAAACTCGAAACTTCAGGTACAATCAATTTTTTATTTAAAAGAAATGCAATATTGTTGCTAGAGGATTTTGATATTTTTATTTACAATTTTTTGTTTATTAGTACCCTTAGAGTAAGATTAGAAAACAATTTACTGAATATAATTTATGTTCTTATTCTTGATGTATATTAAGCTGCAACACTTTTTTTGTGTATTGGGAAATATTTAATTTTATTTTTAGATGAAGCAAGGGCTGATTCTGGTGAAGCTATGGCTTGGAAGAGTGAAGAAGAGAAGGAATCTGATACTGAAGGTTAATTATGTTTACACTTTAATCTAGTATAAACATGGATGTGTATATATATTCCACATACAAATTTAAACTTTTGTAACAATTTCAGTCAATATTTGTAAATGTTAGGTCCAGGAATGAACCCTGTCAAATGGAAAGGTGATGTTTTAAAAATATGCAAAAATAACTAATATTTAGGGCAATATTTTTTTGGCATCCCTGAGACTGATAGTGTATAATTTCAAACCCTAGCAGCATAAGAGTAGAACACTTTCCAAAGGGGTGGAGTTGGTAGGGGATGACAAAAATAATGTGAAAACAGTGTTATAGGGGTCGCAGAGGTTAGCTCCGGCATACACTGTACCAGTTGAGCACAGTTCAACATCTTAAGTATTGTGTGGGGGTGGTAAGTCATATTTCTAAAAAGGCAAAATTGTCTGAAATTGGTGTTGAATCAGAGAATTATAGAATTGAATAGTGACATTTGTCATGCTGGTTAAGTTGAATGAAAGCATAGCTTATGGAGGAGGTGTGGTAAATGGCCCAAAAATGCCCAATGTTAGTATCAATTCCATAGTTCTTGGTGTTATTGAGCAGTGACGCTCCTGATGCCAGGAAAATAATTAAAAAAAATAACTGTCAAATCAATTAGTTTTCAGGACTAATACTAATAAATACCTGGTCAACATCAGGAAATCTGCTAGTATGTTTATAAACCAGATATCTCATTTTCACTGGTATCAATTATTTTTTTTACATACAGGGGTGACTTAACTGCATTAATAACGACAATGGATTTAATATATAGATGAAGAATTGTACATCAAAAGTTATTTTCTAAACTTCAATCTTGAGAAACTCTTATTTACCTGTATTTTTTCTGACTAGTTTGTTCAATAATTTGAATTGCCAAATCTCCTTCAGTAACTCTTAAGTGACTTTGAAAAGATGTTATTGGGAAATTCATAGTCTATATATGTGAAAGTTTCATAAATTACTCTTGAACCACTGTGAAACTAAACACAATCTTTTAACCAAATATAATACATTCAGAGCCATCACAAAGTTCCCCCAAAACAATTATTTCAGTTTCCTGTCAAAACCAGTTTTAAGTGATTTGTTTCCTCTTGTATACTTAAATAATTTATTTATAAGCAAAGTTTGAGATATTAAAATCTGTTGTGGCATTGGAAAGTTAATATTGTCTGTTTATTTAACTTTCAAAGAAATATTAATAGTATGTAAAGGTCACATTTTGATAATAATCAATGTTTAGAAAATTTTAAATATTATTTGTAAAATTCATCATTTGTTTACAGATGATCACCTTGTAGTTGATGCTTTAGCAGAAATTGGAATCACAGCTGATGCATTATTTGCTGTAACAGCCAAAGCTGGGCAAAAATTGTGGGCTTGTCCTGTTAAAATGTGTTCTAAAATGTTTCCCCGCTTGAATTTAATTAAAACACATATATTATGCCATTACGGTGTGAGACCATACAAGGTAGGCTGTAAATTTGGTGTCCAGCCTTTGTTTGGATTGGATTAACACAAAATTATGAAGCTGATTTAAAAAGTAAGCTTATATTTATATGAAAAAATGTACATATTTCTTATAAAGAGTAATCAGGGTAATTTTACTGTCATATCTAAAACTTATTATTACACGATTCTAATTAAATTTAACACAACGAATTTAGTTTTAAGTATAATTATTGACTGGTTGGTTTAATAGATCACAATAGCTTTGAAATGTAATTGTCATAAAATAAGTTAATATTTTCATTTAAGTGGAACAAATAATTTTTATTTTACTTCAATTTATGACTTTCAGTGTGATTTTGAGGGATGCCAGTGGTCATTCTTTACGTCTTGTAAACTGAAGAGACATAAAGAAACTCATTTAAAACGGAAAGATTTCATGGTGAGTTTGCTCAGTAATAAAATAAATTTGCTAGTTTTAAATAAAGTAATTAATTAATGAATTAAATATTCTCAGACTTGTAACCGAATGAAAAGATTTAGACGTGACTTTTAATGACTTTCATTGTCATAGTCTTCTTTGCTAGAAGACTACAGTGAACATCATCAAAATGTTGTTTCTAGATCTTTTCACTCAGTTAGAATCCTGAAAATATTTTGTTTCTTAATTAAGAAATGATTGTATTTTGTTTGTACTATTGTTTGGAATGTTTCAAAAATCTTTGCTAATATGTTTTATTTCAGTGTTCAGTACCAAATTGTGGAAGACGATTTACTACAGTTTACAATCTCAGTTCACATCAAAAGTTGCATTTGCGCCCAGCTCAAATGGTTTGCCCAGTAGAATCCTGTGGTGCTAGCTTCCAAACGAAGCGCAGTCTAGAACTTCACATGAAAACACATGATGTTTTACATGCGCCCTATAAGTATGTCATTAAATTTCACCATACTTAATAAAATCAGTCTCAAGTGAAGAGTTTTTACATATTTAATGTTATAAGTAATGGATTTTGTGGCCAGCAATGCTCCAAAATCCAATGACTGTTCCATTAACTGTTTTAAGAGTTCAAAGTTACTTTAAGTACATTTATAATATGTTGTAATTTACTTAAATTGTTTTTTGGAGACTAAATATGAAATCTTAAAGGCCCATAAATTAAAAACTTGACACTAAAACTGGTACTATTTTCCATTCTGTTAATGACCTTATTATGTGTAACACAAATTTTAATTTTTCTTTTTCTATTGCTTTCCTTGTGTTTTGTGGAAGTGCACAAGAAGGTTTCTATTGTCATTTGCCATTTATATCTGCAAGCTCTTACATACTAATACATAAGTATTTAATGAAGATGGTAATATGATATAGTGAATTATTGATTTGTTGGAATGCAGAATATCGCTTGCCTGAGTGTTATAAATGGATTCCACAAGGTAGCGAATTCAGAGAAAATTTCAGAGTTCTTGATTTTTCCAGTCAACAATCAAGAGGAGTGAATTTTGTGCTAACTTATGAAGAAAAAGGATAACATCTGAAAATATTTCAGAATTCTCTACCTTGTGCACAACCTTGGTTTGAATATTTTTAATTATTTCCTTCCTCTTTCCTGAGTTTCTGTCCTTAATCCTGTTCATATGAAATGGTTTTATCATTGTTGTAACCTTTCCTTGAGATGGTTTAATGGTTCCTTGGGTGGGATTGTCATGCAACAGCCAGCCATGCTAAGGAAGTATACTGTATGAGTATACATACTAAAATTCACATTCTGTGCCTCATGGTATCAGCTTTTCATGCTCAGTTAATCAGTACATAAGGCATGTTCAAAACATTGGTATAAATAGCAAGGAGAAACTAGTAACTTTAACATAGCAGAAGACCGTCAAATTACTCTGTACATCAAGCAAACAAGAGTAACTTCATTCTCTCGTTAACACCTTTGAAAAATTGAATATATATATCTTGTAGATTGAGGGGCTAGCACATTTGAAAATTGTAACCATTTCCTGTCCAAAATTGTGACACCATCCTTATATAAGCCATATATTCACTCTTTCCTATCCATATCAGTTATATATCATTTTATTTTCTTGGGCACAATGCAAATTGTAACCATTTCCTGTCCGAAATTGTGACACCAACCTTATGTAAGCCATATATTCACACTCTTTCCTATCCATATCAATTATATATCATTTTATTTTCTTGGGCACAATGCAGGTGCAGTTTTGAAGGTTGTGGGAAACATTATTATTTAGCTAACTCTCTTCATACCCATGCACGGTCACATCTGCACAAATTGGAAGAACTTCGATGCCAATGGGAAGGCTGTGGAAAGCTTTTTGATAAACCTTGCAGATTAAGAGCACACATGAGGATACACACTGGAGACAAGCCTTATCGCTGTACATTTAAGGTAAATATAATGCTTTATGTGGTAGTTGAATGAAGTTTAGATGCACAGTAAAAATACCTATTCGTCTGTATGGTTTCCCATCAGTAAACAAAAGTGTAGGCATATATATTTACATTGTACTGTAAAGTGATGTTGCACATAATATTAATGTAATTAACAGGGATGTGGATGGGCATTTCCAAGTTCCAGTAAACTTAAACGTCATCAGCACAAACATACGAATGAAAGAAAATTTCAGTGTGCTTTTGAAGGCTGTGGTAAATCATTTTTGAGGTCTGAACATTTGAAAGAGCACACTTTAACTCACATTGAAGAAAGAACATTTCATTGTCCTATTGAAAGTAAGTACACAATGTGTAATAGTTGCTTTAAAAATGTAATTGTTTTAGTTGAACATAACTTTTTCTGACCAATTGGACATTTTTCTGTTTATTTATGAAATAATAATTGTCAGATTATATTAAATTTGTTTTTTATATTTCAGATTGCAAGCAAAAGTTTTCAGCTAAAAGTAGTCTTTATGTCCATCTAAAGAAACATAAAAATCCGAAAAAAGACCAACCAGAAAAAGTAACTTACTGCTGTCCAATTGAACTTTGTAATCGTAGTTATTCGTTGAAATCGAGTCTACGACATCATATGCTGAAATTTCATACTCCTGTATTAGGTACTTGATATTTAATGTTCTCAATTTAGGCATTTACTATCACAAAAAGTTATGTAATTTCATATTGTTTATGCTCTTTTTATTGAACAGCCAATGATGCAACCAGGCTGGATTACATAACTTTGCTAACAACAGATGATGAAGTTGGTACGTTAGAAGGCTTACAGTTTGCTGGAGAAGCAGTTCAGTCTAGTAATGGTACAGTTTAACTTTATATTATATTTTGTCTGATTTTATTGAAGTTTAAATATTAACAATTGAGTAATGAATTTCAGGAACTGTCAATATGCTGAATACAATAAATTTAAAACCTGTTAACACTGTAGTTCCTGGAGATAGTGTAACTCATGAACTTATAAGTGCTGGTAAGTTTCTCCATTTTCATATGCAATGATGAAAAGTCAAATGGAAATTATTATTATATAGTCATTGTATGACAGTCTTAGCTGTTAACTTGGTCATCTAAAGAGATATTTTTAAATTTGGAGATATCCATTGTGCCTTAGTTGAACTGGAGTGAAAACTGTCAAATAGAATACAAATTATGTTACTTTGTAAAGACATCGAGTAAACTACATTTAGGAATACTTATATTTGAAGATGTTTTGAAATTTACATGCCTGTTGTCTCTTGGTGATTCACAAATTTTAGGAGAATGACATTAAATCTAACAAATTAAATTAAACATTGAATAGAATGTTATAGTGGAAGGTAGTTCTTATAGAAGTGTTTGTGATTATTTCCAATTTATTTTTTGTGATCTGTAAATTTCAGAGGATACTTTATGACTTTTAAACACACAGTATTTCAGAGTTTTCAGTAAAATGTTCTTTAATTCTGTGATTGATAAAGAATAAGCTAAAAGAAGCATATTTAATTAAAACATTGTAGAAGTGTGTACACATTATTAATAGTTTGCTATTATCAGTAATTTATTAAAAAAAAGCAGCTTCAATAGCAACACATTGCATATAAATATTTTAGTTTATATTAATTAATCAAAGACTTCTTTTAATTTTGTATTGCGCAGAGGTAATCTCACAATTAGTGAAGTGTCCTATATTTTAGATTTACAGTTCCCAAATGTTGCAATACCTCAAATAGGACCAGGAGGAATTATCACACATGTACTATTAACTCCACAAGACACTCAGGTGGTAAGTTAATTTTCTAACACATTCTGTTATCAGATGGTAAAACAAAATTTAAGTGATGTCTGATGAAGCCGAGAAAATATTATGTAACCAATAATTCATTGCAATCAAAATGTTATATTTTACAAAGGATTGTTTTCTATTTATTTAAATTTTATATTATATCCCATTTTAACAGGGTAAAGATAAGTAAACTGGGTAGCCTAAAGTATTTGAAGCCTAAAACTTTTCTAGATGCATGTGAACAGTGTGTTTGTAAATATCTAAAAAAAAAAACAAGTTTGCGGATGCTTGATATTTCAGTGATATTTTTTGTGGTTTAATTATGAAATCATTAAAAAAAAATTGTTCATTTTCAGGGGAATTCTTCACAGCTGGCAACAGTAAATACTAGCCATTTAATATCTTTACCAAGTGTCAATACTGTAATCCCAGAATCACTAGAAAATGCCAATAGACCCTTAACTTTTGAACCAACATCAAATATAGCAAATGGTGTTACATATGATGCTTCAAACTTTGGGTCAGCAAGAACAAATTTAACATATGAAGACATACGCCGGAGGAAAAAGATAGACGTTGGCCTTGACATTAACTTACTATCGAACATAGAAAGTTCTGGATTGAAAGTACACACAGACATCACCATGAATTCGGCTTTGTTAGGAAATGGTCACGATTTACCTCAGCATTTACTGTTACAGGTAGAAAATAACAAATTTTATGATTTTATATTTTTCTATTCAAATTTAAAGATTTAAAAATATTTTTAGTAATAAATAAATAAACATCAGCCTATTTTAAGTAGAAAAATTAAATTTGGAAGTCAGCATAGAATGACCTGTCTATCAAAAAAAAAATTAAAACTTGAACTTGATGAGGTCGCAAAATAAACAATGAAACAATAACTTAATTAACAATTAATTTTTTCTGATTTCAAATAGACTGATATATATAATTATTTTGATTGAATATTTTTTTCGTAACAGCCTGATGATCTGCAAAATAATCAAAGTGCAATGTACCATGAAGATAACATAATGACTATAAGCAACTCAGCAGGGGAATTTCAAGTGTTTCTGCTCGAACCCGAGGACTGTACAAACCAAGAATTCGTAGAATCTACCATAAATCTGCGTGACCTTGAATAGAATAATTGCAATTTATCAGTATTTGTATGAAAGTTGATGGCATTCCATGTGTATAAGTCTGCATTTAATTAATTATTAATCAGTATCAACTAACATTATAGGGACCAAACTCCTGTTAAATAATTTATTTTATGTACAAAGCATACTCTCTAATTGAGGTTGCACATAATGTATGCCAAATATTTTTTATTTTCGTTATGTACTACTTATTCTTATTTTATTGTTATTTTTGTTTTCTTTTAAAGGTTAGTCTCATAACTTAAATTGAACATTAATAATTTGTTATAAAGAATTTAATGTAATTTGATAAACATTGTGATACTTAAATTATATAATTTATTCTTTAAAGTGCTTTATAATTAATGTTAAATAAACATATTGTATGTTTAAAGTTGGCATGTTAATACGTTAATTGTTTTCAGCTACTAATGCCCACATTATTGTTGCTTATAACAATTTTTAATCAAGTTTCTGAAGTAAATTCTTCATAACCTCTATAGAATCCAATGAAATATTAGGTTCTGAAATAATTCTTGCAATTTCTTTGTACCTAAAACAAAACAAAATTTCAGTATTGACAATAAATATTTATTAACTTTATATTCAAATAATTCTAATTGAATTCAATCCATTCACTATTGAAACTTATCACGATGTGGATTTACGTAGAGTTTACTTCTCAATTTTTTTTGTATATAAAAAAAATAGTTTTGAAGTCAAACAAACAATACTGAATAAAATATTCTCGGGGATATGAACCAAGTTAGTTTCTCTACACTTCAATGACCAGCTCTGGGAACCATGACATGTCATTCAACTGCAAGGTCTGTCATTTGCAAACTTTCTGTCTCCCCCTAGGCATTTGTATATGTTGCTCAAAATGACCCCTTTAAATTATTGAGTGGCACATGACATTGCAGCTACACTTAATTTTAAACTGATATCCTGTTGTTGAATGTCGCTAATCACTCCTAGGTTCCAATACTAAATATGCCTTTGGCAAAAATGGATGTAGTGATGTGTTCTGTTGGGCATGTTTAAATGTACTGTAGCGTTCTCTGTCTTTGCTTGCTTCAATTGAAATCTGCCAGATCTTGTAGAGAATTCATGGCATATTGTGACCACAGATTATTTGTAGAGTTGATCTAATCATTGACAGCTTGTATCAGGTTCTCCTACAGTACTTATACTGTCTACAACGATGAAATGTTTTTTTTTTATATTTAATTTTGAAAGTAGTTTAGAAGGAATGTTATAATTTGGAATGTCATGTGCAGCTCTCCAAAATATTTCCCCTAAGTATAAAAAATTTGTTATGGAATATATTGTAGGTAACATGATTGAGGGTATAGTTCTGAATGGTAGTTAGATAATCTCACATGATGTAACCAATTGCATTTCTGTTGTGTCTTTGCTGGCAGTTTATTACGAAACAAGGAGGGTTGGAAGACAAGAAAGACAAGTAGTTTTGGCTGTGACTTGGAGGGACTTTACTGTATTTTTTTTATTCAATTGGGATGCACAGTGGGGTTCTTAGTAAGTATGCAAGCATTTAGAAACAAATCACCCTGAATGCCAAGATTTTAACTTATTTCAAAGAAAACATGATTCCCTGAAGTATTCCATTTTTGAAATGTATTCGTTGGCGTGCACTTTAGAGACGTCTCCTGAAGAGGTCAAATGTAAGGATGAAATGTAGTGTATGTCTAACAAATTTGTATGAAGAATTTACAATTTGTTTATTAAACTTATTATTCTGACACTTGCACATTGGCATTTACATTACAAATTTTGTGACATTCCTAAAATTATTAACAATGCCATTTGAAGATAATGGTAGCAAGTGAAATATCGTTAGTGACTTCATTCAGTCGATCAATTTTGAAAACTTCATTTTACACCGGGAAAATTTTAATTCATTTACAAAATTTATGTTTATACAATTTCAGAATTATTTTAAAAAAATTAACTAAAGTAATGCTGTTAGCAGAGTGTTCTTGAGTGAAGAATTTAACTTAAAGTGCTTTACAAAGGGAAGATTCTACAAAATTCCAAGAAAGAATGTTAAACAAATTTATCTCCAAACTTTTAATGCTTAGTTAATGTATTTTAGGGAGATACTAAACTATGTTAATAGCAAAAGAAACTTACTCATTATGAAGCTGATTTGATGTTTCATTTTTATTGAAGATACTGGCCTTGACTTGCTGTAGAACCTGGAACGTGTTAGAAAATCTTAGCATACATAAGTTATTAAATATAGTTTCAAAAATTTGAATTTATTGAAACAAACATGTCTCATAATGAATATAAAAAATTTCTTTCTGTAGAGTTACAAAAACAATACAAAATAATTATCTACTAATGAATTCGATAAACAGTTCTCAGTTTTCACAGTTATAACATATTTAAACGTTTCAACAACTAAAGGCTGTTTAAAAATTAACCACTACTTGGCTCTATTCTTTTAGTTCCTTAGTGTAAACATGATGTTTCGATGCCTAGAAGATGACGACAGAGTCTTTACTTGTCGAAACATCACGTTTAACGTGACTAAAGGCTCTGTTGTCATCTTCTTCACCTAGAAGATGACGAAAGAGTCTTTAGTCATCGAAACATAACGTTTACACTAAGGAACTAAAAGAATGGATCCAAGTAGTGGTTAATTTTTAAACAGACTTGTTTTCTACATACTCCTTTGGACAATTTATATATATATTGCTTATTAAATAGCTAATGGCGGCTTTTATTCCCCCTTCCCTATTAAAATATTTTCAAATTCTCAGTATTGTGAGTGTATCAATGAAAATAATGCTTCGTTTACTCCTCTGTCAATAATTACATTTAATGCATTATTTCTTTGCATAGATTGTGGTTTCAAGCAAGTATCCATTTTGGATGATTGTCAACAACAGCGCTGAAATCAATTCATTATAGATGAATTCTTAAATTGCCCAAAATGCTGATTATTTACATTTTAAAACAATATAAAAACTTTTTCATAAATTTTTATAAAGAGGTTAAATTCAAGAAACACTTTTAATAGTTATTAGTCTGTGTAAAACATCATTTTGTTTTATACACTATTAGCATACACCAGTTTGAAATGACATAATTTTACCTTTTGTGCTTCATTTATGATTTCTGTCTTTATTCCAAGAGATTTGGCAACCTTGAAGGTAAAACTTGATCGTACAGAGCCAGGGATTAATTTGTAAAGATATATGATATTTCCATCTTCATCTGTTGCATACTCAAATGTCTGAAATTAAATGTAAAATAGATCATACGTATTCAATAGGTTCCGTTTAATAATAAGAAGCAGCAATTTCAGATGAACTTATTCAAAATACAAAATACAAATAAATGTTTTAAATTCAACACTCACCTCTAGCTTAGAATATGGGGACTGAGGAAGCAAGGCAACAACATGATGAAAATGGGTTGAAACAAAAACAAATGGGCAATATTTTTCACGCTTCAAAAATGCCTCTAGACTTGCTGTTAATAGGCTCAAACCATCAAGTTCAGCCGTGCCTTTACCAAATTCATCAACCACAACAAGAGAAGATGATGACGAACAATAAAGAGAACGTGACATCTATTAATTGAAGAAATTGCATTTCTGTTAATTTAAATTTTTAAATCATGTTTAATAAGGCTGTGGAACTTGAAAATAATTTTTAAACAATTAAAATGTCAATTATAAAATATTTTTTCAATTATCTTTCGCCATAACCTGCACATTTTTAATTACTCAGAAGCTTGTCCATTGAATTCATATTGCTTAGAAGTGATAAGTAAATTATTAATGACTTTCAGCATAGTAACACTTGGAAATAAAACTTGATTAGAATATAAATACTGAATAAGCTCATATACTAGAGACACAACTGACAATATTGTTGTGATACTAATATTCCATATATAACAGAACGTGTTAAGAATTGTACTAAAAAAAATACATGTTTCAGTTGTAAATACACTACTATTTTTGTCAAAAATTTAAAATTTTTAATCATCAATGTTAATAAATTAGAAAACGATTCAATAGTCAAAACAAATAATTTAAGATGATAGATTATAAGATTAATTAAATATTTAAGAAGTAAATATTACACATTAGGTAAGTGGATTACTAAGAAAATGACTGATAAAAGTATTTAAATGAAAAGAATGCTTTGTATTGTAATATTCATTGCATTATATTTATATACGTATATAAGAAATAATATTTACCTGTTTTAAATCAATCATGAATGCCGAAAGTCTTGTTGCTATTGATTCAACTGTTTGAATTCTTGTAAAAATATGACTCACAAGTCCTATTGTTGCTGAACTAGCTGGTACAAAACTACCAATGTGAGCCAAGTACACAATCAAGGCAACCTAGATAACAAAAATGAATGCATTATTTATTCTGAGAGAGACATTTTTAAGGTATATGCCCCTTAAGTTAAGAATACATACTATTGGGTTTTTAATGAAAATCACTAACACTAATACTAATACAATGTACTTGATTTAGAAGATTAAATGTAAAGAATTCAAGGTAAATATCCCATCGAATAGGAAATGGCACAGTGTTGAAACTATACTGTCTGATATGAATATCACCTAAAACTTTAAATAAATTTACCTTTCCAGTCCACCTGGAACATAATTAGTCCTTCTGTCATGGCTTTCCAACCTTCCTTTTTAGTGACAAAAACATTTAACCTCACTTTATTAGGCCTTTCAATTTTCTTACTTCATTCCTAAATGCCACGTTGTTTTCGGATTTCTCCTTTTCCTTTTTTACTTCAAATTTTATGGCTTGTGTAACACCATACCAGACTTGTTAGGTCGCAGTATTAACAACTAAAATCTTGGCATAGGAACGAAAGTTGGCTGTTTCTATTAAACTATATTTTTATAATGCTAACTTGCTGATGTACAAACATAGCTTAAGCTATGTTTAAAAAAAATTAGTGGTCTTGACTTAAATTTGCTAGGTCATTTAAATATTTAAAAACTGTTGAAGTTTGGTGTAAAAATTAAGTCAGGAGAAACACATTTAACACAATGCAAATCTCATGGCAATAAATGTTTCATTATGAATTAAAACTTTCTCAGAAAACAAAATGTGGTGTTATTATTATTATTTAATTGAAAATTTACCTGCTTCAAATAAATACTTTTCCCACAAGCATTAGGACCAGTTAGGATTTTCATCAAACCATAGTCTACACTTGCATAAGTATCATTTGTAACAAAGTCGGACACACAAATTTCTTGCAGCGGATGACGACCATTTTTTATCTCTAGTATTTTTTCATTTGTTAGAGAAGGTCGTACATAGTTATTTTCATGAGCCACAGATGCAAGAGAGATCATACTGGAATATTCAAGAGCTTTGTGATATCTGAATAAATTATGTTGAAAATATAAAACATCAATGTTAAAAGTATCGTAATTAGGTAAAGAAGTAGCCAATAAACAGAAAATAAAATGATAAAATAAATACATGTTTCTACAATCCTTGTTGCATTCATTAGGTGATTCCATTATACTAATTGGTTACTTCTTTAATTGAATAATATATGTATTTAGACATGTAAATAAGTGTTCATACCAATCCAGTTCAGCAGCTAGCTCTACAATATTTGCTAATTCAGTAAGATGAGCTTGTAGATACTGAATCAATTTGATCATTATGCAACATTCGTGCTCTGTAATTTGGACCACACAATCTCCAAGTACTGCATCTAATTCTACAAAATCGTAATCATGTTATAATTTGAATTTTTGAAAGGTCAAACTAAACATTTTAATTACTCTATAGTTATAAAATCATTACCATTTTATGAATTTAATATTAAATTACAAAAATAATGTGAAAAAGATTAAAAATATTCATCTGTATTGAAAATTAATAATAAGATAAAATACAACATTTCTGTTGTTCCTTTCTTCAGGTGCCAAGAAAACTAAACCACAAGACCCTAGAGCTACTTTAATTTAATTATAAAAAATAATGTGTGTTACTAGAAAATAGATACCAATTTCAATAAACAGTTTAGAATATTAATCAGTTGAATAATCATATATAAGGAAATGGTTTGCATAAACATAGATGGAAAATATTAAATTTTAAAACATGGTTATAAAATACGAAATTCCAGAGAGTTATTTTTTATTGATTGTAATGGCAATATAAGAAGGGTAATCAATTTCTTCAATTGGTGATAGTCATTAAATAAGCTATTTGAAATGAAAAAATAATATATTGATGAAAAACAAACCCCGACAACGCGAACTTTTGTAGTGAATAATTCCTCCAACCTGAAACTACAAAAAGAAAACCTTGATTAGAATTTTCCATTTTTCAAATTAAGTGCAATCCATAGAATTATTCAAATAGTATGTATATATACACACATACATGTTAAATAACATATTCAGATAGGAAAGAAAAACAGTGAAGTCAACTTACCTGAAATCAAAAGTTGGTCCAGTCGGGCTGAGGAGAGACAATATTACAAATTTTCAAGTACCTGAGCCCAATCGTCCGATCTGCATGCTGGTTGGGCATATATTGACAAATTCAAACTTTCGAATAATCAGGGATCCTTTTCACACAGGTAAATAACTTACCATGAATTCAAGCCCTTCTAGTTGAAGTTCCTCATCACTAATTTCATCTTTCCAAAAAGGGATGGCCAGAAGGTATCCGATTTCTGGAATATATAGTATTGAACATTCTTTAATATATTCAGGCAAGCTGTCGAGTTCCTCTTCTGCTAAGGTAGTCATAAGAGGTGGTAAACGACTATACTTCTGTTTCTCTGCAACACATCAAAGGTTAGTATTAGAAGAAGTGTATGTCATGCATCTTAAAATAATAATGTTGTTGGAAATATTCTCGGTTTTCAACCAGGCGATGATGACTGAACACTACATTTTGCCTACTCACACTGTAGCTATCTTCATGATGTAATCAAGATGTTGTTGAAGGGGCAAGTTGAAAAGATTTGTGTTTAATAAGAACCACCCCTATTGAAACTCGAGAACATTTCCAACAAGTTAACTACAAATGTAGAAAGTCAATAATGATCTAGCAGTTGATATGGCTATAAATTCTTCTTTACTATGGATAACATTAATTAAAGATTACTATATAACAGTTTTTGAAAAAAACATGAACAATTTACATTTATTTCATAGCTGATATAATTTTTTTAATACTGAAAAAGACTGAACTTACTTCTATCTAGTTCTTCATCGATGCCTTGTTGAACAACAAACCGGTCTTGCTTTTCTGATTCTTGGAAATCAATTACACTATCAATTATATGAATTGCTTCATAAAGATCATCTGTGAGACAGTCTGAAATCTTATAAAAAAAAAGTCTGACTAATTAATACATTAAAATATATTTAAGTGAAATTTATACTTACTCTTTTGAAAAGTTTAGCATAATTTTTTTTCGTGGAGCTCAATTCTCCAAGAAGGGTTGCATAAAACATTGTCTGGAAGATAACATGAAATCAATTAATGCATTATTACTGGTGCAGAATTAATTTTTTAATGTTTGTAATAAGTTACTCTACAAATTCATTTTTGTTTAAGTGCTGTGCTACTACTACCTTATGCAGAGATTTCCAGTCTTTAATGGAAGCCCTTGCTGAGATGATGCGTGCAGTAATTTTCTGAAAATTGATTTTATACAATAAATTATCAAAGTATTGATTAATAATAAAAAATAAATCAAGAGTAATTTATTTAGTTATATATTCATTCACATTATGTTAGATCAGTAACATCAGAATACATTTTTTTACTTCCTCAAACAAAAAGAAAATGAGTAAAGATAAACCAGCAGTTATGTCAGCATATTATATAGCATAATGATTAAGTAATAATATTTTATTAAGTTTATAGTCATAAAATTGCAACACTGGAATAAATTGACTCTTACTGCAATGTTATGCTCATGTGTAAGTTTACCTGTACAGAATATTAACAGTAAACTGAGATGTTCTTATAAGTTATTTTGTGATTTATTGTTCAAAATCTGTACATACTGAAATATTGTAAATGAATTTTAGACAGTCTTGAAGGGTGGAAACAAATTCAGAATTTTTTGGATCAAAACAAAATTCAATCACATCAAGCCGATCATTCAGAACTTCCATGTTCTGAGAAGGATGTAGAAAAAGAACTCTGAAATTAAATACTTTCATTAAAACAAGGCTAATAAATCAATAATAATAAAAGTAACTTCATGAAAAGAACTTGTTGGAATATCAAACCAACAAAATGAAATTCCTCCCATCATTGTTTACTTTCATAATTGCTACCATAACTGTGCTCGACATATAAATATTTATATGTATAATCAGTGGCACAGCATAGTGGGAGCAGTGGGGAAAACCCACCCTGCATGGCACTTTACGGGGGCGGAAGAAGTATGTAGACTTTTGTATTTAAATGCCTAAATTAGGGGACAGAGAATTTGGTTTATGCCCTGTGGCTGAAACCCACGCTATGCCACTGTGTAACAATTTTATAATAACTAATATAGTAAATTTATTTTATGCACAAACCTCATAAATTGGCTTCCAATATTTGTTTTACATCGGTTAAATATTCCGTAAATGCTTAATCCTTCTTTATTACTCCCTGGCACACCAGCTTTAAAATTTGAAGGGTGGGACAGTTTATTAAAAATCTGAAGAGCCTCATAAGATTCAGCATCCATCATAACAATATCTTTCCTAAATTTCAAGATCACCTCTTTTTAAAACTTTTCATGTAAGAAGAATGTACATTGTAATCAAATAAATCATAACAAAGCAAATCTATTGTAAAAATTCCATAACTATAATAAGGATCCCAACTAAAATTTAATAGTATACTTACAGGGATATTATATATATAGCTTGTAATGGAACTTCTTTCTGTTTCATGTCCAAATTCATGTGAAAATAAGATTTATCTAAACTTTTTAACAGTAATCCAAGAGCATTAACCATTGATTCTAGATTCAAGTCAAGCAGTGAGTGAATATATCGAATGTGTTCTTCATCTGTGAAATTGTCAGGTGTGTTTGTGAGGCGAAGAGTTAAAACTCTTCTTCTGCAACCTTCATAACCTGCAATAAAAATGTTCAGCAGTAGGTACAAAAATATGTAGGGTATTATTTTATTTAACTAATCATGTGTTATTAAACCCATAATAAGTAATTGATTAAATATAAATATAAAATAAGGCTAATGTGATGTAGTTAATTAAAATCTTTATATACAAGAAACTAATCATCTGCTCAGTTTCAATATATTTGATATTAAGAACTTGGATTAATTTGTCATTATCATAAATGATAAAATAAAGAGAAATAGAAACATTTGTCTATGTTGCAGATTAGCTGTATTAGTGTTGTTATTGTATCATCGCTGGGAACTCTCCTTCCAACATGTTCAGGCAAAGTACTAGACTAAGCATCTAAGTACTGCTTTTTTTTCCATACACACTTCCATTCTCTATGGTCCATTTACTTTTCTTATAACATATGACTTCAATTTTAGGTAAGGCATTAACTGATTAATTGCCTCTCTTACCTGTGTATATAAATTGTTTTGACAATGTTCTTACTTGAATATATATAATTTATGTACAATCTTTATTGATGTATAAAAATATAAGAACAAAACCATGAAAACTAATAGGTAAGAACATGGAACTACTAGGTAAGTTTAGTAAATTTAAATAGTATCTCAAACATGGACAAAGAATACATAAGAATACAAGAGGTAATATACAATAAAATAACATACTGTATTCCTTTCCTCGTAGCAATATTAATCTGCTTTGATCTGTAAGGTC
Source organism: Zhengitettix transpicula (assembly GCA_037074705.1). NCBI lineage: Eukaryota > Metazoa > Arthropoda > Insecta > Orthoptera > Tetrigidae > Zhengitettix > Zhengitettix transpicula. Next base: position 16,938,007 of record CM073594.1, on the reverse strand, counting down.
TTTGCCAACATAAAAGTCTTTTGTATCACCATGCAATAAAACTTTTAGTGCAGATATGAACTTTGGCGTTAATTTACTGCTGGTGATTACCTTTGATGGGCAAACTTGATAGAATAAGCTATTTAATATGCTAAATTCATTATTTATATCCAAAATGTCATTCATAACTTTCAGCTGTGTAATGGAAAAATATAAGATATTAAATGTGAAGATTAATTTTCAAAACAGGAACTGCTATAATTTAAAAAATAATTGACAGCCATCATGTACAATGTGTTAAATAAATAATTTAAAATCATTGTTATCTTATTTTTACTGATATGACATGGTTGCCCTGGATTTTCAATTTAGTACAAAAAAATTACAGTTCAAAATCAATATAAAACTGTCTCACTACATTGGCAGTAATTGTTGCCAAGTATTTGCAGCTTATTTTCTACAGTAAATAGTTTCAATATTTCTTCACAAAGTATGTATACATAATGTATTTATATTAAAGGAATAAGATGGAAAAATCTTGTCCAGATTGGGAATTGAACCTAGGACATCCACTTAGTAAGCAATGCTCTTACCATCTGAGCTACCTTGATCAACTTCCATCAGGCATAAACTTTCTCCATCAGTTGTATAGAGACATTTACTGATACTTACGATAAATGTAAACACGTTATTAAATTGTTTACTTACTTTGTTGTGATTGCTATATTAAAAAAATGTCATACTTACAATTCCACTTTCCATGTTATAAAATGCAGCTCCAAGGAGACCTTTCCTCCAGTACACTGACAAAATCACCTAGCCATACAAAACATTTTCATATTCAGAATAAAAAGATGCATTTTAAAACAATATAATGGTTATTGCACTTTTAATTTTAAAAACATCAAGCAGCTATTTTAATTTACAAGTATTACTCTTGTCTCTATAAATGCAATTAATAATTATAAAAAAAAGCTTCTGTTTCTAATATTTACTGTACTTAATGAACATAACTGAGTTAAGAATATGGTACTATTGAAATGAAAATATAATACATCTGTTTTAAAATATAATAAGATAAAATTACAGTCAAAATGAAGTACTGATATAGATACCACACTACATTTATACATAATGTATTTATATTAAAGGAACTGGATGGAAAAATCTCGACTGGACTGGGAATCGGACGAAGAGTGTGGTATTTATTATATCATCACTTCATTTTGGATGCCATTAGGCTATTTTATCTTACTAATATAGTATTATTATATACCAACATGCTTATTTAGTTAAAAATGCAAGACAAACAATTAAAATAAATTTATTTATTTTTGAAATACTATCAATATATCAAAAACTTTGTATGGAGAAGTGTAGATTAAAAATTAAGACGAGGCGATTTATAAATGACAATATTCTGGCGTTACCTCCTCTGTATGAGACTCTGAAGAGTTTCCAAAATCCACAATAACTTCTTGATTACTTTTTTCACCCTGTGGTATTTATTATATAATCACTTCATTTTGGATGTCATTAAGCTATTTTATCTTATTAATATAGTATTATTATATACCAACATGCTTATTTAGTTAAAAATGCAAGACAAACAATTAAAATAAATTTATTTATTTTTGAAATACTATCAAATATATCAAAAACTTTGTATGGAGAAGTGTAGATAAAAAATTAAGATGATTTATAAGTGACAATATTCTGGCGTTACCTCGTCTGTACGAGACTCTGAAGAGTTTCCAAAATCCGCAATAACTTCTTGATTACTTTTTTCATCCTTAGTGGCGTCTGTTTCGGTACAGATTGGTGTACTAGTCGTATATCTACACCTGTGAATTCAGTGTTGACAATAATATACAGACATATCTGCTCATTGACGATTAAAAATAGGAACAGTACTAACATGTCGTCGCTAGAGAAATCTGATTTCCTGTTCACCAAGTTTCTTTCAAATATAATAGTTTCTGAGGAATAGTTTTCCTCAGAAATATTATCCTCTGCATCGGACATTGCGGTAACAGAGTAATTTAAATTTCTAATCCTTCGTAACCCGCTCGATAACAAGAGAGTTTGAAGTTTCCCGCAGATAAAGAATAGACGCTCTCTGGCCGTGCTACGACGTATAAATCACTAGTTCACATATATTAAGAGTAAAATTCAAATCTAAGATCATCTATCTGATTTTGTAAATGATTATGGAAACTAAAAAATATCTCATATAATCTATTGCCGGAAATTATGCTTGACAATTAATTGTTTTTACGAAGCGAAGGGTATTTGCAATTTTTTTTTTTTTACTCACTGGCAAGCGTGGCACATTTCAACCTCACTCCAGTGAAATACCTGCTTGCAAAATTTAACACCGGCATATATATATTCAAACAGGGGGCATATATTTGTTATTCGTTTAACAATGGTGTGATGAAACGTGAAGACGCTTTTTTCGGGGATTTCCTTTCCCCATATTTTGGAGAAGTCGAAAAGGTAAAAGTGTGATAGAGGAAAAGGGAATAAAGATTGTTCCGACATTTCGAGCAATAAAAAAAATTTTGTTCGCTTTTCACACACACAGAAAGAATTAGAGATGTGCACAATTAACTCACTTTGCTTATAATCTGTCCTGTACTGCCAATAAATAGGCTTAATTAACTGGGTATAACAATCTAAATAAACACAATGTGTCAACATAAAGACTGAAACATATAGATTCATGAATTAAATTATAATAAAAAAAATTTAACTTTATCTGATTATGATTAAAAATATTTTTATTCTTGCAATTATTAATGTTTAATTCTTGTGTTTTAAAAAAAATTCAGTTTCAACAATGTAAGCTTTGTGAAGAGTTTGATTGTCATTGTTTTTCTCTCATTTCGCAAATGGAACTTGATGGAGCAAGGCCAATTTTTTTTTCTTTTAAATTGTTTTAATCAAATTTACAACATATGTTAATAATGTAAGTAGATCTAAAGATATGCTAAATTAATTTTTTGGGGCATTTAATCTTTTTTTAATTAATTTTTAGATCTGAAGAGGTCCCTAAACAAATAGAAAAAACGTATTTTAGTTAATTGGGCTAATCTTTACTGTCCGGAACTTCTTCGAAAAAATTTTTTTCGCGTGTTTTCTGGAGACTAGACGAAATTCTAAGACCCCTTTTGAAGGACTTTTGCTAAAATTAAATTATCAATTTAAAAGTATGTTTTCGGATTTTATATTTAAAAATTAAATTAACACTATGCACTACTATAATATGTAGGCGGTACTTCCAGTGAGCTACTCCTTTTAACGTCTATCTGTTGATAAGATATCTCATGATAATTGAATTGGGGTATTTATAGTCCAAATCAGTAATCTTGGTTGAACCAGCAGGGTAGGTATGGCTTTGAATCGTTTTAACCGTCTCACTTCTCAGTTATTTACTAACAGATTTTTCGCGAGCAAATTCGGATGATGTACTTTAACACTGTAATTCACACTGAAGCGTTAATTTCGTCCTTGATCGTTGATATGTGTAATTAGGAACTTTATAGTACAAGTGTGCAGGAAAACACAATCACTGTATATGAGACTGCGTGCACTAAAAATATCTTGAAAAATTAAACCCGTTTTTAGCAATTAGCAAAGGTGACGGTTTTATTTAATTTCATACAAACAGTCTCTTTAAATTTAACAGATAATTGATGAATCGTTAAATGAGAACTTTTGTTTATTATGCTATGAATGTTCTTCTAGTTCAGATTTTACGTATTCTAAATAGGCTACACTATCCCCTTCAATTAATCTTCTCAAACAAAAAAAAAACTAGAGGAATGCCCACTTTCTGTTACGAAAAATTCACAAACCTGCTCCTTCAACCCAGCCTTGAAAACCATTTCCTCTCTACCAAATACCATAATAGTTACAATAGGTGTCTCCCTACACACACAAACAGATGTTTTAATATAATTTCATAACGCCTATAAAATTTTAATGGAATACTGAATATACTATATAACACCAATTATATTACTTCGATATTATGACACTGCGAAGCCTTTCTTAGCTGTTCTAGTACATACCAGTTAAATGTGATATAATAATCTCTGTACTTTACTACTATTCATTCTCAGAACTCCAAATATAAAACTGATATTTATTTTGTCAAGGAATGAAATAATACTCCTGGTTTTCTCAAATAGAAAATTGTCCAAATATATATTGAATTCTACAAACATAAGTTTATGTTATCAATTATATTTATTTTCTTTAACCATGGAACAATTACAATATATAACAATTGTATATTCTCAAAGGATTTAAAATTATAATAAAACACAATTTAGTACAAACATTAATTTTAATTCATTGCAATATGTTAAAACATTCTATATATATATAAAACATAGATATTTTTACAAAATATTTGTCATTTACAAAATACTGCCGATTGTATTCTTGTAAATACCAGCAAGAGCTTTGGAAGTCAACAGTAGCTGCTCTCTTCTGGAAACACCAGTTGCAGCTAAATGCCACTCAGAATGATGTACCTGAAGTAAAAGAAGTATGTCAATTGTAGTTTTCCTAAATAACAATAAATATTTCCTAGTACTCACACTTAAGTTCCGAGCCATAAGGCTTCCTATAGTCACTGCAAAACCAGAAGAGAGTAGTGGATAATCTTCTGGAGTATCTTGCTTAGCTATGTCCACAATAGAAACTGGAATCGGAGTCATCTGGGTGAAAGTTTGCAATGTTAAATCTTGTTTTGGGTCATCCAGCATAACAAGACCCACATCAAACCACCTACAAATGTGCAAAATTGTGACACTAATTTTCATTTACCTAAATAGGGATACATAAATTAATAGCAGTATTGAATTATACGTTCCATAGTGGGATAGTTTTGAAGTTTTTACTTATAAAAAATATTTTTATTATGGCATTGGGATATCTGTATTTGAACCTGTACCCAACTGTCTGCATTAATTGCCATTAGTGTTTTATACAAGGTATGTTTGTTGTCAATCTGAGGTACAATATGAAGTACAAACTTTTATAAACCGAATGCGGGTACAAGATGATAGGAGGGCCAGAAAGGGTTTGATGTAGATATAAGGAATAGGAATCAGTGGAATTGAAGGAATAATCTTTTGATGGATAAGTAGTTCTTGGGTTTCCACCTGGGCCAGTGAAAGCTTAAGCTAAGACTTTCAATGGCACAGTCAGCACTCTTATTTCAGGCAACAAAATTGAACAAAACCACAGTAATAGATTAATTTATGGCAGTAAATTTCTTAAATCTCATTTACGAGAAATAATTGGCCTCATAATATTATTTATGTATGAGTGGAAATAAGTGTTTAGTAAATTTGCTATAACAACTTTACTATTGTGAATAAAATAACCATACTGAATAATACTTACTTTCCTGGTGTTGCCTCAAGCAAAAAATTCTCTATGGCTATAATAGTATGTTTAAGATAATGCACATTTTCAGAACGTATAGATGAAATTCTTTGTTCTGCTGCTTTTATTGCAGATTTAAATCCCACAGGTTGAACAGCAACATTGACTGATTGTGCAGCTAGACCACTGCAATGTGAAATGTGACTAAATGTTTTTGTTTCAATTATGAAGTAAAAATTTTATTCTTCTGTTTGAGTTAAACTTACGAAACTGTAGCTTTACCAAATACAGTTTGGAAGGCTTCTCTCACAGGGCTTATTTTAATTTCTTTGTCAGATGCAACTATAATATCCATATCTCCACCGGAATCTAAAAAACGGAAATGATACAATTTTTTGGAGACTATAAATTGGTTGTAATGAAACCTGTAATACATACACAGAAATTCTCTCATCTGAGGATCTAATGTTGTTATCATTGAATCAACAGAATTCTTTGCCTTCTCTGCAACTCGTCCGACAGCACCTTTAACCCAACTCAGAAGTCTACCACTTCCGCTGCCAGCAGTATTTGCATTTTCTTCAAGATTTGATATTGGTATAGATTCAATGCCATCAACTGCAGGACTTATTAAGCTGCAATTGTAATTTTTCTGTATGAGTAAATCTTTTATAAATATGCTTCTTGAATGGCAATACTTTCAATCATATAATACAACACTGAAGTATACATAACAAATGTATATTTTTAATATAATTAGACTATTAATTTGTAATAAATTTTATTTAATAAACTAGGATCATTAATTAGAAATTCAGATACTCATAATTCTTACTTGACAGATGCCTCGGCAGCTTTCTGAGGAGGCAGGGTACTTGGTTGGCTTTGTGTGTTCTGAACAAAAGGCTCAGCCGGTTGAGAGACAAAACTTGGCAAAGCTGAAGGGGGTGGGACATTGGAGAGCAAATTTCCAACACTTATTGGTACTAATGGTGAAGCAGAAGTTGAAGTGCTCAAACTAGTCATATCTGATGAAAAAAATGTACAAAAGTAAGAAAACTGGAATATAATAATGAAAAGTTCCTAATATTGAATTTAAAATAATAGTTAAAGCAGTACATAATCAAAGGAAAAAATTATTATTTTCAATCAATCATCCCATAAATATATTGATGTAAGAGATAATATAATATTCATTTGAAATTGATCAATAACTGTCAATACCAAATTATATTTCCCTGTCATGTTGAAAATGGGCCGTTCTGGTAAATTAATTACGATTGCTCGAAAAAACGGTAGGCTTTACCTAGTATTGAAAAGAAACTGGGACATATAAATTTGGTTAAGCGATATTAAATGCAACACGCAAAAGTAAACAATTTAAAACACAAACCTTTGTTCGTTGTATCTTCTGAAATTGACGCATCATCTGCTTTCTGATCAACAAATTCGAATGTTGACTCTCCGTTAGAATCTTCTTGCATCATATTAATAGGTTTATATTATTAGAATATATATTAATTAATTCTGTCGAGATACCATTCGATTAATCAATCGTTAAAACACTTATATACATATTAACAACATTTCATACCATACTTGATGGAAACGTCATATGGTGTTATTTTTTCTTGCAGTGTAAAGATATAACTTGTTTTTGGAAGACTAAAAATTAAACATTCAAACACTCAAAATTATTCGTTGACAAAAGAAGTTGAATAAACTAAGGTAAACTTTAAACTTATATAATTAATTTTGACAGTTATTATGAAAATACGAAAATTGTTAGAGATATAATCATAGATTTAATTATATATTATCTTTGGTTTTAAGGCACTTTCAATAGAAGTGTTACATCTTCACTTGTTTTTAGGTTCGATGGAGTGTCTTATACGGTATCAGTGACAGTTGTCATACGTTTGTTGGTGTGCGCTGATTGTTATCTTATAATTATGGCCGCTGATGGGTCGCCCCTCGTATTTGACACAATTGACATTGAAAAAAAAGATGACGATAAAGACGATTTATTCAGCTCAGCAGTCGAGGTATACTGTACTGATTTAATGAAGCTGGTTTTTTTTTAATTTGTAATCGTATCATAAGTTCCACTATCTCTATCAATAACAGTTTAATTTCTATTAGTTTATTTATTTATCTCTAAACAAACTTTCCAAAGTACATATAATTTATCCGCGTTATAGGTCTCAGGCCTTGAGTTGCGCATGTAAATTGTGATAATTATATTTTCTTGCAGGACATCAGTTTAGATGATGACACACAAATTCCATATAATGGAATTGAAGCGCCAACTCTACAACTATCAGAAGTATGTATGAATTGAGAAAGCTCACCTGTATATAAAATTTATGAAAAATAGGATTCATTAATAAACTTTTGCACATCAATAGGTTTTAGAATGATGGATATTATTCATAGATGAAGGAATTTTACTTAATTTCGTCATTTGTACAAACTTTGGCCTAATCAAAATCAGTTCAGGAATAATTAATTTGCTTTCTCACCTTAACATGGATGTCAGCTGAACATTTCCTCATTTCCTTTCTATTAGAGGGCTCAATTTTTCATTAAATGGCCATGCATATCCAAATGTCCAGCAAGAACTCTGATAATTAGTGTCATAGAGGAAAATGTCTCAAATTAAAAATATTGCTGAAGTATTTTTATTGCCATCTCTTTTTCCTATTTAAATTAATAGGTTACGGCTTCCTAAATATATTGCGATCTTAGTACGAAAAGGAAAGAGGGATAATTTGTGGCCTACCTGAAATTGAAGCACGGTGGAGCCACATGGGACCAAATGAAGTTCTTCAATTTTTTGGAGGCTGTCAGCCTCCTTTTTCTGGAAGGAGTTCTCTTTCCTTTCCATACTAAGATCACAAATATTTTGAGAATGTCATATCCTTACTCATATATATTATTATTTTATATATATATAATGTGTGTGTGTTTTTATTAATTTTAAATTTAATATCTTTCATAAATATTACAATGGTAATTAATAAATATTTATTACTATCAAACGTAAGGCACAATGGAGGCTATAATGAAAAGATATATATTCAATAATTACTATGCATGTAACAAGACGTGATGTAACATTAAATGAAGAGAACAGCAATAAGATTAGTTCTCTTTAGTGTATTTTCTGCATAGGAAAATTACAGTTAATATCACATAGAGAATTTAATGGGTGTACCCAAATCAAACGATAGGGCATATAGTAAGTTTTTCAGTGTAAATTGAAAATAATTTTTATTTTATTAATTTTTACGGTCTGGATTTAACTCCATAATGGATCAAAGTAGTATTGTTTTTCCAAAATATTTGATTGGCTAAAATCAATGTAGAGGAAATATAAACATGTGCATGCACACACACACACACAATTGCCCAACTTGACCATTGTGTATTGTGCATTAACATTTTAACCTCAATATTTGCTACCCAATGAATTGACTGGTTGAGTTTCTTTAATGTAACACTAATGAAGTGAAGGGATTGGTAAACCATGATCGTTTTTAGAATATTCTTCAGCCTCTGTTGGTTAAAAGATATTAGAGAATTTGATATTTTGTGTTAAGTTCTTATATAAGTTAAATATAATCATGCAGGGAATTTAACATTATGTACTGGTTTCTAATATATATATATATATATATATATATATATATATATATAAATAGTTGAGTTCATTGGTATGAAAATGAAATAGAGATGGATTGTGGCTTATTTGAAATTGAAGCATGGTATAGTCATACGGGACCAAAGAATGTTTCTTAAATTTGACTGAATGACAAAAAAACAATGCCTGCATTTTCTGAGATTTTACTGTTGGAAGATGACACAAACAATTTAATGAATAATAAACTGGAGTCACAGGAGACTTGCATTTAATCATTTACTGTTAGTTTTCTGCTAGTGGCTTTTCAGTTAGTTGTGTGGAAACACATTTTATGCAATTCCAAACAAGAAATAGGAGACTGAACCACATAGAATTAAGATGCTAAAATTGAAGTTGAAAGTGCAAAAATCTTAGAATTTTATCGATAATACATTGATTTGCGAAATGCACATTTATACTCTTACAACACCATAAATTAGTGAAAATTTGTTTATGGTGGTCTTCTGAGAAACAAATTAGTGTTAGAAAAACTATTTCTTCTGAAACACCAAGATTGAATATTTATATTCCTATTACTAATTTATATTTGTAATCAATATCTTCATTGGACCATTAGTTCTCAGGTTTCCACCAGGGTAAGTACAGGGTTGGGTCATGCGAACACTTTATCTGAAACCACTGGTAGTGTTCACCATTGAAATGTTGTAGCTCAATCCTGAACTATTGGTCCAACAAATACACTGGGAAAACCTTTGCTCATTGTTTCTATTGTCTTGTTTCTATTCTTTTGCAGTCTAAAAAAGAAACAACTGACCAGTTTATAGAAGTTACAGTTACAGATCCACAGAAAGTAGGTGATGGTATTGGTGCATATGTGGCCTACAAAGTTGTAACAAGGACAAATATGCCTTTATTCAAGAAAAATACATTCCATGTTATGAGAAGATTCAGTGATTTCTTAGGACTTCATGACAAATTGGTAGAAAAATATCTTAGGTTGGGTCGAATTATACCACCTGCACCTGAAAAAAGTGTAGTAGGTAGGTTGATGTACTATAATTTTATTATATATTGATATGCAATTTACATTTGCTCACTCAGTTGCAAACAATACCTTAACTGCTTGTCTTCATGTTGTCAAAAGCACCTGTAACATTAAGTATATTTTGAAATCATATTTTGTCATTTGGATCCTAATAACTAGTGCAATTAGGTCATGTAGAGCAAAATGTTTTGTTACATAGATGCATGATGATTAAAGAACACAAGATTAAGATCTTTAAAGAATTATGATATGCCAGTATTCAATTAATATAACCACATATTATTTAATCTTATATGTAAATAATTTACTTTGAGTATGAAGTATGATATTTTTACTGCATATTAAATTTTTAATTAGTATTATGAGTAATGGAATAGTCCTGATAAAGTATATAATTTAATAAGCTGGATTAGAGAGGTGTTGTCATGTTTAATGATACTTAAATACAGTAGTGCTCTGGGCAGAGGCCAAATTCGCCACCACCATATTTAAGTATTCAAATTAAAAGGGCTCCAAAATTTACAGGAATTCTGAAATTTTGCCGCCCTCAAAAATGCTGTTTGGGGTGGAACGCCTCCGCCACACTATGCCACTAATTAAATATAATTATTTATAAGGTAGGAAGGACAAAGTGTTCTAGACATTCATCTGCAATAGAAATGGAACACGTGCCTGAGATTCTAGTTTAAATAGTAAGGAAAGTTGAAATTAAATTAAAAGTATTATTTATGTATAAATTTAAGAATGTAAAATTAACTTAATGAAATATATTAATTAATACAACAAAAATAATGCCATCAAATGTAAAGTTTGAGGGGATATAAATAATTCTTAGTCAAACTTAATGTCACTTAACAGAAATTGGTCTGTTTCAGGCATGGGGCCAATCACAGTAGTCTAAAACACAATATAGACAATCTCTTTCATAGGACGTTAAGCATAGTAATGTTTTGTGCATCTATTAGAAAGCCCATGTTGGTACTAAACAAACCTGCAAACTTATTCACTATGTTTCCATTATAAATGCAGTTTTCATAGCATAACTAGTCTCTTATGGAATTGGTTAGTTTTGAAACTTAGGTTATTGTGATAATCAACTCTAGATTATACGTGTGCCCAATGTTTGTGAAATTGATATGTTTATTATATGATGTTGTCAAAGTTATCATTGATAAGAGATTAATTAATACAAATATATATGTCTTTCAACATATGATGTCCGCCAACAGGTATGACAAAAATAAAGATGTCAAATCAAGCAGAATCTGGATCGTTCGATTTCATAGAAAAGCGAAGAGCTTCTTTGGAGCGCTATATGAATCGCACCGCTTCTCATCCTATTCTAAGAGTTGATCCAGATTTCAGGGAATTTATTGAAACTGGTATGAAATGCAAAGTTCAACATTTATTTTTGACATTGTAGTCTAAATTGAAGTAGTTCTTATAATGTGAGGAATACAAATACCTTTATCTCCTTTCTCTTACTGTTGAGCACGCTATTTTTATTCTAATTCTAATTTTATTTTCAATTTTCTGATGAATTAAGGTACAGCTATTTAAATTACATTTTCTATTTAAAGACCTCACATACACAGTTTTGCCGATAAATTTGAACGGTATTCACAACCTTATTTTATGTTTACCTTTATATTGTTTTTAATAAGTAGTTTCTACATAGCTGTAAAGATACTGACAATAATTAATGCAAATATATTCTATGAGATGGTTTTAGAGATTAATTTGTTTCTTTACTATGTACTTTATGTTTGTGACAATTACATAATTAAAATGTTGTTTTGTATGTAAACACAATAGGTTTTAAATTTGTTATGAGTGTAATGTAATGTTGTATGAATTTTCTTATTTTGAAGATTCCGATCTTCCTAAAGCCACCAACACGTCTGCACTAAGTGGAGCTGGAGTCATGCGACTTTTTAACAAAGTTGGAGAGACTGTTAATAAAATTACCTATAAAATGGATGAGACTGATTCTGTGAGTACAGAATATTCATTTCAAATAACAGGACAAAGATCTTTAGCAAAGTAGTGAGCAATTGTCTGTTTAAAGATAGTTATAAAGAAAAATATTTAGATATGACCATCAAAGGTACTGATATCATTATCTTCGTTTGGTTGTAGAAAATCTGGAGAGAACAAAAGATGGCTTGTTATTTATTTAAGTAGTCTCCTCCAAGATGCATCATTACTTCATATAAATATTTCACGATAGAACCAAGTTTATGTACGATATCACAACTAGTTCATTCATTTATTCCTTTATAAACTGTCAAGTTTTTGGTTTTATTAGTAAGAAAAACACTGAATATATTCTGCAGACTGAACAAGGGTCATAACATCACCAAGCCAAATTGAAAGTTTATACAAATATTATGTAGAAAAGTAATTTTAAGTATTCAAAGATTTTACTAAGAGATTGAAACTGTCGCAACTTTTTAAAATTGATGAGGTAATGTGTACAATGAATAAAGTTGTAAACAAAGTGCTTTCTTTTTCAGTGGTTTGAAGAGAAAACTCAACAAATTGAAAATTTAGATCTTCAGCTTAGGAAACTCCACACTTGTGTAGAGACATTAGTTTTGTACCGTAAAGATCTGGCTGTTTTGACATCTACATTTGCTAAGAGTGCAGCTATGTTAGGAAATTGTGAGGAGCATACATCATTGTCACGAGCTCTCACACAATTGGCTGATGTGGAAGAAAAGGTTCGTTTCTATAGAATTCAGAAGCATTTGTATTTATGAGTAATATACATTTAATATATAAATGTTTTCAGATTGAAGCTCTTTACAATGAACAAGCCAATGCAGATTTCTCCATTTTCTGTGAATTGCTGAAAGATTACATTGCTTTAATTGGTGCTATAAAGGTGGGTTTTTGATGTGTTTGGTCAATAATCCTTAATTACTCATATGTGTTATGCATACATTTTGCCACAAATTCTAACAATTAAATTGGTGTGTGTAATACATTACTTAGACTGTGGACTCTGTAGATGTTGCATTTGGAATAAAAAATACAACATTTCAACGACTTCCATTGAAATATTGCATATACATAGTTTTGTTAGCCTTGAACAATTACTTGTGTTTTTAACATAGCCTATAAGCAAAATATGTGCACTGAGAAAGATTTTTATGTACAAAAAATTTTTTTTTTACTTTAAACAAGTTGAGAAATGAGGAGTGTGCATTCTACAAGTTAGCGTGGAATTTACAAGTAAAAATAGTAACTAAGTGACACACAGATACAATCTTTATTAGTATACATGGAAATTAGAAATGCCTTATATTTGAATAAAAAAGATGGCCAATTCAGACAAAAAGGGTAATATAAACACCACACAACATTTCTGGGATCCTTGTCCCTTTCGTCAGGTGCTAAGAAGAGCCTAGAGAAGGCTTTTTGAGTGTTATCAACTGACAAGTGCAGTTGTGTCACTCTAGGCTCTTCTTAGCACTTGACGAAAGGTTCAAGGATCCCAGAAACGTGTGGTATTTATATTACCTTTTTTTCTTTCTTATTCATTATTTTCAATCAGACATAATTTTTTTCATTTATACCTTATATTTCTTCATCTGTTTTTAGTAGTTTTCAAGGATTACTTTTTCAGGATGTATTTCACGAGAGAGTTAAAGTATTTCAAAATTGGCAACACTCCCAACAAATGCTAACAAAGAAGCGTGAACAGAAGGCCAAAATGGATCTTGCTGGCAAGGGCAACCAAGTTGGTACAGAAGTAGAAGAAGTGAGTATATGTTCTGAAAATACGTTGTGATTTAATTCTCAATTGAAGTTTAGTTAATCTCAAGTGCTTAAAATAAAACCGCATTAGTCGAGGTGCTGTTGAAAGGATAATATACAGAATTCTTTATTATTTTTCAGTGGGAAGCTAAAGTTGAGAGAGGTCAAGAAGAATTTGATAATATATCTAATATGATAAAGAAAGAAATGGAGAGATTTGAAGTAAATCGTGTGAAAGACTTCAAAGCAATAATCATTCAGTACTTAGAAAATTTAATGAATCATCAGCAGAAGGTATGCTTATATAAATATTATTTTATGATGATCGGTATATTAATATAATTTGAAATACTTCTTTCTTTGCACCATGGCGGCCCTCATAATTCTGTTTCTTTCCTGTCCATATCAATTAATTATTTTGACAATATCACATCATCCTTGTTTATATATAAAGCACTTACAGAAAATGTGACAAGGTCAAATTTGGATAGGAAAGAGAGAGAGAGCATAGCTGATATATATATATATATATATTTTCAGTCTTTCCTTCTTCTTCCATCCTTCTCTCTGCTTTGAACATATGCTTTTCTATGTGCGTAATTCTTCGCCCGAGCATATGAATTCAAATAAAGCGCAATCCTCCTATTTCTCCTATTTATTTCTATCCTTCCTCACTATCCAAGTTTGAATGTATATATATATATATATATATATATATTCATATTGCCACATCTGGCAGTTCACAGGTGTGGCTCACTGCTAGTGTGTGTTCCTGCGGAATTGTGTGCTCAGGTTCAAGTCCCACTTACTGCAATTTTTTCATTTATTTATTTTACTGATACTGAAATTTTCTGTTTCCTGAAGGTACTGGTATAAATAGTAATTGACTTCGAAGTAAAGGTATTTGTAGAACAGTTTGAGCTTCCGTACAGTCTCTTCGCATTAAATAAGTGCCTTCAAACTACAACAGCTCACGTTTTTGATTTATCTAAACCCCTAGATACATTACAATATATTGTAATATTCAACTTACGTCAATTAATAAACAGTGCCTCATGTTGAGGTCGCCAAAATGTAATAATCATAAAATAAACAATAATTAATAGTTAATTATATTAAAGTTAACCTGCCTTGAAATACTTTATTTTAACTTTACATGAAAAGATATTGATAAATAAAATTCTATTCAATTAAACAAACTCATTAATTTATTATATTTAAAATAAATTCAAATTTACAAATAATTACTCGATGACCTTTTACAACAATTTTTTTATACAACAAACAAATTCTGTCTTAATCTCAGGGACCTTTCTAGGCCTTTAAATAAATAATATTTTACTCCCTTTTCAAACAATCAAATTACAAATTAATATTTTACAAATTTTATAAAAAAAATTTATATGTGATGATTTTATCTTTAATCTGTTTACAAAATTATTTATAACTCAGTTTTCCTTGGTACCTGGGCAATTGAATTCTTTCATCGACATACACTCTCAATTTAAAAAATAATAAAACAGGCCATTCTTACACTGAATTTACACTTCACTTTTGATTTGCAATATTGGCGGCACCTCATAGACTAACTATACCACCAATTACTCCAATTTCGCTGTGATGCAGAAATTCCTCCTCGTAGACCTTTAGGATTATTTGTCGTAACCTGTAACACTCTTTCTGAGGCACCATCTGCATGAATACCGTCCAAATTTACTTTTTCAAAATTGTCTAGTTTATTTAGGTTACGACCAAATGCTGTTGTTTCTTATTGCTTGCTCCTTCTACTTAACTTTACTTTTAATAATTGACATTGTCTCTGCTAGTTCTGACACTACCACTTGCTGTCGCTCCTGATTGCAGACTGTAAAATTCACCAACTCTCGACTTCTACATCCGTCTTCGTGCGCTATGTCTAACAATACCTTAGCCTGTTTCATTATAGTCCATTCTTGTGTCTTTGTGTCTCTTTGACAATAACAATTCCAGTTCAACAGTTAATAATTATTATTAAATATTAATTTACCTTTAATTATTACAATTTATATATGAGGTCTGAACCGTGTGCACCCAGGCACTCACTATCTCTATAAATTTTATGATAGTTTCATGTTTAGATGTTTTTTTTGTTTATAATAAAATATTTGTTTCAGCTTATCAAATACTGGGAAACATTCCTGCCAGAAGCAAAGGCTATAGCATGAAGGAAGGAGTTTCATTTTTTAAACATTCCTATAACACATTCTCGAGTACAATGACTTCAGGGATGCTTGGAAGGGAACACTTGTCAATAATTGTGCAGTGCAATATCACAACGTTTTCTTAACTTGTTACATGTTAGCATCTTTTTTTGCAGCATTGTCTCATTTGAATTCTCATAGCATCAGACTGATGATTTGTCCATATATTTACTGTCTTATAAATATTATAAAAAGTAAGCAATACATTTTAGGTGTGCACTAAAAATGTATCATAGAATTTTCTATAAAAATTTTGTGTATTTTTATATTGTCTAGTGCATATGATCACGGTTGGATGGATATACACACTTATTTACTAATGAATGTATGAAAAGTATATATATATATAATATGATTCAGGATTGATGTTCCAAAATTGTAATATAATAGACATGTTTTGTAAATTCAAATGACAATATATTTACCATTTTCAAATTATAGGTAATTAAGTCTTGTTACTGAAATTATTACAAATTTCCGAAAATTGCTATAGTTTTTCACGTTTGCTATTTTCCCTATTTAAATATTTTATCTTCATTCATAATTGTATCTCGTAATAGTTATACATTTTGAATTATATAATGTTATGTTGTGATCAGTTGTTAAAATTATTTGCTACTAAAGTTAGAGTATCAAATTAAATATGATTTATATATTATATCTATTCTTTTTAGAGAAAAGGTATTGTTATTTGTTCCATTGCAAAAAAAAAAAGCATCGATTATAAAGATATTTTTGTAAGAGTTTATATTCTGGACCTCAAATTTATTTTCATGTTGTAATTATTGTACAACTTTATTTCAAATGTGATAAAATGGCATCTGAATATGTCATTGTGTAATAAATTGATCTGCAAAATTATAACCACTTCATTATTTATACTTTTTACAGAGTTTTCAAAGTGTAAAGATCATGATATGGTTGATCAGACAAATAAAATGAGCTTTGTTTTTGAATGGTTAAATTTATAATTATTTTATTTGATCTTACTAATTGTACCTTGCCAGTGAATATATGGAATTACTTATTTTCAGAAAGAATTTAAGCTACTGAATTAAGTTATGCTAAATGAATGATAATTTTAAGGCATAATTTATATCAGAAATATTCAGTTACATTTCATAACTGAGTGTTTATTACCACACAGGCTTTCAGGCCATGTGCCAAAGATTGAAGTTTCATCTATAAAATAAGAGTGGAGCAATAAATCTGAACACACTAAGTGTGGAATGTTGTATTATTTAATGTAGTCATTAGTAAATATGGAGAATTAAAACATTTATCCAAGTCGTCATTAATTTATTCATAATAAATTATATAGTTCACGTTAGTTGTCCCTTTATATTTGAGCAGTTATTAATCTTAGGGTCTCAATGCTGCGAGCATAATTAGAAAACTAAAATCTCAGTGGGGTCAGTTGTTGTGCCACTGGGTATATTTTTGTCATATGCCACTCAGAAAACAGATTGTTTCTGCTGTGGTGTCGCATTGCTTTCTGTTGAGGTGACAAGGATCTCGGTATTGTTCTGACTCTGATTGTGACGATCTGTTCTTGACCATCATTATATATATATATATATTGGTATGGAAAGGATAGAGAGATAGGTTGTGGCTCACCTGAAAGTGAAGTGCGGTGTCGCCATGAGGAACTGAAGGTTGGTGTAACACTCCTTCCTGAAGGAGGAGGCTGAGAGCCTCCGAAAATTTGAAGAACAACCTTCAGTTCCTCATGGTGACACCGCACTTCACTTTCAGGTAAGCCACAACCTATCTCTCTATCCTTTCCATACCAATATTTTTGACAATGTCACATTCTTACTATTACAATATGTATATATATATATATATATATATATATATATATATATATATATATATTTTAAAAAATAAAACATTGTCTATAAATACATTGATTTGATGCTAACTTTTTATAATTTGGGTAATCCCTGAAGAAGATACGAACATGTATCAAAACGTCATTACGCTATAAATTAAAAAAATAAACCGACTGTATAAGGTCAATAATTGATTTATTAATTCAAAAACAGATGTAAAATAAAAACTAAATGAGAACTAAGTGTTTTGATTATAAGACTCAATAAGTGAAGACTAAATTGGTTTTATTTAAATAACCACTTAATTTCAGTCTAAAGATAATATCCATAAAAGTAATACAACTTAAGTTATCACCTATTAAAGAGGGAGATTTTCTCCAATTTTTTCTCCTTTCTCAAACTGAAACTGTTTTACAAATTTGTATACCTTATTCACACCATTGTCAGTAAACCAGAAAACATGGATTCAAGTCTATAAAAGTATATAAACTGCAGCATTCAGTCACTAGGACCAAGGGAGTTTTGTAAGATTTCTAAGTATGGCGTTTGCCTGAAGGATTGTGCACAAATTGAGGAAGACTTGTAAAAGCTGATTGAAGGAAAAGAAAATGACATGGAAGTTTGCAGGAAATTGTGGGTCTTTTACGTAGTTTAGAAAATTATTTGTGGAACGCTATTGGAGTTGTACAAAATATAACTTGGAAAAATCTATTATCAAATATGCAGAACGTACAAAGTCTCAGGTACTTTTTGGTAAAATATAAATTAAAAGCTACCTGAGTAGCAAATTATGCTTATAGCCTAGAAAAGCCACATGACTAATATATAACACTTAGGGAAAATGTGATGAGGAGGTCTAATTAAATAACACACTTGGATAGGAAAGAGAGAGCGAAGTCCACTTACACGAAATCAACAGTTGGTGCAGTCAATCTGAACAGTAAAAATATTTCAAATTGTGAGGGCCTGGTACCCCTAAGTCAGGAAGGAAGGTCTGAACTGTGTGCTATTATTTTTGGGCGGCTTCACTGTGAGCCGACCTGTAGTGGTGTAGAGGTCAGCATGACCGCCTTCCTTCACAGAGGTCCCGCTATTGATATCGGTGCTTGTCATGGTCAAGAAAACTGAGGAGAATCACTACGGTGACAATGTGCCAGTCCGAATTCCACAGTGCATTTCATGGAAGATAACTGTCTAGCAGGGAGGCCAAGGACCATTTAGCCAATGATAAATAAAAACTGTTTAGTGCCATCAGGAATATTTGGATAATTAAAAATATAACATTAATACCATATTAAAGGATTAGTTGTTATATTATTGTAGGTTAAATTGTCAGAATAAACTATACAGGAACCTTGTAGAAGAGACACGAAGGGGCTACCTTTGGGGATGCCTTTTCCTCTCCATTTTTGAACTAAGGTTCCCACAAGCCGAGGCACCTCGGCCTGTTCTGAGAGGTGTATGTTCCGGGGTCACAGACCTTGGGCATACGGTTAAGAGTTGTCCGTTATTCCCATTGGAATAGTCGGCCAGCTGCCTCCTAAACTGGTCGAGGCACGGAGAAGGGAATGCTGCGTCCCCACAGCAAACTCCTCTCCCGCTATTGGAAGGGCGTGGGACAAGTACCCAATGCCCAACCTACCTGATGCAGGTTTTTCTAGGGTTTGTCCTGCATTTCTTTAGGCGAATGCCGGGTAGGATCCTTAAAATCATAGCCCAGGGGTCCTAGTTAACCCTTGGCTACCTTCCTCCACCCTCCTCCATCCCCCTTTCAAATCCCTTTCCTATGCTATAAGAGGGGGGAGTTGCCACTATGTGGATTATACTATACATAGCCTGTCTACACCCCCCCCCCCAAAAAAGGGACATACTTTGAGGGATGGCACAGTTTACTAAATCATACATTTTTTGTAGAGGAATGAATGATCGGAAATGACGCACGAACACAAAATTAATTATTTACAACAAGTCTTGCTTCTCCAAAGGATCTTCCGAGTCCTAATGACTGATTTAGTTATGATGGACGCGGTGACACAAAGCTTGACAAGATGGCAGACCACACAATTTTCTTGAGTTCATTAGAAAAACTGGCACTAATTTCGTCAAACCACGAGATCTCTCTTTAAGGATGTGTTGCTGAACGAGGCCGCGTGCAAGCTTTAATAAATACGGCAGCACAACTAGCCATTAATTTGGAATGTATGCGTTGTGCTTCCACGTTGCGCTGTTGCGAGGGACCGACGACAACTTTAAAACTTTAAAGACCCAACCGAAGAGTCTGCGGGCTGGTTGTGTGCTCAATGAATAAAACATTTTACATGCTCACAGACTTTCCGAACAACTGTAATTGCTCAATCGTGAACGGTTTCAACTCAACTCGGCGCAGTCTCAGACCTGGGGCCCGATTCGCCATTTTTCGGTCCAATGAAAGTACTTTTGCTCGAGTCTTGGTTAGAAATCGCATAAATAATTATAGTAAAAAAGAAAAACTGGCCTCAAAGTCGTCGGTTAATTTTTTCTGATGTTAATAAAAAAAATGTAAAACGTTTCGTCACAGGAAACTCGAATATAGAGTATTAATTAAGGTCGACTGACGCCTGAATATCATGTTCCAGAATTCTCGGTACCCTCGATGGTCAGTTGACCTCAACTGATTAATTATTAAAGTCTCACTGTGATTAAAGTTTCAATGACATTTAAAATATTCATGAACAGATATAAAATTAAACTAAATTTATTGATGTACAACACTAAAGTCATACCTTGACAATTTACCATTCTACGGTGGTTAGAAACCTCCTTGCAGAGTCAGCGATAATAATTGAGAAAGTCGAATTATTTTCGAGAAAAAAGTATAAAAGAAAGATTTTTTTTATAGGGCAACAGGCTACATGAGGGTGATCCACGTTGGGCAACTCCCCTTTAATAGCATAGGAAGGGATCTGAAAGGGGGGATGCGGAAGGGTAGAGGAAGGTAGCCAAGGGTTAACTATGGCCCCCGGGCTATATTTTAAGGATCCTACCCGGCATTCGCCTAAAGAAATGCAGGGAAAACCCTAGAAAAACATGCATCGGGTAGGTCGGGCATTGGGTACTTGTCCCACGCCCTTCCGTTAGCGGGAGAAGAGTTTGCTGTGGGGACGCAGAATTCCCCTCGCCGTGCCTTGACCGGTTTAGGAGGCAGCTGGCCGACTATTCCAATGGGAATAGCGAACAACTCTTACCGTATGCCCAAGGTATGCGACCCCGGAACATACACCTCTCAAAACAGGCCGAGGTGCCTCGGCTTGTGGGAACCTTAGTTCAAAAACGGAGAGGAAAAGGCATACCCAAAGGCAGCCCCTTCCAAAGATGTAACCGCACACGAAAAATAAATAAACACTTTTCCTTCACGACTAGCAACCGTAAAGCGTTACAAAAGCAAAGGGTTTTTAAATATCAAGGGATCAACGAAGACTAGGATAAATAAACACTTGCATTTAATAATAGAGACAAAAATTAATAAACTTTAGATACTTGATGCTGATTTTAAAACCATTCCAATTAATGTAATAAACAGAAGTGTAAAATTTGTTATCACAAATAGTGGAATATAAAGAATAATTGTAAACATCAATTGAAAACTGTTGCAATTTGATTGAAATTTTTGTTGAATATTTTCCTATAAATTTAAATACACTGCGAGTGACTTTTTCTAAGTGCTGATTAATGATTATTTAAACATTGTTATTTTTTTTTAAAAAAAAATCTTATTTACAAAGTAGAATTACTAACATTGGTAGAAACACTATCAGTCTCTTTGAGCCCTAATAATATTTATTTCCGACTCCAAAATCGGTATTTTTGGCTCGTTTTAATATTTTAACCACTCCTCCCCTCCCCCTTCGCTCTTATCCCGAAAGAGGTTGAAATTTTACACAGATAACATTGGTAGAAACACTATCAGTCTCTTTGAGCCCTAATAATATTTATTTCCGACTCCAAAATCGGTATTTTTGGCTCGTTTTAATATTTTAACCACTCCTCCCCTCCCCCTTCGCTCTTATCCCGAAAGAGGTTGAAATTTTACTCAGATAACATCGGTAGAAACACTACCAGTCTCTTTGAGCCCTAATAATATTTATTTCCGACTCCAAAATCGGTATTTTTGGCTCGTTTTAATATTTTAACCACTCCTCCCCTCCCCCTTCGCTCTTATCCCGAAAGAGGTTGAAATTTTACACAGATAACATCGGTAGAAGCACTATCAGTCTCTTTGAGCCCTAATAATATTTATTTCAGACTCAAAAATCGGTATTTTTGGCTCGTTTTAATATTTTAACCACTCCTCCCCTCCCCCTTCGCTCTTATCCCGAAAGAGGTTGAAATTTTACGCAGATAACATCGGTAGAAACACTATCAGTCTCTTTGAGCCCTAATAATATTTATTTCCGACTCCAAAATCGGTATTTTTGGCACGTTTTAATATTTCAACCAACCCCCCTTTGCTCTTATGCCTAAAGAGGTTGAAATTTTACACACACAACATCGGTAGAAACACTATCTATATCTCTGACCCATAAAAAATATTTATCAGACTGAAATATCGTCTGTTTTTAGCATGTTTAAATATTTCTCACCCCCCGCGCTCCTGGGCGTCTCTCACCCCCCGACAGTGTTTGTTTCCTAGTCGTAAAGAACGCGCGTACGAAATAATAATTATAAAGACAGCTTTGTGGGATAGAATATTTTTATAATGAATTATAGTAGTATTTGGTCAGGTCAGTTATGTTATTAATTATTTTGCTGTTAAAGAAACACACACACACACACACACACACACACTGCGGAAAGCTCATAATCTGAAATCCCGGGCGTTTACAACATACAAACCAAGATGGCCGACACGTCCATTTTATAATACCTAATTGATTATTATGTCACCTGTTATTGTGACTGTAGTTGAAAATTAATAGAAATTAATTAGAAAAGAATCTCCTTAATTTTATTTGCCCTGTGTGGCGCGACATCCATCGTAAATAACTACGTTTCCTTAAGCACATTAATAATCGCGCCATTTTAAATGTAACAAACTACGACACTGAAAGTTTATTTTTTTTATAATATGATTAATTGATTAATTATTTGTCACTGCACGTGTGAACCTGATGACGTCTGGGGGTTACCAGAACGTTTCTGGATTAATAATAATTAGACCTGAAGATTGACCAACGCCACAGCGTCGATGGCGAATAAGGTTTTTAAGTTTACGAGTTTATTTCCTGGTTTCGTATCTTCGCTCACAAACGGCCCAATTTGTTCCAACATGGCGGCTCAATTACGATCTGAGTTGTTATAATAAGTCAATATGGATGTAGGAAATGTGTAATAATAAAAAATACGCACGGCAGCCGAGGTTATTTATTTACGTCTATATAAATGAAACTGCAGGGTGGGTTCATTAAATTATTTTACTACAATCAAGTATTTATATATATATAAAATCCGACAAAAAACTGAGCTACATAATAGAGTGCGTCATTTATTGTACTAAATAATGTTCCTCTTAACTAAATATATTTCATATTCAAAGGAAAAAAGCACTGCGTAATTCAGAGAACAACGACGCCATTTTGCTTAGTTCTGGTCAACGCCTCTGACCAAGGCGAGGCAGGAACACGGGGCAGGTGTGACGTAGCTGAGAACTTCGCCAACTACTAAGGCCGTCTGCTCCCCTGATGTATCGAGCTCCGTGAAAATCAAACCCCATGTTAAGTCCTTAGTACTAGCCAAATCCCAACAGATGGCATGACCGCCTCCTTTTTGAAGCGTTTCAAATTTAGTATGGGATTTCGTGATTTTGTCGTGCGGGTTGCTAGTAGAAGTCGTAGCAGGTATCTCAAGTCCACGAGCAGGTGTGTCAGTCCACGAGTCTAAGCCCCACCCCTACAGCAGGAGCTCCTCCATTTTACATACATCGGCACAACCCTGCCTGCCCTTGCTTACTCGTGTCTCTGTTTCTCTCTCCAGCTGAGAGGAATTAAGGAATGATGTTAAAGAAATAAATAATCGATAACATAACGATATATTTTGATTCACAAAGCCGTGTAGTGGCCCCTTTTCTTCCCCCCCCCCCTCCGCAGGAGAGGTGACAATTGGTATATATTTCTTTTGGCCATCTTCCATTCTTTGTACGTGGCCATACCGTTTTAAGGGTTTGATTTTCAGTCCTTTTTAACGACAGACGTCGTGGTTACGTTCATTTCTTACCAAAGGAGCTCATTTCTAATTTTATCCTGTATTGTTTTGTTTTTTTGCAGACTTCTCAGATAATCGAATCCTACTGTTCTAATTTTTTTGTTCTTTTAGTCAGGGGGGCCATGTTTCACTTCCACAACATAGAATGTTCTGTATTTATTATTATGCTCTTAGAAATTTTTGATTTTTGTTTTTCCTTTGTTAGATTTCTATTCCGTGTAAAATCTAATTATATTGACCAATAAAAACGGACACAAAAAAAGGGGTTTTTTTTAAAGAAAAAATGGGAATAAATGAGTGTTGTCAACTGATCGAGTGCAGTTGTGTCGCTCTAGGCCTCTCTTCTTTAGCACCTGAAGAAAGGTGACAAGGATCCCAGAAACGTTGTGTAGGCTATCGTTCTTCTTCTTCTTGTTATTATTACAAGACATTCATTTGATCTCCAGTTTTTGTTTTTTTAAAGTTGGAGACAATGCAATAAAGTTATTTGTTTTTTTAACAACAAGGTTACATACAAGATGAAAGAAAAACACCATTTGTTGGTATGTACACAACTTTATTGCACAACCCAGGTCTGTAAAACATCTTTTTTTTTTCTCTCTTCTAATTGGACATGAACCACGACATATTTTTATTTTTTTTTCTCTACATAAAATCGTACAACATTTTACAACACACTGGATTTATTTGTTCAACGGTAATGTTGATCGCTTTACAATAACTTCTCTTGTAAATATTAAGTCTCATGTTCAAGGGGGGGGGGGTTGGCTGGGGGGGGGCGGGTCAAGGGGGGGGGACGGCGGGAGAGAAAAGAAACTGTACAGTTTACACATTGTTAATAATAAGTTTAATGTTAATACATGAATAGAATTTTTTTTATACTTTTGATTTCGACTTTTTTTATTTTATTTTATACATAGTATTTTAAGAACGGAAAATCTTGTTAGTAAAACAACACTTGATCCAAAAACACACTTTGTACAAGGGTCGCACGCCACCTATAATAAGTCTCTGTATCGTGTGTGTGTGTGTGTGTGGCTGCCGATTATCATTTCGTTTCCCCCCTCCTCTTTATTTTTATTTTTTTTACCTTATCTTTGTACACAAAATTTTTTTTTCCCCCCCTTTTCTTCTTTCGCTCAAAATAATTTCTCAGTCATCACGCAAACATTCGATTTACTTAAATGAACACATTACAAAAAAAAAAAGTAGTAGTAGTAGTAGTTTACATTCTTCCTCTTCCACTATTACAGTATTCACGAAAAAAAAAAAAATTACAATTATCATTTCCTATAAAACTAATTTTTTTTTTCAAAGCTAATAAGTTTTT
The DNA here is from genome assembly GCA_037074705.1 of Zhengitettix transpicula. Taxonomy (NCBI): domain Eukaryota; kingdom Metazoa; phylum Arthropoda; class Insecta; order Orthoptera; family Tetrigidae; genus Zhengitettix; species Zhengitettix transpicula. The sequence goes on along the minus strand of CM073594.1, from coordinate 16,912,533 downwards.
TTTCGTAATTGTTTCATTGTGATTTATTTTTTTCCCTTATCACAATCTATTTATATGTATATATTTTCTCTCTCTCTCTCTCGGGTATACAGCGCAGTACTTAATAAAGATGGACGAACAGTCAAAAGTTCGATTTGTATACATTTTTGTTTATTTATTATTATTATTTTGTAGTTGATTAGAAATTTCTTTTTGTACCTTATTATCGTATACTTGTTTTTAAGATGAAGGAGATGTTCTGTGTAGGTGTAGGTATTTTTAACACCACCACCACACACGAGACGTTTCGGACACGCAGTCGCAGATCAAAAATGAAGCTGTATGGATGCTGTTGTACAGCTCTACAAATATACACACAGTAGTGTCGTCGTCGTCGGCTTGCTTTCGTTGTATCTCGATAACTACCAAGACTTCTGGGGGTGTGGGGGGGGGGGGGAGGGGCAGGGAAATAAATTTTGTGTTTCGAAAAAGCTTGTGTATCCACTGAAACACTCCCTTCGTGGAAGTAGTCAGTATTAACCCTTTGCACTCCGGGGAGGGGGGCTCCGGAGACTTCAAGCTCGAGGGGCTCCGCTATGGAGCCCCCCCCTCCCACCCCCCGGAGTGCAAAGGGTTAATTTTATAAATAAATTAAGATGTCCCAATTTTCTGTACAAGGCTCATTTTAATCGGCCTGTTCCATTGTCTGCGTTAGACAGAGAGAAGATTTTTGGTGGTGGAGGACCTAGTTAGTCCTGGTCGCGACAGCTCCACGCATTAAATTACAAGCAGACAACGAAACCTTTTAAAATAATTCAAAATGGTCGTCACTGAAACCGTCAATGACAATTTAAAATTTCTCACCCCCCCCCCCTTTATCGATTGTGGAACTTAAAAAAAATATATATATATAATGGAGAATTTGGCTGATGTAAACTACATGAGTCAAAGATATTTTAACATTTTAATATATCAGTTTTCAGATTATTTAATGCTTCAAGTTGGTAGTAGTTGTGTTTTCTTTTCGGTAATAATAATAATAATAATAAAGCTTGATTGCATGCAAACTTTCATTGCTTCCAATATGTCGCACTGTTTCACAGAATTATATATATATATAGAGGGCTTTCCATTGTGTGTGTGAACCTTTCTCGAAGGTTAAAAAAATTATATATATAGTAACGTTGAGCAGGAAATCAGGAGGGGAATTTAAATGAAACATATACATTAGACAAAAACCGTAGACAGTAGTGTAAAAAAAAGAGAGAGAAATAATTGAGGAATGATTGTGATAAAGTCAGAAAAACTATATTGTGTTTAAATGTCAGTGAGGTATAGTTATTATGGTAAAAAATATATAGTAAAGTTGAGCAGGAAATTAGGAGGGAATTTAAATGAAACATATACATTACACAAAAACCGTAGACAGTAGTGTAAGAAAAAAAGGGAGAAATAATTGAGGAATGACTGTAAATGTGATAAAGTCAGAAAAACTATATATTGTGTTTAAATGTCAGTGAGGTATAGTTATTATGGTAAAAAATATATAGTAGCGTTGAGCAGGGAATCATGAGAGGGGATTTAAATGAAAAATATACATTAGACAAACACCGTAGACAGTAGTATAAAAAAAAGAGAGAAATAATTGTGGAATGATTGTGATAAAGTCAGAAAAACTATATTGTGTTTAAATGCCAGTGAGGTGTAGTTATTATGGTAAAAAATATATAGTAACGTTGAGCAGAAAATCAGGAGGGGAATTAAATGAAACACATACATTACACAAAAACCGTAGACAGTAGTGTAAAAAAAGGGAGAGAGAAATAATTGAGGAAAGACTGTAAATGTGATAAAGTCAGAAAAACTATATTGTGTTTAAATGTCAGTGAGGTATAGTAACGGTAAAAAAACTAATGTCAACCTCTTGAGAAAACATACTCGTTGAAATTAAAAGGCCAATCTGTTGGAGTTTTTTTAGAGGTTGGAATCGCGAGGCTCAGTAATTTAGAAACAATTTATTCCCCCCTCACCTTTTAGCCTAATAAACCCCATAAAATATTCAGAATCACCATAATAAATTTGCACAATTATTTCGAGAATTTAACTCTTTTAAAAAAATATTTTTTCTCGGACTGGGACCCTAATTATTTGGTTATTATCGCTGACTTTATACTGTTTAAAAATACATCTAACGGCTTTGGAACGAAGTAATACGCTATTAAACAATGGCCTGTCGAAACTGACCGTAAAAATTATTTCAAGATGGTGCTTCAGACATTTATTCGTTTCACTGTGGATGGAAAAATGTATCTGTACCAAGATTATGGGAGACCAGCTGCTTCATAATGGTACAATATTCATCAAAGTAAGTAACTTCCTGTTCAGATTTAATTAAATACGTCTAAGGTGAAACATTTAACATGAAGAACGTGTGTGTGTTTTTTCCCTTAGAGAAGGAAAAAAATGTTCAAAATTAAGTGTTTGTAAAATTTTAAATGATTTTCCATCGAGGAGGAAAAAGTATTTTTTTTAAAAGAAAAAAAAATTAGAAACCTGAAATATTAAAGTTTATTTTATTGTCGTATCACGACTGGAGATCAAATGAATGTCTTATAATAATAAGAACGATAGCCTAATACAGACACAACGTTTCCGGGATCCTTGTCGCCTTTCTTCAGGTGCTAAAGAAGAGCCTAGAGCGACACAACTGCACTGGTCAGTTGTCGAAACTCAAAAGCTCATTATTCCCATTTTTTTTAAAAATACTTTTTTCTGTCCGTTTTTATTGGTCAATATAATAAGATTTTACACGGAGTAATTTGGAATAAAAATTTAACAAAGGAAAAACAAAAATCAAAATTTATAAGAGCATAATAAAACAGAACATTCTATGTTATGGAAGTGAAACTTGGCCCCTGACCAAAAGAACAAAAAAATTAGAACAGTAGAATTCGATTATCTGAGGAGAAGTCTTCAAAAAAACAAAAAGACAGGATAAAATTAAGAAATGAGCTCCTTTGGAAAAGAAATGAACGTAACCACACGTCTGCAGTTAAAAAGGATTGAAAAATCAAACCCTTAAATGGTATGGCCACGTACAAAGAATGGAAGACGGCCAAAAGAAATATAAGAATGGTCACACCTCCAGGAAAAAAATAATAAACGGGGTAGACCCAGATTAAAGTGGTGGGAAACCCATGTGAAACCCATAATGGAGGATACGAATTCGGAAGAGGGAGATTGTGACGACAGACAGAAATGGAAATTGAAGACGGGCAAACCTATAAAAGGGGAGGGAAAAGTCCAAGAAGAAGAAGCAGAAGAAAAAAATAAAATATTGTTTTCGTCGAAACAAAATTTTACCAACGTAAATTAAGCATTCAACTGTTAATAGTCAGAAAGGTTTATTTCAAAACCTAATTTCTATGTTTCAAATGACTGGCATAAGTTTCCAAAACTGTATTTATATTTTTAACGACGTTTCGACACCTTTTTGTATCTTCTTACAATGTAAATAATAAAATTGTTTATACAAAGAATGGAAATTGGAAGATGGCCAAAAGAAATATATACTAATGGTCACACCTCCTGGAAAAAAAAAACAGGGGCAGACCCAGGGTTAAAGTGCAAAACCCATGTGAAAACCATAATGGAGGACAGGAATTTGGAAGACGGAGACTGGAACAATAGACAGTAATGAAGACGGGCAAAACTATAAAAGGTGAGGGAAAAACCGAAGAAGAAGAATTTTGTCAACTGACATAGTACAGTTGTGTCGCTCTAGGCTCTTCTTCAGCACCTGAAGAAGGCCGACAAGGGTCCCAGAAACGTTGCTGTGTGGTATTTTAATATTATCACTTATTTTTATCCATATTTGGCTATCTTTCATTTTATTAATTTTTTCATTTTAAATGTGTTGTAAACTTATTTGAAAAAACAAGCCAAAAATGTTTGAACTGTTTGTTTTTGAGTATTAATGGATCTATGGGAACTTTCTCCTCCTTCTGAGAATTAAATTCATGAATTTCTAACTAACCTACGGCCATTGTTTCAAAGGATGGTTCTAAAATTGATAAAATACTGGATCTCTTTTCTTTTTTACTGTGAGTCTACAAATCCGCAATTTGTAAGAATTAAATACCTCATGTATTATTAAGGACGCTTTTTTTATTTTTTAAAAAAGTGATTTAATAACCAAATATATGCGAGTTTAATGTTTTATAGGTTATGTAACCAAACCAGCTACGCCTACATATATCGGCCAATTATTTTTAATTGTAAATTTCAATCAGGGTTTGTATGCATGCATGCATGTGTTTGAGGTTACATTCAATTTCGTGTAATTTACCTGACGGCCAACAAAATATTCCAAAGTCACATTTTTAAAGCTGTTTAAACACGAGCACGGTTTTATTTTTTTTAAAAAAATAAATACATCGTGTCGGTTTGGAAAACGATACCGCATTTAAAAGTGTAGTGGCAAATGAATGAAATGAACATACCAAAACCCCCCCACACACTGTACGTTGTTTATATAAAATGTTGATGTCCCCTTGAATACGCCGATGTAACAATCAGAAACATATAAACCGGTGCCGTCATTAAGGGGAGGGGGGCGAAAAATGATTACCTATACATGTTTAATAGCGAGGCACGGTCAATTCAGAATGCGTTATTAGCAACTCTGACCACTTTTCTCTCCATACACACACTTTTTTTAGGGGGGGGTTTGTTTTGTGTATTTGTCACAACCGACCATCCGAAACCCGCGGACCGGGTTGTAAATGAGAAATTATATATTCCATTACATCACGGGGATGAAGTTAAACAACGGTGATGCCGCGTCGAATTGGATAAATCCCATTCCGCGAGGAAATGCATGTTAAAACGGACAATTACTATGTAATGCAAACTGGCTTGATTACGCCCACATTGCGACGCCACGTTGCTGCTGCGGATAAAAAACCAAACCGCAACTTTCCACAGAGTCGTGTGCAAGCTTACGAAACAAAATGGCCGAGTCATAATTAACTATGTCTAATTTGGAATATTATTGAATACTGAAACCATAACTGTGACGTCACTGTATTTAGCAAGGATACTGGTTTACAGCGATACCAATAATTAGCAGGAAAAAATAGAAAATAGCCGAGTCATAATTAACTGCCTATAATTTTGGAATATTCTTGAATATTGAAACCAGAACTGTGACGTCACTTTATTAAGCAAGGATAATGGTTTACAGCGATACCAATAATTAGCAGGAAAAAATAGAAAATAGCCAAGTCATAATTAACTATCTATAATTTTGGAATATTCCTGAATACTGAAACCAGAACTGTGACGTCACTGTATTTAGCAAGGATACTGGTTTACAGCGATACCAATAATTAGCAGGAAAAAATAGAAAATAGCCGAGTCATAATTAACTGCCTATAATTTTGGAATATTCTTGAATATTGAAACCAGAACTGTGACGTCACTTTATTAAGCAAGGATAATGGTTTACAGCGATACCAATAATTAGCAGGAAAAAATAGAAAATAGCCAAGTCATAATTAACTATCTATAATTTTGGAATATTCCTGAATACTGAAACCAGAACTGTGACGTCACTGTATTTAGCAAGGATAATGGATTACAGCGATACCAATAATTAGCGACTCATAATTAACTATCTATAATTTTGGAATATTCTTGAATACTGAAACCAGAACTGTGACGTCACTGTATTTAGCAAGGATAATGGATTACAGCGATACCAATAATTAGCGACTCATAATTAACTATCTATAATTTTGGAATATTCTTGAATACTGAAACGGAAGTGTGACGTCACTGTTTAGCTAGGATAATGGTTTACTGCGATACCAATAATTAGCGAAAATAAAGAACAAAATGGCCGAGGCATAATTAACTATCTATAATTTTGGAATATTTTTGAATACTGAAACCATAACTGTGACGTCACTGTGTTTTGCAAGGATAATGGTTTACAGCGATACCAATAATTAGCAGGGAAAAATAGAAAATAGCCGAGTCATAATTAACTATCTGTAGTTTTGGAATATTATTGAATACTGAAACGGAAGTGTGACGTCACTGTATTTAGCAAGGATAATGGATTACAGCCATACCAATAATTAGCGGAAAAAAACCAAAATGACCGAGTCATAATTAACTATCTAAAAATTTGGATTATTGAATACTGAAACCAGAACTGTGACGTCACTTTATTAAGCAAGGATAATGGTTTACAGCGATACCAATAATTAGCAGGAAAAAATAGAAAATAGCCAAGTCATAATTAACTATCTATAATTTTGGAATATTCCTGAATACTGAAACCAGAACTGTGACGTCACTGTATTTAGCAAGGATAATGGTTTACAGTGATACCAATAATTAGCGGAAAAAAACCGAAATGGCCGAGTCATAATTAACTTTCTATAATTTTGGAACATTAGCAAGGATAATGGTTTACAGAGATACCAATAATTAGCGGAAAAAAACCGAAATGGCCGAGTCATAATTAACTATCTATAATTTTGGAATATTATTGAATACTGAAAATACTGTGATGTCACTGTATTTAGCAAGGATAATGGTTTACAGCGGTACCAATAATAAGCAAAATAGAAAAACAAAATAGCCCAGTCATAATTAACTATCTATAATTATGAATATTATTGAATACTGAAACGGAACTGTGGCGTCACTGTATTTAGCAAGGATAATGGTTTACAGCGATAATAACCACTAAACGATAACTTTAAATTAATAAAAAAAACACTGTGAGATTCACGAAGAAGAGACAACCAGTAGCCTGAATTATGTTAAGTGATATGTTTCACTATTCTGAAGATAAAAGAAAAAGAATAATTTTAATCCTCAAATGGAACGCTGTGAATGTTTAGGATAAATATCTGGGTCCACTCTCTCTCTCTCTCTCTCTCTCTCTCTCTCTCTATATATATATATATATATATATATATATATATATATATATATATAACAACTGTAAAGTTCAGACGAAGAAGAAGGAGGAGGAGAAATGGAAAATTAAAAAATCCAGTGTATGGTTTAAGGAAACGTTTCAAGGTTCACACGAGCATTGAAGAACACTGAAGTGACGACAAAATGAACGAGGGGAAAAAAAGGGGGTTTATAAAAATATCCCCAACTTTTTTTAAAAAAATTTTGTAAATAAAATTACGTTTAACATATTTGAGAATGAAAGTTTGTAGCCATTATTTGTGCTTATATTTTTTTAATAAAAGCTTTTCTCGAACGCTTGAATTAAATTGGAAACACCTCATGATATTATTTTCCTAGAGTTATAATAGTTATCCGTCACTGAATATATATATTTTTTTTGTTTTCCGTATCCAAATTTTAACTGTCTTTAATTTAGTTTCGTATTTCAAAAATTCACCTGTTCCCTTTCCACCAGCTAGAGAGATTTGTCGGTTCCACAGACAGAACCGAGTTCTCTCTTTCTCGAATCTACACTTCAGTATTTACACCACATCAAGAGGAACTATACAGTTTTAAAGTTAACAACTGCGGTGGGGGGGGGGGCGAAGAGGGGGGAGGGGGGCGGCGAAACCAAAACCGAGTGGGAAAAAAAATTATTCTTACAAATGTACACCATCTATTTAAAATATATTCCGTGATATTTTAGAGAGTGAATTACATAAAGAATTACCACTCAATTAACGTTTTTCCAGGGAAAACGGGGTAATTTTTTTGTTGTTGTTGGTAAACTGCAGCAAGACCTTTAAAAAAAAAATTTCTAACAGTAATTTTGAGATAAAAACCGGGAAAAATCGTCATAATGAAGGCCGAAAATGTTATCCAGTGTAAACAAAACATTTTATTTTTTAAAAACCGGACGGATCCTTTGAAGAAGAAGAAGAAGAAGAAAAACAAGAACATTAGTTTCGTATTTGAACATTTTTTTAGGTCTCTGATTGAGTAATTTGCATGTCTCCTTGCCGGAGCTACTTAGATTTGATAAAAAGATTGCTTGTGCTAGAAACGGTCGATCCCTGAAGATTCATTCATCTAATTAAAATGATTGAAATCGCTGTTTTCAAGTCGATGTAACATTTACGATTGTAAAAAAAAGAAGAAAAAAAAAGAGACTCGTCAGTCGTGTTTGGTAAATTGCAAAGGTAATGAACCTGATTTAAAAATTAACCATGAAATAGTCTTGCCATTAAACGACTACATAAAACAGTGAAGACAACGTAATCTTTTTAACTGGGCGGTGAGTGTTAATTGTATACACTTTACGAAGATTGGCGTCTGCTTCAGTAGTAATAATAATAAATTATTCGCTCTCTTTTATTCAAATTTCCAGTTCCAATCTCAAGAGGCGAAGATGGTTTTTTGTTTTTTTTTCCCTTCTTGTGAAAAGTTAAAAACCGTGACGCAGCTTCTAAATTGCAAAATCAGTGGACGGCGCCACCATCTCGTGAAGGACCAAGAAGAGATAATTTAATTAAGTCTTATTGCTGTTCCAGCTGCTCCAAAGTCCATTGCAACTTCTTCGTACACACACATCTAGGCAGTCTGTACAACTAGAAACACTAAGGACATCATCGTCGGTACAAGATGGGAGGAGGAGGCTTCTGCAGGCTTCCTGGCGTCTCCTGCTTCAGTTGAGGGCGTCGTTGCCGTCATGACCGTAGAACACGGGATCTGGACAAAGAAAAAAATAATAAATGTAAACATTGCTTGGAAAACAGTTTGACGTTCCCACTGTTGAGGGACAACCAACGATTCGACCTGACTCCAGTCTCACATATCGCAGACAACGGAACACAGGAAATATCCAACATCCATTCAAGAATAGAGAGAAATCGTTCTCAGGCTCAACCCAAAACAAAAATCAGGGTTCAAAATATCGACCGTACCTGGAATCGAAGCCGAGGACCTCCGGTTTACCGGGCGGAGAAATTGAAAATAATAAAACCATAGAGCAATTTACATATAACAATCCGTTCGCCAGCGAGGTCCTTAAATTCAGGTTTGTAAGCGATGAGAAAAAAGATAGAAACATGAAATATTAAAGTTTTTTTTAGGAACATTTTATTTTCGTATCACGATAAACGACTGGAGATCAAATGAATGTCTTATAATAATAAGAAGAAAGATAACATAATAGAGACAAAATAAGTGATAAAACAACAGCAGAAAATGGAGGGAGGAATTTCGTACCGGATCTGGAGTCGACACGGATAGCTCAGTTGCTAAGCGCAGGTACCGGGTTCGATTCCTGGTCCGGTTGATTTTTTTCCCCCCATCCTGGTACAGTATTATGCGTGATTGGTAGTGTGACGTTACACATGGATTCGATGGATGACAAATTCCCATTACATCAAGATCTAATTTTTTTTAAGGTAACAGGCCCCATGAGGGTAATCCACATGGTGGCAACTCCCCTTTAATAACATAGGAAGGGATTTGAAAGGGGGGATGTGGAAGGGTAGAGGAAGGTAGCCAAGGGTTAACTAGGGCCCCCGAGCTATGATTTAAGGATCCTACCCGGCAATTCACCTAAAAGTAATGCAGGACGAACCCTAGAAAAACCTGCATCAGGTAGGTCGGGCATTGGGTACTTGTCCCACGCCCTTCTGATAGCGGGAGAGGAGTTTGCTGTGGGGACGCAGCATCCAACTGCGAGTGTGTATTGACTCACCTTATTTTGAATTTAAAATATTATATAGTCTCTGAGGTTGATTGTGACATCTATGACATTGTGAAGTTATTATTAGCTTTGCATTATCATCGTTTTTTGTTTTGAATGTTTGAGAATTAAATTTTATTTCAATTGAATGTGTTTACATCATATATATATATATATATATATATATATATATATATATATATGTGTGTGTGTGTCCGTGTGGATGATCCTAAACTACAAATAAAAGTAAGTAAACGTATGTAGTTTTACTCCAACTAACTGCGAATGTATTATAATATAATATAATATATATATATATATATATATATATATATATATATATTCGGCAACGGCAGTCAGCTCAGAATGCCCTGTCTATCAAATATTTTTTTTTAAAAAAACTTGAACCTGATGAGGTCGCAATTTAAGCGATGAAACGTTGTTAATTTAATTTATTTATTTTTAATATCTTAAAATTGGCTTATGTTTATTTATTAATGAAAAAATTTACGTGTGATAGAAAATAATTAATAAGAAAGGTAGCCAATTCAGACAAAAAAACAAAGGTAATATAAATACCACACAACGTTTCTGCGATCCTTGTTCCTTTCGTTATTTATTTATCATTACTGTTTACCCTTGAAAGTCGAGAAAGCAATGCTGAGAATAGGAGAACAATGCAGAGAAAGATTATAAAAAAACGATGACAACGCTTTGGAAAAATCGTTAAATTGGCTGAACGATCCGGGAAACGTTCGGATTAAAAGTAAATAAATAAAACGATTAATGATCAAAGATTGAAGTCTTTCCCGGTGAAGTTGTTTAATAAATAGTAGTTCTCGGATTTCACACGCGGTTTTGCATATTTATATTAAGACGCAACGTTTCGACCACTGAACGCACTGTCGTCATCTTCGCCTAGAAGTCGTCGAAACCTTGTGTCTTAATATAAATATGCAAAACCCGTGTGAAATCCGAGAACTATTTATTGAAGATTAATGATGATTATAAAGTAAGTAGAAACCTCAGGGCTTCTGAATATTCTGTGTGTTGAATTTTGAACATGTTTTCGTGAAGTGTAATGTAGAATATTAATGGGATATAAAGTATCTTTAGTAATCACTTTTTCAATAAGTTGTTGGTAATAAGTCTTGGAGTGTCGCTAATATCGAATATATTTTATGAACCGCTGGCGTGTAAATGTTTAGTCTGGCCGTGTGGGCTTTATGCTCCGAAGGCCATCCGCACGGGAATATGGCGGCCGTAATCGATCGTCACTTAGTTGGGAAGAGAGGGGCGGGGGTGCTAAGTTCTCCCTGAGCGAAGCTATTCCTCAGCGCCGTAGAGCCCCCCGGGGAACCGGGGAAGCAGACCCCTCCCCCACTCCAACCCCAAGATAACCGCACTGCAGTCGAGCTCGGCTTTTAGCCTTCTGTAACAGACCTTTTATTCCTGAGGCGGCGAAAATCACGGGTAATCACGACGCTATCAACCTGCACTTCCTGTCTGCGCCCGGGACGAGAAACAACCCTCAGGATCAAAGTGGAGCTACGTCATGCATCATATTCCATAAATTTACCTCCACCTCTGCCACCAATCAAATGGTCACATTTTCAACCCTTCACAGAACTGTTCACTTGATGCCTACTTTCATGACCGTGTCCCAAAAATATCGTGTAATAACAGCTCCATCAATCTGGAGAGAAAAAGCAACCGTCTAACTCAGACATGTTAGAAGATAATTTTATAAATTCATTTCCATGTTTTATTCTCCCTGAAAGAATATCCCACATTTCTACTATGACAATCCCTCGTTCTTATCCTTCGTCTCTTGTACCATTGTACCATTGTATAATTTGTTTGCAGACTCATTCCTTTCCATGATCGTGTGATCTCGTGAAACAAAAAAAAAATGAAGTGTAAACACAATTCAGTCTGTAGCTGAAAATTGGGTACCCAATTCATTACTTTTCTAATTTCGTCGTGTCAAAGGTCGTTCACTTACCAGTCATTGGAGTAACAAACAAATTTAAAGTTATTCTAGATTCTTGAGATGTGACCTGCCAATCTCAATTCCCATGCTTCTTCACTACATCTACCGGATTTGTTCCAGTCCATATTTTTTTTCCCTTTTCTGATCATCTTGTGCCAGTAAAATTGACGCGGACGATGCAAGGTCGGCCCAGACAGCGGGGAGCGACGCTGGTAAACCCTGGGAACCCTGCACCAGGGGCTGGAGGTGCCCTTGGAGTTGGGCAAACACGTCCACCGATGTGTTTATTCAGCGCCGCCACGTCACGGTGTTAACGACGCTAATTGGCCTCCGTCTGCCCCCGGCGCCAGCCTTCGGGCGTCTGGAATGCAGGCTCACCACCATCAGGCTCAAGCTCCTGCTAAATTCGACGCTATTAGAATGATAAGCCGTATCCCGGTAGCTCGTAAGACTTTTAGAGCATTCGAGACAAACTGGACCGGTGACTTGCCTGCATGTGTCGTTAATCCTGAATGTTTTGGGTCATCACACATATGACTCTTCTGAATTAGTCTTATCACCACGTTTAAAAAATTTTTCAGCACTTCGTCCCATGTACCTTGTCACTACTTATTGAATGAAAGCTCTAAAGACTCATACTTCCCATCCTTTTTATACTCCTTGGCTCGACAGTCTTGGCCTACCGAGACGACTGACATCTTCCATGACACATTCAGGATTTACAAGTGACACGTGTCGATTTTCCCTCAGTTTTCGAGACCAGGACTATCACAAACATCCATGGCCATGTCGGGATTCGAGCCCGGAACCTCTGCAATGTGAGGCCAAGACGCTGGCCACTACACCACAGCATCCCTTTCTTCAAACGTTTTTTTTTCATCAACCAATTTTTCCCCCCTTCCCTGATGCACGACATTTCAATGGCTTCCACTTTTCTCTCTTAGGGTTTTCCAACTTTCCATGCCTCAAATGGTAAAATGGTCTTTGATACCACTGTGGCAACATTACGTCAATTTGGTAAACAAAGATTTTTTTCTAGATTCATGCTCCTTTATACGTTGTTAGCCTATATTCAACGAATTATTTGTACCATCATCTTATCGTAATCTCTTCAGCTCTACCACCAGTTTGATTCCAATTTTAATATTGCGAGCCAGTTCTTTCATTTCCAAAAATGAACTTGTACTATCAAAGTAACATTTTACCGTTACTTCAAAATTACTTTAATTCACCTCTATAATAATTTTGAAGTGATACATACGAATACACAGACTGATAAGGGAAAATTTGGACTAGTTATGGGATCGGCCTTAAAAGTCCGCAGTATATTTATCATATTCACTTTAATTTGGAGAGAGGTGAGGAGTATTTTAATTGGGATAGTTTAACATTCTCTGAGAATCAGTGTTGTTGGGGTCGTCTCGAACTGACATTGCTATGGCAACGGTCCTACATGATCATTCATTACCAGTCACATTGAAGAATGAGTTAGAAAATTATCAGCTAAGAGGGTCTTGTTTCTGAAGGTAACAGATATTAAACGTTTGCTGATAATGGAACGACATGGATAAGAATATTATATTAACTCTGTCCAATGGAAAGTTGGGATTTCCAAGTGCATGTCTGACCGAACAACCTCATTTATAATGGTCGAAAGTGGAGCCAATAAGACTTATACTGGTAGTTCCTGAACTAATGGAGAAGCTAATTATGCCGGGCATCAGAAATGGAAGAGTAAACATTCTTAAACCTTGGTCTAGGTGTTTACTTTCCTGGATGATTGGAAAAGTTGGGGTATATCATTGGATCTCACCAACAGATTTGTGTTTGTAGTTGATGATTATTTTGGGGATTGGGAAGAGAACCAGTTGGTCTGTCAGTTGAGTTTGGATTCTGCCTAGTGACACTACTTCCTACTATTTTGTGATATTTATTGTTTTATTTATCAACGTTTCCAGGATATATTTGTTCCTTTCTTGTACATTCTGAGATAATTTTTTATTCTAAATTTGGCGTTGCAATTACAATTTCTCTTTGTGTTACTATTCTGGTGCGGCTGTTTTCCCCCGTGTGTTTCAGGAACCGTAATGGTGTATTTAATGTCGGCCATGTCGGCGCAAATGCCCTGCTTTTCCGTTGCGTGCGCCCGTCTGTTTGCCGAGGGAGTGGCTCTATAATTAGAGCGCCATGTCATCGCAGTAAGCCGGATCGACGAAGATAGTTTTTACTTTAAACAAGCACGTGGGAGGGGTGGGGGGATATGAAATAATAAGAACCACCGTGACCGTCACCTGGAATGGTCCTGTTACTGACATCTCATGAGTGTTTTGCCATTCATTCTAAGTGTTATTGTTAAGATTGCCTCCGTCAATAAACTCAAATGCCTGTTAGGCCACTATTTATCTTCTTAAATTGTCCACTAAGATTCGAGTTTCTATGTCAAGATTTTAAATGCCATCTGCATTCTGTTGTGAAAATTTATAATACTTGTAAATAAAGTTTTGACCTTGGTCCGAGACTCATTGTGGCTTATAAGATGGATATAAAATCTAGCGTTTAACATTTTAAGTCCAATTTGAATAATAGAATGGAAACATGAATTGTGATTCACAAATTATTTGTCTGAAAATTCTTCTACATCAATCTGGATATAATAATCGAGGTCTTCTGGTATGATGCTACTTAAGTTTAGATGAAATATGGAAACTGTTAGTTATAATAAACGTTTTCAGTACATTTTTGGGACACTAAAGCATTTTCTTGAGACAGTAAACATTCGCCAAGATAATAAGGAATGAACCAAGTGCATTACCCAGGGAGTTGAGGCCGTAGTGCGCCTGGTAGACCGTGGACCCGTTGGAGGCCATGCTGGACGCGATGGGCAACCCAGAGTTGAGTCCGCCGGTGAGTGGTGAACCCTGGTTCAGCTGCCCTATGGACTGCCCGAAGCTGCCCATTGACACTCCTCCTTGACTCAGCTGCCCCAATCCTACAAGAAATTCAGATTCTTGTAGCACACGAGATAAGAGACTGACCAAACCAGATCAGAAAACAATGTATCTCTTTCCATATTTACAGGACAATCAACACAAAAGTAACATGAGATAACTGGGTAATTCCGTTAACCAAATTCATTTACCAAAAAGGTACCACGAAATGGTCCTAGCAGGAAGCAATTGGTAATGCTGAATGGCATAACTTTTCATTATGATTAGGAACCAAAAGGACTGGGTTCATAAAGTTGCATGTTTTTTCTGGAACATACAAGTGACCATAAAAGATTAATCTTGAAATATTAAAAACAACAGCATATTAGTCAGATTTTTTTTATTAAAATATTTAAAATAATATATATAAGACACTACGTTTCGTCCCTGATTGGGACCTCTTCAACAGGAAAATTTAGTTTAACAAATTTTCTTATAATAAATTATAATTGAATGTAACTATACACCTGAAGAGGTTCCAATCAGGGGAAAGAAAGCTGTTTGTTATATATTGTTTTAAATAGAATAACAAAAATTCTGACTCATAGGCTGTTGTTTTTAATATTTAATTGAAAAATGAAGTGAGATTATTATAATTGTTAAGATTTATATTTTTTTCCCCTGCTGATGTTATATATGGAGATGACTGTAGAATATTAATTATGAATTAACAATACTTGCTTTATAATAGATAAATCATAAATTGAATAAAAGATAATTTAAAGTAATTTAAACAAAATATGTTACATGGAATTCTGCATTATCTAAAAATGTTAAAAATTTGTGGAGTTTAGAAATCTTACAATTAGCTTAGGCCTATATATGGGTAATAAATTAAATTGAAAAACATAACTAATGTCCTTACAAATAAATTCAACTCAGCTATTTATATTATTATAATATTAGTTCACTTTCACTCCTATTTGACATATGGCACAATTTTCTGTGGTGATTATTTAGGGAAACAGATATTTTTATCAAAACAGTCTTGCTTGTTAAAGGTTTTTTAAAGTATTTATGTAAAAAAATATATGGGGGATTTTTCCTCCTTTGGACATTATTTGGGATAAATAATAGTAATCTACCTATACAGATGTGTACAAATTTAATAAAAGAAATAAAATACTACAAACTACTGCCCAAAATAGACAATTGAATCTTGTATATATATACAATATAAATATATATACATATATATACAATATAAATATACATATAAATTAAATTATAATTTTAGCATTCCTGTAATATTATTTTTTTTAAAAAAACTCTTATTGTAATATAAATCTAATCCTGTCAATTCATTATCCAAATAGAAATACTGGAAGTAAGACTTAATTTATTTAGTTCTGTTTCAGAATTTGTTTTTATTATATTATATTTAAAATAAAAATAATTAAGTCTGATAGAAAATAACGAATAAGATAGTAAGCCAATTCAGACAAAAAAAAGGGTAATATAAACACCACACAACGTTTCTGGGATCCTTGCCGCCTTTCTTCAGGTGCTAAGAAGAGACTAGAGAAACACAACTGCACTGGTCAGTTGACAACACTCAAAAAAAAATTTGTTTTTTCGTTTTAACATTTGAATCCTAGCCTTTAATAGCGTCTTCTATTTCGTTTTATGTTTATATTATGTCTTTTCTCAATTATGTTTTGCTTACCTTCGGCTTTAATATTTATTCTAATTTTAAAACTTGGTTAAAACTCTCGAACAAATTAGTTATTGTGAGGATCCAGTATGAGTTTTTTTTACTTAATTGTAGAAAATGTGATGTTTTGCCAGCTCATTTACATTATACGGCTTTTGGGTGTTGTCAACTGACCAGTGCAGTTGTGTCGCTCTAGGATCTTCTTAGCAACTGAAGAAAGGCGGCAAGGATCCCAAAAACGTTGTGTGGTGTTTATATTACCCTTTTTTTGTCTGAATTGGCTTACTTTCTTATTCATTATTTTCTATCAGACTTAATTTTTTTTATTTTAAATATAATATAATAAAAACAAATTCTGAAAAAGAACTAAATAAATTAAGTCTTACTTCCAGTATTTCTATTTGGATAATGAATTGACAGGATTAGATTTATATTACAATAAGAGTTTTTTTTAAAAAAAAATAATATTACAGGAATGCTAAAATTATAATTTAATTTATAGGATGCAATAAATTATAATTATAAGAAATTATTATAATGTATGTACAAATCATGATTCATTCTACACCTTTCAATAAGGCTTGTGCCTAATATTATTCTTGACAATTGTTAATGTTATCTCCAATACTTTTTTTCTCTAACACACAATAGAGTTTTGGATGCGAAAAGGATCTTTATTAATAAATTTACATTCAATACGTTTTTGTTACTTCATCATATATTTTTCTGTATGACAAATGTGATGAAGTAGAAAATCATTGGATTAAATAACTCGCTGTCAAATAATTTATATTTTAACTTGTTTAATTTAGATTCAAGCCGCAATCGGTTATCACGAACTGTGATGAGATGAATTGGAATGAAATATCAGGGCGTTCGTGTATTTTTTCGCCGCATAATTCGTATATGAATAGATCACGCGCACTTGCTGTGTTACGGTGTGTTTGTTGCCATGACTGTGGGTGTGCCATTACACGAAGACGTCAGCGTAACAGTTATTAATCACCCAAACACCATTACCAGGATTCACTGATCACTTTAAAGCTCCCGTCTGATGTGATTTCTCGGGGACAGCTTCTGCTATTGTCCAGAGCGAAAGATATGATCGCGTGAGGGAGATACAAAGAGAAGGTTCAAACCCGACTCCGGAAGAGTCATTTAAAGAGAAAGAGACTCTCTGTCTGTGATCACACGCTCGTCTTCCATTTGGGACTGAAAGGAAGTGATACGCAAATATATGGTGGCACCTACCAGTTGTAAAAAAAAAATATTTCCATACTAGGTGAAGGCAACCATGAATAACTTATATTCATCACAATTTTGGACGAATCTCCCACGCACATTTTTTTTTAAGTTGAGGGTTTTCAAAACAGGATTTTAACGCGGTCATTAATCACCCGTGACTCAGTATAACTTTTCTTACAATTCAACTCGTTAGATAACAACAACAAATACCGAGGAGGACCAATCGCGATGCCTCCACGATCAGCGGATCTGACTCGATTTGGACTTTTTCCTGTTGGATTGTATGAAGAGTTTAGTTGAGAACGTTCTTGTAGAAGCAGAGGAAGATCATCTGCCAAAACAGCGAGTTTACCAGAACATGATTAGTAGGTACAATGAGAAGTTGGTGACCGCCACATCGAAGATTAAATTGCTCCCTGGTATGTATCAAACATTTTATCTTACATACTGACCATATGTAGAAGAAGTCTTCAAAGATAAAAATGGTAAACATCATACTAAACTTCAAACCCATCCCAATCGACTACTAGAGCCGTTACTACAATGGATGACTGATGGCCGATGAGGTGGCGTTGTTGGACACTCAGCTCTCCACGACATCAGTACAAGAGACTCTTATTAAATTGTACATGCTATCAAATTAGCTTAATGTAATCTGATTGCTAATAAAATTAAGAAGAAGAAAAATTTTATTATAATGAGTTGAATTATAAGAAAAATGTTGTGCTGAGTCACACCTTAACCGAAGAAGCCGCCTCATCACTCACACAGCCACTGAGTATACACTCAGATTTAAATTCGCCTTTATGATGAGGTAGGAAAATAAGGAAGTTCGAATAGCAGACACGAATCAGGATGGCACATAACCGACAACAATGGACTAGTACGTAAATAAGGAGTTAACAATTATATATATTGGCTGACCTGGCGCCATACTGGACACGCCCCAGCGAGTGTCGCCCCCAAACATCCCCGAAGAACACAGTCCATCGGACATGGCGCCGAAGGGAGGCAAACCGTGAGAGGGCAGTAGCGCTCCTGGAGTTCGGAAAACGTTCGTCGTCTTCTTGCGCTTCTTCCATTTGGCTCGTCGGTTCTGGAACCACACCTGCAGCGAGAGACCAATTATTAATACTACTGCTCAATCCACTCTGTATCTCGCAAATATTTTTCAGATTCGTAACTAGCGCAATAAATATATTCGTTAATACTTTATTTTATTTAATATATTAACAAGAATTGAGAACTTGATCAGTTTTCTACGTATATTCAATTTTGACATCCTGTGGGATTCGCAGTGACTCGCAAGACGTGATCCACGATACGGATCGCTGGATCAATCCTTGACGAAGGTTTACGTGAGTAATAATAGAAATTCGATACGATGTGGCATTTTAATGACACTTTTTTTTATCAAATACATTTTTAAATATCGTTTTTAACTCAGTTCAAGATTATTTACACCTGAGATTGTAAATATTTATTTATTGGAAATACAGGAATAATACAAATATTTTAATTTAAACTAATAAAAAGTCTTTAATTTACTATTACACAAGAAACGTTATGGAGAGGTTTCTGAAGAATATTTTTGTTCAGAAAATAAAAAAAATTAATGGACCTTCGGGTGCTGCCGATGGGCAGAGGAAACGTCGCCCAGATTTGCTTGTTTCAGAGTCTGTTTCTGGTCATTACATACTAACATTGCCCAAATAGTTAAGTAGCAGTGTTGAATATATATTTGTAAGGTTGTCATAAGTAGTTCCCAGGATCGTTGAACGAGCTGCCTTCGCTCTTGGCGATGATTTCGTTGCCTGAGCAAACATTGAGTGAACTCTGTGGCTTTTAACGCTGACTCGTGAAGACACACGTCGTGTCAGAAATCGCGCTTCGTGGTGAAGAAGCTCCTTTCTTAGAACATCAAGCTTTAGTAACAAAACTGGAATAATACACATCATACGGAGAATTTAGAAACGTTGTGTATTTGGACTACGAGTTTCTAAATGTACCTTAATATACACATTGACTTTTACAGCAAGACACACACATACACAGAAAAAAATATATATTAATCTTCCCACAAAGATAAGAGAAATTGAGGTTTGTCGTGCAGAAATATTTTTACTCCTACTTAACCATTTCGGCAATGCTAGTACGTAATTGACCAGAAACAGACTCTGAAACAAGCAATTCTGGGTGACGTTTCCTCTGCCCATCTGCAGCACCTAAACGTCCATTGATTTTTTTTGATTTTCTGAACAAAAATATTCTTAAGAAACCTTTCCATAACGTGTTTTGTGTAATAATAATTTAAAGATTTTTTTTATTAGTTTAGATTAAAATATTTTTATTATTCCTGTATTTCCAATAAATAAATATTTACAATTTCAGTTGTACATAATCATGAACTGAATTAAAAACGATATTTATAAATGTATTTGATAAAAAAAACTGTCATTAAAATGCCACATCGTATAGAATTTCTTTTATTACTCACGTAAACCTTCGTCGGGGATCGATTCAGCGATCCGTGTCGTGGATCACCTCATGCGAGTTTGTGCTTATGCTATTGGTCTATTGATATGGTTACCTCAACTATACATTAGTCCAATAACGAGAATTATTTGAGGACAAGTTGCACACATGATGGTAACCAAATATATTAGAACCGACGACTCTAGACTGAAACTAACTGGAATGGTATTTTAAAGAAAATTACAATGAAATCTAAAGATTAAATATACATAAAAGAAATTTGTCATTAAGTTTATAATTTTCACCTATGCCAAACATCATCTCAGACAGTTGATCTATACTTCTGTGACAATTTATGTATTCAATGCCCAACATTATTAAGTTGAACTATTTGACTGTAAGAAAAGTGTTAAGTCATTTTTCCAGGTGTGTCTAACAATTTTCCGACTCGAAGTGTCGCATTAAATAAGGTTTTCATATTAAAAAAATAAGTGCTTAATTATGGGACAAATTAGGAAATACTTCTTTAAACATACTGTAGCATCCAATATAAAATTAAGAACACTTAGAACATTGTAAACATGAAAAATGGATTTAAATACTTATTGCGAACAGTTCCGTGTCTGGATTATTTTTAGATAATTAGCAAACATCATTTATAAATAATCCAGACTTTATGGTATATATAAATAAAAACAAGAAACGTTTCATTTCTATATTTAAGACATCTTCATGTAAATTTTTCTTTATAAATGTATGAAATATAGTAATTAAAAATTGAAACTATATTTGACTTGTATTAAATATATTTAATGGAAATTTCCCAAAAGTCAGAATTTATTTACAAACATTTAAGTTTACAATTATCTAAATTAAATAAAGTTTCTTCCCCCCCCCCCCCGTTTTTTAGTGAACTATTCAGATGTACCTAAAATTTATTTTAAAAAATATGAATGTATGTTAAATAATAACTTTTTACATAATTTTTTAGACAAAATCTGAAAAGGTCCCTAAAGTAACTGGAAGAAACTTTATGTAAATTAGATAATTGTAAATTTTAATTTCTATAAAAAATATTCTCACTTTGGGCCAATTTTCACTAATTAAATATATTAGTGATATAAAAATACAAGGACCTTATTTATAGTTTTTTAAAAAAAAGATTACCTAAAACATTATTTGTTGGATGGATAAGATCAGAAATAAGGGACCTACTAATTATATATTGAAACTCTCTGACTTTGTATTAATTGCCTTTTATGTATATTTTCAATTAATCATAATTTATGTTACTTTAGTGATAAACAAGCCATTAATATAAAATCAAACTCATTCCCTGTGAACAATGTATAATTCATTAATTCAAAAAAAAATTCTTCTTCTTGTCCAATTAACAAAAATATGTTTTGTTGATTTTTTAATTATATCTGTTAATAGTTCTTTGTATTTTAATATCTTTAATATTTTATTGAAATATATTTTCATTGATAATGTGAATATCAATTATAAAACAGTTTTTTTGAACTTATTGACTTTTTAATATAATTGATTAATATAAGCGGTTCCAGAATTTACTTAACGAGAAACATAAATAACTTGAGGTTTTTTTAAGTGTTTTATTTCACACAAAAAAAAATCTTGTTAACCTTTAGCACACTTTTTACTACGGTAAATCAAAACTTTTATAAATTTACTAAATATTTCTTTCGTTTTATTATTGGCCCTAGTAAATTTCTGGCTTGTTTCTGTAATGCCTTATGTATTCACAATAAACATGATTAAAGTAATCTGCGATTTGTGGTTCAGGTAGTAGTCTAATGTTGATCTGTAGAAATATATATATATATATTTTAAGGTGTAGACGGACTATGTATAGGGTAATCCACATAGTGGCAACTCCTCTCTTATAGCATAGGGAAAGGATTGAAAGGGGGGATGCGGAAAGGTAGAGAAAGGTAGCCAAGGGTTAACTTGGGGCCCCCGGGCTATGGTTTAAAGGATCCTACCCCGGCAATTCGCCTAAAAGTAATGCAGGAACAAACCCTAGAAAAACCTGCATCAGGTAGGTCGGGCACTTGGTACTTGTCCCACGCCCATCCCTGGATGGCGGGAGAGGGGACTTTGAAAGCTTACTTTATAGTACATTTATCCCCATTTTTCAGACGTGCAGTTTTAACAAATCGTGAAAAATCCCATTTATTAATCGTAAGTATTGTTAAGTGTT
The DNA here is from genome assembly GCA_037074705.1 of Zhengitettix transpicula. Classification (NCBI taxonomy): domain Eukaryota; kingdom Metazoa; phylum Arthropoda; class Insecta; order Orthoptera; family Tetrigidae; genus Zhengitettix; species Zhengitettix transpicula. The sequence goes on along the minus strand of CM073594.1, from coordinate 16,890,282 downwards.
TTCTGTGTTTATTAAATTAGTGTCTTCTTTACATTTTAATATTCTGCGAATATGGAAATGCAATTGGTTAATCGTAAAAGTGCAGGTAATGTCTGTTTATTTTTTAAGTTCTTACTTATTGTGTAACATATGTTAGATTCCTTCGACTCCATAATTGCCGATCTGTTTTTCCAAATTCGAATATTGTCAGTTGCGTGTTGACTCAGAAATGGTCGATCGAGAATTACGCACATCGCGTATCGCTAATACGCCGTCGCCGACGTCACAGTTGAATTTCCCGAACATCGAAAATTCGGCTGTGGCGAATCTATTAATACCTGCGTTTGACAAATATGAACAGAAAGTATGCTCCATCGCTAAAACTCGAACAAACAGCGCAATGTAAATGCTACTGTGCTGTGGTTATCGGCCTGGTAACGCAGAGAGTCAACACAACAACGAGCACGCTCCACCGCAAACACTCGCGGCCTTGCAGTACTGCCAACCTCGCCTCCCTGTGCCCTATCAACGCCTTCAACAGCGAACTGCTGCTCTGATAAACGCACGTTACACATCACTGGCTGGCTAGATTCAAAGTACACACTAAATATGGACACCGTTTTAGTTGTATCACGAAGTAACGGGTCTCCGGTTACTGAAATCACTGCTGTAGCCAACTGAGTTTGAAAATCACGAAGAGTAACAGGCAAAGGTTGTGCATGTACAATTTTATTTTTCGTGAATGCCACGTATTTTTTTTTTTGTAGAGTAACAGGCTACATGAGGGTATTCCACGTGGTGGCAACTCCCCTTTAATAGCATAGGAAGGGATTTGAAAGGGGGGATGCGGAAGGGTAGAGGAAGGTAGCCAAGGGTTAACTAGGGCCCCCGGGCTATGGTTTAAGGATCCTACCAGGCAATTCGACTAAAAGTGATGCAGGGGAAACCCTAGAAAAACCAGCATCAGGTAGGTCGGGGCATTTGGTACTCGTCCCACGCCCTTCCGATGGCGGGAGAGGGGTGTTTGCTTTCACTTGGGGTTTCAGGCATAATTTAAGAACATATAGTCTGTGGAAAAAATAAAAAACGCCTAAAACTAATTACATAATTAACAGACCAAAAAAAAAATCAATTCCTCACGAAGTTTCTGTAAACTGCCTTTGCGTATTTGAAAACCTGACGAAAGCAACAAGGATCGCAGAAACAATTGTGAGGTATTTATTTGATTATTTAATTTTGTCTGTTAGTTGGCTACTTCTGTATCTAATTCAAGCTGTGGTCTTGATTTAAATAAAATCTTCTAAATATTGGCCTTCAGATGTTATTAGAAACACTTGGGGATTTCAGGAATATTTTTAATAATTATAGTCTGTGGTCCACAATTGAATAAAAATTAAATGTTGGTCTGAGGACGTTAATTACAAACACGTGGGTTTTTCGGAATATTTTCAGTAATTTCTGTGGTTTGGGTCAGAAGCTTTTCAAATATGACGCCATTTAAACACAGTTGGGGTTTCAGGAATATTTTCAGTAATCTAATAAATAAAGCAGAGTGTTTGTTTGTTTGCCAAATCGCAGGTAATGCATGTTGTTGAGTTCATTTACGACAATCTGGGCCCCCGGGATGTAGTTTAAGGATCCTACCCGGCAATTCGCCTGAAAGTGATGCAGGAAAAAAATCCTAGAAAAACCTGCATCAGGTAGGTCGGGAGCTCCAGCGGTCCTTGAATGGAACTATCAGTGCGGGGGCGGGAGGTAGATTAATACTTTGAACCGTTATCTATAAAGTGATGCAACTATTTTTTTTCTCTATATTTTTATATTTCACGAGAAACTGAATTATGAAATTTGCTGTTTCTCCTTGAAATTATTTTTTCCCTATATTTTTAATTGACAATTAGAATTATAATATTCTATAGGTCAATGTGCTGGCTTCAGGGACAGAGCTCTCTCTGTATTTTTTACTGAAAGTTCTTTCAAACTCTTTTAATTGTATGTCTATTATTTGAATCAATTTAAATCACAGAAAAACTTATGTAAATAAGCACTATTTGTAATTTATTTACGGGTCGCCAATGACCAAGTTGTTAACGCGACCTTTATAAACGTTTAATGATAATAATAATAATAATAAAAGTTATGTAGACCTAGAAATTAAAGTAAATATCATGAATTCTTTTATTTGAAACATTTACCCGCCCGGGTTTTATTATTTTTTTTAAAAATAAATAATTTTGAAAATTTAGAAGGCTTACGGAACGAGGCAGAGACGAAACTCGATCCAGGGAAAAAATATGGTGAGAAAATGTTGGTTCGTAGTCCTCGTGAAGACTAAAATAATTTTCTTTACTGTAAAAGTAATAATTAAATACCCTAAGGTATAGATAAAGACAGGTCTTTAAAGATAACACCAGCTATCAATCTCCACGATTAAATAAATTACCGGAAATTTGCTAATGCATGTCTGCAAAAAAAAATTAAAACCAGTCTACAGGGCGTTCAATTAGGTAAATTATGGAACATGTATTGACGATGTTTTTTTATCAAAACAAATGATGCAGAAACGAATAGAATTTAACCCGGAGACACATGTAGCGGTTTGTGGACTGTGAAAAAGCATTCGATCGTGTTAACAGAGACATGTCGTGGTCAATTACGGAAAGAAGAGGGTTTCCTAAACATTTAGTTAGGAAAAGTTACTCAGAGCTTGTAAAGGGACACCAGGATCGTGATAGATACTGGAAAACAAGATGACCCAAGGTGTGAGGCAGTGGTTGCAGGGTGTCACCAACTCTGTTTAACTTATACATGGATGATCTGGTCAGGAAATGGAAGGAAGATCACTCTGAATATCTGGACACATGACCAGGTTATTATCCAAGATGATGAAGATTAACTACAAATGGCGGTTTATAAGTTACACCAACGGAGTAAAATAAGTGAAACAAAAACCATGGTGTTCTTAGGAAACAATCCAATAAGAACAAAAATTGCCATAGAAGGGAAAAAACTCCAATATTTAGGATGTGGAATAACATTTGAAGAGGATAAAGATATCACAAATAAAATATACAATTTTTCAGGGGATACGTGGGACAATAAGAAGAACGTTAAAAGGTAAAAACCAGAAAAGAAAAACACACAAATTAAATTTTATAAGGTGATGGCAATTCCTCAATGTCAGAATGCTGGGTAACAAAACATAAGGAGTTCAAACAAATAGAAAAGGCAGCTGAAATGAAATTTCTTAGAGCAGTGAAGAGGGGGGTGGGATAAGGATGGATAAAATAAGGAGGAAATAAGTGTTGAGGCGATCACAGATAAGTTAACAGGGGTATAATGAAAGGTGGAGAGAGAGCAATGTATTGCAAATGCCTAAGAGACAGTACTGGAATATAAACCATTAGGCAAAAAGGAGTGTTGGAAGACCCGAGGTTGAGATGGTGAGGTGAAGCCGGAACACGAAAAAAGCCTAATCCCGGAAAGCAGAAGAAGAAGGAACTAATTCAGTATTTTCGTTAGGTGAGGACAGAACGGGTTTATTTTTCCTTCAAGGTACTTATCTAAAAAAATAATTGTGTAATGACATAATAATTTTATGAGGTCACTAAATTTTATTTTATGGTTGCCTCAGTCACTATTTTATAATGTATGGAAAAAATAGAAGTCATCTAAAAAAACAAGCGTGTGTATGAGGAAACGAACCTTTGTGGAATATCAGCATCACTCACCCACCCACCTCTCTTTCTAATGCAGAGGCTATAATCGCCCGTACTAAATATTTAATGTGATTTCATCCGGGCCGGAGCGTCACAGTTCGCACGCTGGCATTGGCTGCGGCGGCATTAGGCCGTTGCTGGCTGAATGTGTGTGTGTGGGGGGGTCGTACTTGCTCCCTCTAAGTGATTATTATTTCCCGTGAGTTCATTCTGCTCTTAGCGCAAAGCCGTAACTGAAACTTGCATATCCAGGCGCGAATTTACTGGAGTTGCCGTCGTTGTAGGAGGATGGGGACCAGTAAGCAACGTTTCCTCCACAGTGCCCCGCGTCTTAGGCTCGTTGTTGCATAAACAAATGGCTTTGCCAAAATAATAGAAAAACGTTTTCTTTTATTTTGATCTCTACCGGGTGTACTTTTTGAGATGAAGAGCCTGGAAAAAAGCCGCGTCACATACAAAGACTACTTATATTACAGTAATGACGTTTTCGTTTGGATTTTACTACTTTAGTGACTTTAAATTAGTAAACTACAGTAAAAACCTCTAACAATGTCTCTTTGAACGATCTTAATATAGAAAGAGCTAACAAATTGCAGTGATACTTACTAGTGACAATAACAACTCCATAGAAGTTAATCACAGAATAAACCAAGCTTAAAAAGGTTAACGATGTCCAAAAAGATAAAATAAAAATATACACAACCCTAATAAAAACCTGTAGTCCTGTATGCGGGGTGTGAGAGTTGGACACTAACTAAGGCTGAAGAAGAAAAAAAAAATTGAAAATATTTAAAAGGACGATCCTGAAGGAAAATTTATGGTCCAAGCTGTGTTGATGGAATATGGAGAATTAAATACAACGACGAGTTATAAAGACTATACTAACATAGTACCCACGCTCAAAAATATGTAGGCTGAAATGGTGAAAAGGATGGAGGATATTAACCCATGTAAGAAGCTAGCCTTCACAAAGGTAGAAGGATATAGAAGAAAAGGAAGGCCCAAGTTAAGATGGCTAGACGGAGCCTTGAAGGACATTAAAAGTTAAACCATGGTGGATAGAGGAGCAAGATAGGAATAGATGGAAGGATATCATTAAGGAGGAGGCTTAGGCTCACAACGGGCTGTAACGCCGGTCAAGAAGAAGAAGAAGTGACTTTAAATTTGCTAATCAAAAATCCGAACTTGTGTATGAAACTAACAAGGTAAACTTAAGTTGGATGCAACCAGACTTCTCCTAAATAGGGAACGTTGTAACTGTTGGAAGAAGAGGATTTACTTGAATATTACACCCTGAAACTGACATAAGAATTCTGACGGTCAGGAATATTATACAAGGGTTTTCAATGGATTTTTGTACATACCAGACCTCGGGGCAGTTTTCGTATCACGCTAAATCTTTCCCTTCACCAATTATTTAAATTTTTTAGTTTAGTCCACAATTTTTTAAATTAAATAGGCCACTTTCTGCAAAACTTAAGTCAACATACGTGATTAAATTCCGCAGACAATCCTCAATTGATTTCGAGACATTGTTGACAAGTGAATAATTAAGATAGCCAATACAGACAAAAAAGGGTAATATAAATACCACACAACGTTTCTGTGATCCTTGTTCCTTTCGTCAGGTGCTAAGAAGAGCCTAGAGCGACACAACTGCACAGGGCCAGTTGACAACAATCCCAGAAACGTTGTGTGGTATTTATATTACCCCTTTTTTTTGTCTGTATTGGCTATCTTTCTTATTCACTATTTTCAGTCATTTTAATGTTGACAAGTATCAGTTCGATTTTACTCTCAATGAATTGTACCATTGAAATCAGTTCAACAACAGCCAGTACAACTTTACCTACAGACCTTTGTCTCGTTCAATATTGCTAACCGATGTGGGTCAACACCCATCGGACCCTAACCGACCTCGGTCATCGCTTACTAAAGACTGTAAAGAACCTTACCCGATCAGCTCGTATCGCAGACTGTGCGTTTCTTCAAAGCTTTCAACATGGCCGACAAACACTCCACGTTCTTACGCAATGCAGACCTGGGCCACAATATTACGCTGACAATACAAATATTAAATAGTTTATAGTAGATTAAAATGTAATATGATTGCTGATAAATATAATATTTATAAAAAAAAATGTTGTTTGGCACGAGAAACCTGACTTGTGTAGGAGTTAAAATTTTTTATTTCCCTCTATCTGGCGGTGGAGGCGTTTATTCAGGTATTTATTGTGCCGATGCAAACGCGGCAGTCTTTTAATTGGCCCTACGATAGCGGGCAGTTTACTGCAGCATTTTTCGCCGAGCTCGCTGATGGGACAGTTGATTAAAACGAAGCTTTCCACGTGTCCCGGGGCATCTAATTTTCAGTAATTCATTGGCTTTGTCCGGGTTACATGTAACTCTCGCCGATTAATTTAGGGCGACACGTAGCCATCCTTGCAACGTGCAGTCGGCTGCAATATTCACGGCCGGATTCGTATGGCGATACAAGCCCGTGCCCGCAACGCGCGATTGCAGTCTTGGGACTTATGACACACGCGCGCGCACACACACACACTCTTCGTTTAAGGGTGCGTGAGGCCACATTCAAACCTGTGAATGTTTTATGCGACAACTGTTAACAAAACAACCGCTTTCTGGACAATCCAGCGGCGTACGGCGTTAAATATCAGCAGATGTAAACGAATATATATTGTGATGACCTCTCAATTAAATGATTTTATAGTTTATTTAGTCAGCGTATCCTTATTTATATAAACCCGAAGAAGTATTTAATTCTATATTAATCTTTAGTCAAGAAGACATTTAACCTCAATCTAACTGTTCCTAATTCCGTACATGCTTTCGACCGATAGTGCATTAATTGAACAGCTGTAAAATACATTAAATTTTATTGCATCAGTCGCAACAAACATACTTCCGAATTTCTTCTTAAATATACTCCTTGACTACTGCAGGATATAATTGTCCCTCAGTCTTCGGACATTAACAAAGATTAAATTGACGAAATTCTTAGCTACATTCACAATGTAAACAAATAGTCGCCATATTGGAGTCACTAAACATGGCGAGCGAAAAATTAACTTACATTTTCCTCGAGGATCGTAATATATTTGGTATTGTTTTTTTTTATTATCATTGGAACGATTATTGCTGGATGAAGTTATACTTTTAATTCAATGAAAAATATTTCTGCTTTATTCCATTACGGAAAAAGGAACTATTTCCTTTGTTCGTCGCGCAGTAACGTCTCTCTCTGTCTGTCCCGTGACGTCACGGTCTCATGAGGCGCAGTTGTTTAACACAAAATGATCGCATTTTTAAATTATAATTTTTTTTTACCTTTATGCTAGGGGTTTATTGCCCCATCCCCCCCCCCCCCACAGTACCGTTTAACGTGTTTTTTGAAGAATATGTGTATCAATTTTTGTTGGAATCCGTCCACGCGTTTAAATATGTATAGAGATTAACGTAAATACATACATACAAATATACATAATTTTTTTAGTATACAGAATAAATTATTTAACCCCCTTTGTTTATTCAATATTTTAAAAAAATTCTTATCTACATTCACAGTTAAACTAATTATAATTCATAATTAATTTAATTGTCATTCAGTTTTCAAAACTAACTTTAATTCAAACACATTTTTTAAAATTATTTTTCTAGAAAAATAAAAAAAATCATGAAAGAATACTAATAAAAATATCATACTCCTAATGCCTCCATTATGCAAGCTTCAGACATTACGAAAGCTTAAATTCTTAGCTACATTCACACTGTAAACAAATAGTCGCCATATTGGAGTCACTTAATATGGCACGAAAATTAACGTACATTTTCCGTCAAGGATCGTAAAGTATTTCGTATTGATTTTTTTGTTGTCATTCGATGGAGTATTACTGGATAAAATTATACTTTTTATTTTATTTAATGAAAATATTTCTGCTTCACTCATTACGGAAAAAAAAGGAACTATTTCCTTTGCTCGTCGCGTAGTGACGTCACGATCTCTTGGCGAGCAGTAATTTAAAACAAAATGATCATTAAAATGAAGAAAAAAAAATTACGTCTGATTGGAAATAATGAATAAGAAAGATGGCCAATGCAGACAAAAAATGTAATATAAATACCACACAACGTTTCTGGGATCCTTGTCTCCTTTCGTCAGGTCCAGTGCAGTTGTGTCGCTCTAGGCTCTTCTTAGCACCTGACGAAAGGAACAAGGATCACAGAAACGTTGTTGTGTGGTATTTATATTACCCTTTTTTGTCTGTTTTTGGCTCTCTTTATTATTCACTTGTCAACTATATCTGCGGAATTTAATCACGTATGTTGACAGAAAGTGTATTACTATGACCTGTTTAATTTAATAAGTTATTTTGAAAAAATTCTGATATAACCACAAAAATTAAAATAATTGGTGAAGGGAAAGATTTAGCGTGATACGAGAACTATACGAGAAATGTACAAAAATCCACTGAAAACCTTGTGTAATATTCCTGACCGTCAGATTTCTTTTTCAGTTTCAGGGTGTAATATTCAAGTAAATTCATTTCAATATATTGTAATATTTTATATAGTTTGTTATTTCATTGCGGGTTCCTATTACTGTTAGAGACCCGTTTCATCTTTATTGATTACCACAATATATTGGCAAACCGAAATTAACTGAGTCATTTTGCATTTCCTTTAAAAGGCGCGTGGGAAATTATCCAAGTTTGATGACAGAAATTTGAACACTCACACACCGATGGAGGGGAGTCTGGTGCACCATTTGGATGCAGTCAAAAGTTAGTGACGCAGTAGTACAGGCTGTTAGAGAGCGAGTAAGACTCCCATGGTGGGGGTGAAAGCAGATATTGAGCACGTGTTAACGTTAATGACAGGAGAAAGTGTTTGGAGATGGAAGTGAAGTGATTGGCGAGTCAGGCAGTCGAGAGAGAAAACATAAGTAGTTTTTAAGTAATGGACGGTGCAGAGAAACTAGCAGTGTCTAATATCCACTGGACAGAAGAACAACTTGTATTCACAAGCAGTCACAGAGTTGTAGGAGGAATAAGAGTAAAGATTTATAAAATATAAATTTATATCCATATGAAATAGTAACAATATATTTTTATTATTAATGAATTTAAATTCTTTAATCATAATTTTATCGCTATTTTTGGTGTTTTATGGAGTTCGTTGTTTCCTACGCTGCTCTGTTCACTTAACGCCTGTCTGTATTGCGGGAGAGTATAAATTTTTGTGAAGTGATGATGCTTCACATTAAATCAAACATCACAGCTATTAATGTACAAACAGACACTATGAAAGTTAATAATTGCTATGATTCCTTATTATTACGCTAAACCTTCTGTTTTCCTTTTTATTTTTTTTTAGGGCAACAGGCTACATGAGGGTGATCCACATTGGGCAACTCCCCTTTCATAGCATAGGAAGGGATTTGAAAGGGGGGATGCGGAAGGGTAGAGGAAGGTAGCCAAGGGTTAACTAGGGCCCCCGGGCTATATTTTAAGGATCCTACCCTGCATTCGCCTAAAGAAATGCAGGGAAAACCTTATAAAACCTGCATCGGGTAGGTCGGGCATTGGGTACTTGTCCCACGCCCTTCCGATGGCAGGAGAGGAGTTTGCTGTGGGGGCGCAGCATTCCCTTCTCCGTGCCTCGACCAGTATAGGAGGCAGCTGGCCGACTATTCCAATGGGAATAGCGAACAACTCTTACCGTATGCCCAAGGTCTGTGACCCCGGAACATACACCTCTCAGAACAGGCCGAGGTGGCTCGGCTTGTGGGAACCTTAGTTCAAAAACGGAGAGGAAAAGGTAGCCCCTTCGTATCTCTCCTAAAAGGTTGCGCCTGCGAGAGAACATCCCTGCGAGAGAATCCTCTCGCAGGCTTCTGTTTTCCCGTTGTCGTTGCTGCCTTATTGTTACGCTAACCCATTGTCATTGCGTTTTCGGCGCTTTTGAGTGTTTTCAACTGACTACTACTTCCCTAAATGCTACAAAATTGTTTCCACAGTTATATTTTTCAAAATAAGTCTGATAATACATTCAATTTATGGTTATTCCTATTCATAACTAACTAACTCCTTGGCTCGACAGCCCCATGAAGGGCCTTGGCCTACCGAGACGGCTGCCAGACTGTCATCTTACATGACACATTCGGGATTTAGGAGTGACACCTGGTCAGAGTGTCGATTCTCCCACAAGCCTTAACCCCCCCAGTTTTCTTGACCAGGACGAACACAAACATCCATGCCCATGCCGGGATTCGAACCCGGGTCCTCTGTGATGCGAGGCAATGACGCTGGCCACTACGTCACAGCAGGCCGGCATTCCCATTAATAGATGGCCACTATTTTTTCTTCAAATGGGAAAAACCTTTTGCCTTTTAGTGAAGCTAATGGCAAAGCAACTTCTCCAGCCGTGTTGGACCCGCAAGTGGCCGTGACCGAGCCTGTTGTGGCCACACTCGCACATGGAACAAGAGCGCCGGGTGGGTGCGTGCGTGCTGTTGCTGGTTATTATTTATTGCCAGCAGTGGCGATATTGCGCAGGGAGCCCTCGTGTAATTAGATTGGGGATCGGCGATATTCATGGGTTGTGGGGCGTTAGCAGTACAAACACAGCACGTCTCCCCGCAGGAAGAGGCATTACCATGCTTAGGAAGCACTAGGTTACCCCGCTGCAGTGATTTGTCACGTAAGGGTGTTAACGTTTGGGGTTTACAGCCCCACCATACATCAAGCGCAGGGGAGGGGGCCTCCAAATGGGGTATCATTCCGGCATTAGGGTAGGGGATTAATGATTCGGCGGCGGCCCACAGGAAAATTAACCTCGTCGTAGCAGCGCCCTGCCACGCGTCTCTCCGCGCGTAATTAATACACGCTGAGGTTGCCCCGTCCTAATTGAGTCGTCCATCTTCCTGCACTTCGACACCCTGTTGCTTTCTCACGCTCAAACACTGACCTGAGGCTGCAAACCCAAACTATTCCTGCGACCGCAATATCGGAACCGACCTCCAAGAACGATCTCACCACTTATTAAAACCTCGATCCAACCCCCTACATTGTTATTACAGCGTTCGGTAGCACTACATCCCAATAACATCTCTGGCTTTCTTAAATCGAGATGTTGCAATTTTAAAAAAAAATAAATCGTGCTCAAACAATTCTGCTGTATAAATTATTCAGTAAGACATTCTCTTATCTTCATACCATAAAACTGCAATGCTTAAGACACTCCTTGAAAGGCCTCCAATAAAGGGGGGGGGTCATTGTCTCCTTATTCTTAATTTTAATAATTAAGTCACCGGCCTGCTGTGGTGCAGAGGTCAGCGTCACTGCCTCATATCACAGAGGTACCGGGTTCGAGAATCTCTCACTGGAGAGTTTCCTGCCAACATCAGTATTAAAAAAAAAGGATACCACTGTCCCTTAGCCGGCTCATTGACATATATAAAATATTCAATACTGATTTTCAATTAAAAATATAGGGGGAAAAAATAGTTATTTTGGTAGTTACTGGTGAAATCAGATTCACGACGTACGCTGCATCTTTAGTGAAGAACTTGACGGGTATAAGTCAGCCCGATATTTTATGTTGTCTTAAAATCGTTCCTCCACCTTTCCTCCTCATACATTTATAATGTAACATTCATATAAAACGTTTCATACTGTCCTTCCTTATGTCACTTCCCCTTCACTGTTCGTCGAACGACATTTTTACTTCACTTTCTAATATTTTTAAAATCGCTATCTGATTGTTAATTAATTTCTGTTACTGTAATTTTAAACAAAAAGGTGTTACTACCTCTACGTATGTGACCCCAGTCACCGTCTTCCGGATTTACTTTGTTTTGCGTGTGTTTTAATAATTTTTTTATCGTCTTTATTTCTTTCTTTTTGGTCTGTGATACTAACCTCCTTGGCCTACTGATATCGCTGGCCGTGAGAGCGGATATACTCTGCCGCTGTGGTTAGTAATTTCTTTAGTTAATTTGACGACGCGAATTATTTGTCAATAAAATTGAATTACTGCATTTTTAATTATACAGATTACGTGTTAAACTTCTAGTGAAGATTTTCTTTCGGTTGAATTATTTTAAATATTAATAAGGCCAGAATTATAAACATCGGAGTTCCTTGGCCAGGAAGATTTTTTTTAATATTTTTTTTTTTCGTGTAATAGGCAACATGAGGGTAATCCACATGCTGGCAACTCCTCTTTAATAGCATAGGAAGGGATTTGAAAGGGGGGATGCGGAAGGGTAGAGGAAGGTAGCCAAGGGTTAACTAGGGGCCACTGGGCTATGGTTTAAGGATCATACGCGGCAATTCGCCTCAAAGTGTTGCAGGGTACACCCTAGAAAACCTGCATCAGGTAGGTCGGGCATTGGGTACTTGTCCCACGTCCTTACCTGGATGGCGGGAGAGGGGTTTTCTGTGGGGACGCAGCTTTCCCCTCACCGTCACTTGACCAGTTTAGGAGGCAGCTAGACGACTGTTTCAATGGGAATGGCAAACAACTCTTACCGTATGCCCAAGGTCTGCGACCCCAGGAACAATACACCTGTCAGAACAGGTCTCTCTAACCCGCGTCGCTGGATAATAATGATAAGCACTTACTCAGAATATTTGAACGCAAGATACTGAGAAGGATACACGGACTTGTATGTACGAATGGAGAATGGAGAGTTATAACAAACAGAGAACTAGAGCAGCTCATGAATAACGAGGACATTGTTAGGTTTATCGAGAGCAGAAGGTTGGCCTGGATGGATGAAAGCATAACACCTTGACGGATTATGGATTGGAAGCCAGTCGGAAGGAGGAAAAGAGGGTAACAGAACTTACTACATGTATGGAAAATTAATGAAATCCAAGATGTTAAATACGGAATTTAAGTTAAATATTTACAAAGACCTGTAGTAATGTACGGTTGTGAAACGTGGACCCTTAATAATAATAATTATAAGCACTTACTCAGAATATTTGAAGGCAAGATACTGAGAAGGATACACGGACCTGTATGTAGGAATGGAGAATTAGAACAAACAGAGAACTAGAGCAGCTTGTTAGGTTTATCAAGAGCAGAAGGTTGGCCTGGATGAGGACACGTACTTAGGATGGATGAAAGCATAACACGTAGACGGATTACGGACTGGAAGCCAGTCGGGAGGAGGAAAGGAGGGAGACCCCGGACAAGATGGGTAGATGACATCGAGAAGGATATACAAACCATGAAAGTAAGAGGATGGCGGAGACTGACACAGGAGAGGTCGGAATGGAAGAAAATTGGTAATGAGGCCAAAAAATCACATTGGGTTATAGTGACAATAAAAGAAAAAGAATGTTTCAAAAGCAATGTTCGGTGGATCCGCCTCCTAACGGGATATTTGTGTTTATTATTTCATATGTATGTAAAAACGTTGTTGTGTTTCTGTATTCGTACGTGCTTGTCCGTAAATATTAAAATAATGTCGCAGGTGTAAGTCGTTGTGGATTCGTCACAGTAAAATTCTGGTGGAAAAGGAAGTATTGACCGCCTGCGAGGGCTATTCTCTCGCAGGCAGAACCTTTTAGGAGAGACAGGAAGGGGCTACCTTTGGGGATGCCTTTTCCTCTCTCCGTTTTTGAACTAAGGTTCCCTCATGCCGAGGCACCTCTGCCTGTTCTGCGAGGTGTATGTTCCGGGGTCACAGACCTTGGGCATACGGTAAGAGTTGTCCGCTATTCCCATTGGAATAGTCGGCCAGCTGCCTCCTAAACTGGTCGAGGCACGGCGAAGGGAATGCTGCGTCCCCACAGCAAACTACTCTCCCGCTATCGGAAGAGCGTGGGACAAGTACCCAATGCCCGACCTAACTGATTCAGGTTTTTCTAGGGTTTTCCCTGCATTTCTTTAGGCGAATGCCGGGAAGGATCCTTAAACCATAGCCCGGGGGTTAGCCCTTGGCTACCTTCCTCTACCCTTCCGCATCCCCCCTTTCAAATCCCTTCCTATGCTATTAAAGGGGAGTTGCCCAATGTGGATTACCCTCATGTAGCCTGTTGCCCTAAAAAAAAGGAAGTTTGGAAGAGGAGGTTGTGAAGTAGCCCAAGCCTGACGTGAAACAAGATTACGTAGGAAGTGTTTCGACTGTGCCAAGTCCTGCGTGTGGTGTTCTTGCCGCAATATACGCCGAAGCCGAGAAGGTGAAGGAAATTAGGGGAAACGGGAGCTGCGATCCGTTTTCGTTAGCGTGGAGAGAGAGAGTCGCACTCTACTACGCACGACCACGGAAGAAAATCGATACACGGACATTAAGAGCAGGTGTTCTCACCCGTCCCCTCCTCCATCCCTGCGCGGCAAATGAGTGACTTCTTTCAAATAACAATTCCGAGGGGATTAGGCGGTGCATTATCCGGTTTGACACTGTTTGTTAATATCGCAAATCCCCGGAGATGAGGCACAATACATCCCAGCAGTGCATTAGCCCCGATGACACACTCTCCGCCGTGCTGGGGGCTTAGCACCGCTGACTAACACCTTGCCCTTGCAACAACTGACGCGCGGGATCAGCCTCTCTACATTCCCGCATTAAAGATGGAGCAGCAGACCAGTACGAATACTAGATCATAAAAGGACTGACAACAATTAATATACTATTCCTGATAAGATTTCATTGAATGGATTTTATATACAAATAGGAAATGTCTCTCAATCAACCACTTTTTTCTTTTGATAATGACTATTTACTCAGACGAAGACGCGGAGGAATTTCTGGAAGACGACTTCAAATACGTAACATCGGATTTTAATCGAAAATAAATAAATATGAAGCATAACAAATAAAATGAAGATTTACATCGCACAAGAATTTTAAATTAAATAGAAACCTCTTCGAATGATAATATTAAATTTGATTTTATGACAAAGAAATTTATTGCAACAATTATTAACTATCTGACGTCATATAAACAACTGATGACGTCATACAGACACTTTTTATTTATTTTTATTGTGACGCCGTTTCGACACCTTTACTATAAATCTAATCAATTGTAAAATACTCTAGAAGGAAAATACCTGAAGAAGATCCAGAAAGGTGTCGAAACGTCGTCATAATAAAAAACTACACAAGACTTATAAATTTGATAAAGATTTTATCACCTCTTGGAATGAAAATATTAAATTTGATTTTATGACAAAGAAATTTATTGTAACAATTATTAACTATCTGACGTCATATAACAACTGATGACGTCATACAGTCGCTTTTTATTTTTTTATTGTGACGCCGTTTCGACACCTTTACTATAAATCTAATCAATTGTAAAATACCTCCCTCTAGAAGGAAAATACCTGAAGAAGGCACAGAAAGGTGTCGAAACGTCGTCATAATAAAAAACTACTCAAGAATTATAAATTTGATAAAGATTTTATCACCTCTTGGAATGAAAATATTAAATTTGATTTTTTATGACAAAGAAATTTATTGTAACAATTTTCACTATCTGACGTCATATAACAACTGATGACGTCATAAAGACACTTTTTATTTTTTTATTGTGACGCCGTTTCGACACCTTTACTGTAAATCTAATCAATTGTAAAATACCTCCCTCTAGAAGGAAAATACCTGAAGAAGATCCAGAAAGGTGTCGAAACGTCGTCATAATAAAAAACTACACAAGACTTATAAATTTGATAGAGATTTTATCACCTCTTGGAATGAAAATATTTAATTTGATTTTATGACTAAGAAATTTATTGTAACAATTATTAACTATCTGACGTCATATAACAACTGATGACGTCATAAGACACTTTATTTTTTTTATTGTGGCGCCGTTTCGACACCATTTACTATAAATCTAATCAATTGTAAATACCTCCTTCTGCAGGAAAATACCTGAAGAAAAAACGAAAAGGTGTCGAAACGTCGTCACCATAAAAATTAAATGTTTCCGGATAAGGATATCAGTTGTTTTATTAATTCAAAACGGACGTTAAATTAACTTTAATCTGACTTTATATGTTAATAAAAAATAATAAAACAGTCAGCAGAAAATAAATTTTTAATATTCAAACACGACGTTTCGTCCCTGATTGGGACCCTCTTCAGGTGTGTGGACGTTACAAATTTTTTTTTGACAAATATCTGTAACGTGTCAGATTTCCCACACGTTGCCACAGATGTTCAGAGTATTATCTAATTTTAAGATAACAATGGAAATACAAATTATATATATATATATATATATATATATATAGCAAATGATAAAATCACAATAATAAAGGATCATTAATTTTATTTTAATTATTTGTTTGATTTTTAACATTAATGGCCGCAACATTGGATCTAATATTAAACACTTCACTTATCAACCTGGGATAACTTTGGGCCAATCTAAATTGTGTTTCTTTAAATAAATACTGCTTGGGACACAACTGAATAATTTTGGACGTTAAATTCCAAGTTATTTGTACGTTCTTAAATTTAGATATTGAAATATTTTACGCGTTAAATGTAGAAACAAGAGTGTGTCGTGACAGTGAACTGGAGGAGTCTCGTCACGTGACGAATCGGGAAAGTCGAGCGTCGGTAAAAGAAAGAAAAAAATGTCTCGAGACGGAACAAGTCGTCGGTAAATGGAGAATCAGGAAACCGGGAGACTGTATTAAAGCGAAGCGTGGATGCATTAAAAAGCGTCTCTGTGCTGGAGTTTTCGCGGCGCTCCCGACGTGGGATTCCGGCGCAACTATCCGTCACGGCGCCGTGAGTTATGGCGGCCCCTGGGACCGACGCTACACCGGTTATCCATTTCCCGGCGCCGCGGCGCTACTAAATTATCCAGCAGCATTAACACCGAGCGCCCCATTTAATTTGTGATGAGTCGGTGGCGGCGGCGCTTGACGTCCCAAGACGCGTCTCAGTCCCGCTGTCAGCGTCGCACTTAAACTTCATTCCAACGCGGCGCCAGAGCCTCGGCCCTCTACCGATCACGAGGTACTCGGCTCTCGAGTGTCCGTCGTCTACTTGTCACACACAACAGTCATACTGTCGTCCTATCATGCCATATCAAAATTTCTTCGCGCAATTAATACTAAAAAAGGCCAAACGTGACTCGGAACCGATCACAACCGAGCTCCTACGAGAACCCCCCCCCCAGATTATTTATATTCCATAATACTGTAACGAATATTGGGGTCCAAACGAATTAGGAATTTATAATGCAGTAAAAGTAACCGATGCTCTAATTGTAAGTCAAACATTAATTTCTCTTATCACAAAACATCCTTAAGGGAACAGAAGACGTCCAGCAGCTTTACTAAACTTATATTCCACTAGCTCATCGGTAGATAATTACTTTATTATTATTTATATACTAGATGGGTGCCCGGCGTTCATTTATGAATAACCCCCGATTGTTCGTTTATTTTTATGTAACCCCGAAATGTGTTATCGGGTGGTTACATTGATTGAGAATTTTTACCCCCACCCACCCAGAGCATTCCCCATAGCATTACAATGAAAAAACTCAGCGACATCCGTAACCCCCAGAATTGACTCTAATCTCAGTCTATTCGCGTTATTTTCATGTAACGCTCCACCAAACGCCACCACTAAAGAGTGATTCCCTCCAATGCCGATAGACGTTGAAATTTTAGAAACAACATCGGTAAAAATAATACCAACGTCTTCGACCACGACAAATATTTATTCCAGACAAATATCGACCATTTATCATGTTTGAAAAATTCCACCCCCGTCAACCCCCTCCCGGCCGAGGGGGGTTAAACATCGGGCCCCCACCCCAGGACATTTTTTAAGGGCAACAGGCAACATGAGGGTAGTCCACGTTGGGCAACTCCCCTTTAATAGCATAGGAAGGGATTTGAAAGGGGGGATGCGGAAGGGTGGAGGAAGGTAGCCAAGGGTTAACTAGGGCCCCCGGGCTATATTTTAAGGATCCTACCCGGCATTCGCCTAAAGAAATGCAGGGAAAACCCTAGAAAAACCTGCATCGGGTAGGTCGGGCATTGGGTACTTGTCCCACGCCCTTCCGATAGCGGGAGAGGAGTTTGCTGTGGGGACGCAGCATTCCCATCTCCGTGCTTCGACCAGTTTAGGAGGCAGCTGGCCGACTATTCCAATAGGAATAGCGAACAACTCTTACCGTATGCCCAAGGTCTGTGACCCCGGAACATGCACCTCTCAGAACAGGCCGAGGTGCCTCGGCTTGTGGGAACCTTAGTTCAAAAACGGAGAGGAAAAGGCATCCCCAAAGGTAGCCCCTTCGTATCTCTCCTAAAAGGTTCTGCCTGCGAAAGAAAATCCCTCGAAAGTTACCTGCGAGAGAATCCTCTCGCAGGCTTTTGCTAGGAGCCTATTGACAAATTTTTCGCGACGTCATATTAAAAGAAAAAATACTAATAACAGCGGCAGAGAATCTCCCCTCGCGTAATCAGTTCACCAAGGAGGTTAGTATCACAGACAATATTCATTTACCGCACGAAAGAAATAAACACGATAAAAAAATGATTAAAACACACCCAAAACAAAGTAAAAGGGTAAGTATTGTCTTTTTGTTTAAATGAAAAATTTACGTTTGATTGAAAATTAATAATAATAATAATAGTAAAGATAACGAAATACAGACAAAAGAAGTGACGATATAAATACAACACAACAGTGTCAAGCCCCGATGTTTATACTTTGGCCTGATTTATTGCTAATATTGTAGTGAACAATAACGGTAAGTGGCCGCCCTTTGTCCACGGGCGTGAGAAGGAATAAATTAAACGACCACGTGCGTCCGAGAGGCCCCAAGAAGCTGGGGTTACGCGTCCCCTTTTTTTTTTGCATCGTTTGGGAGGGGGGGGCGGAGTAAGAATATATACTCCGAACCCGGGATAGTTTTGTTAACTGCCCAGTGCAGTTGTGTCGCTCTAGGCTCTTCTTGGCACGTGAAGAAACTGTCGGGATGGAGAAACTGTCAGTGAATCCTCTGATTCTAAGCGGATTAACATCCTACACTAATGTTTGTTCTCAGGGTGAAGTCACGGTTGCTGATGCCACATGATCGGATTAACATTTAATTCTCCAAATAATAAAGAACGATTAATATTACAAAAATGTAATCCTTCCAATAAATTCAACCAGGCAAGTCCACTTTTTCCAGTAGACTATATGAGAGAATAATTTGAGGTGCGATCAGCATCATCCAGAAAATTCCAAGGACTATTGGACTTCATTGGTAAGCTTGCTGAAAAATCAGTAGATTAAAATAATATGGAGCCTTACATATAAACTAAAAATGGCTGCAGCCGCAAACTGTATGTTTATCGGTCCACCAGCCGTGAAACCGACAGTATGATAAACATAATAACGAGTATCTGTGTGCTCACAGACACCAGCAGCTGACCTTTACACCAGGAATACTCCTTTCGCAGACGGTCAGGCCAATTATCGCCGCCAAGTCTTTGTGTCGGGGGTGGGGGATGAGGTTAATCCGTTGCGTGGTTAGTACTTCTCCTGTGCGGCTGATTTGCATTCCAGAGTGAGCGAGTTCTTCGGTGGCTGAGGACACACTCCATCACGGCCCATTACTGCTAATGAACGTTACTGCGCTCTCGCCTGCTACAAATAGATTTATGCGTTTTCAACTTCCTCTTTCGGTAATTGAAAATGGCCGTCTGAAGAAAATGTCGCCCTGAAAAGCCACGTAGAGGCGCTGAATCTCAATCGCCGAAATTATTTTCTTCACATTCGGACAATATTTTAATTTTTCCACTTTTTTTTATTTTCTCATCCGCACTGTTGACTTCATGCAGTCCTATACCGAACAACGTATTTACACCCCGACGGCTAATTTACAATCGTCGTATTTGCTCCATTGAATTTTCTACTTCCATCAGTGACTTATAAACAATACGAGATATGGTTAAATTCTATCGTTATTTAAATTTAAAAAATCTAAAACAACTTAATAGGTTCACACGAAATCTGAATAATTAACCCCCCCCCCCCCCCGCAACCAATTGTTCAAAATATGTTTTTAATTAATCCACAAATATGTTGACAGAAAGCCTGTCTTTTACCCACAATTCACTTCACTCCAAAAACTTTACAAAAGCACTACAACCAGAAAGTCAATTTTTGGAACAATAAAATAAAGAAGACAAGGAATAGAATTCATCCTCCGAAATATTAAAAAATATATATATACAAAAATACCAACTAATTAAAAATAAAAATCTGGACCATGGATAACGTGTACGAAATTTGGTGAATTCCTGCTCCACCGGTGTAGATTTGTATAAGGAACATACAAATATACATACATACATACAAACAAACACTCTGCTTTTATTTATTAGATGTGACAATAATTTAATTCTCGTGTACAAATGCACAAGCAGTCTTGTACAAACACACAAAATAAAATAATAACAAGTCTTGTCTCAGGGTTCCGTGGAGGTAAATGTCTCTCTCATTAAATCGTCAAGCCAATAGTAAACCGGCATACTCGGCGAGATCCAGTGAAGGGTTTCAATTCGTCTGATGACGTCATCAAGCGACGCACGGGGTCCTTCACATAACCTGCCATTAATTCTCCTTTTAGCTTGTGTTGAGTACTAAATGGCCGACCTACCTGATGCAGGTTTTTCTAGGGTTTTCCCTGTATCACTTTTAGGTGAATTGCCGGGTAGGATCCTTAAACCATAGCCCGGGTGCCCCTAGTTAACCCTTCGCTGCCTTCTTCTACCCTTCCGCATCCCCCCTTTCACTCCTTTTCCTATGCTATAAGAGAGGAGTTGCCACTATGTGGATGAACCTGTCTACACCACTTTATTTTTTTTTTAAAAAAAATTAATATTTGATGGATATTTAATATAACAAATGCTATATTGCTGATGGTTTGGATAGATTTTGTAGCATTATTCACATGCCATACAGTTATACGAGGGTGGTCTGAAAAGTTTCCGACCTCAACGTGACGATGGCAGCACTAGTAAATAAAAGCTAGCGAATTTACAGAGATGGGAGCATCGCCGGGAGAAGTGTGTAGGGTTACAAGGAGACTATGACCAGAAAAAAAAATCTTCTATCATTGTTGGGTCGGAAACGTTTCAGACGACCCTCGTAATGTCTATTCGAACCTGCGTTATTCAGGTTGCAAGACTAGTTTAGTTAATTTGGATGGCATGAATGTTTCAACGTAGCATATGGCGATAAAAATAAGGAGGGTAAAGTAGAAATAGTGAGGCATTCTCGTCCCAGCCGTGTGATTTAATCCTCGCCACCAGCAGCATGTTGGAATTTGTGACGCGAGAAGCCGAGCGCTCGCTGCTGGTATCGACCGAAAAATCTTCCTGGCCGCTGTCTCCTGAGCTGAACGTGTCACTCGGATCGGAGCAAAGAGAATTAGCACTCACTCTGGGACAAATTGCTCGAATACTTCAGCCTGTCAAAATTATATCAATCACGGCGATAAATCATTCACCTTACACAAGAATCGTCTTTTCCAGGGGCTTTCCCTAGGCTCCAACCTCCCGCCCCCCTCCCCACTTCCCCCGCGTTTCATTTAAAATAATTTATTCTTCCTCGATTATTACGATCTCACTCGATCGCTCCTTTTTTTTAAAAAAAAAATGGGACTGTCAAAACTCGTCACGGGACAGAATTCCTCAAAGTTCCCTCAACAACGCTTCACTGTCTCTTTAGTTTGATACAGTACTTGGCTTTTTCGAGTATCAAATAAATTATTCCTTCTTATGACGGTATTAAAGGAGTTGTTTTTCTTAAAAAAATATATCCAACATCAATAAATAGCCTGATTTGTCTACTTCACCAGCCGCATTCACTATTTTATTATTATTGAGGTTTTTAAGCGTCGCGGCGACATCGTGGTCGTTATTTACCATCGTTTATTATTTACATTATTAGCAATTGGGGTTTCAATATATTTTTGTTCTTCTTCCTCGATGAGGTCCACGGCAGCTCTCGAGGAACTACAGATTGTGTAGTTCCTCTGATGCCGTCATATTCGCTATTATTGTTACCATACATTGTGCCATCCGAACTTATAAAATACGTCACACAATTGAAAATTAACATTTTCTCTGTAAGAAATGTCTTCAAACCGAAACTGAGCCTAGAAGAAGGCCAATGGGAAATGAATCAAAGGATCGAAGTTGGTAAAAATCTCTGACCGTCCGCGGGGACATTTTTTTTTACCCCGGGTGCGTAGTTGCTCGACCCATCTGAGCTGACATTGTATTATTCCATCTCTAATCCATTTGATTTATTTTTGGTTAGTAAACAGCAATCTTTGAAGCGTTTAGAGAACAAACTCATTCCAAAATTATATGATATCAAGCAATGTTACCAACGTGGCCGTGTAAAAATCTGAATCTATTCTTCCCTTTATGGTTCCCACAAAAGTGAAATATGGGGAAATGAATCAAAGGATCAAGTTGGTAAAAATCTCTGACCGTCCGCGGGGACATTTTTTTACTCCCCGGGTGCGTGGTTGCTCTACCCATCTGAGCTGACATCGTATTATTCACGGACAAGCAAAGTGGAGATTTTTTTTAACATCTCTAATCCATTTGATTTATTTCTGGTTAATAATAAACAGCAATCTTTGAAGCGTTTACAGAGCAAACTCATTCCAAAATTATATGATATCAAGCAATGTTACCAACGTGGCCGTGTAAAAATCTGAAACACTATCCTTTATGGTTCCCGCTGTAGTGTCTCGATTTTTTTTTTTTTTGGTTTCAGCTCAGTCCTTTCTTTGTCCTGGTTTAAAATCTTAATCAGTGAGTGATTCCTTTCCTTTTTTTTTTGCTCATCCCTGCAGATGTAAACAACAAAGTTTTGGGATTCAACGTAAAAATATTCTACTGCAAGACCGCGGGTGTTTTACTCTGTCCAGGAGTTTCTTGATCGTTCCTCTAATAATTAATTATATTTTTGCTATCCTGCTAAAGTGTTGCTCATAATAACTACTTATTTCATAACTTGCCTCAGTCTCTGTTGGTCTTTCCTGCTATTTTCTTTTTCTTTTTGTTTCATGTACTAGAGCCCGGAGTTTGCAGATTCCTCGTCGCTCTGTTTTCGTGACGTCACTTGTCCGTCGTTTTGTGTTTCCTCCCTTAGCGTGTGTCAGTCAGGTTTTGTGTTCATTCTTGTGTGATGTGTAATTCTCTAGTCATATAATAATAATTATATTATAACCTTAGTATAGTTAAATAAATATTCTTTTTTGGTTTCATTATTACTATATAGTTCTTTTACTTATGTTGGACAGAGAAATTTTTGTTCCCGATTTTTTTTAAGTGTAGCATTCAATATTATATTGTAATTTAGCGTAATGACGTTTCCTATTTCCTTATACGAGGACTACTGGAATAAAATAAATCGAATCAAAGTTGTATTTGCCCCCTTCGGGTACGTTCGGGTAAGCTCGGGTCAGTTCGGAAGTCATACTGCACGGCTTAAATGAAAGTCTTTCTGCAATGAGACACGATTAATAGTTTAGAATTATTCACGGAAGAAAAAGCGCACACAGTCTCGAATATGGTTTAAAAAAAATAAAAGCCGGAAGCTTTCGACCTAATTTGTGTGCGTTTTTTCTTCCTTGAACATTTATCTGTTAAACAGGTCAATATATTCCTGACGATTTCAGATGATTTCCATTTAGTTTGCGTTTGTTTCGAAAAATATCAGCGCTATTTAATTTCTAAGTATGTTGTGTTTATGACTATAAATAATATTTTAAGATTTTATGAAAAATTCCTGTTTGAATATCAATCGAGTGTCGAAGTATTTTTAAAGCTTCAATACACTATTTAAGACAGCCGTATATATTTTATTATTATTTAGTATATTATATATATACCCCATTAACCTTTCAGTTGTCTTAAACATTATAAAATGTAAGTAGTATATTATACGGCTCGGTCGTAGTTACACAGGTATATCTTAGAATTTCAGAAAACCAACGAATATATTATCATTTTTCTGTAAAAGTATTGTAATCGATAACCATAGATACGCAAAGATATTTAAGAGATCATTCGCCAGTCAAAGACTATCACTAGTTACTTAATCGATTTATTGACTTTTTTTTTACAATCTTCTATATAATAAAAAAGGATGTATATTTGTATGTATGTATGTATGTATGTATGTATGTATGTATGTATGTATGTATTTACGTTGTTCTTTATACAAATTTTATCGCGTGGACAGAATGCAACAAAAATTGGTATACGTATTCTGCCAAAATCGAAGACCGGTACTGTGGGGGTGACAAACCCATAGCATAAAGGTGGAAAGAATTATAATTAAAAACCGTGATCATTAAATATTAAATTACTGCGCGCCAAGAGACAATGACGTCAGGCGAGAGAAAGACGTTACTACGCAACGAACAAAGGAAATATCTCCTTTATTAGGAATGAAATAAAGCAGAAATATTTTTTAAAATAAAAAGTATAATTTTATGCAGCAATACTCCATCGAATGATAATAAAGAAGAATACGAATTACTTTACCATCCTTGGGGAAAATGTAAGTTAATTTTCGCGCTGTATTAGTTGTGAGTCTAGCTAACAATTTCATCAATGTAATATTTCGTAATGTATGAAGACTGAGTGACGATTATATCCTGAAATACTCAAGGAATATATTTAAGTATTCAATTAAATACTTTTTCGAGTTTATATAAATAAGTACACGAGCAACGCCGGGCATCCAGCTAGAGGCTTTGTAAATATCACACACCACTGACCCATATTCCACAATCTATGGCCGGTCAATGAGTCTGTAAGCGATCGATATTAGTCTTCTATATGTCTGTAAAAAAATATTTTCCGCACAACAGAGACTCTCTGGATTTGAGGAGGCAACAGGATTATTCTGATTGATCACTCGCGGGTTCCTTGGCCCAAAATTTTTGAACGACTGGTAATAAAACGGTCATGAATTTGTTTCTTTAATTTTGGGGAGTGGAAGGGAAAAGCTACACGAGGAAGACGGTATTAGTTGTTATGCTCGCCGCGGGCGCCACGTCTGCGTGCTTAAGCTTCACCATTTCATATGATCGCCGGAGTTTAAAAATAAAGTGACTTTCACAGCTTCGTTTACAGTTAATCAGTTTGTGTGTGTGTGTGTGGAAATAAATAACTAATGTCATTTTTAAAATGAAAATAACTTACGTTTGATAGAAAATAATGAATAAAAAAGATAGCCAATACAGACAAAAAGAGGGTAATATAAATACCACACGACGTTTCTGGGATCCTTGTCCGTTTCGTCAGGTGCTAAGAAGAGCCTATTGAGTGTTGTCAAGGGACCAGTGCTCTTCTTAGCACCTGACGAAAGGGACAAGGATTCCAGAAAACTTGTGTGGTATTTATATTACCCTTTTTTTGTCTGTATTGGCTATCTTTCTTAATCATTAATGTCATTTTTATTTCTAGGAGCCGGTCATGCACCTCATGAATCTGGTGGAATTCCCGCTGCAAGCACAACAGCGTTGTGACCACCCAGAGATCGCTCGCTACTTGTTTTAAGTAGCGATGTAGAGAGGAATTGAATAAGGAGGCTGCGGAGGGCGTGGCCGGGGGATCTGCCAATCACGTGGGGCGCTGCTGGCCACGCCTGCGCACCTCGCCGCAGCGGCCGTCGTATTGAGCGGCGCCGAGGGAGGGGACACAAGGAGCCGGGGCCCCGCAAATGAACATGAAATACCCATTTCGCCATAAATGTGTTTGTGTTGTAGTGATTAATCTGTAATCAGCTTCCCTTCTCCTCCGCGTGAGCGACCGTCTTCAAGAAGCTTTCCTTTTTCTTCTCCTCGGCTCGGCCCAGCAGTAGATTTATACGCGAGCTCTCTGGCAATTGTTTTACGTATGCCTGAGACGTTTGAAAGAATGGGTGGGTGGAAGAGTGTTTGCATTAACTATATATATATGGGAGATTGCGTGAATGAACCTGGACAATTAAATGTATAAGGAACATGGAAATAAATCATTCTCTGAATTAACATTTAAACATGTGGCCATTGCTTTAAATTAAAAGTTAGAGAAGACGTCAACACACAGATGTGACACAGTATTAATTTCTAAACATACAGATTCCCTACTTATTGCACTGTTGACATAACACAAAAGGAAACTGATATCCATAATTTATAACTGCTTAAAGAAAGTAAATTTATACATGGACAACATTAGCCAATAATATTTTTAATCGTGTATTGTGAGTAAATTGCAAAAAAAAAAAATTAATAGAATAAACGAGACCCTGGAAAAAATTAGGTGTAAATACAATGTTAATACGTATGTTTGTCCAGTAAAAAACAGACAAGTACAGTAGACTACAGATTTTAAATGATCGTTTCTAACATTATGGTTCCTTTTATCAGTTGTGTTGCCCCGGATACAACTTGAAGTTCAATTTTATAAATAGTCCTAAAATAATAAACTTATTAAATATACAATAATATCTTAGGGGTTAATTCTTAGTTTCGTTGTATCTTTGCTTTTGTTTAGTTGCTTTGGTGATGAATTGGCGTGAGCAATGAATTAATCACTCATCTTAAGTTTATTTATTTACTACGCTTACCTCGCTATATATATATATATATATATATATGATCTAATGAAGTTAAAAGAATAATAATAATTAGAGTTTATTATATATATATATATATATATATATATATATACTGCCGCCCGAACAGGGACATGAAAACCGAGGTACGTATATGTAAAATTTTAATTATACAGAACCAACATAGTCCAAGAGAATGCAGGAAGGTTTTAAGAGTTAGAAGAGGTGGTGGAAGTGACGGGAGTTTATTGACCAGAAGAATATTACAATTAGCGAGTGGTTCGAAAATATTATTTAATAAAAATGGAACGTGTAGAGCATGAAAGTGAATGAAAGGTTTTTTTTAAAAAAAAAGCAAGAAGATAACGTAACAAGGTTGAAGAACGATTTGTTGGCAGAAAGGAAAGATGAGAGAGAAAAGAATAATAATAATTAAAGAGTTTATTATACTAGGCATAAACATAAAATGGCTTATCCAAAACAGAACAGAATATATTTAGTACCTGAGGTAATAATTTAACGCTTTATACAGTTAAAGAATAAGAAAAGATAGCCAATATAGAGAACACAACTTTTCTGGGATCCTTGTTACTTTCGTCAAGGTGCTAAGAAGAGCCTAGAGAGACACAACTGCACTGGTCAGTTCCACAACACTCTCCTAGGCTCTTCTCAGCACCTTGACGAAAGGTGACAAGGATCCCAGAAACGTTGTGTGGTATTTATATTACCCTTTTGAGTGTGTGTAACGGCTATCTTCCTTATTCATTATTTTCAATCAGACGTAATTTTTTTCATTTCGCTTTTATATAACCCTTGCACTGGTGTTAATAATTTCTTTTAGGTTACCAGTAACCTCTTTTTTTTTCTTTCGTGATACTGTCTCCTACCCTTGTCCCAAAAGGTTTAAACAAACTAAATAAATCTGGGTTTAGGTCGACTGTGGGTCAAAATTCTCCGCGAATAATTGAGTTAGGAGCTTTGCGATGATTATCCTGGTTGAATCTAGCTTCGAGTGGAGGGCAGGGGGGGGGGGGGCAATGAGTCTCTATTCGGTCTGGAGATCGGTTCGAATGGCTAATAAAATACTATAGAACCAAATTACAAATTCCTTCAGTCATATTTTCAATCCTTCCAGAGGGGATTCTGACCTTAGAAACTACAGAATTGTATTTCCTTCAACCCCCCACCCCCCTAGTAAAATCGTGTCCTTATCTTGAACTTAACGTTTAAAATATTAATCATATGCAGCGAAATTTTCTCTCTCTCTCTCTCTCTGGAATGTGGTCTTATTGTTTTTAAGGATCTAAATTAAGTCTCCACAGCAAACTCCTCTCCCGCTATCCAGGGAAGGGCGTGGGACAAGTACCCAATGCCCGACCTACCTGATGCAGGTTTTTCTAAGGTTTTCCCTGCATTTATTTAGGCGAATGCCGGGTAGGATCCTTAAAATATAGCCCGGGGGCCCCTAGTTAACCCTTGGCTACCTTCCTCTACCCTTCCGCACCCCCCTTTCAAATCCCTTCCTATGCTATTAAAGGGGAGTTGCCCAATGTGGATCACCCTCATGTAGCCTGTTGCCCTAAAAATAAATGAAAAACTCTCAAAGTACGTGCCTAATTTTTGCTTGATTTTAGTGTTGTTCTTTAATTCCTTCCAAAAAAAAAACCAACTAAACTAGCACAACGTTGGAACGTCCCTGACAATGAATTCTAAATGTTTACAGACGTGCTTGCCTCGATCACTAAATAATAGGACTGTGTGTGTGTGTGTGTGAAAATAGAAGAGGGGAACACTGTCGAGTCGTTTAAATGTGTTTGTGAGACGGCAGGGGTTGTCGGGCTGGAGCTGAAATAATGGCACATGTGTGACTGCGAGTGTCAGTGTGAATAGATGTTGCTATTGCTGGATTGCTGTGTGTGTGTGTGCAAATGAATGCAGAGGAGAGGACATGCTAGTAACAGCAAAGCCTGACGTGTGCGAAATATTCCGCGTGTAATGCAAATGAGCTCCCGCGAGGCCGCGACACGGAATGGGATTTGTTTTTGCAGACAAAGCCTCAAAAATTAATGTCCCTCGTCCACCGTTGCGAGCGGTCGGCAACACATGCTCGTTTAAGGACTCGTCGTCACGTTGTCAAGAAGTTACGCTCCATAACTCCCGATAATTAAACAATCAAACCAATTGCGTGGAAGGGGGGACAAAAAAAAAAATTCTGAAACACGGATAAATAAATTTTTATACACAAAATAGTGACCCCAATTACCTTCTAGGAAGAAAGATTAATTTAAAAAATTTAGGTAGAATGGTTTCGGGGCTGTTTTACGTAGAAGGTAAAATTTATGTGGCGCCCGTTATCTGCTTAAGAGAATAAAAATGGACACGGTATAAAACCGAATGAATTATACGTTACGCTGTAGTAGAAGTGAACTAGAAAAATAAAAATAAATACAGTAAGAAACTTTAAAAGTGTCATAAATAAGAAGAAAATTAACAGACCAAAATTAAGTGATAAAGTAAATACCTCCGCAAAAAAAAAACGTTTCCGCCACCCTTGTTGCTTTCGTCAGGTGACTGAGTTCGTCACCTAGTTTTCTGCGGTTCTTACGATTTCAAAACGAAGCAAATTAACAGACCAAAATTAAGTGATAAAATAAATACTGCAAAAAAAACGTTTCCGCAAGCCTTGTTGCTTACGTCAGGTGACTGAGTTCGTCACCTGGTTTGTGCGGTTCTTACGATTTCAAAACGAAGAAAATTAATAGACCAAAATTAAGTGATAAAATAAATACATGCAAAAAAATAAGGTTTCCGCAACCCTTGTTGCTTTCGTCAGGTGACCGAGTTCGTCACCTGGTTTGTGCGGTTCTTACGATTTCAAAACGAAGAAAATTAATAGACCAAAATTAAGTGATAAAATAAATACATGCAAAAAAATAAGGTTTCCGCAACCCTTGTTGCTTTCGTCAGGTGACCGAGTTCGTCACCTGGTTTGTGCGGTTCTTACGATTTCAAAACGAAAAAAATTAATAGACCAAAATTAAGTGATAAAATAAATACCTGCAAAAAAAACGTTTTCGCAAACCTTGTTGCTTTCGTCAGGTGACTGAGTTCGTGAGCTCGTTTTCTGCGGTGTACGGTTCTTACGATTTCAAAAATTGATGATGTGCGTTATTTATTTTATCCGGTAATTTTTTTCCCGTTATTTGGCTACTCCTTTATGGAATTAGGAAGAAACTATGTAATCTTACACGTAAGTGTGAAACATTTAGAAAAAATAAACCGACCCCTGTGGCTTTATAATTGTCGTGGAAAAATAAACAATGCAATTAAGTTTTCAGGAAGAAAGACATATTTTTATCCTGTAAGTTTATATGAGGAGCTTCCAAATATTTATAAAATAACTAAGATAAACGAGAAGCAATTATTCCTCAATTAGGAAGGCAAAATAATTATTATAGTTTTTCGTATATATTTTTTTTTAGTTTTGATGACAGATGAGAAATATTGGAAGAACTGAAGAATATTCAAAATCACGAAGCTCATAGGGATTTAATATAGTTTTTTAAATTTTTTTGAAACTTAATTTAAAGTTTTGGGGTTGGTGCATTAATATGAGATATTGGTACCTGAAAGAATTTTTATCATTATAAAAGGTTAGGGTGAAATGTTTTTTTTTTAGGGCAACAGGCTACATGAGGGTGATCCACATTGGGCAACTCCCCTTTAATAGCATAGGAAGGGATCTGAAAGGCGGGATGCGGAAGGGTAGAGGAAGGTAGCCAAGGGTTAACTAGGGCCCCCGGGCTATGGTTTAAGGATGCTACCGGCATTTGCCTAAAGAAATGCAGGGAAAACCCTAGAAAAACCTGCATCGGGTAGGTCGGACATTGGGTACTTGTCCCACGCTCTTCCGATGACGGAAGAGGAGTTTGCTGCGGGGTCGCAGCTTACCCCTCGCCATGCCTTGGCCTGTTCAGGAGGCAGCTGGCCGACTATTCCAATAGGAATAGCGGACAACTCTTACCGTATGCCCAAGGTCTGCGACCCCGGAACATACACCTCTCAGAACAGACCGAGGTGTGTCGGCATGTGGGAACCTTAGTTCCAAAAAACCAGAGAGATGTGAAGGCATCCCCAAAGGTAGCCCCCGCCAGAGCTCTCTGGGAAGGTTAACCTGCGAGAAATCCTCTCGCAGGCTTATAATTACCCAGGGTGAAATGTGATTCGGTGGATGTTTTCAAGATGTTAAATTTTCATTTCGACCTCGACATACTTGATATTTCACTTCCGCTATCGTGATATTTCAATTTTTTTTTAAACTTAACACCCCGTGATATTTTCGGTTTTATTGTCAAATATACAGGGATATTTTTTGTTTTGTTTTACCGCGATACATCTTTAAAAATTTCAATTTAACCGTTCATCGAATAAGGCATGGAAATGTTGGCAATAAAACAGTCACGGTACACGCACAGGGCTTGCAGGTGACACTTCCGTCTAGCCGTAGCCGTCCCAAGGAAGTTTCCGAAGAACCAGAGATTTTATCGTATTAACCTGGGGGGAAGGGACGTGGGGGGGGGGGTTCTCGTAATATCCGGGTCAATTTAAACAGAAAAGCAATTATTTCAATTGATAAAGGAAAATTTGCTCGTTATATCATATACTATTAATATATATTGGAGAGAGAGAAAGGTTGGTTTACTCGATTCTTGAGGTATTTAATTTTATAAGTACGGGAAAAATTTTTACAAACACCAAACTTCTGATGACTTTTCCTCCTCCTCTCCCTTCGAGACCAGCCTGATTTATTTGGATCCCTAAAATGTATTGAGTAATGAATTTGAGAGCCTTACATCAGCCCGCACTTGACATGATTACAAAAATTCTTGGTCAAACGGTCGGTCTCCTTTAATTTCTCCCTCTCACCACCAAAAATTTACGACCAAAGCCGACCGCAGAATCGAGCTTTGATTCAGCTCGTTTGACCCCGCAACACTGTTTGAAGGGAAAATCTAAAAGTGGTGTAAAAAAAAAGGAGAGAGAGAGTAGAAGCGTAGCCGGCTATTGTTTTGGGTGGGTGGCGCGCGCGTGTGTGTGTGTGTGTGCGTATATTGCAATTAGCCGAATTCGAGGGAAGGGTTGGGATAAATCAGCCGTGGCTGTGCAGCTGGTGGCTCAACGATCGCAGCATCGGGCAGCTGGTCCGTGCCGTGATTAACGACAGCATCTGCCTCGAGCGCCTCTGATTTCAGCTGCGGCAGGACAAACACCTGCGAAATACGTGCCGATTAACGGGAGAATATCTGCGGTGACGTCACGAGGTTCCTGAAACGATTCGTCTCATCCTCAGATCCGCAGGGGTGAACGTTTGCTCACTGTCCAATAAATCTCTACATCAATCTCCAGCTATAATAAATAGTCTTCT
Source organism: Zhengitettix transpicula (assembly GCA_037074705.1). NCBI lineage: Eukaryota > Metazoa > Arthropoda > Insecta > Orthoptera > Tetrigidae > Zhengitettix > Zhengitettix transpicula. The sequence goes on along the minus strand of CM073594.1, from coordinate 16,858,523 downwards.
TGCATCTGACACTATTTAATAACATTCCTATTAAAGTATGAGGACGGACCAGGAATCGAACCAGGGACCTTCTGCCTACCGGGCGGTCGCTCTACTACTGAGTTATCCCTGTCTACTCCAGATCCGGTTCAAAATTCTTCCGTCCATATTAAACTTAATGCGGCTAAATTTACCTAAAGTCCGTTCTTTAACAGGAACCACAGGATTCAAAAAAGAGGATCATCCGAGTTCCTGGGAGCCTATCAAGGTTGACTTCAAGAGTGTAAAATCTGTGAGCCGATATTAGATATTGGAAAAGTTTTAAGTAATAATGGACGTTCTTACATTTGAAAAACATATATATATATATATATATTGTAATGCCAATTAATTAGGACATTAATGGTTTGGACATAAAATTTAACTGTAGTGGTAGGAGCTTCCAAAACAACAATGGAGCCGAGCTCTGTTACTTTGTCGGAAAGTCAAAAATGGCGTATGCGCGCTAAAACTCGAGATACCACGATACTTCAATTGGTGACGGGACATTTCGGTACGACGGAACAAATGAGTCTAGAGCAGAGACTAGCCGTTGTTTAATGTATTATTAAACAAAGTTGTGAGTTGAAGACAAAGTAAAAACATTCACGGAAGCATTTAAATCGTAAATATCGCTGAGTAAATAAGCAGTGTACGTTTGTAGCCAGCCAGGAATAGTAAAGTTGCAGTTTAAGTCCCAAGCGGTAAAAAGACTAGCAAATTTATGAAACACGGGATTCATATAAGGCAAGCAGTCACCAGATAGCTGACAAAAAGGAGGATCATCCGAGTTCCTGGGAGCCTATCAAGGTGGACTTCAAGAGTGTAAAATCTGTGAGCCGATATTAGAATCAGTGTAAAATTTTTGCCATAGTGTACTCACGAAAACAAAAAAAGGAATGCTGGACCAGCTAAACAGATGTGAGTAACAAAATACAAAAATAATGATTTATGTAAACGTTATTAATGGATAAAGTCAGTTCGTTCTATTTTAATTGTCAATCAGAGTTAATTTCTTTTCTTTTAATTTCTTCCTATCGACATATTGTCTGGGTGAATTATATAAACTGTGTGTTAATTAGTTTTTTTTTTATAAAAAACAACTTGTGTCCATTATCAAACCCAGTAGAGACCCTGAGATCTAAAATTTTAAAATATAATTGTTTGTGAGTTAAAGCAACAAAGTGGATATAAATAATTATATGTTTTAAATTCTTGTTGATTATTTCATTTAATTAAAACCCATTATTTAATTATTACGTTTTGGCTACCACAACGTGGGGCTAATTAAAATTGTTTATGTTGTTAATTATTACATAATGGCTACCACAACGTGGGGAAAATTTCATTTAATCAACGTCTCATTGTTGATTATTACAATATATATATATAAATATATATATTGAGAGATAGAAAATTTTGCTTAAGCATTAGAACTACATTTCCAAAAAAAAAAGATAACGCAATAATACGGCACCTAACTTCGAAGAATTGAATACAAAAATACGTAGGACGTGTATTGTAAAAATATTTGGGAACATACAAATTAAATTAGTAGTAACACGTTTTCATGCTTAGCTAATGAATAAAAGTTTGAACGAATGTCTTGAATTTCAAAATTTAAAGTATAGAAACATTTAAAAATTATAAGGATGAGGTTCGAAATAAATGAAATAACTGTTAAAAAAATTATTATAGAAATTTTTAAAAGACCCACAATTAAGTAAAAACTCACACTGTAGAATTTACGAGGCAATGGACGTTTTAACCGATGTAATTGAGGCCAATTTAAAATTATTTTAAAAATACAGAGGTCCAGAGTTCGAGTGGTTATTAGGGCCGATTCAGTTATTCGTCAGAGCTAAAAGTGAAACTACGCTCGGGTATTCAGGGATACAGGAAGCGTCCGGTTGTTTCTTGGTCTGAGAAAATACGAGAGCAGTTGGAGAGACGGAAACTGAAACTCGAAATAGGATTACAATTATGATTGTGCATCGTGAAAGAGAGTGGAGTTCAAGTTTTGCATCGCGAGTTTATTTTTGAGTCGTTGAGGGACAAGGACTGGTGTCTGAACGTTGACAGAGAAAAAGAGTTTAATAGCAACGAGAGAAGCAGTTGCTTTGGAGCCTGAGAGAGTGTGGAAGCTGCGATTCATGAATTACAGTTCTTCCAGGACCTGACTGAAGAACGGACTTTATGTAAATTTACCCGCATTAAGATTAATGGATGGAGGAATTTTACAACTGATCTGGAGTCGACAGGGTTAGCTCAGTAGCGGAAGGTCCTTGGGTTAGATTCCTGGTCCAGTCGACATGTTTTCCCATCCTCATATTTTAATAGGGAATTTAATTAAATAGCGGAGCGTTTTCTTATAAATCAAAATTTAATTTCTGTAGTAATTCATTTTTGTTAATCTTTTATTTCCTCCCTATTTTTTAATACATATATAAAAGCTTGTATTGGAAAATAAAAATATTAGTTTCCGTTTTTATTTTCAAGTTACGGGAGAATATTTAATTTCAAGAGAGGGGGAAGTAACCGTAAAACCGAAATTTGGCAATGTATGGAAATTATTTATGGTATCGTACTACAAATCCATTGTAGTACACCCCATGAAGAATCCCTAGATTCAGTACGAAACGTCGTATTATTTTTTTACGTTATTAAATTATTTCTGACAAATTCCGCTCTTTTCAGCCATTTATTCATAATTGTGAATTTAAATATCAATTATAAAGACTGTAAAGGGGTAATACTACGGGTTGGCATCAATGATTTAATTTATAAAATATAGGATAAGACGTTTGCGTTAAAAGTAGGCTAATAACAGACAGAACGACCTTGTTGCTTTCGTCAGGTGATTAAAAAAAATCCGAAAGAGCCGCAATATTGTCAGACGTCCTTTGCATATCGCGGTGTATATCCATTGCTGGGAATTTTGCTAATATAAGATTCCGTAGTGAAAATGGTTGATGGGGAGAAGGAATTCAAAGACGTCCCGGGGATTTCCCCTTAAACAATTGTGTTCCGCCAGCAGCAAGTGAATCTTCATCCCAGAGAAACTGCAGACTTAATCTGTGTTAAGTCTTCGGCTTTGAGAGCTTCTAACTTCCAAGACGAAGGAAGCTCATTCGCCTAATCCCTTTGTGCGGTTATGGGGGATCCTACATTGCCGATTCAAGCCCCCCCAAAAGCTCAATTACAAATGCTTATTCATGTCGGTTTACCGCCGCTTGCACCAGCCACAATATTTGTTACAGATTGTTATTAACAGTGTTGCGAAATGAGTCGCCGTGGCTTAATCACCTGTATTTTAACTGAATTATCCCTAAAATTACAATAAATTAAACTGTGTGTTCCAATTTTTATAATATTCCAAATAAGAGTATGGCCGGAGAAACAGGCGGAAACAAATTAACCAACTCACAACGTTTCCTCCACCAATCGGTGGACCTTGTCAAGTGAACAACATTAACGTCGCTGGAGCTACTATCATTGTAATATCTCTGTTATTATTCTCGTAAGGGTTTCAGGGAAATGTATTCATTTCATTAATGATAAATCGATGACGGTGTAAAAACGCAATTAAGCTAGTAAAATACTTTCTTTTCTTTAATTTATGGTCTTCAAACATGACTTTACCTTGACATTCGTGTCTGGACAAAGAGAGAGGTAAAAACAATACTTTTATTATTTTTTTCCAAGCGAAAAATGTCGGTCTGTGTAATTGCGCTAACCGTATCCTTGGCCACCTCTGTGAGTCAGGGAAGGTGAGTAACTGCTGAGGACTCACACAAATACTGGACAAAAATGTACAAGAGCGCGTGGCTAACAAACGTCTGAACACTAAGTAAATTTAGAATTATAAATTTTTGAATAATAAACAATTCGTTAGTATGAGTTAGTGTCAGTCTGATGGTAGATTAAAACGAAGAGGATATAATAAGTCAAGCATCACATCGAATGAACGAGTGCGTTATTAACTACATAGAGCGCTCCTTAGTCGACGCAACCCGCAATACACCTTTGAATCGCAGGGTTTATTCGGATCTTGATTAGTTACTGTTTCCCCAATTATAATAATCATTTGCATCGCTTCTTCTTATTTTAAACACGCTGTATACATTATAGATACTCATGAAAAGCTACATTTATCTTTACAAAAATAATATAGTCTACAACACAGCTAAAGATGTAAACATTATAGCTATTTGTTGACATTAATAGAATAAAAATAATAATTTTCTCGGGTTGGATTATTTTAGGTGTTAGTGTAGAATACTACAAAAATATAGTTCAAAATTACGTGGCACAAATCTTAGTTCATAAATACATTGATCCTAGCTATAACACTGCACGCTGCTGATAATTAAATAAATAAATTTTGACAGCAGCAAATATACGATAATATAGTTGCCAGTTAAAAAGACAAAAAATTAAGTGATAAAATAAATATCACAAACTAATAAATAAATAAACATCAGCCAATTTTATAAGTCAGAAAAAAATAATTTATTAAGGTAAAATTAAACAGCAAAATAAGGAACGAAACCTTTATTTTTAAATTTTACATTAATAAATTATTTTTTCTGACTTATAAAATTGGCTGATGTTAATTAATTTATTATTTTCTGAATCGTCAGTATATATATCAATACCACATAACGTTTCTGCAAACCTTGTTGCTTTCGTCAGGTGTAAAAAAAAAGGTCTTTAAGAAGTTTAAGAACGACGCGCAGAAACAAAACAAGGCGACGTAATCAAAAGCTAAGATATTAATATAATAGCATAAGGGATGTTAACTGTTTGTACGTTAATTGCAGTGATTTTTGAATTAATCTGAAGAATTTAGGGTTTAATAGTCTCTAATCCCTCATTGTTAAACTAACTTCTTTGCCTTTATTAAAAACTTCGCTTTTGAATACACCGCCGCCAGTGTGTCGTTCTCAATCATTTTACGATATTTTACACCTGATGAAAGCAACAAGTATTGAGGTATTTATTTGATCCATCAATTTTGTCTGTTTATTTGAAACTGTTTGTTTATTTTTCATCTGATACCGACTTTTATATATTTTCATGAACATCGTGGAAGGGCCCCCCATTAAAAATAATTTTAATGTAGTTTCACTGAAAAAAAATTATTTAAGTTAAAGTCTTGCAATTTTTTTTATCTTATTGAATGAAATTTTGTTTTATAATAGTTTTTTTGAATTAATTAGTTTAATATTTACATTTTAGACACATTCAGAATCTTTTTATGGTGCTTGAAAATTGATTGGCCGAACGGATTAGAAACCATAATGGTTTCTATTGTGATTATTATCATATATGTAACCCTTTCTTCCCTTTGAGATTATTTTCTGAGATATATTTCCGCTTTCGCAGTTGTTAATTGATACGGTATATCATTTCCAGACTTTTTAATTTTGGACAACCCTGGTCAACATATGTGTGTATTATTTAGTACCAATAAATTGATATGTATCGCGATGACTATGAAGACTATTATTATTGAACGAGATCACAACACATATCAGTAAAGACGTCCTTCCCATCGATCCTGGAGATACAGGTTCGATAATTCTTTACGACACCATAAAAGGATCCTTTAAGGGAGCGTAGAGAGATTTCTTAAGATTCGCCTTCCTGTCCGACTGAGCAGAAAGTTTATTGAGCCGAGGAAATGGGCGCTGAGTTTACGGCGATTCTATGAAGCGTCTCATATCACGTGCAGGTTGTCAGCTTTTATACGCACCAATAAATTAGAGGAGCTACTGTATTGGGCAGCAGTAGCTTTATGGCGGGTCTGGCCGGGGCTTTTATCGGAGCCTCGCTAGATCTCTCTCTCCTCGGCAATAAAGCGATCTCTTCGTTCCCCCCGGGCGGCCCATCTCTTAAATTACTCCCATGCATTTCCTCCAACCCCCGTATTTGGATTCCAGGAAAGGAAGAAGAAGAAGAAAAAAAGAGCAGCGTCTTCAGGAAGTGGGAACCTGAAAGGGTAGTATCAATGCGATAACTCATTATCTGTTCTAATGGATGAATGAGAATGTTGTCTCTGGTCACGGGAGTCTCTCTTCAAAACAAAAAACTGGAGTGCAAAGAAGATGAGGAAGTCGGAAGAAGAAGAAAAAATATAGATCGCGACGAGGACACACACTTCTGCCGTGTGCGTTAAACCAAGGATAGAAAAATTAGATTGCTAGAAATTCAAGGCTTATCGCCTTTTCTTTTTCATATACACTACATTATTTTCCATATTAAAATCAGTCTCATACGTGAATTTATGACGCAGAACCAGGCCTATTGGAATAGTCGCAGGCCAAGGTAACCTGCGAGGGAAGTTCTCTCGCAGGCAAAACCTTGCAGGAGAGACACGAAGGGGCTACACTTGGGGATGCCTTTTCCTCTCCGTTTTTGAACTAAGGTTCCCACAAGCCGAGGCATGTTCTGAGAGGTGTATGTTCCGGGGTCACAGACCTTGGGCATACGGTAAGAGTTGTCCGCTATTTCTGTTGGAATAGTCGGCCAGCTGCCTCCTAAACTGGCCGAGGCACGGAGAAGGGAATGCTGCGTCCCCACAGAAAACTCCTCTCCCGCTATCGGAAGGGCGTGGGACAAGTACCCAATGCCCGACCTACCCGATGCACGTTTTTCTAGGGTTTACCCTGCATCACTTTTAGGCTCTAGTTAATCCTTGCCTACCTTCCTCTACCTTTCCGCATCCCCCCTTTCAAATCCCTTTCCTATGCTATTGAAGGGGAGTTAAAAATAATAATAATAAAATAAATAAATAGTAAAATCTTCTTCTTTTTCGTGTTTTCCCCCTTTTATAGGTTTGCCTTCTTCAATTTCAATTTCGATCTGTCGTTCCAATCTCCCTCTTCCAAATTCCTATCCTCCATTATGGTTTTCACATGTGGGTTTTCCACTTTAATCTGGGTCTTCCCCTGATTATTTTTTCCGGGGGGTGACCATTGGTATATTTCTTTTGGCCATCTTCCATTTTTTGTACGTGGCCATTCCATTTAAGGGTTTGATTTTCAATCCTTTTTAACGACAGACGTGGTTACGTTCATTTCTTTCCAAAGGAGCTCATTTCTTAATTTTATCCTGTCTTGTTTATTTGAAGACTTCTCCTCAGATAATTGAATTCTACTGTTCTTCTTTTGTTCTTCTGTCAGGGGCCAAGTTTCACTTCCATAACATAGAATGTTCTTTATTTATGCTCTTATAAAATTTGGTAGTTTGTTTTTCCTTTGTTAAATTTTTATTCCAAATTATTCCGTGTAAAATCTTGGTAGCATTCTTTTGCCATTGCAACTATAGTTTGTATATCTCTGTATTCACATGTTCCTACATTTGTAATTATTGACCCCGATAGTAAAATAACAAGACAAAAATAAGTGCTACACAACGTTTCTTCAATCCTTGTTTCTTTCGTCAACCTGAAATTTTGAGTACGTCACATGGTTTGTGTGCGGTGTTGTCGGTATTACTGTTCTCGCTTTTTTAAAAAATAAAAAATCACCTGACGAAAGCAACAAGGGCATTTTTAACACAGACGCTTTTTTTAAATATTTTTTAAATTTTATTTATAGTCGTTTCATCGTGTAGGGTCTTAAGAGACTTTTCACTGACAGGGTACATATTTTTGTACATATTCTCGGTATGGATTAATTTAATTAAATTCTTTGAATTTCGTTTCTTGATGGTGTGTGGGGAGTGAAACTGACTGTCCGCAGTGCTTCGAGTAAGGATACATCCACGGAGTTTAATTCACAAAGCCGTGTAGTGGCCTTGAGGTGGTGGAGGGTTTTGTAGTGTTGAATGAACGAACGTCTGAGGTGCCGGGGCAAGGCCGAGAAGGCGCTAATAAAATCCTGGCCGCAATAGAGAGCACAGCCGCTCCATTAGCCCAGGTAGACTCCTGTGGGTGGCCACAGACCTTATACTATACATGCTTATATGCAGAGGAAGTCATATCTATGACCAAAGAGTATAGAAGGCATCCAGAAATTTTGAAATAATACTGTCAATAATTGGCTTCTATTAATAAAGATGTCTACCAAAAGCCTCCTTTGCTAGATTTAATATTTAACAGACAATCTGTGATAATAAAATTTATACCAAATTATTTTTTTCATTTAATAACAGCCCTCATTTACAGAAATAAAAAATTATTAGGAAACTATGAGCCAAGAGACTTTTATTCTCATTTTTTAACTTTATACATTATAAATATTTAATTGGGAGGAAAATCTTAAAAAAATTATGGATTGTATAATAATTGTAAAAAATGCTCTATTTGTATTCTAAACCTTATTGATTCATTGTTGACATTTTTTCTCTCTCTACCAGGTTTAAGGAGCAACAAGTGCTATGAAAATTTTAACCCAATTATATTTTTATTTTAATAACAGTCCACACATACATAAATAATTTTTTTAGGAAACAATGAGCCAAGAAAGTCATAGATTTTTATTCTAATTTTTTAAGTTAATATATTATAATTATTGAATTTGGTGGAAAATCTTAAACAAAATTATGGATTATATAATAACTGTAAAAAATTGTGTAATTGTATTCTAAACCTTATTGATTCACTGTTGATATTTTTTTCTCTCTAGCAGGTTTAATATTTAAGAGGCAACAAGTGCTATGAAAATTTTAACCGAATTACATTTTTCATTTAATAACAGCCCTCATATACATAGGTAAAAAAATTATTAGGAAGCTATGAGCCAAGAAAGTCACAGATTTTTATTCTCATTTTTTAATTTTATATATTATAAATATTTAATTGGGAGGAAAATCTTTAAAAAAATTATGGATTATATAATAACAGTAAAAAATTGTCTATTTGTATTCTTAACCTTATTGATTCACTGTTGATATTTTTTTCTCTCTAGCAGGTTTAATATTTAAGAGGCAACAAGTGCTATGAAAATTTTAACCAAAATATATTTTTAATTTAATAACAGCCCTCATATACAGAAATAAAAAATTATTAAGAAGCTATGAGCCAAAAAGGTCTCAGATTTTTATTCTCATTTTTTAACTTACTATATTATAATTATTTAATTGGGTGGAAAATCTTAAAAAAAATTATGGATTATATAATAAATGTAAAAAATGCTCTATTAGTATTCTAAATCTTATTGATTCAGTGTAGATTTTTTTTTCTCAAGTAGGTTTAATATTTAAGAGGCAACAAGTGCTATGAAAATTTTAACAAAATTATATTTTTCATTTAATAACACTCCTCATTTACATAAATAAAAAATTATTAGGCAACTATGAGCCAAGAAATCACAAATTTTTATGAGAGTGGAGACAATTTTCTTTTGTTTAACTTAATACATTCTAATTAATAAATTAAGTGGAAGATCTTAAAAAATTATGTATTATATAATTACTGAAAAAATTCTTTATTAGTAGTCTAGTGGTGTAATTGTGTGTACTGAGTGCATATGATCATGGGTCACATATGTTTTTTTTTTAAAAAAAATTATTACATGAACCTAGTGTTTCTTAACGTGTATGCATTTCTAGTGTGATTATTTAGTGATTCGATGGCTGTTTTTTAGAATTAAGGGGGAGGGGCACAAGTCAAACAATTATTTCCGTCCGTCCATTAGCACGCAACGTTCCATAATGGGAGATAATTCAAATAATTACTCTAGCAGGTCGCCGCTAAAACATTTTTACGACACGGAAGTGTTTTCGATTGTGAAACTCAGCAAAGAGCAATAAACAAGTTTGGCGTAGTGCAACCTCAAAGTCTCTCGCCGTCTCCTCTTTTTATTTCTCGACGAAGAGAGGGGGGGTTTCGCCCTGTGCCTGTCCAGAAGCCATTAGCATAACCAAAGTATTGGGAGAGACTTCAAATATTGACTCCCGCAGTTGAAGGTTACTCAACCGCATGGTGACAGTAATAAATTGTGAAGGAAAGTTACAGGATGTGCTTCGTCGGGAGAGGTGAGACTTCGTTTCGGCGGGTCTCTGAAGACGGAGGACTCACAAACAAAAGAACACACCACGACGACGGTTGCCAGCATGCGATATTTTCAGCCATTAAAACACGATTAAACTTTGTGAAAAAATGTTGCTTACAGTAAATTCCACACTATTAATAATACACTGTAAAAGAAAATTGGAATTTAAATACTATCACACATTCTCTTAAATATATATATAAATACAACTCTTCATCGAAAAGGTACGACGCACTCAGTATAGTTTCCCGAATTGAGACTGAGGATAATTATAGGTTACGGATAACTGCAATATCTTTGGATTACCGACACTTTCATACTTCTTCATAATCGAGAAAATCGACTTAGATAATAAAACTCGAAGGCGCATATTATCAACGTTTCAGGTATTAATTTAAAGTGAATGAGGAGGATGCTGTGAATTTCATAATAAATATCGATTAATGTTCTGCTTTTCCACCATCTTAACCCCAACCGTAGTAAGCAATATTTTTACATGATTTTACTTTTATTTTTGTTAACTGACTTCTGTAGTAGTGTCTCTCCTGGCTCTTCTTTTAATTTTCGCTACAACCGAATCCTTTGTAGTTTTTTTTACATATAAAAATAGAATCGAAAAAGTCGCTTTAATTGGATATATTTTATATTACAGCGCAACATTAACGTGGATTAATTTCACTCGGGGGAGGGGGGGGGGAAATTGCTTTTACACTTTGAGGAGAAGACTGTCCACCAATTTCCTTAAACCTTGCTGCTATATTTGCAATTATTTGAGAGTTAAAATGGTCTCATTACATTAATTATTCAGTTAAGCCCTCGCAAATCGCTTGTTCATTATGGTCTGCGTTATGTTGCAAATAAAATAAGCTTTTCGGACCAGTCATGAGGGATATCACGAAAATACGAAACGAGGGAATATCGAACTGAGTAAATGAGGAAAAAGTAGCTATTTTATAATTATAATTAGGCATAGTTGAATAAACAAATAGGGTAAAAATGTGTGTTGCGGTTACATGAAGTAAGGGACCATCTATTTTTGTGTAGGTCAATAAGATAATAGAAAAAAAATGTTTGTAGACTTGCGAAGTCTCGTCTCCTCTGTATTATTTCTTGTGTATTTGTATTATTATTTCTGTTTATTTCTTTTTATATAAAATTCAAACATGGGATTAAAATTCCCCTTCCCTCACTTTCGACTACAAGACGAGTAAAGTTGTAAAATAAACTCTTAAATTAATATTCAACTTTTAAAATAAGGATTAATCAGGGTAATCATTAAAAAATGAACTTAGTATGGTTTAATTAATTTATTGATCAAGCTACGCCATCACCATAGCAACTAAACAAAAATAGATAAAACGACACCAGAAGCAAACCCAAAGATATAACCCCCACTTATTTTTACTATTATTCTCAAATTATAAATTTTTTTCTCCAAATACAAGACTAGTAAGGTTGTATAATAAAGTCTTAAATTAATATTCAACTTTTAAAATAAGGATTAATCAGGGCAATCATATTCAAAAATGAACTTACTATGGTTTAATTAATTTATTGATCAAGCTACTCCATCACCATAGCAACTAAAGAGAAACAAAGATAAAACGATTCGAAAAGTAAACCCAAAGATATAACCCCCCACTTCTTCTTATTGTTATCAACATATAAATGTTTTATTTTTCAAATACAAGACGAGTAAAGGTGTATGTCCAAATACAAAAACACGTAATTTCTCTATGAACATACGAAAAATCTATACGGAGGTTGGTAATTCAATAAATGTGAGGAGAGGCTCTAGAAAATTGATTAGTTTGTTCGAATTATACGATCCAAATTAAAAAACACCCTGAAAATTTCTTAATATAACAAACAAGCTGATTCAGTTTTTAAGGCTAGTTGAAATTAAATATATACATGTGGTCATTATTTTACGTCATAGCTGTTGGCTTAAAAAAATCTTAAACTTCATATGTTGTATTGATTATTACAAACCGCTGGATCAATCAACCATCGATGATAAAAACCAATAAAATAGTGCGAGTTGGGGGGTTTATAAGGGATCAAGTTTCTCCACCTTACTCAGTTAATTAATGTTTTATGAAGACCACAATTTTGGTTTTGATTTTAATACACTGTGTATCTAGTGAATACTGTAAAGTTAGAATTGCCGATATGAAACTGAAGATCTTTTAGTGCTGGAAGTGTCATTCGTAACGTCACAAGCCTCCAACGAAATCCCCCACAAATTTCGTCTTGCTCTTTGTGTTTTAAGGCGAGGAAGACTGTAATGCGTTTCACTCAGGAGCTGTTTTCGAGTTCCCCGAGCAGTGCTGGAGCAACCTGCCGCTTTCGGAAGCATAAAGTTTTATACGAGGCGTAAGGGTCGGCGCTGGATTTGTTTGACGACCGAATACCACACTACCTTAAGAAATTCTTTGTATAACACAGGGAAGACCGAGCCCCGCCTTCCACATACAGTGGGGCCAAAGCCGTTTCGCCACAACGAGAACAGTAAAACGGCCATTCTACAGACTAAGGGCTTTGCCTTGTTCTCGGATAAACTGAGCGCGGTTGAGAAAGCACAAGGACACAGGGGAAATGCAACAACATTGCCTTACCTGATTTCCAGTGAAGAATTGAATTAACAAAATTGGTTGAAGACATTCCTGAACTTTTTAAAATAAGGTTCTTAGAGTTGTTTCTGTCCATAATAATTCTACTTACTACAAGCACAACTTTAAATCATAAGAAAGATAGCCATATTCAGACAAAAGAAGTGATAATATAAATAACCAAACAACGATGTTTCATTATCCGAAGTGATTGATATTTGAGTTACATTCCATCAAACACGATATGTAAAAGCATAACAAAATATATTTTTTAAATAAGTAAGTGTTCCGGTAAGATGTGCTTATTTATAGGAAAATCTACTGGTCCTGCTGAGACACATAAGGACACTGGATGGACTTTCGTGTCTTTTTCTTGTTTAAGAGTGGCTTAAATGCATCGAGACGAGCATCCAACTAAATTCTTATTTAAAAAAATAACAAATTAAACGAATTAATTTTTTTAAAAAAAATTAATTAACACCTTTCACTACCTATTCAATTAGGTAACTGGGAACTTGGAGAGAGAATAATTATTTAAAAGTAATCTAATAAAGGGAAAGTGTTCCGTAAAATAACAGATATCGCATTGAGGTGGCATTTTCGATACTCTTTTAATTTATATAAAAATGTTAATATTGACAGAAGAGGTTTTTCAGTAACATTCTTTAAGAAAGTGAATCATTAAGCTATATGCCATCAAATATGATATGATAAAATAAATTGTTTGAAATTAGTAAGTGTTCCGGTAAGATGTGCTTGATTACAGAAAATAAGAAATCCACTAGTCCTTTGGATGGACTTCCGCGGCTTTTCCTTATTAAGTGGAGCCTCTATGTATCGAGACGAACATCTACCTCAGTTTTATTTAAACAAATATCAAATTATACGTATAAAATTTTAAAAAGAATTATTAACAACTTTCACAACCTTTTAATTTATGTAACTGGGAAGCTGGGAGTGATATAATTATTTGAAAGTAACATAATAAGACTGACATCGAGCAGCATCTTGGTTCTGAGGCTAGAGACTAAGCGTGGAATAGCCATGAAGTCACAGAATTTCGTACATCTAAAAAACAAGATGGACGGGAGGGAGTTGGTCCCATTTCAGTCTGAAGTTCTTTACAATTTCCTTTCCCTTCCACCGAGCTGCGTGATTATTTTATTTAGTGTTAATCTGTTTGTGGTGATTTTTTGTCAAATCAAAAATATGGAGAACACGGTCGTCTCTTACTTTTCTCCGGCGTCGATGGACGAGTCTATTAGCATATCTATCTGGTAGGAGATACACTCAAGTAAAACTTTGCTTATTATCTTAATAACCAAAACCTTATTAAAATTGAACGAATGTACAGGATTGAATAATTATTGGTTCGTCTGTTGTTAAAACAGTTTTAAAAAAGACCAACATATGTATGAATAATTATAAAGTGCGATCAGGGGGGGGGGAGCAAGGAAACCACTCGTTGAAGATTGCAGAAATTGATAAAAAGGAGGGCCACGCGAGAAAATAATTAGTACCATTAAGACCTGAGTTTATTCTGCTCATTATCATGATGATAAAAATCGTTATATAGTTTACAACAGTAATAAAATTACAACCAGAACGGATACTGATCCTTGAACTCTCATAACTGACGTTCTTCTCGTTTCTCAGGTGAAAGGAAACTACGAAACTCATAAGGTTCAGAATATTGAACAGTGATAAAAAGAAAGAAATGAATTTAGAAAGTCACCTGGTTTGTGTTGTACGTCGTTCTGATAGGTCTAACGATTTTTTCAACACCTGACTGAAATCAATAAAGTTTGGAAACGTTGCCACTATCATTATTTGTTAAAAATGTATTTTAATTGCGAAAATCTGTAAGAGTTATGCAGTTTACAGTTACTAAGATGACGAAGAATGGACGCAGAGGGGAAAAAAAAGTAAGACAGCACAAGTAAATATAATTATAAAGAATGTCAACAACTTAAGTTCTTTCTTTAGAATTGCACAATGCATTTAATATATAAAAAAATTGGTGTGGAAGATGTTAACAATTATTTTCTTGCTTGAAAATATAGAAAAGAGTTGACTATAAAGAAGGATCATGGAACAAAGGGAATGCTGCGTCCCCGGTGTCGGAAGGGCGTGGGACATGTACCAAATGCCCGATCTACCTGATGCAGGTTTTTCTAGGGTTTGTCCTGCATCACTTTAAGGCGAATTGACGGGTTGGATCCTTAAACCATAGCCCAGGAACCCTAGTTAACCCTTGGCTGCCTTCCTCTACCCTTCTGCATCCCCCCTTTCAAATCCCTTCCTATGCTATTAAAGGGGAGTTGCCACCATGTGGATTAACCTCATGTAGCCTGTTACCCCCCCCCCAAAAAAAAAGCCCCCAATAAAATCTATCAACCATTTTCATAACTTTGAAAACAGAATATTCATAATGAAAATGTGTCTATTTAGTCACAACTGAAAAACACTTGTGATTTAGGAAACTTGTATAAGAAATTACTTTATTACCGTTGTCATGACATCTTCAGCATCATTCCAATTAATTACAATCTAATAAATGTAAAATTTAATTATGAAATTGAAGAATCAAACACTTTGAAATTTTCCTGATGTCAAGGTCCTCTCATTTTTAATTGATGTATAAAAGAAACTTCTGTTGATAACTACTTAACTTTAATTCCAATCCACCATTTATATATATAAAAAATGCCATTCTTTAATTTTCATAGACATTTCATTTATGACACAGAAAATTTTCACTCATATAGCATTAAAATCTGCTATTAAATAAACACTTTTAAATTTTTTAAACCATTAAATTATCACTCCATATAAAATGAGCTATTTTATTATTCTAAAGTTCAATTAATAATATTTTTGTAGTAATTTCTAAAAGTATTAATTCTCTGTGAATTGTAGAAAAATATGATGATGGCACTTTAGATAAATCACTGATGCACTGCACAAATTTTAATATTAAAGCAATTATGATGACTAAACATCTTTGGACACACAATAAGTAACACTTGCAGAGATAATATACATGTTTCAAAACACTCTTAATTTTAATTGTAATCATTTCAGAATATTAAAATCAATTATCATGCCGGATTATTCTAAGAGGAATTTAATGATAATTAGATAAATGCAACATTTTTAAACAACAGTTGAAAGATTAATATATTTTTTTTTATATAAACGCTCTTGTTTCTTCTATTCAATTTAAAATTTATAAATAAATATTAATGGTCTGATGACAGTCTGAACTTTTGGGCTGAAAGATGTGGTTGATTTAATTAATAAATAAATGTTTTAACTGAGAACTTATATTCATCATTAATTTAATCTGTTACAACAGTCTGAAAGTATAATATAATTTTACGTATGGATTTATGATTACAACGTTTCGGACAACGTCGCTGGTTGTAGTAGTGTCTTAATATCTCTGTATCATTGCCAGCTCCAGGGTTTGTGGTTCTAAAGCAGATGTTTTGGCAGAGAGGAAGCTGCAGCTGCGATCGAGGATGGTTACTGGGAATTATGGTAGCCGCAGTTCGGTGGAAAAGGGAAGGGAAGGGGAAAAGCTCCAGACTTGTGATGAGACCAGCTTCCGTCGCTCTTGTTTTAGGATATCAGGATAAATGTAGGAAATTCTGTGTAGCGAGTTAACAGCACGAATATACACATGTCATAAATCGGCAAATTGAAAGTTCCTCTGTAGTGGCGAACAATAACAATTTTTACGTGGATGACAAGGTAAAAATACTACAACAGCGACAGTGTTGCCAATACTCTGCGGCAAATGAACCGTAATTCCGTCTACGTGGTTTCCGAAAATGTCTAATTTTTTAAAGGCACAAAATTTAGAACAATTCAGACATGTTGCTACTACTATTGTATGAGCGCACTGATAACAGAAGACCTAACGGGGAATGTACGAGGGCTGAAACGGAATACTGGGCATGCCCATTTCTCATTCCCCGGGCATTTTCTGTGCTCATCACAGATAGCCAGCCACCAATTTTTAAAGATTTAATAATCGATGCAGAAATTCACACTGTTTAACAAACAGGGTCGTATAATTAAAAAAAAAATTCTACCTAAATTTTTTTAATCTGCCGTAACACGTGTTTACATATGCTTCAACCCTCCACGGTTTACTTTGGTAAAAAAAAAGAAACCATTAATCTCGTACGGTTTAATTTAATTTCTCCCAAATGTGTGACATGTCTCATTCCATAGTTTAATTAAGGATCTATGCATTATAACAATTGATTCAGGTTACAGTATAAATATTCATTAGATTATTGATAAAAAAAAATTAAAAAAACAAAGCCGAACAATAATACTCCTAATTGATTTGTTTTCAAGTCTTAAAATAAAAAAGTAACCAATTAATTAAATGTTTATCCGTATTTGTATATTTTTTTCTCCCTACAGGTCTCAACCAAAGATTGAGAATTTTTCGTCGAGTTTTTATTTATATCAACTAGCTGGGAGCCCGGTTTTGCCCTTGATGTCATTTATCCATAAACCCCCGATTTGACTCCAATCTAGGTATCTTTTAGGTTATTTTTATGTAACGCAACTCGACCCCTTTCATTAAATGTGTTGTCGGCCGGTTACATCGTTTGACCCCTATGTGTGCTTAGCTCTCATGCCGAAAGGGGATGAAATTTTACAAAAACCCTTGGTAGATATATTATAAACGTCATTGACCTCAACAATTATTTATACCACGCAAATATCGACCATTTAACCTGTTAGAAAAATTCTACCCCCCGTGTAGCTCCGCCCCTGAAGGTTAAATGGCGAATTGAATGTCATCATTAAACTCAGCTACATGCATAAAACTGGATTTGACTCCAATCTCGATTGTATTAGCGATATTTTCTTGTAATACGCGTCCACCTCCCAACCCTAAGGGTCCTCCGTTCCGATGATGATGTAGTCAGATAACATCGGTAGAAACACTATGAATATCTTTGACCCCTAAAAATATTTATCCGACTGAAATATCGGCTGTTTTGGCATGTTTAAATATTTCCACCCCTGCTTCTGAGGGTGGTAGACGCGTCTCACCCCGACAGTGTTTGTTTCCTGATCGCAAAGAGCATGTGTCCGAAATTTGGTGAAATTTTCTCGACTGTTGTAATTTGTATGAGGAACATACAAATATATATACAAACAAACATACAAACAAACACACTACTTTATTTATTAGATTATAATATTTGGTAATTAATGGAAAAATATATAAATTTGAAAACGATTATTTCTAAGATTTTTAGGGGATTCTACCTGGTGAACATTAATTTTGTAATTGTCTCCTTTTGATTGATAGATTTTTTTTAGTTCATCTTGCACTACAAATGTTCATTCGCCATTGATAATAATTTTTTATCTGAGCAACAAAACTCATAATTGATTTTTTTCAAGTATGAAAAAAAACCAATTAAGTGTTTTTTGACTTACTGGATAATACCCATATTCATACGCCAAGGTCAAAATTTAAATCTAAAATAACCCTCATCCGTATTTGTATTACATATTTTTCTCCCTACAAGTCACCACCAAAGTTTAAAAAAATTTCGTCGAGGTTTTATTTATATGAATTATATTATTTGGTAATTTAATGAAAAAATAGATAAATTAGAAAACGATTATTTCCTCGATTTTTTGGGGGGCGTTTTACCTGCTGAACATTAATTTGTAATTGTCTCCTTTTGATTCGTAGATTTTCTTTTAGTTCATCTTGCACTATAAATATTCATTCGTCATTCATAAGAAAAAAAAAATCTTTAAACCAAGAGAAATGAAAATGACCAGAAGTCTGCATTGTAAGAATTCAGAATTATTTTATAATAATTCAGACTCTCGTCTAAATTACCTTTGAGTCGTCATTCACCGATTTTATCTGTGATTTGATCTTATTGTGACTTCATGCTGTAAAACTAACCACAGCCGAAAACCATTCACTTTGTTGTTTTACCTTTCACAATTCTTCCATGACCGTGCTGATGTTTTTGTTTTTTCAATTGACGTTAAACCTTAGAGTAAGTTGTTCGACTATGGTGTTGTACGCGGAGGAAAGTCCTTGATGCTGCTGCCCGTCCCAGGAGTCTGCCTGGCGTAAGTGCTAATTTATGCGGGTCTAGCAGTCAGGTAGCCCGCCGTATTGTTAGTTACCTCCAGAACACGTGCACCTGTGGAAACGAATGCAGCCTAATGAATTGAGCCAACACCATTACGACTGCCGCTGCATCTTCTCACTGACTTGTCTCCCCACTGCTAAATTTGGCACACGTGCTTCGTGCCTTCCGTGTTTGCCTCGACCAGTCATTGTCACTAACAGTTCTCGGAGAAAGACCCTGGGAGAAAAACGCAAGGACTGGCAAACGTTCGCTTGTAAGTGTGAAAATCCTCGTCGACTATTCTCGAGCGGTGGAACCTCAGAACTGGTTGCCCAGCAACTAATCGTCAATGGGATGGATTCAGACACTAATCTCGTGCATGTTTTGCTTCCAAAAAGTTCAGTGATTTTGTTGAATCCACGATACTCTTACTTGTCCGTCACCACAAATCCTGTGTGAAATTTCTGGAGAGGATGTGTGTGGGTTTCAGGTGGCGACGCTAGATCCGGTGTAGTGTTACGATGCTGCCTCGGTCAAAACCCCGTTTGAACCGGTTTTGGAAGGGCCCCTTAACAGATCACGTGGCCTGGTCTTTTTTTTTTTGGTAGCTGTAGACAGGCTATGTATAGGGTAACCCACACAGTGGCAAGTCCCCTCTTATAGCATAGGAAAGGGATTTGAAAGGGGGGATGCGGAAGGGTAGAGGAAGGTAGCCAAGGGTTAACTAGGGCCCCCGGATCATACCAGCCTCAAAGTGTTGCTGGAAAAACCCTAGAAAAACCTGCATCAGGTAGGTCGGGCATTGGGTACTTGTCCCACGCCCTTCCGATGGCGGGAGAGGGGCTTGCTGTCGGGTCGTAGCTTTCCCCTCGCCGTGTCTTGACCGGTTTAGGAGGCAACTGGCCGACTGTTCCAATAGGAATAGCGACCCTGGAACAGATACCTCTCAAAACAGGCCTCGGCATGTGAAGGCATTCCCAAAGGTAGCCTCCTCCAGGGCATCTACAGGAAGGTTCACCTGCGAGAGAATTCTCTCGCAGGCTTCCTTTACATGGCCTGGTCCTTCGGAGCCACTCTTAATATTCAGTCTTCGAGTGAGGGAGGCTCCTGGATTCTTCATACTCAGTCTACTTATTTTTATAATAAACTTCGTCTTCAACTTCACAACGCTTTCTGGTTTACGTTCATGCTTCTGGACGGTTTCATAGAGACCAAGAACCAAGACTTTCCTATTTTCCTTTCATGAAGTCTTCCTTTCGACACTGAAGAAGATTTTCCTCCGACCTGACCTTCTTCTTCTTCAGCCTGTTTATTTCAGCGACTTTGCTAGAACTAAATTTCCTTACATCCTTCTTATTCCGATCTCTACGTTTCAGCAGGTACACAATATTACCCACTGGAACGTCCAGAAGCATGAAAAGTTTTCATAACTTAATTTCCATTGTCAATTCTCATTCACACAGCTGGTAAATTTTTTATTCTTCCGTCAATAAAAAATAATTTTCATATGCTCCTTTTGTTAATGTCCAAAGCATCGCCGGAAAAATCAATGTGAAGTATAAAATAATGGTTGACTGTCGAATTTAATTTCAAGGCGTATTGAGATGATCAACAGACGCATTATTCTCCCCCATATTTATCCGTCCATTTTTTTTGGGTGATAATTTGATCTGTTAACATTACAACATGTTGCTTTAAAACGTCTTAGGAATGTTTTAACGCATCAGAGTTCGTAGTAATTTTATCATAATTTTTTTGTTTGCAAATCTTCTTCTTCTTCTACCTATCCAGGATTAGGCCTGTTCCGGTCTGACCATCTCTTCCACGGTCTTCCCACATTCCTTCTTCCTATTGGGTTATATTCCATTATTTGTTTGGCAATCCTTTGTGGCGGTGTACACGAGGTACACGTTCTTTCCATTTCTCTTTAAGTTGGACCCCCTTCTCTGTTATTGATTGTGTGCCTAGTTCATCTCTTATTGTTTTGATTCTTTCTTCTCTAGTGCATCCTTTAACTGATGTTACAAATGCCATCATCAGTGAGTAAATGAATTCACCATACAGTAGGTAAGTATAACTAATTTCTTGAATAACTCTCAGTTTGAAACATCCTAATCACACGCTTTTGGGCCAGAAAGACTACCTTTAATGCGGAATTACCCCAAAATAAAATTCTATAAGACATTAAGGAGGTTAGGATTTTAACAAACACATGGCGAAACTTCGGCAAGGTCACCGGGAATCAAAACGTTTCGGAACCTCTGGTATGAGAAAAACTGAAACTGCTAACTCACACTGTGTACTTACGGTTCCTGCCAGTGTCAAAAAATTATGCTTAAAATTCGTTGAATGTTTTCGAGTGGTGTGATTCATCTAACGTGAATTATTTTTGTCATGTCAAAGCAAATTTTCACTTCGTGGTGTGAAAACGTTCTACAGAGTCCAACAACCCCTGATTATAAATGGTCTCAGGTTTTGTTATACATTAAATTTGTTTGCAAAAAAAAACAGAAATCGTAAAAACATTACAAAATTGGCGCATTGGTATAAAACATTCCGTTTTGTGCTACTCGTACAATTTCTAAACATCTACCCCTAATATCACTCACTTCATACTTACTTTGCGCAACTCGGATTTTATATATAATCGCATAATATGTGGTGCAAGTTACTGAGTTATGTACCAATTCCTCATTTTTTAAAAAATTGCATTAAAATACTCATATGAACAAGAATCTGATTTATAAAAATATAAAATGTAAGACGACACCTGTGTTAAAATTATACTATTCAGAAAATTAAATAGTCAAATAACAGACTAAAAAAATAAGTGCTCAATAAATACCACACAATCTTAGACAAAAAAAAGAGTGTAAGAATAAAAATATTAACCATCTACAACAGGAATGTTATTACCGTAGTTCCCTGCTGATACAGCACCGCAGTGCTTCATGTAACCTCAATGTTTAATTACATGATTTGTTTACTTACAGAGTGGTCACTAGTTTATCCCACACAAACTTCTCTTAACTTGGATAAAATCAAAATGGCAGTTATTCAATTTTCTGACTTGTCCAACTAATCAAGACAACAACATCTTCGTTATTAAATGTAAAAATTATTTTTGTTAACCAATGGTCACCTACAGTACACAAACAGATTCCCTCCCCCCCCCCTCTGTAATTTAGTAGGAATCTTGCGAATTCGTGGCCCACAAAGGGACGCGAATCCAAGCGGTTATAAAATCCGGCAAACCTTGCAGTAGGTGTTAAGAAGTTTAAATTACAGACTGGGAAACGGATTTGAAAGGACTGTGTGGAGAATTTGAACAGTGTGCGTGAAATCGATCAATAGATCGATCGTGTGTAGTTCCTTCGGTAACAAGCATCATAAAATTCCCGACACGTCAATGCTTGTCGTGGACAGAGCAGAAAATTGATATACACATTTTTTGGTTCAGCATTCGTGGAGACTGATTCAATTGTTATATTTCATTATTAATTACAATTAAAGTCCTTTATTCATTGATTTTCTACTTTCAAACCTTAAAACCACCGACTTAATAATTGTTTTGTTTCTATATATATATATAAATATACTTTTTTGTATGACTATAAAGAGCTCTCGAATGATTTAGAGATGTTTTTTTTATAATTAGTAATTACACTGATAATAAAGATAGCCGAACACAAGACACAAAATAAGAGGTAATATAAATACCACACGACGTTTCCCGGATCCTTGTCGCCTTTCTTCAGGATGCTAAGGAGAGCCTAGAGCGACACAACTGTATTTGTCAGTTGACAAAACTCAAATGGGCATTTGACGAGTGCAGGTGTGTCGCTCTAGGCTCTTCTTCGTACCTGAAGAAAGGCGACAAGGATCTCGGAAACGTTGGTACCGCACCAACGTTTCCGAGATCCCTTATTTTCTCTGTATTTGGCTATCTTTATTATTATTAATTATTTTATTCAGCCTGAAATAATTTTTTTTCTTCACAATGTATGTAGTTAACGTATCAAGGCTATTATTAATTGATTGAAGTCAACCCGCCTATGATGTTTCGACAACTGTCTCCGACAGTCAGAATCGATGGATCAACAGGCGTGTAAACCACAGACTTCGCTATTATGGAACATGTTGTCTGAGATGACAGAATTGGTGCAGGTAAAACCGGTACGTAGAGGAGCAGACGGAACTTACCTGTACTCGAGACTCTGTGAGGCCGATGCGCATTGCGATTTCTTCTCGCATGAAGATGTCGGGGTAGTGCGTCTTGGAGAAGCAGCGCTCCAGTTCGTTGAGCTGCGCCGGCGTGAAGCGGGTCCGGTGGCGTTTCTGCTTCGCAGGTTTGTCCCCGTCCGAGGCCCCCGGGAGGCCGGGGGGCGGCTGCGGGGGCGGGGGTGGCAGGTCGCACAGGGGCCCCAGGCGGGGGTCGCCGCCGTCCTTCAGGTCGTGCTGCCGCTTCACGTCCTCGCAGCCCTCCTTAGGTCCTGAAGCACACGTCACATCTCAAACAATTTTACTACTTGTGCAATGAAACAGCATCAACTGCATTTTTTTCAACCTGCTTCACTGAACGGCAAAAATGCTGTTCATAGAAAATTTGATTTTTGAACTTGAAAACATTCAAATGCGATAATCTCAAATCATATGACCCTCTCAGGTCCGTTCTCGTCATGCAGAAAGAAAAGCATCTATCATAACCTACACACTACTGTATGTAACTAAAAACTCCAGATCAGGCTTCATTCGTCAACTTTATGATCACCAAAACAAATTATATCAAGTCTCATGCTAAATATATGGAAACACTTTTAAGGTAAACGGTAACATCAGTCATAAGTACATGAATCATTAATTAATTAGTACGAAAATAATAAGTGTTCCGACTTACAAATAAACAACAGCAAATTATTAGAAGCCTGCGAGGGCTATTCTCTCGCAGGAAATACGTGCGGGTGATGTTCTCTCGCAGGCCGAACCTTATAGGAGAGATACGAAGGGGCTACCTTTGGGGATGCCTTTTCCTCTCCGTTTTTGAACTAAGGTTCCCGCAAACCGAGGCACCTCGGCCTGTTTTGAGAGGTGTATGTTCCGGGGTCACAGACCTTGGACATACGGTAAGAGTTGTCCGCTTTTCCCATTGGAGGAATAGTCGGCCAACTGCCTACTAAACTGGTCGAGGCACGGAGAAGGTAATGCTGCGTCCCCACAGCAAACTCTTCTCCCGCTATCGGAAGGGCGTGGGACAAGTACCCAATGCCCGACCTACCAGATGCAGGTTTGTCTGGAGTTTCCCTGCATTTCTTTAGGCGAATGCCGGGTAGGATCCTTAAAATATAGCCCGGGGGCCCTAGTTAACCCTTGGATACCTTCCTCTACCCCTCCGAATCTCCCCTTTCAAATCCCTTCCTATGCTATTAAAGGGGAGTTGCCCAACGTGGATCACCCTCATGTAGCCTGTTGCCCTAAAAACAAATAAACAACAGCCAATTTGAAGTCAGAAAAAAAATTATTTATTTATGGAAAATTAAACTACGTTTTGTCGAAAACCATTACAATGATAAAATATAAAAAATTTAAGAAAAATTTTGCAGAATACAGTATTAACTTACTATCAAAATTTATATTGTTTTTTTTTCTGCAAAATTTTTCTTAAAAAACTCTATTACAATCATTGTAATTGTTTTCTTTAGTTTTGTAGTGTTAAACTTCAACCTGAAGACGTCACAAAGTTGGTGACGAAACGTAGTTTGATTTTTCCTTAAATAAATATATATATATACATTTTGTCTGACTTCAAAGTGGCTGTTGTTTATTTATAAGTTGTTATCCATAGTCTGAAAATGTAGATATCATTAATAAGTGTTCCGGTTAGAAGTGCTTGATTTTTAAACTAAAGAAAAAAAGCTTGTTTTATCTGATCTTCTTCATCACTGACAATTTTCTTCTTGATAAAAAAAAACACACACACAGACAAGAACAAACTTGACACCTTAGCGGAGTTTAGAAAATCTCTTGCTCTTATTACTGCTACATAATGCAAACAAATCGGCCACTTAATACCAGTATCAAAGATCATATTCCAAATAACCAAACTTTCCATTTGTAATCTCTGCTAAATGGAATGAATGATTTTGTTTAGACACTAGCTACAATTCCGAAATGCTTCACAATGAATCCAACATCATCACAATAACGTATAAACTGATATACTATTAAACTCAACAATGGCTACGGTACCTTATTGTTACGATAATACCTGTTTGTTTTTCCATTGTCGTTGCTTTTAACTTCGTTTAGTCTTTGGTTTTGAGGTGCGTCGTTTTTCCTTTCTTGAACCAGCTGACGAAAGCAACAAGGGTTTGCAGAGACGTCGTGTCGTAATTATTTAGAACTTTTTTTTCTGAATAATAAAGATAGCCAATACAGGCAAAAAAAGAGGGTAATATAAACACTACACAACGTTTCTGGGATACTTGTTCCTTTCGTCAGGTGCTGAGAAGAGACTAGAGAAACACAACAGTAATTTTTTCAGATTTCAGCTGTAAAGAGAGGTATAGGCTTTTTTCCAAGAATAAAACGTCCGTCAGCTGTAATTATTATCCCCGAACCTTTTAACCGTATAATCTTTCAGTCAAAGTTTGGTATTATTGCGGAAGAGCAACCTAGACGCGTGCTGCGGCTAATGGACTTCATGACTGGCGAAACGAAGCCATGAATCATCAGTCAGCTCCTTCCGGTAAGCAGTCAACGGACGCCCCACAACTCGGTTCAATATTGGATCCAGAGAAGGGTCAACGGCCGATTCCTCAGCCGATATACGCTGGCAGCACACACAACAACGACACGAACGTATCGATTGATGATCTCAAAGTGGATCACACAAGGTTCAGAGAAATTTTAAAAAATCCATTCTTTGATGATAATGATTAATGGCCAAGGAGATAAGAAAATAGCGCAGGACAAGATTTATCGTCCACCACCAAGAAACAATCGAGAGGTAAACACTGTGCAATAGACGATAATGACTTCATTCTTGAAAGTAATGGTTCATGAAGAAAAATGAGATGCTTAGTTTCCCACGTGTCGTCAAAGAAATGAATGGCACTAACAACAAAGCTTAAGCAACTGCTTGCAGGTATTTTTGAAAGGCTATAAAAAAATTTTCTTAGAAAAGTAAAAAACCCAAAGATGATGCTTTAGACATTCATGAAATTTTTTAAACCCATAAAAACAATTTAACGTTAAGAATGTCAGATTATATTGCCCATTAAATCTTTATTTATACAGTAATGTTTTTTTTTAAAAAAAAGAAAATTATTAGACAAATATTTTATCCTGAGATTAGTAGCTGGTTACAAATTGTTTACAGTATATATGCAATTTAAATTATGTACCTAGTTAACATAGTCAGAATATATATATATATATATTATAATATTAAATAAAAAAAGCTTGTTTTAGTTTAATAATCAATCACTTCTAACCGGAACACTTATTAAATATTATATACTTCTAACCTTAACTTTAAGAAGTGTTCCGGTTAGAAGTGATTGATTATTAAACTCAACAAAAGCTTGTTTTATCTAATATCTATCTATCTATCTATCTATCTATATATATATATATATATATATATATAATAAGTGTTCCGGTTAGAGGTGATTGATTATTAAACTAAAAACAAAGCTTGTTTAATCTAACATTCTTCATCCCAGAAAAAGATTCACAGATCTAACACACTTTCCTTCTTGATATAAAAAAACCCCCCTACAAGAATCAACTTGACACCTTTACAAAATCTCTTGCTCTTATTCCTGATATAAAGCGCAACAAAAACTTGGCAATTAGGTTAATCCACTAATTAAAAACTAATTTTGCAATATATATTTTTTTCTTGAACCTTAATTTGTCTATCTGAGGGGCATCCATTGTTGGAGGGTTCACTGGTGATGTTGAGGTTTGATGGGTTGGATGGAATGGGCTGGTGGGGTCTGCGGATAGTCGAATAAATAAATATATTTGACTAATCCATGGTCCGTCTTTTTTTTTTCAAGACAAAGGAAACAGATAATCTAACAAATGAACTCCAACTACTGTAACAAGTGTCTCAGTTGGGCTTGAGACCGAAACATTTTGGATTTGAAAGGGTCGAAGGACGATTGATCACTTTCCCAGAGGTTCATTAGCATCATAATACACGACTCTGTATATTTGTTTTTATGACGTGAAGGGACTGTTGGGCGTGGAAGAAATATTTTTATAAGCGGTATTGTTTGTTCGGTGAAGTCCTTGTAATAAATCTCCAGGTGCGAAGGTGGCCGTTGTGTGTAACACGGCAGCCCTCGTATTCGTCTTTCTCATTATCGGACATTGCGCTGGTGGGTGCGTGGGTTACGAGACAACCAAACACCTGTCAGCTAACGAACGAGATCCAGTTCTACCGCTGTCACACTGTCACAAGGACGACTGTGGGGGGGGGGGGGGGTGAGACATGTTTGTTATTGAGAACACACGATCGAGAGACACTTGGTTGGTTGTTTGTTTCGAGCATCAGTTTCTGTTGGTTCATGTCAGCAGCATTAACGAGTCCCGAGTTACACCCTACACATGTGAATAGGATCTACTTAGCTGGACTCGTACGTTACACGAACAATAACAAGGGAAAACCTTCTGCTTAGAAAGAACGTGTTTCAATGAATAAGTCGAGTAAACTCCGTACTGAAAGGATTTGTAATTATTAAAAAAAAACATTATTATTATCATGAAAAAAGTGAAAAAAAATACGTCTGATAGAAAACAATGAATAATAAAGATAACCAATACAGACCAAAAAAAGGGTAATATAAATACCACACAACGTTTCTGGGATTCCTTGTCCCTTTCGTCAGGTGCTGAGAAGAGTCTAGAGAGCTTTTGAGTGTTGTCAACTGATCAGTGCAGTTGTGTTTCTCTAGGCTCTTCTTAACACCTGACGAAAGGAACAACGTTACCAGAAACGTTGTGTGGTATTTATATTACCCTTTTTTTGTCAGTATTGGCTATCTTTATTATTCAATAATTCTTATTATAGATGAATTGATGACCGGTGATTTTTTATATAAAAGGAGGGAAAATTAAGATGTTTACTGTCACCTCTCTTCGTTGACGAGTGTGACACGTTACATACACATTGTTGAACACGAGTATCGCGCTAAATGTCCAGTCACGCTCCACAGCATTTCCTCTAGACGCCATTGTTTATTTGGCAAAATAACAACATTATATTTCTCATATAAATAGTCAATACAGACAAAAAAGGCTAATATAAATACCACACACAACGTTTCTGGGATCCTTGTTCCTTTCGTCAGGTACGATGAAGAGCCTAGAGCGACAGAACCCTATAAATACCACACACAACGTTTCTGGGATCCTTGCCGCCTTTTCTTCAGGTGCGAAGAAGAGCCTAGAGCGACACAACTGCACTGTCAGTTGACAAAATTCAAAAGCGACGAAAACGCAACAATGGGAGAGCCGAAGGGGTTAGCGTAACAATAAGGCGCAGTTGTGTCGCTCTACGTTCTTCTTAGCACCTGACGAAAGGAACAAGAATCCCAGGAACGATGTGTGGTATTTTTGTCTGAATTAATTATCATTCTTATTTATATGAGAAATAAATTTTTTTAAAATTTGTCAAATAAAGAATGGCGTCTAGAGGTAACGCTGTGGAGCATAACTGGGCATTTTCTTGCTCAAATTTCTTTTACCCACCCCGAGGTCTACAGCGCACAGAAAGAAGAAGAAGAACAGAATATGTAAGTAGCTAAAGAGATATTGCTATCAAAACATCAATAGTTTGATTAGCAGTTGGAAGACAACAGACCACAGAATCTGATAAGTGTTATTTTATCACACTACGTTCAGAAAATGTCCCAACAGTAGTGTACGACTGAATGAACACTTGAAGAAAGCAACAATGGCTATAGTTTCGCCAATAATATTTGGAAGAAGTTGAGTATATTGTTTCTGTTGATAACACGCCCCATTTGTGTTTCAGTTGTACGTTTTCCCGCTGGACGACTCCCCCTCCAACAGCGTTGCAGGGCAACTTGTTTCAACCGTAAATCGATATGCTTAATAATAAATATTTACTCTATTCAGGGTTCGGTGTTCAGCCTTTTTTTTTCAATTCATTGTAATTATTCAGAAACGGGAGTAAACTTAACAATAAAAATATTAAAATTTATAAATACATTTTTTAAAATTATTATTAATATCGCGTCAATAAGTATCGTGAATGGCGACCTTCAAAATTTACTATTTAGTTACTTAAAAATATTAATAGCCATATAATTAATACAAATAAAGTGAAATGAAAAATTAGAATTTATTTAAAAATATTCATAGTCATATAATTAAGAAAAAATGAAGTTGTATGAAAAATTACAATTTCTTTAAAAATAATTATAGCCATATAATGAAGAAAAAATAAAGTCAAATGAAAAATTACAATTTATTTAAAAATATTAATAGCTTTATTATTAAGAAAAAATGAAGTTGTATGAAAAATTACAATTTCTTTAAAAATAATTATAGCCATATAATTAAGAAAAAATAAAGTTTAACGAAAAATTACAATTTATTTAAAAATATTAATAGCTTTATTATTAAGAAAAAATGAAGTTGTATGAAAAATTACAATTTCTTTAAAAATAATTATAGCCATATAATTAATAAAAAATAAAGTTTAACGAAAAATTACAATTTATTTAAAAATATTAATAGCCATATAATTAATAAAAAATAAAGTGAAATGAAAAATTACAATTTAATTAAAAATATTTATAGCTACATAATTAATAAAAAATTACAATTTATTTAAAAATATTAATAGCCATAGTTAATAAAAAATAAAGTGAAATTAAAAATTACAATTTATTTAAAAATATTAGTAGCTTTATTATTAAGAAAAATAAAGATAAGGAAAAATTATAATTTCTTTTAATAATTTTAATAGTCATATAATTAAGAAAAAATAAAGTTTAATGAAAAATTACAATTTCTTTTATAAATATTAATAGCCTTATTATTAAGCAAAGTAAAGATAAAGAAAAATTATAATTTCTTTTATTAATATTAATAGAAAAATAATAAAAATAAAGTTAAATGAAAAATTAGAATTTCTTTTATAAATATTAATAGGCATATAAATAAGAAAAATAAAGTTTAATGAAAAATTACATATTATTTAAAAATATAAATAGCCATATAATTAAGAAAAATAAAATTAAATGAAAATTTACAATTTCTTCATATTAAAAAAATTATGTGAACTAAAAGTTTATTTCCTAAATATTTCAAATAATATGGAAAAAAATTAAAACAAATGTTAAATTATTTACATTTTGATGACAAGATGTAGAACTTGGACTGACTATGCCAATGCTAACATTTCTGAAGATTTTTTGTCTA
Organism: Zhengitettix transpicula; assembly: GCA_037074705.1. Taxonomy (NCBI): domain Eukaryota; kingdom Metazoa; phylum Arthropoda; class Insecta; order Orthoptera; family Tetrigidae; genus Zhengitettix; species Zhengitettix transpicula. The sequence continues at coordinate 16,828,298 of CM073594.1, read as the reverse complement.
TGTTTAATAATAAAGAAATGAACACCAGGAGAATATGTGAACAATACCAGCAACTAAGTGGATTACAGAAGGCTTCCCTTGATTTTCAATATTTATTCAGAGGTGAGGTGATTAGAAATCAGCAAAAACGATTAAAGGTATGATAATTCAGCTATGAACAACCCCAATTTGAGTTTGTGACGTCCATACTGTGACAAAAAATAATCTATCTGAGCAAACTGTCTGGAAAATATATGATCGGGATATAAAAAACGTTTTTAATGATAGAGGTGAAACTGTCATAACTTTTTGATCCTTCCAAAACGTTGAAAATATTTCTATAACAATTACAATAATAATGATGGCTAAACTATGTTTATTATAGAAGTCTTTCTCTAAGGGTAATGGGGGGGGGGGGTAATCACAAAATTGCTTAAAATAGGCAATTAATTTTTTTTAAAAAAAAAAGTAATAATCAATTTTGGGTTTCTCTGAATTAATGGAGTTTGTTTTTAAAAATACTGACCACATCCAGCTTACAATGGCGCAATGGTGTCGTCCGGGTTGTCCAGGTTGTTGTGTGTTGTACAAGAACTTCGGAAATTAAACCTTATACTTTAATTTATTTTGTCTGCTAATTAAATTTAAAAAAACTCCACAAAAACAAGGAATCCTTGGCCAACGAACTAGCGAAGAAGCCTCCTTCAACAATCTCTTGTCCCCCAGCGATAACATTTTCACCAATGATAATAATTTAAGTATCTCAAAGAAATACACAATCTTCAAAGAGTATTTATTACACCGCACTTAATTTTTTTTTTGCTACTACAATTACCTGTTGATAAATCTGTAGACCGAAATATCAAATACAAAGTCCCTGTTACCAATAAAATGTTAAATGTATTACCCTTTTGAGTCGTGGAGAGAGGCTGGGGACATCGCGATCGCGATTGTTTATTTTGTGACAAAGAAAAAAAATTAATTACGAGAAATGTCCGTTTCAGGCGTGTCGTATTTCGAGATTTAATTAGTGTTCATTACCTCCATATTACCTAGCTGAAATTGGATGTGAATTATTGTTATCCTCTCATTACTTTTCCTGTTCTTTCTTCTCTTCTATTTGAGTTTTTTTTTAAATTTATATTAGCCGGCTCCAATTACTATATAACTGAGAATCTAGTACTACTTAAATCTGATTACTTCAATGCTAGAACCTGAGGCGGAAATTCGGTGCAGCTGAGACCAGTCTTCCTTGTAGCAAATTCATGAGGCGGGTTTATGTGTTTAATGACAAGTAGCCTACTACTTGATGTGGGGGCCCGAGCTATTAACGTATTATGAGTTATTTTGACAGTCAATTACGCGAGTGATGTTTCTGTCTTTTCCACGATCGAGACTGTGTAAACGGCTGGAACTGCCTGCCATTTTGGTGTGTTGTCCTCCATGAAAGTTTGAGTGCGAACAGCAGTCGCTGTCAACGTTCCCACGCCTGCAGCCTCGAAATGACGTGTTACTGACATCATTTTGTCCACTAGCAATACACAGACAGATCCTTGTGTCGTTGTTTTTTTCTTTTTAACAAAAACAAAATGGCTTGATGAGACTTCCTCACTCGGAATTACCTTCTCTTACTTAGAATGACCGGAGACTCTTTATACATTCTTCTTAACATTAATTTTTCCAGTAGAATTGCCATTTGTGACTCATAACTGAATATTCGACTCACAATTTATTTATTTCCTTCATGAGAATCATTGATGGTCATTAAAAAGCTGCAGTCTAATCCTATACCTCATAACTTTGCCTCACATTAATACCATTACTTTCTTTCTTTGCATATATAACTGACCCAATTCTCTCCACTCTTGTAACATAGTTGTAACATAGTTTACATATAAATACAATATAAATTAAAAATTCCTAGTAAGATTATTTTAATCATGCCTCCTAACTACGACTGCTGTAGACTTCATACATGCAATTGTTACAAAAATTTTTTTCTTGAACTGAGAGAACAATCCATGCAAAAAAACAAACAAGAAACAACCAGGCCTGACGTGCACAAATCATGCATGTTTTATGTGGTACACATTCAGTGTGAAACTTTAACGACACGCTGTAAAGTCAATCTACGTTTAAAATATTGAAGTATTTCCCGTTGAAGTTGTTCAATAAATAGCTCTCGGAATTCAACACTGTTTTTTAACGTTTCGACGACTGAAAGCACTGTCGTCATCTTCTAGGCGAAGTGCCGGAGCCCTTTTGTTTTTTTGGGTGTAGACAGGTTATGTACATAGTGGCAACTCCCCTCTTATAGCATAGGAAAGGGATTTGAAAGGGGGGATGCGGAAGGGTGGAGGAAGGTAGACGAGGGTTAACTAGGGCCCCAGGGGCTATGGTTTAGGGATCCTACCCGGCAATTCGCCTAAAAGTAATGCAGGACAAACCCTAGAAAAACCTGCATCAGGTAGGTCGGGCATTTGGTACTTGTCCCACGCCCTTCCCTGGATGGCGGGAGAGGGGGAGTCCGTCTCAGCCATGTCAACATCAGTCACTCACCGAGGTGTGAATTCCGCGAACTATTTATTGTACGCAGTTAAAATTCTACTGAGGATTTGGTCGAAAAACAAACAATAATTCACATGAAACATATAATAATGTGAAGAACTAACAGCTTCTGTATTATTTTTATTAAGACTCTAGATGTCTCGGATCCTTTAAAATTCCAGTGAATTGCAGGTAAGAGATCTTTGTTGATGAGAACATACCCTGACAATTCCAGGAACCAGAGAATCACAACAACATACCCTTTTGTCCCCCCACAACACTCTGGCACTTCCTAACCCACCTCATCCTCAAACTGGGCAGACCCCACCCACCCATTCCATCCAATTCAACATCACCTGGGAACCCTCATAACCCAACAACGTATGCAACCTTCCCCAATTAATATTCCAGTAAACACCCATCTCATCTTCCACCCCAAACCCCTCAAGGACTCAAGGCCTGGAAAGTCACAGGACTCTCCACCTAAACAAGCTAACATATGAATTATTTACACATAATTTTTGTAAATACTTGCAAATTTTAAGAACCAAATAAAAGTCTTTATGAATAAAAAATATACCCTTCTAATTTTAAAACACGAGTCGTGTAACAGGAATGACGTTAGTTTCTGTGGAGTGGACTGATGAGGGAGGCTCCATGCAACACTTGGTGGTGATATACTGACTCAAGAAGTTCGGAATAGTGCACCGGAGGCCTGTGGATGCCTGTGAGCGGGGGGGTTAGTAGGGTGCATAGTAGTGACATCATTCATGTGACATGCGTATGATGGCGGCAGGGAGGGATTAGTGTAGAGGTTTTTACGGCTACGTGGTTGACGCTCGAATCCGCGTGGAGGAGTGATAAGGGTTGCATATTGATGGCATGCATGCAGATGCTGACTTGCCTGGATCGTGCACAGGCCCGAAGCCCTCGTCTCTGGCAGTGAGCCGGTACCCGTAGAACTGTAATTTCGCCACCTGGTTCTTGTTGCCAGCTCTACGCCATTCTTTGTGAGCTATGCCTGAAGTCCAATCCGCGCCTCCTGGGGAGCCAAACAACATTCACATATGTAGGAAGGACACACTCACTCGAACAACACTCACGCTGGCCAGCTCTCGGGGGGGCATGCACGAGTTGCATGGTCTCAGCAGCAAGAAAATGCCCTCAACTCAACAAGAATTCAACCCTAGACGCAACAAAAGGAAGGTACAAAACAAGTGTGTTAAAGAAATGACACTTTGAGCAGAGGACGGTGGCAGTGGCAGAGGGAGAAAATAAGTTAAAATGCATCAATCTTATACTCAAATATACATAAAAATTAACAATAAAAACATTTTTTCATTTTCCAGCGTATTCAACATTTTATATCCTGTTGAATAATTCACAATAGTATCCTTGTTTAACCTGGCCCGATCACGGGGCGAACTCCGCAGGAGACACGCCGCTTTTATCCTATTACTAGCTGGGTGCCCGGCGTTGCCCGAGATGTCATTTATCTATAACCCCCGATATGACTCCATTTTCGGCTGCTTTTGCGCAATTTTTATGTAACGCTACTCGAACCCTAATCATTATAATTAACTCTGAAAAATATTTCTTCAACGCAAATATCTGTCGTGTTTGCATGTTCCAAAATTTGCACCCCGCTACCCCTGAATCTGAGGGGTAAATGCCATTTTGAATGTCGTAACTAAACACAGTCACTTCCATAACCTTTGATTTGACTCCAATCTCGGTTGCATTCGCGTTATTTTACTGTAAAGCATCTCCACCCCAAACCCGAAGGGCGTCCTTTTCACGGGGCGTAGGGGATGAAAATTATATTCAGATAACATTGGTAGAAACACTATCAATATCTTTGACCCCTACAAATATTTATCCGACTCAAATATCGGCTGTTTTAGTATGTTTAAATATTTCCACCCCCGCTTCTGGGGGTGGAAGACGCGTCTCACCCCAACAGTGTTTGTTTCCTGGTCGCAAAGAACACGTGTACGAAATTTGGTGAAAATTGCTCGACTGGTGTAGATTTGTATTTTATTTAGAAAACGTTTGTATGGGAAATAGAAAAGGGCTGTTTTTAGGGTTTTCCCGGAAATTATTCGATTTTTTCTCGCCTTTTAAACCTTCCCTAGACCTCCACGAACATTTCAAGACTAAGATAAGATAAATCCGTTCAGCCGTTCTCGAGTTTTAGTGAGACTAACGAACAGCAATTCATTTTTATATATATATAGATAGATACTCCCCCCTGAAACACTTCCCGTACTCACTGTAATTGGTTTTCGTTCTAAAGATTTATTATCATCAATATTAAAAATAATTATAAACATTGTATATATATATTCTGACTATTGAGGAAACTAATAAATAAATTTACTACACTGTAAACCGCAACTCAACAACTAATTTTTTACTGGTCGTTCTCAATTTTAATTGTCCATCAAAATTTTATATTGTTCGACTTCTGCCAAGTGTTTCTTAAAAATATTTATTCTTATAATTGTAATTGTTTTGTTCTTTTTTTTTTGGTACTTGAACCTTATGAGGTCGCAAAATAACTGACGAAACGTTGTTTAATTTTACACTAATCAATTCTCCTTTTTTTCCGCCCTTAAAATTGGCTGATGTTTATTTATTTATATAAAAAAAATTATTATACACTGCTACAGAGTGGTTTTATCTTTAAGCAGAAGAAAACATCTATCAATTTTTTTTGTTTTGGTCGCACTCAAAAAATTAAATTCACGAAGGGGTGAAGCGGGTTGCAAATGAATTTCATGATGTTTAGAGAGATTTTTTGGGGATTCAAGTCGTGTACAAACGAATGTGTCTTTAGAAGTGACGTCATCGAAACAAATAAAATTATATCGATCCCTTGTCTATAAAAAAAATTACACATTTACCGTACTTTGAAATGTCTGAATCATAAGGGTGTATGTATGTACTAAATAAATAATACTATTTGATATTACTAAGGTAGACGATCTGAGTTTTTATAAACAACTATCTTATTTTTATCATAGGTATATATTATTAAATGTTTGTTTGTTTATATAATTATGATCCTTTTTTAAAAATTAAATCTGTAGTATTTGTCATTTTTTGCACAAATATTGTTCCATATTTTCATCTTCTGCAAAAAAAAAATATATATCTAGAATTGAGACTGTTCGTAGGTTTTCTTTAATATCTTTCGATTTATCTACGGTCTGTTTAAATCTAATGGATAATACGATTTTTTAATTCCAATTAACTAACCGTAATTTTCATTTTATAATCAATAAATGTAATAAAAATACGGGGAGATATTTAATAAATAATTAAATTATAATATTAAATAATATTAGAAGAAAAAAATTAAGACTGTTCGACAATTATTGGAATTTATTACTGATATATATATATATATATTTATTTATTTATTATGACTATTGAGAAAACAAATAAATAAACACCAGCCAGTTTTAAGTCAGAATATTTTTTAAATTAAATTAACAGCGTTTCATCGCTTAATGTGCGACATCATCAGGGTCAACTTTAAAACTACAAAAAAAAATAACATTTTTTAAAAAAAAATTTTTATCTGCCACATTGTTTCTTAAAAATGTTATTTATTTAAAGTTGAACCTGATGAGGTCGCAAATTAAGCGATAAAACGTTAATTTAATATTTTTTTTTCCATTGACTTTAAAATTCACTAATGTTTATTTATTTATTGTAATTTATCCTTAATCCAAATTCCTTATTTAGCGTAGATCTTACTGCAATAGTTAACAACACTTAAATACCCTTTTTTTAAAAAAAAATTGGTAGGAGATAAAATAAAGCGGTTTAACTTTGTGTTATTCATTTTTTTTAACCGTAGGAGAAGAAATTGCGTGTTTGTTATGATAAGGGAGGGGAAGGGGAGGGAGAATTTTAACGCGAGGGATTTTTTTTTGACTTGGATTTGTTTCCGATCAAATGAAAAAAAAAGTATACACAAAACTTTAGTACATAAGTTGAGGACACGAATCGTTTAGGGGGAAATAAAATTGTAGAACCAGGGGGAAAGGAGTTTCACCGACCCCGTGCAATGTGATACCTCGAATATAACGACTGCAGGTCATAAATGCTCTAGAAGGGAATGGACGGAGAAGGAAGTCAGAGGGAAATTAGTTTGATTACGAGGAGAAGGATCATCGAGGGCTGTTCAAGTACAAGTTGATGAGATCAGAGTTGGACAATAATTGGTAGGGAACGGACCACGAAGCAGTTACGACTGAGAGGAACAAGTTGTGTGGGTGAAAGCCGAATCCTGGCCGGAGAGTCCTTTGAGGACAATTACGGGAAACAGTCTCTAATCTGTGTTTGGAGTCTCTAAGACGGACCAGTTAATTTGTAAATAAATGAATTATCGTTACTGTGCAGACAGTGGTGTTTATTTAATAACTCCCAGAGGAAAGCCGTAAAGGAATTAAAATGTCAATACCGAAGAAGGACCAAATTACAGGGAATGTTAAAGGTTTCCGATCTGTTGGAGAAAATAACATGTCAGAACGCAAAGTTTTAAATGCCAAGGAAACTAAAAAATACTGAGCATAATAAAATTTCTTCGGAAGCGCAGTCATTTAGACAACAAGAATAACAAGGTTATTATAACGTTATTCGTTTCAAATGCAGTTGATTCTTTTCCCTAAAATCCCCCCCCCCCCATTCACACACACGATTGAATTTAACCTATAAAATATTACTGAAATTGAGACGTCTCGAAATCATTCCGTGACTACAAGTTTCTTAGCTATATTCACAATGTAAACAAATGGTCGCCATATTGGAGTCACTTAATATGGCACGAAAATTAAGTTACATTATCCGCAAGGATTGTTTTTTATTATCATTCGATGGAGAATTACTGGATATAATTACACTTTTTATTCAACGAAAAATTTTCTGCTTTATTTCATTACGGAAAAAGGAACTATTTCCTCTGTTCGTCGTGTAGTAACGTCTCCCTTTCTCGCGCGTGACGTCACGGTCTCTTGGCGCGCAGTAATTTAACACAGAATTAACACGTGTTTAAATTATATTTTTGCCCACATTTATGCTAGGGGGTCTCTCACCCCCGCAGTACCGTTTCTCGTGTGTGTACAAATTTTTGTTGCAATCTGTCCACGCGTTTAAATCTGTGTATAGACATGGGAGTCAATTTTGTTTACGTCACCGTTCAGGAAAATACGGCGAGGATTGACTGAATTAGTTACAATGGATAAGTCTTGGGTTTGTTATTACATGGGGGCGAATAAAGGCGTTAACGACGCGGGGGTTGCAATAATCTCTGGAGCTCCCTCAGCGGTGAATACAAGACATCAAGCCAATATGGCATTGCTTATCCCCTTTCCGGAGGGAGGCTGGCTCTTATTAATGCATGAGAACAGAGGGCGCAAGCGATTTAAATCCAACCCCCGATGCAATCGAGGAGCCTGTTACGCCATAATTTCACATGAAATTACTCGCTCAGACATATTGCAAGGATATTAACTATTCATTAGGTGCTTCCTGCGTGCGACTCAAGTGTCTAGAACCAGCGAATGGTCACAGGGAAAAACTTTATAATTACAAGTTCCGTTTCGATTAATCGATTATTATTGGAATTACTTAGGTGATCAAACAAGAGCGTTATTACCATAAGACCAAAAAGGGTACCCGAATAAGTATTAAATATTTACAAAAGAATTGAGTTTCGTGTTCGCTTGATAAAAAAAAATCATCCCTACAAAACTTTTGACGTCAATAAAGTCAACATGGCGCCCATTTGCATAAACTTTATTCAAGCGAAGAATTTTTATAGGTACATATGAAGGGGGTTATCTGAACACAACCTCAGTATTTTACTTTTGACTGACAATAACACATTTTCTTAAAAACCCATAAAATTATTCATATATGGATTTAAATGGCTAATAAGAGGGAAAAGACTTATCTGGCTAAAAGAGTAAGGTCTATAAACACATACAATTAGGAGCAGTGACGTTCTACGAACTTAAAAAAAAACCGTCAGAGGTAGTTTTGACTTTTATAGGTCAATGACGGAAAAATATGGTATAGACGGAAAAATACAAATTTTTTGAATCATTTAAACATCTAAAATGATTGTTATTACTTGAAATAACATCACAAAATAAATTCTTTACTTAATTTGTCTACCTGACGGGCAAACATTGCGGGAGTATGAGGCTGATATAGAAGGAAGCAGAAACAAATATTAGGCATTAAGAATAAATAATTTTAGAACGGAAATAAAAAAAATAAAAGGCCCGAAATAGAACGGAAGCTATTCAGTAATTAACCTAGTATTGAAAAAAAAATTGTTTCCTTAATTTCTGTACCTGACGGGCAGACATTGTGGGAGTATGAGGCTGATGTAGAAGGAATCAGACACAAATATTACGCATTAAGAATAAATAATTTTAGCACGTAAATTAAAATAATAAAAGGCCCGGCCGAAAAACGGAAGTTATACAGTAATTAACCTAATTTAGAAAAAAAAAATTTCCTTCATTTGTGTACCTAAAAAGGGCAAACATTGTGGGAGTATGAGGCTGATGTAGAAGGAAGCAGACACATATTAGGCATTAAGAATAAATAATTTTAGCATGTAAATAAAAAATAAAAGGCCCGCCGAAAAACGGAAGGTATTCAGTAATTAACCTAATTTTATAAAAATAATTTTGTTTTCTTAATTTGTCTACCTGATGAGCAGACATTGTGGGAGTATGAGGCTGATGTAGAAGGATGCAGAAACAAATATTACGCATTAAGAATAAATAATATTAGCACGTAAATAAAAAAATAAAAGAACCGCAAAAGAACGGAAGTTATTCAGTAATTAACCTAATTTTGGAAAAATTAATTTTGTTTTCTTCATTTGTCTACCTAAAAAGGGCAAACATTGCGGGAGTATGAGGCTGATGTGGAAGGAAGCATAAACAAATATTAGACGTTAAGAATAAATAATTTTAGGACGTAAATAAAAAAAATAAAACGCACGCCGAAAAACGGAATTTATTCAGTAATTAACCTAATTTTGAAAAAAAAATTGTTTCCTTAATTTCTGTACCTGACGGGTAAACATTGCGGGGGTATGAGAGGCTGATGTAGAAGGAAGCAGAAAAAACATAATAGGCATTAAGAATTTATAATTTTAGTGGGTAAATGAAAAAAATAAAAGGCTTGCCGAAATACGGAAGTTATCCAGTAATTAACCTAATTTAGAAAAAAAATTCTCTCCTTAATTTCTGTACCTGACGGGCAAACATTGCGGGGGTATGAGAGGCTGATGTAAAAGGAAGCAGAAAAAAGTAATAGGCATTAAAAATTTATAATTTTAACACGTAAATAAAAAAAATTAAAGGTCCGCCGAAAAACGAAATTTATTCAGTAATTAACCTAATTTTGAAAAAAAAAATGTTTCCTTCATTTGTCTACCTGAAGCACAAACATTGTGGGAGTATGAGGCTGATGTGGAAGGAAGCAGAAACAAATATTAGGCAAGGTTTTATTCTGTACGTATTAAGAAACTTAAAAGTTTCTTCACGTTCAGTGAGCAGATCCATCAGTTGAGAGGCGATTGATGGATGGGCAGAGGAAATCTTCAAAACTTATTTTGAAAGACTCAAAGAGGATTGTGCAGGAGGTAGGGGACTCTAGAATATTCTTAAGCGACTGTGTAGTTAGAGACGGGGGATGGAAATGACAGTGCAAAATATCGCGAATGAAGGTAAATGGATTTAATTACCCCACTAAATCTTTTAAAATATTGCGAAAAATTATCTTTATATCACAACATAGTCTCATTTTAGGTTTTATTGAGAGCCATCAACCGGAGAGACTCAACTTATTCACTGTTGCCAAATCTATCACAACCTACCAATTTATTCAAAAGAGAAAACAATCCTCGGGTGCTAAATCCGGCTACTAGGGGTGCGTGTGGAAGCAATTCCAACTTCAACTCATTAATTTTTGCCCATCCCGACAATGGATGTGTTAACAGCTGCATTGTCGTCATTGAAAAACAACTTGCTAATTGCAGAGTTCTTATTTTCTTTTCGTGATTTCACCAACCAAACGCTGCAGAAAGAAGAAGGGTTAGCGTAAGACTAGCCGTTGAAGGCTGATTTTTATCTTTCATTGTGTTTAATGAGTTATTAAATATTTAATTCTAAAATATCCCTATTCATTAAATGAATACAAATCTGTTAATTTAAATTTTTTGGGGGCTCCCTTTTTTTTTCATCACAGCACACTGGAAAAATTATTGAAAAGAAAACTACGGTAACGGGTTTTCTGATACCTTCCGTTCTTTGGCGAGACTTTTATTTATTTTATTTACGTGCTAAAATTATTTATTCTTAATGCGTAATATTTGTTTCTGCTTCCTTTAGATCAGTCTCATACCCCCACAATGTTTGCTCGTCAGGTATACAAATTAAGAAAATAAAATTCATTTTTCCAAAACTAGGTTAATTACTGAATACCATCGTTTTTTTTGGCGGGCCTTTTATTTTTTTTATTTACGTGCTAATATTATTTATTCTTAATGCCTAATATTTGTTTCTACTTCCTTCGACATCAGCCTCATACTCCCGCAATGTCTGCTCGTCAGATAGACAAATTAAGGAAACAAAATTATTTTTTTCCAAAATTAGGTTAATTTCTGAATTCCTTCCGTGTTTTTGGCGGGCCTTTTATTTTTTTATTTACGTGCTAAAATTATTATTTCTTAATGCGTAATATTTGTGTCTGCTTCCTTCTACATCAGTCTCATACTCCCACAATGTTTGCCCGTCAGGTACACAAATTAAGGAAACAAAATTATTTTTTTCCATAATTAGGTTAATTACTGAATAACATTCTTTTTTCGCGGCCCCTTTATTTTTTTTATTACAAAAATTATTTATTCTTAATGCCTAATATTTTTTTTCTTCTTCCTTCTATATCAGCCTCATACTCCCGCAATGTTTACCCGTCAGGTACAGAAATTAAGGAGAGAATTTTTTTTTTCTAAATTAGGTTAATTACTGGATAACTTCCGTATTTCGGCAAGCCTTTTATTTTTTTCATTTACCCACTAAAATTATTTATTCTTAATGCCTAACATTTGTTTATGCTTCCTTCTACATCAGCCTCATACTCCCGCAATGGTTGCCCTTTTTAGGTAGACAAATGAAGAAAACAAAATTAATTTTTCAAAAATTAGGTTAATTACTGAATAACTTCCGTTCTTTTGCGGTCCTTTTATTTTTTTTATTTACGTGCTAATATTATTTATTCTGAATGCCTAATATTTTTTTTCTTCTTCCTTCTATATCAGCCTCATACTCCCCTAATGTTTGCCCGTCAGGTACAGAAATTAAGGAAACAAAATTATTTTTTTCCAAAATTAGGTTAATTACTGTATAATTTCCGTTTTTTGGCGGGTCTTTTATTTTTATTATTTACGTGCAGAAATGATTTATTCTTAATGCCTAATATTTGTTTCTGCTTCCTTCTACATCAACCTCTCATACCCCCGTCAGGTACAGAAATTAAGGAAACAATTTTTTTGGTAATATTTGGTTAATTACGGAATAACTTCGGTTTTTTAGGGGTATTTTTTTTATTTTCCATCAACCTGATGTCTGTTTATCTCGTTCTTCTGTTGTTTGCCACTGTCACCGATCCCGCCGATCAACTTGGTGTTTATTTCATTAACCATAAATGACGGCGTGTATTATTTTGTCAATTTCAAAATTATTCCCGTCCTGCGGCCAACATGCAGCAGACGTCAGCAAAAAATTTCCCGCGCGTCCATTTCGGTTGACCCCCAAGTTGCGCGTAGACGGCGAATGTACGAGGAGTGTTAAAGGCGACGAGGTGATATAAAGCGAGGACGAGGGACACGAGTTGCTATTCCAGGCAGCTGGAGGGACCTCATCTGCATTCAGAGCCACCTTCCCACCTGGAGGGCTACCCACGTCATGGCCCTGACACGGGAATTCATTTAGCGTCCCGACGCCGACCTGGACAGAATAAAACCTCAAGTGGCGCCTCCACGAAAAACCGACGCACGTTTACATTCCTCACAGACTCGTATTACAATAAATCACTTTGCATTCAATGTTTGCAGACATGTTTGAATATTTTCACCCCCACCCCACACTCCGTTCAGCCCCAACCGTGGGGGTTAAACTGCAATTTGAATGTAATTATTAATCATAGCTGCATCCGTAACCCCGGAATTTTTCGTTATTTTTATCCAACTCCCCCCTACGCTTTTCGGTTCTCTCCTCCCAAGCCGATAGGGGTTGTAATAATACACGGAATATATTTAGAAATATTATGAGTCTCATTGACCCTGCAAAATATTTATTCGACGCAAATATTGACAGTTTAACATTTCTACCCCGTCCACGTCCGACCAGCCCTCCCACCCGCATTCACTTCCGCGGTTGTCATAGATAATTTCAGTGACATCTACAGCCCCGATTGGTCTCGAATCTCTGTTGTTTTCGCGTTATTTTCTTGTAACTGTTTTACGGTCTTTTGGCTCTTAGTTGTTTATCTGTGTCGAAATATTTTTTTAAGGGTTTCTTTTTCAATTTTGTCTGTTACGAAGGACGTTGTACTATTATTATTATTTTCAACAGACGTTATTGTTTTGTTTATTTTACTCAGCAGCCAATACGAGTAGAGTATGACGTCAGTACCAGTCGGCTATTGCTCGTTCAGTTTTTGTGACGAGGAAGGGTGCAGAGAAATGTGTGGTCTCTATAAGCAAAATGCATTCCCATTTTGGTTCTTCTTCTTCTTCGGCTTTTCCCCCTTGTATAGGTTTTCTGCCTTCAATTTCCATTTCTGTCTGTCGTACCCGTTTCCCTCTTCCAAATTCCTATCCTTCATTATGGTTTTTACTTGGGGTTTTCCCACTTTAATCTGGGTCTGCCTCGTTTATTTTTTTCCCAGGAGGTGTGATCATTGGTATATTTCTTTTGGCTATCTTCCATTCTTTGTACGTGACCATAACCATTTAAGGGCTTGATTTTTCAATCCTTTTTAACGACAGACGTGGTTACGTTCATTTCTTTCCAAAGGAGCACATTTCTTAATTTTATCCTGTCTTTTTGTTGTTTTTTTGAATACTTCTACTCAGATAATCGAATTCTACTGTTCTAATATTTTGTTCTTCTGTCAGGGGCCAAGTTTCACTTCCATAACATAGAACGTTCTGTATTATTATGCTATTATAAATTTTGATTTTTGTTTTTCCTTAGTTTAATTTTTATTCCAAAATTATGCCGTGTAAAATCTTCACCATCGCAGTTTTAGTTTGTGTATCTCTTTCACATGTTCCTACATTTGTAATTATTGACCCCCCAAGTATTTAAAAAATTCACATTTTTTTTTATTTTTCCTGTTTCGAGTGTTATGTCTTCTACATCTTTTCCCTAAACACCTGTATTCTGTCTTCTGTAAATTTATGTTCAGTCCCCATTTTTTATATTCTTCCATGAGCTTATTTATCATGTATGTCGTGTCCTCTTCATCTCATTCAAATATTATTTCTTCTAATAACTAAATTATAGACCACGTGATGCACGCGTTGGTGTTGGAATCAAGTCCGAGTCCGATGTCATATTGTTGTGAATGAAAATGTTAGGTTATCGTTCTTTATTTGTAATTAATCGCAAGTGCCCGCAGCAGCGCAAGTGTCCGAGGATGGAGGAGGATGTTGAACGTGTTGGCGTTGTTAGCACCCTGAAGCGTTACCGCGCCATTAGCAGACAGCGACCTCGCGCGTGCGTCGTAACAGGACCATCACGACAACTACACTTCCATGACGACAGTTTTCTACAAACAAAACGCGTCAACACCTGCAGGTTACCGTCCGTAGTCATATTAACCATACGGACTTCACTACTCATTATTCCAACGATCTCACAAGACACGTTTTCACTCATCAGCAAAAAAAAATAATTAAACATTTACGGGGGGGGGGGGGGGGGGAAATAAAAATAGCAACAGCTGTCAGTGAACCTTATGGCTCTCGAGGTCTCCTCTGTTCCCCCCCCCCCCGTTTAAACAAGGCCGAACAGTAGTCGATTAATTGAAGTGACCACGCCACCACACATGACGAAGAACAGCAACACAATGTGACTGGGATTGCAAATTCATCGTGTATAGACTGAACATTTAGGAGATGAGAAACTATCCGTATGACGGGTGCCGCGTTTACTTAAAATGGCACCAAGAAACAGCGTCATAATGACGTTTCAATGGAATCTTTGGCGGTGTTACACAATAAAAACGGAGATTTTGTGTCGATTCATAACCGTGTTTGAAAAAAAAGGATCCAGACATGAATGAACAAACCAAAATAATAGACTGAAAGCGGAGTATCGTTTCCAAAGAAGGAGAAGACAGTGTTTGTCTGCTTGCGTCAGTTGTTTGGAATAATTTTCATTGATTATCTTCAAAAAGGAAAAAAATAATAATTTTTTTTGAGAGATGAAATTAAGAAAAAAACCTATCACATTTGGCGAAAAATAAAATGTTGTTTCGTCATTATAATGCACCAGTACACTGACGACTGCAGTTGTGACTCTCTCGGCTCTTAAGACATTTTCTGCACCTGAAGAAAGGAACAAAGGCTTCCAGAAACGTTGCAGTGTGGTATTTATATTATATCATCACTTCTTTTGTCTGTATTTGGCTATCTTTCTTATTATTATTCTTTCGAATTTAGTTGTAACAGAAGAGTTGACAATTTAGAGTCAGACTTCAAGGGTTATTAAAGAAATATTCCGATTTACTATAATATTAAATTCCAAGCGTCCATGTTACCGTTTATAAGACAGTCGAATTTTTTTTCCGACGGTTTCATTGGATGTTACCAAACTTAGAAGGCAGGAAAAAAAATTTATTCTGAATCAACCAACAAGACCGTTTCGAAAAATAATTATATTAATTTAAAGATTGTTATTTTTACGTCTGTTTGTATTAAAAATAATTCAGTTGTTTTTCGACCAATACCAGACAATATATTTTATTTATTTATGAGAACAGGAAAGACCTGATGAAGGTACAAACACGTACCGAAACGTTGTCATAAATAAATAAAACATATTGACTGATATTGGTCGAAAAACTGCATTATTTTTAATATAAACAGACGTAAAAATACAATATTTAAATTAATATATTAAAAATCAGGAAAGACCTGATGAAGGTGCAAACACGTACCGAAACGTTGTCATAAAAAAATAAAAATATTGTCTGATATTGGTTGAAAAACTGCATTATTTTTAATATAAACACACGTAAAAATACAATCTTTAAATTAATATAATAAAAATCAGGAAAGACGCGATGAAGGTACAAACACGCACCGAAACGTCGTCATAAATAAATAAAATATATTGTCTGATATTGATCGAAAAACTGCATTATTTTTAATATAAACAGACGTTAAAATACAATCTTTAAATTAATATAATAGAAAACAGGAAAGATCTGATGAAGGTACAAACACGTACCGAAACTTCGTCATAAATAAATAAAAATATTGTCTGATATTGGTAAAAAAACTGCATTATTTTTTATTATAAACAAACTTTAAAATACAGTCTTTAAATTAATATAATAAAAATCAGGAAAGACCTGATGAAGCTACAAACACGTACCGAAACGTTGTCAGAAATAAATACAAATATTGTCTGATATTAGTCGAAAAACTGCATTATTTTTAATATAAACAGACGTAAAAATAAATCTTTAAATTAATATTATAAAAATCAGGAAAGACCTTATGAGGGTACAAACACGTACCGAAACGTCGTCATAAATAAATACAAATATTGTCTGATATTGATAGAAAAACTGCATTATTTTTTATGTTAACAGACGTTAAAATCCAATCTTTAAATTAATATAATAAAAATCAGGAAAGACCTGATGTAGGTACAAATACGTACCGAAACGTTGTCATAAATAAATACAAATATTGTCTGATATTGATAGAAAAACTGCATTATTTTTAATATAAACACACGTAAAAATACAATCTTTAAATTAATAAAATAAAAATCAGGAAAGATAATAAAAATCAGGAAAGACCTGATGAAGGTACAAACACGTACCGAAACGTTATCATAAATAAATAAAATATATTGTCTGATATTGGTCGAAAAACAACTGCAGTATATTAATTTACTCTAATTTATTTTACTGTAACTTCTTTTATTTAATTTGTAATTAAATTGTAATTTATCTACCACCAGGGAAAACTGCAGATGAAATAAATATATAGATACATGTAGGATGTGGACTGACGTTGACTTTGTAGCGACTTTGGGACTATTAACGCAGAAAAAAATTAATTCTGAGCCAAGCAACGAGACCGTTTCGAAAAATAATTACATTAATTGACTCTAATTTATTTCATTGTAACTTCTTTTATTTAATTTGTATGTGAATTGTAATTTATCTCCCACCAGGGAAAACAGCGCGCATTTGCAGATGAAATAAATAAATACATGTAGGTGGTGGACTGTCGTTGACTTTGTAGCGCCTTTGGACTAGTATTATATGTCTTTGGACCGTGAAGTGTGAGATATCTTTATAATAGAGAGTTATAGTAATTATTGACGAGTCGTCGTACGAACTATATGTGTTTATTAAAAGATGACTTAAGTTTATTTTTCTGTAGGAGTGAAACGTGCGTACATTAGACAGTTGGAAGGACCAACAGCAGTCGATCTCTTCTGACCGGATAACAATACTTTCTAAGGTTCCGTACCAACATTACTGAACCAAAAAACCTAGCTGCTGTTTCCGACTTTCTACAGGTTAGTACTTAACAAAGTGAATTGAAGTATTGCTAAATTATTTTTTTAACGATTGCGGAAAACTCGGAGACACGCGTAGTGGAATTTAACTGTTTGCAATCCAGTGTGCGTAAGAAATTACTAATAAAAAAAATATCAACTACGTGGTTTCTTTTTTTTTTAAAAAAAAACGTTTTTTACGTTGCTTATTTACATTTCATGACTTCACAGCTGCATACAGTCGTGTTGAATGTGACAAGGACTACATTATATGAAATATTTCGTTGTGACCGCGCTTAATTATCGTGTTTGGGGTCTCGTAGACCATTGGTTGGCGTCCACTACCTACGAGATCGATTGTTATATTATTTATTATTCCGTCCCTTTCAGTATCGTTTAAATTTTGTCGTCATTACGCCGATTACACGCACCGGCGGAGATCACACTAGAGGAGGCAATGAACGTCTAATTAGCCGGCTACGTGCCTTAATAGCGGGTTCTGCGACTAATGACCTGTCCATAATTGCACAAGGCCTGCGGCGACGCAGTGACACGCCAAATGAAACGCGCTTTGATTGCCGGACATTGAATTCCAATAAGTGGTAATTTGGCCCTGCGCTATGGATATCGCGATGCAGGTAACCGAGCCACGGGGCAATTTATTTCAATTCGCCTGATGATAGCGAGCGAGGCAATCACCGCGATAGCACGGCTGACCTGAATCAGAAACCATCAGCCACGCTTCACTGACGTCCATCTGCAACGCTGCCAATCGGCTAATTAAATAGTCTCCTATTTTAGACGAGAAAAAAATGACGTTTTACAACTCTCCGGCAGCTCCTTTATTATTTTTTCCAATATAGCATTTCTCATTTGTTTCTATTTATTATCATGCAAAAAAAATACGTTTTTATAACCAATAACAGGCAGCTTTCTAAAATAATTCAGTTTAAATTAACAATGAAAAAAAATTACGTCCGATTGAAAATTAATAAGAAGAAATCTAGCCAAAAAACAGACAAAAGAAGTGATAATTTAAATACCACACAACGTTTCTGCGATCCTTGTCCCTTTCATCAGGTGCTAAGAAGACCCTAGAGCGACACAACTGCACTGGTCAGTTGACAACACTCGAAATCTAATTATATTGACCAATAAAAACAGACAAAACTGTTTAAATAAATGGGATAAATGAGCTTATGTCACCAGACTAGTGCAGTTGTGTCGCTCTAGGCTCTTCTTAGCGCCTGAAGAAAGGGGACAAGGATCCCATTTATATTATCACTTATTTTCTTTGTATTTGGCTATATTTATTATTATTAAATTAACAACGTTTCGTTACCGATTTGTTCTTTCTTTCAGGTAATGACTTGATTGAAATGTTATGAAAAAAATAAATCTATGGTGTCCTCACTTACTGATGATCCTTAACCGTGGAAACCAAAACCCTTTACTTGATAGCTAGACAGAGGCAGCATATATAATTTAATGCTAATGATGAAAAACACCTGACAGTAATTATAATCATAAGGAAGATAGCCAAATACAGACAAAAGAAGTGATAATATAAATACACACACAACGTTTCTGCGATCCTTGTCCCTTTCATCAGGTGCTAAGAAGACCCTAGAGCGACACAACTGCACTGGTCAGTTGACAACACTCGAAATCTAATTATATTGACCAATAAAAACAGACAAAACAGTTTAAATAAATGGGATAAATGAGCTTATGTCACCAGACTAGTGCAGTTGTGTCGCTCTAGGCTGTTCTTAGCGCCTGAAGAAAGGGGACAAGGCTCCCAGAAACGTTGTGTGGTATTTATATTATCACTTATTTTTGTCTGTATTAGGCTATATTTATTATTAATAAATTAACAACGTTTCGTTACCGATTTGTTCTTTCTTTCTTGACTGAAAGTTATGAGAAAAAGAAATCTATGGTGTCCTCACTTACTAATGATCGTTAACCGTGCAAACCAAAAAAATTTGCTTCATAGCTAGACAGAGGCTGCATTTATAATTTAATACTGATGATGAAAAACACCTGACATTAACCAGACAGATAACCAAATACAGACAAAATAAGTGATAATATAAATACCACACACAACGTTTCTGGGATAGTTTTTCTCAACTGACCAGTGCAGTTGTGTCGCTCTAGGCTCTCCTTAGCACCCGAAGAAACAGTTGATCCTCTGATTCTAAACGGATTAACATCCTACACTTCGATTGTTAATGTTTGTTCTCAGGGTGAAGTTTTTGAGGACATGACTTCAGCCATGAGGTTGCTGATGCCACATGATCGGAATAACATTTAATTGTCAAAATAATAAACAACGATGTAGTCCTTCCAGCTATGGTGAGCATGGTTAATAAAATAGTTAACAATTTTCAATGTATGTCCTTTTCCACCCAACCCCCTCGTCTGGTGGCTCAGAATAAATTGAACCAGGCAAGTCGAGGAGTTCACTTTTCCCAGATGACTATATGATCAGCATCATCCACAAAAATCCAAGGACTGTTATACGTTATTCGTAAGCAGCTGAAAAAGCAGTAGATTAAAATATTGTCCCTCAGGTGCTGAGAAGAACCTAGAGCAACACAACTGCACAAGTTAGTGGAGTCGAGTTGTCTCTCTCTATGCTCTTGCGGTTCTGTGCACCTGAAGAAAGGAACAAGGCTTCCAGAAACGTTGTGAGGTATTTATATTATCACTTCTTCTGTCTGAATTTGAATATCTGTTTCGTTATCGTTGCGGAAATATTGATTGAAAAATTTCCTCGCCATTAAAATATTATTGTCATAGTTTCTAGTGCATTCTTACGCTTCTGTTAGTATTTTGAGGGTAATGTAGCATCTCACCTAGAGCGTAAATTGTTGACACGAAAATAAATTACACACTTGTATATAGGCTTATCTTAAAGCGTTGAATTTGGCTTATTATGACTGAAATTAAATTATTCGAATCGTTACGAAATATGAGTTCCGTTCCTTTACGACCTCAAGAGTACGTATTCCGGATCATAATATGTAATGGTGAAATGAAATGAGATGTAATCCGGATTCGTGATTATCTGCGCGTCACGGCGAGTGGCTCCTCCTAGCTCCAGTTACGACACCATTCAGCCTCTGAACGCTTCCATTTAGCACAAGTTATGTTCACAATAAACAAACATTGCTCTCAATGCTAAAAATAACGCAGCTCACTGTCGTATCAAACAAACACAAGCACTGGGACTTTGTTTTACATACGTTACGTTTGATTATTTATGGACTTTCCTTGACATTACCGTTGCCTTCTATTGGAGAAAACGCAGACAAATAAGACATAAAAAACACTTTTTCTCACATTCATGAATTTTTTTAGTTAATTGGATAATTAATTGTAACCATCAAGATTTATTAAAGACAAATTAAGAATAAGAAAGACAGCCAATACAGACAAAAAAGGGGGTAATATAAATACCACACAACAACGTTTCTGGGATCCTTGTCCCCTTTCTTCAGGCGCTAAGAAGAGCCTAGAGCGACACAACTCCACTAGTCTGTTGACATAAGCTCATTTATCCCATTTATTTAAACTGTTTCGTCTGTTTTTATTGGTCAATAATGATTTTTTTTTAGTTCTGAAAGCCTACGCTTGTATTCTTCTAAAATCCTGTTTGGATTTTTCAATAACTGCTTAACCTCTTCCCACACATCTGTTTCTAATGCATCTGAGCGAATTGGGTATATTGTCACAAATCTTATTACCACCAAAACGGTAAGAATCTTTACCACTACAACGGTAATATGCATAATGACCACCTTCTTCTTCTCGTCTACTTCTCATGCAAGTTCCGGAACATCCGTAATTACAACGCTTACATATGACTAAACCTTGTAGTGAGTACTTTGCTCCTCTTTTTCTTGTCCTCGCTACTTTTCTATTTTCAGCTAATTGTTCTTGAACAATATCAAATATATGTTCATCTACTATATTTGGCACTTTAATATAAATCCAATTTGCTTTTTCAACAGGATAGACAGAGTGGTTCCTATTTGGCTGCTCACAAGAGCCTTTCTGTGGTCTTACTTGTGTTAATCTTACTCCTAACCTTCTTCTACCAAAAGCTGCTTGTCCTTTGTAAGCAGGGTTTTTCAACATACTCAAAATTGTACCTTTATTCCAGGGTTCTTTTCCTTTTTGTGTCTTAATGGACATAGTATTTAGCCGACGACATAATTCCCCAATACTTGTTATTTCTCTGCCTATCCAAAAAAAAAAAAATTACGAACGACATCAGCTTCTTTTTCGTTTATCTCAAATAAAAGGCAGCGGTTGAGTGGTATAAAAAAGAAGCTGAAGAATGCAAAAAAGAGAAAGGAATTGGTTCAGGCAAACCTGATACTGGTAAAAAAAGGAGATGAAAAAAAATATTAGATTTTGAGTGTTGTCAACTGACCAGTGCAGTTGTGTCGCTCTAGGCTCTTCTTTAGCACCTGACGAAAGGAACAAGGATCCCAGAAACTTTTTGTGGTATTTATAATACCCCCCCCCTTTTTTTTGTCTCTATTGACTATCTTTCTTATTCATTATTTTCAATCAGAAGTAAATTTTTTTCATTTTAAAGAGAAATTATATTTAACTCCCACTGATTTAACAATAAATCGTTACATGTACGCTTACATTTTTCTATGTTTAATAGTTAATATCATTTTATGACTAATTTACAGTTTACAAAAACACTGAGTCTCCATTTTGAAATTAATTTTTTTTGAAGATATTATAAAATGAAACTGGTTTTGATTTATGATACAAACTTTTTCGTGTCCAAGTAAAACCACTTCTTGATTTCATGCACCTTTTGTTGCAGTTGCAATTTTATTTAAAAAAATTGAGTATATTTGTTACCATCATTTACATCACACACACAAAATAGATTCTTAGTAATCGTGATATTTCAATTTCTTTTCTCTCTTGTTGCTGATCTACGAAATTTTTTCTGTTTACCAAATTTTATTAAATCTACCCTTAAAACTCAATATAAGTTTATATCCTGCTCATGTACTTCCTTAAGAAAAACTCACGTTGAATAGGTAAATTTTAATTAATATTGTGCAGGTACGGAAGATCTTGTACAGCATCAGCCTTTTAATCATGATATGAAAATTTTTATTAAAGCTTTTGGAATATTTAATTATTTTTATTATGATTTTCACAGTACATAAGCAGCCTATTACAGGAGGTAAATTGCATTCAGAACTCGGTAAATGCTTTTGATGTTTAAGGAATAGATTTAATAAAAATTTTAAAACAGAAAAAAAATATAGATCAGTAACGCATGTGATAAAAAATTAAATTCTCACGATTAGTAATAATCTATTTCTTTCCTGCCGTAACTATTGGTCCTAATATACATCATGATAATAAATTTAAGAATTTTGCTCTGACCTCGTATAAAACGTTACGTTTCAAATATATGATTAAAATTCAGTGACTATTTTCACGAATAACATAAAAATCTCCACCTGTTGATGTAAATTAGTTTTTTTAAAAAAGAAAACAGGTCCGACACGTTTCTTGAAAAAAAAAAGGTCAACATTTCAGTGATGCTACATTTTACAACTGTTTTTTTTAATACCAATATCCATCATCTACAGATCCACTAATACCCTTTCATACTTGACTAAAAACCGCAAGGACCACTAGACACCTACAGTAAACACTGTGTGGTTAACAAAATCTCTTGCTCTAATTGTAATTCTTGTTACATGGGGGCGAACAAAACGTTCCCTTAATACACGTATCAAAATATCAAACTTCCCATTGATAAATAGTTCTAAACGTACATTTGATTGACAAAAATGCTAAGATTTTATACATTGACACCAGGTACAATTCCAGAGATGCTTCACATTAAATCAAACATCACAGTTATTAACGTACAGACAGACACTGTGAAACTCAACAATTGCTATGATATCCTTATTGTTACACTAAACCTTCTGTTTTTCCCCATTGTCGTCGCTCCCTTATTGTTATGCAACCCCTTCGGCTCTCCCATTGTCGTTGCTTTTTCGTCGCTTTTGTGTGTTGTCAACTGACCTGTGCCCAGTTGTGTCTCTCTCTAGGCTCTTCTTTAGCACCTGACGAAAGGAACAAGGATCCCAGAAACGTTGTTGTGTGGTATTTATATTATCATGAATAAGAAAGATAGCCAATTCAGACAAAAAAAGAGGGTAATATAAATACCACACAACAACGTTTCTGGGATACTTGTCCCTTTCGTCATGTGCTAAAGAAGAGCCTAGAGAAACACAACTGCACTTGTCACTTGACAACACTCAAAAGCGACGACAATGGGAGAGCCGAAGGGTCAGCGTAACAATAAGGGAGCAACGACAATGGGAAAAACAGAAGGTTTAGCGTAATAATAAGTGATCATAGAAATTGTTGAGTTTCAGTGTCTGTTTGTACATTAATAGCTGTGATGTTTGATTTAATGAGAAGCATCTCTGGATTTGTACTTGGTGTCAATGTCTAAAATCTTAGCATTTGGCCATTATTTATTTATTTATTTAACTTTTAGTCCGGAGACTTAACAATAAATCGTACTGAAATTAATTTAAGAACAATTATAAATATAATTGGTTTCCCTCCATAAATTAAAATAATATTGAAATGTCAAAGAGTTGTGAAGTGCTGCAAAATAACATGACTTGAATTAACCGTGTTTATTTTATATTATTAAAATCAATTGATCACATTTTTAGAATAGATTTAGCCTGAAAGTTTTATTTTTGCAGATATTAAATACAGGCATTTATGTCTCTTGAACCGTAATTTACGATTCAATATATAATTAGTTATATCGTTGTTGTTGTTGTCGTTTTTTACACGTGATTCTCCCTTTGTTCGCCTCGGACTCTTCAAATATGCGCACGGGCCGTTTAACAACCTCCAAATTTTTGGGCGCTTTAGGAATTTATCAGGTTTCGTCATCCGCGAGCTGTACCTTGAACCTTTTACGAGCTTGCCTCATACAATTCAATTTAATTTTATTCCATGCGAGGGAATAATTTTGCAGCCAGTAACGGAAACCGCTTAACGTTCATATTTAAAATTTTTATCTCAGCGGGCGCAACAGAATTTGCTTTTGTAATATGGAAATGAAAAAATATATTGTTACTATATATATATATATATATAAAAATTATTAAATCTTTGAAATGTAAAATTAAATCAGTCCAAATACAACCCGAAGACATTAATTAAAAGCAAGTCATAAACCTTCATATATGTATCAAAAATTGGTCTTTTGATTGCTATACAGGTTCAGTTCCATTTATTTATTTTAATGACGATTAATTTGTTTGGTTTCAGTTGCCTCTTGAAATAATTTTTTTTCTTTGTTTCTCTTTAACCAGAAATACACATCCATACAATTAAAAAATTAAATGAAGAAAAGAGTGAAATCAAACATCTTCAACTAATGGTAAGGACACACATGAGGTATAAAATAAAATTTAAGTACAGAAAGAAAATTAAATTTATTGGGGTAAATGACTGAAATAATTGTTGTTGTTAGGCCTTAAATCAGACGGAGCTTTGGGTTACTGAGAAATGCACTCGTATATTAAGGATTTAAATACCTAATAACTGAGGCTATATGGGAGCATTGATGAGATAAAGGAAAATAAAATGGTGTATTTTATGATAAGGTACAAACAATTCAAGAATTCATTAGTAATAAACTGACATGACTGCAACAAGTGAAAAAAAATTGATGATCTGAAAAACTGTTCAAGGAATTAAGAGAATTATAAGTGTTTTACATATGCAACAGATTATTCATTCAATATGTTTTGTGTCTAATTTTTATAAAGCTGTGTTGGCTCTACGTTTTCTTTATATTAAAATAATATTTACCTAATGCACGATATCTGTTTAAGAACGTTACAGCATCGAGAAAAGTTTGTAGAGAAACGATTATTATTTGTCCATAGTTTATCAAACTCCAAAATTCATGCATTGTACTTATTAAGGATACAAATTTATGTAATTAATATAATAAGACGTTTAGTAACAAAATTTGAAATATTTTAAGGTCATGTAACATTGAAAGTGAATGATAAAAAAATTTAATGTTTATTAACTTTTATTAACAAATTTAAGAAACACTCATAAAGGGTAGAATTTAAAACCTTAAAATATATTTTAATTTCTCAAAATTAATTTACATTCCAATATTATTTTTAAAACAATTGATTTGTTGAAATTATGAATGCCTGTATTGGTGTTTCCAAAGTATGTGATTTGAAATTGTAGAAATGAATTATGTCTTGACAAAATCAGGAATTTTATAGGTAAAATTCAGATTAATATCATGATTAGAAAGAAACTTTGTACCCTTAACAAACAAATTAGTAATTAATTCCATTCTAGAGTTATTATTATATTGACTACAAAATAGAAATCTAACTTGTAAAGATACAGGAGGAGAATTTAAAAATATTTATAAAAAATTGGCCTGTCAAATGTAAAGTCCATCAACGAGTTGATAAAAAAACAAAACTGCGGTTTTAAGGTACTACAATAAGTAATGAGTTAGAAAAGATTAAAAAAATATATTTTTTCGGTATTACATTACTTTTTAAAACTTTTATCTACTGTAATCCACTACCTCGAAAAAAATATTAAAGTTCAGAAGAAGAGAAACCTCAAGGATATAAAATCGGATACCGTTTATAGAGCGTTAGTCAGCATTGAAATTATGAATTACAAGCCTGTATTGGTGTTTACAAAGTATGTGATTTGAAATTGTTGACATGAATTTTGTCTTGACAAAATCAGGAATTTTATAGGTAAAATTCATAATAATATCATGATTAGAAAGAAACTTTGTACCCTTAAACAAATTCGTAATTAATTCCATTATAGAGTTATTATATTGACTACAAAATAGAAATGTGACTTGTAACGATACAGGAGGAGAATTTTAAAATATTTATAATAAATTGGCCTGTTAAATGTAAAGTCCATCAACGAGTAGATAAAGAACAAAACTGCGGTTTTGAGGTACTACAATAAGTAATGAGTTAGAAAAGATTAAAAAAAATATATTTTCGGTATTAAAACTTTTATCTAATGTAATCCACTACCTCCAGAAAAAAAATTAACGATCAGAAGAAGAGAAACCTCAAGGATATATAATCGGATACCGTTTACAGAGCGTTAGTCAGCACTTAAAATTTAGGCCTACGATTCGAGTAGGACCGACTAAAATACATATTTAAATCAAAATTTGATTGTTTAGAGATTGAAAAAAAAATTGTAGTTTGTAAGGTAAATTATATTTTAAATGAAGAAATTACTAGGATCAGTTTGCCCAGAAACATTGTCCTACGGCAGAAGCGAACAGCGAATATGTTTGAGGAGCTTACGATTAGGTTGAGGCAGTAATTTTGAACTGATTATTTCTATACATTTTAGTTAAAGAGTCAGTTGAACGAATTAGTAATATTTTATTTGAGTCAAAGCCAAACCGGTATTTTTTTTCCCCAGATTAAAAAATAAAATGTAACAAAACTTAGAAGCAATCAAATAGATAAAGATAAAAATGAGCAGTGATTAAGAAAAATATATTTTTTATTAATATCTCGCTGAAATACATCTACATTAATTAAATAATTCACTTTCATCACCTTAAAGGTTGTGATTCTTTAGTTTTAAGGAAGAAAATCCGAATACTTGTTTTAAAATATTTATGATCTTGATCGTTTATTCCAGATAGAAATCGATTGACAATTTTATAAGCAGATTAAAGTAGGTCTACTGATTTTTCTTGGGAAAAACAATAACAATAAAGTTCCGTTTTGGCGCTATTCTTATCATTCCACCCCCTTTAACTTTATTATGTTGGTAAACAAATGAAATTTTTTTTAGAATGATATTATTGGGGGGGGGGGGTGCTAGTTGAAAGTAATGGCCATAAAATATAGTATTTTTGGTTCTTTAAATTATTTTGTTTTATTTTTTGATGCAACAAATTAAGTTTCTCGCGATATTTTTAACAATTTCGGTAAATTAATTGTAAGATCACGGTTATAATAAAAATTTTTCTCCTTTTTTTTTAAAAAATTATTTCAACTTTCCGTGTACACGTGGTCGGCGATCAAATATTATTTTTTAAAAATGGGCTTGAATTTTTTTTAAAAAAATTTTTTTTCCCAAGAACTTAATTTAAAACAGTTTTTGAAATTTATTGAATAAATTTTTAAAATTTACGAATTAAGTTTCCAGGCATTAATAACACGTTTTTTTAGTTAAACTCACAGAAACCTGCAGATGCACCTCTGATAGGAATTTCAATTTTTTTCAATATAAATTTTTATTTCCTCACAGCGTATTCAGGGTTGTCTTATAAATATACCATCTGGTACTTCGTTAAGCTTTCTCACAATAAGAATAAATAAATTCTCATGGTGAAAGTCTATTTTAAATTATGCGGCACTCTTATAATAATAATTTCTTTTTTAAAAGCACAGTTTAAACAACACTCGTACGGAATTGACGATTCAGGTTTTTCTGGTGAAGGATCAAAAGGATAAAGAGGACAATAAAACAAAATTTTAAACGACGTACATTTGCGACACTCGTATATATATATATTTTTTTAATCACGGTAGTGTTAAGGAGTTTAGTGAGCAGAGTTACGGTACAACTCGTAATATTTTTTTTGGGGGGGGGGGGTTGGGGGGGGGAACATTCATCGAAACGTGAAGTTGCAGTTCAGACAGAACAAATCAAAATCAAAGGGATGGATGGCAAGCAGGCACTGGCGCTCTCACAGGAATCCACCGTTAAATTCCGCGGAATCCAGTCACATTTAGTTTCACTACTCGGTTTCTCACTTATTAGAATGAAATGTCGGAATATGACAACGACTTCACAAGGCGAATAAACTACTGTAAATAGCGTAAAAATAAAAATGAAAAAAATACAGAAATCGTACACGGACAACGTGAACCTGAGTGATTAAACACGGAGGTTATTTAAAGGCTATAATAATAATTTAGTAAGCATATTTTTAGATGATTCACAATATTTTTTAAAAAAATCTTTTTTTAAAAAAAAACAAATAGCCATTAATTTTACATAGAGCGAAATCCGAATATATGTTCCAAAAGAAGGATTTCTTCACGCAGTATTGCATCGCTAAATTAATTTAAATAAAATTTTTAAAAAGAGTCGTAATCAATTCTTTGTAAAGTTGGTAGCCTTTGAAAGTCTCAAATCCAACGATTCAGAATAACAATAAGTCAATCAATTATCGATATAATATCGAAAATTGCGGTTCTGGTCTTTTCCCACACACACAGTCTAACTAGTTTAGTATTTTGGAAAATATTATTTGAATTTAACTGTGGAAGCCTTTTTTTTTCTGGAAATTATTATTCGCGGAAGTGAATTGTGTGAATAATTTAATAATTAGTGAAAAATAAGAAAATTCATGTTGGGTGTTGTTTTAAGAGGGAGGCCTATTAAATCACAAATTTTTATTGAGGCTTTTAAAAAAAGCTTAAAAGGGAGGAATTTAATTTTTTTAAATAATATAATTTGAAATAATTATCTTACGATTCATATATATATATATATGTATTTAAATAAAATCGATCGGTCTACTGTGGCATTTGATGAGTAAAAATATAAAAATAAATATATTAGAGGACTTACTAGATTTAGTTATGGTATATTCAGTTCTGGTAAGCATCGGAAGTTTTGATAAAAGAAAAATGAGACACGCAAGCATTTAATGTCCTCGTAAGCGTTCGTTGAAGTCGCCATTTCCCGGAACCCTGCGTTTTCTAAGCACTCACACGAAATCCGAAACTCAAGTTACCATGGCAACTGTTAAATTGTAGCTGCTTTATTTTTTTTTAAAAAAAAAATGTAATGAAACACACTACAGCTACAATGTCACGGAACTGGTTACTTGGAAACCGTGTAGATGACGTCTTACGTTTGCTTAAGCCGGCTAAAAGCGGAATTTGGAATATTCTAGTTGTGTATTATATTCTACGAGGTTTAGAGATATAAATGATCGATTAAATATGAGATACAGTGTCAAGGTTCGCTGTGTTTACGCAACTCGGCTCGTGGAACCGTAACAGGATTTTTAGCCTAGCGTCGTATGTTCTAGAAGCACACTCCCCTATTCTATTTATCACTTTTTAATTATCAAGTATTTCCACGCTGTCTTGAAGGAATGTAAGTTTTGATAAATGAGGGCCGAGAAATGGCACGGGTTCGTGACGCGAGCGCGGGCACGGACGGTATGATCGGGCAGATTCCTCGGAAATCGTCGGAACCGAGAGAGCACATTGCGGAGTGGTAGAAATCTTACGTTGCGGTTGAGTCCATAATTGAAGACGAAAGTCCGTTCTTCGCCGAAGGAAGGCACTGTCGGCACTGCGACGTCAGGACGGGACCGCGTCTCAAATTAGCAGCCGACGCTGGAATAGGCTACCTTCAGAATTGGCTTTAATTTGGGCGCGGCGTTCCTAACTCAATTTAATCCCTTAGTTCACCTATCAAAAGGGTAGTTCCTAATGAGAGCAGAGAGAGAGAGAGAGAGAGGTACAATTAGAGAGACTCACCGCCGGCGCCGAGGCTGACTGCCAGGTTGTTAAGCATTCTGCGCGGAGCAGGGTCGACGCGAGACCGCGCACCACACTTCTTCAACTGAGAGATTTTAATACGCCACTGCCATGGACGAGACACACTTTTCCCGTGGCGGCGGCGCGGGAGGGGGCGACTGCGAAGGGACCAATGGCGGCTCGCTCCTCCCCCGCGCGGGGGCGGAAGCGCGGGCGGGGCCTCGCGGTGACGTCATCTCGGCGGCGGCGGCGGCGGCAACGGCGTTCCCGGAAAACACAGAGACGCGAGGACCTTAAGAGGCTCTCCTCCGCGGAATTAATATCGTCTTTGTTTAATATATACGCTTCTGTCGCGAAGAAAGGGGGGGCGGGAAGCGGCGTTGGGGGCGCATTCTGTGACATACGGCACGGTTACAGCTGCTTGCTACTCGTCGAGTGCGCAGTCAAGCTTCATAAATAACAATTGTTCTCGTCACTGTGGTTGTCTCCAAAACGAACTACCAAATATAAAACATTCTGCGTAAATACACAATTTTTTCCCACTGTATGTGAATGAAATTATTTACTACAACTTATAAATAAACAACAGCCAGTTTGTATTCAGAAAAAAAAATATTTCTTTATTGGAAATTAAACTACGTTTCGTCAATAACGGTGCGACCTCTTCGGCACTACAAAAACCAAACCAAAAAAATACAATACAAAGACTAAAATAAAATTCTAAGAAATCAAACAATATAAAGTTAGGTGGTCTTACAGTACGTAAGTACACCTTAATTTATATTGTTTGATTTCTGCCAAATTATTCTTAAAATTTCATTTTGATCATTTAATATATTTGTATATATTTTATTTACAGATACTTAAAATAACAAATACAATATACAAATTATAAAGCCGTTTTCAAACTTAACTTTAATTTTAATTTAACTCAAAATGCTGATTTTTTTTTCACCTCCAGGATCAAGTTATTTCTTGAGTGCACTCGTCCTTGAACATGGGAGAAAATTCTTGACCTCAGCAGTACTTAATTAACTGCCCCTGCGAATTATTGATCACTGCAATCTCTTAAAGTTGAAGGGGACATACGTCGTAATGAGTGGAATCTGAGGGTTTAAGAACTGTTTCACTACCCTGTTACACTGCCACGTGAATGCTTTAAACACAACATTCTCGAAGGTTCTGGGAGAATAATCCTGGACATAGATGGCTTCGCGATCGTCATCGATAAGCTTAGCCAAAATTGTGGATCTTGGCGATTTTACACTTTTTATTATCAACCCCTTCTCATTTCCGATGCTGAATGGAAATGAACGTTGACTGTAAAGAGGAATGTCACTATTCATCGTAGCAGTTGTTTTTTTCCCTTATTTTTACATGTCAACATTTTCCTTCCAATTGGAACAGTCGGCCAGCTGCCTCCTAAACTGTTCGAGGTACAAGGAAGGGAATGCTGCGTCCCCACAGCTAACACCTCTCTTCCGCCATCGGAAGGTCGTGGGGCAAGTACCAAGAGCTCGACCTACCTGATGCAGGTTTTCTAGGGTTTGTCCTGTTTCTCTTTCAGGCGAATGCCGGGTAGGATCCTTAAACTACAGCCCCGGGCGGGGGGTCTAGTTAACCCTTGCCTACCTTCTTCTACGTTTCCAC
Organism: Zhengitettix transpicula; assembly: GCA_037074705.1. Taxonomy (NCBI): domain Eukaryota; kingdom Metazoa; phylum Arthropoda; class Insecta; order Orthoptera; family Tetrigidae; genus Zhengitettix; species Zhengitettix transpicula. The sequence continues at coordinate 16,796,632 of CM073594.1, read as the reverse complement.
ATGACCCCTTTCAAATACCTTCCTATGCTATAAGAGGGGAGTTGCCGCCATGTGGATTACCCTCATGTACCCTGTTACTTCAACACAACGTCTTATCCTCATAGAATTAACCTATATGTCTATTATTGCTCACAGTAATTTGACTTTTATGCATTATTAGAATTTATTTCCTAAAATTCTTCTCTTTTGTCTTATTGAATATGTTTTTTTCCCTTATGACAGGCATTTATTTGATAAATAAATAAAAATTTGTTTTAAGCATGCCTTTCTTGGTTTACCAATCGACGACGAACAAAGAACATTTGTTGCTTGCAGTCGCTTATAAAACAGCAGTGCTTAGCGGCGTATTAAAAAAACATGAAAAAACTGATTGTTTGGAATGTTATGAAGGATGCAGCCAAGGCAAGCTCCGGTTCAACATCGCAGGCTACACGAGGGTTCCAAGAAAAAAAGTAATATAACATTTAATTGGCTTGTTGGAGGGGAGCCACATATTCCCCTGGACAGTTCGCAGAGACGTTCTTTCATAATGAAACAATAAATAAATAATTTTTAACTGAAATGAAACATAACTTTGTGGCACTAAGGATTCATAGTAAATAAATACAAACACTGTAAATGGTTTATAAAATATTTTATCGAAGCCACAGTTTGGACCATCAAATTGTGTTGTGATTTATCACATGAAAAATTAGCAATATTAAAAGGAAAATTTTACAATATTAATATATTAACACAATCAACTGTTGTGCACTGAATTATTTTTTCATCTCAATTAAAGATTAAAATGCTTGTATTGCATTTTAAACAGGATTAAAAATCATTATATTGGCATTTAAATTCAGAGATTTAATTTTGGAATGTTAATTGCTAGAGACAGGAGGTTTATGTAAGGGAAGGGTTCGCTGTCGAACAGCATGACTTTGTATTCTTTTCTATTAAAAACTACTGTTTAAGCTTTTAACTAACAAAGATTTAAACAGTAGTTTTTAATAGGCAATGAAAGCATGTTATCAGTAATTAAGGATATAGTTTTTTTAATTTTTCCAAATATTTAACATTGTAATTTTGTTGAATCTATCAGCATCTGTACTAAACATATAGATTTTAAAATAACTTCTTTATATATATGTTATATATATATATGAAAAATATATATATTATTTTAAAATCTATATGTTTTAGTACAGATGCTGATGGATTCAACAAACTTTATATATATATATATATATATATATATATATATAATTTATTTTAAAATATATGTACTAAAACATGTAGATTTTAAAATAACTTATTATATAAGTTATTTTAAAATCTATCTATCTATCTATATCTATATATATATATCTGTATATCTATATCTATCTATCTATCTATCTATCTACCTATCTATCTATCTATCTATCTATATATCTATATATATATATATATATATATATATATATATATATATAGAAGTTATTTCAAAATAATATTTATATATATTTTAAAATAATATTTATATATATTTATTTTAAAATGATATATAAATTTATATATATATATACTAAAACATATAAATTTTAAAATAACTTATATACATAGATTTTAAAATATAGATTATAAAATAACTTATATATAAGTTATATATACATATATATATATATCTGGAAAATTTATATATCATTTTAAAATAAATATATATAAATATTATTTTAAAATAACTTCTATATATATATATAAGATATATTTATGAAAAAAATATATATTATTTTAAAATCTATATGTTTTAGTACAGATGATGATGGATTCAACCAAATTTATATATATATATATATATAATAATAATATATTTTAAAATGTTATGTATGTTCTAGAGAATAATAATAAGAGAGATTTTGTAATATCTTTGTTACAAGAAGGGTGGGTGATGGGAGAATTGTGACGGAGATCTTTGGTGGTGATGTAATGGTGGAAAAACGAAAAATAAAATTGAATAAACTATTTTGTTGAAGATTATGAATTGTGGAGTCGAATCCTGAATAACTAACAATTCAACCAACGATCAAATATATATATAAATACTGGACAACATATATCAGAAAAATTAAATTTAAATTCCATTGGAGAAAAAAATGACATTACGTTGCCATTGTAATCACGACGCTAATGGAAAGAATAGCTGAATGTGAGCCGTTAAAAATGGCGTCCGGCAACATTGATAATTGATTTTCAAAATTGAACAGGAATTTTTAAATAATTTTGTCATGATCCCATGAAGGGAAAAAAATTCAAACCTAAAACACAGAATAACGGGAAAAAGTCAGAATAAGTTTTATAAAAGAATTTGAATTTAAAATACTTTATAAACGAATGTTTATTATTTTAAAATAATATACATATGAATAATATTTTTTATTCATTCCCTGGATCTTGTATAACGTATTTTATGCAACTGAACTAATTGAATGTTAACTCAAGGACTATACTATATATATTCTGGCCTTGAGAATAATTTTTTTTTTGCGATTCTACATTTATTTAAAGTTCCTGTGCTCCAGTAAGACAGGAGTGAGGGGATTGTGTGTCTCCTGTGAGAGTTGTAATGATCGTTTTGACGGGTGAGGTGTCCCCAGCCACCAATAAAGAGGGACTCGCAAAGAGACCGCCTTCCAAACACGTGTCCTGTTAATTTTTAGTCCTGACCTGACGAGCAAAATCGAGGGGTCGTGAAGAATCCCCTGACAATAGGCTACCTGCAAGGTACATCAGATGGGGTTTAATTACTAAACCTACTCGATGCCAACAGAATTACATAACGATACTCGTTTTCATTCTCGTTTTATTTTGAATATGTAACAAAGTTCCAATTGTCAAATGTGTCTGTGTGTCCCTTAAGCCCTTCTAAACCATTCAGGCGATTGCGATGAAACTTTGGTGAGTTGTTATGCGCATCCCCGCGGATGTTTCTGTCGGCCTCTTGAAGCATAAGGCAACTCCCAAGGGTTGAACACGGGGGGTGAAATTAAAAGAACATGCTAAAACGGCAGATATAAGCGTCGATTAATTACTTTGATTAATATCTATTTATCCAGATGTTTTTAGTGCATAATTTCAACCCCCTTAAAGCACCAATAAGGGTGGAGGTTCGTTACACAAAAATAACGCTAAACAGCGTGTAAAATCCACGGTTATACGGTCAATGAGTTTAATTCTGACATTCACTTTACCAGTTAAGTTGTAGTTCAGCCCCTAGGTGTGAGGGTGTGGGAGGATGTGGGTGAAAGACCCTTACATACAAGTAATGAGTAAACAACGGACACTAGTATTGAATGTGGGGTTGTGGAAGTCACTGAGTTTAATTCTGACATTTTCCATAAAGGTTAAGATGTATTTCAGCAACTAGGAGTGGAGGGGTGGGGGTGGAAGGGGATGAAACAAATTTATCTAGACAATCTTAAATGCGTAGACCAGCTTCTACCAAACTCGTGTTACTTACGATCGAGGAACAAACACTGAGGGGTTAAGACACACCTAGCGCCTCTAGGGGTGGCGGTGGAGGGGGTGGAATTCATAAACGGCCATTATTAACGTCGAATAAAACGTTTTCCGGGGGTCGCTTAATTTGATAGTGTCATACCAGAATTTTTTAAGTGTCAAATTTCAACTCTAAAAGGCAAGGGTGTACATAAAAAGTAATGCAAAACAGGCCGTGATTAGAGTCGATTCCGGGGTTACAGGTGTCGCTGAGTTTAATTCTCGAGTGAACCGTTGGACGTAAATAAATACCCGGGAAACGCCGACATAGTTACATATATTTATAAGATGGTTCGTCTAAATTGCAACGATCATGGGATTAATTTTTAACGTAATAATATTATTTTATTAGTATTATTAATTTTATCAAAAATGTGGGGGGTATATATAGTGACGGGTGATGGCATATAAAATAATTGAGTGTATCGGAATTACTATTGTAATGTGGAGAAGCGAAGTCGGAGACTTTAATATGATTATGCTGACCTGAAAAGTCGTCGTACACAGTGATTATTATTTTTTATCCCAGGTGGGAACGATATAGAAGCCAACTCAGAGTTTCTTCACTTTTCCCTGGCAGTGTTGCTCGTCGTGCCACAGTTTTAGAGTTCGTTCGTCATTTATTCGTCCTCCCCGTCTGTCTGTTCGCCAGAGGCCAGACCGTAGCATGTTTTTCGGGACAGGCGTTTTTGTTTCGGTTTTTCTCTTTCTCTGTCGACTATATATTTTTTTTGTTGTTTTCCGGCGGTCGCGGGGCGAGTGCAAAACAACGAGCGATGCATGCAGGCACCGCAACAAAGAACGCGATTGTCGATTCTGACGGACCATTTGCACAGCGACACGCGGAACACGCGACGGACACGGACGCGTTGTCACGCCGCACAAATTGACTCGTGTTTGATATCGCTCTTCATTTCACTCGCCATAAATTGTGCAAAAGCCCGCCACGTGACGTCACGCGAGGAATTACCGTCGCATTTCCAAGATGACAGCGGCGGCGGTTGCGCTTTTGATTGGCAGGCTGCGATAAATAAAGCGCAGAGCCGTGCAGCTGACAGAGTAGGAGCTTGCAATAGTAATCTAATTACGCTCCTTAGCTGCGGGCCAACAACGCTGGTCATAAATTCACTCATCACGTGACTCCATCCCGAAAAACACACATTTTAAAGGCTGTTAAATAAAAAACAACCCTGAAGTTGCTTGTGAATGTGCCTACTGAATGCAATGTCCATCAATAATCTTAAGAATGACACATTTTGTTACAACTGATCATGGAACTTCCCGGAATAAATTATCAATAATAACTGGTGGACTGCGGTTATTTGTGTACCTTGTACTCCCAATTATTAACCAGATCAGTGTCCGTTAAAACTTAATAAAATAAGCACGGCGATCTCCATGAAAAAAATAAATAAAAATAAATTTATAAAAAATAGAAATTATATACATGTTCTACCAGCCATAGGGGAGGGGGTGAAAATTATCAAACATGCTAAAACTGCCAATATTTACTTGGAAAGAAAACTTTTCAGGGTCAATAAAATTGTTAGTGTTTCTCCTGATGGATTCCCTACATCTGTTCACTAAGTACTTTTATTGGGATAATTACATAGGTTAAGGGTGTTTTGTATTGGAAATGAAAAATTATGTTAGGACGGGCATAACTGCAGACTGATAAACACAACCAAAATGACACAAATGTTTTCAGCAACACTGCTAGTACAACAGTTTGGCTGCATAGTGACGTCATATGTGCTACTGTGCAATGCAAACACAGTTGCGTCTATTATGTGAATTACTCTGTCCTGACACGAATTTTGCATTCAAGGGAACTGGTTCATGTCCGTACACAGGAAAAGTAGGAGCAGAAGATGTAGATGGTGTTGATATGGCCTACAGAGTCCTTGCTGATCATGAACGAACAATAACAATTGTCTTGGCAGATGGTGGATATCCTGATAACACTGGAAGAATAATATGCATACCTTATATATATATATATTTAACTTCTTGATATGCTCTTATATTTATCATGGTTTCCATTTTATGCATAATATTATATCATTCATTGTTTGTTTTGCATGCCTTGTATAGTTTAAACATTTTGGTAATCGCACTGGAACCTTTTAAATGTATTGCAATTACCTTATTACATTTATTAGTTGATAATAATAATAAGAAGAAGAAGTAGAAGGGGGGTTATATATTTGGGATTGTTGTTGTCGTTGTTTTATCTTTGGTTTGTTAGTTGCTTTGGTAATGGCGATGAGATACAATAAAAATTAATTAAAGGAGACGGAGTTTTTTTTTAATTGATTTATGGTCGCGTCAACCTGTTGGTTGCTGACGACCCTCTAAAAGTGTTTACATAATTAAGTTACAGCAGGGTAGAAAATTTCCTATTGTGAACGACGTTTCAAATAGCGGATGTCAGTTTTGCGTCGGAGACGAACTCCAGGAGACTCTTAATCGCCGTGGTGTGTATACAGAAGTCTGTATATATATATATATATATATATATATATATATATATATATATCTTATATATATATACCTTATATATATATACCTTATATATATATACCTTATATATATATATACCTTATATTTATACATATATATATATATATATATATATATATACCTTATAAATTTAATATATTTTTTAATGTGCATACCTTATATATATATTATACCTTATCCCAATTTTTTTAAGTCATTAAAATAATTTATTAATGATAAATTAAACAACGTTTCGTCTCGTATTTTGCGACTTCATCAGGTTCAAGTTTAAAACTACAAAAAGCACAAAACGATGACTCTTTTGTTTGTTTGTTTGCTTTCCGACAAATGTTTCTTAAAAATGTTATTATAATAATTTTTTTTTGTATCGTTTTAAACTTGAAACCGATGAGGTCGCCAAAATAAGCGACGAAACGTTTGTTTTAATTTTACATTAAAAATAAATTATTTATTTTTTCTGACTGTAAATTAATTTTGGCTGATATTTATTTACTTAATAATATTGGATTTAATTTTTTTTTGTTTTATGATTAAGAAGTGACTTAAAGAAAAGTAGACCCGACTACTTCAGCCGCAGTTGTCGGCCGTTTGAAGAAATCATCATAAAAATGTCGACGGATATCAGGAAAGGTACTGATAAAGTTTGTTTTTTTACATCGTCCATTTTTTTGTAGTTGTTTGCATACTATTTTGAAAGATCAAAATTTAACATTAAATAGAACATTAACTATAGCTGAGAAAGGTTAATCAAATAAAAACAATCAAATAAATCACCCAAAAACATATTAATAATAATAATATTCTTAACAATTATAAAAGTATAATTAACCAGAAGGGTAAAACTCAGGGGGAATAAACGATTATGCAACTACTCGATCGACTCTTCACGGAGATCCGGATTCTTTATATCGATATAAACGCCTACATAGTTTAACTAATGGAGGACTGTCGGTATTCAACCTAGGAATTCAAGTTTACATGCCGTGAAGGGTTATGTATGGGTGGGTGGATGTGTTTCAATTTGGATGTTAATATTTGAATTATTTACCGATAGGGATTAATGAGATCAGGCAGAGGTGGATTTATTCCGATTAGCAAGTTCATTGATTTGTGTTTTGCGATGCTCATGAGCTGTAAACAAGTGCTGTTTGGCATCAGACGGTGTTGTCAAGTGTTTTTTATTTTGTGTGTTGGTTTCACTGTAACAAAAAAATATCTTTTAGTGTTTAAAAACCATCAAGGAGTTTGAAAGAAATGATAAAGATGAGAACGAACATGGGTTTCATTTCATAGCTACGAAGGAATTAAAATTCACTCTTTATATCCCTCAATTTTTGTTATTTTCATGGCCGAGAAGTGATATATATATATGGATAAAGCATGAGCCACGGTACAGCCAGAAATTATTATTATTTTTAGTGTAGAAAAATACTTGGGGGAAGGGGGGGTCAATAATTACGAATGTAGGAACATGTGAATACAGAGATACACAAACTAAGATTGCAATGGCGAACGAATGCTACAAAAGATTTTACACGGAATAATTTGGAATAAAAATTTAACAAAGGAAAAACAAAAATCAAAATTTATAAGAGCATAATAATAATAATACAGAACATTCTATGTTACGGAAGTGAAACTTGGCCCCTGACAGAAAGAACCAAAAATTAGAACAGTAGAATTGGATTGTATGAGGATAAGTCTTCAAAAAACAACAAACAAGACAGGATAAAATTAGAAATGAGCTTATTTGGAAAGAAATGAACGTAACCACGTCTGTCGTTAAAAAGGATTGAGAAATCAAACCCTTAAATGGTTATGATGACGTACAGAGAATGGAAAATGGAACATGGCCAAAAGAAATATACCAATGGTCACACCTCCTGGAAAAAAATAAACAGGGCAGAACCAGATTAAAGTGGGAAAACCATAATGGAGGATAGGAATGTGGAAGAGGGAGATTGGAACGACAGACAGAAATGCAAATTGAAGACGGCAGACCTATAAAAGGGGGAAAAAGCCGAAGAATAAGAAATGTTCCTTTGATGGTTGAAATGAAGAATTTACGTCCGATTGAAAATTAATACCAAGAAAGACAGCCATTTACAGACAAAATAAGTGATAATGTAAATACCACACAAAAACGTCTCTGGGATACTTGTGCTTCAATAAGAAATTTGTTATTTTAATATAATACTTGTTATGCTGATGATATTCCACATTGGGCCATGATTTTAATTCAGTTATTTCTGACATATTTTTCAGTCATCTTTGAAAACGTATGATCTTTGTAATGTTATATTGACTCTTCATGAGGACTGTGTCGGACTGGTCTGAATATTTAGTGCAAGTCCTCCCTCCGAGCTTCTCTACAGGTTTCATTAGCGTGCGTCCGTTTGGCAGGTAAGGGCTGATCCCTTCTTTGTGCCTCTCCCCCGACATGTCCGTGTTTATGCTGATGATATCTTACACCGACCACGTTATTGCCTCTGAGTATTAATAAGAGCACGGATGACTTGCTCCGTGACGGTCTGTCGAGAAACGCGTTTTATATTACCTGGTCCTCGTCTCAGTTGCTTCATAAAATACACGGACACAGACGAGGCACACTGCAAGATATTAGATGCGGGAAAAAAAATCAAATAACGTAAAAAAAAAATCCAGACGGGAAAATTGATTCAATTTGCTAATGCTTCATGAATCGCTGATAAAATGGAGCCATGTTAATTAATTACTATAGTAGATTATCTTTAATTTTAAAGATGCAGGTAGGGATGCAAACTTATTAAATAAATAAAACAACTTATAAGAATAATGTAATGTTATTTTAATGTCTTTAAACGACACTGAACGCGGATAAAAAAATACGAAATAACAATTTCTTTGGCAGTTACGATACGTAAATAGTTTTTAATAACCTGAGGGTGTTTTAAAGCTGCCTCCTGTATGTTCCGGGGTCACAGACCTTGGGCATTCGGTAAGAGTTCTTCGCTATTCCCATTGGAATAGTCGGCCAGCTGCCTCCTAAACCGGTCAAGGCACGGAGAGGGGAAAGCTGCGACCCCACAGCTAACCCCTCTCCCGTCATCGGAAGGGCGTGGGACAAGTACCAAGAGCCCGACCTACCAGATGCAGGTTTTTCTAGGGGTTTGTCCTGCATCACTTTTAAGGCGAATTGCCGGGTACGATCCTTAAACCATAGCCCGGGGGCCCCTAATTAACCTTTGACTACCTTCCTCTACCATTCCGCATCCCCCCTTTCAAATCCCTTCCTATCATATTAAAGGGGAGTTGCCACCATGTGGATTACCCTCATGTATCCTGTTACCCTAAAAAAAGGATACCTCGCCCTGTTTTAAGAGGTATATGTTCCGGGGTTGCAGACCTTAGGCATACGGTAAGCGTTTTCCGCAATTCCTATTGTAATAGTCGGCCAGCTGCCTCCTAACGGCGAGGGGAAAGCTGCGACCCCACTGAAAACCGCTCTCCCGCCATCGGAAGGGCGTGGAACAAGTACCTAGTACCCGACCAACCTGATGCAGGTTTTCTACGGTTTTACCTGCATGACTCTTAAGGCGAATTGCCGGGTAGAATCCTGAAACAATAGCCCGGGGGCCCTAGTTAACCCTTGGCTACCTTGCTCCACCGTTCCGCATCCCCCCTTTCAAATCCCTTTCCTATGCTATAAGAGGGGAGTTGCCACTATGTGGATTACCCTATACATAGCCTTTTAAAAAACATTAGTGACTTAATAAAATGGCTCGGCGATCTCCTAAAAAAATAAGAAGTATAAGAAAACAAAAAATTCTCTGCAATAGTTATCGAAGTGACACCCATGACAAAAATATTTCTGTTTCAAAGTAAAATGTGCGTATTCAATAACTTTTGCAAATAATTTAGACAGGTACTGTTTATCTTTTCCATAATTTGCTACAATGGGATATCGTCAATCAAATAATAGAAATTTAACATAATAAATTTTAACATCCATTATTGGGCGGCGTAATTCTGAGGCCGTGGCTGCATTGTTGGCGAGAATGCGGAACCAATAATGCTTGTTGCTTGCTACCACGGGCATTGTCAGTTCAGCGGTCACTATTATGCAGAGAGAATGATGGAGGCTGGTGATTAAAATAACACGTGGGTCGTCGTCTGTCTAAAATCATTTCTCTTACCCCGATTAATGATACCTGCTTTTATTTTTTAGGTTTCTGGTTACTTTACTGTAGCTCGTGTCATTTTACAGACGGCTTTAAAATAAAATAAAAAAATTTAAAGAACAAACAAAATATTTTTCTATTGATGTTGATTTCTCTAACCCAGGTCGTGACAGAATTATACATCTGATTCAGCAGTGAGTATTTTTGATTCAAGCTGAAAAGTTCTAATCGTAGTGAGCGCGTAGAAGGTGACTTTTTTTTCGTCTTCTCATATTCATATGTAAATTGTTTTGTTTCTTTTGTTGAACGCTTTTCGTTTATTGTAAAAGATTATATTTGAAAAAATGAATGTTTATATGTATACTGACTATTGAGAAAACTAATAAATAAGTAAACATCGGACAGAAAAAATAATTTATTAAATTAACAGCGTTTCATCGCCTTATTTGCGAACCTCATCAGGTTCAAGTTTCGGGTCACGGCAGTCAGCATCAAATTTTTTTTTTCTTCTTCAACTTTTAACCAGATGAGGTCGTAAATTAAGCGATGAAACGTTGTTAATTTAATAATTATAATATGAAAAGAATTTGTTAGTTTTATCAAGAGCAGGTTGCCCTGTATGGGGACACGTACTTAGGATGGATGAAAGCAGAACAACCTCCCAATTGGGAGGAGGAAAAGGGGAAGACCCCGGACAAGATGGGTAGATGACATCGAGGAGGATATACACGTACTTAGGATGGATGAAAGCAGAACAACCTCCCAATTGGGAGGAGGAAAAGGGGAAGACCCCGGACAAGATGGGTAGATGACATCGAGGAGGATATAACAAACTTTGAAAGTAAGAGGATGGCGGAGACTGACACAGGAGAGGGCGGAATGGAAGAAAATTGTTAATAAGGCCAAAACTCACACTGGGTTATAGTGACAATAAAAGATGAATATGAAAAGAATTTACGTCTGATAGAAAGTAATGAATAATAAAGATACCCAATAAAGACAAAAAAAGGGGTAATATAAATACCACACAACAACGTTTCTGGGATACTTGTTCCCTTTCGTCAGGTACTAAGAAGAGCTTTTGAGTGTTGTCAACTGACCAGTGCAGTTGTGTCGCTCTAGGCTCTTTTTAGCACCCGAAGAAAGGCGGCAAGGATCCCAGAAACGTTCTTGTGTGGTATTTATATTACCCTTTTTTATGTCTCTGAAATGCCTATCTTTCTTATTCGTTAATAAATTATTTTATTTCTGATTTAAAATTTGGCTGATGTTTATTTGTTAGTTTTGTCCGTAGTCAGAATACATATTTATATATTCCATTGAAGCTGTTTTGGAAATAAAATAAAATAATCACTTGAATCAATTTCCCTGGATTTTTTTAAATTTTTAAATAAAAAATAATCAGTTTATTAGTAATCAATTTGTTTTCAAAATTTTGTTTTTTAAAATATATTGTAATGAAACAAACGCTACGTTTCACCCCGAATTTATTTTTGGGGGCCTCTTTAAGTGTTTATTTACACGTGAAGTCGTCCAAAAAAAATTAGAGGTCGTTTTTGTTGTATTATATAAATGTTCTGCATTTAAATTCTGACTAGTAGGGTGATGTTTTTTTTATTCATACATCTAGAATCATAAATTTAAGAAATTAGAGACTCATGATAGCCGGAATTATTTCTCATGTATGAAGGGGTATTATTTCACAACGTTTCAATTCGCACTGTAGTTTCTACATTTTTCATTCCACTGATTTTTGCCTTTATTGAGAATTGATAGGACGATCTGTAAGGTCGATCGGAAAAAGCCGTTGAGAGTAATATGGCAGACGCGTCTCCAGGCAACCGTCGATATTGCACTCATTCTCCAGAGTGAGAGAGAGACAGACGGATGTATCGTCAATACCAAACTCATCGCATGGCAGGTGGAAGACACAGTTCGTTATTAGTGACTTCTGTGTGACAAGTTCCACTCGGGCGGAGCGACACGGAATTGTAACTTCTGTATCGTTGATTACCGACGGCGTTTTAGTCAATCACTATTCTCCGACAAAATTTCTTTTTACAGATGAAACCGTGGAATTTCATAACTACGATATAGATTGGTTCTGTTTTGGAACATCCACACATATTCACTGCGCCTCAAAAAACTTGTTGTAACGGAATGATTTTGAGACGTCGCAATTTTCAGTAATAATTCATATATTAAATTCAATCATGCGTGTGTGTGTGGGGGGGGGGGGGGGCGGCAAAGAATCAGCAGCATTTGAAACTAAAAACGTTATAATAAAACTTCTAACTAGGAGGAGGATTTAGTGATGGGCACACACGACCGGAGGATCAACTAACAACGTTGGATTCTTTAAAAATATATTGTAATACCAATTAAACTGACTATTAATTGTTCTTAATAAAATTTAATTGTTGGCGGTACGGGTGCTTAAAGACAACAATCGCAGCGGGTCTTTCTTTGTTAACAATGGGAGACTGGAGACCGCGCACCTAGAGAAATCAGTCTGCGTCAAGAACTGGGACATGGCAGTTCGGTCCACATAGAGAAATAAAAACAGTAAAAGCCTGCGGATCCAGAATTACGAATATGGCTATCCAGGAAGTCCAACGGCGAGATATAATAGTTTACATAAAACGCAAGTCAACAGTTTTGACGGAGAGACTCATAAAAATCGCAGTTTGGAAGCAGAAGTTTTGCTTCACAAACTGAACTAATTTTCGCATAGAGAGACTTTGAGGAGATCTACGTCCGAGGGCTGACTGAGGGGGCGGTTAATACAGGTTCCAGGATAGCAGAGATCCCGAGTAACGACCACGTGTGTTCAAAATCTAAAGTGTAGAATCAGTGAGTAATGGCCTGTTTAGTGGGTGTTGACTTCAAGATACAAGAGTCCGAACTGGTACCAGTAGCACTGTCGTGAGTACAAAACAATTATTAATGACTGTAAACGATAATTAAAGGGTATAGTCAGATTTCTTTCGCGTTTTTCTTTTCATTAGTTTTCTTTATTTCTTGTATTTAATATTGTATTTCGTTAACTTCAATGAGTTTGGTTTGTTAATATTTTAGCTCATTGTAATTGTTCTTCCTATCAAACCCAGTGATGACCCTGAGATAATGAGAAATTCAACGTAATTGATTGTAAAAATATAAAGCTATAGTTCATAGAACGCCACGAATTATTAAAATAAAATTGAGATTTTTGTTTGTTAAATTGACGGAATTCGGCAGGGCAAATCAGGGCTCATAATATGTAATTATCAACACTAAATTTTTAAATACAAAATAATTATGTTAATCATTCCTATTAATTAAGACCAACTATTAATCATTACATAATAGGCTTCATCAACGTGTGGCTAACTATCATTCAAATTTTAATTAACATTTTTGTTTAATTAATTCATTTAATTAACCTTCATTTGGTTATTTATTACAATATATAATTAAATAGGGTGTATGTTTTACGTATGAATTTACGTTAATCTCTAGACATATTTAAGCGCGTGGTCAGATTGCAACAAAAATTGGTACACAGTCTTAAAAACTCGAGAAACTGTACTGAAGGGGGGGGGGGGGGGGGGTGAGAAACCCCTAGGATAAAGGTGTAAAGAATTGTAATTGAAAAAATGTGATAATTTTGTGTTAAATTACTGCGCCGCCAAGAGACCGTGACGTCACAGCACACGTGACAGAGAGACGTTACTACGCGACGAACAAAGGAAATAGTTCCTTTTCCTGTAATGAAATAAAGCAGAAATATTTTCATTAAATAAAAAAGTATAATTTTATCCAGTAATACTCCATCGAATTATAATAAAAAAACAATACTAAGTACTTTACGATCACCTTGCGGAAAATGTAAGTTAATTTCCGCGCCATGTTTAGTGACTCCAATATGGCGACTATGTGTTTACATTGTGAATCTAGCTAAGAATTTCGTCAATTTAATCTTTTGTAATGTCTGAGGAACTGAGGGACAATTATATCCTGCAGTAGTCAAGGAGTATATTTAAGAAGAAATTCTGAGGTATGTTTGTTGGGACTGATGCAATAAAATTCAATGTATTTTACAGTTATTAAATTAACGCACTATCGGTCGAAACTAGGAACACTTATATCTAGGTTAAATCACTTCTTGACTAAAGATTAATATAGAATTAAATAATTTTTCGGGTTTATATATATAAGTACACGGGGGCAACGCGTCAAAAAAATCATGACGTCACAGCCCACACGCGCGAGGGACAGAGACGTTATACTTCACAACAAAGTAAATAGTCCCTTCCCCCCCCCCCCCGGTAATGAAATGAAGCAGAAATATTTTGATTGAATAAAAAGTATAATTTTATCCAGCGATACTCCATCGAATGACAATTAAAAAAAAAGAATACGATCTGTGGAAATAAATTTTTCTATTAAATAACTTGACTGACATGGCGTAAATATGGTCCAATTTTGTATGTAATGGAGGAGACGTAGAATGACGGTAAAATAAATGCTAAAAGTGACGAATTGTTAGAAGTGAGAGTCGTGAAAAATTTTGGCTATATATGTATATTATTATAATTTCACATATTTGATTTTTAATGTGTAGAGGCCGAGTAACCGGGCAACGCTGAGCAGCCAGCTAGTTAAAAATAAAATGTGTCTGGATTAGGTCATATTTTTTTTATTTTAGTAATTCAAAACAAGCGTTAAATTAAATGTTAAAAATAATTTTCTATGGCCAAAGTATTATATTGTCTTGTTCATTCCTTATTCCTGTCAAGGTTTCCAGGTCTCTTTCAAGGAAGGAATGGGTATGTGCGGGTTGGTGTTTTTAGGGTGGTGGTGGTGCTGCGCCAGACAGACGCCCGCCCCCACCTTTGATGCGACGCCGACGCCCCCGCGCCTCGCAGAGCAACATAATATAACAACTGAACATTATTGCATTCCGCGTTCGCGACTTGCTTAGCAACGCTGTAGCGAGTTTAATAATCAGCGAGGTGGAACGAGCAGCGCGCGGCGCAGGGCGGGCCTCGAATACACGCAAATAACGGCTCCTATTCTTTGATAACGCCAATATTGTGCCTCGGGGGGAAAAACACTCAGATTAATCCACGTTTGCAGGTAATCTGTCTGGAATCCCAAGTGCCGGACGCTCCACGAACATCGCAATAAGCCCGCATGTGGTGCGGGTGGTGGTAGTAATACAACCCCGGGCAGGGATAAATATAACTCAAATTTTTACGGAACACAATAATATCTACTTACTGGCCCCTGACATTTATTAACAAGACCAAGTGTCTTGGGCGTCTACAACAAAAACTTCTCTTAGTTGGAAAACATGCTTATTTACTATCACAAATTAGCGAATGGAGAAACTACGTTCGCCGACGATCAGGTAATATTTGCAGGAGATGAAGAGGACGTGAATATAAAAAAAATGGGGACCGAACATAAATTTACATAAGACACGTGTTTAGGGAAAAGATGTAGAAGACATAACAGTCGAAACAGCAAAAATAAAAAATTGAGAATTTTTTAAATACTTGGGGGTCAATAAGTTACAAATGTAGGAACATGTGAATATAGAGATATACAAACTAAGATTGCAATGGCAAAGATTTTACTCGGAATAATTTGGAATAAAAATTTCACAAAGGAAATACAAAAATCATAACTTATAAGGGCATAAATAATACAGAACATTCTGTGTAATGGAAGTGAAACTTGGCCCCCTGACGAAAAGAACAAAAAAGTAGAACAGTAGAATTCGATTATCTGAGGAAAAGTCTTCAAAAAAACAACAAGACAGTATAAAATTAAGAAATGAGCTCCTTTGGAAAGAAATGAACGTAGACACGTCTGTCGTTAAAAAGGATTGAAAATCAAACCCTTAAATGGTTATGGCCACGTACAAAGAATGGAAAATGGAAGATGGCCATAAGAAATATACCAATGGTCACCTCCTGGAATAAAATAAACAGGGAAGACCCAGATTAAAGTGGGAAACCCATGTGAAATCCATAATGGAGGATAGGAATTTGGAAGAGGGAGACTGGAACAACAGACAGAAATGGAAATTGAAGACGGCAAACCTATAAAAGGGGGCAAAAGCCGAAGAAGAAAAAATATTCCTTTGAAGATTGAAATGGAAAATTTACGTTTGATTGAAAACTAATACCAAGAAAGACAATACAGACAATATAATTGATAATGTAAATACCAAACAAAAACGTCTCTGGGATACTTGCAACCTTTCCTTTAGGTGCTAAGAAGAGCCTAGAGGGACACGACTGCACTGCTCAGTTGACAGAACTCAAAATCTAATTATATTGACCAATAAGAAAACAGACAAAACAGTTTAAATAACTTAGAGAAATGATTTAAAACACGCAGTAAATGAACGTAACCACGTCTGTCGTTAAAAAGGATTAAAAATCGAACCCTTAAATGGTTATGGTCACGTACAAAGAATGGAAAATGGGAGGTGGCCAAAATAAATATACCAATGGTCACCTCCTGGAAAAAAATAAACATAGGAAGACCCAGATTAAAGTGGAAAACCCATGTGGAAACCCTAATGGAGGTTAGGATTTTGGAAGAGGGAGATTGGAACGACAGACAGAAATTGAAATTGAAGACGGCAAACCTATAAAAGGGGGGGAAAAGCCGAAGAAGAAGAAAGAAAAAAAGAAGAGAACTTTTCAACCTTATTAATAAATCAATATACTAAGCAATGCTGAGCACCAGTCCATGTAAATACTACGGGCTATAAAAGGACCAAAAAAACTTTATTTTTTTGACATTCTATTTAAAATATATTTTACTCTACATATAAACGTTATAATTATCCAATATATTTGTTCTTCCATATATTGTGTCCGTCAGTATTTATATTACGGTAATTTTGTACGACATTATTGCCAAGTATCTACGGATTTGACGGGCATATATGTGTATTTATATATTACAATTTTTTTTAAAGTTTAAAAATTTACGTCTGATTGAAAATAATGAATAAGAGAGCCAATACACACAAATAAATACAACACCATAACGTTTCTGGGATCCTTGTGCCCTTTTCGTCAGGTGCTAAGAAGAGCCTAGAGCGACACAACTGCACTGGTTAGTTGACAACACTCAAAAAATTATATTATCCTCATCTTACAATAATTTGTCCGTATAATATATATATATTTTTCGATTATTAAGTACAATACGTGACGTCATACAAGTGCTTTTGAGTTTCATCAACTGACGAGTGGAGTTGTGTCGCTCTAGGCTCTTCTTAGCACCTGACGAAGGGGACACGGATCCCAGAAACGTTATGGTGTGGTATTTATATTACCCTCTTTTTTGTGTGTACTGGCTATCTTCCTTATTCATTCCAATTTTTTTTTTATCTAAATAAGATGAATTTCTTTTTGTAAAAAAATTAATTGTAATAAATTAAAACTCCTGATTGATAACTTTGGATAAGTTTTAATTCAATGATATATTAAAATTTCAAGCTTCTGTATAGAAAATGACAAGACTGAAGTTCAATGTATATATATATATATATATATATATATATATATATATATTGTAAAGTTCTATTGCGATAATTCTAAAATTTTACATACATATCAAATGTAAACTTACATTGGCGGTTTTAGAATAAAAAATTGCGATTAATATAAGGCAGTGTTTATTTTCTCAATTTAAATTCGTCTGAAAACTAAGGTCGTATATTATTCAACATCATTGAAGAAATTTTATGTTCATATCATTAATCAATTAATAACTCATACGACCTAAGATTCCAGAGAAATTTAATACGAGCAACAAAAACACAGGAAAAAAATTTAAACGTAGCGTATTTGATTAACAACGTAGTAAATCAAAGATTTGAAGCAAGGATAATTACATAAATACCAAGGAAATTAAAATAAAATGTATAATTTTCGGTTTCAAGTTTGATATTAATGAATAATATTTCAGGAATTATTGTTTCAGTGTAATGAGGTTCCTTGTCTAAGATGGCGGCGGTTGTAGAATAAACAATTGTGATTAATTTACGGCAGTGTTTATTCTCCCAATTTAAATTTGTCTGGAAACTAAGGTTGTATAATTTATTATTATTTGAATCAGTCGTTAAATCTGTATGCTTCATAATTTTAATCCTTAAGGTCTTGTTTTATTTTTGTTAAGAATTTTGGCCGTGATGTTCCAAATTAAACCATTCTCTCTGTGGCCGTTTCCTTGAGTTGTTATATGCGAATATATATATTTTTCTTGACGTGTCGGCGCAGTCGTAGAGGAGCGACGAGTGGAGTGTGCGAGGCAGGAGGCGCGTTGCAGTGACAGCGACGCACGCCAGGTGATTCAACGCCTCGTAATTGGCGAACCCTGCGCTTAATGAAATCTGGCAGGCGCCGACAACCCCGCCCTTCCGGAGAACCCCTTTTCCAGCCGATATTCTACTTAATTTACTTGATCGGAGGGGTCCCGGACTCGCGTAATCAAAGTGTCTTTTCTCTGATTAAGGCCAGATCGAGGATCTCTTCGAGGTTCAAGGAGCGTGACTTGCGCCAGGAACCTGCTGCAATTTCATCTCTATTATAACCTATATATAATCTTATATATTCTATCCCTTCACAAATCAAAAGCATACCATATATATTTACGTTTATAACTTTCCATTAACTTATTATTTGCTCTTCTCCTATTCTGTCACTCATTTATCGTAATAGGAAAAAAAAAATCTCGCATGCACATAATATCTTCAACATTTATTTCACATGAAAAAAAAAATGTTAAGGCAGGCAGTATCATTTAGGGGAGGCTACTCCTCTCTCCGTTTTTTGAACTAAGGTTCCCAACTCGGCCTGTTCTGAGAGGTGTATGTTCCGGGGTCACAGACCTTGGGCATACGGTAAGAGTTTTCCGCTATTCCCCCATTGGAACAGTCGGCCAGCTGCCTCCTAAACTGGTCAAGGCACGGCGTCTGCACAGTAAACCCCTCTCCCGACATCCATCAAAAGACCGTCGGACAAGTACCAAATGCCCGACCTACCTGATGCAGGTTTTCTAAGGGGTTTGTCCTGCATCACTTTGAGGCGAATTGCCGGGTAGGATCCTTAAACTACAGCCCGGGGACCCTAGTTAACCCTTGGCTACCTTCCTCTACCGTTCCTATGCTATTAAAAGGGAAGTTACCACCACGTGGATTAGCCTCATGTGGCCCGTTACACTAATAATTCTATATAATAAAAAAGGATGTATATTTGTAGGTATGTATGTATGTATTTACGTTAATTTATATACAAATTTAAAAGCGTGGATAGATTGCAACAAAAATTGGTACACAAATTTTTCAAAACACGAGAAACGGTACTGTGAGGGTGAGAAACCCGTAGCATACATGTGGAAAGAATTATAATTAAAAACCGTGATCATTAAATATTAAATTACTGCGCGCCAAGATACAATGACGTCACGCGAGAGAAAGACGTTAGTACGCAACGAACAAAGGAAATATCTCCTTTATTAGGAATGAAATAAAGCAGAAATATTTTTTTTAAATAAAAAGTATAATTTTATACAGAAATATTCCATCTAATGATAATAAAGAAGAATACGAATTACTTTACCATACTTGGGGAAAATGCAAGTTAATTTTCGCGCTGTATTAGTTGTGAGTCTAGCTAACAATTTCATCAATGTAATATTTCGTATAGTATCAAGACTGAGTGACGATTATATCCTGAAATACTCAAGGAATATATTTAAGTATTCAATTAAATACTTTTTCGAGTTTATATAAATAAGTACACGAGCAACGCCGGGCACCCAGCTAGTAATAATTATAAAAAAGCACGTGTTCACTGGGGGAAGGGGGGGGAGGGAAACAAGTAGGTGCAGGATTTAGTATAATGTACTGGGTACAAAACACAGATTTATTTTTTTTTAGCAAATATACTCTTCATAAAATGATATTTTACCCCTTGTGATGGGAGATTATTTCACATGAGAAATTGACGAACAGAAAATGCGGTTAGAATTTTCATCTGGTCAAAATTCTTCTTAATACTGAGGAAGAATTAATAGAATTGTGGCGATTTATCCTTAAAGGCTGTTTCCTTTATTTCTGAACGGTTAATGGACTATAATTTAATTTATTAACGGATTGAACCATGTGAAAGGAAATAGATTGATGGGTTCATATTACTTCTTTAATACTAATTTGTTGTTCCAGCCTCGTCGTGGTTCACAGCCACCAAAATTCGTCCGTTTTAATCAATCAAATTACAAAAAAAACTCCTTCCTTTTCTTATGCAAAGAAATTTTTTTGTCTTTGTCGTCCGATGGTGAGCTTCTTCTTCTTCTACGGTTCCACAGCCCGGATATCGGGGGCCTCTACCTCCAGCAGTAGCTTCCTCTAAACTTCTCTGTCTAAAGCTATTATCCTTCAGTTCCTCAAATCCATCGTCCTTTTTATGTCCTCCCTCTACTTCGTCTATCCATCTGTTCCTTGGTTTTACCTCCCATATCATTGTATAATGCATCCTTTTCTTTCCCATGCGTTGTGCACGTGTCCTGTCCATTCCATTCGTCGTGGTTCACAGCCACCAAAATTCGTCCGTTTTAATCAATCAAATTACAAAAAAAACTCCTTCCTTTTCTTATGCAAATAAATTTTGTTGTCTTTGTCGTCCGAGGATGAGCTTCTTCTTCTTCTATGGTTCCACAGCCCGGATATCGGGGGCCTCGACCTCCAGCAGCAGCTTCCTCCAAACTTCTCTGTCTGAAGCTATTCTCCTCCAGTTCCTCAAATCCATCATCCTTTTTATGTCCGTCCTCTACTTCGTCTATCCATCTGTTCCTTGGTTTTCCTGCCTTTCGTTTACCTCCAATATTTCATAGTATAATACCTTTCCTTTCCCATGCGTTGCACGTCCGTTCTCTTTAATTTAATAGCTGTTGCGATACTTGGGTTCTTTATATAGGTCATATATTTCCTTATTACATCTCTGTGGCTCCATATGACCATTTTTATTTTTTTTTGGGGCCCCAAATTCTTCTTAAGGATACTTCTTTCAAAGATTGTTAATCAATATCTCCTCTCTCTTGTTTAGTGTCCAGCCCTTCACTTCCATAATACAGTATTGGCCTAATCATGGTTTTATATATGTCCTTATTTATTATTAGGTTTGAAATACGATTCATTCTTCTCCTCATTTCATGCCGTTCATCTCCATCTTTGTGGAATTTGGATTCCCAGACATTTTTTTATCTCTGGTTCTCATCTGTCCTTTATAATCTCAGGAAATTCAATGTTAATGTTTAATATTCCTTATGACGTTGAATTATTAAACCGAAGTTTGGTTATTTTATATTGGTTGTGTTTGAATATATCCTACATTATTACCAAAAAAAAACATGTATCAGTATTTCACGTATATTAATTTAACGAAGGGAGTAAGATTGAGTTTTTTCTTTTTATCCTCATTTTTGTTATTCTATGTTGTTGTTCTCAGTTTTGAAAGCTGGTGGTAGTGAGGTTTATTTGCTGAGTTCATTCAACTCCTGATTTCATGCCGTTCATCTCCATCTTTGTGGAATTTGGATCCCAGATAATATAAAAAGTCGTCGCTTATTTCTATCTCATCTCCATCCATCCTTTTTTTTTTCACCTGAAATAATTTGTTTCAGGAAGTCGTGCAACCCAAAAATTATCTTAAAATACGTCACAAAATCCTTTATCGATGAATAAGCAATGTCGCACGAGTAATATTCGTCATCCATTGGCAAAGGTAACAACAACTCAACCATTGCATACTTTCAGCCGTCGTCGTTGTTATTATTCTACCACCACGAAAGTAGTTTGGAATTACATTCGCTTACCACAACGTCCCTTTATTTTCACTTGACGTGATTATTTACTTCCCGGCAGTCAATTTATTCGCCGTAATACACGTTGAATGTAATGTGGTGTGTTACAGGAGGAGGAGGAGGGTTAACATTGGGGCGTTTCTCATTGCATGTCTGATCAATAACTCATGCGGCAGTTGCCCGTAGTAGACAAGGCTCTTAACACTATGGACTACAAGACACCAGAGAATCTCCGTTAAATTCAATCCCTCGGACTTCTGCTGTCACACAATCTTCTCACCTGATGTGACCGTTGTCTTTAAAAAAATTGATTCCCAGTGTATTTTATGCTGTATTTTCCCATTTGGATTTCACACACAAAAAAATGATATTATGAAGTGTTTGACTGTTGTTATAAATACAGCTTGCAACAATATATATATACTGTAATAATTAAAAGGTGGTCTTAATTAAAAGAATTAATTAACAAAATTGTTAAGACTTAAAAATTGTAATCCCTACTTTATACGCCGACTTTCATCAAGTTAACAAACAAATATTTTATTTCAATTTTGCAATTCGTGGCGTTCTAGGGAAAAATACAACTTTATATTTGACAATCAAATACGTCGAAATTCTCTTTATCTCAGGGTCATTACTGGGGTTGATAGTAAGAACAATCCAATTTAATAAACTAACATTCACAATTCAAACTCATTGAAGCTAACTTAATACAATATGAAAGTAAACGAAACGAAAGAAACTAAATGAAAAGAAAAACGAACGAAATCTGACTTCTACCTTTAATCCTCGTTTACAGATTTTTAAATAATTGTTTTTGTACTCACGAGTTGTCTTTCTGGTACCAGATCTGATTCTAGGAGCTTGAGGACAACACTCACTAAAAAGGCCGTTATTCACTGATTCTACACATTAAATGTTTTAATACACACGGTCGATGTTCTCGTTCTCTGCCACTTTGTAATTTTGGATCAGCCACCCCTCAGTCAGTCCTCGGACCTACTAGGTCTCCTTGGTGCCTCTATGCGGAATTTAGTTCAGTCTGTGTGATGCAAAAACTTTTGCTTCCTACTTTGCGATTATTATTTGAGTCTCTCCGTCAAAACTGTTTACTCGCGTTTTATGTAAACTAACAGATCTCGCAGTTGGACCGCGCTATTCATACTTTTACATCAGCATCCTCACCCGTTTAACTCCTCTCCCGCTATCGAAAGGGCGTGGGACAAGTACCCAATGCCCGACCTACCCGATGCAAGTTTTCCTAGGGTTTTCCCTGCATTTCTTTAGGCGAATGCCGGATAGGATGCTTAAAATATAGCCCGGGGGCCCTAGTAACACTTGGCTACCTTCCTCTACCCTTCCGAATCCCCCCTTTCAGATCCCTTCCTATGCTATTAAAGGGGAGTTGCCCAACGTGGATTACCCTCATGTAGCCTGTTGCCCTAAAAAAACCGTTTTTGAACTAAGGTTCCCACGAACCGAGACACCTCGGCCTGTTCTGAGAGGTGTATGTTCCGGGGTGACAGACCTTGGGCATACGTTAAGAGTTGTTCGCTATTCCCATTGGAATAGTCGGCCAGCTGCCTCCTAAACTGGTCGAGGCACGGAGAAGGGAATGCTGCGTCCCCATAGCAAACTCCTCTCCCGCTATCGGAAGAGCGTGGGACAAGTACCCAATGCCCGACCTACCCGATGCAGGTTTTTCTAAAGTTTTCCCTGCATTTCTTTAGGCGAATGCCGGGTAGGATCCTTAAAATATAGCCCGGGGGCTCTAGTAACCCTTGGCTACCTTCCTCTACCCTTCCGCATTCCCCCTTTCAATTCCCTTCCTATGCTATTAAAGGGGAGTTGCCCAACGTGGATTACCCTCATGTAGCCTGTTGCCCTAGAAAAAATTTACTTTTTTCAGTTCTCGTGTGGCCTGATCTGTTTCGCTTCTCGCCGCAGACTAAACTTCCTACTCGCGCGCATTTCCCCGGCAACATTAGCCGACAAAGAGCCGTGATTGTTACTTTCAAAACCCGTGCCGCTAACAATCCAATTATATTAAAACAATTAATGGCCTCTGTAATTGATATTACAATAAAAAAAACAGAACACGGACAGAGACGAAAACATAACTACTTTCCAAAGAATACCTCCTTGTGCCACACAGATGCGCTACACCACACAAAGATATATATCAAGGCGTGATTACAATAAGCAATTAACATAGTGATAGATAATTTTTTTTTGATAGTTGAGCATCGCTGCTGCCATTCGTCAAAGAAAAATAAAAGGTTACTGGATGAATTCTAACAACTTACGAGTTATGCTAGAGAAAATTAATTTATTAACGGATTTTTCCCGAATAATTCAAATTACAGTTAATATATATATAATACGGAACAAGAATGTGTAAAGGCCATGGAAATTTTATTTAGAATGTGTGTAGCCGCCAGGTTGCACACACGAGTAATATCGTGAATATGAAGCACGTCACGTCTTCAGGCTTGGAGCTGTTTCATATGAGTTATTGCTTGTAACAAAAAAATAATATATATATTCGCAGACAGTTTTCCATCAAATATCTGTTACTAGTTCAGTTTTCAGTTTCTAAAATAAAAAATCATATCCTACTATTGGCACAGAAGTTTCCAGGGTAAGTTGTTTATGTCGGGATTGAAGAAATTAGTTTTTTTTACAGCTTTACATCATTTAATTTTTTTTACAACATATTTTACGATACAACAGCATGACCCAAAAAACTGTGGGATAGAAAATGAATGATATTTCAGGTTCCACTTATTGTTTTTAGTCTAATTGGCAGAAGATTGTCGATAACAATCGATTTTCTATATGTCTGAGATCATATACATGTACAGGTTAGAATCGACACCTGTGGAACCATTTTGTTCTTCATAATACAATTTTTCTCTGCCTACATTAATTTAAGAGGCTCTAAACTTGTTGGCAAACCTACAGAAAGAGAGCGCAACATCATAAAAACGGTGACGCCGCACGCATAATTCATCACATACGATGGTTTACGTGAGTTTTAAAGTACATACAGTTACTTTTTTGGGATCATACGAATTTACCTGTACAATTATAGTACGTTATAGTGTAAACAATTCACCGAGAAATAATTCAATCTATATTGTGTATTTTAAATACTATACTGTATCGATTTGGTCTCTACCTAGAACCCTGACTTATATTTATTTACTATCTGGGTGCCCGAGGTTGCCCGGGTTGTCATATATCAATAACCCCCTCCCCACAATTTGACTCCAATCTCGGTTGATTTTACGTTATCTTTATGTAACGCACCACGACCCCCCCCCTGATACCGAAAGGGGTTGAACTCCTGTACCCCGAAAAAGTTTCATTCTACAAATATATCGGCCGTTTTAACATGTTTGAAAATTTTCAACCCTGTCCACCTCCCCTCCCCCCGCTCCTGCGGGTTAAACATGGAAGCTGAGTGTCATAATTAAACTCAGCGTCATCCTTAACCCCGGCTTTGACACCAACCTCGGGTTTTTTCCCGCGTTATTTACTTGACTTGACCCCACCACCCCTACCTCTAAGCGTGCCCCCCTCCCATGCCAAAAAGGGGTTGAAATTAAACACAGTAAACATGTAGAGAAATATTATAAATCTCATTGACCCAGAAAAGTATTTTTTCGGTTGATTAATACGTTGGAAAATTTCTACCCCCGCTCCGGGGGGGTTGCTGAATGTGTCTCAACCCCTTACAGTGCTTCTGTCCTTGTCGCAAGGAACAATTGTACGACATTTTTGTGAATTTTTTTACAGGGTTGTGAATTTGTATGTGGAACATATACATACATACATACAAACAATTATACATACAAACATTCTGTTTTATTTATTAGATAATTAAATAAACTGAGTAGGTCTTTGAAGATTTGTTGTGCACATAATTTATAATCTTCCACAACTGCAGTGCTCCCTGATACTTTGACAATTCTTTCATTATCGGCATTATTTTAATTTGAATAAATTAAAATATTTTACTTTTTCTGAGATGATTGTTTTAAATGGATTTTTTAATTACCTATCTATTAAAATATTTGGAAAATGTTAATAGTAAAATAATAGATAATTATATTTTTGTATTAATTGTATTAATTATATTATATTAATTATATTAATTATAAGACCATGTGTTGGTTCGAGCTGTTATTTTCTGAGCCGTCATGACTAATTTGATGACTTTTTTTCTTCTTCTAGGGGGCGCTCTCGTTGTGAGGCGAGTGGGTCAACTGCTGTGTTGCCTGCTTGAGCGCTCTGGCCCCGACCAACGCACTCAATTTCTTTCAATTTGGCTCAATTTGCTTGCGGGAGACGTCACACCGGCTCGATCTACAGGTGTGAGGGAGCCTTGGGGGTGTTCCACAACAAGTCTACTAACACTTGCATCTTAAGAATCTGTCCGCAAAGAGGAACTTCATATATATATATATATATATTGTAATGTCCAATTTTATTAGAGAAGTTAGCAAAACCATGTTACAGCCGAATTATGTTGGTATCCAAATTAATGAAAGGAAAATATCATTTATAGGGTTTTTCCCCCCTTGAATTTAAACAAAAATTTTTAAATGACAACAAAAATAATATTTAATACAATTTCGATTTATTTCAATTTTTGAACATATTTACTTATTTTTTTAATTAAAAAAATTGCCACAACTTTAATGATACTCATAACCTCAGGGCCGCTTACTGGACCTCTAATAAAGATAGTGATTTGCAATTTGCACCAAAAATAAAATGAAAATTAAATTTTACCATAACAAAATTGTATAAAAGAATCTAACAGAAAACTAGAGGAAGACGGTAAATTATATTTACATAAAGGGTTACAAAATCAGGTTTCTACATACCATTTTTATTATTTACAGCTGCTCTGGTACCAGTTGGTGCATTCCGCAGTTATTTTATTTTAAATAAAAATGTTTAATTAACAGGCCATAACACTGGTTACTACATCATAAAATTCCGGTGCCTCTCTTAACAACTGTTCACAAACTTTAAGTCGCCCTTTTTTTTAGATTGGTTAAAGTCCTCAAGACGAGCTTCTCTCAAATCGTTATCGTTTTCACTCCCAAGCAGACTCGTATTACACGACCAACACACACACAAACTTTCGCCATGACTAGTCAGCCTTTCAAAGCAGACTCGTTCATCAACTGTATCATTTCAGCTCCCAAAAACACACTGGTTAAAGCTCCCTAACCACTGAGAGTCGTCGTGACCACCCTAGTCAGGCTCTAAAAAAAACTCATTCCCGTGACCACTACGGCCAGGCTCCACTCCGGTCAGGTTGCCACAACTCATTGAATGTTTCCACCAAAGATATGTGCGTATTTTTTTAAAAAAAATTAATGATTGTATTTTAATTTAAATTTAATGTCGTTGATCGAAATTTATTTCCTAAAGAAACCATTTTACTTCATCTGGAATATTATTGTTGCTTAAACTTTTAAACCTATTATTTACATTTAAATTACAATTAAATTTCTTCTAATTTTGAAGTCTGATAAACTTCATATTCCGGACCCAAATATAAAATTATTTTTAAATTCAAAACTTAACTCGAACTAAGATACCCTAAATTTGACTATAAAATAAGAATTTTCTTACTAAATAAACACATACCAATAATTTTCTGATCCAATTACAAAATAATAATATATTATAAGAAATAATCGGGATACTCTACGTCGTAAAATTATTTTTTTCTCACTGGCTGGTCGTATATATTTATATTATTATAATTAGTCAGATATATTTTTTCGTTATTATTATTATTATTCTACTTGGTAGAGGAGAAAATCATCTCTTTTTGGGATTTCCAAACGGATTACAGAAGGAAATGCAGAACCACATAAATCTTTTCATGACTGATAACTTGAAATAAATGGAGTCCCATACTTTAGGGTTCGAATCTGCGGGACCTCGTCCAATTTTTTTTTGGAGTGGGGGGGGGGGGGTCAGGGTCGGGGGGAGAAGGTTGGGACCCGACGGGACAAGCAAGCATTAGCTGATTTACGAGCGAGGCTTGAGAGTGATTGCGGCCGGAGAGGAGCTGTAGGTCGTTGTTTTGGTCAAGGGATCGTACCCACCCATCCACCCCTACCCACCCCCGGAGCAGAATGGAAAAACTTTGGCTGTGCTGGGAGCGAGCGAGCGGCTCTGGCTCCCCACTTCATTACAGCGAGGCCGGCTTAGCCTAATGGAAATGGATAGCCTTAGTGATATCTAAATCATGTGCGCCGCAACCCCCACGAGCCCGACCCGATTTATGTGGAATCACCCGGTGCTGAGCTTAACCAGAACATGTGTAGTGGCGCCCACGCCATAAACGCATGCACGAGACTCGCGCCTTCGAACGCACCACTTTACCAGAGGAACGAAGCATCTCCCTCTCTCTCTCAATTATATTACATACTAGCATTAACAAAGACCTGGAAGTACTAACAATGGTCTACGACCAACAATAGCAGAACAAATTTATAATTTCTCCTTGGAATTTCGTTCTTAAGGGGTTTCAAAACACTTAGACACTGTAATGATTCAAAACGCTGGAAGTTTGGACAACAGACATTTTTTTCGATAATGATAATCTTTTCCCCCATGGTTATCTTTGCATTATCTGGTCAATTAATTACAGTTTGGAGAACAACATGTTTTGACTGAGGGAGTCGTGTATGTACCTTAATGGATGGATTTTGACTTTTTTTGGGGGGGAAATCAATCACCGGGGACCTAAGTAGTGACGATCTACAGTCGTTTTCTCTGGCTTGGTCAGTGGAAATAATAATTTTTGATTTCTCCGCAAGTCCCACAATAAATCCTTGATTGTGCTGTTTCAGTTTTACAATCCATAATTTTTATTTTTGCCACTTTATTTTATTTTATTTTACTAAATATATTTCCGTCAACAAACGATAACTTTGTAGGAACAAAAAGAAATGATGCACACTGGGTGCAGAGATGATGAACGTTCCGTTACTACTGCAACGAGAGAAAAAAATAGTAGTAGTAGTATCGTTGACTTAGTGGATGTGCTGTACGATTATTAGTAGCACCCTGATTAAATAGTAAAAATGTGCACTAATTAATACAGTATTTACTACATTAATACAATTTACTGCATTAATACAATATTTACTGCATTAATACAATATTTACTGCATTAATACAATTTACTACATTAATACAATATTTACTACCTTAATACAATATTTACTACATTAATACAATATTTACTGCATTAATACAATATTTACTGCATTAATACAATATTTACTACATTAATACAATATTTACTACATTAATCCAATATTTACTGCATTAATACAACATTTACTACATTAATCCAATATTTACTGCATTAATATAACATTTACTACATTAATACAATATTAAATTATTCATTAGCGTCGAAACATATTTAATTAAATAACCATAATTTCTATTGACAAAATATCAAATTTGTAAATATTATTCAAGATTGATGAGCGAAATATTGCACAATTTTTTATTCAAATATTTTAC
Organism: Zhengitettix transpicula; assembly: GCA_037074705.1. Classification (NCBI taxonomy): domain Eukaryota; kingdom Metazoa; phylum Arthropoda; class Insecta; order Orthoptera; family Tetrigidae; genus Zhengitettix; species Zhengitettix transpicula. The sequence continues at coordinate 16,766,984 of CM073594.1, read as the reverse complement.
ATTTTATTTTCGGAATTCTAATTTAATTAACAGCAATAAGCTCAACAGAATTTTAAAAAGTCATTTCGGCGGCCATTGTTTGGTGAAAAACAATTTTTTGAAAAATTTTTCAAGAAATAAATATTCATATAATTTGTTATAAATATGTTGTTTTATAAAATCTTATCTTTAATTTTTGTAATATTCACTCTTGCATTTTTTTAAAAAAAATTTAAACCTGAAGGAACTGTACGTCGTAACAGTTTTTATTTTATTTTATTGATATATTATTATGTATATATTTTTTTAACTATTTTTCTGTCAAATTTTGGTTGATTTTTAATTTATAATTCAATATGAAGCGATATAAATATATCTATGATCATGATAATCTTGTAAACGTCGTCTCTGATTTTCCTTTACATTTGTTGGTTAATTTTTTCCTATTTAAATTATACCTTATTCTCGTTTCTGTATTGCCCTTGTTTAATAATATTCTCTCTTCCTCTGAGTTGTGCTTATCCAAATTTATTTATTTATTTAATCTTTTCCTATAGTTTCAAAATTACGCGTCGTCATATGATGTTATTTTACGATTATAATCTTGTAGAATTTAACAGCCGACTTTTTTTCTTTTTAATGTTTGACGGGAATCGAAGTAACATTTGCTGCTGCTGCTGGAAACTCCATAAAATTAAAATGGAAAATTAATAGATTTATCATTTATTTGATTTCGTTCATATAATTACTTTAATATAATCTTATATCATGACGTGTCCTATTTCGTAGACCCAGGAATGAATAATAAATATATTATTTAATTTTTTTAGGGTAACAGGCCACATGAGGGTAATCCACATGGTGGCAACTCCCGTCTTATAGCATAGGAAAGGGATTTGAAAGGGGGGATGCGGAAGGGTAGAGGAAGGTAGCCAAGGGTTAACTAGGGCCCCCCGGGCTATAGTTTAAGGATCCTACCCGGCATTCGGCTAAAAGTAATGCAGGGAAAACCGTAGAAAAACCTACATCAGGTAGGACGAGCATTGGGTACTTGTCCCACGCCCTTCCGATAGCGGGAGAAGAGTTTGCTGTGGGGACGCACCTCGACAAGTTTAGGAGGCATCTGGACGACTATTCCAATGGGAACAACTCTTACCGTATGTCCAAGGTCTGTGACCCCGGAACATACACCTCTCAAAACAGGCCGAGTTGCCTCGGTTTGTGGGAACCTTAGTTCAAAAACGGAGAGAGGAAAAGGCATCCCCAAAGGTAGTCCCTTTGTGTCTCTCCTACAAGGTTCTGCCTGCGAGAGAATATCCCTCGCAGATGTAATAATAAATATAAATCTCTTAGTTATTATATACAGTTAAATTTACAGTTATATACAAAGAGATACAATGTACAATTAGTTTCCTTGACCAAAGAAATCTCACGTTACGTGTCATTTAACAGCATCTCTGCCTTAAATATCGATCCAGCAGCAATGTTCATCGCCACATAATCCATTAACAAATTAGGAGCTTCGTAATACACGTGATGTCCTGATCCTCAGAACACTTCGTCGCTAATTTTAATTACGGTTGTTCACCTCCGTGGTTGGGAAGATAATCTCTACGTGCGTGTTTGTCAGATGTGACACTCTTCTAGATTTTTCCTAACAATATAACAGCCCCTTTTTCTAATTACGATAATGGACACATTCATAAAGAAGGCAAGTAACATATTAGGACTTAAAATATTGGTAAGGAAAGAAACGACACATATTTTACGTTAAACAATCTGTGGAAAAGATATTTGGATTAGCACAACGAGAGGGAGAGAGAATATTATTAAAGAAGGCAATAGAGGGACGGGCATGGGTGGGTTCAACATAACAGCCGTTTTTCCAGCGGGTGATAAAGGTCAAAGCAGTGCGCCCAGGAAGACTTGTCCGTGTCAAGGCTCGTCACCTGTGAGCACGCGACCGTCACGACCACTTTAGCACTTTACACTGTCCTAGCTGCACGACACAAACTTCCTACAAAAAACTACAAGTCTGAGACGTTTAGAAAACTTGTCAAAATCTATCATCAACAAATGATATATATATATATATATATATATATATATATATATATATATATATATTTATTGGCATTTGGACATTCCAGCACGTTTTTATTTTCACTGACCCCTTTTTCGTCCTTTTTGTTTTAATAAGGCATCAAAAAATCAACGATTTGTAGTTTCCAGGGTAATTTGTCGTCTTATTTGAAAACCTTTTCCTCCTGGTGAGTCCGTCTTGCGGCGAGGTCAAAACCAAAACCTATTTTAGCTGTATTGAAGCGCGAATGAATGTGGGATTAATCTTAAGTTACGCCAGAGGTTCCGAAATATTGCTGCTGTCCTCTGCCGTTATAGGGGCCAGAGAGGTTCTTTGATTATTTTGACGGGAAAGTGAAAGGCTTTCTAAATATTTTTTTTAAACATTATTTGTGCATGGGAAGGTGATTGGTGGAGACTCACTTTCTGTTGTTTTACGGCGGTGGAACGTGATCCAATCAGATAACCTCAGATCTGGGATTGGGCGGTTATAGTTTGGTGGGGAAAATTGGGGAGTTGAAAGCTTTGGATATTTTTTTTCGGTCACGGAGGATGATTTCCAGGGAATAGGCATATTTAGATTTAGGTTTCCGGCGAATGACGGATGGTGGAAGGTTGTATGTTGTTTTTCTATGGATCAGTGTCCGTAGGAAGCACGGAGATAGGAAAGACATCGGTGGACAAAGTGGATATTTAGGAAGATTATGGTGTAGGAATAGGCTGATGGATGAGGATAGGAAGTGAAGTGAAAGAGAGAAGCGGATGATTTTTCATTCCAGACCCTTAGTGATTGAAGGTGACGTGTTGGGAATATCATTACTTTTTTTTAAAAGAGTAAAAAGATACACGAGGGTGATCCACGTGCTGGAAAATCCCTTTTAATAGCATAGGAAGGGATTTGAAAGGGGGGATGCGGAAGGGTAGAAGAAGGTAGCCAAGGTTTAACTAGAATATTAGGAATATCATAACCTTTTTTTAAAAGAGTACCAAGATACATGAGGGTGATCCACATGGTGGAAACTCCCCTTTAATAGCATAGGAAGGGATTTGAAAGGTGGGATTCAGAAGGTAGCCAAGGGTTAACTAGAATATTGGGAATATCATTTCTTTTTTTAAAAAAGAGTAACAAGATACACGAGGGTGATCCACGTGGTGGAAACTTCTCTTTAATATCATAGGAAGGGATTTGAAACGGGGGATGCGGAAGGTAGCCAAGGGTTAACTAGAATATTGGGAATATCATTACTTTTTTAAAAGAGTAACAAGATACATGAGGGTAATCCACGTGGTGGCAACTCCCCTTTAATAGCATAGGAAGAGATTTGAAAGGGGGAATGCGGAAGGGTAGAGGAAGGTAACCAAGGGTTAACTAGGGCCCCTGGGCTGTAGTTTAAGGATCCTACCAAGCAATTCACCTAAAAGTGATGCTGGACAAACCCCTAGAAAACCCTTCATCAGTTAGGTCGGGCATTGGGTACTTGTCCCACACCCTTACGAAGACGGGAAAGGGGTTTGATGTGCGGCCGCAACATTCCCTTCTCCGTGCCTCGACTAGTTTAGGAGGCAGCTGGCCGACCGTTCCAATGGGAACAACCAACAATTCTTGCCGTACGCCCAAGGTCTGCGACCCATGAACATACACCTCTCAAGAACAGGGCCGAGGTGCCTCGGCTTGTGGGAGCCTTCGTTAAAAAACGGAGAGAGGAGGAGGCATCCCCAAGAGAACAGCTGTTACAGTACTTGGCGTGATATGTGGCTAGGAGATAAAAATTAAAAAATTGTATGAAGTTGAGTAACAGTTTTATTTTTTTGCTATTTCCTTTGAATGCTTCTGCTCATTGGAATTTACATCGATTGCTTCCTTCAACGTTGAGAATGGACCAAAAAGTATTTCATGTATTGAAAAATTGGTTAATAATATCTGTCCTGATACAGTCTTATGTCCAAAAACTCAGTTTCTCTTTCATCTCAAGGACAATGGAAATTGACGTGATGTCAGTGTCGACTGTCAACAGTGAACTCGAGACCTGAGTCTGGAAGCGCAGTTCCGAGTGGTTTACGATCGCTTCTAATCCAAGCACCGCGACGGACGAACCTGTGGAAAGCCCCTCCTCGTAGCTGCTGCCATCATTCACGATTTGGCCGACGAGGGGTGAGAGAGACACTACACGACTCCATTGATTCCATTTTCCAATACAAAGTTTCGCTTTACAACGGTCTCGGGATTATGCAAATTAAAGCAGATTGGTCGTATCCGCACGAGATGGGCGCGCGCGCGGGGGGGGGGGGAGGTTAAAGCGCCGTAACCCCCCCCCCACCCCCACCCCCATATCACCAGGGAAACGACCAGCGATTTCTCAGTTGCGAAACAAAAAGGCCAGCAAGGTCGAACGAAAGAACCTCCGGGCGAGTCGTGGGAACGCCTGTCGCTTATTCAATTCACGTAATTGATCTTTTATCCGGTAATTGCGCGCCGCAGTGCTGGGAATGGTAGCGATGCCGAAACGGAAGTAAACGAAATAAACACGTCGAAGACTTTTATGATAACGAGACGGACGAGACGAGACAAACTAAGCAAATACCGAAAGGATATTATGTAAAAAAAATATAAGAATTTGCTCTATTTGGAAGGAGTCTTTTACCTAGAAAAAGGTTATGAGGGCTGAATAATACTTTAACTAAACGAACAACGTATTGGAACCGCAGATTGACATTCTAAACCGGAGTAAAGAAACCTTGAAACAGAAGAAGACCTTTTTTAAAGGTGTCATTACACTTTGAAAATGAATTTATACAGAAAATAATCTATATATAATAAAAAAATGATGTATATTTGTATGTATTTTTTTTAGGGCAACAGGCTACATGAGGGTAACTACATTGGGCAACTCCCCTTTAATAGCATAGGAAGGGATTAGAAAGGGGGGATGCGGAAGGGTAGAGGAAGGTAGCCAAGGGTTAACTAGGGCCCCCGGGCTATATTTTAAGGATCCTACCCGGCATTCGCCTAAAGAAATGCAGTTGAACTCTATATATATTTAAACGCGTGGACAAAGAAACTTGGTACACTTATTCTACAAAACACGAGAAATGGTACTGTGGGGGGTGAGAAACCCCTATCATTAAAATAGATACAATTAAAATTGAAAAAATGTGATAATTTTGTGTTAAATTACTGTGCGCGTCAAGAGACCGTGACGTCAATCGAGAGAGAGAGAGAGACGTTACTACGCGACGAGCTAAGGAAATAGTTCCTATTTCTGTAAGGAAATAAAGCAGTAATATTTTTTTTAAAAAAGGACAATTTTATCCAGTAATACTCCATCGAATTATAATAAAAACAATTACGAAATACTTTACGATCCTTGCCATAAAATGTGTAAGTTAATTTTCGACGCCATGTTTAGTGACTCCAATATGGCGACTATTTGTTTACATTGTGCATATAGCTAGGAATTTCTTCAATATAATCTTTGGTAATGTCTGAAGACTGAGGGACAATTATATCCTGCAGTAGTCAAGGAGTATATTTAAGAAGAAATTCTGAGGTATGGTTGTTGGGACTGATGCAGTAATATTCAATGTATTTTGCAGCTGTTCAATTAATGCACTATCGGGTGTAAAGTGTGTAGTAAATAGTCATAATGCATATATATGTATATATATAGATATCATTACTAAATTCCAATAATTGTCGAACAGAATCAGTCTTAATTTTTTTTATCTAATAATATAATTTATTAAATATTTCCCCGTATTTTTATTACTTCATTGATTAAAAAATGAAAATTATGGTAAGTTAATACCAATTAAAAATTCCCTATTATCCATTAGATTTAAACAGACCGTAGATAAATTGATAGACATTAAAGAAAACCTTCGTACAGTCTCAATCCTAGATGTTTTCTTTCAGAAGAAGAAGATAATAATATGGAAGAATATTAATATTGTTCATATAGCTAAAGAATTATTATTTTTGTTGTTATTATTACTATGTAGTTCTTTGATTTATGTTGAACAGGGAAAATTAGAGTGTTCCCAATTTTTAATTTAACTTTAAATTATTTATATTTGTAGCATCCAATTAATATATTGTAATTTTCTGTATTGACGTATCCTTTTTCTTCTAAACGAGGACTTATGGAATAAAATCGAATCTAATTTCTTCCTCTTGTATATTAAATAAATTTTAGAACCACTATACAAGTTTCGTCTCCTTTTTTACGTGGAGAAAAAAGTAAAATTACCTGTTTCCAGTATGGAATATTTACATTTTTGTTTCTCTAGTTCTTTTTTTTTTAGGGCAACAGGCTACATGAGGGTAATCCACATGGTGGCAACTCCCCTTTAACAGCATAGGAAGGTATCTGAAAGGGGGGATGCGGAAGGGTAGAGGAAGGTAGCCAAGGGTTACCTAGGGCTGTAGTTTAAGGATCCTAACCGGCAATTCGCCTAAAGAAATGCAGGACAAACCCTAGAAAAACCTGCATCAGGTAGGTCGGGCGTTGGGTACTTGTCCCACGCCCTTCTGATAGCGGGAGGTTAGTTTGCTGTGGGGTCGCAGCATTCCCTTCTCCGTGCCTCGACCAGTTTAGGAGGCAGCTGGCCGACTATTCCAATGGGAATAGCGAACAACTCTTACCGTATGGCCAAGGTCTGTTACCTCCGGAACATACACCTCTCAAAACAGGACAAGGTGCCTCGGCTTGTGGGAACCTTAGTTCAAAAACGGAGAGGAAAAGGCATGCCCGAAGGTAGCCCCTTCGTATCTCTCCTACAAGGTTCTGCCTGCGAGAGTATAGCCCTCGCAAGCTATCCTTCTTCTCTAGTTCAATTTTTGAGTGTGATATTAATAAATAATAAGTGATTTTTTTTTGTCTGAGAGACAAGTACCAAGAGGAGCATATTCGCAGTAATCGCTGTAATGGGAAAGGTGGCTGAAAGTCACGTGACGGATCCTGTTTCCCGGATTAGGGAACGAACGGATGAGTTCGATCTATTTTTACGAGGTACTTTTCCTAAACTAAAATACAAGGGAGGCTCACAAAGGACAATTTCGCAGATGCTTTGGCAGATAAATATGCAGGTGGCAGGAGAGAGGGAGAGAGAGAGAGAGAGGAAGGGGCCGCTCCCTTCCCTCTCATATGTACCGTCGCGGAATTTACACAGTCAATTTCACGGGCGACTCCCCCAGCCAGGCAACGGGGGACAAGTGTGGTGGGGGAGTTTGCTTCAGCGCCGGCAACGAGACTCGCAAACCTCTGATAAATCAAATCAAATTCGAGCCTATGAGAGCTTAGGACGGGAAGGACCGCTCACGAGTGTTGTGTACTGATTCAAAGTATTGATTCTTCCGTTGTATGAGGAGTCTATGCAGTTACGAGACGAGTGGACCTCGCAATACAAGAATTAAGACACGATAGAAAAACTAAAAATTGTTCTGGGGAAAATCAACCATTAATAATTTGATTATTTTATAGGAGATTTAATTAAACTGTGTTTTTATTCAATTAGAAGATTCTCAGCTACCGCCATTCAGGTTTAATCGTGAAGATGTAGAAACATCCCCTTGGGCATTTACCATTTGTTACCAGCTTGTCTCGCGCCATCACGGCAGTCCCAGCAGTTCTCAATATTGTCGCTGCTCTCGATGTATCTTCCTGGAAAAAGAAATTCCGTTTGTGAAGAACATCACGCGGTTGTACAAATTATTATATTATCTTTGGTCGTACTGGTGTCTCTCGTAAAGAGAATTTACTTCCATAATAGTAATAATTTTAAGTCTACTTCTAAAACTAGTACAAGTTTATCGACACATGTAAAAAAAAATTTAGAACACACAATTGATTTGAAATAAATCATGAATGTACATAAAGAGACCAATTTCTACAAAAATAAAAAGATTTTGGAAGGTGTATATATATATATATATATATATATATATATATATATTGTAATAATCAACAAGTTGGGTTTAATTAAATAAAAGAATTCATAAAATTTATTACATAAAATTATTTATTTTCACTTTGTGGCTTCTAACTCAAAAACTATTACAATTTACAATATTAATTTCTCAGTGCCTTCACTGGGTTTGATAATGGACAGAACAAATTGATTTAAAAATCTTATTAACAAACAGTTCACAATTTACCTAAACAACATGTCGATAGAAAGAAATTTAAAAGTAAAGAATTTAACTCTGATTGACAATTAAAAGAGAACGAAATCTGACTTTATCCTTTAATTACGTTTACAATTAATCATTAGTTTGGTTGTGTTACTTACATCTGTCCAGCTGGTACCAGCATTCTTTTTGGTTTCGGAAGTTCACTATGGCAAACTTTTACACTGATTCTAAATTGTCGACTCACAGATTTTACACTATTGAAGTCAAAATTGATAGGCTCACAGGAATTCGGATGATCCTCCTGAATGTCAGCTATCTGATGTCTGCTCGCCTTATACAAGTCCTATGATTCGTTCATTTGTTAGTCTTTTACCGCTTTGGACTTAAACTGCTCTTACTTTTCAATTATTTACGCTGCAACACTTGCGGCGTGAATGTTTTCTTCGTATTAATTTACAACTTTAACTAGTTATACATTGACGACGTCTAGTCTCTGCTCAAATTATATTTCTTGTTCTGCTCATAATGTCTTTCCGCCAACAGCTCCTAACAATCTTTCTCCGCTAACTAACAGTTATATTACTTGTTCTGCTCCTCACGATGTTTTTACGCATAACGAACTCCTAGTGCCCTCGAGTTTTAGCGCGCATACGCCATTTCTGACTTTTTTCGACAAAGCAAAGCGAGCTCGCTTCTCTCATTGTTGCTTTGTTCGATCAGACCGCTATAATGGATTTATCAAACAATTCAAATTTTACGACCAAACAATTAATGGCCTAATTAATTGGCATTACAATATATATTCATAAAAACGACGAAAATGTTTGAAATGATATAAAGGAAGAAGCTTTAGTGGGAGGAGTCTACTCTGATATAATCAATAGTATTAAATGAAATAAAAAATTGATATTAGGGAAATAATTTTCTGTAAAAATAAAAATTTGTAACATAATGTGTTATTAAATTGCAACTGAAGAGGCGCTGGTGTAGGTGCGAGATGTGCCGCTGTTGAGGTTGAGCGCGAGCTGTGTTCCTTTAATGTACAACACTCAGATGATTTTCTTCGAATATATATATATATATATATATATATTGTAACATGATTATGTTACATTGTCAATTTATGGCCTTTGTCGGCGTCCCAGATTATTGTTGGTTTAAAGCGCGCGTGCGCGCAGACGTGGCGGGGCAATTCTTCAGTTCCGCTTAGGACTCGACAAGGGACGGAGGTCCCAGTGGTTTAACACACACACACAAAAAACAAAAATGTAATAATCAACAACGCCCTACATACACCCTGGCGTTACAGCCCTTGCAGGGCTAGAGCCTGCTAGAGCCCACTCTCTTCTATCTCTTGCTTTCCTCCTCCATCCTCTTATGTCCAACTCCTTCATATCTTCCTCTACATTCTCCACCCATTTCTTTCTAGGTCTGCCTACACACCTGATTTTCCTTTCCATATTCTTTGTAGTAGGGTTCCCTCCTCACTCCTTTCCACATGCCCTGCCCATCTAAGTCTTGCACTCCTTATGAAGCTCACAATTTGGGGATCGCCATAGAGTTCTTAATCAACAACGCCCTGCAGATATTAAATTCTCAATGCTGGAGAAATAAATTAATTATATCAAAAAATGTTTTGTTAATTTCACTCCAAAAAATTACCTGTGCGCCCCTTTAAATCTAAATGGTGTCGAAAAACGCAAGGACGAAAGGTCTTTTCCTACACTATATATATATATATATATATATATATATATATATATATATTGACGAATTGTTTTAAAGGTTTTCTTTAATTAAGAAATTTATAGATTTTCACTTATCCGGAAATTTGGAAAAAGTGTAATTAGAAAAATAAAATTCAAATGTAAAGGGTTCACATAATGATTAGGATTATCCATGTTACTGTTACAGACAACTAATTGTGGGAGAATTGGGGTTGCAAATTATTTACGCGGTTAAATAAGACGGACGCGTAATTTCTACTTTAAGGGAGTTTTCAGCAGTGTGGAAAGTAAGAGCTTCTGGTGGGAAGCGAAACCTCTGGAGACGCAAACTTGCGAGTGTCCTTATGCCCTACGGAGTCTCTATTAAGGACTGTTTCACCCCCCGCGCCCCAACCCAACCACCCCAGTAAGCGCGCGCGCCCCCCTCTCTTCGTTCACGCGAAAAAAAAAAAAGAGAGAGAGAGGCAAAGCTCGCATTCGCATGCAGAGCCCATTCAGGAAATAAAAGCGCCTTAGCCGGATAAAAGTGAACGTGGAAATATTGGTTCTGGTTCGTTTTAATATCGGGTGTAGGGTTGGAAAGGGGGGGGGGGGCTTTAACAGCTCTGGCCTCTGCATGGCGCGTTAATGGTAAGGCCGTTCTGGCGTTTAGCGCTGAATACCAGGACACGGAGGCTCTTACGCGGGTCTACTCAGGCTTAAGGAACGACCAAAAAACCGTCTCAGCTTATTTAGGACTGGAGATAACTCTATTAGATTGAAACAATTACATACCATCATTAAGTACGTACAAAAAATCATTAGGCATTTACCTTCGACCTTCAAAAATCGGAAATAAAAAAGACAAAGTGAGAAAACGTTTATGATTTGGGTTACTATAAAAGACTCGGGAATTTAGAGGACCCTCGTTCATATTTGAAAAGGTGAAACTCAATTTATTATTAATTATACAAAAGAATTAATTTTTCTTCATCATATAATTATTTTTCTTCCCTATTTTTATCATTACGTCAGTTTTTTAAAATTAAAACAGTTTATTTAAAAGAATTCGGTTTAAAGTAACGTTTCGGATCATATTTGTTTTGGTCGTGAAATGTCGTACTAAACGTGCAGTAGGGGATGTAGGGAAGTATTTTCGTTGGATGAGAACCAGCTCCTTGGAGTAACGCACGGTCCTTCTCCCACACCCTGTAGTTATCGTATCTTAACTTTTACATTCCTATTGGAACAGTCGGCCAGCTGCCTCCTAAACCTTGGCAAGGTATGGCGGGGGGAAATCTGCGACCGCACAACAAACTCCCTCCCGCCATCCAGGGAACGACGTGGGACAAGTACCAAACGCCCCGCCCTACCTGATGCAGTTTTTCTAGGGTTTTCCCCTGCATCACTTTAAGGTGAATTGCCGGGTAGGATCCTTAAACTATAGCCCGGGGGCCGTAGTTAACCCTTGGCTACCTTCCTCTACCCTTCCGCATCCCCCTTTCAAATCCCTTCCTATGCTATTAAAGGGGAGTTGCCACCATGGGGATTACCCTCATGTAGCCTGTTACCCTAAAACATAATAAGAATAATATGAATTTTCTTTCAGAAAGAATTCCAGGCGAGGACGTGGGACAAGTACCAAAAGCCCGATCTACCGGATGCAGGTTTTTCTAGGGTGTTCCCCTGCATCACTTTAAGGTGAATTGCTGGGTAGGATCCTCAAACTATAGCCCGGGGTCCCCTAGTTAACCCTTGGCTACCTTCTTCTCCCCTTCCGCATCCCCCCTTTCAAATTCCTTCCTATGCTATTAAAGGCGAATTGCCACCATGTGGATTACCCTCATGTAGCCTGTTACGCTAAAAAATAAAAACAAATAAACTTAGGATTTTTTTGGCGTAAAAAAATGTCCTGAACTGAACACAATATATTTCCTTGCGTCAACGTCTTTCAAATAGTTTTTACCACCAGGCCAGTGGACGACTGCGCATCGGCCTTTTTTTTTAATAAAACAAAACATTTAATCATTCCGAGCAGGTTGTGAAACTTTTTTCCTCACTTAAAAAAATGTATTAAAATTTTGAAACAGGTTTTTTTATATAAAAAATAATTAAAAACAAGTTTAAGCTGCATTTCAGTCTCAATCGACAACCTTGGCTGTTATTGGCTGTAAAATTAATTTAATTTTTGTATTTACGTTTTTCTATGCCAGTATATATTTTTTTTCTTAATACAATATATTAATTTATTTTAATTATTAGGAAATTAAGTCGGGAACTAGTGAAAAGTACTTTAATTAAATCACGGAGAAACCTTTTGTATTTCAAAAAGTATAACCTCACGAATAAGCTTGAATCTAGGTCAAAACACTGACACATGTGTCTTCTTGTTTTTAATGGAAAAAAGATTATTTTCAAAACAATAAAACCTTTGAAATTTTTAAAAGTGCTTACACAAATTTTATTGGGTAAAAAAGACAGCCGAATACAGACAAAAAAATAGGTAATATAAATACCACACAACGTTTCTGGGATCCTTGCTCCGTTTCGTCAGGTGGTAAGAAGAGCCTAGAGCGACACAACTGCACTGGTCAGTTGACAACACTCAAACGATTTTGTAGAAATTAATGTAGAAACAGAGACACTATGAAACGGAACTAGTGGTGCGATCCCTTATAGTTATGCAACCCCTTCTGCTCTCAAATTGTCGCTGCGTTTTGAGTTTTGTGCAACTGAAAAGTGCAGTTTTGTTTCTCTAGGCTCTTCTTCCCACCTGAGAAAAGGGACAAGGATCCCAGAAACGTTGTGTGGTGTTTATATTACCCTTTTTTTGTCTTTATTATTCATTATTTTCTATCAGACGTATATTTTTTTCATTTTATATTTTATTTGATATTTAAATATTTGAAATAGGCTTCGCATACTGTTAAATTATGTCGTCAATGGCTTTCACTAGCCTACAGTGATTGCAATTACTGTTATTTTACTGCTTCGAAACTGGGATAAATCTAAAAATGTTTTTAATTTTTGACAATCCAGGGAATTGTTAGATTGAGCTCAAATCTGGATGATATAAAATTAATTACTCTTCTACGTTTCACATTTTTTTAAATTTGATTTAATTCTGTTTTATTTTTCTTACTTGTTCATATTTCATGGCGCTTCTGCCAATGTTGATGTCTTAATTCTGTCGAATTCTTTCTCAAAGAAAATTTATATTATTCTTATTCTGTTTTATGGTAACAGGGTACATGAGGGTAATCCACATGGTGGCAACTCCCCTTTAATAGCATAGAAAGGGATTTGAAAACGGGGGGATGCGGAAGGGTAGAGGAAGGTAGCCAAGAGTTAACTAGGGGCCCCCGGGCTATAGTTTAAGGATCCGACCCGGAAATTCACCTTAAAGTGATGCAGGGGAAAACCCTAGAAAAACTGCATCAGGTAGATCGGGCTTTTGGTACTTGTCCCACGCCCTTCCCTGAAATTCTGTCGAATTCTTTCTCAAAGAAAATTTATATTATTCTTAATATGTTTTAGGGTAACAGGCTACATGAGGGTAATCCATGTGGTGGCAACTCCCCTTTAATAGCATAGGAAGGGATTTGAAAGGGGGGGATGCGGAAGATTAGAAGAAGCAGCCAAGGGTTAACTAGGGCCCCCGGGCTATAGTTTAAGAATCCTACCCCGGGGCATATCGGCTAAAAGTAATGCAGGGAAAACCCTAGAAAAACTTGCATCAAGAAGGTCGGGCATTGGGTACTTGTCCCACGCCCTTCCGATAGCGGCAGAGGAGTTTTCTGTGGGGACGCAGCATTTCCCTTCTCCGTACCTCGACCAGTTTAGGAGGCAGCTGGCCGACTGTTCCAATGGGAACAGCGAAGAATTCTTACCATATGCCCAAGGTCTGTGACCCCGGAACTTATTCTGTAGACCCGTATTGAAATTATACTTCTGAAGTGACAAATACGACAGTAGTTTGGTAAATATAAAAATTCTAAAAAAAATCGTCATTGATGGTATTTGAACCCGAGAGGTTCTGAGAACAGGATAAAAAGTATGTATGCTGAAATTATAAGATTAATCTAGAGATTTTTCATTCCTCAGCTAATGTGCCCGTTGCGGATGCTCCATTCAGTAATTTTTTTTGGGAGGGGGGAGGGGAAGGGAAGGGGTGGGCCGGGGGAAAAAAATGAGGATCTGCACCCGCGCTGACGGTGTTCTCTGCCTTGCGAAATGATGTATCACCGACATCAATCTTCGCAGGAAATGTCACGAACTTTCAGCTGTGTTTTGTCCGTGCAGGTACGACGAGTAAACAAACATACAGCGTGTCATTAGTTAGGAAATTTCACAATTAAAGATGAAACGAAACACAACATCAAAATTTACGTGTTGAATTTATCCATCCAGGGTGAGAAGGGGGGGGGGGGTGTAGCTCTGAAAACGGTCGCACTTAAAAACCAGTTATAATGTGTAGATCATTGTAAAAAAAAATAATTAAAAGCTTATTCAATTTGGGGGGGGGGGAAAGGGGCGGGGTTAAGATTTTAATTTAAATTAAACAATTGTCCATTGATATTTATATTTCTTAAAGCTCGACGGTGATCATAAAACACTATGGTCGGGGTTTAATATGTAAAATTTCACTAGTTGACATTTCTTTGCAGGCTGTGGCGTATTATCTATGGAGCTACGAATATAATGACATTCATTGGTTGACTGATCGACTCGCGACTGGAATTGTTTGCCTGCAGAATTACTGACGACTTTTCCGGATATCTGCTTATCAGTTTAGACACAGGTAACTACAGTAATCATGGGGTATTATATATATATATATATATATATATATAAAGAATATGTATTTCTGCAAATTTTAATTTCAAACTTATAATAACTTGTTTCGTTTCCTTTTGTTAGTTTACTGTTGTAAACAGTTATTTATTTTTTCTTTGTGTATTTGCCCTTGTTTACTTTTTTTTACAATCATACTATAATCAATTGTAAATACCGTCTCTGTAGGAAAATACCAGGAGAAGGTACAAAACGGAACCGAAACGTCGTCGTGATAAAAATTAAAATTATATAAGAATAATATAACTTAAAAGATTTAATTTAACGTCCGTGTTGGAATTAATAAAACAATTGAAGACCTTACACGAACACTTTTTAATTTTTTATCTTTTATTAATGACGACGTTTCGGTACCTTTTAGTACCGTCTTCAGACCCTCGGATCCCCGCCGTTCAACAACTGTGTTCTTTATTTTGCTTTGTTTACTTTGTACCTTCATACTATAAATCTTATCAGTTGTAAATACCTCATCTGGAGGAAAATAGCAGAAGAGGGTACAAACGGGTATCGAAACGTCGTCATAATAAAAAATTAAAATTACTTCAGGATAATATAACTTAAAAGTTTTAATTTAACGTCGGTGTTGGAATTAATAAAACAATTGATGACCTTACACCACGGACACTTTATAATTTTTTAAATTTTATTATTGACGACGTTTCGATACCTTTTCGTATCGTCTTCAGACCCTCGGATCCCCGCCGTTCAAAAACTGTGTTATTTTTATTTTGCTTTGTTTACTTTGTACCTTCAAACTATAAATCTTATCAGTTGTAAACACCTCATCTGGAGGAAAATACCAGAAGAAGGTACAAAACGGTACCGAAACGTCGTCGTGATAAAAAATTTAAATTACATAAGAATAATATAACTTAAAAGATTTAATTTAACGTCAGTGTTTGAATTAATAAAACAATTGAAGACCTTACACGAACACACTTTAATTTTTTAACTTTTATTAATGACGACGTTTCTATACCTTTTAGTACCGTCTTCAGACCCTCGGACCCACGCCGTTCCAAAACTGTATTATTTCTTTTTTTCTTTGTTTACTTTGTACCTTCATACTTTTAATCTTATCAGTTGTAAATACCTCATTTGGAGGAAAATAGCAGAAGAGGGTACAAACGGGTATCGAAACGTCGTCATAATAAAAAATTAAAATTATATAAGAATAATATAACTTAAAAGATTTAATTTAACGTCAGTTTCGGAATTAATAAAACAATTGATGACCTTACACCACGGACACTTTTATTATTGACGACGTTTCGATACCTTTTAGTGCCGTCTTCAGACCCTCGGACCCACGCAGTTCCAAAACTGTATTATTTCTTTTTTGCTTTGTTTACTTTGTACCTTCATACTATAAATCTTATCAATTGTAAACACCTCATCTGGAGGAAAATACCAGAAGATGATACAGAAGGGTATCGAAACGTCGTTAAAATAAAAAATTAAAATTATATAAGAATAATATAACTTAAAAGTTTTAATTTAACGTCAGTTTCGGAATTAATAAAACAATTGATGACCTTACACCACGGACACTTTTATTATTGACGACGTTTCGATACCTTTTCGTATCGTCTTCAGACCCTCGGACCCCCGCCGTTCAAAAACTGTGTTATTTCTTTTTTGCTTTGTTTACTTTATACCTTCATACTATAAATCTTATCAACTGTAAATACCTCATCTGGAGGAAAATAGCAGAAGATGATACAGAAGGGTATCGAAACGTCGTTAATAATAAAAATTAAAAAAATATAGTGGATGTATAAGGTCATCAATTGCTGTATTTGTATATATGTTATATCTTTGTATTATGTTATTTTTGCCACCGGGAAAATGCCCAATAGGAGATGAATAATAATAATAATAAAATAGACTTGACCTACAGTGGTATTATATGATCTTTCTCTCTATAAATAAATGAAGATAGGGTCAGATATAAATGAGAAAATAATTAAAGGATATGACTGAAATAATTTAAACGTTGATCAATACGGAATGAAACCATATATGCTGTATATTTATGGTTTAAGGGTCAGCTCGGGGGGGAGTTTGGACAAGCGTGACACGAGGTGACGATGACGCCGTCGTTGCAGTCGTGGATCAGACAACCCGATTAAGATTATAACGAGAGATTGCAGTATGTCGGCCTTGCCGCGAGCCTCGGGGCGACAGAAGAAGCGTCAGTGGGGCGGAGGGGGCGTAATGGAAAACCCCCCACGGGGAATGCTACCTGCTGAGAATCCAATTCGATTGTAAACTGCAATCCGAGGGCTGACAAATGGAGTGCGGACGCGTCTCTATTAGCGATCCCGACTGGACAACCGCACGTTGCATTAAGCGATGCATTAAACAGGCCGCCATTGCTGCACTCACTGGCCGAAGGCTGCGGCGATTCCATTATTAAAGGCCAAGAAACCATCTTCTCAACTCAACTTGACGCTGCGGGCGGGACATCGACGCCGCCAAACCTTTAATTTATTTGCACAGAGTTCATTTTAACAGCCCTTAGAAAAAACCACGAATTATAAATAAAATTTCCTCAGCCACAGTGAAATCTTAAATACTCAAAAACTTTCTCGGCTGCTTAATTGAAAACAAATCTATGGCTTTAATTTTATTTCCTTTTCAAGCTTCATCTTCAGTTATTAATAAGAAACGTAGCTAAATACAGACAATATAAGTGATAATATAAATACCACACAACAACGTTTCTGGGCTTCTTGTGCCGTTTCTCCAGGTGTTAAGAAGAGCCTAGAGCGACACAACTGCACTGCTCAGTTGACAAAACTCAAAATCTAATTACATTGGCCAATAAAAACAGGCCAAAACAGTTTAAATAAATGGGATATATGAGCTTGTGTGTTGAGCTCGTGTGTTGACACGAGTGCAGTTGTGTCGCTCTAGGCTATTGTTAGCGCCTGAAGAAAGGGACAAGGATAGATTCAAAAGAAGTGATAATATAAATACCACACAACAACGTTTCTGGGCTCCTTGTGCCCCTTTCTCAAGGTGCTAAGAAGAGCCTAGAGTGACACAACTGCACTCATGTGCTGACATAAGCTCATATATCCCATTTATTTAAACTGTTTTGGCCTGTTTTTATTGGTCAATGTAATTAGATTTTCAGTTTTGTCAACTGAGCACTGCAGTTGTGTCGCTCTAGGCTCTTCTTTAGCACTTGAAGAAAGGAACAAGCATTCCAGAATCGTTGTGTGCGGTATTTATATTAACTTCTTTTGTCTGTATTTGACTACCCTTGTGCCCTTTCTCCAGGGCGCTAAGAAGAGCCTACAGCGACACAACTGCACTCGTGTGCTGACATAAGCTCATTTATCCCATTTATTTAAACTGTTTGGGCAGTTTTTTATTGATCAATATAATTATATTTTTGAGTTTTCTCAACAGAGCAGTGCAGTTGTGTCGCTCTAGGCTCTTCTTTAGCACCTGAACAAAGGGACAAAGCATCCCAGAATCGTTGTGTCTTTTATCTGTATTGGACTATCCTAGTCCCTTTCTCCAGGTGGTACGAAGAGCCTGGAGCGACACAATTGCACTCGTCTGCTGACCTAAGCTCATTTATCCCATTTATTTAAACTGTTTTGCCTATTTTTATTGGTCAATATAATTATATTTTGAGTTTTCTTAAATGAGCAGTGCAGTTGTGTCGCTCTAGGCTCTTCTTTAGCACATGAAGCAACGGGAACAAGCATCCCAGAATCGTTGTTGTGTGGTATTTAGCTATTTTCCTTATTATTAATTACCAATCAGACGTAATTTTTTTATTTTCAATATTGCGATACCTCTTCAGGTAAAATTTTAACTGAAAGTGTTCCCAGTCAGGGACGAAACGTTGTTCTTGATACACATATTATGTTTTAAATAGAATCATGTTTTTTTTATTATTTATTTTATAAATGAACTAATATGATTATAATCGTAAGAAATATTGTTAAAATACTTTAAAAATTGAATAAATGTGGAATAGAATATTTTAAATATTTTTATTTGGGTAATGAGTCTCATATAAAATGTTGCAACATTGAATTTCTTTGTAAAATAGTGTGAGAGAGATGCCACTTCTTTTGTCTGTATTTGACTATCCTTGCTCCCTTTCTTCAGATGCTAAAGAAGAGCCTAGAGCGACACAACTGCACTGCTCAGTTGACAAAACGGCGAAATCACCAATTTTTGAATCCGATCTGGTATACAAAACTGAAAGAAAGGAGTAATTATTTTACAGGGTAAGAGACCAAACAAAGGAGGTGGAGGGGAGGAAAAAAAATGAAGGATAAACTGTAGGTACGAAACATAGAGAACAGCTAGAAAATAAATTAAAATAAATACTTCAGGTGAAGAAACAAAAATTTTTTTTCTACATTTGTGATGAAATATTTTCGGGTAGTCAGTTGTCGGCGAAAAAATTAAGAATAGACCAAGCAAAGAGAAGAAAAAAACTGCTATTCTTTCCCTGATGACGATCAGTTTTCTTTTGGCCGTTTGAAACGTTGGAATAATCTATAGTTTCCCCCCCCCCCTCTCTCTCTCTCTCTCTATATATATATATATATATATATATGTTTCTTTTTCTTCTTCTTCTGGACGATTAATTACTTCGTCGCTAAGTAAACCTGAAGTATTTATTTTAATTTATTTTCTAGCTGTTCTCCGTGTTTCGTACCTACAGTTTATCCTTCACTTTTTTTCCTCCCCTCCTCCTCCTCCTTTGTTTGGCCTCTTACCCCGTAAAATAATTTCTCCTTTCTTTCAGTTTTGTTTACCACATCGGATTCAAAAATTGGCCAACGTTATATTTCAATTTTATGTCCTTTTTTTAATTTTTTTTTTCTTGTGGAGGTGTTGACTCCCCTTTAATAGCATAGGAAGGTATTTTAAAAGGGGGTTGATGCGGAAGGATAGAGGAAGGCAGCCAAGGGTTAACTAGAGCAGCCACCCCGGGCTACATTTTATTTTATGCGGCTGAGAAAACCACATGATGATTCACACTGGTCACAAACCATTTAAATGTATAGAATGTGATAAAGGTAACCTAATAACTCCCATTGAGGATTCACACTGGTGAAAAACACCATATGGATGTGGAGGAATGTTTAGTGCTTTGTTTTCATACTTAGTGGTGAAGGATGAAGAACAGCCGGAATGAAGTGGCAGAGTAAGAAGGATTTAAATGCAAATGAATTGTGGTATGGACAAAAACCTCTATTGGATTACCAAGGAGGTGATCGTCTGTTGTCCAGAGGACACAAGAAACTGTTTCTGATTCGTACAACGTTCAGGCTCGTACCGTATTCGACTGTTCCACTACCAATGTCATCTCTTTCTCATCCAATGGTTTTCTTCTGTAAGACAGGCAATGGAAAATTGTTCCGATAAATGGCCAGTGGAAAAAAGAAAAAAAACCTGTTGGCTCTAAAAATGACTCAGTGATTGTTGCTCGGCGGATACGAGGTTTTAAAATCAATGCGCCTTTCGATATACGAAAAGAACTCGTGTTTTTATTTAGCTGGATGACCAATTCTTTTTCCCTGGATTGAGTGGACACGGAGTAAATTTAAATAACAGATTAGAGCCGAGCTGTAGGTAGAGTGAGATGCGTGGGCGGAGGAGCCATTTGTAAAACACCGCCATGCTGCTCGCTCCCCCCAGAGCTCGCCTCGCCGCAAGAGTGCACTTTCGTGTCCCGCATTAGTCTTGATTTCCGCAGACCGCGGCGCTCGCTGTCCGTCACTCTCCATCCATCTTTCAGCCTCGAACCCAGTACTCACGCCAGCGACGACACCACTCCTTCGCCAAACTCACTCGTCGACGAGGAAAACTGCTGCTGGAAAATACGCAGGATTGTATTCATCTTCATACATCTGATGAGATGCGAGAAGCTTAAATGGAAAATCCCTTTAAAAACTGCCTCGAAGAAAATGTATGTAGTTTAGTTTAGTAACATCCTTGGACAAATATACTGGTTGGGCAACAAGGACGCGTCGCGTTGTTGAAGAAGTAGAACGTGGCAAATTTGTTACAAAAAAATATAATTAAGAAAAATTAATTCATCCTTAAAAATGACAGTCCAAGAAGTGCAAGATTAAAATGAAATTAATAAATAAGAAGCGATAATATAACGAGATATTGTGGTGGAAACCAGTTAAGAGGAGAAAATAATTAATGCAAGAGGGAAAAAAACACCCGGATAATATCTGTAAAAGGCTCTAATTCGAGAACAAAGAGTTACATTTGAGTTTAATATGAAATTAATAAATAAGAACCGATAAGATAACGATATACTGTGGTGGAAACTAGTTAACAGGAGAAAATAATTAATGGAAAAGGAAAAAAAATATATTATCTGTAAAAAAATATTAATCGATCCTATTTCAAGGACAGAGACTGCAATTTGAGTTTAAAATGAAATTAATAATTAACAAGCGATAATATAACGAGACATTGTGGTGGAAACCAGTTAAGAGGAGAAAATAATTAATAGAAGAGGGAAAAGAACACCCGGATAATATCTGTAAAAGGCTCGAATCCAAAGACAAAGAGTTAAATTTAAGATTAAAATGAAATTAATAAATAAGAAGCGAAAATATAACGAGATATTGAGCTGGAAACCAGTGAAGAAGAGAAAAGAATTATTGGAAGAGAAAAAAAACCCACATAATATCTGTAAAAGGCTGGAATCCAAGGACAAAGAGTTAAATTTAAGATTAAAATGAAATTAATAAATAAGAAGCGAAAATATAACGAGATATTGAGCTGGAAACCAGTGAAGAAGAGAAAAGAATAAAAGGAAGAGAAAAAAAACACATAATATCTGTAAAAGGCTCTAATCCGAGGACAAAGAGTTACATTGGACTTTAATATGAAATTAATAAATAAGAACCCATAAGATAACGATATACTGTGGTGGAAACTAGTTAACAGGAGAAAAGAATTAATAGGAGAGGAAAAAAAAGAATAATATATGTAAAAAATATTTCATCGATCTTAATTCAAGGACGGAGATTTCAATATGAGATTAAAATGAAATTAATAAATAGGAAGCGATAAGATAACGATATATTGTGGTGGAATCAACTTAAGAGAAGAAAATAATTAATGGGAGAGTAAAAAACACCAAGATAATATCTGTAAAAACCTCTAATCCGAGGACAAAGAGTTACATTTGAGATTAAAATGAAATTAGTAAATAAGATCGATAAGATAACGAGATATTGTGCTGGAAAACAGTGAATAAGAGAAAAGAATTAATGGAAGAGAAAAAAAACCCGCTAATATCAGTAAAAAAATTTCATCGGTCCTAATTCAAGGACTGAGAGGTAAATTTAAGATTAATAAATAAGAAACGATAAGATAAAGAGATATTGCGGTGGTAAAAAGTTGAGAGGATAAAATAATCAATGGAAGAGGGGAAAAAACGAATAATAACTGTAAAAAAATTATCATCGATCCTAATTCAATGACAGAAACTTAAATTTGAGATTAAAATGAAATTAGAATTAACAAGAGACAATATAACGAGATATTGCGGTGGAAACAAGTTAAGAGGTGAAAAGAATCAATGGAAGAGTAAAAAAACACATAATATCTGTTAAAAGCTGTAATACAAGGACAAAGACTTAAATTTGAGATTAATATGAAATTAATAAACACGAAAGCGATAAGATAACGATATACTGTGGTGGAAACAAAGTTAAGAGGAGAAAAGAATTAGTGGAAGAGGGGAAAATAAACGAATAAAATCTTTAAAAAAATATTCAACGATCCTAATTCAAGGACAGAGACTGAAATTTGAAGAAGGAAGATTAATATTTTTCAAAACACCATTATTTCTATATTGTTTTTTAATGAGACAGCAATGAGACAACAACGAGAATTTTGGGGAAAAAATCAAAATCGATTTTAGACGAACTACGACAATAAGGAATAAATTTAAACAAGTATTCCATTATAGAAAGACGAATTAAAACAAGTGTGGTAGAGAGTAAATTATCTTGGATACTATGATCTGAAACAGTGTTTTTAAAGAACAACAGCCTGTAAGTATAAAGAAATAAAGACCATATGAAAACCTTCAGAAGCATCAAGATTCTGTAACAAAATTTAGAAAAACTAAAATAAAAAGAAATATTCAGTTATTTATAAAAGGATGTGTATGGGAAAAATGTTTTGTCAAGGGAGAATAAAGCTCTTATTGTGCCACTGTACATGATAAAAAAAGCTTCATTGGATGAGTTTTCATGTATCTAAATTTCCTGTCCGTAATGCATCACAACTTATTTTTAAATGAATAATTTTTAGCTTGGCGTCAATTCGAAAAGAAAGCGTCGAGTCACACTACGTGAATTATTTCATCATGTGAGTGCAACCATATTTGTTCACCCTTAATAAGACTGACCAGGAAGCATATTTGTGATTCCAATGGAATTGGCTAAGTCGATAAGTTTTTGATACACATAATTTAATTTAGAAAAAAAATTCCAACGTACATATTTTTATTTCATCGGCATGTGAATTAATTACCACTCGCGTTAATCAGCGGATAATAAATGCATTGTTTTGACAAGGTCCCGGCTACGTCACAACTCGAACCGAACCTCGATCAATCAGATCGAGTCTGTAGCTCGTTAGCAGGAATGTTCGTAGCGCTTTAAACTACGAGTGTGTGGATTTTGCGAGCGGCATTCCACATGCATTCCATACACTTATCACAGAAATTTTTTTTAAAAAAGGCGTAGCGGGGGTAGGGGGTGAATAGAGCGTTCAGAATGCCTGAATTACGGTAAGCGTTGCACTCGGGAGTATCACGAATTACCAGGAATGTTTTACCTATTACCACGTTGCAATGGTTGAATGTAGATTAATCTGCTGTGTGTTTTTTTAAACTGAGAATAATTTTCATTCTGTTTTATAAAGTTTACCATTAGAAGTACTGCAAATTAAAAAGTGGCAAATTCCTTAGAATAATGAGAAAGACAAAATAAGGGACAATATACAAATCCTTTTCCCTAGAGATTTTGAATTTTCTCAACTGACAAGAGTGCAGTTGTGTCGCTCCAGGCTCTACTTAGCATCTGAATAAAGCGACAAGGATACCAGAAACGTTGTGTGTTGAATTTATATTATCACTTATTTTCCCCCCTGTATTTGGCTGTCTTCCTTATAATTAATTTTCAAACCCACGTGATTTTTATTTTAAATTCCTTAGAATAATGACAAAGACAAAATAAAGGACAATATATAAATCCTTTTCCATAGAGATTTTGAGTTTTCTCAACTGACAATAGTGCAGTTGTGTCGCTCCAGGCTCTCCTTAGCACCTAAATAAAGCGAGAAGGATCCAAGAAACGTTGTGTGTTGAATTAATATTATCACTTCCCCCCCCCCCCTGTATTTGGCTGTCTCCCTTATAATTAATTTTCAAACCCGCGTGATTTTTATTTTAAATTCCTTAGAATAATGAGAAAGACAAAATAAGGGATAATATATAAATCCTTTCCCCTAGGGATTTTGTGTTTTCTCAACTGACAAGAGTGCAGTTGTGTCACTCTAGGCTCTTCTTAGCGACAAGAATCCCAGATACGTTGTGTGTTGTATTTATATTATCACTTATTTTTCCCCCTGTATTTGGCTGTCTTCCTTATAATTAATTTTCAAACCCACGTGATTTTTATTTTAAATTCTTTAGAATAATGAGAAAGACAAAATAAGGGATAATAAACAAATCCTTTTCCCTAGAGATTTTGAGTTTTCTCAACTGACAGAGTGCAGTTGTGTCGCTCCAGGCTCTCCTTAGCACCTAAATAAAGCGACAAGGATCCGAGAAACGTTGTTTGTTGAATTTATATTATCACTTTTATCCCCCCCTTGTATTTGGCTGTATTCCTTATAATTAATTTTCAAACCCACGTGATTTATATTTTAATATCCTTAAAATAATGAGGAAGACAAAATAAGGGATAATATATAAATCCTTGTCCCTAGAGATTTTGAGTTTTTTCAACTGACAGAGTGCAGTTGTGTCACTCTAGGCTCTTCTTAGCGACAAGGATCCCAGAAACGTTGTGTGTTGAATTTATATTATCACTTCCCCCCCCCCGCCCCTGTATTTGACTGTCTTCCTTATAATTAATTTTCAAACCCACATAATTTTTATTTTAAATCCCTTAGAACCTATGAAAACCTCTGAAGTTACGCGTAAATATATATTAAAGATACCAGTACTGTAAGAATATTTCGTAATAGACTATACATATTTTAAATTATAACGTTGCTTTAATTATGCAACCCTATTCTTGTGGCAATTAGCCCTTATTCCATAATAAGGAAGGGAACATCCTTATTGTTTTCAGAATTCAACTGTTTCCATTATTCTTTGTCAAGTTACTGAAGAAATTCAGATGCTAATTCTTTTTAAAAATATTATCATTGTACACGTCTTTTTTTTTCATTTATACGGAAGTCGAGACTAACTTTACTTTACTTAAAATAAATTTAAAATGTCGTAAAAATTCCTGGTCCTAAAAAAATATCCTTAAAATCGTGGTCATAAAATATAAAATTGTTCCCATAGGAACTAATTATTTAATTAATTGAAAATTTAATTTTTAACGACCGTTTTTGAATTAATAAAAACAATTGATGACCTCATACAGACACAATTTTTTTTATATACATATATTTTATGACGACGTTTCAACATCCTTGATGTACCTTCTTCAGTCTTACTTCAATCTTGTTAAGTGTGCCTCGGATCCCCTCTTTAAAAAAAACGGTGTGAATTTAATAACTTGTTTCGTTTAGTTGTGCTAGTTTGTTGTGATAATAACCTGAAGATGATAGAAAAGTGGTATCGAAACGTCGTCATAATATATAAAAAAATATTTTAAAATGTGTCCGTATTATCCCGAAAATTGTTTATATTAATTAAATTCATTATTAATTTAAAGGTTACTGGTTCTAAGGAGAGGAGGTGGCATTTTTCATCTTCAAAAGGATAAGAAGAAGAAAATATTTTTTGGGGAGGTCTTCAAAAGGAGTGTTTCTTCTCCTCAGCTAACAAAGGCTTAAGGCATGTAACCTGGTAAACGTTAAAAGCGGTCATAAAGGTAATTAAAGAAATTTATATTGGTATTAATGAAAATTAAACTGAATTTTTGGAAGAAAAAATTTGAAAGCAGGACAGACGGATTGTTGTTATTTTTTTCCCCCCTCTCTCTTTTTTTATGGTAACAGGCTACATGAGGGTAATCCACATGGTGGCAACTCCCCTTTAATAGCATAGAAAGGGATTTGAAAAGGGGGAATGCGGAAGGGTGGAGGAAGGTAGCCAAGTGTTAACTAGGGGCCCCCGGGGTATAGTTTAAGGATCCTACCCGGCATTCGCCTAAAAGTAATGCAGGACAAACCCTAGAAAAACCTGCATCAGGTAGGTCGGGCATTGGGTACTTGTCCGACGCCCTTCTGATAGCGGGAGAAGAGTTTGCTGTGGGATTGTTGCTATTGTTTTTTCCCTCTCATAATCCTCCAAGACGCTTGTTGTTGGTATTCCGTCTACTCTTAACTGAAGGTACCGATATAACATCAACAAAAATTAATTATACCGCATTGTATAAACGGGTTTGCACAATGACAGAAACCAACCGTGGAACACAAAATGGAGGTAAGGATAGAGACGACCATCAGGCGGATAAAATAAATTAAATAGAGATTTCAAGATTCAGTTATAGGGCACTGATTTTGGACGATCGTCATAAAAATTTATTGACAATAAATGCTTATTAATAGATAACGAGTTAATATATATATATATGTTTTTTTCTCTATAGTAAAGCAAAATACACGCGAGCGTCCTCATGGGGGTTAAAAAGCTAGATTTGATGTATTGCGGGTCAGTATTTTCGATTCTCCCGGGGCATTTTCAATTTATTTGGAATTATTTTTCCCAAAATTCCTTTCGCTGTGACAAGGGGATTACATCAGCATAACTATTCTCTATAGTCACATTTTAACCCATTTTATTTAATCCTTTATATATTTTTCTTGACTTATGAGTAAAATGTCAGTAACAGTAAACCGAACCTCGTATATTAATTTCTGTCTCTTTATTTTTCCAAGTCTTTTATCCATGTTCTCCAATAATTAATTTTTCTTGATCCACGAGGAAGTTTTGGACTATTTTCTGCGCTTTCCACAAATAAATAGTTTTCCGGTGTTTATTAACAACTTATTTCAGAACTCATGTTATCCACGAGACATTCCGTAACAGACCACTACTGCTCCTAATAACTTTTCGAGACACTTAAAATTATGGAAATAATTATTTTATTTATCACGTGGAACTGTGGAATCCATCTGCAGCGTTTTTTTTGTTTCACATGTTCATATTCCTTACCGCTGCTTCGTAGAGTCGTCTGGCCACAGACTATTAATTTAATGTACGAGACGATCTTCCAGACCGATGCGAGGACAGCTTCGGACATGACCTCCCCTCTCTCCAGTCTTGTGGAGGAAGCATCGTTAAGTATAACGACTGCAACATTATAAATCCTACTTTAGTCGGGGGCTGTATCGCCCACCTACCTTCATAAAGCGGGATGCAATAACCATTATTTGGATGCTCGGGAGTTTAGTTAAGAAGATTCATTGCGCAATAATAGGAGGGCCGTATTAAACAAGTTCCATCCCGTCTCTCGGAGGACCCAGAACGGCCAATAAAAGAGCGAGCCCGAGTGCAGCCGTCAACGCCTCTAACTTTCAATTATCCGGTGCATCTCTTCGTCTTAATGGCGGCGTCACGAGAACATCCCAAAGGAAGCACTTCCCCGAGGCTCTAAAATACAACAGACGAGCTTAAATAGATGCACAACGATCTCATTAGCACTGTTATTGCTTCCAGAAGGCGTTTTACGGGCATCGATAACAAGGTAATTGACAAGAAATTAAACAGTTTACCTCTGATAGAAAATTAATAATAAGAAAGACAGACAAAATAAGTGATGATATAAAAACCACACGACGTTTCTGGGATCCTTGTACCATTTCTTGAGGTGCTAAGAAATAACCTATAGCGACACAACTGCACTCGTCAGGTTGACAAAACTCAGAAGCTTTTGACCAGTGAAGTACTGAAGAATTTTTATACATGTGTGATTGTTCACTGCCTGTGTTTTTGGTAAGAACTCTTAACAATTTTATAATTGGATTCATTATATATATATATATTATATTGAACATATAACTTAATACTATACCATGTTTTCCAACCCGTTTAATGCAGGTTTTTTTCCCCCAGGAAAGAACACAATTTGACAGGTGCTTTCAAGACGTATGAGAAAATTCTTATCCTTTGTTTACAGTAAGAAAACGCTACTAAATTTCCGATTTTTAGAACTAAAATTTTTTCGAATAAATTGTTAATAGTCCAGATGTTTTAATGTATCATTTTTCGATTTGGAAGGAATCATAAGGAATTATTACTTAATTTGCGCTAAAGTTTTATTTCGTAGTTTCTATTCAGTACAATAAAAAGAATAATAATTAAGATAGCCAAATAAAGGGAAAATAAGTGATAATATAAATACCACACAATGTTTTTGGGATCCTTGTTCCTTTCGTCAGGTGCTAAGAAGGGCCTAGAGCGACCGACACAACCGCACTAGTCAGTTTGACAAACCTCAAAAGCCTTCCCAGAAACATCGTGTGGTATTTATATCATCGCTTCTCTTGTCTGTATTAGGCTAGCTTCCTTATTATTTGTAATTGACAAGAATTTGAGTCATAATTAGATACTACACTGGTGGGCATTAGCCATTGACAGGAGACGAAACAGACGACACAAGGGTTGTTGAATACAGTGGAGGGAAATTATAGAGCGAAATGTCTATCGTGACGTTTATGCATGTGAGTGAATTTCTCGTGCATGATATGAGCTCGAAATGAAAACGAACGTAGCGCTCGGTGGAGCTGAGAAGAACAAACTTTTATAAAGTCTTTTATTATATATATATAATTGTTACATAATTAATTATTACAACTTCAATTATTTATTTAAGGGTTACAGGTTCGTTTGAACTGGAGAACTTTTAACTTACGAATGTAATACTGCAAATATTTGTGACGAATCCTACTTTATATATATATATATATATATATATATATATATATATATATATATATATATATTGTAGTGAACCGTTATCCAATTGATCAATATTTCATTTTATTGAGTTAATCGAGGTAAATTCTAATGCTGCGCAGTGTAGTTGAATTTCAACCGGCCTTTGCGCATGCTATGACGTCACGTGTCTATCTGACTGATTTATCATCCTGTGCATCTAACGAATACGCAAATACTATTATCTCAAAAGTATTCTATTCCGCATTCAAAATTATTTCCAAAAATCTGAAACATTACAATGACGTTTAATAATATTAAATTAATTTTTTTTAGGGTAACAGGCTGCATGAGGGTAATTCATGTTGGGCAACACCTCTTTAATAGCATAGGAAAAGATTTGAAAGGGGGATGCGGAAGGGTAGAGGAAGGTAGCCAAGGGTTAACTAGGGGCCCCCGGGCTTTATTTTAAGGATCCTACCCGGCATTCGCCTAAAGAAATGCTGGAAAAACTCTAGAATAACTTGCATCGGGTAGGTCGTGCATTAGGTACTTGTCCCACGCCCTTCCGATGGCGGGAGAGTGGTTTCCCCAAAGGTAGCCCCTTCGTATCTCTCCTACAAGGTTCTGCCTGCGAGAGAATATCCCTCGCAGGCCTTGTTGACTTAAAAAATTTAATTTTATATTTATTTTCCTTTTATATTTCAATTATTAATTTTTTTTTGTATTGCATGAATGAGTCGTTGTGTTTGTTTTGTTTGGGAATATATATAGGCGTTAAATATTTCTAAGGAGTTAAAATGAAGGAGATAAGGTAATAAATTTGTTTATCACTTTAATATAAGTGTAATAAATTATTGAGTGAAATATCGTCAACATTATACGTTTGAAGTCTGTACGAACAGGACATTAATTAAATTTGATTGAAATATAAAGTTAAAAAAATAAAATAAAAAAAGTGTTTGTTTATATCACATATGGACGTATTGATTTGTTTGTACACTATTATTAATTCACTGCTTCAATGAATTCCACGTGTTCCTTCCATTTCAACGCCATTTTTATCATTTATTATCGGCGGACTGATATGTATTACAGGAAAACCATTGTCTTTAAAATTTAAGTCTATTGCAACATATGTTATCGATACTTGTTGTTTATTAAAAGCTATTGGAACAAAAACACGAAAGAATATAATTTATTTATCATTTTAATGCAAGAGTAAAATGAATTTTTTTTTAATTATCGAGTGAAATCGAATAGAACTATTTTGTAGCTGCAATTAATTTTCGCATAATGATGATTTCTTATTATTTCACATTTATCATATCGTGAATATAATTTTTATTTCACAACAGAACCGTTTTTTTAAAAGGGTACTGGAGCCACTTTTCGAGGTCCTTGCCAAAAAAAAAAAACGTCGTGATGGTTTCAGCGAACAATTGACGCCGTGCTGAAGACCTTTCATTCTCCATTAAAACGCCTCCCGCAGTAACAAAGCAAACAGCAGTTACTTCTCTGCCCCTTTAAGGGGAAGCACCACCACCATAATGGAGTCTGCCTAGGGATACGGTGCGTGCCGTAAAAAGAAGAAGCACGCCCACTTTTCAGGTGAAACACGCAACCGTAAACCAATACGAGACGCTCAATATCGCATTTGTGCCTCGTAAAATCATTAGTGAGAGGGAAATACACAACGACTTTGCTGACCTGGAACTAGAACTGGAGTATTTATTTATTAACGTAGGGGTTAATAAATTATTATACATATAAATATGACAATGCATATACACATACATATGTATATATATATATATACGTGAGTTCCTTGAAGAGCCAGGAGTTCATTCAAAATGATTATAACATTCAAGAAATTAATTGACCAGCACTTAATAAATCAATTAAGTTTCTCATTATGGGTAGTGCATAGTAAAATAATCTTTCAGACTAAACCGCATTGAAATACATAAAATAAATGAATTACCCGATAAAGTCAGAAATTAATTCCTTAAACGAGGAAATAAAAATTTTTTACCTGAACCAATATCCTGTATTTTTAATTTAATTAATACTCGCAAGGCCGAGGCACCTCGGTTTAGTTTTGAGAGGCTGCAGGTTCCGAGGAGGAGTGACAGACCTCAAAAGCTTACCTTTGGGGATGCCTTCACATCTCTCTGGTTTTTTAACTAAGGCGGGGTCACAGATCTTGGGCATACGGTAAGAGTTGTCCGCTATTCCTTTTGGAACAGTCGGCCAGCTGCCTCCTAAACTGGTCAAGGCACGGAGAGGGGAAAGCCGCGACCCCACAGCAAACTCCTCTCCCGCCATCCGAAGGGCGTGGGACAAGTACCTAATGCCCGACCTACCCGATGCAGGTTTTTCTAGGGTCTTCCCTGCATTTCTTTAGGCGAATGCCGGGTAGGATCCTTAAAATATAGCCCGGGGGCCCCTAGTTAACCCTTGGCTACCTTCCTCTACCCTTCCGCATCCCCCTTTCAAAGCAGCGACTCCCGCCATCCAGGGAAGGGAAGATTCAACGTACTTCAACTTGTCTCGCAGCTCTCACATACCAAACACCCTTACCCTTAATTATCCTTCTGACCATCTCTTGTAACCTTGTAGGAGAGACACGAAGGGGCTACCTTTGGCGATGTATTTTCCTCTCCGTTTTTGAACTAAGGTTCCCACAAGCCGAGGCACCTCGGCCTGTTCTGAGAGGTGTATGTTCCTGGGGTCACAGACCTTGGGCATACGGTAAGAGTTGTCCGCTATTCCCATTGGAAGAGTCGGCCAGCTGCCTCCTAAACCGGTCAAGGCACGGTGAGGGGAAAGCTGCGACCCCACAGAAAACCCCTCTTTCCCTCTCCCCTGCCAGGGAATGGCGTGGGACAAGTACCAAATGCCCGACCTACCTGATGCAGCTTTTTCTAGGGGTTTTCCCTGCATCACTTTAAGGCGAATTGCCTGGTAGTATCCTTAAACCATAGCCCGGGGGCCCTAGTTAACCCTTGGCTGCCTTCCTCTACTCTTCCACATCCCCCCTTTCAAATCCTTTTCCTATGCTATAAGAGGGGAGTTTCTACCACGTGGATTACCCTCATGTAGCCTGTCTACACCTACAAAAAAAATATTGGACAAATAACTTAATTTTACTCTAAGACAACTTGTTTGAATTTCAAAGTAGTAAAGTTAAGGATGACGACGGACTCCTGTTTATGAGATTAATAATATAAAAAGAATTCTAGTAAAATATGTTTGATGTTGAGGGTGGTTTTATTTTTTGTTTAAGACTGGCTACGTTGCAATATAAATATTTCTCAACCGTAAATATATATACATATATAAGCGGTATTCGCCAGGGAAGTGGAGTCGGAAAGATTTATGTGGAACGGGCTAGGGAGGGGGAACCTAATAATAATGTCTTCCAACTGTCCGTCGCCCCCCGGAGCCACAACTCATCGGCACTGGTTCCACCTCACCTCAGGAGCCCGCGCGAATAAATACCGATAAAGCCGACCTGACCACAATGGACGCTGACGGAAGCCAAGTCAGTCGCTTCCTATCAACATTAATCAATCGATGAAAGACTCCTAGGCGAGCGCGTTATTAGCGGCAAATGGCTTTCTGCAGTAGAGGCTCGCGCGTTATGAGGACGCGCTCGAAAGCTTTTTTCGGTTCGCCATTAACGCGCTTTTTATTTCGCACGGCCATGCTAATGCGCCATCTGTCAGGGACGACGGTGGTGGTGCTGCTCCTCCTCCGCCTCCCTGGTGGCATCACTCACCCCCCTCTGTCTCTCCTCGTAGATGCGTGATTTATACACTGACTTCGTCTGCCTTCATGCCCTTTACGAGGACTAATGTTCGCGGTACATTTTATCGAGCGGCCTTTATTGGTACTGCGCTGGAGGCACAACTCAAGGCTTTCTCCGAGACGGGCGAGCTCTTCGGCGCCGCAAACGTAGAACCCCGGGGCACGGGATTTCTCCGCTAAAGTCGTTGCCAGTTTCTTAAAGGCAGCTCTGGTGAAAAGAAAATTACAGTAAAAAATTCGGAAAAACGATTCAGTTTGTAGGAACAACAAACAACGCAATGGTCTTGCACTTGAAAAAAAAATTAACAAATCATAAATATAATACAATTAAATTACATAAAATTGCAACATGTTTACATTTTTACCTGAACCAATATCCTATATTTTTAATTTAATTAATACACAGACCCTTGGGCATACGGGAACAAGTTGTCGGTTGTTCCCATTGGAATAGTCGGCGTAACTGTCTCATCACCTGGTCGAGGCACGGAGAAGGGAATGGTACTCTATTTTCCTTTACATTTGTTAGTTAATATTTTCCTCTTTAAATTATACCTTATTCTCGTTTATGGATTGCCATTATTTAATAATATTCTCTCTTCCTCTGAGTTGTGCTTATCCAAATAACTTATATTAATGTAACAGTAATTAGTAATTAAAGAAATGATAAGTGCATTATTTGATCTTCAATTTTTCATTCGGCGGAGTTTCCAGCAGATAATCTTTCGTCGATTCCCGTCGAACATGAAAATAAGTAGGCAGTTAACATGTACAAGATTATAATCGTAAAATAATAACTAGACAGGATACCAGCGAACTGTTTTAAGTAAAGAGGATCTTGTCTACGCCTTCCTGGCTACGAGCTCTTGAAGCTCCAAGATTTCAAGACAATGGAATTCCTTTTATTTTTAATCTTTCTCACTTTTTTTTTACTTCAAGAAAATTGAATAGTTGAAAAATCTCAATAACAATAAGAGTACACTAAGGAAGTCTGCGAGAGAATTCTCTCGTAGGTGAACCTTCCCAGAGAGCTCTGGCGGAGGCTAACTTTGGGGATGCCTTCACATCTCTCTGGTTTTTTGAACTAAGGTTCCCACATGCCGAGGCCTGTTCTGAGAGGTGTAAGTTTCAGGGTCACAGACCTTGGGCATACGGTAAGAGTTGTTCGCTATTCCTATTGGAACAGTCAGCCAGCTGCCTCCTAAACTGGTCAAGGCACGAAGAGGGGAAAGCTGCGACCCCACAGCTAACCCCTCTCCCGCCATTGGAAGGGCATAGGACAAGTACCAATTGCCCGACCAACCTGATGCCGGTTTTTCTAGGGTTTTCCCTGCATCACATTTAGGCGAATTGCCGGCTAGGATCCTTAAACCGTAGCCCGAGGGGCCCTAGTTAACCCTTGGCTACCTTCCTCTACCCTTCCGCATCCCGCCTTTCAGATCCCTTCCTATGCTATTAAAGGGGAGTTGCCACCATGTGGATTACCCTCATGTAGCCTGTTACCCTTAAAAAAACAAAACAATAATAATAATAATATCTCACTATTGTCAAGAAATCCAGAAGCAAAGATAATTGTACAAGGGGGTTATTTAGTTACTTGAACTGAGATGTTAAAGAGAGAAATGTCAGTATTAATAATTTCAATTTATACGATTTAATGTCTGTTAGAATAATGAGTTGAATTATTGGCCGCATTCACAGGCAGTGTAGGTTCTTAAAAATCTAATTAAAACATTAAAAAAAACCTCAAGGGTTGAGTTTGTAATTTGTTAATTTAACTTTAAATATTTCTATGTGGCCAATCAGGCAGAATTATGTTAGCTCCGCAGAGGTCCAGCTCAGTTTCCACTGCTTTCTCAAAAAGTTTATTCCTTCAGTTGATAAAAGCGAACCAGCAAGGAAAAGATGAGGGATATTTGCATCGTCAGTGGTTTAATGAAGCGGACGGTTCGGTGTTAAGCGAGGACAGTGCTAAGCCCCGCACGCACGCACGCCCGACATTTGCGGGGGTAATTTCGCTCCCCTTGCTATTGGATACGAGTTAATCAAATGACCGTCGTAGAACGGCAGTGCGGGCATTTTGGGCCGCACTTAACTCCACCTTTATGGGGCACTTACAAAAATAGCGCCATCAGCTCTTCAGCGGAACGGCTGGTCGTAACCGCTACACGCACCACTCCTCCGAGGCACCCTTTCAGTTTCTAAGTAATCTTTATAATACGTGCGTATCGATTAATTAAGTCGTACGAACAACTATAATTTTACTTAATTCTAATAGTCTAAGAAACTGAAAACGAAAGACTAAAACGCTGTAAATTTCTAACTGAAATACTTACCTTAAATGAAAAAAATTTACGTCTGATTGAAGATAATGAATAAGGAAGATGGCCAATACAGATAAAACAAGGGCAATATAAATACCACACAACGTTTCTGGGATCCTTGTTCCTTTCGTCAGGTGCTAAGAAGAGCCTAGAGCGACACAGCCACACGAGTCAGTTGACAAAATTCAACCCCCCCCCCAAAAAAAAATTAATTTAACACTTTTTGTCTGAATTGTCTATCTTTCGTATTCACTTTATAATTTTTTCTTGACATATAACTAAATTATCATTAACTACTTCGCACTTTTTTCCTAATAAAATATTCTCTCCCCTCTTTTTCCGCCGCTTAATAGATTTTCTAGACACGTTCTCCAATATTTAATTCTCCTTGATTAATGAAGATTTTTTAGACTTTACTCAGTTGAGTATGAATCAGGACCGCAGGCGGGAAGTCTCCTGAGTTCCCTCCCAGTGGTACAGTCGGCCAGCTGCCTCCACAAGCGGTCGAGGATGCTCAACCGCCAGTCCAGCCATAGAAAGGAGGACGTGGAACAAGTATCGAAAGCCCGACCTACGTAACTTAACTGACTTAAAATACAGGCCAAGGAACCTAGTCAGTTCTTGGATACTCCGATCTCCTTTCAGTTAAAAACACAATTAAAGGAGTGGCTTCTCGTGTAGCCTGTCACTGCCAAAAAAAAAATAGAAATCAGGCAACATTTCGCTCTGATTTTCCGCATTGCAAAACATCAAGTATTCGTTATTCCGGTATAAATCTATACCATAGTCTTCAGGACGAAATAAAAATTTTAACTATAAAAAATTATTTATGAAGAGTTGCAAATCGTTGTTAATTAATTAAAAGTTGATAAAGAACAAAAAAGGACTTCTATTGACTTCGTGTAGAAAAAGTGATAAAGAAAACATACAAATAAAAGGAATTTCCTTTACATAAACATGGCTCGTACTATGATTTTACTCAATGGAGGAGCCATATTTTAATTTAACAGATTTTTATTGTGCTAAAACTGACTAATTATTTCAAGTGAGATTCTTTAAAAATGTTAGTTTTGTGTGTGTGTGTATATATATAATTACAATTTCACATATTTCATTCTAAATAATGTGTGAAGTACGAGTACTCGTGCAACGCTGAGCAACTAGCAAGTCGCTGACTCGACTGATGTTTGTTATTTAGGCGAATTTGTTCTTTTTAATGGTAAGGTTGCGAAATAATAAAGGGACGTGACGCTGAGGGACGTCTCAGGACGCTGCTGGTGCTGGAGGAGGGGAGACTTGGCGTAACTGGATGTATCTCATTGGTTTGTGCGAGATTGCGACTGGTTCCACAAGGGCCTGCTTGAGATGCCTGTTGCGACGCTTTCCCGAACACGTAGTGACAGTTCATTCCGGCGCCGGCTCAACCAGCGACGCCATAAAACAAAAGAGGTTTGCTGGCGCGAGTAAATCTCCGTCGAGGCTGGGATTAGCCAAGGACAGCTCTAGAAAACAAGCGCGGTGGCACGAGCACGCCGGAAGAACACTCCCGACATCGCAAGCAGCCACAGTGTGTGCCGACGGTCACTGCTGCGGACGTGACCAGGAGATTCAACGTACTTCAACTTGTCTCACATACCAAACACCCTTAATTATTCTTCTCACCATCTCTTTATCATAGTTTCATCGAAGGACCAAACGTTTGATCTAATATCACTCAAAGTACTTCCCTCCCCTTAAACATTGCATCACCAAAATATACCCTTGGACTCATCTCTTGGATATAAACTGCCCCATGTAATGGCGTTTTCAAATTCAAAAAAATATATACCACACTTATAATTCTGACATGTCGTGGGAGTACGGATCAGTGTTCGGGGTAAGAGAGTCTGCATAAAGATACCAAGTCAACGCAACTGAAGTGGTTTTCTCTTGAGTGTCACCAAGTTTCCCGCAATATTTGATTGTCAAGGGTCACTCATGACTCCCTGTAATTTTTCCTGATTTCTATTATGTTTTTTTTGGGGCAGTGACAGGCTACACGAGAAGTCACTCCTTTAATTGGTGTACTGAAAGGAGATTTGAGTAGCTAAGGGCTGACTAGGTTCCTTGGCCTGTATTTAAAGGCAGTTACATTAGGTAAGTCGGGCTTTCGATACTTGTTCCACGTCCTCCTTCCTATGACTGGACTGGGTTTTTGCTGTAGGGACGGAGCATCCTCGACCGCTTGTGGAGGCAGCTGGCCGACTGTACCACTGGGAGGGAACTCAGGAGACTTCCCGCCATGCGATCCTGAATCATTCACGTCTCAAAACCAACCAAACTCTCTCGGCTTAGGCGAGATTTTTTTTTTAAAAAACGAGCCAATTCACCGTACACATTTTTCTTATTCAACTACAGGATTAATCATTTTTTTAAACCAAAAATGAAAGTACGGGTCTTCTCTAATTTCCTATGGGCTTTTAAGAGTGTACAGTCCAAAATAAATTATTTTTTTGGTGTTCATTCTGGAGGATTTCTCTGCACTATTTAGAAGCATCCAATTTTCTATTTTTAGACTCTGGTATTGTCCAGGGAATCGCTTACATTATGCTCCATCTTGTAACCCACGCTTTTAGTAAAGGGAAATTAAAATCGGATATTCAAAATGAAACTTAAAATGTAGGCGACTTAGAGATTTAAAATATTTTTTGAACCTGATACTTAATAGTCAATATGGCAAGAGATTCTTTTAAATTACAAATAGATGAACTGATCTGACGAATCCTGAAACTCCTCGTTCTTATGCAACCTGCGAAGCAACTGTCTCCTTGTGGCGAGTGCTGCGAGCATAATTTTGATTTATAGTCTGCGGCACGAAAACGTAATATCAAGTCCATGGGACACTTCGGGCGACGTTGTCAAACATTGTGTTCAATAATGCCGCTAACTAGGTTAACAGGGGATGGTGTACAATCTGGCAACGCCGCTGGACGAGGGGTGTGGTGCGGGGAGGGTCAGCCAGTTCACCTCGATATTACATTTTCGTGGCGCCGACTATAGTCTTGCATACTGTTTCTTTATGGTTTTTTTTTCACTTTTCTTAGACGAACTTTTACTTCATCCCTGTAACATAAAGTGTTTCTTGTACACTGTCTTTTTCTTTTTTTCTTTCTTGTCTTTACCTTTTTTCACTTTTCTTAGACGATCTTTCACGTCATCCTCTAACCTAAAGTGTTTCCTGCACACTGCCTCTTTCTTTCGTTTTTTTCTTATTTTGCTTTTCTTCTTTCTTGTCTTTACCTTTTTCCACTTTTCTTAGACGATTTTTCACGTCATCGTTTAAACTAAAGTGTTTCTTGTACACTGCCTCTTTCTTTAGTTTTTTTTCTTATTTTGCTTTTCTTCTTTCTTGTCTTTACCTTTTTCCACTTTTCTTAGACGATTTTTCATGTCATCCTTTAACATATAGGGTTTCTTGCATACTGTTTCTTTCTGTTTTTTTCAATTATTTTTTTTTTCACTTTTCTTAGACGATTTTTCACGTCATCCTTTAACATGTAGGGTTTCTTGCATACTGTTTCTTTCTCTTTTTTTCAATTCTTTTTTTTCATTTTTTTTCACTTTTCTTAGACGATCTTTCACGTTATCTCTTTAACCTGCGACCTTGTGTGTTGCTGATAACGTATGAAATATTTACTTTATTTTGGTTTTCGCTGTACTTACATAATTCATTAAAGTTACTACAAATATGAAGTTAACCCAAAACGGAAATAAATGAACTGCAAAGAGAAAGTAGTACAGCAGTATGTCGAATTATTTTGGAGTTATTTATTTCAATAACTTTTCAGCTATAATCAATACAATACGTTTAAATTTTTTTGCAATTTTCCAGTGACATCGTAAGAGTCCTTTGCTTTCATCTCATGTCGTCCATAGCTTCTTCCCCTTTATTTTACATTTGTGAAAATATAATTTGGTCGGTATTGGAAAGTGAACCTTACAGATCCATTATATGAGAATTTCCTTGGTACCCGTGAAAAATAAAATAAAACCTGTTGTTATAATTAAAATTTGATTCCAATAATAATAATAAAAGGGAAGTTCAAACTCTAAAAGACTTTGCTTATGGATTATAAATAATTATTTTCACATTTTCCAGACATATTGGCCTCTTAAAAAATCATTTTTACGTCATACATGTTCACATGTCATATAAGAATCAGTGAGGAATTTTTCAAAATTCTTGCAAATATTTTTTCTTCAGTTTATTTTGCCATTTAGGCACATTTCAGACGTTATAAAACGGTCATTCTCCTAATTCAATTTTATTGCCACCCTCATAAACGCTTTAATTACAACATCCATTGAACTCAGAACACTAATTAAAAAATGAATTTATTTTTATGAATTCCCCCCCCCCCCTCTTTTCAAGTCGCTCTTTATGAAACAGTCAACAATAGCGTAATTGAACTTAAAATTGGACGATCATTTTACAAAACGACGAGGTTCGAAGTTTAAATTGACTTTCTGGTGGCATTGCGTACTCCTTCCATCTGGTAGCGAAAAGCGGAACTAAACAACATTAGAACTGTAGCGTGCTGCCATCTATTGAGCCAGTAGGAATTTCCTAGGCGTCTGTAACTAAAAAAAAAATTCCAAATAAATAATATTGCACATTTCTACAGTTAAATTAAATCACCCGATAGCTGTAAAGCATAATAACAAATGATACATACGTAATTATAATATCATTGGAAACAGTATGCAAAAAAAACCTGATTTGTAAATATCTTTGACCATTTTTTTAGTAGAATCGATCCTTAATCGTTTCCACTTCGATGTCGTATATAGGTAAATTTAATTTAGTAGTTTAATGAGAACGACAAAGGATTGTATGTATTATTTTATTATTATTATTATTATTGTAATGAGTGATTAAACTATTTTTTTAATACATTCTCACATAAAATTTTTATTTCAATGTAAATTACATTAAAATGTCAGGATTTTAAAATAAATAATTTATATATATACAAAGAATTAATTATATTTTACATATCTGATTATTTAATTTAAATATTTTCTTAGGCCATCTTTTTCTGACATGATTGTATACACACACACACACACACACACACACACACACACACACATATATATATATATATATATATATATATATATATATAAATATAAAATCATGTCAGAAAAAGGAAATATTTTAATTAAATAATCTGATTATTTAATTAAAATATTATATATATATATATAAAATCATTTCATCTTTTTCTGACATGATTTTATACATACATATATATATATATATAATAAATATAAAATCATGTCAGAATAAGGAAATATTTTAATTAAAATATTTCCTTTATCTGACATGATTTTATATATATATATATATATATATATATATATATATATATATATATATGTATGTATATGTATACAATCATGTCAGAAAGAGGAAATATTTTAATTAAAATATTTCCTTGTTCTGACATGATTTTATATTTATTATGTATATATATATATATATATATGTATGTATAAAATCATGTCAGAAAAAGATGGCCAAAGAAAATATTTTAATTAAAATATTTCCTTTATCTGACATGATTGTATATTTATTATATATATAAAGAGAGTATTTTAAATAAATAATTTGATTATTTAATTTAAGTATTTTATATATATATATAAAATTATCACACAATAAAATGGCCTAAGGATATATTTTAATTAAATAATCAGATATGTAAAATATTATGAAATATGTGTGACTCTATATATTAATATATATACACACACAGTTTAATTCCAATGATGTACTTAATAATTTATCAGATGAATGTGGTTTGAATAACCGAAACCTCCTGGCGAACTATTTTCAAACCCTGACATTTTAATGTAATTTTAATTGAAATAAAATTTTTATATGTCGCTTTAAGGGTTCAATAATTTATAATATTAATTTATTTTATTAGTACGATTTCCTTCTTGGAGTGCTGATAAGTTGCAGAATATAGTCACCACTAAGATTAAAAAAATACCTGATATTTTTACAGTATAGGAAAAGTTTTAAAAAATCTCTCGCCAAGTTGGCGACGAAACGTAGTTTAATTTTACATAAATAAATATATATTTTCTGACTTCAAATTGGCTGTTGTTTCGTTATAAGTTGACTCAATAGTCAATATATATATATTCGACATTTTTAATTTTTTTAAAAACCGTCCCATGTCGCGATCCATAAAACTAAACTTGCGACACTCTTCTAGTCAGACTTTGATAGTTATGACCGTAAAATAAAGTCAAGTATTGTATCACAGCCATAATAAAGGATAGGACAATTTATTGAGAATTTGTAGAGTACGTAACGATTGTTTGAATTATAGGTTAAAAGACCAGAACCGACAGTTTTATGATTTATATGAATTGGTATAAAGTACCAAGAAAATTTTGGGGCGTCTTTACTTAGATCAATTCTTGTCGTTTACACAAACTATTATTTTTAAATATTAAGCAAAAACTATTTTTGAATTTCCCTCGCAAATATAACGGCTATCCTTCAAGGCTTACTCCGCGCCATCTGTGAAAGGGCAGTGGTAACTATGTGTGAACCGCCCCCGCGGCCGTTGCTGCTCTCTGCCGACAGTAGTTGGAACTGCCGCGGTGGTACAAACGTTACTTGATGTTGATGATTTCGACATTGACGGTAATTTTATTGACGAATTAAAAAATTTAAATGACGTGTTTTTAAAGCCGTGACGTCACGAAACCAATAATTAGAATGAATAAAATTGTACCCTAAATTTTTCCCTTGAAAAACACCATATTGCTGTTTCAAATTCGAATATTCACATTATTTTTTTTAATTTAATTTTTTTCCCCATCATAATCGTCCTTAAATTGCATTATTTTTTTTTCTCATTAATAATTTTGAATTTCGTTGAAGATAAATTTTTTCAATCCCCAAAATTTATGTATTAATGTGCATTAACCAAGTAACGGTTAATTAATCATCCTA
The DNA here is from genome assembly GCA_037074705.1 of Zhengitettix transpicula. Classification (NCBI taxonomy): domain Eukaryota; kingdom Metazoa; phylum Arthropoda; class Insecta; order Orthoptera; family Tetrigidae; genus Zhengitettix; species Zhengitettix transpicula. Next base: position 16,724,935 of record CM073594.1, on the reverse strand, counting down.
CAGTTGTTGCACAATCATGTTACTTATTTCATTATCGGCGAGTTAATTTCAACCGTTGCCAAATCGTGACCATTACCATCGAGCTTACCACCGAACCATTCAGTATTCCACTTATTAAAATTACTATAGTTACTAGATTCGATTCACAGAAAACTTCAAAACTTGCTCATTACAGGAAAAACTCTTCATCACTAAAAATGAGCAACCCCCCCCCGATCCTGATGTAACCCCCCGCGAAGCGAATCAGCTATATTCATAATTGTAGAATCTAAATTGGTAGACGGTGAAAGCTGAAAACTACTTTTCTTACAACGGTTATAAAAAATAAAAAAATAAAATATGGGAAAGAGATTTAAGAGCTGCTATTATCTATCTATATTGTAGTAATTAGTAATTAATCCATTGTTATAATTGCAAAGTAAAGGACTCATTATTAGACTATATAAAGCATACACCGCGACAAAGCGGGCGGCGAGTCAATAGAACCATTGTTGAGACGTACGCAGTACAAATTCTACGAGACGAACAGACACAGTCGGGCAATGAACGGCGAGGCATAAAGACCAGCAAAGTCTAATTATACAAAAGTAATACAGTCGGACGGCGAACAGCATGGCAGGCAGATAGATCTAGCCGGAAAGGTTACAAGTTAAATTTGAGTAAAAAGTTTTAGACAGTAAAATTCGTCGAACAGTTACAAGGAGTAACCTAATAAATCACGCCACGATAAAAATCTATAAGTACCGTGACCGTCATCAATTCCACAGAGAGATAATTTGTAACAATCTGTCCACCCATTAATCCGGAAGGAGTTGCAGTTTCCAGTTTCCAGAAGAGAGACCCAAAAGTTTCGACAAGTGTTTTGTAACCAATTTAAATTCAGTGATATCCCCAAAAACGTGTGCACAGAAAACCCCAAAATTGAGACCTGGTCGGCCGTAAGTAAAAGAACTCTAAATTTATTTGTAAACCATTTCATTAAGATACGTCAGATCGTTCTTCAATTATTTTCTTTTCTTTAATTATTTCTTTTCTTCAATTGTTTTGTTAGTAAATTTAAATTCAAGTCACCCATTTATCAAACCCAGTAAAGACCCTGAGATATTAAATAAATATTGTGTAATTTTATATTATATTATTCATTAATAAAATTTGTTTAATTGTTCACCTTTAATAAATCTTTTTATTTAGACGCCTTATTAATCTGTTTATTACAATATATATAAAAATGAATTGCTGTTCGTTAGTCTCACTAAAACTCGAGAACGGCTGAACGGATTTATCTTATCTTAGTCTTGAAATGTTCGTGGACGTCTAGGGAAGGTTTAAAAGGCGAGAGAAAATCGAATAATTTCCGGGAAAACCCTAAAATCAGCCCTTTACTATTTCCCATACAAACGTTTTCTAAATAAAATACAAATCTACACCAGTCGAGCAATTTTCACCAAAATTCGTACACGTGTTCTTTGCGACCAGGAAACAAACACTGTCGGGGTGAGACGCGTCTTCCACCCCCAGAAGCGGGGGTGGAAATATTTAAACATACTAAAACAGCCGATATTTGAGTCGGATAAATATTTTTAGGGGTCAAAGATATTGATAGTGTTTCTACCAACGTTATCTGAATACAATTTTCATCCCCTACGCCCTGTGAAAAGGACACCCTTCGGGTTTGGGGTGGAGATGCTTTACAGTAAAATAACGCGAATACAACCGAGATTGGAGTCAAATCAAAGGTTATGGAAGTCACTGTGTTTAGTTACGACATTCAAATTGGCATTTACCCCTCAGATGCAGGGGTAGCGGGGTGCAAATTTTGGAACATGCAAACACGGCAGATATTTGCGTTGAAGAAATATTTTTCAGAGTTAATTATAATGATTAGGGTTCGAGTAGCGTTACATAAAAATTGCGCAAAAGCAGCCGAAATTGGAGTCATATCGGGGGTTATAGATAAATGACATCTCGGGCAACGCCGGGCACCCAGCTAGTCTCGTATAAAAATAAATATTGTAAGATTCAGGATTTTCCAAAAAAAAAAGAGGAGGAAGAGTAGTCTGCAGGTTAAGAAATATTTTGTCCCTTAAAGCAAAAAAAAAACAATTATTGATGTCAATATTAGTTCCTCATATAAGTTGTTGTTTGTTATGATATTAATAAATTAGAAATAATATGGAATAGAGGATTAAGAGCTACCTAGAGCGAAGATAAATATGTGAATAAATTAGAATTGTTAAACAGTAGGGACCAAATTTTGTATGATGTGTTAGTTTTTATTTATAGAAATAGATAAGAGGGAGGGGGGGGGGCAGTTTTCCGGAGTATTTAAATATTTTTTTTAAAGAGAAAATTAGATGTCCATAATCATAACAACATGGGGCAGGGAAAAAATGAGCATCTAAATTTTAAAAGTAGTAAACATTCGGTGGTTTATAGAGGGTTAATACTAAATAATGAGTTGCCTGTAGCTGAAAGACAAACGAATAATTTAAATGTATTTAAAAAATAATATTTTTAGAGATAAAAAAAAATAGTGATAGGTAAATTGTTGTATTGAAGCTTTAATCTAAATTGTCAAATCAATAATAAAATAAAATGAAAGGACTGTCTAAGTGAATAATTGTTTAGACAGTTTTGTATCATGGAAGTGCGGACTTTATTTTTATTAATTTTTCAATGTCGACTAACGCCGGGGCGAATTTTCGTCTAAAATAAATGAACTCTACGTATGATAAATATATATATATATACATATAATAATATATTGGAAGTTCACACATGCCGTGCATTACATTACAACCTTCCCTTGCTGTAAGCTACGATACATTTACGTCTATTCCTACATGTTACAATATGATATCTCTCACAGCCTTCTAAACACAACTCACACACACATACACACACACACTCGTCTTTTGGTTCATGAAATACTTTGTTGCAGGCCACTTTATGGTGGATAAGGCCTGCGAGGGCTATTCTCTCGCAGGTATACTTAGTAGGACAGATACGAAGGGGCTAGCCACAAGCCGAGGCACCTCGGTCTGTTTTGAGAGGTGTAAGTTCCTGGGGGTTCACAGACCTTGGGCATACGGTAAGAGTTGTCCGCTATTCCCATTGGACCAGTCGGCCAGCTGCCTCCTAACCTAGTCGAGGTACGGAGAAGGGAATGCTGCGTTCCCACAGAAAACTTCTCTCCCGCTATCGGAAGGGCGTGGGACAAGTACCCAATGCCCGACCTACCCGATGCAGATTTTTCTAGGGGTTTCCCTGCATTTCTTTAGGTGAATGCCGGGTAGGATCCTTAAAATATAGCCCGGGGGCCCTAGTTAACCCTTGGCTACCTTCCTCTATCCTCTCGCAATCCCCTCTTTCAAATCCCTTCCTATTCTATTAAAGGGGAGTTGCCCAACGTGGATTACCCTCATGTAGCCTGTTGCCCTAAAAAAAAAAGATTCTGCCTAGCAACAGACAATAATTTTCTGGGTAATGTTCACGGAAAAAATATATATTAGTTTTAAAACTCGATGTTGATAAAATTGAAAATCGAATATCAGGTTCATATAATAAGTAAAGTGTTGAATTAGATGAATAGTTGAAATGTTAAGTTGATTGTGGGAATTGATTTATTATTAAACGTCACATAAGGGCGTGGGACGAGTACCCAAGAGCCCGACCTACGTGATGCAGGTTTTTCTAGGGTTTTCGCTGCATACCTTTTAGGCGAATTGCCGGGTAGGATCCTTAAACCATAGCCCGGGGGCCCCAGTTAACCCTTGGATGCCTTGATCTACCTTTCCGCATAATTTATACAATAATATATTATATATAATACATAATAATATAGTATATACAAATTATATAATTAAAAATTAAAATTTACATAGGAATATATTATATATCATACAGAATAATATATTATATACAAATTATATAATTTTAAATAATTACAGTATACTTTAATTTAATAACGAAAACTCTAGAACAATTTTTTTATTATGGAGCAGAAAATTATAGTTAATATTTTTTATAATACGATTTTTCGTTTTAGCGATACCCTGGATTCATAATACGTTTACATACTTACATAATCATAATATATTGAAAAAATTCAAGTTGAATATGAAGAGTTTTGTAACCGCGTAATCTACCTGGCTGCAAAACTAAATCATGGAGGAGGTAAGGGGAACAACGGATATAGATTATATGTTAGGGTGGATAACTAAGTCCTGAGGCGACATGAATCAGCAATAAACATTTGGAGTTAGGCGAAAGGAAACTCTTGACATCAAGGACTAAATGGTGGCCTTGGGGGTCTGACGACGTTCCCTCCCCCGTGTAATATCAGTCCTCAAAGGTTCTCCGGGATTGTATCTTTTTTTAATATATATATTAGGTATATATATATATATATATATATATTATGTTTTAAATAATATTTGAATTTTTTCTGACTAATATTCTGTAGTTTTTTTTATTTAAGCTAGACATGAAGTCATACTATTATAATCGTAGGAAATATTGAAATGAAAAATTTACGTGTGTCACTTGCCGATGTTTAGGTTTAGTTTTACACACACACACACACACACAGACACAGAAACACACACACACACACACATACACACACACACACATATATATATATATATATATATATATATATATATATATATATTGTAATGATAAAAGGGGAATTAAGAATTAATAATACGAAACTACTGAACTGAATTGTTGCCGGCGAACACACATAGATACAATAATGGTCAAGATTAATGAACAGGCCAAGACATTGTTAGACAACAGCGCTCGTAAGTTGCTGGGGTAGGCAGTCAGCCATGAGACATTGCTGAGTACCGAACTAAAATTTTAGCAGTCTGCAATCAGAGGCTGATGGTAGAAGTCTCCAGTTTTCCGTTGCAAGTTCCCGATGATTGGCAGAGAGCACAGAATCCAAGGTGTATTAATACAATTCAATATATTTTTCTCTAGGCCTAGAAGATGACGACAGAGCTTTTAATCGTCGAAACGTTGCGTTCTAATATAATTACGCAAAACCCGGTTGAACTCCGAGAACAATATATTGAACAACTACACCGGGAAAGGCTTCAATCTTTGTATTAATACAGTTATTCAGATCTTCAACAGTAAAAAGCGATTTCTTAACGAGCGGTAGTGTGATCGACAAACAACTAAACATAGAAAATGAGAAAGACATCAACAGAGTTTTAAGTGTAATAAAAATAGATAAAATAGAATCAGCGTTACACGGCCTGTTCATTTTTTTATTTTATTTTTTAGGGCAACAGGCTACATGAGGGTAATCCACATTGGGCAACTCCCCTTTAATAGCATAGGAAGGGATTAGAAGGGGGGATGCGGAAGGGTAGAGGAAGGTAGCCAAGGGTTAACTAGGGGCCCCCGGGCTATGGTTTAAGGATCCTACCCGGCATTCGCCTAAAGAAATGCAGGGAAAACCCTAGATAAACCTTTATCAGGTAGGTCGGGCATTGGGTACTTGTCCCACGCCCTTCCGATGACGGGAGAGGTTTTTTTTTTTTTTTAGGGCAACAGGCTACATGAGGGTGATCCACATTGGGCAACTCCCCTTTAATAGCATAGGAAGGGATTAGAAAGGGGGGATGCGGAAGGGTAGAGGAAGGTAGCCAAGGGTTAACTAGGGCCCCCGGGCTATGGTTTAAGGATCCTACCCGGCATTCGCCTAAAGAAATGCAGGGAAAACCCTAGAAAAACCTGCATCGGGTAGGTCGGGCATTTGGTACTTGTCCCACGCTCTTCCGATGACGGGAGAGGAGTTTGCTGTGGGGACGCAGCTTACCCCTCGCCATGCCTTGGCCTGTTTAGGAGGCAGTTGGCCGACTGTCCCAATGGGAATAGCGGACAACTCTTACCGTATGCCCAAGGTCTGAGACCCCGGAACATACACCTCTCAGAACAGGCCGAGGAGCCTCGGCTTGTGGGAACCTTAGTTCAAAAACGGAGAGGAAAAGGCATACCCAAAGGTAGCCCCTTCGTATCTCTCCTAAAAGGTTCTGCCTGCGAGAGAACATCCCTCGCAATTATTGCCTGCGAGAGAATAGCCCTCACAGACCTATTCCTCCTGACTATGCCCCTTGATTTTTCTTGGCTTGAGTAATGAGTAAATTATAAAATGAATTTCTTCGTACGGTAGCGAGAGAGTTGCCGTGGGGTTGAGGTATCAGCCTGACAGGAACGTAACCTTCTTGTCAAGGGGGTGCGACGACGTATGTAATTTTTTTAAAATTGGTAGCCAGGTATTCTGATAGTGCATCGTCATTGAGTGAGGAAGCGTGCAGACACGTGCGGGTCCTCTTTTTTTCCCCCCCACTTCCCCCTCCTCCCTCCTATTTATGGAGTAATTGGGGGTGGCATTCGCGTTGGCTGGGTTTAGGGCCTTGAGCTGAAGCGAGTCCAACATCAGCCTGGAAATTAAGTTGGCGTTCTAATCAGGCAGCCGTAATGGCTCATACGGCAAGACTGGTCGGCCATCAGAGCTCACAGATAGCGACTAAACTAAGTTGCCGGAATTAAGTGGCAGTCGGGGCAGCTGCTGTCGCTCAATCCCCCCTTTAACGCGGGGGCCACACGTCACAGCGACCAATCTTACGACACCGTTTCATTTGATTTAAAATTATCACCCGTCCAGGCTCAAGGGAACGCATCCTTACAGTTACTATATACACATCGCATCGCTGACTAAAAACTAATATAACAGTAATGTTGACCACCTTCCGCAACCCCCCTTTCACTCCCTTTCCTATGCTATAAGACGGGATTTGCCACTATGTGGATTACCCTGTACACAGCCTGTCTACACCTTCTTCTTCCTCTTCAAATGAAAAATTTACGTCTTAATAATAATAATAAAGGTAGCAAAATAAGGACAAAAATAAGTGATAATATAAATACCACACAAGGTTCGTGGTGCGAGGAAGAGCCTAGAGCGACACAACTGCACTGGTCAGTTGACAAATCTCAAAAGCTAATTTTTTTTAAAAAAAAACTGACCGGTGCAGTTGTGTCACTCTGGGCTGAAACCTGATGAGGTCGAAAAATAAGTGACGAAACGTTGTTAATTTAATTAATAATTTTTATTTTTTCTGAGTTTAAAATAGACTGATGTGTATTTATTTATCAGTCAAAATTTATATTTATTTAATTATTAAATAGTTTTGGAGTATTATGAAATAAAAATTTTAATTAAATAAGTTTCCACAATTTTTTTAGTATATAATTACATTAAATAGATTTAACTGCCTTTTTTAATCTAAACTGAAGTCCATTTTATGTAAGTTTATAATCTACAATTGTAGTCAACACTTGTTTAAATATAATTTGTATTTTGAACTAAGATTAACAATTGACTCGGTCCTCCCACACGTTATATTATTTTTCTACCTTGCAAGTTTGAATTTAATTGTTTATTTTGACAAAACTCAAACGTTAATTATTTTTTTTTCAAACTGATCGGTGCAGTTGTGTCGCTCTAGGCTGAAACCTGAGGAGGTTGAAAAATAAGCGATGAAACGTTGTTAATTTAATTAATAATTTTTATTTTTTCTGAGTTTAAAATAGGCTGATGTGTATTTATTTATTAGTCAAAAAATATATTTATTTAATTATTAAATAGTTTTGGAGTATTATAAAATAAAAATTTTAATTAAATACGTAACAAAATTGTTTTTTTTTAGGGAAACAGGCTACATGAGGGTAATCCACGTTGGGCAACTCCCCTTTAATAGCATAGGAAGGGATTTGAAAGGGGGGATGCGGAAGGGTAGAGGAAGGTAGCCAAGGGTTAACTAGGGTCCCCGGGCTATATTTTAAGGATCCTACCCGGCATTCGCCTAAAGAAATGCAGGGAAAACCCTAAAAAAACCTGCATCGGGTAGGTCGGGCATTGGGTACTTGTCCCACGCCCTTCCGATAGCGGGAGAGGAGTTTTCTGTGGGGACGCAGCATTCCCTTCTCCGTGCCTCGACCACTTTAGGAGGCAGCTGGCCGACTATTCCAATGGGAATAGCGAAGAACTCTTACCGTATGCCCAAGGTCTGTGACCCCCGGAACATACACCTCTCAAAACAGGCCGAGGTGCCTCGGCTTGTGGGAACCTTAGTTCAAAACCGGAGAGGAAAAGGCATACCCAAAGGTAGCCCCTTCGTATCTCTCCTAAAAGGTACTGCCTGCGAGAGAACAGCCCTCGCAGGTTACCTGCGAGAGAATTCTCTCGGGTTGCGTACAAAATTGTTTTGTATATAATTACGTTAAATAGATTTACCTTCCTTTTTTAATTTAAAGTGAAATCCATTTTATATTCTAGAATTTAAGTCAACACTTGTTTAAATATTATTTGTATTTTAAGTTTAGATTTATAAAACTTTAACTTTAAGTTTTTAAATATAAGTAAGGTTGATAGAGTCTTCCCACACTTTATATTATTTTTCTAACTTGCAAGTTTGAAATTAATTGTTTATTTTTCTCAAGAAATTTATGTAGCGTTTGTTTCGAAGCACTGTAGTTAGATTTCCTCTAATGCGATTTCTGATCCTTATAAATATAATGTAAACCGTAACTACGTCTCGAAACAGAGTTAGACGAGAATTCGAACAAAGCCTGGAGGAAGTTGGGGAATCGAGGCGAAGAACTCCTTCCTCCGCCGCACTTCCGAAATTATATCTATTCTAGTGCAGAAAAATCGGACTCCGCCTCTCTTCCTGCCTCCTCGCTCGCTGATGAGGAACCGAAGTATGAATTATTTAGCCGTTGTTTTCCTGTCGCAGGATAAGCTTATTTCCACAGCACCTTTCCGTAAAAGTCAATTAGCGATTCATTTCGTTAAGAGGCTTGCGAAACCTAATTAACAGACGGTAATGACAAGTTGAAGGCATTTTTTAAAAACGGCTCACTTCTGGCATCCTTTGAACATTAATTAGATAAAAAATCTATTTCCCGTTGTCGGTTATGGGAAAGGATTGCAGGTGAAACGGTTTACGGAGCTCCGTGGTGTGGGATCGTGGCCTCAACTCTTTCGCCTTTTTTTTTTAATCGTCAAGACACAAAGACTCGCAGTTTCCAAGGCAGAGAGAGAGAGAGAGAGAGAGAGAGAGAGAGACAGAGAGAGAGAGAGAGAGAGACGACTTCTGATGAGGAGGTGAAATTACTCAGCCTCAAAAGCTCAATCAGGAATGTAAAAAAAAAAAAAATCCAATTTGTAAATTTCGGTATTCTACATGGGGTTGAAATTAAAATTTTTCACAGAAAGTGTAGAATAATACACAGTTTCCTGTTCATTAAATTTATATGCCAAGCATATATTTTTTCCAATGTTTGCAATATTCGTTAACGTCCTTATTTTACTCATTCCACTGTTTTGATTTCCTTAGTACGCAAAAAAAACACGGGTGAAAAAATCCCAGAAAGTATTTAAGAATGTGTAGATACAAAGTTATTGTACCTGAAAATGTCTTAAAAAGAGGACGAAACGTGGTTTTTTTGCTTCTTTCTTAATAAACATAGTTTTTACTCATTCCCCTGTTTTCATTTCTTTAGTACGCAAAAATAAACAAACACGGGTGAAAAAATCGCAGAATGTATTTAAGAATGTATAGATACAAACTTTTGTACCTGCAAATGTCCTAAAAACAGGAAGAAACGTCGTTTTTTTCTTCTTTCTTAATAAACATAGTTTTTACTCATTCCCCTGTTTTGATTTCTTTAGTACCAAAAAAGAAAATAAAACACGGGTGAAAAAAATCCCAGAAAGTATTTAAGAATGTGTAGATACAAAATTATTGTAGCTGAGAAGATCCTAAAGAGAGGACGAAACGTCGTTTTCTTGCTTCTTTCTTAATAAACATAGTTTTCTGACTCAAGGCCGTATATTTATTTATATTATTACAAATTTCAGGCCTTTCTTCGTCATTACTATCAATACATTTAATTACTTTATAGAACGCGCACAATACTATTTTAAATCTGCATCAATTAAATGTTTTTTTTATTGTTATTTTAAATTATTACGCTCTGTTATATATTGTAATAATCACCAATAGACGTTTTAATTAATTTAAAGAATTTGTAAAATTTAACTACATACAATTATTTATTTTCACTTTGTGGCTTCTAACTCAAAAACAATTACAATTTAAAATCTTTATTTCTCAGGGCCTTCACTAGGTTTGATAATGGACACAACAAAATGATTTAAAAATCTTATTAACAAAACAGTTCACAATTTACCTAAACAATATGTCGATAGAATAAAAGAAATTAAAAGAAAAGAAATTAACTTTGATTGACAATTAAAAGAGAACGAAATCTGACCTTATCCTCTAATTATCGTTTACAATTAATCATTAGTTTTGGTTTTGTTACTTACATCTGTCCAGCTGGTTCCAGCATTCTTTTTGGTTTCGGAAGTTCACTTTGGCAAACTTTTACACTGATTCTAAACATCAACACACAGATTTTACACTCTTGAAGCCAAAATTGATAGGCTCCCTGGGACTCGGTTGATCCTCCTGAATGTCAGCTATCTGATGTCTGCTTGCCTTACGGGAACCCTATGATTCGTAGATTTATTAGTCTTTTACGGTTTTGTACATAAACTGCAACGTAGCTCCTTTACGATTTATTTTAACTGTTTATTCTTTCGGACCGAACTAACTTTTCTTTAGCTCCTTGCTGTAGACTTAAACTACTCTTACTTTTCAATTATTTACGCTGCAATACTTGCGGCGTGAATGTTTTCTTCGTATTAATTTACAACTCTAACTAGTTATACATTGACAATGTCTTGTCTCTGCTCAAATTATATTTCTTGTTCGGCTCCTCATAATGTTTTTCCGCCAACAGCTCATAACAATCTTTCTTCGCTAACTAACTGTTATATTACATGTTCTGCTCCTCACGATGTTTTTCCGCAAAACTGACTCCTAGTGCTCTCGAGTTTGAGCGCGCATACGCCATTTTTTTACCTTTTTCGACAAAGCAAAGTGAGGTCGCTTCTCTCATTGCTGCTTTGTTCGATCAGACCGCTATAATGGATTTCTCAAACAATTCCGTTTTTGAACTAAGGTTCCCACAAGCCGAGGCACCTCGGCCTGTTATGAGAGGTGTATATTCCGGGGTCACTGACTTTGGGCATACGGTAAGAGTTGTCCTCTATTCCCATTGGAATAGTCGGCCAGCTGCCTCCTAAACTGGTCGAGGCACGGAGAAGGGAATGCTGCGTCCCCACAGAAAACTCATCTCCCGCTATCGGAAGGGCGTGGGACAAGTACCCAATGCCCGACCTACCCGATGCAGGTTTTTCTAGGGTTTTCCCTGCACCTCTTTAGGCGAATGCCGGGTAGGATCCTTAAAATATAGCCCGGGGGCCCCTAGTTAACCCTTGGCTACCTTCCTCTACCCTTCCGCATCCCCCTTTTCAAACCCTTCCTATGCTATTAAAGGGGAGTTGCCACCACGTGGATTACCCTCATGTAGCCTGTTGCCCTAAAAAATATTCAAATTATATGTCCAAACAATTAATGGCCTAATTAATTGGCATTACAATATGTAAGTGAATATTTTCATATTTGACTAATTGTCGGAAATATCTGTATTTATTATAATAACTTCTTCCATAACAAAGTGTTAACGGAAAGATTCTAAGAAATTATAATTAACGATTTATGAATTGCTACTGGACGTTAGGCAGCCCCTACTACACATCTGTTGTAAGGTGAAATATACTTACTTTGCATAATGTTTCACGTACATGGCTTCGTCTATTATATATGTTTATTCATTTTAAAGTAACCAATGTAAAATAAATAATTTTTATGGTTTCGCTACGCAATAAATTTTTAAGATTTTAACGAATTATTGGATTTAAAATACCGTAAAGTGAATTTTTTTAAACTGAAGTTGACAGTTGTCAATGGAATTTTATTAAAAGACATTCGAAGGAGACTAAATTAAATATTAATCTGCTGAGTTGCCAAATCGGTAATTTAACGACAGTGTTCTTAGCGTATGTGGAACCTTCTTAGTCCACAGGTGATGTTTTTTTTTAAAATGCAGTGACTGAAATTGTTCTTATTTAAGTGCTATTAAATTTCATCGTTCCCGTCACGTTTCATATCGCCTTGAATGGTAATTTAACAGTCACGAGTATAAGTCCTAATGGGGGTTGTCGCCCGCCCTCGTCGCAACGCGCGTATTTAAGTTGGGTTGGGCCACTCGAGGCCCTTTGTTTGGCTTCGCTTCAGGAATCGTGTATCAGCTGCGCCGTGTTCCTAAAGGGTAAACACAGAGCCCCCCCTCCCTCACCAGTAAATGAAAACGCAGATTCAATTAAGTCAAGTCAGTCACGTCCCTATACTCCAATAATGATTTTTTGAATCGAATTATTGCTCTATTTTCGGTAACATCATAACTGACGCACTACGTCGGAGGCTATAGGGGACGGCGCGTCTTCCGCCACGGCGTTTTAACCCCTGAAAGCTGTTAACGTTCTCCCCCATTGTGTTGACACGTTATCCACGCGATGGCAGTTTTTTTATGAAAAAAAATAAATTGAAAAAAATCACTCCTCCCATTCTCTATCAAGCGCCGTCATAAATCACAGATTATTTCAGATTCCTTTAAATTTTGAACGTACACAGGCTTCGTTTCCCAAGTAATAGGAAATAGCTACATATCGGAAATAAATGGCTGTAATTCTGTATGGACTATACACATGTATTCACAATTTTGTAGTTAACATACTATTCATTCCATGATATATTAATTACTCATATTATATTATGTTGGCATGATTACGATCAACATATACCAAACATATATACTTAAAATTGAATAAAGTGTATGTTTTAATGTAGCAATATACTTTTTCTAGTGATTCCGTTCCGACCATGTAGGAGATAAAGAAATTTTCAGACTCTCATAGTGTTTATAATATATAAGAGAGTATTTAGGCCTGTTCTGAGAGGTAAGGCAAGCAGACATCAGATAGCTGACAAAAAAAAGGATCATCCGAGTTCCTGGGAGCCTATCAATTTTGACTTCAATAATCTGTGAGTCGATATTTTAGAACCAGTGTAAAAGTTGGCCATAGTGTACTTCCGAAACCAAAAAGAATGCTGGAACCAGCTGGACAGATGTAAGTAACAAAACCAAAACTAATGATTAATTGTAAACGCTAATTAATCTTGGGCATACGGTAAGAGTTTTCCGCTATTCCCATTGGAATAGTCGGCCAGCTGCCTCCTAAACTGGTCGAGGCACGGAGAAGGGAATGCTGCGTCCCCACAGCAAACTCCTCCCGCTATCGGAAGGGCGTGGGACAAGTACCCAATGCCCGACCTACCTGATGCAAGATTTTCTAGGGTTTTCGCTGCATCACTTTAAGGTGAATTGCCGGGTAGGATCCTTAAACCATAGCCCGGGGTCCCCTAGTTAAACCTTGGATATCTTCATCCACCCTTTCGCATCCCCCCTTTCAAATCCCTTTCCTATGCTATAAGAGGGGAGTTGCCACTATGTGGATTACCCTCATGTAGCCTGTCTACACCCCCTCTCCCCCCAAAAAAAGTTCATTTAAACTGCTGCGAGGGTTATTCTCTCGCACGTAGAACCTTGTAGGAGAGATACGAGGGGGCTACCTTTGGGGATGCCTTTTCCTCTCCGTTTTTGAACTAAGGTTCCCACAAACCAAGGAACCTCGGCCTGTTCTGAGAGGTGTATGTTCCAGGGGTCTCAGACCTTGGGCATACGGTAAGAGTTGTCCGCTATTCCCATTGGAACAGTTGGCCAACTGCCTCCTAAACAGGCCGAGGCACGGAGGAGGGAATGCTGCGTCCCCACAGCAAACTCCTCTCCCGCTATCCAGCGAAGAGCGTGGGACAAGTACCCAATGCCCGACCTACCTGATGCAGGTTTTTCTAGGGTTTTCCCTGCATTTCTTTAGGCGAATGCCGGGTAGGATCATTAAAATATAGCCCGGGGACCCTAGTAACCCTTGGCTACCTTCCTCTACCCTTCCACATCCCCCCCCCCTTTTCAATTCCCTTCCTATGCTACTAAAGGGGAGTTCCCCAACGTCTAAGAGCTCTGAAATGACATTGAGATGGCAAATATGTGAGAAAAGGCTGCGGAGAAAATAGATATCTGTACACAAGATCATAAGATGCCTGGAAAATTATTTTTAGAAGGTGGGTTAATTAATCATGAAATAAATCTCAAGGAATACGACATCGGATGGAAGCAGGAAAGCATGAAGAAGAATGGGGGGAACAATAGTTAAAGTAGCCAAAAAAACACTATTATTAAATACGTAATGATTGTGTTTTTAGCACTAACAGGTGCTGTCAGCGATGTAATAAAAACGTTGTATTTTTCTAAAGTACTCAAATAAACGGATTTTACTAGTGATAAATAGTTTTATTTTTCATAGTTTTTACTGAAATGAAAATGACGTTATTAATTATACAGTGTAAGAAAAATATACAACGTCCATTTTTTTTACGTCACAGAAATGTGAAAACTCTTGTTCAGCTTCCATCACAATGTGTAATCAGGTCAGCGGTGGCATTAAGCTGCAGGCAGGCAACAACCGAAAAACTCAAGATGACCAGAGTCTAGTCTGACTGCTTTCAGAAAAGGCTGATGAACACCATAATTGCTCAGGAACACAATTTAAAGCAAAAAAAAAATCTAGTTTGACGACAAATCGCTCTATTAAAGTATGTATACGACTCCCTCAGTCAAAAAAAATACTTCTCCGTTGTTCTCCGACTCTGTAAAAAAAGTATCTCTAACTCACTCTGCATTTCGAATCATTACGGAAAATGACAAATTACACTGTACAGTTCATAAAGGTACAGTCATTACAGTTTCTGTGGGTAACGACTAACGCACCAGTGCTAATGATGAATGCAACTCCGGACCACTTTGCTCCAAACTAAACTAACGGGTTGTTTACGATATTTGATAGACCGTGGAACACTGGAGACAATGGCGATGGTTGTCCTGTTTGGTGAGAATGATGGAGGCTTGTTGCTCGTGACTCTTGTGTTGTAAATGTAATCCAGCTGGCGGAGGACCATAATGAAGAGATCGCGGTCCAGGCTGAATAGGATCAACGAAACAGGATATTTTTTAGGGGCTGTCGCCCCGGAGTTACGTACGCATGCTTGAACCGTGGGGGGGGGGGGCAGGGAGGGGGAGAGACACCCCCCCAGCTGCTACAACTAACGGATTTTCCTCGCTACAAATGCTGCTTTCTATGAGGAAAATTGCTCCAAGGGGAAACTTGAGCCGCGTTACGATGTCAACACAAGCGTAAAATTACATATTAGTATTCTAAGTGGTACCAATTTGCATGTTCCTTGTATTCAAGCGCAAAACCCACGGCATGTTTTCAATGGTGTTAGCGTTTCGTCAAGAGTTTATTCTCCTAATTCTAATACAAGTGCCCTGTAATCCTTAGTAACCACGGTTTAACTAAATAACTCCTAGTTTTCATCTCAATTAAGGACTACACCTACTTCCTCTCCCTCATCAGCACGAGGAACTCATTAAAAATAATCAGACCACAGTAAAAAAAATATAACTACTTTCCCGGTAATATTTTATAATTTCTTTCATTTTGAAAATAACAATATTAAATTTGTAGTTATATATATTTAATCTAAATTCGACCTGATGTGACCCACTCAAAAAAATTTTACAATGACTTAGTTGTAGAAAATATTACTTTTATTTATTTTTGAACTAGCTGGGTGCCCGGCGTTGCTCGTGTATTTATTTATATAAACTCAAAAAAGTATTTAATTGAATACTTAAATATATTCCTTGAGTATTTCAGGATATAATCGTCACTCAGTCTTCATACATTACGAAATATTACATGGATGAAATTGTTAGCTAGACTCACAACTAATACAGCGCGAAAATTAACTTACATTTTCCCCCAAGGATGGTAAAGTAATTCATATTCTTCTTTATTACCATTCGATGGAATATTGCTGTATAAAATTATACTTTTTATTTAAAGAAAATATTTCTGCTTTATTTCATTCCTGATAAAGGAGATATTTCCTTTGTTCGTTGCGTAGTAACGTCTCTCTCTCGCGTGACGTCATTGTCTCTTGGCGCGCAGTAATTTAATATTTAATGATCACGGTTTTTAATTATAATTCTTTCCACATGTATGCTAGGGCGTTTCTCACCCTCACAGTACCGTTTCTCGTATTTTGAAGAATATGTGTACCAATTTTTGTTGCAATCTATCCACGCTTTTAAATTTGTATAGAAATTAACGTAAATACATACGTACATACAAATATACATCCTTTTTTATTATATAGATATTATAAAATATATAACGACTCTGTTAAAAATAAATTAATTAACCAAATATTTCCCTGCTACTTGGAAATTTATTTATATGATCCTGATTTTTCATTTGAGCGCAAAAAAAATTACTCAGGGGTGGAATTTATTTTTGAAATTTTAAAATTACTACATCTGTGAATTTTTCTTGTTTTTCAAACAATGTTGTACCCTTTTAATTTTCCAGAACTTTAATTTTCCCAACTTTTATGATAATTATTTTCGTCTCTATATTTTAAATAGGTAACGAGACTAGAAGTAGACACTTAAATTTCATTTAATTTAATTTAAAAAACAATACTCTGTCTTATTGTCGATCCTGATCAGGTTTATAAATAAATATATATTGTATGTGTTTATAAATCTGTCCACATTAGCACCGAACACATGTTGTTAAATGAATTAAATTATAATTTAGTTGTCTGTTTATTTTTGCCTCTTTACAAATTCAAAACTTTTATTCTTCAATGCGTACTCTATATAACATGCTTGTATTTTAATTTTATAGTTTAAGAGTAACTGAACCATGCATTAGCCAGATTTGTAATTTTAACATTATAAATAAAATAATAATAATATTTACGTTTCAAAATTCTTTAATCACATTTACAGAACACGCCAAAAATCCTCTCTAGAAGACAACAGGTGCTGTTAGAATATTTAACCCATAGCTTTCTCTTTTGCAGGATTCCTCCGCCTTCTTGCCACAACTGCAACAGAACAATTTTTTTTAATTTTTTAATTTTTTAAATTTTTTTTAGGGCAACAGGCTACATGAGGGTGATCCACATTGGGCAACTCCCCTTTAATAGCATAGGAAGGGATTAGAAAGGGGGGATGCGGAAGATTAGAGGAAGGTAGCCAAGGGTTACTAGGGCCCCCGGGCTATGGTTTAAGGATCCTACCCGGCATTCGCCAAAAGAAATGCAGGGAAAACCCTAGAAAAACCTGCATCGGGTAGGTCGGGCATTGGGTAGCGGGAGAGGACGATGCTGTGGGGACGCAGCATACCCTTCTCATTGCCTCGACCAGTTTAGGAATGCAGCTGGCCGACTATTCCAATGGGAATAGCGAACAACTCTTACCGTATGCCCAAGGTCTGCGACCCCGGAACATACACCTCTCAAAACAGGCCGAGGTTCTTCGGCATGTGGGAACCTTAGTTCAAAAAACCAGAGAGATGTGAAGGCACCCTCAAAGGTAGCCTCCGCCAGAGCTCTCTGGGAAATGTTCACCTGCGAGAGAATTCTCTCGCAGGCTTCCTGTTCGTGTTTATACTTGTGATTCAAATCTAATTAATTTTCCTTGTCTCGCGTGTAACTGAGGGAATGGCAAGGTTATGTGAGGGACCCCGGTGCGTCGCTTGATGACGTCATCAGACGAACTGCAACCCGCGTCACTCGGATCGCGCTGAGCTTGCCGCCATCAGAAACGGTATTGTATGTACACATACAAAACTATTGGCGTGACGATTTAATGAGAGAGAGCCATTACCCCACGTGACCCTTGGTGAAATCGTCAAGTTAACTAATGTTCGGTGGATCCGTCTAAAAAAACGAGATACTTGTGTTTATTACTTTATGTGTTTGTAAAAACGTTGATGTGTATTTGTGTACGTAAAGTACACTTAAGCTATGAAAGTTATAGGATACAAAATGAGCAATAAAAATCAAATTTTAAAGCCATTGCAAATTGTTAATGATGACTGTACGCAGTTAGAACTCTGACATTTTTTTTATTTACTGTATTTAAGGCCGCTTCAACTGTATTAAAATGTTATTAGTGACCATGAAATTCTCATAGATTGTGACATGTTCGTATTATTCACCGACACATTCCTTTCCACCCGCAGCCGCATTACAGTCTTATCTCTGCGATAAAAAAACACCATATCTTCCTGGCCAAGGAAAAAATATATCTAGCCCCGATGTTTACACTTTGGCCTGATTAATAGTTTATTCAACCGAAATAAATTTAACATGTAATATATATACATATTTAAAATTGCTGTAATTCAAATTTATTGATAAACTAGCCGGGTGCCCGGCGTTGCTCGTGTACTTATTTATAAAAACTCGAAAAAGTATTTAATTGATTACTTAAATATATTCCTTGAGTATTTCAGGATATAATCGTCACTCAGTCTTCATACATTACGACATATTACATTGATGAAATTGTTAGCTAGACTCACAACTAATACAGCGCGAAAATTAACTTACATCTTCCGCAAGGATGGTAAAGTAATTCGTATTCTTCTTTATTATCATTCGATGGAATATTGCTGTATAAAATTATACTTTTTATTTAAAGAAAATATTTCTGCTTTATTTCATTCCTGATAAAGGAGATATTTCCTTTGTTCGTTGCGTAGTAACGTCTTTCTCTCGCGTGACGTCATTGTCTCTTGGCGCGCAGTAATTTAATATTTTATGATCACGGTTTTTAATTATAATTCTTTCCACATGTATGCTAGGCGTTTCTTCTCACCCTCACAGTACCGTTTCTCGTATTTTGAAGAATATGTGTACCAATTTTTGTTGCATTCTGTCCACGCGATAAAATTTGTATAAAGAACAACCTAAATACATACATACATACATACAAATATACATCCTTTTTTATTATATAGATAGATTACTCGCGTCGTCAAATTAATAACAAAAAAAATTAATCCCAGCTGCATAGAATGTCTGCTCCAAGAAGGTTATTATCTCAGATAATACTTGTTTACCGCACGAAAGAAATGAACACTATAATTTTTTTAAAAAAACTCACACATACAAAAGTAAATTTAGAAAACGCTGACCGGCGTGAAATAACATGTCACACATGTGTGTAGGCATTTATTCTGTTCTTGAATTAATTCTTTACTTTTTCGACTAAAAAGAATACTCTGCTTATATATTAAAAATAATTTTAAGTATTATTTAAATTAAAAATAAATTCTACTTGAAGTTGAGTAATTCTCATACAATATGGCTGCCTGTAATAGCGGGAGTATTAATAAGGGCTGTTACAGAAAGGGAACACAGTTCAGAAAATACAGTCGGAATACTGTAATGAATTCCGGGGGATATTTAAATATTTGGGGAATACGGATGGAAAAATCCCGGGGGGGGAGGAGGGGGGGGGTTTGATTGCATTGGCGTACCTGTCCGCCTGAGGTCGCGAATATCGCGGTCGGGAGAGGAGCCGAGGTAAGCCTGAAATTGCTCTCGGTATAAGCGCATTGTAATGGCTATAATGCGGAATGTTTTTTTTTTCGACCCCTCTTGAGTCTGAGCCTCCTCCTCCTCCTCCTTGTCCCCTCGCCCTAGAGACACAAATCCCACGTAATTCGGACAGGCATTAAATCCGCATCGGGTTGTGGAGCCTCGGGGGCTCTAATGGTCGTTGTTTTCGGTGAATACAAAACGTGTGAAGGGCCCACACGACAGGCGGGTTCAAATGCTCAAAAGAAATGTAATTCATCGCTGTGCGGAGCTCAGGACGTGAGTGTGGCGACCCACGTTACGGAACACTGTAAAGGCCGGTATGTCAAAAACACTCTAAACATTCCCTATGTTTAATGTACAATTTCTCCCACGTATACATAAATTTTTCTTGATAATATTAAACGGTCTAATTTCTTGTTAACCACAGTGAATACAGCATACAAAAATGACGTGAAGTTTTACATTTATAATCCATAAGACTCTGGTTCTAACTGAAAGCACAATTTCGTATAAAAATTAAATAATCCATTATTAATAATTATTGACACGTTTTCTCTTCTGCTTCTTACATTTTTTTTACTTTCCTTGCACACTATTTTAATAATTAAAAATATTTTTAAGTCTTTTTTTCCTTCGTTAAAAACATTTATCCTTCGACCTTCTCTCTTTGTGCCTTCTATTACCCATCCTCACAAACCCGGACTCCATATGTAAAAAAACCCCCCTTATTTGGGCAAACTTCTAATATTGAAAATTAAGTAGCCATTACATTCTCTAATTTTTTGATGTACCGTTTGCTGCTTCCACCCTTCGTAAATTTTCTTCCATAAGTATGGTAATTTTTCCTTCACGTCCGAAGCAACGTAAATTCTTACATTTATAATCCATAAGACTCTTTGGATTCTGGTTCTAACTGAACGCAACATTTCGTATAAAAATTAAATAATCCATTTTTCTATTCCATTTCTTACATTCCTTTACTTTCTTTGCACACTATTTTAATAATTAAAAATATTTTTAAGTCTTTTTTTCCTTCGTTAAAAACATTTATCCTTCGACCTTCTCTCTTTGCGCCTTCTATTTCCCATCCTCACAAACCGGGACTCCATATGTAAAATAAACAAAACCTTATTTGGGCAACCTTCTAATATTGAAAATTAAGTAGCCATTACATTCTCTAATTTTTTGATGTACCGTTTGCTGCTTCCACCCTTCGTAAATTTTCTTCCATAAGTATTGTAATTTTTCCTTCACGTCCGAAGACATTTTTCCCAAATATAAACCCTTTGAATTGTTTTATTTATTTTTATGACAAAACTTATTATGATTTCAACACTTAAAAATTACGTTTCTACCTTACATTATTTGTTTTTCCGTAGATCATTTTGTTTACAATTTTGTTCCTATGTATGACGGTGGGATAATTATAGTCTATAATTACATAAATATATATTCTGACTATTGAGCAAATTAATAAATAAATAAACATTTATTAAGCTAACAACATTTATATGAGAAGCAACTGTCCTTTGTCAGGTTAAAATTATTTTCTTGAAAATTAATTTCAGTTAAATTATTAAATACGTATTACAGGATTTTATCAGAGTTCAATTACATTATTTTTTTAAAAAATTAAACAAATAACAGATCACGAAGAACATTTACACTGTTCTTAAAAAAAATATTAGGAGGAAAAAAAGGAAATAATGCTAGTTTCAAAGAGTAAATAAAATGTCACCTTTTTAATGTTCCATGAACCACTGTATGGAGTTTAAGGAACGGACAACCAGATATATGTGAATTTCATTACAGTGGTATTTATTTTGTACTTATATTGTCTGTTATTTGGCTACTTATTAATCTAATTATTTTTCTCTTAAAACCGATCTTTTTTATTTTAATTTGTGAATTCCACATTTGAATTTATCTCGACTATTTTTTAATTTGTGAATTCCACATTTGAATTTATCTCGACTATTTTTTAATCAATTAAAACTGTCTACAAGTTCCTTAAAAAAATTAGTCCTGAATATTCCACTCCTTTTTTGTGAAACTGATAATAGCTTAAAGTTTATTCCACTTACTGTTGATTTTAACGTCACTGTCGTTCTGGATTAAAAATTATATCAGTGAATAAATATATAAATTTACATGAAAGGGAAATTATATGTAATTTTTAATAGTCCAAGATTAAGCATTACATATTATTTTTACGCCAAGTTTCTTCAGTTAAAAAGTGTTTTTTTTTTGGGAAGTAGAATAACTGCCAAAATAATTACAAGGCTAAACGAAAATAGATAAAAAAAATTCCGTTAATTTTTTTTAAAAAAATTAATTACTTTATTTGAATTTTAAATTATTTTTCTATATTTATTCCTAAAATTATCCTTTGAATCAGCTGATTAATTATTTCGAGAAACGGTACTACAGAAATCGTTTTTTTAAATTTTTTTTTATCGAACAGTTTTTGAAATGAATATATTCAGCTTTGTTTTTATTGTCTCACGTACAAGGTTTTTCAAGTTTCGTTCCATCTTAGTGTTTAAATAAAGTTCCGAGTCCTTCAGATTCCATTACATTGACTTTCCAACGGATTGTTCCAGACATTAGAAAACTTTACAATTTTCCTCTTTGTTTTTTTTTGCTAGCAATTACCTCAAATAATATTGTAGGATCAGAACCATGTTCCGAGTATTTGATATTTGTTGACAATGGTTAGGTAACATTATTGTTTAGATTATTCGGGAATTCCATTGTCTTGGAGCAGGAAAAAAGTGAAAAAGGACAAAGAAAAGTAAAAAAGAGAAAAGAAAATAAGAAAAACAGAAATAAAGAGGAAGGTTAAAGAGATTACAAGAAAGACTGTTTAGAAGATCAGGAAAAAAAAAATCTAGAGACATACTCCAATTGAAGAAAAACAGTAATGCAGTATCTATATATTTTACTGACCTTCCCGACGATTTTTCACGTCATCTCTTTTACTTGTTTTTTTTTTGCTTGGAGTACATCTCTACAGTTTTTCTGATCTTCTAGAGAGTCTTTCTCGTCATCTCTTTAACTATGCCTTTTTTCCCTGTTTACTATTTTACTTTCCTTTGCCTTTTCCCCCCCAGTTTATCACTTGCTCACCTATCTACTCCCAAGACAGTTAAATACCCGAATAATCTAAATAATAACATATTCCAAGTGTTGGTAGTGCCCTGGAAAAATTTATAGCGTTTGATACTGTCCTTTTTTTTTTTAAAAAAAATTCCACATTATTTTTTTACTGTGCACAGGATTTTAACTGTCTAATTAAAAGAATATTTTAAAAACAATGGTTTTGCTTTTATTTTATGATTAATACTTATGATAATGCTGCAATTAATTCTTGTTAATGACGGTTGTGTAACAGAAATACAATAATTCATGAAACAGTATTGTGTGTTTTTTATGCCATTTTTTAAAAATAATAAACACTGTATTGTTCAGTCTAAAACTCTGATTTTGTTATATTTTTCTAATCTTAAAGGAAAGTTTAATTTTGGATGATTATTATTCATGTTTTTTTCCATCTATTATAAAATTATATCTTTAATTATTTTTATATAATTTTCTTTTAATATATTGAATGTAAAATTTTTAACAAAATGGTTGTTATTTATTTTCATCTATTATAAAATTATATCTCTATTATTTTTGGTATAATTTTCCTTTTAGTATACTGAATGTAATTTTTTTAAAAACATGTTATTTATTTACATCTATCATTTTGGGTATAATTTTCCTTTTTACTATATTGAATGTAAAATTTTTAATAAAATGGTTGTTATTTCTTTTCATCTATTATAAAATTATATCTCTATTATTTTTGGTATAAATTTCCTTTTAGTATACTGAATGTAAATTTTTTAAAAAAATGTTATTGATTGACATGTATTATAAAATTATATCTCTATTATTTTTGGTATAATTTTCCTTTTAGTATACTGAATGTAAAATTTTTAAGAAAATGGTTGTTATTTAGTTTCATCTATTTCAAAATTATAACTCTATTATTTTTGGTATAATTTTTCTTTTAGTATACTGAATTTAAAATTTTTAAGAAAATGGTTATTTATTTTCATCTATTATAAAATTATATCTCTATTTTTTTGGTATAGTTTTCCTTTTAATAGAGTGAATATAATTTTTTTTTATGAAAATGGTTGTTATTTTTCAACTATTATACAATTATATCTCTATTTATTTTTGGTATAATTTTCCTGTTACTACACTGAATATAAAAATTTTAAATTTTTTTTTAAAAAAATGGTTATTTTTCTACTATTATAAAATTATACCTCTGTATTTTTTTCTATAATTTTCCTTTTAGTATACTGAATGTAAAATTTTTAAGAAAATTGTTGTTATTTAAATTCTTAAATCTTTATAGTTCTTCACGTTCTTGTGGCATTATTGAGCATCGTCTTATTGATAGGGAAATTTTTTGTTTATGGAAACTGTTGATAATATCAGGATCAGGAGAAGAATGCGGGCGGGTGTTGAGCTTTGCGGTTTCTTTCCAGACTCTGGCACCTTCGTTCCCTTTGTCGTGGAGCCGCACAATGGCGCAACGCGGGGCTCTCGTGTGAAGTACCGGCTTTAATGATAGAATATCGCTAGAGGATAGTAATCTGATTCCCGAATTAGCAGCGGGATTTCTGCTCGCAGATAGCTCCTCTCTTCTCTCTCTCTCTCTCTCACACACACACACACCGTCACTCCCCATGCCTCCACGCCTCTTTTGCGGTGAGAGGTTTTGTACGCGCGTGTTATTGCAAGGCTTTGTGAGTGGCGTGAATGGCGGCAAAGCCGACACACAACAGATTAACGCCTCCCGACAATGGCTAATGGTGTCGCTGGCGACAGTTTACAAATACGGACGGTCGGCTTTCTCATGGAAATGGCGCTCTGGCCGAGCGACTGCCCGACCGCCGTGCACCTGGCGGGGCTTCTCGTCACCACGAGGCCTCCACGCTGCCCTCGAGTCACATCAGAAAAATTTTGTTTGATATTTATCAATAGTGACAGAGTTCCTCCGCCGAACAACGTAGTCCAAATAACTGAGGAGCTAAAAAACGTCACCAATATATTGTAACAAAACTAATTACAGATTAAAATTAAAGAAAACTCACGTTGCAGCGTCAAATAATGTAATAATTAATGTAATGAAATGATTCCAAAAAGTGTAATGGCATAATTAACGGGAATTATAAATGAATTTAAACAATTAACTGTTGCAGACAAAAACAACAACATTTAATAGCAATTCCTATTTATTTTTGGATTTTAAATAATTTCCACAGATTTTTAGTGAATTTCTTAATTCTTCAGAGGCCGTTGACTGAGCCTCAAATCATCATCAACATCAATAGTACGACAGTCCTTGGCCTTCTGAAGAAGTTTTCGCCATTCCCCTTTTATTTAGCGCTGCATCTCTTCTCCAATTCTTGATTCAGATTATCCTTACATCCTCTCCATCTCACGCCGTCTTCCCATCTCAGTCTTGGTCTCCCGGCTTTCCTTATTCCTTCTGGAAATGTCTTCAATATCCTGCCTGTCATTCTGTCATTTGCCCGTAGCACATGTCCTGACTGACTGGGCCTCTTAATAGTTGCAAGAATTTTCAATAATCACCAAAAACAAAGATGTTACAAATTTACAAGAAAAATTTTAACCATAAAAAAATCTAAAGAAATCTGACGGTGCTCAGGAATTTTTTTTAATATAAGGTTGGCATTGGAATTTTTTTTTTACATACCAAATCATCGAAGTTGATCTCATAACTCACTGCTTATACAGAATAATGAATAAGAAAGACAGTCACTACAGACAAAAAAAAGGTAATATAAATACCACACAACGTTTCTGGGATCCTTGTTCCTGTCTTCAGGTGCTAAGAAGAGCCTAGAGCGACACAACTGCACTCGTCAGTTGACCTAGTCGTTGCGTTTTCATCCCTTTTGAGTGTTTGTCAACTGACAAAGTTCAGTTGTGTCGCTCTAGGCTCTTCTTTAGCACCTGACGAAAGGAACAAGGATCCCAGTTTAAAAACTTTTCATGATAAATGAGAAAAAACCTAAAATTTAACAAAACAGTGTTTCAACTCTGCTTTTTTTAAATAATAATTAGTTTGAAATCAATAGATTGTACTTTAGTATTGAAAATATTAAATGATATAGGACAATTTTTATAATTATACTGTGGCAAAATTATTTTTATGCTATAGTAACTAAGGTGATTCCTTACAGTTAATTTAATATGATACCTGCTTAACACTGTCAATACCAAGTGTGTGGTATTTATATTACGGTTTTGTCTGTATTGGCTGTCTTCCTTATTCATTATTTTCAATCAGACGTATTTTTTTTTTCATTTTAACTGCTTACACACTTCACTGGTTATTTAAAATGATTTTATTTAAAAGAACCACGGTGTTCACTGTTCACAACCTAATCAGCACAGAAACAACACCCCATAACTCTAGTTTTCACTTTGCTGAAGTTCCGTCTGCATCATTCTTTCTAGAACCTTTTCATCCTACATCTACCAGACGACTTTAAATGTCCTGGATATTAATAAAAAAAATGACTATTGTACTTCACTGTTCTGGATACTAATGCAGACTCTCCACTTTACTGTTTCACTTAATATCATAGGTTGGAATGCGGGCTTTCGATACGAATTGCCTTGCTTTGTCTCGTCCAAGCATTCAATACAACAATACGTCTCCAGCACACACCCCGCTGAGTGTTGGCAACAATACCCCGCGGCATAACTTTTACGCCGACAATAAAAATATTAAAGAAACTATAAAAACTAATCCTTTCGTCACACATTGAATTTCATAATTTGGAAACAATAATTTTATATATATCTATATATATATAAAAATGAATTGCTGTTCGTTAGTCTCACTAAAACTCGAGAACGGCTGAACGGATTTATCTTATCTTAGTCTTGAAATGTTCGTGGAGGTCTAGGGAAGGTTTAAAAGGCGAGCAAAAATCGAATAATTTCCGGGAAAACCCTAAAAACAGCCCTTTTCTATTTCCCATACAAACGTTTTCTAAATAAAATACAAATCTACACCAGTCGAGCAATTTTCACCAAATTTCGTACACGTGTTCTTTGCGACCAGGAAACAAACACTGTCGGGGTGAGACGCGTCTTCCACCCCCAGAAGCGGGGGTAGAAATATTTAAACATACTAAAACAGCCTATATTTGAGTCGGATAAATATTTTTAGGGGTCAAAGATATTGATAGTGTTTCTACCAATGTTATCTGAATACAATTTTCATCCCCTACGCCCTGTGAAAAGGACACCCTTCGGGTTTGGGGTGGAGATGCTTTACAGTAAAATAACGCGAATACAACCGAGGTTGGAGTCAAATCAAAGGTTATGGAAGTCACTGTGTTTAGTTACGACATTCAAATTGGCATTTACCCCTCAGATGCAGGGGTAGCGGGGTGCAAATTTTGGAACATGCAAACGCGGTAGATATTTGCGTTGAAGAAATATTTTTCAGAGTTAATTATAATGATTAGGGTTCGAGTAGCGTTACATAAAAATTGCGCAAAAGCAGCCGAAATTGGAGTCGTATCGGGGGTTATAGATAAATGACATCTCGGGCAACGCCGGGCACCCAGCTAGTATATATATATATATATATATATATATATATATATATATATATATATATATTTATAAAAGCGACACAACTAAGCTTTTGAGTTTTTTGTTAACTAAACATTTTTTTTAATCCTCATGAGCAAACAAAGAAACATTTTCCACATATCCACCTTAATACCAACCACAACTGCAGAAACAAATTTAAATGTTTCACTTACTTAATTACCACAGTCATCATTTTAAAATCGTAGACGCCAAATATTTTTAAAGACTCTAGAGAAATTTAGGATCACATTCAAGTGACACCTGTACAGATATAAAAACATTAAGAATTGTGTGGTTTCAGGAGAATTAAGAAATAATAAAATCCAGGGGAATATATTAGGGAGCATCCTGATAAGAAAACAAAAAAAAGGTGAGGATAATTAGAGACTCTGTGATACAGGATAGATTTAAATGAAACTACTAATGTATATATGTATTTATTTAATATACAAATGTCCAGTTTGCCTTGGTGGCAGAAATAAAATTTACAATTCAATTAGAAAATAAATAAAGGAAGTTACAATAAAGGAAAATAGAGGAAATTAATATAATTATCTTAAAATATAATATATAATGTACAAACAGACACCATTAAACTCAATAATTGCTATTATCCCTTATTATTACGCTGAACCTTCTGTTTTCCCATTGTCGTTGCCCCCTTATTGTTATGCAACCCCTTCGGCACTCTCCCATTGTCGTTGCGTTTGGAGTGTTGTCAACTGACCAGTGCAGTTGTGCTGCTCTAAGCTGTTCGTAGCACCTGGCGAAAGGAACAAGGATCCCAGAAACGTTGTGTGGTATTTATATTACCTTATTACCTTATTAATTATTTTTCTATCATTTTAAATTAATTTATACTGGCACACACGAGGTTCCAGGTGAACGTCTATCACTAGAAAGTTGATGAAGTTTTTTGTTTTTAATTCTCATGTTACGTTTCAATAGGAAATCCAACGTTGAGCTTGACACTTGATAAATAATTAGACCCTCCATTTGCAGCCACGAAATTTGTAATATTTTACGTCCTTTTATGTTTATGTCCGCTGCATTGAACCTGTGTGCGCTGAGTCTATTCAACTAAAGGGTTATGTGGGTTGACGCTAAGTGAGGTAGTCTTAGAAAAGCGTGCAATTTTCCCCCTCTCCTGTCTCTTTGTCCTCGTTTGCACGTCTAGAATTGTGGCAAGTGTCATTATGAAGCAATCAAGGCACCCAGTGTGAATAACAACTGTCCATCCGCTATCTCACGTGGACGAAGACACGTGCTCCAATTCGCACGCTGTCCCCTACGCTATTGAGGCCATTAGACGAGGAATTAACCGATTTCGTTATGGATGTTGTAGGGGGGCCCAACGAGTTTGCAATTACTGCAATGACAACGGCCGCGGAAAAGGGGTTGCCGAACAATCAAACTGGCTCCAGGCAGACATGATAGGCCCATAGCGACGATGGCGTGCAAGTGGATCACGAGAAATGTAATTAAAAACACCGATAAAGTTCCAAGCTGAGGTACGATTGTCCAAGAAGAGCATCACTCTGGTAAAAGTCTTCATTCAATCCATAACTGGTCCCCCTTTATGAACCTCCAAGGCTCAAGAAAAATTGTGACGGTTTTCTCTGAAATATTAGAATTTGGACTGTTGAGAGCAGAACAGCAATGACATTTTAATCCAGACATGTAAAAAGAAGATAGTCTTTCTTTAGAGCAACGGGCTACATGACGGTAACCCACGTGGTGGCAAATCCCCTTTAATAGGATAGTCACTGGAACGACGGAATCCTTTGTTTAGAGGCTGGAGAAGACATGGACGTCATCCACTGTGAGACGTTGACGCTTCACATCGCGTTGAGGCGAGGAAGCTCTTTGTCCTTCCGTTTTAAGGACGTGCGTGCCCTTTCGTCTGTTTCTTTCCCTTTGAACGTTTTCCTTGTAGTCAATCTCAACTGTATTTAGTGCACCGTTCCCATTGGAACAGTCGGCCAGCTGCCTCCTAGTGTGGTCCAGGCACGGAGAAGGGGAATGCTGCGTCCACCCCCCCCCCCACACACACAGAGCATACCCTATGTCCCGCCATCCAGGGAAAGGACGTGGGACAAGTAACAAGAGCCCCGAGTTACCTCATTGATGCAGGTTTTTCTAGGGTTTGTTCTGAATCACTTTGAGGCGAGTGCCGGGGAAGGATCCAAATCCCCTTTAATAGGAAGGAATTTCAAAGGTGAGATACGGAAGGGTAGAGGAAGGCAATTCGCCCAAAAGTGATACAAGAACAAACCCACCCTAGAAAACCTGCATCAGGTAGGTCCGGATTGGGTACTTGTCCCACGACCTTCCCTGAGGATGGTTGAAAGATGAGTTGCTTGTGAGGCCGCAGCATTCCCTTCAACCGTGCCTCGACCGAACGGAGAGAATCTCCAAATAATTCTACATGTTGGATCAGGGTTTAAGAAATAAACTGTTAAGCCTGTAAGATTAAAAAAGCAAAAAGTAATAAAATAATTACATATATTTTTCGATCCCTTGCTTTCCAAATTAAAACCTCTGAATTTTCCAACTAGCCTGTTACCTAAAAAAAAATCTGGGATCCTTGTCACCTTTCCTCAGGTGCGGAGAAGAGCCTAGAGCGACACAACTGACCGAGATGATATACCTAAAGGAAACCGTATTTTTTTCTGCGTTAATTTTGCGTGTTTAAAAATCATTTATCCCATTTATTTAAACTATTTTGTCTGTTTTTTTATTGGTCAATATAATTAGATTTTGAGTTTTGTCAACTGAGCAGTGCAGTTGTGTCGCTTCTGAAGGAAAGGTGACAAGAATCACGTTTTTGTGTGGTATTTACATTATCACTTATTTTGTCTTTATTTGGCTATCTTTCTTGGTATTAATTTTCAATCGGACGTAAATTTTTCATTTCAACCATCAAAGAAACATTTCTTCTTCTTCGGCTTTCACCCCTTTCAGATTTCCATTTCCATTTCTAACTGTCGTTTCAATCTCCCTCTTCCAAACTCCTATCCTTCATTATAGTTTCACATGGTTTTTCCCACTTTAATCTGAGTCTGCTTCGCTTATTTTTTTTCCAGGAGGTGTGACCATTGGTATATTTCTTCTGGCAATCTTCCATTTTCCATTCTTTGTACGTGACCATAGGGTTTCATTTACAATCCTTTTTAACAACAGACGTGGTTACGTTCATTTTTTTCTGCGTTAATTTTTATTTCGTATTTTAAATCATTTATCTACTTTATTTAAACTGTTTTGTCCGTTTTTTTATTGGTCAAAATAATTAGATTTTGAGTTTTGTCAACTGAACAGTGCAGTTGTGTCGCTCTAGGCTCTTCTTAGCACCTGAAAGAAAGCTGACAATTATTCCAGAGACGTTTATGTGTGGTTTTTACATTATCACTTATTTTGTCTTTATTTGGCTATCTTTCTTGGTATTAATTTTCAATCGGACGTAAATTTTTCATTTCAACCATCAAAGGAACATTTCTTCTTCTTCGGCTTTTCCCCCCTTTTATAGGTTTGCCGTCTTCAATTTGCATTTCTGTCTGTCGTTCCAATCTCCCTCTTCCAAATTCCTATCCTCCATTATGGTTTTCACATGTTTTATTCCCACTTTAATCTGGGTCTGCCTCGTTTATTTTTTTTCCAGAAGGTGTGACCATTGGTATATTTCTTTTGGCCATCTTCCATTATCTATTCTTTGTACGTGGCCATAACCATTTAAGGGTTTGATTTTCAATCCTTTTTAACGACAGACGTGGTTACGTTCATTTTTCTTTCCAAAAGGAGCTCATTTCTTAATTTTATCCTGTCTTGGTTTTTTGAAGGCTTCTCAGATAATCTAACTCTACTGTTCTAATTTTGTTCTTTTTGTCAGGGGCCAAGTTTCACTTCCATAACGTAGAATGTTCTCTATTATTATTATGCTCTTATAAATTTTGATTTTTTTGTTTCCTATTATTATTTTTATTCCAAATTATTCCGTGTAAAATATTTGGTAGCATTCTTTGCCATTCTAATTTTAGTTTGTATATCTCTTTCACATGTTCCTAGATTTGTAATTATTGACCCCAAGTACTTTTAGAAAAAGTATTTGAAAAATTTGCCGTCAAGAACGTAAAATCCTGCCAGTTATAAAACTTTTTTCCGTGAATTTTGTTTTATTGTAGTTGACTTTTAACCCTATTTGTGCTGCTGCAGACTCTAATCTTATTTTTTTGGGGGTGTAATCCACATAGTGGCAACTCCCCTCTTATAGCATAGGAAAGGGATTTGAAAGGGGGGATTCGGAAGGGTGGAGGAAGGTAGCCAAGGGTGAACTAGGGGCCCCGCTCTTATATTATATCAGACCTTAAATATATGGTACCTTATTGCAGTTCTCAAATGAGAGCGTATTTGGCCTTGAAGCTCTTCCTTTCACCGACGAATCATGTTAGTGCGACGTTGTATCACATTATTGTCCACGCCGCTGCATCAAAGGTCTGTTGTCATTCATTATGCGACAGTGTGCTTATTAAATGATATATTCTCATCGAGACGAACCCCGCGGAAGAACCGCCCCTAGGAGAATGAACAATGATGATGGTCCGTGCTTCCGCGGCAATTACAGACCCTTGTAACTCGAGTCGTCGTCCTCAGATCGCTACAGTTCCATGTTTCGCAGTCCAGTGTTGCTGCATTGTGACACGTCCACACACGTGTAGACTATCCTGTGTCACAAAGATCCGCGACAGAAACCAATACCAACCAGGGCCCCTAATGTTGTTGTTAGCGGCGGCCATTCTCTTTGAACTTGAATGCCGACTGCGAAAAGAAAAAGGTAAGGAAGGAGGTCCCTAATCTCTCTCAAAAGAAACACAACTGCAAGCTACGGGACCAGGGCAAAACAAGCGGAATACTTGGGCATTTATTCTGGATTATTAGGCTGCTCGATGGAAGCGATGGTCACCGGAGGAATCTCTGCGCACAGAGAAATTGAATTCTTGGGTCTTGGGTTACGAAACCTTCCCATTACTTCGGCTCACTACGGAAAACAGACACTGACGAGGTTTTCAAGTTCGATTGTTCCCTTAAGAAATGAAGTGGTAAGGGGAATTTACTCTGACCACGTGTTTCCTCAAAGATTACGTATGTAAAAACAATCATCAGGAAATAATAGACGTGAGAAAATTTCGACAAGGTAAAAACAATGGAATATCGAAGGCGTTTTAGTGACGTTTTCGCAAAACATACGAACATTTTTTTAAAATAGTTTTTAAAATCCAGTAAAATTTATAGATACTATATTTACAAAAGTATAGATAAAGACGTCAACGATCCTATAGAAAGTGGGGAAAGATAAAAATGTATGCCAATATATATATATATTGTAGGTGTAGACAGGCAACTCACCTTTTATAGCATAGGAAAGGGAGTGAAAGGGGGGATGCTTAAGGTTAGAGGAAGGTATCCAAGGGTTAATTAGGGGCCCTCGGGCTATGGTTTAAGGATCCTACCCGGCAAATCGCCTAAAAGTCATGCAGGGAAAGCCCTAGAAAAACCAGCATCAGGTAGGTCAGGGCATTTGCTACTTGTCCCACGCCCTTCCAATGGCGGGAGACGGGTTTGCTGTGGGGTCGCAGCTTTCCCCTCGTCGTGTCTTGACCAGTTTAGGAGCCAGCTGGCCGACTATTCCAACAGGAACAGCGGACAACTCTTACCGTATGTCCAAGGTCTTCGACCCCGGATCATACACCTCTCAGAACAGGCTGAGGTGCCTCGGCATGTGGGAACCTTAGTTAAAAAAACCCAGACAGATGTGTTAAATTCACTACTATTTAAATAACCTAACCCTGACAATAGATTGTTAACAATACAAACAACAATTAGACCGCGAAAATAAAAGTTTTCCATACAGAACATATTTAACTTGTGAAAGACTCTACACGAGTGTTTTTTAAACACTGTTAATATATGAAATAATAAGGCTCAGGGATGGAGAAGTATTGAATAAAGGTTTCAGGATCTAAATCTACCTAAAAATTTAAAAGAGAGGATTCGCTGTAATTTTCATGTTTATAATAATTTTTTTTAATAAATTTCCAAGGACGTTTTTAGTGGTTATCTTTTATTAATATTAATGTAATACATATTTTCAATTTTCTCCACAAGCATGGACGTTACTGACAGTATTATTAATCTTCTTCTTCTGCTTTCCAGGATTAGGCTTTTGAGCCTGTTCCGGCTTCACCTCACCGTCTCAACCTTGGGTTTTCCAACACTCCTTTTTGCCTAATGGTATATAATCCAGCCCTGTCTCTAAGGCATTGCAATACATTGCTCTCTCCACCTTTCTTTATACCCTGCTAACTTATCTGTGATCGCCTGAACACTTAGTTCTTCCATTATTTTATCCATCCTTGTACACCCCTCTTCACTTCTCTAAGACATTTAATTTTAGCTGCCTCTTCTATTTGTTTGAGCTCTTCATGTTTTGTTACCCTTGCATTCTGACATTGTAGGAACTGCCATCACCATCTTATAAAATTTAATTTGTGTGT
This sequence comes from Zhengitettix transpicula, assembly GCA_037074705.1. Lineage (NCBI taxonomy): Eukaryota > Metazoa > Arthropoda > Insecta > Orthoptera > Tetrigidae > Zhengitettix > Zhengitettix transpicula. The sequence continues at coordinate 16,691,049 of CM073594.1, read as the reverse complement.
GTTTCTTTTCTGTTTTTTTTTTACCTTTTAACATTCTTCTTATTGTCCCACATATCCTCTGAAAAATTGTATATTTTATTTGTGATATCTTTTATCCCCTTCAAATTTTATTTCACATCTTAAATATTGGAAAAGATCGAGTGTTTTCCCTTCTATGACAATTTTTGTTCTTATTGGAGTGTTTCCTGAGGTTGCCACGGTTTTTGTTGTACTTATTTTACTCCGTTGGTGAAACCGTCATTTGTAGTTAATCTTCATCATCTTGGATAATAACCTGGTCATGTGTCCAGATATTCAGAGTGATCTTCCTACCCATTTCCTTACCAGATCATCCATGTATAAGTTAAACAGAGTTGGTGGAATACTGCGACCACTGCCCTTACACCTTGGGTCATCTTGTAATAATGATTAATATAGCTGTCATTATTATTAATATAATGCTTAGTATGTATCAGCAGGGAATAAATAATAAAATTGGCCTGATTTACCAGTCCCATGGTAACGAGGTATGTTTCCCGCAATCACACCTTTAAGTGGTAATTAATTTCAGGACTAATATTCAAGGTATTTTAAACTAATTGGACAGTGAATTATTTCTGTTGCCCTTATATAAAGGACCGTCCTATGAATTAACATGAAACTATAAAAAAATCTTCTTCCTGGGCTGACGAACTGCTATTTTATTTCGACGCCCCCTAATTACGACACGATGGCCTGTTTGTGCGTTTCACGAATTGGACTCTGCGAGTTCACTGGACGCCCTTCGGAGTCCGTCACGTGGGTGTCGCTGATAATTAAAATCCAAATAGACTGCGATTAAACGCTTTTTGACGAAATGATTGCGATTCAGGCTCAACAGAAAATAATTTTTTTCGGGAGTTAATTGTAGGGGCTTACATCAGACACGTAATACGCTCTGAGATGAAATTTTCCCCGTGGAAAAACGAACTGGCGTTATCGAGAAATCACTTTGCGAAATGACTTTTCGGCAGACGGCATGCAGGAGCAGGAGGAGGAGGAGGAGGAGGAGGAGGAGGAGGAGAAAAAAAAAGTCTGGCAATTATAGCTGCATACGTGGAAAATCAAATATCGGGAGCTTCTGAAAGCAAATTAAAAGAGAGGCAGACTTAGGGCGCTGATTGGGGCGAATGGGAAGTCTATTTGGGCTGCAATTGGGTAGTGACCTTAAGAGCTGATGGCGACGAGATTGGATTGGGGGTAATGACGGGGGTTTTCGGACTGCTGCTGCTGCTGCTGCAGCCATCGGCGGCATCTCTGCGTCCTTTGTTTCAGTTGCCGTTAAACATCAGCAACACAGCTCGGAGGGAGACCGAGGCTTAATTACCTTCACGTTTTGATATAGACTTGTGGAACAACAAAAATATCTATCAAGCCACCGTACTTGATAAACCATGAAATCTCTCAGTCATCCGTAATTAATTTACATCAACTAAGGGCGTGTGGCCTTTCCTAGCAAACAGTCAAGTGACTTCATGGAAATTAAATACCAACGGCAGTAATTTAAAAACCTCATGAGGTATTGAAATAAAATAATAATCCCTAAATAGCGCATTAAAATGTTCTGGAAGGGAGCCAGGATACTACATTCGTTGATGTTCGCCGACGGTCAGGTAATATTTGCAGGAGATGGAAGAGGACATGATAAATAAGCTCATGGAAGAATATAAAAAAATGGGGACTGATCATAAATTTACAGAAGACAGAATACATGTGTTGAGGAAAAGATGTAGAGGACATAACACTCGAAACAGAAAAAAAGGGAATTTTTTTAAAATACTTGGGGGTCAATAAGTTAAAAATGTAGGAACACGTGAAAGAGATAAACAACCTAATATTGCAATGGCAAAGATTTTACACGGAATAATTTAGAATAAAAACTTAACAAAGGGAAAACGTAAATCAAAATTTATAAGAGCATAATAATAATACAGAACATTCTATGTTACGGAAGTGAAACTTGGCCCCGTGACAAAAAGAACAAAAAAATTAGAACAGTTGAATTCGATTATCTGAGGAGAAGTCTTCAAAATAATCATAAAAACAAGACAGGATAAAATTAAGAAATGAGCTCCTTTGGAAAAGCAATGAACGTAACCACGACGTCTGTCGTTAAAATGGATTGAAAATCAAACCCTTAAATGGTAAGGCCAGGTACAAAAGAATGGAAAGTGTGAATATGACCAAAAAGAAATATACCAATGGTCACCTCTCCTGGAAAAAATAAACAGGGGCAGACCCAGATTAAAGTGGGAAACCCATGTGAAAACCATAATGGAGGACAGAAATTTGGAAGAGGAAGATTCGAACGACTGACAGAAATGGAAATTGAAGACGGAAAACCTATAAAAGGGGGGAAAAGCCGAAGAAGAAGAAATTTTCCTTTGATGGTTGAAATGAAAAATTTACGTCTGATTAAAAATTAATACCAAGAAATATAGCCAAAATAAGTGATAATGTAAATATCACACATAAACGTCTCTGGGAACCTTGTCACCTTTCCTTCAGGTGGTAAGAAGAGCCTAGAGCGACACAACTGCACAGCTCAGATGACAAATCTCAAAATCTAATTATATTGACCAAAAAAAAATAGTTTAAATAAAGAACAAAATTAGAACAGTAGAATTCGATTATCTGAGGATAAGTTTTTTAAAAAAACAAGACAAGATAAAATTATGAAATGAGCTCCTTTGGAAAAAAAATGAACGTAACCACGTCTGTCGTTAAATAGGATTGAAAATCAAACCCTTAAATGGTAAGGCCAGGTAAAAAAGAATGGAAAATGTGAATATGACCAAAAAGAAATATACCAATGGTCACACACCTGGAAAAAATAAACAGGGGCAGACCCAGATTAAAGTGGGAAACTCTTTTGAAAACCATAATGAAGGATAGGAATTTGGAAGAGGCAGACTGGAACGACAGACAGAAATGGAAATTGAAGACGGGCAATCCTATAAAAGGGGGGGAAAGCCGAAGAAGAAGAAACGTTCCTTTGATGGTTGAAATGAAAAATTTACGTCTGATTGAAAATTAATACCAAGAAATATAGCCAAATACAGACAAAATAAGTGATAATGTAAATACCACACAAAAACGTCTCTGGAATACTTGCAACCTTTCCTTTAGGTGCTAAGAAGAGCCTAGAGCGACACAACTGCACAGCTCAGTTGACAAAACTCAAAATCTAATTATATTGACCAATAAGAAAAAACAGTTTAAGTAAAGAACAAAATTAGAACAGTAGAATTCGATTATCTGAGGGGAAAAAAAACATGACAGGATAAAATTAATAAATGAGCTTCTTTGGAAAAGCAATGAACGTAACCATGACGTCTGTCGTTAAAAAGGATTGAAAATCAAACTCTTAAGTGGTATGGCCACGTACAAACGGATGGAAAATGGAAGATGGCCAAAATAAATATACCAAATGGTCACACCTCCTGGAAAAAATAAGCGGGGAAGAACCAGAAAATTAAAGTGGGAAAACCCCAAGTGCAAACCATAATGGAGGATAGGAATTTGGGATGAGGGAGATTGGAACGACGGACAGAAATGGAAATTGAAGACGGGAAACCTACAAAAGTGGGAAAAGCCGAAGTAGAAGAAGATTTTACTATTTATTTATATTATTAGTAAAATATTCGCCTTAATTTAATATTTCTAATTTTACGTGTAGGTTAAATTTTAAAAGGGGGAAAAGCCGAAGATGAAGAAGACAGTAATGAAAATTAAAAGTGTTTCCCAAACAATTTTACCATTGGCAATAACATCTAGTATTTATAATAATAATAATCATTTTCTTTATATTTCTATAATTAAAAATCGGTTTTTCTGAATGGAATAATTTTTTTATAAGTGTCCTATTCTTATTTTAAAGTGTCTCGACCAGGGTTTTTCTTTTTAGAAAGGCTGTTCCCTAATAATTTACGCAATCCCCTGTTGGAATAACTGTGTCGCTCCGCCGGAACACAATTTAATTGGCAACTTTCTAAGAGCAAACAAATGTTAATTTGTTGTAATTATTGACTTATCTGGCTGTAATGAAACAACTAATTTGTAATCTATTAATACGCCTGAGCTTTGCCATTAGTTAAACAATGATTGTGTTTTCGCAAATGACAAAATTGGATATTGCTGAGGCACACGTGTGGCCGAGCTCATTTTATTAAGCCCTGTTTAAATTATGACCCGGGCGGAAAACGATATTTGCAATAGTGCCAAAAGCAGACGCACCATTGCGTTAATACTTGTAGCGAAGCATTAGCTGGGAATTATCCTGGTAACCGTAAATCAGTTATTGTTCCCCTCATGTCACTCGGGGGGTTTAAAAGGATTTATCTGTTCCTTTTATTTATTCTTTTAATTATCTAAAAAAAAATTACTTTAGCAAAATATTTGACATGAGTATTTAACAGTTACTGTAAAAATAACTTTTTAACAAACTAGATGTGGCTTATTGGTCAGTAGCCATTTTGAAAATAAAAATATACAATTTCCATACGTACATAAGCATCATACATTATACGATAAATATTTATAGTATCAGGAGATATTCCATAGATCTTTAATGCACGTTTTAATATTAAACGAAATTTTATTTTTTTCTCTGGTCACGTACAGTTTGCCACGGTCACAGATATTACAGCTATTTATATTTTCGTTGCCGTAGCAACGGCACTTGCATCTATGGCACGCCCGTGTGTGTGTCTCTATGTTTTCTCTTTGCACCTACACACCCTGCTATTGAGAGGCTGGGATTTAAAGAAATTATAATTGTTGAATATTATTAATTTTTTTTTAGCATGTAAATTAAATTCTTTGGAATATTATTTACGTCTTTACTTAAAATATAAATATAATTCTTTATTTATTTTTTGGTGCCAGGTCCCTAATGCCTTTTAGCATTTACCATTTTAATACGAAAATTAATTAATAATTATCTGAAAAAAAAATTAATATTAGAAATTTGGTGCTTTCGGCAACATATTCTTCATAATCAGTAATTAATTTTTTCTATCTATATAATAAAAAAGGATGTATATTTGTATGTATGTATGTATGTATGTATTTACGTTGTTCTTTATACAAATTTTATTGCGTGGTCAGAATGCAACAAAAATTGGTACACATATTCTTCAAAATACGAGAAACGGTACTGTGGGGGTGAGAAACGCCTAGCATACATGTGGAAAGAATTATAATTAAAAACTGTGATCATTAAATATTAAATTACTGCGCGCCAAGAGACAATGACGTCACGCGAGAGAAAGACGTTACTACGCAACGAACAAAGGAAATATCTCCTTTATTAGGAACGAAATAAAGCAGAAATATTTTTTTAAAATAAAAAGGATAATTTTATACAGCAATACTCCATCGAATGGTAATAAAGAAGAATACGAATTACTTTACCATCCTTGGGGGAAAATGTAAGTTAATTTTCGCGCTGTATTAGTTGTGAGTCTAGCTAACAATTTCATCAATGTAATATTTCGTAATGTATGAAGACTGAGTGACGATTATATCCTGAAATACTCAAGGAATATATTTAAGTATTCAATTAAATACTTTTTCAAGTTTATATAAATAAGTACTGGAGGATAGTCTAATTGGACGGTCTGTGAGAGCTACTACCCCCAATTAGTAAATGTTGGTAACACGTAGATGAATGAAAATATGTAAATCAGATCGCTGTGTGTTTGCATGACAAGGATCGCAGCTGCCAAGTTTTTCCGCACTATAACGAGGGTAGTTTTCGGTTCCTAATTGACATGAGACGAAGAGAAACCTATCATTTTCCAGGAGAAAATAATCCCTGCAGAGTCGCGGCCAGGTGCTTTGCTACCTCGGAGGGGAAGTCGTAGTTTAGACACAAATTTGCCATTGAGACAGTATCGAGAGCACTTCCGGAGGGAATCCGATGGGAAAGTCGGTGTGGTTGTTCACAGAAGGCTCGAATGTTTATGTTTGTGGTTCTCTCCATTGTGATCCGGGAAGGATGTCATCGCAGCATGAGGCTGAGAACGAGCAGCGTTGGTGTAAAGTGTCCCCCCTTTTCAGTGAGAGTGGCCAATACACATGTGGAAACACATTCGGGGGATTAGTCGAAACCGTGTGAAAATAAAATAAAAATATATGCACGAGACATTCAGGTCTCAGTAACCTGAATTTTTTTTTTCATTTGATTGGGGGCCACATTAACAATTAACAATATGTATTACAAAATACACGAACTCCTCATAAATCATCAATCTGTGTTACTTTGTTTACTGAAATGATGATTCAGAGCTCATTTCAGAATTAAAAACTCTCCCTTATAACAATTAGATCCTCCAATCTATATTTTAAGTAAAAATCTTGACATTTGTTGCCCTGTTCAATAAACATACACAAATTTTTATAATGTTCTGAGTGACATTTTTTTTTGCAAATCAATGATCTATATGTCTCTGATTTTTTTTCTTTTAAAAATTTAGCTCAGGGATAATTACATACACATACAATTATTTAAATATCACTTTTTTTATCTCTATCAATTATTTTTACATTTAATCTATTTGTATTCTTTACATCTACAGACAACTCATTATACAATATTCACCCTTCATCAAACATTGAATTTTTTGTACTTCTTAGATTCTGTTGCTCCAGCAAAAAAAATTAGTGCTTGCATTATTTGTACCAATATCATAAATAAAAAAATAAAGAATAATAAGAAAGGAATATGGCAACCCTGAGGAACAACACCAGTTGTAATTAAGTTTTTGTATTTAACAAGTTGAGGTCTGTATTATTATAATACTAGCTTGAGTGCCCGGCGTTGCCACGTGTACTTATTTATATAAACTCGAAAAAGTATTTAATTCTATATTATTCTTGAGTCCAGAAGGGATTTAACCTACATCTAACTGTTTCTAGTTCCGTACATACTTTCGACTGATAGTGCATTAATTTAACAGCATCAGCCGCAACAAACATACCACCGAATTTCTTCTTAAATATACTCCTTGACTACCGCAGGATATAATTGTCCAAAGATTAAATCGTTAGCTACATTCACAGTGTAAACAAATAGTCGCCATATTGGAGTCACTAAACATGGCGCGACAATTAACTTACATTAACCGCAAGGATCGTAAAGTATTTCGTATTTTTTTATTATAATTCGATGAAGTATTACTGGATAAAATTATACGTTTCATTCAATGAAAATATTTCTGCTTTATTTCATTACGTATATGGGAACTATTTTCTCTGTTCGTCGCTTAGTAACGTCACTTTCTCGCGTGACGTCACGGTCTCTTGGCGCGCGCAGTGTTTTAACACAAAATTATCACAATTCTTCACACCTTTATGATAGGGGTATATACCACCCCCCCCCCCACAGTACCGTTTATTGTGTTTTGAAGAATATGTGTACCAGTTTTAATTGCAATGTGACCACGCGTTTAAATATGTATGAAGATTAACGTAAATACATACATACATACAAATATACATCCTTTTTTATTATATAGATAAATGACAATGACTGAATAAAAAATGTAACAAAAAAAGACACAAATTAATTTCATTAATTTTATTTATGACTTAATGGTCATCACATTTTATTATGTTTGTATTAAAAGTCAGATCTTTTTTTATAATTTCTTATTAACCACCGACATCAATCAATATACTGTATCAATTGCCTTCAACGGTCAATCCATTTCGTCCGTGATTTAATATTAATTATTATTCTGATAACACCTTAAATTCCTTGTCTTTCCCTCTGTAATTACCCACTGATTTTTTTTATCGAATAATTGTCAATCATCTTATTTTCAGTAAATAAAGTTATTTCAAGAGGCGACTGTAATTCTTGTGACAAATCCTCAAACGACGACGAAGGTATTATGCCTCTGGCCTTCCACATTTCAGCGTCTCTGTAATTGGATGGAAGCGGACGGGTGAGAAGAAGTTCCTCAAATGTTTTCCCTAACCCTTTGTGAACTGGTTTGGGGAAAAAGAGTCGGCAGCGGCGGCGGCGTTGTTCACCCATCACTGCCTCCGACGAGTTATTGCAACAGACAACGTTTGGTTTAAGGTGTTAATCCTCTCGGAGCCCCTAACCCGGGGAAAATGGCGGACCTGAATGACCTCGTGAGCAATAACAATAATAATAAGGGGGTACCCAGGCCAGCTTTTGTCGTCAAGTTTATTGGAGCAGCCTTTTGTGCCAGGTCGCTCATTACCGCGGGGTTCCCCTTCTCAAAGGAATTTGTTTTGGTTCATCTGTTTGTAGCGAAAAGGGAGCGAGGATTACCGGTCAGCTGCTGTCAGGAGCAGCCATGGCGGCCAACAAAGGCCACGTTCACTTAATACGGCTAATTGTGCGAGGGCTTCTCGCGAAACCGCAGCTGACGGCGTAATTAGCTGCCAAAGAACTGCCCCGGCCAATCAAGGCGACGGCCAAGGAGGCCGTTCCTCTGCACCTGCAAAAAAAAAAATTCGTAGCAGCATCAGACACCTTATTTTTAGACTTTTACTCTTCCTTACTTTAATTAAAATCCGAAGAGTTAAATTTAATTTTCTCATTAAAAAAATACCCCTCAAATTTCCTCCGCTACGTTGTTTCAACAAAACACAAAATAATACGATTAGGAGGTAAAGAGGAAAATATAAAAGTATAATTTATTTATAGGGTCCTACACATTACTTACGTAGTATCTTAAATTTTCATAAAACTTCGTGTGTCAATGTTTTTTATTAACATTGTATTTTTAATTTATCTGTTTCTCTCTTTTTTGAGGAGGTTACATTATTAATAATTATTTACATTTATTATATTAATTTAAATTTTTTTTATATAATGGGATAATTTTGCGCAACTTTCCCTTGACATTTTAGGAAGAAACAAGGATAATTGAAGTATATTTTATTTATAGGGTCCTATAAATTACTTACGTAGTATCTTAAATTTTCATAAGACCTTGAATGTCAATTTTTTTATTAACATTGTATATTTTAATTTTTAATTTATCCGTTTCTCTCTTTTTTGAGAATGTTGCATTATTAATAATTATTTGCATTTATTTTTGGTAATTTTAGATTTTGTTACTAATGGGATAGTTTTTGCAACTTTCCCTTGCAATTTTAGGAAGAAACAAGGATTATTAAAGTATATTTTATTTATAGGGTTCTATAAAATACTTACGCATTATCTTAAATTTTCATAAAACTTTGTATGTCAATTTTATTATTAACATTGTATAATTTATTTTTTAATTTATCTGTTTCTCTCTTTTTTGAGGAGGTTGCATTATTAATAATTTTTTGCATTTATTTTATTATTAATTTTTAAACAATTTTTTTTATATAATTGGATAATTTTGCGCAACTTTCCCTAGACATTTTAGGTAGAAACAAGGATAATTGAAGTATATTTTATTTATAGGGTACTAGAAATTACTTACTTAATTTTATTAAATTTTCATAAAACTCCCTGTGTCTATTTTTTTAAACATTTTATTATTTTATTTTTAATTGAACGTTTTATACTATTTTTGAGGACTTTGCATTTTTAATAATTATGTACATTTATTTTATTAATTTAATTTTTTTTATATAATTCGATAATTTTGTGCAACTTACCCTTGACATTTTAATAAGAAACAAGGATAATTAAAGTATATTTTATTTATAGGGTCCTATAAATTACTTACGTAGTATCTTAAATTTTCATAAAACTCCCTATGTCAATTATGTTATTAAAATTGTATATTTTAATTTTTAATTTATCTGTTTCCCTCTTTTTTGAGGATATTGCATTATTAATAATTATTTTCATTTATTTTGGTAATTTTTGATTTTTTTAATAATGGGATAATTTTGTGCAACTTTGCCTTGACATTTAAATAAGAAACAAGGATAATTAAATTATGTTTTATTTATAGGGTCCTATAAAATACTTACGTAGTATCTTAAATTTTCCATAAGACCTTCAATGTCAATTTTTTTATTAACATTGTATATTTTAATTTTTAATTTAACTGTTTCTCTCTTTTTTGAGGATGTTGCATTATTAATAATTATTTGCATTTATTTTTGGTAATTTTAGATTTTGTTAATAATGGGATAGTTTTTGGCAACTTTCCCTTGCAATTTTAGGAAGAAACAAGGATAATTAAAGTATGTTTTATTTATAGGGTCCTATAAAATACTTACGTAGTATCTTAAATTTTCCATAATACCTTCAATGTTGCTTTTTTTTATTAACATTGTATATTTTAATTTTTAATTTATCTGTTTCCCTCTTTTTTGAGGATATTGCATTATTAATAATTATTTGCATTTATTTTATTAATTTTTAAACAATTTTTTTATATAATGGGATGATTTTGCTCAACTTTCCTTTAACATTTTAGGAAGAAACAAGGATAATTAAAGTATATTTTATTTATAGGGTCCTATAAAATACTTACGTAGTATCTTAAATTTTCATAAGACTTTGTATGTATTTTTAATGTTTACATCCTTTTTTATCATTGATCCCCACTTAACGGTGCTCTTTCGCCCCTTCAAGAACATCTTTTAGTCTATTTAAATTTCTGTGAAATGAATAATTAACTGCTATTTATATTATTTGTGGTTTTTCTTCTACTTTTGCTGTTTCAGCTGGAACGGATTTGACAACTTTAAATAAACGTCCATCTGTAATGTGAGGGAAATTACCACCTTTTTTCCCCGTCCTTTTCCGTGGGACTTGGCTGTAGGTTAATTGAAGCGTAGACCTGCATTAACAAAGCGCTGCTTTCCATGAAGTCAATATCTCGGAACATTATCATAGAATTGCGTCGGCCCATGATAAAGGGCGTAGAGTTTCACATATGGCTTTATCCTTTGTGTTTTCCGTCCGAAGGGGATCGCCCGTGTGTCACACATAGTGAACGCAATTTTGGTTTCGACAAATTCATTTATATCTCGGGGGGGGGGGGAGGGAAACACAGAACCGAGGAGGGCGAAAAGGGGGGGGGGACGGACGCCGAGATATACAGAGAGGGATTTATTGAGTGGTTACATGTTTATGTTTTTGTCCAGGAAAATACCCCCATTGTCAGCTGGATGAAGGGAAGCATTCTGACCCTCTGATTCCAGACATAAATGCAGCATCATCAAGCGTTTTTCACTTTATGATGAAGGTGGTAATCGCAATTTAGTCTCTTGTGGCAGTGACGGACAGGAGCATGTGTGCCTTGGCGCCTGCAATGAGAATTATGGACAGTCAAAGGTAGATCAGATTAGTCCTCGGCTGAGGAAACAGGACAAGTGAAATTGGTATTACTTAAAAAATCTGAATAAGAATGACTATGCAGAAATAGTGATATAAACAAATATAAATAAATGAAATAGGATCAGGGAGATGACATAAAATTAAAATTTAATATATACAGAATTTTTTTCGGAGTAGAACATTAAAAAAATTTAAATACAATCTTGACTTCATCCAAATTAATAACAGAATAATCACGCGAAATAAACAGCGATCTACATACTTGTAAGATTGTAATTTTGAGAAAATGAAGAAATTAGAAACAGGTTTCTTGATAATCAAGTATTTTATACCGATTAAATGAAAATATGCACTGTAATGCTTTATTTTCTGACAAATTACATTATATATATATATATATTGTAATAATTAAAAATAATGGAACCTTTATTTAATTTATATTTAGAGAATTTGAAGAATTTGCCTCACGTGAAGCGCCATTTATGTAATAATCAAATAGTAGGTCGTTTATTAAATGAAATAATAATCAAAATTAACAAACATAATATTTATTTATTTTGTGGCAATAAAGATAATTACAACAAAATTTGAGATCTCATTCTCTCCCTCAGGGTCTCTACTGGGTTTGATAATGGACACAACAAATTGATTTAAAAATCTTATCAACAAACAGTTCACAATTTACCTAAACAGTATGTCGATAGAAAGAAATTTAAAAGTAAAGAAATTAACTCTGATTGACAATTTAAAAGAGAACAAAATCTGACCTTATCCTATAATTAGCGTTTACAATTAATCATTAGTTTTGGTTTTGTTACTTACATCTGTCCAGCTGGTACCAGCATTCTTTTTGGTTTCGGAAGTACACTGTTGCAAGATTATACACTGATTCTAAAATGTCGACTCACAGAAGTTATGCTATTGAAATCAAAATTGATAGGCTCCCAGGAACTCGGATGATCCTCCTGAATGTCAGCTATCTGATGTCTGCTTGGCTGGCTATAGACGTAAACTCTCTTTGACTTTCCTAACTGGCTGTATACGTAAAAACTGCTGACTTCCTTTCCTGGCTGGCTATAGACGTAAACTCTCTTACTTAGCGATATTTACGAGGTAATACTTCCGTGAATGTTTTTACTTTGTCTTAAACTCACAACTTTGTTTAATAATACATTTACGACGGCTAGTCTCTGCTCTAGTATTATTTGTTCCGTCCTCTGAATGTCCCGCCACCAACTAACAGTAATAATACTTGTTCTGCTCCTCACGATGTTTTTTCGCGAACTTAGCCCTAGTTCCCCCGAGTTTTAGCGCGCATACGCCATTTTTGACTTTTCGAAAAAAGCAAGTGAGCTCGCTTTTCCAGTGTTGCTTTGTTTGATCAGACCGCTATAATGGATTTCTATAATTTTACGTCGAAACAATTAATGGCCTAATTAATTGGCATTACAATATATATATATATATATATATATATATGTATATATATATACCCAAAAAGTTGTGTTACGTAACAGTGGTTTTAAAAAAAACTGCCTAGCAGAATAAATAATGGGAGCCATATCACATTGAAGACAAAGGTGATGTTCACCTTTTCAGAAAGACGTTATCAGTTGTAGTGGATCGAATGTTAAATTAAATTTTCATTGACGACCGCGAATTATATCCCGACCATCGTGAGAGAGACCCCCGTGGTGAGTTGGATCACAGGGCGTGGGATCCGAAAGGGCAATTGGCCAGTCTGTTCATGCGGTAACCGCATTCGTCAATCGTTGATGAGATTAATTACCAGCCGCGGACGCTGTTTATCTGTAACGAAATACGACAACGAGGAAACGGACCAGCCAGCTGCTGATTGCAATCTCGCACGCACAATGCGACCTGGACTCACGCACAATGAGCACGAGCCCAGATGGTATCTGGGAAGGAGCACACAATTGAGTACCAGCTCGTGCCCCAGAGAGGCAGATCTGCTGCTCCAGCATCTCACAACTTGCAAACGTTAAGCACAACTTCACGTGCTGACTTCCTACACAAGAGCAGGCAGGCACCAAAGTGTTGAGGCGGAGAATGGACGTCGGAAAACACGTGGCAGACCATTTTGCTCTTCCACTTTCCAAACGCTTCAAGCAACAGCTGAGAGCAACTGCTTCATTTACCTTTTCGGAAATTGTCCAGTCTTCAGTAATGATTACCGACCAGGTAACACTGATGCCTTTAGAATCTCAACACTTATCACTTAGATTCTACCAGCATGTCTTTTGATAGTTTCAGGAGTAAAATCTGTCAAATCAGTCAATAATTACTGCATATTGATTCCCCTTCAATCAAGAGCAATTTGGTGAATCCTACCCTTAAAAATAAATTCATAAATCTAGTATATATTTTTCAATTTATCACATGACTTTTGCAATTATTACTCAACATCTACTTCGTGCTTGCCAAAACTATTGAGCTCAAATAATCCTTAAGGATTTGGTCACGGAAATTTTTGAATGTTATAAAAAAAAATTTCTCAAGATCGACCCAATTTTTGGTTGACAGTTGAGAGTATATTTTGTGACACAACTAGGCTGGAATTCTAGAAAATTAATTTTTTTATTGAAGTACTGACAAACGTTATAAATGAAATGGAGTGATCAAAATAATTAAACCTATTTAAATGGCCAATTATTGGTTGATATATATGCTCAAAAGTTCAGAGTCAGTAATATGTGTGTGAGGAATACTGAGATGAGAGGATGAGTGCAAAGGAAAACGCATCCAGTTTAGCTGGCGGAAATTTTTATCTGGCGTGTATTATAAAGTGAAAAAAATTATAATTATTACTCTTTTAGTTTCCACGATCTTATTGAATGAACTCAGTTCCCGTGTTTGTGGTTTATTCGGCCACTTTCACTCTCCGTAATCTCTATAATATTTGATTAGAATTGTTTTATTGTCTATTATCCTCCCTAATGTTCTCCTCCTATTTTCTTATTCTCAATTTGTAATGTGACGAAGAATGTAATACCTACATAATTGTATCTACAACTCCCAAAAAATTTTTAAAACTTGATTAAGTGTATTATTTGGGCAGCTGACACAATAATTTGGAAAAATTGTTATTACATACTGTATCAGATTTTAAATGCGGCACAGTGGCACAGTGGTCATTGTACTGTAGCAGTTATTTAATTTAATTAGAAAATGCCCCACGTTGGGAGCCATAAATTTAATGGTTTTATTTAAAATCACCGTCTAAGCAACGACGATTGAGAAATTGTAAAATAGTTAAACTACTGGTTCATAATTTATTTAATTAGAACATTTTTCCGTTTCCTCTAGGTTGGAGAAACAATGGTATCTCTGTATTCCACCCACCAAAAGACGGCGTGTGCTCATGGAAAATATTTTTATTTATTTGCCGAATGCGATGCTGCTGGAGTGACAGAGGATGTTGAAGGAATGCTGAAGAAAAATCTTGCAAGTCTAATTCTGTATGAATAAAAATATGTGAGAAAAAAATTGATGACGTTATGGGGAAATTGATTCCTTGTAAACAAGAGGGTCTAATAAGTTCTTAAAATATTTGGATCTTCCAACATGCAGGACTGGTGTTCAGCTTCGTTTATACAGATAATTTATTTAGTTTCATTTAAAATAAAAATTATATATTTTTTTGCTTCTACACCGAACATTTATTTGCAAGTCCCAGAATATTTTTTTCATTAATTACAAAAAAATGTTGTTGCACCTCCAGTATGAACTGACTGTGCTGAATGTAATGAAATTTTTCCCCCTTAACTGATATTTAGTGAAATATATTTTTTTCCATAAGTTAAATAACTTTTGTTTAGTTTATATATATATATATCTTTTTCGTACAGAAATAAGCATCTACACTCGTCTTTAAATGATATTTTAACCCTCTTAAAAGTATTTGAAGACAACGTTTAAAGCAAAGGCGGTTTCAGAGGTAATTGCCAACGACAAAACCCATCAGATTCCGGAAATGCTTCTTTCGTTTCGCGGATGATAAGTCTGATTCACGATACTGAACGAATCAAGGAGTTCCTTAAAGCAATATGGATTGGGTTCACTTCAGAAACAAGTTCTATTATTTTCCCGTCAGCAATATTATTTTTATAAGAAATTATATTGAGGAAAAAATTATTCTCACTTAAATTGCAATCTACCAAGTTCTATTGGCTTCCCAGAAGCAAAATAAAATAATAATTGCTGAAAAGTGTGTGACATTTATAATCATATATCATAAATCATATAAATGAGTAATGATTGAAGTCAAAAAGTTGTTTATTAACAAAAATTAATTTTGACGTTTCGTCTTCTTTTAGGGCCACCTCGGGTTGGACAGTTTTTAATAATTTGGTACATATATAATTTGGAGGAAATGAAAATCTCTGGTGACAATTAATGAGCCCGATAGAAAATTCTGGGTAATTTATATTAATCAAAAGTTTATTAAGCAGTATATTACTTTATTTTTTCTGTTTGTAAAATAATTATTTTATATCTTGTATGAGGTTGAACTCAGTTATAAGAAATAAATATTATTTTGATATAAATAAATAAATATACGGAGACTATTATAATGTTGTAACCTAATAATTTAATTTAATAAATATGCAGAGTATATTGGAAAGAAATTTGCCCCAAAAAAGTAGGAGTAGTCTGTAGGTTAAGAAATATTTTGTCCCTTAAAGAAAAAAAATACAACTATTTATGTCAATATTAGTTCCTCATATAAGTTGTTGTTTGTTATGTTATTAATAAATTAGAAGTAATATGGAATAGAGGATTAAGAGTTACCTAGAGCGAAGATAAATATGTGAATAAATTAGAATTGTTTAATATTAGGGACCAAATTTTGTATGATGTGTTAATTTTTATTTGTAGAATAGTTGCCTGAGTATTTAAATATTTATATTAAAAGAAAATTAGGAGGAGAAAGAATTTTTTTTAATCAGAATCTGAATCTAAGATGTACTAAATATTAGATGTTTCATAGGGGGTTAATGATTTTTAATGTAGCTGTAATAGTTAAGATGTACTTCAAAATTAATTGCTAGACATAAAAAATAGTGATAGGTAAATAGTTGTAAATTAGCTTTATGTAAATTGTCAAAATAAATAAATATTATCTGTGCTAACATCTTTATGAAGAAAGTAATTAATTATTTGATGAGAGGATTTGAACTGAATAATTTTGCCAATTCCCAACACATACAAGATAAAGAATATAAATAATTGAATTTAATTCAAACATCCAGAACACATATTTTGAAATTTAAATCTAGTTTAACTCGACAGTTCTGAGATAAAAAAAATTGGGTTGATTAATAATAAAGACTGTATTTTTAAGTTTGCTTTTATGAAATAAATAATGCCAGACAATATTTTTATTTATTTACCACAACGTTTCGGTACGTGTTTGTACCCTTTTCAGGTCTAAATATTTAAAACTATTTTCACATTCTATTGAAAAAATAAAAACTTCTTAAGTTTCTAATAAAAATAGAAACTTCTCAAGTTTGTAATAAAAATAGAAACTTCTCAATTCTGTAATAAAAATAGAAACTTCTCAAGTTTGTAATAAAAATAGAAACTTCTCAATTCTGTAATAAAAATAGAAACTCCTCAAGTTTGTAATAAAAATAGAAACTTCTCAATTCTGTAATAAAAATAGAAACTTCTGAAAATTGTAATAAAAATAGAAACTTCTCAAGTTTGTTATAAAAATAGAAACTTCTGAAAATTGTAATAAAAATAGAAACTTCTTAATTCTGTAATAAAAATGGAAACTTCTCAAGTTTGTAATAAAAATAGAAACTTCTCAAGTTTGTAATAAAAATAGAAACTTCTCAAGTTTGTAATAAAAATAGAAACTTCTCAATTCTGTAATAAAAATAGAAACTCCTCAAGTTTGTAATAAAAATAGAAACTTCTCAATTCTGTAATAAAAATAGAAACTTCTGAAAATTGTAATAAAAATAGAAACTTCTTAATTCTGTAATAAAAATAGAAACTTCTTAAAATTGTAATAAAAATAGAAACTTCTTAATTCTGTAATAAAAAAACTACTCAAGTTTGTAATAAAAATAGAAACTTCTCAAGTTTTTAATAAAAATAGAATCTTCTTAAGTTTGTAATAAAAATAGAAATTCCTCAATTCTGTAATAAAAATAGAAACTTCTCAAGTTTGTAATAAAAATAGAAACTTCTCAAGTTTTTAATAAAAATAGAAATTCCTCAATTCTGTAATAAAAATAGAAACCTCTCAAGTTTGTTATAAAAATAGAAACTTCTCAAGTTTATAATAAAAATAAAAACTTCTCATGTTGGTATTTTTTTTAATAGAATATGATAATAGTTTTTAGCATATTTAGAAAAGACCTGATGAAGGTACAACCATGTACCGAAACGTTGTAAAGAAATAAAAATAGTCTGGTATTGGTAAAAAATCTGCATTATTGATTAACAATGCTTGAAACAACGCTTTGAAATCGGAACAGTAAAACAATATTTAGGACTCGCCATGGACCTTGGGCTAATGTGGGTACCACATAGGGTTCATTTTCGAGTCAGAGCATTTCATTTGAGTTGAAAATACAATAGCAAACTTTGCCCGTGGTAAATCACACACTTGAGGACTCTGTTAGCTGGACCCCAATAACGAACGGATCTTCCTGGTTCAATGCATACGAGCGAGAGTGAAACTGAATCATAATGAGGGGGGGTTGCTTTAAAGATAACCAGTGATATTTTAATTTTAGATGAAATGCGGTCCTCCCCGGAAATTTGCATTCAGAGGACCCACTTTGCACGGCAATCAACTGCTACCTCAAACACGCCGCACACGCTGTTCAAAAGGGTCTTTATTGAAAACACCGAAAAGAGACATCGCCGTGCGGCCACGGGACTCAATCGCTATGCTAATGGAAGACAAGTCAATATTCTTGCAACACAAACAGCGGTAGGTTGACCGCAATCAAAAGCTGCCCAAGTGGCTTCACTGTTCAAACAGGACCCACGCCAATCCACGGCTCCGCGGACCAAATCTAATAATAATGGCGCCACCAAGTCCTCAGGCTTGGGAAAATTGTAATAAATTGTTAAATACTCTGGAGAGTTTATCTGATATAAAATCCCTCGAAAAAAAAATTAAATTATAATTGCTGATTATACCAGTGGAAATCAACGATGGGCATGCGAACGTCACTGTGATGAAAATCTTCAACAAAATATAATTCCGAATAAGAAAAATAGCCAAAGTGGTAATATAAATACCACACAACGTTTCTGGGATCCTTGTTCCTTTCGTCAGGTGCTAAGAGGAGCCTAGAGCGACACAACTACACTTGTCAAGTAGACAAAACTCAAAAGCGACGAAAAACTCAACGACAATTGGGGAGCCGAAGGGGTTGCATAACAATAAGGGAGCAACGACAATGGTTTAGCGTAATAATAAGGGATCATAGCAATTATTGAGTTTAATAGGAATCAAACATCACAGCTCTTAATGTACAAACAGACCCTATGAAACTCAATAATTTCTATGGTCCCTTATTATTATTAAACTTATTATTCCTTATTATTAGTCCTTATTATTAAAATGAAAAAAAAATTACTTCTGATTTACGTCTGATCGAAAACAATGAATAAGAAAGATAGCCAATTCAGACAAAAAAGGGTAATATAAATACCACACAACATTTTTGGGATTCTTGTTCCTTTCGTCAGGTGCTAAGAAGAGCCTAGAGCGACACAACTACACTTGTCAAGTAGACAAAACACAAAAGCGACGAAAAACGCGACGACGATTGGAGAGCCGAAGGGGTTGCATAACAATAAGGGAGCAACGACAATGGAAAACAGAAGGTTTAGCGTAATAATAAGGGATCATAGCAATTATTGAATTTAACAGACAAACAGACAGTATGAAACTCAGTAATTCCCTTATTATTATTATTATTATTAAACTCATTATTCCTTATTATTAGTCCTTATTATTAAAATGAAAAAAAAAACATCTGATTTACGTCTGATCGAAAATAATAATTCCGAATAAGAAAAATAGCCAAAGTGGTAATATAAATACCACACAAAGTTTCTGGGAACATTGTTTCTTTCGTCAGGTGCTAAGAAGAGCCTAGAGAAACACAACTGCACTGGTCAATGTAAAAGGATCCCAGTAACGTTGTGTGGTATTTATATTACCTTTGTTTTGTCTGTATTGGCTATTTTTCTTATTCACTCATTATTATTAAACTGCTATGATCCCTTAAACCCATCACTTATTTTTTGTCTGAATTTACTATCTTTCTTGTTCATTATTTTCAATCGGTTTTAAAATATAATTACTCCTATTTGATATTATTTATGAGGAACGTTATTATTATTCACTAAATTACACGATATAAATATGCGTCACCTCTGGTAACTGAACCACCTAGCTTAGAAGGTTCAACAATGTCTTTAGAAAATACGCGTAATAATAATTTTTTACTGACACAAGAATTAATTATATTTTTCTTTCCCATTTAGTAAACTCCTCGACTTCTTGGTGAAGCCGTGCCCTGATCTTCCCTTTTATTCTACAGTTTTCTGAGTCTACTTTTGGGTCATCCATTTTGAAGCCAAAAAATAAGTGATGTAAAATTTCCTACAAAACGGAATTCAATAGCATCTACTTAAATATTTATATAAGACCATCGAATAATTCCTTAAGAACCTAGAAAATCAACAACGTTTCTATATTTCCCTGTTATTTTCGTCCGAATTAATTTTGATGACAATGAATTCCTCGTAAGAAAATGAAAACCCCAAAATTCGACTCACAAAGCTCTAGAATAACAGGGAAAGATCAGGCAAGAAGTCTTCAGCAAGCAGTCCAGGAACTTCTTTTTGTACGAGAGCACATAAACAGACAACAGAAGGTGATAATGGCTGCCTGGAGAAGACAGTGATTAACTTCAGGCTGAACTACCACGTGACTAATGACCATTGAGAGAAATAATTATGCCGAACCTGATTTGATAAATCGCTGATCTCACTTCAACCAACAAAACAACAAAAAAAAATGTTAGAGACCTTGGTTTGGTATGAAGATTTCCAAAATATCCCATTCTGGAATTCAACAGTTTTTAATTTTCGTTTAACACATAATTTTAATGTTATTATGAACATATTTTACTTTTCATGGAGAATATTTAATATTATTTTTATTTATTCATGTAAAACATTTTGATGGACTCATAAATTTAAAGGATGATGAGGATTGAAGTTGGCAACTTGTCTTACAGAAATAGGGTTAAAAGTCTTCTTGGTATTGCATTAATGGGATACAAGCTATTTTTGATTGGTGCTTTCCCTAGGTGTTTTTTTGTTAGTAAAAAATTAATTGATAACTACTGCGTCTCATCAAATACGGAATTTGACATGAAATTTTGTAATCTTGGTCTCTTTGTAAAAATTGAGGGTATTTATTCTGAAGACTTGTTTATATTCTTAGTATTCTTAATTATCTGTTGCTATTACTGCCTTACTTTAACGTTTTCTTTACAGCCTTTTCAGGTCAAAAACCATTACAAGGAATTCGAGATGGGTTGAGAGAACTGACCACATGTTCAAGTTAAATATACCAGACAGCCCAAAAATTGTCTTTAGAAAATACTTTTATTGGGGGGGAGGGGACACACGCTACATGAGGCTAATCCACATGGTGGCAACTCCCCTTTAATAGCATAGGAAGGGATTTGAAAGGGGGGATGCGGAAAGGTAGAGGAAGGTAGCCAAGGGTGAACTAGGGGCCCCCGGGCTATAGTTTAAAGGATCCTACCCTTTCATTCGCCTAAAAGTAATGCAGGGAAAATCCTAGAAAAACGTGCATCAAGTAGGTCGGGCATTGGGTACTTGTCCCACGCCCTTCCCTGGATAGCGGGAGAAGAGTTTGCTGTGGGGACGCAGGATTACCTTCTCCGTACCTCGACCAGTTTAGGAGGCAGCTGGCCGACTGTTCCAATGGGAACAGCGAACAACTCTTAACGTATGCCCAAGGTCTGTGACCCCGGAACATACACCTCTCAAAACAGGCCGAGGTGCCTCGGCTTGGGGGAACCTTAGTTCAGAAACGGAAAGGAAAAGGCATCCCCAATACTCATTCTTAAATAACTGGAACAATTTACCTCCAAGAGTTTCCAGAGAAAGTCCTCTAAACGGAGAAAAACTTTATACTTAATCTGAAGTCTCTAGTGAATATAGGATAGTGAAGTTAAGTGCTTGTCTCTTTAGGTTGTTAAATAGTTTGTTAATCGCTATTTTCAGATATCTTTCCACTGTTCTTCTTTGCAGGCCAGTACAATATTAATTATTTCTTTAACTCTTACAAAATTAAACTTTAATTAATATGATTCTATATACATGTATTTATAGTTGTCCCTAATCCTAGCTTATATTTTAAAATAATTATATTAATTTCCTCTATTTTCAATTTATAGTAACTTCCTTTATTTAATTTGTAAATTTATTTTCTACCACCGGACAAATTGCCCATTTGTAGATTAAATAAATACATATATACATTAGTAGTTTTATTTAAGTTTATCCAGTATCACAGAGTCTCTAATTATCCTCAACTTTTTTGTTGTCTTATCAGGATGCTCCCTAATATATTCCCCTGGGTTTTATTATTTCTTAATTCTCCTGACATCACAATTTTTAATTATTTTTTATCTGTACAGGTGTCACTTGAATGTGACCCTAAATTGTTCTAAAGTCTGTCTGACATTTTTTTCTAAGAATTTATATTGATGATTGTGGTAATTAGAAGTGAAACATTTGAATTTGTTTCTGTAGTTGCGATGGTGTTAATGTGGACATGTGGAAAATGTTTCTTTGTTTGCTCATGAGGATTAAAAAAAAAATATGTCTGCTCTGGTGGAATGTGTCGGTCTCCCTTCACAATCGTTGCAATCATCCACCTCTGGAGAATCTGTCCACAAATAACATTGCAAATATTACCGCGCAGCCACTCTCACCCCCCCCCCCTATTTTCAATATAAAAAAGTGCCCCCCCTCCCTTATGAAATGGCTTTCTGCGAATGTAATAATTCCGCGGGTGAGCGGTTCTGATTAACACGATCCGACTGCGGTGCTTTTTGAACGCCGTAAGGAAGCGACCGCCGTTCCATTTAGACAACAATTTCCTGTCGCCGTTGTGTATTTTGCTCTCGGCGTCGGCGTCGTTTTCCGATGCGTGGATGGGGGGGGGGGGGAGGCGGCTCTCTTTATCGACTGCTCGTAGAAATGCAATTATCGTAGTGGACGGTTCGTTTCTAGGTAGGGGTTTGTCGCTCTATCGACTGCATTAACGTCATCCCCAAAACACGTGTGATCTTTGTCACACACGAAAGCGTCATGTTAGACACCCCCCCTCCCCCCTCCACCCCCTTTCTTTTTACATTGTCACTGAACGTCATTTCCGTATTTAAAGAATTATTCATCCAGATGTAACCAACCACTTGCCGTGCGGTCATTTCCGGGACAGAATGACCTTGGCTCGATTTACCAGTCCCATCTTTACGAAGCCGCGACTACAGATATTCCTAAATACTGGCGAATACGTCTTAGAGCACGACTGCGTGACCTTTTCAACTCTCAAATACAAAAACGACCGTCACTGCAGTAATAAGGTCAATATTAACATGATTGGACTTTTAAATGTTACTGTATTAGTCGTATTAAATTATTTCCCACATTCTCCAATGAGAAGAAAGTCTCAGGAATTAATTTTCAACGTACTGAAACCCAAAAATGGTTTACTTTATTCAGTATTTTATTTTTATTTGGTTATAATAATAATATTTTGTAAGCGCACACATGCCGTGCATTACATTACAACCTTTCCTCGCTGTAAGCTACGATAGATTAACGTCTATTCCTACATGTTACAATATGATATCTCTCACAGCCTTCTAAACACAACTCACTCGTCTTTTGGTTCATGAAATACTTTGTTTAAGCACACTTTATGGTGAAAGCCTTGGATCGCCAGTCTCGTCTTCGTGTGGCGTAGTTCATCCATGTCCTGTCCTGCATAGAAGATGTTGCATAGACGTCCTCCGGTATGTTCCGTTTCCTCTCATACAGATCCTGTAAAAGCTGCCTGATGCTGGAACCAGCTGGTAGTATCAGATTATATCTTAAATCCTCTATTAGGAAGGTCGTTCACTAGCCTCCATCTTGAATTTCGTGGAACTTCTAAAATTCTTTTCATGTGTCTAGCCTTGACTCGCTCCAGTTCTTCCAGTTGTCTGTACGTGAGGTTTTATTTTATTATATGCTGTTAGTTCGAGTGCACCTACAGTTCTTTACAAATGATAAAATTATTACTGAATATAAAAAAGATTTTAGACCAGGAATTATATTAATTAACTAGCTGGGTGCCCTGCGTTGCTCGTGTATAATTGTCAATTGTCACTCAGTCTTCATACATTACGATATATTACATTGATGAAATTGTTAGCTAGACTCACAACTAATACAGCGCGAAAATTAACTTACATTTTCCCCCAAGGATGGTAAAGTAATTCGTATTCTTCTTTATTACCATTCGATGGAGTATTGCTGTATAAAATTATACTTTTTATTTTAAAAAAAATATTTCTGCTTTATTTCATTCCTAATAAAGGAGATATTTCCTTTGTTCGTTGCGTAGTAACGTCTTGCTCTCGCGTGACGTCAATTGTCTCTTGGCGCGCAGTAATTTAATATTTAATGATCACGGTTTTTAATTATAATTCTTTCCACATGTATGCTAGGCGTTTCTCACCCCCACAGTACCGGTTCTCGTATTTTGAAGAATATGTGTACCAATTTTTGTTGCATTCTGTCCACGCGATAAAATTTGTATAAAGAACAACGTAAATACATACATACATACATACAAATATACATCCTTTTTTATTATATAGACTTACATTTTTATGGCACAAATTTACAGTTATTATACACATAATATTTTAAGTGACCATTGTAAAATTGCATGGAGAGGATAAATAACTTAATCAAGGATAAGATTCTCTTATTTATTATCTTTTAAATAAAATATATTTCAATAGGATAATTTCTGTGTAATGTACAGAGTTGTACCTTGACCATGCATGTTTTTCTCTTCAGGTCCTCATAATAATTTTCTTTGAATTTGAATATTAGTAATTAGACGCATTAACGTATAAATAAATGTATCCTTTTTTTAAAAAAAAATGGCTTCCGCAGAATTTTGCTCTTCTCATTAGTTAAACCCCATTCCTCTGATGAATTTTCCTAGAATATATTATAGCGTTGTCCATTAAAAAAACTAATACTACATAAGACATAAAATTAATACATTCAACAAACCATGTTTTAGTTCATCGAAAAAAATTTTGGTAAATACAATAAATACTTGCATTTTTTTAAAAAATATATAATTAATATTTTATAATAATATATATCATATTTATACTGATATATCTATGAATTCATCATTTCTGAAGCACCCTGTAGCTTTTTTTTCAAATTAAGAAACTAAACGCGTGTTAAATATAATTAAATATTATAAAGAGAGAGAGAAAAAAACCTCCATAAATGTTTGAGTTCATCGGGAAAAATTTGGTAAATACAATAAATATTTGCATTTTTTAAAAAATATATAATTAATATTTTATAATAATATATATAATATTTATACTGACATATCTATGAATTCATCATTTCTGAAGCACCCTGTAGCTTTTTCTTTCAAATTGAGAAACTAAACGCGTGTTAAATATAAATAAATATTATAAAGAGAGAAAAAAAACCTCCATAGAACTAAACAATTATTAATTAAATACCTTAAACCTTTTATATATGTATAAAAAAAATTGAGTTTTATTTTCACTTTATATTACCGTCGAGAATATATTTTTAAGATAAATGCAGTCAGCTCGGTTTATCAAGAAGTAGCAATGATATTTTTGCCATTAATTGAAATGTGTTTCTAATTTTCTATTAACTCCCACGCTAGACTTTAAATTCGAAAAAAAAAATATTAGATTGCCTCAGAAATCTTGGAAAAGTAAAAATGCATGGCGAAAATTAATTTTCCCAAGCTTGTTTTTGCGTTTATTCTGTTAAAACTTTAACCGTTTTAATATTATAGATTCACGAGGATTGTAAACTACGTATTGGCCTCCCTCCACCCCCCCCCCCCCCCAAAACGCTTTTCTGCTAAACTCTGGAACAAAGAAAAGCAACATAGATTGAAGTAGCACTTGCCAGCAGGTTCCTCGCTAACGGCAAGATTTTATTGGATCCGAGGATGGCGGTAGGATGAGACGTTGTCATGGAAACGCCAAGTGTTGGAAGCCGACGACTGTTATTTTGATTCTACAGAGGTGGTTAGCGTGAATCTCTCTCTGTGACGTCGTGGTCCTTTCGAGTGAGGAAATAATTCCCTGAGGTTTGTCTTCCGGAATTTTTAAAAGTAAATGCTGGTTAAGAACAAAGTCAAATTTATTATTCCGTCTGTCTGAATTCGAGACGTTTCAAAAATTTAACATTTAATATTAATAATATGATATATGTAATACAAGCTTTATAATAAGCGTGTTTAATTATATTAAACACGCGTTTAGCTTCTAAATTTGAAAAAAAAAACCTTCAGGGTGCTTCAGAAATTATGAATTCACCGATATATCAGTATAAATATGAAATATATTATTATAAAATATTAATGATATATTTTTTTTTAAAAAAAATGCAAGTATTTATTGTATTTACCAAATTGTTTGTTGAATGTATTAATAGTATTTTTTTAAAATATGGAAAACGCTTTAATATTCTAGAAAAATTCATCACAGGGATGACGACAGCAAATTGCTATTTATTTGGATTTTTATACTTTTCGTCTGTCCATTGCTGTATTTCCACGAAGACTTTTACTGGAGATCGGCTCTCCACAGACTCTGCTCTGCGCGTCTAGGGAACCAACCCTTTACAATACCTACAAGCATTGCATTCTTGCCACATTCTTGTGCTCATCTTGTGTGTTTTATGCCGCTAACAATGTGAGTCCGAATTGTTGTTTATTAATTAATTATTTTCTCTTAATTACCACAATATATATATATTGTAATATTCAAATTAATGATATAAATTTTTTAAAAAAAATTAGAAATACTTTCATTTGGCCGTCAGTGCTTCCAATTTTACATAATAAATATTGTATTCCAAGGAAATTCGAATGAGGACTAGAAGATAAAAACATGCACGGTCTTTGAAATGACCAATTATAAAACACCAGAAAATTCCTCAAATTTATAAGCCAAGCATACGTTAATTATAATTAAATTTTACAAACCTGAGAAAATTTTTCTTCAATTTAATTCAATGTTACAAACGAAAATATATTCAAAACAATACAGTTGGGTCGTTGATAAACAAGTAACAATGAAATTTCCACAGAAGTCAATGCAAGGTGTTTAATTACTGTAACTATTAAGAGGCCCATTAAGGGGCCCTGAGGAATTAATAATTTCACTAAAAGCTGTGTGGGAATTATTTAAAAGTTTATGTTACAGAATCCAAACTAAATCTTAATTTGTATTAAATATTTTTTTAACTGTAAGAGTTATTTGTTTAAATTGATTTATAAATCCACGTCGTGGTGGCACTGTTAGGCTACCCTCACAGTTTTTCGCATCATTTAATTAAATTGTTTATTACAATAATTTTTCACTGCAACGAGAGGCTTATTTAATATCATTAATTTGAATATTACAATATATATATATAGTGGTAATTAAGAGGAAATAATTAATTAATAAACAACAATTTGGACTCGCATTGTTAGCGGCATAAAACACACAAGATAAGCAAAAGAATGTGGCAAAAATGCAATGCTTGTGTGTAGAGGTTGGTTCGCTAGACGCGCAGTTCTGAGTCTGTGAGGAGCCGAGCTCCAGTAAAAGTCTTCGTGGAAATACAGCAGTGGACAGACGAAAAGTATAAAAATCCAGAAAGTGTCTGGATACTTGTAACACAACAGCTAAATCAGTTAGAACATTTTACAAGTTGCAGTCTAACATTTTCGTCAATCTTGGGAGTCAAGGTTACTGCATCCAGCAGTTGACAAACTTCGGAACGAGCTGTTAGGATTTCTTAAACGAACAGTGAACCAACTTAAGCAAAACTAAAATTGTTGATTAGAGTTAGTGGATAAAATTGGCCTGTGTGTAAAGTGAAATAAGTGTGTGTGTGTGTACGAACGAGACTGTTTACTTGAGTACCAGAGACAGTATGGTAAAATTCCACAGAATTACTATCTGTAAACTCATAAGTAAAGATATTGTCGTCAGATTTCGAATTTTGTTGAGATTTTAAAGTTCATAGTTTATGTTTTTGCATTGTAATAGTCTATTGATGAATTAAGTCCATGATAGCTTGACAAGTATTTCTTTATTAAAGGCCCCAGTAAACGACCCTGAGAAATAGTCATTTTATTGTAAAAGATTAATTGATAATGTAAAGTGAAATGTATTTGGCTAAATAACTATTGAAAATTATAATTGCTTGCAGTTAATAAATGTTTAGTGTTTGTTTTAATTGATTTTGCATTCTTGATTGGGCGTTCCGAGCTAGCCTGCGAGAGGATTCTCTCGCAGGTAACCTGCGAGGGATTTTCTCTCGCAGGCAGAACCTTTTAGGAGAGATACGAAGGGGCTACCTTTGGGTATGCCTTTTCCTCTCCGTTTTTGAACTAAGGTTCCCACAAGCCGAGGCACCTCGGCCTGTTCTGTGAGGTGTATGTTCCGGGGTCACAGACCTTGGGCATACGGTAAGAGTTGTTCGCTATTCCCATTGGAATAGTCGGCCAGCTGCCTCCTAAACTGGCCGAGGCACGGAGAAGGGAATGCTGCGTCCCCACAGCAAACTCCTCTACCGCTATCGGAAGGGCGTGGGACAAGTACCCAATGCCCGAACTACCAGATGCAGGTTTTTCTAGGGTTTTCCCTGCATTTCTTTAGGCGAATGCCAGGTAGGATGCTTAAAAAATAGCCCGGGGGCCCTAGTTAACCCTTGGCTACCTTCCTCTACCCTTCCGCATCCCCCCTTTCAAATCCTTTTCTATGCTACTAAAGGGGAGTTGCCCAAAGTGGATTACCCTCATATAGCCTGTTGCCCTAAAAAAAATTGATTGGACGTAATTGGGCTATAAATTGACCTTCAACCTGAGGCATGTCTTTTAATTTAATTGTTTTCCATTTGTGATTACTGCAAATTGACGCCTTAACGTTGGGTTTATTTTCCTTTGATTTTATGTAGCCACTATAATATAAATTATTCTTTAAGAACCTAAGGAAGGCGATGTAGACGTTAAGGGCTGAAAATTAACTGATGTTCTCTCGGTTAGAACCTTGCGAAATTGGACCCACCGACCAAAGGGAACATATTGCTGTGTTTCTCATTAAATAGATTTCGTGATATTAATATGTGCGTGCAGAGAGTTAAACTGGACGTGCACATGGGGACAGTATCAATGAGAACATGAAGCCAGCCATCTTCAACGTCGTCATCAGCCTGATTAAATGTCAGGGCAGTGAACCGTTGACTGGCACAAAGTCGTGACAACTGTATAATGATTATGTAGTTCTATACGAGACAATTTACTTGAGTACCAGAGACTGTAAGGTAAAATAACTAAGAATTACTTTAAGTAAAGATATTGTCCTCATATTTCGAATTTCTTTCAGAATTTAAAGTTCATATTTTATGTTTACAAGACTAGGATCTATGGCGGTCTTCTTTTAATTAAATTATATATTGTTATCGCTGACTTCCGCTCCCACTAAAGCTTCTATCTCAGAAAACTAAGGCTGCAGAACCAGATTTCCTCACATTTCATCCCGAACAAAACTCTGAACGCCTTCAGGATGTATCTTTTTCAGAGACTGAGTTTTATAAATAGAAACAAAAATAATTTATCGTTTTGATATTGCATGATTTTTATATATATATATATATATATATAAATTTATATTTAAGTAAAACTTTTATGAGAAAATGCAGCTTTGAAGGAAGATAGAGTCACGATCTGATGAAGGTACTGCATTTTAATTATAATTATTTTTTCTCAATTGAAGAGTGCAAATTAATTTTCATTGTTGGGTGCGGTTAAAAATGGAAAAAATTTTAGAATTTGAAATTATAAGAATATATAAACGGAATGGACGACATAAGAACACTAATAAAAGGTGCGATAGATTTTATTTGCCTAATTCAGAATTTTCAATCGTTCTGGTTTCGAAGTCAGCTAAGCAGAAGACATTGCAGTATTGGGGCATATAATAAAGAAAAAATTCTGTGACATCGAACGAGTAATTGAAGTTCTGTGAGCCACTTCCTACTCCTTTTATGACGTACAACCTCCGTGATTTGAAAGCAACAGGCAGTAGGGAGAAACAGTGTGGCCACCCTCTGCAATTGAAAAAAAAATTTTTTTTTTACTCCGAACCTTTCCCCTTTACGTACAATTTCTGCGAAAGGTTTGTGACATTTTGACTGCAGGGTTCAGGTGAAAAAGAGAACAAAAGTATGGCAGCATCTCTTTAGAGGAACGACTCCCACGTATTCAATTCACGGGTGAAGAGCTGAAAAATAATTACTGTGTCGGATTTCATTCAATGGTTTTAAAATTCAGTATCTCATGAAATGTTGGACATCGCATCAGAGCTCTTGAAAATAATTATAGCGAGGCAATTTTAATTGCAACTGGAGACAAAGTCTGGGACAAATGGCGTCAGCAGTGAGTCGCCTCGTAATGCAGGAGGTGGGGTTGGTAACAGAAGCAGCAGGTGATTTGTTGTGGATTCGCAGAGGAATAGTTCAGTACGCAGAACACAGAATAAACGACAGATACAACATGATCATGTAACACACACACATATATATTTAAATAATATCCTTCAGCTTACAAATCTCTCAATGGTACATACATATCACGTTAATGTGTATTAGGCTGTATTCGCAATTATGTAAATAAATCATTATAAAATTTAATACTCTATTTTTAGATAAAATTTGACCATGTGTTTGTAAAAATTTTGAATCAGGAAACAAATTAAATTCAAAATAATATGTAATAAAATAATTTTTGTTTTAGGTAACACATGAGGGTCATCCACATGGTGGCAACTCCCCTTTAATAGCATAGGAAGGAATTTGAAAAGAGGGAATGCGGAAGGGTAGAGGAAGGCAGCCAAGGGTTAACTAGGGCCCCCAGGCTATAGTTTAAGGATCCTACCCGGCATTCGCCTAAAAGTAATGCAGGACAAATCCTAGAGAAACCTGCATCAGGTAGGTCGGGCATTAGGTACTTGTCCCACGCCGTTCCCCTGATGGCGGGAGAGGGATTGCTGAAGGGACGCAGCATTCCCTTCTCCGTGCCTCGACCAGTTTAGGAGGCAGCTGGTCGACTGTTCCAATGGGAACAGAGAACAACTCTTACCGTATGCCCAAGGTCTGTGAACATACACCTCTCAAAACAGGCCTCGACTTTTTGGAACCTTAGTTCAAAAACGGAGAGATAATTAATTTCTCAATTTTAGACCCTCTTGAGGGAGATTGTTAGCTTGAGAAATGGAAAAAAAAGGTGTTTCTCGACAAATTTAGAAAAAAAAATGGACAGACAAGTGACTGACAAATACTTAAATTTTAATTAAAAATACAACATGAAACAGAACTGACGAGGCACAAAAGACAAAAAACAATTTTTTAAATTTTTTAATAACATAGATATAAATAATAAAAAAATTATTGAGAAATTTAATTTTGATCAGGATAGTTTTGCTTTTTCAGATAAATAATTTAGAATTAAATTCTGCAGCAAATTGGACTTTTATTGCTCTGAAGTATAGTTGCTGAAAAAACAAATTACTGCTTTTTTGTGATTTTAAGGTCTTTAGGTTGAAAAAAAAATGGGATGATGTGATTGGGTTGAAACTGTTTGTTTTAAAAAATATAAAATTAAAAAAATCATTAGAGAGGCTGTGTTACATTAAGTAGAATATGAATGAGAGGTCAATAAAAAAAATCCTGGACGATCTTGGGGTATTGTGGAGAACGATATTTGGTTACATTTATTCTACCATACCCTACAAAATACATTCATTCGCTTCATAAATTAAATTTAGTATTAAATAACTGTATCAAACTCCATTTCATAACTACAAGCCGAAGGTAGTCGTGGCAAGGAATGGCTTTCCCGGTGCACGGTAGACGTTTCGACGGATATCTCTTCCATCCTCGTCCAGGCTGAAGTGAAAAAAAAACAACCATGGTGTCATCCTTAGAATGAGCTATTGAAAATAAATTCTTCGGTATTTCAGAGGATCGTTATGGAGGACTAAGTGGATGGGTCTCGTTTAAGGTACATACACACTCCCCTGGAGTTTCTTTCCATCCAGTTTCAGTTTAATTTGTGAGCCAAACAGGTCGTCGTCGAAGCAGTACAGTAATGGGGTACGGGGAGGGGGGGGGAGAAATCTTCTGTTCGTAATTATATAAACGTCTTGATCCAGCTGATAAGTAAAAAGATCTGCAAATTAAGTAGTTCGTCTGTCGTGATCTTAGGGTAGTGCACGGTAGACGTTTCGACGGATATCTCTTCCATCCTCGTCCAGGCTGAAGTGAAAAAAACAACCATGATGTCATCCTTAGAATGGGCTGTTGAAAATGAATTCTTCGGTATTTCAGAGGATCGTTATGGAGGACCATGTGGATGGGTCTCGTTTAAGGTACACACACACCCCTGGAGTTTCTTTCCATCTAGTTTTAGTTTAATTTGTGAGCCAAACAGGTCGTCGTCGAAGCAGTACAGTAATGGGGTACGGGGGAGGGGGGTGGAAGAATTCTTCTGTTCGTAATTGTATTAACGTCTTGATCCAGCTGTTGAGTAAAAATATCTGCAAATCAAGTAGTTCGTCTGTCGTGATCTTAGGGTAGTGCACGGTAGACGTTTCGACGGATATCTCTTCCATCCTCGTCCAGGCTGAAGTGAAAAAAAAACAACCATGGTGTCATCCTTAGAATGAGCTATTGAAAATAAATTCTTCGGTATTTCAGAGGATCGTTATGGAGGACTAAGTGGATGGGTCTCGTTTAAGGTACATACACACTCCCCTGGAGTTTCTTTCCATCCAGTTTCAGTTTAATTTGTGAGCCAAACAGGTCGTCGTCGAAGCAGTACAGTAATGGGGTACGGGGAGGGGGGGGGAGAAATCTTCTGTTCGTAATTATATAAACGTCTTGATCCAGCTGATAAGTAAAAAGATCTGCAAATTAAGTAGTTCGTCTGTCGTGATCTTAGGGTAGTGCACGGTAGACGTTTCGACGGATATCTCTTCCATCCTCGTCCAGGCTGAAGTGAAAAAAACAACCATGATGTCATCCTTAGAATGGGCTGTTGAAAATGAATTCTTCGGTATTTCAGAGGATCGTTATGGAGGACCATGTGGATGGGTCTCGTTTAAGGTACACACACACCCCTGGAGTTTCTTTCCATCTAGTTTTAGTTTAATTTGTGAGCCAAACAGGTCGTCGTCGAAGCAGTACAGTAATGGGGTACGGGGGAGGGGGGTGGAAGAATTCTTCTGTTCGTAATTGTATTAACGTCTTGATCCAGCTGTTGAGTAAAAATATCTGCAAATCAAGTAGTTCGTCTGTCGTGATCTTAGGGTAGTGCACGGTAGACGTTTCGACGGATATCTCTTCCATCCTCGTCCAGGCTGAAGTGAAAAAAACAACCATGGTGTCATCCTTAGAATGGGCTGTTGAAAATGAATTCTTCGGTATTTCAGAGGATCGTTATGGAGGACTATGTGGATGGGTCTCGTCTCGTTTAAGGTACACACACACCCATGGAGTTTCTTTCCATCCAGTTTTAGTTTAATTTGTGAGCCAAACAGGTCGTCGTCGAAGCAGTACAGTAATGAGGGGAGGGGGGCGGGAGAAATCATCTGTTCGTAATTATATAAACGTCTTGATCCAGCTGTTGAGTAAAAATATCTGCAAATAAAGTGATCTTAGGGTATTGGTTTAAGTGCAAAACTGAATTTCGAGGCCTTGTCTGGACAACACAGTTTTGAAGTTTCACATGAACATGTGTGAAGTTTACCTCGGCGCTGTTAAGTAGCTCCTGCGCTTGAAACAGCGAGCCGGCCAACTTTGAGGAAGGAACAAGAGTTAACCTCGTCAAGACTCGACCCCCCCCCCCAGAGCATTAAGCTAAGCGATGTTTTGAAAAGACAAGGCCGTGGGGAGCCCCCAACTTCAGTTGCCCGTACAACAAGTCCGCAAACTCAATTTGCAGCTGTGCGGGGCCCTGGAAAAGGAGGTGGAAATTGGTGGAAGCGTCGGGGAATTACACACGTAACTGGATAAAAACTACACTCGCCTGCGCCCTGGTGTGCTGTTCCTTAATCGACGAGCAGGAAACAAATGATGGGAGGAAATCATTTTTAAATGCGAATAGCAGAGGCCAGCTCCACGGCGAGTTCCATCTGGCACCCCCTCTCCAAACCCCCCCCCCCCGCCCCACTCCGCCCCCTGTCTAGGTCACACAGGCGAAAAAAGAGTTTTATTCGCCAGCAGACTTTCAATTTCCCTTCTAGATGATGGGGCTTCCTAAAATCCAATTTTGAATCTCATTTGGCCCGAGATATTGTTTATGTTGATATTATAATTTCATTTTGATAGGGGGGCATGAGAGGGGGGGGGTTTGTGGAGGGCAGGACAGGGGCTGGCTTAGTTGAGGGATTGGTGGGTGGACACACGAGAGAGAGAGAGAGAGAGAGAGAGAGAGAGAGAGCAAGGGATGATACAATTAAAACTTGGTGGACACTGATGCAATTTTGGGAGACAATAGTTGCCTGAAACCAATTATCGAGTAATAAACGTTTAAGTGTGTTGTCAAAGGCTAGGAGAGAAAAAAGTTAAGCTCCGGCTCGTTACCTCTCGTGAAGGCTCCAAGCATGAAGGCAAAGTGCATAATGTATCTGATGCCAGAAGCATCGAAAAGTTGTTAATCGGTCGGAATCGTTCAACTGCCACGGTTTACGTAATAAGGAAATAATACGTTCAAAGGAAAACTCTCTTTTTTTCCACATTTAAAAGTTCCGAGAAGCGGTAAAATTAAACCCCTGATCAATTCTACTTGTATTACACTTAATAAGAAAAATTTGGGATAATTTTCAATCACTCAAATTCCATGAGATCTTTAGTTTATTTTTTCATTTTAGCAGTCTCTGAAAACCGTTGTTTAATTTGTTTTTACTCAATCGTATCCCAGAACCGAACCATACGCAAGTATGGCGGCTACACTTTACCACTTTACTATCGTCATTGAACAACACTGTTATCCTCAGGACAATATAAACAATACAGTGTGTGGATTGCTTTAGTAAGTTGAAACGTTGATTCTTAATTCTGAACATTTTTTCTTCTTCTTCGGGTGATCTGGGAATCGTCCTTTGAAAAAAACAAAATGTCGGACCATTTATTTTTCTCGTAAATCTTTATTTTTTATTTTTGAGATATATGTGACGTAGAAATTATCGCTGATTAGTTTTGTATCCAATTTTTTGTTTTTCATTCTTTTAAATCCAAAAAAATCTGTTGTAGAATCTCTGACGCATTGGAGTATCTTTGTCGTTGATATTAAAGAAGCACGTATTTTTTCTTCTTTCAATATTTAGTTTATTGTCACATCAACCGATGTGGTTATTAAGGACCACGATTCACTTTACAAATTACTACTACAATTTTTTTTTACATTGTGGTTTCATTAAGCACGTAATTTATTTAATGATATATATATATATAATTGATTTGTCCTTCTTTGAAATTCAAAAATCTGTCAGATATCTCCATATACGTTGTTTATTTTTTAAATATTATTCTGATAATCAATTACAATTAAATAATTAAAATAGTCAATAATTAAGAAGAACAATCTATAATGATTAATTAGTCAATTAATTAAAACACAAAACGCGACATTTATTCTTGTCTTTGGGACTTCAGGTGAAATTATTTAAATTGTATATAACTTTATAAACTTGTATTTTAATATAATAAATTTTTCAATTTTTTTTAAAAAAATGTATAATTGTTGTTGTATAAATAATTACATCAAAGTTACATTGATATTATACAACAAGCACTATTTCAAACGACCATAAACGATGGAACCAATTATAATTAATTTTTGTATTGAATTATGATTGTATAATATCTTATTATCTGTAATTTTTTTTTTTTTTTTAGGGCAACAGGCTACATGAGGGTAATCCACTTAGGGCAACTCCCCTTTAATAGCATAGGAAGGGATTTGAAAGGGGGGATGCGGAAGGGTAGAGGAAGGTAGCCAAGGGTTAACTAGGGCCCCCGGGCTATATTTTAAGGATCCTACCCGGCATTCGCCTAAAGGAATGCAGGGAAAACCTTAGAAAAACCTGCATCGGGTAGGTCGGGCATTGGGTACTTGTCCCACGCCCTTCCGATAGCGGGAGAGGAGTTTTAAAAGAAAAGATATTATTTTACGTTAGAGAATCTGTGACGTGGCAGAGAGTTTGGAGTATTTGTCGTTGATATTGAAGAAGCACGTAATTTATTTCTTAATATATATATATATATATATATATATATATAGATATATAGATATATATAATTGGTTTGGATATTGTACAAATAAATAAATGTAAGTTTTGTTTTCATTCTTTGAAATCCAAAAAACTGACCGATATCTCCAAATACGTTGTTTATTTTAAAAATATTTTTTTGATAATTAATTATAATTAAACAATTAAAATATTCAATAATTAAGAAGAATAAAGTATAATCATTAATTAATTAATTAGAACACGAAACGCGTCTTTTCTTCTTGTCTTTGGGACTTCATCAGGTGTAATTATTTAACATTATTAATTTGCAATTTAAAAGTTTTAAAAAAACAGACATTTCAATTTTTTTTAAAAAAAATGTATAATTGTTGTTGTATAAATAATTAAATGAAAGTTACATTGATATTATACAACGAGCACTATTTCAAACGTAATAAACAATGTAACCAATTTAAATTAATTTTTGTATTGAATTATGATTGTATGTTCTTCTTCTTCTTATTATTATTATATGTAAAATGTTATGTTAGAGAATCTGTGACGTGGCGGAGAGTTGGAGTATCTTTGTGGTTGATATTAAAGAAGCACGTAATTTATTTCTTAAAAAAATATATATGTAATTGGTTTGGAAATTGTACAAATAAATAAATATAAGTTTTTTTTATTCTTTTAAATCTTAAATACTGTCAGATATCTCCAAATACTTTGTTTATTTCTTAAAATATTTTTCTGATAATTAATTTCAATTAAACAATTAAAATAGTTAATAATTAAGAATAATACAGTATAATCATTATTTAATTAATTAAAACACGAAACGCAACTTTTCTTCCTTGTCTTTGGGACTTCATCAGGAGAAAGTATTTAACATTATAAATTTACATTTTAAAATTTTAAAAAAATGACTTTTCAATATTTTTGTTTAAAAAAATGTATAATTGTTGTTGTATAAATAATTAAATCAAAGTTACAGTGATGTTATACTACGACCACTATTTAAAACGTTGGCAAACAATTAATGGAGTTAATTAAATTAATTTTTGTATTGAATTATGATTGTATAATATCTTCTTCTTATTATTATCTGTAAGAAACAAGATATTATGTTACGTTAGAGAATCTGTGACGGGGCGGAGAGATTGAAGTATATTTTTCGTTGATATTAAAGAAGCACGTAATTTATATCATTAAATATATACGTATATAATTGGTTTGGAAATTGTACAAATAAATAAATGTAAGTAAACTTCAGCTGATTTTACGTTAATTATCTTCATTTGTGGAATAATTACTACAAACATTTTTTGTCTTAATTACAAAGCGATAGGATCCTAAAAATTACGTACAAATTGTTACAACAAAATAAATGAATAAAAATTCAAGTAAATTACTCTAATAAATTGCAATTAAATATATTTTAAATGATTAAGGATTTTTTTAAAAAATATTGTAATTAATGATAATAAAAACCGAATTGGTTTATAAAAATAAATTATATCGTCATATTCTTCTATATATCACTTTTTTTTTAAGTTTTTTTTTCGCTATTTATTTTTAAATAAATAAATTTCTCTATTACTTGAATTATTCATGTAAATTTTGTATTTGAATCGATTTATTTTATTGTACCGATTTTAAAGTGCGGCGACTGTGGAAATTTATTTTTATTTTATTTTTTTATTCAGAATTATTATAATATAAATGTAAGTTTAATTTTATTATATTTAATGGTTTTTATCGATTTAAATATTCTTAAATTTTTAAAAGTCTGTTTTTTAGAAAAATTGACTTAAAGAAGATATTATATAATTTTATTAATTGATAGACTGATAAAGGCTCAGAGAAGGGGTTGAAACGTTGTGATTAGTGTTTCTAATATATATATATTATTCTGAATTTTTCTGACTTACTGGATATTTTTATTTACTTAATATTTTTATTCATACCGAAGTAATCCCAATAAAAACCTTAAAAAAATAATTTCTTAATTAACAACGTTGACTGATATTTTGAACAAACGTTTGAAAGCAAACAGTCACCTTTACCCGCCAGGAAACCAGTTCCAACTAATCCGTTGCTCTCGTTCCTTCCCAACGCCTCCAGGGAAGTGACTCGTCGTCTTCTTCACCATTCATTCGCAATTTCTGATCTATTGACCTCTTCTACGAAATCGAATTCTTCAGCTTAATTTCCCCACAATGACAATCGATGACGCCCTCCTCCCGTGCCCGAAACGTGTCACTAAATCAGGACTTCGTTACTGCATTCTTTGTCTGGCACAGGGGACGCCATTTCCGGCCACTCGGTTTCCTCCGGCTGGCTAATCCAATCCTCCTTTCACAAGTGCTGGTGGGGATATTAAAAATTTTTTTAAAAAATATCTAATCCTCACTCGAAATTATGAGCTGAAAAGTTCTTTTAAATTATCTCCTGGACAAGTTTTTTTATTTTTCCAGAAAACATGAAAAGAAAATGTGTTGGGAAATTGTTGTAGCCTGCTTCAGCTGAATACTTTCCATGATCATGAAGAGAATGTGAACATTATTATTGTATTTTCTAATTTCTTACATAATTAGAATTTCTGTTTGTGGAACTCGACGATGACAAAACGGACAGCGACAAATTGGACAGTCTTTGTTTAAAGAAGATTCACGTCTCTTTATAATTATGTATTTGTAATTTTTACTCATCATTGTTTTTCTTATTTCCTGTATGAAATTACGTATTAGTAAACGTAAGTGGCTGGAAGGTCAGATTAAAAATTTTTGAAGACTTAATTTTAATTAGGGTATAATATTCATACCTTCTTATTGCCGAAAAAACAGCATTATTCTTCTTCTACCCACCAACAACAAAAAAAAATTCTCACCTGCCACCGTAAATCCGGGGTAATCGTACAAGTCGGTTAAAATCTCCATATTGCTCCAAAGTTGATCCAATTGTGTAATTACTGTAAGATTATTAAATATATGAGTTATATTATCACATAATAATTTTACTAACTTAATATTAACGTATATAGATATTAAATCTTAACATTTTTGAAATTCTTTATTTTTCTTTGCCTATTTTCTCTTAAGAGTATTAAAAAAACCATCGCGGGACAACGTCCATCAACGGAGAACCAGATACATGGCAGCAGAAAATACTGTGCTTCTCAAAGATAATATATATATTGTAATAATTAAAAGGTGGTCTTAATTAAAAGAATTAATTAACAAAATTATTAAGATTTAAAAATTGATTCTTTAAAGGTACAAATTGTAATCCCTACTTTATACGCCGAATTTCATCAAGTTAACAAACAAATATTTTATTTCAATTTTGCAATACGTGGCGTTGTAGGAAAAATACAACTTTATATTTTACAATCAAATACGTCGAAATTCTCTTTACCTCAGGGTCATTACTGCGGTTGACAGTAAGAACAATCCAATTTAATAAACTAACATTAACAATTCAAACTCATTGAAGCTAACTTAATACAACAGGAAAATAAACGAAATGAAATAAACTAAATGAAAAGAAAAACGAACGACTTCTACCTTTAATCCTCGTTTACAGATTTTAAAATAATTGTTTTTGTACTCACGAGTTGTCTTTCTGGTACCAGATCTGATTCTCGGAGCTTGAGGACAACACTCACTAAAAAGGCCGTTATTCACTGATTCTACACATTAAATTTTCAATACACACGGTCGATGTTCTCGTTCTCTGCCACCTGGAATCAGCCGCTCCCTCAGTCAGTCCTCGGACATACTAGGTCTCCTTGGTGCCTCTATGCGGAATTTAGTTCGGTCTGTGTGAAGCAAAACCTTTTGCTTACTAATTTGTGATTATTATTTGAGTCTCTCCGTCAAAACTGTTTACTCGCGTTTTATGTAAACTAATAGATCTCGCAGTTGGACTTCTTGGACCGCGCTATTCATACTTCTAGATCTGCATCCACATTCTTCCGTGACGTTCGTCGAACTGGCCTTCCGTACGAGCGCTCGGTTTTCAACTACCGCCGACAAAGAGTCGTGATTGTTGCTTTCAAGAAATGTACCGGTAACACTCCAATTATATTAAAACAATTAATGGCCTCTAATTAGTATTGAAGCACAGCCTGCGAGAGGATTCTCTCGCTGGTAACCTGCGAGGGATGTTCTCTCGCAGGTATAACCTTTTAGGAGAGATACGAAGGGGCTACCTTTGAGTATGCCTTTTCCTCTCCGTTTTTGAACTAAGGTTCCCACAAGCCGAGACACCTCGGCCTGTTCTGAGAGGTGTATGTTCCGGGGTCACAGATCTTGGGCATACGGTAAGAGTTGTTCGCTATTCCCATTGGAATAGTCGCCCAGCGGCCTCCTAAACTGGTCGAGGCACGGAGAAGGGAATTCTGCGTCCCCACAGCAAACTCCTCTCCCGCTATCGGAAGGGCGTGGGACAAGTACCCAATGCCCGACCTACCCGATGCAGGTTTTTCTATGGTTTTCCCTGCATTTCTTTAGGCGAATGCCGGGTAGGATCCTTAAAATATAGCCCGGGGACCCTAGTTAACCCTTGGTTACCTTCCTCTACCCTTCCACATCCCCCCTTTTAAATCCCTTCCTATGCTATTAAAGGGGAGTTGCCCAACGTGGATTACCTTCATGTAGCCTGTTACCCTAAAAAACACTCCTTTGAAGAATTCCCTGCATCAGGTTTAGGCGAATTGCCGGGTAGGATCCTTAAACCATAGCCCGGGGACCCTAGTTAACCCTTGGCTTCCTTGCTCTACCCTTCCTCAATCCCCCTTTCAAATCCCTTCCTATGATATTAAAGGGGAGTTGTCACTGTGTGGATTACCCTCATGTAGCCTGTTACCCTAAAATATAATTAAACGCGCTTCGTGCTGTCACAATTAAGATGGTTTCATCCGGTCTGGATTACGTTGCTGTTGTAGTCTGCCTTTTTCGTTTATATTTACAGAGAATATTGTACTCCGGAAGAGCTCGGCCATTAAAGTGGTAATGTATTGTTAGGGGAAACGCGCGTCCAACAACTGTTTCCACGACCGATAATTACAAATGAGTGTCGGTCATTTTAGTATTGATGAGATGCAACGCCATATAAATGTAAATATGGCCGGCGTAAGTGGAAAGGCACAAACTCGGCGGAAAAGAAACAGCGCCACATCAAAGCGTCTTGATTCACAATCAGCCCAAGGGCGCATATCGCCAATCACTAGCTGCAATTAGCGACGCGATAGACAATTACCAGATTTAAATTACATTTACACGGATAATGGAGCCGCGTCCGAATATCTGTTCATTTATCTCGACCACAATTACCATGTGTTTATCTAGTTGTTGCGTGATTCGGAATTAGCAAATTTCACAGTTTATAATGCGATTCGCTGCGCGGAATGTGGAAATTTTGTAATTTGTCTTTGTATTAAGGTCAACCGAAAACGCTTTGTGTTGGATTCGCAGAAGTTTACACACCGTTTTAACATAACTCATTCAGAAAGGGGGAGGGTGGGACCGGGGGGGGGGTCGATTGTTTTTAATGACATTTGCTCGTTTGTGTTTGCGGAGCGTGTGTGTTGGTGCTGGTGGTTGTTGCTATTGTATCAAATGACTGTTTGGTAGGGGAGAAAATTGTAACTATCTGTGATTCAAAAGCGGAAAATTAGGTTCTATTCCGCGCTTTCATTACGGTCCTGTGCCACAATAGGCTCTATTTTGAATTATCATCCTTCTGTTGTCATTTAGTGGGCGAAGAATTCCTCGTCGCTTCAGGAACAAAAACTGGACAATTACGAACTCCTTCAACAGTTCTCTAAATGTGATGCACCTTCTGGAGGACTATTTTTTAATTGTCCACAGTACATGTGAGTTTCTTCATTCTTTCTGTCCATTAAAATCGACATGTTAATCCGTGTAACAAGTTGAGGTTATATGAAGAAATCATCAGACCAATAGTAACGTATGCATCTGGGTTATGAAGGAGAATGTTATGCAAAGACAGTTGATTGTCGAAAGGAGAATTATGAGAAGGATCTGTGGATCATGGATGGTTCCTGGAGAAGCAGGTGTAAAAAGTTGAGGTTATATGAAGCAACCATCAGAAAAATAGTAACGCATGCATCTGGGTTATGAAGGAGAATGATTTGCAAAGACAGTTGATTTTCCGAAGGAGAATTATGAGAAGGATCTATGGACCATGGATGGTTCCTGGAGAAGAAGGTGTAACAAGTTGAGGTTATATGAAGCAATCATCAGACGCATAGTAACGTATGCATCTGGGTTTTATAGGAGAATGATATACAAAGACGGTTGATTGTCGAAAGGAGAATTATGAGAAGGATCTATGGACCTTGGATGGTTCCTGGAGAAGCAGTTGTAACAAGTTGAGGTTATATGAAGCAATCATCAGAACAATAGTAACGTATGCATCTGGGTTGTGAAGGAGAATTATATACAAAGACGGTTGATTGCCTAAAGGAGAATTATGAGAAGGATCTATGGACCATGGATGGTTCCTGGAGAAGCAGTTGTAACAAGTTGAGGTTATATGAAGCAATCATCAGAACAATAGTAACGTATGCATCTGGGTTTTATAGGAGAATGATATACAAAGACGGTTGATTGTCGAAAGGAGAATTATGAGAAGGATCTATGGACCTTGGATGGTTCCTGGAGAAGCAGTTGTAACAAGTTGAGGTTATATGAAGCAATCATCAGAACAATAGTAACGTATGCATCTGGGTTATATAGGAGAATGATATGCAAAGACCGTTGATTGTCGAAAGGAAAATTATGAGAAGGATCTATGGACCATGGATGGTTTCTGGAGAAGCAGGTGGAACAAGTTGAGGTTATATGAAGCAACCATCAGACCAATAGTAACGTACGCATCTGGGTTATGAAGGAGAATGATATACAAAGACTGTTGATTGTCGAAAGGAGAATTATGAGGAGGATCTATGGACCATGGATGGTTCCTGGAGAAGCAGGTGTAACAAAACTACTTATCAAGTCCAAAACAATCGTAAGACATATAAGGTTAAGCTGGTTTGGTCAAAATTATGGAATGGATTACGACAGAGCAGTAATTGGGTTGTCCTTTATCAGCGTGGAAGAAAGGAAGGACCAAAGGTCAGATGGCGAGATGATGTTCTGAAATACCTAAAAGTGCTAGGAATAAAGAATTGGTCAGTCCGAGTACAACATCGGAAGAGCTGGAAAACTGTTGTGGAGAAGGCGAAAATGTTCCAAGGAACGTTGTAGAGCCTCGGAAGAAGAAGTATTTTTTCGTCTGTTTATATAAAACAGACACTGCAGTTTTATGACCTATTACAGAGAATATTTGTATTGATTTAAGACAAATAATAAATAAATAAAAATATAATCTGTAATTGGACATAAAACTGCATTATCTATTAATATTTAGAAGATTATTCGGGTATCCCAATGCCTCGGAGTAGATAAGTGAGCGAAGAAAACAAGAAACACAGAAAGAAAGAGGCAGGTTAAACAGATGACGTGAAATATCTTCTAGAAGGTAAAAAAAATATGTAGAGATTTGATCCAAGCGAAGAAAACAAAGAAAAAAAGAAATGTAGCGTCCATATATTTTTCTGAGTTTTCTGACGATCTTTCTATTTAAGACAAATAATAAATCAATAAAAATATAGTCTGTAATTGGTCAGAAAACTGAATTATCTATTATTATTTAGAAGATTATTCGGGGTTTCCATTGTATTGGGGTAGATACGAAAGGAAGAAAAAACACGGGAAAAAGGCAAAGAAAAGGAAAAAGAAAAGCAAAGAGGACAGAAAGAAATAGGAACGTTAAAGAGATGACGTGAAATATTGTCCAGAAAATCAGAAAAAGTTTTGTAGAGATTTATTCGAAGCGAAGAAAACAAAGAAAGGAAGAATAAAAAGGAAATGTAGCTTCCATATATTTTTCTGAACTTTCTGACGATTTTTCTGTTTAAGGCAAATAATAAATACATAAAAATTTGGTCTGTAATTGGTCAGAAAACTGAATTATCTATTATTATTTAGAAGATTATTCGGGTATCCCATTGTCTTAGAGTAGATAGGAGAGGAAGAAAATATACAGGAAAAAGGCAAAGAAAAGTAAAAAAGAAAAGCAAAGAAAACAGAAAGAAAGAGGACTATTAAAGAGATAAAGTTAAATATTGTCTAGAAAATCAGAAAAAAATATGTAGAGATTTACTCGAAGCGAAGAAAACAAAGAAAGGAAGAAGAAAAAAGAAATGTAGTTTCCATATATTTTTCTGAACTTTCTGACGGATTTCTATTTAAAACAAATTATAAATCAATAGAAATATACTTTGTAAATGGTCAGAAAACTGAATTATCTATTATTATTTAGATTATTCTGGTATTTCATTGCCTCGGAGCAGATTCGTAAGCAAAGAAAAAGTGAAAAAAGGCAAAGAAACGTAAAAAAAGAAAAGAAAACAGAAAGAAAGAGGCTGGTTAAAGAGATGACGTGAAATATTGCCCAGTAAATCAAAAAAAAATATGTAGAGATTTACTCGAAGCGAAGAAAAGAAAGAAATGAAGAAGAAAACAGAAATGTAGGTTCCATATATTTTTCTGAGTTTTTTGACAAATAATAAATAATAAATAAATAAAAATATAGTTTGTAATTGGTCAGAAAACTGAATTATCTATTATTATTTAGAAGATTATTCGGCTATTCCATAGTATTGGG
The DNA here is from genome assembly GCA_037074705.1 of Zhengitettix transpicula. NCBI lineage: Eukaryota > Metazoa > Arthropoda > Insecta > Orthoptera > Tetrigidae > Zhengitettix > Zhengitettix transpicula. The sequence goes on along the minus strand of CM073594.1, from coordinate 16,646,334 downwards.
GTAGATAGGAGAGGAAGAAAATATACGGGAAAAAGGCAAAGAAAAATAAAAAAGAAATGAAAACAGAAAGAAAGAGGAACGTTAAAGAGAGAACGTTAAATATTGTCCAGAAAATCAGAAAAAAAGATGTAGAGATTTACTCGAAGCGAAGAAAACAAAGAAAGGAAAAAGAAATGTAGTTTCCATATATTTTTCTGTGTTTTCTGACAAATAATAAATAATAAATAAATAAAAATATAGTATGTAATTGGTCAGAAAACTGAATTATCTATTATTATTTAGAAGATTATTCGGGTATCCCATTGTCTTAGAGTAGAGCCAGAGGAAACACGGGAAAAAGGCAAAGAAAAGAGAAAGAGGCTGGTTAAAGAGATGACGTGTCCATCAGATCAGAAACGTGACGTTTAAGGAATGAATATTGGAGAGGACAGACGTTGAAGTGCTGGACCAGTGGGGGGGGGATGTAGTCTATTGTAGAGAATAATGGATGAAAGGGTTAGCCATGCACGATTTATGGATGAAAAATTTTTCAATTACCTTAGTTCCGGTGAATTCTCTGATCACTCTCTCATGAAGCCATCTGTGGTCTACATCCGACAAGCAGACCAGTGACCACGACCACCGCCGCCAGGGTCGCTCCTACACGGGAAGTGGAAAAAAAAAAATCCCCTGGACTTTGACAGATGGCTCTGTTTATTGCATATGCATCACTTGCTTTAAATGCGTTTAGAGTTGATTTAAAAATAGCGTGCAAGCAGGGTCTCCCGCGTTTGTATCAAAAGTTATTTTGTGACTGAGGCGGCCCCGGCGCTGTTGTTCGGCCAGACAATAAGTGGAAAACGTAATTAAACATGAATGACAAAATAAGCAACGCAATCATAATTACAAAAATGGTAAAACAGGCGACGAGGTTGCCGGCAACGAGCACGGAGGGGGAGGGGGGGGGAAGAAAATGGAGACATAATAAAGCACGGCCCCGAGCCCCCACTGTGCCTAATTCAATAGAAAAATGTTTTACTTGTATGTAGCCGTCAGCGTTCATTGTGGCAGATAACGAGTGGGAGGGGAGGGGGGGGGGAACACTGAGGCCCGGGGCTCCGACAACTGTCGCCCTATAGGTTCCTTTGCTCCCAACAGATTTAACCGCGGTCAATGCGGAAGAGGAGTTATTACGGAGATGAAAGAATGCAAGCACGATAGGGAGAGAGAGAGAAAAACAAACCGAAACACACATATGTAGAGGAAATAGAACACAATATAAAATAACATAACATATAAAATCGACACTGTGGTGCTACGAAATGGACTATTTTATCAGGCTCAGTGTATTAGAACTCAAAAGTCCCTTTGTGCTACGACCAGCATCCAATTTGCAATGGAGAATTTGCTGTTTATATATATATATATATATATATATATATTTACGAACATTCCACCCGTATTCTAATCGGCTCCGAGGAACGTGACGGCTACACAGTGTTGCATGATTTCAGAAATACATCAATATAACTTTCCGTTTAATGGTTGGTTAATATATATATATATATATATATATATATATATATATATAAACAAATACAGACAAAAGAAGTGGAACGTTTCCGGGATCCTTGTCCCATTTCTTCAGGACACAACTGCACTAGTCAGTTTAAAAAACTGACTAGTGCAGTTGTGTCGCTCTAGGCTCTTCTCAGCAACGTAAGAAACGGGACAAGGATCGCAGAAACGTTGCTGTGTGGTATTTATATTACCCCTTTAATCTGAACTGGCTACCTTTCTTATTCACTAATTTAATATAGTCCTTAAGGATTACAGTGAAACCAGTTCCTGACCGAGCCTTTTGAGTATAATAGGAATATTTAAGAACCGAACTCGTGACGTCACTTTTTCCCCGTCTGTGTAACCTTGATCCAATCTTTATGACGTGTGACGTTTTCCAATACCAACTTGTTAACGTTGAACTATATCAGATGCAGTGTTCTACTAATTTCTCATAGTTTCATCAATTACTTGAAAAGTTAGAACAACTTCCAACACACCTCCCACAGAAAATCCCTCTCACACCATCGGAAGGGTGTGGGACAAGTACCAAATGCCCGACCTACCTGATGCAGGTTTTCTAGGGTTTTCCCTGCATCACTTTTAGCCGAATTGCCGGGTAGGATCCTTAAAACCATAGCCCGGGGGGAAGGTTCCCACAAGCCGAGGCACCTCGGCCTGTTTTGAGAGGTGTATGTTCCGGGGTCGCAGACCTTGGGCATACGGTAAGAGTTGTCCGCTATTCCCATTGGAATAGTCGGCCAGCTGTTTCTTAAACTGGTCGAGGCACGGAGAAGGGGATGCTGCGTCCTCACAGCAAACTCCTCTCGCGGTATCGGAAGGGCGTGGGACAAGTACCCAATGCCCGACCTACCTGATGCAGGTTTTTCTAGGGTTTTTCCTGCATTTCTTTAGGCGAATGCCGGGTAGGATCCTTAAAATATAGCTCGGGGACCCTAGTTAACCCTTGGCTACCTTCCTCTACCCTTCCGCATCCCCCCTTTCAAATCCCTTCTTATGCTATTAAAGGGGAGTTGCCACCATGTGGATTACCCTCATGTAGCCTGTTACCCTAAAAAACACTTCTTTGAAGAATTCCCTGCATCAGGTTCAGGCGAATTGCCGGGTAGGATCCTTAAACCATAGCCCGGGGACCCTAGTTAACCCTTGGCTTCCTTGCTCTACCCTTCCTATACATAGCCTGTCTACAAAAAAAAAACGGAGGCGGGCTAATTCTTGAATTGTTTCTCCGTCTAGGGGAAACCCAAATCATTTGTGTATAAATTTCCCCTGTAATTATTTTCCATTTTTCAAGTTAATAGTTGCCAATAAATACCCTTCAAACGTTCGCGTGTTTTTTATACGTATATCATCCACCCCTCTACACTGTTATTCCCTATTTTTTTTTTATAAACCACTTTCCGTCTACCTTCACTTTTTTTCTCTTTCTTATTGGTTTCCGTATTATCCTTCCCTCACGTAACGACGTAGACGTTTCTGCAGCCGCCTCTACCGCTCTCTTTAGACTAATTATTTATTTATTAACAATTTACACCGGGAAAGCTTACATTCTTCAGTTAGTCTTTAGATTATACAACTTTTAGATTTTTCTGCGCGAGTTTAATGATGATTAAATTTTTTGTACTATTATTATTATTATTAAATAAAAGTTTAAGTGACTATTGTATTATAATATTTATAGAACGTTATTTAATTATGAATATTTATGAATGTGTCGACATTTTCTCACTGCGATAAATGTTGTGTGTTCATCTACGCATGCACACAGTGTGTTTACAAATTTTCAAAGAAATTACGAAGAAAGATATGTTAACATTAATTAATAATTTTGTACCATTAATTAATAAAAATTTAAGTGACTATTGTATAAAACTAATTATCGAATGTGTCGACATATGCTCATTGTGACAAATGTTGTGTGTGTGTCTCTATACACAAATTTTCAAAGAAATTATAAAGAAAGAAAATGTTAACATTAATTAAAACGAGGGACAACTTGCATACCGAGTGGTTTGATACCAGCCATACGATGTTGATTGCGGGCTCCACCAACGAATTAATTTTTTTCGTGAGTAAATTCCGAATTTCTCCATAGTTGAGGTGATAATTTCTTGTCAGGGCTCCCGTGTTTGGCAGGTAGCTTGCCTTACAGGCTGCTGCTGAGATTTAAATTTCTGCCCGCTGGCCTCGACGTCTGCTTGCTGCTGGTGTTGTGTGGTGTGGTGTGTTGTGTGTGACCTGCACTAAGTGCCCCGCCCAAGAAGACCTCCACCCCCGCCAGGGCTCCCTCCACTCCGCTGGTATTAACGCGCAATTTCCGGCTGCCGCATTGAGTTTCTGTTTTGTTAACAGCGGCGAGCGTTGATTGGTCGATCGTGCCACAAATTAATTCACTAATCCCCGTGTTGTGATGACTAATTAGCATAGACAAAGTGGTAGCGCGGCGGGGTGCGGTGCGGACGACAGGAAATTGTTGCCGGCCAAAGGAACGGCGTCCGGCGCCAACATAACTCTGCGGCCGGAGACTTGCAACAGCGCGCCGCCATTTGCAAAGCACGTGGCGAGCACGCGTTTATTTAACAACACAACAACACTGTCCTGCTGCACGTCTTCACCATAAGAACTCGTAAAAGGCTCAAGTTGATCAGTAAAGGATGCTTATTGCAAGACTATGATGTTTAGGAAAGAGTTTATAATGAACACTCCCCCGAAAAAGTATGAACGACACTGAAGGTGTCGTTTAATTATCCTGTTGGACTTCAATTTGAATAACAGGTTGGCTGAGTTGTTTCATAGCTTTCAAGAAATTTAATTTTCGTGTTCGATTTTCTGAAATACATGTTATTTTATTACATATATTCGGCAGCCTAATTTTCAGACTTTCCTGTCATTTCTGGAAGCCTATATGGTCAGGCGTTGTTTTTTTTACGTTTCCGTGAAATGGAGGTGATGTAAACACCTGCAGTTTCTTGGTTATACAGCAAAAATCATAAAATTTGGCTTCACCGAGAGGCCCGCAACGTGTCCCTGAGATACATTTATTTAAAATATTTTTAAGTGTCACAAAATAAATCACTTTTTTTTTCAGCCTCGTCATAAACCTTTGGTTTATTAATTATAACATCCCAACGAAATCTATAAGTATCAGTAGTAAATTAGACATGTGATCTCTTTATCCTCGGCTTTTAGCTCAGCTTCATTATATTTTAATTCATTTATGAATGATTTTTACAATCAGTTCAACGTTTTCCATGTTTCATTGAAAAATATCAGTTAATATGATTTAATTATTTCAGGATACGAATAATAAAATGTTTATGTGTGCTTTGCAGCGTTATTTTGCAAACCTTTAGTTTCTATTTAGTGAAGTGTAGTTAAGCTTACGATTATTTTTTTTTATTCCTTACTTTATATTTAAGATCTCTGTATTCCTATTCTCTTATTTACGTATGTATAATTCCCTAAAATTCTCCCTGATCCTATTTCATGTAATTTCAAATATGTCGACTTTCAATTCTTTTACGTCAATATTTATGTATATTTACATTTGTAACTTGACTTGTCCTATTTCCTTTTTTCGTAAACAAATTTATCGTAGATGTGTTTTTGGTTAGAAAAAATTCTTAATTGCATATGACAGTGATAATTTTCAGAGGAAAGACATTACCTTTGGTTTACCTCGTCAGTTGTTGCTAAAAAAATATAGATTATTCGTCTTCGTTTTGGAGGTAATGTTATTGACTGAGGGAGTCGCATATGTAATTGTCGTTCGGAGGACAACACAACCGACACACACAGTTTTTCCCGAGGTTGTGGGTTTTCGCCATTTTATTTAAATGTAGTTTGAATAAAAGTTTGGCTGATTTTTAGTCGTCGTTTGGAGATGATGTTATTGACTGAGGGAGTCGCATATGTAATTGTCGTTCGGAGGACAACACATCCGACACACATTTTTTCTTGAGGTTGTGGGTTTTCGCCATTTTATTTAAATGTAGTTTGAATAAAAGTTTGGCTGATTATTAGTCGTCGTTTGGAGATGATGTTATTGACTGAGGGAGTCGCATATGTAATTGTCGTTCGGAGGACAACACATCCGACACACACATTGTCCTGAGGTTGTGGGTTTTCGCCATTTTATTTAAATGTAGTTTGAATAAAAGTTTGGTTGATTATTAGTCGTCGTTTGGAGATGATGTTATTGACTGAGGGAGTCGCATATGTAATTGTCGTTCGGAGGACAACACATCCGACACACACATTGTCCTGAGGTTGTGCGTTTTCGCCATTTTATTTAAATGTAGTTTGAATAAAAGTTTCGCTGATTTTTAGTCGTCGTTTGGAGATGATGTTATTGACTGAGGGAGTCGCATATGTAATTGTCGTTCGGATGACAACACATCCGACACACACATTTTCCTGAGGTTGTGGTTTTTCGCCATTTTATTTAAATGTAGTTTGAATAAAAGTTTGGCTGATTTTTAGTCGTCGTTTGCAGTTGATGTTATTGACTGAGGGAGTCGCATATGTAATTGTCGTTCGGAGGACAACACATCCGACACACACATTTTCCTGAGGTTGTGGTTTTTCGCCATTTTATTTAAATGTAGTTTGAATAAAAGTTTGGCTGCTTTTTAGTCGTCGTTTGCAGTTGATGTTATTGACTGAGGGAGTCGCATATGTAATTGTCGTTCGGATGACAACACATCCGACACACACATTTTCCTGAGGTTGTGGTTTTTCGCCATTTTATTTAAATGTAGTTGGAATAAAAGTTTGGCTGCTTTTTAGTCGTCGTTTGCAGTTGATGTTATTGACTGAGGGAGTCGCATATGTAATTGTCGTTCGGAGGACAACACATGCGACACACACATTGTCCTGAGGTTGTGGGTTTTCGCCATTTTATTTAAATGTAGTTTGAATAAAAGCTTGGCTGATTTTTAGTCGTCGTTTGCAGTTGATGTTATTGACTAAGGGAGTCGCATATGTAATTGTCGTTTGGAGGACAACACATCCGACACACACATTGTCCTGAGGTTGTGGGTTTTTGCCATTTTATTTAAATGTAGTTTGAATAAAAGTTTGGCTTGTTATTAGTCGTCGTTTGGAGATGATGTTATTGACTGAGGGAGTCGCATATGTAATTGTCGTTCGGAGGACAACACATCCGACACACACGTTTTTTCCGAGGTTGTGGCTTTTCGCCATTTTATTTAAATGTAGTTTGAATAAAAGGTTTGGCTGATTTTTAGTCGTCGTTTGGAGTTGATGTTATTGACTGAGGGAGTCACATATGTAATTGTCGTTCGGAGGAGGACGCATCCGACACACACATTTTTTCCCGAGGTTGTGGGTTTTCACCATTTTATTTAAATGTAGTTTGAATAAAAGTTTGGCTTGTTATTAGTCGTCGTTTGGAGATGATGTTATTGACTGAGGGAGTCGCATATGTAATTGTCGTTCGGAGGACAACACATCCGACACACACGTTTTCCCAGGGTTGTGGTTTTCGTCATTTTATTTAAATGTAGTTTGAATAAAAGTTTGGCTGATTTTTAGTCGTCGTTTGGAGATGATGTTATTGACTGAGGGAGTCGCATATGTAATTGTCGTTCGGAGGACAACACATCCGACACACACATTGTCCTGAGGTTGTGGGTTTTCGCCATTTTATTTAAATGTAGTTTGAATAAAAGTTTGGCTGATTATTAGTCGTCGTTTGGAGATGATGTTATTGACTGAGGGAGTCGCATATGTAATTGTCGTTCGGATGACAATACATCCGACACACTTTTTTTTCTGAGGTTGTGGGTTTTTGCCATTTTATTTAAATGTAGTTTGAATAAAAGTTTGGCTGATTTTTAGTCGTCGTTTGGAGGTGATGTTATTGACTGAGGGAGTCGCATATGTAATTGTCGTTCGGAGGACAACACATCCGACACACACATTGTCCTGAGGTTGTGGGTTTTTGCCATTTTATTTAAATGTAGTTTGAATAAAAGTTTGGCTTGTTATTAGTCGTCGTTTGGAGATGATGTTATTGACTGAGGGAGTCGCATATGTAATTGTCGTTCGGAGGACAACACATCCGACACACACATTGTCCTGAGGTTGTGGGTTTTCGCCATTTTATTTAAATGTAGTTTGAATAAAAGTTTGGCTGATTATTAGTCGTCGTTTGGAGATGATGTTATTGACTGAGGGAGTCGCATATGTAATTGTCGTTCGGATGACAATACATCCGACACACTTTTTTTTCTGAGGTTGTGGGTTTTTGCCATTTTATTTAAATGTAGTTTGAATAAAAGTTTGGCTGATTTTTAGTCGTCGTTTGGAGATGATGTTATTGACTGAGGGAGTCGCATATGTAATTGTCGTTCGGAGAACAACACATCCGACACACACATTGTCCTGAGGTTGTGGGTTTTTGCCATTTTATTTAAATGTAGTTTGAATAAAAGTTTGGCTGAATTTTAGTCGTCGTTTGGAGTTGATGTTATTGACTGAGGGAGTCACATATGTAATTGTCGTTCGGATGACAACACATCCGACACACACATTGTCCTGAGGTTGTGGGTTTTTGCCATTTTATTTAAATGTAGTTTGAATAAAAGTTTGGCTTGTTATTAGTCGTCGTTTGGAGATGATGTTATTGACTGAGGGAGTCGCATATGTAATTGTCGTTCGGAGGACAACACATCCGACACACACGTTTTTTCCGAGGTTGTGGCTTTTCGCCATTTTATTTAAATGTAGTTTGAATAAAAGGTTTGGCTGATTTTTAGTCGTCGTTTGGAGTTGATGTTATTGACTGAGGGAGTCGCATATGTAATTGTCGTTCGGAGGACAACACATCCGACACACACGTTTTTTCCGAGGTTGTGGCTTTTCGCCATTTTATTTAAATGTAGTTTGAATAAAAGGTTTGGCTGATTTTTAGTCGTCGTTTGGAGTTGATGTTATTGACTGAGGGAGTCGCATATGTAATTGTCGTTCGGAGGACAACACATCCGACACACACATTTTTTCCCGAGGTTGTGGGTTTTCGCCATATTATTTAAATGTAGTTTGAATAAAAGTTTGGCTGATTTTTAGTCGTCGTTTGGAGTTGATGTTATTGACTGAGGGAGTCGCATATGTAATTGTCTTTCGGAGGAGGACGCATCCGACACATATTTTCCCGAGGTTGTGGTTTTTCGCCATTTTATTTAAATGTAGTTTGAATAAAAGGTTTGGCTGATTATTAGTCGTCGTTTGGAGATGATGTTATTGACTGAGGGAGTCGCATATGTAATTGTCGTTCGGAGGACAACACATCCGACACACACGTTTTCCCGAGGTTGTGGGTTTTCGCCATTTTATTTAAATGTAGTTTGAATAAAAGGTTTGGCTGATTATTAGTCGTCGTTTGGAGATGATGTTATTGACTGAGGGAGTCGCATATGTAATTTCGAGCGTTTTGACGGCTGCAGTTTTGTAAAATCAAAAAAAATCCATTAAAAGGGAATATCGATAACATTGGCAAAGTGCAGGTAGAATTTAAAACAGGAGGACAACGACGTTCCTTCTATTTATCCGTAGAACCGATCGGTATACAAGAAATTTTTAGTGCAACTCAGTAGTGTTTATTTTTAAATATAATTAATGTGATATTTTTGTTTTATCATACTGAAAGGACGGTGTGATGTTGTATTGTGTAAGGGGGAGGATGTTTTGAGGGAATTAATGTTGCTGTTTTGCGAGAGGGCACGCGTGTTTGTAACAGACTCTCCGAAGAGGGCTTGCTCCTGTAGACGTGGAAAATTAATTAGAGCTCGCGGGCTGCGTCTCACTAAATTGGAAATCTAATTAACTTGCACACACCGCCAGCCAAGAATACGCCCCACAGTCGCGTGTATAATTTAGGCTAAGCAGTAAGGCACGTCACATCCACAAAGGTCGATAAGGCTCTCTCCTCTCTCCTGCAACGGTTAAACTGCAGCAGACAACAAACTACTTGAAATGTACGAGCATTCAGTCGTGCGTTGATTACTTCTATAATCAGCATTAATTAACAGTCACTGAACAAACACTAGGTCCAAACTAAATTGGAGAGCTAAAAAAAAATTCTTATGTAGGGGAGGAAAAATATTTATTTCCACACTGTCCTGAAGGTATGGGCCTGATAAATCGTTTGATGCGGGGGACTTAAATATAGTCTAATTTTTAAATTTATAGGACTTCATCACTGTTATACCCTTCCACTGATCTACTGCAGAGTTTTGTCCTAATATATGAAGTTAATAATTTTTTTAAGTAAGATCGGTCCGCCTCTCAAATAAATAGAACGAACGTCGTTGTCCTCCTGTTTTAAATTCTGCCTGCACTTTGCCAATGTTATCGATATTCCCTTTTAATGTATTTGTTTTGATTTTACAAAACTGCAGTCGTCAAAACGCTTGAAATTACATATGCGACTCCCTCAGTCAATAACATCATCTTCAAACTTCAAATACTCGTAATATAGTCAATAATTTTCAAAACACGTAAGAAAATACCAGTCAAGGAATTTTTATTTAAATATTGATCTTATTCTCAGTACCTTGCAGAGTATATATATATATATTGTAATACCAATTAAACATGCTAATAATTGTTTTTAATATAATTGAATTGTTGGAGGTACGGGTGCTTAAAGACGACAATCGCAGCGGGTCTTTCTTTGTTAATAATTGGAGACTGGAGACCGCGCGCTTAGAGAACTCAGTCTGCGTCGAGGAAGGATACATAAAAGAGTCTGCGAGAGATACAACACAGTAAAGTTTGCTAATCTAAAAGCATGAATAGGGTTATCCAGGAAGTCCAAAGGTGAGATATAATAGTTTACATAGAACGCAAGTAAACAGTTTTGACGGAGAGACTCATAAAATTGCAATTTGGAAGCAGAAGTTTTGCTTCTCAAACTGAACTAATTTTTGCATAGAGAGACTTCGAGGAGATCTACGTCCGAAGTCTGACTGAGGGGGCTGACTAATCCAGGTTCCAGGATAGCAGAGATACCGAGTAACGACCGCGTGTGTTCAAAATCTAAAGTGTAGAATCAGTGAGTAATGAATGGCCTGTTTAGTGAGTGTTGACTTCAAGCTGCAAGAGTCCGAACTGGTACCAGTAGCACTGTCGTGAGTACAAAACAATTATTAATGTCTGTAAACGATAATTAAAGGGTATGGTCAGATTTCGTTCGCGTTTTTCTTTTCATTCGTTTTCTTTTACTTTTTTATTAAATATTGTATTCCGTTAACTTCAATGAGTTTGGATTGTTAATGTTTTAGTTCATTGTATTTTTTCTTCCTGTCAAACCCAGTGGTGACCCTGAGATAATGAGAAATTCAACGTAGTTGATTGTAAAAATATAAAGCTGTATTTTCATAGAACGCCACGAATTAATAAAATAAAATTGAAATATTTGTTTGTTAAATTGATGGAATTCGGCAGGGCAAAGCAGGGCTTATCATGTGTAATTACCAACAATAAATTTTTAAATCATAATAATTTTGATAATTATTCCTATTAATTAAGACCACCTTATTAATCATTACATAATTGGCGTCTTCAACGTGTGGCTGTCTATCATTCAAATATTAATTAATTTTTTGTTTAAGAATTTCTTTTAATTAAAGACTTTTTTAATTATTACAATATATATATATATATATTTAATTTCCGAGCTTCAGGTAAGTTTTCAATCAAAGTGCATCCAGAGGTATTTTATATCAGGCTTCGTTGGTATCGAAGTATTATCGAATCTAGTTTGTCCTAATTCTTAATATTAGCAATAGTTCACATAGTTAGCTTGAAATATTTGTTATTTAATCGATAATCTTATTATTATAAGAAAGAAGGTGCACGTTTCCTTTAAAGCCATTTGCAGGTCAAAAAAAAAAATATCCCCCCCTGTCAGGGGAATTTGCGGATCGGATGAAAGAACCAACTCTGCACGTGAGGACTGATCATGTTTCCTGAATAAAGGCCACGTAGTCAGGGTAGACGGGGTGGTGGGGGGGGGGTGAAACGAATGTTGGCAAATACTCGTACCTAAGTAGGACAATAAGTGACGTGAACAATTTACCTGCAAGGGTCCTCTAGCGGAAGGAAAATTTCGACTCAATCTGAACTCTCTAGTGAATATGAGGAAGTAAAATGAATAAAAAAAATTTACGTCTGATTGAAAATAATGAATAAAAAAGGGGTAATATAAATACCACACAACAACGTTTCAGGGATCCTTGTCTCCTTTTGCCGGGTGCTAAGAAGAGCCTAGAGCGACACAACTGCACTTGTCAGTTGACAACACTCAAAAGCTTTTATGAGTGTTGTGTATTTGGCTATCTTTGTTATTATTAAGAAATATATTTTGATAATCTAAAACAAAAACTACAATATATTAATGCAATGTGTCTGCGGTTTTGAAAATTTTCCCCCCAAAATTTTGATTATATCTCGAGAATTAAATTAATCCAGATTTATAAAAATAATTATATATTCACCTGAATCGGTTTAAAAAATGGTGACGTTGATACAATTATTATTATTATTATTATTATACACTCAGTAATTTAAATTTTAAAAAGAAATATTTTTTTGTTTCCAAATTTACCTAGAAAGTTGTATAATGTCTCTGCTCCTGAATTTAATAATTGATCACAAACATAAGTGTGGTTGTTTTTGGAGTGTTTGTCAACTGACGAGTGCAGTTGTGTCTCTCTAGGCTCTTCTTAGTACCTGACGAAAGAGGGGACAAGGATCCCGGAAACGTTGTTGTGTGGTATTTACATTACCTTTTTTTTCCGTCTGTGTTGGCTATTTTTATTATTCATGATTTATTATTTAATTGAAAACACCTGAAGAGTTCCAAAAAATTAGGGATACGACGTCGTGTCTGATTGGTTATGATATTTAAATAATTTTATAATACATTTCATGTTATTTTTCATTCCTTTGATCCTAAGTTGTGAAGGCTGCCTTGACTCTTTCCTCATTCTCAAAGCCTAGGATAGTCTTGAGGATCCACGGAAAATAACCTAATCTTCTCTTCTTCATAGACAGGTTCGAGTTTGTTAATTTTAGACTGTTGCTCGAATTAATTTCTTCTCTGGCCGATTTTTCCGAGCTGGAGGCCGGGATCGCCTCTGAGGATTACGAGGCTAATAAAGCGGAGGCGTTTCGGAGGCCGTGATCGATGCATTTTCCGGTCCCTGGGCCGTCGCACCTGCGTGTCGTGTTGACTCGAGCTGTCCGGTATTGTTTGAGGAGCACTACGCATTCATCACGAGGTAATGGCTTTAATTCGTACAAAGGCCGACTAAACCGAACAGCGCTGGCCGCTAATTGCCAACACGCGTCATTAGTCATGTTGATACGACAACGAGGTCAAATCTAATTATCCCGCTGATTAACAAGATAATTAATCACTCTTGTGGCGCGGAGTCATCACGGGACCGGGTGCATTGATCAACCCTTCTGCCCCCCCCCCTCCATCTCTCGGTCCCTGAGGACACAACGGGCACGTCTTCAACACTCGCGCACTCGCTGAGGCCGCGCTGGGGGTCACTCACACTCGGCAGCACCACCTTTCAAGTCTTGGGTCCACGAAGCAGCACGTAATAGACGAAAATAAATATGTCATTAAATACCGTACATTTTTTTTTGTGCCGGTAGCTTTAAGAGAAACTTAAAATTAAGATGGTCACCGTAGTTTTCGTTCCAAAAGCTTTCGGATCCGGTAGAGTCACATCACACGACGATTGGGCATTTTAAAGGCAGTTTCATATCATCGCAAACAAGTGAGTAATGCCCATGTTGTTCAGAATCAATGTTGTCATCTGTAGTGGATATGGCTCGACGTCCTGCTCTTCCTACGTCCTTCACTCGCGTAGTCTTATCATCAATTTATTGTGATGAAAGTTGGCTCTGAAGCGCCTTTGAAGAGTAAGGGGTAGTCGGAAGTCTGCGAGGGATGTTCTCTCGCTGGTAGAACCTTGTAGGAGAGACACGAAGGGGTTACCTTTGGGGATACCTTTTCCTCTCTCCGTTTTTGAACTAAGATTCCCACAAGCCGAGGCACCTCGACCTGTTCTGAGAGGTGTATGTTCCGGGGTCACAGACCTTGGGCATACGGTAAGAGTTGTTCGCTGTTCCCATTGGAACAGTCGGCCAGCTGCCTCCTAAACTGGTCGTGGTACGGAGAAGGGAATGCAGCATCCCCACAGCAAACTCCTCTCCCGCTATCGGAAGGGCGTGGGACAAGTACCCAATGCCCGACCTACCCGATGCAGGTTTTTCTAAGGTTTTCCCTGCATTCCTTTAGGCGAATGCCGGGTAGGATCCTTAAAATAGCCCGGGGGCCCTAGTTAACCCTTGGCTACCTTCCTCTACCCTTCCGCATCCCCCCTTTCAAATCCCTTCCTATGCTATTAAAGGGGAGTTGCCCAAAGTGGATTACCCTCATGTGGCCTGTTGCCCTAAAAAAAAAAAAAAAAATTATTTAAAATAATTTTACGTCAATGACACATTAACAAGGCCTAGAAACGTATGTTTTGAAATTGTCATTTTTTTTTAAAAAAAAACACAATTAACGTGTCGTTTATGTTTAATAAATAATACGAAAATCTACTTATTGAATGTTAAATTGTACCAAATGTAAAAAATAAAATAATATAACGGCATTGGTAAAATAATATAAAATAACCTAAGTTAATTATATAAAAATAGTCCTCTCTTCACTAATATCATTGATATTGTTTATTACGGTGTTAATATATATATATATATATATATATTTTAAAACTAGAGTTAGTGTCTAAGAGTTCTTTGCATGTTCAGAATAAATGCAGGGCTCTTTGGATTCAACAGTCGTGATTCTAAATTTTTTGTTGCAAAGTTTTTCTATTCCAGTATTATCTTGCTCCACACGCTCTTTTTTTTTTTAAAAAAAATGATATACAACACAGATACACGAAAAATGATATACTGGACGCTTTATGAAATAATATCTCTGTTAGTTAATACATTATCTTCGTAGTCAAATATATGGAAACTATTTTTTTATTTAAAGCATATTTTTAATTAAAATACAAAGATAAATTATATATATAATAGTATCAACGATATTAATTTGGTGATATCGGCCAATATATACAATTATTTGTATAAATATTTTTATAAATCTGAATGTAATGTATTCCTTGAGATATAAATATATAATTAAAATTTTCTGGGGAAAATTGCAGAGATATTTTGTTGTTATTTAGTTTATTAAAACATTTTTCTTAATAATAACAAAGATAGCCAAATACAGACAAAAGAAGCGATAATAAATATAAATGCCACACAACCACTGTCGTAGCTTTTGAGTGTTTGTCAACTGACCAGTGCAGTTGTGTCGCTCCAGGCTCATCAAAGCACCTGAAGAAAGGCGACAAGGATCCCAGAAACGTTGTGTGGGTATTTATCACTTTTGTCTGTATTTTGGCTATATTATTATTATTAATTTTCAATCGGACGTAAATATTTTCGTTTAAAATATATTTCTGCCGGACTAGGGCCGGTTTATTGATTTATAATTCAATAAAATTATATAAAAAAATTATTTATGCCTGTTTCGAATTCATAAAAATTAATCAATGACCCTTTTTACAGGACACTATTTTTTAACCTGTATTTTATAGCGTTACGACGTTTCGACACGTGTTCGTGTCATCATCAGGTGTTACCCTAAAGAGGAAGTGTTTATTAATGATTACACGTAATAAACGGCATAAATAAAAAAAAATAAAGTGTCTGGAAAGGGTCATTAACTGATTTATTAGATAAATATAATTATTAGTGTATAAAATATGTTTTTAAAAAGGCCATTTTCCTATTGATTTTTCTCCAGCGTTATTACTGGATGTTCTCAGAACGGAATAGGGACTTATTAGTGTTTAAAATATCCCTTTTTCTATACCGTTATTACTGGATGTTCTCAGAGCGGAATGGGGACCTTGGATTTGGAATATTTACAGTATCCTTCCTGTCGTCTACAATGAGATTAAGTCTAGTAGCTTATAATTCATGACAAAATATGTCATTCAAGAACACTACGAGGAAAGGTGAATGGATGGAAAGAAATACTAACTCGAATCTGAGAGAGTAGAATTAAAAAAATCATGGAAATTATATAACGAAATATATATATAAAAAGGAAACACTGATAATATCACGAGTTACTATTGGTTCAAAACTGTCAAGGCGAATCAAACAGAGGGACATCAGTCCTTCGGCCACAGAAACCGCCGATGCCACACGACATAAATACTTTCTGACCCAAGGGTGCGTTTCATTTAAAATGAATGAAATTGCATTTCAAATTAAAACGACTGCTGTAAAAAAAACCAAACCAAACGCTTTTTTTAAAGTGACAGATTAATAATTTCATGTGATGTACGAGACCATACATAATTAAAACTGTGATTGGGTAAATGGAATACCAGACAATTACGTTTTAAAAACAGAAATATTAAAATTATTATTGTTACATTTGAAAGCTGAAAATTAAAAAGTAATTAATTCTAAATTAGAACGCTGCAATAATTGGAAATTTATAATCAAAAAAAAAAAAAATTCCTCTCTCTCTTCTTCAAATTATTATACCCTAGAATATAATCAATTGCACTGATACGAAATGCAATTAGAGTAGAACAAAATGGCTCGTAATGCAATCGATAGGCACAAACAGTAATTCAATATGGTCGCCCGACACTAATTTATTTAGTGGCTCAATTAATTCTTCGAATTGTGAAAAAGAGTGCTAAATGGCACACATGTATTAGAAATATTCTGTATTTTCATCTACACTTCAGGAAAATTGAAATTGTAAAATGAGGTATTGGTAATAATAACTGGTGAAGCGGCGTGCTCGGGGAATACCCTGGGAAAAAATTTTGTAGCAATCATGTACACACACTCACTCACACACACAATGGAGGGAATTACTTCAACCCCGCCTTGGTAAAAGTACTCCGATTTATAACATAAATGAATTTTTTAATGTTTAATTTACCACTGTGAACAAAAAGTAAGGTGAATTTATTTATAAAATATAAATTCTTTATTTATTCTTCCAAATCAACTTCATCCCCTTCAAACTAATCCCCGTCCGATAAAACGCACTTTTTCCAACGCTTTTTCCAGTCCTCGAAACAGTCGGAATAGTCTTTTTTCCCGGTATAGCCTTCAAGACCTTCTTCGATTCGGTTTTTATGTCCTCAATCGTGTCCAAAACGGCGTCCCCGCATTGGCCTTTTGGGTTTGCTGAACAGCCAGAAGTGGCACGGAGACAAATCAGGCGACTACGGTCGTTGCGGAAGGATACGAATCGAGTTTTTGGCAAAAAAAAGTCGTGAAGAACCAATGCAGTGTGACATGGTGCATTATCCTGATGAAGGAACCAAGAGTTTCAGACGAATAGCTTCACGCAAACGACGCATAACGCTAAAATAATATTCTTTGATGACAGTTTGGCCCGGCGGAAGGAATTCACAGTGCACCACACCTCGATGATCAAAGAAAACTGTCAACATCACCTTGATATTCGCTGGATTGGTCGGTGGTTTCAGGGTCTCGTCTCCAGTAATGATGCATTTCAAGTGGTCCTGACAGTCAGACAGCAAAGTTTCACACACATCAACGCCACGCTTTTGGCACCAATCGAGACTTGACGCGTTTGAGACCCAAAACATTCTTCAAAATGGTTTGGGCTGAGCCAAATGATATTCCAACACCATCAGCGAGATCTCTAATTGTCCATCGACGATTTTCAAGCACCAAATCTTTGATTTTTTGGACGTGGCCCTCGTCGGTAGACGTTGATGGTCGTCCAGAGCGCGCGAGGTTCGTCTTTGAACTCGTTGTTCCACTTATAAACGTCTTTTTGTGCCATAGTTTGATCACCAAAGGCCTTCAACGTGTCCGCACAAGAATATTCGTTCCGCAAACAAAATTTTATTCAAGTTCTTTGCTCAACAAAATCACCCATTGCAAAAAACGAATAAAATTCACCTTTGGTTGTTTACAAAAACACGTGTGACTCTGAGATAATTAAACCTTTTAACAAACAGACGCTTGGAAAATATTATAGACAGTCCTTCCAACCTAGGGAAAAAAATTACCTGCCTTCCTAATACCCGGGAGTTTCAAATGACAATTTCACCTTACTTTTTGATCACAGTGGTATGTCTTCCAGATTTTAATTTCATTTCATCACCCGCAATGAAAATTTAGTATTACCGATAATACAAAATAAGTCAATAAATAATTGTTTCTCTTTGGGTAATTATGAAAACACGACCCCGGGGGGGTTGGGGTGTTTAAAACACTTCTACCAACCAGTTAAAAAAATAATGTGTTGCGACACCTCTGTTCTTGGGGAAGAGGGGAAACAGAGACATCAACAACGGGAAATTCTAGAAGTGTGTACGTGGTACTGTCGTCGATCCTTTTCATATTACACGGGTTTCGATATATATATATGTTTATATATATATATATATATATATATATATATATATATATATATATATATATAATGTAAATACGACACAACGTTACCGGGATCCTTGTCCCCTCTTTCGTCAGGTACTAAGAAGAGCATAGAGAGACACAACTACACACTGGTAAGTTGACAAACACTCCAAAAACAATCACACTTATGTTTGTGATCCATTTGTAAATTCAGGAGCAGAGACATTATACAACTTTCTAGTTAAATTTGGAAACAAAGAATATTTCTTCTTAAAATTTAAATTACTGAGCGTATAATAATAATAATAATTGTATCAACGTCACACTCATTTTTAAACCGCTTCAAGGGAATATATAATTAGTTTTATTTCTTGAGGTATGAATATATAATTAAAATGATCCTGGGGAAAATTTATAAAACAATAGACACATTGCATTAATATATTGTAGGTTTTTTTTAGAGTATTAAAATAT
This sequence comes from Zhengitettix transpicula, assembly GCA_037074705.1. Taxonomy (NCBI): domain Eukaryota; kingdom Metazoa; phylum Arthropoda; class Insecta; order Orthoptera; family Tetrigidae; genus Zhengitettix; species Zhengitettix transpicula. The sequence goes on along the minus strand of CM073594.1, from coordinate 16,627,764 downwards.
ATATCGTAATAATAACAATGATAACCAAATACAGACTACTATATATATATATATATTTATATATATATATATATACCACGCAAGCACTGTCGTCGCTTTTGAGTGTTGTAAACTGACCAGTGCAGTTGTGTCACTCTAGGCTCTTCAAAGCACCTGATGAAAGGAAACAAGGATCCCAGATACGTTTGTGTGGTATTTATACTACCCTTTTTTTTGTCTGAATTGGCTATCTTTCTTATTCACTCATTATTATTAAACTCCTATGATCCCTTATTGTTTCTTGTTCATTATTTTCAATCGTTTTAAAATATAATTTCACCCATTTGTTATTATTTATGAGGAACATTATTATTATTCACAACATTACACGGTATAAATATATACTACCCTTTTTTTTTGGCCTGAATTGACTATCTTTCGTTTCATTATTAATGATGATGCACTGAATATTTTGGATGTTTTTCTAAAGGGTAGCTTCATTCACGTGAAGGTTACAGATGTTATCGAAAAAGGAGAAATAATTTCGTCCTTTTTTTGTTTTTGAGTGTAACAGGCTACATGAGGGTGATCCACGTGGTGGCAACTCCCCTTTAATAGCATAGGAAGGGATTTGAAAGGGGGGATGCGGAAGGGTAGAGGAAGGTAGCCAAGGGTTAACTAGGGACCCCCGGGCTATATTTTTAACGATCATACCCGGCATTCGCCTAAAGAAATGCAGGGAAAACCCTAGAAAAACCTGCATCGGGTAGGTCGGGCATTGGGTACTTGTCCCACGCTCTTCCGAGAGCGGGAGAGGAGTTTGCTGTGGGGACGCAGCATTCCCTTCTCCGTACCTCGACCAGTTTAGGAGGCAGCTGGCCGTCTATTCCAATGGGAATAGCGGACAACTCTTACCGTATGCCCAAGGTCTGTGACCCCGGAACATACACCTCTCAAAACAGGCCGAGGTGCCTCGGCTTGTGGGAACCTTAGTTCAAAAACGGAGAGGAAAAGGCATCCCAAAAGGTAGCCTCTTCTTCGTATCTCTCCTAAAAGGTTCCAATGGGCATTGGGTTTTTTTTTAGGGCAACAGGCTACATGAGGGTGATCCACATTGGGCAACTCCCCTTTAATTGCATAGGAAGGGATTTGAAAGGGGGGGGTGATTTTTTTACTGTTTTATTTATCTAATTATATACTTTTAACAGAGAGAAATTATATTTAAGTTTGGAAACGGATAAATTTTTGTGGCTAAAATGATGTATATTTGTTTATAGGTAAATTTTCCCTCCCCTTGAGGATGCGGTTAGTGGAGATAAGAATGTGATATTGATGGTAATTAAAATCACTATTCGATGGATTGATCGTAGTGTCGCGGAGAGCGTTTAGTAATAGACGGAATGGACTGCGACGAGAGAGTTTTAATTGCAGGGCAATAGGAAGCCAAACCGCAGGAGCAGGTAAGAGACAGCGGGGATCAATAGCCACCGTGTTTATGGAGCGTTTATGCGGCTTGTCGAGTCTAGTTACACAACAATAACGATAAATCCGTATCAAAGCCAACCCCTCTTGACAGTAATTAGTGTCGGAGGTTGTCGGGGAGGGGCGCGGCGGCGCGCGATTGGTCGAGCCGGGCCCCGCCCCCAGGCCGGGAGGCCGCTCCCGGGGTCTGGGCTCGCAGTCGCAGCCATGGAGGGCGAGGAGAGACTTCGCGCGCTGCTGCACAAGGCCGCCTCCGCCTCCAACAACGCGGTGCCGCCCCCGCACACCACTGCGGCGGGACCACGACACACCATCGACCACATCCTCGGGCTCGTCGGCTCCAGCAACGAGTCCGCCGGTGAGTCGGTCCTTTCATATTCAGTTGTTTTAATAATGTTAAGTCTTTAACGGAAACGTGATGGAGACGGTAGTCAGGGCGGAAGAATATTATTAGTTCAGAAACCATCAGCGTGAGTGTCCAGAGCACTTCACGTCATAATTGTCGTAGAGAGACCACCGTAATTCCATCCAGGCCACTCTCCATAACGTTGTGTTTAACTTCACCCCTATTGGAATTCATTTACTATTCCTCCAGATCAGAAAAAAAAAATCAGTGACCTGTGAAAAATCTCTGTTTGACAGTTAAATCATAAATAAATTTATGTTCTTAAAATATTTGCTTTTCCTAACCGTAGTGCGAAACGTTGGGCCAGTAATGCGAATTAGAATTTATAATGAACGTCTTGTCGGACCTATGTAGCAGTCTCTGCTTTTATTCCCGGGCCAGTTAATGTGTGTTTACAGCCGATATTCGTTTAAAAGAAATTGAGGTTAATTCATAGTATTCACTTTTAATTTATTTTGAAGCAATTTCATTATGGAACCAAATTGCATCACGTTGTGCAAGCTTAATATAACTTCATATTTGACTTTTACGGTTTATTCCCCATTTAAGATAAACGGAAAATGGTTTGAACTAAACAAACTTTTCCTTTCTGTGCTTCCTGTGCTCAACCTATGCTTCACTGAGTTTTATATTATTTATTATAGAATAAAAGCTGTGACAGTTAATGTAAACTTCATCAGTTACATTTTTTTGTGTGTGTAAAATACTGATTGAGCAATTAAAATTCCCAGTAAAGAAATGCAAAGAATAATGCGGTAGTTCACTGGGTTTTATATAATTTCCTTGGATTTTTATGTTGCTGAATCATTTAATATTCCTTGGTTAAAGTAATTAAATGCGAGCCTCATGCAGTTAATTGTTTATAATTATTTTGGGGAAATTATAGTTACTGTTTCTACAATTATTTGTGGTTTAAGTAATTAATATTTAAGGATGTTGTTATAAGATAATGTTCAAAACTTTGATGATTTTATTGCTTTTTTATTGTAGTGGTAGTTGTAAAAGATATAAATGAAAATTAAGCATATCCTTGTTTGTGTCTAGTGTTCATGGAATAATCAATAATATTTTCCAGGTTTGCTAATAATCCACAGATTATAACATCCAATGGTAGATTATTGTATTTTAATACTTACTTATATTTTATTCTCTTTGAGGAAGGAAATGTAGAAAATCTTTGGTCTGTTATACAGGAAAAGTTGGGCTGAATTTTAATTTATTATTATTATTATTATTTTTGTCAGAAAACGCCCTCAAAGGACTTAATTAATTTGAGGTGGTAAATTTATCATCTTCGCAGTTTTGAATTTGAAGGTGTTGATGCATTTTCTTGAACAATTATTTAAGATTTAAGTGATTTTAACTGTGATGCCGTTCCAACTTTTATTACCGTCTTTAACTGGTTGGAGTTTCCAGTGCATGTAAACTGACTGCAGATAATTTCCTAACTTCTCTACCTTATTTTCTTGGATTTTTATGTTGCTGAATCATTTAATATTCCAAGGTTAAAGAAATTAAATGAGAGCCTCAGGCAGTTAATTGTTTTGAATTATTTTGGGGATATTATAGTTACTGTTTCTACAATTATCTATGGTTTAATATTATATAAACCGTTAATGTAATATGTAATTAAAAGAACAACTGAAACAAATCAGTGCCGTCGTTATTAGATCAGAGAGAGAGAAAATCTGACCTTTTCTTTTAACCTCTGTGAATTTGTATAGCAAGGAATAAAACTACGTGTGAGACTAAATAAACATTCCTTGTAACGTGAATTTAACCTTTATATTTATTCCTTGTCACGAAGAAATCAGATGAAAAGTTAATCAGGAGTGTCAAGGAATAAACATGTTTTTTTTCCCCCCCCGGTTTAGGAGTTTTGTAATTCTGAAGACGGATCGTTGTAACTGAACTTTAATTTTAAATAGATTTACTTTCGTCTGGCAATTTAATTATTGAACTTAAATTTTTCATAATTAAATCTCTGTTTATTTTAATTATTATACTTGGAAACAATTTTATCGTTAATATTATGACGTGGACTTTGACAGATTTTTCCATGTGTGTATGTGTATGTCACGAATGCCATGTCTACAATGTAGATGGTCAATTCCATGGTAGCTACTGGTTTCCCCCTCCTTTCCCCTTTTTTTTTGAAAGGTGAAAATTCTGTTGTGATTTTACAATAAATTTAAATAAAGTGCCGAGTCCTTCAGATTCCATTACATTGTCTTTTCAACGGATTGTCCTGGACATTAGAAAACTTTACAATTTTCCTCTTCTCCTTTTTTTTTTGCTCGTACTGTGCAAAAAAAGTTATTATCTTACAGAGGCCTGAGAACCTCCCCTACAAAGTGTAAACCAGGTTCTGTTTTTTAGATTTGGAAAAATGTTAATGAAAATAATCTACCTAGTATTCCGAGTATTTGAAATTTATTGACGATGGTGAGGTAACATTATTATTTATATTATTCTGGTATTTCCATTGTCTTGAAGTAGATAGGGTGAGGTTTGCAAAAGTGAAAAATAAATACCGGGGGGCAAATAAAACAAGGAAAACGGAGCTTCTCATTAACCTTCCTCTTTCTAGTTTTCTTAGCCTGTTTTTTACTTCTTTTCTAGCTCACCCTATTTACTCCAAGACAATGGAAGACCAGAATAATATAAATAATAAAATTTAGACCTTATTAATATAATTTATTTTTTAAAAAAAACTGCGTTTCGCTGAAGATCGGAAAAGTGAAGTTACCCTGTCACTAAACAGGCCCTAGATTTGACAGATTCCTTTATAATCCACACCTATTTTGAAATTATTCGACGAGGCTTATTCAACATAAAGCGAAATTTTTTTATTATTATTTAATGTTATATTATTTTTCCTTAAATACCTGCTATGCATGTTCATAGAATATATTAAATTAATTAGCCTCGACATAATCGGACGGGAAAAATTCCGGTCCAGCCGTAGAACTGTTTGAAATGAATTTTTCATTTTTTGGAGTCTTCATGGAGAATTATTATTATTATTATTATAATGATGATGACGTAGGTTAGTGTGACGTGGATATCAAAGTTTAAAATTTTAAGGAACGGAATAATTTGTAATAAAATCAACAAGAACAACATTCACGTAACTACTCACACATGTACCTAAACGAACTTTTTTTTGGGGGTTGTTATAGGTGATATTAAGCTAAAAATCGGTCTGATTTGGTAGAAATTTTCACGAGCCAATTAATTTAACAACTTGAAGAAAGAAACCCCCTGATAATTAAGACACACGCATGTTTGTGAGGAAACATAAAAAATTGATCGACCACGGTACTCGAGGGACAATGTCCACTTCTGCAAACCTCACCCTATCTACTCCAAGACAATGTAAATACCAGAATAATATAAATAATAATGTTACCTCACCATCGTCAAGCCCAGATTAAGGTCTAATTTATTGTAAAATCACAACAGAATTTTCACCTTTCTTTTTTTTAAAAAAAGGGAGGGTGGGGGGGGAGGAAACAGTAGCTACATTGTAGACATGGACATCCTGACATACTGACAGACTGTATTTTGGTTTAACTTCAGCCTGAAGACGTCGACGAAACGTAGTTAAATTTTCCACTTATTCTTTATTTATGACTTCAAGCTTTTCTTCTTATTATTTTGATCCATGTAATATTTGACAGGGACACAGCCTAAAAGAAAAATCTATTAAAACTGTTGACATAACAGGACTCGGTGACTCAAACATGGATTTATTTTTTTTAAAATTTCCATATGCAGAGACCTGAGAAGGGTCCCGACTGCTCTTTCCTAGTGTTCACCATTTTTTTTTCAGCGGAATAATTAAAAGTATAAATAATACCGTTGGTTACTGCAGCTTTAATAGTTTCAGCCGTAATTAGCGCCTATTCACCTGATGATTATTTGTGCGCGTTGCTGAATGATCGAGGTGAACGTCAGTCAGCGTGGTGGATCACTTACGACAGCCATGATGTTTAATCTAATGACAGCCTCAGCATCAGCGGCGAACGTGCTAATAACAATCTGCAATTACAAGCAAAGTTTTTATTCTGAATCTGTGTGTGTGTCCCCCCTCCCTTCCACCCCCTCCTCCCTCTCCCTCCACCCAATCCCGCATTTTATATTTCCTTGGCAACGGTTAAAAAAAATAAATAAATGCGTAGTTGCTGCTAATTGTAGATTAATTGCAGACCTGAGAATTTCGTCAGTAAAGCACTGGTCGTCGTATCAGAGCAATTAATCGTCTATCCGCGGCCGTTATAAAACACAGCCGGGGCCTAATTACGTTCATTAGCTCTATGCAGATACAGAAATGCCACACCGGCAATTTGTCCGCATGTTAATTCCTCTTCACCACGCGAAGAATTCACTTCCCTCGGCGAAAGGAACAACACCACCCTGCAACCCCCTTAAAGTCCCACCCTTGCCTTGCGTTGTGTCGGCGAATCCCGTGTAACCCTACAGCAGTACTTTACCTTAAAAAAAAAAGAACCAGTTATGTTGATCTTATTTACTGCTCGTCTGCCTACTACGTGGACCATTTCCAGTGCGATTCTGGTCCAGATACAGCAGCGGCTTGCGAACACTACGCTTCGTCCGCTTGCCCCGTTACCTTCCTCAGGTGAACAGTTCACGTAATTTTAATAATTTTGAAGGATACACACACACACACATAACTTAGTTTAAAATACACCCCCCGACCCCGCTAATGTGTCCTATCCTCTACACATGTAAAAATAACCGAACGATCCTGACAGGACTATTTTATTGTATCCTGACATTTTAATGTAATTTACATTGAAATAAATTTTTTTTTACAAGTGGCTGTGATTTTAAAAAATGGTTCAATCATATATAATATTAATATAATCGTCCTTTATTGTTTTATTAAACAGATCTTCAAAATACTTAACTAAAGCGGCTTGCGAACACTACGTTTCGTCTCCTTGCCCCGTTACCTTCCTCACATGAACAGTTCACGTAATTTCACGTAATTTTAATAATTTTGAAGGGTAAACACACACACACACATAACTTAGTTTAATGTAAACCCCCTCCCCCGGCTAATGTGGTGTCCTATCCTCTACAGGTAAGAATAACTGAAAGATCCTGACAGGACTATTTTATTGTATCCTGACATTTTAATGTAATTTACATTTGAAATAATTTTTTTTACATGTGACTGTGATTAAAAAAATTGGTTTAATCATTTATAATATTAATATAATCGTCCTTTATTGTTTTATTAAACAGATCTTCAAAAAATAGGATCATGAAAACAAATTTGCTAATAATTATTTCTTGAGATTTAACCTTTTACCATATAATCTTCCAAGAGCCTGATTATGAACTTTTAAATTATTCTTTTTAATAAAACAATTTAATTTTTATTATGACGACGTACTGATCTTGAGAAGGATGTACGGCCCTAAAAATAATAATGATGGTAGCTGCAGGGATTCTAATGAACCATGTGAGCTGTGATTAATCAAGCAAATGTCTCAAGGTACGTGAAGGGTAGAAGAATTGCAAGGGTTTGGACGTGTGATGAGGATGGGGTGAGAACAGAACAACCTAAGAAAATTATGCTGTGGAAAACCGGTGGGATGAAGAATAAGAGGAAGGTCTCGGTCACGAATGAAGTTGAGGAGGATATGAGAGGACGATGGGATGGAGACCACTGGCGAATGATAGCGGGAGAATGGAATAATATTGTTGAGAAGGCCAAAACCAATCCAGGGGTGTGAAGACAATAATTGAATTGAATTATGACGACGTTTCAATACATATTTCGTATCTTCAAGTATTTCGCTACAGAGGAAACATTTACAATTGATTAAATTTAATTATTAATTCCAAAAAAACAGACATTAAATTGAAAATTAATTTTTTTTCAAATTATTGGAATAAATTATGTCAATACTTGATTAAAAACAGTAGAAAATTGATTTAAATCACTAAAATGTCTATATTTACTATACTATATAGGCCTAAATAACTTTTAAAAAATAATAGGTACAAATGGAATAATTACAAAATAAAAAATTTGGTTTATGATATATATATATATTTTTACGGAAGCTGGTAAATTATTTAAAATTTTAATTTACTTTGCCAACTGTAAAAACAAATATATGTTTTTTCATGACCAATATCGATTTACTTGTGAATTGAACAGTAGGAACATTTAAAATTAATTTTTCTTCATTTCTAATTTCAAGGAGAAATATTGTAATGAAACTGAGAAATCATTGCAACAGTAAAAACGGTTATGTGTATATATATATATATATATATATATAAATTATAATTTTACATGCGTAATTTACTGAAATGCAAAGTTAATCTTCCGTTTCGACTAACAAAAGTATATCGATGCTTGTGTATTGGTCGAGGATATCGATACTAAAATAATCGCTTTTATTTAATGATTATACGTATATCTAAATTATTATTTTTGTAACTGTGGTCGGCGGCGGAAGACATTCCTGCATTTATTCTGAGGCACAGCAGTAGCCTACTACACTAGCTTCTTTTTTTTTCAAAGAATTTACAGTCGTTTGGATTAAAATTATGACGCTTAATGACGTCAAATTTTTGTTTCTGATTTATTTTTAATCAATATATATATATATATTGATATATATATATGTGTGTGTGTGTGTGTGTGTGTGTGTGTGTGTGTGTGTGGTTGTGACGTACTTGAAATAATAATTTTACATGCGTAATTTACTGAAACGCAAAGTTAATCTTCCGTTTCGACTGACAAAAGCATATCGATTATCGATGCTTGTGTATTGGTCGAGGATATCGATACTAAAAATAATCGCTTTTATTTAATGACCTTTTTTTTCTTTTCAAATGCTTGTGTATTTTATCATTTCCTTATAAATATCTTAAAAAGAAAAGAGAGAAACAAAACGACGAAAACTTTGCCAAACGAATATTTTAATGGAAAGCCCGTGAATGGGAAATTAAAAACGAAGATTATTTGTGTTAAATAATTTTTATGTTTGTAAATGAAAGACGTTAACGAGCTAGAATTAATTATTTTTTATTTAATAACTGTACAGGGATATTTTAATATAAAAATAATTAATTTGTGTTATATTTTTTTATGTTATTAAAATTTCAGTTTATAAATACGAGTATACATGCTAAAATTACATTTTATTTCAATATATTAGTTTGTTATTAATGTTTCTTCATAAAGTTATTGAAGCAGTACGGTGATATTATAATTTGGGATGTTTTACAAACTTTATTTGTAGGTTTTTATTATTTTACGTCCCAGTATTGAGATTTCGAGTTTTATGAAATTAGTTATTTAAATTATTAAATTATGAAACTGTCTACCAGAAATAATTTTTGTTTTGTTTCAAAAATCTAATTACGGTAATAAATTACCATTTAACGTTACGGATTCTTCACTTGGAATTTTTTCTCGTGATTGTACCAATTATTTCTTGATTCCTCCATACGTTGGGCTACTTTTTTTCCCCGTCAAATGGCTTTGATTTACGATTACTTTTGTTTCGTGGATATTTTCGTCCACTAAGTTTCCAGACTTTTCTTCTTTTTGGAAACTATTGTGGTATTTATATCGCAGATGAAGATAATTATAGTAAAATCAGCTGCAGTTGTATTCTTAATTATTTGCACAGTTTCCAAACCAATTAGGCCTATGTACAGTTTTTTAATGAGTTAAATTACGTGCTGCTTCATATCAACGACAAAGATACTCCGTCAATCCCTCAACGTCAGAGATTCTCCAACGTAGCATAATATCTTTTATTTTACTGATAATTATAATAATGTATTGTTATACAAACTTAATTGAATACAAAGATAAATTTAAATCTTCGACCAAATCTTCGGTAATTTACAGTCATACTCCGTCAATCCTCCAACGTCAGAGATTCTCCAACGTAGCGTAATATAATTTTTCTTCACAGATAATTATAATAATAATAATAATTTATTATACAAACTTAATTGGATACAAAGATAAATTTAAACCTTCCACCACATCTTCGGTAATGAAGATAATTATAGTAAAATCAGCTTCGATTGTCTTTTTATTTATTTATACATTTTTAAAAACCAATTAGGCCTATATACATTTTTTTAATGAGATAAATTACGTGGTTCTTCATATCAACGATAAAGATACTCCGTCAATCCCCTAACGTCAGAGATTCTCCAACGTAGCTTAATATCTTTTCTTTTACTGATAATTATAATAATATATTATTATACAAACTTAATTGAATACAAAGATAAATTTAAACGTTCGACCAAATCTTCGGTAATTTACAGTCATACTCCGTCAATCCCCCAACGTCAGAGATTCTCCAACGTAGCGTAATATCTTTTCCTTCACAGATAATTATAAGAATAATAATTTATTATACAAACTTAATTCAATACAAAGATAAATTTAAACCTAGAACCAAATCTTCGGTAATTTACAGTCATTTATTTTCTAATAATCATGGTCATTTACTGTTGTGGTATTTATTCCGCAGATGAAGATAATTATAGTAAAATCAGCTGCAGTTGTCTTAATTATTTACACAGTTTTCAAACCAATTAGGCCTATATACAGTTTTTTAATGAGATAAATTACGAGCTTCTTTATATCAACGACAAAGATATTCCGTCAATCACTGTCTGAGATTCTCCAACGTAGCGTAATATCTTTTTTTCATAGATAATTATAATAATAATAATTTATTATACAAACTTAATTGAATACAAAGATAAATTTAAACCTTAAATCAAATCTTCAGTAATTTACAGTCATTTATTTTCTAATAATCATGGTCACTTACTCTTGTAGTATTTATTCCACAGATGAAGATAATTGTAGTAAAATCAGTTGTAATTGTCTTTTTATTTATTTTCAGACTTTTAAAATCAATTAGGCTAATATACATTTATTGAATGAGCTAAATTACGGGCGTTTTATGTCAACGACAAAAATACTGCGTCAATCCCCAACGTCAGAGATTCTCCAACGTAGCATAATAGCTTTTCTTACACAGATAATTATAATAATAACTTATTATACAAAACTTAATACAAAGATAAAATTTAATACAAAGATTACCAAATCTTTGGTAATTTATAGTAATTTATTTTCTAATTATCATGGTCACTTACTCTTGTAGTATTTATATCGCAGATGAAGATAATTATAATAAAATCAGCTGCGGTTGTCTTTTTATTTATTTGAACAGTTTTATAAACCAATTAGGCCTATATACAGTTTTTAATTAAATAAATTACGCGCTTCTTTATATCAATGACAAAGATACTCCTTCAATCTCCTAACGTCAGAGATTCTCCAACGTAGCATAATATCTTTTATTTTACTGATAATTATAATAATATATTGTTATACAAACTTAATTAAATACAAAGATAAATTTAAACCTTCGACCAAATCTTCGGTAATTTACAGTCATTTATTTTCTAATAACCATGGTCACTTACTCTTGTAGTATTTATATCGCAGATGAAGATAATTATAGTAAAATCAGCTGCAATTGTCTTCTTAATTATTTTCAGATTTTTAAAAACCAATTAGGCCTATATACATTTTTTTAATGAGATAAATTACGTGCTTCTTCATATCAACGACAAATCCCCAACGTCAGAAATTATTCAATGTAGCATAATATCTTTTCTTACACAAATAATTATAATGATAATAATTTATTATACAAACTTAATTGAATACAAAGATAAATTTAAACCTTGAACCAAATTTTCGGTAATTTACAGTCATTTATTTTCTAATAATCATCGTCAATTTCTCTTGTAGTATTTATATCGCTGATGAAGATAATGACAATAAAATCATCTGCAGTTGTCTTCTTAATTATTTAGACAGTTTTCAAACCAATTAGGCCTATATACATTTTTTTTAAATGAGATAAATTACGTGCTTCTTCATATAAACGACAAAGATACTCCTTCAATCCCCCAACGTCAGAGATTCTCCAACGTAGCGTAATAGCTTTTCTAACACCGATAATTATAATAATAATAATTTATTATACAAAACTTAATACAAAGATAAAATTTAATACAAGGATTACCAAATCTTCGGTAATTTACAGTCATTTATTTTCTAATAATAATCGTCACTTACTGTTGTAGTATTTATTCCGTAGATGAAGATAATTACAATAAAATCAGCTGCAGTTGTCTTCTTAATTATTTACACAGTTTTCAAACCAATTAGGCCTATATACAATTTTTTAATTAAATAAATTACGTGCTTCTTTATATAAACGACAAGAGATACTCCGTCAATCCCCTAATGTCAGAGATTCTCCAACGTAGCGTAATATCTTTTCTTACACAGATAATTATAATAATAATAACTTATTATACAAAACTTAATACAAAGATAAAATTTAATACAAAGATTACCAAATCTCCGGTAATTTACAGTCATTAATTTATTTTCTAATAATCACGGTAAAAACATCATTTGCGTTTTAACGGCTATATATATTGGATTTGTATTCTAACGCAACTAAGTATATTATTCAGTATTTATACAATTGCTTTCGCTGTAGAGAAAATTAATAGATCTTCCGAAGCAATTGAGAAGTTTCAAGTTACCCTTTTTTAACTCAATTTCAATATATAACCCAATTTTCTGCACAATATCTGCGATAATAGACCTTTGCTTCCTTCAGGGTGTTCCTTCGTCCCCTTTTTGATGACAATTATCGCAACTGTGACGAGCTAATAATCCCCCCCCTGTTCCCTCCCCCCTCCCCCCCGAAAAAAAATTGACAATTAATCTGTCGCATTACATTTACAAATAGTCTTAGTACGAAGAAAAGATTCTCTCATTTGATGAGAACAGAATCACATTATTCGGATATCGTGATTACATAACATTAACGCGGAAAATGGCTTTCGATCCGAACAACGCGCTTAAAGAGAGCGAGAGAGAGACAGAAATGAATTACGGAACGCTGCTAAGTAATTTTATTTCAATTGTGAGTATTATAACTTGGAAGGTCTGCTCCGGGAATGGGATAAGTGAGTCGAAAAGGGACGAGGAAGGGAGGGAGGGAGACAGGGGGAAATGTTTCCGATTTTACGGTTTTTTTTAAAAAAAAAAGGAAAAAAAAAATTAACAGTCTGTGAAACTGTTTTGCTTGTTACGTTTCAATTCAGTGATTCGATTACGGCGAATGTGCGCGTTTTCGCAAAACGAATCACAGAAAAAAAAAACCCCACCCCCAAGGAAGAGGGAGATCTGTTTCATAAAGTAATTAAGTGAGTATTTTCAGTGATGCCGCGTTTTTGAGAGCAAATACTCGATGATATATGATTATTTTCTGAAGAATAAAATATTTTACATATTTATACAGCGACTAAATGACACACACACACACACACACACACAGGCAGACAGAGAGAGAGAGAGAGAGAGAAACGTTTCGCTTTCATTTGTGTGTTGTATTTAGGAAATTATTAATTAACTTTTAGTAATATTTGTTTTAGGTTTTGCACGGTTGGCAATTCAGTAATGAAATATCAGTTGTTAATAATTTGTTTTACTGCGTGGAAGGTACAGAGTTTATTAACGACTAACTTTTTCCGCAGAGAATAACATATTTTTTTCACGATGATGTTATTTTAAACTAGCTGGGTGCCCGGCGTTGCTCGTGTATTTATTTATATAAACTCGAAAAAGTATTTAATTGAATACTTAAATATATTCCTTGAGTATTTCAGGATATAATCGTCACTCAGTCTTCATACATTACGAAATATTACATTGATGAAATTGTTAGCTAGACTCACAACTAATACAGCGCGAAAATTAACTTACATTTTGCGCAAGGATGGTAAAGTAATTCGTATTCTTCTTTATTATCATTCGATGGAGTATTGATGTATAAAATTATGCTTTTTATTAAAAAAAATATTTCTCCTTTATTTCATTCCTAATAAAGGAGATATTTCCTTTGTTCGTTGCGTAGTAACGTCCTTCTCTCGCGTGACGTCATTGTCTCTTGGCGCGCAGTAATTTAATATTTAATGATCACGGTTTTTAATTATAATTCTTTCCACATGTATGCTAGGCGTTTCTCACCCTCACAGTACCGTTTCTCGTGTTTTGAAAAATTTGTGTACCAATTTTTGTTGCAATCTATCCACGCTTTTAAATTTGTATAGAAATTAACGTAAATACATACTTACATACATACATACAAATATACATTCTTTTTTATTATATAGATTCTGAAACTGACGCGAGGGGAAATTTTCTTTTAAGTATAATAACTTTGGCAGTTGTAAAAGTCCATAGGTGTTTTATTCCAGTTTTCTTTCCCCCCCCCACCTCCTGATCCATCGTTTCAGAATAATAAATAGAATTAGTGATGAATAACAGGGATCAAATCACAAAGTTTCCTTTCTTCAGGTGCCAAGAAGAGCCTGGAGTGACACAACTGCACTAGTCGTTACTGAGATTATTCGGGTATTCCGTTGTCTTGGAGTAGAAAAAGTGAGAGAGAGAAAAAAATAAATAATAAAAGGGAGGAAAAGCCAAGAAAAACAAAGAAAGAGGCAGTTCACTGAGAGATAACGACAAAGATCGTCTAGAAGATGACGACCGTTGGTAACATTGGAGTTTCTACGTCTTTCTCTAAATTTCCTGACGATTTTTCACGTCATCTCTTTAGCCCAACTTGTTTTTCTCATTTCCTTTGTTTTCTTCGCTTGCAGTATATCTCTACATTTTTTTTTCTGATCTCCTAGACGCGATCTTTCCATCAACATGTTTGACCTGCCTCTTTCTGTTTTTCTTCTTTTCTTGCCTTTTCATTCATTTCCTTTTCTTTCTTTCTCACTTTTTGTACTCCGAGACACTCGAATAATCTCAATAACAATGTTATCTCACCATTGTCAAGAAGTTTCAAACCTGTATATATATATATATATATATATATATATTGTAATGACAAAAGGGCAATTAATAATTAATAATTATAAACTATTGAATTGAATTGTTACCGGCGAACACACAGCAATACAATAATGGTCTAGAAAACTGAACAGGCAAGGTATTGTTTGGACTTAGCGCGCGTAAGTTGGTGGAGTGGGCAGTCAGCCACGAGACATTGCTGAGTACGGAAGAAATTATAATTTAGCAGTCAGCCACGAGACATTGCTGAGTGCGGAAGAAATTAAAATTTATCAGTCTGCAATCAGAGGCTGATGATTTTGTGGTAGAAGTCTCCATTTTTTTTCCCCGTTGCAAGTTCCCGATGATTGGCAGAGAGCACAGCATCCAAGGTGTATTAATACAGATAGTCAGAACGTGAACAGTAAACAGCGATTTGTTGGCGTGCGATCGACAAACAGTTAAAAGTACAAAAAATCAAAATGGGACCAACAGTTGTTTTTAAGTGTTTGCACTTGTTCAGAGAATTTAATAGGAATAAATGTGACCGATGTTCTCTGATGTCTGTCCCGTGCCTGAAAATCTACAATATTCTGATGTAGTCGAGACCATTGGTTTGATGAGGAGTAGAATATCTGTACCGTAACGTTGTGACGAGTATTCTCTGAGTTGAGACGCCAACTGGTCCGTCAACATCGAGTCACAATGACGTGTATTAAAACCAGAGATAGAGTAAGTAGGTAAAATGTTTTGGTGGGGTGTTTGGAGAATAGCAGTTATTGACGAGGAGCCTGCACGTGTAAGGTGATTAAACGAGCTTGTAAAGAGTGAAAGGCGTGTTCAGTGAATGGAACCACAAGAACAGGCAGGAGGAGTAATTGAATAAGTGGACCTGGCGACGCCTTCTCGGGGGCGGAAGTGCCTAGGTAACCGCTGGAAAGACCGGCCTCGCATGTGTTTAATATTTCAATTAAGGTTTCCGTCAGCCTTCCTCGCGTAATTTTGTTTCAAGAGCGAGGGTTTCCCCAAAAGCGTCCCAGAGGAGCTTTAACACAATTACCCTGAGCGGCCAGCTTCAGGAGGAAACATCTCGTTAAACTGAGATCTGGCTCGCTCAGGAATCCTCCAACTGGGTGGGGGCGAGCACGCACATGCGCGCGTGGGGGAAAAAAAATTCGGGTCTCTGGGTTCGCAGCTCATAATATTCATACCAGAAGGCGATGCATGACTGGTCGCTTCACATCATTCTATCATGGACCTTTCTGAGTGTCTTGAATCTGCGGTTCACTCTCACATTCCACCTGGTGGACCTATAAATCGAATTTTATACAAAACTTGGATATCAGTAGTCGCGGACGGAGAAAAAGTCTCCCCCCTCATAACCACATATGAGACTGGTAAATCGGAGTCAAGGTCATCCAGCTCAAGGAAACCGGGGTACGATCAAAGCATTACGTTGATTTGATTCATTCCACGAGTCCTCGTGTGACGAAAAAGTATACGTCATTACGTGCAATTACAATTATTGGACGATAAAATTGAAAACAATAAGAAGTTAAAATGATTGAAAATAATGAATAAAGAAAGACAGCCAAATACAGACAGAAAAAAAAGGGTAACATAAATACCACACAACAACGTTTCTGAGATCCTTGCTCCCTTTCTTCAGGTGCTAAGAAGAGCCTAGAGTGACACAACTGCACTTGTCAAGTTGACAAACACTCAAAAGCGACGAAAAAGCAACGACAATGGGAGAGAGCCGAAGGGGTTGCATAACAATAAGGGAGCAACGACAATTTGGGGGGGGGGGAACTGAAGGTTTAGCTTAATAATAAAGGATCATAGCAATTGTAGAGCTTCTTAGTGTCTGTTTGTACATTAACAGATGTGATGTTTGATTTAATGTGAAGCATCTCTGGAATTGTACCTGGTGTCAGTGTCTATAATCTTAGCATTTTTGCCAACCAAATGTATGTTTAGAATTGATGAAACGTTTATCGTTGGGAAGTTTCACTTGTGTTCCTTGATAAAGTGTATTAAGGGAACCGTTTTGTTCGCCCCATGTAGCAGGAATTACGATTAAAGCAAGAGATTGTTTTTGGAAACACTGTAGGGGGTGTCAAGTGGTTCCTTGAGGATTTTAATCAAGAGTATTAGTGGATCTGTAAATGATGGATATTAGTGTGGTATTTATATTATCACTTATTTTGTCTGTATTTGGCTATCTTTATTATTATTATCCTAAATTTTTGTTATTGACAACACACAAAGGCTCAGAAACGTTGTGTGGTATTTATATTACCTTTTTTTTTTGTCTGTATCTGGCTGTCTTTATTATCCATACTTAGAAGTTAACATAAAAATACTCATAATTCGGGAACACACACAAACACACACACACAAAAAGAACTATACAATAGTAATAATACTACTCTGTTAAAAGTATATTAATTACATAAAGAAGTGGCCAAGTAAGAGACAAACATAGTGCTGAACGTTTCTGCACTGTAGTTTTGAATAAACCCCTCACGAAAGCAACAAGGATTTTAGGAACGTTGTGTGGTTTGTTTTAATGTGGCACTTATTTCTGTTTGTTATTTTTGGCTATTTATTTATCTAATACAGTATGGCCGTCAATCCGTT
Source organism: Zhengitettix transpicula (assembly GCA_037074705.1). Lineage (NCBI taxonomy): Eukaryota > Metazoa > Arthropoda > Insecta > Orthoptera > Tetrigidae > Zhengitettix > Zhengitettix transpicula. The sequence continues at coordinate 16,610,290 of CM073594.1, read as the reverse complement.
CCCCGAGTGTAGATCGATCAAGAGTGATTCGGTTTACGAAAAATAGGTCTTGCGATAAAGGGAGACAAGGAAGGAATTGTGAGAGGAAAGGACGAAAAAAAAAACGTATCGTAATTTGCTGGATAATACAATTAAATTACCAACGTTTTAATTTTTTTTCCCCCGAAGAACGAATTAAGAACTCTTTAATTTTCTCGTAATGTGATTTAGACGGTTGACAATGGCTAATTTACAGGGGGTTTGTAGTGACGTAATGATTTTTTTTTCTAGAGTAACAGGCTACATGAGGGTGATCCACGTGTTGGCAACTCACCTTTAATAGCATAGGAAGGGATTTGAACGAGGGGGATGCGGAAGGGTAGGGGAAGGTAGTTGAGGATTAACTAGGGTCCCCCGGGCTATATTTTTAAGGACACTACCCGGCATTCACCTAAAGGAATGCAGGGGAAGCCTTAGAAAAACCTGCATCAGGTAGGTCGGGCATTGGGTGATTTTTGTTTTACTGTTTATTTATTACTAGAGGTCCCCCGGGCTGTAGTTTAAGGATCCTACCCGGCAATTCGCCTAAAAGTGACCCATGGAAGAAGAAAAAACCCCCTAGATAACCCTGCATCAGGTATATCGTGCATTGAGTACTTGACCCACGCCCTTCCCTGGATGGCACGAGAGGGACGAATTGTCTCCATTGATTTAATAATTTATTTTGGCACCAATCGAATTATCTGAATGATTTTTAACGAAATTTTGCCGTGTGAAAGATGAAGCTGGAATTTTTGTTGTTGTTGTGTATTTTAGTTAGACACAGTAGAGAAAAAAGAAGGTTTTTCAGGTAGGTAACTTTCAGAAACGTAACGGTTCTTCGTAGAATTTATTCTACATGATCGCCAGGAGCTCGGCACTAATGATCACCCTGAGCGCAGTCCACCATTAATGGCGTCTAATTGGTATTAATTGAGAAGCAGAGAGAGAGAGGGAGAGGCGTTGACAATCAGCAGGTCTGACAGTTAACCCCCCAGCGCCCCCCCCCCCCTCACCGACCCACCCTTGGCTGCAAGAACACGCAGAACTACAAGATTGTCGTCTCCACCCCCAAAGGCAAGGAGGAGGAGGGGGGGACAAAAAATTCCCTCGCTGGCTCGCTCGCTCGTGTTTGGCAAATTTGTAAATAGTATTAATTTCCCAGAATACTTAATCAATTTACCTAATTGATGGCTATTCGGAAATACGATTCAGCGGGGAAACAGCAGCAATTAGCGACCTATTGACAGCGGTAATTCGGTTTGTGTGTTTGTTTGCAACTATTAATTTGGCTACTTTATATCTACTTGTGACACATTACGTAGTTGTTAAAAGATCACAAACAACACGAACGAAAGCTCTCAGTTACAACGAAAAGTCGTGTAATATTCTCAACTTTACTGACTCATTTAAATTATCCAATTATCTTATAAATTTTACACATCAGTGTGGACATGTAATAATATTAATTACCGTATTATTATTAATTGCGTTTAGAATATCTACTATTATGTTCTTTGTCCGGCATTATTAATATCTTGATATTAGTTGTAATGACTGACAACCGATGATATTCATTACATTTATAAATTACATAATATATAAATAATAAATTATGTTGCATTTTATCTATCCGCTAGGGGCGTTACAAAATGTACAACCTCTTTGACGTCATCAATAGTTTCCCTACATTAGCAAAAATTATGGCCCTATTTATTTTTATTAAGTGCTAATAATAATTTAAAGACCCAATTAAACAATTTGGTTATATATATATATATTGTTTTATATTTTATCCTCGTTTTTTGATCAATTTTGATTTCTCCTTTGTCCACCATTTCATATCCCCGGCCAAAGATCTCTTCTCTCAACAACCAATCACAGAGACTCTACTATCACAAAGATATTGCCTCATCTCTTTTATTCTTCTTCTTCTTCTTATACTCCAGCTAGTAGATGAAGTTTTAAATGATCATAATTGACATTTCCTCTCTCTCTCTCTCTCTCTCTCTCTCTCTCTCTCTCTATATATATATATATATATATATATATATTACTGAAATAATAAGAAAGATGACAGAAGAAGCCTGCGAGGGATATTCTCTCGCAGGTCGAACCTTTTAGGAGAAGTACGAAACGGCTACCTTTGGGACCTGATGCAGGTTTTTCTAGGGTTTTCCCTGCATTTATTTAGGCGAATGCCGGATAGAATCCTTAAAATATAGCCCGGAGGCCCCTAGTTAACCCTTGGCTACCTTCCTCTACCCTTCCGCATCCCCCCTTTCAAATCCCTTCCTATGGTATTAAAGGGGAGTTGCCCAATGTGGATCACCCTCATGTAGCCTGTTACCCTAAAAAAAGGATGCCTTTTCCTCTCCGTTTTTTAACTAAGGTTCCCACAAGCCGAGGCACCTCGGCCTGTTCTGAGAGGTGTATGTTCCGGGGTCACAGACCTCGTAAGTTTTTGCCTTAGCGTCCATTATTTCCTTTGCGTAATCCTCTATACGCTTCCAACAGTCCTCCGATTTTAGAAGGAGCTCACCCAGGTTATCCGGTCTTATTTCTTCCTTGAGATAGGAATTTAATTTGTCTCGTTGTTTGATGCTCCATGCGTCGCAGTGGAATAATGTATGTTCCACGTCATCCTTCGGGATTCTCGCAGTAATTGCATTTTTTCGTCTTTCGGTCTTTTTGAATCTATATAAATATGATTTGAAACAGCCGTGTCCGGTTAGCACCTGGGTGAGGAAGAATGATTTCCTTTGACCCATGTTGCAACATTAATCTGTGCGTCCATCTGCCTGTCTCTTCCGAGTCCCACAAGCGTTGCCAGCGCTCCATGAGTTTCGCTCTTGCCTCGACCCTTTAGTTTCTCCCGAGCCGTCTTGGAATCTGCTTTCGTATCCTTTATTTCGTGGTGTACTTCTTGCCGTTCCCTAACTAATAACTCGATCGGTGGTACGCTGGCTATCACTAGAACTGCACTTTTTGAGGTTGTTTTATATGCCGATGTTATCTAACTATCTATCTATCTATCTCTCTCTCTCTCTCTCTCTCTCTCTCTATATATATATATATATATATATAATATAAAACTGCCCCTAGGAAATATTTTCGGGTGGCGTTTTAATGCTGTTGTACACGAATGATGTTTTGTTATTATTACAGAAACGTTAAACAGCGCACGCACTTAAGCCTCATCTCATATTCTTCACGCTTTGACGAATCAGCCAATTATTCATCGAAATGCGAGCCATTTACCTCTCGTGAGTGTCTATTTTTCCAAGCTGTGCAGTTTTATGGTAATCGTGGAAGCATGGATGGCACTTTGGACCCGGAGCGATTAAACAACGAAAAATTTGTTTGCGAGTTGGGGCGGCGGCTCAGCGCTTGCAGTTATAAAATGAAACTGTAATTAAGTTACATTAATTAAAATTTTAATTGGTCATTTTGTGTAAATACATTCTGATATTTATTCCGGGGCAGGCCCCCTTTTTATTTTCAGCTGCCCTGTTTCGCAGGGGAGGGTTCTGTTTGCAGTTTTGTTTTAAAAACCGTGTTTCTCTCTCTCTTTTCCTCCTCCATTACGTTCCGAATGTCCAATATATATATATATATTAAAACAGATTACTATAGTATAAATGATATACAGAACAACCTATGGTGAGGAAAAAACTAGACGTTGTAAATATCTGTTGATATATTCTTCAAAATGAACACCTTCCATAAGGACGGAGAATAAAATCGTATGGAACGTCATTTGAAGAACCATGTTACGATTATGAATGGTAAAAACATATTTACGGCATCCAGTCTACTTAAATCATTTCAGAAGAATGAGAATTCTTATGTATTTTTAGAACGAGAAGGCTGCGTTAATATATACAATATTTTAATAATTATATATATATAATATAGTGATTAGGCGTCCATTTATAATAATACATAATAAAAACAATTAGAATTTTATTCAGCTATTAATCATGTACTTAATATCATCAATAGACGATTACAGTGCAAAAACATAAAATATGAACTGTAAATAGGGAACGAAATTCGAAATCTGACGACAATATCTTTACTTATGAGTTTACAGATAGTAATTCTGTGTAATTTTACCTTACTGTCTCTGGTACTCAAGGAAATTGTCTCGTCCGTACACACACACACACACACTTATTGCACTTTATAGACAGGCCACTGTTATCCACTGACTCTAATCAACACTTTTAGTTTTTCAATGGTTGGTTCACTGTTCGTTTAAGAAATCCTATCAGCTCGTTCTGAAGTTTGTCAACTGCTGGATGCAGTTACCTGGGATTCCAACAATTCAAGAAATGGCCTGAATCGAGAATATAATAATTTTGACTCAACACTCTAAATATTTAGCGTTGAATATTACGTAGTTGTTTCACTGACTGCATCTTGTTAACTGTTCTAACTGTTTTAGCTGTTGTGTTACAAGCATCCAGACACTTTCTGGAACTTTATACGTTGCGTCTGTCCACTGCTATATTTCCAAGACGACTTTACTGGAGCTCGGCTCTCCACAGACTCAGCTCTGCGCGTCTAGCGAACAAACCTCTACAATACCCACAAGCATTGCATTCTTGCCACATTCCTTGTGTACGACTTGTGTGTTTTTATGCCGCTAACAATTCGAGTCCAAATTTTTCTTTATTAATTAATTACTTCCTCTTAATTACCACAATATATATATATATTCTGATTAATGAGGAAACTAATAAATACACATCAGCCAATTTTAGGTCATTTAAAGGGGGAGAATTTCTTAAATTAATAACGTTTCATCGCTAAATTTGCGACCTGATCAGGGATTTTTTTTTCGGCCATGGCGGTCAACATAGAATGACCTGTCCAATTTTTTTTTAAAAAACAATTTCAACCTAATACAAATTAAGCTATAAAACGTTGTTCATTTAATAAATTCTCCCCCTTTAAATGACCTAAAATTGGCTGATGTGTAATGATTATTTATCCTTTTATTTTTGACTTAAAATTGGTTACGTATATTTTGGTTACTATATTTTGAATTTAATTAAAATAATATCAGTAACAATAAAGTAAACTAATTTTGTCACTTGACACAATTTTTTCGTTTTTTTTAAAAAAAATAACAACTGCATCGTGCAATGCTTTAAAGTGCACAAGCGGCAGTTACATGTGTTAAATATTAGGATAATGATTGAGTATAAAATATAATTTTTTTGTTGTTGCTGCAAACCAAGACAGGGGAAAATATAACATAAAGAAAAGAATGAAACGTAAATATATTAAATAACGCAAATGGAAAAACGAAGTTAGTATAAAAAACTTTAAAGACCGTGAAGTTGAGGCGACTCTAAAATAAAAACAATAAAAAACAAACAATTTTATAATATAAAATATTCCATTTTTATTAATTGACAAAACTTGCATACTTAAATATTAATAAAATAAGTTTGGAATCAACCTAATTATTCCCTTGCTCGTAAAAGAGGTTTTGTAGTTATAAAAATATTGCAAAGAAAGGCTCAACAGTTCGTATGAGATTCATTAATACAGTAATGTTTTTTCTACAATTTCCCTTTCCCCCCCACTATTAGTTTCGAGCTTTAGTTACGCGTAAATAATTGAAGAAGGATGAGGATTGAAGTTTTAAGGATAATAAACTGTGAATAGAAGAAATTCTGGTTGTCAGGTTGGCAGACTACGAAATTCTTGTTCCATATTACGATTAAAGCCGACATAAATGATTCTTTACCATTGGTAACAATAGGGAGGATACATTTATAGCAACAGTTGGCAACACTATTGATGAAAGAACGACGCACTATCAGGAAAATATTAATAACAAAAATTTATTTATCCCGACAATTTATCATTTTCTTTTTTTTTTGGTTTTATAAAAAAAAACTGCAGAAAAAGCTAATATCGACACAGTTGTTCCGCGAGAGTGACCAGGAAATACAAATAGGGTAATAATTAAAAATGCTAATTAAAAATTTCAATTAGCGCAGCAGTAAAAAAAAAATAACGTGTCACAGTACTGTATGCTAATCTTACGGTAATGTATATAGGTTTTATTCTGAAAACAGTGCCATTGTTTTTATTTTTTTTAAAAAAAATTAAACACTTGTTGATGGCTGAGTGTTTTTAAGAAAGTTGACACTGTTGTATGTCTTTGGTTACTGAGAGAGAAAAAACTGAGTCAGTCCTGGGAACTAATTAAGTTTCGACATGTTAGTCGACCGTATTATTTCTTTTTTTTTTTAAAAAAATTACCCTTTTACATTTGCAAAGTTTATGAATTTTATGTGTTATTAGAGGGTTTATTCATGACCGTTCGTGTTAGCGATTCCTTGCAGATTTTTTCTGTACTTGGATTTTCATAGAAGAACTGCTAGTTTTGGCCTAGCGTTGTGTAAAAAACATTTTCGTGGTTAACAATAATTATTTAATTTCAATGAGAAATTAAATCAATGGCAGGGGTTAAGTATGGTTTGGTTCAGTGAATAATTTTGACCTCTAAAGGCAAATGAAGCGGCAAAGATTAATTTACATACTATATAATAATGTAATAAATGACTTTAAAGTGTAAAGAATAAGAAAGACAGTCAATTCAGACAAAAAAGGGGAATATAAACACCACACAAAGTTTCTGCGATCCTTGTCCCTTATTATTATTCTAAACCTTCTGTTTATCCCAGTGTCGTTGCTCCCTAATTGTTATGCAACCCCTTCGGCTCTTCCATTGCCGTTGCGTTTTCCGTCGCTTTTGAGCTTTGTCAAGTGACTAGTGCAGTTGTGTCGCTCTAGGCTCTTCTTAGCACCTGACTAAAAGGGACAAGGACCCCTAGAAACGTTGTGTGGTATTTATATTATCACTTTCTTGTCTGAATTGACTCTCTTCCTTATTAATTATTTTAAATCAGACGTAAATATTATCATTTTATTTTTAAATATTATTATAAAAAATGAAACTGGATTTATTAGTGGAAAATTTAATTTTTCTTTGCGATGTTCTACTTTAAATGTTTTATTTAGTAACCCACACGAAAATATTTCTCGTTTAAGTCAGAAAAAATAATAATAAAGGATTTATTAGTGTAAAATTTAATTTTACGTTAATAAATACTTTTTTCTTTTTTCCGGCTTGATGTTTGTTTACTAAAGAGTTTATATCAAATTTCCTGATAGTGTTTTTCATTAAAATTTTATCCAACCGTAATAATAATCTTGGAAAGGCGTGTGTGGCATTATATAAAAAGAAAATTCGCAGAATAACTTTTAATTCTTAAGCAAAAATTATTCGCAGCAGCACTTTATTATTATTATCCTCCTGTATACTTTTTTTTTAATGTTTTGTTGCCTTGCTTTGAGATGGTGTAGATTGAATGCACGCGAAATCAGGACGCGTCGCCCAGGACTAACGCCTTAATTCGCGTCTCCTTCCGACAGGGGACTAATTGAGTGCAGGGGCTTTACAAGCTTTTTATCAGGGCTAGGCTTCTCCTTCTCTCTCTCTCTCTCTCTTTTTTGTAGTGATTAGGCTTGTTACAGGGAAGTGACAGCCTTATTAATTTGACGGAGTATGTTGAGCAGTGAGTGTGGTGGGAGGGGGGCGGGTGAGGAAAGGAGAGGGAGGCAGATTAGGGGCTGCGTTCATCTACAGCCTTCCTCATGACATCATCATCACCGTAGTACTGACCGCTTCCTTACTGCCAAGAACGCGGTCACACAGATGATAGAGAGTTGTCAGCAGGAGGTCCAATGCCGGTAGATAAAATTGTTCCCTATTGGTTGGAGAGGATCACTTACGATGTTCTGCTTTAAACGTTGTATTTTGTAACAAAAATAAAAATATTTCTCTTGATGTGACGGAACGTGACAAGGACACTGCTGCAAAAGAAATGGAGAAAAGACTACAAGCCAGTAAATATTAATTCTAATTCCTTAAGAGTTTCTCATGTAACTGAGATGTCAACAGATTCTATTTATTTTCTTTTAAAGGCAAGTAGAGCTTTAAAATAATAAATCGACAGTAAATAAAGGAGTATTTGCAATAATCGCATGAAAAGACCCAATTTAGATCGGTTTATATTTATAATAAATACTTATACACAGTTCAGACAACTGTGACGTCAACAAGATTATTCTGTACATCTTCCTATAGACAACTTTTATTTACTTTGCGGATTCTTGGCGGCAGGATGCGGTCATGAGGACGGCTGTTGTTGAACTCAGCCTCCTCATTTTTTTTTCCAATAATTTTTCTCAGCTGCATCGTGTCACTAAGACAGCATCAGGTATAAAAATTCAATAGTTGACAACCACGGACGTTTCCCACGATGCCAGAGAAGTAGTTGAGCAAGGATAATCTCTCTCGTACCATTGAATCTGGTAAAATGATCACGTATCTGTTGAGGTCCATGGGGGGGAGGGGGGGGGAAGCTGCTCATAGAGTGTAAAGTAATTAAAATCGTGTCAAGGGAATCTAATTATTATTCAGCCTGCGTTTTACCAACAGCATCACGGCCAACATCCTCGATAAGAAGCTAAACTTCTAGTTGATTCATCATGCGAATAATTACCACTGCAGCTAAAAGGTATTAAGCGTGGCTCCGAATGTTTTTTGTTTGTGTGTGTGTGTGTGTGTGCAGCGAGGCTCGTTTTGTGGTCACTCCTGTTTTTTTGACCCCCCCCCCACTACTATTTTTCCCCTCCCGATAAAAATTAACTTATTTGGCGTCTTTGTCCGTGAGAGATGAACTGCCGGAGGCTTCTCGTTAAGATCCGTGTGGTGTCTGGACCGGGCCGGACAGGACCGACTGTTTTACCTGGCGCGTTCTTCCTTGCGACCCGAGCCTGCTAATTATGCCATTAGCTCAAATTAAATTCAACACAAAGTGGCATCCATTAATAGAATGACGAAGGAGATTTCGTAATCTCTAAACAAAGCTGTCTGGAGCGTATCTACGGACACCTTTGAGAGGAGGAGAACAGCACACACACATGTACACACACACCAGCGAGACTCGTGTTATTATTCTAGTCTCGTCCGAATTGATTAATAAACCATGGACTACTTAATTTGTTAGTCTATGTTTTATTGGGAAGCGTTTCGGAACGTTGCTCTTGTTTGACAGCCACGGCCGATTGGATCGACCCCATTAGTCCGCCTCTCTCCATATCTCTCCCTCTCTCTGTTCTACTCTCCTTTTTTTCGGTAGGTAACGTTCCGTGGAAGCGTCTCGGACAGCTATTGTCGTGGTTTTGAGGGGCGCGACGCTTATTGACGAAACTGTCAAACTGCGGCCCAATTAAACTGCTGTGTGCTGTCCACTCTCCTCCACCTTCACCTCCCTCTGTGTGTGTGTCTCTCCGGTTGTTGCTTTTTTTTTTACTCACCCACACACACAATATTCCACAGCAGTAATTGAAAATCAAATTTCTGCGTACAAACGTTGATGGTAAAGTGCTTGCACATTAAACAACAGGGATGCGTAAACTCTATTACGAGAAATATGGTGAAAAGGGGTTGGAGGTGGTGGTGGGAGAGGGGGCGGGGGGCGGTGCTGTATGAAAACACCAAATAACTTAGCATACGGCATCACGGTACTAAAATTAAATTATACTCAGGGCACAAAACTCACACTAAAAAAAAGTAAATATGCGTATATTTGTGTCAAACAATGTCACCAGGAGAAGTGAATATAATTGCGATTGAAAAATAGGTTCAAGTACGTGTTGTTTTGGTTAATTTTGGCAAGGTGGACATAACGTAGGAGGCGAAGTTATTTAAATGACACTTTTATTGGTGCCGTGTATAACAAACGTTGTTCATTTATTGTCCTACGACTCGGAATTTTGTGACGTAATTTCTTCAGGAGAGATCAAATGTATGATGGTTAACCAAAATTATATCACATTAGTGGCTGTATTTGAATTTAAAGTCGGTATTTCCCTAATCAACGCAATTTTTATACAATTATTTTTTGATTAATTATTCGAATTTGTTTAAACGAAATGAGAATAGTTAATTAAAGGAGGTGGAGGATATTATAAATGTTATTAATTACACGTAGTAAGTCCTACATCTAAATTAATTGAATACTAAACTTCGTAATCGCTTTGTTTTTCCAGCCTATTGTTTCTAATGGATGTACTGTGTATCACAGTGTGGCCTAGACACAGTGTAGGGGCACCCTTGATATTCACTGTTTATTTATTAAGTGACTGTGTCCTTCGCAATTGTTTTCATAAAATTTATAATTTCTTATGATGCTGGTGCATTTAATCTTCCGAGTTATTCAACAAATTATCGATAATCGTGAGTGTGGTCCTGTCTACCATTTCTTTTGTATGTCGGTGGATAATTTCCCCTTATTCTGTACCTTTTCAGAATAATAAAATTACTATTCTCTCTTATATTTTATTCGGCTTTTTCAGAAAGTATTTTCTTTCTCCATTTTTTTTTCACAGCGTCTTTCAGTCTTCAAATTTCGGCCTTGTCAAATGCTTTGGATGATTTCATGTGCCTTTTATGATTCATCGAGAAAGCTCAGGACAAATATATTATGCTGTCCTAAGGAAAAATTGGGATTTAGGATGATGCATTTATTGGAGAATACTTTCTTAACCTTTGTTTTAATAAATATTGGCTCATTTCCTGGAAAAACTGCTTTACTTTATCCCTGGATTCAAGAAATGTGGAATGGAGGCGATTATTTGTTTTATTGTGGATTTAATTCGTATTTTCACCGTGCACCTTTGGTTAGACAGTGGAGGAATCTGGCAAGACCGGGCTCTCTGGGGTCTGCCATCTTGGAGCAGGAAATTGACTTGCCGGGTGTGACGCAAATCCCTTGTCGTGCCTTGTCTTTGTATCGGGGATTTCCAGCGCTGCTAACGAGAGGACAACTCATTCTTGCCGTTTCAATTGTTTAATCTGATCGTGACGCACGGTGAACTTCCCAGCAGATGACTGCGATGGTGTTAGGGGCGTGTCTTGCGAATTCGGCTTCTATTTTTTTAAATTAAAAAAAAAACCGTACGCGATAAGCCCGGGAACAGCAATGTGTACTTCTTCTTTTCAGTCACTTTTTTTGATCAGCTTGTTATCACTAAATCTGATTTATTTCTTCCTATTGTCTATGTTCCTCCTTCCATAATATCCACCAACATGTTTTCTTATATTCCTGTGGAATCGGGTTCAGAACCATACTTCGAGCGCTTCAGTTTCATTACTCGCTTCGGTCTAACTTAACTGATAAACAAGTGGTATTATTTGAACTATTTATAAACTAAGACTTTTAATATTAATTTCGAAAATTATTTCCATATATTTATTTGATCATTTCATGACGTCTCTCAGCCTAATTAAAATATAATATGAGTTAATAACTGATGATGTGGCGAAATTAATGATGATTTCAAATTAATTTCGGTGACATTAACTCGTAAAAATAATTTAAAAATTTCCCGTTCTTTTATATTATTATGTTACCACCTACAGCCCCTTAAAATTAATTCAATATTTGACGAATACACGTAGGTTTTCTCTAGAGATGTTTTACTGTTCTGGTAGACCTTCCATTATTTATATGTAATTACGAATAATACAATATTCGAAGAGAATTATTTTAAGTTTAATGAAAAATAGATAATGAGTGATTATCTAAGATATTTTATGAAGGCTATGATTTTTTGTAGTTCAAAATCAGGTTTTACTGACCCAAAGTAGTGGTAAATTTGTTAGTCTTCAGTATTTCCTTTGCATTTAAATTATGGATGATTAAATCTGGAATTTCCTTGGCAGTGGCTTTTAAAAATCGGCACTAATTTCGAGCGACGAGCCGTACATAAGATCTGGTAGGATCGTCGTTATCTGGCGCCCATCTGGAGGCTGGGTCCATCCCCCTCCGCTCCTCCGCCAGATATTGACGTGGTTCGGCGCTTCTACGAGGAAAACTCCTGTCGGAAATGACACTTCCCCGATAAGCATGTTAGCTCTCAAGATTCTCTCTCGCCAGTGCGGGAGGGCTGAAAGAGATTTTTTTAAAAAACTCTGAGCCATTTACCCGGGACGTGAATACTGACTGACCCCCCCCCCTCTCCTTCCACCTCTTCCTCCGTCATCCTCCTTTGTGATCACTGTCAGCTCAGGTCGATAAACATTCATATTTAGATTAATATCCGGGAATTAAGGAGTTTAACATCAACATAACGACAGTATGGCTATGTGAATATTAGCTATTGGACTGGGGGGAGGGGGAATGGAAGGCAGGTTGTCACCTGACGACCTCATCATGTGTAACCTCTTCATTTATAAATCCTTAGAGAGCTCAAAGGTGCTTTGATTCTCCACTCGTCATATTCCTCAGACCGCAACTAATACTTTTTCATCTCTTATACTGAATTAAACGTGTTATCCTTCACCCACAATCCTCATTACTTCTCCGCTTCACCACATTTCATAAGCCTTCTTCCAGGATTTTCCAGCTATTAACGTTTTGAATAATTATTAACTTTAATATGACTGATTTTTATATTTTGCTGTTTACGTCACATAACCAGCCAATCAGCCTCAACAAAATTATTTAAAAATTTGTTAACTATCATTTTTATTAAATTTTGAACCAAGGAGCTGTTGACCGATAATTTAACCGAATTAATCATCTACAAAAACAGTCTGAAAATAAATTCAGAATATTCACAGCTTAAGAAACATCACCACGTCACCACTTATAAATTTCGATACTTGTCGAGTTTAAAACCCGATAAATACGAAATCGATAAATGAATAAATTACTTAGATAACAAAAAATTGAGGATATGTTGACATTCTGAATTTTTCAGTTATTTATTCAAATGTTCTAATGTGAGACGAGATGGAATCGATGAGAACTGGACCATTGGAACGTAGTAAATTATTCCTACAGGATTATTCGTTGGATAGACTGATATCCTGTTGGAACCGATACACGAAGATAAAATCCAGGTTTTCCCGGTTTTTAGAAACGACAGTAATTTTAATGTATTGTTATTGAACTCATAATTTTTTATCAAAATGGCCCATGGCTTTTTAAAAAAAATTAAAATATAGGATTTTGTGAAAATAGAGAATGTTTATATTTTCTTAAGATACATAATTTGGTTTTGGAGACAATCACAACTAAATTAAAATGTTCCGGGGATAAAATTAATAAAATAATTATTAGTGGAGTTTAAAATTATTTTTTAAAATAAAAACTGGTTAAATATTGAGATTCCTTGCAATCACACTTGAGGCATCCTTAGTCCTTATTCGATTAGAAACAAGAATGGTCAGACTCCTGATGCGCTTCAACTTGCAACACACGTCCTGATACGATCCTGGTTCAGTGTTTAAACCAGCTGTTTTTTTTTATAAAAATATATCTTTAATAACCCGAATTTTTCCCTTATTTCTCCCTATAAGATCCGACAGCGATTTCATCAGAGAATTAAACAGTTCATGTTCATGTTACCCGTGTTTTCTCCTATCATGATAATAAATTTCCTCCATAACTTAATTTCCTTTATTGATATTTCTATTTACAATACATTTAATGATCTCATCGACCATCAACAACTGGTCCAGAGATTCTGTATTCGTTCCCTTCGAGTTTGTCACGTCAGCTGTGACGCTCATACTTATACTGTTCGTTTCTCTTTATTAATATGAGAATCGTTGCGAAATATTCATTCAGGAGACCGAAGGAAAGAGTTGGTATCTGGTGGTTAGAGGCGAGAGCGTTGACCCTGGTCCAGGGTCGCCACCCCCATTTCCCAGCTGACAGCCGTGGACTTTGTTATTGATGGATTCATTCTGTCAGCCTTGAAGCAGACCTGAGCAACAGACTCCATTTAGAGGATGGCAGGACGGTAGTCGTATATACTTAGAATTTTAAAAACTCGTGGTCATGATTTCCCCGCTTCTCACCACCGTTGTAAATTGGTTTACCATTATTCCAATATAATTTATTATAATGAAAAAAATTTACATCTGATTGAAAAAATGAATAAAAATGATAAAAAATTCAGGTAAAAAGGATAATGTCGCTCTAGGCTCTTCTTAGGACCTGAACAGAAGTAATTAAGAAAATATAAACATTCTCTATTTTCACAAAATCGTATACATTAATTGTTTAAAAAAATCATCGGTCCTTTGATAAAAAATTATGAGTTCAATTACAATACATTAAAATTTTATATCGCTTCTAAAAACCGGGAAAACCTGGATTTTATCTTCGTGTATCGGTTCCAACAGGAAATCAGTTGTTCCTACGAATAATCCTGTAGGAATAATTTACTACGTTCCTATGGTCCAGATTCACATCGATTCCATCTCGTCTCACATTACAATATTAGAATAAAATAACTGAAAAATTCAGAACGTCAACATATCCTCAATTTTTCGTTATCTGAGTAATTTATTCATTTATCGATTTTCGTATTTATCAGGTTTTAAACTCAACAAGTATCGAAATTTAAAAGTGATGACGTGGTGATGTTTCTTAAGCTGTCAATGTTCTGAAATTTTTTTCAGGCTGTTTTTGTAGATTATTAATTCGGTTAAATTATCGGTCAAAACCTTCTTGGTTCAAAATTTAATAAAAATAGTAATTAACGTATTTTTAAATAATTTTATTGGGGCTGATTGGCTGGTTGTATGACGTAAACAGCTAAATATAAAAATCAGTCATATTAAAGTTATAATTATTCAAAACGTTAATAGCTGGAAAATCCTGGAAGAAGGCTTATGAAATGTGGTGAAACGGAGAAGTAATGAGGATTGTGGGTGAAGGATAACACGTTTAATTCAGTATAAGAGATGAAAAAGTATTAGTTGCGGTCTGAGGAATATTATTACGGAAAATAGCTAAAGGATCCCAGAAACGTTGTGTGGTATTTATATTACCATTATAGTCCTTAAGGATTACAGTGAAACCAGTTTCCTGACCGAGCCTTTGAGTATAATAGGAATATTTATGAACCGTGACGTCACTTGATCCAATCTTTTTGACGCGTGTGACGTGTTCAATACCAACTTGTTAACGTTGAACTATATCAGATGCATTGCCCTGCTGATTTCTCATAGTTACATCAATTACTTGAATAGTTAGAACAACTTCCAACACACACGTTGCTCAAATATTCTCGTTCCCACTTACATGTTCAATTATAATTATGTAGAATATTTTATCGCCATATTTTATTGAAAGTAAAATTCAAGGAGCAGCGAAGAATAGAATATTGTTTCTCGTTTGCCGCCTACTATTTTAAAAAATAAAGGAATATTTAAATTATATGTAACAATTTCTAGCCGTATCCTTGTGTCAGGATATTTTTCAGTGGGGTGATGTTTATATATTTACATATTTCTGTGAATTTTTCGTTGAAAGTTATGTGTTTTTGCGACTGTTGATTCTCTCTGTCCACTATATGGTGTTTGTTTTGTTCCTCCAGGTACCACTATAGTAATCTCGTAGTCTGCTCTTAATCCTCTTCATTGCTATGGTGCAAATTAATCGTTGTTATTTCGTGGAATTTTTGACGGAAACTAGCATCTTTGCTGAAAGAAATGAGAGTAAAAAATCCTATTTTTCCCTCCTTTACGAGTCTGATATATAGTCAAGTATAATATATATATATATATATATATATATATATATATATATTAGTCTTCAAACCAGTCCTTCCATCTTCTAATTCCACCACTGCTGAACCTAATAACTTTGTTCCCTCTAATCAATCAGCTCGCAGCTAACAGACAGACTGTCAACATTTTGTGACTCCGACACCCTTTAGTAGATTTTTCCTGCACGTCTACGGGGGGGGGCAGTTTTTATTCCGCGTCTTCATCCGGTTCCTAGTAACCGTAATTTTATGAAATGAAACAATTACACCGCATTAGAGATAGGGGATAATAACTATTTGATTGGAAACCTCACATTATTGATGTTTAGCGATGTAAATAACTTGAGATTCATATTTATCGAACAGTTTAAATAAAAATGTAGCAATTTCATCTTGGAATATTACGTATTTATATTTATATTCCGTGACCGCATTCAAAGACGAGCGAGCATACGAATAAGTCGTCGGAGACTGCGGATCCCATGACCAGCACTGTACCCCTCACTATCTTGTATCTGAACCCGGTGCTAATAAGCAATTAGCGAGTAGTGAGCTCTTTAACTGACTGACTGACTGACACTTTGTGGCCCTCGCTCTAATGGGAAGAGAAGGCGAGTTGGACGTTTGAAGATAAACACGCTAAATGGGGATCGCGCGCTTCGCTGGTAGGTAGCATTGTGATGAGATTAGGGCTTCTGAGAACCA
Organism: Zhengitettix transpicula; assembly: GCA_037074705.1. NCBI lineage: Eukaryota > Metazoa > Arthropoda > Insecta > Orthoptera > Tetrigidae > Zhengitettix > Zhengitettix transpicula. The sequence goes on along the minus strand of CM073594.1, from coordinate 16,593,904 downwards.
ATCAGTCGTGAGCCCAACGATCGGGAGCCTGATCAACTTGATGGAACTCGGTCCTGTCCAAGGCGACTTGCGCCACGAAACGTTGTAAAATATTTTGCCCCCGAAAACTCCTCCAGAAACCTTTGGACTAAACTGTCTCAGGGCTGTAGGTGTTGATACAATTTTTTAGAGGCATTTCTAGCTTATAATCTCTTAACCACACGTGTAGGAAAATTTTGTTTATATTAAAAGTCCTTTACTGATTCGTCTCATATTCGTAATAAGAACATGTCACCGTCCAAGTGTCTCATAATGTCATTAATCTATCCCTGCAATTCAATTATATCCGATCTTTGGCTACCCAAGTTATTCCTTGACATCTTCATTATTGAATCCAGACACTGACTAACCTAAAAACATTTCCTTTCCTAGAATTACATGTCCAAATTAAGTTAAAACCGGTCGAAACGTCCTGCTGAATTCAATATAACACGAGAAGGTTTTTTTTCTACAACTACCCGATTGCAGGTTTTTCTAGGGTTTTCCCTGCATTTCTTTAGGCGAATGCCAGGTAGGATCCTTAAACCATAGCCCGGGGCCCTTTGTAACCCTTGGCTACCTTCCTCTACCCTTCCGCATCCCCCCTTTCAAATCCCTTCCTATGCTATTAAATGAGTGTTGCCCAATGTGGATCACCCTCATGTAGCCTGTTGCTCTAAAAATATATATTTTTTTTACAACTACTGCACCAGAAGAACCTCTGATCAACGCTATTCCTATTGGATCAGTCGGCCAGGTGCCTCCTAAACCGATCGAGGCACGGCGAGGGGAATGCTGTGACTCCAGAGTAAAAACCATTCTCCCGCCATCCTAAGGAAGGGCGTGGGACAAGTACCAAGTGCCTGACCTACCTGATGCAGGTTTTTCTAGGGGTTTCCCTGCATCACGTTTAGGTGAATTTCCGGGTAGGATTTTTAAACCATAGCCCGGGGGCCCCTAGTTAACCCTTGGCTACCTTCCTCTACCTTTCCGCATCCCCCCTTTTAAATCCTTTAATTATGATATTAAAGGGGAGTTGCCCAAAGTGGATTACCCTCATGTAGCCTGTTGCCCTAAAAAAAGACAAAAAACTTAATATTGCTGAGAAGTAAATTTTGTTTAATCCTCAGGATTATCCAGTGTTGCTATATGATCTTAATTAAGGCCATATATAATTAAAATACAACTCTAACACTGCATCGTAATTTTAAAATCCAGTTTCGTCAAGTCCAATCAGATTAAAGCCCCCCCCCCCAAACGTCGATTGCCCTTCGATGGTTTCAGATTTGTGGTTCTTTTGACCACTCATTTTTTATTTTTATTTTTCATACTCAGTATTTCACATGCATGGGAACCTTGCGATCGCATTGTTGCAGCAGTACAAAGGATTCTAATCCGACAGGTCGAGCACGCAGAGGCCCCGCGAGTGATGTCTGTGTTTACGGGATTGTGGCCAACACCTGTTTTCAGAGGTCCTCCTCCTCCTCCTTCTTTTTTTTTTGGGGGGGGGGGGCTGGATGGACCAGATAAGAGGCTTGTAAATACGTTGTCAGGTCAGGAGCTCTTCTAAGTGGAAGCCGGGCCGCTAATGCACGGGCCCATCCATTCCTCACTGTCTCGTACGCCTTCCTCCTCCGTGAAGGTTTCCTAAGTAGAACGTAAGTAACCACGTACATTCTCGTCGCTATTTCGGAGAACCGTCCGTGCCACTTACTGTGTTATATAGTTTCAAATATATATATATATATATATATATATATATATATATAAATGTTTCTCCTGGAAATACGACCAAGTAAACGTGATTGCCAGAATGTGTCCTTGATATATATATATATATATATATATATATATATATATATATATATAAATGTTTCTCCTGGAAATACGACCAAGTAAACGTGATTGCCAGAATGTGTCCTTGATTTTTCAACATTCTGTAAATGGCCTCGATGATCCATGGTCCTCTGTACTGTTTTTTTTATTATCGTAATAACGTGTCTTTCGGGTTTCAGGATACGTTATTTGGTTCAGTGCTCATCTCCGTTGACTTCCGTTGGCAAAGAGTGTAACCATAAAATGGCGATCAAGTCTCCATCTCACTTTTATTTAAATTAATAAATTGGAGCCACAGTAACAATTTTTTTTAAAAAAAAAATAATAACATTGCCTTACGGTTCGATAAATACAGTGTAAATAGTGACGTGAAAAATTATGAAAAAAATCAGGAGCTTTCGTTCTTTCGAAAATAATCGTCACAGTGTTGTACATTAAACAACACAGGGGATGTGTTGTCGCATCTGCACGAGCGCCTCTACAGTTGCAATGACACAATACAATATATTACAAATTTTTCTTTTTACATAAAATTGTTTACGAAAAATCGATATATCAGAGTAGACTACTCCCACTACTTCCTTCTTCTCATTTAAAACATTTTCATAGCTTTGGTGGATCTTTATAGCTTCCAAAATATTCCTATTTTGTGGACGTTAGTCTCCTTAAGTACAATCATAATTTATTTCCCATCAATTGGGTCCCAAATTTTTCGATAAACTTGTACAACTTGTAGGAGTTGACCTAAAATTATTATTAATTATGGACTTAAAATTCTCTTTTCGAGAGACATTCCTGTACGACCAATATATTGTGATATTTAATAATAAAGATAGCCAATACAGACCAAAAAAAAGGGTAATATAAATACCACACAACGTTTCTGGGATCCTTGTCCCTTTCGTCAAGTGCTGAGAAGAGCCTAGAGCGACACAACTGCTCTGGTCAGTTAACAACACTCAAAAGGTTCTTCTCAGCACCTGACGAAAGGGAACAAGGATCCCAGAAACGTTGTTGTCTGGTATTTATATTACCCTTCTTTTGCCTGTATTGGCTACCTTTCTTATTCATTATTTTCTATCAGACGTAATTTTTTACTGTGATATTGTTGCCTTTGTCGGCGTCCTTTTTGCCGCGCCGTATATTGTTGGTCATTGTTGTGTGGATGGCGCGAGCTAAGAGTTGTGAAGGCAGTTGCCGTGTAGGCCTCGTCGGGGATGGAGCTCGAAGCATTGGATTGTAAAAGGTACTGTACGCGAAGTTTGTCTTAGAGGATTACTGATCACTCCTTACAGTAATGTACACACATGCAATTTATTCATCGAGCAATGACGTACGAAGAATTGTTTCGGTAGTTTGATATTTTTTTTAAAAAAAAATTAACTGGCGCCATAAAAAAATTAAAGAAAGGGACGAACGTTACAATATATAAGGTTTTATTTTATTTAAGATGTGTGTTTACTCGTCAGCCATTCAACAAAAATGAATCCTCTTTTAAAAATGTGGGAAAATATTTTTTTATATAGTGTGTAGACGTGACAGTGACGCTATAGCGAGATACAACGTATTATTTCTTCCTTAATTGAATAGAAAGAAATGTTACGTGACAATACAATTTGTCTGCGATTGTATTTTGTTTTTATTAATATTTCCAATGGAATTTAGAAGGTCATTTAAAATGTTAATTGGTGAGCATAAATAACCGTAAACAGTCTCCAAGTGTTTAATTTTTTTTTAAATAATCGGTTGGAACGTTTTAACTGTTTTGTTATAATCATCCTTCCTGTCCTATAATTAAAATCACACTACCTTTAAAAAAATATTAGTACCTATAGGTACTTACTCACTATGTTGTTTATTCAACAAGGTCCGTTCTATGGTTCATGGTTATTTCTGCTCATCTACATCAACAGTCCTTTTGACCATGATGTTAATTGGACAATAATGGACTCTTCTGTGTGACAGTTAGATTTTGTCATTACCTGCTGCTTGACCCTTGTTGGTCTGACACTCAACCACTGTATGACTACAGACAACAGAGGTGGTGCTAGGTCGCACTAGAACGTCTTCGTCATAGATCGGAATGGAAACTTCTCGTATCTCCTATTGTTAATGTTCCCCAGTCACAATGATGGGACTGATAAAGAGACTCTACCTCGTTACAGCGGCTTGTAAAAAGTATATACTTTTAGGTTTATTATATTAATAACGATAAGGTGAACGTTTTTTCTTTGATTTTGGTATTTATTAACTCCTCCCTTTTGATTTCCGCTCTTTTAGGACCAGATGGCAGGTTGATCTGTAATATTCAGTCTGGACTCTGCGGGGAGAAACACAGTGGTCGAGTTCTCGTAATTACGGGACCTACAAATCGTTAGCAGTTGGCGTGTTGTTCGCATTGCGTGTCGTTGCGACTGTCCGCTTAATAAAATGTGACCATTACGCGTGTGCACGCGCGCGGTGGCTGTTTCCCTTCCCTTCGCTCTCCTCGGGGAAACTCTCAACTTGTTTCAATCGCGTTCTATTAAACCAGTGCCAACTGCCTGGCTAACACACTTTATTGCGTCCTCTTTCCATTACCAACTTAAAGCGTCCGGTCGTCGAGACTAATTGCTGGCAAGCGTGAAAATAGAGACCTGCAAGTCCGCTCTTAAATGAAACCAAACTCGCACGCAACTCGTGGTCCTATGGACGTAGGGGGAAAAAGAAGCCTGCCCACAATAGCAGAAAAAAAATTATTTGGAGACTGAACCAAGGCACGAATTGAAAATACAATTGACTGGTAGGGAAACAAGGATGATCGGTGAGAATTACACCTGATATACCCCCTTAAAAATTGTAATTTTTTTTGGGGTGTAGACAGGCTGTGTATAGGGTAATCCACATAGTGGCATAGGAAAGGGAATTGAAAGGGGGGATGTGGAAGGGTACAGGAAAGTAGCCAAGAGTTAACTAGGGCCCCCGGGCTATATTTTAAGGATCCTACCCGGCATTCGCCTAAAAAAATGCAGGACAAACCCTAGAGAAACCTGCATCAGGTAGGTCGGGCATTGGGTACTTGTCCCACGCCCTTCCGATAGCGAGAGAGGAGTTTGCTGTGGGAACGCAGTAATCCCTTCTCCGTGCTTCGACCAGTTTAGGAGGCAGCTGGTCGACTGTTCCAATGGGAATAGCGAACAACTCTTACCGTATGCCCAAGGCCTGTGACCCCGGAACATACACCTCTCAAAACAGGCCGAGGTGCCTCGTCTTGTGGGAACCTTAGTTCAAAAACGGAGAGGAAAAGGCATCCCCAAAGGTAGCCCCTTCGTGTCTCTCATACAAGGTTCTACCTGCTATTAATATTAACTAATGAGTAAATGATATATTTGTACATTAACTGTTAGTCCCAAGTGATTTCTGGTCTAGCACTTGATCAGACTCAGGTTCCTTGGTGGGTCCCAACATGGCGGGATGCTTAATTTCCACCGAAATATCACACACCAATCGGAAGAGTTCGGAGACTCATTATATTGCCGAGTTTCAAGTCCAATATTAGTACAAGGGGTGATCAGAAACGGATTGAAACGTGTACATTTTATTTCCTACGACCAGTTGGTTATTTTTAGACATAGTCTCCATATCCGTTGTAACTTCGGTACTTGAGTGTGAATAATTCCTCCTGGTAAAAAAAATTCTGTGGTTTCTTTTTTCAGTACCGTTTTCCGCGAAGTGTTTCACCGCCCTCGCCTGAAACGAATTGTCGGCCCTCTACGTGCTCCTACAAGTGAGGAAAGTAAAGGGTGAAAGTCTCTCCAAGGGCGGAGTCTTTCTTCTCGACTACGCGCCCAGGAAACCACCGAGCTGTTGACATCATCGACCACCTTCCTTACAGCAAGCGACTTTCACCTTTTTCCTCAGTTGAAGGAGCACGTAAGCGACCGACCGTTCGCTTCAGACGTGGAGGTGAAACACTTTGTGACGACAAACTGATATGGAGACGTTATCGAAAAATTATATACTGTGTCGGGTGTCTGTTTAAAATGTACACGTTTCACATGCAGGCTCTGTTACCGTAGTTTCTGATCACCCCTCGTATTATATGAAATACATTTCGAGTGAATAGTGATTCAGTTTATTCCAAGAATATGACTTTTACAGTTGAACTTATCACCACCTCCACCACTTCCTTGCAGAGTCTGCCAACACCTTCTCTTTTCACGCTTTGTCTTTTCCTGATCTTTAGCGTCGACATCCTCCAATTCTCACCAGATGAAAGAAAAGAACGATCCGACGTGGACAATGCTCACGCAATGTCTTCATGTTATTAGAAATCACCACGATAAAATATCGACTAAAGGACAATAATATATAATACCTCCATCAATAATATTCTCAGACAAGAAATGACAACATTAAGATTTGAGTTTCTAGAGACACTCATATTCAAATGCATTTAAAGTGAAAAAACAACAACAACTGTACAGTTGCCCATGTATGGGACTGGTAAAGCGCGACAAGGCCATCACGCTCCGGAAATGTCAAAAGTCGCCTAGATCAGAGTGTGTCAGTTCAATTCAATGTTGATGGCGAGTGACATGGCAACACTGGAAAATCTCGCAACTGTGTTAAAAGTCGTGTCCACGATTATTAAAGAACTTTACTACAGCAGGTAGATGAGAGGTTATAGGATTCTCTGAAGAAGTCCTGAATTATTCTTGATTACTCTCAGCGACATGTAGAAACAATTCCCCAAGAAGATTAGAAGCAACTTAATGTATAGAATATTTTCTAAATATTTGAAGGTGTAATAAAACAGTGGGTACTTTACTCAAGCTCTCACGTTTTAGTCACTTGCAGTATTTTAATTTAATTTTTTTTGGTCTTATCTCAATATGGGAGGACAGTTACGTTGTTATTGGGCGTAAGACAATTTACTTTATGTGATCTATCAAATCGACATTTGGATTAGTGAAGGCGACATTCAAATTAGTAAGCCGACAACAATCCCGCATCTGGCGGGCTGCAGGAAGGAAGAACCCCCCTGCCGTTCGCAAGGCAACGAGAGAGTCCAGAAGCAATTAACGCCGGTAATTAGAACAGGTGCTCACGTGGTGATTGGGAAAAGACCGCTCGCGGGTGCAATTAGTCCAAGACCCCGGCCCTGTGGTCCATGTCATCCCACCAAAGTCAATCAAATAGCCACGGACTGAGGTTCACGCCTCCCCCCACCCCCCGCCCCCAATTGCTTCTTTTTTTTGTACCTGAACTCTTGCAGCAGATCCTGGATTATGGCTGATGTATTTAGTTGCGAAAAATATCAGGGAAACTCTTCTTGATCGTAAAGTGGCAGTATGAAGAAAGAGGAGAAATAAACAGGCAAAGAAACTTTGAAAGACACAGATATACGTACTATAACTAACTAAACACCCATATTTATCTAGATGAGATATTTTCTGGAGCAATAGAACCAACTAATTAGTAAAAAAAAACATATAAAAGAAGACTTTCCCGTCTATTTATAAAATGTCGGAAGAGTTACAATCATGTTCTACGGTTGTGATTAAATAATATAGGATAGTATTCTATTATTCCCCAATTTTACGATTTTTTTGTAATTAATACGAAATAGATGGTTAGAAAATTTATTTAAATACAGACAAAATAATTTTCATTTAATTTTTTATGATTATTAAACACATTATTCAATTGAGCTTCAACAACAGTTTTCCAGAGGCTTTAAATTAATGATACTGCTCCCGTTCATTAATTTTTAGGGTGCTATAAATTACATTGGGGTGAAGATGAATATTTTAAAAATTATTTTTAATAAAAACGGTATTTTTTAAATAATATAAATTATTATAATTACAGAAATATGGTAGTAAGAACAGTTATGAAATTTTTTCTCGAAGATGATTTTGGGCCATGCAGTAGGGACGCTACTCAGAATGTTTGTAGATCTATCAAGACGAGAATTATTATTGTTGTCGCACGATGCAGACGTAAACTGTGGAATTCAGCCCATATTGGACACAGTTTGACTGAAGTCCTGGCTTGCATGACCATCTCAAGAGTCATAATTTTCGCTCACTGATATATCAGGGGAAGTTCTCCCCTCTGGCGGAAAATGTCGTCCTCCTTGGATCCAGTTCTATTAACATTTCTATCACCCGCTGGTATTAGACGAATATCGCAACTCATTTCTTGGCTTCTTCAACTCACGTCCTCGGTATTCCTCCTCCTCAACTCTTGCCCATCTCACTATAATTTATTTAATTTCTCCTCACTTCTGTATCATTCAATGACTATCTCGTCCGACAATACCTCAGAACTGTGTTTCTCTCAGTCTCTTCTTCAGCAATCCTCGGCACTGTCCTCATTTCGCCACCAAATCTCCCTGCAACGGGAAGTGGCAGCCAAAATCTTCCATTCCTACTCGAAAGTCGTTGTCGGAGGTCGGCAACGACAAACTAAAATTCCTAAATAAATGTATCTGTTTTTTAAAAAAATTATTTCTGTCAAGTAGATGGCACCACTGGTGTTACCGACCATAGAGATGTGTTTTGGTGTCATGGTGTCTGTAGGATTGAGGAGTTCACAGCTTCGTAGCCGTGAAATTTTTTTTTGTCTCTCCCGAAGAGCAACAAGTGTTCATTGTTGTGCCTTATTTTTCCAGTTCGTTCGTAGGCATTTGTGCCAAATGTCTGGTTGCAAGTCGTTGACCATTCATGAGCACCAGATTGATTTGAATATTTCGATCACTCAGTGTAAATTTATTTATATGGTCTATGTGGAAATTTAAAATGGTGCAGTAGATGTGTGAAGTTGTTGTTGGCGAAGCTGCTAGGCCTCGCGTTATCACGTCTTGAGCTGCGAGCAGGTGTGATCGTCCGCCCAGCTACTCCGCTATCCGGAATAGGCGCTAATACTATGTGATTACATTAGTTCCCGGCAATTTCTGCCTAAGTGAAGCCTTGTTTTGAGACAACAGCCCCGCGCGCCTCCCACGAATCTCTCTCCACGACCAACAACAATCTGTCCAGGGCCCCCATCGTGAAGGTAAATAATAATTGCCATTATCAAGATAAAATCATGTCTGCATCTACGGCTCCTATGAAAGGTTTCCTATTTTTCCTTACTGGAGAAGTGACAACTCTATCTTTAAGCTGCAGGTGGTTAACAACTTTACTGACTTCAGTTAACTGAATATAAACAGCTTCGTCTTAAAAATTTCATCTCACCTTAAGAATTTTATTCTGGTATTACAAATGAGTTATCATTTATTATTTCTTCCTCGTCTTAAAGATAAGATTATAATTATTCACTAGCCAAGGTAAACCAACAGATCTGACGTCCATTCGTAAAACAAAAATATTAAAAACAAAAATTTCATAGGATATTAAATTATCTGGTAAGCGAAATTATATAATTAAAATATATTTACACGCATTTATACCGCCAAAGTTCAAATTTACAGCTCCATTATAATTTTCCTTTTAAAAAAATATTTAATTATTTCAGCATGAACGTCCAGTGTTAAAGCTCAGCCATTTAATAGGCCATTATATTAAAATATTAAGGGTGGGAAAATATACAATTGATGGGGGATGTCTCGTACCCGGGCCCTGGAGTCGACTTGGATAGCTTAGTTGGTAAAGCACCACCCAATTACTAGGCGGAAGACCAGAGACCGATTCCAAGTACGGTCGTGATTTGTTTCCATTCTGATATTTCTTGTTAAGACATTTGAGAAATTTCGCGTTCAAAGTTTCATTATTGGTTCTTCACCTTTTTTTTTTAGGGCAACAGGCTACATGAGGGTGATCCACTTGGGCAATTCCCCTTTAATAGCATAGGAAGGGATTTGAAAGGGGGGATGCGGAAGGGTAGAGGAAGGTAGCCAAGGGTTAACTATCCGGGCTATATGTTAAGGATCCTACCCGGCATTCGCCTAAAGAAATGCAGGGAAATCCTAGGAAAACCTGCATCAGGTAGGTCGGGCATTGGGTACTTGTCCCACGCCCTTCCGATAGCGGGAGAGGAGTTTGCTGTGGGCACGCAGCATTCCCTTCTCCGTGCCTCGACCAGTTTAGGAGGCAGCTGGCCGACTATTCCAATGGGAATAGCGAACAACTCTTACTGTATGCCCAAGGTCTGCGACCCCCGGAACATACACCTCTCAGAACAGGCCGAGGTGCCTCGGCTTGTGGGAATCTTAGTTCAAAAACGGAGAGGAAATGACATACCCAAAGGTAGCCCATTCGTATCGGTCCTAAAAGGTTCTGCCTGCGAGAGAAAATCCCTCGCAGGTTACCTGCGAGAGAATCCTCTCGCAGGCTTATGTGTTCTTCATCTGTTAACTCTCGTAGTTGAGCGTCGTGCAAGTAGTTGAGACTGACAGTTAATAAAGTTAAGCGTCGTGCAAGTAGTTCAGACTGAGAATTAATAAATGACAGACGTTAGTGGCCAGAAAAGGAGAAATTTTCGAAAAACAATACATATTTGTTGTAGCTGCAGAAATACCTAAGTGAATGTAATAACCAAAAAAGAAAACATATTATCCAGGCATGACTAATTGCGGCGTCTTCTGAAACTTTTCGGTAATGAAAATTGAAATTAAAAAAAAAAGCACAATAGACAGTAAATTAGCTTCCTGCAGCTCTTGAAAATAATACTTTAGGTAATGACGTAAAAATTTTAATTTCATAGAGAGGGAAAGTCGTTACAAATAAACAATGATTAAATACAAATTTATGTTACAGTATTATTTACTGTTTCAATTGTTGCATCGATGGCGTTTCCTTATTAACTGTTAAATTCAGTCAAAATTTCATAGCAAACCAATATACTTGCTTTTTTTTTATGACTTGCGTTACCTGAACAATGGCGGAATTAATTTATTTTATATATATGTATATATATCTGACCAGGGTCATGAATCTCAGACCAGCAGCATTCAACGTCACACCACAAGAGAATTGGTAGTGAACACCTCGCATCAATCTTGAGTGATGACTCAAAGAATGTTCCTCCGCAGCAAAGGTGTAGCCGTAAATGTATTTAATGAATACTGCACACCTTCAAGAATGATTTTATAAGGCTGAAAACGGCAGCATATTACAAAAAAAACACACAACATATTCTTTGGCCTCGCGTGTGGCCTTTGCCAGGTGTTCGTCTGCCTGAGTCACGAGCTTCACTAGGCAATATTTACACGAAAGAATGCCCGCAATACGAGAGCAATTAATTGCCCCCCCCCCTCTTTCTCCTCCCTTACTGTTCCCGTCAAGCATATGCCGGTTCTCACATGCTCGCCTATAATTAATGTGACCGTGCTTGACGGGGCTGCACAAATTTGCCTGTGAAGTCCAACGCCCCCGCCCTTGGGGGACAGTGCGGCCTTGTCCCTACGGGAGGAAAAGGACTTTTTTATTGCCACCGAGTGATTTATCCTTGTGTGTCTTACAGCATTTACTAAGGTTAGCGGACGAGACACAGCTACATTAAGTTAATTAACTTTATTGTTCTGGCGATTTACGAATTAATAAAACATGTGAAAAAAGAACAGGATTTGTAGCTTTGTACGTATGTATGTATTATAATAATATTTTTAATTATTATTATTATACTTCAGGGCTTCAATTCATTTGAATATATATATATATATATATATATATATATATATATATATATATACTAGCTGGGTTGCCGGCGTTGCCCGAGATGTCATTTATCTATAACCCCCGACATGACTCCAATTTCGGCTGCTTTTGCGCAATTTTTATGTAACGCTACTCGAACCCTAATCATTATAATTAACTCTGAAAAATATTTCTTCAACGCAAATATCTGCCGTGTTTGCATGTTCCAAAATTTGCACCCCGCTACCCCTGCATCGGAGGGGTAAATGACAATTTGAATGTCGTAACTAAACACAGTGACTTCCATAACCTTTGATTTGACTCCAATCTCGGTTGTATTCGCGTTAGTTTACTGTAAAGCATCTCCACCCCAAACCCGAAGGGTGTCCTTTTCACAGGGCGTAGGGGATGAAAATTGTATTCAGATAACATTGATAGAAACACTATCAATAACTTTGACCCCTAAAAATATTTATCCGACTCAAATATCGGCTGTTTTAGTATGTTTAAATATTTCCACCCCCGCTTCTGGGAGTGGAAGAGGCGTTTCACCCAGACAGTGTTTGTTTCCTGGTCGCAAAGAAACACGTGTACGAAATTTGGTGAAAATTGCTCGACTGGTGTAGATTTGTATTTTATTTCGAAAACGTTTGTATGGGAAATAGAAAAGGGCTGTTTTTAGGGTTTTATTCGGAAATTATTCGATTTTTTCTCGTCTTTTAAACCTTCCCTAGACCTCCACGAACATTTCAAGACTAAGATAAGATAAATCCGTTCAGCCGTTCTCGAGTTTTAGTGAGACTAACGAACAGAAATTCTTTTTTATATATATAGATAGATATATAGTATGTTAATGATTTATTGTAGCTTTTTATGTAATATAATAATCTCTTTAATTATTATTATTATACTCCAGGGGGTTCAGGTCATTACTATATATATATATATATATATATATATATATATATATATATATATAACAGGGTATACATATTAAAAAAATAAACTCCGTCTCCTTTAATTAATTTATTGTTCACCCAAGCGCCATCACCAAAGCAACTAACAAAACAATGATAAAACAACTATAAAAACAAACCCAAAGATATAAACCTGCTTCTTCTTCTTCTTATAATTATTATCAACTGATAAATGTAACAAATTACAGTATGTATGTATTTATTTAATCTACAATTGGGCAGTTTTCCACGGCACTAGATGCATGAAGTATGCAGGAGGTGGGGAATTTTGTTTTTGTAGTAACTAAGAACTATATTAAACATGAAATAAATTTGAAGCTTTTATCTATAATAATAATAATAATAATAATAATGCTTAAATATGCTGAAAAGAGAACTCTGATAATTTAATGGAATGAACATGAAATCAAAATTCTCTCAATTGGATTAGATAAACGGGAAGATTTAGTTAACAGTTTCTGTAAAGAACCCGGGACGATTGAAAAATTCGGAAATATATTGATGTAATATTAAAATATTATAAACAAAGTTGACTGTTCGTGTGCATGTTCCGCATACTATTTTGTACAAGTGTGTCTGTCGAACCAGGAAACAAACACTGTGCGGGGGGTTGAGACACGACTACCACACCCCTAGGGGTGGGGGTGGAAATTTTCCAATAATGCTAAAACGGTGTAAATGTGCGTCGAATAAATATATTTTTTGGAGTTAAATGAGATTGATAGTGTTTCTCTCGATGGTCACTAATATAAAGTGACTGCAAAACTTAATTACAATTTCAATAAAGGAAGTTACAGTAAAGGATAATAGAGTAAATTAATACAATTATTTTTAAAATATTAGCTAGGTTTAGGGACATTATTTCAACTATAAATACATTTATATAACACTGTATTAATTAAAGGTTAGATTTTTAAAAAAGTTAAACAAAGAATTAGTATTCTACTGGCCTGCAAAGAAGAACAGTGGAAAAGATTTCTGTAAAATAGAGATTAACTAACTATTTAAATATCAATACCATAAAAATACATAAATAATGATATTAACACAAATAACAATTTTTATAAACTGCTATATATAAATAGTAGAAGAGACCATTTTTTTTCTGGTCTCAAAAAATGATGAAGTTATACCCGAAAATAAGTTAACTAAAGAGGAAACAGTATAATAGTGGAGTTTTGTCAACTGACAAAGTGCAGTTGTGTCACTCTAGGCTCTCCTTCGCTCCTGGCGAAAGGAACAAGGATTTATATTACCTGTATTGTCTATCTTTCTTATTCAAAATTATCATTACATACAAAGTTTAAATACAATTATCTCTGTCAGTGTAATGTATAATAAATTATTTATTAAAACGGATGTGATGGAAGTTGGTCAATTATTTTTCAATCTAATAACGAAGACTATCAGAATGTTGACGTTACTTTAAAACTCTGTCTTGAACTTATTTGTACGTGTACAAGGATGTGAAATGGATGAATAATTATTTTTTTTTACAGGAAATGTGTCAATTTATAATTTTAAAATTAGTTCTTTTCTTCGGAACACCTGCTTTCTGAACGGCGCCATGACACACACACATTTGTGAAAGTAATCTTGAGCTGTTCCCGTCCGGAAAGCTCTCGATGCTCCGTAGTTTACAGGATATTAAAACACAGTTGCCTTTATTCGATTGCAAGACACTTTATTTGACTGTCACGACTGTGCGCGTCTGCAGCAAACGTATAGATTAAAAGCCCGAAGTTGAAATTCGTGCAAAGAGAGAGAAAATCCAATTTTCCTGTCGTTGTCGCCACTGTCTTCAGATGAGACTGTCATCCCAGACTAACAATCCCAGATTTTAATTAAGTAACCATCTATAGAGCTACGAGGATTAATTAAATTTAATGAACCACAACGACTTGTCCAGTTTATTTTTCTCTTCATTCTGCATTTCATCTCATGTCAATAAGACCACGGCGTAGGGACCATGGGGAAGAGGGTGGGGGGGAAATTAATTAAATTCTGGATTTGTGTGTTTGGCAAATATAATAGAGGTTTCTCTCTCTTCCAAGGGGAAGAAAAATCGTTTATTTACAGTAGCGTCCTGGGCACAAGAAACAGGAAATTACATACTGAAAATTTTTTAAAAAAATGGAGCTTACTGACGCTTCAAACGTGTATGTTGTGGATCACAGAACTCGTACCCATAATTTAATACTGATTTGTTTTCATATCGACGTGACTTATTTGTAAAGGTCAGTTTTAAAAAATCTATCTATCTATCTATATATATAAAAATGAATTGCTGTTCGTTAGTCTCACTAAAACTGGAGAACAGCTGAACGGATTTATCTTATCTTAGTCTTGAAATGTTTGTGGAGGTCTAGGGAAGGTTTAAAAGGCGAGAAAAAATCGAATAATTTCCGGGAAAACCCTAAAAACAGCCCTTTTCTATTTCCCATACAAACGTTTTCTAAATAAAATACAAATCTACACCAGTCGAGCAATTTTCACCAAATTTCGTACACGTGTTCTTTGCGACCAGGAAACAAACACTGTCGGGGTGAGACGCGTCTTCCACCCCCAGAAGCGGGGGTGGAAATATTTAAACATAGTAAAACAGCCGATATTTGAGTCGGATAAATATTTTTAGGGGTCAAAGATATTGATAGTGTTTCTACCAATGTTATCTGAATACAATTTTCATCCCCTACGCCCTGTGAAAAGGACACCCTTCGGGTTTGGGGTGGAGATGCTTTACAGTAAAATAACGCGAATACAACCGAGATTGGAGTCAAATCAAAGGTTATGGAAGTCACTGTGTTTAGTTACGACATTCAAATTGGCATTTACCCCTCAGATGCAGGGGTAGCGGGCTGCAAATTTTGGAACATGCAAACACGGCAGATATTTGCGTTGAAGAAATATTTTTCAGAGTTAATTATAATGATTAGGGTTCGAGTAGCGTTACATAAAAATTGCGCAAAAGCAGCCGAAATTGGAGTCATATCGGGGGTTATAGATAAATGACATCTCGGGCAACACCGGGCACCCAGCTAGTAATAAATAAAACTCTGGATGTTTTATGACGAACTGTTCCTTTTTTCAGTTACTAAATATTTTAGAATAGTAAAAGCGACATCAATTTCAAACGAAGCCCCCACCCCCCCAAAAAACAACAACGTTGTTTTGCTTTCTTGTTTTTTTTCCCCCATACCTTTAAATAATATGAGAGATTTTCGCAAACATGTTCAAGAATGTTTAGTTACAAATTTGTAGTAGTGGTACTACCTATAAATAATTAATCGAAGGGAAAAACAGTCGGGAACGTATATAATTCCAGTACATTTCATGTTTAGGGGTGACACAGCCCTCACGTTAGGTTATCAAAGTATTATTAAAATTATAGATAACGAACTAATAATAAAATAAGGACAAAAATACAGGAAACGTTATCAGATATTGTCCTACAACTTCTTGGAATTTAACCTTGTCCAATCACGGAATATGCAAGAGGCGGGGAGTAAATTATTTTTTGTAGTAACTAAGAACTATGTTAAACATGAAATTAATGTGAAGCTTTTATCTATAATAATAATGCTTAAATAGGGTGAAAACAGAAGAGACTGACAATTTAATGGAAGGGAAATGAAATCAAAATTCTCTCAATTGGATTAGATAAACGGAAGATTTCGTTAACCGTTTTTTTTGTAAAGAAATCTAGACTTTACAAAATCTAGACGTTTTAAAAAACCGGATAGATGTGTCATTAAAATATTATTAATAAAATTGACTGTGCGAATGTTCCGCATCTGCCGATCCAGAAACAAACACTGTGGGGGGGGGGGTGTTTAGACACGACTACCAGCCCCCCCGGTAAATTTTTCAAACATGCCAAGACGGCCCATATATGTTTTTTTGGAGTCAATGAGATTGATAGTGTTTCTCTCGATGGTCACTAATATAAAGTGACTGCAAAAATTAGGATAAGATAGCGGATGTATTACTACAAACAACTTATTCTAGTAGAATAACAGGGTTATTCAACTGATAAAATTCCCGGGGAAAAAAAACGTATTTAATTTTACAGTGACTGCATAAGGTATTCTATTGTAATAATTTTAAAAACCCTACACTGTTAAAAACTCTTTTATGTAGTTGGGAAATAAGACGCAGTTTCATAACGAACCATCTGGATGAAAATTCGCCATATATCATTCGTATATATTTCATGGAATGCATATATATATATATATATACATTGATAATAAATTAATTATGAGTACCCATATTGTGTGACATTATTAATAAAATAGCATAGTCATTCATGATACATTATTTTTGATAAATAGTCTGTTGTTGCTATGGTAACTCTGCGATGTTACGCACAGGTCTATCTGTGTATATATATATTGTAGTAATTGGTAATTAAGACATTGTGCTAATTGGAAAGTTGGATTGTAGAGGACTCATTATTATTGGATTTAGAGTGGACGCCGCAACAAGGCGGCAACGCAAAGAAAGTATTGTTGTTGTCGATCGGCTGAGAATTTTACGTGTTCAAAATTTACGAGACGAGGAAGTCAGTTGGGCAGCGGACAGCGAACAGTTTGAAAGCTTTAGAGTCAGGCATAGAACAGCGAGGTGTAAAGACCAAAACTTTTCATATTTCAAAAAGTTTTGCAGTCGGGCAGCGGACCGCAAATAGAACAGTTTGATAGCAGTTACAAACATGCATTTAAATATTGTAAAGTAAAGCAATCTTCAGTCGGGAAGGAGAGAGTGAAACTAATGTTGTAATCGGTGGCCGAGCATAAATTCAACCTGCTGGCCATAGACAAACCAAGGAAGTACATTTCCAACTAAAGTCACGAGATCTGCAAATCCAGGTTGCAGAAAAGCATCGAGAACCTACCAATTTGTGTTAGACCAACTAACAAAACTACGCCAATTAGAATTTTTTGACATTTAGAGTCTGTGCGTATTAGAATCAGTGATATCCCCAAATTTTGTGCACGAAAAACCTAAAATGAGACCTGGGCGGCCGTAAGTAAAAAACTTTAAAATCATATTGTAAACCTCTTTTAAAAGATAAAAGTCAGATCGTTCTTTAATTTTAATTATTTAATTATTACATTTAAATTCAATCTGTAGTATTATTTCTTCCACAACAAAGTTCGTCTATGTTTCAGACGCATTAACTTCCATAAAAGGTAAATGTAATTTGATTGTATAAATTCACCCATTTATCAAACCCAGTTTAAGACCCTGAGATCCCAAATATTATTGTGTATTTAAAATTGTTAATAAATTTGTTTAATTGTTTTCCCTTAATAGTTCTTTTTATTTAGCCACAGCCATTTGTACATTTATTTAATTATTACAATATATATATATCTTGTCGGCCTATGAGTAATATATCATAATCTCTATTTATCTATATTTCCTATAGTGGAAATCTCTTAAGTAGATACTTAAGTAGATACGAAATATATAAAAGGAATATTATCACGTCTCTTCTTGACGGAAAATACACTGAGTGCTATTTTATGAAAGTAAAATATGACTAATTAAAAGGAAATAAAGATTCATTCGTAATTACCGGGGTAACAGGATAGTATAGACGATACAACAAGAATGAAATAAGTAATATATTTTTTTTAGATAATAATGGGAAGGGAACTTAACAACTAGTAAGACTTTTTTTTTTCAGTAAGTGTGATGTAAAGTGTTTATAACACAGGCTGGTTATAACAATCTCGAATCCACATCATGGATGACGACGTTTCCAAACATAACTAAATATTTCATGAATTAATGGACTGAAGACAGGATTAAGAGTGTAAGAGTGGTAAGGAAAAAAAAATTCTCCATTCAGGATTCACTTTAAACTTCGTAAATAATTTGAGAAGTCCCACTGAGAGTACTTACCCCCATAAAGAAAGCACCATTGGAGGAAACTGCTCTCAGATTCACTGAGTCATGCGAGTTATGTGACCACATTATTATAATAATTTTTTTAATGGCTTTGGAGGTGAATATAAATATTTGGAACCTTTCAGGATTGAATCATGCGAGTTATGAAAAAATGAATATTATAAAAAAACATCTTTACTTGTTTGAAGTAAATTATTTTCTCCCCCACCCCCCTGACACACACACGTCACAGCTTTCATACATTGAAGTTAGTCAGAGCTTGGGTGATTGAGTACCAAAGATGTTACCCAATTGCAAATAATAGGATGTGATGTACAACCATGTTTAAAATGTTGCCCTTTAAATATCAGATGAATATGGGTTATTAAAAAAAAAATTTTCTGTGACTATTAAAATAATAGATTAATCAATTATAAAGTCTGTGCGTGCTTTATAATTTTTCCCTAGCAATTTGGGGGAATTTCCTCCAGTTTCGCAAAGTGATCGATACGTGTTCCTCATCCAATTACTAGGCAAATGCTTTAAGTCAGTGCTGGCGTTGAGCAGCTCGCTAAATTTAATCAATTAATCACTAAACTCGTTTAGCCTGGGACCGGGGCATTAACAAATCGTGTTTTAATGGAGCCTTTTGCCGGCGCCCCTTTCCAGAACTACTGCTGCTTTATTCGAATTGATTCGGAGTCCCCCCCTCCCCCTCCCCGCATTAGCCAGCCCGTGTTGGTTTTTGCGTGTCCGCGCTTATCTTTTGTGGGCTGGCCGTGTGATTGATTGTGGAATGGACCTCGTCGGCTCTACTTGCACTCCGTAATATTTTATTCCACTCATAAATTCACCCGGAAAGATATAAAAAAAGAACCAACAACAACAACAACCGTCCCAGGCAGTTATTGCCGCACTTAGGAAATCGGTAGAACTAAATTGCTGGGGGGACGATTCTATCAGGAACAGATTTGTTATTCAAATCAATTATTGTCGTTAATTATTGATAATAATATCAAAGTATTTTTATAACACTTTTATTATATTTTATCGTACAGAGTTTCACCTTTACGTAACGATTACCCCTGAATTTATGCATTTCAAGAATGCATCATTTCTTCTTAAATATTCACCTACACTTAACTGCTTATTTTCTCGGCTAAAATTATTTTAAATATTGATAATAATTTCAACGTATTTTTATAACAATTTTATTATATTTTTATCGTACAGAGTTTCACTTTTACGTAACGATTACCCCTGAATTTATGCATTCCAAGAATATATCATTTCTTTTTAAATATTCACCTACACTTAACTGCTTATTTTCTCGACTAAAATTTTGTTAAATATTGATAACAATTTCAACGTATTTTTATAACACTTTTATTATATTTTTAAGGTCAGGATTTCGCTTTTACGAAACGATTACCCCTGAATTTATGCATTTCAAGATGCATCATTTCTTTTTAAATATTCACCTACACTTAACTTCTTATTTTCTCGGCTTAAATTTTTTTAAATATTGATAATAATTTCAATATATTTTTATAACACTTTTATTATATTTTTATCGTACAGAGTTTCACTTTTACGTAACGATTACCCCTAAATTTATGCATTTCATGAATGCATAATTTCTTTTTAAATATTCACCTACAGTTAACTGCTTATTTTCTCAGTCAATTTTTTTTAAAGAAATTAATATTTTTGTTTCAGAAATTTCAGAAATTAATTTTGTCCTCTACTACGAGGGTGGTCTGAAAAGTTTCCGACCCAAAAATGATAGAAGATATTTTTTAAAAAATTCTTTTTTTTTTATTTTTCAACATAGTCTCCTTGTAACTCTACAACACTTCTCCCAGCGACGCTCCCATCTCTGTAAATTCACTAGATTTTTATTTACTAGTGCTGCCAACTTCACGTTGAGGTCGGAAACTTTTCAGACCACCCGAAAAAATAAATAAAAATACCTTACAACATAGAAATTAACAGTACGTTAAATATAGTAATATTTTTAAATCAACCTTCGTATAGACAAGCTTAAAAAAATTTAAAAAATTCAAATGTAAAACTTGCAGACGTTTCGACGCTCATGCGAGTCTTTTTCTAACATCGGGACGTTTCTCACTTACGGTTTCGAATTTTCTTTGGATTTTTTTCTCTATATATTTTAACTTAGAAGGTACGAATATCGTTTTTAATACTATTAAAAATATATTAAATAAATCGTAGTTATATATAATTGCTTTTATGAGTCCAATATTAGTCGGAAAAATCTTTTACGTTCATCAACAATCTTGTTGAATGATCTCCACAGCTGGACGAAACTGTAAATATTAGTTTAGTTCTTTGCTTTGAGCGTTATTGTCGTCTAATCTTATATTTATACAAGTCACTACGAAAGACTCGTCTATAGTGGTTTTTTTCATGAAAACTTCAATCTAATATTTATATATTCCCCCCCCTTCCCTCCCTCCTCCCTAGAACATATATTGTGAGCGTTCAATTCACTCCAATTATTTAGCATTATAATTGTTATAAAAATAAATTCGGTTACCCTTTCGGTCCTTTTACATGTTAAAATTAAACTCCTTCCTTCAATTAATTTTTTTTTTACATATTCTCCTCCCTCCTCTCTATAACATATATTGTGAGCGTTCAATTCACTCCAATTCTATCCGTTTATTTGGCATTATAATTGTGATAAAAATAAATTCGGTTACGCTTTTTGTCCTTTTACATGTTAAAATTAAACTCCTTCCTTCGATTAATTTTTTTTTACATATTCCCCTCCCTCCTCCCTAGAACATATATTGTGAGCGTTCAATTCACTCCAATTCTATCCGTTTATTTGGCATTATAATTGTGATAAAAATAAATTCGGTTACGCTTTTTGTCCTTTTACATGTTAAAATTAAACTCCTTCCTTTGATTAATATTTTTTTTACATATTATTTCATTATTTTTCTATATTACAGCACCATAATAATAGATTTACATTTCTAGAACAATCCTTTGGAAACCTATTTTGCATTACTGTCTTCCAGTACCCCACACAGTTCTACGTTTCCTTTTCCCACTGAATTTTTCTGATTATTCTGTACTTTCAGTAAAATCTATAATTCTGATGAGACAGATAAATATAATCATTTGTTGTTCCCCCATGTAAATAAATTTAAGTCAATTTAAACGCATATCTGTATTTTTGACCAGGCCATTGTCATCGTTGTAATGTGAAGGACTAAAAGAGAAAAAATATTTGTTTCTTCCAGAAGAAAAATGATGCATAGGGTATGAGGCCCATTTCTCTTACCGTAGAAGCAAGTGTCATCATCCTAACGCATTACAGTGGGGGGGGGGGGGAGGATAAAAAAGTCAGAGTGCTTTCCATTAGGTACATCGTAATCACGCGTTCGCCTTTCTTTCTCTCTTTCTTGCAACTTTGCTTTTAAGGGAAGCACCGAGAATGGGAGGAGAAATGCTCTCATAATTTGTAATTATGGTTATTCCAGTTTAATGCCTTCCCGTATTTTGTTTTCCAGCACAAACAATTTAATCTTTACTTCCAGAGTGTTGCTTCGGAATCACTCTTCTTTTTTTTTCTTCTTCTTCTTCGCCAAGTGGGTTCATAATAATATACGAGGGCAGCTTTCTTGTGTTTCAGGTCACTGGAGATTGAAATGCCAACACATTTAGCTGTAAAAAAAAGCGCTGGATAGAACGATCAAGAAACTCAGTTTCAACTTACATAAAAAAATAAAACGGGAAATAATAATAATATGGTTCGCAATGTTTGACAACATAATGATGAAATTTCTTCTGTAGTTCTGCTTCCAATATTGCTACATTGATTCTTACGGTTTTGTCTATAATTTTCACTTCAACGATCCTAATTTCAATTTATATATGTATATATATCAGTTCTGGAATAATACATTTATAGTTAACCAACGTTTTATATATTTCAAATCTTTCTGATCTTACTTCTTCTATTAGGTACATCGTAATAACGCACTAGCCTTTCTTGCAATTTAAATAAGTTTTTAAGAAACGTCGGTTTTAACCACCCTTTTATTTACTCTTTGATAACTTATTCGCTAAAACAATTGTCACTCTTGCATTAGTACTTATTTATTTCTTGCCAAACAAAACTTACAGAGAAGTAATATTGAAGGAACTTTTGATATTTCACATAAATTCTTATGTTTTATTTGAAAAGACCACTTTTTTAAATTACATGTACCAGTACAACATCTACATTATTTACCTTGCACATCATAATTTTAAATTACATAGTTGGTGGAATATTTATAATACTACAATGTCAATTACAGCCAATAATTCCTTTTGGTTTAATCATAGCTTCAATTGTTTGACAACCAACTTCTTTCCCATCAGCAGAAGCTGTAAATTTTGCTATCCAATAACCTTCCTTGTAGTCGTCGTAGAAGTAGAGTTGTGACCGCGCACTGGACGAACGGGATTTCTTGGTAGCAGATCGGCGTAAATCTGTCCGTAACAGATGCTTCGGTCGTGTTTTCCGGGGGGGGGAAGGAGAGAGAAAGACGAAGTTTAAAAAAAACCATAGTCCCGGTCGTCATATGAAAAATAAACAGTCGGTAACCTCGAACAAGAAACATCTACGTGGAAAATGTGGTGATTGGTTAAGAATGTTGGGAGGAGAGATATGGGGCGGATTGAAAGAAGAAGTAAAAAAATTGAAACGTGGAATGAAACGTCACTAGCTTTAAATAGGCCTGTTGAATCGTTGCGTCAGTATAGAGTTAGAAGTTGATTTTAGACAGTTGTGAGGGGAGAAGTTAACGTGGACGTAGGAGTTGATGAGTGGACAGTTGTTTTAATGGATAAGGATTTATGTGCCGATGACACACAGAGTAGATGTATGTATTTATTTAATCTACAAATTGCCAGTTTTCCCTGGTGGTAAATCCTTGAAATTACAATTTAATTACAAATTAAAATAGGGATGTTACAATAAAAGAAAATAGAGTAAACTAATATAATTATTTTAAAAAATAAGTTACGGTTAGAGACAACTTTTGAACTGTAATTTCATGTATATAACTTTATATTAATTTCAAGAATAATCTTGAAAAAAATATTAAAGAAGGAATTAACACTGTACTGGTCTGAAAAGAAGAAAAGTGGAAAGGTATCTGAAAATAGCCGATGAGAAAAGGAAGAAAGGAAGGCAGGAAGGAAGGAGGAAGGAAGGAAAGAAGGAAGGAAGGAAGATGAAAGGTCGGTAGACGTCCAGGACTTCATATCAAATAGAACCCCAAGCATCACAATTACCGTAGTTAGTTTCAAATGTAATCTTGACGGTCTTTCTTCCGCTGACGAATCAAAATCGTGCGGCGTTGTCACATATTATCGCCCACTCAGCTGCAGTAAGGGTTTCATTAGTCTAATTCTCTTCTCTCATTCGCCGACAGAAAAAACGGCTCCCATTTTTTAAAAATAAAATATAGTGATGTTTTCGTGATAGTGAAAAATTGGTTATTTTAAACAAATGAAAAAAAAATTACGTCTGATTGAAAATAAAGATTTCAGACAGAAAAGTGATAAATGATAAATACCACACAACGTTTCTGGGATCTTTGGCTCCCTTTAGCCAGGTGCTAAGAAGAGCCTAGAGTGACACAACTGCACTTGTCAGTTTGACAACACCCAAAAGCGTCGAAAACGCAACGATAATGGGAGAGCCGAAGGGGTTGCATAGCAATGAGGGGAGCAACAACAGTGGGAAAAACAAGGTTTAGTGTAATAATAAGGGAGAAGGATCCCAGAAACGTTGTGTGGTAGTTATATTACCCTTTTTTCCTGAATTGAATATCTTTATTATTCTTTAAACGAATTATATTATAGAAAGTAGTCATTTTATTACATCAAAAATAGTGAAAAAAGTGGGAGAATTCAAGCTCT
This sequence comes from Zhengitettix transpicula, assembly GCA_037074705.1. Classification (NCBI taxonomy): domain Eukaryota; kingdom Metazoa; phylum Arthropoda; class Insecta; order Orthoptera; family Tetrigidae; genus Zhengitettix; species Zhengitettix transpicula. Next base: position 16,569,603 of record CM073594.1, on the reverse strand, counting down.
AGAAACAACTGCGTTGAAAAAATCGTATTTCTGTTATTTAAATGGTCATTGGAGTAGCTAAGGTTGAGTATTGGCCAATGCCATCCCCCGTACAGTTATCGAGTGGATCCAGAAAAAAAACCCTGGCCTGTTATTAAAGTAAGCGAAGTGAGGTAAAAAGTAGTTGCGCTATAATAAAATGACGTGATGCCCCCTCCCCCCTTTCCCCCCTCTTCCTGTGCTTTGTGGACCGTGGTTTTTCAAGAGCGGCGGCGTCCAAGAACGTTCTGGACATTTAAGCGATGTTACCATTAGCTACGGACCTGATTGAAAACGCGCCCATCGGCAGCACTTTACGTGTTGTTGCTGATAACATCTCAGAATCCCCCGAGCGGAGTAGCAACTTTAACGCCAATTTTCGGTGAGATGCTGCTGGTAGTTACAGTGTTAAAAGTCCAAGCTGCCTGCCCTCCGTGGTCCGAGGTAATTTTGGGAAATTTGCGCCAACACGCCGTTCTTTGATCATTGTCACGCCGTAACAGTTCCCCCCCCCCTCTTCATCAATACTTCTACTACGTCCCTCTCCTTACGACAGTCAATGGTCTGTGAAGGTAATATCTTCTGCGTTGCTCAATTTAAGACCAAAAACAACAGGCTGGTCTTACAGCGACGCATTAACCCTCGACCAGCAGCTTCAGAGATCCCGTACAACAGCCGTCGAGGTTCCTCCAGTATGTGGTTAATGAATGTAAGCTTTCCCGTTGCACATTATTAATAATTTTTTCCCTGGAAATTAAAATCTTTTAAACAAAGACACTGAGCTTCCGGATCAGCAACGCCTGGAATCCAATTATTAAAATATTAGGCGACATGGCAACACATGTGTCCTTGACGCTGGTCGCAGCATGCCCGACCCTATAAATACGACGCACGCAGCGACATCAGTCTGAAGATAGCGGTGGAGAATGACCGCAGAAAAGATGTCAACATCTAGGAGTCTGAACCGGGAAACATTTATTAATCATTAGTATTTAATTCTGGCCATGTTCTGTATATTTTTACAATCAGCTGATGCTAAGACGCCGTGAAAAATTATTCAGTACATTCTCTTCCTAATAACAGAACCGTCACCGTTGCTGCTTCATCAGAAGCTATTTTAAGATGTTTAGAATTTTTCATTATTTTTCTATTAACCACAGACTTCCAATTTTCCAGTCGACTTTGCTTTTAAACTGATATTCTAAATATCCCTTATTCGTCCTCGCAAAACGAACAATAAATATTTTCTTGCATCCTTAGAATCTATATTAAAACTCATCCTATGCTTTCTTCTTTGACGACACTCAATTCTTACACCCTAAATAATTGAGATACTGTAATAATTAATATTTTTATTCACTACTCTCAATCAGCAATACATTAAACTGTAGAACGATTAACAGTAACATTTTTGTTTAATTTTTTAGAAAACTGCGATATATATTTAATTGTATGTCGTTAACTTTATTTAAGGATTTAGACCATCATTCCCAATTTTCTTTTTCTTACGCGGGAAAGATGTTCGTCTAAAGAGGATTCTCTTACCTTTATTCCCTCCCCCCCCCCCCCCCACCGCCGTCCCGCTTCATTACTTTAAGGGCGAAGAGTGTGCTTAAAATTTTTATATGCCTCTGGTAACTTAATACAAAAATAATTTGAAGTTTGCGAATTTCTTTAATATATATATATAAAAAAAGTTTAAATTACCTGGCGTTAACCCTGTTTAACATGAATTGTGACAGTCAGTTAATTGGACGAACTTCTTCTTTTAAAAAGTTTAACGCGAAGTTATTTAAGAAGTTATTGTTCATCCCTTGGTGTGGGGGGAGGAAAAGTTTTGAAACGGCTTGGGACGAGAACTTCCTCTGCTTTTTACGTTCCTTTACTTGTGATTTATAGGAATTTAGAATGCGGTTTTAAAATATTAAACGCTTTTTTTTTCGGTTTACTTGTAATAATACGGTGTGATGTTTATCTAACACTAATTGTCAGTGTTCAGATTCTGTTTGTCCGCAGACACTAATAATTAGAATTGTTCTGTATAAAAGACTAAGCTGCAATTAAACCAAATGTTTAAAGATAAATATTTTAGATGTTTTGGAAGGTATTTCGTAAAATAAAAAAAATTGAATTTCATTTTCCAGACCTTCCTCTTAAAATCTACACAACCTCTAGAGTTAAAAAATCTCGATTACTATTTTCTTTTAATTTTTGAAAAATTAACAGATGGAATTCCGAATTAATTTTCTATTGTAGTAATTCAGTGAAGAATTGGATAATTATATATATATATATATATATAATTAAAATAAAATAAACTGAATTCCATTGTCCATACCTTCCTCTTAAAATCCACACAGCCTCTAGAATTAAAAAATCTCGATTACTATTTTTTTTTAATTTTTTAAAAATTAACAGATGGAATTCCGAATTAATTTTCTATTGTAGTAATTCAGTGAAGAATTGAATAATTATATATATATATATATATATATATATATAATTAAAATAAATTAAATTGAATTCCATTGTCCAGACCATCCTCTTAAAATCTACACAACCTCTAGAGTTAAAAAATCTCGATTACTATTTCTTTTAATTTTTTAAAAATTAACAGATGGAATTCCGAATTAATTTTCTATTGTAGTAATTCAGTGAAGAATTGAATAATTATATATATATATATATATATATAATTAAAATAAATTAAATTGAATTCCATTGTCCAGACCTTCGTCGTAAAATCTACACAACCTCTAGAGTTAAAAAATCTCGATTACTATTTTTTTTTAATTTTTGAAAAATTAACAGATGGAATTCCGAATTAATTTTCTATTGTAGTAATTCAGTGAAGAATTGAATAATTATATATATATATATAATTAAAATAAATTAAATTGAATTCCATTGTCCAGACCTTCCTCTTAAAATATACACAACCTCTAGAGTTAAAAAATCTCAATTACTATTTTTTTTTTATTTTTTAAAAATTAACAGTTTGAATTCTGAATTAATTTTCTATTGTAGTAATTCAGTGAAGAATTGGATAATTATATATATATATATATATATAATTAAAATAAAAAAAATTGAATTCCATTGTCCAGACCTTCCTCTTAAAATATACACAACCTCTAGAATTAAAAAATCTCGATTACTATTTTTTTTTAATTTTTTAAAAATTAACAGATGGAATTATGAATTAATTTTCTATTTTAGTAATTCAGTGAAGAATTGGATAATTACATTCAGGACGCTCTATCATTATATTTCTATTTAATGTAAAGTATAATATAGGATTTTCTTAGAATTTTGTTTACGAAAATTGTAGAGTACCATTTCTAATGAAAAAAAAATTTTTTTTTGGAGTAGTGCGAGTGTTGATTACCAGTTGATGTTCATAGTAGTTTCTATGCTTCCAGTATTTCACCGTTGGAAGTAGTAGTGGGGTGCATTGTTAAATGCGGCGTTGCTGCTGTTGAGGACGCCCTGCGACTGATCCAGAACTCGATTAAGAATAAAGGCATTATAAATTAGGGCATAATAATTTATTTATTATTTTTTTCGTATTTTATTCGCATTTTCTCGTATTAATTATTATAGTTTGTATTTTAATAACGTCTAGTCTTCTAGATCGTTACTCTTTATATTGTATTTTACTCTCTATATTGTATTTAAAATCTCCACGTTTTGACACAGTCTGATTATTCTCCAACTTCTGAGAGAGAATTAAACTAATTTGAATAACAAATACCTAGTATCGCCGGAGGACGTATCCAGAAGCTATCGATTTATCCATTGTCCTCCCCCCCGACTAATGTCGTATACACGAGGGTAGGCATGTTTTCCTTCAGATGTCATGGAGCAATGGTAAACTGTGGTGGTTGAGGGAGGGCGGGCGGGCGTGCGTGCGGAGCGGCATATCTACAGGCGTATCGCTGCCGAACCTCATTAATTTCTACAATCTGGAGCTGTCTTCTGAGCCGCCTCACTCCCTATTATTCGCTCGCACGCGACCCTCGAGGAAATGTCTACTTAGTCCCATACTTTCACTTACTGGTCCCAAATCGAACAGTCTCGACAAATAAAATAACCTTTCTGTTTTCTACTTAACAAACTTAAGAGAGACACGGTAGCTTTGCTTAAACATGCAATGCGTACCTTGTGTAGTCTTTTTCTTTTCTAACTGCAACACTGAAGCATCATACAACATTACCAGAACTCTTACGAGCCTTTGTCTCCAACTAATTATGTAATTTGTGAATTTATTAGCTCGGTCCTGAGCTTGAAAAATATTTAAAAAATTTCTTCAGCGATTGAAGTCAACCATCCACGTTAATTTTTAACAATAAGGAATTAATATTTGAAAAGTACATGATTAACACACACATTTACACCAGAATAATATTTTCTTCTTTTCCAATATAATTTAAATTAATTTCCAAATTAAACGTGATTTAAATACCTTTTTAATTTATAAATTTGAACTTGTTCCTTTCTTCAGGTGTAGAAAAAAAAATAACGTTTTGGGGATGCCTTTTCCTTTCCGTTTTTGAACTAAGGTTCCCACAAGCCGAGGTTCCTCGGTCTGTTTTGAGAGGTGTATGTTCCGGGGTCTCAGACCTTGAGCATACGGTAAGAGTTGTCCGCTATTCCCATTGGAATAGTCGGCCAGCTGCCTCCTAAACTGGTCGAGGCACGGAGAAGGGAATGCTGCGTCCCCACAGCAAAATCTTCTCCCGCTATCCAGGGAAGGGCGTGGGACAAGTACCCAATGCCCGACCTACCTGATGCAGGTTTTTTTAGAGTTTGTCCTGCATTTCTTTTAGGCCAATGCCGGGTAGGATCCTTAAACCATAGCCCGGGGGCCCTAGTTACCCTTGGCTACCCTTCCGCGTCCCCCCTTTCAAATCCCTTTCCTATGCTATAAGAGGGGAGTTGCCACTAAGTATATTACCCTATACATAGCCTGTCTACAACCCCCCCCCCCAAAAAAAAAGAGAGAGGTTTGCCAACTGACTAGTGCAGTTTCCTCTCTCTCTCTCTCTCTCTCGGCTCTTACATTATTTTTATGCGCCTGAAGAAAGGAACGACACTCTTAGAAACGTTGTGTGGTATTTATATCATCCCTTGTTTTGTCTGCGTTTGGCTATCTTTCTTATTCTTAATGTTGATAGGGTTTTTATGCGAGGTGGTACGAAGTGTTATCTAATAATTTCTAAATACTTCTGTCTAGAGCTGATGTAAATGTTGAGGTGCGGACTGAGCGATGGCTAATGCCGGCTTTGCGTGGTTCCTGTCTGAATTATAACAGACCTCCTCGACGCCCCACTTTAAAACACACACACACACAAAATCACATAAACACAATCACCTTATCGCTGCTGATGACCAGGGGGTGTGGAGGGGAGGGGGGGCGTAATTTAACGACGTTAAGACCGTGATTTGTCTCCGGAGAACGGAATTAATAGACGCAGATTGGATAATGAATGGAATTACACGAGCACTGTGCCTGGCGGACGACTAAAGGCCTCATGCGTGAGTGGCCGTGTGATTGTGTGTGTGTGTGTGTGTGGGTTATACGCACCTGGCAGAAGTGGACAGTGACAAATGCGTTTCCTGCGGAGGGCAATAAGTCTGAGGCGTGGGCGGAAAGTAATTCATCAAGCCGGGCCCCCGTAATCTGCGTCTCGATTAATTCATAGCCGGACTGCGAAATCGCAGGTGAAGTCTTCTTGGCCGATCTCACGACTGATAACGTTCGTCCCTCCCCGATAACAAATTAGATAAGACCCACAAAGCACCGCGGCTCTCAAATAAAAACCAACTCCTCGCAGGGTGAAATTTAAATGTTTGTCAATATCAAATCCCTCATACTACAGGAAATTAAAGCGCCCTCGTACTAAGATCAGTATTCAAAAATAATATAAGACTAGATATCACTCACAATCCACAAAAAAAAATCCTTAATTTATTTTTATACTGATTTTCACGTTATTATTATTTAAAAAAATTAGACTTATTATTAATGTTTTATTAATACAAATAAAATAAATTATTTTGGTATAGGACCAATGCCTTTCATTGGTATTAACAAAAGCATTCAACAAAACTACCAAATGTTTTAACCAAGGACTATTTTGTTGACGCGACTTTAAAACCATCCAATAAAAAAAAGGTATCAAAAATATATTTATCGTTAACATATTTCATTAAATTTTGACTGCAGAGTGGAAGGAGATTAAAAAAAACTTCGCCACTTGAGCCAACCGTAGTTTTAGAGATTTTAAGACATGTCATTTCTAAAATAATAATTAATAAAACCAGAATTCCGTAAAAAATAATTTTTCACGTACCTAATTTTTTTTCTATAAATTCCCGAAAATTAATATTAAAAAAATCCCAACAAATAAACAACAACCCTGGTTTCTTTATTTACTAGTAACCACCGTGACGTGGAAATAATTCACCATTCACAAAAAAAGGACCCTTTATTAATTTTTTGTTGTGAATTTAACTTTATAATTATTCAACAACAAAAATGAGGCACCTTTACGACATTTTAATAAATTAAAATTACAAATAAAATTAGTTACTATTAAGGTGTCAATGTTTTTCTATTTTTTTTTGTAATCAACGGCAGCCAACAGGAGTATCAAAAATTAATTTATATTTAACTTCTTTGATTAATCTCAGAAAAATAATTTCTGGAAATAAACTAAATTGAAACCAGTTAGAATTAATATCACAAGGGAATCATATAAATTAATTAGAAGATGCAGATTAAAATACTGCAGGGGCCAAACTGTATCACAACAAATCTAAAATATATATATATATATATGCATTAATTTGGTTTCAATTTATTTTATTGCCAGAAATTATTTTTCTAAGATGAATAATTAAATAAATAAATGAAATGTAGTCTTTGGAACAATATAGTAAAGTAAATTATTTGATTATATTATGACAGCAGAGTGAGAGGAAATTAAAAATCATTAAACTACAGTTGAAATTAATTTTAAACTGTTTTATAAACTAAATTATTTTAAAAAAATTCACTGAGTCAGTGGATTATAAATAAAATACAACTAAGAAGTTTTTTTTTATCTTCACACGATTCAATTTAAAATAAAAGAACTCAAAATGAAAAATACAGCCTTGTTAAAATTAGGTTTGTTTTCTATTTGTAATTTTGGTACAAGGTTTTCAGTTTCTACTTCATTTATTTTAGTTGAGAAAAATATAATATATATATATAACAAACTGAATTATATAAATAAATAAAATATCTGTAAATGTCATTAATTTACTACGGTAACAACCCTGATTAAAACCTTATATGATTGGTAAAAAAATTTAACTGAAACGTTGTTAAATGTGTTAAATATTTTCTGAAACGCCGTTAATTTATTTAATTGATAATAATATTAATTAAAAGAGAAGAAAAATTGTTATATAAAACGAAATGTTTTTATTCCGTAAGTACAGACAATTTTATTTAAAACAAAAATGCAACATAAATTTTTAAAGTCTGTTTAAAGATTCTTAACGAATGCAGATAAATAGATTGAGTGAGGATTGGAGAGTGAAGTGGGGGGATTGAGGTGAGTGAGTGTTCTCACTCCTTAAGGGTATCAGCTCATGTGTGGATCTCTAGAGCAGACATTCAACACTCTTTGCGTAAGGACGCTACTGTTACGTGTATGTTTTATTCCACCAACTCTCCTCGTTTACGTCATAGTAAATAAGTGCACAGTAAAAAAAAACTGTGATTTAAGGTATTTTTGTATCGTGTGTTTCCAGGGGAGAACAGTAACTCCAATGATGGATGCGGGGGCGGAGCGGGCGCCATGAGGAGCGGCAGCGAAGACGAGGCCGCCCCCAGCTGCAGTCCTCCTCCGAGCGACGGGGGCGGCAGCAGCAGCAAGAAGAAGCACCGTCGCAACCGCACCACCTTCACCACGTACCAGCTGCACGAGCTCGAGAGGGCCTTCGAGAAGTCCCACTACCCGGACGTGTACAGCCGCGAGGAGCTCGCCATGAAGGTCAACCTGCCCGAGGTGCGGGTGCAGGTACGTGCAGCTCATCAGCCTAATTAACAGACTCGCTACGGCCGGAACGGGTTTTAAAGAGTTGAATACCTCGATTTATCTTAGATTTGAATTACATGTGTAAAATAAGAAGCGTACAGGTCTGAGTTTACTGGTTGGAAAGGGATGAAAATATGCTGGACACTTCGATACCAATAAAATAGTTGTCACGGGTTGTCCGAACATCGCCTACAGCGAGTGCTTGGACCAATGGATTTTCGAACCATAATTGATGTTAATAATCAGATAAATAGCCAAACACAGAGAAAAGAATCGGTGATATGGATACCACACAACGTTTCTGGGATCCTTGTGTCTTTCTTCGGGTGCTAAGAAGAGCCTAGAGCGACACAACTGCACTCGTCAGTTGACAAAACTCAAAAGCGACGAAAACGCAACGAAAATGCGAGAGTCGAAGGGGTTGCATAACAATAAGGGAGCAACGACCATGGGAAAAACAGAAGGTTTTAGTAATAATTAGGGACAAGGATCCCAGAAACGTTGTGTGGTGTTTATATTACCCTTTTTTGTGTGAATTGTCTATCTTTCTCATTAATTATTAATAAGTCAACTGACTAGTGCAGTTGTGCCACTCTAGGCACTTCTTAGCACCTGGCGAAAGGAACAAGGATCCCAGAAACGTTGTTGTGTGATATTTATATTACCCTTTTTTGTGTAAATTGTCTATCTTTCTCATTAATTATTAATAAGTCAACTGACTAGTGCAGTTGTACCACTCTAGGCACTTCTTAGCACCTGACGAAAGGAACAAGGATCCCAGAAACGTTGTGTGGTGTTTATATTACCCTTTTTTGTGTGAATTGTCTATCTTTCTCATTAATTATTAATTAGTCAACTGACTAGTGCAGTTGTGCCACTCTAGGCACTTCTTATCACCTGACGAAAGGAACAAGGATCACAGAAACGTTGTTTGGTGTTTATATTACCGTTTTTGTTTGAATTGGCTATCTTTCTGATTCAATATATTTTTTTTTGCAATCTGTCCACGCGTTTAAAGCTGTATAGGAAGTAACGTATATACATACATACAAACATACATCCTTTTTTTATTACACAGATAGATAATCATGAATGGCAAATTCTTCCTTAAGCTTCACATCAAATGATTCAACATAAATATTGGACTGTTTCCAGGGAAACACGTCCGTTGTTATTATGCAACTGTACTTTAATTCGCTGTTCCGGCTTCGACCGTAAGACCCGGCCAGTGCCAATCAGCCGATACGTGGCACTTCCGTCCGTGCTTGCTCATCGCCGGCGGTTTCGGGTTCCATCATTATAAAGTATTACAAGACTTATTAGTGACATGTCTAATTAGAGACGCGTGTCCTGGCGAGGGAAGGAGACGCGCTCCCGCGGGAAGAGCTGAATTCCCAGTAATCCGATTGTCTCATTAGTGGAGTGGCGGATTGTGACGGCTGCAACAATCAATAAGCTTGTTTCTTCACGGCCTCTCTCGAGGGAAACTGCACGCAGCAACCAAAGTACCATGAATCTTACGTTCACTTCAGTAACGTTCTCGGGGTGGTCAAACACAGCTACTGTAGGGCGACGTGTCGACGGACAAAGGCACTGCCCCCGTTCATCTTCTAGGCGAAGGGCGTGCATCTGTCTGTTACAGTCGCTGTTTGACCCCCGGTGGTGGAAACCTGAGAACGTCATCAAATACACCCGGGCAAAGCCTTCACATCAGAAACAGATTCATGGGGAGAACAACGACCGTTAACAGTGATTTGTAAACAATTACTGAAGAGAAAAAACAATCTACTTATCTACTTATATAGATTCAAATTTTGATGTGACATATTTTTAAAATAATTAAGTAATTTGGATAGTTAATAGAGTCAGAGAGTATTTGACTAAACTTAAATCAATAATTTGTGTAGCCTAATTGAGAAGAAATTGTATTTCAAAATTTTGAGTGCTCTTGTCCCATTCTTGAGAACACTTGGTCAAATTGTCAATCATTAATCTTATTTAGATTAAAAATATGTTATAAATATATATGGCTATCTTTCTTATTTATTACTTTCGTCATTAAAATTTGTGATTTTTTGGTTAAGCTTTTTATTTGGACTTATTTGGCCATTAACATTTATATTATATTAATATAGAGTTCAACTATAAAAATTTCATAACAACTTCTGTTCCTCAGGGTCGCCATCTTCGTTTCTTAATATTCAATATTTTTATTTATGGTATTGGTACAAAGAACGCTAATAAAAAATTTGTTATATAAAATAAGGCATATATATGGACCTATATATATATATATATTTATTTTGAAAGGAAATTTTATTATTATTGACATTATTCGGCTATTCCATTGTCTTGGATTATATCTCTACATCTCTTTATTCTGATCATCTTTCAAACCGATCATCCTCGTCTTCTCTTTGACCTGCTTGTTTCTTTCTGTGTTTTTTTCTTTGTTCCAGTTTCTTGGCTTTTAATTCCTTTATTATTATTATTATTATTCAATTTTCTTTCCCAGTTTTTTCTACTCCAAGACAATGGAATACCCGAATAATCTCAATAATAATGTTATCTCACAATTATGAAGAAAAATATCAAATCCAGATTAAACTGAAATTTGGAGAGGTTCGATAAGGGCCTAGTCCAGTTGTGTCGCTCTAGGCTCTTCTTGGCACCTGACTAAAGGGAACAAGGATCCCAGAAACGTTGTGTGTGGTATTTATATTATCACTTTCTTGTCTGAATTTGCCATCTTTCTTATTCAAAAATCACAAATTTCTTTTCGTCCTGACATTACGACCTTTTGAGTTATTAAATTAATTAGGAAACCTTCAAAATATAAAAGATATACTTAGAATATAAATCTTTCATGTAAAATATAAAACAGTATTAATTTAACGTCTGCTTTTAGGGCTATTATCTCGCAGGCAGAACTTTATAGGAGAGATACGAAGGGGCTACCTTTGGGGATGCCTTTTCCTCTCCGTTTTTGAACTAAGGTTCCCATAAGCCGAGGCACCTCGGCCTGCTCTGAGAGGTGTATGTTCCGGGGTCACAGACCTTGGGCATACGGTAAGAGTTGCCCGCTCTTCCTATTGGAACAGTCGGCCAGCTGCCTCCTAAACTGGTCGAGGCACGGAGAAGGGAATGCTGCGTCCCCACAGCAAACTCCTCTCCCGCTATCGGAAGGGCGTGGGACACGTACCCAATGCCCGACCTACCTGATGCAGGTTTTCTTAGGGTTTTCCCTGCATTTCCTTAAGCGAATGCCGGGTAGGATCCTTAAAATATAGCCCGGGGGGCCCTAGTTAACCCTTGACTACCTTCCTCTACCCCTTCCACATCCCCCCTTTCAAATCCATTCCTATGCTATTAAAGTGGAGTTGTCCGACGTGCATTACCCTCATGTAGCCTGTTGCCCTAAAAAAAATTTTTTAATATTATGTTGACGTTTCGATATCTTTATGTATCTTCTTCAGGATTTTTCATACAGATGAGGTATTTACAAATGATAAGATTTATAGTATAATTGTACAAAGTAAAAAAAAGACAAGTTGTGTGAATTTAATAACTTGTTAATCGTTTACTTGTGCTAGTTTATTATATATAATTTTTTAAATTAAATTGATATAAAATTTATTTATTTTATATTAAATTTTGTAAGTTATATTTTTTTGTGTACTTAAGGTTTTTTTTACTTTGAACATTTATACAATAAATTTAATCATTTGTAAATACCTCATCTGAAGGAAAATACCTGAAGAATACACTCAAAAAGGGTATCGAAACGTCGTCAGAATATAAATAAAAAAAATATAGGGTGTCTGCTTAAGGTTATCAATTGTTTTCTTTTAACATTTTATCTGTACCTCCGGACTTGTAGGTTTAAATTTAGTATCCTCCTGCGAAGTCCAAGTTCTTGTGTGCGTTGCCCCTGATTCATGGACTGCGAACCATAGCGCGCTGACACTTTTGGAGACTCTGGTTCCAGATCAATCCACCTGCCAGCATTTCACCTCAACGGAATCAATATGGGAGACGCGTAACCTTTAGTGATATATTCGGTCAGAGATTTGAGCTTTATTCAAATATGCGATGCGCCCATAAAGTCGTAAATCGCGCTCCGTGGAAATTGTGTTCGGTTGTGACTGTGAAGCTTCCGTCGCCCTACGTCCCCGTCTCTCTCCCGCGTGTACCGTGATCGCGCGGCATAAAAACCTCGCTGTCACGGAATACAAACAACCCTCGTAATGTTTATTCAGCGCGTTACCTCGCAATATTCCGCTCGTAAATCTCGCGATATCTATAAAGACCAGGTATAAATCCAGAGACGGTGGGGAAGAGCGCTATGTTTATGCCCCCAAAGTGCAGTTTAAAAGCGCTCGCTGTACGACGTGGCCGTTAGACAAACGGATCCAGACTTCTTTCCAAATACTTGATATCCATCACTAACACTGCTACGCGAATATAACTTACCGTTGATCAAATCCTTTCAGACAGAAAAATAGTTGTTTTATTTGTCAGTTCTTCCATTTATTTTTTCTGTAGGGAATAACATGGAAAAAAATCGTAAATTAGGTAGACTTAATTTAGGGATTATAAATTTTCCAAAATGGAATTAACACTTCAATACTTTTCCGAAGTTCTTTATCACATCACGGTCACGCTACTCTCACTCTCTATATGTATCCCTTATTTCTCCATTATGGAAGTACGACTGTAACATTTAGTGTTCCGTAGATAAGAAAAAACACGTGTCAGTAAGACACAAATATCTAAAAAAAAATCCTTCGTTATATCAGAAACTTGTCCCTGGTACTTCTCGTTACCATAGTGACCTCAGTATACCATATAACTAACCAAATACAATAATAAAATGCTTCAGTATTAAAAAAACACATAATTCACCCCAAAATCCGGTAATTTCCGATACAGCTGCCTCTCCTGCAAGCTCCCGTATAACATCACCGATTAAAAAGGAACAGACCCACAGACCAAATTAATAATCAATAAAAAAAACATTAGTACACGAGGTGAAACAAAATGCTACACAGGATATATATATATATATATATATAAAATATAATAAGCTATATGTATATAATAATATATATATTTATATAGATATAATATAATAAGCTATATATATATATAAATGCCCCACAGGATATGTATATATATATAACGTAATATAATAAGCTATATGTATATAATGATATATATATATATATATATATATATATATATATAAAATGCTCCACAGGATATATATATACATATAGCTTATTATATTATATTATATATATATATATAGCTATATGTATATAATGATATATATATATATATAAAATGCTCCACAGGATATATATATATATATATATATATACATATAGCTTATTATATTATATATATACATATCCTGTGGAGCATTATATTTATATATATATAATGCTCCACAGGATATATATATATAATATAATAAGCTATATGTATATAATGAAATATATATATATATCCACAGGGTATATATAAAATGCTCCACAGTATATATATATATATATGTATAATATAATAAGCTATATGCATATAATAAGATATATATATATATATATATCTTATTATATTATATATCTATATATATATTATTATATTATATATCTATATATATATTATTATATTATATATCTATATATATATTATTATATTATATTATATATCTATATATATATTATTATATTATATATCTATATATATTATTATATTAAAAATCTATATATATCTTATAATATTATATATCTATATATATTATTATATTATATATATCCTGTGGAGTATTTTGTTTCACCTTTTGTACTAATGTTTTTTATTAATATATATGTATAGTATAATAAGATATACGAATATTAGATACAAGATATATGTATATAATAAGATACATATATATGTATATATATGTATATATATATATATATTCTGTGGAGCATTTAGTTTCACCTCCTGTACTTATGTTTGTTATTGATATTAATTTGGTCTGATATATATAATATTATACATATAGTATAATATAACATATAAATATATAGCTTCTGCACTATATAAATTAATAAAAACTCTCAAGTCCGTTAAACTAATTAACTTAATTTTTTTTAAATATAATAGTGTTAACAACAACAACAACAAGGCGATACTCAATTGTTATCATTCTACTTGCCGCCGCGTGCTTGTAACCTCTGCGACGAGTTATCTAAACTCTCTGTGTTGCCAACCTGCCGCTACACAAATATCACGACCGTAAAATCATTTAGTTGTAAAGTTTACTGAATAAAAATAATCGGGAACACATCGTTACCACCGGTTTTTTTGTTGTTTTTGTTGGTAAAACTGACCAAAATTTTCCTCAGGTGTCTGAGTTAAATTAGTACGCGCTACAGACTTTTGAGATTTCAACGGCGGGAACTATTCCAAGTCTTTGCTTTTACGGTTTTAATATTTAATTGGTAATTTCAAGAGACGTTTTTTTTATCATCAGCGTGGTTTCAAACCGCCGCTGCCAGAGTAAAAGACTACGTTTATTTCGGCGTCTATTTAACATCACCAATCTCCCGACCAATTGCAATATCGAAAGCAAAATATATATTTCCACCTAGAAAAGTAGACCCGTGTGTGTGCAATTTATGAATTATGCTCATTACGGCTACGAAATAATTCAGGAGGAAGTGATATTAAAGGCTAAGAGCTACCAGGACAATCAATATGATACGGGTTCAACATGAAGGGGGTTGATTACCTGTAAATACCCTACTGGAAGGGGGGGGGGGTAAGTGACACTCAATTTTTCAGAAATAATTTGCCATAATGCAGTGTCTGCCCAGGGAATGAATTTTGTTTTTTTCCATTGCCTTTTCTGAGATTAACTGACGGCTAATACAACACAGAAGAAGGTAAATAAAGAAAGGCATAGAAGTAATTTAGGTAAATAATTTACTTTATCAAACACCATTAACGCGCATTTTGTGTTTTTTCGTTCACAACCGAACGGAACTGAGCCTGACATAAATACATAAGAATAAGTTAAAATAAAAACTAATATTATTTTAAAATGTATCTCACTAATAATTAAATGTTGGGGTGATCCATTTCAGTAATTGAAATATTTGTGAATGGAATAATTTTCTATGACGTTTCAGACGATCTTAAAACTGAATTCGATATTTTTAGAATGATAATTAACTATCTATAATTAATTAAAATTTGAAACTTGCACGATTTTTAATTTTGGTGTGACGCAGCCGGGAATCGAATCCGTCGATTGAATCTCTCAGCGATAATTGTACGAAAAATTATTATATATATATATATATATATATATATATATGTAGAAATTGTCTGCGAGGGTTATTCTCTCGCAGGCAATACCTGCGAGGGATGTTCTCTCGCAGGCAGAACCTTTGAATTTGAAAGGGGGGATGTGGAAGGGTAGAGGAAGGAAGCCAAGGGTTAACTAGGGCCCCCGGGCTATATTTTAAGGATCCTACCCGGTATTCGCCTAAATAAATGCAGGGAAAACCCTAGAAAAACCTGCATCAGGTAGGTCGGGCGTTGGGTACTTGTCCCACGCCATTCCGAAAGCGGGAGAGGAGTTTGCTGTGGGGACGCAGCATTCCCTTCTCCGTGCCTCGGCCAGTTTAGGAGGCAGCTGGCCGACTATTCCAATGGGAATAGCGGACAACTCTTACCGTATGCCCAAGGTCTGTGACCCCGTAACATACACCTCTCAGAACAGGCTGATGTGCCTCGGCTTGTGGGAACCTTAGTTCAAAAACGGAGAGGAAATGGCATCCTTTTTTTTAGGGCACCAGGCTACATGAGGGTGATCCACTTTGGGCAACTCCCCTTTAATAGCATAGGAAGGGATTTTGAAAGGGGGGATGCGGAAGGGTAGAGGAAGGTAGCCAAGGGTTAACTAGAGCCCCCGGGCTATATTTTAAGGATCCTACCTGGCATTCGCCGAAAGAAATGCAGGGAAAACCCTAAAAAACCTGTATCAGATAGGTCGGGCATTGGGTACTTGTCCCACGCTCTTTCGATAGCGGAAGAGGAGTTTGATAAGGTAGCCCCTTCGTATCTCTCCTACAAGGTTCTGCCTGCGAGAGAATCATCTCGCAGGCTTTCCTTTGCCCAGCCATTCTTCTACTTTTATCACTATTTTACTGCCTCACTAAACTTATAAACACTGAGAAAATATTTATTTTTAGACTTCATACAGAAATGTTTCCAATCTGAATGTCACTATCAGGATGGGCCTGTTTATGAGCATCCCGTCTATCAAGCCGCGTCAGGAGAATTAAAATAGTCTCGAAGAAGTTGAATCAACGTGGAAATGTTTCATCAGATCCCAGTCTAACATAAGAATAATAAATTGCTGCAGCATGCAAGCTGCGTATGAGCCCGCAGTGAAGTGTTAAGGGATTCACACGTCTACTGTAGGGGCCCTCAGAGGCACGACGGACATGGTAATAAATAAATCCGAATCCAGAGGACACAAACGGCAATGAATAATTGATGATATAAAAGGGCGAAGGAATGGAAGGGAATGTGAGTTGGTAATGTGTTTAGGTCCCTGTGCGGAGTTTCCTCTGCGTCCGGGCTAATCCGGGTCGCCTTGTTAAACCCAATTCAGACCCGCAAACTCGATTTTCGCTCCCACAATCGCCAACGAGCCGTCTTGTGCCGACTCCTGCGCTGCTCGTATCGCACTCAATACTTCACACTGGTAAAAATACACTTTTCACTTTACCTCCGGGCGCGCAAACAAACAACGAATCAGCACCGTCAATATGGAGCTATTTATTAAGCCTCCCTAGATTTTTGTAAACCACCTCAGCAGGCACGCATCTGGATTAAAATGCAACACTGCAGTGGCGGATGAAAGATGCCACAATATTTCTCCTTGTGAGTGTCAAAGTAACGTTCGTCTAAAACAGACGCGTTGATGAACAATGCTGAAACTATGGACACCGTTTCTTCAAACGTTGTTGATTTCCTAGGGAGGAGCTAGAACGAACTTTTGAACAGGAAAAATTTAAACAAAAGGCAAAGATATTAACATGAAAAGCAAAGAATAAAGTGTATATAACGGAATAGTTCCCGGTGTTAAAATCTCAAACATGTTGCACCGTGATAATTTAACTTCGACACCTGAGGAAAGCAACAAAGTTTCCAGAAACGTAATGTTTCACAACCTTATCCGGTTTATGGCCATTTTACATTGATACAGAAGTATTGTTATTTTCTAAATTTAATTTTACGTCGACAACCTGAGGAAAGCAACAAAGTTTCCAGAAACGTAATGTTTCAAACCTTATTTTATTGTTAATTGCTCATTCTATACTACTGGTACAAACGTATTTTTATTTTCTAAATTTATCACTTTTCTTTGGGAGGGGGAAAATTAAAGTATTTATGCCAACAATTTTAGGATTAAACATTTATTCCAAACAGGTTTTTATAGATAAATAAGCAAAGAATAAAGGGCATATAACGGATATATTTTTAGAATAGTTCCCGAGCTGTTAAAATCTCAAACCTTTAGAGCGTGCCAATACAACATCGACACCTGAGGAAAGCAACAAAGTTTTCAGAAACGTAATGCTTCACAACATTATCCGGTTTATGGCCATTTTACATTGATACAGAAGTATTTTTATTTTCTAAATTTAATTTTACGTCGACACCTGAGGAAAGCAACAAAGTTTCCAGAAACGTTTATCGTTTTTTTAAAAAATTAAAGTATTTATATCTATAATTTTAGAAGTAACAAGTTTTAGAGATAAAACAACACAGATTTGGCCTGAAAAAAATACTTTCGAATAATCTTAAAAATAGTATCATTGGTTTCAGTGTGTTAAAAACGTCATTAATTAGCATTATGGGAACTTAATGAAGCGTAAAGAACGTATTGTATTCATAATACGTAAATATGCGTAAATAGAACATAGCAACACAATAGTTCTGTTTGTTTTTCTAGGAAATCATTAATTTAATAATATAAGAATTTAGGTGCTTATTTCCGCTACAAAACCAAAGAGTTAAAAATTATAAATGTTATTTTATTCGTTGTATTCCAAAGATATGATAATAGATGAAAAAATCCAAATATTGTATCAGTTGTTGTTTATATGGGAAGCAGAAACGTCACTTCAGTATAGTTTAAAAATTTGAAAAATGTTGTGCTTATTTTCTCTACAAAACCAAAGAGTTAAAGTATGTAAATGTTATTTTATTCGTTGTATTCCAAAGATATGATAATAGATGAACGGACCCAAAGATTGTATCTGTTGTTGTTTATACGGGAAGCAGAAACGTCACTTCAGTGTAGTTTAAGAATTAGAAATTTATCTGCTTATTTTCTCTACAAAACGAAAGAGTTAAAGTATATAAATGTTATTTTATTCGTTGTATTCCAAAGATATGATAATAGATTGTATCAGTTGTTGCTTATATGGGAAGCAGAAACGTCACTTCAGTATAGTTTAAGAATTAGAAATTTTTCTGCTTATTTCCCTACAAAACCAAAGAGTTAAAAATTATAAATGGTTATTTTATTCGTTGCATTCCAAAGATATGATAATAAAACCCAAAACTTGTTGTTTATATGGGAAGCAGAAACGTCACTTCAGTATAGTTTAAGAATTAGAAAGTTTTGTGCTTATTTTCTCTACAAAACCAAAGAGTTAAAGTTATTTTATTCGGTGTATTCCAAAGATATGATAATAGATGAAAAATCCCAAAGATTGTATCAGTTGTTGTTTATATGGGAAGCAGAAACGTCACTTCAGTATAGTTTAAGAGTTAGAAAATTTTGTGCTTATTTTCTCTACAAAACCAAACAGTTAAAGTATATAAATGGTTATTTTAGTCGTTGTATTCCAAAGATAAATAATAGATTGTATCAGTTGTTGTTTATATGGGAAGCAGAAACGTCACTTCAGTATAGTTTAAGAACTAGAAAATGTTGTGCTTATTTTCTCTACAAAACCAGTGTTAAAGTATATAAATGGTTATTTTATTCGTTGTATTCCAAAGATATGACAATAGATGAAAAATCCAAAGATGGTATCAGTTATTGTTTACATGGGAAGCAGAAACGTCACTTCAGTGTGATTAATATTAGATTTTAATTAGTTTCAGTAATTAATTGAAGGATCCTTGGGCAGTAGAATTAAATTAAAAATACCACTGACACCTGTAACAAATTCGCCATATTGAAAAAAATACCTTAAAGCGCCAATAGATTTGGCCGTGACGTTCTCATGAGAACTATTTTTCCTGCAAAGGTGCGATGGCGGCTGCCCACAGGAAATAGTCCACGCCTCGGCAGCAATCGTGACATAAAGGAGCCGGCAAATTGATTCAGCGGGACCCTTGGCGTATTTCTCTTTTGGCAATATCTCGAAAGGTAATCGCTCCCCAAACTCAATTTTCCGGAATCCATTTAAGCCTCTTTTACCTGAATATTTCCCTCTTTTGGGCGGAAAGAAATCGAATCAGACTTAGCTTCAGATTTTTTTTCCACCCCCTCCTTGCCCCGAGAAACAATTTGTTTCCATCAATACATCGCGTGTCGATTTAGTTTGCAAAAAAATAGGGCGAAATGAGAATGGTAAAAATTGTGCGCTTTTTGTGGAAACTCTGTAACGAGTTTAAAGCGTCACGTACCACAATGTGTCACATATGAAAGAAAGTCTTCGACTTTTCCTCGAACCGAAATCTTTTTGACAGGTTCTTTTGTGTGTCCTCGTGTGATACTTGTCTTGTTCTCTGAAGAATTCTCCATTATTCATCGTCTCAACAAAAAATCCCGGGGTTAGTTTACCTTAAAATGATTCTTATTCCACTATTTCTTTTTACTAATCGTATAATCAACTTTTGATGCGGCATTTTGTAGATATATTCGTAATACTCGTGAAGATTCATCATAGATGTGTGGCTACAGTCAGTCACAGAGCTAAACGCAACTGATGAGAGAGATTACATCTCAGATGACGTCATCATAGCGTTGCTTAGTAACGGGGATATTAAATAACAAACGTCTGTACAGAGAGTCTCAACCTTTATGCTCGTCCGACCGAATCAAAACTTTATATACCTTGTGTGTGCTATAAAGTTATTTTAATAAATATTTAACCGTTGGAGTTCGACTTATTATTCATTTTACGTTGTTGACCTCCACGGATGTTCTTGTGGAAACATACCAATTTAGTTTTAAACGCGCGAATAGGCCAACCCCACGTTGGGCGCCACAAAAACAGTACCGAGGTAATTTGGGTGTTTCTTCTAATACTTGACCTTTGTTTCTTTTTTATATTGGTTAGTAATGAGATTTTTGATGGACTAATTTCAGTCTCTGACGTAAATGATGACTTTTATTGAAAATTATCTGATGATATAATAATATAGACTACTAGCTGGGTGCCCGGCGTTGCTCGTGTACTTATTTATATAAACTCGAAAAAATTATTTAATTGAATACTTAAATATATTCCTTGAGTACTTCAGGATATAATCGTCACTCAGTCTTCATACATTACGAAATATTACATTGATGAAATTGTTAGCTAGACTCACAACTAATACAGCGCGAAAATTAACTTACATTTTCCCCCAAGGATGGTAAAGTAATTCGTATTCTTCTTTATTACCATTCGATGGAGTATTGCTGTATAAAATTATACTTTTTATTTAAAGAACATATTTCTGCTTTATTTCATTCCTAATAAAGGAGATATTTCCTTTGTTCGTTGCGTAGTAACGTCTATCTCTCGCGTGACGTCATTGTCTCTTGGCGCGCAGTAATTTAACATTTAATGATAATGGTTTTTAATTATTATAATTTCTGTATTACTGTATTACTGTATTACTGAAAACAAATATTCTTTTTATTCAATCAAAATATTTCTGCTTTATTTCATTACGAAATACAGAACTATATTTTTATGATGCGTCAATGTCTTGCCAATGACGTCACCGTCTCTTGGTGCGCAGTAATTTAACACTAATTCGTAACTTATTTCAACTATAATTATTTCCACGTTTATTCTAGGGGTTTGTCACCCCCACAGTACCGGTTCTCGATTTTGGCAGAATACGTATACCAATTTTTGTTGCATTCTGTCCACGCGATAAAATTTGTATAAAGAACAACGTAAATACATACCTACATACAAATATACATCCTTTTTTATTATATAGATATAGGTTTCGGCCATTTAAGTCAGAAAAAATAACGTCTAATCAGAAAAAAATAAAGTTCACATAAAATCTTTTAATTTTACGTTCTTTTATTGTTTGAATCATTTCTGCAGGGTTCAGGCTGGTAAACAGTACAAAAAAAATGTAAATCAACCTTGAAATGTGTTTTTAGGAATTATACGGACATTTTCAATTTTATTAGTTTTGATAATAATGATTTAATTAATTTTAGATAGAACTGAAAGCTTAGAAACTATGACATACAATTGTAGTTAATTTAAT
This sequence comes from Zhengitettix transpicula, assembly GCA_037074705.1. NCBI lineage: Eukaryota > Metazoa > Arthropoda > Insecta > Orthoptera > Tetrigidae > Zhengitettix > Zhengitettix transpicula. Next base: position 16,547,962 of record CM073594.1, on the reverse strand, counting down.
AATTGTTTTAAGTTCTTAATACTTAATTGACCTAATTATAGGACGAAACGTCGCTTTTTGTAAATAAATTATTAATTAAAATTCAGTGTCGTGTCTCAGATGGCCGTTAATATTTAATTAAATTTAATTTATGCAATTATTATTTCTAAAAATGTTAAAACGAATTCAATTCCACTGATCATTAATTCACAATATTCTTTAATAGCGCTAGGCAAAAAAAATTCCCTTACTTAGTTTTGACGCCTGTTCACTATTTCATTCTCGTTTCGTATTTTTTAAATTTGGTGTTATCAAAGTGGTTTTTCTGTTGTTGTTTCATAGCTTTTAAATAAGAAAAAGAATGGTCAAGTCTTTAGTCGATACAATAAGAAATCGGGAAGTTTAGGAAATTCCCTCTAAATTAACAAATAAAGTAGCAACAAACAGAAAAAAAATTGAGTACTAAAAACAAATTCCGCAATCGTAACTTTTATAAAGGAGGGTTTGTTTGTGGTTCGCCTTGTTCTTAAGACTCTTACGACTTTTTATTTTTTTCACCTGACGAAAGCAACAAGGTTTTCCGGAAACGTTTGCGTGGTGTTTTTATTTTATCGTTTAATTTTTGTCCGTTTGTCGTTTACTTGTCATTATTTGGTAATCTTTATTTGGGGGGTGTATTAAGAATGATTTGTAGTTACTTACGACAATGAGAGGTAGAATACATTAAAGGGGTTATCGATTGCGAGATCAAAATGAAGATTGGAATGAGACTGACTGTTAAAAACATTAGTCTCGTTACAATTTATTTCCATTAGGATCGCCTTTGTTACAAATATCTGAACTGACCGAATCAAGATCGAAAAATTATTATTAACATGGCTACCGTCCATCGAGTTAGGGGAGGAAAAAAACCCACTCAAATAATTACCACTAACCTCATTCGCATTTGGAGAAAAATGTAGACTCTGTGCCTTATCGCATGATTAAGGCGTGCGTGTTTCACCTGATGTATAATTGATTGCGCTCACGATAAATAAAAGAACTGGTAAATGCCAGCAATGAGGGAGGACGGGACGGGAAACAGATGGGGACTGCGAGGAAAACAGGGGGGAGGGAAAAAAAAAATTCTGTGTTATTATTTACCATCACAAGGCTGGGCTTGATATTTACTTAATGGAAAAATGCAACAACAAAAAATAATGAGAAAATGGTCACTCTGCATAATCACGGGGAATTCTTTTTATTTGTTTGTATTGCCCGGTTGCGTCGTGACTCCTTGTGCAAGTTTCGGCGGCGGCGCCGCGGAGTTATCCATCTTCATTAGCCCGTGTTCTGCGTAACGAGGGGGCAGTTTGGATTAAGTGGTTACATTTTGGGCTCTTTCTGGCCTCCATCAGGGCGATGCATATCTCAGAGGTGTTTTTTTTTATTATCATTTGGACGAGAAGAGAAGTGGAACAGGAGCTCGATGCGATGGCGTGTTGCAGCTCTCAATTAATTTATCATTCCTGTCTCCCTGTGAATGTGAGTGAGGGAGGAACGAGACTCGCTGAGAAATGTTATTGGCGTCAGGTGCGTGTGCAGAAATACACGCACAATTAATTCAATTATATCCAGTGAGATGGAGAGATACGCCATTGCAGGGCTAGGGTTACAGACCCTCCGTCTCACCCTTCTGCAAACATTAGGGAGGCTATTTCTGTTACCAGCCCCTCCGGTGAGCGCGCAATTAAAACTATCGACTTCACTCGTATCATTCGATCAGGAAATATATGTTTCAAAATGCAACTGTTTGTCCATATGTTGAATAATAATGGTCAGAACTTTGACAATGTTTCTAATTAAATAACAGCAGACCATAAACATTAGTAAAAATCATTAAACTAATCGATATGAAAACAATATAGTAAGCATTATATTTCTCATATTTAAATAACTATTCCGAGGGTGAATAATAAAAAATCAATACGTGTGGACGAGACAAATCAAGACCAGGAAGTCTGTTAATAAACTAGATTTCCCAGTCTGTACAGAATAACGCGGAAGATACTCTGCTTATCAGCGAAAGTAATATATTTTTTATTTTAATTTTTAGAGTAACTGGCAACACGAGGGTGGCAACTCCCCTTCAATAACATAGGAAGGGAATTTAAAGGTATTTTTTTTATTTTAGGGCAACAGGCTATAAGAGGTTAATCCACATTGGGCAACTCCCCTTTAATAGCATAGAAAGGGATTTGAAAGGGGGAGATGCGGAAGGGTAGAGGAAGGTAGCCAAGGGTTACCTAGGGCCCCCGGGCTATATTTTAAGGATCCTACCCGGCATTCGCCTAAAGAAATGCAGGGAAAACCCTAGAAAAACCTGCATCAGGTAGGTCGGGCATTGGGTACTTGTCCCACGCCCTTCCGATAGCGGGAGAGGAGTTTGCTGTGGGGACGCGGCATTCCCTTCTCCGTGCCTCGACCAGTTTAGGAGGCAGCTGGCCGATTATTCCAATGGGAATAGCGGAAAACTCTTACCGTATGCCCAAGGTCTGTGACCCCGGAACATACACCTCTAAAAACAGGCTGAGGTGCCTCGGCTTGTGGGAACCTTAGTTCAAAAACTGAGAGGACTTCAACGCTTATCAGTGAAAATAATATATATTTTTTATTTTAGAGTAACTGGCAACACAAGGATAATCCACATGGTGGCAACTCCCCTTCAATAGCAAAGAAAGGGAATTTAAAAGGAGATAAATCAATATTTTAAGTTTTTTGATTACCGTTAGGACTGCGAAAAATTTTCGGAAGATAAGATACGGAAAGAAGTATTTTTAAAATTGTTAGAAAACCACTGTTGAGAAGAGTCGTTGAAATTTTCTGTCTGAAATACCAGACAACTAATTGAGTGGTCTATGCACAACTGAAGGTTACCCTGAGGTCATTTCAGTGCGTGTAATTTTGCCTATTCGTGGTATTTGTATGGAGTTTGCAACTCTTAATAATTAACACTGTCCAGTCTGATTGTCGGCGCCTTGAACATGCAGCTCCACGACGATAGCAGCCGGGGGAGGGGGGTGAGGCCGGACGCCCTAAAAAGAAGTGTAAGACAGCCACGTGTTTGTTAAATTAGAACCACGCCCTTGTGTTCGAAAAATAAAATATTAAAAATCATCAACGTTTAGTTATTTACCTAAAAATAACCTGGTGCCAAAGAATAATTTGTACTGTAAAAAACCTATTATTTTAAATAAATTAACTGTTCATATATCAGAAAAAAAAAATATATATAGTTGACAAATAATAAATTGATAATAAAGTTCACTACGTCTCGTCCCTAATTTTGGCTTCTTCAGGTGAACAATAGTAGAATAACGGAGATGATTAATATTATAATATATATTATTCTTCAATAAATTTGTTTCCATACACTTCTAAGATTGGGGTTTCCTCAGCACTTTACCACACTCTTATATTTCTTAAATTTTCAACTCCTCCACTTCCAGATAGTTAAGAACTGATTCTGCGATGTCCAAACGAAGAATCCTTGTGGCTGTTGCGCGATTTCCTCCAAGTTTGTCCCTGATTCTCGTTCAGAGTCCAGCATCTTCTTGCACTCTCAATCTATTATCTCTTGTAACATTTTTTTTTCCCACGACAATAATATAGTAACATATGGAATCAAGAATCATTCCTAATTTAACACGATCAAGTACAGTAGCGAGTAGTGAGCTGCCATCCTCGGTGTCTTTACAAGTCTAACGGTATGAAAACTGCAAATTTTTAAAGTAGTAGCATTTAAAAAAAATTTAAGTAGAAAAATAAAATACACAGACCTGACAAAGAGACTGTTTAAAATTTATGCAGGGCTGCCAGCAACGCTGCTAGTTCATTGCCCTTCCAAGAGTGATGGTGGACTTGCATCTACAATGAACACTTCCCGCCCGCAATAAATCATAATTGTTATTAAAATCTTAGTAGCATTTCAAAGAAGACTTTGTTATACTCTTTGGAGTCCAGAGACTCTATTGTTTACCTTGTCCCGATTTTTCGCTTTTTAGTTCGAGGCTCACGGGGTTAAATTTCTAAACTGGCAATATATTTTTTTCTCTGAGAATAAGATGTTTTTTTTTCTTAATGGAGGAAATGATGATTCAATTTTTATACCCCCCTCCCCCTCCCCCCTTCGCCCTTGGGGTTTGCGTCACGGTGAGGACAAACCTGGAATTGTGGGAAACCGTCAGCAGGCCTGGGTAATGGCCGCAATAAAGTTTATTCCCACTTCGTTTACGAGCGCCGAGCCCAGGCAGGTGCTTCCGTACAAACGACGTAATTGTTAAATGAGGGGCGTAGTGCGATATGGCCTCTGCTCCCCCCCCTCCCCCACCACCCTCCACCCTCTCAGATATCAAAGAAAAAAGTGCGATGAATTTTAGAGGAAGCTGTCGGCTTAACGGCACGTAATAAAAGAAAAGTTTCCACATGTAGTGCCACTGCACTGGAGAAATTGGAAACACTTTCTTCGCGTAGGGGGCGAGGTAGGGGGGCCGGAAACCCTCCAGCTACAGTTGTCGGCGAACGTATTTCCGAACAGATAGGATTGAATATATATTTTATTCTAATAAAGTCAAATATGAGGCAATAACACAAAAAAATAATGGAATTTAAATACGTCGAACAGCACAGAATTTTTTAAAATTATTTAGTCTCATTAAATATTCATCATAAAATTATTAAAAGAGGGGGAAAAAATTCTGTTTTTGTATTTATACACATATATGTATATTTAAAACCAACAAAATTTTTCCAATCAGTTAAAATCGTGTTTTCCGGATCATTCGCCGATTTTTCCTTCAGATGGCGGATGGCAGTTTGATATTTCAATAATCGAAAATCACTTTCGTTGCGCCCTTCCTACAATTTCATTGTTATATACTCGTGATTGCACTGTGTCATTGCACTAAATCATACTCAGAGGTGACTATTTTTTTTCTTATTTAATTCACATAATTTTCTAACACTATTGTTTTCTATTTACGTTTCTGTGGATAGTCAATAAATGAATAATTATTTTTTTTGAAACCGTTAAACAATTTTTTGAAATGTTATATTGAGCTTATTTTAGAGTATTTTAGACAGTAAAATCAGTACAGTTACAGACTTTTTAAACGCGAAGTTTCACTTTCCTTCTGTAAAGAATGTTGACGGCGGACTTGCTTTATTACATCTGTCAAGCTCTACGTTCTTTCCTCATTCCCCCCCCCCCCGCTTTTTTTTATTTTTCCTCCTCCCTCTTGGTCGATTCTATCAAGACAATCCCCCAAAAGCGCCCCCATTTATCAGACCAGGTGAAGGGCAAATCCAAGGGGGGTGGGGCGGGGGGGGGGGCTAATATCTATTACATTGCTACGCTTACGTGGAGCTCGTGGGTAAAATATATGCTCCATGAAGGGGTGGGGGGGGGGGGCTCCTTCTTGCATTATAAATCTATTCCTAGCGTTTGATTTCGGTCATTAACCTGGTCGAATATAATTTCTTTCACAGGCAAGACTTCTGATAACGTGCCTTTAATATATATATATATATATTTTGCTATACAAGAGTTTTGGGAAATGGAGACCTGCGATTCGCCATTATAGTACATTTTAAAAAGTAACATTTTATCGCTTTCTGTGTCTGTGATTTTTAATTAATATACTTAGTTTAAATTATGATTAAATCTGCATCAGTAGGTAGAGTAATTTATTTTTTAATAACACAAAGAGAATTTCACCATTCTGGAATTTATACCAGCTTTTTACATACATAAAACAGAATAAATACACTGTTTCTTAGGTGGTTGTGGTAATAGATCTTTTTTTATATATATATTGGCTGCTGTGGCTTTCACAAAATGACGGGTTTTGTTTATTAAATACTTTACAGCCTAATCAGAATCTGGGAGGTAGGTAGACTTCAACAAAATCGCAATTTTTCTCGTAAGATTTCCGCCTTCCAGGAAGAGGGTCACACAACTGGTTACGAAAATCTTCACTCTTTTTCTCAGGGGGTTGTAAGCTCAAAATAGTGTCGTAATAGATCTTTTTTTATATATTTATTGGCTGCTGTGACTTTCACAAAATGACGGGTTTTGTCTATTAAATACTTTACAGCGTAATCAGAATCTTGGAGGTAAATAGACTTCTCTAAGTCGCAAATTTTCTCGTATGATTTCCGCCTTCCAGGAATGGGGTCACACAACTGGTTTACAGTTTCTTTCTTCTCGTCAACCTGGAATCACTGGCTCGTACCATGAAAATATCTATGAATTACTAAAATCTTCTCTCTTTTTCTCAAGGGGTTGTGAGCTTAACATACTGTGGTAATAGATCTTTTTTTATATATATATATTGGCTGCTGTGGCTTTCACAAAATGACGGGTTTTGTCTATTAAATACTTTACAGCGTAATCAGAATCTTGGAGGTAAATAGACTTCTCTAAGTCGCAAATTTTCTCGTATGATTTCCGCCTTCCAGGAATGGGGTCACACAACTGGTTTACAGTTTCTTTCTTCTCGTCAACCTGGAATCACTGGCTCGTACCATGAAAATATCTATGAATTACTAAAATCTTCTCTCTTTTTCTCATGGGGTTGTGAGCTCAAAATACTGTGGTAATAGATCTTTTTATATATATATATATATATATATATATTCGCTGCTGTGGCTTTCACAAAATGACGGGTTTTGTCTATTAAATACTTAACAGCGTAATCAGAATCTTGGAGGTAAGTAGACTTCTCTAAGTCGCAATTTTTCTCGTATGATTTCCGCCTTCCAGGAATGGGGTCACACAACTGGTTTCTTTCTTCTCGTCAACCTGGAATCACGGGCTCGTACCATGAAAATATCTATGAATTACTAAAATCTTTTCTAAGACTGAATTACGTCACGACTTACCTACTACAAACTACTCATAAACTGAAATGTTCTATAAACAAGGTGTCATCAACTCGTCGGTTATCCAAAAATCAACCCACAAGATCTTGGAATCTGCTGATCTTCCCCAATTTGAATCTGATCTGTGCCGCCAACAAATTTCGATATTCCTTTTATCTTCTTCTTCTTCTTTTATTGGCACCATAACCCGATGTGAGTTTTGGCCTCATTTTGGCCTTAATTTTTCCATTCCGCCCTCTCCTGTGTCAGTGTCCGCCATCCTCTTACTTCCATGGTTTGTATATCCTTCTAGATGTCATATTTCACGTTTCGAATTTAACTATATTCATGTCCTTATTTCTACGCAGTGTTTGTCTTCGAGTGGGCAGTCCGGCTTTAATTGTTAATTTCTTCGCAACAATTGCTTTTTTTTCTCCCGTGGTGGGGTTGTCAGCCCCACGCCTAACCCCCCCAACCTGGAGACGGCCAGGATGTTGCTCTTCGTCTGGTGTGTCTTCTCTCCGACCTGTCCGGCTTGGGTGAGTGACCCTGCCAGTAGCTAAGCTACCGCCGGCATAGCTCTCGGGATCGACAACACACGCAAACCCCTGCACCACGATAAGGTGGGAAGACCATTGCAGGGGTATTCCTTTTATCACGCAGTTAATTTCACGGGCCTGAGAACACACGATCATGACGGTGCCAAGCTGGTCTAAGATCTTGTGGCCAAACTCTTTTAATTATTTTATAATTCCTCTTTGTCTTTCGTTTATTACCCCTGAGTTGCGTGAATTGACCTGGTCAGAGCGAAAGCGAAATTATAAATTCCTCAACAAAATTAATTATATATTAAAAAATAACCCTCAAATAAATTTTTCTCGCCTCTGTACACCACATAAAATAGACATATTGAAGGCTTTATGATTTTTTTCTTCGATCGGAATGAATTTTTCCCCTCTACAAGGACGTTGATTGATGTTGCCATTGAAACGCCTTCATCGACCCGTTGGAACCTGGAGAACAATAAGCATAAGGATTTCAAGATTGTTTTACAAAATATTAACGGATATTATTTTTCTATTATTCAAGTATCGCTTTACTTCCGCACACTCAATTACTATTGGAATACACGACCCTTCACGATCAGATTCACCACGTTACAACCGTAGGCTACGATGCAAATGAGCATTATCCGTCCTGGCCGCACTCAGACGAATGAAAATACCGTCTGTAATTGCAAGCGGGCGATTATAATAGCTGCAGATAGTTTTTTAAAAAAACACCGACACAGGGGGGGCAAAAAAATTTTTTTTTTCAATTTTACTCCCCCCAAAAACCTATTCTCTTCTTCAACTTATTGAACATTCAGATATAAACATTTTTCGTTAAAAAAAAATTCATTACTTCGCATATACAGGGTGCCGAACTCTCTGATCAGAGAGGACAGAGCGGGGTGGGTGGGTGGGTGGTGGTGGGCGAAAAACCATAAACAGGGTTGCTGATTGGAATGGATCATTGGAATCGATCCCGCCCCACGATTAAAAAGCGGGATGGATCCTGGGGGCGAAACATGTCGTATTAAACGTTGCAAAAAGGGATGAAAGATTACAGTATTTTTTATCCAGAGGGGTGGGGGGGGGAAACAAGTACGAATCAAAATTTACCTGAGCTTCAAATAATACTCATTATTTCGACGTTGATCGTGTCGCAGTAACAAACACACGCGTGAGTTAAAGTGGATTGCATGTCACATCGTAATTTCACCCCCCACCCCCATCCCCGTCGCGATTAAAATTAATTTGAAAGTTCAGATTAATATTAATATATTTTTTTTACGTGTTGGCAACGACTAATATCAAGAAATTCCATCTACAAGTGTGATACAAAAATATGTACTACGAAGCCAAAGAGAAATTATCAATATTTTGTTATTCGGTAATATATTGTGAGTTAAAGTTTTTCCTTATTTAAATTTATAATATAAAGAAACATTTCACAGACCCTTTTAATAAATTTCATTTTAAACATGTTAAACTAAAATTTTCTATTAAATACTCACGCCTTTTAAAAGTCTTTTTACTGTTCTTCTTCCCAAGCTCTACAGCCCGATGGCTGCCTTCACAATCTTCTCTCCTCTCGGCTTTCTCCCACCATCTTCTTCAAGTCTTCTAACACATCTAGGATCCATCTTTTCCTTGGTCTTCCCCATTTCTTTTGGTACCAAATATTTTTTCCCTTTATATATCAGCAGGAGGCAGCAGCAGCACATCCTTTGTATTTTCGATATTTAATTTTACTTTTTTTCATTCGAAAATGACTGCAATAAGATGCTGAACGTTTTAAATAACAGTATTATAAATCAGTGAATATACATGAGTCACTAGAGCTTTCCGTTTTAAGATAAAACACAACGCGAGCAACAAAAGAGATTGCATAAAAATCACACAGAATGTACATAATTGAAACTTCTTTGTTTTACATTATCACCGCTGACACTCAACTAACTTCTCTCTGACGTGTGGCACGTGATCTTTGGCAATTTGATCTCCTTGTCGCTGGGAGTTCGAACGGCGAATTCAATCCAGCCACACAGATCGTTCAAAGGAATCGTTTCAACTTTTGCAAGAACAAGAAATTCAGGTTGTAGCCCAAATTTAATTTATTTTGTGTATATCGTGTGTTACTTTCATCTACTGACGTAGTTAGTGAAACGTGGGTAGAAATCTAAGAGTCATTATTTTATTTTCCTAGACGACTAATAAATATTTTTTTGAGGGTAATGTTCAATGTTGAGTTTTTCCTAAGAATAATTATTTGAAATAAAGATTAATATGAATTCATTGAAACGACATCAAAAATAAAATTAGTTCCAACGCTGTTAACGTATAATAAGTTGTTCTCAAGTATCTATAGTTTGTAACTTGTGTTTTCTGATTTAAATATAGGTGGAAAATTCTTTTTTTTTTTGTTATCGTACTCCATTTGTCTTCAAGATGGCCGAATATATTTTAATACGATCTTATTCCTGCGATTGATGTTCGCCCTCTTGTCTGCCGGTGGCAGAGGGGGAAAAACTCTGCCGAGATCAACCGAAATTAATGGTGCTGTGACTCCTGAATGGCCATTCTTCAAAGTGGCACCTCCTTTCTTCCTAAGGGCTCTCTGTGTCTGTGTGTCTGTGTGTGTGTGTGTGTGTGGAAACGCATCATCTGGACCACCAAATGGGGAAAAAGACCTGAGAAAAGAGAGTGAGAGAGGTTTTTCTTGTTGTTTCCCTTTTACGCCCGCCCTCCATTCTCTGTTTTTCCTTTCCCCTTCCCGTCGGAACCACTTGGCTGAAAATGATGGGCGTTTAGCGTTAAATTTCATTTGTGTGTGTGTGTGTGTGTGTGTTGGGCTCGTTAGCCTCGTGTGATGGATTGTGGCGACCACTTGCCGGCTCCCACAGCCAACCCTTTCGCCAGGGTAATCTTCCCTTCCCTCCTTTCCGCCCCCCCCCTTACTCCTCCTTTTCCCTTCTCTTCCCTTCGTTCGGCTGCGTGCGTTTCAAAGACCGTAATTACTTTGCGGCGGAGATATCTTAATTCTGTTGCTTCATCTGCCCCAACGACCTCGTTCAAAGGGCGGGACCTTATGTAATTGCGTTATTCTAACTGAATCTAAAACTTAAAAAAACTTCCTCCACAATTAATCGGAAATAAATTTCTTACTAATGGACTATTCACCGTCATAAACAAGCTTATATTTCAAATATCATTTCCAGTGGCGCAAAAAAGAAACAACGAGTAAAGTAAATGGAAACTGCAAGTTATATTTCCAGATCTTACAGTTTCAAATTAAGGACACTTGAGCGGAGATATTAAAGTGTTATGAGATGATGTTAAAAAGTCTTAGTAATTTAAAACGGAAAATATATTTATATATTCCTAGTTAAAGAAGAGGAAATTCGGCTCAATAAGAACAAATTGAATAATTTAATCAGATAAACACTGCACCAAAGACATTCTTTGATTATGATAATTTAATACTCAGTCATTAATAATACTTACGATTTATACCGCTGATGAAAAACAGTTTCATACAAACATAATATACTGTAATAGCAACAAAATTAAATTCATTTTTGTTTTTATTATCCTTGTTATTGTTATCTCTAAAGGTAATTTTTTTTAGGGTAACAGGCTACATGAGGATAATCCACATAGTGGTGGCAACTCCTCTCTTATAGCATAGTAAAAGGAGTGAAAGGGGGGATGCGGATGGTTAGAGGAAGGTAGCCAAGGGTTAACTAGGGGCCCCCGGGCTATAGTTTAAGGATCTTACCCGGCAATTCGCCTAAAAGTGATGCAGGGAAAATCCTAGAAAAACCTGAATCGGGTAGGTCGGGCATTTGGTACTTGTCCCACGCCCTTCCCTGGATAGCGGGAAAAGAGTTTATGTTACTGTTGGAATGGAGAAAATGTGACGTGACTGTGTGAGAGAGAGAGTATCTTTGGCGTTGATATTAAAGAAGCACGTAATTTTACTGCATAAAAAATTAATATATTATTGGTTTCGTAATTGTGAAAATAAATAAATGTTACTAACTGCAATTGATTTTACGATGACCGTCTTCAGCTGTGGAACGAGTTTTTACAATACTAAAGAAAATCGCAGGCAAAACCTTGTAGGACAGATACGAAGGGGCTATCTTTGGGGATGCCTTTTCCTCTCCGTTTTTGAACTAAGGTTCCCACAAGCCGAGGCAGCTCGGCCTGCATTGAGAGGTGTATGTTCCGAGATCTCAGACCTTGGGCATACGGTAAGAGTTGTTCGCTATTCCGATTGGAATAGTCGGCCAGCTGCCTCCTAAACTGGTCAAGGCACGGAGAAGGGAATGCTGCGTCCCCACAGAAAACTCTTCTCCCGCTAACGGAAGGGCGTGGGACAAGTACCCAATGCCCGACCTACCCGATGCAGGTTTTTCTAGGGTTTGTCCTGCATTTCTTTAGGCGAATGCCGGGTAGGATCCTTAAAATATAGCCCGGGGGCCCTAGTTAACCCTTGGCTACCTTCCTCCACCCTTCCACATCCCCCCTTTCAAATCCCTCTCATATGCTATAAGAGGGGAGTTGCCTCAGATAATCGAATTTTACTGTTCTAATTTTTGTGTTCTTTATGTCAGGGGCCAAGTTTCACTTCCATGACATAGAATGTTCTGTATTATTATGATGCTCTTAAAAAACTTTGATTTTTGTTTTTCCTTTGTTAAATCTTTATTTTCCAAATCATTCCGTGTAAAATCTTTGCCATTGCAATTTTAGTTTGTGTATCTCTGTACTCAAATGATCCTACAATGTGACCAACCCCAAGTATTTAAAAATCAAAAGTCAAAATAATGGTTGAGAATCTCTACACAGTAAAAATGAGGTTGGTTCAGTGACGGACGACAAGAAATCTTTGACTTTTTTCATCGTTTTGTTACCAAATAAAAATTATTTTCGTGTATGTTTATTTTTAAGCCGAACGTTTCTTTTGTAGTTTTCCATGAAACCCTCTTTTTCTACACGTCTGTTGCAACGCAATATTTAAGTATTAAAATTTTATTTAACGTTCCAGATTTTTTTTCTTCTCGATTGTAAGCTGCTAATTTAAATAGAATTGGTTGCTTGCTTTGCTTAGCATTTATTCTATTTTTTTTTAACACTCGACATCGTCCCCCTCCCCCCCCCCCCCCAATCATACGTTGTTAATGTCGCGGCGGTGAGTGATAGCAAAGGCAAACGAATTGCAGGGCTTCATCGACAAACGGTTTGCAGTGAGTGTTGTTGTTGTTGTTGGGGTGGGCTCCAAAAGCGCAACAGCTCTTCCACCACGAAAGGGGGGGGGGTGATGTTTAGAGAGGGACGAACCCCTCCACGTCTCGCCTAATGAATTCCCGATTACAGGGACGTCAGAACTCCGCTAGGAACCATTCATCACAGGGCGTGATAAGTCCCTCGACTTGAATATGGTCAGACAGGCCGGCGGGGCAAGTAGAAACTCACTCACAACCTACGGAAATACGGTTTCGTCACGTGACACGAGGACAAGTCACAAAGACGATGAGGCTTAACGTTCATATTCTAAGAATAAGTCGACATGCATCCAGTGATGAACCAATCAATTAATAGAACGGAACTAGGAACAAAGAGGTTAAATTAACACTTGACCAAAGATTAATATAGAATTAAATACATTTTCGGTTTTATATAAATAATTTAATAATATTAAATATATAAATAATTTAATAATATTAAATATATAGATTATTAATTAAATATTAAATATATAGATTATTAAATTAATATATAGATAATTTAAATTTGAAACAGAAAACACAGTTTTTCTGACCAATAACTAGACAATATTTTTTTTTATCGATTGAAGACAACGTTTCGGTACGTGTTTGTACCTTCCTCAGGTCTTTCGTAAATATTATAAACTATTTTCACATCATTTTAAAAAACCGCGAAAGCTACACATCTGAGGAAGGTACAAACACGTACCGAAACGTTGTCTTCAATCGATATAAAAAAATATTGTCTTGTTATTGGTCTGAAAACTGTATTATCAATTTCCTATACAAAAAAAGACGTAAAAAGACGTAATTTATCGTTTAATCATGATCCGATTTTTTTTTATATAAGGATAATTGTAAATGAAATGTTTCAGGTTGTGATAAACTTATTACATAAATTAATAAACGTACTACAAATTTATAGTTGATAATAATAAGTAGACCTTACATATTTGGGTATGTTGTCGGTGTTATTTTATCTTTGATTTTATTTGATGATAACACGTTGTTTGCTATATATATTTGGATTTGTTCTTGGTGTTGTTTTATCTTTGATTTTTTTGTTGATAATAACGAGAAGTGGACGATATATCTATGGGTTTGTTGATGGTGTTCTTCTTATCTTTGTTTTTGTTGATAATAAAACGAAGTGGGCGTTATATGTTTGGGTTTGTTGTTGGTGTTGTTTTATCTTTGATTTTTGTTGATAATAACACGAAGTGGACGATTTATCTGTGGGTTTGATGTTGGTGTTATTTTTATCTTTGTTTTTTGTAATAAGTTGGCGTTATAAATTTGGAATTGTTGTTGGTGTTGTTTTATCTTTGATTTTTTGTTGATAATAACACGAAGAGGGCGTTATATCTTTGTTTTTGTTCTTGGTGTTGTTTTATCTTTGATTTTGTTTATAATAACACGAAATGGTCGTTATATCTTTGGGATAGTTGTTGGTGTTGTTTTATCTTTGATTTTTTGTTGATAATAACACGAAGAGGGCGTTATATATTTGGGTTTGTTGTTGGTGTTGTTTTATCTTCGATTTTTTGCTGATAATAACACGAAGAGGTCGTCATATCTTTGTATTTGTTCTTAGTGTTGTTTTATTTTTGATTTTTGTTGATAATAACACGAAGTGGCCGTTATATCTTTGTATTTGTTCTTAGTGTTGTTTTATTATTGATTGTTGTTGACAATAACACGAATATATCGTTATATCTTTGTATTTGTTATTAGTGTTGTTTTATCCTTGATTTTTAGTTGATAATAACACGAAGAGGTCATTATATCTTTGTATTTGTTCTTAGTGTTGTTTTATTATTGATTTTTGTTGACAATAACACGAATATATCGTTATATCTTTGTATTTGTTCTTAGTGTTGTTTTATTATTGATTTTTGTTGACAATAACACGAATGTATCGTTATATCTTTGTATTTGTTCTTAGTGTTGTTTTATTATTGATTTTTGTTGATAATAACACGAATTGGGCATTATATATATTTGGGTTTGTTTTTGTGTTGTTTTTATCTTTGTTTAGTTGTTTTCGTGATGGCGATGCTTGAACAATTAATTCATGAAAGGAGACTCAAATAATTTATCTAATATGCTTACCCTTCTATATATATGCAAATGATTTGAACCGTGATATGGGAAGTTGAACAAGAATTAAAGAGTTTATTGTAAGGGTGAAGCAAGTCGTGTAAGTTGTAGACAGTCTTTGGACTCACTGAGTTAGTTGTAAATTTAATGCCTATTTTTTTTACGTTAGGATAATGTTTTTAAAGGGATCCATTGTTTGATTTTACAGAAAAAATAATAATAGTAAAATTAGAAGTGGGGTATTAACGTGAAGACAACTGAAAATTGGCGATGGATCTTTATCAGTTTTCCCTTCAGTCTGTTTCCGGATGTATCATAATTTTTTTTATTTCAGGAGACTAAAGTGAGGTTTCTTGTGGACAGCTATTTACAGTCTCTCCTGAAGCGAGCCCGCAGCCCCCAGATCCCCGTAATCCTCTCATTTAGCTCGCGTTAGCTCCTAAACGAACAACATTCCCTCTTGCATTAATTGCGTTTGCTAGGGACGCGAAGTGCTTTTCCGTCCTCAAATGCAAATTTTAACCTTGTTAAGCCTTGGCCTCCCAAGTTTAGATTATCAATGGTTAATTAATCTTCAATTTATTCACTTTGTGTAATGAATTTAACACTCAATTTGGCGGTTATTAATCAAAGTTTTAATTAAGGTTATTATGAGGCACTAATCATGCACGCCCCACTTAAGAGACCCAGCTACCTGGGCGCTACTTCCAGCCGCCATTTGCATCTTAATCACGTGCACAACTTATTAACAGACTCACTTACAGCTTTCCCTGCTTAATTTTCCTTACTATTGTCGATTAAACTCATCCGGGAAGTGCTCCAATATAGACGGGGAAAATAAAACGAATAAAGTGCATAATATTAAAACATCTCAGTTATTTTTTTTCCCCTTCACCAGCCACTCAGTATTAAAATATGATCTCCTACTGGCGTTGCCACGTGTACTTATTTATATAAAACCGAAAATGTATTTAATTCTATATTAATCTTTGGTCAAGTGTTAATTTAACCTCTTTGTTCCTAGTACCATACATTTAATTCTATTGCATCAATCCCAAAAAAATATTCCTCCAAAATTCTTTTTAAATATACTCCTTGACTGCTGCATTATATTAATTTGATAATATTGTCAACTACATTCACAATGTAAACAAATGGTCGCCATATTGGAGTACTTCACGATTCTGGGACTAGACGCTCCTTTATCGAAATAAATATTTTTTTTCGTGCAGTTCTCTCTGTCTCTGTCTCTGTCTCTGTCTCTGTCTCTGTCTCTGTCTCTGTCTCTGTCTCTGTCTCTGTCTCTGTCTCTGTCTCTGTCTCTGTCACTGTCACTGTCTCTGTCGCTGTCTCTGTCTCTGTCACTGTCTCTGTCGCTGTCTCTGTCACTGTCACTGTCACTGTCTCTGTCACTGTCACTGTCTCTGTCACTGTCACTGTCTCTCTGTCTCTCTGTCTCTCTGTCTCTCTGTCTCTCTCTGTCTCTGTCTCTCTGTCTCCCCCCCTCTCTCTCTGTCTCTCTGTCTCCCCCCCCTCTCTCTCTCTCTGTCTCTCTGTCTCTCTGTCTCTCTGTCTCTCTGTCTCTCTGTCTCTCTGTCTCTCTGTCTCTCTGTCTCTCTCTCTCTCTGTCTCTCTGTCTCTCTGTCTCTCTGTCTCTCTGTCTCTCTGTCTCTCTGTCTCTCTGTGTCTCTGTGTCTCTCTCTGTCTCTCTCTGTCTCTCTCTGTCTCTCTCTGTCTCTCTCTGTCTCTCTCTGTCTCTCTCTGTCTCTCTCTGTCTCTCTGTCTCTCTCTGTCTCTCTCTGTCTCTCTCTGTCTCTCTCTGTCTCTCTCTGTCTCTCTCTGTCTCTCTCTGTCTCTCTCTGTCTCTCTCTGTCTCTCTCTGTCTCTCTCTGTCTCTCTCTGTCTCTCTCTGTCTCTCTCTGTCTCTCTCTGTCTCTCTCTGTCTCTCTCTGTCTCTCTCTGTCTCTCTCTGTCTCTCTCTGTCTCTCTCTGTCTCTCTGTCTCTCTGTCTCTCTGTCTCTCTCTGTCTCTCTGTCTCTCTGTCTCTCTCTGTCTCTCTCTGTCTCTCTGTCTCTCTGTCTCTCTGTCTCTCTGTCTCTCTCTGTCTCTCTGTCTCTCTGTCTCTCTCTGTCTCTAGAGGCTCTTACTCTTTTTTGTGCACCTGACAGAAAGGAACAAGGCTCCTGGAAACAGTTGTGTGGTATTTATATTATCACTTCTGTGTCTGTATTTGTCTTTCTATCTCATTATTAATTTATCAATCAGACGTAAATATTTTTTTCTTTACAATCAGTACCACGGAAATTTATTACGATTCTTTTTAGTGCAATTTCAAATGGAATGAAGACAAGTAAAATAAATTACAATTAAAGCTGTACCGATGCAAAACTTACGGGTGGGGGGGGGGAAGTCACTTAACGAATAATTTTTCTACTGTACGAATAGAGTTAATGATATTAAAAAGGAATAAAGGGAAGTAATTAAGGGACAAATCAATTCTCTACGATTATGAAGCTCCTTTATGGAATAATTTTTTTCCTATTGAGGAGAATATGTGTTAAATATAGTTAAAAGTATCAGGTGTGAAACCCTTGGGAGTTGTGATAAACAGGATTAAGTGGACCACATCGGGAAGAAATCAAAGGCAGCGGAATAAAAACCCTGACATTTCAAGGTTTCTTCCTGCCTTCATTATTTTATTTCAACGTCTAGCCAATGGAAAACCTGAAGAAAAAAAATATATTATTTATAGTGAATAACGTTCAAAATCGGATGATATTCAGTTAGAACCGCGAGTTGTTAAATAAATAAATAAACACTGCAGCCGAGGGAAATGCAAAGAGAAACAACTCCTGTTTATGTATAAAACAAAGCTTAATTAAATTTACTTGCCCCAGAATTTCGATTTTTTGCTATCGTAGTCCTTATTACGGCGAGCGAGCCGCCATTACGGCGATACCGGAGGCTTTATCGTCCCAATTACCAAGGGGGAGGGGGTGGGGGTGGAGGTGGCCCTCCAAGTCTTTTCTGCTTGCTTTAGATTACAAATTACAGTGAACAGGCCTTGCGTGATGTCACAGGCAGTTCTGCGACCCTTCTTGATTATGTGATATAATTACGACTGCTTATTCGAAATCCCCCCGCCCCCCCCCGCCCCCCACTGTGCTTATTCTCCACAATAATCCCGTTTTAACATGTAATAGATCCTTACGTCGCGAGGAAAGATACGAAACCATGCAAAGGAAAAACTACAATTATTAAAATCTCATTTTGCGTGACGTTTACAGGCTTCCCACCCCTTCCCCCCTTTGTTTTTCACATTCATGCATGCGTGAATGATTTAACTTAAGTCATAAGGTCATGTAAAATACAAATAAGCTTGAAAAAAAAAATTTGTAATTCACCCACTTACTGAAGATAATGAGCTCACTATATTATGCGGTACTCAGAATAATAAAAAAATAATTAACCGTAGTTTTACTTAATTCATCATATTTTACAAAATAAGTAAGCATTTTAGAGGAAGACTAAAAAAAGCATTATGTTGTATACCAGAAACAACAAATTAAATTAATTTAAAATCGCGGAAATAAACGACCATTTATGCTCACTTAAAAATCATCTGAAAGACCGTTTAAGATATCTGAAGAATATTTTTTATTTAGTGACCAATTCATCGAAAAAAAAAATTAACCATACAAATATCTCCCTCGTGTAATTATTAGATGTAAGGAATAACTGAAAAAATATAAAAATAATACAGATTTATTGAATGCTTTGAAATAATTTTTTTTATATAAAGAAACAACAGTCACTTCAAAGTCTGAAAAAAGAAAATTTATTTATGGAAAATTAAACTACGTTTCATCGCTAAATTTGCGACCTCTTCAGGTTGGAGTTTAACAAAAATTTTGATAGTCATGTCGTCTCAACCCTTGACTGCCGCCGTGGCCGATTTTTATTTTTTTACTTCTTCTTCAACTTGAACGGTTCGTTAATTTAGCGATGAAACGTAGTTTAATTTTTCCATAAATAAATATCTCTCTTTTTCCTGACTTCTAATTGGCTGTTGTTCTTATTTATAAGTTGTCTCAGTAGTCAAACAACATTATTTTGAAAATTTTATCGATGCCAAATTTAAGTTCTAGAATGTTTAAAAAATATTTATTTTTAGGGTAACAGGCTACATGAGGGTAATCCACATGGTGGCAACTCCCCTTTAATAGCATAGGAAAGGGATTTGAAAGGGGGGATGCGGAAGGGTAGAGGAAGGCAGCCAAGTGTTAACTAGCGGCCCCCGGGCTACAGTTTAAGGATCCTACCCGGCATTCGCCTAAAAGTAATGCAGGGAAAACCATCGGGTGTAATACCTGCCGGATGTTAGTCACGAAATTGCTGACCCCCCCCCCCCCCCCTGTGGGTGCAGTAAAACAAAATTTGTTATTAATAATAAGAAACACAGAATAAAATAAAATCATATAAAAAAAATCTCTGATACAAATGCGAAGTCTTGTGTATATTTTTTTTTACACATGTGTGTGTGTGTGTGTGTGTGTCCCTTTATGGTGAATTATATTTCCTGACGATGCGTGTGCCGTGTGCGTGTCGCAGCTGAAAGCGGATACTGTGCAATGTAGCCATGGACACGGAGATAAGACGAGGAGGAACCGCCCGAGCCTTTTTCCCCCCGTTCCCTTTGGCAGGTGTCCTGGTTTGTCTCATTGTCCTCTTTATCGAGGCTGTTCTATGGCGTTCTGGGCGGGATTGCAGATTAGAAAGCAGCTGCAGCAACGGCCTTCGTCTAAGCTTCCACAGAAACTCTGATGACCACCGGAATCGACCAAGGACTGTATTCAATGCGTGTAGTCTGTGTACATGCCCAGGTAGACACATTAATATACCAGATGAATCGTTGTGGTCTTAAAATTGAACCCTCAGACGAACCTACGTCCGTCTGTATTATCAGCCTTCCGTTTTGTGTACATATTTATTTAACCTACGCATTTTAACAGTTTGCCACGATGGTAGATGCATGAAGTTACAGTTTAATTACAAATTAAATAAGGGAAGTTAAAAAGAAAGGAACACAGAGTAAATTAATACAATTATTTTAAAATATAAGGCTAGGTTTAGGGACATTATTTCAAGTAGAAATTAAGGGAAGTTAAAAAGAAAGGAACACAGAGTAAATTAATACAATTATTTTAAAATATAAGGCTAGGTTTAGGGACATTATTTCAAGTAGAAATTAAGGGAAGTTAAAAAGAAAGGAACACAAAGTAAATTAATACAATTATTTAAAAATATAAGGCTAGGTTTAGGGACATTATTTCAAGTAGAAATTAAGGGAAGTTAAAAAGAAAGGAACACAGAGTAAATTAATACAATTATTTAAAAATATAAGGCTAGGTTTAGGGACATTATTTGAAGTAGAAATTAAGGGAAGTTAAAAAAAAGGAAGACAGAGTAAATTAATACAATTATTTTAAAATATAAGCCTAGGTTTAGGGACATTATTTCAAGTAGAAATTAAGGGAAGTTTAAAAGAAAGGAACACAGAGTAAATTAATACAATTATTTTAAAATATAAGGCTAGGTTTAGGGACATTATTTCAAGTAGAAATTAAGGGAAGTTAAAAAGAAAGGAACACAGAGTAAATTAATACAATTATTTAAAAATATAAGGCTAGGTTTAGGGACATTATTTCAAGTAGAAATTAAGGGAAGTTAAAAAGAAAGGAACACAGAGTAAATTAATACAATTATTTTAAAATATAAGGCTAGGTTTAGGGACATTATTTCAAGTAGAAATTAAGGGAAGTTAAAAAGAAAGGAACACAGAGTAAATTAATACAATTATTTAAAAATATAAGGCTAGGTTTAGCGACATTATTTCAAGTAGAAATTAAGGGAAGTTAAAAAAAAGGAAGACAGAGTAAATTAATACAATTATTTTAAAATATAAGCCTAGGTTTAGGGACATTATTTCAAGTAGAAATTAAGGGAAGTTAAAAAGAAAGGAACACAGAGTAAATTAATACAATTATTTAAAAATATAAGGCTAGGTTTAGGGACATTATTTCAAGTAGAAATTAAGGGAAGTTA
The DNA here is from genome assembly GCA_037074705.1 of Zhengitettix transpicula. Taxonomy (NCBI): domain Eukaryota; kingdom Metazoa; phylum Arthropoda; class Insecta; order Orthoptera; family Tetrigidae; genus Zhengitettix; species Zhengitettix transpicula. The sequence goes on along the minus strand of CM073594.1, from coordinate 16,527,060 downwards.
AAAAGAAAGGAACACAGAGTAAATTAATACAATTATTTTAAAATATAAGGCTAGGTTTAGGGACATTATTTCAAGTAGAAATTAAGGGAAGTTAAAAAGAAAGGAACACAGAGTAAATTAATACAATTATTTAAAAATATAAGGCTAGGTTTAGGGACATTATTTCAAGTAGAAATTAAGGGAAGTTAAAAAGAAAGGAACACAGAGTAAATTAATACAATTATTTTAAAATATAAGGCTAGGTTTAGGGACATTATTTCAAGTAGAAATTAAGGGAAGTTAAAAAGAAAGGAACACAGAGTAAATTAATACAATTATTTTAAAATATAAGGCTAGGTTTAGGGACATTATTTCAAGTAGAAAGTAAGGGAAGTTAAACAGAAAGGAATACAGAGTAAATTAATACAATTATTTTAAAATATAAGCCTAGGTTTAGGGACATTATTTCAAGTAGAAATTAAGGGAAGTTAAAAAGAAAGGAACACAGAGTAAATTAATACAATTATTTAAAAATATAAGGCTAGGTTTAGGGACATTATTTCAAGTAGAAATTAAGGGAAGTTAAAAAGAAAGGAACACAGAGTAAATTAATACAATTATTTTAAAATATAAGGCTAGGTTTAGGGACATTATTTCAAGTAGAAATTAAGGGAAGTTAAAAAGAAAGGAACACAGAGTAAATTAATACAATTATTTTAAAATATAAGGCTAGGTTTAGGGACATTATTTCAAGTAGAAATTAAGGGAAGTTAAAAAGAAAGGAACACAGAGTAAATTAATACAATTATTTAAAAATATAAGGCTAGGTTTAGGGACATTATTTCAAGTAGAAATTAAGGGAAGTTAAAAAGAAAGGAACACAGAGTAAATTAATACAATTATTTTAAAATATAAGGCTAGGTTTAGGGACATTATTTCAAGTAGAAAGTAAGGGAAGTTAAACAGAAAGGAATACAGAGTAAATTAATACAATTATTTTAAAATATAAGGCTAGGTTTAGGGACATTATTTCAAGTAGAAATACATGTGTATACCATTACATTCAAAACTGATGACGGCAAATGCTGAAAGCTTTTCCACATTGAAAGACATTTTAATTTTTATATGGGGCAGTAATAATTAAGAAATTTCCTAAAATACGAGTCTCATTAAACGAAAATAAAATATAGATAAAGAGAACAGTTTCATTTAGATTTGGTGTGATTAAGGCAAATAATATATATTATTACTTATCTACCAAATTGCGAATGTATGTATTTACACTTCATTGCTTGAATATTAAATAAATCTCCCCCCCCCCCCAAAAAAAATATAATAGGGTAAGGTAATTGTCTTTATATACAGCCCTTCATAGTTTTTCATCATGTTGAAAGCAACTTTGGCCGCTAAATTAAATAAAATTATGTTTATGACTAATAACGGACATTTTTTTTATATTATATTTATCAGCAATCAGATTACATTTTAATCTACAAGCTAATGTGGTAGCTTTGACATGTTATTTACGTATCATACATGATGAGATCCCCTCCAGCGAAGGGAACTTCTAAACCTTGTCTAGAGATGTGGCGGCCATTTTCTTTTCAGTGTTCTTGTTTCATCATTTTCTAGTAGTGGTTGTAATAATTGGTTTGAATGTGATTGAAGCTTTACGTGGTGACTAACACTCTTTTGACGGGCAGTTTCCATAACAGTTGGTATTTTTAAGTCATTGTGTATTTGTTCATTTGTTATGTACCCCAGGGGGCGTTAAGGATGGCTCTTAATATTTTAGACTGGCATCTTTTGATTATTTGAGTATTTGACTTGCTGGCACATCTCCATAATTCTATCCCGTTGGTCCATATTCGTATAATTATGGTTTTATATAGTAGTAGTTTATTTTCTAAGGGGAGGTGTGACTTGCGTCCTAGTAACCAGTACATTTATTTTTGTTTAATATCCATTTGTTTTCTTTTCTTGGTTATGTGGATTTTTCAATTGACTTTGCTGTCGAGATATAAACCCAAGTATTTGACCGAGGGTGATTTAGGTACCTCTGTGTGTTGTTTATAAAGATCGGTGGGCAGTGTTTTTTTACATAATGTAAACGGCACTTGAGACGACTTTTTTTCATTTATTTTTATTCTCCATTTTTGAAGCCATACTTGAAGTAAGTTAATATATTTTTTAAATGAGTGATGAAGCCTGGTTTATATCCGAATGTGAGGTTAGGATCACAGTGTCATCTGCAAGCGTTCCTAGGACAATATTTTCGACCGTTAAGAGATCAGAATTAGAAAAAATTGGTCACAAACATAATTTTATTTTATATGATGAAAAACAGACGTTAAATCAAAATATTAATTGAAATTAAATGTTCATGCTGACTGATGCCATCAATTAATTACAGTAAACTAATTTAAATCAGTTTTAATAAAATTAGAAGATTAAAAAAAAATTAAACAATATCATGTGTCTCGTTTTATTTGCCAATTACGTTTAAATTCATTGGGTGGTTTTGGTTATTATATACAAGAGGGGTCGGTGAAACAGCCCCGTGACCCGCGCACAATGTTTCACATCAAAATCCGAATGACGGTTTTAAGCTCCACTCGGTCCAATCTTGTCTGGATGTCAGTTGATTGCACATGTGGGGGTCTTGAAGGGCGAAGGCTATTCCGGCCAATGATACGCCCCGTTAGCTGCGTAAGTAGTCATTTGGCCGCGCGTGTTGCCAGGGGCAACGGGCAGCTGCGCGCGCATTGTTGCGGCGTCATTGTTGCGCAGGCGTCGCGAATAATTGCGGCGCGTGTCTGTGCGATGGCGCCCCCAACGGAGCACATCTGCCGAAGGTTCGTCCGTCAACTTCGGCTCAATCACGGGTGTCGCCTCGATTGAAAAAGAAAAACAACTTAAAGCGACGTGAGAATATCAGGTGAAAAGAATAGAGAAAAGTTGGAAAAGAAACAAGATTATTTTTTGGATTCGGAGAAAAATCTACTCTCGCTTTCGAGAGGTGCGAAAACGCCATTGCCAATTAAACCTGACGCAAAATCTATAAAACACAAATAACTGACGTATAAAACGAGAATTGAGACAATAATGAATGACGACAAAACCTAACTGCGTCTCCGTACGCATTTTAATGTGCCGCACGAATTTGCTTGGTCGGCACAAGGAAGAGCTTCAAGGTCAAATCGGCTCCCGTATGAAACAACTATAAGTAAATATCAAGGTTTTTTTGGCATTAGAGTCTTAATTATAGTTATTTATTTCAGAGCTTCCTTTATCTGCGTGTTGTAATAATCTTATTACACTTATAAGTTAATAAGTATGGGTTATATCTTTGGGTTTACTTTTTTTTGCCTTTGTTTAATTGATATGGCGATGGCGCAACGTGATAAATAAATAAATTAAACGATACTCTGTTTATTATTATTTTTTTAGGTATAAAGCTGTATATTTAAATGAAATGATCCTGAATGTGGGACGTATATACATATACCACTGCTTGCTGGTAATATTTCTAATTATTCAGACTGAAGTCTTTCCCGGTGAAGTTGTTCCATAAATAGTTCTCGGTATTCACACGGGTTTTGCATATTCATATTAAGACGCAACGTTTCGACGACTGAACGCACCGTCGTCATCTTCTAGAAACGTCGTCGAAACGTTGGGTCTTAATATAAATATGCAAAACCCGTGTGAATTCCAAGAACTATTTATTGAATTCAGACTGAAACCTTCGCGAAACGTCTTGTCCATCCGTGACGTAGAATACTTGTTGCTTTATAAAGTCAGCAGCTGCGTGTGTGTTCGTTACGAAGGATCTGTGCCCGTATCGCAGTCACTTACAACCTCTGGTACGAAAACGACAAGTGTCCCTTTCTGTTTTATTTTAAAAGTCTAAGTAGAATATGTAGTTAGTCCTCTTTAGCATATGCTGGTACACTTACATTACGCAAATATACAAAAAAAAAATTAAAAAAAGGAGAAGAAGAAGGAAGAACTTGTCGATTACCGTATTTTCTTGAAAGGTACTGTCGGTGCTTCCAGCTTGACGAAATTGGATCACCCAATATCAATATTAAAGTGAATGCTTCACTGTTCAACTTTATTAATGACGTGCCGAGTCACAGGCCATTTTATATTCGCACCTTCCCCCTTTTTAAACGTCACGTTAATTTCTACACAACTTTAAACGGGTTGACAGATGGTAACAACAATTGCTACACATGTTCTTAAAAACAAAAGAAATGGTACTGTGGGGGTGGGGGTTTATTAAATTACTGCGTGACGTCACGGAACGTTACTACGCTACGAACAAAGGGAAAAAAGTTACTTTTTCCGTAATGAAATAAATTAGAGTTAGAGGCCATTTTATATTCGCACTTTCCCCTGCTTAGACCTCACGTTAATTTCTATACAACTTTTAAACGGGTTGACAGATGGCAACAAAAATTGATACACGTATTCTCAAAAAATAGAAGAGAAACGGTACTGTTCGGGTGCGGGGTGAGAAACCCCCTGGCATAAATGTAGAAAGGAATAGTAATTGAGAAACGTGATGATTGTGTGTTAAATTACTGCGTGACGTCACGGGACGTTACTACGCGACGAACAAAGGGGAAATAGTTCCTTTTTCCCGTAATGAAATAAAGCAGAGTCACAGGCCATTTTATATTCCTACTTTCCCCTGTTTAGACGCCACGTTAATTTCTATACAAAATTTAAACGGGTTGACAGATGGTAACAAAAATTGCTACACATGTTCTTAAAAACAAAAAAAAGATACTGTGGGTGGGGGGGGGGTTATTAAATTACTGCGTGACGTCACGGGACAGAGAAAGACGTTACTACGCCACGAACAAAGGGGAAATAGTTCCTTTTTCCCGTAATGAAATAAAGCAGAGTCACAGGCCATTTTATATTCGCACTTTTCCCCTGTTTAGACGCCACGTTAATTTCTATACAACTTTTAAACGGGTTGACAGATGGTAACAAAAATTGCTACACGTGTTCTTAAAAACAAAAGAAATGGTACTGTGGGGGCGTTATTAAATTAATGCGTGACGTCACGGGACATAGAAAGACGTTACTACGCGACGAACAAAGGGGAAATAGTTCCTTTTTCCCGTAATGAAATAAAGTAGAGTCACAGGCCATTTTATATTCTGTTTAGACCTCACGTTAATTTCTATATAACTTTAAACGGGTTGACAGATGGTAACAAAAATTTCTACACGTGTTCTTAAAAACCAAAGAAATGGTACTGTGGGGGGGGGGTTATTAAATTACTGCGTGACGTCACGGGACAGAGAAAGACGTTACTACGCGACGAACAAAGGGGAAATAGTTCCTTTTTCCCGTAATGAAATAAAGCAGAAATATTTTTATTGGATAGAAAGTATAATTTTATCCAGGAATACTCCATCGAATGATAATAAAAAAATATATCCTTTCGGAAAATGTAAGGTAATTTTGTGCGCCACATTAGGTGACTTCAATATGGCGACTATTTGTTTACATTGTGAATCTAGCTAGCAATTTAAAGACTCCTCAGCCGCCCGACAAAACTTACTATTTATAAAAAAACTCTTGTAAGACCGGTTGTTATATATGCCTCAGAAACATGGCCCCCTTACGGAAACCGACGCAAGGCTGATGTATGGATTCGAGAGAAGAGTTCTTAGAAGGATAATCGGTCCTGTGTGCGATAAGGGACAATGGAGGAAAGGGGCACAATACAGAATTGTATACTATATACGCTGATGCTCCAATAACAAAAATCATACGATCAGGAAGGATAAGATGGGTAGGGCCAATGTAGCACGAATGAAGGAGTCTGATGTGGCAAAGAAGATTCTACTTGCAACCCCAGAGAACGAGGTAGCCCCGAAGAAGATGGTTGAACGGACTGGAGGAAGATCTACGGAAGCTGGGATGTAGAAATTGGAAGAGGACAGCATATGATAGTGAAGGATGGAAGATGCCCGTTGGAAAAGGCCAAGGTTCACTACGGACTGTAGCGCCATGGAAGAAGAAGAAGAATACAATACTCAAGGATAATATTTAAGTATTCTATTCGTAAATAAATTTTGTCTGTTGGGACTGATGCAATAGAATTCAATGGTTTTTTTTATAGATGTTCAATTAATGCACTCTTGTTCGAAAGTATGTACGGTACTAGGGACAGTTAGGTTAAATCACTGCTTGGCTAAAGATTAATATAGAATAAAATAGTTTTTCGGGTTTATATAAATAAGTACACGGGGACGCAAGATTTTATAATAAAAAACTATATATAATATTAAATAATAGGATATTTTCATATAACAACAGAACGAGTAACGTGTTACGTCTCCTCCTAAACTGTGTTCTGTTACTGCGTCTAGGAACCTTTCGGCCAGGTGACATGACAACTGCGAGGGATCGAGTTAATTTTCCCCCCTTTCCGTGGGTCTGTATTACCTTACCTTTCCGGGTCGGGTTCCATCCTTTATGATATGTACAGTCGGCAGGAGAAAAGACGCATCAAGGGCATGTTCCATATAATGTGCTGCAAATATCCAGGCCCAATAAATAATAGGGTTATTCCTTTATTTACTGTAAATCATATTGCACTCTAGATGCTGCCAACCCTCCGTAACTGACGATATCTTAATGCAAAAATAAAAATCCAAACTTTGCAAAGTCAATTTTGGTCACGTCGGTTGATGTGACAATAAACTAAATATTAAAAAAAAATAATAGGCTTTATTTAACAAAGCTAATAAAAATTATTTATAAAAAGTAACTTACAGTACACAGTTATCTTTGGAATACAACGGGACAATAACTACGATAGAAAAAAATGGCATCAAGGCCTTAGATTATCCCTTATGGGAAGCAAAAATTTTTTTTAACGATTAATGAGAGTCATGAAACCAGTGACATTTGTTTGTCATCATCAAAATTAATAAATTTTGCGTTAAGAATGAAAAATAAACAGTACAAAATGAAAACAAAAAATAAAGAAAGAATTTATGGTGGTTCGTTTCACAATACAGACTAAACATTCTGCTTAGTTGCATTATTATTATTATTATTATTATTAAGGAAAATTTCACTAGAATTTTCCGAAAAGTACAAGCTGGAAAAATGAAGTATAACGTTAACCTTACACGTCCTTCAAAATGAAATAAAAATGGTGTGGAAACTGCGGCTAATAAAAATGTTATCACCACGTCTTTCAATTTAATACCTCATTGCGTTATGAAAAGAAAACCTGCTTACTGGTATTTTTTTGGTCACTAATAAACCTTTTCGTGAAATAAATGGACTTTTATTTATCTGTTAAGGATATTAAAATTATTGGAAATCGAAAAATTATAGTGAAAGGACAAACATCGTTTTGAAAAAAGAGGGGGGATGGGGGTCAGTATTTTATCGTGAAGAACTGCCAAATATTGACTTTTACAGTAATTGATTGAATTTTGAGAATGGTCAAAGTGGTTCGTAGTCGTTTCATTGAATTTTATGAATCAAGGAATTTTTTTCCCGGGTAATTGTGTTAATTTTTTTTCCAGTAGACGAGTCTAAATTATTTTATTTACTATAAAACGAGACAACACCATAATTTATTATATTATTTTGAGTTTTGTCAACTGCCGGGTGCAGTTGTGTCGCTCTAGGCTCTTCTTAGCACCTGAGGAAAGGAGACAAGGATCCCAGAAACGTGTATGTGTGTGTGTGGTATTTATATTATCACTTTTTTTGTCTGAATTGGCTATCTTCCTTATTTATTATTATGTGTTGCAACATACGATTGCGGGTCACATCCACGAGCATTTTTCATATTTAGAAAAGAACCTGTAAATCTGTTCATCTTCTTCTCATTTTTGGGGAGGAAAAAAAAACCCTGCAGGCCAGATCGAAACTGGAACACACAAGTTTCATAAATATTTTTTTTTTAGTAATTCAAGTCTGTAATGTAGGTATTTTTAAGAAAACAGTTCTTTGTATACTTTAAATTTAACCAATAATTTTCCTCTGACATCAGCTTCATATTTCATAAATCAATCAACTAATTTCGTATTAGAGAACGACGGTTTTTTTCCCGGTGAAATTGTTGTGGCCAGTATCTTGGTTAAATAACAACGTTTCGACGGCAAGCTCCACCGTCGCCATCAGGTTATACCCATGACATCTGCTAATAGGTTGGGCTCGATTTTAATGAAGCTTGTCGACTGGAAAAAATCTTTTAAATTCAGGCGAGGGAGGAAATCTCTTGGCAATCATGTCCAGGGATCATCCCTTGGGTTACGTCGGAATTTCACATTCAGGTACGGTAAGGATGAGGAATACAGCAAAAGTAGTTGTCTGTCAGAATCAGCTGATTTTAGAAGTGTTGATTGTCTCTGGTGCACGTTTCTTTCGACTGTTCCAGAGATACTAAACCAAATCCATCTGGACATGATCCGACTTGATTAATTTATGCCTGTATGCTTTTTTAAAAATTTTAAAAAAAAGGAGGGTGTGGGCTGGGGGTATGAAATGGAGCCGGAATCGCGGGGTGTTTGTCCGCGGCTGCTGATCTATCGATCCCCGAAGTGGTGCTGCATTTTGGAGCACACCTGTACTCCACATCAAAAGCAGGCGCTGTTCGGAGCCTCCCTAATTGAGTCGATGTATTGCTGCAAACTCCAACCTCTCAGGACCCCCACTTGAATGTAGTTTATTTAAAGCTTACGCCACCCCTCGTCCTGCTTAAAAACCTTCACACAATATAATCTACCCTCTTGCAAACAACACATTACATAAAGGAATAATGATGCTAGTGATGATAGGGAGGAAGGAGGGGAGCGTAATGGCAGCCTGTCCACGGAGGGCTCATTGTAGCAGCTCACACAAGTCTGCAACAGTTACGAGGAGTTAATAGTCCTTGTGATTTGCAACAAACCCTCCCGCTGTTCTCTTCATAATTAATCGCCATCTGCTTATGTATTTCCTCCGCTCTTAGAGACGGAATGTTCGGAAACCTCCAATCATTCAGCCATCGTAAACATAAAACGTTTGCATCTTCAAATAATTTCTAGCAATTTAGAACCTTCAACTGAACATTCCGTGGAGGATAGCAAAATTATTCCTAACCGCTTTTATTTTACTTCACTGCCCTGCTTAATAAATTTTTCGCCCACTTCCGAACAGTAAGACGAATTGAGAAAGAAATTTTCCACACCCTTCTAATTTTTTTGGATAATATTACATAAATGTCCGGAATTCTGTGGTGTGTTGGTGGTGGTGGTGATGGTCAGTGTCACACCGAACACGGGTTCGGATCCCGGCGAGGGTGTGGATGTTGTGTGGGCGTTGCCATACCCAGAACCTACCACAATTGACTTCTCCGAAAACGTGTATTTCAACATTGCGGTCGTTGATGTGGTTGTAGGGAATAATAATAACATTGCGTGAATTAAATAAATATTTTTTTACAGTCTTCTGTTCATTTTTTCCTTCATAAAGGAGCAGAGCTAAACTTATCGGAAGGATACAATTTTTAAAGAATGAAAAATATTTTAAAAATATCGACTTGATACAATATTTAAATTATATTAAATTTTCAATACTTAGCAATATTATTTAGAATTATCGAAAGGATACAAGGTTTAAAATATATTACATTTTCAATATTTAGAAATATTTAGAATTATCTGAAGGATATAATATTTAAGGAATATTAAATTTTTAATATTTAGAATTAGCGGAAGAATACAAAATTGAAGGAATATTAAATTTGCAATATTTAGAATTACTGAAAGGATACCATATTTAAGGAATATTAAATTATTAATATTTAGAATTATGGAAAGGATACAATATTTAAGGAATATTAAATTTTTAATATTTAGAATTAGCGGAAGAAAACTAAATTTAAGGTATATTAAATTCTTAATATTCAGAATTATCGAAAGGATACAATATTTAAGGAATCTTATATTATCAGTATTTAGAATTATCGAAAGGATACAATATTAAGAAATATTAAATTTTCAATATTTAAAATTAGCGGAAGGATACAATATTTAAGGAATATTACATTTTAAATATTTAGAACTATCGAAAGGATACAACTTTTAAGGAATATTACATTTTTAATATTTAGAATTATCTAAAGGATACCAAATTTAAGGAATATTAAATTTTTAATATTTAGAATTAGTGGAAGGATACAATATTTAAGGACTATTAAATTTTCAATATTTAGAAATATTTAGAATTATCGAAAGGATTCAATATTTAAGGAATCTTATATTATCAGTATTTAGAATTATTGAAAGAATACAATATTAAGGAATATTACATTTTAAATATTCAGAATTATCAAAAGGATACAAAATTTAAGGAATATTAAATTTTTAATATTTAGAATTAGTGGAAGGATACAATGTTTAAGGACTATTAAATTTTCAATATTTAGAAATATTTAGAATTATCCAAAGGATACAATATTTAAGGAATATTAAATTTTTAATATTTAGAATTAGCGGAAGAATACAAAATTTAAGGAATATTAAATTTTCAATATTTAGAATTAGCGGAAGGATACAGTATTTAAGGAATATTACATTTTAAATATTTAGAATTATTAGTAATTATCCGAAAGATAAAATATTTAAAATATATTCAATTATCAATTTTAGAATTTATATAAAAAATATATTTAAAGAATGCTGAAATGTTTCTGATGTATTTGTATTAAAACGGATTTTTTCAGGATATTTTGTGTCATAATCAGCTTTAATTGATACAACTGCATATATTATGATACGATTTACTAAGATAAATAATCTTCATTTATACTGGTAGAGACATTTTAATCAAAAAATTCAATGTTGTCGTTTTATCTTACGATATACGAATTAAATGCATAGGAAAAAATTAAAGGTATTCAAAAATTCGTTGAGAGCAGGAATATTTCATTTTTACATAAATTTAACGCACGGGACTGAACTTTTTACACGACCTTTTTCCTTGCATCTCAAGAAAAAGTCACGACTGTTGGCGTATTTGTTATTTCTATTGTCTGTTTCATTATCTTTTAAATGTTAATACTAGAAGTTTTTAAATTACCTATTTTTTTTTTAAAAAAAAGAATATATCAATATTTACCTTTATTTATTTTTACAATATTAGATGCACTTGTCTAATAATTTTTTTATAGCTGTTACAATGAAAAAAAAAACTTTGGAGTTGTAAGGTACCCTTATACCTGTATATGAGAGTGAATTTTACATTTTTATTTTACAAACGCTGTTTCACACTTTGATTGGTGACAAATGCAGCACGCGATCAAGGTAGGAGGATGGCTTTCCAGGTTATCCAGCGGTCGATTGCTCATTTATCACACATGATGTAACATCATGGACATGTGAGACATCCTTGGAAGCAATTCAGGTGCAAGTGAAAGAAGTCGAGGACTATTACCGTGAGGGGGGGAGGTTGCTGTTTTTTTTTCTCGAGGCACCCGCGAACGATTTTGGACCGTGCTGGAAGTGGCCCAAGACGCTGCCCGGGCCGGAGTTTAATGAGAAATGGCCGCAATAATTCCGGCGGCGTCTGCCGCTGACGAGCGTCGCTAATTAATCCCCGACATGGCGCGCGTGGGTCTGGGTTCAGCCGCAACCCTCTGCCTCTGCTTCCCCCTAATTGAAATTGGAATTACCACCGGCGCTGCCTAGTGCACGGGCGTTGAATTAACAGTCCTATTAAAGATGGCCTAGTGTTGGCGCACGGAACTACGCGAACTCATTAAAGAGCCGCTTTTGTCTCTCGCTCCATAATGAGCTGTTTGTAGAGATTAGCCCCAGAAACGAGCGTTATTTGCCAGGAAATTTCTAACTGACGTCCTTGTTTATACGCCGTGGAGATTATAGAAGCCAGGCGCCTTAATCAACTGCAGTACAGCCAAAGCCGAGACATCGGATCTTACTCAATTAAGGAAACCCTCGTCAAACCTCTCCTGCGAAAGGACCAAAAAACTCTCATTAACGAGGAATTATTAAAATTGAACACAAAGCTGCACTACGCAAAGAAAACCTTCCTTAACGTCATATAATCCCTGCCTAGAAAATTTCATAAACCCCTTTTCCAAAATTAATCGTTGAGTTAATTTATAAATTCACAAACTTATTAATTTTCTCAATTTATTTACAATGATGGTTTTATCATTAATAAGGTTAAGAAGTATGAAATGAAGAACCGTATTTATGGAAGAAATTTGAGTCTCCCTCCACTCAGCTTATGACGTGCACCACAGATGCTACCTTGAGAGCGTAACCTTTTTCATGTACTTAAGTTATTCTTGAGACGTAACTGATTAGAATTTCCGATTTATCTCCAAGATAAAAACGAAGGTAAATAAATTTATATTTTTATGAATTCCTGATATTATATTAATTAAAATGTTGCTGTAAATAAAGGTGCCATGGTACTTATTATAATAATATATTGGAAGCACACACATGCCGTGCATTACATTACAACCTTTCCTTGCTGTAAGCTACGATAGATTTACGTCTATTCCTACATTTTACTATATGATATCTCTCACAGCCTTCTAAACACAACTCACACACACACACACACACTCGTCTTTTGGTTCATGAAATACTTTATTTAAGCACACTTTATAGTGAAAGCCATGGATGGCCAGTCTCGTCTCTGCGTGGCGTAGTTCATGTCCATGTCCTGTCCTGCATAGCAGATGTTGCATAGAAGTCCTCCGGTATGTTCGGTTTCCTCTCATACAGATCCTGTATAAGGTACTTATTGTCTCGTTGAAGAATTTTTGTCATGAAAACGATTTAAAAATAATAAAAAAAAATTATATATAGGTCTATCATCGAAATATAATACTATGTATTAAAATAATTTATTTTTCACTTCTGCGAGTATGGATCATATTAACCAAATACTTGAGGAAGACTTCCCGATATTAACTCTTTTGGGACCACGCATTAACACTTCGCACAAATGAGTAAAATCCTTTTCTGTTTATCAGAAATATTAAGAAAAGTAAATCTTCTGTTAAATTTTAAAATGTCCAATAAATTAATAAAAATTAATGGACTGTTGTTGTTTTTTCTCGAGGATAAGAAACAATGAGAAAGTAACAGTAACATTTAAAACCAATTCTAAAATTAATAAATAAAGGAAATTAATAGTTTAATTTTTGATCTCATATCATACTAAATTAAATTGATAAATCACGTTCTGATTAAATTTCAATCGATGTTTAAAGATAAAAATTTGGTAATTGAAGCGAATGTAGAATAAATAACGACACTACTAAAATTATGTAAATAATTATATATATATATATATATATATATATATATATTGTTTTAAACACCACGTAAAAGCTCCAACTACGTTCACACAGTTGTAGTCCGAAAATAAAACGTCAATGTCAATACAATGACCAATGGCGACTAAAGTCGGAAGGAATAATTAAATTAACTACGATAAAAAATATCTAACATTTATATTAATATAAATCAGAAAATTAATTATTAACAAATAATTAAATATACCGACGTTTCGTCCTCTTTTTAGGACTTAAATGTCAGATATTTTTATCATAGTTAATTAAATTATTAAACTTGAAGAGGTCCTAAAAGAAGACGAAACGTCGGTGTCTTGAATTATTTGTTAATAATTATTTTTCTGATTTATATTAATATTAATGTCAGATTTTTCAAGTTTAATGATTTAATTAACTATGATAAAAATATCTGACATATATATATATATATATATATATATATATTTCTTATTTAGCACATGTACAGAAGTTTCCTTCATTTCTGTGTTGACATACACTAAATTACACTACTCCTCCTTTTTTTGAAGTTATTATTAATACAGAATAATATAAGTACTCTTCATTTACATACATAATTACCTTAATTATGTCTCACAGTTCTCTTCTTTATGCTGAATCTCCACATACACTTTTCTGTCATATAACAATAATTTGTCAACAGCATGGGGCCTATTTGCAACCATCTTTCCTAAAAGCTTTAAGTCATATATATATATATATATATATATATATATGTTGATAAGTCATTCTGTATAACTTAACTTGAAAGATATATATATATATATGTTGATAAGTCATTCTGTATAACTTAACTTGAAAGATATATATATATATATATATATATATATATATATATATATATATATATATATCTTTCAAGTTAAGTTATACAGAATGTACTTATATATATCTTTCAAGTTAAGTTATACAGAATGTACTTATGAACATATATATATATATATATATATATATATATATATATATATATATATGTACACCAATTGAGAAAACTAATAAATAAATAAATCATCATCAGCCAATTTTAAGTGAGAAAAAAATAAATTATTAATGTAAAATTAAACAACGTTTTGTCCTTTATTTGGCGACCTCATCAGTACCAATTGTAGACGAGGAAAATAACTACTTTTCGAGGTTAACTGCTATATATATATATCAGATCCTATAAAACATAAAAAAAGCGATACTCACAATTTAAATAAAATTTATGTCAGTTTTCTTTTGTAATATTTAATTAATTTATTATTATAATTTTAAATTTTAATATAATATAATTGTAAAAATGTAAATTTTGGCCACAGCAATAGTATCAAATTTTTCTCTTAAAAATGTTATTCTAATCATTGTTATTGATGTAGTGTTAAACTTGAACCTGATGAGGTCGCCGAATAAGCGACGAAACGTTGTGTTAATTTTACATTAATAAAATTTTAATCTCTTCTGACTTAAAATTGGCTGATATTTATTTATTTATTAATTAAAATTATGTTATATTGAAATTCTTCCTTTGATCTCGATAATATGTATGTTGTTTATGATTCTGATGGAATAAGTAAACGTTTTTAAATATAAAATTTATTTGAAATGGAAGTAATTTTTTCTTCTTCTTAGCTTCTTTAGATTATGTGAAAATATAAAAAGTTATTGACGGAATGATCCTGATTTTTTTTTTGCGTTACAAATTGTTTAAATGGCCGCTGTTTTTGTTCGACGGCAAGACAAAATTCGACAACTACTCTGGGGTCTGGAACCAACCCCTTGGAAGAAAATGGCAAAGAACAAAGATTTATACAGAGGAAGAACCTGCGTATTGATTCCTCTATCCGGCCGTGGCTTGGAGATGTTCATTTCCGGGAACAGTTTGCTGTCTTCCAGCACTCCCAATGTTTGAGTCTCTCTCAAATCACACACTCGTCTTGCAGTCGATAAAAACAGGTTCTTGGTAACAATTTCTTCAATTAACCGTTGTTTAAAGATACTTGAAGACCTCTCCGGAAAAAATAAACATTTACCAGAATATGCGTTAAAACAATGAAAATTATGATCCATCTATCCTTCGCTAAACCATTACAATTAATGGCTCCGTAATCCTCCAAATTATTTTGTATTGCAGACTTTGCCTCATTTTACTTACCTAAATTTACAAAAAAAAAATCCCTTTAATTGATTTTTGTCCTCTATTAAAATTTTGTACATTAATATTGTTTTAAACACCAAGTAAAAGTTCCTACTACGTTCATACAGTTGTAGTCCGGAAATAAAACGTCAATGTCAATACAATGATTAATGGCGAATAAACTCAGAAGAAATAATTTAATTAAGTATATAAATCAGAAAATTAATTAATAACAAATAATTAAAAATACCGACCTTTCATTCTCTTTTAGGACTTCTTCAAGTTTATTAATTTATTTAACTATGATAAAAATATCTGACATTTATATTAATATTATTACGAAAATTACTTATTAACAAAAATTAAATATTTCGACGTTTCGTCCTCTTTTAGGACCTCTTCAAGTTTAATAATTAATTAACTATGATAAAAAATATCTAACAATTATATCAATATAAATCATAAATTAATTATTAACAAATAATTAAATACACCGACGTTTCGTCCTCTTTCAGGACCTCTTCAGGTTTAATAATTTATTTAACTACGATAAAAATATCTGACATTTATATTAATATAATCAGAAAATTAATTATTAACAGATAGTTAAATATATGGACGTTTCATCCTCTTTTAGGACATCTTCAAGTTTAATAATTTAATTAACTATGATAAAAATATCTGACATTTATATTAAAGATAATCAGAAATTTAATTATTAACAAATAATTAAATACACCGACGTTTCGTCCTCTTTAAGGACCTCTTCAGGTTTAATAATTTATTTAACTATGATAAAAATATCTGACATTTATATTGATATTAATCAGAAAATTAATTATTAACAGATAATTAAATATACGGACGTTTCGTCCTCTTTAAGGACCTCTTCACGTTTAATAATTTTGTATGTAAATCATGCAAGAATTTAGTATCAAGGTTTTTATGAGGCAACAGGAAGGGAAGCTTCAAAGATTTTTTGCACATTCATATACATAATAGTTATACATGAAAACGCCCTAAACGAGGACGAAACGTGGGTGTATTTTATTTTTTGTTAACAAACAAATTTAGCTTAAATACACAATTTTTTAAAACTCTAACAATATTATTTTAAAAAATATATATTTAAACTATTCGAAATCTTTACAGCTAGAGGAAAGTCATATTTTTATATTAAATATTTTAATTAAAAATCCATTTAATAACGAAGAAAATACATTCACAATGAGAACGTTAAGTAAAGATAAACCACACGACGTTTGGGGACTTCTTTGGGTGCTAAAATCTTATTTGGAAGCAAAATGGGCAAAACTAGGGCGAGAAAAGAAAATTTAATTTCTATATATACCTAAGAAAATTTTTAAATTTTAATTTAGCCGCGACACGTAGCACATGTGGCGATTAGGACACGGAAAATAATATTTTTTGGGGAAATTTGTTCGCGATTTAAGTACGCGTCTTTAATATGTGTTAATTTCATTTCTCCAAGTTCCAGAAACTTAATTCAACCGTACACTGAGCCGACAACTTTGTAATTCTCCCCCCCCCCACCCCTCTTCCCTCCCTCGCGAGGGCAATTTTTTTTCTTCTTATTTTTATTTTGCACACGCAATAATTTTCCTCAGCGTTTTAATCTTAGCCATTTTCAGCCTTATTACTCTCATTTTTTTAAATTTTTTTTTGTATACCTTTCTTTTTGATGAAGCATTAGGAAATATAATGTGCAGAAAATGTTGTTTTCGTGGCAATCATGCGCGAGTTACCGGGGCTACTCGGTAATGACACGCTTATAGACCCTCCTCCGCGCGTCTCAACTCCGCTTTATTTTATTTCAGATTAAGCGAGAGAGCTAAGTGGATTTTTTTTTATTTCTTTTTTGAATGAAAGGAAAAAAAATGGATGGGCGAGGGGGGCCCCCCCAAAAAAAAGAGGAAAGAATCTTAAAGGAGGCTTTATTAAATCTTCGTCAATTCTCATATGAAACTCATTTTCGGACAAGTTTATGTTTTTAAAAGGCAGCCAGAGGGCTACACTTACAGGGAGGAGATTAAAGAAAATTGAAACGAGCCTGAAATTTCCTGCAATTTTTTTTTCCCCGTCTCCCCCCGTCGCCGTCGCCGTCGCCGCCACCCCCGCTGCCGCCTTCTCCGACCCTTCTTTTGCCCTTCCTTGGCGACGCAGCAGAAGATGCGAGGGGGGGAGGGGGGACCAGGAGTGAGGGGGAGCTTGAGTGAGATTTCATATTGGTAACTTGTTTACGGTTCTCTTTTTGAAGTCTGGTGCTGAAGGAAGATGGCTGCCAGAGTGTTGCTCAGGGCAGATTGGAGACAAGGGACGGGATAAAGTCCCGTGTCTTCCCCGACACAATGTAGTTATTGGTGTTGGCGTTTTCTCTTTGCCGGTAACAAAAAAAAGAATAAAAAAATCAACGGTCTCGAGGAGACAGAGAGCGAGCGAGGCAAACCCTCCCCCCACCCCCCCGCTCCCTTCTATTTTCCCTTCACCTCCCCCCTTCCCACCCCCCCCTAGCGTTGCAAGGCGCAATCTTTACGGGGAAAAAGTTTTCTTTATTAGATTTTCTCAATTTGGGACAGCTTCAGCAAGCCATTACCCACCTCGAAGAATCGTGCTAAATTGTCAATTAATGTATCAGTTCAAAACTAATTTGGCGGAGTTTGAAGTACTTGGCTCACGTAGGTGAAGAGGGTGAGACAGGACGGGGTGTGGGGAGGGAAACAGCAAAACTTCATTGGTCGGGCGGCGCCCCACGGCGCTGAGGGGGTTGAAATTTACAGGACGGGGGGGGGGGCAGCGAGGGACGCAGGGGAAGCATGCGAGCCCCTTTATGTGCTCACGGCCCCTGTAATAGCCATCAAAATTACATCTGATTTTTATGAAATAGCTTTTTTTTTTATGTTGTGTGTGTGTGTGTGTGTGTGTGTGTGTCATAACTTTCCGCTACACAATCTTATTTCTTTTTAGCTGGAAATTAACTGCAATTTATCCGCCGTGATGGGCAACACAGAGAGTACGCAGGGGGTGGTGTGTGTGTGGGGGGGCTTGGAGCAGCGAGAATGGGATGGGGGAGGTAAAAAAAAATTGCGAGCGTTCGTAAAACGGTTCGTCGCAGCCCGTGGATGTGCTGGCTCCAGATAATCCTAATTGCGTTTCCAGCCCTTGTTTAAGATTTCAATAAGTGAATGCATTTAATCTCTCTCCCAGGAATAATTGCTGCCTCGAGATACTTGTTATACCCATAAATGAAACGATTTAGAGCTCCACGAAGAACAGCAAAAAAGACGGGAATGACTCAATATTTATTGAGCATTGAAGACAATTTATTTAGTGGTCGTTATTCACATAAAGAATTATTTCTTTCGTTGCCACGTGTATGACGTCATCCTAGTTTGATAAAATATTTAATTACATTGGCATCTAGACCCCATCAGTCACGTGACCAGTGATAATATATTTTTTTACGATCTACCTTCCCACCTTACCTTCTTAACAGAAAGCTAAAAATCCCCCTTCGTCATATTGAAGTTATAAAAATTTTATAATGAAAAAAATATCCGATATTTATAATAATATATAAATGAATAAATACTGAGGCTTATGTCGGAAAAATCAGAATGTTTTATTAACAAAAACTAATTATATGTCGTTTCGTCCTCTGTTTTAGGACATCTTCAGGTTGGACATTTGTAAATAAATCGTGTATAACATTGAGAGGTAAAGACTGTATTTCTTTTCGGTTCCCTAGGCTGAATTTTTTATATTTTCGGTTGCATCCATAGGTTATTTTTTATACAAATTTGTTAATCCTGTCCAACCTTGGAAAAGGCCACTAAAAGATGACGAAACGTGGTAAAATTATTATTTTTTTCTTAATGAACATATTTTTTTGACTCTAGGCCGTAGATTTATTTATTTTGCATTTTTAATTCGAATTACGTCTATTATAACAAGTTAAATTTTTTATTTAAAATATCTGATAATTGGAATTTGCAATGAAAATAATTTTCAAACGTTGATAGTAATAAAGATAGCCGAATACAGAAAGAGAACTGATAATTATAAATACCACACAAAACGTTTCTGTGTACCTCGTCCCATTTTCTTCGGGTGTTAAGAAGAGTCTAGAGCGACACAACTGCACTAGTCAATTTGAAAGAAAAAAACAACTCAAACGCTAATCACATTGGCCAATAAAAACGGAGAAAACAATTGAAATAAAATGGGATAAATCTGCTTTTGAGTTTAATCGACTGGGTAGTGCAGTTGTGTCTCTCTCTAGGGTCTTCTTGGCGCCTGAAGAATGGTGACAAGGATCCAAGAAACGTTGTGTGTTGTATTTTTTATATTATCACTTATTTAGTCTGCTTTTGGTTATCTTAAATATTATTAGTTTTTAGTCAGAAGTAAATTTTTTATTTAATTTTCAAAAGTTTTTCGGGAAATTGCTATATTTATCTTTAATAAAGGAAAACTATTTATATATAGAACAGTTTAAAATTTAACAAGGACTCCATATTTGTTTTATATGTACAATAAACTCTTAAATAATTATTTCACTTCAAGGATCAATTAATTTGAACATATATATATATAGTATGTATACGTATTAAATAAATAAAATTAATAAGGTTAATTAATTGATTGCTCACGTCTCTACATCACGAAAGAAACAAAACAAAAAACAAAGATAAAACTAAACTAAAAGCTAACTCAAAGATATACCTGCTCTCCTTCTTCTTATTATTATCCACTTGTGAGGGTATTAAGTTTATTACAAAAGATTCCATATATATATATATATATATATATATATAATAAACATTTTAATAATTATTACACTTCAAGGATTCAATTCATTTGATTATATATATATATATATCAGGTATTCTAATTAAATAAAGAAAATAAATTAATAAGGTTCATTAATTTATTGTTCACGTCTCTACATCACCAAAGCAACTAAAAAAAATAAAAGATAAAACGAAACTATAAACTAACCCAAAGATATACCTGCTCTCCTTCTTATTATTATTATCCACTTGTGAGGGTATTAAGTTTATTACGAAGGATTCCATAATTATATAGATATATTTATATGTAATATATCTAATATGTATAATAAACATTTTAATAATTATTACACTTCAAGGATTCAATTCAGTTGAATATATATATATATATATATATATATATATATATATATATATAACTGGTATGCGAATTAAATAAGTAAAATTAATATGGCGAATTAATTTATTTCTCACGCCTCTACATCACCAATTATATTCTACATATATTTTTATATGTAATATTTTTAAACAAAATATAAATTAGCATAATTACTAATTAGAAATAATTATTAATAAACAAACCTATAAATTCGGTGGAATTTACATGCACAGAAGTTGATTTATTTGTCACCAGGTGCAAGAAATTCAAAGGGAGAAAAGAAAATTCTGTAACGCAAACGTAACGATGTAAAACGAAAACAAAATTTAAATGTAAAAGTAAATCTAAACATCTGAACGTGACACAGTCAAAAATAATTTAATTTAAATCAATTAATCAATTTGAAGCCCGCTGTTTCTTAATACAGATATTTTTTTAAGTATATATTTCCGCATATTTACGTCCTGCTGTCTTTATAAAGGAACTTCCCAGTGTGATCTTACGTCATTCGAGAGCATCAATTGAAAGTTTAATCCGGAACTGACAAAAAAAAATAAACTGCGTAAATAAAAATGGACGTAACTGGGAAACGAGTTATGAGGGGAACAGAACCAGATTTCGTTTAAAAGAGGGATTAAGTGTCACTGGAGACAACACCGTATGAACTGTGTTTGTTTTTAAAGCTGGGATTCTTCAGTGTCCCCTTTTGAAGTCAGTAATGATATCGCCGTTTTTGTGCTCGTTTCCAGCTGTGCTGACTGGTACAATAGCCGCCGTAATGGGCTTAATGACTGCGACATTGTCGAAAATCGGTCCCCGTGATTGTGCTTTTGCAGTTGCACGCCAGACAGGACGTCCACAAAGAGCTAAAAACCAGACGTGTCCCCTGGGCATCCGCTCTCACAACGCGCGTTTAAATCGGGTCGTCCGTGTCTGGTCTTGGGAGTCGCCGAACCTCCGAACATTCGCTGACCACTTTGTGTCGTCGATGGACGCTTTTAATTCCTTCACGGTGTCACCCTGAGAATTACCTTGCAATTATAAACTCGTGCAATTTTTGGATTCTTTTAACCATTTGACAAGTTTCATACAACCCTTCTAATCCCTTTTCTATCCATAGAAATAAAAATTGCAGATATTATATTATATAAGATATATTGTAATAAATGTATTTTTTTCTAACAAACAAAACTCTGGAATATTTTATTTATTTTTCGTCATCAGATTGGAGGTCGTGGAAACTCGGGTTACTAAGCATACATATGCCAGTCTTTATTTATTTAATTTATTATGTATTTTAATCATAATAATAAAGATAGCCAAATACAGACGACAGAAGTGATAATATAAAAATACCACACGACGTTTCTGGGAGCCTTGTTCCTTTCAATCAGGGGCAGAAAAAATTTAAGACCCGAGAGAGAGAGGGGGGGGGGGAGAGAGGGAGAGAGAGAGGGAGAGAGAGGAGAGAGAGAACTGTACTAGTCAGTTGACAAACCTCAAACGTTCTTTTTTTTTTCTACACCTGAAGAAAGGTACAAGACTCCCAGAAAAACGTTTCTGGCAGTCTTGTTCCTTTTTTCAGGTACAGAAAAAAAATTAAGAGCCGAGAGAGAGACAACTGAAAAAAAAACTAGTCTGTTCCTTTCTTCAGGTGCAGAAAAAAAATATTATTAGCTGAGTGGGAGACAACTGCACAAGTCAGTTGAAAAACCTCAAAAGTTCTTTTTTTTTCTACACCTGAAGAAAGTAACAAGACTCCAAGAAACGTTTCTGGCAGTCTTTTTCCTTTTATCAATTGCTGAAAAAAAAATCAAGAGCCGAGAGAGAGAGACAACTGGGGGGGGGGGGGCACTAGTCAGTTGACAAACCTCAAACGTTATTTTTTTCTACACTTGAAGAAAGGAACAGGACTCCCAGAAACGTTGTGTGTTATTTATATTATCACTTGTTTTGTCTGTATTTGTCTGTATTTGTTATTATTAATAATATCAATCGGACGTAATTTTTTTCATATATTTTCTTTTATGAAATTAAAACCTTACGTCTGATTGAAAATAATGAATAAGAAAGATATCCAGTTCAGACAAAAAAGTGATGAATAAATACCACACAACGTTTCAGGGATCCTTGTCGCATTTCTTCAGGTACTAAGAGGAGCCTAGAGCGACACAACTGCACTAGTCAGTTCCACAAAAGTCACTAGCGACGAAAAACGTAACGACAATGAGAGAGCCGAAGGGGTTGCATAACAATAAGGGACCGTAGAACTTATTGAGTTTCATAGTGTCTTGTTTCTACATTAATTGCTACAGCAATCGTTGTGTAGTTTACAAAAATCTTGTTCCTTTCTTCATGTGCATTATATTTCAATATATTTCACTGTGGGATGTACACAGAAATGCAGGCCTGTGCAATGGGACGAAAGAACTTACTGGATTTGCGAAAAATTCATGGCCCACTAAATACATAATGATTTATTAAATTTTTTGTATTTTTATCACCTGAGTCAACAGAAAGACACGTGCTTATGCAAACTAAATTAGAGTAGTCTATTTAATTGGATATAATTTACTTCTTCATCTAAAACACACTTTTCAGTTTTGATTTGGATCTCAACAAAGGCTCGCTACCTGCAGAATGGGCGACAGCAGCCATTGAGGTCTTCAGTACTTAGAAAGATCGTCGGATAACGAATTTTTGATATCACATATATTTGTTTGAAGATTTGTGGAATCTATAATTCCTCTTGTGTTATTAACATAATACCTGCCAACGATTTTCCGGGGTGGTCTTTCTGACTTAATTCAATAATTAGACGACAGAATAGGTATTGCAGAAAACGCTGTATTTCAGCGGTTTCCAGTGTAATGTTGACTCTTCGTTGACTGATGATGAATAATTAGAATGTGTCTGTGATGGAGGCTTAATTTTATTTTTGCAGGTGTGGTTCCAGAACAGACGCGCCAAGTGGCGACGCCAGGAGAAGATGGAGGCGGCGCGCCTGGGTCTGGGCGACCTCCCCGGCGGCTGCGGCGTGCGCGGGGGCGGTGGGGGCGGCCCCAGCTTGGCGCTGCCCGTAGACCCGTGGCTGGCGCCCCCGCTTCTGTCGGCGTTGCCGGGCTTCCTCGCACACCCGCACACTGGCTACCCGAGCTACCTCACGCCCCCGGACCCCACCCCCAGACCCTCGGACCCGAGGTCGTCGTCCATCGCCGCGCTGCGCCTCAAGGCCAAGGAACACATTGAGACAATCTCAAAAGGACTGCAGCTCGTGCACCCGCACGCCGCCCTCGAGTCTGCTCAGGCGGCGGCGGAGGCGGCAGCGGCTGCGGCGGCGGCCAGGAGGGCGCACCTCGCGGAGCCCGCGGAGGCGATGGCCGGCGCCGGGCCCAGGACGTCGTCGTGGAACAGGCCCACGCTCGAGAAGGGACACGTCGAGTCCTTCTCCAAGGAGCTGCAGATGGTCTAACATCACTCACAACGGTCCAACTTCTGGTGGAAACTTGTTAACGACTGCGAAAATCAAGACGAACTGCGTCGAATTCTGCACCAAGGAGCGGATGACCAGCCACAACTTCCGAATCTGTTCAACGTGGACGACGATCTGCCGAGAAACTAAACCGATACATCAAACTGTTGATCCCTCTTCAACCTAAATTTAATTTATCGCGGAAGGTTGCAAAACAGAGTCCAACATGCTCTTTCGAGAAGAAAATGGCTCAACTACTGATGAAACTTGATGAATAAAACGGAAACACAGTGTTCTTTGGAAGCCTCAGATGCTGGAACGTGGTCAGCCAACGTGAGCGGTGATCTTCGATCCATTTCAACTGTGGAGCTGTCAATAAAAAAAAACTGTAACAAGACTTTTTCCCTTGAAGCTGCAAGAAGGACTTTATATTCCAACTTAACAGTTACACGTAGTAGTGATGAACTGGCATTGAGAAACTGAACATGAGGCACATCAAAGACTATTGGAAGATCACAGTGAACTCTTCAGGCGGCGTTTTTCAAATTAGTCCATCGACGAGAGTAACGTTTCGATTCTTAAAAGCGACTTATGTGGTTCGTTTTACCAAGTGACTCTTGTTTCCAACGTGTGATGAAAATTGGATAACTAAATAAGTTCCACACATTTCAAGAGACACGCAGTATTGAATGGACTATGATCAAAATCCTGCATCAGAAATAAGGACCTTGATCATATTTTTACAATGTTGTTACCGAGGATGTTAGTGATGCAGCTCATCAGAAGTTGCTGAAGATGCCAGTTAACTCTTCCAGGTTCATGGAAAATTATATTTATATCTTCTCAACAACAACAACAACAACAACAACAACAAATAACCATACAAAGCACGCCAATTAATTGTTTAATTTTTTCCAACTGCTTCATTCCAGTTAAATATCAATATTACTGTAATTGATCACTCTCTCTCCTTTTTTTTAAAAAAAAAGAAGGAAGGGTTACTTTGGTAATGAATCTATTGAAATTAAGAGTGTTTCCTTTTTTTAAAATTAATAATGGACATGAAACTCTTTAAATTATTAAGAACAACTTGCTACCTGGTAAAAGAAACGAAGATAAAGGATCAGTGATGATGTAAATCGGTAAGTTTCCCAACGGAAGTAAATTTGTGACTAGTTTTTTGCTCCTTGGCTACGAAAAGGGAAGAAAAAGTAAAACTAATTGAGTTATAGAAAGATCGATACAATTCAATATATAGAAGGAGAAAAAAAATACTCAGCTGGTTTCTTCACTTGTTAAAAAGGTATTTCCATGTTGAAGTAAAAGTGTGAGTGGACCAAAACAGACAAATCAAGTTGTTTTGCTGTTTATAACAATAAAAACAAAACAGTTTTACGTTGGTGTCATGTCACCCCCCCCCCCACCCCACATGTTCCTCTAACTAGCATCATGGTTAGAAACTACAAGAAGAGACAATCGCTGTTGTAGCTTCCCCTAATTTTCCAAAAAAAAAAAAGTGTAATAAAGTAGAAGATCTTCGTGTAATTATTTATTTAGTGGACAAGAAAATTTTCTTTAATTAATTTCCGAAAAGAAAAGGTGCTGTTAAGTGATTAAGAACGTTAAACGAAGTCGTGACCCCTAGTTTTCGGATTTAAAATTTTTTAACGTCACCAGACACAGTTTAATTTATTTTAAAAAAATGTGTATACTTTGAATAGTATCTTTGTGAATATTTCTAACATTTTGTGTCCCGGAAGGAAATAGTGCAATATTTGAAAAAAAAAATTAGCCAATGTCCCCCATAAACACAGTGAAACAACATTGAGGGAGAAATTACAATATGTTTGCTGGTTCTGAGAGGGTTTTTTTTTTACAAGAAAAAGGGGCTAAAATTGTAATATGTAAATGACTCTTTGTATAGTTCCACGTAGTGTTATTTATGGTCTCGTACCGTCGTAAATATGCTCCTCTATATGTAGAAGTTCCTCCACGCATCCATTAACTTAAGATACTTGTTAGGTGGAATAGATCATCACATTGTGGTACTTTGTATTTTTCATGTAATTAACCTGTACATATTAATAAACATATTAAATATTTCGTTGTAATTTGTGTTGCAATCCATTCCGTTCAATTTATTATTTTTACATCATCAACTTAATTTTTTTTTCTGACTGTTAAATGGTAAAAATAGTGTAATAGAACTACCAAGGGATGAACTCTTATTACAGGAGAGACGGAAGGGGCTACCTTTGGGGATGCCTCCTCCTCTTTCCGTTTTTGAACTAAGGTTCCCACAAGCCGAGGCACCTCTGCCTGTTCTGAAAGCTGTATGTTCCGGGGGTCACAGACCTTGGGCATACGGTAAGAGTTGATCTCTGTTCCTATTGGAACAGTCGGCCAGATGCCTCCTATACGGAGAAGGAAATGTTGCGTCCCCACAGCAAACCTCTCTTCCGCTATCGGAAGTGCGTGGGACAAGTACCCAATGCCCGAACTACCCAATGCCCAAACTACAGTTTGTCCTGTATTACTTTTAGGTGAATTGACGAGTAGGATCCTTAAACTACAGCCCGGGGGCCCTAGTTAACCCTTGGCTACCTTCCTCCACCCACCCGCATCCCCCCTTTCAAATCCCTTTCCTATGCTATAAGAGGGGAGTTGCCACCATGTGGACTACCCTATACATAGCCTGTCTACACTCCCCCCCCCCCCATTTGGGGATGCCTTTTCCTCTCTCCGTTTTTGAACTAAGGATCCCATATGCCGAGGCACCTCGGCCTGTTTTGAGAGGTGTATGTTCCGGGGTCACAGACCTTGGGCATACGGTAATAGTTGTTCTCTGTTCCCATTGGAACTGTCGGCCAGCTGCCTTGTCGAGGTACGGAGAAGAGAATTCTGCGTCCCCACAGCAAACTTCTCCCGCTATCGGAAGGGCGTGGGACAAGTACCCAATGCTCGCCCTACCTGATGCAGGTTTTTCTAGGGTTTTCCCTGCATTACTTTTATGCAAATGCCGGTAGGATCCTTAAAAAACCATAGCTACCTTCCTCTACCCTTCCACATCCCCCCCCTTTCAAATCCCTTCCTATGCTATTAAAGGGGAGTTGCCACCATGTGGATTATCCTCATGTAGCCTGTTACCCTAAAAAAAACCTGTTATTAATTATTATTATATTGTGTCTCTTAAAGACTTTATTCAGTAAACTATATAATATTATCAAAAGATTTAGATTTATTATTATTCACTCCATTCGCCCTCGGACATAAAAAAAAGATTACATGAAAAGAATAATTATTACAAATACCCAGTTTTTTTTTAAAAAGACAACATTGAACTTTACAAGAAAAAATATATATGATTTAAAACTACGTTACAGATATTAATTAGTAATTAAAGAAATGATAAGTGTTTTAATTCATCTTCAATTTTCCATTGAGTTCGCTTCCAGCCGTGGTAGTGTAAAACTCTTCCAGTGCCCGAGTGTGTTTACATCAGTAGCTGGTGGTTCAAGCGGGTCTGACCCGGCGGATTCCGGGTAGCTATTATCGTGTAAAGGAGTGTATAAGTACATGATATCTAAGCTATATAAAGGAAAGTCCACTACTCCCAGAAAGTGTAAAGAAGAGGAATACCTGATGATGACGTCCACACAGAGAATATGGAGACGAAGGTGATGGCCACGGAGCATAAACCGGATAAAAAGCATGGACGCTGTTGCAAGTTTAAATACAGATGAGTACCTAATAGGTTTAGCTAATATTAATGACCCCCATCAGAATAAAGTACGTCTCTAAAAATAGCCAATGCGAGAATATGCGCATTTCTAACATCTAAGGAGGATGTCGAAAACCTAATAAAAAGTTCATAAATCAATAACAGTAAAGGGTGAGATGGTTAATATAAGACCTTTAATGCAAAAAATACTGCCGTGTAATCTTGCCCAGTTTTCCCTAACGAGATTATTGTGCTAGAACTAGGAAAGCTAAATATAATTCCAGACTCTAAAATATCGGATATTAGAATAAGTGATCGAAGATTTACTCACATTAAAAGTTTCAGAAGACAATTCTTCATTAACCCGGAACAAGCTAAATTCCCTTCCGGATTCGATAATGGTGCAATATGAAGACACTAGCTATAGGGTGTAAAGTCCCGGCCATATCGCGATAAATTGTCCTAACAGAGATGCAATACTAAAGAACAATCTGACTGCAAATGAAAATTATGACCAAAATTCAGTGTAAGGAACCCGGCACCCGCAATTCAAAGTAATTAACCCTCAAAAAACGGACATGGATAACTCACAACTAACTGCATGTAGGAGTGCGACGAGCCAAGCTGATAAGAAAGACGTCAGTAATCCTGAACAGAAGACAAGCACTCATAATCCACCCAAGAAAACAAAACAAAACATTCAGGATCATAAAGGCGCTTAGTCAATCATCAGGTCCACTAATAATTTTATATGAAGAAGAAACCAGTCCTCCACCAGTCCCTTTGGAACAGTTAAAGACTCTCATACTAAATGCTACGGACTCAAAGAACCCAAGAACCATTATTAGAGTATCCTCTACATCATTCATAAATGTATTGGACTCTTTTTTACCCTCACTTAAATGATAAAACGGCAAAAAGTAGAATAAAAAGGGCTCGTAAATTTAAATAAGAAACAAGAGAGTGATACATATTCAGAAGCAGACCATGACCACACTACAGTGGGATCTGCAACAGTCGCAGCATCAAATAGGTTAATATAATTAATTATCCTATTATTACTACTATTATAAACAAATGCGAATTGTAAAATGTAAATGTAAGAAACACACATTTTGAAATGTATAATTAAGTTTTCAAACTTTTCAATTGTATGTATAATATTGGAATCAAATGTGAATCACAGCATACTTACGTAACCAAGCACTATTTATAAGGTCGCCAATGGCCAAGTTGTTAACGCGACCATTTATAAACCTTTAATTTAAAAAAATTCCATTCGACGGAGTAGAAAAATCTTACAACGATTCCCGTGGAACGTGAAAAATAAAAAATAAGTCGACAGCAGATAAATTCTACAATTCATCAACTAAAAAACCCAACGAAATGAAAAGAAAAAGGAAAGTTTTAAAATTATTCTTCAAATATTTTAATTGGTTTTCCGGAAAATTGCCATATTTAAATTTTAAAAAGGAAATAATATTAATTGAACCGTTTACAATTTAATAGGTATTCCATATATATTTTTTCATATGTAATATATATATATATAATATTTATAATAAGCTCTTTAATAATTATTACACTTCAATGGTTGAATTCATTTAAATATATATATATATATAAATATAATATTTATGATAAACTCTTTAATAATTATTACACTTCAATGGTTGAATTCAATTAAATATATATATATATATATATATATATATATAATATTTATAATAAACTTTTTAATAATTATTACACTTCAATGGTTGAATTCATTTAAATATATATATAATATTTATAATAAACTCTTTAATAATTATTACACTTCAATGGTTGAATTCATTTAAATATATATATATAAATATTTATAATAAACTCTTTAACAATTATTACACTTCAATGGTTGAATTCATTTAAATATATATATATATAATATTTATAATAAACTCTTTAATAATTATTACACTTCAATGGTTGAATTCATTTAAATATATATATATATATATATATATATAATATTTATAATAAACTCTTTAAAAATTATTACACTTCAATGGTTGAATTCATTTAAATATATATATATATATATATATATATATATATAATATTTATAATAAACTCTTTAAAAATTATTACACTTCAATGGTTGAATTCGTTTAAATATATATATATATATATATATATATATATATATATATATATAATATTTGTAATAAACTCTTTAATAATTATTACACTTCAATGGTTGAATTCATTTAAATATATATATATATATATATAAATATTTATAATAAACTCTTTAACAATTATTACACTTCAATGGTTGAATTCGTTTAAATATATATATATATATATATATATATATATAATATTTGTAATAAACTCTTTAATAATTATTACACTTCAATGGTTGAATTCATTTAAATATATATATATATGTATATATATATAGCGGGTATGCGTATTAAATAAAGAAGTAAAATTTATAGTTATTTATTTAATTGCTTACACCACTGCATCACCAAGGAAACGAAACAAAAAACAAAGATAAAATTAACTAAAAACTAACCCTAAGATATACCCGCACCTCTTATTATTATTATCCACTTGTAAGTCTAATAAGTTTATTACGAATGATTCCATATATATATATTTATATGTAATATTATTTAAACAAAATATAAAATTAAAAATTAAAAATAATTATCAATAAACAAACCTAGAATTTTGTCTGAAAAATAAAAAAGTAGAAGGAGATTTTAGGCCATATTGGCCGTCTTCATCTGCAAAAAAAAAATCTTCAGCATTTCAAAAACATAAAAAAATTTTAAAAAATATTTATATCCAATTCGAACTTGTCCAGAATAATTTTTTTTTAAAAAAAATCGTAACTGTCTTAGAATAATTACAAAAAGAAATTAAGATGAATACTGGGACAATTATAATTAATCTTTTTTGGAATTAGGTAATGAGATGTTTATTAAAAGTAATCGAGAACATTTTGATGGTACTGACTAAAATTTATGGATCGAAAACTATGAATTTGAAGTCTAAGAACTCACAAAAAGCACGGAGAAAAACGTGTTAGTTCTGAGGCTATCAGAACATAAATTAAATAAATAAATAAAATAAGTGAAATATTTTCAATCTAAATTTAAATTACGGTAAAATCCATGGATTTAAGTATATGGGCAAATAACAAAAGTTTTATGAATTAAATAATAAGTAACAAAATAAAATTGATGTTCATAGATTAGTAATTATCAATTCTTTAAATTCGATGTTAGCGAAATTGAATTAAAACTAATACTAAAGATTTATTGATTGTAATGTTTTTCCTTCAACCATGAATTTTTATTTTTATTATTACCATCGATCGCGACGTATATAGCACGAGTCAGCAACGACGGCGGGAGACGCAGCAGGTTGAGGGAGGAAACTCGAAATAAACGCGCACTCACCTACTCGACAATTATCTAAACTGGGCCACCAAGAAATCGGTAAAAAAAATTGGTGCGGGGAGGGGGGGTAAATCGATTTTTTATACCAATTACTGAAATAACAATGTTGAAGAAAGTAAACTTCTACTATAGAATAAAAAAAGGATATAAGGATTTTACTCACCAATTATCGTAATAAATAAGAAACAAGTTTCCAACCACATTAATTATCTTCAAAAAAAAATACAGAAAACACGGGAACTGTTTCATTCAGTGATAAATAAATAAAATATGCATAATAATAATTTTCCCCATTATAAAAAGGATTAATCAGGTTCTGTACGAATAACAATAAAAAATTGTAATAATTAATGAGTAGGGGTTTTTTTAATAAATAAATAATGATGCATTTGGGGTTTCAAACGGAATTATAATTTATTACAATAACATAAAATTATTCACACAAATTTACACACAACTTAATTAATGGAGAATACAAATAAATTCACTCTCAGGGCTGCAGGTTGGAAACAATAAAAAATTATTGGAAAAATAAATTAATTAAACCTGAATCAAATTTATTGGGATCAAAGGTTAAATTTTGTTATATCATTCGAAACTTGATGAAATCTTTTTTTTTTGGGGTGAATAAACAACTAGTTTTATCTTGACCCTTTTACACTGTTCGTTTATCGTTGGTTTTTTCCCTCTTAGAAAAGAATTTAATTTTGAGGAGATTTTTATTTTGTGCTCGGCGTTGCCCGGGTTGTCATATATACGTTTTGACACTAATTTCGGTTAAATTTGCGTTATTTTTATGTCCCACACCTCAACCTGTATCCCTAAATCTGCTCACCTTCCATGCTGAAAGGGGTTGAACTCTTTGAGCCCAGAAAATGTTTCTTTCAACGAATATATCGGCCGTATAAAACATTCTATCTTCGTCCAACCCCCCCCCCCCTGCTACTGAGGGGTTAAAAATAAAAATTAATATCATAATTAATCTCAGACACATCCATAAACCCGAATTTGTCTCGAATCTCGGCTGTTTCTGCAATATTGTCATGTAATGGCCCCTCAACGCGAACCCCTAAGCGTGGTCCCCTCCATCCCCCCCTCCCATGCCAAAATGGGGTTGAAAATATAAAGAAACAAAATAGATAGAAATATTATCAATCTAATTAACCCCTAAAAAAATTAATTCAACGCAAATATCGGCCGTTTTGGCAATCTTGAATATTTCCAGCCCCGCTCCTGGGGGTTGGCAGTCGTGTCTCACCCCCCCCCCCCCCACAGTGTTTTCTTTCTGGTCACATGCAAAAATTGTGTACGAAATTTGTACGCGGAACATCCATATACACAGTCACAATGTTTTTTTTATAAGAAGAAGATGAGAACGTTTCCACCTGTGTTTCCCCATCATCGTGTACAATATTTACTACAGAAATTATAGTCGAAAAAATAATAGTTATTATTATTATTATATAAGTAAATCAATTAATAATACAGCCTAGATTAAACGATATTAATGCAAAAATATTTTAATAAATTCCAATAGATTCTCTTTTCAGTTCCAGGTGTGACTCGACCTTTAAACACTCCTCTTGTTTCATTTTGATTCAGCCAAGAACGGGGAAAAACTCAATTTTTTTATGTTACAATATTATTAATATAATTTAAATAATATTATTTAATTATTTAGAATTATATAAGCCGGGAAAGATGCTGGCAATGTGTATTAATAAACTCTAATCCACCCTTCACGTGCGATGACGATGATTCTCGACTATTACGTCGTCCCTTCCGTTTCTCTGACCAATCAGAGTTCAATATTAATTTTTAGCGCCAATCCGGACCTGACCCTCTAAGCCGCCCATTAATCTCTCGTGATTGTCATTGGATGATTGTTGATTTCTTTGAACTGACCATTCACGTAACACTTGAGTTTTACTACAAGCCTGCAACTACGGGGGAATAACGTCGCAGCACCTCAGTGAATGATTATTAACTATATATTTATTTTTCTCTTTACAGTCCCACCCAATGTGTGTTAATAAACCTCATTCAGCCCTTCAATGGCAATAAAAAAGGTAGTTGGAAGACTCTTGTCTCTCGTTTCTCTGACCAATAATTTTTTTAACGCCAATCTGGACTTGAACCTCTAAGCCGCCATTGGACGATTGTAGATTCTTCAATATTCTGACCATTCACGTAACTTTTGACTTTTACTACAAGCCTGCAACTACAGAAACTGGAAACCGTTTCGTACACAAATATTTGAAATTCTCAGTGAAAAAATAGTTTAACTAGAGGTTGATACGAGATTATTTTTTCACTTACATAAAAACAGTATTTATTTTTTAAAACATATTAATTGTAAAACATCTGATGAAGCGATAAGGTTTGTATTCCAGTTGAAAGCCTTGAATGATTATATTTAATACTAGCACGGCGTTGCCACGTTTACTTATTTATATACTCCCAGAAAAATTATTTAATTCTATATTAACCCTTAGTCAAGAAGTGATTTAACCTACATCTAACTGTTCCTAGTTCCGTACACACTTTCCACCGATAGTTCATTAATTGAACAACTGTAAAATACATTGAATTTCATTGCATCAGTCCCAACAAACTTACCAACGGAATTTCTTCTTAAATATACTCCTTGACTACTGCAAGATGTAATTGTCCCTCAGTCTACAGACATTACCAAAGATTAAATTAACGAAATTCTTAGCTACATTCACAATCTATACAAATAGTCGCCATATTGGAGTCACTAAACATGGCGAGCAAAATTAACTTACATTTTCCTCAAGGATCGTAAAGTATTTGGTATTGTTTTTTTTATTATCATTGGAATGATTATTTCTGGATGAAGTTATACTTTTAATTCAATGAAAAATATTTTTGCTTTATTCCATTACGGGTAAAGGAACTATTTCCTTCGTTCGTCGCGTAGTAACGCCTCTCTCTCTCTGTCCCGTGACGTCACAGTCTCATGACGCGCAGTTGTATAACACAAAACGATCGCATTTTTCAATTATAATTCTTTATACCTTTATGCTAGGGGTTTATCAGCCCCCCCCCCTCCCCGAAGTACGGTTTCTCGTCTTTTGCTGAATATGTGTACTAATTTTTGCTGTCATCTGCCCCTCGCGAGTTTAAATATGTATAGAGACTCACGTAAGTACTTACATACAAATATACATCCGTTTTTATTATATAGAATAAATTATTTAAATTCCTTTGTTGGGCAGAACCTGCGAGGGATGTTCTCTCGCAGGCAAAACCTTTTACGAGAGATACGAAGGGGCTACCTTTGGGGATGCCTTTTCCTCTCCGTTTTTGAACTAAGGTTCCCATAAGCCGAGGCACCTCGGCCTGTTTTGAGAGGTGTATGTTCCGGGGTCACAGACCTTGGGCATACGGTAAGAGTTGTCCGCTATTCCCATTGGAATAGTCGGCCAGGTGCCTCCTAAACTGGTCGAGGCACGGAGAAGGGAATGCTGCGTCCCCACAGCAAACTCCTCTCCCGCTATCGGAAGGGCGTGGGACAAGTACCCAATGCCTGACCTACCCGATGCAGGTTTTTCTAAGGTTTTCCCTGCATTTCTATAGGCGAATGGCGGGTAGAATCCTTAAAATATAGCCCGGGGGCCCTAGTTAACCCTTGGCTACCATCCTCTACCCTTCCGCATCCCGCCTTTCAAATCCCTTCCTATGCTATTAAAGGGGAGTTGCCCAATGTGGATTACCCTCATATAGCCTGTTGCCCTAAAAAAAAAATCCATTGTATATTCAAGAAATTAGAAATCAATTATTTTTTCCATATATTTCCAATTAAACGTCATCATTATTTGGCTGGACCAGAAATAAATATTATATTATTAGGTTTTATAAATAACTTTTCTTATACTCAGAATTACGTAAGACAGTTGTGAAATTACTCTCCAAATTTTTCCTATCTCTAATCAGAACTCTTCATAGAACAGTCTACGTCTAAAAACCGCAATTAATCCTAATAAATTTTCCTCCGAATTATATTTTCTGTGTTGGTACCGTTTCTCATGTTTTTTTTAAAAAGAATATGTGTAATTTAACACAAAATGATCAAATTTTTTAATTATAATTCTTTCTAAATTTATTCTAGGGGCTTTCTCACCCCCCACAGTACCATTTATCGTGTTTTTAAGAATATGTGTACCAATTTTTTTTTGCCAGCCTGTCCACGTGTTAAAATTTGTATAGAGATTAACGTAAATACATACATACAAATATACATCATTTTTTTATTATATAGATTACTAGCTGGGTGCCCGGCGTTGTTCGTGTACTTATTTATATAAACTCGAAAAAGTATTTAATTGAATACTTAAATATATTCCTTGAGTATTTCAGGATATAATCGTCACTCAGTCTTCATACATTACGAAATATTACATTGATGAAATTGTTAGCTAGACTCACAACTAATACAGCGCGAAAATTAACTTACATTTTCCCCCAAGGATGGTAAAGTAATTCGTATTCTTCTTTATTACCATTCGATGGAATATTGCTGTATATAATTATACTTTTTATTTAAAACAAAATATTTCTCCTTTATTTCATTCCTAATAAAGGAGATATTTCCTTTGTTCGTTGCGTAGTAACGTCTCTCTCTCGCGTGACGTCATTGTCTCTTGGCGCGCAGTAATTTAATATTTAATGATCACGGTTTTTAATTATAATTCTTTCCACATGTATGCTAGGCGTTTCTCACCCCCACAGTACCGGTTCTCGATTTTGGCAGAATACGTATATCAATTTTTGTTACATTCTGTCCACGCGATAAAATTTGTATAAAGAACAACGTAAATACATACATACATACATACAAATATACATCCTTTTTATTATATAGATAATTGAGTACCAACGTAAATACAAACATTCATCGTTTTTTACTGTACGGAAGATATGAAGAATTACTTTTGTACCGGAAGAGTTTTAGTATGTCTGTGACGGCAGCGAGAGTTCCCGAGGGACGCTAATGGTTGTTTTATTAATTGCGGAGGAGCAATATCGAGCGGCTTCCGCTGGCCCTTGCTAAGAAAGCGTAATAACCAGACCAGACGTCTTAATAAACTGTCAGCGAAAACGCGGGCACACACGGGCTAATGACAGTTTAGCTAATATTCTAGTCTGGTGATTGTGGCGGTCCCCTCGCCTCCAATCCTCAATATTATAACATCAAAGGCAGAGCCGTTTTAATTCCACTTTGTCTGGAAGGCAGTTGCTACACGCACAAGTGCTTGGGCTAAGGCAATAAAATGGTAATTTGTGTTTGTCGTCGCTAATCAACTGAAAGGAACTGCACAGAGAACACGGTCCAATAAAATTTTCCGAGCCATTGGAGGACAACTATATAGGTCGACTGCCGACGTATATTAGGAATCCATTTAGGAAGAGAGGAGGCAGGGGTGGGGGGAGAGTCTCTCTCTCTCTCTCTCTCTCTGTGATGAAATTTGTTAATACAGTCGGTACAGCGGAGGAGGGCCCCTGGAAATTGAAAATAAAGTCTTTGCTCTGGCCGACGCTTCAGTCCACATGAAAGTAAAGAGAGAGAGAGAGACGGAGGAGGTGGGGGGGGGAGGGTTAGGTAATGAAAGAGAGACAATTGAGACAGAAGGCGGGCAGAAGAGAAGGAGTGAGTTAGTTCATTAACTGTTTCCCTTGATCCGGGCCCTACGTGGCTCGAGTGCAGAGTTGAGCCCCAGGAGCGCTTTCGTAATGCCATTACTGCGCCGGCCAATAGTCCTCAAGTGAAGTGTGAGACATCCCTACAGATCCCGAAGCTGTGGGGGCGGGGAGGGTTGGAAAAAAACGTGGGCGGGACCAGCCACTACGCCTAATAAAGACGCCGGAGTGATTTACAAGCCAAATTTAAGGCTGGGTAAAAGAGGAAAATCTAGGAAGAAATAGAGCCGCATACATGCATACCAATTATCCATCCGTTTTATGTTTATTTAATCACGACCATTAAAACGAGTTAATTACAACTGAGACAGAAATAAATTTCAAGAGAAGAATTGTTTTTCAATGCCGCAAGAGAACGTTATAGTTTGTAACTGAGACAAAGAAATAAGAATGACTAAGAGTGTGAGAAAATACTTATGACATTTCTAGAAATCTTCGTCGCAGAATATATAAATACAGGGAAGAAAATGATAGTTGTAAATAAATAAGGATAAATTGCAGTTTTTTTGACGTAGACTGTTCTCTGGAGAGTCTGATTAGAGACAGGAATATGTGGAGAGTATTTTCAGAAGTGACATAAGTAATTCTGATTACAAAAAAAATAATTATTAATTATAAAATATAATATTATATTTCTATCTGCTCCCGCCCAAATAATAACGACGTTTTATTGGAAAGATGCGAAATGATAGTTTTAAAAAATATTTAATAAACAAAGGGGGTTAAATAATTTATTCTGTATACGAAAAAAAAATGTATATTTGTATGTATGTATTTACGTTAATCTCTATACATATTTTAACGCGTGGACGGATTGCAACAAAAATTGGTACACATATTCTTCAAAAACACGATAAATGGTACTGTGTGGGGGGTGAGGAAGGCCCTAGCATAAATTTAGAAAGAATTATAATTTAAAAAATTAGATCATTTTGTGTTGAATTACACATATTCTTTAAAAAAGAACACGAGAAACGGTACCAACTCAGAAAATATAATTCCGAGGGGAAAAAAAAAGATTAATTGCGGTTGTTAGACGTAGAGTGTTCTATGGACAGTTCTGATCAGGAAAAATGTGGAGAGTAATTTCACAAGTGTCTTACGTAATTCTAAGTATAAAAATAGTTAATTATAAAGTCTAATAATATAATATTTATTTCTGGTCCAGCCAAATAATGATGACGTTTAATTGGAAATATATGGAAAAAATAATTGATTTCTAATTTCTTGAATATACAAAAGTATTTAAATAATTTATTCTATGTAAAAAAACGGATGTATATTTGTATGTATGTACTTACGTAAATCTCTATACATATTTAAACTCGCGAGGGGCAGATGACAGCAAAAATTAGTACACATATTCAGCAAAAGACGAGAAACCGTACTTCGGGGGTGGGTAGGGGGGGGGCTGATAAACCCCTAGAATAAAGGTAAAAAAATTATAATTTAAAAATGCGATTATTTTGTGTTAAACAACTGCGCGTCATGAGACCGTGACGTCACGGGACAGACAGAGAGACGTTACTGCGCGACGAACAAAGGAAATAGTTCCTTTATCGGTAATATAATAAAGCAGAAATATTTTACATTGAATTAAAAGTATAACTTCATTCAGCAATAATCATTCCAATGATGATAAAAAAAAATACCAAATACATTACGATCCTAGTAGTAAGTTAATTTTGCTCGCCATGTTTAGTGACTCCAATATGGCGACTATTTGTTTACATTATGAATCGAGCTAAGAATTTCGTCAATTTAATCTTTGGTAATGTCTGAAGACTGAGGGACAATTATATCCTGCAGTAGTCAAGGAGTATATTTAAGAAGAAATTCCGTTGGTAAGTTTGTTGGGACTGATGCAATGAAAGTCAATGTATTTTACAGTTGTTCAATTAATGAACTATCGGTGGAAAGTGTGTACGGAACTAGGAACAGTTATATGTAGGTTTAATAACTTCTTGACTAAGGGTTAATATAGAATTAAATAATTTTTCTGGGAGTATATATATATATATAAGTACACGTGGCAACGCCGTGCTAGTATTAAATATAATCATTAAAGGCTTTCAACTGGAATCCATATCAGACGTTTTACTATTAATATGTTTTAATAAATAAATACTGTTTTTATGTAAGTAAAAAAATAATCTCGTATCAACCTCTAGTTAAAATATTTTTTTAACACCTAGCATTAATTTTTAAGAATTATAATTAAAAAATATGATCATTTTGTGCGTCATGAGACTGTGACGTCACGGGACAGTCAGAGACGTTACTACGCGACGAACAAGGGAAATAGTTCCTTTTTTCGTAGTGAAATCAAGCAGAAATGTTTTGATTGAATAAAACGTATAATTCTATCCAGCGATTCTCCGTCGAATGTTAATAAAAAAAACAATACGAAAGATTATACGATCTGTGGAATTTTATTTTAACCGTGATTTTGGCCAATTTTGTATGTACTGGAGAAGATATGTAATGATGGTAAAATCAAAATCTACCTACTAGTTAATATTTAACTCCTCGGGAATCTGCCCCCCTTATTTTCCCTACAGAAAGTCCCCGTATTAGAAGTTAAATTAATATTTAATTTTCCGTTACAACTGTCATAATTTTTTATATTTATTATTGTAATATTAGAACGCATGCATTGAATCCTGTTCATTGTGATTTCATTTAGACGAAAGTGTCATTTTATTAGAGTCATTGAACCCCCCCCCCCCCCGTGTTGACTTGCTGCTCCATCGCCGACCCTTTCGAAGGGTTGGACATGTCCGGTCAAGCACCGAGGTCAACGGCCCCGTTATAAACATTGTTTCTGAACGTCATTGTCGTCCTCTTCACATCGAGCACGTGGTCATCATGTTCTACTCTCATGTTTGAACCCAGTACCCTTGATTACAATGTTAGCGCCTGCACTCTGGGGACTTTATATCTCAATTATTCTTCGTATTGTTCAATTTTAATATATGTATATATATATATATATATATATATATGTAGTTACTATCTTTAATGTGACATTTTTTAATATCCTCTATAAGCAAGAACTGTATTCTTTAGTGTTATTTACGCTTACAAATCCGCGCCTTAATGATAAGTTATAAAAAAGATTCTGACGGACTCGTGCAGTTGTGTCGCTCTAGGCTCTTCTTAGCACCTGAAGAAAGGAACAAGGTATCTAGAAACGTTGTGTGGTATTTATATTATCACTTCTTTATCTATCGTTCTTCAATTTAATTTTTTTCAATCGGACGTAATTTTTTAATTTAATTTTTTAACATCGGTCTTCATTATCCTGAATTAAAAACAAAAGAAAAATCGGAAGTCATATTTTTAATTTTAATTGTTTTTAACGCCACTCTTCATTATCCTGATTTAAAAACATAAG
Organism: Zhengitettix transpicula; assembly: GCA_037074705.1. Classification (NCBI taxonomy): domain Eukaryota; kingdom Metazoa; phylum Arthropoda; class Insecta; order Orthoptera; family Tetrigidae; genus Zhengitettix; species Zhengitettix transpicula. Next base: position 16,486,619 of record CM073594.1, on the reverse strand, counting down.
AAAAAAAAACAGGATGTATATTTTTTAATTTTAATTGTTTTTAACAACTGTCTTCATTATCCTGTATTAAAAACATAAGAAAAAAAACAGGATATATATTTTTTAATTTTAATTGTTTTTAACAACTGTCTTCATTATCCTGTATTAAAAACATAAGAAAAAATTGTACGTAATTTATTAATTTCGTTTTAACTTTGGTCTTCATTATCCTGAATTAATAACAAAAAAATCGGACGTAATTATTAAAAAAAATTTAACATCGGTCTTCATTATCCTGATTTAAAAACATAAGAAAAAAACTGACGTAATTGTTTTAATTTTAATTATTTTAACATCGGTCTTCATTATCCTGACTTAAAAACATAAGAAAAAAATCGGACGTAATTGTTTTATTTTTAATTATTTTAGCATCGGTCTTCATTATTCTAATTTAAAAACATAAGAAAAAGAAAAAATGTCATTTTGTGGTAATATTCCACCGTCATCACAGCACAGACCTCAAACAGTGCAAACCTTGAGGATAAATGGTAACATTGACAGTCATTGCTCCAATTAATTTCAGAAATAGACTGTTGATCTATTTTTTTTAAAAAAAACTAAACTGGTGTCTAAGTTCCTGAGCTGCAGATATAAAACCGTAAAAAATAAGTCCCTAAGTAGTCTCGTGAACCGAGTTGAGGATTTCCGGTTCTTCTCACCACACATCACATGGAATAATATTTTTTTTAAGGTGTAGAGAGGCTATAAAGACGGTAATCCACATAGTGGCAACTCCCCTTTTATAGCATAGGAAAAGGAGTGACATGGGGCATGCGGAAAAGTAGAACAAGGTAACTAAAGGATTAATAGGGCCCCCGGGTTAAGGCTTAAGGATCCTACCCGGCAATTCACCTGAGAGTGATGGAGGGAAACTCCTAGTAAAACCTGCATCAGGTAGGTCGGGTATTTGGTACTTGTCCCACGCCCTTCCCTGGATGGCGGGAGAGAGGTTTGCTGTGGGGTCGCAGTTTTCCCCTCGCCGTGCATTGACGTGTTTAGGAGGCAGCTGGCCGACTATTAATTTTTTTTAGGGCAACAGGCTACATGAGGGTAATCCACGTTGGGCAACTCCCATTTAACACCATAGGAAGGGATTTGAAAGGAGGGATGTGGAAGGGTAGAGGAAGGTAGCCAAGGGTTAACTAGGGCCCCCAGGCTATATTTTAAGGATCCTACCCGGCATTCGCTTAAAGAAATGCAGGGAAAACCCTAGGAAAACCTGCATCAGGTAGGTCGGGCGTTGGGTACTTGTCCCACGCCCTTCCGATAGCGGGAGAGGAGTTTGCTGTGGGGACGCAGCATTCCCTTCTCCGTGCCGCGACCAGCTTAGGAGGCAGCTGGCCGACTATTCCAATGGGAATAGCGAACAACTCTTACCGTATGCCCAAGGTCTGTGACCCAGGAACATACACCTCTCAAAACAGGCCGAGTTGCCTCGGCTAACCGACTATTAAATTTTTTCAATTGAATTAATTTTATGTTTACACAACCGAGTTGCGAGAGATAAACAGAGAGCCACTGACGCCACATCTGTAACTGGAATCGTGACGCAACACGCATAATTAAACGCATTCGAAGGTTTACGTGAGGTATAAAGTATATACGACCAAATAAAACATGCTGTTTAATTCTAAGTGTTTTTATTTAAAAAAAATTATCTATTTAGCTTCGTGTCATTAGATTTATGTAATTTTGTTTCATATAAGTTTATATGTTATACTGTTCAGATTCCTCAGTCATCTGTAACCCGGGGAAAAATGATATTATTGACATTTTCAATTAATTAAAATATAATTTTTTTTATATATCTTATACGATTAGAAATGCAATTAATGGAAGTTCTTCTTTCATGTCTCATTCTACATCATTCTTTGATACACAAGGGTAGCTTTTTTAATTGCCTTATTTCATTACGCTCTCTTGTGTGATAATAGTTCTAACAGCGAAATCAAGGGAGTGATGTTTGAGACCTCCTCGACATCACCCCCCCCCCCTCCTGTGAATGCACGTATTAGTGTACGTGCCAGTAATATGTGCTGAAGAATCGAAGTTAATAAATGTCTGTAGTGAGAAGAGGGCAGATGGGACCGTGGCAGGGCCCAGATGGCGCATATTTCGATTAAGAATAATTGAGCACATGGAGAGCCCTTAAAGCCCCCCCCCACCCCCCCTCCCTCTCTCGCAACAGACATGTCAATGGCGAATTCGAAGCTCTCGATGACGTCACGTGAGTGTGTGCTCAGTGTGAGGTTTTAATTTGCACATGCAGAGGGCGATGACCCTCCACGGCTCTCCATTGGAGCGCTCTCCTCTCCGGACAGGTTATTACGACATCACCTGTTCACTTTCTGTCCATGTTGATGTTGACTTCTGATGTGTACACAGATCTCGTTACTCCACCTTGGATCGGAACGATCGTGTACCGGTCGGGGTTTTTCAGATCATTGATAGACGACCTGTTTCGGAACCTCAAACATTTCAAATTTATTTTAAAATAACGGCTCGGGTGACTTTTTATATTTGGAACTTCCTGACAAGACTGATCCAATAATGACGTACTTGTGACACCGTGACATTTGGAACAGTGAAGGGTCAAGATCGTTGTTAATTAATCATTTTTATGCGATAAGCATTCATAAACCAAGGCCAAGCTTGTATTTATTTATTTTTAACTGTAATACAAAGTCCATTTAATTAAATATTTCACTTTAAAAATAATTTGGATGGATTTTATTTATCATATTTAATGTTAAAAACTTGATAAACAATTAATATAATTTTTTAAAACCAGAGCGCCGTAACAAAAACTTTTTTGGGGTATATTTTCTTGTACAGTATCAAACCCGCATTTACTTCATATCTATGATTTCGTAGATATTTCAACCTCAGGAGTTTTCAGAGCCTTTGCCGTAATCACATAATCACAAAAAAAACATCAAACATACATAATTTTAAATACAACATTTAATTATTATTTTTTACATTACATCACTATACATCCATTAGTATTTAAATACCGGTCATCTACTAGAAAATGTCTTCAACGGTTTTTATCAAGTGCATTACGTCAATTTTTTCCCTCGTTCGTAACATAATATATGTTTACCCCTATAACTGTGTCTGGTTAGGCAATTTCTCATACTTCAATTCTATCACTCTCTATCATTTACGATAATCGACTTAATATTTTCTGGTACATACAAGTTTTAACACGTATTATTTCACAGTTTGAATTATATTTTAAATATATTTATATATATACATAAATATAAATTTATTATTATTATCAACTAGCTAGGTGCCCGGCGTTGCTCGTGTACTTATTTACATAAACTCGAAAAAGTATTTAATTGATTACTTAAATATATTCCCTGAGTATTTCAGGATATAATCGTCACTCAGTCTTCATACATTACGAAATATTACATTGATGAAATTGTTAGCTAGACTCACAACTAATACAGCGCGAAAATTAACTTACATTTTCCCCAAGGATGGTAAAGTAATTCGTATTCTTCTTTATTATCATTCGATGGAATATTGCTGCATATGTTATTCTTTTTATTTAAAGAAAATATTTCTGCTTTATTTAATTCCTAATAATCTCCTTTGTTCGTTGCGTAGTAACGTCTTTCTCTCGCGTGACGTCATTGTCTCTTGGCGCGCAATAAATTAATATTTAATGATCACGGTTTTTAATTATAATTCTTTCCACGTGTATACTTTATATTAAATAAAAATATTTCTGCTTTATTTCATTACGAAATACAGAACTATATTTTTATGATGCGTCAATGTCTTGAAAACTTATGACGTCATCGTCTCGCGCAGTAATTTAACACTAATTCGTAACTTATTTCAATTATAATTATTTCCACGTTTATTCTAGGGGTTTCACACCCCCACAGTACCGGTTCTCGATTTTGGCAGAATACGTATACCAATTTTTGTTGCATTCTGTCCACGCGATAAAATTTGTATAAAGAACAACGTAAATACAAACAAATATACACGCTATTTTATTATATAGATAGAGATAGATTATATTAATTAATTAATTAATATTTCCTATGTACATAATTAATTAATTATATGCATTTAGGAAATAATAAAAAATTAATTACTTTATAATATATATGGAATAATAATTAATTATAAATATATATAATAAATACTTAGTAAGTAATAATTAATTAATATAATATATAGGAAATATTAAATAATATATTTAGGAAATAATAATAAATTTATATAAATGTATACTAAATTAATTAACTAATTAAATATATTTAGGAAAATTAAGTAATTAATATATAATAAATAAATAATACATATACAGTAAGTAATAATTCATTAATATCATATATAGGAAATATTAATTAATATATTTAGGAAAAAATAATAAATTATATCAACATATACTAAATTAATTAACTAATTCTATATATTGAGGAAAATTAAGTAATTAATATATTATAATTAAATAATATATATATAGGAAATAATAATTAATTAAGATAATATATAGGAAATTATAATTAATAAATTTAGGAAATAATAATAAATTTATATAAATATATACTAGATTAATTAACTAATTACATATATTTAGGAAAATTTATTTATATATATATATGAAATAATAATTAACTAAAATATATAATATATGTTCATTAAAGAATAACTTATATATATACATATATTTAGGAAATAATAATTAATTAAAATGCTATGTGTTTCTCTCAAAGGCGTAGAGAAATCTCAGTTTTACATTTATAAATTAATAATTTTCTTTAAGAATAAGTCTGGTATTGTTAATTCCGGAATTGTATAAGTCTAAAGTAAATTTATATACATAAACATTAATGGAAAAGCAAACATAAAGAGAGATATACAAAAATATAAAGAACGAACCCATATAAGATAAAATCAGAAGGACATAAAAAATTATTTAAAATAGACACTTGTATCCATAGAATAATGAGATTATTTTTTGTAATGTAAACTAGACTTTACAAATTTCACTACGATTCAGAAGAGTCTCGTCCGGTGTCAATTTTTTTAATAATATTTTATTTATCATTTGCTGTATAAGCTAATGTGTGATAGCTTTAATATGTTAGACAATTAATATGAAAAAATAAATTATTTCGGAGATTGACGTTGTCTTTAAAAAATACCATGTGTATTTCCCGTGAAACAGAAATTTTATTTTATTACAGGTGTGTGTACAGTAGGTCCCGTAAGTCTCGCCTTGCCTGTACCTGCCACTGACGTGCAACGAGAAGTCAAGATTTTTGTGGAATTAGTTTTCCTTTCCTTTTGTTCTCTTCGCTTTCCTGTCTTACGCCTCCACGAGAAAACGAGCACGTGTTTGTGATGGTCGACAGGCATTCACCTGTCTGTCTGACAGAGCTGTAATGCGAAACAGCCGCAAATCCAGTCTGCGGAAGGGTCACGCCACACCATCGCGTCGCGCAGTCAATGGCTTGATTTTATTAGGGAGAAAGCTCGTATTCACACCATTCCTCGCTAATCTCTATTTTCTGATACCTTTCCACTTTTCTACATTTCAGGCCTGTACAATATTAATCCATTCTTTAACTTTTTTCAACATTAACCTTTAATTCTTATAATGTTGTAATAATCACTATTGAATAATTTCTCAAATTTATACATATCAGGTTCAATTCCTTTGAATGCGGGTTTTCGTATATTAAATCAATTATTTTAGTTTCCTTTGATAAATCAATTTGTCGTACAACCACTCTCGGCATTAACAAAAGCAACTAAAAACTAAAAAAAGATAAAACCAACCCAAAGATATAAAACTCCCTTCTTCTTATTATTATCATCAATTTGAATGTAATAAATTTATTACAATGAATTTATAGTTGAACTAATATCCCTAAACCTAGCTTATATTTTATAATCTAATACATTTTGCCTTATTGTAACTTCCCTTATTTAATTTGTAATTTCATGCATTTATTAAATCGAGCCCCACGTTGGGCGCCAAAATGTAATAATTAAAAAGCTGGTTAATTTAAATGAGACTTGCCCCCACGTTAGGCGCCAAAATGTGATAAATAAACGGAAATAATTAATTAATCAACCTTTCCCACGTTGTTGAAGCAAAAAATGTAATAAACAAAAGAATAGTTAAGTTTTAAAAAATTAATGATTTTCATTTAATTAAAGCCCATCTTTTTTTTTATTACATTTTGGTTCACCGACGTGGGGCTCGACTTAATTGACATGTTCTTTTGTTTATTACATTTTTGACAACCTTAACGTGGGGTTGTTTAATTAATTAACCAGAAATGAATAATCATTACATTTTCCTGCGTCAACGTGGGGCTGTTTAATTAATTAACCAGAAATGAATAATCATTACATTTTTCTGCGTCAACGTGGGGTTGTTTAATTAATTAACCAGAAATGAATAATCATTACATTTTCCTGCGTCAACGTGGGGCTGTTTAATTAATTAACCAGAAATGAATAATCATTACATTTTCCTGCGTCAACGTGGGGCTGTTTAATTAATTAACCAGAAATGAATAATCCTTACATTTTCCTGCGTCAACGTGGGGCTGTTTAATTAATTAACCAGAAATTAATAATCATTACATTTTCCTGCGTCAACGTGGGGCTGTTTAATTAATTAACCAGAAATTAATAATCGTTACATTTTCCTGCGTCAACGTGGGCTGTTTAATTAATTAACCAGAAATTAATAATCATTACATTTTTCCGTCTCAACGTAGGGAAATTCAGATTATTTTTTTTAAAATTAACTATTCTGTTGATCATTACAATATATATATATTCTATCACTGATATTTAAATATTTTTAATTTTATTAAAACAAATCGAAAATGTTAAAAATCCCGCGTGTTGCATTCAAAGAGAATTTCCCGACCAGAGATACTGAACTTTTGCTGCTCCACACACGTGACCACTGACTTTTGCCTGTCCACGTGACAGTCTTCCTTCGTCGCTGATGGTCTCATGGACTCGTTCCCTGTCACTGTGGAGAAGATTAGTTTCCCCGACTGTTCTCTTTATTAGTCCCTCCGACTATTTGCCGATCGTTTAAGCTCCCTGCAGCATCATCCAGTGGCGTGAAGCGAACATGTGCACGTTGCTGTTTTCCGTCGTCGTCGTCGTCGCCGCCGTCGTCGTGTAATTAGAATCTGAGCGTGCGCCGGCCAATTTCCATGGCGGATCGCGTGCCGTCTGTGCGCACTAAATGCCTTGTAGCTACAGTGGGGAGCATTATTTAATTAAACATTCAGACGAGGAGGTCAAACGCCCGTCGCTCGCGTGCTGAGAACTTAATCCACGAGAACCTTGTCGTGCGACATCGTTTCCTTCTCGTCAAATCTTAATCGATAGTAAAAAAAAAATAAACAGGAATAAAACTTCGTTTAGTTAAAATAAAGTAGCGTGATAGAGGAAGAGCTCTGACGGTTGGGAAACATGCCAAGTGTCTTCATGTTTTTACAGAGGACTAATACCTCATTATTTATCGACGTGAGAGTCAACATTAATTGTATCTCTCTACTTTTACATACATACTTATTTCTAAACTTAACATATTTGATATTCGAACCAATATAAAATTAAAAAAATTATTTATGGGATATTATTTAATAAAGGGACGTCACGATTTTTATTTTTTTATTTTTAAAATAACTTGTGTGAGTTTTCTGCAGCCTTACGTTGATATATATATTTAGTGACTATAATAAATCAGTTAATGACATTTTTTTACAGACACTTAATTTTTCTTTACAGAGGTACGACGTTTTGATACTCTCTTCGTACCTTCTTCAGTCTCGCTACGATCTCGTTGGTGTAAAGTGATATATTCTGTCCCCTCGGACCCGTTTATCTAAACTTTGTGAATTTACCTACATTGTAATTAATTTATTTAGAAAGGTAACAGCGAAATACAATTCAATATCCAGATTCAGAGTGTTTATTATAATAATAAAAATAAGCTTTCTTTCACAGAAAGGATTATCGTTGCCTTAACATCTACGGTCTTTATTGGACACTTTATACATTTAAGGTACTTTCCCTCACGGTACTTGTTCGCTATCGGTCTCGTGGTCATATTTAGCCTTAGATGGAGTTTACCACCCACTTTGAGCTGCACTCTCAAGCAACCCGACTCTAAGGAAAGGTCCTCCCGCAACCTGCAACGGTCCTACGGTTTTTGTAGTTACCGTCTCGTAAAATCTATTCACGGTTTATTCTTTCAACTCTAATTAGTAGCAATGCAAGAAATTATATATTGTAACGTTTCCCCTGGTCGGATACGCAAGGCCGCGCGGCTGGGGGGGGGGACAGGAGGCAAAGCAAAATTTATAAGGGATGTGTTTGGGGATGACTGAGGGAAAACCGTTGAGGGATTTGACCAGATTCGACTGTGCGGTAAATAAAATTCGAGACACCAGATACTTTACAATTTATAGTTTTCATCAACCAGTAGAGTACAACTTAACCTTGCCAAAGGCAATTATGTTACAAAAAGGGGGAGAAAAATAATCAAGGAACGGCTCGTTTCAGCACCGGGCGCAGCGACGTCTTCCGGCCTCCTTGGTTGTAGCTCGTACGACCGGGGATGATCGTAGGCGGGCTGTAAGGTCCTGGCAGCTCCTCCTTGGGTTGTCCGACCGGGGATGATCGTAGGCGGGCTGTTGGGTCCTGGCAGCTCCTCCTTGGGTTGTCCGACCGGGGATGATCGTAGGCGGGCTGTTGGGTCCTGGCAGCAACTCCTTGGGTTGTCCGACCGGGGATGATCGTAGGCGGGCTGTTGGGTCCTGGCAGCTTCTCCTTGGGTTGTCCGACCGGGGATGATCGTAGGCGGGCTGTAGGGTCCTGGCAGCTCCTCCTTGGGTTGTCCGACCGGGGATGATCGTAGGCGGGCTGTTGGGTCCTGGCAGCAACTCCTTGGGTTGTCCGACCGGGGATGATCGTAGGCGGGCTGTTGGGTCCTGGCAGCTTCTCCTTGGGTTGTCCGACCGGGGATGATCGTAGGCGGGCTGTAGGGTCCTGGCAGCTCCTCCTTGGGTTGTCCGACCGGGGATGATCGTAGGCGGGCTGTTGGGTCCTGGCAGCAACTCCTTGGGTTGTCCGACCGGGGATGATCGTAGGCGGGCTGTTGGGTCCTGGCAGCAACTCCTTGGGTTGTCCGACCGGGGATGATCGTAGGCGGGCTGTTGGGTCCTGGCAGCTTCTCCTTGGGTTGTCCGACCGGGGATGATCGTAGGCGGGCTGTAGGGTCCTGGCAGCTCCTCCTTGGGTTGTCCGACCCGGGGATGATCGTAGGCGGGCTGTAGGGTCCTGGCAGCTTTTCCTTGGGTTGTCCGACTGGTCCGGTATCAGGTCTGCAGCGGCGAGGTATAGTGGATATTATTTCTAACAGCAATCCAAACACCAACGTTCAGTCCAAGGTCTCTCGCTATATTATTTTACTTCATGGGGTCATCACTCGCCAGCTCGCCCCGTTCATTGGTCGCCGAATCGGGTGATTCAGCCACGTGGGTCGGAATCGGGCACAACAGGTCTTATTGCCCCAGTATCATGATACACGCAGTCGCGCACCGCACCACGCACACCAGTCAACAGTAAACAAATAAAATACCTGAGAAATAGTAGAACGCATGAGAAAAAAAAATTAAAAACAGATTAATTTGCGCAGCGCAATAGTGACTGACTTGACTGTTCTGTCACAATATATACTGTAATACCAATTAAAGAGGCTATTAATTGTTTTAATATGATTGGATTGTTAGCGGCACGAGTTTTGAAAGTAAGAATCAGGGCTCTTTGTCGGCGATAATAGTTGAAAAACCGCGCGCTCGTACTGAAGGCCAGTCCGGCGAACGTTACGGGAGAATGTGGACGCTGATCTAAAATTACGAATAACGTGGTCCAAGAAGTCCAACTGCGAGATCTGTTAGTTTACATAAAACGCGAGTAGACAGTTTTGACGGAGAGACTCAAATAATAATCGCAAAGTTGGAAGCAAAAGGTTTTGCTTCACACAGACTGAAGTAAATTCCACATAGAGGCATCAAGGAGACCTACGTCTGAGGGCTGACTGAAGGAGCGGCTGATCCAAAGTTCCAGGTGGCAGAGAACGAGAACATCGACCGTGTGTGTTGAAAATTTAATGTGTAGAATCAGTGAATAATGGCCTTTTTAGTGAGTGTTGTCCTCAAGCTCCAAGAATCAGATCTGGTACCAGAAAGACAAATCGTGAGTACAAAACAATTATTTTAAAATCTGTTAACGAGGATTAAAGGTAGAAGTCGTTCGTTTTTCTTTTCATTTAGTTTCTCTTCATTTCGTTTATTTTCATATTGTATTAAGTTAGCTTCAATGAGTATGAATTGTTAATGTTAGTTTATTAAATTGGAATTGTTCTTTCTATCAAACCCAGTAATGACCCTGAGATGAAGAGAATTTCGACGTATTTGATTTTTAAAATATAAAGTTGTATTTTTTCCTAGAACGCCAGGAATTGCAAAATTGAAATAAAATATTTGTTTGTCAACTTGATAAAATCCGGCGTGTAAAGTAGGGGTTACAATTTTTAAATCTTAACAATTTTGTTAATTAATTCATTTAATTAAGACCACCTTTTAATTATTACATTAATCGGCTTCCACAACGTGGGGCTCATTTAATTCATTTAATGTTTACTTTTTTTAATTATTACAATATATGTAAATGAAGTGGAAAATATTTGTTTAAATAAATGCAAATAGTTTACATATAAAATGATATTAGTGTCCGCATAAAATAATTTCCTCGACCTATAAATGTGTTTCTCAGCTCGTTCTTTTTTTTACGTTTCTTAAATAACATTTGTGCGGGCTTGGCCTTTTTTTTCACATTTTATCCTCTGTTCTATTGAATGTTGTTAAAGAATTCGTCCTCATAAGATTTAAATTGAGTCAGTGACGTGATTGTGCTCGCAATTGCACGTCTCAGTAGAAACTCCAGACGTTTCCATATATGGAGAGTGATGTTCATATCTAGTTTGTAAAATATAAATAACTCAGTTGCTTGTAAATTCAGTAAAGAAAATACCTGGTTAGAGAAGATAAGAAGGATGTGGAAAAGAAAATACTTTCTTGATAAAGAGGAAGTAGACCGAAATGTAATTTTCTCAAGACCCCCCCTCCCTTCCGGGCCCCACCTTCCGGAACCCACGCGTTCGGAACTCGGAATATTATTCCCATATCCGGAGAATCGTCCCACGTGAAATTTAAGAAGTATTTGGAATTATTCGACGTACTGAAGGTCACCCAGATAACACTTGTCACCTAAACGCGGTGTTTTCAGTTGTCAGCGGGAGACTGAGACATGTGACGACTTCGGCCAGCTGATACAATGTTATCTGTGAACTATATTTAATGTAAAATAATTTTTTTTTTTTACTTTGCTGCGGAGAATATCTTTGGATTATTTGGTTTGTTAAAAAAAAAAGAGAGGATGCATTGGTGAAAACTGGGTTTTAAAGAGTTGTACACATTATGGTAAAAAGGACTGTTGACGTAGACGTTGATGAGTAGAAAAAACCAAAAACAGTCTCCAAGTTTATAACTTTATTAAATATATAGTCGGAAGCTTTCAACTCATTTTTATAATCATCCTGAATGAACATTAAAACCGTTACCACTTATATAAAAACATCAAGTTACGAATACATTGCAACACCTTCAGCATAACATACCTTCTTGTCTTATAATTAACATCACATTAACTTAAAAAGGTATTAGTACCTATAGGTACTTAGTCACTACTATAAAACTAATTTGTTATTCAACAAGGTCTGTTTTAAAACTGCTCCATTAAGTGGTTCAGTGTGCAGCATTTCAATCGAAAATCGATACTATAGTAACGAAACTATGGTATCGATTTAACATATTGATAATAATTATTTAACTATACATATATAAGATTATACATGCATGTAAACATATACACTTCAACAAAGATGCCTAAAATAAATTTTAAAAAATACAATTGGTTACAATTTCTTATTATTTTTATTTTTAGATGTTTTACCTATCAATATTATACATGCATATGTTTACATGCATGTATAATCTTAGATATGTATAGTTAAATAATTATTATCAATCATTGCGCCATCTTTTTAGCCAATCTTTGATGTTATTGTAGCTGCGTGGATGCACTGACTGGATCATCCTCTGAGACTAATATCACAGTATCATCTGAATATGTAGCTATTGTAGCTCTTTCACAGGTTGGTAGGTCAGCAGTGTATAGTAAATATAAGATCCGGCCCCAGGACCCTGCCTTGGGCCACTCCAGAATTTATAGGGTTGAGGTCAGTTAGTGCATCTTCGTACTTTACTTAGAACAGTCTGCCATGCAAATATGATTTTAATATGAGGTAGAGGTTGTCCGGTAGCCACTTCTTTGTGCAAAACTTTATCAAATGCTTGACTGACGTCACTACAGTACCTTTTTTTGCCTCGAAGGATGCGTTAATAATTTCCACCACACCGGTGAACCTGTTCTATAGTCGAGTGTGCAGCCCTGAAGCCGAATTGGTGATCAGGAATGAGATGTTTGTCTTCTATGATACGGATTGAGTAACAGTCTTTCAAATAGTTTAGAGGTAACAGCTTATAGGTCACTATGACTCATCGAGGTTTGGTGTTTTGCCGGGCTTGTGTATTAGGAAGATTTTTCGCGACTTTCCACTGTGTCGGAAAGTGTCCAGTTCTTAGATGTCGCGTTAACTGTAAATGTTAGTAACTTGAGGCCATTGTTCGGTAGTTCTTTTAGTATACGGCCTGTAATGAGGTCGTGTCCAGCGGAATTCTTTGCTGGTAGTTTGTGTATCGCTGTTTTTATATCCCTCATTTTGAAGTTTTTAATAGGGAGCGAGAGTTTTAACGGGGCCTCAAGGTAGTGTTCTATTTCTTCTTCGTCTGTACCAGGAGCTCCCGGCAGTGGTTCAGAGACTTCTTTGAGATGGTTGGCGAATACTTCAGCCTTGTCAACATCGTTTTTCGCCCATGATCCGCCCGCTTTGCGAAGTGGTGGTACTAAGGTCCTTAGATGATACTTAAAAAACATTTTATTATCGTTTAGCGGTGAAATCCTATTCGGAAAGAAGTTTTGACGTCTAGGTGAGTCGGACTTTTCATACAGATAGATAATGTTTATTTTTCCATTATTTGTAACGATACTAAATGGGAAATCGTCAATCATATAATTGAAACATACCATGTAATTAAATTTTAATATAACGTGATTAATATTTATCATTATGATACAATATGTATATATTTTAAATGGTCAGTAGAGCGTCTTTTTTAACTAGATATATTTTTTTTACTTCTACTGAAAATAACTTGTCCTCTTTTTTTTCTTTATATATTCAGGAAGCTTATTTAACAGTATTGTTCCCTTAACATATGCGTTGTTGTCCGTGCGGCTTCGACTACCTTACACAGACACTTTATAATTTTTTATTCATATTATGACGACGTTTCGATACCTTCGTGTTAATTTGGTAGGTTTTTTTTAATTTTGATACTTTATTTTGCATTTGTTTTCTTTGTACAATCGTACTATAAATCTATTCAATACCTCCTGTGTCGGTAAATACCTGGAGAAGATACAAAAAGGTGTCGAAACGTCTTCGCAATATTAATTAAACATGACTGTTGAAGGTCCTCAATTGTTTTATTAATTCAAAATAGACGTTAAATTAAAACTTTTAACTTACAACTATTTGTTTTGTTTGTTGTAGCTTATTATTACGCCGAACCATCGGTTTTCACAGTGTCGTTGCTCCCTTATTGTTATGCAACCCCTTTGGCTCCTCATTCTCGTCGCGTTTTCGTTGCTTTTGAGTTTTGTCAAATGACGAGTGCCGTTGTGTCGCTCTAGGCTCTTCTAAGCACCTTAATAAAGGCAACAAGACTTCCAGAAACGTTGTGTGTCGTATTTATATCATCACTTTTTTTTTCTGTATTTGGGTGTCTTTCTTATTATTAATTTTAAATCAACCGTAAATTTTTCATTTAAAAAGTTATTTATCGCGCAAAAACACTTGCGTTTCTTCACCACGGCGATAAAGTCAAAATGGAAAAAATATTGCGCAAGAATGGTTCCAACGAAATAAGAATATTTGATGTGACTGGTAGATGGATGGTCACTATGAGCCATCGTGCTGTTGCAATCATCAGGGCTGAGGTGTTAAACTCACGGCGTTTACTTGTAAGAACTGTAAGGGAATGTCCCGTGACTGTTACCAGCATGTTTAGATGTTTGATGGAGTCGGCCACTGGCCGCTGAAGAGGCCGGCTAATTGGACGGGATGGCCGACCGTTGCCTGGCTGCGTTAATAAAGGCCGACAGCTATTTGCATTCTGCGCCCTCACAGCGACAATTTGGGGACATGCGCTGCGGGGTGTAAATTCACCCTTTACCTTCGACCGAAACACCGGACGATCGCGTTGCAAATATTAATCCGCGAAAATTAATCTGTTGGAAATACTTCGGCTGCTGTAACGGAGTACGCCGCTGACGTCATCGTCAAGTGCGTAAGATAAAGATGGTAAATATTTACTGGGGAAAAAACAGTAATATTTGTAAATTCTGATATTCGCGGATGACGTTATCATTATAACGAATTATAGAGGGGCATTAACTAAATAGGCATGTATTTAAAATATGTGGATAAATTTTTTAAAAAATTATTACAATTATTTTAATATTAAATCTGGGCTCTGAAGGACAGTAAAAATTAGTTCTAATTTAAATGAAAATTAAGCAAAGAAAATGCAAATGACTTCTTGGATGTTCCGTGGAGGATGACGACGGTGATGGTTTATCATGGCCATGTACACTGATTTTATTTTAAAGAAAAATATTCACAAGTATCGAAGGAAAAAGCTAGGTTTAAGGATTTCCGGTAACCTCTGACTACGAAGATGGTCAACGGAATGTTTGTACATGTGCATACCGAACTTTTTTCCTTATAGAGACAACAGGCTACATGAGGGTGATCCACGTGGTGGCAACTCCCCTTAGGAAAGGAACTAAAAGGGAGGATCCGTAAGGATAGAGGAAGGTAGCCAAGGGTTAACTAGGGCTCCCGGGCTGTGCGTTAAGGATCCTATCCAGCTTTCACCTAGAAGTGATGCAGGACAAACTCTAGAAAAACCTGTATCAGGTATGTCGGGCATTTGGTACTTCATAGCGGGAGAGGGTCACAGAATTCCCTTCTCCGTGCCTCGACCAGTTTAGGAGGCAGCTGGCCGACTATTATATGGGAATAGCCAGCAAACATCTCTTACCGGTTTGAGACCGCGGAAAATACACACGTGTTAAAACAGGCCGAGGTGCCTCGGATTGTGGGTAACCTTAGTTTAAAAACGGGAGAAAGGAGAAGGCATCCCCATAGGTCCGTCTCTCCTTATTTTAAAATATCAATGGTTCGTGGCGATCATCCACAAGCTGTCATCCAACTGTTGTTTTCAGACACTGTATTTTTTTTTCTACAGGAACAGATGACATTTTCTCGTCTTCAAATAAAACTTTTCGTGGAATAGTTTTTTTTTCAAATATAGGATGTCTGATTGAAGATAATGAATAATAAAGGTAGCCAATTCAGACAAAAAAAAAGGCGATAATAAGTGCAGTTGTGTCGCTCTAGGCTCTTCTTCGCACCTGACGAAAGGGGACAAGGGTCCCAGAAACGTTGTGAGGTATTTATATTATTTTTGTCTGAATTGGCTGTCTTTATGATTCATTATTTTCAATCAGACGTAAATTTTCTTCATTTTTACATTTGACGCCTAGCCCTTTAATAGCGTCTTCTATTTCGTTTTATGTTTATATTAAACCATTTCTCAATTATGTTCTGCTTACTTTCGGCTTTAATATTTATTCTAGTTGGTTATAAACTTTGTGTTTTCCATTGTGGTTGTTACGCTAACCCTTCGGCTCTCCCATTGTCGTTGCGTTTCGTCGCGTTTGAGTGTTGTCATCTGACCAGTGTAGTTGTGTCGCTCTTGGCTCTTCTTCGCACCTGAGGACAAGCGACAAGTATATTATATTATCACTTTTTTTTGTCTGACTTGGCTGTCTGTCTTATTCATGATAGGACGGTGCCTCGTCTTTATTTTTAAAATGCCCAGTGTGTCGTGAAACTGGCTTCCCAATCTCTTCCAGTCCAGGGTGCGAATCGAGGCCAGAATTTCCGCACATGAAATAGTGTGACATTTAGCCTTATTTATCAAGGAGCAGGATTGCTGTTTTGTACGTTGATAAAGCGGCTCTCTCCCCCGCGCTGTTGGGTTCGCGTGCGCGCCGCCATTAAAACGCTAATGCACTTACATTGTATTTCATTTTAAACGTCACGAGCTCTAATTGAGTACCGCGACTCGTGTTAGTTTATACGCAGTGGCCTAATAGAAAGCACGGAGGTCTGTAACCAGGTCATGCGAACGTTAACGAGCGGGCAAACTTTTCCAGGCCGTTAAGATAACGCAGATGTATTACTCCGACCTCGGAGAATTATTAACTAATGCGAGACGAAACGTAGAGCCGGAACCTTCTCCCTGCAATCGAAACCCTACAATTACGAAGACTAACAGCTACATTTTATAATCCCCCCGGCTAATTTGTCGAGTAATCGGAAGTTACCAATGGAAGAATTGTGTAGCTGCTTTCGCCAGTGATGTATTGTTCCATCGCCTTCTGAGTTACCGCAGTCTTCAACGCGATTCATGCACAAATAGGGGATGCCTTGCCTACGAATAATTTCTTATTCATGACACTTTAAATTACATTAATAAATAAAATATGCCTATTTTATTTACTTAATATTTATTTAAAAAATAACCGTTTTTAATATTTACAGTGTTTATTTTTTGAAAAAAACAACAACAATATTTTATCAATGTTTAAGAAGCTTTCGGAATCCACAGTCATTTTCATCTCATAATTTATAACAATTTATTTACGTAATATTTATTTACAAAATTATCCTTATTTATATTTACTATTTTTGTTAACAAAAAAACAATTTTTTACCAGTGAATGTTTATAAACTTTAGGATTCCACAGCCATATTCATCTTATAATTTATATCCCTTTATTTACTTAATATTTATTTACAAAATGACCCTTATTTATATTATTTTTAAACAAAAAAAACAATATTTTACCAGTGATTGTTTATAAGCTTTAGGATTTTACAGCCATATTAATCTTATAATTTATATTCCTTTATTTACTTAATATTTATTTAGAAAATTACCCTAATTTATATTTACTATTTTTGTTAAAAAAAAACAATTTTTTACTAGTGAATGTATATAAGCTTTAGGATCCCACAGCCATATTAGTCTTATTATTTATATCCTTTTATTTACTTAATATTTATTTACAAAATGACCCTTATTTGTATTTACTTTTTTTTAACAAAATAACAATATTATACCAGTGAATGTTTATAAGCTTTAGGATTTCACAGCCTAATTAATCTTATAATTTATATGCTTTTATTTACTTAATATTTATTTACAAAATGACCCTTATTTGTATTTACTTTTTTTAAAACAAAAAAAAATATTTTATCAGTGAATGTTTATAAACTTTAGGATTCCACAGCCATATTAATCTTATAATTTATATCCTTTTATTTACTTAATATTTATTTACAAAATGACCCTTATTTATATTTACTATTTTTGTTAACAAAAAAAAACAATTTTTTACCAGTGAATGTTTATAAACTTTAGGATTCCACAGCCATATTAATCTTATAATTTATATCCCTTTATTTACTTAATATTTATTTACAAAATGACCCTTATTTATATTATTTTTAAACAAAAAAAACAATATTTTACCAGTGATTGTTTATAAGCTTTAGGATTTTACAGCCATATTAATCTTATAATTTATATCCCTTTATTTACTTAATATTTATTTAGAAAATGACCCTAATTTATATTTACTATTTTTGTTAAAAAAAACAATTTTTTACTAGTGAATGTATATAAGCTTTAGGATTCCACAGCCATATTAGTCTTATTATTTATATCCTTTTATTTACTTAATATTTATTTACAAAATGACCCTTATTTATATTTACTTTTTTTTAACAAAATAACAATATTATACCAGTGAATGTTTATAAGCTTTAGGATTTCACAGCCTTATTAATCTTATAATTTATATGCTTTTATTTACTTAATATTTATTTACAAAATGAGCCTTATTTATATTTACTTTTTTAAAACGAAAAAACCAACATTTTACCAGTGAATGTTTATAAGCTTTACGATTCCACAGTCATATTAATCTTATAATTTATATCCATTTATTTACATAATATTTATTTACAAAATGACCCTTATTTATATTTACTTTTTTAAACAAAAAAGCAATATTTTATCAGTGAATTTTTATAAGCTTTAGCCTTATTTATCTTATAATTCATATATTTTTTTTACTTAATATTAATTTACAAAATAACCCTTGTTATCTATACTGGGGGTTTCGACAAAAAAGAATATTTTATTATATTAATTTTTAACTTTAATAAAAATCCTGACTGATAATTTGAATGCCTGAGTTCAATCAGCTACCTCCATTTTTTATTCTAATAAAAAATTATATTAATATAACACTAAAGATTTTAGTTTTTCCCTATTACATTCGACAAAAAAAAATATTTTCAGAGTGTGAAGGGGGTTACTTTTGGTAGGGTTTTTCAGTTTCAAACGAAATTTCTGTTACTGGTAAAGATTTAATTTCATTATGTTTTCTTAAAATTGATAAAAAAATATATAAGCCGATTTTAAGACGCCTGGAACGTCTCGATATTTTAATTCGTATCGATTAGACATTTTGAATAAAACACCTTCATTGGCCATCATTTGAATGGCTGAGTTCAAAATAAAATTCTAACCGGAACGTGCGGGAAATTTAATGACACGTACGACGAGATTTACAGAAGCAGTAACATTCATTAAAAATAAGAGATGTAAAATACTGTAGAAGACGAATATTAAAAAAGACACTAAAAGAATGAGAATTACACGTGGGCAATTGAGAAGACATGGAACGTGGAGAAAAGTAGTTCAGATGGTAGAAGATGCAGAAAAAAATGACTAAAATATATGTAATGAACATCACCGGAAAAAACCTGTTAAAATTTCCAATGATTTAAATAATATTTATGAAATATTAATCCTATTAAATTGAAATACAGACGGGGGTCACCGACTAGGTCAATCCAGATAATTAATTTCCAGATAAATTATTTACGAAAAAAAACCACCAACAAATTGTAAACGTTGATTTAATGGTTAATAAGGTATTTTTTTAAAAAATAAAAAAAAAGCCACTGATGCAGTTTATAAGTTAATAAACGCTTGTCGGGGATTTTAAAAGGTCGACAAGATTGAAAAATTATTTCACGAAATCTAATCACGCCATATTGCGTTAAAATGAATACAGCTCAATATTCAAGCGAAGGATGAGGTGATGACATGAAGCAAAATCATAAAATACAATTTAATCAAAGCACAGAAATTATAAAAAAAACACACATAATTTTGAAATACTGATTGTATAAGTTATGTTATAATTTACTTTGTAAATTAACGTGATTTAAAAACGGTTATTTAAATAAAGCGAACATTCGTAAAATAAAATTTTTCTTTATAAAATAATTGTTAACGGTAACACTTTATCTTATAAATTAAATTTCGACAACATTAAAAAAATATATTTTAAATAAATAAATAGGCTACGTTGAGTCAGTAAAAAAATATAGTATTTATTAACAAACAAAAATTAATTTCACGACGTTTCGTCCTCCTTTTGGGACGTCATCAGGTTCCAAACTATTTTAATAATTTTGTATACAATTTATGAGTAAGATTCAGTTTGTTATAACTGATAATTAATTTACAATAAAATATGTAAACAAATATATTGTAAATAAATAAATAAATAGGCTGCATTGAGCCAGTAAAATAATGATAATATTTATTAAAAAAAAAAATTAATTTAACGACGTTTCGTCCTCCTTTTGTAACGTCATCAGTTTCCAAACTATTTTAATGATATTGTATACAATTTATGAGTAAAATTTATAAGCAAAATTGATCTTGTTGTAACCGATAGTTAATTTACAATAAAATGTGTAAAAAAATATATTGTAAATAAATAAATAAATGGGGTGCGTTGAGTCAGTAAAATAATTATAGTATATATTAACCAAAAAATATTAATTTCACGACGTTTCGTCCTCTTTTTGGGACGTTATCAGGTTCGAGATTTTTTAATAATTTTTTATACAATTTATGAGTAATATTTAGAAGCGAAATTTTTTTAAAAATATGCAGATGTTTTTCCATCATTAAGATTTTTCTACTATGCTTAGGAAAGTTTTTTTACGTCATTTATGACGTAGTTCGATTAAACGATTGTCCCTCAAATGTTATTATCGCACTATGTCAAAACTTTCCATTTCAACTCAGCGACCTGTTCAATTACTGGCGAGGAATGTTTGGCTTGCGGTTGCCGTATCCATTATGTTGCTATCAATCACACTCGGTTGTGGGGCCAAACAACTGCCCCCCTAATTAGCTAATTATTTTTGCTAATAATTCTGTTACTGTGAAAATCAGTTTCTTTCAAAAAACAAAAATATATCTATGTGAAATATCAGTCATAAAATATATTTTTTGGACGTAACAAATTTACGGTTGTAAGTAGATGGATGTAAGTTAATTTTGCGCGACATGTTTAGTGACTCCAATATGGCGGCTATTTGTTTACATTGTGAATCTAGCTAAGAATTTCGTCAATATAATATTTCAGTAATGTCTCAAGACTGAGGGACAATTATATCCTGCAATATATTTAAGTATTCTATATTGTAGAAATTGGTAATTAAGGCATTGTTCTAATTGAAAAGTTGAATTGTAGAGGACTCATTATTGGTGGATATAGCGGACGCCGCAACAAACCGGCAATGCAAAAAAAAGTATTGTTGATCGGTCGAGAAGGTTTTAAGCGCTCAAAATTTACGAGACGAATGAACAGTTGGGCAACGGACAGCAAGTAGAACACAGTAAAAGAACGCACAGTTGGGCAGTAAACGGCGAGATGTACAGATTAAAATTCTAATTCACGAAAACTTGAACAATCTTTGACAGTCAGCAGTGAAGACTGAAAGGTCTAATTTAAAGAACGAGAAAGTGTTCCAGTAACCAGTACGCTGTTATATCAATAATGCAGAAACTGAACTAGTCTTCAGTCAACAGACAAAACCAATGAGGTGCATTTTCAACAAAAATACACGAGATCTACGAATCCAGGTTGCAGTAAATCATCGAGAATCGACAACGTTATTTTAAACCAACTAACAAACTACGCTAATTAGAGTCTGTGTGAACATTTAGAGTCTGTGAGAACTTAGAATCAGTGATACCCCCAAAATTGTGCACGAAAAGTTAAAATGAGACCTGGGCTGCCGTAAGTAGAAAGAAAACTTTAAAATCATTGTAAACCACGTTTAAAAGGTAAACGTCAGATCGTTCTTTAATTATCGATAAAATGAGATCTTTAATTATTTAGATCATTCTTTATTTCTTTATAAAAATTGAAATGGTTTAAATTCAATCTTTGGTATTATTTCTTCAGCAACAAATTTCGTCTATGTTCAGACGCATTGATTTCCATAAAAGGTAAATGTAATTTTGATTATATAAATTCTGCAATTATCAAACCCAGTTCAAGACCCTGAGATCCCAAATATTTTGTGATTTGAATACTTGTTCTAAAATTGTTAATAAATCTTGTTTAATAGTTTTCACGTAATAGTTCTTTTCATTTAAAAACGCTAAATAGTTCATATCATGAATTATTGTCAAAAGATGCAAGATATTTAAATAAATTATTACAATATTTATATATATATGTATTTACGTTAATCTGTATACAAATTAAAAATGCGTGGACAGATTGCAATAAAAGAAATTGTACACATATTCTTCAAAACACGAGAAATGGTCCTGTGGGGGGAGGGGGGGGGGTGATAAACCCCTAGCATAAATTATAAGTAAATAATATGATCATTTTAGGTTAAATTACTGCGTACCAAGAGACCGTGACGTCACTCGAGAGAGAGAGAGAGAAAGTGAGACGTTACTACGCGACGAACAAAGGAAATAGTTCCCTTTTTCCGTAATGAAATAAAGCAGAAATATTTTCATCCAATAAAAAGTATAAATTTATCCAGTAATACTCCATAGAATGATAATAAAAAAAACCAATACGATCCTTGCATAAAATGTAAGTTAATTTTGCGCGCCATGTTTAGTGACTCCAATATGGCGACTATTTGTTTACATTGTGAATCGAGCTAATAATTTCGTCAATTTAATCTTTGGTAATGTCTGAAGGCTGAGGGACAATTATATCCTTGCAATACTGAAGGAGTATATTTAAGTATTCTATTCGTAAAGGGATGTTTGTTGGGAGTGATGCGATCAATGTATTTAATAGCTGCTCAATTAATGCAAAAAAAATCTATTGTATAAAATAATAAATTTTTATTGACATATTTTTTTTCGACGTAACAAAATATTTCTTTTTACACGTTAATATCGCATTCTATTAATTGTATAGTGTGAACGTAATTGGATCACCTAAAAATAAATTTTACGCTTTAAATTATTGAAGTTAAGGAAACCATATTGAGTAATTAATATATTGTATAAATAAAATATTCGATAACAGACTTTAAAAGTTTTTTATAATTAATTTGTCGGAAGTATGTGCAGAACTAGGAAGTAGAGATTAATATATAATTAAATGCCTTTTCGGGTTTTATTTATATAAATAAGAACAATGAATAAGAAAGATAGCCAATACAGATAAAAAAAGGGTTAATATTAATAGCACACAACGTTTCTGGGATCCTTCTTTCCTTTTGTCAGTTGCTATTTATTATTTTTAATCAGACGTAATTTTTTTTTCATTTTAATGGAGGTCAATAGGAACGTTGGGCTTTCAGAAATCTTCGATATTTAACCTTTCTCAGGTTATTTTCTTTGATGCTTATTGAATTGAAGTAGCTGGCGGGTAACAACTCGTAAATCGGGCAATTAAAATCGTGTAATAACGTAAAATAGATCATCAGATGTTGACATTGCTGCTGACGTAATTGTGATGCGTGCGTCGCGTCGCACCGTTGAGAAGGCACGCAGGTAATCTGTCGCGGGGTGGAACACGGCTGCCACCTCTTGACAATGGTGTTAAGCTGGTCTAAGCCTCGGGGAAGTATTTCACGCACTTCTGAGCGCATCTCGTCGCCCCCACAATGGCGTCCTTCTTGAAAGAGCCCGTAATTTAATTGCATAATGCGGCTGAGCTGAGCTTTCGCTTCGCATTCCACGGCTCACTGGGGGCCTTCCGATACCTAACAAAACTATTGCCCTATATATAAAAAATAAATCGCACGGGGGCTCCTTTGTGAATATGATCTGTGTGTATTTTTCGTAACCTAACTACCTTTGTATTCAAGGCTCTCCCTTTAAAAGAAAATCTCTAACTAAAAGTATTATTAGAGGTTCAAATATATCAATTTCTCAATGGCAATCATGATTTTTTCGTTTCGGTGTTGGTATTATAACATAAATCTTGGTTATCAGATTTAAATTATACATAAACACACCTATATTTCACGGCAATTCGGCATTATTAAATCCTATCTTAATTTTCCGTATTTAACGACAAAGAACTATTTAACCTTTATTTTAATCTATCTATCTTTATAATAAAAAAGGATGTATATTTGTATGTATGTATTTACGTTGTTCTTTATACAAATTTTATCGCGTGGACAGAATGCAACAAAAATTGGTATACGTATTCTGCCAAAATTGAGAATCGGTACTGTGGGGGTGAGAAACGCCTAGCATACATGAGGAAAGAATTATAATTAAAAACCGTGATCATTAAATATTAAATTACTGCGCGCCAAGAGACAATGACGTCACGCGAGAGAAAGACGTTACTACGCAACGAACAAAGGAAATATCTCCTTTGTTAGGAATGAAATAAAGCAGAAATATTTTTTTAAAATAAAAAGTATAATTTTATACAGCAATACTCCATCGAATGGTAATAAAGAAGAATACGAATTACTTTACCATCCTTGGGGGAAAATGTAAGTTAATTTTCGCGCTGTATTAGTTGTGAGTCTAGCTAACAATTTCATCAATGTAATATTCCGTAATGTATGAAGACTGAGTGACGATTATATCCTGAAATACTCAAGGAATATATTTAAGTATTCAATTAAATACTTTTTCGAGTTTAGATAAATAAGTACACGAGCAACGCCGGGCACCCAGCTAGTAATGTATAAGAAAGACAGACAAAAAGAATTTAAATATAAATACCACACAACGTTTCTGGGATCCTTGTCCCCTTTTCGTCAAGTCCTGAGAAGAGCCTAGAGTGACACAACTGCACTGGTCACTTGACGATACTCGAAAGCGACTAAAACGCAACGACATTTGAATGAGCTGAAGGGGTTGCCTAACAATAAGGGACCGTAGCAATTTTTGAGTTTCAGAGTGTCTGTTTGTACATTAATAGCTGTGATGTTTTGATTTAATGTGAAGCATCTCTGGAATTGTACCTGGTGTCAAATGTCTAAAATCTTAGCATTTTGACAATCAAATGTATGTTTAGAATTGATTATATGTTTGGAAGACTAACAGATTGTTTATCAATGGGAAGTTTGATATTAGATCATTATCACTTTCGTTTAATAAATGGTAATTAAACTAAATAAATACTTTAAAATAGTTCATTTAATTTAATTTCAACGAACTTTTAAGAGAAAATAAAAAAAAATACGTCTGATTGAAAAAAAATAAATAATAAAGAAAGCCAATTCAAACCAAAAAAAAGTGATTATATAAATATCACACAACGTTTCTAGGATCATTGAACCTATATTAAAATAATAGAGCCTGCCAAGTGCAGTGGTGTTGCTCTAGGCTCTTCTTAGCACCTGACGAAGGGGACAAGGATCCCAGAAACGTTGTTGTGTGGTATTTATATTATCACCTTTTTTGTCTTATTCATTTTAAGAGGTAATAATATAATAATAAGAGATAATATATATATATATAACTCCTTGGCTCGACAGCCCATGAAGGGTCTTGGCCTACCGAGACGGCTTCCAGACTATCCTATTACATGACACATTCTGGATTTAGGAGTGACACCTGGTCAGAGTGTCGATTCTCCCACAGCCTTAACCATTTATATATATATGTTGTGTTGATGGAACTTGGAGTTAGAAAGTGACATAGCTCTGTCTTCTACTGGGTCACCCCAACCTACATGCAAGGCTGTTCCCACCTGACGATCCAACACGTCCTCTACGACGGCCCAAAGCACGACTGGTCTAAAGAAGTCAAAAATTGAGAAATATCTCAGCTGCAGCGACAATATAAATAACTTACAAATGCGGCATTCAAGATCTAATCTAAATAGACAGTGAATATCAGACTAAGAATAAAATGTATAGTTAATAATTTGGCTCGTCTTTACTGAAATACCACCAAAAATACATGGATGGGGTCTTGTGGCACTGTTTGGAACATTTCAGTAATTTGCCGCTAGGTGGCGCTGTTTCTGGCCAGTTCCACAGGTTTTTTTGATGGCTGCGCTACGTCATAGATGGTGATGACGTCATTAAATTCAGAAACTTTAAGTGCTTATAATTCCTAAAGTAAGAGAGAGCAGAGCAAAAGTCTTTCAAATGGGGTCTTAGAATTTCGTCTAGTATCTATAAAACACACGAAAAAAAAATTTTCGGCCCCGTGACGTTCAGTAAAGATTAGCCATCTCTTCTTTTGTCTGTATTTGGCTACCTTTGTGGTTATTAAATCAATATTCTGTTTTAATATGGAAAAAAGTAGATCTGGAGAATATAAAAAAACAACAACGGTCTAATTCTGATGGAAAACCTTTTAACCTTTAATAGTAGAATAATCCACTGGGACATCTACAACAGTTGATTTAAGTTCATAGGACGGCGGAGCATTTTTAATATCGCAGGCAGAGAAAAGTGTTTGAGATATTAAACAGCGTGCGATTGAGTGCGAGATATTGGCAGTTGTTATTGCCAAGTCCCCGGTTATTATTATTTTTTTTTTTGTAGTTTTTTTGCCGCTGCGTGCGATATATGGCGGCCGTCGCTCCAGTGATTTATTCGCAAATAAAGATCAATGAGACACAGACAAGGGACGGTGGTGGTGGTGGTGGTGTGCAACCCTCAAACAAAAACACAAACGGCGGCTATCAGATCGTGCTGATTGGATCGTCCCTCTCCCACCCCCTTCGGTAAAAAAAAGCCCTCTCCGTTTTGAGTAATAGCTGCGGGCGAGCTTTCCAATTGCTGCTTCATTATGTAGTAAAATAACTGGATATTTTTGCAATGAAATTGAAATAAGAATTAAATGAATTTTAAACAATACCAGCAGCGGCATATTTGCTGGTGGTCGCAGCAGCGCCGCGGAGGAGGGGGGGGGCGGTGGGAGGAATCTTCATAATAGGTCCTGACAAAATTATTTGTTATGTTTTTTTTTTATCTCTCTCTCTCTTCCTCTTCGAGTGTTTTCATTGGCATCAATAAAAATACCGTTTCTTGATGAGGGCGTGTCGCCATATTAGCAGTGCAGGTGGTTGATAAACGTCCCACTGCGTCGTGGTATGACGAAAGAGTTTTTTTTGTTTTGAATGATGAACTGTTGATCAAGATGGATATCACAACAGGTCGTACAATGTACCATGAATATTACCAAAGAGCTTTATGGGAATGAAACAAAAAACGAACAGAAAACATGGTTCCGGTTTGATGGAAGATTCATTGGACAAACTACGCGTAAAATAGGGAATGTTTGCGACAGAAACATTTCAGGGTTACGAATCCAGCGAGTGGAGGAAGTAATAAGTGAAAATCCGAAGACCTCAACCTCGGTTTACAATTCGACTTCGTCCGATACTAATTCTCAACGTCTATTATTTTTCCTTCTAAGTAGACATTAATAATACCTACCAACTTTGGATCACAAATTAATATAAATAAATAAATCATTAAAAGTTAAAAAAAAATTAAAATTGTTAAAATATATATTTAATACACGACGTTTCGTCCTCTCCTACGACATCATCAGCTAAGACAAAAAAATTTAATTTTGAATATAATGCAGGAGTACAATTTAGAGGCAAGGTTACGACAGGAATGGCAGCGGAAAATTTCCTCTAAATTTTACGTTTGGAAAATATATGACTCTTTCACATTTTCTTCCTAGTCATCTCTTTGACATACCTTACTGTTTTTCTTGTTTTTTTTTTATTTTTTTGCCTCTTTCCCTTTTTCTTCCTCGTCATCTCTTTGACATCCCTTACTGTTTTTCTTGTTTCTCTGTTTTTATTTTTTTGCCTATTTTACTGCTTCTACCTCGTCATTTCTTTGACAACCCTTACTGTTTTTCTTGTTTCTTTGTTTTTACTTTTTGCCTCTTTCACTTTTTCTTCCTCGTCATCTTTTTTGGCCTCCCTTTCTGTTTTTCTCGTTTCTTTGCTTAGATTTATTTTACTTTTCTTTGCCTCTTTCACTTTTTCTTCCTCGTCATCTCTTTGACATCCCTTACTGTTTTTCTTGTTTCTATTTTTTCGCCTCTTTCACTTTTTCTTCTTCGTCATCTCTTTGACATCCCTTACTGTTTTTCTTGTTTCTCTGTTTTTATTTTTTTGCCTATTTTACTGCTTCTTCCTCGTCATTTGTTTGACAACCCTTACTGTTTTTCTTGTTTCTCTTTTTTTATTTTTTTTGCCTATTTTTCTGCTTCTTCCTCGTCATTTCTTTTACATCCCTTACTGTTTTTCTTGTTTCTCTTTTTTTATTTTTTGCCTATTTTTCTGCTTCTTCCTCGTCATTTCTTTTACATCCCTTACTGTTTTTCTTCTTTCTTTGTTTTTACTTTTTGCCTCATTCACTTTTTCTTCCTCGTCATCTCTTTGACATCCCTTACTGTTTTTCTTGTTTCTTTGTTTTTATTTTTTTGCCTATTTTTCTGCTTCTTCTTCGTCATTTCTTTTACATTCCTTACTGATTTTCTCGTTTCTTTGTTTTTACTTTTTGCTTCTTTCACTTTTTCTTCCCCGTCATCTTTTTGGCCTCCCTTTCTGTTTTTCTCGTTTCTTTTCTTAGATTTATTTTTTTACTTTTCTTTGCCTCTTTCACTTTTTCTTTCTCACTTACCTACTTCAAGACTATAGAATGCCCGAATCGTCTCAATAATATTGTTACCTCACCATTGACAAGAAATTTCAAATCCATTTTATCATTTTTATCTGGTAATTTTAAGTAATATTTTTTTATGTCTTTTGACGTTGTTTATGTAATTTATTCTCCGATGTCGGTTTAATGTGAGAATATTATTTCGAGTTAATCTGCATTGACGAGGACCGCAGCTCGTCGTGAACCAAACAAGCCAATATGGACGCGTGTGCTCCAACGTGAGATGGAATTCCTAATTGAGCCTCTGCATCTCCGCCATTTACATAAAAATGATATTTATCCGGGCAGTTTATCCGGTTCCCCGTTACCAGTCGCATTACGTACTTGAGGAAATGACTCCAGCGAAATCCGAGATAACGGAAATGAGTAGTTTTTTATGTGTTCCGCCTAAGTGAGACATAAAGTTTCCTCGCGTGGTTCGGCTGCGTAACTGATGGCGCAACGTCTGCAGCGAGCGAGCTGTCAAGACACGAATCACACT
This sequence comes from Zhengitettix transpicula, assembly GCA_037074705.1. Lineage (NCBI taxonomy): Eukaryota > Metazoa > Arthropoda > Insecta > Orthoptera > Tetrigidae > Zhengitettix > Zhengitettix transpicula. The sequence continues at coordinate 16,457,670 of CM073594.1, read as the reverse complement.
GCAGGGGAAACAAATTATTTACAATCACGCAGACCTGTTGAGATGCATCAAAAAACCCCCTTCGAGGGCGTGACGTGCGTCCATCTTGTTATGATGAATAATGCATTCAGTTAAATGATTTGCTAAGCTGGTTCGTTAAAACAACGCGTAAATCTCACACAAATAGTTTATTTACTTCATTTGTTCCAGGACCTCAGCTTTATGGGGATTACAAGTTAAACAGTGGACATTAAGTTACAATAGTAATGAGAAAGTAAAACCCTACCTTGTAATGCTCAAAGAGTTTCTTCCAGTGGAGACGCAACTGGACTATCAAGCAGCGATTATTTGTGAACAGAAACAGTTACGTCGGATTCAACGTTAATACTAAGAAAGGTAGCGAAATACTGACAAAATAAGTGATAAAAACTTTAAGAAAGATAGACAAATATAGACCAAAAAAGATAAAAATTTGAGAAGAGCCAAATACAGATAAAATAAATTATAAAATATTTAAGGAGGATAGCCAAATTTAGACAAAAGTAAATGATAAATATTTTTAGAAATAGCAAAATACAGACAAATTAAGTGATAAAAAAATTATAAAATAGTCAAATACAGACAAAAAAACTGAAAAAATATTTTAGAAAACACCGAAATAGATAAAAAATTTAGGAAGGATGGCTATATACAGATAAAATAAGAGATAAAAAATGTAACAAAAAAAGCCAAATACCGACAAAAAAGTGAGAAGAAGAGCCAAATACAGACAAATTAATGATAAAAAATTGAAGAAGGATAGCCAAATATAGACAAAAATAAGTGATAAATATTTTTATAAATAGCAAAATACAGACAAATTAAGTGATAAAGAAATTATAAAAGTCAAATACAGACAAAATAACTGAAAAAATATTTTAGAAAACACCGAAATAGATAAAAAAATTTAGGAAGGATAGCCAAATACAGACAAATTAAGAGATAAAAAATGTAAGAAAGATAGCCAAATACAGACGAAAAAGTGATAAAAAAAAGTGACAAGAAGAGCCAATAACAGACAAAATTAATGATAAAAAATTTAAGAAGGGTAGCCAAATATAGACAAAAATAAGTGATAATTTTTTTTAGGAAATAGCAAAATACAGACAAATTAAGTGATAATAATCTTTATAAAATAGCAAAATACAGACAAATTAAGTGATAATAATCTTTATAAAATAGCAAAATACAAACATATTAAGAGATAAAAAATTTAAGAAAGATAGCCAAGTACAGACAAAATAAGAGATAAAAAATTTAACGAGGATGGCCAAATACAGACAAACTAAGTAATAAAATTATTTAGAAAATAGCCAAATATAGACAAAATAAGAGAAAAATTTTTTTAAGGTGGATTGCCAAATACAGACAAAAATAAATGATAAATATTTTTAGAAAAAACAAAATACGGACTAATGAAGTGATAAAAAAATTATAAAATAGTGAAATACAGACAAAATAAGTGATAAAATATTTTATAAAACACCGAAATAGATGCAAAATAAGTGATAAAAAATTTAAGAAAGATAGTCAAATGCAGACAAAAAAGTGAAAAGAAGACCCAAATGCAGACAAAATTAATGATCAAAAATTTAAGAAGGATAGCCAAATATAAACAAAAATAAGTGATAATTTTTTATGAAATAGCAAGATACAGACAAGTTAAGTGATAAAAATCTTCATAAAATAGCCAAATACAGACAAAAAACTGATCAAGAAAAGTGAAAAGAAGACCCAAATGCAGACAAAATTAATTAACAAAAATTTAAGAAGGACAGCCAAACAGACAACAATAAGTGATAAATGTTTTTAGGAAATAGCAAGATACAGACAAATTAAGTGATAAAAATCTTTATAAAATAGCTAAATACAGACAAGTTAAGAGATAAAAAACTTAAGGAGGATGGCCAAACACTGACAAAATAAGTAATAAAATTATTTAGAAAATAGCCAAATATAGACAAAATAAGAGATAAAATGTTTATGCAGGATGGCCAAATACAGACAAAAAAGTGATACAAAAATTGAGAAGGATAGCCAAATATAGACAAAAATAAGTGATAATTTTTTTTAGGAAATAGCAAGATACAGAAAAATTAAGTGATAAAAATCTTTATAAAATAGCCAAATCCACACAAATTAAGAGAGAAAAAATTTAAGAAAGATAGCCAAATACAGACTAAATCAGAGATAAAAAAAATTAAGGAGGAGGATGGCCAAATACAGACAAAGCAAGCAATAAAATTATTTAGAAAATAGCCAAATATAGACAAAATAAGAGAGAAAATATTTAAGGAGGATGGCCAAATACAGACAAAAAAGTGATAAAAAAATTGAGAAGGAGAGCCAAATACAGACAAAATTAATGATAAAATGTTTAGGAAAAAAAGCCAAATATTGAGTAAATATGTGATAAAATTATTTAGAAAATAACCGAACACAGACAAATTAAGTGATAAAAATGTTATAAAATAGCCAAAACCAAAATAAGAGATAAAAAAATTTAAGGATGACGAAGTAGAGACAAATTTTTTTTAGAAAATAGTGAAAATTTAAGGCTGTCCACATACAGACAAAATAAATTTAAAGTTAGCAAAATAGAGACAAAAGTTGTTAGAAAAGAGTGAAATACAGCTAAAATAATGATAAGAAATGTAATACATATAGCTAAATATATTTATTTATTTTTTTTATAATTAATTTTCAATCAGACGTAATTATTTCTTTCTCGTTTCATTTAAACTCAACAATTGCTACGATCCCTTTTTTTATTACAGTAAACATTCTGCTTTCCCATTGTCTCTGCTCCCTTATTGTTGCCCTAACCGTTCTGCTTTCCCATTGTCGCTGCTCCCTTACTGTGGCCCTAACCGTTCTGTTTTCCCATTGTTGTTGCGTTTCCTCCTCTCTTGAGTGTTGTCAACTGACTAGTGGCGTTGTGTCGCTCAAGGCTCTCCTTGGCACCTGAAGAAAGGAACAAGGATACCAGCAACGTTGTGTGTGGTATTTGTCTTATCACTTCTTTTCTCTGTATTTGGGCTATCTTTGTTGTTAACAAAATAATCGTGTTTCCGGCGAAATAATACGTTCTATTTTATTTTTGGAAAATTCTGCAGTTGCTGTTGGGACTAATCGAAGTCGAGCACCGAGATAAAACGACATACACGTGTTGTCAAGGTCACGTTTCTATTGATTGGGGGTCGATTGTTCTAGCTGAGCATTTTTCCCCTCGTGGGGGGGTAGCGTGTGGCCCCGCGGTCTACATGTCCGACGATTATTAAGTATAATTGCGGTTTTAATAGGCGGGGTGTTTCGGTATCCGCTACATCTCTCAGCCAGTAGTGACACGGTAATGGCGGCCGAGCAATACGATAATTCGGGTGACAATGCTGCGCAGAGATAAGCCCGATGATTCATGGCGCGTGTTAATGGTGAGCCGCACGCCACGCTACCTCAATGCGAAAAATCAGCAGAGCTTTCAAAGCCCTCCCACCCCCCACTAGCCCTCACCCGTCTCCCCCGCACCTGATCCAGATTTACAACTCTCGAGGGCTCCGTGGTCGAATCCTGTACACTGCGGAATTGTCAGTGGTCTTCGTAAAACTAAACATGGCGACGCTCAAGGGCGACAAATCGATTTACTTACAGTAAAATAAGATCCTTCTGTCCCATAACTATGATTGGATTTCCCATAATAAATTTGAGGACGAAATATTCGAACTTCTTCTTTCTGAATTGAATTAAAAAATGGATGCGTTGCCACCCTCGGGTTAGTACGGAAAGTACGCGTCAGTCTTCAATTATCTGTTTCATAGAGTTCAGTAGGAAAATATTAATAAGTGTAGAGTTTAGAAACTTCGTGTTAGAATCTTAAGCTCTCGCTGAAGAAGGTAACACAGCACTGTACTATAATTACCACCTTCTGAGACAGACTTACCGTTCGCTTTATATATATAGAAAATTACGTAGGATGGAACATTAATAATAAAAAAGGTAGCGAAATACTGACAAAATAAGTGATAAAAAAATTACGAAGGATAGCCAAATACAGACAAAATAAGAGATAAAAAATTTAAGAAGGATGGCTAAATACAGACAAAATAAGTGACAAGAAGGTTAAGAAAAAAGCGAAATACAGACAAAATAAGGGATAAAAAATTAAGAAGGACAGCTAAATACAGACAAAATAAGTGACAAGAATAACCTAAAATACCGAAATACAGACAAACTAAGAGATAAAAAATTTAAGGATGGCTAAATACAGACAAAAATAAGTGATAAAATATTAAGGAAAGCTAAATACAGACAAAATAAGTGACAAGAAGGTTAAGAAAATAGAGACAAAATTAGAGATAAAAAATTAAGAAGAACAGCTAAATACAGACAAAATAAGTGACAAGAAGGTTAAGAAAATGGCGAAATACAGACAAAATAAGTGTTAAAAAATTAAGGACAGCTAAATACAGACAAATTAAGTGACAAGAAGGATAAGAAAATAGAGACAAAATAAGAGAGAAAAAATTACGAAGAACAGCTAAATACAGACAAAATAAGTGACAAGAAGGTGAATAAAATAGCGAAATACAGACAATATAAGTGTTAAAAAATTAAGGACAGCTAAATACACACAAAATAAGTGACAAGAAGGTTAAGAAAATAGAGACAAAATAAGAGATAAAAAATTAAGAAGAACAACTAAATACAGACAAAATAAGTGACAAGAAGGTGAAAAAAGTGGCGAAATAAGGACCAAATAAGTGATAAAAAATTAAGAAGGACAGTCAAATACAGACAATTATGTGACAAGAAGGTTAAGAAAATAGAGACAAAATAAGAGATAAAAAATTAAGAAGAACAACTAAATACAGACAAAATAATAGACAAGAAGGTTAAGAAAATAGCGAAGTACAGACAAAATCAGTGATAAAAAATTAGGAAGGATAGCCAAGTACAGACAAAGTGATAAAATGATAAATAATACCCAATTACACACAAAACAAGTGATCAAAAATTAAAGAAGGAAAGTCAAATACAGACAAAATGAGTGATAAAACGTTTTAGAAATAGTAAAATTTAGCCAAAAAGTGATAAAAAAAATTTAAGAAAGATGGCCATATACAGACAAAATAAGTGATAAAAAATAGTAGAGTAATACATCGTTTATCATAAGAGAAATATATAATATTACAGTTCAGGGAGCCGAGGTTTATGGAACAGGTGATATTTTATCAGAGTGCGAACACAACTCAGTGACGTCAGGTGAAGTCGTATCACAGCGCACTCGCGTTCACAAATTGATTCAATGTAAATAATAATAATAGATGCGTACGTGTGTGATTTACTTACTTACTCCTCGGCGTTACAGGACCTTGGCCTCTCTATCGATCATAGCCCAATCCCTCCATCTTCTAACACCCATCTTTCTTAAGTCGTCCTCCACATCGTCCAACCATCGTTTTCGTGGTCTCCCTTTGCATCTTCTGCGACCATGAATTCCTTTGTAGGTCTTTTTCACAACCCTGCCTTCTGGCATTCGCTCTACATGGCCCCAACCATCTCAGTCTGCTGTTCCCCTTTATTTTTTAATACAATGTCTGCATACCCACCCATACTGTTCCTCCAGTTCCCTATTTCTTCGTTTTTCCCTGCTTCGTTTACCGCTCCAAAAATCCTTCTTAATATATTCGTTTCCCATCTTCTCAAACACACTTCTACTTCCGCGGTCATTGTCCATGTTTCCGAGCCGTATGTGACCACCGGTCTATAAGCAGTCACTTTCAGTTTCCTGTTGAGACTTCGTGACTTGAGAATCTTTATTAGGGCCCAGTAAGCTCTATTTCCTGCTGCAATCCTTGCTTGTTGCAGTATCTTTACTCTTCGTTTCTTTGAAGCCGACATTACTTCAACTATTCACCAGTCTACCATTCAAATAACTTTACATTTGTCGTGTTTATTTCCAAGTCCCCATTATTTATTTATAACCAGTGTGATTAATTCCGTCACTCATTTCATGAATTCTAATTAAAATTTGTTTGTTTTCTAAAAAAAATATTTTAAAAGTAACTGTGAAATTTAAAAATACCAAGTGTTTCTCTGGTCCTAATTTTAAATTTTTTTTAATTTCCTTCCTATTCTATTTTAATTTTTTTTTCATTACCAAAAGAATGAACCATTGCTTAAGCCCAATTTTTATTGAGTTACAGCCATTAATTTCGTAAAAGCCAGTAGCTTAATTATCAATCTAATTCTCTTTTGTATTTCATTATTAAAATTTACTAATTGCTTTTTCTCCCCTTCCCCGACCTCCCCTTTATTTATCAATATTTTGTTATTGAATAATTTTAAAAAAATATAGTGCAGTTTGATTTGAAGAGTTTATTGTTTCTTTTTTTTCTGTTGGCCGCGTAAAATTGAAGACCGTTTAATTAATTTTTTCCCCGTGTGTGTGTGTTTAAAAGCTAAGCTCTTGCTCATGCTTTCGTCTCCGAGTTCAGTTTTACCTCTATTTATTGGCCAGAAACTTGCATCGTAAAATCCAACAAGTTGTAATAAAACGAAGTTATCTATGGAGAAATTAGCAGGAGGTCTGCGAGGGCTATTCTCTCGCAGGCAATTCCTACGAGGGATGGTCTCTCGCAGGCAGAACCTTGTAGGAGAGATACGAAGGGGCTACCTTTGGGGATGCCTTTTCCTCTCCGTTTTTGAACTAAGGTTCCCACAAGTCGAGGCACCTCGGCCTGTTCTGAGAGGTGTATGTTCCGGGGTCACAGACCTTGGACATAAGGTAAGAGTTGTCCGCTATTCCCATTGGAATAGTCGGCCAGCTGCCTCCTAAACTGGCCGAGGCACGGAGAACGGAATGCTGCGTTCCCACAGCAAACTCCTCTCCCGCTATCGGAAGGGCGTGGGACAAGTAGCCAATGCCTGACCTACCTGCTGCAGGTTTTTCTAGGGTTTTCCCTGTATTTCTTTTGGCGAATGCCGGGTAGGATCCTTAAACCATAACCCGGGGGCCCTATCTAACCCTTGGCTACCTTCCTCTATCCTTCCGCATCCCCCCTTTCAAACCCCTTCCTATGCTATTAAAGGGGAGTTGCCACCATGTGGATTACCCTCATGTAGCCTGTTGCCCTAATAAAAGAAAATGGAGAGTTTATCACGTAAAGTAATATTATTTATATCTTCAGTGAAACGTGGTATGTATTTACATGAGATAAGGGAACTCCAGTTTAAAAAATAAAACAATCATAGTCGGCCCGTGTAGTGGTTCTTACGGATTGAAACAAATTAAATTCCTCTACGTCATGAACCCTCCTGGCCCTCGTGAAGTTCCGCAGCTAAATGATGCCGTGTCAGATTAAATCAACAGACCCCTTGCCCTTTGAGGAAGTGGCCCTCGGAGCTAAGTCTAACTAAATTATTGCAGACGAATATTGCCAGAGTTGAATTTAGTCTCGGGGAACTATTAGTCTTCAAATCCCGAAACGCTTCTATCGGTTACTGAACTACCTTGGCCTTGCGGAAATGGCTTCCCCCGTTGGTCTGAAATGGTGTTTGTACATGGCGTCCATTTTTTAATTCAGTCAGCAATGACGTCATGAGGTCCTGTGACGTACGCCTAATCTACCTTGAAGTCCACTCGTCGTAATCCATAGATACAAAACAGTTCTCCGTGATACAGGGGAAAGTTGCTGGGAGAACGGAAAAGCGAAACAGAGAATTAAGAGTGAGACGTAGGAAAGAATTGGAACTCAGAAAGACAGCCAATTACAGACAGAAAAAGGGTAATATAAATAATACCACACATAGGTAATTTTTTTTAGTTTTGTCTACTTACTTGTGCAGTTGCGTTTCTCTATGCTCTTCTTAACACCTGACGAAAGACACAAGGATCCGAGAAACATTGTTGTGTGGTATTTATATTACCCCTTTTTTCGTCTGTATTGTGGCTACCTTTATCATTCATTATTTTCAATCAGACGTAAATTTTTCCATTTTAATAAATAAATAAGGTGTCCAGAATTACGTATATAATCGGTTGAAAAATATAATATTAGTTTAAATATCAAGAAATGTATAATAAAGTAAGCAAATTAACCTGGGCATAAATTAGGTGATTTTTTCTTCAGGTGTAAAATAAAAAAAAAATTGGTAAGCTGAACGAAGCTTCACCTATTTCAACACCTGGAATATATATTCCAAAATGGCCGCTAAAAGTTGAAACATAGTTTAGATCTAGTCGCCTTGCATTCCCACGTCAGACACAAAATGAGAGGATAAACATATGATTTTAGTTACTCGACAACCTGTGTCGTCTCCGAAGAAAAACAACTACACAACAATAATTTATTAATCTACCTATTTAAAAAAGGATGTATATTTGTATGTATGTATTTACGTTAATGTCTATACAGATTTAAACGCGTGGACAGATTGCAACGAAAATTGGTACACGTATTCTTCAAAACACTAGAAGCGGTACTGTGCGGAGGGGGAGATGGTGGTGAGAAACCCCTAGCATAAAGGTGAAAAGAAACGTGATCATTAAGTGTTAAATTACTTCGCGCCAAGAGACCGTGAGGTTACGCGATATATATATAGAGAGAGAAAGACAGAGAGAGAGAGACAGAGAGAGACAGAGAGAGACAGAGAGAGACAGAGAGAGACAGAAAGAGACAGAGAGAGACAGAGAGAGACAGAGACAGAGAGAGAGACAGAGAGAGAGAGACAGAGAGAGAGACAGAGAGACACAGAGATACACAGAGAGAGTGTGTGAGAGAGAGAGAGACACAGAGAGAGACAGAGAGACGTTACTACGCCACGAACAAAGGAAATAGCTCCTTTTTCCGTAATGAAATAAACTAGAAATATTTTCACTGAATAAAAAGTATAATTTCATCCCGTAATACTCCATCGAATGATAATAAAAAAACAATACTAAATAATTTACAAACAATGGGGAAAATAAAAGTTAATCTTCGTGCCATATTAAGTGATTCCAATATGGCGACTATTTGTTTACATTGTGAATCTAGGTAAGAATTTATATCAATTTAATCTGTAATATCTGAAGGACAATTATATCCTGCAGTAGTCAAGGAGTATATTTAAGAAGAAATTCGGAGGTATGTTTGTAGGGACTGATGCAATAAAATTCAATGTATTTTATCGCTGTTAAGTTTTCACACGTACGGAACTAGGAACAGTTAAATTTAGGTTGCATCTCTTCCTGACGAAGGATTAATATAAAATTAAATACTTTTTCGTTTTTATATAAATAAGAACACGTGGCAACGCTGGAGACACAGTTAATAATAAGACAGATAGCCAAATACAGACAAAAAGAAGTGATAATATAAACACCGCACAACGTTTCTCGGATCCCTGGTCCCGTTTTTCAGGTTCTAAGAAGAGGCTTTAGAGTTTTGTCAACAGACTAGTGCAGTTGTGTCGTTCTAGGCTCATCTAAACACCTGAAGAAAGGCACAAGGGTCCCAGAAACGTTGTTGTGGAATTTATATTATAAAGTATTTTGTCTGCATTTGGCTATCTTTCTTATTATTAATTTTAAAACAGTCACAAATTTTTCATTTTGAGTTTAATAAATATCATAAGCTATTACGACACTGCTATTAGCAACAAAAGTTATTTTGGGGACGAATAAAATAAGTCTGACAACCTGGATGAAACGTGTTCATTTTTATGGGGACTTCAGCCATTATCTTTAAAATATGTAGACATCAACGGCTCGTTTTATATCAAATTTTTATTTAATTATGCAGCAGAGCGACAAAAAAATATTAATAACTTATGAAAGAAAAAAATAACGAAGTCACCTTTTAAGTATAAGAATTAATTAAACAAATTTTCCTCTTCGTTTGGTGGTGAATTTATTAACGCTCAAGATGTCTTCAGCGTTAAAAAAAGTCATAAAAATGCGAATTTACTTAGTCTCATTCACCCTTTGAAAGATAAAGTCAGAAAGTTTAATGATGGTTCGGCCTTAAAGTAATTAATTCAGTGAAGAAGAGGTGCTTGATGTGCACGCCGAGGGGTCGAGAAATGAAGGGGGTTTCTGTACATAACGGAAGGTCAGTTTAGTTTGAGGAAGTTGATATGGGAATGGGGGGGAGGGGAGATCGGGACTAAAGGCTGGGAGGGAACCTGCTTATTCATTTTCCGCAATGACCCGGGAGACAAAGGAAGAGGAAACAGAGAATTTGGTCAAGGGAAGGGAGGCTCCAGTGTGAACTTAAAAGAGCGGTGCGTGGGAGAATAAACAACGAGTGTCAATTGGAGAAAGGCAATAAGCAAGCCTGACGAAGTAGCACTAATTCGGGCCTCCGGCGCAGGGTGAATAAATTACCCGCCGGGAGACAGGGTAAATAAGTTGCCGGGAAATTAGATCCGATAAAGCGGCAAACAGATCCCTCGGAGCCCGCCAACTTTTCTACCAACACAAATCCTCGGCTGATTTTGTGATCTCAAGTAGGGGACATTTTCTTTTCCGGTGTCGAGGAATCTTCAACGGCTCACGCGGGCTTCCAACACTTCCGCTCTGATTCCTTCTATTGTTTTGCATCTGATTCGTTTGTAAATGATCCTAAGAAACTCATTTTCTCACTGCACTCGTCCTACTGCTGCGGATAAAACAAAGTTTCCTTGCAAGGAAAGCAAAGAATTCATACCAAAAAACATTCGAACAAATCACCAAACTTACCCAACGATAGTTTTATTATTTATTTATTTTTACAAATTACCTTAGAGCTAATTACATATACATACCATTTGTATTCTTTACCTATACAGGCAACTCATTATATTCTATCAAACATTGAATTTCTTGTACTTCTTAGATTCAGATGCTCAATAAAAAAATATTTACCCCTTCCCCTGGTGTTATGATCTTTTAGGATGGAGGATATTAACCCATGTAAGAAGCTAAACCTTCACAAAGGCAGAAGGAAAGAAAAGAAAAGGAAGGCCCAAGTTAAGATGGCTATATGGAGCCTTGGAGGACATTAAAAGGTGGATAGAGGCGCAAGATAGGAATAGATGGAAGGATATCATTAAGCAGGCTAAGGCTCACGAAGGTGAAGAAGGAGAAGAATTTTTTTAATAAAAAAATATTTAAATACATCTGTCAATACAGAGTTTTATAATTGACTAACGGTCGTATGTTTTTATTTCCACGTTGTTGACTACCAAAAATTCTGGGGGTAAAGTCCTGTCCTCTTTCGTTTTGAACTAAACGACTATAATGTGATTTTTTTTTTGGCACTAAATATTTCGGGCCGAAATCTAAATTCAGTATATAATAAGAAATATAGACAAATACAGACAAAATAAGTGATACTATAAATACCACGCAACGTTCCCGGGTTCCTTGTCGCCTTTCTTCAGCTGCTAAGAAGAGCCTAGAGCGACACAACGGCACTGAGCAGTTGACAAAACTCAAAAGAAAGCTCGCTGTCTTTCTTATTATTAATATTTCAAATCAGACGTAATTTTTTTATTTTATTTCATTTTTTGAACTAAGGTTCCTACAAGCCGAGGCACCGCGGCCTGTTCTGAGAGGTGTATGTTCCGGGGTCACAGACCTTGGGCATACGGTAAGAGTTGTTCGCTGTTACCATTAGAATAGTCGGCCAGCTGCCTCCTAAACTGGTCGAGGCACGGAGAAGGGAATGCTGCGTCCCCACAGCAAACTCCTCTCCTGCTATTGGAAGGGCGTGGGACAAGTACCCAATCCCCGACCTACCTGATGCAGGTTTTTCTAGGGTTTTCCCTGCATTTCTTTAGGCGAATGCCGGGTAGTATCCTTAAAATATAGCCCGGGGGCCCTAGTTAACCCTTGGCTACCTTTCTCTACCCTTCCGCATCCCCCCTTTCAAATCCCTTCATATGCTATTAAAGGGGAGTTGTCCAATGTGGATCACCCTCATGTAGCCTGTTGCCCTAAAATAAAAAATTATTTAAATTCAGTTACTGTTGGACATGGCGTTTAGTTTTATCATACCTATTGTGTTATTTATCTAGAATAAATTATTAGATGGAACCTTGTGCAGCAGGACCCTGTATTATGCTTTAATAATTAACCCTGAAGGTAGTCTTGCCCGCCAAACAATTAAGGCGCGCGTTTGAGTTGATTTGTTACAGGTTCGCATTCGAAACTAATTGTAGAAAAACGTAAGCTTGTTGGGGGATGCTAATCCCAGTAATTTATGACGTAGGTCCAATGACTGAATAAGTTGCCTACAAAATAGTAGATTGTACGTAAACTGCGGTTTTAATATGATTAAAAACGTCATCTTCAACTGGACTCAACTCTCTTCCGAAACGGTTACGACCTCTCATAAAATAAATCCTTATTATAAACTGTCCCTGACCGTTTTCTAAACGCTCAGTGAATTCCGTCTGTGGTCTCTCTACACGAAGTAAAAAAAATTACGCTACGTTAAATTTATTTTTCTTGCTCCTTCTTTTCAAGACTAAGAAGCATCCACTTTGTGCTCGCACCTGATGAAACGTGATATCCTGTTTTTAGGCTGTCCCAATTGTAAAGTAGTTCATTTTCCTCGCTCTTTCTTTCTTTGGGTAAAGAACGGTTCGATGAGTCGAAAGAGGAGACCGCCTCTTAGGGTTGGCCTTTTCAATTCCAATTACTCTCCACCTGGCAGATCGTATCAGCTAATTTTGTTAACCTTAGCCTGCTGAAAAATTTTATACGGTATATTGGGGGATTCAAAACTTTTAAACTCGTTAATATTTGTTTTTTTTAACACTTGGCAGTACAATAATAATATGAATCACACTAAATGCAATATATGTTAATTAGGCTACCGGCGATACTTATTACAAGCAACTGTATTGTATTTAATTTCTTTACAGTGAAATTAAAATGTACAAATAACTTCTTATTGGTTTAATATTGAGGGTGAACTAAATACTTTGGTTAAAATTAGCATATTATCTATTTAATTAAACGATACATCGTTTATAATAGAAGACGCACGATTATTGGACTTGTCCTCGCTCGCATCTGAGTGAAGTAAAATATTATATACATTGTTTATTTCTTTAAAAACAGAATTTAGAGACACTGAAGGAAGCCTGCGAGAGGGTTTCTCGCAGGTGAACCTTCCCAGATAGCTCTGGCGGGGGCTACCTTTGGGGATGCTCTCACATCTCTCTGGTTTTTTCTTTTTGAACTAAGGTTCCCACATGCCGAGGCACCTCGGTCTGTTTTGAGAGGTGTATGTTCCGGGGTCGCAGACCTTGGGCATACGGCAAGAGTTGTCCGCTATTCCTATTGGAATAGTCGGCCAGCTGCCTCCTAAACAGGCCAAGGCATGGCGAGGGGTAAGCTGCGTCCCCACAGCAAACTCCTCTCCCGCTATCGGAAGGGCGTGGGACAAGTACCCAATGCCCGACCTACCCGATGCAGGTTTTTCTAAGGTTTTCCCTGCATTCCTTTAGGCGAATGCCGGGTAGGATCCTTAAAATATAGCCCGGGGGCCCTAGTTAACCCTTGGCTACCTTCCTCTACCCTTCCGCATCCTCCCTTTCAAATCCCTTCCTATGCTATTAAAGGGGAGTTGCCCTAAGTGGATTACCCTCATGTAGCCTATTGCCCTAAAAAAAAAAAAAAAAAAAAAAAAACAGAATTTTTTTCGTATATTCTCTCGCAGGCAGAACCTTTTAGGAGAGATACGAAGGGGCTACCTTTGGGGATGCCTTTTCCTCTCCGTTTTTGAACTGAGGTTCCCACAAGCCGAGGCACCTCGGCCTGTTCTGAGAGGTGTAATGTTCCGGGGTCACAGACCTTGGGCATACGGTAAGAGTTGTTCGCTATTCCCATTGGCATAGTCGGCCATTTGCCTCCTAAACTGGTCGAGGCACGGAGAATGGAATGCTGCGTCCCCACAGCAAACTCTTCTCCCGCTATCGGAAGGGCGTGGGACAAGTACCCAATGCCCGACCTTCCTGATGCAAGTTTTACTGGGGTTTACCCTGAATTTCTTTAGGCGAATGCCGGGTAGGATCCTTAAAATATAGCCCGGGGGCCCTAGTTAACCCTTGGCTATCTTCCTCTGCCGTTCCACATCCCCCCTTTCAAATCCCTTCCTATGCTATTAAAGGGGAGTTGCCCAAAGTGGATTACCCTCATGTAGCCTGTTACCCTAAAAAAAACAGAAATTTAAATTAAGTATGTGGACCATCAGAAGTTAATTCAATGAGAATAATTTTTTGCCGGTATTTTCTCGTAGTTTTCCCTCTCCCTACAATTTGTTATTTATCTCCCACTCCATAATAACGTAACTACACTCATTCTAACACGTTTTTCTGCGTGTTTCTGTAACAAGTAAAAAAATAAACCATTAATTTTGTTTTCGATTCCCTTCTAAATTGTGCTCTTTTAGATCCGCTTTTGTCTTAACTGTGGCTTCATAAATCGTCTTATTTTTCACATTCACGACAACATGTGGACAATGCGAGTAATTTTAGGGAAATTATCCTAACTTAAACAGGTTTTTTTTAGTTCATTTTTTTTACAGTACATATATTTAATGGTAATGGTTCAGTCTTCATATCATTCACGTTTCTGAATCTATAAAAATAAGATCCGGTGACTGATTAATTAATATAATAATAATAAGAAGACAAAAAATATTTTTATTTAATTTAAATATTTTTTATTTATCTCCATGAAAACTAAAGTGATGGGGTTTTAGTTTTAATTAAAGGATCAGGATAGAAAAAATCTCGATGTCTAGATGATTACTTTTTTATGGCCTATATGGCTGCTGAGCTTCAAATGTTAGAGCTTCGTCTGCATGTTCATACTTCTTTTTTTAGTATTTTCTTGGGGGTTTTCAACTTCTGTATTTTTTAGTTGATTTTCTTTCTAAGCTGATTCTCAAGATTTTCTCGATTTCTAATGCCAGTTTATTTATTGGTTTAGTTTTCTTCAAATCTGTTGTTTCGGTATTTATTTTAGTTTACAGTTTTAAAGTTAGTGATTTTTTAAAACTAATTTTTTTATTTAGTTTAATTTACTTTAAATCGTTGCGCCTCGTTTTTGATAATTGTCGTACTACTAGTATTTCGTCTGTCAGCTTCGACAGAATAACATCTTTAATTTTTTTTAAATTGTCCTTGATATCAGCAGCAACTATGAGGTGAAGAAGGTGGGGCAGCAGTAGTCAGGAAGAAGTCGGACGAAGCCTCCGCGAAGAGCGAGGCCACCCCCGTCCAGGCTGACAGGATCACGCAGGAGATGTTCCCCCGGCATACAGTTATGACCGACGCTAATAGATGGCAGCTTCATTCGAGCTCGTGGGCGTGGTGATCGTTTAGACACGCCTACCACCCACATAGTTAGTTGTGTTCCTCATAGATAGCTCTGCTGACCCGAGCCGGTGAAACGACTCAATATCTTCAGAAATTATCACTTTTGACGTCATAACTCTACACGTGGATCCAAGACACATTCAGAATCGTCCTTTACCTGGAAATTTTAGAAAATAATAATGAAGTATTCACCCTTTAGCCCGTCCGAGGACACGCTCGAGTATACACGGATCGGGAATTAGCAATTCAATTTAATGATCCCCTCGGGGCTCCTCACAATAGCTTCTCTACTCAGTTTTAGTTGTCTGGGTCAACGTGATGCCTTTTCCACACTGAATGCTCGACATGACAGGGAAATCTCTTTCTGTAACGTTAAAGGAACTTTCAAACCAGCAACGAAACAAGATTAATAATAATTACGTGCTTAAAAATTAGTTAAATCACAGTAGACTTTTATATGTCTATAGTCTAAAAAATCTTTGAAGAAATATTCTTGAATAAGTAATAATTTAGGTTCATTATTATTATGTTAAAATTATTTTCGTTTTGAATGCTCATTATGTAGTTTTGTCCTTAATGAAACTAACTGATAAAAAAATTGTGTGAAGAAAATTTTTATATACGATTGTCATGGATCAAACTAACCTTTTCCTAGTCAATTCATTATCGAAGAAAATTCTGGTATTTGGATTGTACGGAACTCAAAATAAAAATATAATCTTTGAATCCTTCCATCCTACGGGTTGTCGAACTTATATATTGTAAGTACTTATTATTTGAAGAACGAATGAGTTGCTTTCAAACAAATCTCTCACACAAGGAACAATTTAACTGAATTGAAAGACAGGAATAGGAACATTCGACCGGACCTGGAATCGAATCCGTCCCGCGCGGGATCTTTCCCAGGTCGAAATTAATCCTTCCTTCATGATCCTTAAATATATTACAGTCTTTTACAGTCGGAACTAGCTTTAAGAAAGCGAGGGTTGGGTCAAGTAATGTTACCGAGTGAGTATGTGAATGAGTAAAAATTTATTACCGTACTTGTAGTATTCCATTAAAGTCCGATTTTATTTATACATTATTTATTTTTCGTCTGAATTATGAGGAAGAGAGAATAATACGGAACTAATTGGGTTGTAACTTATAAGTTGCACATAAATATCTGGGGAATATATTTTACTAAAATAACCCTCTTGGTATTGAGAACGTACACACACAGTTTTTTCTTCTTTAAAAAATTAGATAATCAGACTATCTAATTCCTTAATAATTAAATAATATCGATAAAAAAGAAAAAATTGATTGATTCAGCAAACCTATCATTATGAATACTATGAGAAAATAAAGCCATGAAGGATACAGACAAAAAATCATAAAATGTTCAATCACAAAATTGATTAATTTTATGCTAAATAAAAAATTAAACAGCATCTATGATTAACCGATAATTGTTTTGTAAAGTTATCTTAAACTTCCTTGCATTCCTACTTCAATTATACGAATTGAATTCATTTTGCCTTTATAACAACGATTTAAGATGTGACACAAAACATTAAACAGCATCTATGATTAACCGATAATTGTTTTGTAAAGTTATCTTAAACTTCCTTGCATTCCTACTTCAATTATACGAATTGAATTCATTTTGCCTTTATAACAACGATTTAAGATGTGACACAAAACATTAAACAGCATCTATGATTAACCGATAATTGTTTTGTAAAGTTATCTTAAACTTCCTTGCATTCCTACTTCAATTATACGAATTGAATTCATTTTGCCTTTATAACAACGATTTAAGATGTGACACAAAACATTAAACAGCATCTATGATTATTTAAAACGTGTTTTTCTAAAGTCATCTTTAACTTATTTGCATTCCTATTTCAATTTGATGAATTTAATTCACATTTGCCATTTTTATAAATATTTAAAATGAGACACAAAACATTCAACAGCATCTATGATTATTTGATAATTGCTTTTGGATAGTTATCTATAATTTCTTTGCATTTCTGTTTCAATTTGACGAATTTAATTCATTTCGACAGCTTTACAACAATTGAAAATGTGAAATGAATTATTAAACAGCATCTTTGGTTATTTGATAATTGTTTTTGTAAAGTTACCATTAACTCCTTTGCATTTATACTTCAATTTGACGAATTTAATTCATTTTGACAGTTTTACAACATAGTAAAATTTAAACAGCATCTATGATTCATTGATAATAGTTTATGTAAAGATATCTTTAACTTCTTCGTATTTATATTTCAATTTGAGGAATGTAATTCATTTTTACATCCATTTAAAAAGCGATATAAATTTTAAACAGCATCTATGATTATTTGATAATAGTAATTGTAAAGTTATCTTTAACTTCTTTGTATTTATATTTCAATTTGACGAATTTAATTCATTTCGACAGTTTTACAACAATTGAAAATGTTAAATGAATTATTAAACAGCATCTTAGGTTATTTGATAACTGTTTTTGTAAAGTTACCTTTAACTTCTTTGTATTTATACTTCAATTTGACGAATTTAATTCATTTTGACAGTTTTACAACAATTGAAAATGTGAAATGAATTATTAAACAGCATCTTAGGTTATTTGATAATTGTTTTTGTAAAGTTACCTTTAACTTCTTTACATTTCTACTTCAATTAGACGAATTTAAATCATTTTGATATTTTTTTAAAAATTTAAAATGAGACTCTAAACATTAAACAGCATCTATGATTATTTGATACGTGTTTTTGTAAAGTTATCTTTAACTTCTTTGCATTTTTATTTTAATTGGACCAGTTTAATTCATTTCGACAGTTTTACAACAAAATAAATTTAAACAGCATCTATGATTATTTGATAATAGTGTTTGTAAAGTTATCTTTAACTCCTTTGCATTTCTATTTCACGAATTGAATTCATTTTTACACCGATTTAAAATGAGACTCAAAACATTAAACAGCATCTATGATTATTTGATACGTGTTTTTTTAAAGTTATCTTCAACTTCTTTGCATTTATATTTCAATTTTATAAATTTAATTCATTTCGACAGTTTTCCAACAAAATAAATTTAAACAGCATCTATGATTATTTGATAATAGAATTTGTAAAGTTATCTTTAACTTCTTTGTATTTATATTTCAATTTGATGAATTGAATTCATTTTACACACTTGAAGAGCTCTTCGGAAACGTAGAAGAATCGTTGTAAGTTTTTATTTTAGCTTAACTTTGTGTCCGCGTTGTGGACCCTTTATTAGACATTGTTTAAATTAATACCTGATCTGGAAGGACAAGTAAAATGCAGTCTTAGACTCTGAGGACGATAATCACATAGTCTTGTACGAGTGAACGAATTTCAGCAAATGTCAGGACGACAAATGCCGATTTTTTAATTTACGTTTGTCACGGGAGGACAAAAAAAAACTTCTCGAATAATTTACCAAAACTAAATTTTCGAATAATTTTATGTAGGACTCGACAAACTTGGTTATGATTGTAATTATAAATGTTATTTTTATTACGAGAAGCAGACGATGAGAAAATAATATAATTTGGATGTGTAAAATGAGCATTCATAATTTTAACAAAATGTAATCGTGCAGTTTGCTACATGTAATACTGAAAAAAATTATCTAATTCGTAGAACGCAGTTTAAAGGTTAATTTTTTGTTGTAAATTTGTTTCCCCCCCCCCCCCCCGCCCCTGCGATTGGTAACTTGTTTCCCCGGTAAATATTTGTGCGTCTAATGGTTGATGTCAAATAATTATTATTTATAAATAAATTTTCGTCATCTTTATAAGTAAGTTTATTTAAGAAAATTCCTTCCACGAATCCATTGGTAATAATTCATGTTTTTTTGGTTTATATAACTGGATGCGGTTATAAAAAAACGATTTGATGATTCAGAAATGCGTTCATCTTCATGGAAGGAAACTTACTTCTATCAGTCTAGTCCTAAAAAAAAATATCTTGGCTTCCTGACTTAAAATTAACTTTTTCTTGCTAATTTTAAAATTCTTAAATCTATTACTTGTCGCTCTGATCGTTACGGCGACGTGAATGCAGTAATATTAAAAATAAAATACCCTAAAAAAAGGCGACACGCTAAAATTTCCCCTTAAATTGGATCCGGAAAAAAAATTAAAATCCTTTATTTAATTCTCAAAATAATTTTTGACAGTCTATTCAACTGTTAACAGGATTATTGACCGATTTGAGGGATTTTGGTGAAGTAAAAGTTCGGAATAATAACTACAGCTGAGGACGGGGGGGGGGGGGTTAGTATTTTTAATGAATTTGCAGATTATTAATAAATTTAACTTACCATGTTAACAAAATCAATCCATATTAACAAAGACAGCCAAGTACAGACAAAATAAATGATAATATGAATGCCGCGCAACGTTTCAGGTTCTAAGAAGAGCCTAGAGCGAAACAACTGCACTAGTACCTTCACAAAACTCAAATCCTAACTTAAATGGACAAATACGAGGGTGAATCAAATATAAACGAGACTTTTGGACCTGCGCGCGCAATAGTGATGGAAGAACGTTCCGCTGTTATTGGCTGTTAGGTTGGTTTGTCAGGAGTGGGGGAAGCACGTGACTCATCATCATAGACTCGCTCAGTGTCCATCGTTACGATGTCCGAGCACGAGGTACCTCCCTCTATTGCGCAACGTATTGTTATCAAGTTTTTAGCTGCAGAAGGTGTAAAACCGGCCGAAATCTTGAGAAGATTGACTGCACAGTTCGGGGAAGAGACGCTGTCGCGAGGTAGAGTGTTTGCTTGGCATAAACAGTTCGTGGAGGGCCGTGAACGTGTTGAAAATGAGAGCCATGACCGCAGACCCCGCACCAGCATTACAGCGGGCAACATCGGCAGTGTTCGTCAACTTGTTGAAGGTGATAGGCGTCTAACAACTTCGGATATTGCAATTGAGGTTGGAATAAGTTATGGGAGCACTTACTCTATACTCTCAGAGGAGCTAGGGTATCGCAAGGTGGGTTCCTCGCCTTCTCACAGTTGACCAGAAACTGAAACGTTTTCAAGTGTGCGAGCGTCTTCTTGCACGATTTCGGGAAGGAGACCCATTTCTTTCTCACAATGTCACCTGTGATGAAACGTGGGTTCGAAACAAGCGAGTATGGAGTGGAGGAAGAAAGGAGAAACCGTACCAGTGAAAGCCAAGTCATGATTATCGGCTGGCAAGGTTTTGGCTACCGATTTTTTTTAACCAGCGTGGCCTGTTGCACCTTGATTTTTTGCATGTGCGCAGAACAATTAATGCGGCATACTACTGCCAAATTTTTACTGAGGTCAGACTTGCATATCGCCGCAAAAGACGAGACCTTCCGATGAGAAAAGTGATTCTCCTCCATGACAATGCTCGCCCCCATACAGCAGCCCTGACCGTACAAAAATGGGAGCAACTGGGTTGGGAGACACTGGAACACCCTCCATACAGTCCAGACCTATCTCCCTGCGACTTCCATGTCTTTGGTCCTCTCAAGGAAGCTTTGGGAGGGCAAAAATTCCACAGCGATAATGAGGTTGAAGCATATGTGCGCAATTGGCTACAAACACGACCTGACTCTTTTTACGTGGAACGAATTAAAAAATTACCTATACGCTGGGAAAAATGTGTTCATAAATCAGGAGATTATGTAGAAAAATAAACTATGATTGTTTGTGCGTTTAAAATCAAAATAAATATTTTAAAAAATAAGTCTTGTTTATATTTGATTCACCCTCGTATATACAGCCAAAATAGTATAAATAAATGGGATATATAAGCTTTTGAGTTTTGACAACTATAATTGTGCAGTTGTGTGGCTCTAGGCTCTTCTCAGCAACTGAAGAAAGGAGACACAAGGATCCCAGACACGTTGTTGTGTGGTATTTATATAATCATTTATTTTGTCTGTATTTTGGAAATATTTCTTATTATGAAAATAAAGTTCGTTAAATAGCGACACTCAAAAATCAACGCCATTTTGATCGGAAAAAAACAACAAAAAATCACTCTCATCATAGATTTGGGAAAATATAAATTTAAATGTTATCAGGCAGAAACTGCCCGCCCTATCTGATGCAGGTTTTTCTAGGGGTTTCCCTGCATTTCTTTAGGCTAATGCCGGGTAGGATCCTTAAAATATCGGCCGGGGTCCCTAGTTAATCCTTGGTTACCTTCCTCTACCCTTCCGCATTCCCCCTTTCAAATCCCTTCCTACGCTATTAAAGGGGAGTTGCCCAACGTGGATTACCCTCATGTAGCCTGTTTCCCCTGTAGGAGAGACAGGAAGGGGATGCCTTTCCCTCTCCCCATTTTGAGCTAAGGTTCCCACAAGCCGAGGCACCTCGGCCTGTTTTCCGAGGTGTATGTTCCGGCTTCGCAGACCTTGGGCATTCGGTAAGAGTTGTTTGCTGTTTACATTGGAACAGTCGGCCAGCTGCCTCCTAAACTGGTCGAGGCACGGAAAAGGGAATGCTGCGTCCCCACAGCAAACTCTTCTCCCGCTATCGGAAGGTCGTGGGACAAGTACCCAATGCCCGACCAACCTGATGCAGGTTTTTCTATGGTTTTCCCTGCATTACGTTTAGGCGAATGCCGGGTAGGAACCTTAAACTATATCCCTGGGGGCACCTAGTTAACCCTTGGCTACCTTCCTCTATCCTTCCGCATCCCCCCTTTCTAATCCCTTCCTATGCTATTAAAGGGGGAGTTGCCACCCTGTGGATTACCCTCATTGTAGCCTTTAACCCTAAAAAAAATTGGATGAAATTTTTAATAAATGTTCAGATTTTTAAAATTTAATTTACCACAGTTTAGCGAAATAAGAAATGTATTTACAGCATTTTACTGATACGGGGTGACGTGGCGTTTATAATTCCTTCTGAAAGGGTTAAATAAATAATAAATTTACGAGACAAGTGAAATAAAATTTTCAAGTGGAAAATGCAGATATATTTTACTATAAAGATAAATTTCTAATTAATCCCAAATACACGGGGACAGGTAAATATATAAAGTTAGGCACTCCCAAGAACAAGAAATAATATATTAAAACATTTAATCAATTCGAAGCGCTATACATATATATGTATTTATTATTTAATTAATTGTTGTACCTCATATTGAAGCCACGTTTGACGTTATTAAAAAAAAATTATAGAAGGTTGTTATTCCGTTATCGTTTGCCCGCCTTTGAAGTCCATAATCAGTTGTGGACTATCGTTTCCCAAGGGAAATATCAAAAGCAGACGTTTATTAACAGCGTCCGTTAGCTTTGCTCGTTAACCTGGGTTGGGGACATTTCGCTTGTAACTTTGTTTATTAACAATCATAGTTGGCAGAAGTGCAGTACTTCTCATACGCGGGGAACAATGGCACGTCTCAAAGGAACTCGATACCTTTGGATGACGTCAACGTGATATATATATATATATATATATATATATATATATATATATATTGTAATAATTACAAATATTACAAATAATGGATGGGCGCTTTAAATAATAAAAAAATTATTAAGGGAAAACAATTAAAACAAATTTATTAACAATTTTAAATACACAATAATATTTGGGATCTCAGGGTCTTGAACTGGGTTTGATAAATGGGCGAATTTATACAATTAAAATTACATTTACCTTTTATGGAAGTTAAAGCGTCGGAAACATAGACGAAATTTGTTGCGGAAGAAAATAACACTACAGATTGAATTTAAACAGTTCTAAATTTCATCAGGAATTAACGATCTCATTTTATCGATAATTAAATAATTAAAAATTAAAGAACGATCTGACTTTTATCTTTTAAAAGTGGTTTACAATATGATTTTAAAGTTTTTCTACTTACGGCCGCCCAGGTCTCATTTTAGGTTTTTCGTTCACCAAATTTGGGTATATCACTGATTCTAAGTACTCACAGACTCTAAATGTCAACAAATTCTAATTGGCGTAGTTTTGTTAGTTGGTCAAGCACTAATTGGTAGATTCTCGATGCTTTGCTGAAACCTGGATTTGCAGATCTCGTGACTTTAGTTGGAAAATGTACTTCCTTGGTTTGTCTATGGCCAGCAGGTTGAATTTATGCTCGGCCACCGATATGCAACATTAGTTTCACTCTCTCCTTCCCGACTGCAAAACTTTTTATAATATGAATTTTCTGGTCTTTACACCTCGCTGTTCTATGCCTGACTGCAAAACTTTTTATAACATGAATAGTTTTGGTCTTTACACCTCGCTGTTCTATGCCCGACTGCACATTTCTGACTCGATTACTTTTGTACAAAAACTTTGCTGGTCCTTATGCCTCGCCGTTCATTGCCTGACTGTCCGTTCGTCTCGTAGATTTTGAGCGCGTATAACCTCAACAATGCTTTCTTTGCTTCGCCGAATTGTTGCGGCGTCCGCTATATATCCTCTAATAATGAGTCCTCTACAATCCAACTTTCCAATTAGAACAATGTCTTAATTACCAATTACTACAATATATATATATTGCAACTCGGCTGCAAAAAAATATATATTTGTTTGATTTGTTTATTCTGATTTCTTAAATACAGTGTAGACTCCACACACAACCAAAAAAAATCTCGTTTGTAAACGAGAAACTAGAAATGCCAAGATAAATATTAATTATTTTGTTTTGCTCGAGAATTCAAGATATTGATTTATATTTGACTGTATCAGAATGTTACAGACGACATGGGCAAACAGTAACTGTAACAGAAAGTGCGTGCGTGTCCATTCAGAGAACGTGGATATAAGGATAACTGAAAATCCCCGTAAAGGAAAATTGCAGAAATTTTATGTTACAGAAAAATATTATATATATATATATATTGTAATGACTTATTTGAAACAATTTAAAATATGAAATAATATTAAAGCCCCACGTTGGGCGCCAAATACTGTAATAATTATAAAAGAATCAATTTTAAAGTGAAATATATAATTGTGCAAGTTTAAAATAATAAAAATATATGGGCCACACGTTTATGACGCCAAAATGTATTAATTAATTTATTTAAAATAATTACTACAATTTGGCGTCATTAACGTGTGGCCCATTTATTTTATTTTAACCCTTGCTTAATTAATTATTTCACTTTAAAATTGATTCTTTTATAATTATTACAATATGTATAGGGAATGGCGGGAATAAAAGTATATATGGCAACACAGTAACATGACATGTGTCAACATTGTAACCTTATATTTGTAACAGAAGCTACTGAAAGTGGTCAACTTAATAATAATTTATTTTCTTTTAAACTACCCCTGCTGCCCGGCGTTGCCACGTGTACTTATTTATATAAACCCGAAAAAAAAAGTATTTAATTCTATATTAATCTTGGTTCAAGAAGTGATCTAACCTAGATCTAACTGTTCCTAGTTCCGTACACACTTTCCAGTGATAGTACATTAATTGAACGGCTGTAAAATACATTGAATTTTATTGCATCAGTCCCCACCATCATACCCCAGATTTTCTTCTTAAATATACTCCTTGACTACTGCAGGATATAATTGTCCTTCAGTCTTCAGACATTAGCAAAGATTAAATTGACGAAATTGTCAGCTAGATTCACAAGAATGTAAACAAATAGTCGCCATATTGGAGTCACTAAACATGGCGCGCAAAATTAACTTACATTTTCTGCAAGGATCGTAAAGTATTTCTTATTTTTTTTATATTTTCTTTCGATGGAGTATTACTGCATGAAATGATACTTTATATTTAATGAAAATAGTTCTGCTTTATTTCATTACGGGAAAAGGAACTATTTCCTTTGTTCGTCGCGTAGTAACGTCTCTCTCTATCGTGTGACGTCACGGTCTCTTGTGGCGTGTGCAGTGATTTAACACTTAATGATGACGTTTTTGTTTAATTATAATTCTTTACACATGTATGCTAGGGGTTTTCTCACCCCGTCTCCCCCCACACAGTACCGCTTCTCGGGGTTTTGAACAATGTGTGTACCAATTTTTGTTGCAATCTGTCCACGCGTTTAAATCTGTATAGACATTAACGTAAATACATGTAAACAAACATTCATCCTTTTTTATTATATAGACTAGCTGGGTGCCCGGCGTTGCTCGTGTACTTATTTATATAAACTCGAAAAAGTATTTAATAGAATACTTAAATATATTCCTTGAGTATTTCAGGATATAATCGTCACTCAGTCTTCATACATTACGAAATATTACATTGATGAAATTGTTAGCTAGACTCACAACTAATACAGCGCGAAAATTAACTTACATTTTCCCCCAAGGATGGTAAAGTAATTCGTATTCTTCTTTATTATCATTCGATGGAATATTGCTGTATAAAATTATACTTTTTATTTAAAGAAAATATTTCTGCTTTATTTAATTCCTAATAAAGGAGTATTTCCTTTGTTCGTTGCGTAGTAACGTCTTTCTCTCGCGTGACGTCATTGTCTCTTGGCGCGCAGTAATTTAATATTTAATGATCACGGTTTTTAATTATAATTCTTTCCACATGAATACTTTATATTAAATAAAATTATTTTTGCTTTATTTCGTTAGGAAATACAGAACTATATTTCTATGATGCGTCAATGTTTTGTCAATGACGTCACCGTCTCTTGGCGCGCAGTAATTTAACACTAATTCGTAACTGATTTCAATTATAATTATTTCCACGTTTATTCTACGGGTTTCTCACCCCCACAGTACCGGTTCTCGATTTTGGCAGAATACGTATACCAATCTTACTTGAATTCTGTCCACGCGATAAAATTTGTATAAAGAACAACGTAAATACATACATACATACAAATATACATCCTTTTTTATTATATAGATTTTTACCAATACCAAGACAATATTTTTTAATTTATTTACGACAACGTTTCGTTACCTTCATCAGGTCTTCCCTGTGCCTCGGAAAAAAACCCTGTTAAAGTTTGTCGGTTTTTCCCCCCTTCCCTAATAGGATGTGAATATAGTTTTTAACATTTAGGTGAGTGTTTCTCAGTTACATTGTGTTAATAGTATAATATTTATTGTTCAAGTACTTTTATAAATTCTCGTTGGCTTCTTGATAATAAAAATTTATTTCTTACAATTCCAGCATTGTCGTTACAAGTGAAATACAATCACGTGTCGCATAAGTATTTGAACAACAACAACAATAAAGTAATATATATATATATATATATATATATATATATATATATATATAGTAACGTCTCTCTCTATCGTGTGACGTCACGGTCTCTTGTGGCGTGTGCCGTGATTTAACACTTAATGATCACGTTTTTGATTAATTATAATTCTTTACACATGTATGCTAGGGGATTGTCACCCCGTCTCCCCCACACAGTGCCGCTTCTGTAACACATATATTTATATATATATATATATGTGTGTGTGTGTGTGTATGTGTTACAACTTTGGAACATTCGTCAATAAATAATAGAGTCTGTGGGATCTGTTTCCTTGCTCTACGCCTAATTGATTTATTTCTCTAGCACAAAGAATATCGCTGGCCGAAGTCATTTTTTTGAGACAGTTTAACAAGACCGCGTTACATTAAATGATATTTACATATGGTTATTTTTTGTAACAAACAATAAATAAAATTGCAGTTTTATATTACTTATAAAAAAAACTTTAAACTGTTGAAGTTCGTAATTAATTTAAATTAAGAATCAAGTTGAGGGAACTCTTTTTTTTTACCACTGAGAGCAACCCTCACGTCGAATTTAAAATTATTTTCTTTTCGGGATTGAATCAGTTGACTACTCTAATTGCCTTGAATAAGAATGAGCCCCCCCCCCCTCCGTTAATTCACACACACCATTGTCAAAAACATCCGCCCCCCCCCCCTTGGCCCCCTTAGCTTATTTCTTAAAGATTATTTTTTATTGAAGAATTTTCAAACAGTTCGATCATCACACATACTGATACGTCTCAGTGTGGCTGGGTTTTATTTTAAATTAATTTATTTTATTTTAATTTAATATAGTTCTAATATTTCCTTAAATCCCAGGGGATTCCAAAAAAATATCATCGGATACTTATGACGTACTGAGAGAGAGAGAGAGAGAGAGAGAGAGGGAGAATTTTTCGTTTTTCGCGTCTAACAATGGAGCAGTTGCGAGGACGATAAAAAATTCGTTGACGATATACATTCGTATGTATATGTGTGTGTGTGTATGTGTGTGTGTGTGGAAGTGAAAAGGGCTAAGGAGGGCGGGGGGAATTCATTAGATGTGTAAATCCGACACTGGTGGTGAGTAGCTAGCGAGAAAGAGGCTAAGAGATGAAGAGGACCCGGAGCGCTAAGCGGATTGCAGACATTATTGACCATCGTCACCATTGTGCGGGAGGATGCTCCTGCTCTTCCTCCGGCGGCGGCTGCCAGGAGACGGCGGCGACTCGCTTGTCGATATATTACACAACTCGGCGGAATGCTGCTACTGCAACCCCCCCCCCCCCCCAAAAGAAAAAACCACCCTTCACGAATTTAAACTGGAGAATTTTTATTCGTAGAGCAGATTAATACGAGTGGAGGACCAGAAATAGCCGTATAATATTTTTTACAATTATTACCATTGGAAATCATGATCATCTTTTTTTTTTCGGACCCGTAAATTCTATTTAAACTAATTATTATTCTATATATATATATACCACTGTGAACAAAAAGTAAGGTGAATTTATTTATAAAATATAAATTATTTATTTATTCTTCCAAATCAATTTCATCCCCTTCAAAGTAATCCCCGTCCGATAAAACGCACTTTTGTTTGTTCCAGTCCTCGAAACAGTCGGAATAGTCTTTTTCCGGTATAGCCTTTAAGACCTTCTTCGATTCGGTTTTTATCTCCTGAATCATGTCCAAAACGGCGTCCCCTCATTGGCCTTTTGAGTTTGCTGAATAGCCAGAAGTCGCACGGAGCCAAATCAGGCGAATACGGTGGTTGCGGAAGGATACGAGTCGAGTTTTTGGCAACAAGATCGCGAAGACCCAATGCAGTGTGACGTGGTGCATTATCGTGATGAAGGAACCAAGAGTTTCAGACGAATAGCTTCACGCAAACGACGCATAACGCTCAAATAATATTTTTTGTTGACAGTTTGGCCCGGCGGAAGGAATTCACAGTGCACCACACCACGATGATCAAGGAAAACTGTCAACATGACCTTGATATTCGCTGGATTGGGTCGGTGGTTTCAGGGTCGTAGGCGTAAATCCAAGTCTTGTCTCCAGTAATGATGCATTCCAAGTGGTCCTGACAATCAGACAGCAAAGTTTCACACACATCAACGCGACGCTTTTGGCACCAATCGAGACTTGACGCGTTTTTAGACACAAAACATCCTTCAAAATGGTTTGGGCTGATCCAAATGATATTCCAACACTGTCGGCGAGATCTCTAATTGTCCATCGACGATTTTCAAGCACCAAATCTTTGACTTTTTGGACGTGGCCCTCGTCGGTAGACGTTGATGGTCGTCCAGAGCGCGCGCGGTTCGTCTTTGAACTCGTTGTACCACTTATAAACGTTTTTTTTGTGCCATAGTTTGATCACCAAAGACCTTCAGCGTGTCCGCACAAGAATATTCGTTCCGTAAATAAAATTTGATGCACGTTCTTTGCTCAACAAAATCACCCATTGCATAAAAAATCGAAAAATTCACTTTTGGTTATTTACAAAAACACACACGTGTAACTCTGAGATAATTAAACCTTTTAACAAACAGACGCTTGGAAAATATTATAGACAGTCCTACCAACCTAGGGAAAAAAATTACCTGCCTTCCTAATACCCGGGAGTTTCAAATGACAATTTCATCTTACTTTTTGATCACAGTGGTATATACAATCATCATACAGGATTAAAAAAAATTGACCGCGCTATTTACCGTTTTATTTACAGAAGAACAGCGTTACTCAACCTTTTTTTATTTTTTATTTTTTGAGAATTTCATGGTGAGTCAGAAGGTGAAGACATCAATGTCAATAAATAAATTAGTAGAACGAGCGTGAATGACGAGGAAAGCGTGGGACGTCGAGCCACAACCACTACTGATGACAACATTGAGTTTCTTTTTATTTTAAATTTCAGGAAACTTTTGTTTTTACAATCTAATGATTTTACTGTTGTGATTAAAAAAAAATTAATGATGTAAGTGAGGCTCGAACCCGGAACTTCCGGCTCTCCACGTGTCGACGAGGTTTTAACCACTGAGTTGCGAAAAAAAACAACAAATGGAGCGGAACTTGATTTGAAATTTCTTGACCCATGGTGAGATATTTTGATTGAGATTGTATGGGAGTAGAACAAGTGAGGAAGAACAGAGAAAATAAAATCCAAGAAATAAGAAAAAGCAAAAAGTAAAAGAAGAAGGACAAAGAGATGACGAGAATGGTCGTCTAGAAGATAGAAAAAAAAACTGTAGAGACATTGTGAAAGGAAAAAATTGGGTTAAAGAAGATGAATCAGAGAAATATGTAGAAACATGTCTTCTAGACGATCATTATCGTTACCCGTCACTTAACAAGGGCAGAAACAACTCTAAAAGTCTATTTTTGACTGACGAAAAAAAAAATTGTGATAATCTAAATTCAGGGTGAAAGGATAATTTATATTATAAATGATTAAATTAATTGTAGTAAATTAGGGTCATTATTTTTGGATTTGTTTGGTATCGTCCGGTATAACAGAATCGATCAGAGAATCCAGTTGTTGAATTTTCGACCAGACTTTTCCCAGGTTTTTCCCTCCGCATGGTGCGCTTTTCGTATACGGGTATTATCGGTAAAGTTGACGGCGGATGGATCCTTGCAGATCCTCTGCGGCACTAACACCTGCCGACAGCGATCGTTAACACCAATTACCCGAGATGATCAAATATTTGCTCGCGGACGACAAAGCTAAATTAGCCCCGTGCCCAAGACCACCTCGAGGACGCGCTCCTAGGCACAACTATTACCTCGCTGCAGAATACACTGCGTTCGGAACTCCGGAAGACACGGACAATTATTTTATGGTATTTTATATTCCTTCCGCGGTTAAAATTACATCAGCTTTGACGGAAAGAATACAGCGGAAATATATGTATAAAAAAATTCGTCTATATCCATTGATTTAAACTTCTATTAAATAAAATAAAGTGTATGTCTGTATATGTATCTGTGAGTGTAGGTTCCGCGTCTACCCCCCCCCCCCCCCAGAAGCGGAAGTTGGCCGGGGTGGAAATATTCAAACATGTTAAAACAGCAAATATTTTCCGGGAGGTCAATGAGATTGATATTGTTTCTACCGATGTTATCTGTGTATAATTTCAACACTTAATCCCCATTAGGGGTGGGTGTGGAGGGGTGTTTTAAGAAAATAACGCGAATACAACCGAGTTTGGAGTCAAATCCATGGTTATGTATGTCGCTGAGTTTGATTATGACATTCAACTTGCCATTTAAAGGTGCAATTTTTTTTTGAAACATGAAATACGCTAATAAACAACACACAACCTTTTATCAGGACAGTTGGGACGTCGTCAGGGCTGAAAAAAATATTATAAATTATATTTATTAACTTCCCAGATGTATATTACAATTAAACACGTTTCAAATTTCTATCATGGATGAACTATAACGCCTAATTTCCGTGCATTAAACTTAAACACCTCTTTTTTGTTGTTACTTTTTTTAAAAAAATTTTGAGAACAGTTGTTTAATATGTCTGGAAGTTAAAAATTTAATTTATAATATTGTAACACCTTGAAGAGACGCCATACAAATTGCCGGGTTTTCTGACTTAATTCCCCATAAATCATAAAATGAATATTAAAATTCATAGTTAAACTGCAAAAAATATATTGGTGTGAATACTTACAAAAGAAATATTTTTCTCAACTCTTCAAAAAGCACTAGAGTTTACATTTGGTTAAAGATTTTTGTATGATGTTTTCACACAGAGCGTCAACAACGTAAAAGAAGTGAATAATTTGACAATGTAAAAATCCAAATAAATATATATTTTTTAAAACAGTTGGAATTATTTTGATTCCTGTGCTGAAAGTAAATTAATTACTGAAACATAAATTAATTATATATTTTCTCTACACTTCCAATTACATGAAATAACTTTTATAGTTCAGATTTTCTCAAAATATTTTTAATTATAATGACTGATATTTATTTTTATTATGTTTGCAATGTGCTTTGTAACTTTTTGAATATAAAAAGTTTTGATAATATTTTTTCAGGACATTTATTAAATTGAAAACTAGTAGAAGCTCTTAGAAATTACTACATTCTTTTATTTTTCACAATATATATATATATATATATATATATATATATATATATATATATATACGAAGACGAACAAAACTTTAATGTTATTCTTTCCCTGATTATGAACAAAGTTTATTTGCTGTTCTACTTTCAACCAGTATTTACCTTGTTATTCGCCTCTTCTTCAAGACTTAGTCGCACATTAACTTCACTCAATAAACCACATTTGTCCGGTTTATCTGTCCTGTTTCTTGGTATCTCTGTTCCTTTTTCTTGCTTTTCCTCCCTTGTTTTTTTTGTATATATCTCTACTGTTTTCATTTTTTAATCATCTCCCTTTTTCTCGACTTTTCTACCTCTTCACTCAGGCAGTGGAAGGCCCGATCAGTACGTATAACAATAGTGAAACAACAATTAAGGATACTTTCAATTTAATGATTTAAGTTTTCAATTTAATAAATGTCTTGAAAAAAAAATTATCAAAACTTTTTATATTCAAAAAATTACAATATCTTGATAACTTGAAGGCGATGGTAGAATTTTTTAAAAAATTATATTTAGATTATATAAATATATAAATTTAAAGTATTTAAAGTATTGTTTATTTGTTTCTTGTATTGAAATTTGAGTCCCTCTGATTAATACAGGTATATATATATATATATATGCATCAGTCTAAACATATTTTTGACTGAGGGAGTCGTATATGTTATGAATTTAATTGTCGTTTTACAGTAACCACGAAACAGATTTTTGACTGAGGGACTCGTGTATGTTATAAATTTAATTATCGTTTTATAATAACCATGAAACAGATTTATAACTGAGGGAGTGGTATATGTTATGAATTTAATTGGAGTTTTATAATAACCACGAAACAGATTTTTGACTGAGGGAGTCGTGTATGTTATGAATTTAATTGTCGTTTTACAGTAACCACGAAACAGTTTTTTGACTGAAGGAGTCGTATACGTTATGAATTTAATTGTCGTTTTATAATAACCACGAAACTAATTTTTGACTGAGGGCGTCGTATATGTTATGAATTTAATTATAACGAAGAAACGGATATTTGACGAATAATAATGACGATAATATTTATTTCTTCTTAGCTACTCTACAAACACAGTAATTATTAGTTATCCCTTCATTCCTTTATATCATTACAAGCTGATATATCACTTAGTGTTTGCTACATAATTATTATTTTCGTCGCTCAGTTAAATGAACTAATTAGCGTTGTATGATTTTTAAAATAAATTATTATTAAAGTCATGTATCGTAACACGAGGAGTCACGGAGTTTTGCAGGTGTTTTTCTTAGGACTTGTTTTGAGAAAAGTGTTTTTTTTTGGCGTTGTATATGTTTGTAGGAATCCATCATTTATAAAACATTTAGAAAGCAATTAACTCGCAGAGCGCAGGGAGGGAGAGGCTACATTGACAAGTAATGTGGCGCAATTCGCAGATGCATTTGAATTTAAATTGGAACCGAGCCGCAATCAGTTTGCTCAGTCGAATAGAAGAATAGAAGAACATGTGTGAGTCTGGGGAGCGATTATAACAGAACATTGTGTGTTCTATTACACCGGGGCTACTGATGCCGGACTGAGTGCTTTCCGCAGCACGGGAAATTATGTCCAGAATGTAATGTGAGACACACACACACACACACACACACACTCAAATATAACAACCATTTCGGGGAGATTCGTCTGCACACCAAACGCAACAGAGTAAAAATTCGCAATTCCGGGTTTCAGTTCGTGTGGTATTTAATAGAACAAAAAAGAGAGAAAGCCATATTCAGAAGTTCAGAGGCATTAAAATGGGCTACATACTCATCCATTTCTAAGAAACAGCTAACTGATATTTCATTATCTTATCGCCTTTTTTATAGGTACATAATTGTCGTTTTTTGGTTAAATTTTGTTTCAACGTTGTCTTTATGACTCCCTTGGTCAAAAAATGTTGTTCTTGGTTATTCTAAAACGCCAATTAAAGTCATAACATACACGACTCCCTCAGTCTAAAATCTGTTTCGTGGTTATTATTAAACGACAATTAAAATCATAACATACACGACTCCCTCAGTCAGAAATCTGTTTCGTGGTTATTATAAAACGCAAATTAAATTAGTAACATAAACGAGTCCCTCAGTCAAAAATCTGTTTCGCGGTTATTATAAAACGACAATTAAATTCATAACATATACGAGTCCCTCACTCAAAAATCTGTTTCGTGGTTATTCTAAAACGACAATTAAATTCATAACATATACGACTCCCTCAGTCAAAAATTTGTTTCGTGGTTACTATAAAATGACAATTAAATTCATAACATACACGACTCCCTCAGTCAGAAATCTGTTTCGTGGTTATTCTAAAACGCCATTTAAAGTCATAACATATACGACTCCCTCAGTCAAAAATCTGTTTCGTGGTTATTCTAAAAAGCCATTTAAAGTCATAACATATACGACTCCCTCACTCAAAAATCTGTTTCGTGGTTATTATAAAACGCCAATTAAAGTCATAACATATACGACTCCCTCAGTCAAAAATTTGTTTCGTGGTTACTATAAAATGACAATTAAATTCATAACATACACGACTCCCTCAGTCAAAAATCTGTTTCGTGGTTATTATAAAACGCCAATTAAATTAATAACATATACGACTCCCTCAGTCAAAAATCTGTTTCGTGGTTATTATAAAACGCCAAATAAATTAGTAACATAAACGAGTCCCTCAGTAAAAAATCTGTTTCGCGGTTATTCTAAAACGACAATTAAATTAATAACATATACGACTCTCTCAGTCAAACATCTTGTTTCGAGGTTATTCTAAAACGACAATTAAATTTATAACATATACGAGTCCCTCAGTCAAAAATCTGTTTCGTGGTTATTAGAGAACGACAATTAAATTCATAACATACACGACTCCCTCAGTCAAAAATCTGTTTCGTAGTTATTCTAAAACGACAATTAAATTAATAACATATACGACTCCCTCAGTCAAAAATCTGTTTCGTGGTTATTATAAAACGACAATTAAATTCATAACATATACGACTCCCTCAGTCAAAAATTTGTTTCGTGGTTACTAAAAAATGACAATTAAATTCATAACATACACGACTCCCTCAGTCAGAAATCTGTTTCGTGGTTATTCTAAAATGCCAATTTAATTCATAACATATACGACTCCCTCAGTCAAAAATCTGTATCGTGGTTATTATAAAACGACAATTAAATTCATAACATATACGAGTCCCTCAGTCAAAAATCTGTTTCGTGGTTACTATAAAATGACAATTAAAATCATAACATACACGACTCCCTCAGCCAGAAATGTGTTTCGTGGTTATTATAAAACGCCAATTTAATTCATAACATATACGAGTCCCTCAGTCAAAAATTTGTTTCGTGGTTACTAAAAAATGACAATTAAATTCATAACATACACGACTCCCTCAGTCAGAAATCTGTTTCGTGGTTATTCTAAAATGCCAATTTAATTCATAACATATACGACTCCCTCAGTCAAAAATCTGTATCGTGGTTATTATAAAACGACAATTAAATTCATAACATATACGACTCCCTCAGTCAAAAATCTGTTTCGTGGTTATTATAAAACGCCAATTAAAGTCATAACATATACGACTCCCTCAGTCAAAAATCTGTTTCGTGGTTATTATAAAACGCAAATTAAATTAGTAACATAAACGAGTCCCTCAGTCAAAAATCTGTTTCGCGGTTATTATAAAACGACAATTAAATTCATAACATATACGAGTCCCTTACTCAAAAATCTGTTTCGTGGTTATTATAAAACGCCAATTAAATTCATAACATATACGACTCCGTCACTCAAAAATCTGTTTAGTGGTTATTCTACAACGCCAATTAAAGTCATAACATATACGACTCCTTCAGTCAAAAATCTGTTTCATGGTTATTTTAAAACGAAAATTAAATTAATAACATATACGACTCCCTCACTCAAAAATCTGTATCGTGGTTATTATAAAATGCCAATTTAATTCATAACATATACGACTCCCTCAGTCAAAAATCTGTATCGTGGTTATTATAAAACGACAATTAAATTCATAACATATACGAGTCCCTCAGTCAAAAATCTGTTTCGTGGTTACTATAAAATGACAATTAAAATCATAACATACACGACTCCCTCAGCCAGAAATGTGTTTCGTGGTTATTATAAAACGCCAATTTAATTCATAACATATACGACTCCCTCAGTCAAAAATCTGTTTCGTGGTTATTATAAAACGCCAATTAAAGTCATAACATATACGACTCCCTCAGTCAAAAATCTGTTTCGTGGTTATTATAAAACGCAAATTAAATTAGTAACATAAACGAGTCCCTCAGTCAAAAATCTGTTTCGCGGTTATTATAAAACGACAATTAAATTCATAACATATACGAGTCCCTTACTCAAAAATCTGTTTCGTGGTTATTCTAAAACGACAATTAAATTCATAACATATACGAGTCCCTCAGTCAAAAATTTGTTTCGTGGTTACTATAAAATGACAATTTAATTCATAACATATACGACTCCCTCAGTCAAAAATCTGTATCGTGGTTATTATAAAACGACAATTAAATTCATAACATATACGAGTCCCTCAGTCAAAAATCTGTTTCGTGGTTACTATAAAATGACAATTAAAATCATAACATACACGACTCCCTCAGCCAGAAATGTGTTTCGTGGTTATTATAAAACGCCAATTTAATTCATAACATATACGAGTCCCTCAGTCAAAAATTTGTTTCGTGGTTACTATAAAATGACAATTAAATTCATAACATATACGACTCCCTCAGTCAGAAATCTGTTTCGTGGTTATTCTAAAACGCCAATTAAATTCATAACATATACGACTCCCTCAGTCAAAAATCTGCTTCGTGGTTATTCTAAAACGCCAATGAAATTCATAACATATACGAGTCCCTCAGTCAAAAATCTGTTTCGTGGTTACTATAAAATGACAATTAAATTCATAACATATACGACTCCCTCAGTCAGAAATCTGTTTCGTGGTTATTCTAAAACGCCAATT
The DNA here is from genome assembly GCA_037074705.1 of Zhengitettix transpicula. Lineage (NCBI taxonomy): Eukaryota > Metazoa > Arthropoda > Insecta > Orthoptera > Tetrigidae > Zhengitettix > Zhengitettix transpicula. The sequence continues at coordinate 16,420,883 of CM073594.1, read as the reverse complement.
AAATTCATAACATATACGACTCCCTCAGTCAAAAATCTGCTTCGTGGTTATTCTAAAACGCCAATGAAATTCATAACATATACGAGTCCCTCCGATATCTTTCCACTTTTCTTCTTATCAAGCCAGTACAATATTAATTTTTCTTTACCTTTTTCAAAATTAACCTTTAATTAATATAATGTTGTATAGATGTATTTGCAGTTGAAATAATGTCCGTAAACCTAGGTTACATTTTAAAATAATTATATTAATTTACTCTATTTTTTCCTTTATTGTAACTTTCTATGCTTCCACCACCGGACAAACTGAATCGATTGTAGATTAAATAAATAAATACATTAAACCACGTGTGATGATAATAAAATCGTCGTTGAAAAATCTATTCACTGAATTATAATCGTTTTCCAGCGATCAACAGTTTCTTTAAATAATCAACTTTGTAGTTCTTTCAGTAATGAAGTTTCATGCACACGTCGTTGTTGATAATAATAAATGTTGTCCGTTTATTTCACTCCAGAATGTTTTATCAGAAGCTATCACAAGGATTTTCAAGTTTTTCTATTCTGATTTTTCCCTCCACTGAAGAGATCAAATATGGCGTATCAGGTTACGGTCATCACCTTGTTTATAAGAGCGCGATATATTGAAAAGGCCGCTCTGTAGCTTGCACCGAAAGAGTATAAAAATATATAAATAACCCACGTGTTTCTCTCTCTCTCTCTCTCTCTCTCTCTTCCTTTTTTTCCGCAGCATTTTTGCAAGAGCCGAGCGTATGAATATACATATGGGTTTGCCTATTATATCCCGTGCTATTGAAAAACGCTGGACAAAAGACTGGCAAATTAATTTATGCTAACCATTTTGGGGCACAGTGCTTTGTCGCAGAGAAGGGGGGAAGGGGGCGGCTATGTGTGATTCGCGGCCGGGGGCGGCGTATGGATGCGTCGGCACACAATCAGGAATCTCGTTAAATGCGATTTTTACCTCACAACCCCCTCTTGTCCCCCGGCGCAGTGCTCTCGCCCTTCTCGACCCCCCACAAACACAGACAGCCATCTCTGTACAGTTGCGTCACGCCTAAAATAAACTGTTTATCACGACATACTTCAGGTTACACCCACCATTTGATACAGGGGTTTTGTTCCGTTCTACGTGATTTGGATGAGAAACGTGTCTTGACACCTCCTTGGTCCGGACGGTGGTCCAGTCATTAACCCCTAGTACAATGTTGGCGGGGGTCAATTCTGTTTTATACCCATCACGGAGGAAAAGAAATGCAACAATCTAAAAATAAACTCCACGTAAGACGGACGGCGACCAAAAGTTTGGACAACAGCCGCTGAAAGACATTCATTAGGCTACATAAACGACTCCCTCAGTCAAAATTACGTTTCATCGCCGCGCTCTCCAAACCACAACAATTAAAACGTTAAACTTTCAACGTTTTAAATCATTACAAGCTTATATTAAATTAGACTATCCGTTTTCTACCAAAAAATTCTTCTTCTCAACGTTAACATAAAGGAACCTACTAGCTGTTGCAGGGATTTAAATAATAAAAGTCGTGAAAAGTGGAAATAAATTATAATAACTCAATGTTAAAGTTGAAAGATATCGGAGAGGTAGAGATAAATAGAGGCAAGAAAGAGCGAAGGAAGGAAGAAAGGAAGGAAGATTGAAGAATATTTGTCAGTCTAATAACAAAAACTAGTACTTGAAATCATTTATTAATTTTGAAGGAGCTTTCGGCAGCTTTCGGCAGTTACCATTGAAGCCTTCAATATGCCAAACATTCGTTCCATGATCCTTTATTAATTTAACCAATTGACTCAGGAGTTAATAAAAATTCATAGACAATCAATTAACGAGTATGTTTCGATACATTTTCAGAAATAGTAAATGATTTGAAATATATATATATATATATATATATATATATATATATATATATATAAGATAGTAAAAGTTATTAAACGTCGTCATAATTAAAAATAAGTGTCATTAAAAGGTCATCAATTGTTTTATTTTAAAATTATTTATTAATTAACTAGTTGCCATTTTCCTTACTCACAAGAATACACATATATATATATATTCTTATGAGCAATAAAAATGCCTTCTGCTTAATATATATATATATTCTTATGAGTAATAAAAATTCCTTCCGGTTAATATATATATATATATATATATATATATATATATTCTTATGAGTAATAAAAATTCCTTCTGGTTAATATATATATATATATATATATATATATTCTTATGAGTAATACAAATGCCTTCTGATTAATATACATATATATATTAAGCAGAAGGAATTTTTATTACTCATAAGAATATATATATATATATATATATATATATATATATATATATTAACCGGAAGGAATTTTTATTACTCATAAGAATATATATAATATATAATTATATATTATATATAATATATAATAAAAGTAATAAGTAATAAAAAAGCCCTCTGGTTAATTAATAAATAAATTTGAAATAAATCAATTGATGACCTTATACAGTATACAGACACTTATTTTTAATTATGACGGCGTTTGTATACTTTTAAGTATCTTCTTCAGGTCACAAAAGAATCCAACGGTTTTATTCGTCATAATTAAAAATTAAAAATAAAAAGTATAAGGTCATCAATTGTTTTATCAATTCAAAACTTGAATTATTTTTTTTTATATTGTTGTTTCAATAAAATTCTTTTTTTAGATAATAATTTACTACAGTTTTTAGAATTAATTAAAAATTATATTAATAAATGAGGGTTCGATAGTTTTTATTACAGCGTCAAGGCTGATATTCAGTGCCGTACTTGTTGGATTTTTGATGCCAGCAGCTTCCACCCCAGTCTTAGTATTCTGTGAACTAAAAGGTCAAGTAAATTGGATTGTTATTAGTTTTGAGTCAGAATTCTGGCAATTTTTTTTAGGTGGGGGGGGGGGCGGCGGGGGAGCGGGCGAATTTGTGCAGGCACGCACGAGCTTGACCCGAAAATCAGAGCCGCGTCGCTATTGGAGGCGGACGCTGACCGTCGTCTCTTCAGGTCCGGAGAGGCTTTGTCGTCAAAGCATTTTACCCTTTTCCTCCGATGCGGCTGGGCACTGTCATGCAAATGGCGTAATTGAGTTGAGCGCCGGGTAATTCGACTGTTTGGCGAAGCCATTGTCCACCTTTGAAGCATGTGTGAGGGTGGACGGGCCGGCTGGGGGTTATAATCTTTTACGAAAAGCATTTTAGCGCGCATAATATCGCTTATACGGCGAGTAATTGAATCTCTTAAAGACCGCGAATAATGCCATTTAGCAACCTTAGGCGTGGGAGGGGGGGGAGGAGGGGGGAGGATGATGCGAGGATGGAGGAAATGGATTTCATTTGAAAGCGCCGGGTAAGGGCGTCGGTACGCGATCCCGCACACCACCTGACTGCACGGAACAAGGAAAATGTCTCATTATATCCCATTATCATATTCCATGATAGTCAAAACAGACTTTAATGAACTCAACCTTACTTTGAAATGAAAAAGAAGTGTCCAGGATTAATTTATTTAACGAAATTCCGGACAAAAATTAAGGGATACAGAAAAATATAAATTAAATAATTTTTAAAATGAAAATAATTTACATCTGAATGAAAATAATGAATAAGAAAGAAGGTAATATAAATACCACACAACGTTTCTGGGATCCTTGTGCCTTTCATCAGGTGCTAAGAAGAGCCTAGAGAAACACAACTGCGCTGGCCAGTTGACGACAGGGTTAGCTAACGATAAGGGAGCAACGTCAATAGGAGAAGTAGAAGGGGTTGCCTAACAATAAGGGATCGTAGCAATGATTGCGTTTATTAGTGTTTGTTCGTACATTAATAGCTGTGATGTTTGACTTAATGTTAAGAATCTCTGGAATTGTACCTAGTGGCAATGTATAAAATCATAGCATTTTTTCCCAATCTATAAATAATGTACACAGCTCCCTCATTTTAAAAAAACACATATTAATAATGAAGACGTCTTTCCAAGTTTCTCTATTTAGTCGTATAAAAAATATTTTTTTTTTCAAAAACTCTTCCGCATAGAATAATGAAAGTAGTGGCTAATAAGAACATTTTAAATATCAGTTTAAACACATTAATAGTTTAACTAATACATACTTAACGTTCTTTGTGCATTTATATCATTCATGTGTTAAACATATGAATATACGAGTTTGTATGTTCTTCGTTGCTCACCGACCGGCATTTAATTAAATTATTGGTAAGCAAAAGAAATTAATGCGTCGTCTCCGAAAATTATATCTGTCAGATATATATATATATATATATATATATATATATATATATATAAATATCTATGGCCAAAATAGTATTAAAAAAATTATAATCCCTGCGTTTGTAATAAATAATATAGGGTCAATGTTTATATACATACATAAAAGAAAAATTACCCTCATTACACAACACAATACTGTTGTTAAACACATAGAAGTGACATTAGAAAAAAATCGTATAAAAGAAAAAAATTAATTGATATGACTGATATTGTTATAAAAAAGTATGGATAAAAGTAAGACGGACGTTATAACGAGAAAATGTAAAGACTATAGTAAATAGTATACAATTTTTCATATATATATATATATGTATTCAGTCAAAATGTTCCTTATAAACATAAATATTGATGGTGTGCCTTGTTCCTGGTATATAATAAAAATAAATAAATACACATGTTCATCATGGGTTCCGTGGAGACTAATCAAAATATTTAAAAGGATTGCTGTTAGTGGTCATTCTAAAACGACAATTAAATTCATAACATAAACGACTCCCTCAGTCAAAAATATTTTTCCTGGTCATTCTAAAACGCCAATTAAATTCATAACATAAACGACTCCCTCAGTCAAAAATATTTTTATTGGTAATTCTAAAAGGACAATTAAATTCATAACATATACGGTTCCCTCAGTCAGAAATATGTTTCGTGGTCATTCTAAAACGACAATTAAATTCATAACATAAACGACTCCCTCAGTCAGAAATATTTTTATTGGTCATTCTAAAACGACAATTAAAGTGATAACATATACGACTCCCTCAGTCAGAAATATTTTTATTGGTCATTCTAAAACGACAATTATATTCATAACATATACGACTCCCTCAGTCAAAAATCTGTTTCGTGGTTATTATAAAACGACTATTAAATTCATAACATATACGACTCCCTCAGTCAAAAATATTTTTATTGGTCATTCTAAAAGGACAATTAAATTCATAACATATACGACTCCCTCAGTCAAAAATCTGTTTCGTGGTTATTCTAAAACGTCAATTAAAGTGATAACATATACGACTCCCTCAGTCAAATTTTTGTTGTACGCGATTTAGTGATAGGAATTACAGCATTTGTTTCGAAAAAAAAATTTTTTTTCTTTGTATATGATGATAAATTGAAGAGGAAATATGATTTAGGGTTTCTGGTTTCTTGGTTCTTACCATCCTCGGAATTATTCAGAAATTAATGTAAAGCTACATAAGGTCAATAATTAATTAATTAAGTAAGTAAGTAACGCCGAAACAAACAGCTTCTTTACTGGTAAAGTATGTAAAATAAATACCTTGAAGTGTACATGAAAAGAAAAAAAAAGATTTATTTTCAGTGTGATGGAAACTGAATTGGGAAGATCGTGCAAAGTAGATGATTGTGTCAAGGCGTAGAATCTGGAGGAATGATGACTCAGACGTAAGAGCAGAATATTTAGTGATGTGCGAATGTGTTTAACGGCGTCCATTTCTCTTTCGCGTAATTACGTTTAAGTGCGTGTGATTATCAGCCTCACTTTTTCTACTCGCCGGTTATCACGAAGGACCAGCTCGCCGAACCTCTTATTATTAGGATAATAATTTATTGTTAGAGAAAATTTGCATGATCGCACTTTCGGCCCACTCCCCCTTCTGTACTCTATCCATTTTAATCTCCATTCAGCCGTCATATGTGAAGCGTTTTACGCATGTACGCGGTTAAGTTACCATGTCGCGTGCGTCACTAATTTCATAAGCACTGCAGATAACAACTGCGTTAGGCCAACACATTCTATTTGGCCGGAGATTTAGTAATAACAAACGTTAGGAGGCATAATAATAAAGCAGTGAGGGTGACTACCCTCTCGCCATTGTGCAGACAACCAGCCAGATATTAAGTCGTCCATTAGAGGGGCTGGGAGGGGGGTGACGTGTTCACACGACGAGCCTTCAAAGGTACATTCGCGCTAAATAAATACTGCCATAATATATACTACAGAGAAGAAAAAAACACCCTCCTCCCTAAGCCTAATTAACATACGCTGCTTGGAATAGCCGCTTTTATTACAGCTATTATAATATTGATTAGTACTTTTTTTAGGTGAGAAGGGGAGTTGATGTTATACAGTATTAATTTTCACGAAACAGCTTTTGGAGATTATAATGGTCCGAAAATTAAAATAATGCAGGTCTAAGCTGCGTGGGAGGGTTTATAAGTGATAACAAACTTCAGATTGCTACACGTGCACGACCCACGAAATAGTGGAAACGTTTCTTGTCACATATATATTTTTTTAGATATTATTGAGTTACTACAAATTACTTTTCGAAGTATCTTTGTAGTGCTTTCTATTCGTTAAATTCTTTAAAAAAAATTATATCGTCTGGTTTTGTTCCGCGATGTAGTCATGCAGAGTAGGGCTGTCCGCGGCTCCTCCAAGATACTCACTCAACGACGCCTCCCCAAGACGTCCAAATTCGATCTTTTTTCACGGAAAGTTATATATCACCCCCCTCACGGGCCCTAACACGGATACGTTTTCTGAGTGTCTTTTCCAAAGCAATTATCCCTTATTTCATAGACAGACAAAACTCTCAATGAGATCTCACATGGAACGTGATGAATCTGAAGGATAGTTGACAAAGCCAAAAAGTACTCTATAAAGAATTTTTAAAATATTATTAACTCAGTTTGATTAAATTATTATTAACATGTCTGTTGTATAACTATTTTTTTTTTGGGGGGGGAACAGGCTACATGAGGGTAATCCACGTTAGGCAACTCCCCTTTAGTAGCATAGGAAGGGATTTGAAAGGGGGGATGCGGAAGGGTAGAGGAAGGTAGCCAAGGGTTAACTAGAGCCCCCGGGCTATATTTTAAGGATCCTACCCGGGATTCGCCTAAAGAAATGCAGGGAAAACCCTAGGAAAACCTGCATCGGGTAGGTCGGGCGTTGGGTACTTGTCCCACGCCCTTCCGATAGCGGGAGAGGAGTTTGCTGTGGGGACGCAGCATTCCCTTTTCCGTGCCTCGACCAGTTTAGGAGGCAGCTGGCCGACTGTTCCAATGGGAATAGCGAACAACTCTTACCGTATGCCCAAGGTCTGCGATCCTGGAACATACACCTCTCAAAACAGGCCGAGGTGCCTGTCGTAATAGAAAATTTTAATATTAAACTTATATGACGGACGAAAATGTAAGCAATAATATTCATAAATAAAAAAAAAAGATTGTCATACAATTTCTAATTTTCATATTTATTTTGTTGCATTTCATTTCCCTCGTTGGTCAATCTCCATGCTGGTTTTATAGAGGGGGGGTTGTTACAATTTAAGAAAAAAGATCAGAAGCTGCCAAACTAAATTTTAAAAAAAAATAATAAAGAGGTTACAATAAATTAAATGAGGTTTAGAGGAATGCTGAGTTAAATTAAAATTTAAATATCAAACGCAGCGATTGTATTTGAAATATATATTATTTTAAGGATAACTGACGTTTCATCCGTAATTTTTATATCACCTTCAGTCTACAAATGCCGAGAAAATAAAATTTGTACAAATACAATTATTTTTATTTGATTTTTTTAAAAAATGAACGAGAAGAACATCAGCCTATTAGACCCGAAGAGATCCTGAAAATTGGGGATGAAACGTCGTCTTTGCTTTATAATATTTTTTTAAATTTTTCATAATATATTTTTGGCTAATACAAGGAATGTTTTTATATTATTTTAAGATAATTTATGTCTGTTAAAAATAATTTTATTTAAAAGCTCTACTTTCACTGTGTGCAGGAATCGATATATCGATCCCCTATTATTTTAAAATTATTATTTCATCAAAAGCGTTGAATATGTTGCTGTTTAAAATATTCTAATTAATCACTTCCATAGACTCCTTATTTTCTGTGGTTTCTTTCATTTATATTTTGAGAACTCAGATAATTTATGTCTGTTAAGAATATCTTTATTTAAATGCTCTACTTCTTCTGTGCAGGAATTTATAGATCGTTCCCCTATTATTTAAAATTATTATTTCTTTCAAAAGCGTTGAATATGTTGCTGTTTAAATTATTCTATTTCATCAGTTCCATAGACTCCTTTTTTCTTATTTTTTTTTTTTAATTTATATTTTGAGAACTCAGATAATTCCGTCTGTTAAACTATCTGTATTTAAATGCTCTACTTATTGTGTGCAGGAATTTATAGATCGTTCCCCTATTATTTAAAATTATTATTTCTTTCAGAAGCGTTGAATATGTTTCTGTTTAAATTATTCTTGTTAATCACTTCCATAGACTCCTTGTTTATGATTTTTTCTGATTTTTTTTCCTTTATTTATTTTGTATACTAATTATTATTTCTCTTAGCGAGGATTTTACTTTGTCTATTATTTTACAAGTACTCACGGATATATATACTAAGAATTCACTGTAAAGATGCATCATAGTTATTTAATTAGCACATTTATTAGTAAATGAATTAATTGAAAACAAAAATTCTGTTCAGTTTGTGAGTTATGTAATCGTAATTATTTGCTATTTAATGTAAGGAGACTAAATAATGGGGTTGGCGACGCCTTGGGAACGGGGTGACTGTGGAGGTGGCGTGAGCTTTGAGGCTCCACCACAGCTGTCGTGTTGAAAGGTGCCGATCCGGGGATCGTCGTGCGTATTCACGCGTTAAAGTCTGCTCAGAGGCCGACACAAACAGAACCACCGAAGCCTCCTTCCGCACAATCGTTCCACGGCACCTCACAAATACATCGACACACCGGGAATTTTTTTTCCCTCCCCCACTCACCCCCCCTCCCTCTTTCGTTTAACTCCGAATGGCACTTCACCAACTTTCCTCCAACTTAGGTTTCGCTAATTTAATTTATTTCTCCGCAGCAATGGACCTTGCGAATTCGGGGGAAAAAACTTGAGATAAATCAAATCAGCGTGGTCTTGTTTAAATTAAAATATTTTCAGAAGCAACGCAATGTCACAGAATTATCAAATCTTTCCTTTAGTTTTCTAAATAAAATTATTCTTAACAGACAAATTTATCAGAGGTCACAAAATATAAATTAAGAAAAAAACATCGGAAGAGAATAAAGAAAAAGTAGCCTAGGCAAGGAATGAATTAGAATATTTTAAACAGCAACATATTCAACGCTTTTGAAGGAAATAAAAATTTAAAATAATAGCGGAACGATCAACAAACTCATGCACAGAGTAAGTAGAGCATTTAAATACGCAGAGTTTAATTAGTCCACCATAAATTTTAAGGAAAACTTGGAAAATAAAAATTAAGGTCGCTCAGTCTAAGGATTAGAATTAAATTTCGTGATATGTTGCATCGGAACTCCTTCGTAAAGAAAAAGAATGATACATAATTAATATTAAAAGACCATCTACAAAATTTACTCAGCTGCTATTGGAAGACAAAAATAAATTAATTTTTGAACGATGATAAATTTTTATAAACATTTTGAAAAAATTCTCAGGATGATGAAGGAGACGAAGGTGTAAACATAGTATATATATATATATATATATATATATATATATTGTAATAATTTAATATAATAATAATGGATGAATGGGCGCTTTTAAATGAACAACTATTATAACTTTAATGAACAAACAAAATTTATTATCAATTTTAAAACACAAAATATTTGGGATCTCAGGGTCTTAAACTGGGTTTGATAAATGGCTGAATTTATACAATCAAAATTACATTTACCTTTTATGGAAGTTATTGCGTCTGAAACATAGACGAAATTTGTTGTAGAAGAAATAATACTACAGATTGAATTTAAACAGTTTTAAATTTATCAAGAATTAACGATCTCATTTTATCGATAATTAAACAATTAAAGAACGATCTGACTTTTATCTTTTAAAAGTGGTTTACAAATGATTTCAAAGTATTTCTCTACTTACGGCCGCCCAGGTCTCATTTTAGGTCTTGCGTGCACAAAATTTGGGGATATCACTGATTCTAAGAACTCACAGACTCTAAATGTCAACAAATTCTAATTGGCGTAGTTTGTTAGTTGGTCTAACACAAATTGGTAGGTTCTCGATGCTTCACTCCAACCTGGATTTGCAGATCTCGTAACTTTAGTTGAAAAGGTCCTTCATTGGTTTGTCTATGGCCAGCATGATGAATTTTCGCTCGACCACCCAATACACACTAGTTGCTCTGTCTCCTTCCCGACTGAAGATTGCTTTACTTTTCAATATTTGAGAGCATGTTTGTAACTGGACCACATTCTTTCGTTCTGACTGCCCCACTGTAAAGCTTTCGAACTGTTCGCAGTCCGCTGCCCAACTGTAAAACTTTGTCTCTTAGATTTTGAGCGCGTAAACTCTCTCAACTGCCCAACAATGTTTTCTTTGCCTCGCCGGATTGTTGCGGCGTCCGCTCTATATCCACTAATAATGAGTCCTCTACAATCCAACTTTCCAATTAGAACAATGTCTTAAATACCAATTACTACAATATATATATATATATATATATATATATATATGTATATATATAGGATAATCCATATAGTGGCAACTCCCCTTTAATAGCATAGGAAAGGGGGATACGGAAATGTAGAGCAACTTAACCAAGGGTTAATATTCGAAGGCCGACTACAAAATTGACTCAACTAGTGTTGAAAGACAAAAGAAAATTAATTTTTGAACGATTAAAAATTTTTATTAACATTTTTAAGCTTTTATAAAAAAATTCTCAGGATGAAGAAGAATAAAAAGATGCAGGTTTTTCTAGGGTTTTCCCTGCATTACTTTTAGGCGAATGCCGGGTAGGATCCTTAAACGATAGCCCGGGGGCCCCTAGTTAACCCTTGGCTACCTTCCTCTACCCTTCCACATCCCCCCTTTCAGATCCCTTCCTATGTTATTAAAGGGGAGTTGCCACCATGTGGATTACCCTCATGTAACCTGTTACCCTAAAAAAATGACACCATTTGGAATTAATATTTTTTGTTTGTTTTTGCAAATTTAGGCTCCATTGCGGGTTCTTAAATTAAGTAGGAGCCGTATTATTATATAAATATGTATTCTGAATAATGACAAAACTAATAAAGGGGAATTTATTATATTAAGAAGGTTTCATCGCTTAATTTGCGACATGTTCAGGTTTCAATTTTTTTTAAAAAAAATTCTGAATGACTAGGATCACCTGTCCCTGAAATTTGTTTTTAATAATATTGGAACCTGACGATGTCGCGATGAAACGTTGTTAATTGAATAAATTCTTCTTTTTTCATTACTTGAAATTGGCTATTGTTTACTTTTTTATTAGTTTACTCCATAGTACTTTTCTTTAAAAAAAATTTAAAATTCTTCGGAAAGGTCACAGAAGAATTTGTAAAGGATAAGGATTTTTGGTTTAGTGATGAACGTCCTTTTCTTGTTGCATGTAAGCAAAATTACAGCTCTAAGAACATCTGTCACTGGTTTCTGAAGTCAAATACTGCGGTTGTTGAGTGAGTGGTATTGAGGATCTCGCTAAAGAGTTTAGATAGAGTTATGGTCCATGGCGGATGCGCACGACAGTGAGTTCGAGGGTGTTAGCCCCTGGCAGGTCCCCGATAAGACAAATCCTCCGCTTGTTTGCGCCAGAGGAACTAATTTACCGTCTGCGGCGGCCCCAAGTTCTCTGGAAACCGTCTTCTGTTGCACAAAGCACTGCGGTTAGGGCAATAAATAGAAGAGATTGGCTCGAGTTGCATTTTGCCCCCGGGGTTTCTGAGCGAGCCTCGGGGCTCTCGGATCGCGGTCCAGGGGGGGGGGGGTTAGGATGCTGTGGCAGACCTCGTCTCCCCCTCTCCTTACCTGCTCTAATTTCAAAGGAGGACGGGAGCAAACGTCTCATGTCCTCCGGTAGGGGGCACTGACAGTCAACATGTCTCGTGGAAGCAGATTCAACCACACCAACGAAAAAACCGGGACTCGATGGCTCTCTTATTTTTTCGAAGAAAATTTCAAGGAATAACATTAATACTAAATTCAAGGAATAACATTTATAGTAATTCCCACATTTCGTAATCAATTTACTTACCACGTAACTTCTGTTTTGAACGTTATAATAAACTCTTTTAATTATTATTAAACCTTTAACATTCAGGATTCAGTTTATTCAGTCTCCTTTAATTAATTTATTGTTCACCCATCGCACTCACCAAAGCAACTAAACAAAAACAAAGACAAAACAACACCAACATTATTATTATTATCGACTTATAAATATAATACGTTTATTACAACAGCAACAACAAACCCAAAGTTATTACCCCCAACTTGTTATTATTATTATTATCTACTTATAAATGTAATACGATAATTACAACACCAACAACAAATCCAAAGATATTACCCCAACTTATTATTACTATCTACTTATAAATGTAATACTTTATTACAACACCAACAAAACCAAAGATATTATTATTATTATCGACTTATAAATGTAATACGTTTATTACAACACCAAAAACAAACTCAAAGATATAATTATTATTATCGACTTATAAATGTAATACGTTTATTACAACACCAACAACAAATCCAAAGATATTACCCCAACTTATTATTATTATCGACTTATAAATGTAATACGTTTATTACAACACCAACAACAAACCCAAAGATATTATTATTATTAATATTATCGACTTATAAGTTTATTACACCACCAACAACAAACCCAAAATATTACCCCACACTTATTTTTATTATTATCGACTTATAAATATAATACGTTTATTACAACACCAACAACAAATCCAAAGATATAACCCCCAAATTATTATTATTATCTACTTGTAAATGTAATACGTTTATTACAACACCAGCAACAAACCCAAAGATTTTATTATTTTCGACTTATAAATGTAATACGTTTATTACAACACCAACAACAAACCCAAAATATTACACCACACTTATTATTATTATTATCGACTTATAAATGTAATACGGTTATTACAACATGCTTTTGACTCGTGTGAGAATCCGAAAAATGTTAATCTGATTGATTACTCGCTGACAATATTTTTCCTTTAAACGTTCATAAATCCGACAAACAGAAACCAAGAGATTTAAACTCACAACTATTATTATTCGTTAATAATATTTTTAATTTTATATGAAACAGAGGTCAACGCTTGTTTTGAATTTAACTGTTTCGTTGGCCATAGTTTATTAATTTTACCGTCACAAATTAACGTAATAAAACAAGTAAAGTAATTGAAATTTTTATGACGTAGCTTTTCATTGACAAACATAAATTAATAGACGTGCTACTGAACTTTTAACCAATTTAAGGCTTCATGAAACGTCACTGACAGTTGAATCGAGTTAAATATAACATACATATTAACTTCTGTTAAAAAAAATAATATTACTAAATACGACCTTTACACGGACAAACATTAAAATAAGAAACAACAACTAAACAAAGTGTTGGACGTTTCGACGCGGAATGGCGGCTTTTACTACCGACGGAAATCTTTAACGTAAGGACTTAAATCAAAGATGGATACATAAGGGCCAAAGAACTTAAAATAAAACATCATATAACTTTTTATGATTTTCTTAACACTATTAGGTTGATTTTTGACATACAACGTTGCAGAAATTAATATTTTCTCTGTCTAACATAGAAGCGTTGTCAAAATCGAAACCGTGATTAAATTTGATATAAAGTGTAGGATTGTATTTAAAAGTTCTCCGTTTGAAATTAATTCCTGTGTTGAAAATTCTTCTTGTCTGGCCGATATAACAGGCATCTCAATTAGAATAAAATTATTTTTATCATGAATTATTATTATTTAACATAACAGAAAATTGTATTTTTTCCAAAGAATAATATTAGATAAAACGATAAAATTCCACAGAGATGTTTTACAATAATTTCGTTGTATGTTTTATTCCTTATAAATTTTTCTTAGATATTGTTTCTCTATTTAAAGATGTCAGCATGAAGGTGAAACAACTATTCTAGATTTATTATCTTTGAACTGGAAGTTATATTGATGGGCTAATGGCGGGTCAAATTTCTTTCCTCGATTTAATTTTCCCACAAAATGAAGAAATCCCCCGTTATTTTAAATTTTATATTTAAGCTGCCTTAGTTGTTATTATTAATTTTTTTGGAACTGTAGTGACTTTTGATTTTCCGCACCACAAAGGAAACACTCACTGAACAAGAGAATTAGTATAATAATAATAATAATAATTTACACTGTGAAATGGAATTAAGATTATTAAGTAGAAATAAAATTTATAATCATTGTGGACAAATTTAAAATTAAATCTTAAAAAATTGACTACAATTCACAAACGTTGAACAAAATTATGGGGGGGAAAAATTAATTGGGGATCCGTAAAGGCTTTCAGAACATTGAAGAGGAGATTCGACTAGGAACACAACAGGTTACTTGAACCGGACATACAGTGGAAGGAGGAGAAAAAATAAATCCTTGGTCAGACATTGATAATTGTTTTTGTGACTAGAAAAAACTGCACGTACAGCTGTAATTATTTTTATAAATAATTTAAATAATAAGCCAAATTATTAAATTTAACCATTTTTTTTCTGTATAAGTTGAAGCAGTTATGTAAAGCTGTTAGCACAAAGCATTACGGCTAATTAAACTAATGAAAACTCCCTTCTGTCGCAGGTAAGCGTTAGTGAAGCGTGGCTGCAGTGTTGCATTTTCCATTATGCTAATCTCAATTAGTTAATTTTACAACTGAAAACTTTTGTATAGACTATAATAATATCGTCATAATTATTTATGGATATTAAGATTAACTAAAAAATCTGACGTGTGTGTTGTTTACTTTTTTGATAAAACCATACGTACATGAGTATGTTTCGCCATTTCACTTCTTTTCGCCAGTGTTGAGTCCGTTCCCATATATTTTATGCAACATTCTAATATTATTAATTTAGTGAAAAATGCCGGTTATTTTTTAAAAAAAATATTTTTCTTAAAGTCGCAGTTGGCTCGTGGTTTGCTGACCAGACAGTTGATGTGTCAACGTGGCCGGTGTTTGAGAGTTGGTGTCTCTGAGGAGGATGTGCGGTAGTTGGTTTCTTCCGCCCGCTACCTGGCGATAACAAGGGCGCCGACACCTGGCCGTGTTTGCCCCCTGGACCCCCTGGGCCCCCCCATAGAGCCGTGGATGATACGCCCAGCGGCGTCTTGCCCTTTCACACTGTCGGACCATTTCATTACAATAGACAAAATCCGAGAAATTGGACACTGATCGTGGCGGGGGAAAACACGCCTGATCGCCGTGGAAATTCTATTTAGTAAAAGGCTCATGAGGGTTGCGGTCGGGGGGGCAGGGGGGTGGCTATTGATGACGGTCGCCAGGGGATCTGTGTCGTTGGCACCCTGGGTTCGTGGGGCCTCGGACCCGACCAGGTTGCGCGTGTTCGCTCCGATCCCCTGCTAATTAGGCCAATGTACAGCCGTGGCCAAAAAGCAAGATTGGCAACGTTGCCCTGATCCACTGTAGTGGTATTAATCCGTACTGGCTGGGTTGAAAATTCGAGAAACTCCTTATGTCAAAATGCTGGAAGACAAAAATGGCTGAAGTAACAACAACAATTCCTACATGGAAGAAACAAAGTGGAAGTAATGAACAAGTAATGAGCTGGTTCT
This sequence comes from Zhengitettix transpicula, assembly GCA_037074705.1. Taxonomy (NCBI): domain Eukaryota; kingdom Metazoa; phylum Arthropoda; class Insecta; order Orthoptera; family Tetrigidae; genus Zhengitettix; species Zhengitettix transpicula. The sequence continues at coordinate 16,404,881 of CM073594.1, read as the reverse complement.
TCAAAGAAGTGAATTAGAACCATTACTCTTTTTTTTTCTGTTGTTCTTACTTCATCCATTTTTGAAAGTTTCCAACCCGGCCAGTATTGGTTAATACCACGACGTTTCGACGACAGAAGTCCCACTTCCATATTCAATCATACTGAGCGTGACCCCCAAAAGTCGCGGGATAAATTCACCCTGATCCAGTTGGTAACTTGAGGCCTTTTCCAGGTAGTTCATACCAAGTTTCGTTGTATGACATCCAGTGTGGACACAATTTTATCATACACGGTTAACGTGAGTTCAATCCAATCATCGCTTTTTTCCCAATAAATCCTCTGTACGTCAATCTGAATTATCTGGTCACTTTATGCAGATGACCTGGTGGTTCTCCAAGGCGATGACACCTGAAAGAAATCCTGGATATTGTACACAACAAATCATAATTAGTGAATAAAAATGAATATTTTGGAAAATCATCAGCACTTCCATTCACCTTTTGGCGGCAAACTTACAACCAGAACCTGACCAGGACAAATCGACTGATACTGTGGTTCAATACTTGGATCTCCACCACGATCACCACCTGAAAGATCGTTGGAAGATAAGTAATGACAATCTGATAGCTCAAGATTCTACTGGAGGAAAAATCTCCCTTGTGTTTCTGGACACAAAAATAGTCCCATAATCTGGTATTCCCCTTGTGGACTGATGCAGAGTCACATGAAACGAACACAAGTGAGACTCACAACTGGAGCAGTCTGGTATGTAAAACTTTTCTACACTACACGGTGAATCAATCCTGGAAATTCAACTGGTGCAATCTGAAAACAAACCACTAAAGCGGATGAAGCTCCTGGATTCCCTTTTTGGAACTTCAACCACATACAGATTTTTTTCAAATATACTCAGAGAAAATAATTGGTTTCGGTCAGTTAATGGACCATACCTTTAATGTGGATCAACATCTGTACCATCACAACTGTACAGTCTTGGTAGTAAAGGTTAAATAGAATTAGATATACTGAATAAGAAAGACAGCCAATTCAGACAAACCATATAACGTTTCTGGGATCCTTGTCGCCTTTCGTCAGGTGCTAAGAAGAGCCTAGAGTGACACAACTGCACTAGTCAGTTGACAACACTCAAACAAACAGTTGTGTTGACAAAGAACTTCCATAAGGCACCAAGATTGGTGACGAATCCACAGTTTTGGCGGCCTTGGGCTGTGTTTTTCTTGTTGCTTGCTTGTTTATGCACGCCACCGGTGACGGGAGACTACCCTGCGAGGCGTTTCTGTCAAAACACCGCGTGATATCTTCTTCTTGATTATAAAAATTTTTTGTTTTTACCGAAAGGTTCCTGAGATGCATTTTATGATAATTTCAAGCATTCTTCAGGCTTTAAATAATTATTTTATTAATAAATACAAAGTCGATACTAAGAAAGACATCCAAATACGTGATACCACACAACGTTTCTGGGATCCTTGTCGCACTTTCTCCAGGCGCTAAGGAGAGCCTAGAGCGACACAACTGCACTAGTGATGGACGAAACTCAATATTGGCCAGTAATGAAAACAGAGAAAACAGTTTAAATAAATGGGATAAATGAGCATTTGAGTGTTGTCAACTGACGGGTTGACAGTTGTGTCGCTCTCGGCTCTTTCTAGTACCTGAAGGAAGGCGACAAGGATCCCAGAAACGTTGTCTGAATTGGCTATCTTTCTTATTAATTATTTTTCATTTTAGAATTAGATACACAGCTGAGTTTCCCCACTGGGAGCACAGTAATGTTCCTGCTGAGACATTCGGGGGATGACTTCGTCTGTACCACCAGACACTGTTCCCTTATCTCACCAGATTATCAGGGATGTAAGTCAGTTCCCACGTCACGTATCTCGATCTCGAGTATTCCACACTAGTGCTCGGATCATAATTTGATCTGGTTCAGTATGTCACTGCGGAGGGTGGACGGTGATTACAAACAACCCCAGCCAGATCACGTTGCAGCTTAAACTCACTGGGCGCGTTTTATTGTGCTGGAGGACAACGACGACAAAGGCTGTCACGAGTGTACCCGGCGATGTTTTAAAGTTACAGTCCCGCGATCGCGTTAACCTGGTGGTTCACTGAGGAGGATCCACGGTGATCGGTGCGGATTGTACCCCGGAGGTCGCGCGTAACGCACGCGTGGACACAATATGTCCTCCTCCCCCCCCTCCACCATCCCTAGAGCCCCCTGTGTGCCCCCCCGTGCCCTAATCTGGCGGCAATTGTTATTAATGGGGGCCAATAATCCGGACCGATACTCGCACACGACTGTGCGTCGGTTAATTTGGTCCGACCGAACGGCCACTGTCATCGTTCTCTCTTCTGCACACCCCCCCCCCCCCGCCCTACTTTCCCACTACATTTGTTAATTGAGCCGAGGCTATTATTGTGTTTAAAACTGCGATCAAAGTTGTCGATGACGCTTTCAATCTGCGAATGGCTGATTGAGACACCTAAACCGTCGCAATATAATAAACCAACCTACGGAACGAGTCTGTCTCGGCTGCGTCCATCACGTATGACAAAATAAACAACACAGGATCACTTTCCTAGAATTTACATGTGAAAAATTGATAATACATAATTTGGAAACATTTACAGTGCAGACAAAGTTTAAGTTTGATATAAATTATTAATAAGAAAGAAGTGATAATATAAATAACAATTTATATAAATATAATTAGTTGAGGACTTGATCAGGTGCACATTAAAGTAATTTAGGACATGGAGTAATATTTTTAAGTACAATACTGCACGTCCGAAGTTCTTCCAGCTCATCATCCTGATGAAGTCTTAAATTTGAGAACGAAACGTTGTGTAATTACATTTTTATAATTTCTTTGTGAATCATTAAATTTTTACTGACTTGAGGCCGATTTATTTATCTATTAAAAAATTAAATAATATACATATTAACGTTAAATGCACAATTGTGTTTTAATATTTTGATTTAATTAAAGTGTATAAAAGCCCAGGGCAATATAAACAGCCCTACCTACATTGAACGGCACTTCACCTAAAGAAGATGGCGGTGCAAGCCATCGAAACGTTGTGGAAATTAAACGAGGCTACCCGATTGGTATGCCGAGAAAATTTTTTTCTAAATTTTGCTAAGTTTTCCCGAGAGTTTATTCTATATGGTGATTCAATTTCAATTTATTGTTAATCAACAGACCAAGAAAATGCTCCGAAATATTCTCCGAGTTAGAAGTTAAACAGTTTTGCGTTAGAAGTGATTTTAGTTTTCTCCAGATTATTAGAGAAAAAAATTTGGGAACCAAATTTCTACGTTTCAGTCACAATTTTGGAACTTCTTCAGGTAATCAGGTAAAATACAGTTCTGCGTGCTACAACCGTAGTAGTAGGACACAGTCCAATTCTCCAAAATTCAAAACTATATTTTTTTCTGTTTATCTGAAGACGTCCTGAAAATTGAAACGTTTGTGTTTAACCGAATTTTTGGTTTGATTTAATAATAAATTTTGTTATTTTATCACCACTTATTTTATATCATGGTTAGAATAAACCCTGGAAATTATTGGATGATGTCAACATTTTGTGTGTCTCTGTGTGTGAAGTTTTTGGTTTACATAATTTAATTTTATTAAATTCTACCTTTGGTTCATTACACACTAATTTTATATATATGTATATATATATATATATTGTAATGCCAATTAATTAGGACATAAATTGGTTTTAATAAAATTTAATTGTGGCGGCAGGAGCTTCCAAAGCGACAAAGGAGCCAGGCTCTGTTACTTTGTCGGAAGGTCAAAAGTAGCGTATGTGCGCTAAAACTCGAGACTACGGTAGTTCAGTTGGTGACAGGACATTTCGGTACGACGGAACAAATGATTCTAGAGCAGAGACTAGCAGTTGTTTAATGTATTATTAAACAAAGTTGTGAGTTGAAGACAAAGTAAAAACATTCACGGAAGTATTTAAATCGTATATATTGCTAGGTAAAAACAGTTTGTACGTCTGTAACTAGCCAGGAATAGTAAAGTTGCAGTTTAAGTCCCAAGCGGTAGAAAGACTAGCAAATCTATGAATCACATGATTCATATAAGGCAAGCAGTCACCAGATAGCTGACAAAAAGGAGGATCATCCGAATTCCTGGGAGCCTATCAAGGTGGGCTTCAAGAGTGTAAAATCTGTGAGCCGATATTAGAATCAGTGTAAAAATTTTGCCATAGTGAAATCCCGAAAACAAAAAAAGGAATGCTGGAACCAGCTGGACAGATGTGAGTAACAAAATAAACAAAAATAATGATTTATGTAAACGTAATTAAAGGATAGAAGTCAGATTTCGTTCTATTTGAATTGTCAATCAGAGTTAATTTCTTTTCTTTTAACTTCTTCCTACCGACATTTTGTCCGGGTGAATTATAAACTGTGTGTTAATTAGTTTTTTTAAAAAAACAACTTGTTGTTGTGTCCATTATCAAATCCAGTAGAGACCCTGAGATCTAAAATTTTAAATTGTAATTGTTTGTGAGTTAAAGCAACAAAGTGGAGATAAATAATTATATGTTTTAAATTCTTGTTGATTATACCATTTAATTAAAAGTCCATTATTTATTAATTACATTTTGGCGCTTCACGTGAGGTAAATTCATTTAATTAAAAATAAAATAAAGGACCTATTTATTCAATTATTACAATATATATATATATATATATATATATATATATATATATGTTTTAAGTGAACCACATTTCAACGTTTCGGTCACAATTTTGGAACTTCTTCAGGTAACCAGGTTAAAATTTTGTTTACTTAAAAACAATTTTTATTGAAAAGGAATCGATGATTAAGAGTATGTCGTAATGTTTTGCTGGGGTTTAGTGGTCTTTGATAATAGTATTCCGGAAGGGTGGTAGGTCGAGGGAGAGAGAGACACGAAGGGTAAAACATGACGGCTCTCGGAAATGCAATTGAGCAGGACGACTACAAATCGTCGTATCGAGCGATCCCGCAGCATGTATTATTGAGGAGACGTAGATGCGTGGGCGATAGAGACTTAATAGCGAGTTTATTCGCGGAACGGAGGGCCTCGCTTTTCGCGTAATGGCTCCTCCAGTACTTTACTCTTCGCACTGCTTTGTTTGCTCCCCTGATTGTTCGTCGGGAGAATATATCGCACGAACACCTGAATCAAATAAATTACGTCTGCCTCGAGATTGTGGGACCGAGATACCTCTCATTGCGGCCGCTGTAACTGGGAAATAATTTCGATTGATGAGACTTTAAAACCAGAACCGCGCATCAGCGTCCATTACTCTGTCTGCTTCACTATTCAGACACGAGTCTGACTGGCGCTTATTCCAGTAATTAGGGATAAATATAAAAGCTAACTTCGTTTAAAAAAAAAACCGCTCTGCGCCAGACACCTGCAACGACACACAAACACCGTTGATTTATGCCGTACTACAATAATGTCACGGTTATCTCCTTACAGAGATAATACACCACTCAGTCGAGGCAATTAAGCTGACACAAACTCGTGTGTGATTTCAAATAAACGGCGTTCATCAACGATTTCTGGGCCAATGACGTAAACCTTCTTAAGTATTAAAGACAACCTGAAACTATTAGAAAAAAAATCTGAAGTTTATTCTAAAATTAAAAAATTTACGTCTGATTGAAAATAATGAATACGAAAGATAGACAAAGAAAAGGGTAATATAAATACCACAACGTTTCTGGGATCCTTGTCCCTTTCCTCAGGTGCTAAAGAAGAGCCTAGAGCGACACAACAAATTTTCATTCTACAATTAAAAAATTTACGTCTGATTGAAAATAATGAATACGAAAGATAGACAAAGAAAAGGGTAATATAAATACCACAACGTTTCTGGGATCCTTGTCCCTTTCCTCAGGTGCTAAAGAAGAGCCTAGAGCGACACAACTGCGCTGGTCAGTTCCACAACAAATTTTTATTTTAAATTAAAAAAATTACGTCTGATTGAAAATAATGAATACGAAAGATAGACAAAGAAAAGGGTAATATAAATACCACAACGTTTCTGGGATCCTTGTCCCTTTCCTCAGGTGCTAAAGAAGAGCCTAGAGCGACACAACTGCGCTGGTCAGTTCCACAACAAATTTTTATTCTAAAATTAAAAAAATTACGTCTGATTGAAAATAATGAATACGAAAGATAGACAAAGAAAAGGGTAATATAAATACCACACAACGTTTCTGGGATCCTTGTCCCTTTCCTCAGGTGCTACAGAAGAGCCTAGAGGGACACAACTGCGCTGGTCAGTTCCAATACAAATTTTTATTTTAAATTAAAAAAATTACGTCTGATTGAAAATAATGAATACGAAAGATAGACAAAGAAAAGGGTAATATAAATACCACACAACGTTTCTGGGATCCTTGTCCCTTTCCTCAGGTGCTAAAGAAGAGCCTAGAGGGACACAACTGCACTGGTCAGTTCCACAACACTCAAAAGCGACGAAAAAGCATCGACAATAGGAGAGCCGAAGGGGTTGCATAACAACAGGGGGACAATAACCACAATGGGAAAACAGGTTTCGCGTAATAATAAGGGATCATAGCAATTCTTGACTTTCATAGCCTGTCTGTTTGTGTATTAATAGCAGTGATTTTTAATTTAATGTGCAGCATCTCTGGAATTGTACCTGGTGTCAATGTCTAAAATCGTAGTATTTTGCCAATCAAATGTATGTTTAGAATTGATGATATGTTTGGATACTAACAGATTGTCTTTGGTATTAGACACATGTTTCTTGATACTGGTATTAAGGGAACGTTTTGTTCGCCCCATGTAGCAGGAGCAAGTGGTTTTGTAAAGGACACAATAATTGCTGCAGATATCGAGTGGGTCCGTGTGGGTTTTTAATCAAGTATGAAAAGGATATTAGTGGATCTGTAAATGATGGATATTCTATATTATTACAATATTTGGACAAATTTGTGATGTAGAGTTGTCCGCTATTCCCACTGGAACATCCAACCAGAGGCACGGAGAAGGGTTAGTACAGCAAACCCCTCTAAGTGTCATCAGAAGGGCGCGGGACTGGTACGAAGCACCCGGCCTACCTGATGCAAGTTTTCTAGGGATTTCCCTGCATCACTTTTTGGTGAATGCCGAGCCGGGTAGGATCCTTAAACTATAACCCGGGCGGTTCCCAGTTAACCTCTTTGGCTACCTTTCTCTGTCCTCCCCCTCATCAGCCTCTTTCAAAACCCTTCCTGTGTCATTAAAGGGGAGTTGCCACCACATGAATTAACCTCATGTAGCCTGTTAATATTAAAAAAAAATCTTTAGGTGAATGCCGAGCCGAGTAGGATCCTTAAACTATAACCCGGGCGGTTCCTAGTTAACCTCTTTGGCTACCTTTCTCTGTCCTCCCCCTCATCAGCCTCTTGCAAAACCCTTCCTGTGCCATTAAAGGGTAGTTGTCACCACGTGGATTATCCTGTTAATATCCTGTTATTATCCTGTTAATATTAAAAAAAATCTTTAGGTGAATGCCGAGCCGGGTAGGATCCTTAAACTATAACCCGGGCGGTTCCTAGTAAACCACTTTGGCTACCTTTCTCTGTCCTCCCACTCATCAGCCTCTTTCAAAACCCTTCCTGTGCCATTAAAGGGGAGTTGCCACCATGTGGATTATCCTTATGTAGCCTGTTAATCTTAACAAAAATCTTCTAATGTGCCATTGTTAATTTTTTTTTACTAATATACTAGTATCATCTGCATAAAGTATGGCTTTGGGAGACAAAATGGAGGATTATTTATATATATAAGCAACTGTAAAGGTCCTAATACTGAACCCTGAGGGACTCCACTTTTAACAATTCCGCAATCGTTGCATTCTAATTTCTAAATATGATTTAAACCAAGAAAATGAAGTTCCTGTAATTCCATAGTATTTAATTTTTTCTAACTATATATGTTATGGTTAGCAGTTGATGAGAATTGTGTGTATGCATTAGTGCCGGCTCATTACTTGCCATAAGTGTTGGCGTCGTGTCACGGCGACACATTTGTTGATAAGGTGTTGTTGATCACAAGCGCAGATACATTTACCTTCTTCTTTTCAGTTGTACGTAGTTAAAAAACGAGCCTCGCTTTGTACTACTTTAGCATTAGCGTGTGTGTGTGTGCGGGTAATGAGTGTGTCATTTGTCGTCACAACAACAGTGTTACCACCACGAACGCGTGTGTCGTATCAAGTACAATCGTATTCAAGCAAATGACAGTCGTTATGGAAGAGCGAGTCTCACTGAATGGCTCCGATGTGGAACTTCTTTGGAACGGAATTCAGCTCTTTTGTGACTCTTGAGTGATATTTCACTACTGGACAATCAATAACTCAGGAACATATTAGGCAGCCATTGTTAAAGTAACGGCTATTTATAAGTGCTGAAAACACGTGCAGTTATCAACGGAACAGATTGAAGTATTTTAAATCAGATTTGGGAATCTCTCAAGGAGTTGCCAAAGTAGAAACGAAAAATGTGACCGAAACGTTCTATAGCCGACGACGACTAAACGTGGTGGATGTGCAGAAGCACAAACTATTACAAATCTCTACATCACAAATTTGTCCAAATATCAAACATCCATCATTTACAGACCCACTAATACCCTTTCATTACTTGATTAAAAACCACAAGGACCCAATATAACCTTATTTTTTGAAGACAAAAAATCATAGGACTGTTAAAGAAAGCGGGAAAATAAATTCCAGTCGATGCTATCCAATTATCGAAGTCGTTTTGGTACCCACTCCACTGAATTTTTTTTTAGGGTAACAGGCTACATAAGGGTTATCCATAAGGTGGCAACTGCCCTTTAATAGCAAAGGAAGGGATTTGAAAGGGGGGATGCGGAAGGGTAGAGGAAGGTAGCCAAGGGGTTAACTTGAGCCCCCGGGCTATGGTTTAAGGATCCTACCCGGCAATTCGCCTCAAAGTGATGCAGGGAAAAAAACCCTAGATAAACTGCATCAGGTAGGTCGGGCATTTGGTACTTGGCCCACGCCCTTCCGATGGCGAGAGAGGAGTCTCAGCTTTCCCCTCGCTGTGCCTTGACCGTTTTAGGAAGCAGCTGGCCGACAATTCCAATGGGAAAAGCAGACATCTCTTACCGTATGCCCAAGGTCTGTGACCCCGGAACATACACCTTTCAAAACAGGCCGAGGTGACTCGGCTTGTGGGAACCTTAGTTCAAAAACGGAGAAGAAAAGGCATCCTCAAAGGTAGCCCCTTCGTATCTCTCCTATAAGGTTCTGCCTGCGAGAGAACATCCCTCGCTCCCAGAGGAAACTTTTTGGTCCAAGCTGTGTCGATGCAATATGGAGAATAAAACACAACTACGAGTTATACAGACTATACAAAAAATACTAACATAGTACACACACCTCAAAAATATGTAGGCTGAAATGGTGAAAAGGATGGAGGATATTAACCCTTCACAAAGGTAGAAGGAAATAGAATAAAATGAAGGCCCAAGTTAAGATGGCTAGACGGAGCCTTGAAGGACATACAAACATTAAAAGTTAATGGAATAGTCGGCCATCTGCCGCCTAAACTGGTGGAGGTACAGAGAAGGTAATGCTGCGTCCGCACTGCAAACTCCTCTTCTGCTATCGGAAGGGCGTGGGACAAGTACCCAATGCCTGGCCTACCTGATGCAGGCTTTTCTAGGGTTTTCCCTGCATTACTTTTAGGCGAATGCCGGGTAGAATCCTTAAACTATAGCCCGGGGCCCCTAGTTAACCCTTGGCTACCTTCCTCTACCCTTCCACATGCCCCCTTTCTAATCCCTTCCTATGCTATTAAAGGGGAGTTGCCCAACGTGGATTACCCTTATGTAGCCTGTTGCCCTAAAAAAAATTTTCCTCAGAATCGTCGTTTCTAATATTTTCAATTTTTCTTCATCGATTTTAGTTGTTTTAGAGTCCAACTCTCTCACACCCCCATACAGGTTTACAGGTTTTATTAGTGTTGTGTATATATATATTTTAATGTGTTTTTTTTATCTTTATGAACATAATTAATTTTTTAAGCTCTAAGATCCTTCGTTTATACTGTGATTAATTTTTTCACTAGTAAGTATGACTCCTAAGTACTGAAATTTGTGAACACTTTCTATGTTAAGATCGTTCAAAGAGATATTTCTATTGTTAGACGTTTCCATGAATTTTGTTTTATTGTAGTTGACTTCAGACTCTAATCTTATATAAGCATTTCTTATCGTTTTCTCCTGTCTTCCTATTAGTACGACCTCATCTGCGAAAGCTAGTATTTGATTTATGTAATTTTGTTCCTCTGATATCATCCAGCATTCCTTATCACTTTTTCTGTATTGTCTCAGGCCTTTCCGCGCATTGAAAGGTTCCGATGGCCCATGAAGAGCCTTTACTCCACATTTTTAAAGTGAGCGCAGTCCGCTGACGAAGATGCGGGGGAAAGAAATGATGACGAGGGCCATGTAGGAACTTGTGTTTATGTTTTACCGTGGCCCCAGCACTGTACACATGCGTGTGTATGTAACCATGTTAGAAGTAATGATTCAAAGCCCGCGAGCGTTAAACCAAGAGCGCGCTCGAGGGCCGAAATCGCATTAACGCTGGCGCAGTGACTCATTAGCAAGTTAACTATGAAATGGCATTGACTCTATTGTTTGCAAACTGTGAGAACTCTGTCGCCGAAGACCCCCCAGCAGGCCGGCCAACATAGTAATGAATGGATATTAGCAAACCAAGTATGAAACGTGCTGAAGGAGACCATTGTGGTAGACCACCCATTGTACGCCTCTGATCCGCAAAACCAGCTTTTAATCAGTCCGTGCGGCTCACAGATAATGGCGGCGTCCTGACAACATCACCTTTTATTTCGTCTACGCCGAATTTCTACAAAAAAAAATATAAGACTGCAGACGTCATGAAAAATTGATTTTCGGGAATTTTGCGACCAGAAATTCGTAAAACTGATTTTTTCAGTGGAATTACAAACCAAAGGAGGTGCACTGTTATCTGAAAGGTGATTTATAATACTACCTACTATTTCCATCTCGCTTACTTTAATTCCATAAACATTGGCAAGTTTAGCTATAGAATCTTAGATAAAATCACAGAAATCAAATATAATCGTTGGAGAAAATTCAGAATGGGGGCCATGAGTTTGAAATCGTGGCGAAATTTAAATGTTCGTAATTACCGTAAAGGAAGGACTCTAATGTTATTCATTTGTGGTCAATGAACTGAAGCCTTGATAAATGGGCCCATAAATTAAGTTATTTACTTATATGTAATTCAAAACGTTGGCGGTTTTTTTAAAAAATTCTAAACGCTGCAATTAAATTCAAATAACCTAAATTATAAACGTTAAGTAATTTACTGCGCGGGGAAAATATAGGCAAAGAAACCCCCACGTTTTTTTTATGTAGATAGATATATTTATTCACCATTAGCCCTCTAAAGAGGAAAATAGGATTCGTCACAAATGTACAGTAGATAAATTACATATAATACACAAAAACACACGCAAAAATTAATATCTGTTTACATATGTCTAGTCACTACGATCATACACACTATCTTTAGGAAACACGCACACGACACTTCCTGGTATTCATCTCCTGTCGCTAGGTACGGAGGGATGTCGTCATGGATATTTACTAAAACAGAAAGAAACGGGCAGGGATAACAGAACCAAAAGGGGAAAACTGGACAAACTATTTACATAATTATAGCATATTCGGCAATTTTGTAGGCAAGGCAGTTCAGCGAATGTGAGACCGATTAAAAAATTCGTGTACGGAGGAATGTTTCATTTATAAGGAAAGTTTTACACTCCTTGACGAATGCGTTGTAGTTGTTGATGTTGAGGAAGGCTGTTAAATAGTGCGATACCGGAATAATGAACGCTAGACTCGTAGAGACTGAGGACTGAACGGTTCCTCCATGGTTGTCCCCGTTCCTTGCAAAAAGGTTCATGTTGCATTTAACAATATTCAAGCGCCAGGTACAGTCAGAATATGAAGTCTGCAGCTTTCTCCAGCACCTGAACCTGATATAATTGTAATGGCTCGTTTTTGCAGTTTGAAAACATCCACACGACGAGAACAACTGCCCCAGTTGGCAACACCGTAACACATATGCGAATGAAAGTAGGCGAAATAGACTAGTGAAGCTGTTTCGGTATCAACTTGTTGCATCAGTAGTCTCAATGAGTAACTAAGGCGATCAATGTGCAAGTTCCATTTTAATTTACTGTCGACCTGCGAGTCGAGGAAAGGTCGCATGATCTGAGAACTTATCCGTTACGATGTTGTTGGTTTCTGTTGTAAAACGAACTAACTTAGTTTTCTGTGCATTGAGCGTTAATTTATTGGCGGCGAATCAAGTATTTAGGTTTCTAGATGCAGTCTCAATCTTTGCATTGAGATTATTTAAATCAATGTCCGTAATTAACAAATTAGTGTCATCTGCGTATAAGACAGATTTTATAGGATCCTTAGATTCTGGAAGATCATTAATATACAAGAGAAAAAGCAGGGGACCTAATATTGAGCCCTGAGGCACGCCACAGGAAATGCCCTCCCATTCTGACAAGTGCACCTCACCAGCTTTGTTTTTTTAAGGCTACCTTCTGTTTCCAATTGTTGATGTCTGATTCAAAGAGTGCCAAAACGTTGCCTCTGATCCCATAACATTCTAATTTTTGGAGGAGTATGCTGTGATCTACAAGATCAAATGCCTTCGAGAGATCAGCAAAAATTCCGGTTACTTTCAGTTTTTCATCAAGGGAATTTTGTATACTTTGAATGAACTCGTACATAGCAGTGCTCGTGGATTTTTGTTTGAGGAAGCCGTGTTGAGCCGGAGTAATTACTTTATACTTCGTCAAGTAACTTTTTGTGTAAAATTTTTTCTAGTATTTTTGAAAATATCGGAAGTAGAGAAATTGGTCTGTAATTTGATGCGTCGGTGAGCGAACCCTTTTTGAAGATCGTAATAACTTTTGCAGCTTTAAGGGAGTCGGGAAAAATGCCGGTAGAAAGACACGCGTTGAATATGTTTTGAAGGGGCGTAGCTATGACGTCGGCACAGTAGTTCACGACTTTGCTTGAGATGCCATATATATCCGCAGATTGGGGACATTTTAGCTTTCTTATTACGTTTATTACTTCGATATTGGTAACAGGTTGAAGGAAAATGGAATTCTGAACACTCAGTACGGCGTTTTGTAGCAGTTTATAAAAAGCACGACCTTCTGATGGCTTATTGTTATAAAATTGATCCGACACATGAAACAAAATATGAATTAAATATAGCCGCAGCGTCTCTGTTGGTGAAACTTTTACCGTTGTCGACAAGCTTTATATCTGTCGCGTTATAATTGACTTTACCTCAGATATGTAGGGCATGGTTCTGTAAATATTTGCTTAATTGTATCGTATTTACTGTACTCCTTTGCACTGATCTGACTGGAGTGTTTCCAGAGTTTGTTGTCCGATAATCAATAATTTTCTCTTCCTTGGGCTAACAACCTTACATTACGATGACTGAAGACAGCCGGTGCTCCGCTTCAGCTCCGTGGCCAGGTGCGCTCCCACGGAGGAAGACGCCATTGTGACGACGCGACCAAGACGCTAACTCGGGGCCCCCATTGTCCTCAGCCGCTCATTACGCAAGATAGCGAACACGCTTTCCACTACACTTCCTCGGACCTCTGTTCCTTTTTTTCTTCTGGAATATACTAATTGCTGCTCGGACAATACCGATTATTTCATTCCGCTGCTTGTAACGTGCACAGCCAAAGCCCCAGAGAGAAATCCTCCACTTCTGTTCACACGCAGTCTCAACAGATCGCCGATGCACGGGCGGAAAGGTACATTCCGTGGCCCTTGGAACGAAGGTTCTAGCACCTATGAACTCTTCAAGAGGTTGGCAAGCATTGATCCTCTTCCTATAATCCGGTTTTGTGCATTCTTCAGTTTCAAGCAACCGTTAAGTCAGGACAATAATAATAACTCACAGTTTAGAAAAGCCGAGGTTTCCAAGGACACCGTCTTTAATCCTATATTTCCCACCGAGGCGTCCTCTCATTCACTAAAAATAAATAAAAATAATTGATTCATGCCAATCAACAGACCACACTTAGGTCTCGATGGTGGTTAACAGATGTAAGGCGGTGTTGAATCCCAGAGATCAATCTTATATTATCAAGGGCTACCTTTGGGGATCCCTTTCGTTAGGGCTAGAACCTTGTAGGAGAGATACAAAGGGGCTAACTTTGGGGATGCTTTTTCCTCTCCGCTTTAGAACTAAGGTTCTCACAAGCCGAGGCACCTCGGCCTGTTCTGAGAGGTGTATGTTCCGGCGTCACAGACCTTGGGCTTACGGTAAGAGTTGTCCGCTATTCCCATTGGAATAGTCGGCCAGCTGCCTCCCAAACTGGTCGAGGCACGAAGAAGTGAATGCTGCGTCCCCACAGAAAACTCCTCTCCCGCTACCGGAAGGGCGTGGGACAAGTACCCAATGCCCGACCTGCCTGATGCAGGTTTTTCTAGACTTTTTCCTGCCTCACTTTTAGGGGAATGCCGGGTAGGATCCTTAAACCATAGCCCGGGGGCCCTAGTTAACCCTTGGCTACCTTCCTACACCCTTCCGCATCCCCCCTTTCAAATCCCTTCCTATGCTGTTAAAGGGGAGTTGCCCAACGTGGATCACCCTCATGTAGCCTGTTACCCTAAAAAATAAAAATGAAATGGGCATCCCTTCTCCTCTCTTTATGGGTTTTTGAAACAATTTTTCCGCAAGCCGAGGCACCTCGGCCTCTTTTTGAGAACTGTATGTTTCGGGGGTGGGGCTGGGTCGCAGACCTTGAGCATACGGTAAGAGTTTTCCGCTGTTCCCATTGTAATAATCGGACAGGTGCCTCCTAAACTGTGCGTGGAGTGGCACACCCCAATCCCGCCATCGAAAATGGGTGGTCGACAAGTACCCAAGAGCCCGACCTACTTGATTCAGGTTTTCTAGGGTTTGTCCCTTAATCACTTTTTGACAAATTCCCGGGTAGGATCCCCGGGAGATCTAATAAACCGTTGTTGCCGGTCTTTCTCGTTTTCATTGCCACGCTCTGTTGTTTTCTACTTTTATGTTGTTGTTTTTTTATTTTGTAAATTCTTGTTGTAACGTTTCTGGTACTGTATCGAATTTCCATTCAATCTGTAGGAGCCTTCAAAAGTTTGAAGAAAATTCGGTTATAATCAATTAAATTGAAAATTATTCAAATCAGCTGATAGAGACTGTAGTCGTACGTATACTAATCTTACAACAGCCGGTATGACGTCATCAAAACATAATTAAGTTAAATTCATGTTTAAAGAAATACCATACTGCTGTAATTTAGATGCACTTCAAGTTCCTCTACGAATATTTATGCGAAAAACACATTCATTGCACTTGTTGAATAAGTAATGTGATGGCTGTGCTTAAAAAAAGGTTGTGTGTGTGTGTTTAACTTGTAGGACAAACATAATCCTTGCAAGGGACGGTAAGGTAAAAAAATATATATACCGTAGTGTGTTCTTTATCAGCTGTTCTGGGATGTGCAGCGCTGTTAAGGTTTGCTGCAGGCAGGTAGAGGATCTCAACACGCCTCGACGGACGCCAAAGAACCACCACGGGGACTTTACAATATCTCGCACGGTCCAGCATCAGATGCTCAATCAAAGTTTAGGTTAGGAGGAGGGACTACGAGAACAACAACCTGCATGAAAATAACGCCAAAGGCTTCGACCTACATACGGGTCCATGGCCTTCACTTCTCACCCTCCCCGCCCCCCCTAAAAAAATATTTTTCTGAACCGTAGGAATAGGGTCTTTTTTTCTTTAACACGTTATACATTGTTCAAAGTATTAAATTTTTTTATTTAATACTTTTTATTCCTCCTTGGCTCTTTCTCTAACGACACGTGACATTGCATTACCTACAAACACGAGTCCCTTAAAAAAAATTAAAATTTGTTTTTAATGAATTTTAAATTAGTTTTCCTAATTTACTATAATTATTTAAAACACACTTTTACGATCTTCAAAGCATTTACTGAAATTTGTTGTTAGGAGAAGATTTCTGAATATGCTACATTCGTATTCATATATATTTTTTTTTAGGGTAACAGGCACGTTGAGGGTAATCCACATGGTAGCAACTCCCCTTTAATAGTATAGGAAGGGACTTGAAAGGAGGGGATGCGGAAGGGTAGAGAAAGATAGCCAAGGGTTAACTAGGGGCCCCCGGGCTATATTTTAAGGATTCTACCCGGTATTCGCCTAAAGAAATGCAGGAAAAACCCTAGAAAAACCTGCATCGGGTAGGTCGGTCATTGGGTACTTGTCCCACGCTCTTCCGATAGCGGGAGAGGAGTTTGATGTGGGGACGCAGCATTGCCTTCTTCGTGCCTCGGCCAGTTTAGGAGGCAGCTGGCCGACTATTCCAATGGGAATAGCGGACAACTCTTACCGTATGCCCAAGGTCTGTGACCCCGAAACATAAAACCTCTCAGAACAGGCCGAGGTGCCTCGGCTTGTGGGAACCTTAGTTCAAAAACGGAGAGGAAAAGGCATCCCCAAACGTAGCCCCTTCGTATATCTCCTACAAGGTTCTGCTTGCGAGAGAACAACCCTCGCAGGTACTGCCTGCGAGAGAATAGCCCTCGCAGACTGCCCACATCCCTCATATATAAAAAATATATATATAAAAGATTAAGTTGAAGAGAGGAAGGTCTGCGAGGGCTATTCTAAAAATCCCCATTAATCATTTGATGAAATTTTTTATTCCAATATTTTATATTGTCATTATTTTAAAAATTGTATGATATATACATATATATATGTATGTATGTATGTATTAGCGTTCTGTACATAATTTATTTTTCTCGAAATTGCAATTGGCCGTAACGTCCGTTAGATAAATAAATAAATAAATATATCGGTTTTCCTGATTCAAACTCAAACTCAAACTCGTTCAAAATTCCTGAGTTTCCAAAATATTGAGGAAAACGTCTAAATTCAAATTTTTACATGAACTGGTGCGTCAGTGTTTTGTCATTTCCAAAGATTAATTTTGTCCCAGCTTCTATTCATAAAAGTAAACGTGGGGAGTCAGTTGTTACAAAACCTCATCGACTGTTAAATATCGAAAATATGTCGATGTTTAGAATGACGTCACTGAGCTGAATTTAATTATAATCAAATTATAAGAATTATTTTATTTAAATTGAATTAAAGTTTGTCATGTGATAATTTAGAAATTTTAGCGTATTAATAATAATAATAATTGACGATAGTCGTGTCAACTGACTAGTTCAGTAGTTGTGTTACTCTAGGCGCTTCTTAGCACCTGAAGAATGGGGCAAGGAACCCCAGAAACGCTGTGTGGCATTTATAATTTACTTAATTTGTCCGTATTTGGCTATCGTTCTTATTATCAGTTATGTATTTATTAATAAAATAATTATTTAATGGGATAATAATACAGAAATCGGTTAACACACAGCGGGCCGCAGAACTGATATCTGAGTTTCTTAAACGTGTGTTTTCGTCCTGGGGCCAATTCCGCTTTTTCTGCTACAAAATATATACGACTCCCTCAGTCAAAAGCGTGCTGCTTCGTCGCTCTCCAAACGAGAATCACGTTCGGTAGAGGAACATGTACGATTCCGTCATCATCTTACTTCTTATTATTTTTCAATCAGACGTAAATTATTTTTTTTTCATTTTAGCGTATTGTTGTGCTATTTTGTTTAATTCAGTTACCTTTTTGAGGTTGTTTATCTACGAATAAAGTAACAAAGTATGCAATGTCATCTTATAGATCCCCTTCATCGACTTAGATAGTCCTTTCTTCAAGAAGGAAAGGGAAGCCACTGTAGTCTGCTACTCCATTACAGATTTCTGTTCATCCGATGACGTCATAAGGGAGTTGCTTAAGTTCTGATCTAAAGAACTGTAATTAATTTAAGAATAACTGTAATTAATAATTAAGCTTTAAATGTGTAAATAGAGTGGCAGAAGGAGTCACTCATGATCTTAATGGTTCACGCGGTGGTAAATAAGGAATAATTATTTAAAAAAGAGTTTTGTTAGGTATTCTTTGATAGTCTTTGTCTGCATTCTTCGCAACCTTGGCCACGGATATATTGGCGCTAATTTGTGCCGACCGACCCCCGACGGCGATGGCGGCTCTGATTGACGATCAGACCGTTTATCGCCGTCGAAGGCAGGGATTGCCTGTTTTCGGATAACCGTATTTCTGAAGCTCGCTTCACAACAGTCGCCTCGCCCGTGGCGTTATATTGCAAGCGAGTCTTCCTACCCCCCCCCTTTTTACTCCCCTCCCCCCCGCTAATGAGATTAAGTGCGAGCCCTGGCGAAGACGACAGCGCCATTGTCCGCTCATTTTAATCAAGTGGTTTACACGTGATTATAGTGAGAGATCGTTTGAGCAAATAGCTCTCGCAAAAGAGGCTGGTATTGAGAGAGGAGAGTGAGAGAGAAAAGGGGGAGAGAGAGGGGGGGTGACATTGGAGTCTCGTTACAGGGGAAACGGTGGAGGGGCTCTTTTGTAAGTGGCGAGCTGCTCGCATCATTATCCCCCAATTTGGACTCGAGGGATTGGGGAAGGGGTTGCAGAGGGGGGGGGGCTATTTCCATCGGTAAAGCCAGGTTCGGAAATAAAGCAGGGTGGGAATCGCCACAACGACTGGCGGATATATATTTTTTTCCTCTCTCTGTCTCTGTCACTCTGTGTGTGTGCGCGCGCGTGCATTTGTGCGTGAGGAATCGAGGGACCCCCGTGAACGCACAATGGCGAGGTATTAGCCGGGCTCGATAATAAAAACAGAAATGGGCTTTAGCGGCGGTCATTTCAGCAGTTCTTCTGCCGGAATAATAATAAAAAAATATATATATGAACACTCGCTCATATACTTATTGTCATGGTGAGTTTTGATACGGGTGCAGAGACTAATATGCGTGTATGTTGTGCCCCGCTCTCTCTCTCTGTGGTTGTGTGTGTGTGTGTGTGTTTATAAAAAAAAAACACTGGGGCCGGTACTTCTGCTCCGAGGGCAAGCGCCACAATGGTAGAAAACAATTTCCGTCTTGACGAGTGAGCTTCTCTTTATGGCAGAGTAGGGCCACAATGCGGTCACTACCGCTGCTGGTCACGTTTAATCCTGTAATGGAAACAGAATACCAAAATATTCTTTAAGCCTTGTGATTGACCGCCGAGCACAGCGTCGATGGGATACAAAAGAACAGCATTTACACACGTGGAATCCTTCAAGCATCCTTAAAACCTTATTTCAATCTGGGCCAACGACTGGCCTATAGTCATCAACCCTTCCAAATCCGTAACCGTTCCCTTCTCCCCTAAAAAGAAGAGGTTACGACGTATCAGTCACTACCAACAACTCCACTGTCCCTACTAAATTTTCCCATAAACACCTCGGCCTGACCCTCGACTCCAAACTAACAGGGTCCCTTCACACTTCCCACCTTTAAAAAAATAATACCCCACTGATTCCAAAAATTAAAACCATTACTGAACCGGAAATCTCCTTTATCCTTCACAACAACAATAAAAAAAACTCCTTTACACATCCCTCTGGGTTTTATGCCTGTTATACCTGGGGGTTCCGCCACTAACACCCACATAAATAAAAATTCAAATACTCCGCTTTATAACTAACTTGTCCCTTGGTACTTTACTAACTTCTTTAAGCCACAATGACCTAAATTTTCCCTCAACCCCCCCCCAAAAGAACATAATTCAAACCGCTCTAATCCAACGTCATAGAAATCTCCACCACTTCAATCCCATTATCACAAATACAGAATCCCTTCTCCCTAATAAGAAAAGGCTTCGACGTATCAGTCACTACCAACAACTCCACTATCCCTACTAAATCTTCCAATAAACACCTCGGCCTGACCCTCGACTCCAAACTAACGGGGTCCCTTCACACTTCTCACCTTTAAAAAATAATACTCCACAGATTCCACAAATTAAAACCATTACTGAACCGGAAATCTCCTTTATCCTTCACAACAACAATAAAAAAAACTCCTTTACACATCCCTCATACATCCCCTCTGGGTTTTATGCCTGTTATACCTGGGGGTTCCGCCACTAACACCCACATAAATAAAAAATCAAATACTCCGCTTTATAACTAACTTGTCCCTAGGTACTTTACTAACTTCTTTAACCCACAATGACCTAAATTTTCCCTCAAACCCCCCCCCAAAAAAAATTCAAACCGCTCTAATCCAACGTCATAGAAATCTCCACCACTTCAATACCATTATCGCAAATACAGAATCCTCTAACTAAAATCCTCGGAAGGCTGAAAAGAAAACGACAAATTGACCTGGCAACCACCGTAAATTAACAAATATATATATATATATATATAACTACTTCACTCACTCACTCACTCACTCACTATATTTCTTCAAGTTAATTTTAACATGTTAACGTCATAAAAGTAAAATCTTCGTATTAAAAAAATTCTGTATTTTTTTTTAAAAAAACACGTGGACGTTATAGACAGAATCTGGATGTTACGTACATTAATTAATATAAATTCGTAAAAAAATTAAGTATCCATCATGGTCTAGCCACAAAACATTAATTGTCCCGGAAAATAGACCTGCTCTACTGTGCTATGATTTCCCGTTATTAAAATTTAATTTAAAATTTTGGAGTGGGTGTGGTCTTGTATAAATGGTAAGGGGAGGGAAGGGATGAGCTCTGATGTTTATTTGGCGGTCACACATTATTACAAGATGTTGATAACATTCTCAATAAAATTTAATTACACGTTTACACCACATTATTTTTCGATACCTGCAAATCTGGATAACAACGTAATTCGATTAAATAGTAATGGACTTGGAATTAATTATAAAAATCTTAATTCTCCAGGATATAAAATATTTTTAAATGTTACGTTAGTCGCGCGGAAAATACACACAGCTTTGTCGTGACAGGGGCGATGTAGACTATCCCGTGATGCACGCTCAAACGTTCGATAGTTACTGAAATGACGTCAAGTGTCACAGAATCTATAAAACTGAAACAAGGTTACTTGCTGATTTTTTTTCCTCTCTGATTTTCACATCAGTCTTCCGCGTTTATAGTATTTTAATTATATTTATTTTCCATTTTTTTTTACACACACACAAAAATCCGGAAGTCCGACTAACCCTTCCAGTATATTACTAGACTATTCAGCTACAACATTTGGTTACACAAATGACATTGTTACTCGACGAGTACAATATGGAAATTTAAGGCAACTTTATTCTAATGATTATTATTTAATAGCAGAATACCGCCAAGAAGAAAAAAGCAACAGCTGAATAATAAGTCTTCTTTATAAGCTAAATTCCATAAAAATTATGAAAAATATATATAAAAATAAATATATATATCGTCAAGATATACATAAAAATTGGTAAAACTTACTCACTATATATATATATATTTCTCTACCCGTGGCCAGGTCCCTCCTTATTACAAATTTTGCTGACCCTCCCCCTTGAAGCTTCCTCCTATGTTGTGTCTCCCATAAGGATCCCAACAACTTGCATCATACTAGAGTATGGGACGAACCACAGATTTATAAGCAAGTTCTTTTGTTTTTCTACCCCACTTTTTTTTTAATATTTTCATTACGAAAGGATTTCCAAATTTTTCGGGACGCCGAATTTCCTTGTTCTTGCCTCCCTAGATTTTAATTCGAAATGGTTCCCTTTATATTTGCAGCTGTTTTACTTGAGGTATTTTCTCCCCATTTATAGATTAACCCAATCGTATGTTTACACGATATTTATTTAATGTAATTGCTATAATTTTTTTTCACTATTTATCCTCTATTTATCGTTTTGTAAATCGCATTCATCTGAATATTTTTCCTTTTGAAGCCAGTTTTATTGCGATGGAAGTGGTTACAAGATATAGGTGGACCTGCGGGATCTTTCCGATCTGTCTCGCCCCAGTTCAACAAGTACGACAGAGCAAGCACCCCTCTTTTAATATAAAGCACCACTCATTAAGCCGGTGTTTGGCAGGGGAGCTTTTAAAAGGGAGATCTTTGGCAGGCGCGGTGGATGGTGATTTACCCGTGAATAGCGCATTTGCTGCAGCAAAGTCGCTGGCTCTTCGGCCACTGTCCCCGCTGAAAAGAGATCTCAAAGCCCTCGACTCTCGTCGCTAATCGGGGAATTTCCCCCCCCCCCCAGGTTTTATTATGCGCTCGCAATTCTCCTCCAATTTAGCACAGATTTATTTCCCATTAATATCTATTAACGCTTCTCAATAAAAAAAATATATATATTTCTTTTTAACTTATCAAATAATAGACGTATTTATTTTAATACGTTACGTAGTGTTTATTCTTAGGTGAAGAAATACGATTTACATTATACTGATATTGTATTCAGTAATTTAGCTGAAAAATTGATGCTCGT